>OX244285.1:3155565-5781130 GCA_945867215.1 Epinotia demarniana
ATCGGCGGTGAGTGTGGCTTGCTCCGCTTGGCTCCATAGATTACAGCCAGAGGCCCGCCTGAGGGTATTCATATTCATACAGAGGTCTTTAGCTATGGTGCAGGGTATGCGTTGCACACGGGCGCAGCGGTCCTAGGGGGCGCCGAGCGCCGCCCGCTAACATTCCATTTTGACCGCGCGCTTACTAGGGGGCGCTAGAGTAATGTTTGCACACGGGCTAGAGACGCCTGTGTATTCATATTCATTTCTTTACGCCACACCTGGCCATAATGCGAGTTTTACTGCACGCTGCGCGTACGGGAAAACTCGCATTGTGGCCAGGTGAAGACGTAAAATTTTGTACCCAACACGGGCGGTAATTCGTAAAGCCCCAGAGCGCATAAACACTTGCGATCTGGGGCATTCACGAATTCACCGCCCTAGTTACGTAATGTACTATTGTTGCAACCATCATGGTGTTCACAGGTGTTCTTAATTTAATCAGTACAGACATGGACCCTACTAGGGTGTAGCAACATATTTATGTACTACGCTAACCTAAACAACACACTTAGAGCGGAGGTAGCGGCCGCTCTAGGAGCCAGATGGCATAACCGCTCGGCCACGACTTTGGTCTTAAGCGACCTGCGACCAGCGTTTTATCTGTTCATTGCGCGTGATCCCAACTAACCACAGTGCGTTGCGCATCTCGACCGCGCAATGAACAGATAAAACGCTGGTCGCAGGTCGCTTAAGACCAAAGTCGTGGCCGAGCGGTAATGGACGCCAAAAGCGACAATATATATAGTACCTACGGCTCTTCCAAAGGTGAACTTTTCGCTTCGAGCCCTAATCTTTAAAACAAAGGCCATTGTCTCTATTATCGCATAGCCGCTAGCTACCAAGTAGGCACGTGCCACAACAACATTCATATTGAAAAACAAACGGTATCGTCATAGTATTAAGGTTCAAATTTAATGTCACTGATATTCTAGATATTACGTCTTGGTAGTGTATGAGTGCCGTATTGCTTCGGTTCGGTTGCCACTTGTCTGTGCCTGTGTATTTGCGTCTCACATTTTGCTTAAAGAGTGAGTGAGATGCAATGCGCATTGCACAAAGATTTGGACAAATGGTAACCCTTAATTGCTTTTGGGGTTTGAGCCCGTTAAATCTGTGATCTACGGTGCAGTGCGGAGCAGACCCGTCCGAAACGGTCGTACAGTGACGTAATCCGAACAGCCTTGTGCAACGCGGCGCAGGCAGTACACTCGCGCGCACAAGCGTTAACAACACATGGTGTTAGTTTAGAGTTGACAGTGCTGAAAACGGTGAGCTCTAGTGCAGATTATGGACACAAGCCGCTGCTAAAAACCCAAACATTATGTTGAAGTTTGACGGCTAGTTCGATTTGTGCAAGATTGTCCCCTTAATACGTATAGGTATGTGTTGACTAGTGGCTCTGCGAGCTGTATAACTCGCAAGAATTACGAGCACTGTCGGCACAAATATTAAGACCATGTATGACCAAAAAAAACAAAATTTTTAATAAGTACCCTTTTGACAAATATAACTATATAAATTATCGAATTTACGTGTTATATGTATATATGAATTATCGTGCTCACAGAATTTCACGAGGATCGGTTGAAAGATCGACCTGTAGAGGACATAACAGCGGGACAGCGGTACAGCGGGACACCGGTCATACGAACGATTTTCGGCGCAAGCTGAAGCATAGAACTTCGTTAGCTTCGCTCGCTCGTTGAATTATGAGAGCGTTTACATGAAGTCTTCCAGTAGATAAACATAAACATAAATTATTGATAAAACATAAGTAGGTAAGTACATCAGTTTTACTATAGAAAAGGAGCTTACTATTAAAGGCAAATAGCACGTGCCTGAGCTAGGATACCCTGTAATTCAGGCAAGAAAAAACTAACAATTAAAAATCAAGTTATTCATAATATCAATCATCATTCTTATTGACTAGTACAAAATATTAAGGAAGTTATTTAACCTAGATGCTAATTATAAAAGATAGAATAAAAAACTTCTCTGTATCGTCATAGGACATATTTTGTAGGGCTTCTCGTAGCGTTGTTTTACATTTAATAAACCAGACAGTTTTTCAGATGAATTCCCACTAATGCTTTGACGATAAAGTCGTGTTCAGATGTTTGTTCGCTTCGCTCTGATATATTTATGGCAAAAAATTGCGAGCGTATGGTTGCCATTTTATCACGTATCGTTCTGGATAAGATATCCGCCCCTCTCGCTTTCGCGTACTTGTCAGAACGTGACGGATGTCTTATCCACAAACGATAAGTGATAAAATGACAACCCTGCTACGCTTGACACACACGTGGGAGTTTTCATTAGAGATAAAATGGATATCCGGCCACGATCCGGTATCCGGTCTATCCAGGCACAAATTTAGTATCCGGCCGAATACCGAATAGTATTTTATACCGAAAAACATAAAAACCGACGAATATTCGGCATCTGGCCAAACCACTATCCGTTGCATTTCTAGTTTTCATACTCGTTAGTGACCATCCTAATTAAGAACTGATAAAAAACGTGTGCATTTTACTGCAATAAATGATTGGACTACTGATTTGACTTTGACGTTGTACGTCACAATCGAATAAGAATTTGTTAGAAGGTAAACGAGTAATGTCAGATTATCGCTTTTCTGCACGACTGTCCTGCACCGGCTTGGGTACAGTTGTGTGTATTTCGATATAATACTCTAATAACTTGTCTCTACACCGTGTTATTGACTTTCTCGGTGTTTGTCTGAAGCTTTATAGAGTTAAGTGAAGAAAGGTATTGTTTGCTTAGAATGTTATCGTTTGGCAATGTTACTATTATGTAGTGTCATTATGATACAATTTACATAACATAGTGGCACTTTGAAGTAAAGTAACTACTGGCCAGTGCCCGCCAGTGGCCTAGTGCATGACATTATCAATGTTATGTCGAAACAATAGAGTTGCACAATACGTGTCTACTAAATATTAAGCATTAAGTTGTCGAGTATTGGGACTTTTATGTTTTTACCGTCCAAGGGTAAACTAAAAGCTACCAATGAGATTCATAAATTTCAATAAAAAGCAATTAAAAAATAGGTAGCCTCGCAGTATTTCACGACGAAAATGTTAGAATGTTTTCCATGCCACGGTTAGTACAGATTTGAGATGTACCCTTTGAGTAATGATTGCAAGGATAGCCATATAATTATACAAGTGATTATAAATTTGTGACGTCATAATTCTGTGTGAATTACTATGAGCCGTTTTTGTTGCGCTAGCAACGTCTAATTATAGTTTTACAATGAAGCTCGAATCAGTCAAATTCAAACGTGAAGGTATAGTTGACGGAGTATAATTTGAACCAGTTCCTCACACAACTTGTCTGGCGAGTCAGTGCAATTAATATTTAGTGAACTGTACCTTGACATTTGAAATTAACTCATTAGAGCATACTGTGTGTTACCGGCACGCGGGCTTTTTTTAAGTTGGGTAAATTAACGGAGTTCTTTAACTTAATCATGACCTTAATACAGATAATTTAAATTTTCTAACAAAATTAAAATTGCCAGCAATGTACAGCAAAGTAAATTGACAAGTAAGTGTAAATGACAGCTCTTCATACTTTGTTAGTACGGCGTCTTACACCTAGTCCATTGAAGGTTTGTATTTTGGAAAATTAATTGCGCAGTTAATTTACATAATTATGTTTTTCAAATACATGCAAACAATTGCTAATAGAGCATATTATTATCAGTTTTAATAAATGCCCGCATGCCGGTAACACACTGTATAGACTTGAGATTATTTGAGTTCGCCGAATAGCATCGATTTGGTCCATTCAAAAAGTGACTCTACCGTCAGAGGCGTCTTTGCTGTCTGCCGATCGGCGGTGAGTGTGGCTTGCTCCGCTTGGCTCCATAGATTACAGCCAGAGGCCCGCCTGAGGGTATTCATATTCATACAGAGGTCTTTAGCTATGGTGCAGGGTGTGTGTTGCACACGGGCGCAGCGGTCCTAGGGGGCGCCGAGCGCGGCCCGCTACCATTCCATTTTGACCGCGCGCTTACTAGGGGGCGCTAGAGTAATGTTTGCACACGGCCGCTACACGCGCTAGAGACGCCTCTGTCTACCATTACAAAATTACAATAATGTAATTAAACTGTGCTACCGTCCTAGGTAGAAGATTCAAATTCTAATGTCAGTTTTATAATAAGTCGGCCATTAAATAATCTCAACCATTCAACCGGCCCGCGCCGCCCGCATCCAGCGGACTCCCGCGACCTTTACCAAGTCAGTCCAACTTGTGGGGTCTACCCACGCTGCGCCTTCCGATACGGTACTTGCGCTCATTGCGGCACTCTTTAGGGGAGGCCTATGTCCAGCAGTGGAGGTCCTTCGGCTGATATGATGATGATGATTAACCATAGCGGATGGATGCTGCGGATTTTTTTGACATCTGCGGATACGGATTTTGGGGTCAAACATTAAAAAAAGTAAATAAACAACGTCCATTTTATGTACAATCGTTGCGAACAAATCAAAGAGGGCGTCTGCTGAGGTCACAGAAACGACAAGAAGATTTTTACAAATGGCGAAAATATCTAAAGGCCTCCACCCACCGGACGCGTGTGCTGCGCGGCGCGTGTGCTGCGCGGCACACGCGCAAGTTGTAAAGCATTGAAACTACACTTCAAACACACATCGAACGCGGCACACGCGCAGCACCCGCGCAGCTGCAGCGCAGCACACGCGCAAGTTGTAAAGCATTGAAACTACACTTCAAACTCACATCGAACGCGGCACACGCGCAGCACCCGCGCAGCTGCAGCGCAGCACACTCGTCCGGTGGGTGGAGGCCTTAAAACTCGCGCGGCAAGCGTCGCGTTGGCTCCTTTCTTGTCGTGAATTAAGATAAGATAAGATAAGATAAGGTTTATTTGCAACCAAGTACTTAAAACCAAGATACATGGCCCTGGAAGGGTGTAGCAACAATCAGGTAACTTATACTATGTACATAATTTATATCTAACTAATATCGATAGGTAGGTAATGTAGGTAGCTATTGATATCATAAAAAAGTACGGCAAACACATTATAAACTTGTATCTTCCATAAATTCAGCTATGGAATAGTAACATTTATCTGTAAGTTTAGTTTTTAGACTGTGTACAAAGGATGTGTCAGTTGGTACATCTTTTATCTCGTTGGGAATTTTTATATATATTTTTATTGCTCGGTAATATGGTCCATTTTTATATATTTCTAGTTTTCCGCAAAAACTCTGCATCGATTTTATATTGAAATTTGTGCGGATTTTCCGCGGTTGCAGATGCGAATCCGAATGTCTGGAACATCCCTGATACATATTTTCCGTCTCATATTGTCCAAGTATACTTCAGACATCAAACAGACAAGTCGCAGATGCGTCATCTTCTTAAATATGCAGTCTTGACCTCCCGACACAGTTTTACAGCAGAATTACATAATGTTTTACTTTGTATGTTAATTTACTTAAGAGTCCGTGGCGGCCCGGCAAAAGTTCGATTGTAGGTATATTACCCGTCTCCCGAGCGCGCCAGCGCAGGTGTCGTGGTGGGGGTCGAGCGAGTGCTAGGTTGGCGTAGAAAAGTTTTGATACTTTAACCGTTTTATCTGAGTTTTTCGTTACTTAATATTTATATTCATATAAATATATAAATGTTGTATATATAAATACATATACAACACATGTGTTGTATATTTGTTATACGTGTTGTGTTGAAATAAAATATCAGGCAATCAACAAAAAAAAACTCATGTATTTTCTGTGTGAACATGATACGGAGTATCAAAATTATGCACAAATAATATTCGGGCTATTGAAATTCAGTGTAATCGAACTATGCGAATCTCAATTCTGCCAAAACAGTTTATTATGCGAAAAGTCAATTATGGCTACATAGATTATGCGAAATTGAATTCCTACTAAAAAAAAGACCGGGTTGCACTCCGGGAGTGCCGGCAGAAGTGAAAACTTGAATAATTTTAATTTTGCAAAAAAAAACCCTTCCTCCCCCCTCCCTCCCCCTGCGTGCCAATATATCTAATAACAGCCTTATTAGTAGTACGCTATAGTTCAACTTAACTCAGCAAAATTGATGAAGGAGACGATGAAATAAAAAACCAATTTGTTTTGCCATTGCTAAATATTTTTCAAAGCCCTATCTCTTTAGGAATAACGTCCAAATTCGAACTATTCGAATTTATTCAATGGCAAAACGGTAAAGGACGCGTGGACAAAATTACATATTTATTTGCAGACAATGCAATTGCAAAAAGTGTTTAACGGCTTTATACTCTTACGAATAGTGTTCAGTTTTGAATGAAGTCGAATCGGCGGAATGGCTACATAGATTATGCGAAATTGAATTCCTACTAAAAAAAAGACCGGGTTGCACTCCGGGAGTGCCGGCAGAAGTGAAAACTTGAATAATTTTAATTTTGCAAAAAAAAACCCTTCCTCCCCCATCCCTCCCCCTGCGTGCCAATATATCTAATAACAGCCTTATTAGTAGTACGCTATAGTTCAACTTAACTCAGCAAAATTGATGAAGGAGACGATGAAATAAAATACCAATTTGTTTTGCCATTGCTAAATATTTTTCAAAGCCCTATCTCTTTAGGAATAACGTCCAAATTCGAACTATTCGAATTTATTCAATGGCAAAACGGTAAAGGACGCGTGGACAAAATTACATATTTATTTGCAGACAATGCAATTGCAAAACGTGTTTAACGGCTTTATACTCTTACGAATAGTGTTCAGTTTTGAATGAAGTCGAATCGGCTAACAAAAAATATAAGAGTTTGCTTTTTTAAACAAAATGGAATTTGCATTTACGGAAAATGTGTTACGACCTTATACTGTTAACAATAAAGTACAAACTAGAACTATGTGCCCCTAGTCAATCCCCCGTTTTCCCCCCCGCCCCCATGCCTCGTCCCGAATATTAATAATTCGTTAACCTTTCCAGATTCCAGCGTTGTGCTGATTTCGTTATAGTCTGGTTTAAATCTTTAGGACAACTAAATATTTTCTCTCTCTTTACTTTACCAAATGAACGGTTTGTCTTCCTAGGCGCCATACTTGAATCTAAAATAATAAAACCAATCAATTTATGAATATTGTTTTATAGTATACTACATTAGCGACATGAATAGTAAGAATCTGACCAAGGAAAAGATGGGCGATAAAAAGATATGGAGATAAAACATGTTGCACCGTACGTCCGCAACTAAAGTGAAAGATGAAACAACTTCAGCAAATATTATCACTATACGTAGGTCATAAATGACTTACAAGATGCAAAACTATAATACACTTTAAAAGCGCGAGTTCTATACAAGTGGTGGAATGATATTGTACAAATTACTATCAAAGCTGCAGAAGAAGAAGCAGAAATAGCTTAATTTTTTTTGTGAAAAAAGCCGATTTTAGCTATAGCCTTTAAGAGTGCTATTAAAAAAAGCGCTCGCTCAGGATTCGGTATTTTGAGACGCGTAGTACGTAGTGTGTGTATAAATACTACTAGCACGCACACAAGCTTACTGTAGCTGTATAGCGCACCGTTGGAGCGAATGCGCGACCGATATTAATACTTGCACTATTCATATTGTTATTTTTGTCAACCCTGCATATTATGGCGGTGGTTTGTAAGTACTTGTGAATGTTACAAATGAAAAAGTGATGGCCGTTGGACCTTGGACCCCCCACAAAGTGGACTGATGTAACTAATAACAATAACTAATTAACAAATAATAAAAGCTCCCTATATTTGTTGGAGTTGCATATTCACGCCATATCATATAGATATGTCAAACGAGCCCAAAGTCGACGGGGCTGCGTCTTTTAATTACGGAGTTCCATGGCTACCTTTCAGCTCCATTATCAGACCCTGGTTACCATATAGAACCAAAGTACTCGTCAAGACGAATTACACGACCCCAAACTTGATGGGGTTGCGTCGTTTAATTACGGAGTTCCTATGACCACCTTCCAGCTCCATTGTCAGACCCTGGTGACCAAAGTACCCGTCAAGACGAATTAATCAAGCCTAAACTCGATGGGGTTGCGTCGTTTAATTACGGAGTTCCCATGGCTACCTTCCAGGTCCATCATCAGACCCTGGTTACCATATAATACCAAAGTACTCGTCAAGACAAATTAAACGAGCCCAAACTTGATAGGGTTGCGTCGTTTAACTACGGAGTTCCTATGACCACCTTCCAGCTTCATCATCAGATCAGCTTTATGTCATAATAATATTACATTGTCATCCAATTTATACATGCATGCAAAATTTCAGCTCAATCGGAAACCGGGAAGTGGATCAAATTTAACTTGCAAGATTTAATTACAGACAACGGATAGGTGAACTAAATAAAAGTTTATAAAAATTCATCAAGTATCACGATCACTCGTAAAATATTTGACATTGGAGCTATACAATTCGTAAGTTGTCTCGATTAGCCTCACGAATGTCTCACTAGTATAGTTTGACCCCGACGTTGGTAACAACTATGTCTAGCTGGAGATCAAAATAATATTTTAGTCGAGGGGTACCCAACTAGCAAAAACCAGGCCTACAACAGTCTCAAGACTACAATTTTTTCGCTCTTACTTTGATCCTATATCATCGTATAAGCCTGGATTTGGGCACCAATTATAAGCGTATTTGTTTTAATATCGTTCTAATATCAGTCTTATTAGATGCTGTTCGCTTTTACAGTAATCTTGCCAAAACGAATTTAAGTGCCTTAGGCTAATATCGCATTTACCTAAGTATCTTGTAAGCCTGCATCAGCTTAAATTGGTCTAACGTTAGAATATTGTGAGCCTAAACAAGCTTATTATGATTTGTTGTAGGATCGTGTAAGCCTGCATGGGCTTATATTGATCTAAAGTTAGAATACTGTGAGCCTAAACAAGCTTATTATGATTTTTTGTAGGATCGTGTAAGCCTGCATGGGATTATATTGATCTAACGTTAGAATACTGTGAGCCTAAAGAAGCTTATTATGATTTAGTACTTAATTATTGTAGGATCACCCGATATTTGAAACAGTCTGAGAGTCGAGTCGGTCAGTATGTTAAAGTGCAACGTGATAGTAAAAAATAAAAAGGTTTGAGTGACTGTTTATTAAGTATAATTAATATTGTAATATAATAACGTGTTTGTTTTCATCTGGTGTGTGTTTCTTTTACGGTAAGTAATTTGCATGGTAGATTTTATTTACTGTAAAGTAGACCCTGTTTTACGCTTCAAAATTCATGCGCCTAATCAACTATGGTATTTCGTATCCTCTTTTAATTATTTTATTTCTTTATTTATATTGACAGTGTCGCCATTGATATAGCTGCATTTCACCAGCGCACTGTTAGACTCTTGTAAGATCGTTTAAACTCACGTTAGCATTCTGGATGCTAATGGCATGGCCATGTTGAATTAATTAGGGTTCGTTGATTAAAATCTCAAATCGATTTTATTCATCTTAATCTGACCACTTGAACTTATAAATACAAATAAACTAAGTACTTTTTTATTTAAGTGACAACGTTGGTGTGTCGAAATAGTTGTATAAGATGGGTATAGACCGTTACTTAATCAAGAAAGACATCCGAATGTTATAGTATTTTATGCAACTGTTGTATAAGTAGGATCTTAAAACGCGAGTGTCGTGAGTTGCGATGCGAGCCTTGGCGAGCATCGCAATTAAAGACGCCACGAGCGATTTAAGACCAAGTTATACATCGTTGCATACAATACTTTTTCTGCGACAAATTTTAAATAAATATCTAGCATCTAACTTTTCAGGCAGTAAGTTTTCCGTTAGTACTATTACTACTCACGCAATTTCTTCAACAGGACAGTTATTTTACAAACCTAAAAATTTCTTCTACACTATAATAATAATATTATAAAGAGGAAAGATTTGATTGTTTGTTTGTTTGTATTGAATAGGCTCCGAAACTACTGGAATGATTTGAAAAAATCTTTAACCATTAGAAGCCGACATTATCCCTGATGAACATAGGCTACTTTTTACCGCGGGCAAATGCTTCATTCTTACGGGAAAATGGAAAATTAATAGTGCGAAGCCGGGCCGGGCAGCTAGTTATAAATAAATAAAAACATAAGGAAACTATGAAATTGGTTTTTCTTGGTGTGACAATTCTTTTGTATACACTATTTATGACCACTACATCGAAGACGAATGTGAACTTTGCATCTGGAGTTTTAAGTAGTGTTCGTGCGTCTTTTGTTAGAACATTATTTAGTCTCCTGTTTAAAATAAATAGCAATCCATTTACTGCTTAATGAGGTGTATTAAACATTAACGCCCATTTTTGTAAATCGGTTTAAAGGCGAAATCTTTTTCAATCGGTTTCGTCTTTGGTCGACGATTCATTTTCACTAAAATCATTTTCAACACAGACCTAATCACTGTCCTCAATCAACCTCTTGTATGCAAGCAGAACCTGCAGAACCCTCACTAATATTGTTCGCAACACTACCTTGCCCTGGCAGCAATAGTACATACAATAAAATCTTGCTCTTATGTACAATTAATTTGTGTGTTCCCAAAATCGATTTAAGATCAAACCACCTTTTATCGATCTTGTCTTTTGTGTTGTAAGTATGTTGATCCAATATCACTCTAATATCTTACTAAATTACTGCTGGTATCTTATTACAGCTTTAAATAAGACCAGAGATGGACCTACTTACAGTGATCTTATGCTATGCTGACATTAGTCTGACGTTCTTACAATAGCATTTAGCAAGTCTATTACAAAATGAAATGAGGTTAGAGAGTGGGGCTATAAGAACAGGTTTTCTAATCCAATCCAATCTTCGTAAATGTTATTGTAAGAGCAAGAGGCTTAAAATTGTATTATAAAATACTCTTATATACATATATGAGACGACGTAACAAGACTGAGCGTTCTTGAGTCCGTACTAGCTTGTCTGAGACTAATATAAGAACGATGACATTTTCCAAAACAATTATAAGAGCGCTATAAGCCTACCTCTCTTAAAAAGAGCGCATTCTAAGACTATTATAAAGACAGTTTTCTCAAGTACAATGAGTCTTCGTATTTTTTTTTGTAGGAGGAAGAGGCTTATAATAGTATTATAAAATGCTATTTTATACGTATATAAGACGAGACGATAAAATTGAGTGTTCTTGAGTCCGTCCTAGCTAGTCTAAGACTAATATAAGAGCGTTGACATCTTCCAAAACAATTATAATAGCGCTATAAGCCTACCTCTCTTATAAAGAGCGCATTATAAAACTCTTATAAAGACAGTATTCTCAAGTGCAATGAGTCTTCGTAAAAGTTATTGTAAGAGCAAGAGGCTTATAATAGTATTATAAATTGCTCTTATATACATATATAAGACCAGGCAATAAAACTGAGTGCTCTTGAGTCCGCACTAGCTAGTCTAAGACTAATATAAGAGCGATGACATCTTCCAAAACAATTATAAGAGCGCTATAAGCCTACCACTCTTATATAGTGCGCATTCCGAGACTGTTATAAGCACAGGTTTTGTTAAGTCCAATGATGCTTCGTAAATGTTATTGTAGGAGTAAGAGGCTTAAATTAGTTTTATAAAGTGGTCTTATATACATGTGTAAGTCTAAGTAATAAGACTGAGCATTCTTGAGTCCGTACAAGCTTATCTAAGACTAATATAAGGGCGATGAGATGTTCCAAAACACTTATAAGAGCACTATAAGCCTACCACTCTCATTAAGTGCGCATTCCGAGACACTTTTGCTAGTTGGGTAGCCTTCGTGAATAGCCACAATTACACGACGTACAGGTCCAACCCGGACAACGGCTAAGCCGGTACTGCCGAATCGAGCGCCGTGCACGGTGTTTTATTACGAACTTTAGTGTGATTTCAAATATTTTTTATGCTTAAATTTACTTCTACACATAAATATATTTTTGTTTGTACGAATAGCGCTTAAACTAGAGTTTCTTGCTATGGCTTCATATTTTTGAAATAATGAGCTAAATGGCCAAAAATACTGGCGATTCTTCGTGTGTTTTTACTCAAAAAGTGTTGGATGGAAATACGGTTTTACTCAACAATTTAATATGTAACTTATAAAATGTTTTCCGCTTATTCCTAAGAAGACTATCATTCCAATATGGATATATTTGTTTCATGTCGGTTAGAAATCAAATAGTTCTTCAAATCCACGTCGTTTTACACGTCTCCGAGCGAAAATTGAGAAAACAGCGGTTGGACTGAGCCAAAATATGGTAAATTGAGGGCTAAATGTAAACAATTTTTCCGCTTATTAAACTTGAATTGAAATGATCTTTCATATTACACAATAAAATCTTTAGGAAAACGAAGATTTAATGAGATATGACCTCAAAAAGTTTAGCGAATTCAGCAAACGGCTATATACGGACTCTTAAATGCTGTTTTCGCGATTTCAATGGAATTACGAGCCTTTCATAATAACTACGTTTCTCCAAAATACATGACTTTGTGGTACGAGGGTTCACCGGATAGAAAGTGAAAACAATCTATAGATACATACTAATAACTGGTCATAGTTGCAAAGTCAGTCTGTCAGTGTTGTAACACTGAAACCATTTGAGCGACCGCTGAACCGATTTAGATAAAATTTCGTATGGAGATAGTTCGATTCACGCGGAAGGATACAGGATAGTTTTTATCCCATAAACCATCCCCTAAGGGGGTTAAATGGGAGCTAAACTTTGTGTAAAGCTACGATATGATACAAACAAGTTCCACGGAGCCAGAGTCGCGGGCAGAAGGATGCTATGGATACTAAGCCATACTAATCTTATAAATACGAAAATCTGTCTATCCGTCTGTCTGTTACCCCTTCACGCTTAAACCGCTGAACTGGTTTGGATGAAATTTGGTATAGAAATAATTGAGCCCCGGGGAAGGGCATAGGATTGTTTTCGTCCCGGAAATCATCCCCTGAGGGGGTGAAATGGGGATAAATCGCACAGTCATTCCATAGACGCTTGACAAACTTTCCATACCTACATTCATATTTTAACATTCACCGCTTACAATTACAGACGCTTTGGTGCAACCCGAACTTACTATGAATTCAGGGCTGTTATTCGCTACGCGCTGATGCGGCTCACCCCACCGGTCACCCGTCACGAAACTAGACCTCCGCCTACGCTTAGTTACTACGCATCGCGGTGTCAAGATATTCTTGCGGGTGAGCGTTGAGGTGAGCTTTAAACAAGTTACAGATTAGGGGGCTGTGGTCAGCCTTAAATCCCGTCATGTGCCGAGTTTCAACACTCGTGAGATGGCCGACTGCAGTCCAACGTTGAATAAAACATCCACTTTCGCCGTAATGAGTAATAACTGAAAGTATGTCAATGATAAGCTGGTCCTTATGTAACAGCGAATCGAATCGAGGTCTGTATGGCAGGGCACTGGAGAAATGTAGGTGACATACAATACAATATATTTTCGTGAGTTTTGTGTATTGTTTATGACAATTTATTAAAGAGCTACGGTAGCCCAGTGGTTCAGGTATGCGGCTGTCAAGCGGCGGTCGTGGGTTCGAATCCCGGCTCGTACCAATGAGTGTTTGACGACCTCTGTGGCCTTGTTGGTAGTGATGACCCTGCCTATGAAGCCGGAGGTCCCGGGTTCGAATCCCGGTAAGGGCATTTATTTGTGTGATGAGCATGAATGTTCCTGAGTCATGGATGTTTTCTATGTATTTAAGTATTTATTTATCTATTTAGGTATGTATATCGTCGTCTAGTACCCATAGTTTAGCTTTGCTTAGTTTGGGACTAGATCGATTTGTGTAAGATTGTCCCCATATATATTTGTTTTTACTTATGTAGGTACGGAATATTTACCGTTAGCTTTTCGGTGAAGGAAAACATCGTGAGGAAACCGGTCTAATCCCAATAAGGTCTAGTTTTCCCTCTGGGTTGGAAGGTCAGATGGCAGTCGCTTTCGTAAAACTAAGTGCCTACGCCAAATCTTGGGATTAGGTGTCAAAGCGGAACCCGGGCTCCTCTAGGGGCATTACCGGGAATAACGCTAGGAGGATGTTTATGATAATTTATTAGGTACTCACTGTTGTGAAATAACGTATTGGTTGCATCAAATATTGTTGACTAATAATGGAGATTTCAGAGATTTTTACGCCTCCATTTTATTGATCGTCATCATCATCCTCCTAACGTTGTGCCCCTAATTGACCCCGGAGTCCGCTTTGACATGGGCACTAGTTTTACGAAAGCGTCTGCCTGTAGCTATATTGATCGTATAGGTACTTGTATTATATTATATTTAGCAACGATACATCATGGCGTCGAAGAAGACCTCATCATCTTCCTGTTAAAATGACACAAAAAGTTTACCACCAAATTACCACCGTCACTTTAGCACGATAAGTATATTAACAGTATTTTAACTTAGTTTACACGCGTCTAACTATCTTGTGTACCTTTATTTCTGACGTATCGAGATGGGTTGCGCCTCAACCTCGGCTAAAATAAGTTCAGGTTCTATACAACTGCCCAGAATGCAAGGGCTCTTTTTATTCAATAAAATTCAAATAATGTATTTCAGGCTTGCACCCATAACTGTTAGTAATACACAATAAAATCGAACGTTTATGTAACGTTTTAGTTGTCTTTACTTATTGACAAAAATAGTGAAGATCCACAGTTCAAGCCTAGTACAAGCAAAATAGTCCCATCGATTCTGACTAGGCACAAGCTTAACATTATTAATTCAATAAATTTTAAATGAAAGGATTTTTTTTGAAATGTTATGCTCCCAGCTAACCGGATTCAAACCGGCGACCACAGGCATTCATGGCCCTACTACAATTATTTTTTGTATTTCAATTTGGTCTAAATAATGGTAAATATTGTAGCTACATCTGTTAACGGTAAAAGTTTTTCTTACCATCGACGTAGATGAAAATCGAATTTGTAACAATCTATGACAGTTTGCAGACAAGTTAAAGTACTGTAACAACGTCTACATAATATTACCGTGGACTAACCTATGTTTTTTGCCCTACCCGGAAACCGCCAGCTCCGTCAGGCGAGACGGTGGGTGCGCTAGCGCAGACATAATAACATATATACTTACTTAGGTATTTATATACATACATATTAGCTTTTCGGTGAAGGAAAAACATCGTGAGGAAACCTGCATACATCTGCGAAGAAATTCAAAGGTGTATGTGAAGTCCCCAATCCGCACTGGGCCAGCGTGGGGACTACTGCCCATTCCCTCTCATACATGAGAGGAGGCCTGTGCCCAGCAGTGGGACGTATATAGGCTGATGATGTGATGTGATATAAGTTCACGTCATTATTCCCAAAAGGTGTAGATAGAGCACGCATGCATGTTCCAGCGCTACTTTCAGCATTTGGGTATAAAAGATCGACAAAATATGATATCGCAGTGATAAAGGTTGCTAGCCCATCGCCCACAACTTCAACCCTGCTCCCTCAGTCGACTTTTACGACACCCACGGGAAGAAAGGGGGTGGTGAAATTCTAACCACCACACGGTATTGATATAGTATGTCCGAATTTAAACTTTAGTGAGACATGATGAAATAATGCTAATTACACGGTTAAAATGTCATTAAGTGCATGTTTTGACTCTTTGGCCCCTAGTGACTTTTGATGCGTGAGTTGAACCGTTTTAGTACATTACGTAACTAGGGCGGTCGTGAATGCGCCAGATCGCAGGTGTTTGTGGCCCGAACCGAAGGTGAGGGCCATAAATATGCGGCTTTACGAATTACCGCCCGTGTTGAGTACAAAATTTTACGTCTTCACCTGGCCACAATGCGAGTTTTCCCGTACGCGCAGCGTGAAGTAGAACTCGCATTATGGCCAGGTGTGACGTAATAGTACATTACGTAACTAGGGCGGTGAATTCGTGAATGCCCCAGATCGCAGGTGTTTGTGGCCCGAACCGAAGGTGAGGGCCATAAATATGCGCTCTGGGGCTTTACGAATTACCGCCCGTGTTGAGTACAAAATTTTACGTCTTCATCTGGCCACAATGCGAGTTTTACCGTACGCGCAGAAGCATTTTTGTACAGAATGAACAGCTTTTTTTAAAATTCTCGGCAAATGGATTCTTATGGATTCTTCTACTCGACTAAACAAATTAAATCCTTTTTGTTAATTTATTGACTGTTTCTTTTTGTATATGATATAGAAACGTTTAATTTAGTAAAACTATTCACTTTTGATAACATTTTACATAAATTAACACAGATAACATTTCAAAACGAAAATATTATTATATTTTGTATTGGCTGTTTAGAGATTTCTGTGCCCACACTGCGCAAACTTCACGAAAAAAATGCGCCATTATAGGTTATTTCACAAATATTTGTAAAATTGGTTTATGCGTGTTTGGTTATTATCAAAAATGTTGACTCGTGGTGACTAGAAAAGTGATAAAAAGAATGGACGCCACTGGAAATTCTTGGCGATGTGCAATTGTGAGTAAAAACCTGTTGTCATCTTAATGATTTACTTAATGTTATTAACTTAACTTTCTACTAATCTTAACTTTATAACATTTTCATCTTATGAAAATGATTTTGTCCTCGCAAAATGTGTTGTAAAACGTCGTATGATACGCGTGAGCTTTGATAATTACACCCTCGGCTTCCTTATCACGCTCACCTGCGGTTCGCGTGAACAATTTCGCCTCTGATGTAATTATCAACATACCTCACTTGTATCACAATGTACTATAACAGTACATAAGGTGCTACTTTACCGCACTAGTGCGGAAAAGAGCACTTTTCAATGCATATATCGAAACTTTAAAGAGCCATGTGTACAGTAAAACGTTGTACGATACACGTGCGAATAGGTAATTCGCAACTCGTGTCGATTTAAAACACTCCCTTCGGTCGTGTTTTAATTTATCACCACTCATTGCAAATTTCCTATTTTCGATCGATGGCAGTCGCTTTCGTAAAATTAACAAGTTAGAAAAGTTGACATACACCCGATATTTTCATTTCAAAGTTTAAAACCGGTTGAACCGATTTTGTTAAAACGACAAAAAACGCAAAAATTGATCCATTCGTTTAGGAGCTAATCCGGTACCACAGACAGACACACAGATACATTGTCACGACATACCAAAGCAGTGCCTATAACAAAAAAATAAATGCAAAAAAATCTCTCCGGCGGGGAATCGAACCCCGGTCTCCCGCGTGACAGGCGGGGATACTTACCACTATACTACCGAAGACTTGTTGTAAGCGACGAAATTAGCTATTAGTAACTGCGCGGTGTATTTACTCGTATCTTTTCACAGACGAAATGTTTTTTTTTTAAATTGTGCAATCAGCTTTTATCAATAAATATTTTTGCATTGATAAAGTAACTATAAATAATCACCTCTATATTTTTTTATACAAAGACAGTACCAAACACGGATACTAACTATTAGACTATTACTATATAGATACTAACTACGTTATGGTAAGCAGACACCATAGCCTATGGACGCTTGTAAGCGACTCAAGTACGGTTAGCACAAAGACCGCGTGCAAGATAGATTAGTCGTTTTTTTACAATATATATTTAATTTAGTTTCACCTGTACCGGTGACCGATTGAGCTGAAATTTTGGCTGTAAGTATATTTTCGACGACAATTCGATATTATCGAGCTGATCTGATGATGGAGACAAAAGGTGGCCATGAGAATTAGTATCTAACCGACCCGTAACCCCGTTGAGTTTGGGCTCGTTAGAATCGTCTCAATGAGTTGTTGATGATGGTATACAGAAAAGTACAGTCAGCAATAAAAGCTATGTACCAAAAGTTAAATTTTGACAGGAATTTGTTCCCATTAGAAAGAGACGGTGCGAGACAGATCGCGCACGGTGTAGTGCAGTAGGTACCAATGAGTCGCTAGCGATGCCGATCGACAGCTAGTGACAAATGCAGACTCCTCACTCTCAAGTCACCTCACCTGGAACACAACACCGCATACCTACAGCGAGTAGTGGTGATTAGGCGACGAACACACGGAGCGGTGCGGCGCCGCGTCCCCGCGCGGTCGCAAAATTTGCCGCGGCGCCGCACCGCTCCGTGTGTTCCTCGCCTTATAGCTGCGGTTTTCTGAAAGATGGAGATGCTTCCCCAGTTGGTCTTCTCCAAATATGGGCGACTAGCAACTCCAGGGGACGGGCGGGGTTCACCTCCTCTCCTAAGTCAGTCCGTCACTGGCGTCACTGCTCAGGACCGTGACCCTGTCGCCAGAATTAAATATCAGCTCTCCATTTCTCCCAATTGCCATGTGGAGACCGGTACTCAGAAGAATCCCCAGCTGGTGGGATATCTGATCACATTGGCCTATTTCCGAGTGCTCTCGTGCCTCCCAAGTTCATACTAAGATCCCTTAGCGGGTGTTATAAAATAAATAAAAAATAAAATAACCTTTATTCTAACACATGCATCCTCATAATATCTTATGTTAACACTATACCGCATCCGTCCATCTCTATGGTTAACACTATATGTATATGTATTTATGTAGGAATTTATGTATGTTTATTGTATGCTTTATGTGTGTATGTTTATTATTGATGTAATTGTGTATGTTGGAAGTTCGTTTACTTCCAATTTTGCCACCTACCTATTATGTAATTTTTGTTGCTATTTCTCCGCTACCTAAAGGTTGTCTGGAAGAGATCGCTCTTTAGCGATAAGACCGCCTGTTGTCACCATCTATTTTTTAATAAGTTATTATGTTTATATGATTCATGTTTTGAGGTGTGCAATAAAGAGTATTTGTATTGTTTTGTATTGTAATATCTTCTTGTATAATAATATAATACTTAAGTATTAAATGTTAAGTGGAAAATTCCACTTATTTGCTTTTCACAATCATCGTTCATATTTTTGCTAAGTTTTTTTTTCTTTGTCATTACATTTTTAACTTATATTTAGAGTATAATATATGTCACGTTTTGAATGAATTAATTGCTTTAGGTTCCTATTGATATGTGTAAGTCGCCTCTGCGGCGTAGGCCTCTCCTAGTTTCCACCATCTGCCTCTGTCTCGAGCTTGTCTTCTCCAGTCTGGTCCACATTTTTCTTTAAATATATCTTCCCATCTCTTCCTTGGTTAGCTTAGCGGGTGTTATCTCCTTCTTAATCCCTCATTATTGAAGGTCGTGACCGCATGATATAGCCCTCAATGCAGCTCGGTTCCTCATCAATCAATGCATGGGAAAAACTGTATTTTGCAGCCCTCTTAGGGTAGGAGAAATAACATAATCAGTAACGTCATATTTTCTCGAAGAAGGATAAAAAATGTGCAATAGAGAAAAAATCAATGCAAAGGTTAAATAATCACGAAGTTATAACTGTTCAAAGTTTTAAGAAGGGGTATGTTCTGACCCTTTTCGCTGAACGCAACTTCATATGAAACGATGACGCTGGAAGATTGTGACGTCACACAAATAGAAGGCAACGTGCCGCGCCCCATCGTGTTCGACGCGGCTCCCCGGCAGCATCCTGTAATGTGACGTCACACAGTGTTTGCGTTTTCTCTCTCTAACGAGCAATATTAAAACGGTTGTAGCTTCGTAATTCTTTGAGATGTATGAATGGGATTTTCGTCACTAGGCATATTTTTTTGCCTTCTTTCATTTGGAATGATAATTCGAGTCTACACTACACCCCTATTACATCAGCCCAGCGCACTAGAATTCTTCGTGTGCGAGGTTGCGAGGCAGCCAGCGAGGAAAAACTCCACCTATACTACTACTGTTTACTGGCCTCATTAGAACCAATAATAAACAATACCGCTGCTAATAGATTCACGCCCACGGGACATGCTTTCGATTTTATCCATAACTGTTCATCCTTTCGTTACGTATCAGGCGTGTTGTATAACGGTGAAAATGAAAATAACTATGATATACCCTAGAGAGGCAACGCGCAAGGATTGCAGTCAGCAATGCTTTCAAAAGACGACGAAAGTCTTATCTCAACTACAAAAGGCCCATTGCCTTCTAATGATTTTTTGCCATGGACAATGCTAGAATACAATGGTATTCTATCATTGTCCATGGCAAAAAATCATGGCCAATGCTAGAATACAATGGTATTCTATCATTGTCCATGGCAAAAAATCATTAGAAGGCAATGGGCCTTTTGTAGTTGAGATAAGACTTTCGTCGTCTTTTGAAAGCATTGCTGACTGCAATCCTAATGACGTAAGAGAGGGTTGTCGACCGATCAAATCAACATTCATTGAAGTCTCTATTTGCACGTAGAACTTTTTCATATCACAAGTGGTTTTTTAAATAATTGTTGCCATACATTTCAGTTTTTGTCTGTTGTAAATTAAAGCCCAAATGTATGCCTACGTATTTAGTACCTACATGGCAAAAAAGCTTGTATTTAATTGCATTTGAAACATGTTTTATAAACTTCATTGTTCTAAAAACATACACCTACTTAAACACTGTCGTAATATTCGTAATGCTAACAACTAAGTAACACAATGGTTATGTTAACAAGTGCGCGCCCAATTTTGCCCCAATTGCAGGTAGTTATTTATTTAGTAAAGCCAAATAAGGATAAACCAATATTAATGCAATACTACTCATGTCATCTAAATTTTACAACAGTTGCAACAGTTCAGGGGAAACTAGACCTATTGGGTTTAGACGGCCCTACATATGGAGTGCAAGCTGCTACGGTGTACGGCGTAACGGCACGAGCGTTGCGTGGCGATAAAGGATATTATTCGGTTTAGCAAGTTTCTTCGTTCGTAGACAACACCCAACACTTAAGAGGAAACGAAAAGGTTGAAATTGAGAAATAGGTATTTGTAAAATGTATTGCTGTCGCGAATTTCAATCTTACAAACGTTTAATGCAGTTGCAGTCTTCTCGCCGGCTTAACTCGCAAATCCAATAGAATTTGTTATTTACTTGTCTGTTTTTACTTAAACTGTAACCATTCTCGTGCAATTTAATTGCTCTATATATTATGACCGTTATATGATAAGTTGTTATACCTCGTATTACTTACCCGCGCCAACCTCAAGCCTCCCCCCCAGAGCGCGATAGAGACAACTGCATCTTGGACGGAAAATACCTATTAAAAGAACATAAAATCAATGTTTCGTTGTCCCCTGATTTCTTCTCCAAAACTTGACATATCTAACTATTTTTTTTAAATTAAAAATGATAAAAATGCTTTGGCCGTGTTCCTATGTCCGACGTCGGTGTCGGTATGGTGTGTCGGTGTTTGACGACCGGTTAGCCTAGTGGGTAGTGACGCTGCCTACGAAGCTGAAGGTCCTGGGTTCGAATCCCGGTAAGGATAAATATTTGTGTGATGAGCATGAATATTTGTTTCTGAGTCATGGATGTTTTCTATGTATTTAAGTATTTATATCTATTATATATATCGTCGTCTAGTACCCATAACACAAGCCTTACTGAGCTTACTATGGGACTAGGTCGGTTTGTGTAAGATTGTCCCCTTATATTTATATTTATATTTATATTTATATTTATATTTTATGTCTTCCATTTTTCAAATAATCTATTCAAAATTGTTTTCTGGATGTTTGAACACAGCGGAAAATCTGGCATTTCTTTTAGGTTTTTGAAGGTTAATATCTCTTTTAGGAATAAATTTATGAAAAAAAGAAAACATAGGAGCATGTCAATAGTAGCCATATATTTATGGAAAAAAAATTGCTCTACTGCCATTATCCAGGGAGAAAACAGGGGACTACGTTTGTATGGAATATCGGCCGTCTTGTTTCCTCTTAAGGTGCCTTCCATAGCATAGGAGCGTCCAGTTAGGTAACTACTCAAACAGTCAGCCACCCAACTTTGCACCCAACACATGCGTAAACAAGTAGATGTTATAGAATCTAGGTCAATTAAACATACAGACATACATACCTACTTCGGTTTAGTTGGTTCGTGTTAGTTTAATTAGGTTTGGTTTTGCAATATGTAGTTATACAGGTGTTTTTAAATATTGTCACTTAATAAAATGTTAACTGACATATTTAAAACTAAAATGTTAACAGATACATTATTAACTGACTCCAAAGAAGTTGTCTGTTTCGTGAAGTGGTTTTGAGTATTTCAATAAAACCTTTAATTTTCTTTTAATCGCAAGCAGCTTTTTCAGTTCACAGTGCACTTTTCAGCGTTTTTATAAAACAAATCTTTATTAAAACAAACCTGTTTTTTTTGTTGGGGAGATCCGTTATGGATCCCACCCGGTTCGGGAGAAACCAGGTGGGTATGTCCGACTCCCACGGACTAAAACCCCTGGGGTGTTTCTTCGCTCGCCCTTGGACTGGGTTCCGGGAACGCGGTTGCAAACCGTTACCCCATCAGCGCTGCCCTCGCGGGCCCGAGGCCGGGCCGGGCAGGGGCCGAGGCACTAATGCCCCGGGGATTAAAACAAACCTAACCTAACCTAATAAATTGTGCACCTTTTGCCTATACCAAAAAAAAAAAGTTCGATGGAGTGAAAATTCGGCGAAAGAATGCATTCGATGAAACGTTTGTGGGTAAAACAAGTGACGTATTATTTCACTCAGTACATATTACCAACAGGAATTTGCAAAAAAAGTCCGTTCAAGCCTCGGTCGCACTGGCAGAGCATTTTTTTAATCAATGAAATAAAGAAAGAAGAAAGAAAGAAATATGTTTATTAGGTGAGATGTGGTGGTCACATCTACTAAGAGACTTACAATAGTTATGCACCAAAATGGATGCCACTCAGCATATGCCACCAGCAATACATTGCTGAAAGCGCTGGTTTTCAGGGCACCCAGCGAGAGATACAGATAAAGATCCTAAAATGTAACTTATAATTAACAAACGTAACAGAAATGTATGTATATGAGAAAGAGAGGTCAATGTTCGATCAAGTGATTACAAATCAGGTCTAGGTGTAAGTATGATGTCATTTACAAATATTGAAATTAAGAGCTACTTATGTGGATTGTCCGCTTATTCATTAGATGTTTGGAGGTTGATTAGATATATTTTAATATTGTGTTTAACTGATGCAGGGGATGTACAGTTTTTGATAGGTGGTGGAAGATCATTCCAACACTTCGTGGTAGCATACCGAAAACTGCCACGAAAAGCGGTCGTGTTGTGTAGGTTACTAATCAGTCTTAACGTTAACGCTCCTCGCTTTTCACGTGTGGATAAATTTAATTTGCTGTGCAAGTATGATGGTTGTTTGGTATGAAAGATTCCAAAAATTAATGAAGCAAAGTGTGAAGTTCGTCTGGCGGCCATGTTTTATAATTAAAGCTATTTAAAAACGGGGTGAGGTGGGATCGGCGTGGGAAATTAAAACAAAAACGCCCACATGCATTTTGGATGCGTTGTACTTACGTTGCATAGACACTGCCAAGTACCTACGGAGTTTCCACCGATGTCCGTACATACCTATATGTTTGCTTATTTATAGCTAAAAGAAACTAAATTATACCGTGTCTCATCTCAACTCAAGTCTTCGTAATACGATATCGAATCCAGTTAGTCACTTCCAAACGAAAGTGAGTCGTGAACGCAACGCAAATCTTTTTTTCTTATTAGATTAATGTAACCGTTATACTTAAATGTTATTATGCAAACGTTGGTTAAGTCATCGGCGTTTTGTTATTGCTACATTAGTACTTATAAATGATTGACGTACTGATTTCAAACCGCAATTGAATGTCTCGGGATATTTGAGTAGAGTAGGAATACAATATTATGTGTTTCAGCCCCAAGGCGCTAAATTATGTGAACCTATGTCATAATTCATTTATTTATCTAATCTAATCTGAACGTCCATTGTACTGAAATTATATTTTATTGTATATTAAGCAAATCTATCTGGTGACCGAAGAGCTGGCGGCTTTCTCGCGCACCGCATCAGCATTGCAATTCAGCGAGGACATGCCGCCAGCATCCTCGGTACAATGCCTCGAGGGCCTTTTTTAGATTTAACTTAGCTTTAATTTAATTTAGTTAATGTTATAGTTATCATCTTGTATATACCTAGGATAAGTACATATTAACATTCCTGTGGACCCCAGTTGTCTTAAATTTAGCAGTAACTTCTGTTCATTTGTTTTTCAGTGTGGTCAACTCTTTTGGAACTGAATTTTGAACATTTTTACATCAAACCCATTGAGCTGAAATTTGGAATAGGTACACCTTTAGTTCCGATGACAATGCAATATTAAGGTACCATCGAGCTGGTCTGATGGTGGTGCCGGAAGGTGGCCATGGGAATTCATTACTTAACAGACGTAACCCCGTTGAGTTTGGCTCGCTAGAATCGTCTCAATGACTTAGTTTATGACGGTATACAGAAAAGTAGTAAAACTAGTGCCTATGGCCTATGTTGGGATTTGATGTCAAAGGGTACTTACAATAACGCTAGCAGGATGATAATATGAGTCAGTACATTACTTACTTAGGGCAGTAAACAAATAATGTCCAAAGGTAGTTGACGAAGGATCCGAAGGTGGCGTTTGTTCAATGTTTCTCCTCCTACCCAGGAAATGATAGATAATAACCGCATGCAGTCGGTAACTACCACTTTATGGTCAGTTGTAAAAATATGTTTATTTTAGAATGCTTAAAAGCATGCCGAGAAAATAATGGCCAAATAACAGTTTTACCAGTCTCATTAAACTAACAGGCGATACATAAATCATTAAAAAACGTAGATGGCTCGTTAAGTAAACATTTCCATATAAAATGTATTCCATCCGCTTTAGATAAGATTATTCGAATAGCAAAATTAATGATAAATTAATATCATGAGGAGAGTTATGAGGAAGGAGCACACAAAACGCCAATATTTATAATAACTAATTTCGCATGTAACCTCAAGTCTTCGGTAGTATAGTGGTAAGTATCCCCGCCTGTCACGCGGGAGACCGGGGTTCGATTCCCCGCCGGAGAGATCTTTTTGCGTACAGTACTTTTTTATCGTGTGTATTATTGGGTTATAGTTGCTTTACGTAAAAAGCAGAAGTTTTACGACCATATTGTGCAAATATGGTCCGTCCTAACTGTAAAAGCATTTCAACATAATCACAATTATAAGACAGTTAAGTTTGCACATCGGTAGTATGGCGTTGTTCCACAGTCCACACTAACGAGGGAAATACTTGAATGCATTTTGAAATAATTTCTGTATTGTGTGACAACAGACCACGGAAGATGCGTCGATTAAGAGTCCATACAAACGTAGGTTAGTTCTAATATTAAAACTGCATACTTACTGGTAAGTATAACACGCAACTTTTTATATATAGAACACTAGCTTCCGCCCGCGACTTCGTCTGCGTGGGATAAAAACTATCCTATATTTTCCGTGCTAAAGTTCATCCAAATCGGTTGAGCCGTATAAGAGGCCGCAGTAAGCTTGGCCGAATTTCACCTTCCCATACAAAAGTAGTTACGCTCTCATTTTAAAACCACGTGTTGGATTGTGACGAAACTTTGCATATACAATGACATGAGGCATATCTGTCTGTAATTAGTTTATACGGTTCCAATTTATAAAACAAACTAAATACAGCAAAAACTAGTTTTGTATGAAAAACTTAAATTCGCAGTATTTTTTTTATTATGGTATCTGTAGCTACATAAACTAATTTCAGACATAGATATACCTTATTTCATTGAACATGCAAAGTATCGTTACAATCCAACACGTAGTTTTAAAATGAGAGCGTAACTACGTTTGTATGGAGAATCGAGCTTACTGCGGACTCTAAAGTGTTATTGAATAACATACATTTAACAACCAAAATTTCACATTTATAATATTAGTAGGTGTAGACTGTAGGATAGTAGGATAATAATTTCTAGCAACATAAACTAGTTTTCGACCTAAATTGTGAATACAAAGTTTCATGTGATTCAAGCAAGTCCGTTTAAAACGAAAGCCAAACTCGAACCCTCGAGCGTCATGGCGACCCTTTAGGTGTCTACTGTTGGCAAATTCATGAATGTACAGATCTTTTTGCAATTACCTATAGTATTCATAAACGTTCTACAAGCCTATTTTAACTAAAATGGCGTAGAAATCCGTTTTTCCATATCTGACACTTTGACATCTGTGTTCTTCCGTAAGGGACAAAGCACATTTTTAGTGAGGCAGGGCACAGCGAGATGTCATCCCGCTCGAATGTAGAGCAGCCCAACTGGGGAAGTACCTCCGCCTTGCAGAAGACCACAGCCATAATAACACTACTACTTGCTCTGTAGTATAGAATTGTCTAGCATGTCCTTTTAAAGCGAAAACCAAACTCGAGCCCTCGAGCGTCATGGCGACCCTTTAGGTGTCTACTGTTGCCAAATTCATGAATGTACAGATCTTTTTGCAATTAACGACCGACATATATACCTACATACCTATAGTTAGATATTAACGGGGCGAATATTCAGCGTTTTTAAGGCGTTTTCTTTTCGTCATTGTCGGAGACAGCAAATACTATTAAAAGGTACGAGTATCAGAGTCTACTTTTGATGAAGATGTTAGCCAATACCACTACTGAATCTTTTTTGGTTAAAGGTTCTGCGGTACGTTTTACCTCTGATGAAATAATCTTGAGACGACAATGACGTTAAAACCGAGCGGTTCAAACGCTCGGAGAATCGCCCCGTATCCATAAACGTTCTACAAGCCTATTTTAACTAAAATGGCGTAGAAATCCGTTTGTCCTTATCTGACACTTTGACATCTGTGTTCTTCCGTAAGCGCTCGAATGTGGAGCAGCCCAACTGGGGAAGTACCTCCGCCTTGCAAAAGACCACAGCCATAATAACATTACTACTTGCTCAGTAGTAGTGTCGTGTTCCTGGAGGTGAGCGAGGTCGCCAGAGCTCCCGAAGATGCGTTGTGTTGAGAGCGAGGGAACTTGTTTCTTCAGCTGTCAACACGGCGAATCCTCAAACATATCAAGGGTCGGCAACGCCTATGTTACTCCTTTGGAGTTACATGCGTCTATAGGCTGTTCGCTTACCATCAGGCGGGCCGTACGCTTGTTTGCCACCGTAGTTGTATAAAAAATATATTTAGCAGAAGCATTTTATGAATAAGGGGGAAATTGATTACATTTTGGCTCTTACAAACGAGGGGCCAAGCGTAATGTATACGGATGAAGCCAGGCTACTTGTATGTTTGTCATGGGTGCGTCCCACGAGATATAACAACAAAATATATAATTTCATATTAATAACGTTCACAAGATATAATGAACGTTAGCTATAACAACAATACCAATACTTTTATAAGGAATAACGGTCAGTTGCCATAATAATCATATTATATAACATTTTTTTCTATAAGACTCAAATTGACTAATTTCATTTAGTATAACATACATAACGTATAACGATCATACCATATAATATCTTTTCGTATAACAAACATAACGTATACAGATCATACGCATATATATTTTCGTATGAGGATTATAATACAGAAAATTAAGCTAGGGCAGCCAGGAAAAGGGGGGGCGGAGCCCACATCAAAGGGGGCTCGGGGGGCAGTAAAAAAACTAATACTCTTATAAATGGTATTACTTGTAGGTTAGGTTAGGGTTGCCTTGTGTCCCTTAGAGCGGAAATAGACACCCCGCGAAGCGGGGTGGCGTCGACACGCTAGCGATTGGGTAAGGTTAGGTTAAAATAATTGACGTGTTTGATCTCAAAATAAATTTAATTTCAATCTTACAAACGGTATTGTTTTTTTTTTCAAATTCAAGTTGAGGCTATCGCTCTAAGAAATTCACATATTTTCTTCGTACGGCATTGCTATTAAAATGACTGAAGCCAATTATACTATACGAGCATTATACATTTTGATGTTAGATAAATTGAACAATATATGTTATAAACCTTAGGTGTTATGAATATTATACGCTTTAATCGATATATCAATTGATATTATTTCTAAAGTACGTTATACTTTACGAGATTATATGTTTTGACATTATATCTTTCGTTCGTTATGTGCAATGAACGTTATACTAAACAAAGTTATATAGAGTGAGCGTATATATTATGACCCTTATATGATAAGTTGTTATACCTCGTATTACTTACCCGTTTGTCATGTTTTATGTACGTTTGTTTGTTTGTTCCAGACTGAACCATGTGGAACATACTTCTAGTCCTGGCGCTACTGGCGACCGCGCGCTCCAAGCAGCTCCCTACCGCCACAGGTCAGTAGACGTAGTAGTATTACTTATTCCGTGCCAGTAGTTAGCTTAAGGGGCTCCCGTGAAAAATGAACGAAATTTTGTAGTTTTCATTTCGACACTCGTCCTCGGTTTATTGAAGCTAGCTTTCCATATAATATCCATATAAATAACTTGAAAAATGTTAATACAGGAATACTTATCCATTTTTAAAGAAAGCTCTGTAAAAATACAAAACCCGACACCTCTAACTCATTAAAACTTTTATACACCTGAAACTCATACCTACTCATACATACAGAACTTACCTATAATTTTGATATGCGTTTTTATAATGTTACTTGTTAACAGTAAAGCTATAGGCAGAAAACCAGTTTTTTGGCCTAAAATTGTTCAACTTTGATGCCAAATATCTCGAAAACAATGAACTTTGAAGTGAATATGGGATACTATACTTATTGCTTAAAGCTGTTGTTGTTAATATAAGCTACAAAAAACATTAGAAAACTAAGGTCATTGGCGTATGGGAGCCCCTTAAGGGGCTACCGGAGGTTTTCATCGATTTTGACAAGTTTTGAATCGTATCTCTTACTTTTGCAACAGATAGAATTATAAGTCAAATGGGTTCTTCAATCTTTTATCTCAATTTTTGTCTACAGGATTTTGAAAAAAAAAACTTAATTTTGTATGTTATTTTTTAAACATTGTCTAAAACAACATTGATTATATGAATTATTCAGTTCGAAGCAGGTATTTCCCTCCCTCCCAAACATTACCATGATACATGTTAATATTTCCCTTATTGGTTTCTTTATTTAGCTCTTAACTTAATGAATGTGACATCTGGTAGTGTTAAAAAAGTCAAAAGTCAAAAGTCAAAAGTGTTTTATTTGTGAAACATAGGCGATGGCTGGATAAATACAGAGATGTTACAATTTCTCGTGTTACACTATGCTTTGCCAATTGGCGTAGAAAAACATTCATGTAATAATAATTAATCAGAAATAATTATAAACAATTTTTTATTTTATTTTTTAAAAAATATTTATGTTGCGACTACTGTCTGTTTTTTTTTAAATCTAGTTTTTAGACTATGAATTCGTGACGTAAAGCGTGATGACATCACTACTACAAGTAATTATTACGAACTGAATAAGAAATATAATTACTTAATTCCAAAGGCTCTTTAGCCCCACGGCCTAAGCCTCGCTTTCGTTCTTAAAAAAGACAATTCGAATGGCAAGTCCCGCAACGACCGGACACGGGGTCGTTGACCCTGCGTCCGCGCCGCCGAGGTATTTATTGAGATTCGTATAGTACCCCTTGAGCCTTGACGAATGTGAACATTGACGATTTTCATACATTTTTATACTAGTCTATAAATATGAACATAATTTATAGTATGAACGTTAGTAAAAGTGTCAGGTCATCACCTCGGTCGACACCTTGCCCGTGGTTATAATTATAATTTTCCACTTATACAGTGTGTTACCGGCATGAGGGCATTTATTAAAACTGATAATAATACACTCGCGGACAATGAATAGGTACGGTAAAATACCGTCACATTTCCTAAAAAGACCTTTTAATTAATATGAATCAATGAATCTGATCATTTTTATTTAATATTACATCTCAACTACAAAAAAAGTGCTTTCTATAAACAACGTTACCAGGTTTAAATCGGACTCGCAGAAACCCATGTAAAAAACAACGTTAACGGAGAGAGATATAGCAAAAATCTTAATTTTTGGATATTTATATTTTTATTATAGAATCCCGGATATTGCTAATATAAATATAAATAAATAAATAAATAAATATAAGGGGACAATCTTACACAAACCGAGCTAGTCCCATAGTAAGCTCAATAAGGCTTGTGTTATGGGTACTAGACGACGATATATATAATAGATATAAATACTTAAATACATAGAAAACATCCATGACTCAGAAACAAATATTCATGCTCATCACACAAATATTTGCCCTTACCGGGATTCGAACCCAGGACCTTCAGCTTCGTAGGCAGCGTCACTACCCACTAGGCTAACCGGTCGTCAATGCTAATACAGTTGGGTATTATAAATAATAGTATATTATGTAAATAAAACTAGTGTTAAATATTTAAAAAAAAACCTATTATGGTTATTTAATTTAGGGTGACCCGTATTCATTGACCGCGAGTGTATGTTCCATTAGCAATTTTTTGCATGTACTTGCAAATCATAATTATGTAAATTAACTGCGCAATTAATTTTCCTAAATACAAGCCTTCAATGGACTAGGTGTATGACGCCGTACTAAACAAACTATGAAGAGCTGTCATTTACACTCAGGTACTTGTCAATTTACTTTGCTGTACATTGCTGGCAATTTAAATTTTCTTAGAAAATGTATGAAGTCGGAATTATAGTTAATTATCTGTATTAAGGCCATGGCCATGTTGGGAGTTTCTCTGCGTGATCGCATCAGAAATGAGGCTATCCGCAGCAGAACCAAGGTAACCGATATAGCCCTCCGGATCGCTAAACTTAAGTGGCAGTGGGCGGGGCACATAGCACGTAGAACCGATGGCCGTTGGGGCGGAAAGGTTCTCGAGTGGCGACCACGTACCGGAAGGCGCGGCGTGGGTAGGCCCCCGACAAGGTGGACTGATGACCTGGTAAAGGTTGCGGGAGTCCGCTGGATGCGGGTGGCGCAGGACCGGTCACTTTGGCACTCTTTGGGGGAGGCCTATGTCCAGCAGTGGACGTCTTTCGGCTGATATGATGATGATGATGATTAAGGTCATGATTAAGTTAAAGAACTCCGTTAATTTACCCTATTTAAAAAAGCCCGCCTACCGGTAACGCACTGTATTAAAGCTTTACCAAAAGCCAAATGCCTTGTACAACCTATATACCAAAAAATCAAATTATAAAAAATATTTGTTTTTTTTTTGACCGTGGTAATGGTAAACAAGCATAATGCCTTCTTAATGGTAAGCGGACACCGTAGCCTGTTGAGGCGTGCAACATCAGAGTCACACGCTCATTGCATTTATAATAAGTTAAGATGAGTTGTCGTTAATTGAATCCGGCGCAAAAAATACGCATATATACACTATGTTTTTTTATCCGGAGTTTAGGAGTTTTATTTTCTGCGAAAAGCCAGTCCGGTAAAAATATACCGCTAACGTCAATAAACATTTTATGTTTGCTTAACGTTACATTCGCAGAAGTTCCTACCAACGGCGGGTTTCCAACTTGATTTCCACCAAAACATCTAAATGCTTAAAGTTCCGTACCCAAAGGGTAAAATGTTCCTGGAGCTACGTTTCAAATGTATGAAAACATAGCATAGCATGGTACTTATAGCACCTCTCTGGTGGAAAGGCACCCTTAAGAGGCTATGGAGGAATCTGGTCAGCAAGAATAGGACATGGTGTCACGATCGTCATCATTGAGGGAACGGCGGATTAAATAATGAAAAACTAACAGTAACAAAGCTACACATTTCCTAAATAAGGAAATGGATAATGTAAATAAAAGGAATAAATGGAAAAAATTCAGCCACTAAATCTTTCAATCATTTCAATCAGTCTGAATGAAAGATTTAGTGTCCGAGACCGATTCTTCCGATAGCTCAGTTGGTTAGTAGCGACAGGCCTTGATTGCCTGTGGTCGCCGGTTCGAACCCGGCACGGAGCATTAAATTACTCCTTTTATTCAAAAAAATAATAATTTGGCTGGCGGCGTTACAGCTCAATACAATTTTTTTTTTCAATTTTCCTCTTTAATATTTTTGTCGATTTGTATAGTAATGACGATAAATGCTATTTTCCTTTTAAGTGTTGTTTTGTGTAGTACCTATATATCTACTTACTTACTTTACAACAGAACAGTTATTTAATTCGTAGCCTATGAGTGACCAACCAAGTCGAAGAACGGCTCTTTCCAACATAAATGACTTCAAATTGTATGTCATAGAATCATTATTTAGACCATAAAAACAACTTGAAACTCAGAAAGCATCACAAATTTTTAGCTAGTGTAACTTGCGTGTATACACAGTTCAAATAATAACACAGTTTATCGTTTTATGGCCCAGCGCAGACCGGGGAAGTGTAACGAAGCGTATCTGTGTAACTGGCTTCCTCCCGCGACTTCGTCTGCTTGGACCTGGTATACAAATTGGTATAGGTACTCTTGCTTGCCAGAATTTCATTTGCCCGAATTTTATCTGCCATAATATTCAACTGCCATAATGTTTTTTTTCTATAATTTTGTATGCCATACTTATTGTTTACCATATTAATTATATGCCAGTATTTTTGTTTCTCATAATATCCATATCAATAATCTAATTTTCCATAATCATTGTAATCCATAACTATCACATGCCATAATGACATTTGCCATCAATCTCAACATCCATAAAATTTATTATGTAATATAGTGGGAACGTATTGCAGTGCCTAAAATTAAAAAAAAATACAACGGACCTATCCGCGATCCGAGTTGGTTTTGCCACTTAGTAAAAATAAACTTTTCTCTGAGATTAACCAATGCCAAGATAGTGGTGTATCGTAGGCAGTAGGGAACAGGGCTTAGTGGCAAAACCGACACGGATCGCATATAGGTTAGAAGAAGAAAGCGGGAGCAAAGCTTCGAGGTCATTATTTTTATAAAAGAGCGGAAAAACTAACAAATTAACCGAGATGAATCCGAACACATGTTTAGTATGGCGTTTAAATATTCTATTAAATAATATTATTGCAAACAATAATCTGGAAAACAATACGTATGGCATTCGTATCATTATGATATCCAATATTCGGGTAAACAAGAGTATGTCCATTAACTATTATGGTAAACGAAACATTCGGGCAAATGAAATTCGGGCAAGCGAAGTTCAGGCAAATGATTATCATAGTATATGAATGTCGGGCAAACAATGTACAACCATACAAATTATCCTATAATTTAAACCAGGCTATAAACTATCTACGTGGTAAATTTCATCCAAATCGGTTGAACCGTTTGTTGAAGCGTGATTGAGTAACAAACATCCAAACATCTAAACTTCAAAACTTTCTAATTTATAATTTTAGTAGAATAGTAGTTGCACTTCAACGAAACAAATTATTTTATTAAATATAGGAAATATTCGGGGGCTACGAAGCTGGTTTATTTTTCCATTATATTCTTTCTCCCTGTATCGTATCATATCGGGTGCGTCCCACGAGATATAACAACAAAATATATAATTTCATATTAATAACGTTCACAAGATATAATGAACGTTAGCTATAACAACAATACCAATACTTTTATAAGGAATAACGGTCAGTTGCCATAATAATCATATTATATAACATTTTTTTCTATAAGACTCAAATTGACTAATTTCATTTAATATAACATACATAACGTATAACGATCAAACCATATAATATCTTTTCGTATAACAAACATAACGTATACACATCATACGCATATATATTTTCGTATCAGGATTATAATACCCCAATACGCACTGGGCCAGCGTGGGGACTACTGCCCGTTCCCTCTCATACATGAGAGGAGGCCTGTGCCCAGCAGTGGGACGTATATAGGCTGATGATGATGTGATTATAATACGGAAAATTAAGCTAGGGCAGCCAGGAAAAGGGGGGGCGGAGGCCACATCAAAGGGGGCTCCGCCCCCCCTTTGATGTGGCCCCCCGCAGTAAAAAACAACTAATACTCTTATAAATGGTATTACTTGTAGGTTAGGTTAGGGTTGCCTTGTGTCCCTTAGAGCGGAAATAGACACCCCGCGAAGCGGGGTGGCGTCGACACGCTAGCGTTTGGGTAAGGTTAGGTTAAAATAATTGACGTGTTTGATCTTAAAATAAATTTAATTTCAATCTTACAAACGGTATTGTTTTTTTTTTCAAACTCAAGTTGAGGCTATCGCTCTAAGAAATTCACATATTTTCTTCATACGGCATTGCTATTAAAATGACAGAAGCCAATTATACTATACGAGCATTATACATTTTGATGTTAGATAAATTGAACAATATATGTTATAAACCTTAGGTGTTATGAATATTATACGCTTTAATCGATATATCAATTGATATTATTTCTAAAGTACGTTATACTTTACGAGATTATATGTTTTGACATTATATCTTTCGTTCGTTATGTGCAATGAACGTTATACTAAACAAAGTTATATAGAGTGAGCGTATATATTATGACCCTTATATGATAAGTTGTTATACCTCGTATTACTTACCCTATCATATCGTTTAGGATAGTAGTTTTTTTTTTAATCTTAGTGTTGTGTTCCGACATAGGGAAGTATGGAAAAGAATAAAAGTTTTAACAAAAACTCCTGGGTGCAAAACTACGTAATTTTTACGTCAGAGCGGCACGATAAGTTGACGAACCCTGCTTTTTACTTTAGGGTCTCCCCACACCTATCGACGCGGAATCGGCTTTCGCCGAGTGTTTTGTACCACATTCCTCGTGTTTTGTTCGTTATCTCTTCGATGGACGCCGCTTCGCGTCTTTTTCGCTATCTTATTGCCATAAAGAGTTTTTTGATCGGCTAACGATTCCGCGTCGATAGGTGTGGGGAGACCTTTACACTACATCAATATACTGTTAGCATATGTACACTCTGGGTAGGTATACATACTAAGGTAGAAAGCCCACTGTTAGTGGACGCGAAGCGGAACCGAGGTGCGTTTAGCGATGATACTGCTATACTTACGGGAAATGAGGCGTTTCCTAGCTTTGTATAACATACGTAACGCCTTGATTAGGTACACGAGGCTAGTACAGCGGCGGGATTGGTAGGAACTCGTTAGCAAGGGCTCGGTCTTGAAGTACACATACATACAACGTCGTGAACGATTTAATTTTTTTATATTACAAGCTCTGTCTGTAATAAAATCTTGCCAGTTACATTTTATCCACTTCTCGGTTTCCGATTGAGTTGAAATTTTGCATGCATGTATAAATCGGATGACAATGCAATATTATTATGACAGAGCTGATCTGTTGACGGAGCTGGAAGGTGGCCATAGGAACTCCGTAATTAAACGACGCAAACCCATCGAGATTGGGTTCGTTAGAATCGTCTCAATGAGTAGTTGATGATGGTATACAGAAAAGTACAGTCGGCAATAAAAGCTTACACAAAAATGTTTTTTTTGACAGAAACTTATTTGGTTTTTTTTTCAGAGCTATCGACGACAGCTATAGCAACAGCGACAGATGAGGACACAACGCCGTGGCCAGGCGCTCTCGCTCCTGCAGACACGCTCGCTGTCGCGTGCGAGCGGGACAGCATGCACATCACCATCACCTTAGCGCACAATGACGTGTATGGAGACAGGTCAGTTCAAACAGTTGAACTCATTGAAAGCTTCAGGGAAAACAGCGGCCATTTTGAATTTTTAGTAGCACGATGGCGTCACAAATTCATATTCTACGAAGCCTACGAAGGCCGTTTTCAGCGTGATAAAGACAACATAGAACAATATCACCTTCTAACACTATGTCCGACTTATCCAGACGGAATCGGATTATTTATCTCTCACTAGCTTGTGCCCGCGACCTCGAACGCGTGGGACTCGTTTAGGTATATCGCAGCTACATACAAACATTTACCCCCCCCCCCCCCCATTTAACCCCCTTAGGACATGATTTCGGGGATAAAAACTATCCTATGTCACTCTCCATCCCTTCAACTATCTCCACTTAAAAAAATACACATAGATATATTTTAAGTTTCAATAAAGAACCACGTGGCCGTAGGGATAACTTCGATCATAGACAACTAATACAGTTTTTGGTGGCCCAAAATGTTCAAGAATACACGAATCCCATGACAGTCTTTAGGACATGATTTCGGGGATAAAAACTATCCTATGTCACTCTCCATCCCTTCAACTATCTCCACTTAAAAAAATACACATAGATATATTTTAAGTTTCAATAAAGAACCACGTGGCCGTAGGGATAACTTCGATCATAGACAACTAATACAGTTTTTGAGGGCCCAAGATGTTCAAGAATACACGAATCCCATGACAGTCTTAAAACTTAAAAAGTAGCCGCCCTACTGAACTGTTGAGTCAATAATCCGATTGCGTTCAAAATCGATATGTTGATTCTAGACAACAGAATGAAGAACTTCCAACTTTTAATACCAGTGGAAGCTTCTTTTCGACTCCTTTTATGAGAACCAGATTTCCGCTGTTTTACGATATTGTGCATTAAATTTCTTTGTCTTTGCCTGCAGTGCCTACGACACTTTCAACGGCATCGTATACCCAGCGGGTCTGGGCAGCAACTCCTCATGTCTTCGGGAGTACGTCGCGGCGCGGGGCGACCTGCAGTACACGCTACCTTTGAAGGGATGCAACACCATGTCTACTGACAATGTGAGTGATTTTCCACCAGTACCTGATATAGTCTCATCTGGAAAGTCTAACCTATTGGGTAGGCAAAGTTTTCGAGTGGCGACAGCGTGGGCAGACCCCATTTTCTACCAGCTCGTCTATCATGGGACGGCCGCGACATACTCTCGCTTTTTCTCGCACCAAACCTCTTGTTCTAAGTGTTCTAATAAGAGAGAGACGGACAGTGCGAGAAAAATCGAGAGAGCTCGTGCGCCGTCGCGTGATAGCCGTGCTGGTTAGTTCCTTGCAAATTAAAAATCGACGTACATTGCTGGATCGACAGGTTACGGTAATTGCTGGACGTTACTTAACAAGTGTGTCTACCGACCCAGCAATGTACGTATTATCATCATCAGAAGACATTGTTATATTGTTGAAATCCAGGGGCCAATCGGGCCAGAAGTTCTTGATATATTATCGTCGGGGAAGTCCGACTTGTGTTGGAGCAGTATTCCTTTTACTGCCTTTTGCTTCAAAAAATATACCTTGCACGGCTATCACGAGACGGCGCGCGAGCTCTTTCGATTTTTCTCGCACTATCCGTCTCTCTCTTATTAGAACGCTTAGAACAAGAGGTATAGTGCGAGAGAAGTATGTCGCGGCCGTCCCATGATAGATGTGCTGGAAGAAAGCCTGATGCAAGAACCATATCTTACCCTTCAAGGGATGCAATATTATCTACTGACAACATGAGTTCATATCTTCTATCCTTATCGTACTTTAACGTATTTCCAGGACAGCGATAGTCACCACTTGGCGATCTAACCTTACTTACCTAAATGGTCGTGCATGTACAGTACGGTTTCAGAGGCTATAAAGCTACGTTAAAATTTTACAAAACAGGCCACTGAGGTGCTTGTCGAAGATACGATCTTGAGTAAACCCTAGCATAATTATTCAATGTCATAGTAAGTAGTTCGAGAATTGTCGTAATATGGCGAGTCCAGCCTTTCACGAGACAATTTTATTTCATACTTTGCATTAAGGAATTCTGCGTTACCGGTTGGTACTGGCATATATCTTGATTAAAATGAAGGGTCACTTCCTCACGTACCAAGCTGCACCGACTGCTAATTTCGGTTTCTGACAGACGCGTACATTAGCGGACATCTTGACGGGCCATTGTGCTGTCAGTGGCGGCGCGCGCGCATCGGTAGGCGCAACGCACAGTGAATGTGCAAATTGAAGTGAATCTTTGAAGATACCTAATCTGATGATTTATCTCTAAATTCTGTTGTTGTTGAGGTGTGGAAGGCAAAAGGGAAACCACCACACTGCAGTTCCCTAAATTGGAGTAATGGCATGCTGTAGAACGAGTTGGAAATTATTTCACTAGAGCCTAGCTCTTAAACATATGACGATGAATTTAATGAATTTGACTCTATTACAAATATCGTTTGATAGTTAATTGGCGTAAAACCGTTTCAACCAGTTCATTTTTGGTTATTTGGTAGTGGCAAATAACCACTACAAAATAACCAAAAATGAACTGAGAAGCTACCGCTGTAGATACCGCTGTACCGCTCCGCTGTAGCGGAGCGACGGTTGAAACGGTTTGAGAATGACCCCATTTTTTTATACTTTTGATGTGCAAAAGTATCCTTGTAGCTTATTTGCAGAATCAATGTTGGGAGGTAATAGCCGACCAGTCTACCAATTTACAGGTTTGGTTGGAAACCTGAAAAGCAAAAAATAATAAATCTTTTTTATTTAGTTTAATAACTAAGTTCTTAAATTAATCTAAGTGTACGGAAGTAATTTTGAGTCGGCGCCAAACTAGCATATACATATTAAACCTTTCTTATTAACCTTAATAACTAAGTTCTTAAATTAATCTAAGTGTACCTAAGTAATTTTGAGTTGGTGCCGACTCAAAATTACTTAGGTACACTTAGATTAATTTAAGAACTTAGTTATTAAACTAAATAAAAAAGATTTATTATTTTTTGCTTTTCAGTTTTTTTTCGGCGCTTTAATTTTTTTGTAAAAAAGTTTTTATTTTACTAGTTACATGCAATATTTTGATTACTCTCTGCATAATATGTGGTCATACATTTCAATCGGTAAGTGAACAATCAATCATCCCCTGTTTTCCTACCCTTAAGGTTGGAATCTTTATTTAAAATGTATATGGGACCAACTTCGAGGTAGACCCTTTCTACTAAAAAAAGAATTATCAAAATCGGACTACTCTGTAAAAAGATATGCGTGGTCATAAATAAAATAAAAAAATTTCGTCGTTCCTCGTTTTTTTCGTCGGTTGAAAACGAGACTCCAGCTGTGCGCAATGTGCGGTGCGCATGTCGGGTTCGCGACGGTCACATTACGTAAGCGGGAAGCGTGATACGCATCTACTCCGGCGCATCGGTGATGACGTCACGATCGCGACTATACAGCTATGCGTGGAATGGGAATGTGGAAATATTATCGCGTTCATACAATCAATAACTTATCAATTTGTTTTGCGTCTTCGTTTTCAAGACGACTTGGTGGATCTGTGATTTTTTAAGGGATAATATATTTTAATATAACTATCTCTATTTGAAGACTGATTGTGGACGATAGACTAGTAATTAATCACTGCAATCCGTGATTTAATATAAATAAAACCGGCCAAGTACGAGTCGGACTCGCGCACGAAGGGTTCCAAACCACTATCTGTAAAAACATGCAGGGTTGTCTCCTGGGTGGTACTAAAGAGTGACAAACTTTAAAGGCCAAAATAATGTATGCCATACGATTAAATAAAAAATCTATAAAAACGAAAAAAAACACGTTTGTTATATGGGAGCGCCACTCCGACTTGCACTTGGCCGGTTTTTTATTATTTGTTGTTATAGCGACAACCGAAGTACATCATCTGTGAAAATGTCAACTGTCTATCACGGTTCATGAGATACAGCCTGGTGACAGACGGGCAGACAGACGGACGGACGGACAACGGAGCCTTAGTAACCCTAAAAAACGTGACCGTTCTTTTGCTCTTGAGAGTACAGTCAGCAGCAGAAGTAGCATAAAAATCACGCTCAAAATTATCTAGCCAGTCCTTATTCTCTGGACTGGAGATTAGAGTCGAGTTTAGGTCATTTCGAGAACTTGATCCGTGTAGCTACTTTTGCTCCTGACTGTACTTAGATGTAGACGTATCGATCATTGAATTAGTCAAACTAGTTACATTTACCCGTGTGGTGTCGGGTTAGAAATTCACCACCCCCTTTCACCACCCCATTCCCACCTGTCGTAAAAGTCGACTAAGGGAGCAAGGTTAAAGTGTGTTGTGGGCGATGGGCTAGCAACCTGTCACTGCAATATCACATTTTGTCAATCTTTTTTATACCCACATTTATGCTAAAAGTGGCGCTGGAACATAAGTTTCATGTGCTCTGCCTACCCCTTTTTGGGATAAAGGCGTGAGTGTATGTATGTATGTGTAGTTACATTTAAAGGTCAAATTATGTTGACATTGACAAACTACAAACCTGCGGCTTGATGTCAAAAACATGAATAGTTGTTCGGTCGGTACGAGGTCAAATTAATAAGAGCAACGAGTAGGTACTTAGTCGATATCTTTTAGGTGAGTATTTATTATTTTGAATACTGATAAGCGATAACTATCCATACTAATAAAGTAAATGCGAGTGAGTTCCTGTTTGAGACGAAATTTGGTAAAAATTTAACCTGAATAACTTCTCACACACGCCTCCCTAAGGAGTTGTGTGAAGGAACGGATTGAGGGATTTCGTGCCCGAACAGGATTGTTCCGATAGCCCAGTTGGTTAGTAGCGACGGGCCATGAATGCCTGTGGTCGCCGGTTCGAAACCGGCTCGGAGCATTACAATTTTTCATTTTTTTCCCTTGATTTAAAAATTTCTGAATAACTTCTGTCAAAAATAAACTAGTTTTTATTGCCAACTATACTTTTCAGTATTCCGTCATCAACTAATCATTTAGATGATTCTAACGTTTAACTAAAATTCTGTCTCCATCATCAGATCAGCTCGATGGTTGTGTAATGATGGGTATAAAAATAAATAATATAATTTCATTCGCTATAACAACATTTGATATATTTTCAAGGTATATAATCACTCATTGTGTATAATAAACGTTTGTTATATTCTCAAAATATATATGTTTATTTTGTATAATTATCATCGGATATAACACTTATTTTGTTTAATCATTTTATGGTATAATGCTCATGTTACATACAAGTTATATGTCATAACTATCAAGTAGAATAATATTTCATTATCAAAAGAAAATGTAGCAAAAATAACGGTTTGTAAATTGTTCTATGTAAGTATATATTAGGTAGTAAAAAGTGTTCGGTTCTGGCGCTTCGCCGGCCGCTGCGGCGGCACGCTAGCGTGTTGTAGGGTCGCAGTTCAACCTAACACTCCTCCTCGCTTCGCTCGTCGTCTTACCTACACCAACCTGCCTTAGAGTCTACCAAAACATATTATGCTAATTGTGCATTAGAAGAAATTAGCATTATATCATTTGTTTACTATAGGAAATATGCATTATATTTAAAGTATGTTATATTAAATATTATTATATCAAATGACCATTATATAAAATGATAATTATATCGAATGTAAATGTATTAAGTGTTGTTATGAAGAGAGACACGGCGATATTTATAGCTCACCGCTGGGCGAGTAACTATAAATATCGCCGTGTCTCTTTTATTTACACGGGAGTACTTATCTTTTGTTCGTGTTTATAGCCGATAGCTCATAGCTTACTAGCTCCCTGTGGGACCAGTGCCTAACGCCAATAGAAAACTAATGAAATGTATGGGAATGACAGATGTTAACGAAAAGTGTTTAGTCGGCATCTGTCATTCCCATTCCCATACATTTTATTAGTTTTCTATTGGCGTTAGCGCTTGTCGATTGTAACCTTGTCTACGGCCCCAGGTCAAGTTATAAAAAGCTTGTAAAAATGCTCCCATTGACGAAATGTTGGTTCCGTTTGTGTGTTCCTTTTTCGTAATATTCGTGGTACAGTACTAAAGTGGGTTTAGGCGTTAGTAAACAATTAATCTGTTTGGTTTGAGGTGCGAAGGCTGGCGGCGAGGCAAGCCAATAGTCTCTTTAAGGCATGTTTTTATTATTTAAACTCCTACACTAGAATTTACTGGTTTCTTATACATACTTTTTTTTACTAAACACCGGTACCACAAATATAAGTTACAACGATGTACCTAAGCAGAAAGCATTTTTTGAAACAGTTTAACCAATCATAAGGCAGCGCGTTTGCGCGGGGAAAATCTTCAACGACAGAAAATTCTAAGTTTCATACAACCGCACCCATCAAAAGTTGACGAAATTCACAACTTTCCTTCCATATCAGTGCGAGTGGAGCGCGCAGCTTCAATATTTCTACCAATCACAGAGCAGTACAGTAGTATTCTTGCGGCGCGTGGCCAACTAGATTTTTTTCAACCAATCACAGAGCAGAATTCTAGTGCCGCGCGGCCACCTAGATTTGCTTAAACCAATCAGATCACACACAAGCTCCTTAGTGAGTTTTGAAATCCATAGCTCCCGTGGGAATAGTTTCGGCCATTTGGTCCTTCTGTATACAGGCATGGAATAAAACCATTTACGAGCAAGTGTGATGAAAAAAATAGTAAGATGAACTCAAGTTTAATGTCCTTGGTAGTACCGTTTTCAACGCTCCCTAAAAGTCCCAACGCCACGGCGATGGCATGCGTGGGAGCGCCGCGCGTGAGTTGAATGAAGGCGAATCTGCGTCGCGACAGCGACGTCATAGAGACCTTAGAATAGATAGCTGGCCCCGTATTAGGGCCACAACCGGGAATAACGCTAGGAGGATGATGAGGAGAAAGGGACAAAACATACTGTTACTTGTGGCTTTGTGAGCCGAAGAAGACGCCAGCACGTATTTTCTATTTAATATTTAGAAAAACTTAATCGACAAAAAAAACCTATTGAACCTGCCCACAAAATTTCACTAGAATCGATTGAGAAATGCGATCTGTAGAGGAGAACAGCTGGACAGCCGGACATACGAAAGAATTTTGACCCAAGCTAAGCTTCGTTCGCTTCGCTCGCTCCCTAAATAAGTAATAAAGGTTTGTTAAGTTTTATGAATGATGGGGTAATATTATAAATTGGAAAGTAACTGCGTTGTCGATAAGACATCCGTCACTCTCAGACTCGCATACCTACTTGCAGCGATACGTGATAAAATGCCCCCCCCCTATTCTCTGTACCTGTTTTCTACATTTTAAGTCATAAATAATACACGACAAGTATAACAAACCCCCCCCCCCACCCTTCTTCCTGTGGGTGTCGTAAGAGCCGACTAAAGGAACAGGGTTGAAGTGTGTTGCGGGCGATGGGCTAGCAACCTTTCACTGCGATATCACATTTTGTCGATCTTTTATACCCACATGTATGCTAAAAGTGGTACTGGAACATAAGTTTCATGTGCTCTGCCTACCCCTTTTAGGGATAAAGGCGTGATTGTATGTATGTATGTATGTATGTATGTAAGTATAAGAAAAGGCTCTTCACCTAAAAGTCCAAAATCGTTGCGTAGGAGCGAGGCTGCGCGTGCGTTGAATGAAGGTGATCTCGGCGCCGGATGACGTCAGAGTGAGTAAGCAGGCTATATAAGGATCATTACGACCTTAGAGTAGGTAGGTGCCTCTCTGATCTCTGAGGATCTATTTGACTAGATGACTTGAATTGAAAACAAATTGGTAAGTACCTACTTATTAACGTGCTCTACAATTCACGATTTCACGTCTTTTTTGTCTTTTCAATTATGTTTCAAGGGCAGTAGTATTTTTAATTTGAGCAAAAAGTTATTTGGCCAAATTAAAAATATATAAATATACATACGTAAATTTTACACTCGACTATAGCTAAGCATCGCCAATGTTAGACTGGTATTCGGTATGAATTGACGTGAAAGCTTTTGAACCTTAATTTTTAACAAACTTTCAAACAAACTTAAATCAAACTTATACTTTAACTTAAACGCAATTAAAAGATACGGCCGTACATTTAATTTATTTTAAAATAATGTATTTTCTAACACTAGGGGTAAGATTTTTGTTGTTTTTTTCTTTTTGGCCTTTATTACTAACATGTTATATGGAGCCACGCTCTGAAATAAATTATTTATTTTTTATTTTTTATGCCGCATAATTTGTCACTAGCGTAATTTTGCAAATAATTAAAACCTATCTAGAGTAGGTACCTATTTCACATTGCCCAATGAAACATGAATAAAGTAAGGTAGACCCGCATTTTCTTGAAGTGGCACTGAAAATGAAATGTAATGTGATCTGCCTAACCCTTTTGCATGAATGGATGAAAACATTAATTTCAGAACAAGTTCCATATCGGTATCTTTTGGGAACACGGGCGTGAAAGTATACTTAATAAGTAATTGTGTTTCATAAGTTTTAATTCTTGATACGGGTATCTAGAATTGACAACATTTCATATTTTCATGTAGGCCATTTTATGATCTAGTTCGCTAGAAAATGTTTTTTTAAGCGACACGTGTTTTTTTATTTCTCCCTTAGTTGTAATTTTCATTCAAAACTATCAAATTGAAAAGTAGCGAATTCCAGAAGGTTGTAAGTAAATTATGACGTCAATACTACGACTCTGTATGGCAGTTTGGACACCTTTCATATGGCAGCCATAATACTGACGTCACACACGGTGAAAACCACTTTTATACGTTTTCGCGATTTTCTTAAAAACGAGCAGGAAAAAACACAGAAAACTACTTTGTTACGTTCAGATAACATAATTACCGAAAAGCTTTTCGATTTAGGCGTCATTACATATTTTGAAATATTGTCAATTGAAGCTCTTTTAACTCAAACAAATATTTATATTTTGCGTATGTAGACTGTGTTTCGGACTTCATGCACTTGACCGGTATACACGGTGAACACACGACACAACCTAATTTGTGTCACGTAACGACCTCGGCACTCGAAAGGCTTTATCATGTTAAGTAGCTTTAAAACGCAACGCCGCCATTACGTTTTTTAATGCAGCTGTTGACATTCTTAAATTGGTTACGATAAATTAGTTGTTAGGTTAGGTATACCTGGTGGTTTTAGAAGCCCAATTTTGAGAGGGGATGCACGCCTTCCCCATCAAAACATCTTCTTAATCCCAATAAAAAAATCTAGAAACCCCGTCTTCTGTAACCTCCGGTCTAATATATAAGTTGTCAGGGTCATTGTCACTGAATATGGCACTCCGCCGTAAGTAGGTATTAAAACTTTACCAAAATGATGGTGACAGAAGTGAAATAATTTAAGAATCATTACGTGGCTCAGGAATCATGTTTCGGCTTTAATAAGACGAGCAATCATATACTTACTCAAGAATCATATATCGGAAAATCAAACCTAACTGACCTTATTGTTTCCTAATCTGCTAAGAATTACCTAGCATTGTGATGAGTGTGTTTTTTTTTTGAAGTTTCTGCGTCGACAGTTCACGGTAATTCGGGCTTCGGGGCTCGTGAAAAGTCCCAGAAGTTTCCTAAGTACTTTCTTGAGAATGTTATGCTTCTTGTACTTTGCTGGTCAGATTTTTTAAAGAATGCTACCTATATTTTCCAATTCCCGCTCTTGAACAATAGGTATAAAATCGTAACGCGGTAGTAGATAGGTAGGTAAATATTGTATTTGTGTTCCTACGTACCTACGTAAACAGGATGCGTGACACATCCATTTAGCAACCATCATGTAACATCCAGTGTTATGTAAAATGATTAGACAGAGAGAAGGCTGAATCAATTGGCGTCTCCTACACACGTTTAAGGTCTGTCGTTGTATAACACTTAGATAATAGATAGCCTTCCGTGTAAGACCAATCTGGGCCATCTTGCAGGGCTATCACAGAGCTGTTATTCGCTACGTGCTAATGCGGCTCACCCCGCCGGTCACCCGTCACGAAACAAGACCTTTACCTACGCTTAGTTACTGCGCATCGCGGTGTCAAGATATATTTGTGGGTGAGCGTTGAGGTGAGCTTAAAACAAGTCACAGAATAGGGGGGCAGGATGGCCCGCGAGACATGTCGCCGCGACATACACCATCCGTCTCTTAATTTTGTATACGGACTATTTTTTTTGTAATTAGTATACATTTTTTGTTTCATTATTTTTTATTTAGTATTTATGATGTACCATAATTGTATATACGTTTGAATTTGACAAATAAAGTTCTTAAACCCGAAATCGGCAGTATTGATTCATTGACGACAGATTGTTCCGATAGCTCAGTTGGTTACAAGACGGGAGTGGTCGCCGGTTCGAATCCCGCTCGGAGCATACTTTTTTTTAATTTGACTGCTACCTAATGAAACTTTATCATACAAACATTTGCCAATAGTTAGTTGTCAAAGTGAGTCATCGGCGAAAAGTTGGCAAGTGAAATTCGGACAACAAAAGTTCGGAGAAAAGGCAGAACACCCTTTACAAGCTTCGTAAAGCTCTTTTTAGAATATAAGAACTTCAGTATGAAGCTTCTTAGTCGAAGAGACCGAAACCCATCTGGTCTTCAGAGTCCTCCCTTCTTCTTACCCCCTTGGCAACCTTAGCAAGTCGCGCGCCGGCGAAGAGATCAGTACATAGTATAAAACAAAGTCGCTTCCCGTTGTCTGTCCCTATGTGTGCTTATTAGGTCTTTAAAACAACGCAACGGATTTTGATGCGGTTTTTTCAATAGATAAAGTGATTCAAGAGGAAGGTTTATGTATTATATAGTACCCGTGCGAAGCCGGGGCGGGTCACTAGTATTTGAATAATAATGCTTTTGGACCTATCAGAATTAATTGTTGCTCCCGCCAAACATCAGTAAATAATAATAAATCAGCCTATATTCGTCCCACTGCTGGGCACAAGGCTCCTGTCATGAATGAGAGGGAACGGGCAGTAGTCCCCACGCTGGTTCAGTGCGGGTTGGAGACTTCACATACACCTTTGAATTTCTTCGTGGATGTATGCAGGTTTCTTCACGATGTTTTTCCTTCACCGAAAAAAAATCAAATGGTATTCCGTACATAAGTTCCGAAAAACTCCATTAGAAACTTAATTGACTGGAACATAAATCATCACAATACTCATCCATGAATATAAGGAAATCCCAAACCAGGCTAATGGTCAAAAATAAATTAAGGTCAGCGAACTCTTGATTGAATTGTGTTGCCATTAATATTTGTCCGACTATACTTTGCAACGGTTTCGGATGAACCAGTATTACTTGAGGTCTGGTTACGCACAGTTATTACGAAGCTAGGGGTCAATGTCGTTGGACGTGTGTACAGTCATGTACAAAGTGGTTTGTGATGGTACAGTCGTGACTTGTTATTGTCAATGGTCTATTGTTCGGCAAAGTCGATTTTAACTGCATTTCCTTAAATCGTGCCGCTGATTTTTGAATATTATGATTATGAAGGCTTGGTCGTATGTGGTTTACAAATATGTGTGCAATTTTGAGCCGTATTCCAAAGGCATATGAGTCATATGGTCATGTAAGAACTGTTGTTGAACCTTCTGCACTAGGTATATAAGTTAACTATAATTACTGACAGTGATAACTATTTAATCCATACTAATATTATAAATACAAAAGTGTGTCTGTCTGTCTGTCTGTCAGTCTGTCTGTTACCTCTCCACGCTTAAACCGCTGAACCGATTTAGTTGAGGTACACAGATAGTTTGCGTCCCGGGGAAGGACACAGGATAGTTTTTATCCCCGAAATCATGCTCTAAGGGGGTGAAATGGGGGGGTGACGGTTTGTATGGAGCTGCGATATAAACGATTTAGACGCGGACGGAGTCGCGGGCAGAAGCTAGTTAGGTAGGTATAGGTATTATGTCCAATATTTTTCTACTCCGCTCATAGAGATTGTTTAAATTCCAGGGCCACTGGATATTTTTTACCTCGGATAACTTCTACAAGCATGCTCAAAGAGTGCCAAAAGTGACCGGTCCTGCGCCACCCGAATCCAGCGGTTTCCGCGACCTTCACCAGGTCATCAGTCCACCTTGTGGGACGCCGCGCCTTTCGGTACTTGGTCACCTCATGAGAACCTCTCCGTCCCAACGGCCATCGGTTCTACGTGCTATTGCCACAGCGTTTTGGACGGCCCTTGGTTATGCTGCGGATAGCCTCATTTCTGATGCGATCACACTGAGAAACTCCCAACATAGCCCTTAGGGTGATTTTGAGCCTTCTTATGAAGCCTCAACCACGTTTCAGTGCCGTATGTGAAAAGTATGCGTCATTATTATAAAACAATATGTATTGTACGCCTTATTTCTTCAATTCTTTGCCTCACAATCTCAGCAAGGACTACTTATTCACTTTCCAACCGTTTTTAAAGCCACAGAACCGGACCACGCCGCCTGGCGGCCGCAAGGCCACGCGAAAGGTCACTGACTCCCACTAGTCCGACCATATGCAGCTCCTGTGTGCCGTCATCTATAAGATACTTCTTTAGTAATTATAAAGAGGAAAAGTCTGTGAGATTGTAGCTACATAAGTTTGTATGGAAAGGGCCTCCGCCACCAATAATCCGATTTCAAAAAGTCTTTCACCAGAGACGGTATCGGATCGGCTCAAACAGATTTATGCATCCTGCAGTTTCGGTAGTGTTCTGTATATTAGGTGGACAGAGTCGCGCGGGCAGGTAGTCAAATATATCTGTACTCTTCAGTGCTCTAAATATCTAAACATAAGCTTTGACGTCTTGCCGAAATGGTCGACAACTTCTAAATTAAGTAATTCAAATAAATAAATATAAATGAATATAAGGGGACAATCTTACACTAATCGAACTAGTCCCATAGTAAGCTCAGTAAGGCTTGTGTTATGGGTACTAGACGAAGATATACAGGGTGTACAATCCAAATGGGTCAGTATGGTGAAGTGGGAAACTGTGAGAGATAGCGAGATCTGTTCTTAGGAACCATGACGTCGATTTTAGATTTAATAATAATTACATTCAAACTTTTTTATTAACTCTCATACATAACCGGGAATCGAACCTGGTCAATATTTTTGTAACCGCGTTAAGTAAAAAGGTTCGCACATGAGAAGATGTGTGCAAACCTATTCATAGAAATACATGGCAAACGAAGCCATGTCACTTGATTTAAGATTACTGATACTTTATAAAACTTTTACATTACGGTAGAAATTAGCCAGTCGCTAAAAGTCGTGAGCAGCATTGAAGTGAAGGTGATGTTAATGGTATCAGCCGCGAAATATTGTGAGAAAGGAAATGACATACTTATGAATACCTAATAATTATCATTACTCCCTATAGGGGCTAGATCAAATTATGTTCAGTGGTTTAGTCGTGAACGTAAAACAGTGGTACCTACTTGAAAAATTCATATTTCTGCCTTTTGTCTCATCACTTATCAACACCATATCAGCCGAAAGACGTCCATTGCTGGACATAGGCCTCCCCCTAGGAGTGCCACGATGACAGGCCCTGCGCTACCCGCATCCAGCGGACGCCTTTTGTTTTTTAAAGTGTCGGCATATAAAACGTTACTCTCCCACTCCGACATAATTACTTAAGTATAATGTTATTAGGGTGCACAATGGGTGGATGTGAAGTCACATCCGGACCGGTGCACCCTGCGTGTGCGCAACGGTGTTCCGAATTTGAATTTTCGATTTGTGATGATTCATTTTGTGTCATATTGGCACAGTAATGTATTATTCATTTTTGGTACGGAATCATTGTAAAAGCATTTTCACAGAAGTTAATGTTAGTAGTAACTAGGTTAGCATAGGTAAACCAAATTGTATTATTATTTGGGTCTAAAGCCATTTTACACCCGTTTTATATTAAAGTCTAGGAATGCATTTAATAGGTAGGTACCTATCAATTCAAAAATACCAAAGTCACAAATTGCTTCAAAAAGCTTCATTTTTCAAAAAAAAATCTTGCAAATTTTATATTTTATGAATAACTGAGTATGAGTAAGAATGACGTGAAATCCACGCTGTGAGTTGAGAAACAAACAAACCAACAGACTAAGTATGTACCTCCCATAGACTGCATATACAAAAACCAAAGACAAACAGGTGAAGAAGAAATTAATATAGAACAAGGTTCCATGAAACGCAAACTCGCGTGACCACTGCAAAACAATAGAATTACGACGAGAACAAAACCACAGTCAAACAGAACTAGACCTTATTTGAATAGGTCAAAAGCTACACCGAAAGCATTTAGGTACTATATTGGTTTTAGAGAAAAACTATTTTATAGAAAGATACGAATTATACGAAAATATGCTTTATGTTCTCGTTGTTAAGAATGATGAGAAATGCTGTTTTTAGAGTTTTAATTCAAAACTTTAGCGTTTCGTTCGGCTTCTGACGAAACGTATGTAGGTACTTAATACGATGGTTTCTCACGAACCTTAACCTTGGGTGTTTGGAAATGAAAGATTGATGTGAAATTACATAATTTGTGGTGATATCTATAGTCTTTACTTTAGTAACTATCACCACAAATCTGCGCACTATAATGACTTTTATTCGTCTCTTCTCTCTGAGATTACGTAACGCACAACAAAAATCGATAAATCATCTTGAATTATTAAATCTGAGAATAAATTAGTGCTCAATCGCTAACTGCATGGCCACAACTTTGGCTATTTCCATTGCTTTACAATCTATCACGTGCAGACTCATTTAGGAAATCCTTAGATATTTTATTACCTATCTAGAGGCTTTTCCTTTCGTCCATGTATTGTTCCCATCATTTACACCACCGTTTTAATAAATCATAAGCAACAATGTCGTCATTCCTGACCTGGGGCCTTACCACGATCTGTTAACGCGATTCATTTTAGGACCTAAACTGAATCGAAAGCTGTCAGTTACATAGAAAAACTGTCACAAAATGACAGATCAAACCTAAATTGAATTGCAATGGGACGTTGTGGTAACCCCCCTGCTCTTTGTCTGAGTCTGGTTCTGTATCCAAATTCTAGCATTATCCGTCAACAAATATACAATTTATTTTTTAAAGTAGGTATATACAATATGATAACTATAACATTAACTAACTAAAGCTAAGTTAAATGTAAAAAAGGCCCTCGAGGCATTGTACCGAGGATGCTGGCGGCATTTCCTCGCTGAATTGCAATGCTGATGCGTTGCGCGAGAAAGCCGCCAGCTCTTCGGTCACCAGTTACGTCAACCAGACGTTTCGCGATTTCCGCAAATAGCTTTTGCGCACTGGGACCCCATGGACCGAGGGTCTCGACGCCAAAAGGTACAAAGTTGTACTCTTCTTCAACATAAGTCCGGGTGATCAATATCAGCTTCTACCTCAAGTGAATCCTTTTAGAAGATGATTTCTGGAGTAAAAAGTATATCTATAATACACATTCACTGCCAAGAATCGCTACGCGCTACGCTCGTGGTTTTTCTCGTACGTAGCGGAAAGCTACTGCGGCGTAGGCGCCCGCTAGGCGGGTTCCTGTCAGTGAAAGTGTTAAGGTCGCCCTGTCTGTAAAGTGTGGATGCAACCCGCCCTTAAAAGGCTGACAAGGCCTAATTTTGTTGAAATCGATGTTATTTAAGCAGTTTTTTAAGAAAAACTATTTGTTCTAGCACACATCTTAAAAAAATATATGTTAATATGTGGATACATAATTGGTCGAAATCGGCTCGATAGAAAATAATTGCACAGATTGGTCTTAAAATCATCATTAAACGGTTCTATGTCATATCGTCGTATTTTTTTGACGCATGGGTCTGCAATTAAAAACATGAAGTCAACATATTCATACCTAAAAAAAAAAAAAAAATAATAACACCGTCTTAAAAGAAAAATATAAGTCTGATCTACTAGTTAATAAAACCGGCGTTCCGCAAGGAAGTATACTGGGACCATTGCTATTTTTAATAGCAATCAATGATTTCCCACATTGTCTAAAGGAAAAACAGGACTGCATTATTTTCGCAGACGACACTACACTTATAATACAAGGGGATAGCAATTGTCATGCTGCATTTGAATCAAAAGTTAACATTACATTAGCAGAAGCGGTTGAATGGTTCGAAAATAACAAATTGAAAATAAACATGTCAAAAACTAAAGCAATGCAATTCTGTTCATACAACTCAAACCCACTGCCTATACAAATTAATTATGGCAATTTAAATGTAGAATTAGTGGACTTTGTTAAATTTTTAGGTTTTAATATTGACACCAATTTAAATTGGAAGTTTCATGTTGACACTGTTTGCAAAAAACTAGACAGGTTTGTCTTTGCACTCAGAAGAGTGAGACAAACAGTGTCATTAGATGCAGCTATAACTGCGTACCACGGTTACGTCTCATCGGTCTTAAACTATGGAATATTACTGTGGGGAAATTCCGTAGAGTCGGATAAAGCATTTAAACTTCAGAAACGGTGCATTAGGTCCTTGGACAACGCGTGGTTTTTGCAAAGCTGTAAGCCTTTATTTATAAAATTTAATATACTCCCGCTGCCTTGCCTGTACATAAGAGACGCATGTCTCTTCGTTAAGGACAACCCTAGTCTCTTTATAAATCGGTACGACACCAGTACTAGATATACAAGGGCCCAGTACCAAAACCTGTTATACCAACCTCGGTGCCAAACATTATCTATAAAAAAAACTGCTACAATATGTGCATAGTCATTTATAACAACTTGCCTGATGACCTTAAATTGGAAAATAAGAATTCTTTTAAAAGTAAGTTGACAAAATGGCTGCAGGAGAAGTGTTTTTATAGTGTAAATGAGTATTTGGCAACAGACATAAGTAATTAAGTTATCTCTTTGACATACATACAAATTAGGTAATTATTAATTATAGAATAATCTGATGAAATGACATGTACGAAAATTTAGCTTTATGACATAGTAATACTTTGCACACCTGCATGCAGGTAGAATATGAGAAACAAAAATAGCTTTAAGACCTTACCTGTCACCATATTCCGGCAAATAAAGAAATTTTGATTTTTTTTGAATTTTTGAATTTTTGACCTAAACCGCTAACGAGTCATATTTCACAAATAATCCACGCTTTTTTTTTATTTAAATATTTATTTAGTGGGTAGGCCCCCGACAAGGTGGACTGATGACCTGGTAAAGGTTGCGGGAGTCCGCTGGATGCGGCTGGCGCGGGATCGGTCACTTTGGCACTCTTTGGGGGAGGCCTATGTCCAGCAGTGGACGTCTTTCGGCTGATATGATGATGATGATTTATTTAGTATGATCTTCTAAGACCTGGCCGCCCAGTAACACTCGCTCTCGTTAACTCCGATACAAATAGACAGTGCGCCGTATTCCGAATCCTCAAGGGCATGTTAGTGTTGACAGCGTCTTTTTTATGTTATAGGAGGCAAACGAGCAGACGGATCACCTGATGGTAAGCGATTACCACCGCCCATGGACACCTGCAACACCAGAGGTGTTGTGAGTGCGTTGCCGGCCTTTAAGGATGGAGCTCTGGGAACCTTACTCACCATCAGGAATACAACACTACAATACCTACGGAATAGGCAGCAGTGCTATTATGGCTGTGGTCTTCTGTAAGGCGGAGGTACTCCCTCAGTCGGGCTGCTCCAGATTCAAGCGTGATGACATTACGCTGTGCCCTACCTCTCTCAAGAAATCTTAAAATACGTTTGTCTTTTCCAGGACGACGGCACAGTAGAATACTTCAACAACATCATCGTCCAGCCCCACCTTCGACTGGTGACGGGGCAGGGTCGAGGCTACCACGTCCGCTGCCGCTACCGGCGCCGCGACCTGACGCAGTTCCACATCTACCCTCGCGCGTCTGCCCTCAGTTCCAACGCCCTGGATGAACAGTAAGTCCTGGTTGCTTCTCTGATTCTCACAGCAGCCAACCTTCCCCAGCTCCGACAACCTACATAAACATTATAGGATTGTAACCCATGAAGAGTCAGAAGAAGTTCCCTCTTTTTTCTTGAGTCTCCATTCTTCCCCAAAGTCCTAGCAACACCGTTTGTGATTCTAGTATTGAATTATCTGTCTTTTATCCAATTTTTGTGTGCCTGAGCTTCTGTCTTCAGCTGTAACATTAACTAGAAGAAAAATAGAACTAGAGACTAGGGACAAGGACATTGATATCTAAGGGATTACCTATCTAGTGTGGAACAGCCTATAGTGAGGACGCGGTATTCAATGAAAGATTCGACGACCATACAAAACGTCTTTTGACATTAGCAAGCTAACGACCTTATATTTTTAAAAAGTTATTTTTATTTAATTGTATGGCATACATTATTTTGGCATTTTTTTTAAAAGTTTGTCACTCTTTAGTACCACCCAGGGGACACGTGCAGGGTAGGTAGCTCCCGCGGACGCGAGTAACAAACTCGACTGCTAGAAGTTCTTAAGCCGCCCGAAGGCCTCTAACTCGGCTTAACGACTACTGTCATAGACAGCAACCGGGATCAACTGCTTAGCGTGCCTTCCAAAGCACGGAAGCGCTCATTTATATTAACCACTCAAACATCAGGCGGTCACCCATCCAAAGACTGGCCGCTGCCATCTTTGCTTAACCTGCGTTATCGTTTCCGACTCGCAGGCGCCGCTTACTATGAAAAAAAATACGAAACACTTTCATAAATTGGCTTTCCATTTGCGTGAAATTCCCCCTTTCCTAGACATTTTGTATTTCTTGTACCTATGGTCGTCCAACCACATCAGATAACTTTACAAGACATAATTATTTAATAAGTACAATTTGTTTTAATCTCCGAATTTACAGCGTCTTTGTAGACACTGCGATTTCAATAATGGATCAAAAACCTTGTTCCCGTCCGTGACAGAGACAGTGAGCTATTCCAAATTTGAATAATATTTACGTCACACCTAGGCATAATGCGAGTTTTACTGCACGCTGCGCGTACGGTAAAACTCGCATTGTGGCCAGGTGAAGACGTAAAATTGTACTATTACATGCTGGCTGCCTACCGGCCTAGACGCATGGCTTTTGGCCTACCATAACTCCATTTCAGGTTAGGCGGATACGAAGATACAATATGGAAAAAGACAATATTTATTCATTTATTTATTTATTTATTTATCTGTTTTGACGACCGCTTTAGCCTAGTTGGTAGTGACCCTGCCTACGAAGCAAGCGGTCCTGGGTTCGAATCCCGGTAAGGGCAAAAATTTGTGTGATGAACACGAATATTTGTTTCTGAGTCATGGATATTTTCTATGTATTTAAGTATTTATATCTATTATATATATCGTCGTCTAGTACCCATAACACAAGCCTTACTGAGCTTACTATGGGACTAGGTCGATTTGTGTAAGATTGTCCCCTTATATTTATTTATTTATTTACTTGTCTTGTACAATAGTCACTCTTCTTGTATTCCGCACGACCTTGGCACTTACTCTAGACGTTGCCAAAATTACCATGTCTAATTCCGATTCATCTCGGTCACAAAGATTGCGGTAATCTGTCTAATTGTTATTCGATGTCTGAATTAAGTCATAGATGATCGTGATCGTGGAAATATTTTTCGTGATTTAATAATTTCATTAAGCCTTCACAACAAAGTGTAGTAAGTATTCACTCTGGGTTGGAAGGCCAGATGGCACTGCCAAGTCGCTTTCGTGACTATGCTAAATCTTGGGATAGGGTAACAAAGTGAATCCCAGGCTCCTTTAGGATATAACCGGGGAAATTGCTACTCTATCAGTAAAAAAGGAACTACCTACCTACCTAAAAATAAGTGTGTAAGAAAACATCTACAATTAGGTATATAAATCCATTAATGATCAACCACGGCGTTACGAATCCAGGTTTAAAAATAACCTGGTTACAGTATCGGGATCTAAACTAAAATTGCATAAGTCGAGTCCACATGCTATGTCAGTAAAAATTTATAATAAAATTGGAGACAGTTTAAAAGAAGAAAAAAGCGAGAGAATGTTTATCAACCGATAAAAAAAAATCCTACTTGAAAAATGTTACTGTACCTTGGATGATTTTTTTTTTCAGATAAACTTGTATTGATAACTTAGGTCTATTTTTGTATTGAATTCGGCATAGTCTCAAGCATAAGCTTGTAAAAGTTTTAAGTTTTCTGCTGCGCCCCATCGGGGTATCATGTAACTGTTTTATAACTTGTATGTGATAGCATGAATAAATGAATATGAATATGAAATTGTGGGCGTAATGTTGCCCAATATACATTATAATAGTTGTGTAGTACAATTTATATCAAATGTAAACAATTATTTATACACAGTTGAAACAATTATTTACTATATACATTAAATTAAATTCGTTATTATGTCAAATCAAATTATGTATTCTATCAATGAATTTCACATCAATGAATGTACCTAATTAGGTCAGTTATTAATTACATAAAGTAATTATAATTGTTAATTAGAAATGCATGAATTTTATCTTTTAATTTTATTTATACAAAACAATTTAACTTATTATAATTATAGAAGATATTTTACATAGCAATTTTAATAAATGTTATATGTATACAACGGGACAAGCAGACAAATTTATTAGTAGATATTTGCGACGGCGCAGCGACAGACTACGTCAGCAGTTAACCGTTAGCCGGCCGCGCCCGACGCGGGCGCACTCGCCCGCTGCCGCGACCGGCAGTCTCTCACCCACCTAGACGCAAAACGCATGTCGCTGAGCCGCATACGCTACCGCTTAATTTCTGTTCGCTCCTTAATGTTATTGTGCTACTGCTTGTCCTTTTCTCCTTCTGCTGTTACGCTTAAAACAACATACACGTGTGCTAAGTTTAAGTGCTTGAAATAAACATTTAGTGCACATTGGACTGGGTTGTTTACATTTCTACACCGCTGCGAATTCCTACGGCAAGTAAGTGAACAACAACCGTATCGACACTTCTACACTGGTGACCCCGACGAGGACACGGCACTATGGTTGGCGAGGGCACAAAGAACGAAGGAGAACCGTTAAAAGATGGCGCCGAGCAATTAACGGCAGAGACATGTCGGGTGGGCGTACGGATTCCCCCGTTCTATCCCGAGAAGCCGGCGCTATGGTTTGCGCAGCTAGAAGGGCAATTCATCTTGTCGAAAATAACTTCGGATGAGACTAAGTTTTATTACGCCATGGCGCAGCTCGAACCCCAATATGCGGCGGAGGTTGAAGACATCATTACGTCACCTCCGGCCGTCGACAAATATATTAAGCTGAAGACAGAATTAATTAAGCGTCTTTCTGCGTCGCGTGAGAGGAAGGTCCAACAAGTCCTTAACCTTGAGGAGTTAGGAGACAGGAAGCCTTCACAATTTCTTCGGCACCTTCAGAACTTGGCTGGACCTGGACTACCTGAAGACTTCCTACGCTCCATCTGGGTCAACAGACTGCCCCAGAGAACGCAAGACATCGTCGCGTCCCAATTGAAGTCATCACTGGAGGACTTGGCGGAACTCGCCGATCGCCTTCATGACGTCGTCGCTCCAACCTCGCAGGTAGCTGCAGCATCCGCGCTGCCCTCCACGTCCGCGGAACCACTACTGCTGCAAATTGCGGAGCTGACCAGGCATGTGCGAGCACTGGACGCCAAGGTTGGTAGGATGTCACGACCCAGAGAAAGATCGTCGAGTCACTCCCGGCAACGGTCTGCATCAAAAAGGTCGAGCTCCAACTACCGGAAGTTCCCTACCTGCTGGTATCATCACAAGTTCGGAGAGCAGGCTCGGAAGTGCATCAAGCCTTGTGATTACCAGTCGGGAAATGCGACGGGCAGTCGGTAATGGCGACGGGCGGCTGCCCAAATACAGGTCGCTTATTCGTCGTAGACTCCAAATCTAAGGTACCTTTTCTCGTGGACACTGGTAGTGATTTGTGCGTGTTCCCTCGTACCAAATTAAGAGACCGCAGAACGCCGACGAACTACAATTTATGCGCCGCTAATGGCACAGTGATAAACACTTACGGTTACGTGCATTTAGTGCTTAATATAGGTTTGCGCCGTGACTTTGTCTGGCGATTTGTTGTGGCGGACGTCACAAGGGCCATAATAGGGGTTGATTTTTTATCCCACTATAATCTTGTTGTCGATTGCAGGAACCAGCGCCTTATCGACAACAATACAACGCTTGCGACCGCGGCTTTGCCTGCCCGGCCGTCTGATGTAATTTCCTCAGTCAAGGTTGTAACTGGTGAGTCTATTTACCACACAATACTACGGGAATATCCCGACATCACACGCCCGTCTGGCATACACCGCACAATAAAACACAACACCGTACACCATATCCGGATTACACCCGGACCCCCGGTTTTTAGTGCACCTCGCAGGCTGGCCCCTGATAAATTAAAAATTGCCAAGGAGGAGTTTTCTTCTATGCTGTCTAGTGGCATAGCCAGACCCTCCGAGTCCCCCTGGGCGTCGCCTTTACATTTAGCTCCTAAGAAGGACAATGGCTGGAGACCATGCGGCGATTACAGGATGCTCAACGCGCGAACAGTACCTGATAGGTATCCTATACGCCACATCCAGGATTGTACGCACCACATCTCCGGCTGCCGCATCTTCTCCACCATTGACCTTGTTAAGGCTTATAATCAGATCCCCGTCAACCCAGAAGACATCCCGAAGAACGCCATAACGACGCCGTTCGGTCTTTACGAATTCCCGTTCATGACGTTCGGGCTTCGTAATGCCGGGCAGACGTTCCAGCGCTTCGTGGATGAAATGGTGCGGGGTCTTGACTTTTGCTTCAGCTACCTTGACGACTTCTTAGTCTTCTCGAAGGACGAGGAGACTCACAAATCCCATCTCCGGCAGCTGTTCACCCGGTTGCAGGAATACGGCATTGTTATAAACACCTCGAAGTGTGTTTTCGGAGCTCCAGAGGTAACGTTTCTAGGCTACCGCATCTCTGCTGAGGGCACCAAGCCGCTTCCTGCTAAGGTGGAGGCAATCAACGACTTCCCTCCGCCCAAGAACGTACGGGAGCTCAGGCGATTTCTGGGCATGATGAACTTTTATCGCAGGTTCACCCCCGATGCTGCCCAGCATCAGGCTCCATTGAACGCTCTTCTTACAGGGTCGGTGAAGGGATCACATCCGATCCAATTCTCATCCGCGGAGCAGAACGCCTTCCAGCGTTGCAAGCAGGACCTGAGCCAGGCTGCCCTACTAGCACATCCGGACGCCAATGCGAAGCTTTGCATTGTCACAGACGCTTCCGATGTGGCTATGGGCGCAGTGTTGCAGCAGTTCAATGAGGAGAAAGGCTGGGAGCCATTAGCTTTCTTCTCGCGCAAGCTGAGTCCCGCTCAGCGTAAGTACTCGCCGTACGATCGGGAGCTTTTGGCTGTGTACGAGGCAATTAAGTATTTCCGGCACATGGTGGAAGCCCGCGACTTCAGAATTTACACAGACCATAAGCCGTTATGCTTTGCCTTCCACTCTCGTAAGGAGAATTGCTCGCCCAGGCAGTTTCGTCACCTGGATTTTATCGGGCAGTTTACTACAGACGTCAGGCACATCTCGGGTAAGAACAACGTCGTAGCTGATACTCTCTCTCGGATCGAGGAAATCACGCTGCCGGTGGACGTTAGTAGGCTAGCTGCAGCTCAAGATACTGACCCAGAGTTAGAGCAGCTACTGAGCAGTGACAATGCGTTGTGCCTGACTAAAATCCAGATACCCGGGACTAATGCTGAGCTGTACTGCGACGAGAGGACTGATTCTGCGACCGCGAGGCCATACGTGCCATCGGAGTTAAGGCGACAGGTCTTTGAGAGCCTCCACTCGTTCAGCCATCCCGGCGCGAACGCATCGGCAAGGCTCGTAGCCGAAAGGTATGTCTGGCCAGGAGTCAGAAGAGACTGTCGAGAATGGACCCGGAACTGCCTGGCTTGCCAGCGTTCGAAGGTCACTCGACATGTCTCCACTCCACTGTCATCCTTCAAGATACCCAAGGCAAAATTCACCAACATTCACATTGACCTGATCGGACCACTCCCGCTCTGTCAAGGTTTCAAGTATTGCCTCACTGCCGTTGACCGTTTCACGAGATGGCCTGAGGCAATTCCAATACAAGACATGACTGCTGAAACCGTAGCACAGGCCTTGCTGCACGGTTGGATTGCTCGGTTCGGATGTCCAATAGACATTGTGACTGACAGAGGACGGCAGTTCGAGTCTGCGCTCTTTAAGCGGCTATCTCACTTGGCAGGGTTTACACACAAGCATACCACAGCTTATCATCCTGCCTGTAATGGCATGGTTGAGAGGTTCCATCGCCAGCTGAAAGCCGCTATAACCTGCCACGCCAACAGCACGTGGGTTGAATCACTCCCGTTAGTGTTGTTAGGCGTAAGAAATGCTTTTAAAGAGGACCTTCAAGCCTCATCCGCGGAGCTAGTCTACGGTCAAACCCTGCGGATGCCTGGTGAGTTTTTCAACCCGCGTGCTGACGTAATTCCTGACGTGACGGATTACTTGTCTCGGCTTCGCTCGTTCACAAAGAACTTGCAACCGACACCAGCTTCCCGTCACATAGGTCAGAAGCGCACGTTCATATTTAACGATTTGACAACATCCACGCACGTTTTTCTTAGGGATGACACATTGTGCAAATCGTTAAAGCCTGCGTACACAGGACCCCATAAGGTTCTGCAAAGAGGTCCAAAGATATTCACTTTGCTCGTAAATGGTAAGTCTGTGACAGTATCTGTAGACCGTGTTAAGCCAGCCTACATACTGCATGACACACACACAACTCGCACTACACATAACAGACAAACACATAACGACACTCACAAGACCAGTTCAACATCGAATGGGGAAAGTGACATCAGGCGTACAAGGTCAGGCCGTGTAGTTCATTTTCCAGATTATTATCGCCCTTAGGACGGTCTCTGGAGGGGGGTGATGTGGGCGTAATGTTGCCCAATATACATTATAATAGTTGTGTAGTACAATTTATATCAAATGTAAACAATTATTTATACACAGTTGAAACAATTATTTACTATATACATTAAATTAAATTCGTTATTATGTCAAATCAAATTATGTATTCTATCAATGAATTTCACATCAATGAATGTACCTAATTAGGTCAGTTATTAATTACATAAAGTAATTATAATTGTTAATTAGAAATGCATGAATTTTATCTTTTAATTTTATTTATACAAAACAATTTAACTTATTATAATTATAGAAGATATTTTACATAGCAATTTTAATAAATGTTATATGTATACAACGGGACAAGCAGACAAATTTATTAGTAGATATTTGCGACGGCGCAGCGACAGACTACGTCAGCAGTTAACCGTTAGCCGGCCGCGCCCGACGCGGGCGCACTCGCCCGCTGCCGCGACCGGCAGTCTCTCACCCACCTAGACGCAAAACGCATGTCGCTGAGCCGCATACGCTACCGCTTAATTTCTGTTCGCTCCTTAATGTTATTGTGCTACTGCTTGTCCTTTTCTCCTTCTGCTGTTACGCTTAAAACAACATACACGTGTGCTAAGTTTAAGTGCTTGAAATAAACATTTAGTGCACATTGGACTGGGTTGTTTACATTTCTACACCGCTGCGAATTCCTACGGCAAGTAAGTGAACAACAACCGTATCGACACTTCTACAAAATAATGTCGTGCATCCGAAAGGGCCCTCATCATCTACCTAAAATAATATAACGTAAAAGGAATGCGTTTACGCATCCCCCCGGGTTAGGGATGGCCTGTTGTGCGGGTAATGTGGGGTCCGTAAGGGAAGGGAATACCCACTAAACTCTCTGCGGCGATAATCCTCGCGGCCGTGTAGGGGAGGGGAGCTCCCCCGGCTGCCCTGGACACCAGGTTCAACCTCGTGCCAAAGGAGGGAGGGGTTTGTACATCTTTAACTCCTCTCCCAGGCGTGTATGACCTAGTGGTGTGGGTTCCTCAGCCCACAACCCTACTGGGGGATCAGGCGGTTTATATATTGACGCTAAACCTAACCTAACCCTTTTTTTTAAGTTGAGGAAATACATTTATGCATCCTGCCCGATCGGGGGAATATGATGGACTACTAACAGATACTTTTATAGAATTTAACGTGTTTTTCAATTACAGGGAGGAATTCGACGAAGAATCCGGCCTGCTGCCTTCCGTTACTATGAAGATTTACAAAGGGGACCCTAAAGATAAACAGGTCAATATTCAATTCACTATTTATGGTTCGAATCCCGGCTCGTACCAATGAGTTTTTCTAAACTTGTGTACGGAATATCATTTAATACCTATTTACCGTTATCTTGTCGGTGAAGGAAACACATCGTGAGGAAACCTGCATACATCCACGAAGAAATTCAAAGGTGTACGTGAAATCCCAACCCGCACTGGGCAAGCGTGGGGACTACTGCCCGTTCCCTCTCATCCATGAGAGGAGGCCTGTGCCAGCAGTGGGACGTATATAGGCTGATTTGTTATTTATTATTTTATTTATGGTAAAGGTCCCAGTGTCTAACACTAGCCTAAATGGCTAAATGACACTTTCAATATTGTGTCAACTATTGGGCATTAAAGTGCCGAGCATTGGGATATATACCTTATAAATTAAGTTTCTGAAATAAAAATGTTTGGTACAAGGTTTTATTGCCGACTGTACTTTTTATGGACAGAGGCGGTGTTCGGTGAAGGAAAACATCGTGAGGAAATCGTTCTAATCCCAATAAGGTCTAGTTTTCCCTCTGGGTTGGAAGGTCAGATGGCAGTCGCTTTCGTAAAAACTAGTGCCTATGCCAAATCTTGGGATTAGGTGTCAACGCGGACCCCGGGCTCCTTTAAAGGCACAACCGGGAATAACGCTAGGAGGTTGGCTTTTTATGGACAGCCGTCAACTGCTCGTTGATAAATCGTTGTAGACTCGAAAATTATTATTGCTCCAAAAGAAAGAAGGCAACAAAATATGCCTACTGCCGAAAATCCCATTCAGATATCTCAAAGAATTACGAAGCTACAACCGTTTTAATATTGCTTGTAATAGAAAACGCAAACAGTGTGTGACGTCACGTTACGGGAGGCAGCCGGGGGGCCGCGTCGACGGCGGCGCCGCACATCGTGCGCACATTACCATCTATTAGGGACGTCACAATCTTCCAGCGTCATCGTTTCATATGAAGTTGCGTTTTGCGAAAACGGGACAGAACATACCTCTTCTTAAAACTTTGACACTTAACTTCGTGATTGTTTAATTTAACCTTTTGCGTTGATTTTTTCTTCATTTGACTACATTTTTAATTCTTTTTCGAGAACATATGACATTATTGATAACTTATTTATTGTCTACCTACACCCGTATTAGCGCAAACAAGATGAATTTATCTTGTATATGTTTAGGAGTTGCTATGACCACCGACATGACGCTATCCTTACAAGTATGCCAAATTGTAGCACAATCGGATACCGACCAAGTGGTTGAAAAATGGTTTTCAAATGAAGGTCGTCGTGGCTGTCCTAAGAGTTTGAGCTAATCATTAGGATTCATTGCCCGTAGCGTTTTTTGACAATGTTAATAAGTTAGTGCCGCTGCCGTTTGACAGCGGATTACTTATACCGCTTTACTAATTATAATTCAGCACAATTAAAGTAGTACATAGTATTAAATAAATACATATATAATTAATTCACTGCTTCATATAAATGAAAAACTTCAAACTTATGATCTGTCCATGAAAAATATAGCTAGTTTAACACATTCATTGCCTGCCGGCGCTCTGTTTGCACGCGCATTCCTCTACTTCTGCGGGAAAATCACCGCTACTTTAGTTTTCGTACCTAATCGGCTTCTATAAAGGAATATTTTTTGTTCAGTTCGTAACTGGTTACTAAACGGGATTTCGTATTTAGCTACGATAAAAAATATCCTTTGATTCCTGCTGATTGTGACACAATATTATATGTTTCATTCTTGGTTTTTGTTTTTATTACCTGCTATGATAAAGGTTTTTTTTTCGTAAAAAAACATACTACTTACCCTTTGACCGCTATTACTTTCGTGTTAGAATGTGACGTACACGCCAGCATCTTGACAGCTAAAGAGCGAATATGAAACTTATTCTGACAGTAAGAAAATTGTTTTGACAGTGTCCGCCATAACCACTTTAAAGGTTGTTGGCGTGGTGGGCACGACAGCCGACCACTTTAGTGGCTCTCGGCGTTCAAAGGGTTAAAGTATCTAGATTAAGCAGACATATTTGTGAGTCGTAGTTACTTGATTACAATTAAAAATATGTTTGTAATACTTCCAGGTGGCGTCCAACGTTCGTATCGGAGACACACTAACACTAGTAGTGTCTTTAGAAAAGCAACGGCGCTTCGGTCTCCTCGTCTCCGAGTGTTCCGTGAGAGACGGTCTGGGCTGGGCGGAACAGAGCCTCATCGCTAACGACGGGTAAGACGGTTAACCCCGGTGAAGTCGATGAAGACTCACTCCTTACCTTAGGCTTATGAGCGTAGAGCGTGCACACCTCAGAAGGGTCCAATGCCCCAGAATGTCCGGATACTGGCTCTAAATTCCCCCCGCGGGCCGGCCCGCATTTCCCCTGGAAAATAGACCTGGACACACCCATGGAGTAGGCTTAAGGGGCCCGTAGGTCCAATGACCTTCAATCTGTAACTGTCCGTTTTTTCGTGTTTTTATGGTTTATCGTATTAACAACAAAGATGTTTGCCGAAATAGTATCCCATGTTTACTTGAAAACTCACAGTTTTCGAGATATATGGCACCAAACTTTGGAAATTTTAGGCCATAAACCACGTTTTTCGGACGTAACTTTTGTGAAAATTACATAAAACTTAATAACTCTCGTGGGTTGTTAGAAACGTCGATGAGGAACAGTTATATGTAGATTTCATATATAAAAGTGCGTAAACAACATACTAATATCGAAAACAGAGATTTTTTAAACCATGTTTGAATAAGTCGTAAAAAAATATATAATTTTTTGTCAAAAAGACTTGTGTAAATGTAGATAAAGAATTGAAGAACCAATTAGCGTTTTTGTAAATACATCTATAGTTATGACGGAGGAATGTCTACTCAAAACTCGTCAAAACTAGTCAAAAAGCGTGTGGAGCCCCTTAAGAGAGGTAGGGCACAGCGGAATGACATCTCGCTCACATTTGCGCAATCCATGCGCAATCCAAGTGGGGAATTGGAGGTAGGTCTTACAAAAGGCAGCCCACTACTTGGTTTGTAGGTAGGTATGTGGCGTTCTGTTCCTGGTGGTAACCAAGGTCGTAAGGGCTTCCGAGGATGAGCTGTGTCAAGATTGAGGCACGTGCATTCGTCTTTAGCTATCCACACAACCATCACACAAATATTTGCCCTAAATACTATTCCAAATGATGGACGTAGCTACAAATTGGCTACGTCCATCAATTGGAACAGTGTAAGTTTGCCAGTGTCGGTTATTTTTTCATTTTAATGGCAATATTAAGGTTATAATTTTGGAATCTAATACGGCGTCAAATATAGCTTTGAACCCTGGTCCGTTAGCGTCGTAGGAAGGGTCGCTAGTGTCGCTACTCTCTACCCATAGACTTATATATGATTGTTATTTTATTTCCCAGTTGCCCATTAGACGGAGATATAATGGGCCTCTTCCAGTACGGCAGCGAGCGGCAAGACGCGCGGGTATCGTTCCCGGCACACAAGTTCCCTTACACTGCCAGTGTGTACTACACTTGCGAGGTTAAGCTGTGCGACCTGAACCATCCCACCGACTGTGTGAGTAGACTATTTAGAAAGAATATGTGTCGTTCTCGGCACACAGGTTCCCGTATACTTATCTACACGTGATAAGGGAAGCTGTGCGACCTGAACTATCTCACCAACTGTTTTAAGTACTGCTAACTATTAGGGTAAACGTTAAACATGAGGCCGCCAGCCCAGCTGTCAGGCCATAAAAAACAATCACACATACGGCATACGGCCCATCCTATTACGGATGTAACAATTAAATTCAATTAAAATTATTTATTTCAAACGTACATCCACATCCTTGGTTAGTAACAATACAAGCACTTAATGAACTAATGTTCGTGATCATAAATTTAAGAGGCGTCCTCTTGTCGGTGGAGGTATTTTCCATTTCTCTCTGTCGTACGCCAGCCTTTTGATTTGCTGATACGACACGACACCAGCTTTTTCCTTTGTTTGTTCCGTATACTAATGTTAGTGGATACAATTACAATTATTTAATAACTAAACATTAACTTAGGACTAAAAAATGCGCAGCCTAGATTGCCCGCTTCCCTACTACGATTACCGATGGTTTGAATGGTACTTAGAATCTCAAGACCTCTTTTTAGGCCTGCGTTCCAAACCAGTCCTACGCGGCACATGCGTGGCATACGTGACTGATAGTTCGCCGAGTCCTTCGAAGTCCGCTTAACTTTACGTATTACTTAGTCGCAAAAGATACGGACGAGTGTTTTTATACATTTTGTATAGCATTGGCACACAATGGGCGTTTAGTGGCCGCGGCCGATCCACACGCGGCGGGATTGGGTGGGTTCTCTATCTAAATGTGTCAAATGATGAAATCGGACGTTCCTAACGATTTGTTTCTTTCCGTATCACTACATAGTATAAAACAAAGTCGCTTCCCGCTGTCTGTCCCTATGTAGATCTTCTTTGATGCGGTGTTTTTTATAGAGTGATTCAAGAGGAAGGTTTATGTGTATGTGTAATATAGTACCCGTGTGAAGCCGAGGCGGGTCGCGAGTGTCGATTAAAGTAAAGATGAGGATGTATGGTAACATTAAACACTGTTTTACGTTGTCGCCACAGGAGCCGTGTTCCCGCAACCGGCGCGTGCGCCGAGAAGACAGCACGCCGGCGACGGTCGAGGTGTTCTCGGGGCTGTACGTGAACGAGCAGGACTCGCTTGACAACGACCAAGTCACTAGCGAGAAGGTTGGTTACTTTATATTTACCATTGACTTACTAAGTTAAGCACCAATGGCAGCGGTCAGTCTTTGGATAGGTGCCGCCTGATTTTTGAATGGTTAATATAAATATTATAGTCAAGACGGCAAGAAAAATGTGGTAGGTGGTCAAAGTCTTTTTAAGTTCTTATCTTGTTCAGCAAGTTCAATTTTTCAGCTGTTGTCCACATTAATCCCCTAGCCTGATCCCCAAAAAAACTGTTAGGTTGTTAGGTGAACTGCGACCCTACAACGCACGAGCCGAGCGTGACGCGGCAGCGTCCGGCGAAGCGCCATAACCGAACATTATCATCTTTTCCTAGTTGAATATAAAATAATTGCCGCTAATTCCCCTGGGTGATCGGGGTCAGGTGATTAACGTGGATAACGTGCATTCGAGGAACATCTTTCAGAAGTTCCTAGTGTAACAATATTTAAGAAACTGTCATATTGTGTCCTGGCACTCCTGGCTGACGGGACAGGATAACAAGAAATAGATGACTGACCCAAATACGGTACGGCTACGGTAGCCTAGTGGTTCGAATCCTGACTCGTACCGGAATATTTGCCATTAGCTTTTCGGTGAAGGAAAACATCGTGAGTTAACCGGTCTAATCCCAATAAGGTCAAGTTTACCCCCTGGGTTGGAAGGTCAGAAGGCAGTTGCCTAAAACTAGTGCCTATGATTATCTTGGGATAAGGTGTCAAAGCAGACCCTAGGCTCCTTTAGGGGATCACCGGGAATCACGCCAGGAGGATGAGTTGACTGACCCAAATATCCAATCTTTCAGAAAGAAGACGAAATCTGCATATCTCAGCGGAACTTCGCCATTGGTATATGCATAGCTGGCGTCATACTGATGGCTTGCGTGATTGCGGCAATCGCCTGTATCCTAGCGCGCAGGCGCGGGAAGAGTCACTCCGGCAGCTCGCTATACAGCGGACCTTACACTAATACTGGGTATTCGCATGCTAGCTAAAACTATCAACTATGTAATGGACCCGATTCTACAGTGGCCTCTAAACTTCCTAATTTTATTAAGGTGTCGCTAAAACACTTTGCTATTCTATGAGCAGCTGTCATAATCAAATGACAGCGCTAATTTGAATCTGACGTTTCTTATTTTAGGCGGTCTATTCAACTTGGGGCCGATTTTTCAATTCCCAGATTACACTGTCAGATAAATGTTAGCTCTGTCCTTTTCTTTCTTATATGAAATCAATTAACTGTGATAATTTTAACTGACAGATAACTTTATCTATCATAGAGATTGAAAAATCGGCTCTTAGCTGCCTAAACGCTATTCTAAATATGTCGTTTGTAATGTGCCGCCTAAATTTTTCCTAAAAATTAGACAACTTCGTTTTAGGGTCTTTAAGCCATGTGCACGTCGGGTCCAGTGGCCATATTCTAAAACGTTCATCAAACCTTCTAGCTAAAATGCCTTTACAATTTATGTCAGTTTTACAGTTGTTTTCTGAGAGAGGGACCAAACACATTTGAGCTAACTGAGGTTTGTTAAGTTTTATGAATTAGAAGTGTACAGTTAGTTACAGCCATTTTCTATATTCAATCTATGGCTGGAAATAGATGCGGCATCGTTAACCATCATCGTCAATACGTTTATAGAAAGAAAAATAACTTATGATTTTATAAAGAGAACGGCTGGTAATGTCATGTACAAGTTACATGTACAAGTTAGGGTTAACTTGTACATGTAAGGGAGAGTATGTAACGTTACAAAATGTTTACAAAATTGTGGGGGCGGTTGTGACGGTACATATGAAATTGTAATTCATCTTCTCTGTATTTTACTACAATTTACTGGAGTTTTCTTTACACCATGACATAAGTCAAAACCCCCTATTATATTAGGCCAACCATGACTAAAATGCGTTCTTATTTCAGAAGTGTAACCTCGTTTGGGTTTTATGCAAAAAACGTAAGCTTCTGATATTCAAGGTTTTCGTAAAATATTACGAAAAACAATATTATGATACGCGTAACTGTTAGTTGGTTTCGAAAACAACGAATAATGTAGGTAATGGATAGTCGGGATGAGAAACGAATTAAAATACGGAATAAAATTGTATGATAGGTGTTCCTTGTGTTGTGTAAGAAAGATTTGCGCAGTATTTTGAGAATTGGTGGTTTTGCTTTCATGTAAAATTTAATTTAAATAACTATTTCATGTATTCGATAGCTATTTGACATAGTCAAACACAACGAAATCGGTTGACAGATAGTGAATATGAATATTTTAGTAATAAGGTGTTCAATATTGTTCAATTTTAATCGATAGATGTCACTTATAGTGGATTATAAAAGGGAATGATCTTGCGTTTTAGACGCAATAGCCATAGTCTACCTCTTTTACAACTTCAGTTTCTGAAAAGAAAAGAGATACAAATTAGACATCCTCGACTCTCGAGCATGAAATGCCTATTCCTGTGCGAAAATTAATTTCTATTTCGTAACTGATTACGAAAATGTGGAAGAAAGAATATTTCTCTTTATCGGCAATAGAGACATCTATCGGTTTAGTGTAGGAACACCTCATTCAGTCATATCTAGGATTAGTATAGTTTTACAAATATGTATTAGCAGTACCATGGAATTTACATATTTATATTGTGATAATAATATCGAATCCGTCCTTCAGCAATATTTTTTAGTTGCATTTCGTTTTACACTAACTTTTTACAATTAAATTTTACTTTTTAATATTAAGGAAAGGTTGCCTTGAGCTACGTAACTGTTTCTATTTAATGTTTATATAAACTTATAAAAGTATGTAATTTCTTGTAACCTAGGGATTTGTCATACAGCCAGTTTTGCGCAAATATGTGCAATAGGGCTTTCGTTCTGCTTCCAAGGTGGTGGGATTTTCCTCTTTACACATTACTTCAATTAATTCTTCTACCAAAAAAAACTATACTACATCACAATTACAATGTTTCAAAAGTTAATTCAAATGTGTTTTATGAAATAAGAATTTTCTAGCGATTTAGCAATTTTCTTTGAAGCATTACTGAAATGTATACAAATCTGTTATTTGTGTAGTTTTCTGCCGTTTGAAATAATTTGTGGATGCCATATTCCTTAAGTTATCATTAAGTCTTTCTTAAATGCCATTTAAGTGATCGGTGCTAAACTTATTTTGTTTTGATTTATACCTTTTTTTATATAAGACATTAAAAAAAACAAATTATCATGAATATAAAATGTCCTGCATTTCGTTTAGATCCTACACAAGCAAAATAACACTATTTTATATTCATAAATAAAACTTATCAATTTCGTAACGAATTACGAAATAATTATTCGTCTTATATTAAAATAAGGTATAAAACGCTGCTTATCCTGTGTATTTGTGTACAAGAATGAATAATCGGTATGTGTTTCATAATTACTTCATTGTGTACTAATCCCGATCTTAACTAGATTTAAATACAATGGGGTTCTGGAACCATATCGGCATGAGACTGTATGCAATATTTTTTAACAAATATACTGACTTAATAAAAAAAATGTTTTATTCTACCAACCCGATAAATCGCCTAGACGGTCGCCAACTAGCCTCCGATGGCGCGACCTTCCGAAGGTCACCTTTGTCGGTGGGTCGTAGTGATTTTTCTGGCTAGTCGGTCGGCCGACCACGCTACACTACACTAACGAAATTTTGCTGGAAACAAACCGTCTACACGGTCCGTCCGGCGGGTGCGCTTTGGGACATATTCCCAAGATTTGGCCTATTGACATATCATGATCATCATCATCATATCAGTCGAAAGACGTCCACTGCTGGACATAGGCCTCCCCAAAGAGTGCCATAATGACGGGTCCGGCGCCACCCGCATCCAGCGGACTCCCGCGTCCTTTACCAGGTCATCAGTCCACCTTGTGGGGGGCCTACCCACATTGCTGTTGACATATAGTCACGACAAAAATCAAAATAAATTTATGAAAGAAACTGTTTCGGAATTTACTGCCAATGTCATAAAGGCGTGTACAGATATTTATGTCCTTATTTATACGTATAATAATACCCCTGGCTAGACTAGTTTAAAAAAACCGACTGCCATCTGACCTTCCAATCTAGAGGGAAATCTAGACCTAGCTGAGCTCGAGCTCTATCGCACTGAATGTCTCTTTCTAAATTGTCTAATAAGAGAGACAGATCGCGCGCAGTTTTGTGTAACCGTGATAGTCGATGAGACAAAATAAGGAATATGACAAAGTAAGTAAATGAAACCAGTGTCTTATTTATTACTGTGGTATATTAAACCAATCATATTGGTCATAAAAAAAGGTAATGGAAGCATAAAAATGGAATCATAAAAACATGAAACACAATACATTTGTCTTAAGTAACATCACAAAAAGTACATACATACATACATACATATACTCACGCCCGTATCCCATTGGGGTAGGCAGAGACTAAGGAACGCCAAATACTACGGTCCTTACATACTTCTTTCGCTTCGATCACATCCATACATCTCCTCATACAGGCTCGTCGGTTGCGGGTACTCCTGACCTGGCCTTTTAACAGTATTGCTGAAATTTGGTCATGATACCCTCGCCTAGGCCGCCCCCTACCGACCCTTCCATCCATCTCCTGGACGTAAATCCTCTTAGTCAATCTACTTTCACACATCCTCTCAAAGAAAGAAAAAAAGTAATTTAAAATAATCATTAACAACTTTCCCTGCATACTTTTACGAGCCATGTGCTGGAAAATACAAAAGTTAACCTTATTTTAAGGAGATAAGGCCCGATATAGTATTCCATCGTGAATACCACATATTACTTATTGGCTCCAAGGCACAAAACATCAATCAAACATTTTTGAGCCAGAGGCGTTTTATAGACATACTGCCTCAAACATTAACTTTAATTTGAACGAGCAAAACTGACATTCTATTACAACTTTTGAGCCTTGAACGAATGTAAAAACATTGAATGGCACTTCATCCAATGTGTATAACATTGAATTTAATTGTAATAACATAACATTCTTTTTTCTTACAGTACACATTCAAACCCGCTAGATTTATTCACGCATCAATCAAAACGCAGTTTAACCAACTGTCCACCACCAACCAAAAAAAATTTTTTGTACAAGCTTTTATTGCCGACTGTACTTTTCTGTATACCATCATCAACTACTCATTGAGACGATTCTAACGAGCCCAAACTCAACGGTACGTCGGTTAAGTACTGAATTCCCATGGCCACCTTCGGTCTCCATCATCAGATCAGCTCGATGGTACCATAATATTGAATTGTCATTCAAACTATACTTATACAAGATTTGATTACAGACAGACAGACAACGGGACAGGTGAAACTAAATAAAAGCTTGTAATATTACACTTAACACACTAATTATTACACAATGCAAAATAACGAACGCACAGTCTTGCATTAAAACATTAAAAACGTATAAATCACAGGAGTAAATTTCATACAGCAAGTATCCACTAAAAACTTTCGAATCAATGTAAGTATCGGTAATTTTACACAAAATGTAACAGCTGCCGAAAACCGTCACTTTTGAAAGAAAGAAAACATTAACATTACTTTTGGAGTTTAACTTTAGTCAATAAGTATTATTTAGGTTTCAATACAAACCGAAAGTTAACCTTATAGAATTTACTAGCCAGAAGCCCTAGCACGATTTTATCGTCAATTTTTACGTTTCTGTACGTTTTCGCCGTAAAACGTGACGGTAAAACGTATCGTGCTAGCTGGGCAGATTTCGTTAATTTCTGGCATAGTTTTTTTATTTGTTTTTGATGACTATTTGTAAAAAGTCAAGCGGGGCTATTCCGTCATAGGAGTAAATGCTACAAAATTTTATAACTCCTTTGCTAGGCATTATACAATAAAAAAATACGTTGTTTAACTGTGACAGTGTTATGTAATTGCCCCTATGACGGAATGGCCCCGCCACTAGAAGTTATATAAATTTAATCATTATGAACTTGTGAGCATTTAATTAATTTATTTGTATGTATATGTCTTTAAAGTATTTGTTATTTATATTTAAGCGTAGAAATAATTTGCTGCGAACTGAACTCGCTGACGTACAATTAGTTTATAAATAATTTCATCACTAACTAAACTAAGATAATATCGTAAACAATCCTACAGAAAACTGATACATGGGTTAATCAACTTTCTCTTGTTATTCTGTCTCAGAGCGTAAACAATAGTGACAGAGTTTCTTGGTTTTTTTTTAAAATATGGATTCCTAGGCATACATTATTTTGGCCTTTAAAGTTTGTCACTCTTTAGTACCACCCAGGGGACACAGGGCAGGGTTGTGGTAGGTAACTCCTGCGAACGCGAGTAACAGTTGTCCCCCCTTTGTCAAGTGAGTGGGCAACTCGACTGTTACAAGTTCTTAAGCCGCCCGAAGGCCTCTGACTCGGCTAGCGTGCTTATTGTGACAAACATACGCTTAGCGCTTTTAAACCCTGAAAAATATAGTACCACTTTTTTGACATTGTAGGATAAAAGAAGCAATTTAATGATGCTGTTTTGGCGTTACAATTGTACTTTTTTTTAATTGCCATGAAAAGCCTACTCGGTGGTACGTAACTTAATTGCCAACGCGAAATAAAAAAAAGAAGATTAACTCATAAACAACGATAAGCAGAAACGCGGAATAAAACCATTGGGTACGAACATAGATATGTATATGAAACTGTCTGTTTCATTTTCACACACTACAATGTACATGTTTCTATCCTTTTCACATTGCAATTGCCCGATAGGGGAAACGCCGGCTCTTAATACAGTCGACTACAAAGGGATCGATACGGCCAAAGTTACAAAAATATGTATACACGACTTTAATTTTAAATTAGAAATCGCCCAATGGAATAGGAAGTGTATACTCTTTGCATTAAAGTCTTTTATCAATTGTGGGAACCAAGACGCGAATTCGCGGTCTCAGGGACCGGCGGGGTAATCTGTGCATTTTTTTTTACTTAGGGCCATTTTACCTTTTTTTTTATAGCCATATAGAGATATAAATTGTATAGACCGACAGGTTAAGGCAATACATTAGTGTAGACATATTTTTGTAACTTTGGTCGTATCGATGTATTTGTAGTCGACTGTACGTAAAGTGCACCGCGGCGCTTATAATGGAAATATTTATACGTATAAAATTAATTTTGCCTCCCGACACTACAATGCGCCAGTTTTCCTAGATCTCCCCTAATTCTTGCCAATTGCTGATCTCTTGACGTTCATCCTTAACACAACTCAGCTCTCAAGTATTATTGGCACATTTATATTACGAGGCAATAAGTGACAATACAACACTGAATACCAATACCTGACCCCCTAGCACACTAAGTTTTATGTCAGACATAAAGCATTTGTCCCTCTTGCACTCGCATATTTGCCAGAATGGGACGAATGCTTTATGTCCGACATAAAACTTAGTGTGCTGGGGGGTCTGGATTGTAGGCGCCAATAAATGGTTGTTAAGGCGCCGTAGGTTCATGGTCTTCTCTCCCTCTCACTGAGCATAAGCGTGAGCGAGATGGAAGGGCGTGCTCGGAAGCGCGGATCTCATGTTTTTTGATGCAAAATTTTTTGGCCGTTAAAATAAATAAAAAAGTAATCACTGAGTTCTCTCAAACATGATACAGCCGATTTTCAAAAGCAATTTTAATATTATTGCATAATTTTTTACGGATATTTTAAGTGTATTTTAGACCTCTATGTTCGTGATTTCATGTTTCGAATCACTGATCTCGCTGCAGAAAAGCCTCAAGATTACTATACGTTTTTTTTAACCATATTATAAACATACGCATTATATTGTTCAAAAACTCTGTTCGCTTAACTTCGCTGAACCTACGGCGCCTTAAGACAAGTCAGCCCTCAAGCATTATTAGCACATTCATTCAGGGAATAAGTGACAATACACTGTACTTTGCCAATATTGTAGGTGTCAATAAATGGTTGTTAAGCTACTTACTACCCAAGGGCGCTATAAAATACAGCACCAGGTGCCAAGACCTGGAATTTAAGGTGCCAATAAATGGTTGTTTCCTAAATAGGTAACTTAGCCGCGGACGCTATACGCGCGCGTTTGCATAAGTGCCAATACCTAGAATAGGCATGACGACTCATGTTCAAATTGATAACGTAGTGATGTTAAATGGATATTAAACCAGCAAATGATCGTAATAGAGTATAAATTATAAAATACCGGGTGGAAAGGCACGACGATCCTTTCCGCAAAGGGGGGTTAGTTTAAGTGATGGAAAATCGATTCATAATGTATAGATTTTTTTTTACGATCAATTTTTAAAAATAATAAATTTAATTAATGTTCTTCTGTGACAACCCTACTATTACTATACGTACTAATTATCGTTTATACGTATTGATAAAGGTCACTGACTCTTGTGTAATTGTTAAAATGTTACTGACCCTAATGAGGGTGGTCACTTGCAGTATTTTGCATTAAAAGTTAACTGCCTATAACTTCAAAACGGTTATGAATATGAGCCTAGTTTCTTTAGAGGAAATACTGTACTCAGTCTAAACAATCCCCCTTTTGCGGAAGGGATCGTCGTGCCTTTCCACCCGGTATAATTAAAATCGAAAAAAATATGAACCTTGAAATTATATGACAACTATGTACTTAAACACAGTTTTTCGCGACCGAAACAACAATTTACCTGATTTTCCATACAACGATACATGTACTTTGTACTAACATATATTATTGTGACGTCATAATTGTCTTTCAGTATGGAGCGTTTTGCGCTACGACCAGCGAGGTCAATGTTTGTCTAATTTTTTGGGTATTTATGTACTTTAATTGTAGTTATCCCATACAAACATGTGTTCCTCTCCAAAAACTGGTTCGAATGACATCATAAAAAAATCATAGTCGTCATCCCTATTGTAGGTGCCAATAAATGGCGGTTTCCGGAGGGGAACCAAAAACACTATAATCAATACGGCAGCGAGTCATCCATATGGACGGTCATGAGGGCATCTTCGGGGTGTATTTCCAATAGGGCTTCGGTGCCGTCGTTGAAGGGGAATGAGACGCTACCGTCGATCACCAAACCTGCAGACAATAACAAAATAATACAATAGTTATAGAAATATTCTTTTACAGTACATATGGTGCTACTTTCCCGCACTAGTGCGCAAAAGAGCACTTTCCGTGCATATGTCGAAACTTCAACGAGCCATATGTACAGTAAAACTTTGTACGATACACGTGCGAATAGGTAATTCGCAACTCGTGTCGATTTAAAACACTCCCTTCGGTCGTATTTTAATTTATCACCACTCGTTGCGAATTTCCTATTTTCGGCACTTGTATCGTAAATAACTATTCTCAAACATGCTCGGAAAGCGTCGCATTTTGTTAGAAAAACGAACACGCGATGTGCCTTATTTTTATCCGCTAACATTTAAAAAGTTAAGTCTTAATTATTACTTCAAACACCGCATTAAGTGTCAAATATAGTGTGAAGTGAATACCGCCTTAGAAAGAATTCGTAGAAAGAATGCTTACAGGTCGACACATGTAAAAAGAACCCTGGCGGCCATACATTTTATATGGCCGCCAGGGCTCTTTTTACGTGTGTCGACCTGTACATATGGATCATACATAGTACAAGTACCTATCACCGCGTTATTAGGTATGTTACAATATGGTTTTTGTAATGCCTTTGTATTATTTCCTCCCATGTTTGAGAAAAGCACTATATTTACCTTGGCGAAAACCGGGGTTGCCTGACTCGCGCCAAGAGGGCAGGCAACCCCTTTATTTCCGCACCTCGGCAATAATGTACTATTTCATCACACTTGCTCGTCAATGGCGTTATTACTTGCGAGCATACAGTGCAGTTATAGCCGTTTTACCACCCACGGGCTGTTAAGTTTAGTTTTAAAATATAGAACCCACTCATACTTCACTTCGGACTGAGGATGTTTCCAATCAGCCAAGGTGTACTTCATATCTTCAAAAGTTTGCTACAACCAACATTTAATATGTATGAAACATATCTTTATATTAGACTGCAATTTGATGTTTAGTATTTATTACAAATGTATTTTTCATTACACTTGCTCGAATGTATGTATTTTCAAATCGTGGCTGTATACCGAAGGGTCTTTGCCATACGCGCCTCACGTCAAATTAACAAAATAGATGACTAACATGTTGCCGTTTTTATTACGATTTTTATTAATTTCATCTCGAATGTATAAATTTATTTCCTAGAATCTTGTTCGCAATATTTTACTTACTTATTGACTATATGACTATAGGGCAAAGGGTCTATTTAGTGGTGGTAGACGCACTAACTAAGTGGGTGGAGTGCATAGATATGGGATCCGGAATTTCAACGAGTCACTTAATTAAAACATTAAAGGTTTTAAATTCACGGTTTGGATTGCCTAGGACGATTGTATCAGACAATGATCCTAAAATTGCTTCGCAAGAGTTTGCGGTTTATTGTGAAGAAAACGGTATTTGTCACGTGACTTCCCCTATATATCATCCGAGTAGTAACGGACTCGCTGAGGGTTATGTAAAAATCTGCAAGAAAATGATTAAGTCTATTATGCAACAATGTACATGTGTAAATACGATAAATGAAAAATTGCAAGACTATTTGTTCGAATATCGCAATACAACTCAGATGGGTACTGGGAAGTCGCCGGCTAAAATGATGTTTGGTCGTAATTTGCGTTGCAGGTTAGATTTAATCCTCCCTCTGAGGAAAAAAGAGGGGATAGTGGGCACGAAAGGCGACATTCCAGATCCGCAAAATATGAACAAGGCAAGATCGTTCTCGGTCGGGGATGCGGTCTGGGTAAAATGTTACCAAAATAGAAGACCGTTTTGGGCAAAAGGGGCAATAGTTAAAAAGGTTGGGAGTAGATTATATATGGTGAATGTATATGGACAAAATGTAAACTGTAAGCGCCACATTGATCAACTGAGACGGTATGTTGACAAGCCATCTGTTCGGGAATTTGTATCGCCCAGCCCGGTGATGACTCATGATAGCACTGATAACAGCGTTGCTACTCAGTCGGAAATAACAGACACTGAACCGCCACCGTTGTTGCCTCCTATGGAGCAGGTCCAAGGAGACCCATCCTTGGAGACGGAAGCTTCGGAAGACCAGGTCGATGAGTGGCAAGAAGCTTCAGAGGAGGGAACAGTGGAGGAGTCCGAGATTGCGGTCATGGAAACCGAGCAGTGCAGGTCGGAACTGGCAGCGCGGCCTGCTACTTTAATTACTCCCGAACAAAGCGATAACAATTTGCCTAATTCCGACCCACTGCCCAATTCCCATGGGCAACGGCTGAGACCTAGAAATAAGAATGTTAGTTATAAGATATAACTTGCGGATAACTTAGAGATGTATACTTACTTATTATGTTATATTGTTGTCAACAGGTTTGGAAAGTAAAGGAGGAGGGATTGCTAGATATGCACGCCTCGTTAAACAATGTACTATTTCTCGAACATGCAATGAAATATTGACGTTTTCTTCATAATGGGCTTCGAAGTGTCACGTTTCGGGCGCAGCGAGATGAGAGATCCGTAATGACATTTCATACAAAATTGGAGGCCTGCAAGATGCTCTTTTTTAATTTCCATTCCACTATTTGTGGCATAGCATCACGGCGTTCAGTCGTGAAAATTAAAGCTTGATTTCTTGGAGTTTTTTTATCTATTTCATTGCATGTTTGAGAAAAGCACTATACATCGGCGAGAAAAGGGGTTGCCAGCCTCATAACTATCTGGCCTCGATACGCTCGGCCGTCTATATGTACTCGGCCGGCAACACCTTACTTCCCGGCCTCTGTAGTAATGTACTATAATTGATCACCAAAAAAACACGGACCTTACGCTGTACGACTGAAAACAATATGCGTATTACCGTTAATGAGCGATCTCTTCCAGATAACCTTTAACTTTTAACGACTGATTTTAAGGTGGTTATCGATCAGAGGTACAGGTGTACCCTTAGAGTGCCAATTGATGGCTAGACGATGTCAATATTTTTTTTAAGGTGCTAAAGGCTCCTTATGCTGATGATCGATCAGAGGGGTAGATTGTACAACTGATGGTTACTGATTACTGATGGCAATTTCCCTCAGACATTGTCTGGTTGCCTTTGGCATAGGCCTCCCCCTCCATTTGATGGTTAGACGGCGTCAATTGATGGTTAGACGATGCCAATTGATGGTTAGACGGTGCCAATTGATGGTTAGACGGTGCCAATTGATGGTTAGACGGTGCCAATTCATGGTTAGACGGTGCCAATTGATGGTTAGACGGTGCCAATTGATGGTTAGACGGTGCCAATTGATGGTTAGACGGTGCCAATTGATGGTTAGACGGTGCCAATTGATGGTTAGACGGTGCCAATTGATGGTTAGACGGTGCCAATTCATGGTTAGACGGTGCCAATTGATGGTTAGACGGTGCCAATTGATGGTAAGACGGTGCCAATTGATGGTTAGACGGTGCCAATTCATGGTTAGACGGTGCCAATTGATGGTTAGACGGTGCCAATTGATGGTTAGACGGTGCCAATTGATGGTAAGACGGTGCCAATTGATGGTTAGACGGTGCCAAAACATGGTTAGACGGTGCCAATTGATGGTTAGACGGTGCCAATTCATGGTTAGACGGTGCCAATTGATGGTTAGACGGTGCCAATTGATGGTAAGACGGTGCCAATTGATGGTTAGACGGTGCCAAAACATGGTTAGACGGTGCCAATTGATGGTTAGACGGTGCCAATTCATGGTTAGACGGTGCCAATTCATGGTTAGACGGTGCCAATTGATGGTTAGACGGTGCCAATTGATGGTTAGACGGTGCCAATTGATGGTAAGACGGTGCCAATTGATGGTTAGACGGTGCCAATTCATGGTTAGACGGTGCCAATTGATGGTTAGACGGTGCCAATTGATGGTTAGACGGTGCCAATTGATGGTTAGACGGTGCCAATTGATGGTTAGACGGTGCCAATTGATGGTTAGACGGTGCCAATTGATGGTTAGACGGCGCCAATTGATGGTTAGACGGCGCCAATTGATGGTTAGACGGTGCCAATTGATGGTTAGACGGTGCCAATTGATGGTTAGACGGCGCCAATTGATGGTTAGACGGTGCCAATTGATGGTTAGACGGTGTTAATCAATCAATAAGTTGTATTTCTTACCTGCGTCGATGCAATGTGACTTGACCCTAACGGCGTCTGCCCGATCCCTAACTCGCAGTCCCCGCGGCGCCGGCCACTCTTCGAATGTGATGTATTCACGGACTGAGTACGCTAGTTTCTTGCAGTCTGTAAAAAGAGATAGATAACATAAATAAACAGAAGGGGAAATATGTTGGGGCACCTGATACGACATGACAATTACATAACAACTATAATAGGCATGATGACATTTTGAAAAACTGTTCTATAATGTTAAGAAACATTAATTATGTACAACGAATAAGATTTTTCAAGAGAATATAACAGTTAAGTAGGAAAAAAATGCATTTTAGTTTTTAAATTTCAAATTAGCGCTAAAACGCTTGTCAGTGTCATGGCGTCCCGAGTGACGTCACGTATGTATAAAAAGAACGCAGACCTTTGACGTTTGCGACCTAGATCGCTCAATTGCTCATTGAATGAACATAAACTAAAAAGTTTACAAGTCTTGCGCGGCCGTGCGAGCGAGAAAGCGGGACAATGACGTATGAAGATCTGACAAATAACATGGTTCTACCCCTGTCTTACTATTCGTTCAGTACGTAAGTTTTCTCTGTAATCTGTGGTAATGGCCGCTATGGGTATTTGTTTATACAAACGTGACGTCATACGCTCTGATTGGTGTTTAACATATCATGGCGGGCGTCCGTATTTTTCAGTTTAATTTTATCAAAATAAATAATAATCCCTTACTTAATAAAAAATATAAGCAATTTTCGAATTCTATGATTAAAAATGCACTAATAAAATACCATATTTTAGTGATTTACAATTACTGTCATCATGCCTATTGAAGGAAAGAGAAGGAAGGAGAGGCAGGGGAAGACCAAGACGTGCGTTTATGGAGCTAAAGAGAAAGTTAATGTAATGTCGTACGAAGAGCTCAAAACAGTGGCTGAGAGAAGAACAGAGTGGCGATTACCACCGACAAGAGCCCGGCTCTTAAGTTTATGATGATGATATTGGAGGACAAACTAAATTTAATTGAGCTAACCAAATTAACAAAGAGGAACTGAACGTAGAAATAAAACGATTGAGTGATTAGGTTTTCATATCAGCATGCGTATTGTCACAAAACCATGTTTAGAAAATTGTAATACAATGAAACCTTTTTTTGTCATTCTATATTAGAAGAGAACATTTTTGATGACATATTAGAGGTAAATGCGAATCACCTATTCTCTATGTCGCCGCTGACTTTACACAAGTATTTTTTCGACAAACCCCTAGTAACTAAAATATGTTTTAGTTACTAGGAGTTTGATACAACCACTAAAAAAGTCAAAGCGACAGAAAACAAACGAATTAATAGCATTTTAAACGATGATTTGATGCATCAGACACAGGTCTCCCCCAAAGAGTGCCACAATGACCGGTCCTGCGCCCGCATCCAGCGGACTCCCGCGACCTTTACCAGGTCATCAGTCCACCTTGGGCCTACCCACGCTGTGATTTATGATTTGATGCATGTATGTTTATAAATACATGAGAGGAGGCCTGTGCCCAGCAGTGGGACGTATATAGGCTGATGATGATGATGATGTTTATAAATACTTTATAAATACACGTGTGGTGTCGGGTTAGGGTGGGTTGCACCAAACCATCTGTAATCGTAAGCGGTGTTCGTTAAAATCTGAATGTATGGAACGTTTGACAAGTTTGTATGGACTGACAGCTGTCAGCGCCATATTTAACGTTGATCGGTCTGTAATCGTAAGTCGGTGCAACCCGCCCTTAGAATAGCACCACCCCCTTTCATCCCGTGGGTGTCGTAAGAATCGACTAAGGGAACAGGGTTGAATTGTGTTCTGGGCGATGGGCTAGCAACCTATCACTGCGCTGTCACATTTATGCTAAAAATGGCACTGGACACAAGTTTCATGTGCTCAGCACGGCTATCATGCGACGGCGCGCGAGCTCTCTCGATTTTTGTCGCACTATCCTTCTCTTTCTTGTTAGAGCACTTAGAACGAGAGATATAGTGCGAGAAAAATCGAGAGTATGTCGCGGCCGTCGCACGATAAACGTGCTGGTAGGCAGAGCTTTTTAGGGATAAAGGCGTGTATGTATGTATGTATGTTTATAAATAATGGCATTCGAGTGTACTGACCGGGTGCGAACATGAGTTTCTGATTGTATCTCTCGGCAATTTCTCGCGCTTTCTCGAGCGTGGTGTCGACGGGCACGCCCTCTGCCGCGAGAATCTTCATCAACTCGAGAACGGAGTGAGTGCGAAGGCAGTTTATACTGAAATCAAGATACTTGTTTAGATTTGATTGTTCAACAAAAGTACACATATCTTAGAAAAGTTGAAAAACCCCCGACATTTTCATTTCAAATTCCAATATCGTCGGGGATAGTGCAATACAGCGTAACTAGCACTAGTAAATACTGCGTATCTACTCGACATACAAATTGCAAATCCGCGTAACTAGCACTAGTAAATACTGCGTATCTACCCGACATACAAATTGCAAATCCGCGTAACTAGCACTAGTAAATACTGCGTATCTACCCGACATACAAATTGCAAATCCGCGTAACTAGCACTAGTAAATACTGCGTATCTACTCGACATACAAATTGCAAATCCGCGTAACTAGCACTAGTAAATACTGCGTATCTACTCGACATACAAATTGCAAATCCGCGTAACTAGCACTAGTAAATACTGCGTATCTACCCGACATACAAATTGCAAATCCGCGTAACTAGCACTAGTAAATACTGCGTATCTACTCGACATACAAATTGCAAATCCGCGTAACTAGCACTAGTAAATACTGCGTATCTACTCGACATACAAATTGCAAATCCGCGTAACTAGCACTAGTAAATACTGCGTATCTACTCGACATACAAATTGCAAATCCGCGTAACTAGCACTAGTAAATACTGCGTATCTACTCGACATACAAATTGCAAATCCGCGTAACTAGCACTAGTATATACTGCGTATCTACTCATCACCCAATTTTACAGGAAGAGCTAAAAACGTTTTATCTTTATTATTTTGGAAGATATTAATTATGTTTTTACACAGAACATATTGAATACCGAGTTCTACAAGATAGTGAATCTAATTTTATGAAATCATAACGAATTAGGTATTTACATCATTTACGCGGTTTTGATTTAGCCACTTAAGCTATGAAGTGGAAACAAACTCAGTATGTTCCGCGGTATTGCAAGAAAACACATGAAGTTTATAGAAAATTTTTAATCAACAAAGCATGGTATGTGTCTCAAAATGTAGTATGTTTTTGTAATTAGTAATATGGCTGATAGAAAATAATAAAAAATAACCTTGTTTTCAACTCTTTACAAAAAAATATTTCAAAAAATGTAATCAACTTCAAACATATGGTTGATAATTATTTATTAAAATGTTGTGAAGCTACCTTATTCCCGAGTAACATAGGGTATATTATACAGGGTGAAATATTATACAGGTTTAAAAATCGTGCGAAGCCGGGACGGGCAGCTCGTCGTATATTAATCATAATCAGGAAGAAAAAACAGGGTTTCCCAGTTTCGGAAAAACCAACGTATTATATTTGATACAATGCCAAGTTCCCGACAAACTAGTTGCATGGCTTCAGAAAAAAAAAACTTCTGTATTATCAATACAACTGGAGTTGAATTTTCCTAATCAGGCACTTTAATCGATTTAAACGTACTTATGAGTTCCAGTAAATTCCAACAATACAGCACTCTTTGGTTTTAAATAATCTTGAATTATTACGATTTTACCAGATTACCTACTTAGTTAAAGAATCACATTGTGAAAAGAATCACACACACACAAGAATAACATTGTACGAGTAGGTACTCGTACAATGTTAGTGTGTAGTGTTAGGTAACACTCAGTAGGCAGCCACCACTTATTATAAACCAAATAGTACATACTTACAATCATAAACCTTCAAAATGAAAATAAGATCTATAAACTTGTTGACTGTTGTTACGTTAAGATATCTACAGCCCTAATTAAGCAATAGTTTGTTATTTATCTTTTTTTTACCAAAAATTATGTAATTAATTCAAAAGAAACACTTACCCAAAGTTTTTGTGTTGTTTTTAGTACCTGACACTTTTTTTCACCACAATAACACAATCGCAACAGCCTACCGTAGTCATCTGATTGCAGATACGCGGAATCGTCACTTGAGAGTGATTGAATCGCGGTATTGTTATTAAGCCATAACTAGCTTGTTATTGGTCAAATGCAACGGGTGTTTGACTAGTATATTCTAATCGGGTTTTTACTTTCGTTGGCGGGAAATCTCAATTTGGCTACATTTGTTAGATACGCGGTATTAACCAATGTCAGTTACGCGGCTTTGCCCTAGGAGGGTTGTGCAGATACGCAGTTTTTACTAGTGCTAGTTACGCGGTATTGCACTATCCCCGACGATATGTCAAAAACGGCTGAACAGATTTTCATGAAACATGGCTAAGAACGCTCGGGATAAGATTGTCTATGACACAAAAAAACCGCACCCACATCGGCCCATCCGTTTGGGAGCTACGATACCACAGACAGATACGCAGACAGAGAAGTTAAACTTATAACACCCCTCTCTTTGTGTCGGGGGTTAATAACAGGGATATCCATTAGATAATTCACACACAAGTCCTCTATAAACGAAAGAGTGGAACAACACGAAGAAGTAACACTCGTGTCGTGTTGTCACGCTCTCACCTATGAACATGTTATGATGTCTGAGTGAGATACCTGTAGTGCCACGAAGTACTGCCAGTGCCTGTAGTCACGCAAAGCCCCGAGCTCTTCGTGTGAGTCCAGGAGCCTTTGTCTATTTGGAGTCGGAGCAGAGATACGCGCGATGTCACGCTCTCGCCTATGAAGACCTGGTGGTGAAAGAAAGAGATAGAATACGTGGAAATCGTAAGACCTATTTTGTATTGGATGAAATCGTTTGCACTGAACGAAAACGTACTAATACTATGGCTAATCATAGGTACTCTGCCTCATAATCATAAGTAAGGAAAGTATTTTGATAAAACGTTAACTTCAATCAATTCAACTATGCTGATGCGATTAATATTCTTTTCCCTGTAAATACATATACATATACATTTATTTAAAAAATAAATTAATAAACATTTGTTTAAGCTATTATTATTTGTTCATGCTGAGCCAGTGTCCGGTTCACTGCCGCAGAGACACACTTGTTTCATGTTTTATCTGTTTTTTGTTTATACTATTGTTTAATATGTGCGTCCTTTGTGTTTGTAAATGTATCTTTCTTTCTTTCTTTGTTTCTTTAAGAAGATATTTTATCTCTTTCAAAGGGAACAGCAAAAATTTAGTTCTTACAAAAGTGACGTTCCGCGAAAGGAGCGAGACGTTTTGCGTCACGTATGCGAAACGTTTTGTCAAATAAAACATTTTAACCAATCATAAGGCAGCGTTTGCGCGGGTAAAATCCTCAACGCCCATTGGCCGAAATTTTTCGCGCGACGCCGGCAGCTCCGGCGCCCGCCATCTTGTCTGGCGCCATGAGCGGGAAAGCACGAGTTCACCTGTCTTTGCATATTGTACCTTACGTATAGAGCAACAAGGTCTTTATAGGAAAGGTCATACGTTCGATTCCATTCGGTACTTGTCAGCGCTCGTCGGCATGGACGAAGTTTTCCGATGTAACTTATATTTATTTACGCACATATCATTAGTTCTCTAAAATGCGTTCAGAAACCGTAGGACATTACCAGCATTATAACAACCGATATTACTATGATAACTTTCTTGTCTGTGGTAGTCGGTAAAATCTGTACTTTAATGTTATAACAGTACAGATTTTTGTATCGTTATGAGTTTAAATTTGGAACAGCTGTCAAAACTCAAGCGGGTCTCTATTCTAGTACCCATGGATATTAAAACAGTTATAGATCCAAAACGCCAATTCAGTTTTTTTTTATATCTACGCACGACACACTCGTGTTATCCTATTATGAAAACCACACTCGTATTTTGAGGCCTCTCATTATGAATCAGTTGCATAAACTTCTATTTTATACTCGTCGATTTTAATGTTTGAGTAAGACTTCGTACACCAAACTTAAATCACATGTTTTTACTGTGGAGGTCCCAACTCAACATTATACAACTGTGTAGACAACTAAAATGAATTCGACCAATGACGTGGCGCCTTTACTGAACTAAAATGTATTCGACCAATAGGAAGCCGTCATGAGACAGTCAAAATTAAAAGACATCAACGCACAAAAAAGAAAAAGCCGTTGGCTGCACTTCGTTTCAGCAGGGCTTAGATTTTCAATAGATACCAAGTTTGTTTAATTAGTTCAGATGACTCGTAAAAAAAGTATTGTATACAATAGTTATATAATTAAATTTTAAGTCTCGTACCTTAATTAGGCCACTCAGCTAGCTTCGTGGCCTAAACTTGGTACTCGACTGAAAATGCATACATTATACAACGATTGCATAAAATACTAATTGTGGTACTACTGTACCTCGTTGAGCGCCAGAATTGGCAGCAGTTTAGTGTGCAGCTCGCAGTTGCGCTGTTCCGTGGTGAACTGCTCCCGGTGAGGGGTCTCCGGGCTGTCTAGAGGCTGGGACACCGCTGGATACCTGGAACACAACCTGGTTTTAAATCTTAAGACTAAAATGATCGTTAATAGCGAGGGCTGCTGTCATTTCATAGAAAGTTGTCAAACATTGCATTCAGATTTCGAACACCGCTTACGATTACAGACGGTTTGGTGCAAACTATCCTTAGTTAGTTAGTAGTAGTACCACAGAATAAATAATAGTCCATTTATTCATCTAGGGCACTAAAACAAAGACTTCCTCAGATCGCAGGCATTTAAAAATTAAATGTGTAATCTCATATGGCACTGAAACGCGGTCGCTTGCTATGGGCCTCATAAGAAGGCTCAGGCACCCAAAGGGCTACGGAGAGGGCCATGTTGGGAGTTTGAAGTTTCTCTGCGTGATCAGAAATGAGGCTATCCGCAGCAGAACCAAGGCAACCGATACAGCCCTCCGAATCGCTAAACTTAAGTGGCAGTGGACGGGGCACATAGCACGTAGAACCGATGGCCGTTGACCCGGAACGGTTCTCGAGTGGTGACCACGTACCGAAAGTCGCGGCGTGGGTAGGCCCCCGACAAGGTGGACTGACGAGCTGGTAAAGGTCGCGGGAGTCCGCTGGATGCGGGTGGCGCAGGACCGGGCACTTTGGCACTCTTTGTGGGAGGCCTATGTCCAGCTGTGGACATCTTTCGGCAGATATGATGATGATGATATGCAATCTGAGGCTTTCTTTATTACCACTCCTGGCGAGTGCAAAAGACATCTCCCCCTGGCTTTGTAAGTGGGAATTCCCGCAAACTTGGAAGTGTGCGAGAGCCGAGTTTAACCGACGCAGCAAGGTGGTTACACCCTGGAAACATACCTGCTGTAGTGGAGCGTGTGAAGGTCCACTGGGGTGATGGTCTCCAACAGTTTGGCCTCGCATGTCACCGTCGTTCGTATCCGCGACCTTCGCATCCATCGGAACCGGCCCTACACAATACATGATCGAAATTAGTTATTTGCGATACAAGTGCCGAAAATAGGAAATCCGCAACGAGTGGTGATCAATTAAAACACGACCGAAGGCAGTGTTTTAAATCGACACGAGTTGCGAATTACCCATTCGCACTTGTATCGTACAACGTTTTACTGTACATATGGCTCTTTAAAGTTTCGACATATGCACGGAAAGTGCCTTTTCCGCACTAGTGCAGGAAAGTAGCATCATATGTACTGTAAAATAAATTAACTGTGACCAATCGGAAGATAGGAAGCAGTACAAAAAGATACAATAATCGCCCTCAGCAGGTTAGTAGCTAGGTTTAAGAATCTTACACAATTTACAGAGAAATACAGAATTTACATACGTAAAGAATCATTTATTTAGGTGTTCGAAGTGTAAAATTGTCTCTATGGTTATTGAAGACCTAAAAGCAACCATACAGACAATTTTAACGCAAATTCACCACATGAAGATACAAAATGCTATTGTAAGCTCGTTACATAAAGGTGTTGAATATTGTATTGGAAAAAAGGGTGGTCACCTTCCAACCTACTAAAATAAATTAAAGTATGTGAAAACAATGCATTTTATTCATTTTAGACATCATTTTTCATAAAGCTATTAACTGCTAAAGACTTACACAATCGATATTTAAATAGAAAGTGTAATTTTTTTTTTTTTAAACCAACCTGGTTCGATTCTCGAGCTGAGTTCAGGTTTTTTTAAAACGTATGAATGCAGTTTTCATCGTATTAAAATCAATGACATGGTTCCTAAGAACAGATCTTCGTATGTCTTATAGTTTCAGACTTTCCCATACTGACCGATTTAAATCAGACACCCTGTAGACATGCAGAATTCGAATATTTATTGTGCACAATAGGGGTGTATACATTAAATAAAATAATCGATAATGTTGTATTTAATCGAAAAAAGGATTCAAAATGTAATCAAATGGAGAAAAAAGAAATAATCACAAAGTTATAACTTAACTTTTAAGTGTCCAAGTTTTAAGAGGATGTTCAGTCCCTTTTCCACAAAACGCACCTTCATATGAAACGATTGACATTTACTATGACGCTCACAGATTGTGACGTCACTATCTGCGAGCGTTTCTCTCAAGCAATATTAAAACGGTTGTAGCTTCTTAATTCTTTGAGGTATCCGAAAGGGATTTTCGTTCTGTTCTTTCTCTCAAAGTAATAATACTATTCGAGTCCACATCCGTATTTGCCCAGGTGTCAGTAATCCCACCTCTAAACGTGTAGCGCACATCTTACATCGTTGGAGTAGTTGAAAATATGATCCAGAGCACAGTGGGTGATTCAAAGAAACAACAAATTACGTCATAGGGCATTCGCAAATTTCTATAACGTCTTTGTCGAGCAGAAATATTTAATTCTGAGCATAGCGAGGGATTCAATGGCTTTTCTATGCCTGAAATATTGCCCTAGATAGGAGTTATTTGTTTAACGCCGTTAACGAGTACGATACTATAATTCTAAGCGCTGTGAGGTATCCTAGGATTTTCTCTTAATACTGAGCGTAGCGAGGGATTCAAAGGCATAAGAAATATTGACCTAGATAGGAATTATAGGTCTAATCTAAAGCCACTGCCGAGTACGATAATATAATTCTAAGCGTAACGAATGCATCCTGAGCGTAGCGAGGGATTCAAAGGCAGAAATTGCGAAGGTATAGACGTATTACCTCCTTCAAAGCGTGGAGCGCACCTTTGACGTCGTTGGAGCACCATGTCGGCAGGCAGAGCCGCCCGACGGACTTGTGCGGCGCGCTGTTGAACCCGATCACCGGTTTACTGGAACAATACAGTACCATTACTAGGCTTGAGTTATGGTAGCATACCGTGGTTCTAAAATCCATGGAGTCACCATATGTTAAAATATAATTCTTTATAATTATACGCCAAGCCAAGTCAAAATCTAAAAATATGATTTTGTATCAGATTCCGTTCATTCACGAAGGCACTCTGCCTTCTTTGTCTTGGCTTGGCGTATAATTTGACAAAATGTTATGTCGTTTTCGTCGCGGGTTAACAGAAAGAGAAAATGTGCGATGAAAACCTGTTATGTGCTGACCCTAAATCATAGACTAATACCCTAGACAAGTAGATAACCATCAGCTTATAAGCAGTATTTTAGTCATAACGGCCCGGCCACGACTTCGAGCGGCGGCGGCTGCGGCAGCGGTTTTTCTAATCCATTGCGTGTGATCCCAACTAACCACAGTGTGTTGCGCGTCTCGACCGCGCAGTGAACAGATAAAACGCTTGCCGCGCCGCAATTCGCGCAATGTCGGGGCCGTAAGGGATGAGCTGTCAGGCAATAGGAGTAGATACTAAATGAAATAATTAATAATGTCATATTTTCTATCATGAAGAAATTACTATAAGCGTCCAAAGTTTTAAGAAGGGGTATGTTCTGCCCCTTTTTCGCAAAACGCAACTTCATATGAAACAATTGAAGCTCGTAGTTAGTGACCGCAACGTGTCGCGCGCCATCGTGTTCGGCGCAGCTGTCGACGCTCGCTCTGCTGCAGCCTCGCAAATTGTGACGTCACACACTGTTAGCATTTTCTCTCTCTAACAAGCAATATTAAAACGGTTGTAGCGTTGTAATTATATATTTTTATGCCTCCTTTCCTTTGTAGTAATAATAATTTTCGAGTCTACACCCGTATTAGGAGAATTGCCAGGAGAAAGAAGAACGTTTAGTGGCAATGATGTACTCACTTGGCATCCCGTACTCGAGAGGCGGCTAGTAAAAATGTACCATCTCCTCCACAAGGTACGACCACGTCACACCACTTTATCAGGTCTTCGTTGTACGTCAGTCTGAAAATAATTTAACGATATACATTTTTTCTATTTTCTCTCGTACTGTATCAATATGTACAGTCACGTACTTAAATTTAGGACCCACTTAAGGTTGGCAGCCCTGTCATATTGTATCCGAATCCAAATAATATTTTTGTGAAATGGGTCCATACATTTGGACGTGACCGACGGATGGACGGCGGGGTGATTTAGACAGGCGTGCTTATTACTTGTCACATCACTGTGTGCTTCAACCTAGCTGCATCACAACCAGGCTGAGAGTGGTCTTTGACGATACTGCTCAGCCTGCTATGCGCTATATAATGTCAACACACCACTTAGTTATAAAGAACAGCCAGAAGGTCCGTGGCTAAGTCAATTGTGTACATAAAATAAGTGTGGGACATCGTAATTAAACTTTAAATAATAAAAGTATGTAGATATTTAAGTTATCATGTCTCATTGATTGAGCATTACTTTGGGTCATGGTATCGTGCTGTACTGTGTATAATATTGTATTATGAAGATGACGCGACATATTAGTGTATCATTTCGCGACGGATAGTATAACTCAACGGCGATGAGTTTGGATTTATAATACATGTCAGTTCACATAAACTTCCACGTATTTATATGACAAACTGTCACCTCCAATACTTGAACGGTATCGCGGTTTGATAATATCGTATGACTGCATTTTGCACCACGTTATATCATGTTATGTCATATGCTACTCTGTGTCTCTCATCCCATTGTGCTCGTGTTACATATTTAACAAATTTATTATATTAATTATTTATTTATTATGTGTAGATATATATGTTTCTATAAGTTGTATTTGTGTTCAGTGGGTCACGTACGGTGCTGTCTGAAAATCAGCGCTGCAGGTGTCTGCCCGACACCTCGGCATAATGCTGAGACAGCGACAGATTCAGTGCCGCGAAGACACACACATTATGTGTCAATCGTATTGTATTTTTGTCTCTGTGTGTCTTTTGTGTATTGAATAAATGTCTTCTTTCTTTCTACTCTGTCACCTGCTAGCCATCTCGACGCTTCGCCCCATCTCCCGCAAACTCCTAGCCACGCTGTGCTCAAACGCTTTCTGTTCTCTATGGCTCTGCAGCATGCCGTCGAAGTCGGAGCCCCGCTTCCGGAGCACAGCTTCCAATTCTCTGTCGGATATGTTGTCGAGACTGTGTCTGCAAAAATAACTACAACTTAGAAATGTTGAAGAACCCCCGACATTTTCATTTCAAAGTCCAATAACTCAAAAAAGGCTGAACAGATTTTCATGAAACATGGCTAAGAACGCTCAGGATAAAATTATCTATGACACAATAAAACACATTCAAATCGGTCCATCCGTTTGGGAGCTACCACATACACGTTAAACTTATAACACCCCTCTCTTTGCGTCGGGGGTTATAAAATCGGTTAGAGAGAGCTTAAAGATATCATTTGACTTGTCAATGTCACTTCTCTTCTTTATAGGGTAATTCCGGGGTAGATGGCCATAAGGGGGAGATGGCCCATCGAAATATTTCATGGAACCAGTGACTTGATTTCGCGACTTTTTGTTTATTTCGCTTCGCTTTGTGCCTAAGAGCACGGGTGCAATTAACAATTAGGCGAAAAAAAACCCAAAGTAAGTAAAATCGTCTTTGATTATTTAGACTAGTGTCAATATTTTTTGAGAGGTCATGTTTTACCAGGTGACGATGTTAGTTTCTCAAAATAATGCTGTTTTCGTGTATTTGTTGCAAAGTATATGAGTGTCTCATTGTTCTAAGGTCAGACTTTGGCAAGTCATGTCATGACTTGTTCTTAAATTAGGTGTGGTCATCTCTCCCGCAAGAAAAGGAGAGATGGCCACTGGCTAGTTTTAGTCGGTATGCCATATGTCGGTATGATGCTGAATGTGTGTCAAAGAATAGTATATAAAACAATCCAGGAAACCTAAGCAGGAAAAAATATCCAAAACTGCCAGCTCGGTTTGTAAACGAAAGAAACTGCCACGGCTGTGGGGATAATTACCTATTAGAAGTTATTTTCTTCGAAAACTGGTTTCAGTGTAGTTTTGGCTACATAAGAATTGCACCGAGTTCGAGGACACGTGCTTAAGTATAAAAAAAATACGAAAAACATACTAACTGAGAGAGTTAAGTTATAGCCATCTTTCCTGTAAAGGTATGGTCATCACACCCGTATACCTTGGGAGAGATGGCCAATCGTGTCTTTTTTTCAAAGGGTTTTTTTCGATGTAATTTATATAGATATAATACTTTTTTTGTTTAATAATCCAAAGTTAATTAACCAAAGTTTAATAAAAAATAAAATATGTATTCGTGATATGTAAGCATTTATTTTAACAGTGTTCCAAAAAAACTATGGCCAACTACCCCGGACTTACCCTAATATTAGTACAGTGTAAACTAGTGATGCAATTTATTTCAGACTAGTCTATGAGTCTCAGTCTAAGATTGTGAGTATGTATGTAGGGAAAAATCTCCGGAACGACTCATTCGATAAAAAAAATCCCTCGTGTATATTAGACTTGGCTTTCTGGAACGCGCTGTCGCTCACGTATAGCAAAGAACGAATGCAACCCGCATACGTTTTTTGCTATACGTGAGCGAAGACGCGTGAACATCTAGTAAATTATAAATACTGCCAATGTATATACAACGTCGCTTTCTTGTAAAATATAGAGCCAGCTATTGTTAGTTTCACTATAGAGAGGACCCTGTCAAATTCATTTTGTATGGCACTTAAGCTGCAAACGCACAGAGAGCGGTGGCGGGGCGGCGCGGCGCGGTGCGGAGGCGGTACCGGTTGTAATGTTCGAGCTAATACGAAAGGGTCCGCACAGAAAACCGCGCCGCGCCGCGCCGCTCTGTGCGGATCCTTTCATATTAGCTCGAACATTACAACCGGTACCGCCTCCGCACCGCACCGCGCCGCTCTGCCACCGCTGTCAGTGCGTTTCGGCCTTTAGAACTTAACACACTGGCGCCATCAAATTGTATTGTGTTGCGCTTTTTATTGAATTAATAGATATAAGCAGAGGTATTATTCAAAACAAAATATTAAAGTTATTCCCGGTTATGCCCTAAAGGAGCCCGGGGCCCGCTTTGACACCTAATCCCAAGATTTGGCATAGGCACTTAGTTTTAACGTAAGCGACTGCCATCTGACCTTCCAAACCAGACAAAAATACATAACCTTATCTTTTTCTCTTCTTTACCTTCCAACCCAGAGGGAAAACTAGACCTTAATGGGATTAGACCGGTTTCCTTACGGTGCTATTCTTCACCGAACGGCTAACGGTAAATATTCCGTACATAAATTCCGAAAAACTCATTGGTACGAGCCGGGATTCGAACCCACGACCCACGACCGCCGCTTGACAGCCGTATGCCTGAACAATGGTTCCTAATGAGGCTACCGTTGCTTTCATTATTCAAGACAAAGTAATCCCAATAAAATCTTGCTTTTTTTTTGCTTGCTTTTTGGTGGATCATACTAGAGGTGGGCGCCGCGCCGGCGCGCCGCCGCCGCCGCCATCTTGAACCGGCGCGAACAGCGCTTGGGTGCGCGGTCCGCAGCAGCTAGTCAGTACACGTCAAGCGTCAGCCGGGAGCGTAACGTAGTTCATATTACAAAATGGCGACAGCTGGTGACGTGTCATCATCATATCAGCCGAAAGACGCCCACTGCTGGACATAGGCCTCTCCCAAAGACTGCCAAAGTGACCAGTCCTGCGCCACCCGCATCCAGCGGACTCCCGCAACCTTTACCAGGTCATCAGTCCACCTTGTCGGGGGCCTACCCACGCCGCGCCTTCCGGTACGTGGTCGCCACTCGAGAACCTTTCCACCCCAACGGCCATCGGTTCTACGTGCTATGTGTCCCGCCCACTGCCACTTAAGTTTAGCTATCCGGAGGGCTATATCGGTTATCTTGGTCCTGCTGCGGATAGCCTCATTTCTGATGCGATCACGCAGAGAAACTCCCAACATGGCCCTCTCCATTGCCCTTTGGGTGACTTTGAGCCTTCTTATGAGGCCCATAGTAAGCGACCATGTTTCAGTGCCATACTGGCAATACACACTGGTCAAAGACTTTCGTCTTGAGACACTGCTGAATATTGGACGAAAAGATTTGCCGTAGCTTCCCGAACGCTGCCCAGCCGAGTCGGATTCGACGATTGACCTCTTTCTCGAAGTTGGACCTACCTAACTGGATAGTCTGTCCTAGGTATACATAATCGTCTACAACTTCGAGCGTAAAGTGTCCAATTATAATGGGAGTTGGTACAACATGGGCATTTGACATGATCTTCGTCTTATCCGTACAAATGTGAACAACCAACCTTACTCTTAGACCAACTTGCTCGGAAGCTTTACTGAGGTCATCGAGCATCGTACTTAAGTCCTCCATGGTCTCAGCCAAGACTACTATATCGTCAGCAAACCGAAGGTGAGTGATGTACTCGCCGTTGATATTGATGTCTCGCCTTCTCCAGTCCAGAGTCTTGAAAACGTCCTCCAGTGAAGCGGTGAACAGTTTTGGAGAAATAACATCTCCTTGCCTGACTCCTCGCTGCAGCGGAATAGGTTTCGAGTTCTGGTCCTGGAGTCGGACTGACATAGTGGCGTTCTCGTACAAACACTTCAGCACTTCGATATAGCGATAGTTGGCACCGCTGGAGAGACTGTAGTACAGCCCAGGTTTCAATCGAATCGACTGAGCGGCTTTCTCTTAGTCCACGAACGCTAAGCAGAGAGGCAAGTTATACTCCTCGGTCTTCTGTATAACCTGACGAAGCGTGTGGATGTGGTCTACGGTGCTAAAGCCTCTTCGGAAACCGGCTTGCTCGGGAGGCTGGAAGTCATCTAGCCTGCGTACGAGACGATTAAGTCGAGAAAGTACTAAAATATTTAAGAATTTGTTCATAATTTTATATTAAAACGATTATAAAAATAATTAGAAGATTTCTTGCAAATTAAGTGGCAATATTTTTGTTTATTTGTGCAATAAAGACCTTTTGTTCTTGATTTAGGTAGATACGTTGATTTTATAGTAACAGGATATTGCAATGATTGATATAAATATTCTCAATGAGCATTATGATCGCTAAACAAGGTGTTTTGTAATTTTTCTAAACAAATACAAAGGTAATTTTAATAAATGCATACTTTTTCTTAATTTTTTATTTTATTTTATTTGTTTTTTCAATGCATTTTATTTGTGTTAGCGAATTTCCTCTAGTTAAAAAGTATACTGCATAAAAACAAGGGATTATTTATTATTTCAATAAAACTTGTAAAAGTCAGTCACGCCGCCGGCGTTACGCCGCCGCCGGGTCATTTTCGCCGGCGCGCCGCCGCCGACAAAATTGTAACCGGCGCCCACCTCTAGATCATACCAAATTTTTTAACTGATTTTGTTGCTTTCTAGACTACTACTAATACACCTTTTTTCAAAGTTATTTTCATTCTACGGTTTTTTTCAAACAGGCAAGATTTTTTACAATTGACATTTCATTTTTTTAAGTGGGCCATTTTATGATTTAGTTCGATAGAAAATGAAATATTAAGGTATAAGTGTTTTTTATTTCTCCCTAAATGTTTATTTTCATCCAAAAATATCAAAATTCAAAGTAGTGAATTCCAATAGGTCGTAAGTAAAATATGACGTCGTTATTATGCTTCTCTATGGCACCTGTCCACATCTTTCACACAACAGTCGTAAGAATGACGTCACGCACAGGGTATTGATATGACCCATCCAGTATCGATCTATCGATACGATCTTGGAAGTTTATTACATTGAATTGTATTTTTTTTATACCGCGATTTACAGTTTTAGTGATTTTCTCGGAAACGAGTAAGAATAAAAATGGGAAAACCACTTTATTACGTTCAGATTAGATAATTAGCGAAATGGTTTTCGATTTAGGCATCATTACATATTTTGAAATGTTGTCAATTTGAGATGTTTTTCGTCAAAATAACATCTAACTCGTGGAAGTAAGTATAAACCAAAAAGTTATCATCTCATCAAAGATTCCAATATTTTCCTGTTTACAGAAAGAAATATAACAGTGCAGCTAATTATCGTAGGGTCACGATCCAGTACGAACTAGTAAAATATTCCATTGTGTATTAAGAATGATAACATGTGTACACACATACTGTTTGAAGCCGAGTGTCCTAATACATGAGCGCCATCAATTGTATACTAGTTATTACTGGGTCATGCCCTCCTAAATTTTAAATAGTCATTGGGGAACAATCTGTTACTCGCGCCCGCAGGTTTTACCTGCTATACATAGTAGAATATTTAAGACACTACTAATATTTAAGAGAAATGTGACGGTAATTTTTGACTCCACAGTCAAACTATTAATGTAGTTTTGTGGAGTTGTGTGGAGAGTTATGTACCTTATGTTCATGTCTAATTTTAGTTTTTAATAAAAAATAAAATAAAAACAAGTTCAGTAGTCGAGAACATTGAATCAGTTTCATGATTAACATTTCGTATGTCAATTTGGACCTTAGAGTTTAAAAATAATGTCGAAATCGCTTGTGACGGATCCGGAACGAGGCATACGAATCGTTATGACACAGATAAAACAAACTTTACATTCTTATACGAAACAGCAACTTCAACAGTCGGGACCCATTAGTGCCGTAGCCTAGACTTTTAATGGGTCCCGACTGATGAAGTTGCTGTTTCGTATAAGAATGGTATAGTTTGTTTTATCTGTGTCATAACGATTCGTATGCCTCGTTCCGGATCCGTCACAAGCGATTTCGACATTATTTTTAAACTCTAAGGTCCAAATTGACATACGAAATGTTAATCATGAAACTGATTCAATGTTCTCGACTACTGAACTTGTTTTTTTCTTTTCAGTTTTTTTTTCTAAAGATAGCTTTTTTGCAGTCGGGTATTTTTATTTTCTAAATTATATATTTTTTATTTAACACTTTTTAGTTAGTATTATTATATAAGTTCTTACAACCAATAAATACAAACTCACACCGCACCTAGATAACTATGTAGGTATTCAAACACCCACTAGCAAAGTAGATGCAGGATTTCAATACTTACCTATTAATAATCATATGGTATTAGGTAAGTATTTATAAGTAACCTCGCCAAATATTACATTAAAAAAACCGCCGAGGTACCTATTCATTAGTAGCTACTAAATCAAATATATTATTGGTATGTATCTGTACTTAATTAACTATCTCTTTTACAATACCTAACAAAGAAGATGGATGGTAAATACCTACTTATCAGTCACTAACTAACCGATATAGCTACCTACCTACTTAAGTAAGTTAAGTACCTAATTATTAAGTTGCTACTTTCTACGAATCGAATGTACCAAACTATACGCCAAGTAACTTTATACAATTCTACCTACTTACAACAAAGAGGTACGAACACAAACTTTACCTAAATTCCTAAACATAAAGTATCAAAGCTACGGTAGCCCAGTGGTTCAGGCATGCGGGGGTCAAATGGCGGTCGTGGGTTCGAAGCCCGGCTCGTACCAATGAGTTTTTCGGAACTTATGTACGGAATATGATTTCATATTTACCGTTAGCTTTTCGGTGAAGGAAAAACATCGTGAGGAAACCTGCATACATCTGCGAAGAAATTCAAAGGAGTATGTGAAGTCCCCAATCCGCACTGGGCCAGCGTGGGGACTACTGCCCGTTCCCTCTCATACGTGAGAGGAGGCCTGTGCCCAGCAGTGGGACGTATATAGGCTGATGATGTGATGTGAAAGTATCAAAGCAGATGAACGAAAACAAAACAATACTTATTAGAAATATACCTGCTAACTACCTATCTCGCCAACTAGATATCAGGTAAGTACCTACATTAAATTATCCGTCGACGCGGTGTTTAATAACTTGTACCTAGTGTACCTACCTAACTGATCTACTTATCACATCACACATCATCAGCCTATATACGTCCCACTGCTGGGCACAGGCCTCCTCTCATGTATGAGAGGGAACGGGCAGTAGTCCCCACGCTGGCCCAGTGCGGATTGGGGACTTCACATACACCTTTGAATTTCTTCGCAGATGTATGCAGGTTTCCTCACGATGTTTTTCCTTCACCGAAAAGCTAACGGTAAATATGAAATCATATTCCGTACATAAGTTCCGAAAAACTCATTGGTACGAGCCGGGATTCGAACCCAAGACCGCCGTTTGACAGCCGCATACCTGAACCACTGGGCTACCGTAGCTTCTACTTCTACCTATCTACTTATACCTATCTGCAATAGGTAAAGGTATGTGTTTTACAATAGCAAATAAAAAAATAGACGGAAGGTAATAATAGTCCCTAACTGATATTACAGGTTCCTACTTCAATTAGTATTACCTATACGTAGTTAAATTTCTACGTATGTAGGTAGGTATAATTATAATTACCTAACAAGCTAGGTACCTACTTATTACCAAACAACTTTTATTATTAATAGTAAACCCAAAAAAAATCTCTTAGTAGCTAATACCAACTTAGAATACATAAACTGTTTAAGTAAGTATGAACAAAACAATAAAACGAATCGTTAATTCACAATTCTGATCCGAACTTAAGCATTAGTATCTATATGTTGCAGGGAAATGGTCAAAACAGAGATTTGATCAAATCTCTAAGGGATATGATCAAATCACGCAGGATGTTAAAATGGCCAATTCATTTTATCATTTACCTAATACAAATCAGTAATTTGATCAAATCTCTGAATCTGTTTAGTGAAATGACGAAATCGGACAAAAAAGGCAACTCGTTTTTTCATTTCACTAGACTTGTTTAGTGATTTGATAAAATCCCTGAAACGCGTCAGTGAGTTGACGAAACTAACGCGATAAAGATTTTTCCGCTCTTTTATAAAAAAAATAACCACGAAGAGGGTGGCGGGAGCAGAGCTCCCGCTACCATCTTCTAACCTATCCGCCATCCGAGCCTAAGTCCCAGAACCGTTTAAATGACTAATGATTTAGGAGCCAATATCTGCGAGTTAGTTTCGTCAATTCACTGACGCGTTTCAGGGATTTATCAAATCACTAAACAAATCTAGTGAAATGAAAAAACGAGTTGCCTTTTTTGTCAGATTTCGTCATTTCACTAAACAGATTCAGAGATTTGATCAAATGACTGATTTGTATCAGGTAAATGATAAAATGGATTCTCCATTTTAACATCCTGCGTGATTTGATCATATCCCTTAGGGATTTGTTCAAATCTCTGTTTTGACCATTTCACTGCGACATATATATTAGTCCGAAAAATTCAAAGAATCGACACAACCAACAACGTCGTCTGCCCTCACGTGTCTGCCCGTTTGGGTCGCTCGCTGTATAAAGAAGCCCGCCCCCACTCCCCGGCTCGGCCCCTCAACACTCTCCGGCTCCACGCGCTTCGCAAGTAGGTAGGGTAGGCAGGTAAGGTATTTATGTGTTCGAAAACGTTGAATTATATGTGTAAGGTATTTATATGTGTTCGGAAACGGACCCGAGTATGTCCTAAAACTACGACCAAGACCACCGGAGGATGGGCAGCAGCATCCCTGGAGTGCGGTGGAAATACTGCAATCGCCAACCCGCATGCCAAGCGTGGCGATTATGGCACATACTCCCCAAATGAATAGCACAAATTATACCGGCAGCTCAATAAACAGATCTCCAAGTCCCTTACCCGCGATCTGCGCCAACTCAATACAAATCGTATAGAAGAGGCCATCCAGCGCAATAAGGGCTCTAAAGTATTCTCGAGAGATCTGTCTATAGAGCAGAGCCAGCTCGCGAAGTTAAAAACTGAAGATGGTAGAATCATTTCCTCTAAACCTGAGATTCTGGGTGAGATAGAGCGCTTTTACGGACAGCTATACACATCAACGCGCAGACCCGAAGTTAGTCAGGCGGAAGACCGTAGAGCTAGACTAACCCGACACTTTACCGACGACATCCCGGACATCAGCCGGTACGAGATTGTAATGGCTCTTAAACAGCTCAAGAACAACAACGTACCCGGTGAAGACGGAATAACAGCCGAACTTCTGAAGGCGGGTGGAAAACCGGTCCTTAAGGCCCTTCAGAAGTTGTTCGATTCCGTCTTACTGGATGGGAGAACTCCATAGGCATGGAACAGAGGGGTGGTGGTGCTGTTCTTCAAAAAGGGTGACAACACTCTGCTGAAGAACTACAGACCCATCTCACTTCTGAGCCATGTCTATAAGCTGTTTTCGAGGGTCATTACAAATCGTCTCGCATGCAGGCTAGATGACTTCCAGCCTCCCGAACAAGCCGTCGTCCGAAGAGGCTTTAGTACCGTAGACCACATCCACACGCTTCGTCAGGTTATACAGAAGACCGAAGAGTATAACCTACCTCTCTGCTTAGCGTTTGTGGACTACGAAAAAGCCTTCGATTCGATTGAAACCTGGGCTGTATTACAGTCTCTCCAACGGTGCCAAGTTGACTATCGCTATATCGAAGTGCTGAAGTGTTTGTACGAGAACGCCACTATGTCAGTCCGACTTCAGGACCAGAACTCGAAACCTATTCCGCTGCAGCGGGGAGTCAGGCAAGAAGATGTTATTTCTCCAAAACTGTTCACCGCTGCACTGGAGGACGTTTTCAAGACTCTGGCCTGGAGAAGGCTAGGCATCAGCATCAACGGCGAGTACATCACTCACCTTCGGTTTGCTGACGATATAGTAATCTTGGCTGAGACCATGGAGGACTTAAGTACGATGCTCGATGACCTCAGAAAAGCATCCGAGCGAGTTGGTCTAAGAATGAACATGGATAAGACGAAGATCATGTCAAATGCCCATGTAGTACCAACTCCGATTACAATCGGACACTTTACGCTCGAAGTTGTAGACGATTATGTATACCAAGGACAGACGATCCAGTTAGGTAGGTCCAACTTCGAGAAAGAGGTCGATCGTCGAATCCGACTCGGCTGGGCAGCGTTCGGGAAGCTACGGCAAATCTTTTCGTCCAATATTCCACAGTGTCTCAAGACGAAAGTCTTTGACCAGTGTGTGTTGCCAGTGATGACATATGGCACTGAAACGTGGTCGCTTACTATGGGCCTCATAAGAAGGCTCAAAGTCACCCAAAGGGCAATGGAGAGGGCCATGTTGGAAGTTTCTCTGCGTGATCGCATCAGAAATGAGACTATCCGCAGCAGAACCAAGGTAACCGATATAGCCCTCCGGATCGCTAAACTTAAGTGGCAGTGGGCGGGGCAAATAGCACGTAGAACCGATGGCCGTTGGGGCGGAAAGGTTCTCGAGTGGCGACCACGTACCGGAAGGCGCAGCGTGGGTAGGCCCCCGACAAGGTGGACTGATGACCTGGTAAAGGTTGCGGGAGTCCGCTGGATGCGGGTGGCGCTGGATCGGTCACTTTGGCACTCTTTGGGGGAGGCCTATGTCCAGCAGTGGACGTCTTTCGGCTGATATGATGATGTGTTCGGAAACGTTGAAAGTAAAATAAGTAGGTATTAATTACCAGACTGCGGGACGCAAAGGAGGGTAATGTGTTTATCTCTTATTTATTTATTTATTCCAAATGAAGTAATATCTCACCGTAAGCTGTCAGTGACGCTTTAGGTCGTTAAAACTATTTGAAGCAGAAGCACTCTGGGTTTGTCAATAGAATTTTATACAACCGTGATATAAATAATGACAGCTTTTTCAACCAAGTACCGCGTTTACTTTTTCTTATTTAATTCTTATATTACTTCACGAAGCTTATAAATTTTTTCTTCGGTACCTATTCTAATCAAATTGAATTAGTCACATAGTCACATTGGCCCTCCTTTGCGTCGCGCAGAGCAGTATTAATACTGAACAGAATTACTATAACTTTATAACGTTATAGAATTTAAATGGTCACTCTAAATGAAAAACTGTAAAAGAAACCTATAACTGATTTTTAAATACCTATTCAGTGATACCCCACTCGACATATTTCGTTCACTTTTTTTTGTTTTTTTTTTCAATTTTGGCGTCTGATTGTCGTCATATTGAATTTTGATTACTGTCATGTCTTTAGTGACACACGCAAGAGTAAGACGGTTCGATTCACGTAAGAATTATCAAAATCGGTTCACGCGTTTGGTCTCTGGAGTGCCACATAGGAACAAACATACATACATACATACATACATACATATATAGGCTGATAAACACATTACCCTCCTTTGCGTCGCGCAGTCGGGTAAAAAACCTTGCACGTATCCCCTGGGTGTAGCTAAATGAGCGTCAACACTTTCGGCGAAATATAGGCATTGCTCTAAAAATATCACAAGGATATTCGACTATTCTACAGATCGCCATACGATTAAACAAAATACCTTCCTAAAAGGCCCAAGGGATGAAAGCACTTTATTACCTTAACTATTGTATTTGATTTGAGTGTAGTAGGATTTCAAAGAACGACCGTCTTTGAAATCCTACTCTTGGTAACCGACACTTAATTCTTAGAGGAAAAGTCTGTAAGTTTGTACTTACAAACTTACAGGGATGGGGTAATCTCCGGAACTTCTCGGGAAAGTATTTCACCAGTATATAGGATAAACTGGCTATATTTTATCCGGGCAGCTGGGCATTTTCGCGAGAAGAGATGCATCGTTAGTGACGTCACCGAGTATAAGTTAAAAGTGTTCCATTTTGTAACTTTTATTTGTCATACAAATTGTATGGTTCATTTTGGTTACAAAATGGAACATTTTTAACTTATACTCGGTGACGTCACTAACGATGCATCTCTTCTCGCGAAAATGCCCAGCTAGCTTCTAAACGTAAAAAATTCAACAGGTCAACGTACGAAATGGCTCGCATTCCGTGACCGTATATTAATTGTTTATACACAAATCAGAACAGTACGGATATCAAGTCGTAGTCCAGTTCATGGACTTATCACCGCGTTATCACACGATTAAGTGCAACCGATTATTACTGGTAGCGGTCACTCTAGATAGCCTGGGAATAATTGTTATTAAGAAATTACTCACCGTCTTTGTGCAAGATTGGTGATTTACAAGAAATACCTTTTTATCTGTAGAAATTGATAGATTGGCAACATCAGAGACGCCATCTACTTTACATATCTTTAGGATCGCATATCGGTTTTAGTAGAACTCGCAGATTAGCGTCCCTCACTCCCGATCTTAGTGCATATCATGCCTACGTCTCATCCATATTGTGGTATGGCATTCTTTTATGGGGTAATTATGTTGATACAGATAGACGTGTAACGTGCTAGGCCTTTATATCATATAGCGGCCAACATGTATATCAACATAAATTACGTTAATTATTCCTATCAAAGAAAGTAGTATATTCGTGAAAAATCGTCCTGATTTCTTAAATCCTAATGTACAGACTTTCGTGTTCCGATTCTAGATGGAAATAAAAACAGACGTTTAAACTAGTGACTTTACAAATGTATGTAGATACCTGTCCTGTCATTGACGACCGGTCAGCCTAGTAGGTAGTGCACTGCCTACGAAGCTGTAGGTCCTGGGTTCGAATCCCGGTAAGGGCAAGTATTTGTGTGGTAAACATGAATATTTGTTTCTGAGTCTTGGATGTTTTCTATGTATTTAAGTATTTCTCCCTATTAAATATATCGTCGCCTAGTACCCATAACACAAGCCTTATTGAGCTTACAATGGGACTAGGGCGATTTGCGTAAAATTGTGTCTTAATATTTATTTATTTGTTTATTTATTTTATGTTCAGTGGCGGAGCCTAAAGCGGATTCGCACCGGCTTGCCTAAAATGTATTTTTAATTATATACGCTTAACTCTTTCGTAACTTTTTTTTGCTTTGCATTGCCCATCGAAAACTTACACGCACAGCCACTGGTAGGTATATAAAGTGCTTCCTGGCTATTTCGATTACAACTAACACGTGAATGATATTTTTTATCTGATAATATTGTTTTGTCGTTGAGTTTTGTTAAAGACTGCATGCAAGCTTCTCATTAATTTCGACGTAAGTGTATGTGTTTTTGTAACAGTTTTTGTACACTACTTTGTAAACTTTTGTATATTTTGAAAATGGTATATTTGGTATATTTTGAAAATGATTTTCGTATGGCCTAAAGATCAATCGCTCCGATATTCACGCTTTTAACACCATTTGCAGCATATTTTTGCGCACCGCTAGGACTAGGGCAAAATTGTTAATTAAGGTTAGTATTAACGTTATTAACGCTAATTAAGCATTAGGATTGAAATTCTTTATAACAATTCTGTTAACAACACTTCGCTGCACCAAAAATGCTACAAAAGTTACGATCACTGGTCATAAGTACATGCTTTGGAAGGCACGCTAGGCAGTTGATCCCGGCTGCTGTCTATGGCAGTAGCCGAGTTAGAGGCCTTCGGGCGGCTTAAGGACTTCTAACAGTCGAGTTGCCCACTCACTTGACAAAGGGGGGACAACTGTTACTCGCGTCCGCAGGAGCTACCTACCACAACCCTGCACGTGTACCCTGGGTGTTGTTAAAGAGTGACAAACTTTAAAGGCCAAAATAATGTATGCCATGTACATGTCCTATTTGTGTCCATGTCATGTACAATAAATAGTACATGTTTAGATAAGCTGCACGAGTAAATTAAGCGTGTGTGGGATGAGTGACAGAAGCGTGCAAGTATTATCAAGCCGCGATTACAATTTACAATGGGATTGAAGGTGACAATGTTGCCATATAATAAAAACTTTTTTACAAAAAAAATATACCGCCGAAAAAAAACTGAAAAGCAAAAATAAAATAAACCTTTTTTATTTAGTATAATAACTAAGATCTTAAATTAATCTAAGTGTACCTAAGTAATTTTTAGTCGGCGTACAGTTATTATACTGAATAAAAAAGATTTATTATTTTTTACTTTTCAGTTATTTTCGGCGGTTTAATTTTTTTGTTAAAAAGTTTTTATTTTCCAATTTTCTGCGGCTTACTTTAGTTAATTATTAGTTACATGCAATATTTTTGATTACTCTCAGCATAATATGTGGTCATACATTTCAATCGGTAAGTGAATTTCAATCATCCCCTGTTTTCCTACCCTTAGGGTTGAAATTTGTATTTAAAAATTATTTCCTCTTTCTATTAAAAAATGAACAAAATCGGACTACTCTGTAAAAAGTTATGCGTGGTCATACATAAAAAAATATATATACACACGTTGACTTGAGAACCTCCTCCGTTTTTTTCGTCGGTTAAAAACGATAAAGTTTATATGCACAGGCCGCAAAATGGCCCCACATAATGGGTGCCATTGCCATGACGACCGCTTTAGCCTAGTTGGTGACACTGCCTACGAAGCAAAAGGTCCTGGGTTCGAATCCCGGTTTGAGACTAGGTCGATTTGTATAAGACTGACCACAAAAAAAAACAGTAATGGTCAAAACGATGTCAGGCAGCTGTTTAGTTCGAACATGAATGCATGCATACAAATTCGACCGACGCAAGCGCACCATTTATGTGTCTGTGTAACAAAGACAGACAGGCAACTACGGTACCGACACGCATTTGGCCGGTTTAGTTTATTTTATGCATAATCTTATAAAGTACCACTATCCCTTCAGCTGTGGCGAAAAAACATGGCCGCTTAGCCACGTCTGTGGCACCCTCTGAGGGGCGCTCCACTAACAAGGTTTGTGGAGTGAAGTGATTTGGTAAAATTAAATTTTCTTTAGTTTTTTACATAATCACAGCCAGGATTTTGGATGAAACTCTATATTTATTAAATTATCTAACTGCAACGATATATCATCGTTACATTAAAGTCGTATTAAGGCTATCTACCTGACGTCGTCACCACCTCACCGAAGTTTACGACGTATTTTGGTTATTTTAAATATAATTAATTAGTTTTTTGGGGTGTTAAATGAGGCTTATTTGAAGAAATTTGTGTTATACTTATTCGAAAAACATAAAATGGCAGGCTCGTGAGTATTTTTTTTACACTAGACCATTTGAAATATTCTACCAAAATAATGCCTACACTCAGAAGTTGCTCGTGTAGGCTTCGATTTACATGCTTATATCTGAGGTTTTTTATACTGTATGTAATCAAATTCATGCCTGAACAATACATATGGGTCATCAACTAGGTGTAACCGTAGCTTTTTTTATTGTAAGTGCAGCAGGTTTTATCTGAGAGTAAAATGAAAAAAGTATGTCTACTTTCATACAAAATAACCTCTTCCAAACAAGTGCAATTATCACAGCAACTATATGTTTTGAACCAAACAAATAAGGTTTCTTAAAATTCACATTAAGTATACTTTTAGTTAAAACTATAATATAACCATCAGTTAAACAAAAATCACATCAAAACATGATTTGAAAACGGTATAAATCAAGGTCATGATTAGTATAGAGTGCGGATCGTAGTGACGTCACGAGGTATCATGTGGGCATCCCTCGGAGGGAAATTCCCGGTCGGTTAGGTCCCCCTCTGAGGGGTTTGTTGTGATCGTTACCAACTTCAATCGATTTATTTACTTTCGGGCCATTGATAATCCGTTTAAGTTCATTTTAAACAAATGTATGATAACTAACGGTAATTTTAATAGCTAATAGTAATATTAAATTATTAGAAAAGCGCTAAAAAACGTGTTGCGAAATTTTGACCATGAGTAGGTATGTCATATTAGTCACGGTTTTATTACTGTTAACCCGTTGAAATAACACTTGTTTCTATGTAATTCTAAAGATTACTTACATGTCTACAAAAACTGTCCTTCTGGCACTACAATTCAGCACTAAACCCACTAATTTTCACTCGCGAACACCGACCGTGTCAAACGTGCCACTGACTATTTTAGACTAACGACTAAATTGATTTTTTCCTCCATTGGCCATTGAAGTTTTCGCTTGCTAGCTGTCTCACTGAATTGGCTATACGTTTCAATGGATTAAAGAGAGATCGATATACGAATGCCGGTTTTATTTCTAAGAAAGTAAGCAAAGCCATTGCGCCCCTCCGAGGGCCGCTCCACCGACCTGCAGGAAAAAATATGAAGCCCACAGAGGGATGAACACAGCTGAAGGGTTATCGGCACATGTTTGTACTACGTTCTTATCAATGTGATTGTATCGAATTATAATTATGATTATTATTTATTTCCTGATGATTACATTTTGTTTTGTCAAACTAGTTTAGCTTTTTGACGTCAACTGCACTGCCTGTAGAGTGTTGTGTGAAGGATATTGTCCCTTTGATTTTAATTAAAATATAATACTATTTGAGGAGAATTTAATTATGCTTTTGTAAAAATCTATTTATGACTTATTTTTGATCGTACGTTCCAAAAGAACATATTTCTTGCGAAAAATATTTTTTTAGGGTTCCGTACCTCAAAAGGAAAAAACGATACGATCACTTCGTTCTCCCTCTGTATGTCTGTCAAGACCCTTTTTCTCGGGAAGGCGTGGAGGGAGTTAAAATTAAAACCATATACGCAGTCTACAGTCCCTTGTATGGAGCTCAAAATAAATCAAACTTCGAAGTTAATAAAAATGTATATTTCGACACTCACAAGGAAATCGAAATTTATAACTTTCCGTTGACCTATAACTATGAAACTTCGGTTTAAAGAACTTTATTGTCTAAAGAAATTAAATATTTCACTTACAAGACAACTTATAAATAGTTAACTTATCTAAAACTATTACAATTTTACGCAATAAGCAAGCATTTTATGACAGTGTTCAACAAACAATCATATTTATATTTAACTTAGGGTTCAGAAAGAAATATAAAATTAGGAATAGACCCTATAGTTTTAACATAAGGTTTAGATTTCAGTGATTAGTAAGAGGGTCCTACGAGGGTATCTTTGATTGTGCGACTCGTAACTCGTAACTACTTCGCTTGTTTATAGGGCCAGTTAAACGAAACTTTTAAACATAAGTTAATGGTTGGTTACCGTAATGATACTATTTTTTTAGACATATCATTTTGCGCTTATTAATATACATATATATATGAGATTCTACTTTATGTAACTATCTATATGTATCTTTTTTATATATATTACTTATATTCTATTTTAATTATGTTAGTGTATTTGGCTTATTTCTATCTACAGTTAAGCAATCCTTAAAGATTGTTTATTTTAAATGAAGTATGTGTTTTAAACATATTATGAGTGTACGTTATATTGATAAACTTGGCAAGTAATATCGTCTTATATTACTACAAGTGCAGGGAAAAATCAGAAAACTATTCCAAATAAGGTCTAGTATATCCTCAGGGTTCGTAGGCAGTCGCTTTCGTAAAAACTGGTGCCTATGCCAAATCTTGGGATTAGGTGTCAAAGCGTCAGGCGCCTTTAGGGCACGAACAGGAATATTTTTTTAGCTCCATACATAATCCTATACTGCGTACTTTACGATTCAATAAAAAAATACAAATTAACTGAATATACACCGTGGGCTTGACTAACCCGAAACATTTTATCCACGCATTCCTTAGGTCATTAGTGAGGAAATAATACTCCGAATAGAATGATAAAAGCGGTTTAATAGTTAGCAAGTAAGTTAACAACAATAACGAGTGATGCAGCGAAAAATTGGCATTGACAGTAGCGCCACACGGTGATCATGTGGAACTAACCATGACGTTTTATTTTCGTGAAAGATTGTGTTTAGTATCTTCCAACAATTAGGGGCACAAAATGTGATGTGAACCTCAGTCAATTCCGGCTTAGTTTTGAAAATATTATAAATGTTCACGTAAACTATTTATTGTGATCACTCAAGTGCATTTAGCTCTTTTGATGCGGCTGGCGCGCCGCGCCGTGCGAGACCAGCTGCTCCAGGCGGCGCGGGTTCGCCGTGGAGCCACCACTGAAGGCGCGGGGCTGCCTGGCTCTCCCCGCCGGTTCTACATTAATGAACGGCTGACTCCAACCAATCGGCGGCTGTTCCAGATGGCCCGAGAACTGAAGCAGCATCACGGCTGGCGATTTGTATGGACCCGGGATGGCAGGATTTATGCCAGGCAGCGCTCCGGCGTAGACATACCGCGGCATCGGATACGCACTGAGCTAGACTTGGCTCGTGTTTTTAGTTCACATTCTATTTAATCACATAGATATTTTATTATTGTGTCTTTTGTGTAGGCAATATGGGCTATTTTCTTTGTCACATTTTTCCTGTTGTAGTTATGGAGTTCTTAAAAGATTAGCACGTTATTATGATTCTGTGTACCTTATTACTTTTAATAGCAAGTCAATGGTGTGCGTTGCAATAATGACAAACATGGTTATAGTTTCAGAAATCACACTCTCTCATTTAAAACGCGTTATACTATTATTTACACTCATCACTATATTTCATTATACACAATGCACTAATCCCTATTATCTGTGGAAACATTATTGTTTTCTCACGGAAATATATTGCGATATTATATTATACAGCGTAATCGGAGTTTGGATAATCACCGTAAACCGTGCGCGACTGACTATAAAGATAGGTCATACGCGCTTGGGCTTGCCGCTGGGTTTTATGACGCAATCGAATCTACCCGCTTACATCTCAATTGTTCATAATAATTTTACTCATGGCCCCTAAAAGCAAGTTCCTTAAGTTAGCACTATATAACGCAGGTTCACTAGGTACTGGACATGACGACTTTTTGGTGGCTATGGTTAAATATGCACCGGATATTATAGCAATAAATGAAACATGGTTGCGTGAAGGTCATGAACAACGCGCGCCTGTCGCGCCCGGGTACAAGTTTTTAAGTGCCCCTCGGCCAAAAGGGATGCGCGGTGGCCGCGGCGGAGGGCTGGCTTTTTACTTCAAGCTCGGCGTACGCGCTCGTCGTGTTACCCACCCTACCGCATCAGTCGAGCAAATGTGGCTCTCCGTCACGGTCAACTGCCGTCGTTTGATTATAGGTACTGCTTACCGTCCAAACTGGGTTAATGTTGATTTGTTTTTGGACTCTTTGACAGAATCTGTGGCTTATTTTTCGAAATATGATCAAATTGTTTTACTAGGGGATTTTAATATAAATATGTTACAAACTAGTAATGCTGCGACGCTGAAGTTTAACTCTTTTCTGCAATGTTTAGATCTAGAGCAAGTAGTAAAGGAGCCTACTCACTATTCCAGTGACAATGAAACCCTAATTGAAGTGGTGTGTACCAATGCCCCTGTACAAGATGTTTGTGTTTCAAATATAACCGGTTCACTCGGTCATTGTATGATAAGTATCATACAATGACCGAGTACGGAGTCACTATCCCTATAAAACGTACTAAATCCCCACCTAAAACGATCACTTTTAGACCATTTAAAAACATAGATATGGAAAGTTTTAATAGGGATCTACGGTCAATCGATTGGGATTCTGTGGTCAATATGAACTCTGTGCACGAAATGCTAACCTCTTTTAATTTTCACGTCCTGTCGCTCTTTAACAAACACGCGCCAGTAAAAACCGTCAAAATTAATACGAATTGTTCCTTACCCTGGATAACTGACACAATTCATATTATGATAGACAAACGTAACGAGGCGCACATTAGGTATCGCCATTCCAAATCCGAAGTTCACAGAAAATCATATACCGACCTTAAAAAATTAGTTAAGAATAGTATTTATTTTGAGAAACGGGCATATTATAATTATCACATAAACTCACATAGTGATGACTCAAAAACACTGTGGAAAAACTTTAAAAAAACGGTCCTGTTTGATCCAAAAAAGCGTGACTATCTTCCGGATCGTTTTAATGACCCAAATGCGGTCAATGATAGTTTTTTAAATGTACCTGGCGGTGATGAGGTTTCATTGTCATCGTTGACGTTTTTCGAGTTCCACAGATTTTGTGATGCGTCTTTTACATTAAAACCGGTGAATGAGCTCGTTGTGGGTAAAATCATAGTGTCTATCTCAACCAATGCCGTTGGTATTGACGGGATTGGGAGAGATATGATATTGCTTACGCTTCCATGGACCTTGTCAGTAACTATATATAACTGCTATAATTAATAAATCTATATTGACCGGGGAGGTGCCCGAGGAGTGGAAGTCTGCTCTAGTTACGCCTTTGCCCAAAGTAGAAAGCCCGCTTCAGTTTAAGGATCTCAGACCCATTAGCATACTGCCTTTTCTGTCCAAGGTACTTGAAAAAGCAGTCTGCACACAGCTCACTCACTACGTTGAGGCCAACGGCATTTTGCCGGCAATGCAGTCTGGTTTTCGCAAGGGCGTGGGAACGGTGACCGCACTCTTGGACGTCGTTGACAATATTCTGTCAGACCTAGACTCGGGCAAGGGCACGTGTCTGGTACTATTGGATTTCTCCCGAGCTTTTGACAGTATTAATATTCCTCTGCTTCTTTCTAAATTGACATTCTATGGTATCGATGCAAAGTCACTTTTTTGGTTTAATAATTACCTAAGTAATCGAACACAATCGGTTAAAATAGCAAAAGTAGATGGCACCATGTTGGAATCAGCGGCAAAACCCTTACTCCGTGGCGTTCCTCAGGGCTCTATACTCGGACCGTTACTTTTTATTATATATAGTTCTGATATAGTCAACGCCATTAGGCACTGTAAATTTCATTTATACGCAGATGATGTTCAATTGTACCTGTCAGCTGCTCCACGAGATTTTCCAGAGACTGTCTCCAAAGTAAATGACGATTTGAACAGTATTGCTGCGTGGGCTGATAAAAACGGGTTACTGCTGAATCCACAGAAATCTAAATTTATGATCCTTGGTTCCAAAACTCAAATTTCAAGAATCTTAAACGGTAACCCAGCAGTAACTATTGGTGGTACGCAAATTGAACGAGTAGAGGAGGCTAGGAATCTGGGGATCATAATGGACAGCCAGTTGCGCTTTGAGAGCCACGTAAAAAATCTGGTGAAATCTTGTTTTTTTCGGCTCAAGGTCTTGTACCAAATCCGAAATCTTTTGAGCGAACAGGTACGAGTAGCTCTGTGTGAATCTCTAATTCTATCCAGATTAAACTACGGAGACATCATTTATGGACCACGTTTACTGGCTAAAACGCGTCGTCTCGTTCAGCGTGTACAAAACGCATGTTGTCGTTTTTGCTATAGTATCCCACCCAGAAGTCATATTACACCATACCTTAATAAAGGTTCTATTTTAAATATGTCATCACGTCGACACACCTCGCGTGCCTGTTGTTTGATGTACTTAAATACCAACAACCTGACTATCTGTTCAGAAAAATAAGGGTCTCGTCTTTTCACTCACAGTATGGCACTAGGTCAACACGGCGATGTATCTTAGAAGTACACCCTTACAGGACGGTTGCCTTTACTGGCAGTTTTCGTTATCTTGCAACCAAATGCTGGAATAACATTCCCCCGCCACTTCGACAATTACCATCCAGGAAATCTTTTAAATTAAAGTTTAAAAGATTTCTCTTGGACAAGCAAGTGGCAGGAATTCCTCATGGCTATTTGGTTGCAGATTTTGTCACATAGGCGTGCTTCTAAGGGACATCACACATCTCACCACTTTTTTTTTTTCTTCATATATACACTCCATGTCGACACGTAGTTACACTTTATATTTTGTCATTTTTATTACTCACCTATCACACAGATCTATTTTATTTATTTGATATTATTTGCAAGCTTTATTTATTTATTATTATTTTTCTTCAAATATTTCACCTGCATCGTGATCCGAGGTACTGGCAGAATATCAGTGCTTGCTCACACGAGCAAAGCAAAACTGAGCCAGTACCTTTTTGGCATTATTGCAACGCACAAGTATGTCTTAGCCTTAATTTATAATTCTTTCTCCATACCACAATTGTTTTACATGTTCTTTTATCGTTATTTTTCTGTGTTTCTTTTGTTTTCTGTATTTTTTTTTTGTTTTTTATTTTGTTGCAAAATGCCAAATAAATAAGTTATCTATCTATCTATCTATCTTTTGATTCTGACGTTGCTACCGATGTTGGCCAGTTTCGCGTCGTTATCATTAGTGCCAGCTACCACTCACTGAATTGATTCTTTTTTGAAAAAATAATCGTTACCGTTTTATTAAAGAGGATAATTTTCATAGAGAACCGATAGTTATCCAAGTTTTATTTACAAAAGCCGACAAATAAAGTAAAAAAAAAATTTTTTTTTGCTTTATTTGTGTTATATTTTTTTACTCCTAATGAACTCAGAAAGGCGAGGTTAAAATCTTTCGGGTTACTCGGGCCCACGGTGTAGGGTGCGGTTTTAGCATATATGTGGGTATAAAATATCGACAAAATGTGATATTGCAGTGATAGGTTGCTAGCCCATCGCCCACAACACACTTCAACCCTGGTCCCTTAGTCGACTTTTACGGGAAGAAAGGGGGTGGTGAAATTCTAACCCGACACCACACGGGTACCTAATTCAATACAAACAATCAAATATTTCCTCTTATTATATTAGTGTAGATAGTGTAGAAAAATCGCCAAACTTACTTCTCATACTCGTATCGGGTGACCTTGGAGACAATGAGGCATTTATCCATGTGCAGACGCGGCTCCGAACTGACACTGCGCACCCCATTCAGCTTCGATTTGGGCAGACCTGAAAATAATACATCCATTAAAATACAGCAGTTGGTGTAGTTTTAGGCTTCCATACCCAAAGGGTAAAAACGGGACCCTATGACTAAGGCTCCGCTGTCTGTCTGTCTGTCAGCAGGCCTCATGTATGTTGAAGCTATAGCAACAGATACTAATAAACCCGCCAAGTGCGAGTCGGAGTGGGGCTCCCATACAACAGACATGATTTTTTTGCCGTTTTATAGATCAAGGTACGGAATCCTTCGTGCGCGAGCCCGACTCGAACTTGGCCGATTTTTTTTAAAGTCTCATACCTTAGCATAGGCCACTCAGCAATGGTACTCGACTGAAAAAGCATACATTATATAACGATTGCATAAAATACTATTACTTGACTCATGCCATAGCACGCGTGTCATTGCTCTCACAGCTCGTTTTTGCACCCGGTAAACACGATTCTAACACACGCGGCTTTACTTTGAAAATTACAAATACAAATAGTTTATTTGTTCAACATGGGTAAAATTGTACATAGGCACAGATCTTAAATATATGTATTATTGTGTATTATTAAAGAAATTATAATCAGTTAAGCTATCCTTTATCTGCTCCGTATCTCAGCATGTTATTCTAAAGTTCATTAAATACCTACTGTAAGACATTAATAACATCACTATGAGGAAAGGTCACGGTGACCTACTGACCGTGACGATTGGATGCAACTGCCTATCTGTTATCGTCCAGGAATAATCTACGGAGTTTTTATGGATTGTTTGTACAAGATGCTCGGGAGAATTCCAATATTTTTATCATTCCTATCCAATATTTTGATCAGCTTATTCCCATTTTTTTTCCAGACTTGGAAGAATGGCAGTTGCATTCAGTAAAGCTAGTGCCAAACGGACCCCGAGTTCCTTTAGGGCTCAAGCGGGAAAAACGCTAAGAGGATGATGATAATGAGATAAATGATAGATAGAAATACCCGAAGTACGTGGTTATAGCTCTGATGCGGCGCGTGCGCAAGAGTCCTGCCTGACAGTCTCCAGAAGTTAGTGGTGGAGTACCCGGCCAGTGTAATGGAAACACTGGGACACTATCCACATGGAGTCCAGAGGGAGTGTTTACCATCTATTATAATTTATAATTTATGAATGATGTTCTATTTCTCTAGCATATTCTATGGGCCTGGTCTGAAATAAATGAATTGAATTGAAATTATTATCCGTTTTCTTTGTAGGTATGTCATTATTTGTGTAGTTTAACTAGTCTCTTCTAATAAAAAGAGATAACATTACCATCTCTTTCTAATGAATATTTTTAAATGACAAGAAATACTTTGCTGGGTGCACATCAACATTTTGGTATAATGTGCAGTCCGCGTCAATGTTGCTTAACATTTTGTAGACTGGAAAATACGGTATTTAAATAATGTTATCATATGTTTTTATAAGCTATTTGCATACCTGATACGGTTGAACAACAGATCAACGTAAACATCATAAAAATGCCGTTTATATCAGCAGGATTCTACACTAGACTAAACAAGACAGTTAAAAGATTTTTACCCCACTGTTTTTCTTTATTTCCACGCAGTAGGTGTGTAAAGCACTACCTATGTAGTGATTCGGTCAAAAGTGGATTTGACGGACCAGTCTTCTTAAGACTCGAATTGAATTCACTCGCCCATCTATTGCCTACTATCTAGCCTCCACGACAACGTGGAGTCTCTAATAAAATAGATTGTTTTCTTTTACAATATTAAATTACCTACTTGGCATATCGCTCCAAGACTTTTGGCCGCATTTCATACGGAAATTAAATCACGTTAAGCGTTTTTGACTATCTGATTCTATAATAATGAAAGAATATGATTGATTTTATCTCTAAATGCATCACCTACACCGGAGATCAATATTTTATTAAGGTTAACTCCAACATACACTATTAAGATAAACAGATATGTTATTGGAATTATTATCATGATACAGAAATAGACTAATAAGGAAGTGGCGCAAACAATCTTATATCTTGATCTCTCGATTAATTACAACTATGGATGATCGCAGTTCAGACGAATGCTGGTTCGGTGGATGCGCTCGATAACACCGTTGTGTTGAGGGTGTAATTTACTAGCACTAGGGCGCGAAGATAAACCTTAACATCATTAGATGAATGTTGTTTGTTTTAAATATATCCGGCCATTACACTGCGATGTGGAAGGCAAGTGGGGAAACAACCACATTAATATTCCCTATTATGGAGTAATAAGTAACGATTACTCCACCGACAAGAGCCCGGCTCTTAAGTTTATGATGATAATTGTCCTTTTAAAAAGTTGACTAGTAATTTGACAATTTCGCAAGAGAATATAAAAAGGACCTCTGTTCTTTCTTTGTAAAACGCAGATGGTACGATACAAGTAACTATTTTTATGTAAAATGGGTACTAACGACCGAAACAGAAATTAATATTGCTGTAAATATAAATCCCTGGTAATATTATCAATGGGAAAGTAACCCTGTCTGTCAGGTACGTTTTCACGCTAAAACTAGCCGCCGAGAGCCGAGCCGAGCCGATTAAGATGAAATATGGATGCAGGTAGTTTATAACATGGGAAAGGACATAGGATAGTTTTTATCCCAGCAAACCTGATGCAGTGTTTTTCTTTTCCATGCCGCGACCACCTTAGTACAGAAAAAAATCCTATGCTGTTGAAAATACTTACAGCACTTTAATTTTCAAAATATAAGCAGTCGCTACCCCCTTTAGAAGGCTTCGCGACCCCCCATTGGGTTTGAAAAGGAAATGAAAATGGGGATGAAAATTTGTATGGAGTACAATATAAGAGAGTTCCATGCAGCCAAAGTCGCGGGTACAAATGAAGCTAATAACAACATATTATCATAACAACTATTCAAATAAACAAACTACAAGTATGTACTTGAATTAATGGAACAATTGTAGATAACAGCACTTGTGAAGTCCACAATCTAGGAAATGGAAGCTAATGATGCTTCCTTATTGGGGACTTCCTTTTAAACGATTTAGTGTTATCTCTGAGGATGGATGATTACAGAAAACTATACAAAACGATTAATAAGTTTCTATAAAAAAAAAAACAATTTGCAGTAAATCGCCACAAATGGAAAATTGACAACATGAAATAACCGTTTCGTAATTGGATCAAAAGTAATGCAAATAATACTAAACTGAATTTGGTTAAAACTTAAATGTGTCTATGTTTTTTATGACTATTTTTTCTTGTTTAAAATTAATCCAGCCATAATGGAATTTCGTCCATTATGAAAGAGGTCCATATTCAAATATGTGCAAAGAGAATGTTTTCTTATTTTATTTTATATAAGAACTATCATTGTAATAAGCTTTTTTTGGCATTAAATTACTGACTGTTGTGTTTGTTTCAGCATTTCTTTTTAACAGTGGTCTTCTTTTTCAGAAATGCTGGTAGATTTTTGACTTGTAATAGTGCCATTACGACCTACTTGCAGAATAAAATTCATTTGTCTATTTTGTACAAGATTCATATATGATGTATTTCCAATTGGTCATATTTTACATAGTGGGCACTTTGGACAATATTCCCAGGCAAGAGTATAATTTCTGGGATAAAAATTAGTAACCAATGACGCATTCTGGATGTGAAACCTAGTTATTTTTTCTTATAGATTTATAATTGTTTTTCAAACAAACAACACCCAAAGGAATAGGTAAATAAAGTTGTACTCCGGATCTCGAAACTATTCCCATGTCATGTCATGAAAACTGATACATTGGTTTAAGTATTAAATAGTAACAGTGTTCCATTAATATAATGTTAGTTTGGTTAGTACAGTAGCTACTATGGTTTCATTAATATAATACTTGTCTTTAAAGGTGAAATGTTAATGAATAAAAAATCTTTATCAACTTAATTAGTCATATTTCCATTATCTTAAATTAAAAAAGAGAAAAAAACTTACGTCTCAATCCTTTACTTATAGATAAACTGAAGTTATTCATCACTGACATCGTTAAAACTTTAAAACTAAATTCCACTTAAGACAAAGTTAATCTTACACTTATAAGAAAAGTCACTGATTAGAAATGAAAAATCAATAACGGCCGTATCACTTCGTTCCTTAGGCACGAGAAATGCAATTATAAAAGATAAAAGTTCGCAACCTCAACGTAGTTGTTTATCGAGTAGAAATTTGTTATCGACTAAGAATGACGACGATTATATGGATATTATTATAGTTATCCGATAAAGAGGCGTGGCGCTGTCATTAATACATTCTAGGCTACGCAATAACTTGTTTTTTTTAAGATAAGATGAGGTATTGCAAATTTCTTCGGTGTTCATTCAATATTCAATAAATGATAATTTATTTATTTTTTTAAATTCGTCCATTCGGACAGGCTAAGACCATGGGCCATACTGCCTAAATTGACCACTACATGACAATGACAATTTGACGAATAAAGCGAGCGACAGCGGCCTTTTGACGTTTTAAAGGCGTTCGTTACGGTTTTATACAAACACGGTTAGCACAAGACGGCGCGCGCGTATCACTATTCGTCTCTCTCTTATTAAAAAACTTCGAAAGAGACGGATAGTGCAAAAGAACTTGAGAGAGCTCGCGTGCTGTCTTGTGCTAGCCGAGCACATCCATTCATTAATCACAAATATTGAATTTAATAGTATTTCTTTGTTATAAAATTAAGGACAGCTATAAAAAAAAAATTGCATTAAGAATCCTATTTTAAAAGAAAAATGAAAATCCAACAATCCACAAGGATTCCTTCAATAAAACATGTTGAAACCTATTTAATGGACCTTGCGGATGCTTGCCAAGCCACCGCAAGCGTGTAAATGTAGTAGTAGCATTAGACTTCACAAGTTCACACTGGCGCAGCCTTAAAGAAAACCATGAAAACGTTTTATCAATGTCAGTTGCGTTTCGTTTCGTTACGATGAAGAATCTTTCGTGACATCAACATTTGGAAGTCAAATTACTTACTAATTCAGAATTTAAAGGTGCTGATCAGCAGCAGTCTGCCAATAGCCTGATAGACTTGAACATTCACTTGTAATGATCATTCTAACTAATGATACACGACAGGTAAGAGCTCACAAAATAAAGTGAAGCGAAGTTTTAGCGAAAATTGATTCTAGAGAAACGGTGGTATGCGTGAAGCTTTTGTGTAGAGCAATTCTGTTAGTGTTCCGCCGCCGTCTCTCGCCACCGACACCTCTCGCACGCCGTTTATTAGAAGCGCTGGCTAGAAAGATCATGAAAATGTTCGAAGCCATGTTTGGCTGTGTTCGTTGTTCAGTTGGACAAATTTAAAAACGGCGAATACTCGATATGTGGATGACAGGCTATCAAGCTCTTTACGTACTCACGAGAGACCATCCTAGCTAGCAACATGGCGTTTACGTCCGACATAATTGCGATCATGCTAGCTAGACAGTGGGTAAACATAAACACTAGCGTGGTGGTCCTTAGAACCGGATGTTATAATCAAAAGGATTGATTAACCCTTTGGACGTTTGGGAGCCAAGAACAACTAAAGTCAATGCGTGTTGCCGTGGCATCTTTTGCTTTCTATCAAGGTTCATATCCACGATATTAGAGTTGGGTTGAAGGTTGAAGGTGTCATTTATGTCCGTGTAAAATGTTGTTTAAAAGATTAAACATGACTGGAGGTACCAATCTTAAATCTATCGCCACATTGATAATAGCTGTAGGCATAATACTTTGATTTTGGTACTTTTGAGGCCTCCTTGTCGGAGGTGGTGTTGAAATACCCATACTAATATGTATTATATTTAAATGCAAAAGTAACTGTCTGTCTCTTCACGCTTAAACCGCTAAACCGATTGAGATGAAATTTTGATATGTAGACAGGGAACAGACAGTTTGGAAAGACATCCTTTTTATCCTGACAATCACCCCCTAAGATAGTGAAATGGGAGGCGGAAGTTTGTATGGCGACACATTTACAAACCACTTCAACGCAGGCGAAGTCGCGGGCAAAACCTAGTAAAGGAATAAAACACAAATAAACCGGGTACTTGTATATTAGTTCAATATAAAATACCTAATGAATACAAGCATAAATAACAAATTCAACAACACTATTCACTTGACTTCATTATTTACAAACACAATGAAGATTCATTCCTTAGTAAAACCTCATTATTGAACACTAAGAACCATCGCACATAGCGTTTTTTTGCAACAATACTGTCGCAATACAGCACCCCACCCACCCCGCGAAGCATCACGCGATTACATCGAAGTAGAAGCATAAAACGCAAACCGTTGCAAAAAAGCGTCGTGTGCAATGTCTGTAATAGGGTCCGTGGGGATATCTAACACTACCATAGGGACAACCCAAGTAAACTATGTCAAGGATATGACTATACATTATTAGACAGCTAAGACCAAAGAGTAGGTAGTTACAATAATAGAGACCAGTTAAAAAGTCGTACAGTCAGAATTGTAGATACATCACTTGAAATTTTCGTTGCCGTTTAAGATATAATTTTACTCGTCTAATCTGACATTACTGAGGCATTTGACCACTAAGGGCGGGTTGCACCGACCTACGATTACAGACCGATCAACGTTAAATATGGCGCTGACAGCTGTCAGTCCATAGAAACTTGTCAAACGTTCCATACATTCAGATTTTAACGAACACCGCTTACGATTACAGATGGTTTGGTGCAACTCACCCTAATAACGGAACGGCTGGCGTGGCTTGTAGGCATTTTTGACTTGTAACTGGCTACCCATCGACCTATAATACTCAGGACAATTTATACGTTTTGCCACAATGAGGGACGGAAAGGCGTATGCAGCTAAATTAAGAACTGGTCTTAACATAGCTGATGGTTTATCATGAAGAACCTACTTCTTTTGGGCGGGTAATGGCTTATTTGCCACAAATTCATACTAGTTAAACCAGTAAATAAATAAAAGTAGAAGTATGACAAGGTCAACGAATGACCTTTCCCTTTCTGTCACACTTATCGAAATTTGTATACTACCATTACGCTCCGACGTTGTATTATTATTGCCATAGCTTGTCCTGAGTATATATTATAGGTCCATGTTTGTAATTATGCGAAATGGGTCACTGAAAGTACAATTTTCACAAAATCGTTGTTCTTTGACCTATATTGCAACTATCTAGTCTCTGAGTGACTTACGTTTGATCAAAATCAAAACAGAAGAGAATAAAAATATTTCGGCAGTATATGGCTTTACAGTGCCAAATATACTACATAACATAAACACCAGGGAATGTCTAGGGAATAAAATTATTACAAAACATAATTTGCTCAGAGTATAAGAGCCATGAAAAAAATTGGTAACAAAATAGGGGAATTTAATAAAAGGTTAAAATATTAATATTAGGTTAAATTCCGTAAAATTTTAGAACAGTGCTTGTATTAATAGCTGGTGATCCAGAAAATATATTGAATGTTAAATTTAAAATGAGTCATGATTATAACAATGCATTTGTTTATTAAATGCGCTTTCGGGATCACCATGGACCGTGACTAGATAAAGCGTTTGAGTATAATTAGTAAAGTAACTTTATTTTATTCTTTAAGACGCAGTATTTCTGATATGCAACCTTCAGGAGATCTTAAATAGTCTAAAATTATATTAAAGACTCATGCATGAATGCTTTGATCGACGGAGAAGTGGGAGAAGATTTATGTTTTCCCACGTAGTAGTAATTTCTCAAAATTTTCTACTTTTGAGTAAATAACTACTACTACTTTTTGTTTAACTATTATTTGAAACCATTTAAAAATAAAATAAAGTCACTAGACAATTTCTAATGTTGTTAGTAATTTATCGATTGAGATAAAATGCAGGTAGTTATCGGAATTGTTAGTACAAATTATTGTTTCAGGTTATATCTGGCAACGTTGAAGAGACCGAGCGAGGGAGATCAACGAAATTAGGGCGGCGGGACTCCCGGCGGGAGGGATTCAAACATGCACTAATTAAGTATCTATATATTTTATGTAATAAATAGGGATAGTAAATGAAAAAATATTGAAATAATATTGCCTCAATAATGCAGGTATTACGGTCATATAATGTGTATTATATTTATCGATATACCAAATATAACCTCAAACTAATTTAAGTAGCGGGCCCAGAATAAATTCTATTTAAAATTAAATTATGTTTAAAATAAATTATTTAAACCAGCTTACACTAAAAACTATGAAGATTCAAAATAACTTACTAGTGACAAAATTAAATAAGAATAAATATTCGTTCGCATCGAGTTAAATATAAAACTATAGGGGAAATACTTAAAAGAAAAGGCATTTTATGTAGTAATGTACCAATAATTAGTAAACAATTTAATGTTGTTAAAACAATACTGCTACAAAAACTATCCTTCTATTAAGTTAATTTACCCATAATAGAGATAAACCAAACGCAATTATGAATATTAACTTGGCAATATTGGGAGTTTTGTCGGAATATGAAACTTCGAAATGGAAGCGGGTAAAAATTGGCCACATCGTTTTACTTTTTAAAAGCCTATTCTTATTTACTACGAATTGAATTTGGCTTAAAAAAAAAAGCAAAGGCAATTGTTTCTTTAATGGATACATGTTAATATTTGCATGTAATTTATCTCTTAAGACTAACCAAATATCTTTTAACAAGGCACGATTGTGTTCCTCAAGATGAAATAAATAAAGAATCCCATTAAATTTTGTATTAACATTCCAATTTATTGTATTACAAACCACAAAAAATGAGAGTCATTACAAATTTGGGTACTCAATCTTCAATTGTACTATTGCAAAACCTCGCAAACCCACTGAAAAAAAAATTATTGAAAAAAAATATTGACCTTTCCATCATTAAAAACATTATTTAAATCACTGGCTGGAAGCTTCACATCATGGTTTATAAAAAAGTTTTTGACAGCTGTCAAAGTCAAATATATCTCGAAATTTACTGAGGCACATGCTCTCTAGCGATGTAAAGTGAATTTAAAATAGTTCCCTGAGAGCCTGTGGAAGCCAATATGAATCTATAAAAGTTACACAAATATCATAAGATCAAATTCCGACATGCGTTAGAGGTGTTTTATTATGTTTTTTTTTAGTAAACTAAAGCCAAATATAAGTTTTAACTTCCTATTAAAATTGAACCAAACTGATAGTATCTCTTTAGAATAAACATTTGAAGAGGTTAGAATAAATGGTCATTTTTACCCATCACATATCGCTGTGTGACCATTATTGAATCCACCATTATCCTTTTAACCTCTTAAATTTCAAGACTTGCTACATTGTCATAACCGCAACTTAAGGATTTTTAACCTTTTAACCTATATTTAAACACTAGATGACCTATGGCTGAACATGTATCTAGCCTTAATAAACTTAGTTTAAGCAGTACAGAACGTCCATGTTCAGCACGTTGTCGGTATAAATCAGCCACATTTTAGCTTAAAATGTAACCCTGACAATTTTATTACTAACTTGACTACCTTATCAAAAAGTACTAATTTTAAGAAAAGGTTAAAAGGTTTAAATCACTAACCTGCCACAGATACATTTTTGACAGTCTTGACGGACCAATTCGCCACCTGGAAAACGTGTTTTCCGTACAATTACTTCGAAAAATTTCGCGCTCCTTATAATGAACATGAGGAACTTGTTAAAAGTATTTAGCCGTTCAGTCTTTTTTCTTTTCGACGGGGGATTTCGGGGACCCTTCCAGGGAGGAGGGGGGCCGATCCGATTCTGCATCTGAACCTGAAATACACATATTGATTTATGAATAAGTTTCTGACAAAAATTTCATTTTTATGATTTTTGGTACAAGCTTTTATTGCCAACTATTTTTTTCTATATACCGTCATCAACTACTCGCTGAGACGATTCTAACGAGCCCAAACTCATCGGGGTTACATCCGTTAAGTCCTAAATTCCCATGACCACCTTCTGTCTCCATACAATAATATCGATTTTTCTGCTCAATCGGTTGAAGATATCTGCTTCAAAATTGAGTTGCAGGATTCCACCCGAACAAACATAGTTACATGTACATTGCAAGTTGAATAAACGCTTGTAAAAAACTATCTTGAAATGATTTAACACATTCGGTGCCAAATAATTCGTAGTAGCGCTACACACGTAGGCGACACCGTGGTTTTTTGCGTTGTACAGGAAAATAATCACGAGCAGAGTGCCCGCGGAATGGGTTCCTGGCATCGTAAGCGGGACAGTAATGCTACTCAAGGTGCATTTATAGTAAAAACGAGGGGCATCAGAATTCTGATAGACGAGTTGGCAATATTCCACTTACGCCCGTGTTATACACAATGTTTTTCATCACATTTGCGAGGAAATAAATACATTTTAGATGAAATTAATAAAAATCGTTATAAAACTGCAACATTTCATTTTGTTGAATTAGACGTGAGGCGCGTATGGCAAATACCCTTCGGTAAACAAATACTTAAAAACATTATACATTCGAGCCAGTGTGATGACTGATGAAAAATACATTTGTAATAAATACGAAACATTAAATTGCAGTAAAATTTAATATAAAGATATGTTTTATACATATTAAAAGTTGGTTGTAGCAAACTTTTGAAGATATGAAATACACCTTGGCTGATTGGAAACATCCTCAGTCCGAAGTGAAGTATGAGTGGGTTCTATATTTTGAAACTAAACTTAACAGCCCGTGGGTGGTAAAACGGCTATAACTTTTCTGTACGCTCGCAAGTAATAACGCCATTGACGAGCAAGTGACATGAAAACGAACTTTACACCAATATTCATATTTTATTATACTACCAGGTTTTGCCCGCGACTTCGTTCGCGTTATCCTCTTTTGTTTGGACTTTACTGGGATAAAAAGTATTCTATGTGTTAATCCAAGCTACAGTCAACTTGTATCTTAATACGTTTAGCCGTTTTGCGTGTTTTAGTAACAAATATCCAAACTTTCGCATTTATAATATTAGTAGGATTATCAAACGCTCGCTAGGCGGGGGCCAATGAATGAGGGAACGGGACACCTCTATTGTTGCACTACGTTTCAATTAGCTGCTATGCTTGGTGCGACAGAGAGCGCAACAGAGCACGTTGCCTCATTTAATTGCCCCGCGCGAAGCAAGCGTTTTATAATAGTATAGTATTGTCCCGGAATGGTGACAAGTCGCCGCTTCACATTTTTTACTGAGCTGAGACTTATAGTTTTTAATAAAAGATCAGATTAAAACTAGTACTAACTTCCAATTTCACATATCTTGACTTGCTTGTCATCATCGCTGTCACTGGAACTCGTTATGGAAGAGTCGTCGCGGTTGCCTGTGTCACACGATTAGGATAATATGTATAATGACATGCATTGTGGTAAAATTTACAATTATGCGATTTAAAAATGGTAAAAGTGGGTAGCATGGGATTTATAACATTAGGTTAAACGGTTAAAATGTTGCAATTACTTGATTTCCACTTAGACCGAGCCAAAAAGATCTGTCTCAAAGAGTATTTTGCATGGGACAGCATTTTAACATTAGGTGAAAAGGTGAAATTATTGTATATCGTTACTAATCTGCGAGAATGTGGCTAATGAAAAAAGGGTCAAAAAATATATTAGTTACTTGAGGGTGGAAGACAAAACATCACATCAACAGTACTTTAACATTAGGTTAAAAGGTTACCGAGCCGACGAGGTATGTCAGGAAGGGCGGGGGGAGTGGACAACAGCGGCGCGGCCGGACGCTGCTTCCGCGCCGGGTTGAGGCGGCCGCAGTACGCACACACGTAGGAGACAAAGTCGAATTCTTCTACCATTGCCATGCCTGTGGAGCCAAAATGATGTGATGTACGATGGGAAAATGGATTTTGTTTGCGTCAGCATAAGGTCCCTTTTCCCAGAGAATATAATATGTGGGTTTACTATTCATAACTCAATAGGTACCACTTTGTCCGTAGTCAATAAAGAAGAATTCTAAAAGACTACAGTCCTTACATTTAGGTATTTAAAAGAATGTAAACAAACAAAACCACGTGACATGGTCATTCGACCAATAAGATAATACCATAGATACAAAAGGTTGCTATTCACAGCAATCTTATCGGCTGAATGAGTCACGTGGTTTTGTTTGTTTACATTCTTTTAAATACCTAATCGTCCAGACTATAGAAACGAGCGACTTACTGACAACCGAGAAAGTAATAGCAGAATATTTTTTCTATATTTCATTTTGGTAGGAAATTAAAGTAGTATGTTTTGTCTTTTTAGTATATGATGTATATAGTATGTCTGATGTATATTCACGCCTGCATTCAAATGAGGTAGGCATACTGCTAAGCTTAGCAACTGCTAAGATCCGAGCCAATTTAATTTGCTTCTAATGCAACTAAGATCTGCTAGTAGTTTTGTAGCCTATGTATATCTTCACACTCTCTAAAGATAGCGACATTGGCAACTTTTTTATGTCTCTAATAGATACATTCGCAGTGTGGTTCTGTTGACGGTGCTGTGGGCTTATTACTTACCATTATGGGATGAACACTCTTTGCAAATCAGCGCCATGCGATGGTTGGGTCCGTCCTTCAGCAAATAGTCCACCACCTTGTCGAGCGCTGAGCGGTTCTTGTCAATTAGTGGTCGCGGCAATTGGTCGGACTGTAAACATATTTTCTTAGTACGCTCGGTTTCTTTAGGGACTGAACACCTTCGTCCCGTGTCGCTTTAACGCCATGTTTTAACTTTCAGTCCCTGGGTGACCGAGCTCTGCTCGAGTGAAAACAGAAAATATACCGAGAAAAATAAATCCCATATATAAGACCTAGCTAGATCGATTGTTCGCCCCCGTAAACCTCTATACTCCAAATTTCGCGGGGATCGTTAGAGCCGTTTTCAAGAACGCGAATGCAAATATATAATAGTTATTTAAGATACAAGTACCGAAAATAGGAAATTCGCAATGAGTGGTGATAAATTAAAACACGACCGAAGGGAGTGTTTTAAATCGACACGAGTTGCGGATTACCTATTTGCACGTGTATCGTACAACGTTTTACGGTACATATGGCTCTTTAAAGTTTCGACATATGCATGAAAAGTGCTCTTTTCCGCACTAGTGCGGGAAAGTAGCACCATATGTACTGTAAAAATACTAATAGTATAGGATAATAGGATGTCGTAGTCAAACGGGTGAAAGCGACCAGGTATTAAGGCGTTCACTGGTGCTACTTATTAGTTCGACTCGTAATGTTCTAAAAATAAATGAATAAAGCTGAAATTAAAGGAGACTTTTTACACTATCATGGTGGAATGATGAGGGAGATAGAATGAGACTGACAAGACAATTTCACAAATCTATGCCGGCAACATTGATGGAAAGGCCTCTTGTCATAGACAATAGTTTAAAAGTTACCAGATTCGATCTGTAAAATTACTAGTTTCATGAAACGAGCTAGTTACAATATGAGGTCAGCTTAAAACTTCCGGTGGCATGCATCTTGTCGAGTTTTTTATTGCATTTGCAAAACCATTGTCATGTTAGTCTAACGCAAATAATATTAAAAATAAACAAAACACCAGTCAACAAATATAGCTAAGAATCATATCGACAGAAAGGCTTTGGACTTCGATTGAAAAAAACTTCATCCAAATCGATGCAACCGACACACAGATCACATTTTACACTTATATCATCCCTCATTTGCGTCGTGGCTAATTAACAACTTAGAAAAATTAAAAACCCCCGACATTTTCATTTCAAAGTTCAATATCTCAAAACCGGCTTAACCGATTTTGTTGAAACGTAGCTATGTTTCAACAAAATCGGCCAAAACGTCAGCTTTCAAAAAACGCATTATAATCGGTCCATTCGTTTAGTAGTTACCATGACACAGACAGGCACATAAACACTGACACGAAAAACTTATAACACCCCTCTTTCGCGTTGGGGGTTAATTAAAACGAGAACAAAATCTGCCATTTACGGTTAGTCTTACTTGTGAAGAACATGGTAATATTTACACATGAAATACATTGCAACATATATAGGATAATATAAAAACTGATTACTGGTTTGCAGTCATCAGCAAACCGTACTGTGGGCTGACCAACATCTCCATTGCTACAGGACATCTGACAAATAGTAAAGCAGAGTTGTGATTCCTGAATAGAATACCAACATACATATGATAACTTTGATTTTCAATTCTCAATATTGCAAAACTCAAAAATAGCATAAACATTAGGAACGGCTCGCGTTCCTTTTCTTAAGGGTGAGGATCAAATTCTTGGCCAGTAGTTAGCCTGGTTAGTCGGTAGTTAACCATACAAACCATGGGGGCTCACTAAAAAGGCCTACATTTTGACAGTTTGCAGCGCCTCTTCGCGGCCGGATGAAGAACTAGAAATTAAAAAAAAGACTAGCTGTCAACCGCCAAGGCGCCAACGGTCACGGTCACCATTGGCATTGTTGACTCTGGCTTTTGACTTTTGATTGATCCATGGAACATGGCGGATCGTGCTCCAGACATTTAATTTTTATTTTCTGCATCCTGCTGTTTAATGTATAATTGGATAGCGTAATATGCAGTGAATAGCAAACGTGACGGCTACAGTTAATGGAGAATTTTCCTGGAAATGCGAATGACTAAGTCTTGGGCATCATTCAGCGGTTCGTGGTCGCGGCCGCCATTGTGCTTTGTACTGCTCCAGCTATCACCCAGTGAATCATGAAGGCCTTCCACCGTACATCATGCTAATAATACTGTGTATTGTGAAATGTTTTTCTGATTCTGTACTTGTCTTTGGCAAAGGCCCTAGAGCCTGCGATTTCTCTAATAAATAAATAATAAATTCTGGCTTTCGTTCGCTCGGATCGGATGTTGATACGCTCTTGGTTTTCTCTTGTTATTGTTATTGTAAAAAAACTTGGAATTCAGTCCATGATGTAATATAAAAAATTGTACAGCATTGCGTTCAGTTCTTAAAATAGCCAAACGTAATCTATACACACATATCACAGGTATGCATACGTATATGTGCATAAATATTAGATATAGACACGCACAGGTATCTATACATGTATACTTCTATATATGTATATAGTTATAGCTATGCGAGTAAACTGCGTTAGTTCATTTCCTTGACACTGGCAGCAGCACCTTCCATACATGCTAGTTAAAAGTCAGAGTTGCCACTCTTCTCCCTAGTACTTACTTTACTCTTTGATACAAACTGAAGAAGTGAAAAAAGTTCCGTTGTGACACAAACATTGAAGAATTGTATGTTTAATTTTCGTGTCACAACGGAAAATTTAATTGGGTGATTCAAGCTGGCCAAGAATTTGGTCCTTACACTTATGCTTATAAATTAAAGGAGCCCTAGACGTATAGCCCATTTACTGTTTTTTTTGTTATCAATTTTGGTCTCCGATGCACTTTTTTTAAGGCTTCTCTCAGCTTGGCCTTTCGGGCCGATCTGACGACAAGAAAGAAAAGAAGGGAAATATATTTTCCTGTATTCACATATCAGCTTACTTACCCTCAACCTCGGTCCCTTGAATCCCACGCTCATCGGCATCAGCTCCCTGTTCGTGTTGATCGGGGTCGAAGTGAGCGCCATTTGCCGTTGCCGCAGCTGGCCAGGGGTAGCTGTAACGAGCATTTTGCCTCCTAACTCGATATAAGATAGATTTGTTTGAGCGTTAAGCATGGTAAAAGCAAATCAGGCAGTTGCTACAGGGTAAGTTGCTGTTGCTACGTAAGTATTTACTAAGTATGCTAAGTAAAGTATACTTAAAATACGTAGTATAATTACTACGATCAACGTCAAATATGGCGGCGGCAGCTGTCATCCTACTAATATTATATCAAAATTAAACTTGACAAACTTTCCATACACTCAGATTTTAACGAACACCGCTTACGATTACAGACGGTTTGGTGAAACCCATGAACCCACCTTTAGAAAGGTTTACTCTATTTCAATCTACGCTATAGATATATTTCACAAGGTTATATACTGTTATTGATATTATGTGGGAGAGTAGAATGATTAAACAATAACTTATTATAGATTTATAATAAATACCCTTCGGTTTTAGATGCGCTGCGTTTAAACGTAGAAATAAAGAAAACATTCTTAAGTAAATTTTCATTTAGAAAAAAGAAGATTTTTAACCTATTCCGGACTTTACGCTATTAAATATACAGAATGTTGAGGCCTAGACAGTTCGTTATTTAAACACATTAGTCATACTAATTTGTGTAATCATATCTAGGGTAATGAATTTGAAGGGAAGCAGCAGGAGGCAAAAGAAAATAGGGGCCAGAAGTATCGTGATAGCTACGTGAAAATTATATCAAACAGTTTTTTTTTTCAGCTTAAACACCAGCCTAAAAGAGGATGGATTCAGAAGGATGCGAGACATCAATAATTAGCAACTTATCAAGTAGTTTATTTCCAATAACTAACAGTAAAATAGAAAAACTTAAGTGGCCCTTATTTTGTTTTGAGAAGTATACCTATAAAATTCCAACGAAAAAGTTCCAACCAATTTCACGTCATTCTTATTTGCTATTTATGATAGCGTCAAACAACTAATAACTTTCCCGTAGTTGAAACCTTTCCACTACCACTATAGGAAGGGCGCAAGCAATTAGCATGGAACAGAGTCTATATTAAGTGACTACCTGGGGGCGTGCTAGGATTACCGGGCACGTTCATCGTCGGCGTGAATGGCTTCAGGGCCTTCGAATGGTCTTCGGGGCTGCCGTACTTGTCTAGGATGTCTTTCGCTACCTGTAATACGATTTTAACCTTTTTTTAAACACAAGGTAATATGAAATAAAATTTGACCTTTTCTTAAATTACTACCTACATTATAGAGGGTGATTTTAATCAGTGTCCAAATTTTTTGTAGGCTTTCAAAAAAACTGGTAGGTATTTTTTAAATTATAAATTGTCTATCCCAAAAGAATTATCCCTACAGCGCGGTTACTGGGCATTCGGTACCGCGCGGAGCGGGGCGGGGCCGGGGGAGGGGAGGCGTGCCGTGCGCAAACCTTATTACCCGCTGAGGTGCCCGCGAGGTAAGGTTTTTTTGGGATGACTTTAAGGAGCAATTACTAAATTGAATGATATGAAACAAAAAAACAGATATTTTATATTTTTTGCTGAAGAATCTTATACTTGAATTTGGACACTGATTAAAATGTCACCCTGTATTTTAGATACATATTTGTTCCTAAACTATGTTATGCTCTGGCAACTTATGCTCATGGTTTGGAAGTCTTTGTATTTACTATCGAATATCACAAAGTTTCCCCCAGGGTTCATCAAACGACAAACTGGAATTAGGATTAACTTGAAGTAAAATGTTAAATTTATCAGTGCTGAACTTGGAAAAACTTAACAGAAATGAAATATAGCAGACGGTTCACAAATATTATTTAGCCTATCAGATCTTTTAAGCAGTAACAAATGAAGTTCTAACTCAAATTAAGTGACATACCTTGTATGTTTCAGTGTTCATAACCTCTTCGAGTAGTTTCTTTTTCTCTTCTTTCATTTTGTTTAGTTTTATCCTGTTCTTGCTGATCGTCCAATTGTAGTACCACGAGATTGCGGTGCGCAGGAATATCACACTGAAATATGTCAAATACTCCTCTTAAGTATACATGAGGTTTTTTTGTTGTTAATGAAGGAAACTTGATAAAATCTGAGACCATGTGAAATTGAGGCTCGCCTCGGTAGTATTATTCGTTATCTTACGATTTTTCTTGATGCAACACTCATTTGATAATAAAATTACAGTTGTATTAATAGATTTGAACGCTGAATTGTAATCTGTACAGAGTGTACAGCACCGAATAGTTCAATTTATATTTCATCGGTGCGGGTACAGACGAATTTAAAAAAAGGATAAAACACTCACACCACCGTTGTGGCGAAAGCATGCAGCACGGAGTTTAACCAGTGTTATCTGTACACATACTTGAATTGATACAATATCGCAAAGACGTAATAGAATACGCCATCCATACAAATCGATCGACTCAAGAAATTACGCATCAACGCATCATTAACGTGCCATTCAAACGACTTTAAAAAAAGGTTAACGTTCAAAAAAGGTTAAAATACTCACACCACTGGCAACACCAGCAACGGAGACGCGTGCAGCACCGAACTCAGCCAATGCTGGGTCTTCCCCACATACATGAAGTAGTATAGTATCGCGAACAACACGTAGATACCCACGGAGTACGCCATGACATAGCCGATGACACGTTTGTGTTTCTGCTCTTTGCTCTGACCATCCTGTTCGATACGTTTGATGTTGGTTTCGAGCTTCTCTAGGACCTCTGTTGTCGTTTTTTTGCGCTGCAAGCATAATTAATACATTTTTTAATACAGTTGCTCAAAAAGTGGTACTTTTTGTGGCTGCGTAGCGTACGAGAAGCTCAATTTCTCGAACTAGTGCTTTTTACTTTTTATTGAGCTTGTGTGTGATTTGATTGGTTTAAGCAAATCTAGTTGGCCGCGCGCCACTAGAATTCTGCTCTGTGATTGGTTGAAAGAAATCTAGATGGCCACGCGCCCCAAGAATACTACTGTATACTGCTCTGTGAAATATTGAAGCTGCGCGCTTCACTCGCACTGATATGGAAGTGAAGTTGTAAATTTCGTAAAGTTTTTTTCGCAATTGTATTAAAAAACGTCGTTTACAACACGTGTGAAATGTCTTTTACCACTCGTACCGAGTCTTGCCACTCGCTTTCAGCTCGTGGCAAGATACCTCGGTACTAGTGGTAAAATGACATTCTTTTCACACTAGTTGTAAAATGTACTATTTTATCACTTGTTCGTAAAGGGTTTCTTAACGCGCAGGCATACAACACGTCGATCATGGGACGGCCGGAACCGCACTATAAGTACCTATCGTTCTAAGTGTTCTAATAAGAGAGATACGAATAGCGCGAGAAGAATCGAGAGGGCTCGCGCGCCGTCACGTGACAGCCGTGCAGAGCTTACACTAGCCTTTATTACCCATGGGCGTGGTGTTTTTCTGGAATCGTATCTGTCACTATAAATTAATCTAAACGTAAAAACACATATAAAAAATGTCTGAATCAAGTTATATTAGATTTAAAATAAAAATAAAATAATTTCATCATCATCATCATATCAGCCGAAAGACGTCCACTGCTGGACATAGGCGGAGGCATATGGGGGAGCCCAAAGAGTGCCACAATGACATGTCCTGCGCCATCCGCATCCAGCGGACTCCCGCGACCTTTACCAGGTCATCAGTCCAACTTAATAATTTAGTGTCTGTGTAAAGTATTATAATAGTGATTCGAAATCGTGGCTCTATGCCGAAGGGTCTTTGCCTTGCGCGCCTTACGACAAATTCAACAAAATGGACAGTTACTATTTAGTCTTTTTTATTGCGATTAGTATTCATATCGTCTCAAATGTATGTCTTCCCTCGCAAATGTTATGAAAAACATTGTAAGCGACACGGATATTCAGATATTTTACAAAATCGAGCCATTAAAGCCCTCCGCCTTTTAATGGACTCTCGTTCATAAAAAAACACTTAGGTACCAACCTTGTGGCACAATGTACTATTTTATTTATTAGCATCTGGTAACAAGGCCCGTATTTACAAATACTTTACAGACTAACATACATATCGATATACGAAGCTTAAAAAAACAATAACATGTTAAGACGACGCGCGAAGCATTTTCTGGGAGTCAAATAACCACTCCAAATCGCCAGAAAAGTATATACACCTTTTTCACACTACGACGGTGGCAAATAAGCATACGGTCTGCCCGATGGTTAGCAAACCCTGTAGTCTATGGACGATAGCGATTCTATAAGATTTCAACATAACCATATATATATATTACAATACAATACAATACAAATATTCTTTATTGCTCACCAGACATAGTAGACGGTAGAAAAATAGTGCTAAATTAAACATAAACAATGGCAGACAACAGGCGGTCTTATCGCTAAAGAGCGATCTCTTCCAGACAACCTTTGGGTGGTGGAGACAATGCAAGAAAAGATATGATTTGAGTAGGTGAAAACATAAATAGAATATAAACAACTTAACTATAAGAAATAGACATACATAAATACATATTTATATAAACTTACATACACATACATCAATTACTAAAAGTCATACAGAAACAGTATCACTTATAGTCGAAAACAAAACAGCACACACGAGTCTGCGCGTGCGCTCCCCCGCGTTCGGACGCGTGAGTGTTCTCTAACGCACGGATATTGTATTAGCTAAAAACAATGGCACAGTGTAAAAAATGCAGGCAATATGTATCTGAGAAACAACTACATGACTTGATAAACTGTAAATATTGTGATGCCGTGTTTCACAAAAAATGTGCCGGAAAGAACGTGAAAAAAGATGTGTGTGAGAGTTGTGTGAGTTCTTCAGCTGAAAAAACTCCAAAAATTACAATGGAAAAGAATGCGACGGCCGAGAGCGTGCTAGAACAAGTAAACCGGAAAATGGATATCCTGTATAGCCTGCAGAATAAAATAGACAAGCTCACGGAAGATGTCAGCTTCTATTCGGAGCAGTATCAATGCTTGTTCGAATTTAAGGGCCAAGCTGAAAATAAAATTAAAGCGTTAGAAAACAAGAACGTGCACCTGGAATTGCGAAATAAGGCTTTGGAAGAAAGGATTGCAAAGCTGGAATACAAAGAAAAGGAAAAAAATGTTGAACTTTATGGAGTACAGTGGGCAAAGGAAGAAGATGTCTTAGAAACAGCGAAAAAAATAGCAGTAAAATTGGGGCTGAAGCCGAATGATATTTGTGAGGTAAAGAGGGTAGGTGAAGAAAAGCCGGCCGGCTTAGCGGGCGCGGACCGCCGCGCTGCCGCCGGTAGCGAAGAAGGATCCCCCCGCCCGCGGGCGCCCCGCCCGCGCTCGCTCGTCGTCTCCCTGAACACGCGAACTGCGCGTGATCAGTGGATGGCTAAGAGAAAGATGAAAATAACTAATGCGGACATCTATGGCGAAAGTGGTGATGCCACCAAAATTTACATCAACGAAGACCTCACAAAAAATATGAAGCAGCTCTTGTGGCGTGTTAAAAGCGAGCTTAAGCCTGATCCATTCAAATACGTATGGGTACAAGATAATAAAATTCTGCTTAGACGGGATGATCCAAACAACAAAAAAATAACTGTAATTCGCACAGATGAAGATTTAGCGAATATCAAAGCTGCAATCAAATGATAATTTCTCATTCACAGCCTGGCAGCAATTTGGGCTGTGTGAAATTGGTTATGCCTAAATATTCATTTTAAAATTCAACGACATACTTCAGTCAGTCCAATCTAATATTAAATACACTAAGTACATAAGCTCAAACTCATGGTGCAATAATATAAATGAAAATAGTTCCGATTTCATAGTAATCCATTTAAACATACGCTCATTACGAAAACATTATAATGAATTAATAACACTCCTGGAAGATTGTCAAGATAACTGCGACATGATTATACTATCGGAAATAAACATTAAATCAATTGAACTCCCATTGTTCCAACTAGATGGATATAACTCCTACGCCTTCACGAGAGAAGAGAGGAGAGGTGGCGGGTTACTTATCTTTGTGAAAAAAATGCACAACATTACGGCGATTAATATTACTTGTACGGCGTGCGAGATAATGCACGGACAGCTGACGCAGGGTCAAGGACGCGCGGACATTCATATTGTGGCCGTATATAGGCCACCAGACACAAATAGGTATACTTTCACAAGCGAGATGCAGCAACTACTGAATAACATACCGCCACAATGTGATGTTGTTGTTTTGGGCGATATGAACATCGATCTCATGGATTCCAATTTGGATAATTCTGCTACGCGATACCTTGATACTATGTGTGAGATGGGTCTACAGTGTACAATCACAGACTATACGCGTGAAGAAATACGTAACGGCATGGTGGTACGCTCTTGTTTAGATCATATATGGACCCGGGTAGCGGCACCTAGTGTTTCGTCCTTTTTGCTCACGTGTAAAATTTCAGATCATTACCTAGTTGGGGTGAGATATAATAGTAATATAAGTGTGGTCAGAGATCAGTGCTACAACAAGTGTCAAAGTATGCGTTTGTGTAATAAAAGTGTTGAAAAGAAACTGGATGAGTATCCGTGGCACGAACTAATGGTATGTGAATGTGACTGTCCATTGTTGCTTTATGAGAGGATTAAGCGTATTTTTGGCAATATTTATGACAGTTCTATGGTTAAAAATATAAAATCAAAAAAAAGGGTTTCTAAGCCCTGGATAACTGCTAAATTGAAATTAATGATAAGATACAGAGATAAGCTATTCCGTAGGTGGAAAAGTAAACCACTTGACATGAATATGCGTCTAGAGTATAATAGATACAGAAATAAAGTGAATAAATGCATAAATAATGCCAAAAATAAGTACAGGCGGGAGGAGATTTTACAATGTAAAAAAGACATGAAAAAAGTATGGAACAAGATTAATAGCTGGACGGGAAGGATGGGAGTCAGTTTGGATGATGTAATAAAAAAATACCTAGGAAAAAGGGAATCTTTAATCAATATTTGTAATACATTTTCGACTACTTTTACTCAAGAGATATTAAATATAAAACACGACTGCAACCACAAGTTTTTAAACAGAGCTGATTATGTAAATAAACCTCAATTATCAATAAGGTACCGGAAAGCCACTCATCTTGATATTATCAAAATAATAAATAACTTGAATATTGATAAATCACCTGGCCAGGATAGAATACGAGTACGTGACGTAAAATTTATTAAATCAAAATTAAGCCCCATTATCGCTCTGTTTATTAACTTGTGTATACAGAAGAGTGTATATCCACTTGAGTTAAAGACTGCTCTAATAAGACCAATCTACAAACAAGGCTCGCATATGGACTATGCAAATTATCGACCAATAGCAATACTGTCGGTAGTAAATAAAATAGTCGAAAAATTTATAGTTGAGCAAATAAGTGGTTTCCTAGAGAAAAATAATATATTAAATGATGCTCAACATGGGTTCCGGCGGGGCCGTAGCACGGCGACGGCGCTAGCGCGGTTTGCTGACGACGTAAACAGCAGTCTTAACGACAGGCAGCAGGTGGTGGTGGTCTACATCGATTTCAAAAAAGCTTTTGATACGCTGGACCACCGCCAGCTGCTGTGTGCCATGGACGAATGTGGGGTTAGCGGCCCGGTCAATAAGTGGTTGCAGGCCTATTTGTCCGAGCGTACTCTGAGGACTGCTGTTTGCGGCGTTACGGGTGGTAGCGCGCAGATAACCTGTGGGGTACCAACCGGCTCCGTGTACGGTCCCGTGGGATACATCATGCATGTAAACAGTATGTGTAACGTGGTTAAGCACTGTAGGACCTATATGTATGCAGATGACACTTGCCTTGTCTACTCTAGTAAAGATATAAAAAATATAGAATATTGTATTCAAGAGGACCTTAACAATATCATTAAGTGGGCGCATGACAATGGTATCATAATTAATATTGCTAAAACCAAGTGTATGCACATTTACTCGCCCTACAGTAAGTGTATAACGGGAGAACCAAAGATTATAGGCCATGACTACGACTGCCTACATAATGGTGTCCCCTCCTCTTGTCACTGTGAGGGGGTTGAGGTGGTGGAGAGGTACAAGTACCTGGGCCTGACAATAGACTCCCGCTTCACTTGGAGCGCACACGTGGAGATGGTTTGTGATAAGCTCCGGGCGGTGCTTGTGAAGTTCCACCACCTTAAGTTTTTCACAGATAGAGCGACTTTATATACAGTTTACTATGCACTCACTGATTCGATACTTTCTTATGGACTAAGTGCGTACGGTAGAACATTTAAAACCTATCTTGATAAAATTAAACACCTACAAATAAGGTTTATGAAAGCTCTAGTAGATAAAAAGACAAAACAAGCTTGTAAACTGGATTATAGTAACTTATTCGTCAAATGTAATATGTTGCCAGTCTCTGAGAAGGTGTCGTTCCAAATTGCATTAGAACAATTTAACTTGTGCGAGTTTAAGGTCCCTGTAACTAATACAATTTTGCGGAGAAAGCTGGCCAATGAGGCGTTAATTGTGCCTAGAGTAAGCAATTATTATGGTAAGAGAACCAGATCTTATCTCGTTCCTAAAATCTATAACAATATACCGTTAAATATTAGAAAAAGCGCCAGCAAGAATACCTTTAAGTCAAAGTTAAAAAAGCTTATGTTAAAACAAAGGGAAGATAAAATAAGTTTAATTACTTAGTTAAGAAAGTTTACGGAATAACATTTATATTGAACTTACATTTCTAACTTACACTACTACAATATCTAGTTAAGGTACTTAATTAATTTAAAACAGTAAAAAATGGGAGCTTATTTCTGCCAACAAACTGTTGTACAGTTTGGCGGAAGTAGAAAAGTAAACTTAAATATGTACTGTTTTTGTGAATAAACGCTTTATTTATTTATTTATTTATTTAAAAAGTAGGAATGACTAGTTACAGAAGAGAAAAATAATATAATCCTTAAGTCTAGATAAAAAATGGGAAGAGACGTTGCACGTTTGATTTCAATAGGCAAAGAATTCCACAATCGAACAGCAAGGAAAGTAAAAGAATTGTTGTAAAATTTGGAGTTAGATGGGGGAACACTCAGAAGTAACTTCTGAGCAGACCTAGTAGAAGAAAGACATTTAAAGCGTTCCTTGAGGTAGCGAGGAGTTGCAGGGTTAAAAAGAATTCCATAAAGGTGGGCGAGGATGTGAGAGTTACGTCTGGACCGGATAGGAAGCCACTTGAGCTGAGAACGGAAACTGGATACGTGGTCAAATTTGCGTAACCCAAATATATAACTATATATTACTTGCCCCCACGCGCACGAGTAATTCGTCCAATGCGGTGGCCCGTCACTGGCAATTGCGGGGCATCGTGCCTTAGTCTTCAGCTGTCACAGTGTGTCACAGTATGTCAAGCGAATATTGTTCGGACAGGCGTATCTTTACTTTCGATATCATTGAGCACATCTCTTTATTGATTTGAAGATTCTTTGTCCCCTTCAGCCAAAACTCTCACCACAAATGGGTTGAAATTTTACTTTGTGACATGTATAGTATAATTTAACTTGTTATTGTGACCAAAAAACTGCTTAAATTCATACATACATACAACTGACTAGAGCAAGACTTGCATCAAACACTTGCGTTTTCTAATACAATGAGACATTATCTATTCTCTTCTCCCTCCCACGCAACTTTCTGAACCAAACTTATCTTCTGAGATCGGTAAAGATGACAAATTACAATTTATTATAGAGACTATAGTTACCTATTCATTAAATGTCATTCAAAATTAAACCTAAGTACCTAGACGATAAGAGCTCCAAAAACGAGACAATAATTTGCCTAAAGTTTTTGTTGAATTTGAAAGTAAGTCTGTATTATCTAGAGCGTGACTATCTAAAGTGTCATACGATTTTGAACTCTACTGGTTTGCGTTAAGGTCTATAATTCTATATAGAGCAATTTAATATAATTGTATGTACATACATATGTAGTATGAAATCACATCCTTGGTAAACATCCTTTTTATATGAGTGTCAGGGATAACAATAAATATGTTATTGTTTCAAATAGTTTTGTATTTAGGTATAATATAAATATTATTCCGTGTGTCTGTCTTTCTGTCATCCTTTTCTTAACCTAACTGCTGTAACTGCCTAACACCCTAAAGTGCTTACATAGGTAAACTTGAAATTATGTGAGTAGGCACGACAAACGCAATCCATTCAAAAAACAATTCTACCGTCCTAGGTAGAAGATTCCAATTCCAATGACAGTACCATAAAACCGGCCAAGTGCGTGTCGGGCCACGCGCAGTGTAGGGTTCCGTAGTTAACTGTCTGTCTTAGTTACATCGACGTGCGGTGCGGTTGAATTTGTACGAAAATTGGCCTTTACAAGTACACATTAAGTTGGTCGACTATTACTCGGTCGGCATTACAATAATCTCAACCGTTGCATACACCGTGGGCCCGAGGAACCCGACAAATTTTAACAGGGTATTCATGACGATATCATAATCATTCATGACGATACTACGAGTAAATAATGTTATATCAACAAAAGTACAATTATGTATTTTAATAAAAAAACAATTTTAGAACAAAATTTATCAATCAAGTTTATCACTTCCTTGTGAAGAAATCTTTAGTTGAGTGAGTGAGAAAGATAATCCAATCCCTAGTCGAGAAATAGAGTAAGCAAACGGCACTTCACGAATCACTAGTTCATGACAACAAGTCAAGTAGTATCGACAAAACGGCTGCGTTCTTGTTTACGAAGTCCACTCGAAAATTATGCGTTATTGGACTGCATGCACTATACTCCAAAGGCTCTAGAATCGATTTTTAAAATTGGTCGGGTTCCTCGGGCCCACGGTGTATATGTATAAATAGTAGGTTTAACTAGGAAGTTAAATTTATACCTCTTGGTAATAAAAATAATATAATAGCCTGGTAAAGGTCTTAAATTATTTGACTGACAGGTGAGGGACATGGTGTACATAAATATAAATAATATACATATATAATATATATATATATATACATAGGGCGGAAAGATCGAATGCCACATGGATGGTAACTACCTTAAATAATGTAAATAGCACATTCTGTGTAAAGGAGACTTTCCTTTGTTTTTTAAACCAATAAATTCTGCATTTATGGATTTATGAAAAATTGCTTGCCTCAGTCGGGACTCGAACCGGTCAAATGTCACAAAAAATAACGTGCCGTATTTTATGATGCAGATTGAAAGGGTTAGGTACTGATAAGGTTAATTTTTCTCTAAATAACAAATACAATTAAAATAACGAAAATTTCTCAATTCAGGATGAATGCCTGCCAATGAAGCTAATGGTTCTAGGTTTGAATCCCGGTAAATGCAAATATTTGTATGATGAACATGAATATTTATTCCTGGGCATTGGATTTTTTCAATGTCAATTTCAATTCTTGGCCAATAGTTAGCCTAGTTAATAGGTAGTAGTTGAAAAGTTCCGTAGTGACATGAAAAGTAGCCACACAATTCTATGGTTAATTTTCTTGTCAGTTGTGACAGTTTTTAACTACTAGCCAAGAATTTGGTCCTCACCCATTTAAGTATGTATTTATCTCCATAAGTCAAGAATCACTAAGAAAATATCCAAGACTCGAAAAGAAAATAGTCATGCTTATCACACAAATATTTATTCTTACCAGGATTCGAACCCACAACCACTATCATTGTAAGCAGGTGTACAATCAACTTGTGTAAAATGTTTGTACACAGAGTTAGTAGTACTATTCGGCTGTGGGTTTGTTATTAGAACAATCCTTTGCATATTATTCATGATTGAAAGCTATTCAGCAATAATGCATTGTTTTGAAGGACAATAGCATACATCAAATTATATTACAATGGGTAAAACATTCATATAAACTGAATTCATTACTGCACTTGACATTCAATATAGTCAATAGTTAGTACATACCTATTTCAGTTTACTATATTTTTCAGTTGAAGAAAGTGATATCCACAGTTCCATACTAATATTATAAATGCGAAAGTAACTTTGTCTGTCTGCCACCGCTAACTAATTGAGATTTTGTATTATAAAATTTGGTATGGAGATACTATGAATCTCAAGGAAGGACATAGTTTTTATCCCTAAAATGATCCCCTAAGAGGAAATGGGGGGCGAAAGTTTGTATGGAGGTACAATATAAAAGAGTTCCACATTGTTGAACGTGCGGGCAGAAGCTAGTTGTGAAATAATCAAAGGTTATATGGTATTTAAAACTTCCGAGACCACATACAAATAAAAATTCTATGGAATTTGAACCAAACATCTTGGATTAGACTTAAAACCCCACTGAGCAAAACAAATGCAACTCTCTCATTTAATATTTGAGTGGGTCCAGACGTCTATATCTACCTCGCAAAATTACTACACCACAAAAAACCTACGTAAAATATCTATGAGCAAAAAACCTGCAATGCAAAATATCTATATGTAGAAAAATATCTATACAGCAGAAAGCCATCACAGAAACAGATCTACTACGCATAACAGCTTCTTTGAATTAAAACTCCGATGTAAAAATATCGTTGTCGCAAAATGACTACTTTTAAAATGTAGTTAACAAAAAAAATTTACACCAGTCAACTTATTCTAAATTAAAACATAAAAACATTTTCTACTTTTCTTATTTATTTTCTAAACCTAGGTTACCCTGTAATCTTTAAATACTCTGTCTTGGTCTAATGTTCACAATATTTTGTAATGCAAACATGTTGAATAAATGTCTTATTATTATTGTATGTCTTTCTCGCACACACTCTCAGGACCTTTGAGAGTCATGCGTGGAGCTTTCTATGAAGTAGCAACTGAGCCAACACGTAAAAGCCCTTTTGTCAATTTAATGAAATGCAAGGGATACACCGAGCGGATGCTGTCCCTGCCTGGACGCACGCAGAGACATTACCCGATGAGGTGTATAGGGACGGTTGAATATGATGAACTAATAGCTGGGCTATTGCATGAGACATCAGACACCTGCCTAATAAAACAGTCTCATATTTTATTTCCGGCAGTCGGTGACTTGCCCTCTTCTAGGTGGGCCTCCTTAATATAGCGAGATCAACAGATGGCAAAGGAGCAACACCGGAAAGAGAGACGGAGTGTAAGGTAGCACTAGACTTTAAACTTTTTTTTTCTTCATTGTTTTGGAGACCTCTTAGGTGACCACTGACCACATCTACCCTCGAACAACAGCTCTTGCGTCTCCACTCTGGACAGCCAATTAAGGCAAGCCAGAGGTGGGGGGCCTGGCCAACCAACCACCCGATCGGCATAATTGAAGTAACCTTGTCCTTCAAGTGGCCTTGGACCAATTTAGAAAATATTTACTATGTTACGAAAATTTGCAGTTGTTTTATATCTGTTGTGCTTGTAAACCACCTGTAATTATTTATTCAATCTCCAAGAAAATTTTCATATAAATTGTTTAATCAAAAGAAAATAATATTTGAGCCCTTCCATTAAGCATACTGTATGATTTTTACAACTTAATAAGTAATTATTTAAAAAATAAAGATACTATGCTAATTATATCCTCGTGTATAATATCAGTTATGACAACAGAATGACAATATTACATGAAAATGCAAGTTAGATTCCCACAGCTTCCAAATTTGAAAGTGAGTGTTCTTAATTCATAATGAAAGTAAGAGTAGGTAAAAGGTGGTGGGGGCCCTATGGCCCACGCAAAAAGTAGCAGACAAACCAGACATAAAAAAACTAAATCAATTGAATAATAATAATTCATAGGTCATGGTCGAGAGCTTGAACTGCTGCCAGGGGATTATTAGACATATGTTCAACTATCGAAATAGTTCTGGCACAATTACAAACTAAAAAATATAAATAAAACCAAGTCCAAAGTACTTACTCGAAATCTGGAGATAATTAAACCCATTTTCACCGGCGAATCACTGCGGCGTGTTAACGGCTGTTAATTTTAATTATCACTCGAAACATAGGCTTCGTTAAAGAGTTATAACTATCTAAAAATAGGTTCGGCTGAGCCAATGAAATGATGACGATACTAAACAACGAATAGGTACACTTTATAACCTACAATGCCGACTAAAGTTGCAGGTATATGCGTTTATACAGCTTGCAGAACTGGCTACATGTCAGGGAAGTTGTTTTCAGTATTGCCTTCGTACATACTAAATGGCTAAACGAAACAAAAAGACGCGAAATCGCGAAAAAACATTCACTTTTGTAGAGACTTGACAGATGGTTGTCAGTTTTGTTTTTTATGTTAAGTCAGCGCAGTGCCTCGACTTCTAGTAATTTCAGCCCATTATGAGGATTTAATAAAGCAGTAACGAAACGCAAATACGCACAGAGTAAAAATAATAATGACACGGCATGAACGTAGAATAATCTGGACAGGCTATGATAATAATAATACCACGTGCGAGCGAGCTGGTAGCTTACAAATCTCGATAAGTGTGACAGAAAGGGAAATATCATTCATTGTCCTTGTAATAGTTCCACTTTTTTTTGTTGGGCACAACTGATTTAGTACGAGTAGTTCAGGCATGCGGCGGTCGTGGGTTCGAATCCCGGCTCGTACCAATGAGTTTTTCGGAACTTATGTACGGAATATGATTTCATATTTACCGTTAGCTTTTCGGTGAAGGAAAAACATTGTGGGGAAACCTGCATATATCTGCGAAGAAATTTAAAGGTCTATGTGAAGTCCCCAATCCGCACTGGGCTAGCGTGGGGACTACTGCCCATTCCCTCTCATACATGAGAGGAGGCCTGTGCCCAGCAGTGGGACGTATGTAGGCTGATGATATGATATATACTTATATATATATGCCCAACAAACCATTACCCGTCCAAATTTAGTAGGTTGTTTATGGCAAGTCATTAGCCATTTTAGGACCGGTTCTAAATTTAGCTGCATAAGAGCTTTTCCGTCCCTCACTGTGGCAACATGTACAGCCCGTCCATAGTATTCTAGGTTCATAGGTTCATTAATTTCATTCATAATGCCACGGGCATGGAAGTAGGCCACGGGCGGCTACCACAATGTGAAAATAATCTTAGCGCGGGAGGTTCAAGAATAATACTTATTTTATTATTACTATGTATTACAGTTTCGCACACTTTGTAATAGTTATGTACTATTCATTGTAGTCAGTTTGGCGTGGATTGGCTTTAATTGTTACTCGAAATAAATCAAATCGTTCATTCATTCATAAGCACATTTAGGTACAAGTCTACGAGATTTGGGATTGGTCTTTTGACAGCTTCAATATGACGTAAAGAGTGATGTGGCTAGAGTAAATCGATTGTCATAATATCCGATTACGATTGATGGTGGCTAATATAAGGAATCGATTGATTACTGTGTAATAATTATTTTTTGGTAATCAAATAGAGAGCCTATACACAGTCGTCTGCTAACAAGTGTTCTGTAAAGGCGTTACGAATGCAAAGACCTCGAGATTATTTAGAATATGTTTTTGGATCTACATGTAAAATTAATTTGATATATTCCTAAGTAAATTCATAAATAAGTGAAATCAAAAGAGCCTTTTTAACCCGTCCGAGCAAAAATTGCCATAATAATAATTGTTCAATAAAATCAAGTTGCAAAGTGACATTGACATTTCTTTGGTTTTTTTGTCAATAATGCGTTAAAGAACGTCGAACGAACGTCTAATATCATGAGACGGCCGCGACATACTCTCGATTCACACAATACCTCTTGTTCTAAGTGCTCTAATAAGCGAGAGACGGATAGTGCGAGAAAAATCGAGAGAGCTCGCTCGCCGTCACATGATAGACGTGCAGAAATCAATGCCATATTTTCGAACGGAACATTTTGCACATTCAAATATGTCGGTTTCGATCGATTCGTGGATCGATGTGAGTTTATTTCGTAGCATCTGTGACAGTAATTAATTAATACATTGGTATTTTCCTATTCACAATTATTTGATTCATTCCGAGTTATTTCTAAATTGACAGACTCCAATCGATTGAAGCAGTGCAACACTAAATTTAAAAAAAATAAGTCGTAGGACGTAATTGTTCGCATACCGAGTTCTCAATGCTAATTTCTGCACAAATAAGCAGTAAAAAAAATATTACAATCATTTTATAAGAGCTAAAAAGAGCGTGCATAGAGATTGAACTTTATTTCGTAACTCGTAAGCTATTGAAACTTTTTTTTATTATTTCGATGAGCAGTGCCAATTTACGTTATATGGGTGTCGCGAAGTGTCATAAGACCAGTCGTAAATCTCGTAAACTGTAGTGTCAGTTGTGCTGTTATGGTGCTGTTAGTCCTATGGACCGCGAGCTAGCAACATATTTTCGTGATTGGACCCCCGTGCGATAACTTGTGAGAAGTTTCAGAATGCTGTATCACGAAGCGCCGTGCACGTCAGCTGGGGCTCCGTCGGGGGGTTGACCAGCAGCAGCCAAAGAGAATATTGAATGCAGCAGCCTCCCAATCACGTAAGAAAAATAAGAAAATTTTGCCATTTACCTTCTATTCATTTTATCATCAAATGATGGTTAACCCAATATTATGAATAAAAATAATCGTCAGCTGACTGTACAGTGGTGGAAAACCCGTCAGCTGGTCACACGAACATGTTAAAATATATTCCTACTATAACCGCGCGGTTAAAGCGACGGCGCGAGACTTTGCTATTTACTTTTAAGCGGGTTAACGCCTGCTATAAAATGCATAGCAAAGTATCGCGCCGTCGCTTTAACCGGGCGTTTATAGCAGGAATATTTTATCTGCTTTGCCTTAAGGTTGACTGGTAGAGAATGCTTTATAGCATTAAGTCCGCCTTTTGTACCATAAGATATTCTTTTGTGCAATAAAGATTAAATAAATAAATAAATAAATAAATATATTTTAACATGTTCGTGTGACCAGCTGACGGGTTTTACACCACTGTACAGCCAGCTGACGATTTTGTTTCGTCATAATATTGGATAAACTATCATTTGATAATAACATGAATCGGGGGTAAATAGCCAAAACTTTGTTTTTTTTACGTGGTTGGGAGGCTGCTGCTGGTCAACCCCCCGACTGAACCCCAGCTGACGTGCACGGGGCTTCATGATACAACATTCTGAACCTTCTCACAAATTATCCCTTGGGGATAAGTGACTGACAAAAAAAAGCTCCTAGCTCGCGGTCTACTATGACCGTACCGGAATCCTAAAACCGTCAGCATATATTTTCTATAATTTAGATTTTAAAGCATCCCAAGGTGCTGAAGGGTCTGGTAACAAATAACAGCAGTTTCTTTTGGGGTAATCTTCGTCGTAATTTGTGGGTAATAGTAATAGCTATAGGGCTGACATAATAATGAAGACATGACCCCCTAGCACACTAAGTTTTATGTCGGACATAAAGCATTCGTCCCATTCTGGCAAATATGCGAGTGCAAAGCGAGACAAATGCTTTATGTCCGACATATAACTTAGTGTGCTAGGGGGTATGATGAATCTCAAAGCTCACACACACAATAATGTTTGGCCAGGCTGTTAATCCTTAATTAGAAGCGTAAAACCGAAGTTTGTAGTGTAACAAAATATGTATTTCATAAATAGTACGCGAGTGTATTAACATGTTTTCCATTCCTCGTTCCCACCGTAGCACGACAGTTCGGCTAAATTGCTGGATTCCACGCCGACCTGCCGCCCGTCGCTATCCACGCACCGGCAAGTTCCTCGGCGACATTGGATCCTCCTGAAGTTACCGTTCGTGCAACAAACTGGCTTTTCAGGCTGTGAAGCCATTAGCAACTCAGTTAGGGCACAGTCTGGAAAAGAGGATATGTATATAGTTTAGATATAATTTCCCTCCCATCCATAAGACCAGAGGGGCTACCGGGAAATGAAAACGAACTTCGTTTGTGTATCTCCGTCTCTGTCGCACTTGCTAGTTCAAGCGACAGAGACGGAGATATTCGAACGAAGTTCGTTTTCACTTCGCGGTAGACCCTCAGCACGGCTATCACGCGACGGCGCGCGAGCTCTCTCGATTTTTCTCGCACAATCCGTCTCTCTCTTATTAGAACAAGATGTATAGTGCGAGAAAAATCGAGAGTATGTCGCGGCCGTCCCATGATAGACGTGAAGATCCATTTAGTCTAAAACCGGGTCCGCTGCGCCATGATTTCGATGTTTTTAAACATCTAACATGTTTTGTCAATCAAAACAATACCCTATAAGTTTGCCGAAACAAGAAACTGACGGAACATGTTACGTATGTTTTAAAACTGCGCTGTGGTCCGGCTTTAGCCTGATATTAGCGGATGACAATAATGTTCGCCTTAGTTTCTCAGGGTTTTACACTAATTTGAAATGTTGCCAATTATTGCCTTAAACTATAGCCGAGAATCGAATCCAAAAACCTGACGTACTTATACATCTAGGGGAGAGGCGTACAAAATGACATACTAGTTATAAAATCAGTCAGCAAATCTTTATTTATTAGAAATATTTAACACTTAGGGTACCTGTGTATTCTTTGGTTCATTACCTAGTTAAAATTATAGAGATCAATCAACTTAAAACAAAAACAATAGAATTCCAAACAAAATAGAAAAAGTTTAACAAAATCCGTTTTGTCCGCCCTAGGCGGGTAAAATGACACACGTGGTGTGGACAAAATGACATACCAAAATTGTACCGAAATCTGTCGGTTACCTACTTGCAGAGTTCACACGTAAAACGCTTGGTCTTTTTCGGAACATCTGCACATGATGCATGAGCCCATTTTTTACAGCTCAAACACATCAGCCAGACATCTATTTATATATATTTATAGGACTTTATTTTGTTCTAGTGCATGTCTTCTAAGAGTCGATTGTGGGACGTTAAACACTTTTGAAGCCAATAGCCAGCCCATTTCATTACTCTTCACAGCTTCAATAGCCTTCTTCATGGAGGTTTTATCCCAACCTTGTCGGTCTGTTTTTCTAGAATAGTTTCTAGGCATGATGTTCGATTATCTGGAAAAAGAAAAAAAGGTGGGTCAAATGGCATAGTATGCTATTTTACCCGAACAAGGTATATGCCATTTTGTCCACTTCATAACCTCTAACATAAAAAAATCATAACTAAAAATGTAAATAGAGTTTTAAGATTTTAATACATTCTCGGCGTTGTTTAGTAATATTATAATAAAATAATATAATAGAAACAAAATAACGTACAAAAGTACTTACTTTTACCACGACACAAAATCCATCTGCGTAAAACTTGTGACTGCCAAAATTATACAATCATCCGCCCGCACCACGCGGCCCACCGGAGGCGACTAGCGTCTTCACAGGTTACGACCTGTTACTAAGCGGCACTCTAGCGGCCATTGCGAGAACTAGCATGTTTGTGGTTTCGGAGAAATGGAAGTGTGCCATTTTACCCGCCTATGCCATTTTGTACGCCTCTCCCCTACTTATAGCCCGACCAGTTTTCATTATTTTGACCCTGAGATAGTGTTGCTGTATAGTTGTATACCTACGTGGCTAAGGGTCAAATGGGAACTTGTCGGACTAATTAGTAATAGTTTGATGATGATGAAGATATACAGTGCGCAAGGGAGTTACGTTTCTCTGAAGCCGACTGTGCATACTACTTAATTATGAATGCAAAAAGATACTTATACTACGGACACGAGCACATTAGGGATTTAGGGAATATTATCTATGCGACCGATTCAAACAAATTCCAAAACCCACCCAAAACCACATAATGCCTCGACCCTCGAGAGCGCGGTATGTGCATTGTACGCCAATGGGGTTGGCCGGGCGAAGGTTTCAGTTATAACATATACTTATCTAGGGGCGAAGGTATTTGCAGATGGGGCCAGCATAGGTTTTACCGTCAGTCCTACCAAAACTGACAAATTCTTGTTTTTTTTTCGGAATATCCTTGTTTAGAATCAAGCCGTTAAAGCCAAATCCCATAGAAAAAGGCTAGTGATTAGGTAAAACCTATGATGGCGCCATCTAGTCAAACATTTGACAGTTGCCAAGTTGCCAACCCCATTGCGCCATGCCATACGTACATTGTGTCTTTCTAATTTTCCTACTACTTATATGTTGTTAGTGGAGACCACAATGTACTACAACTACACGATATAAGTCCGGAAAAAAGATGATAGGGGTGAAGGTAGACACAAAATAAATAAAAAACCTGAAAAAGGATTAAGAGTCCGCAGTAAGCTCGATTCTCCATACAAACGTAGTTACGCTCTCATTTTAAAACTACGTGTTGGATTGTAACGAAACTTTGCATGTTCAATGAAATGAGGTATATCTGTCTGAAATTAGTTTACGTAGCTTCAGATACCATAATAAAAAAGATACAGCGAATTTAAGTTTTTCATACAAAACTAGTTTTTGCTGTATTTACTTTGTTTTATAAATTGGAACCATATAAACTAATTACAGACATAGATATACCTCATGTCATTGTATATGCAAAGTTTCGTCACAATCCAACACGTAGTTTTAAAATGATAGCGTAACTACGTTTGTATGGGAAGGTGAAATTCGGCCGAGCTTACTGCGGCCTCTTAAGCATGTAGTCAAATGGAGACATAGCAACGCAAGAGGTTAAATATAACAAAGTTATAAGTGTCCAAAGTTTGAAGACGGGGTATGTTCTGTCCCTTTTCCACAAAACGCACCTTCAATATGAAACGATGGTCATTTCATATGACGCTCGAGGATCTTGACGTCACGACCTGCTAGCGTTTTCTGTCTCTAGCGCACCTATTATAAGCAACAAAACAGTTGTTGTAGCTTCCGATTTTCGGAGATTTCCGTCATTAGGCATATTTCGTGGCCTTTTTTCTTTTAAAGTAACATTACATTTTGAGTCTACACCCCTATTCTTCGTAATTGTCGTTCTTATGTTTTGATATAAATAACTTACTGCAGTTCATTTCATCGTACTCTGGAGTGCCGGGCATCGCTTCGTATTCGTTTATATGCTGCCCGTGCTCGTCCACGCAGACTTTACTGCAATAATGAAACGCAATTCAATATCACCAACTAATAATAGTACATTGTTGTAGAGGCTAGAAAGTCGGCAATAGATGGACGAGTGGGTTCGAAGGAGACTACTCCATCTATTGCACTTTAGGCCGAGACATTACATAACATAGCGCTTTTCACGACTACTGCGTGGAAATTGCAATAGTTATTTGTTATGCAAGGCTGCAAAGTTGTTGTTTGCCGCAAGTGCTTGTATTGAAAGCCGAGCTAGCGAAGGATTGTAAAATTGAACCATGAGCGAAGCGAATGGTTCAAAAGTACAATCCTGAGCATAGCGAGAGTTTCAAGGCACGAGACGCCAAACAATTTTGCTGCCGTGCGAAACACACAACTTTTCACCTCACCACCGCGAGGAAAATTGTAGGTAAATGTAGGTACCTAATGGAAGTAATTTGGGCCTTATAATTATTTTCAATAAAGGTTTGTTTACATCTCATCAAGATCTAGCATTTTATAATTATTCAATGTAACATATATATTTTTGCATCTTTAAATAAACCCCACGCTTACCTACACTAAAAAAGTCAAAGTTATTAGGTTTCGCTTGTGGATAATTTGGTTAATGTAACCGCGTTAATTTTATTGAAATGTAATTATTGACTGTTGAGACAAACGGAGCGATTTGGTTTATTGACCAAAGTTAATGTGTTATATTTTTGACATTTTAATATCAGAATTTTAGTTTTATATATATTTATATATTTTTAATTTAATTTTATTGATTGTGAGATTAACTGGAGCGACCTGTTTTATCGTCTAAGGTTTTTTAGGGCAACTTAAATATTGAGATTTGTTTTATGTTTTATATTGTTCTACTGATTAAGGTAATGATGAATGTTGACTCCTCTTCGTTACGGACGTGTCCCCATTGTCCTAGTTCATCGCGAACTTTTACTCCGCATGGGCTTTGTGTGCACATAGGCCGCATGCACAAAGATGTGCACCGCAGCGCTCCCGCAGGGGTTATACAATCTAGCCAGCCGCTAGTGCAGTCGGTTACCCAAGGCGCCGTTAGCTTGGAAAGTCTATCCAATCTTAAACGGTCAGTGCGGGTGCTGCAGCATATCCCCAAGGGTGCACGAAATCTTGCGGCCGGTAAAATGTGCGATCTTATCGATAAGTGTATTGACAGTAATGGTATTGCGGAGTGGTTTGCGTTTTTAACTTTTGCTTATTCTGCTCTTAGGGCACCGGATGCAACGGGCTCGGGCAACCTTACGACGAAGGTGAAGCGGAACGTGGACTCGGCTGTCGTTGAGTGTCCTTTCACTGACATTGGGGGTGAGGGGTCCTCAAGGTCGCCCTCGGTTCGTAGGACAGTCGAGTCGAAAGTATATGAGGGTGATCTGAGAGGGGCGGTCAGGGTTCTTATGTCGGATGACACAGTGGCACAGTCAAGCCCTGAAGTTCTTGCCACTCTACAGACAAAGCACCCAGCCCCGTCTCGGCCTCTTTCGTTCCCGCCTGAGCCGGATAGATCCACTCCCGCGTATAATGTAAAGGAGGAAAGCGTCGCACAGGCCCTTAGCACATTTAACAACGGTTCTGCCGCAGGCTTGGATGGTATCCGCCCAGTACATCTAAAAGAGCTCACATCTGGCTCGGCGGGGGATAATGGTCGTCGGTTATTGGGGTGGCTGACCAAACTCTGCAACTTTTTACTCGAGGGTCATTTGAATGCTGAGGTTCGTCCGTACGTTTTTGGCGCTTCTCTGTGTGCACTTTCGAAGAAGGATGGAGGTTTGAGGCCCATTGCCGTGGGCAGCACGTTTCGCCGCCTGACCGCCAAACTTGGGTGTGCAGCGGTGAGGGAGGAGATGGCCGCTTGCCTTCGCCCTTGCCAAATGGGGTTTGGCACAAGATTGGGGTGTGAGGCGGCGATTCATGCAGCACGCGCATTCGCTCTAGATCCAGGAAAGGCAGACTGCGTTATTATTAAGCTCGACATAAAGAACGCATTTAATTCCATTGAGCGCGATGTTCTGTTGAGTGAAGTCAAGGAGAGGGTGCCTTCGCTTTATCCCTTTCTTTTTCAGGTTTACTCATCCCCCTCTAATCTCTTTTACAATGGATCCCTTATCCTTTCCCAAGTCGGTGCGCAGCAGGGGGATCCGCTGGGACCTCTGGCGTTCAGTCTGGCCATACATAAAACAATTTCAGGGCTTCTCTCCCCACTGAATGTATGGTACCTGGATGACGGTACCCTTGGGGGAAAGCCGGAGATTGTGGAGCAAGACTTGCGTACTCTCCTTGCACGATTTAAGGATCTGGGACTAGAGGTCAATACCAGTAAGTGTGAATTTTTCCCCTGCAGCAGCGAATCCCGAGCTTACTTTCCCTCTTTCTGTAATCTGCTCCCAGATCTCAAAGAGTTGTCTCCCCACACCTTCAATCTCTTGGGGTCTCCTATTTTTCCTGCCGCTATTCCGGAGGCTTTTGAGGTGAGAAGGCAGCTTCTCCTGGCGGCTAGGGACAGGCTTAAAAACCTTCCAGCTCAGGTTGCTCTGGTTTTACTGCGGATATGTTTTGCGGTCCCTAAACTAACATATTTTTTGCGCACCGTTCCGACCTGGCTGTACCCTGATCACGTCGACTCGTTTGACCTCGGGCTGAGGGAGTCCGTTGAGTGTGTGTTGAATGTCTCGCTTAGCTCGGATCAATGGAGTCTAGCTTCTTTACCCATTCGCAGTGGGGGCCTGGGTGTGAGATGCGCGCGGGACGTGGGACTGCCGGCCTTCTTGGCGTCGGCGAGGGGGGTCGTGGGCCTGGTTACTGACATCCTCTCGAACAATGGTGACAGGGCAACTATCCCCTACGCGTCTGATGCCATGGCGGCATGGTTGGCCCTCAACCCGGGTGTGCAGTTGCCGGAGAGACCGGACCGACAGCGCGCGTGGGATGACGTGGGAATCAAGAGGGTGTTTGAGGGCTTGATGGGGAGGGCGGTGGGTGTGGACAGGGCGAGGCTGCTGGCGGTGTCGAGACCAGAAGCCGGAGCGTGGTTACGGGCGCTGCCCTCCCCGCACATGGGCACTCTTCTCGACGATGATTCGATGCGGGTGGCTGTGGCTCTCCGCCTGGGTTGCGATGTTTGTGAACGACATTTATGCATCTGCGGCACCATGGTGGAGAGTAACGGTCATCACGCCTTGAGTTGTGGTCGATGTGCCGGCCGATTCCCGCGTCATCACGCTCTCAATGATATTGTCCGGAGAGCGCTAGTCTCGGCAAATGTTCCTTGTGTGCTGGAGCCTTCAGGCCTTAGTCGCACGGACGGTAAGAGACCTGATGGTTTGACCCTGGTGCCTTGGCATAGGGGGAAGTGCCTTCTGTGGGACGCCACGTGCGTCAGCACTTTCGCGGCTTCGCACCTTGGCCGCACCACGTGCACGGCTGGAGCAGCTGCCGAGACGGCGGCTCTTAGGAAGCGAGTTAAATATTCTGCGCTGGATAATTATTTATTTGTCCCGCTCGCGGTAGAAACGTCCGGTTGTTGGGGTTCGGAGGCTAGAATGTTTGTAAAGGAGATTGGGCGCCGTCTGGCGGAGAGGGGTCATGACTCCCGTTCCGGGTCATTCCTGGTGCAACGTCTGTCCATCGCGATTCAGCGCGGCAACGCGGCGAGCGTGATGGGCACTTTTCCGCCGGGAGTGACGCGGGGCGGGGTTTTTGACTAAGTTAATAATTTATTATTAACCCATTTGTACCCCTTGTCTGTAATTAGTTTATGTGGCTTCAGATACCAAAGTAATAAAAAAAATAGAATTTAAGTTTTTCAAGTTATGTTGGGTACTCACGGGTAAACTAAGGCTCAAATTCGCTTATGCTTTTAGCTAATAGCTGTATATGTTCTGCACTAAAATCTATAAATAACCACCATTATTTTGGTTTTACTGTCTGGGCTTTAGAAGAAAACAAAATTAAATGTAGTTTGAGTTTTTTCAGTAACTATTCAAACGGTGCGTTCCAAATTTGGAAGAAGCGAATTTTTTTTAAACAGAACTACATTTTAAAATTATTTATTCGTATTTTATCCTTATAAATCAGTCTAAATATTAATATTTCGTATGTACCTACTTAATTAAGAAAGAATAAGTATTATTAATTTTATTTTATCAAAATAATAACTAGCATAACACCATCACTTTCTGAACGCACCTCTCATTCTGTATAGAAAAAAGTTGGATCTCGAGATTGACCGTCACGTTCCAAATTCAAAAACTCTTTCCACGCTAGCGGATAAAATGGACTTTTGGGCGCAGATTTTGAGCGATAAAGCAAGCCTTTTCGAGCCGGTGAGGTGAAAATAATTATAATTATAAATCAAAATTAAGTACCGAATTAAAGATCATAATGGTGGCTCGCAGGTTTGCTCGTTGCTCCGTAGAGGTTAAGTTAACGCTCTTTAGAGCCTTCTGTACCACCTTCTACACGAGCAGCCTGTGGGTCGACTATACGCAGAAGCAGTACAACGCCCTTCGTGTACAGTACAACAATGCTTTCAGGGTGCTGATGGGGCTGCCCCGTTTCTGTAGTGCGTCGGGGATGTTTGCCGAAGCGAGAGTGGGCTGTTTTTACACTATAATGCGGAAACGGTGCACATCTCTGGCGCACAGGGTACGGGATAGCGCTAACGGCATCCTGAGGGCATTGTCGGATAGGTTTGATTGCCAGTATCTGAACCACTGCCACATGATTCATGTACTGGCAAACAAACCTGGCAGACCTATGTATAATTATAGATATTAGTGACTAACAATAGGATAAGATGTTTATTTATTTAATTATTTGTAACTAACACATAATTCATTAATATTTCAATTTAATTAAATAATGTAATATTATAATTTTGTATTAATAATGTAGCTATTATATTGTACTTATATGATCCTTGTTGGTCGAAATAAAGTATTTGATTTGATTTGATTTGATTTGATTAACCACGCGAGCGCGGGCCTGCGAGGGGCGATCCGGGCCCCCTGTCATTAATCAAATCTCTGTTGAAGCTGATTTTCCACCGGAGGGGCGAGACGATACGAGGCGAGGCGAGAATTGAAATTCGTATGGCTTCAATTCTGTCCGACAATAACATTGTTTGACAGTTTGAACTCATAGTTGGCCTGTTCGTGCGATGTCCAACTAACCCCAGCTTTGAAGCAAGCTTCTGACCTTCTTTTGCCACAATTTGCGGTCAATAGTAAATAACAACTAATGACAAGTTTATAATAGGGACCGCCGCGGCCAGAGCCCGTTTCACGAATCTAACTACAAGTTACAATTTACAAGCCGAAGTCTTTTCCTATCAAAATGTATTGAAAAGTGACTTTAGCTTGTAATGAGTAACGTTGTACCTTCGTGAAACGGGCCTCTGGCGGGGCGGCCAGGCCAGTCTGTGACAGGTTTTAATAAGCTTCAAGCGGAGTAAAAGTAGGAAAACGCTGCACATTTCGATTTCACGAAGCCATTGGACTTACTTAATCAATAACTAAATTGTATTGGTCATGGTTTTGTCTTAGAGATCCTTAGATCGAGGGAATATATCCAGCAGAAGGTTTTGTATGACCAAAGTAAGCCATTGAAAAGGTGTACCCCAAGGTAGCAATCGAGACCCAATCTTTTATCTAGGTCGATCAAATTTTTCTTGTTGTTTTTCTGTCCTATTAAGCCAGGAGACAACGTGACAGAGTTTCTTGGATAGAAATATTATAGCATGGACTCCTAGGATGCTTAAGAGATCCCTCATTGTCACAAAAACATATTTAGTGGCTTTAAACCCAATGAAATCATAGTTTTAAAGTGTTTTCCAGCTCGGCTCGTGAGCTGTGCCACGACGAATTTATAGACCTTAGCTTACCCTTCTAATAAGAACGCTTAGAAAGAGACGGACAGTGTATGGCTCTCGCGAGCCGTCCTGTGTAGCCGTGCAGGAGACGTAACCACGGCAACAAGCAACAAAAAATACTTGATTGTCTCATCTAATATTGATGCAGCAACAATTTACTTACGAGCCATTAGCAGTCTTCACCACTCTACCATACGTCGCGTCTGGCTTACACTCCGGTACAGTGCTAAAGAAATCGACGTTGAATCCGTCCTGCTCGCTCTCCTCTAGGAACTCTATCCTCTCTCTCATTTCCTCCAGACAGGGCGACGTGTAGTTGTAGGGGGGAGCGCCGATGGATGGGAAGAGGTCGAGATTCTCGTCGTCTGGAATTAGATGATAGGTAGGTACGTGATATGGCAAAATTCTTGTTTAATCGGATTTCAGGTACTTATACTTTTAAAATATTAATCATGTGCAAGCACTTCGGCGGTGATTACACTGCTTCGTTCGCTTAATGTGGTCGCCGAACTTGTTTCAAACTAGGAACTTCGACCAACGACTACGTCTTCTCGATAATCTGCCCGACTGTCGGTCACATAAACAGGCGATTGCAACTGTCGGTCACTGAATGCGGCTGACTATCGTCGTCTTCTTTTTCAACTAAAATATAATGTATTTTTCCACTGTTAAAAATACTGACTGACTTTAGTATGCCAAAAAGTGAAGAAGATAGTAATTTGAACAACTTTTCTCATGGGATCCACGAAAACGCGAAAAAAAATATGTTAAGTGTGAGTTCATTTAGAATTCATGTCGTACATGAATTCTAAATGAAATATATAGCCGTTTTTTCTTTTTTCAATAGTGATTGTGCTCATGGAAAAAGATTTTCAATAAAACCTCTTTTTATCATTCCAGCACGACTATCACGCAACGGCGCGCGTGCTCTCTCGATTTTTCTCGCACTATCCGTCTCTCTCTTATTAGAACACTTAGAACAAGAGGGATGGTGCGAGAAAAATCGAGACTATCACGCGGCCGTCCCATGATAGATGTGCTGATCATGACCGCCCAGCCCAATATACGATACCCAACACGAAGTAGTAATTCGTAAACTTAAACTAGGTACTAACACTTACAGCAAGACAACTTTGACAGCGGATCAATATCCAAGTCGATCGTCTCACCCCCCTTTATCACTCCAGTGATCTCGTCCACGCAATAACAGACATTATTCAAGCATTGCATAGGATTAAAATTGCCGTCCGATGTGCAACGGAGACCGACCACAGGCTGAGGGACTCCGGGGGATATGGTGGTCTTGATTTTGTGGTGAAGACGGGAACAACCTAAGGAATTAAATTAGGGTTACCAGGCTAAATAATACTAGTGGCAGTGTGGCCAGTAGAACTCGCGAGTCTGCCGATAAAAGAAACAAAAAAAAAAACTTAAGCAACAATGAACTTCTATGTGATTGTTGAACCTGCTCACAAAATTTCACGAGAATCGGCTGAGAAATGCGATCTGTAGATAAAAAAGTCGGACGCCGGACATAAGATATAAATTACAATCTTGGCCCAACCGAGCTGAAACGGAGAGCTTCGCTCTTTTCGCTCGCTCGTTCAACAACAATTGATTCTTTACTTATATGGTCCTTCGAACCGGATTTCATTATAGGCTTGTACCTACAGGTAGGTAGGCATTTTATGATATAACTAAATTCGTGATATAACCAATTTTTCGTTTCTTTGATTTTCCTTAGACTTCTTTTGCTCCGTTTATGTGCTTCGATAATGTGATTGCGCTTACGTCGGGCATATAGCGTCCGCCTCTCTCCTACTTACATAATTGGGATGGGAGCTTTGGCAATACAAATAATGCCTTTGTTAATGTTTAATGGCAAAATATACAAACCACAGTGCATATTCCGTTCAGTTACTGCACCCTGATGAAGGACTTCCCCAAACAGCCGCACTCCTTCGTCTGATTGGCAGAAACAACTGAAAAAAGCATTTTTTTCATATAATACGGGTGTGTAGACTTGACAATTATTATTACTCCGAAAGAAAGAAGGCAAAAAAACATGCCTAGTGACGAAAATCCCATTCAGATAATTACGAAGCTACAACCGTTTTGATATTGCTTGTTAGAGAGAGAAAAAGCTCGCAGATAGTGACGTCACAATCTGCGAGGGTCATAGTAGTATTCATTAGATCTACACTCCTATTAGGTATACAGACATTAATTCGCTACGCGCTAATCAGGCTCACCCCGCCAGTCACCCGTCACGAAACTAGACCTCTACCTACGCTTATTTACTACGCATCGGGGTGTCAAGATATATTTGTGGGTGAGCGTGAGGTGAGCTTAAAACAAGTTACAGAATAGGGGGCTGGTGCTGGTAAGTAAGATAAGGCCTCACCACAGATATAGATATAGGTACATAGATCAAGCAAATGCATGTACCTACTTCGCGTGTCCGAGTTGGCACTCCGACTGACATTCCGCGCGCGTCTCTTGTAGTAGCCGGTTTTCCGTGAATATTAAGAAAATGCCTTATTGCAGAATCGATTTTGCGGGGACAACGGGGAATTCACATCACTAATTCGCCCGTGTGACGTCACAGTAGGTAGAAAAAAGTGACACGGTCGGTTTTCATACAGATTGAGGTATTTAAGTTATCTACTGTATATCAATATCTGTGGGACTCACCACCTGGAACACAATACCAGATCTACAAAGCAAGCAGTGTTATTATGGCTGCGGTCTTCCGTAAGGTGGAGGTACCTCCCCAGTTTGAGATGGTCATTACTATAGGTATATGGTTTATCGGTCTGGCATATAAATCCTGCTATCACTACACTTCTTGGTTAAAAGAGCGTCGGCCATCCACTACCTCGATGGCTTGGCGGTTGACGATATTATGAAGATCACGGGTCACTCCTGACCCCGTACCATGGTGGGCCTTATCACATAATAAGTGACATGATATATAGAGCGTCCGTCACTGACACCGTTCTATAGAGCGAGACGACGCTCCTATCTTGTCACCTATCGCGTGAATAAGGCCGACCATGATGCGGGGTCTGGATAAGACTAGCTCAGATCGAGACAGCTGGCGTACTCGAAGACACCGAAGCCATGCCATGCCATGAGCCATGTTCAACGTTCAACAGTGGGCGATCGACTTGTGACTCTCCCATCCTGCCTGTGGCCCCTAGATGGGACAGAGGGCTTCCACAGTGCTCTGCCATCGCGTTTCGTCGTGAGCTACGCGCTTCGCCTCAGAAGACGTCAGCCCGATTGCCTCCGGGCATTACACTGACGCATGTCAGAAAATGATTATGATGACGATAACTTCGCATATACTTACGTCTGTGTAGGCACACAGTGGAAATGCTGATACCGGCCTTTCCCGTCACAAGCCGGTCGCTGCTCCAACGAACCGATCAGTCCCAGCTCGTGTCTATTATCATACTCGTCCTGTGCTGAGTGGCATTCCGACTCCACTGAAAATAACACGAACTTACTTTTGAGTTTGAGTAAATAATATCAAGGAAGCTGTAATATACCTACGACCAAATCTAGAGTAAGTATAACCCGCCACAACTGGGCGAGGTAGAAGTGAGATGGGCATTGTCATCCTCCATCCCTCCCATGCTAGCTACGCTACTGGGTCGTCTCTTTGAAGTATTCAAAGGCACACACAAACGAATCCTTACAACCCACCCACAGTTTTATTTTTTTTTATAAATAAATATTAGGGGACAATCTTACACAAATCGACCTAGTCCCATAGTAAGCTCAGTAAGGCTTGCGTTATAGGTACTAGACGACGATATATATAATAGATATAAATACTTAAATACATATAAAATATCCATGACTCAGAAACAAACATTCATGCTCATCACACAATTTTTTACCCTTACCGGGATTCGAACCCAGGACCTCTTGCTTCGTAGGCAGGGTCACTACCAACTAGGCTAAAGCGGTCGTCAAAAGTTAAAATATAAAGCTACGTCAATACTAACTTCTTCTACAAAAGTTGCCGCCCTCCTCTTGCACGCAGGTCAGCCCGTCGCCACATCGGGCCACGGTCGTGCCAGTCCCTGGTCCACCCATGCTGCAGTGATCACCTTCCACTGGAATCACATAATAATTGTTTCTCTAAGCTCCCAAACATTTCGGTTTACCCTACGGTCGATCGTAGGATGCCCTTCCAATAAAAGGCAGTGTGTTGCAACCTTTGAACTAGGCAGTTAAACGTCTCTTGCAATGAGCATTTATTTCGCGATGCCATGAAGCGGAATAAATGCACCACCTCCGGGTAAAAACTCGCAAAGGATCATGGAGGCTGATGCTGAGGCTGACCATAAGGGCCCTTAAGGCATCCCAAACAGAAAAATTGAGATCGATTGTGCCTCTTAATGGCCCGATTCTTATTGATCTCTGCGATAAGGATCTAGGCCAGGGCCCAGGCAAAAAATTAAAACTGCCGGCCATTCGAACTGTCTTGCTTTGCTACCTAGTTTAGTGTAGTAAAATTGTTATTGAAGCCTCGGAACAAGAAAAAAGGGGTTAGTCTAAGACGGTCCTGAACGCAATTTGCCTAGTTGGAGTTTTGCCCACATTGCAGTTTGACCAGCGAGCATTATGCCTAAAAGGCAAAATGCCTACATCACATTTTCGTCGTTTTGAGGATACGTTAGCGATATTGACGGAGCCCCGCGGAGCGGGGCTCCTATTTCTGGTATGTTGTAGGGCCTCCCCCTGCCCTATCCTCTAAATCACGTCATCGCTATGCTGATGCCGTAGCTGGTCGATCTGTCGCAGCCGACCGGAGAGACGCGCCCTCAAGAGCGCGTGAAGTTCGGGTTCCTCCAAAGGAGAAGCCCCCGCGCACCGATGTGGATAAGGAGGGTTTTACAACGGTGTCGAGGAAGCGCAAGCCGCGCAAGAGTCAGTGTGGTACTGCAGAACCGGTTGGTTCCGGTCTTCGGGTTGCCACACCGAGCAAGGCACTATATGTATCGCGCCTGCATTACTCCGCCACGGCTGATGATGTGGCGGAGTACGTTCGCCAGAAGATCGGTTTCTCGCTGAGGGTGTTCCAGCTGCGTTCACGCCACTATGTGCACTTCAGCTCGTTTGCGGTGCGCGTGCCGCGGCCACGCCGTTTCGTCGCCTAATAAATAGTATTATTTGTTGTTTTGGTTTCGTGACGCATTGGTTGTTACTGTAATGTCACGTAAATGTATTTATCAATAAATAAATAAATAAATAAATGTTTGCCCTTCGGGCATCTGAAGAAACCTAACGAACCTAACTTACCTAAGTGGTCACTTTACGTTTTAGGCATAATGCTCGGTGGTCAAACTGCAATGTGGGCAAAATTCCAACTAGGCAAATTGTGTTCAGGACCGTCTGAGACCAAGGCGAAAAAAGATAGACAGAGCATTACGAACACCCTATAAAGCCGGTTTACAAACAGGCCAAGTAAGTTTAGCATACGCTCACACACACATATCTACAAACAAAATTCTACAAAATCTTCAGCACGTGTCGCAATGCTCTCAAGGTCACCTATTTTGGAGTATTGTGCAATTTAATTTGTTTTTGTGTGCATGAGCGTGAGCTTAACTTAATTGGCTATCTAGGTAACACCCCCTCGACCTCATCCCCATTTACCATCAGGCGAGATAGTGGTCAAATGCGTACCTACGTAATAAAAAAACTCTTTTTTTCTTGGTCTGAGAATGTAGCTTCCTGAAGCGGGCCAATGGTAAGATGCATAATGATTCTTATGTAAGACTAGCATTACCGATAAAGGGTAGGCAGTAGTCGCAGCAGTTGCAAGTCGTCGGCGACAACAGCCACATGCCAGTGTGTGTCGCATTGTCGATGTTGCAGTGTTGTGAGGTCAATGCGCAGCCTACGTCAAAACTGTACGTCTGGGAAAGCAGTATAATAAACAGATAAAGTATTGCTGCACACAGCCATAGATACTAATCTTATAAATGGAAAAATAATAGTCTCTTTGGGGCACAGTCGGGAAATCGTTAATCGTTAGAAGAATGAGGATGAAGTATCTTAAACTACGGGAAACGAGTAAAAGGACTTTTTGAAAATAAATAAAGATTTTATTTTTTCTAAAATCCGTGTCGTGAGTCGTGACTGCCAAAACCGTATCTCTTTAATCTCTTATAGTTTCGGATTTTCCCTCACTGCCCCGTTTAAATAATACATCCTATACTAATACATATTATATATGCGGAAGTTTATCTGTCTGTCTACCCGTTACCTCTTCAACCGCAAAACCGATTGAGATAAAATTTGGTATAAAGATAGATTGAGTCCCGGGGAAGGACATAGGATAGTTTTTATCCCGGAAATCATTCCTTAAAGGGGTAAATGGGGGGTGAAAGTTTGTACGGAGCTACTTTATAAATGAAGTACCACGCGGACGGAGTCGCGAGTAAAAGCTATCTTGTATATATCAAGATTATCTTGTATATATATCAAGATTAAGGCCTCTTGTCCACGACACGGTGATTCAACCGTACGGTGTGTTAGCCGTACGGTTGAAAAAACGTGCTAGCTTGTACATGACACGGCAAAATCACCGGGCGAGACATTGGCTAAGTACTGGCTAGTAGCGCTTTTTACCCCGGGCTGTGTAGGACGTGCTGCGTCATGAATTTTCTTACGAAAAAAAAGATTATCGTTGCTTATTACATATATAGGAAACGGAAAATAGAAAAAAAAGGGAAAGAAGGTTTTGGATACATCCCATTTTAGAAAAAAGGTAGGAATATGGCGCGTTTCATACACTTATCATTATCAAGAATCAATTGAGAGAAGATGAAGACAAGTTTTACAATTATTTCAGAATGCAGAAAATTACAGGCCTTTCTTGAATCAATGTAATTAATAATTATTGCTTTATGCTCATTTTATAAAAAAAAACGGGAATCAGCGTATGTAAACCGTCACGCATCCGTGCATACGTCCGGCGCCGTTGACACACCCCGAAAGACTGCCATACAGTGTTGCCAGCACTGGAGTTCGATTCGATGCGATCTGAGCCTTGAAAAGATCCGAAAATAGTGGCGAGGATCCGCAAAGTACATTTTCATAATTTCTCGATATAAGTATTAGTGTTTAAAAGATATTAAGTATTTTTTTATACAACGACGGTGGCAAACAAGCGTACGGCCCGTCTGATGGTAAGCGGAGACCGCAGCCTACAGACGCATGCCATACCACAGGAATAACATGAGCGTTGCCGACCCTTGTTATTTTTGAAGGTTCGTCGTGTTGACAGCTGAAGGAACAAGTTCCCTCGCTCTCAACACAACGCATCCTCGGGAGCTCTGGCGACCTTGCTCACCTCCAGGAACACAACACTACTACAGAGCAAGTAGAAGTGTTATTATGGCTGTGGTTTTCTGCAAGGCGGAGGTACTTCCCCAGTTGGGCTGCTCCACATTCGAGCGGGATGATATTTCGCTGTTCCTAAGTATGTCCTTACTAGCTTAAATCTGCCATGTAAAGACGTTTGAAAAGATAAACAATTTAGCTCTTTATTCACTCACCCAGCACGTCTATCATGAGACGGCCGAGACGTACTCTCGATTTTTCTCGCACTATACTTACCTCTCTTTCTAACTGTTCTAATAAGAGAGAGATGGATAGTGCGAAAAAAATCGAGAGAGCTCGCGAACCACGCCGGCTCGTGATAGCCGTGCTGTTTGCATGAGCATTATTGTAGATTACAAATAAATAACTTTCACAAGGCGTATTTTTGATCATGACGTCAGAGTATAGCAAAGGGCGGGCGATTTTCGGACTTTATTTGCGTTTTTACTAGTTTTTTTATAAGAACTTTAACCACCGTGTGGTGTCGGGTTAGAATTTCACCACCCCCTTTCTTCCCGTGGGTGTCGTAAAAGTCGACTAAGGGGCCAGGGTTGAAGTGTGTTGTGGGCGATGGGCTAGCAACCTATCATTGCAATATCACATTTTGTCGATCTGTTATACCCAAATTTATGCTAAAAGTGGCGCTGGAACTTAAGTTTCATGTGCTCTGCCTACCCCTTTTTGGGAATAAAGGCGTGAATGTATGTATGTATGTATGTATGTATGTAACTTTAAAGAATAAATGAAAATAAGCATCTTTTATTGATATATTTTTGATTAACTAGAACTTTTAGAGACTAAAGCGGTTCAAAGTTCATTATTTGGTGGAGCAGGGCAATCAGGCACATTTCAGCGCTTTAATTTTTTTGCCTAATTGGTGTTAAACACCTATTTTAAATGATTGTTACGTATAGAACACGTCAAAATAAGCATTTTTTTCTTGAAAAACTTTTCTCTAAAGAAGTTTTTCCGCTCTTTTATAAAAAAAAACCACGAACAAGCTCCGCTCCTGCCACTAGGGTTGCCAGGTGGAAAAATACAAAAGCCAGATTCGGCACTTAATTAAGCCGGACATTTTACCCTAAAGGCCGGACGGACCTTTTTTGCGCTAATTATAGCTTTTTCAAAGCCGGACATCACGTTCTAAAAGCCGGACCATTCATAATAATCATAATATATCACTATAAATGCAAAACTAACCCTGTCTGTCTATCTATTCACTTTTCACACCGAAACGATCGTACCGTTTTGCATGAATTTTAGTACGGAGTAGATGATAAGTATTTTTTTCTTATTTTAATTGTGTATTCGTTAATCATGTGATTGTGTCTTAGATTGTGAAGAGGTAGATTTGTTTTCTTTTAAATGTTAATAACATTTTCAAGTTTTATGAGAATGTGCAGTAATGTTACTGCACATTCTCATAAAACTTGAAAATGTAATTAACATTTAAAAGAAAACAAATCTACCTCTTCACAATCTAAGACACTAAGTATACATATTTATTTCAGTCAAAAACAAAAAGATCCATTTTGGACAAATATATACAAACCTATACTTGGTATCTGTACAATTAGCAGATCTCATTAATTACTGGGATCTGCGTTATGGAAAACAAGACAAATAAGACATTTGGCATTTTCATACAGGTACCTACTTATAATCACACGCACGGCACGGCACGGCTCTGTTTTACTTACGATTAGTGTTCAAGGTTTAACTCGCGCGGGATACGCGGCCGCCAGGCAAAAAGCCTAACAAAAGCCGGACAGGCCGGACGAGTGAATATTTGGCCCGGCCCTAAAAAGACAAACATGTCCGGCTAAAGCCGTCCGGCTTGATGCCGGATGGTGGCAGGTAGGGTTGCCAGGTGTCCACCTGGCAACCCTACCTGCCACCATCTTCTAAACTATCCGCCATCCGAGTCGGTTTACGATTTGGTTTACGATACGAATTTTTTTTAAGTCCCGTACCGTTTAAATGACTGACCTTTCGATATCGATCTGAGAGAAAAAGTTTTACGCATAACACATACTTATTTCTACGCATTTTTTAAGATAAGAAGAGAAAATTTAAAAATAACAAAATTATTTAAAATGTTCTAAGTGCAAAAACCGCGCCCCCTAACCTAATCTTACCTAACCGTATCTTCTAATAATCGTGAATCGTCTGCCTAAATCTTAAAACAAAACAGTAAGTTATTATTTGTATAAGACCTATAGGAGCAGCAAATCATTCATCTCCCTAAGTCGCTTTTTTCATCGATTCTATACGTGCAATCCAGCACAGCTATCACAAGAAGGCGCGCGAGCTTTTGCGATTTTTCTCGCACTAACCGTCTCTCCCTTATCAGAACACTTACAAATAGACGTATAGTGCGAGAAAAATCGAGAGGGCTCGCGCGCCCGTCCCGTGGGATAGGATCCGAAATAGTCCGATTTGACTCAGGATCCGCACAAGATCCGCCAGAGGTCTGAATTATCCGAAATCGGACCAAAAGATCCGCACCGGCAACACTGCTGCCATACAACACTGGTGAAAATCACGCCGTGCGTAGACGCGGCGCGCCGAGGGGCAGTCACGGCGCACACGGCCGCGGCGCCGTGCCGTGGCGCCACCGTGCACGTCTACAAGCTTTCATAGTGATCCATACAACACTGGCCTAAGGCCTCTTGTCCACGACACGGTTTATCGCCGTGAAAATCTACGGTTAATTCGCCGCGTGTAGGAACGGTCGTCAGTGTTGTATGGATCACTATGAAAGCTTGTAGACGTGCACGGTGGCGCCACGGCACGGCGCCGCGGCCGTGTGAGCCGTGACTGCCATCGGCGCGCCGCGTCTACGCACGGCGTGATTTTCACCAGTGTTATATGGCAGTCTATCGGGGTGTGTCGACGGCGCCGGACGTATGCACGGATTCGTGACGGTTTACATACGCTGATTCCCGATTTTTTTATAAAATGAGCATAAGGCAAATAATTATTAATTACATTGATTGAAGAAAGGCCTGTAATATGGGATAAGACGCGACATATTCCTCCCTTTTTTAGGGTTCCGTAGCCAAATGGCAAAAATCGGAACCCTTATAGACTCGTCGTGTCTGTCTGTCTGTCTGTCTGTCTGTCTGTCTGTCTGTCTGTCTGTCTGTCCGTCAGTATGTCACAGGCATTTTACTCGAAAACCATAAGGTGTATTTGAATAAAAAATTGAGGATAGGGTGTATTTTGTTAACCGCTACATAGTTTTGCAATGAAATTACTAAAAAAGATTTTTTTTAGGGGTGCACTCCATACATAAAACCGAAAGTCAAAAATTATTTTTTCATTGCAAGCCCACGTGTGGTACATCAATCGACAGGCCTTTCAAAATAAATATAAGGTTTCTAAGCAATTTTTTGGATTATGTGAATAGATTCGGAGAGAATCGCCCCGAAAGTCACTAAAATTGTGTCCCCCCCCTCTAATTTTTGAACCGTGTACTTTAAAATTATGAAAAAAATCATGCTCATAGGGCTTATAAAATTCTTTCAGCGATATTTGTTTTGAACAAGATCGGTTCAAAGGTTTTCGAGATATTTATAAAAAATTGCCTTCCTTTAAGAAAATGACGTAAGTGCCATAAGTTTTCAGTAACGATATGACCTTCTTCATGTCAGACCCACCATACCCCTAGCAATACCCCTGGGGGTAGGGTGGGACTGAACCATACCACCGTAGTGCTGTGCACTATATTATGCTTTATAATATTTATCCCAAATGTCCTGTTACCGTTATCAGTATCACGCAGTGTAGTTGAAAAAGTTAGACAACCGTTATCTGTAGTAATGGTAGTAACCATTGATTTAGTATATAGAACTAGATGCACAATGTCAGCTCTAGTACATTTCAGTAGTTGCTAAAATAGCGTTAACTTATAACCTGCATCAAGATATTTCATAAAAAAAGAACTCAGTGTTTTAGACCTTAAGCACCATATTAGCAAACCAACATCAAAAGATTAAATACTTTTTAGTTTATTGAGACATACAATGTGAATTGACTGCTCACGTCAAAACTTTAGTTAGCGTTTAGCGAATGAATAGAGTCGCGTTATTTATTTATTTGAACAGAAAGCACATATAAATCTGGTTTCTTTATTTTACAAGTGGGGAATAAACAGTTTCAAATATTTGTACAAATATTATATACAAAACAATAGATGAGATTTACGTAAGTACATATAGTACAACAGACAGAGTCCATAAAAAGAAGTCATTTTAGTTTCCTTGAAATAGATTCAGTTTGTTAAATAATTGTATTTTCGACCTGCCTTTAGTTTTAAAACTTTCTTTTTTGCGATGTAATGTAAGCGTACAGTCAAGTAGAGATCAGCTGTCGATTTTATTAAAACGATCCTAAGGGTTTTGAATGTCACTCTCATGATCATTCGACATCTATAAAACGAGTATTACGAGATATAAGGTCAAAAATGAATGATGATGAAAATTGGCAACAATTTGCGCATTTCCAAATGATGTGTTGGGATTGTAGTATAGAATTTTATTATAGTTCATTAATGCTATTAGTTACCTTTTGCCAGAAGGCAGAAGATAAAGCTAAGTATATTGGAAGTAATTGAAATTAAAATATGTAGGTAATGGAAAGAAATGGGCTTAGGTACGTTCATGAGAGGTGTGGCAGTTTTAGTCAACCTGTTCTTCCATTTTTTGTCGTAAACCTATAATATATCCGAATCATTAAAATGAGCCGAACAAACGACACGCGAGTCGTTTGGTTTAAAAAAAAACACCTCGACTGTCGCGTGCTATGACTGCAGCCCATTTTGCACGTCGCTGAGGATTTTTGGAAATCTTAAAATGAAAACCATAATTATGTAGGTAACGACATCATAAAAAAAGTATCTATACCGACTCCTTAGATTTATGTTCCGTGACTTTGCCATTTGAACTAACAAAAATAATTATTTAAAACACGTTCAAAACTATTCAATTACAATGAGTTTACACAAATTTCGTTATGTTATGAAAATAAATTATTTAAAGAAATAAATCCCATCTTTTTTCAAGTTTTTTTGTTGGTATTTACGCAGTTATTGACTGAACATTTCGACATAACTGACAACCAACAAGCAAGTCTCACGGTTGAAACCAGACTAAACCACAAAATAGATAATAGTACATGTACAGAAAGGACACTCCTTTGATCTTTACGAAAGGCGCTTTTTTCTCAGCCAAAACATTAAGATTTATGGCTCTCTGACGTCCCCAACGTTGGGGCACCGGCATGTACTTGTAGCGATGAACGCAAATCGCGGAGTGTCCCGCGCCTGACTAAACGCAAAAGAACCGGCCGATGCGATTGGCGGGTGGTGTACTACGACCCTACAGCGCGCGAGCCGAGCGAGCGAAGCGAGCGTGCCGCGGCAGCGGCCGGCGAAGCACCAGAACCGACTACGGATATTTTTTTCGAATAAAGTTAGGTCTGGAGATTCGCCGGCCGCAGCCGCGGCACGCTCGCTTCGCTCGCTCGGCTCGCACGCTGTAGGGTCGCAGAGTCGCAGTACACCTAACACTCCTCCTCGCTTCACTCGTCGTCGTATCTACACCGACCTGCCTTATAGTATAGGTTGGTTATGAACGTGGACGTATTGCAGTTACGATACAGGTATGAAGATAAGATAATACCCCGCGTGCCAAGGGAAAATTACTAAGGCCACTGTAGTGTCACAGGAAATTCTTTTTTACCCATGACACTACTGGCAGTGCCAAGCAGTAGTGCCTAAGGTAAAAAAGGTCCAGAACGGCTTTCGTTTTTTTCAGTTTAATGAAATTAAATTTTTTGTACCTATTTCTTTTTCTATTTTTCCATCAAATCCCAGCACTACTAACGGTGGTATGGTTCAGTCCACCCTACCACCAGGGGTATGGCTAGGGGGTATGGTGGATCTGACATGACCTTTTTAATAGGGACGGAACCCTGGTTGTGCGTTGTCCGACACGCACTTGGCCGCTTTTTTCTTATTTCTATTTTCCGTTTCCTATATATGTAATAAGCAACGATAATCTTTTTTTTCGTAAGAAAATTCATCACGCAGCACGTCCTACACAGCCCGGGGTAAAAAGCGCTACTAGCCAGTACGTTGCCAATGTCTCGCCCGGTGATTTTGCCGTGTCATGTACAAGCTAGCACGTTTTTTCAACCGTACGGCTAACACACCGTACGGTTGAATCACCGTGTCGTGGACAAGAGGCCTAACACTTTGGCACCCGGACTTAAAATGGAACAATACACCAGAAACCGACACAACTCGCTAGGCGTGTAGGTTCATACTACTGCCCGCCGACCCGGCATCTGAGCAAACATTGCGAGTGCCTACCAGGCGGGTTCTTGGTTGCGAACGTGTTAAGTATACTCACCCTGCAAAATCCATCATCACACAATATCTGACTGTACACCACACCAAAACACACAAACAAAGGGATCAACGTGTATAAAGCCATTTGTTTAGCATTGCTGTCCGTGTTCTACTGATTAATTCTTGCTCTTATCGACGGGAAATAATCATAATCGACTGATAATTGATTTATAGGTAAAGCATTTTAATCAGCAGATCTTGAAGATAGTCTACGTCAATCGCATTGTAAAGGGCAAAATTAGAAACATCCCGTTTTAAACTAGACCAGAGGGTTAGGTAATTCACGTAACGTTTTTAACGCGCAATAGGTAGCTACCACATAGATACAAAGCTGTCATTTTTAGGGTTCCGTAGCCAAATGGCAAAAATCGGAACCCTTATAGATTCGTCATGTCTGTCTGTCTGTCTGTCTGTCTGTCTGTCTGTCTGTCTGTCTGTCCGTCGGTATGTCACAGGCATTTTACTCAAAAACCATAGGTTGTATTTGAATAAAAAATTGAGGATAGGGTGTATTTTGTTAACCGCTACATAGTTTTGCAATGAAATTACTAAAAAAGATTTTTTTTAGGGGTGCACTCCATACATAAAACCGAAAGTCAAAAATTATTTTTTCATTGCAAGCCCACGTATAGTACATCAATCGACAGGCCTTTCAAAATAAATATAAGGTTTCTAAGCATTTTTTTGGATTATGTGAATAGATTCGGAGATAATCGCCCCGAAAGTCACTAAAATTGTGTCCCCCCCCTCTAATTTTTGAACCGTGTATTTTAAAATTATGAAAAAAATCATGCTCATAGGGCTTATAAAATTCTTTCAACGATATTTGTTTTGAACAAGATCGGTTCAAAGGTTTTCGAGATATTTATAAAAAACTGCCTTCCTTAAAGAAAAGGACGTAAGTGCCATAAGTTTTCAGTAACGATATGACCTTTTTCATGTCAGATCCACCATACCCCTAGCAATACCCCTGGGGGTAGGGGTAAGTAATACGAGGTATAACAACTTATCATATAAGGGTCATAATATATACGCATAACTTTGTTTAGTATAACGTTCATTGCACATAACGAACGAAAGATATAATGTCAAAACATATAATCTCGTAAAGTATAACGTACTTTAGAAATAATATCAATTGATATATCGATTAAAGCGTATAATATTCATAACACCTAAGGTTTATAACATATATTGTTCAATTTATCAAACATCAAAATGTATAATGCTCGTATAGTATAATTGGGAGGAATCAAAAAAATATATAACCTGTTTTTTTATTTTTTTTCAGTAGAATAGACATATTTAAGAAACTAATTTCGCTGATTTTGCAATGCGACATTTTTTTTTTTTTAAATAATAAAACAATTATTGTATATGATGACGTCAGAGAGGGACAAGTACGCTTCTTGAACGCATTTTATACGAACGCAACCCACATACTACTGTCATTAGTGTCATTGATAGTAGAGTGACATTGACGTCAACGGGTCCAAATTAAATGAAAAATTATTTTGAGCGATGTTTATTTAAGAAAAAAAACTGTTCATTTACACAATGCACATATAATTAATTTGATATATTTCGGTAAATTTTTACAAAATATTCATGACACAATTTTTATAAACTATTGCATGAGAATAAAACATTTGACTACAATTCGGACTTACGACTTTGAAGTTTTGTAAAGACCCTTTTACAACAAGTGACATTATTTTTTGTCCTTTTTGTCTCACTTTGTCATTAAGGAAAAAATGAGATGCAAATTTAGTGTGATATGACATTTTATATAATTCTCTACGTTTTTGCGTGCATTCTATCCTCCTCCTAATACAGGCACTAGTGACGTCACCGTGGCACTGCTGTTTGAAGGTCATTAAAGGTTATATATAAAAAAAAGATATCTCGTAGGATATTGAATATTTAATTAATCTAATAAGTACATATTGCTCAGAAAACCTATCCCTCCAAATGGTTTTGAGTTTACTATACACTTGTAAAAAAATGGTTCATCCCAATTGGCTTCAGTCATTTTAATAGCAATGCCGTATGAAGAAAATATGTGAATTTCTTAGAGCGATAGCCTCAACTTGAGTTTGAAAAAAAAAACAATACCGTTTGTAAGATTGATATTAAATTTATTTTGAGATCAAACACGTCAATTATTTTAACCTAACCTTACCCAATCGCCAGCGTGTCGACGCCACCCCGCTTCGCGGGGTGTCTATTTGCGCTCTAAGGGACACAAGGCAACCCTAACCTAACCTACAAGTAATACCATTTATAAGAGTATTAGTTGTTTTTACTGCGGGGGGCTTCACCCCCCGAGCCCCCTTTGATGTGGCCTCCGCCCCCCCTTTTCCTGGCTGCCCTAGCTTAATTTTCCGTATTATAATCCTTATACGAAAATATATATGCGTATGATCTGTATACGTTATGTTTGTTATACGAAAATATATTATATGGTATGATCGTTATACGTTATGTATGTTATACTAAATGAAATTAGTCAATTTGAGTCATATAGAAAAAATGTTATATAATATGATTATTATGGCAACTGACCGTTATTACTTATAAAAGTATTGGTATTGTTGTTATAGCTAACGTTCATTATATCTTGTGAACGTTATTAATATGAAATTATATATTTTGTTGTTATATCTCGTGGGACGCACCCGTGGGACTGAACCATACCACCGTAGTGCTGTGCACTATATTATGCTTTATAATATTTATCCCAAATGTCCTGTTACCGTTATCAGTATCACGCAGTGTAGTTGAAAAAGTTAGACTACCGTTATCTGTAGTAACCATTGATTTAGTATATAGAACTAGATGCACAATGTCAAGCAAATATGCCAAGAAATGTGCCCCAGAGCCCCAGAATGACAGCTCTAGTACATTTCAGTAGTTGCTAAAATAGCGTTAACTTATAACCTGCATCAAGATATTTCATAAAAAAAGAACTCAGTGTTTTAGACCTTAAGCACCATATTAGCAAACCAACATCAAAAGATTAAATACTTTTTAGTTTATTGAGACATACAATGTGAATTGACTGCTCACGTCAAAACTTTAGTTAGCGTTTAGCGAATGAATGGAGTCGCGTTATTTATTTATTTGAACAGAAAGCACAAATAAATCTGGTTTCTTTATTTTACAAGTGGGGAATAAACAGTTTCAAATATTTGTACAAATATTATATACAAAACAATTGATGAGATTTCCGTAAGTACATATAGTACAGCTGACAGAGTCCATAAAAAGAAGTCATTTTAGTTTCCTTGAAATAGATTCAGTTTGTTAAATAATTGTATTTTCGACCTGCCTTTACTTTTAAAACTTTCTTTTTTGCGTAAGCGTACAGTCAAGTAGAGATGAGCTGTCGATTTTATTAAAACGATCCTATGGGTTTTGAACGTCACTCTCATGATCATTCGACATCTATAAAACGAGTATTACGAGATATAGGGTTGAAAATGAATGATGATGAAAATTGGCAACAATTTGCGCATTTCCAAATGATGTGTTGGGATTGTAGTATAGAATTTTATTATAGTTCATTAATGCTATTAATTACCTTTTGCCAGAAGGCAGAAGATAAAGCTAAGTATATTGGAAGTAATTGAAATTAAAATATGTAATGGAAAGAAATATGGGCTTAGGTAGGTACGTTCATGAGAGGTGTGGCAGTTTTAGTCAACCTGTTCTTCCATTTTTTGTCGTATAACCTATAATATATCCGAATCATTAAAATGAGCCGAACAAACGACACGCGAGTCGTTTGGTTTAAAAAAAACACCTCGACTGTCGCGTGCTATGACTGCAGCCCATTTTGCACGTCGCTGAGGATTTTTGGAAATCTTAAAATGAAAACCATAATTATGTAGGTAACGACATCATAAAAAAAGTATCTATACCGACTCCTTAGATTCATGTTCCGTGACTTTGCCATTTGAACTAACAAAAATAATTATTTAAAACATGTTCAAAACTATTAAATTACAATGAGTTTACACAAATTTCGTTATGTTTTGAAAATAAATTATTTAAAGAAATAAGTCCCATCTTTTTTCAAGTTTTTTTGTTGGTATTTACGCAGTTATTGACTGAACATTTCGACATAACTGACAACCAACAAGCAAGTCTCACGGTTGAAACCAGACTAAACCACAAAATAGATAATAGTACATGTACAGAAAGGACACTCCTTTGATCTTTACGAAAGGCGCTTTTTTCTCAGCCAAAACATTAAGATTTATGGCTCTCTGACGTCCCCAACGTTGGGGCACCGGCATGTACTTGTAGCGATGAACGTAAATCGCGGAGTGTCCCGCGCCTGACTAAACGCAAAAGAACCGGCCGATGCGATTGGCGGGTGTTAGGTGTACTACGACCCTACAGCGCGCGAGCCAAAGCGAGCGAAGCGAGCGTGCCGCGGCAGCGGCCGGCGAAGCACCAGAACCGACTACGGATATTTTTTTCGAATAAAGTTAGGTCTGGGGATTCGCCGGCCGCAGCCGCGGCACGCTCGCTTCGCTCGCTCGGCTCGCGCGCTGTAGGGTCGCAGAGTCGCAGTACACCTAACACTCCTCCTCGCTTCACTCGTCGTCGTATCTACACCGACCTGCCTTATAGTATAGGTTGGTTATGAACGTGGACGTATGGCAGTTACGATACAGGTATGAAGATAAGATAATACCCCGCGTGCCAAGGGAAAATTACTAAGGCCACTGTAGTGTCACAGGAAATTCTTTTTTACCCATGACACTACTGGAAGTGCCAAGCAGTAGTGCCTAATAAGGTAAAAAATGGCCAGAACGGCTTTCGTTTTTTTCAGTTTAATGAAATTAAAAATTTTGTACCTATTTCTTTTTCTATTTTTCCATCAAATCCCAGAACTACTAACGGTGGTATGGTTCAGTCCACCCTACCCCCAGGGGTATGGCTAGGGGGGGGTATGGTGGATCTGACATGACCTTTTTAATAGGGACGGAACCCTGGTTGTGCGTTGTCCGACACGCACTTGGCCGCTTTTTCCATTAAAAAATTGTCATTTATATCTACCTAACGCACGTGTACAATGCGTTACGTGATGGACCAGAGCTATTACCACTAAAATCGAATCTCGAAGTCATCGTACCTATATCTCCGCCTCTATCACACTTATGGTTTAAGATACTCGACTGACAGAGACAGATATATACGAACTTGGAGATTCGATTATCTGCACTGCAAACTTCTGCACCGCTATTCTTTAACTTGTTTTAATATCATTTCACCGTCATTTCACATATATATATATCCACATGTATATAAGAATAAGAATAATTTATTGAAAAACCTTATTGCTAACGTTACATTGTATTGTATATATAGTATCTGTACAACTTTAAAGGGTCGAACAGACTGCCAGCGGGGCGGTAGCGGCGCTTGACGAGCGCGTGATGCGCGCGGGACGGCCGGTCACACAGAGCATCGCGCCATCAACCAGCCGGCATCGCGCGCGCGTCCCGCGCGCATCGCGCTGGCCTCGCGCCATCAACCCGCCAGCACTACGTACGCACCGCGCGCTGCGCTGTCTGGCGTCACACGTGCGCGGCGGGTAGCGGGTGGCGGGGCGCGTTGCCGACGGGGCGCAGCCTGTTTGACCGCGCTAGCGGTTTGTAGGGAAATATCGCGCGGCGCGCCCGTCGCCGTCGCACCGCGCGCCCGCAACGGTGCTGTGTGTTCGACTCTTAAGAAGTCCACGAGGCGGAGCTACGGTAGCCTAGTGGTTCAGGCATGCGGCTGTCAAGCGGCGGGCGTGGGTTCGAATCCCGGCGGCCCGTACTAATGGGTTTTTCGGAAATCATATAAGTACAAAATATTTAGCTTTTCGATAAAGGTAAACCGGTGTTATCCCAAAATAAAGTCTAGTTTTCCCTCTGGTTTTGAAGGTCAGATGGCAGTCGCTTTCGTAAAACTAATAGTGCATATATGCCGAATATTGGGCTTAGGTGTCAAAGCGGACCCCGGGCTTCTTTAGGGGCACGGCCGGTGTAGTGTATGCGAGTAGCTCAAACAGCATACATACGCTGTCTCGTGTGTCCCTGTATTGGCGGGAAAGATAACTGTCACTGTCATTGTCACGAGAGCCGAGGCGAGAGTGCAACAATTGGGAAGTGAGTTATTTCGAATACGTGGGCATTGCCGAGCCAGTGTTTGGTTAAAGTAAGCTGAGGGGAAGCATTAAACAAACCCTACAAGTGGCGACGAGCAAAAGGTAACTTATTGTACTAAATTCGTTAGTTTCGGAAACCATAGACGTCGGTACAATTTTAGGTTATAATTCCAAGAACCAAATATTTGGGAATATTTTGGTTTAATATCATTAACAAACACAGGGAAACACTGTTATTTACAACAATAACATTAGTCCTTACTTCAAATGTAATAAATCATTATGAATTAGTCGAAATATAGTCGGTGCAAGTTTGTTTATACCTATTTTTACCCGGCGTAAACAAAGTATGGAACTAGAATAGCGTAAATAGTTTAAAGGAAATGTTATTTTATTTAAATGAACATTCTTTAAAAGTAGTTTGTTTAAAAAGAAAAATGATATCTACACTTGGAGTGAGAACGGGTTACCATGTCAAGTTATTATGATATTGAGTATTGCCCGATTTGCCCGGCCCATCAAAGGGGTTATTCACTATATCTTTACCTGGTTCAGATTTATCTATAATAAAGTTGTATTAATACACAGTTGTGGGAAATCAAATGTCATTAAATAAAATTATGAACTAAGTCCAAGGGCTAGCTCTATTGGATAATTCATCACTTGGCACTGAGTTTCAGTAATGCCTGTGGTAAATTATGAAAATAACCTCTGTATAGGCTAGACTATGACTGACACTGTAGTAAATCACAAATTAGTAGTTATTATACATCTATGTGCCTACATCAATAAGCTGGGTATATAGTCGGGTTAAACAGGTTCATACTTCATATCAATTCTACTGCTATATTAAAATTAAATGTGGCTGTGTAAACGGCTTCCATTAAATTGGAAATTGTCTGGTAGTTCAAATGAATGCCTCCATTCAATTGGAATTGGTCGACATAACCTCCATTAATACAGAATCCCAACATCCCAAACCGGCCGGTAATCATGGGGGATAAGAATGATTACCCTCCAATAAAAATATCGAGTCACAACCAGCAACAAAACAACAACAAAGTGCCTACAGGCAGTATTACCAACACTAATAACCGGAACCACACAAATACAAACAACAGAAAGAACAAGAAACAAAAAACAAGAAATTTAGGTCCCAATCCGGCTGGTCCCCGTGGGACATCTGACCACAACCCTCCACCTAAAAGTAACACCGAAATAACTACCAAAGAATCATCAAAAATGTATATTGCAACTGTTAACACCCGAACATTAAGCTCAGAGGAAAGCCTCCTAGAGCTAAAATTAGCCTTGGAAAAAGTCAACTGGGACATAGTCGGACTCTGCGAAGTAAGGAGAGTGGGCGAAGAAATAATAGCAAACCAAAATCACTTATTCTACTACATAGGCGAGACCCCAGGCTTACACGGCGTCGGGTTTATCATTAAAAGCACACTAGCCTCCTGTATAGATAAGTTTGTTGGCATATCAGAAAGAATAGCAATTCTAAACTTGAATCTTCCAGGTTACAAAGATCCCTGGTCAATAGTGCAAATATACTCCCCCACTGAACAAGCTGATGACGAAACAATAGAAAAGTTCTACAACGATTTAAATGAAGCATTACTAACACATGCTCACAAAAACCTCATAGTGATGGGCGATTTCAACGGACAACTTGGTGATCGCAGATGCGAAGAAAAGTCAATCCTAGGACCATACACCTACAACAATAACAAGTCAAGAACCAGAAATGGAACAAAACTATTAAACTTCGCTTTGGAAAACCAGCTAACCATCCTGAACACCTGGTACAAGAAACAACCCAAGAGAATGTGGACTTGGAGATCGCCAGATGGCAAATCAAAAAACCAGATCGATTACATCACTACAAATAGACACAGGTGTTTTACGGACATGAATGTCATCAACAAATTTAACTACAACACTGATCATAGATTGGTGAGAGCCGAACTATTGCTGAAACAACCAAAAAAAGCTAGACCTAGACACGACCCAAGCAAGTCACAAAATCACCACTACCAGAAACTGACAGAAACCATGGCACAGAATCTTACAGACTACAAAAACAAAACCTCACACAAGAGTGTCAAGGAAAAGTACAACTTATTCGAGACAACCATCAAGAGGACCACCCAGCAATGCGCCAGTAAGCATGGAAAAGATACACATTGGATGTCAGCCAAATCAAGTAACCTGCTTGAACAGAGAAATACCCTAATCAGTTCAAAGGACACAACTGGAAGAAGGAAACAGATTGCCAAACTAAGCAAAGAAATTAATGCAAGCCTAAAGTTAGACCGGGTAAACAGAAGAATGGAAACAATTGAAAATCACATACTTAAAACAGGCGGCATCAAGAAGGCCTACAAGGAGCTAAGCCAAAACAAGAATTGGATCCTAAAAATTAAAAACCACAGTAACCACCAAGAACATGGAAGACAGGCTATCATAGAAACTGCCACTTCATTCTACAAGAAACTGTACCAGTACACAACTGACGGTAGCAAAACAGAACTCAACAATAACTCTGACATTCCTATCATCCTGCCGGAAGAAGTTGAAAAAGCACTGGAAACTCAAAGTAAAGGGAAAACCCCGGGACCAGATGGGATAAGCAACGAGGTACTGAAACAAGCCAAACAAGCGATTTTACCCACCCTCACAGGTCTCTACAACGAAATCCTAAGTACGGAAACCATCCCCGACCAATGGTCGCAATCCAATATAATATTTATATACAAGAAAGGGGACAAACATGATATCGGTAACTACAGGCCCATTAGTCTGATGTCTAATCTATACAAAATCTTCGCAAAAATTCTACTTAAACGTATCGAGACAAGATTGGACGAAGAACAACCAGAAGAACAAGCAGGCTTCAGAAGAGGTTACTCAGTGCTCGACCACATTCATGCTGTGAGACAGATAATCCAAAAATACAATGAATACAACCTTATATACTACATTGCATTCATCGACTACAGCAAAGCCTTCGATTCTCTCATTCACGACAAGATCTGGGAGGCACTGAAGAGCCAAGGCATAGAACACAAGTACATCAGATTAATCAGGAGCATATACGAACAAAGTACATCACGCATAGAATTGGACAGGAAAGGCGAGACTTTTAGCATACAAAAGGGAGTAAGGCAAGGAGACCCCCTATCGCCAAAACTGTTCTCAGCAGTCCTAGAAATGGTATTCAGAGATTTAAATTGGAACCAGTACGGTCTGAACATAGATGGTCGCCAACTTACCCATCTAAGATTTGCTGATGATGTCGTACTGTTTGCTAAAGACTCTGAAGAACTCAACAAGATGATAAATGACATAGCTATAAACAGCAAGACAGTGGGTCTATCACTCAATCTGGACAAAACAAAGACGATGACAAATGGCAAGAAGAACAACATCAACATTGTAGGAAAGTTAGTAGAATATGTGGACGAATACATTTACCTGGGACAAATAATATCGCCCATAGACACCATGACCAGGGAACTAGAAAGAAGAACGGCTAATGGGTGGAAAAGATACTGGTCCTTAAAAGAAGTGTTTAAAGATAAAGTTCTCCTAACAAAGACGAAAGGTAAACTATTCAACACATGCATCTTGCCAGTACTAATGTATGGAAGCCAAACCTGGGCCCTGACAAAAGCTACAATCTCCAAACTAGCGTGCTCTCAACGTGCCATGGAAAGGAGTATGCTCGGCGTCCGGAAATCCGACCGGTTGAGAAACGCGGAGATAAGGCGTAAGACGAAAGTCCAAGACATCTCCACAAAGGTAAGAAGGCTCAAATGGAAGTGGGCTGGACACATTATCCGAGGCGCCGACAAGTGGAGCAAACGGGTCACCCAATGGTACCCTAGAGAGGGAAAAAGAAAGAAGGGGAGGCCCCAGAAGAGATGGGAAGACGACATACGGCAAGTGGCAGGATGCACCTGGAGCAGGGTTGCTCAAGACCGGAGCGAGTGGAGAAGGCTGGAGGAGGTCTTTGCCGAAGGGCAAACAGACACTAAATTTAAAAAGTGCGAAGTAGTGGAAAGATAGAAATATGAATCAAACTAATGTCTGTAAATAAAGGCTTTTTAATTTAATTAATTAATTAATTAATTAATAAAACCTCCATTAAATTGGAAATTGTCTGGTAGTTCAAATGAATGCCTCCATTAAATTGGAATTGGTTGACATAACCTCCATTAAATTGGAAACTGTCTGGTAGTTCAAATGAATGCCTCCATTAAATTGGATATGGTTGACATAACCTCCATTAAATTGGAAATTGTCTGTTAGTTCAAATGAATGCCTCTATTGAATTGGAAATGGTCAACTCCATTTAACGGGGATTTGTCGGGTATTTCAAATGGATACCTATCGGTTACCAATGCAATCAATATTTCAGGTCAAGATTGGGAAATATGACACAACAACCATCGTTCATGCTGGAGAGGTTAGATTTAGATGGTGATCGGAGCTCTATTGGTGGCAAATGGGAGAGATGGAAAAGGTCCCTGCTTATATATCTCGATGCATCTGAAATCACATCAGGACCAAAGAAACGAGCTACATTATTGCACTTTGGAGGAGCAAGCTTTCAGGATATATTCTACAATATACCGGATGCTAATGTTGATGCAGTCGATGGAGTGGATGTTTTTGACATAGCAATCAAAAAATTGGATGAATATTTTGTTCCAAAAACAAACCGGGTTTTCGAGCGTCATTTGTTCAGGTTTATAAAGCAAGAAGATAATGAAAAATTTGAAAGTTTTTTAGTAAGACTAAGGAAGCAAACCGAAAAATGTAACTTTGACAATAGAGATGATCACTTGATTGATCAAATCACTGAGAAGTGTAATTCACCAGAGCTACGTAAGAAAATCCTTACTCTTGGTGACAGCATAACCCTGGAAAAAATTGTCACTGAAGCGAATACCTTGGAAGTTGTGAATGACCAGTTAGAAGTATACGAAGACAGAAGACAAGTAACCCTGGACAACAAACAGGGTAACCAGGAAGTAAATGCTATATATAATAGGAATAGAAATGAAATTAGTCACAAAACTAAAGCAGGAGGAATGTACAACAAAAATATGAAACCTTGTGGGCGCTGTGGAAATAAAAGCCATCAAACGGATAGCAAAGAATGTCCAGCATTAGGAAAAGAATGTTTTTCATGTGGTAAGGTGGGACATTTTCGTCAATATTGCAGAACAACCAGTACAAAGAGGAAATTTGGATTGCCTCAGGGTACAAAAAGAAACAAAAAGGCCAGAGTGGAAGTTGATTATGTTTTCAACATTGATAATGACGCAACAGTTGAATGTACGCTAGGTGGAGTAAAGACCAAAATGCTGGTAGACTCAGGGTGTATGGTGAACTTGATAACACTTGAAACGTGGGAAACCTTAAAAAATCTGGGAGCCGTAGCTGTTAACCAGACACCCAATCCCAAAAAGACACTTCTAGCATATGGCAGCAGCACTCCACTCAATATTAAAGGATCATTCGAAACCAAAATTGGAATAAATGGCAAGGAAGAACCAACAACTGTTTACGTGATTGCAGGAGGCACAAGAGACCTGTTGGGAAAAGAAACAGCAACACTCCTTGGCGTTTTGAAAATAGGTGTTGATATCAACAAAATTGAGGACAAACCGATGTCACAATCGTTTCCTAAGATCAAGGATGTGCTCGTAGAAATCCCAATTGATAACAATGTACAACCAGTATCACAACCTTACAGGAGAATACCGCTGCCTATTGAACAAAAAGTTAAGAACAAGATTCAAGACCTACTTGACCGAGATATAATTGAAGAAGTCAATGGACCTTCAAGGTGGGTTTCTCCAATGGTACCGATTCTGAAAGAAAATGGAGACCTGCGGTTTTGCGTGGATATGCGTCGCGCCAACACCGCCATTTTAAGGGAAAATCACCCGCTACCCTGTATGGACAAATTATTGCCAGAAATTGGAAAAGCTAAATATTTTAGTAAGTTGGATATCAAAGATGCTTTTCACCAACTGGAATTACACCCTGATTGCAGACACATCACGACCTTTATAACATCGAAAGGGCTATATCAGTATAAAAGGCTCATGTTCGGAATCAGTTGCGCGCCAGAAATCTTCCAGAAGGTACTTGAGAAGCTATTGGTGAAATGTGATGGTGTCATCAACTTCATTGACGACATATTGATTTTCGGAGATAATGAAGAGCAACATGACAAGCGATTAGAGGAAGTGTTCCAAGTCCTTAAAGACAATCAGGTACAACTCAATGAACAAAAATGCATCTTCAAGGTAGAAAAAGTAAACTTCTTGGGACACGAAATGACATCAACCGGGGTAAAGCCGCTACCGAAATATATAGATAGCATTGCAAACTTCAGAGTCCCTACTACTACAGAAGAACTTCAAAGTTTTTTAGGGCTTGTTAATTATGTTAATAAGTGGTTACCCCATTTAGCTACGCAAACTGAACCCTTGAAAGAATTGTTAAGGAAAAAACTGGGGAAAAAAGCTGATATCAAATCGTATTGGACGCGCAAGCAAGACAGGGCGTTTACGGAACTAAAAGATGCACTGACCAAAATACAATCTCTAGGATACTACGACGTTAAGGACAAAACGCAAGTTATCGCAGATGCCAGCCCAGTAGGCCTAGGAGCTGTGTTAGTACAGACCGACTCTAAGGGTCCGCGAATTATCGCATACGGAAACAGGACACTAACAGATTGCGAGAGGAAGTACAGCCAAACAGAGAAAGAGGCTCTGGCTCTAGTTTGGGCAGTTGAGCATTTTAACATTTTCCTGTTCGGCAAGGAATTCGATCTGATTACTGATCATAAACCGCTGGAAATATTGTTTGAACCAAAATCTAAGCCTTGTGCTCGTATTGAGCGTTGGGTGCTCAGGCTCCAATCATATACTCACCATGTGATCTATAAACCAGGGAAGGTGAACATCGCTGATCCGCTATCTCGCTTATGCCAATTGATGAATTCATCTTCTAAGGGTGGAGATGAACACATACACCAAATCGTAGAGCAGGCAAGGCCATGCGCAATTTCAATGACTGCGATTATCGAAGCCTCAGAAACGGATGAAGAAATTAACCATGTTAAAAAAGGGGTCTATGAAAATGAATGGCATGAGATGGTAAAAAACTATAAGATATTTGAGAATGAGCTATGTTTCTATGGCAATATTTTGCTCCGAGGAAACCGAATTGTGATACCCCAGAAATTACGCAAAGGAGTACTTGATGCTGCACATGAGGGCCACCCTGGAATTGTAGCGATGAAAGGCAGGCTAAGGTCAAAGGTGTGGTGGCCAAGAATTGACAAAGATGCAGAAAATCTTGTCAAGTCTTGCAAGAGTTGCACTCTAGTGGGATTGCCAAATCCTCCAACACCTATGAAGAGGCGGGAACTTCCCATAGCTCCGTGGGTTGATGTCGCTATGGATCTGCTGGGGCCATTGCCTAACGGTGACTACTTGCTCGTGATAGTGGACTACTATAGTCGCTATAAAGAAGTAAAAATCACGAAAGTAATAACAAGCTGCCAGATTATAAAGTTACTCAAAGAAATTTTCAGTAGACTGGGTTACCCGATTTCTATTACTGTTGATAACGGCAGACAGTTCGTTAGCGAGGAATTTCGTACGTTTTGTCAAGAATGCAACATCACTGTTCAAAATACAGTGCCATATTGGCCGCAGATGAACGGAGAAGTCGAAAGACAAAACAGAGATATCATGAAACGTCTCAAAATCAGTCATCTTGAGAGAAGAGATTTGAAAGAGAGTCTGATGGAGTACCTACTAATGTACAACAGTACCCCTCATTCAACTACAGGCAAGTCTCCATCAGAGTTATTTTTTAGACGCCAGAACAGGGACAAAATTCCATCAATTGATAGATGGGAAAATGCAGTTGTTGATCTTGAGGTACGTGATCGAGACAAGATTCAGAAGGAAAAGGGGAAAGAGTATGGAGATAAAAAGAGAGGAGCTATTGAATCGAATTTAAATGAAGGAGATAAAGTATATGTCAAAAATATGGATAAAGTCAATAAGCTCAGTTCAAACTATAATCCAGCACCACACACCGTACAGAGTGCCAATAAGGGTGATGTCACGGTAAAAAATGACTTAACAGGGCAAGTGCTGAGAAGGAATGTGGTTCACTTGAAGAGGGTAGAAGGGAAGTGGCAGACCGTCCAAGGATTGGACCAGGAAGAGACAATGGAAGAGGAAAACAATGATAATGATAGCGAGTAAATAGGGCTGTGATTTAATATGCCATGTTCTTAAAATAATATATACTACTTTCTTATTGTTAATTAATACATTATCTTAAAATGGCTAGTAGGTACCTAATGAGAGATCTCAATGGAAAATAACTGTAAGACTGATTGCACTATTATAGAAATATACGTTGATTTGATTTATACATCGTTTGTTGTTATTTATCTAATTTAACATCAAGGGAGGGATGTAGTGTATGCGAGTAGCTCAAACAGCATACATACGCTGTCTCGTGTGTCCCTGTATTGGCGGGAAAGATAACTGTCACTGTCATTGTCACGAGAGCCGAGGCGAGAGTGCAACAATTGGGAAGTGAGTTATTTCGAATACGTGGGCATTGCCGAGCCAGTGTTTGGTTAAAGTAAGCTGAACAGTAAGGGGAAGCATTAAACAAACCCTACAGCCGGGAACAACGCTAGGAGTAGATTGTTACCTTAAGAAGTCTCCGAGGCGTCTCTAGCCCATGTAGCGCCCGTGTGCAAACATTACTCTAGCGCCCCCTATTATGTACGATTCCTACCGAACGGGCCGGGCCGGGTCGCTCGGCGCCGCGTCGCAACGGGTGCGCGACCGCGTTTTAATAGAGTGCAGTAGGCAAAAGCCGGACGGAGCCGGTCACATGTGACGACAGCCGACCACAGCCGTCCACGTCCGTCCGCGAGGAGCCGACCGGCCGCAAGTACATTCAAATAATAATACACCAACCCCATAGCTGCAGACCACATTTTAAGAAGATGAAACTTTTAACCCTCCCTTCGCTATATACATATATTAGAAATTGCTACTTTTGTTCGTAAAAACCTACACCTGTTTAAATTTAACCAAAACACTCGCAGATGTCACAAGCTGGAACTTCCTGAACCTAAACTAGAAAAATATATTAATGGACCATTTTACCGAGCAATAAAAATATATAATAAAATTCCCAACCAGATAAAAGATGTACCAACTGACACATCCTTCGTACCGTACACAGTCTAAAAACTAAACTTACAGATAAATGTTACTATTCCATAGCTGAATTTATGGAAGATACAAGTTTATAATGTGTTTGCCGTAATTTATAATATCAATAGGTAGGTACCTATCGATATTATTTATATAAAAATTATGTACATAGTCGTACTATAAGTTACCTGATTGTTGCTACACCCTTCCGGGGTCCATGTATCTCAGTTTTAAGTACTTGGTTGCAAATAAATCTTATCTTAACTTATCTAATATGAAATTTAATGTCTACATTAAAGCTTTCCGTTTACCCGTGTGGTGTCGGGTTAGAATTTCACCACCCCCTTTTGTGAAGTATGGTGAACCAACTCTATGGTTTGGTTACCATGGACACACTATTTTCTGTTAGAAAATTTATATGTCAAGCACTGATGTATACAAATTGTCCTACGTATTTTCACTATAAATAAAACTACATTAACATTAAATATATACTGCTTTATTCTTGTCACATATGGTGATCGTCAAGATCCACAAAACACAAGTTCATATATTTGAACTTTACATGGTAGCAGAGCTTTCGATGTTGCAAGAATACCAAATGTAAGTACCCATACAAAATGTCGAGTGCTAAAATAGACGTACTCACGAAAGACAACTATGATACATGGGTTATACAAGCAGAAGCCGTCCTAGTGAGGCAAAAACTTTGGAAATACGTTGAGACACCCTTGTCCTCGAACGCAACTGCCGACGACGTTGCTAAGGACAGATTAGCTAAATGTGAACTCGTCCTTATTATTGCTCCATCTGAGCTTAAGCAAATTAAAAACTGCGGCACTGCCAGAGAAGATTGGGACAAACTGAAAAATACTTACGCCAGTAAGGGACCTGCACGAAAGGCGTCTCTACTAAAACAACTGATCCTAACGAAACTAGAAGGACACGACGTACGCAGTCACCTAAACAAGTTTATGGACACAGTGGACAAACTGGCCGACATGGACATAATCATAAACGACGACTTGTTAACAATTATGATGTTGTACAGTCTATCTCCTGATTATGAGAACTTCAGAGTTGCTATTGAATCGCGCGACAGTCTTCCTAAGCCAGAAGAGCTTAAAACTAAAATATCAGAAGAATTTGAAGCACGTCACCATAACCAAAACATGACCAATACCGACGAACCTGAATCCTCATATGAAGAAGCGTTATACGCGTCCTGCCGAATTTGCAAACGAAGAGGTAACATCTTCAAACGCAAGAATCACAAAGTATGTACAAACTGCTGGAAGAAAAACAATGAGAGTTCTAAGAAACATAATGTTGACTCTCATCGGAACAATTATGCTACACAGTGCCTTCTTACACGCAACAAGAAGCCTGAGAACAATATTTGGATCCTAGACAGCGGCTGCACGTCACACATGACTTATCGACGAGACCTATTTAAAAATATCGAGATAACATCCAGAAAACTTCACTTCGCAACGGAAGACTGCACTGCAGAGATAAAAGGAAAAGGTACAGTCTCTTTCATTTCGAGAAATGGAGACGGTGAAGCGCTCACTCACCTGAAGGACACGTTGTACGTACCTAGTCTGTGCACTAACCTACTGTCAGTTAGCAAGATGATAGATGCAGGCTGTTCTGTCCTCTTCACAAAGAACAAAGCGACAGTCAGCAACCCAAAAGCTGGAATAACTCTCACTGCTCACAAAGAACAAGATGGTCTCTACCACATCAAACCAAGCAAGCATGAGTGCAACAACCTGGCCAATGATAAAGATGACATAGCTCCGACATCCTCAAACAAAACTGACTCGGCAAACATGAACATCTATGACTGGCACAGAAGACTTGGGCACATGAACGTCATGGATTTAAAACTTGCACTCCAAAACCAAAGTCTAGTTGGTTTGAACTTCGATGCATCAGAAGCATTACCTGAATGTGAAACCTGCATTCTGGCTAAAATGCACCGAGTACCAGCTCCCCGTGACAAAACAACACAACGTACATCTGAACTCATAGAAATCATTCACACCGACGTCTGTGGACCTATCCGAACGCCCACGTTAAGCGGAAATAAATACTTTGTCACATTTATTGATGACTTCAGTCGCTACAGTCGAGTCTACATGCTGAAAAACAAGAGCGAGGTCTTAGAGAAATTCAAAGAGTTCAAACAGATGGCAGAAACTCACACAGGCAAGAAAATAAAAGCGTTACAATCGGATAATGGGACCGAATATGTTAACAAAGAATTCGATGCTTACCTGAAACGCTGCGGAATACAAAGAAGGCTTAGTGCGCCTTACACTTCGCACCAAAATGGATTAGCTGAAAGGAAAAACCGTACTCTGATCGAGAAAGCAAGAGCGTTACTGATCGATTCGAAAGCACCCTTAAAATGCTGGGGCGAAGCGGTCATGACTGCAATTTACCTGTCTAACAGGAGTCTGAACAGTGCCATCCAAAACAAAACGCCATTTGAAGCATGGGTTGGCAGAAAGCCGTGCATTAATCACCTATACATCTTTGGCTCCAAAAGGTTTGTTCTTATCAAAGGTACCAGTGGTCACAAATTCGCACCAAAAGCAATTCCTGGCATCTTTATTGGATACTCTGAAACCTCAAAAGCTTTCAAAATTTTACTACCTTCCAAAAATAAAGTGGTCACATCAAAAGATATCCGTGTGATGAAGTCAATGTTTTACGACGAAACACACAAACATAATATCACCGATCTCTTCAACGATGAACCTCCAAAAGCTTTGAAAACGTCAAAACCTGATCGTAAACAAGTACCACTACACTTTGACGATATTGAAGATGGAGATGACTCACCACTTGACAGCATTAGCGAAACTGACAACGAAAATCTCGACACCACTTGGCAACAAAATTTGGTCAACAGCACTGAAGATGTTGAACAAGCGGAACAACTGGAACATGTTGACAACGAAAGCGACTACGAGTCCCTTTCTAGTTCCAACCATGTCGATGATGATCAACCAGTCAATATTGATGCTGAGGAAACTATAACCAGATCTTTGAGGAACAGGTCAACAATCTCAGCTCCTAAGCGATATGACGATTTTATCATGACAGCTGCTGAAGAGATTGAAAACCTGCACAAACCCAAAGAACCTGACACTTACAAAGAAGCGATGGAATCTCCTGACAAACACAAATGGCAGGAAGCTATGAAAAATGAGATGAAGTCATTAAAGGACAACCATACCTGGGACCTGGTCGATCTACCTAAGGGACGTAAAGCCCTACCAAGCAAATGGGTGTACAAAATAAAAATGAACCCTGATGGTTCCGTCGAAAGGTACAAGGCCAGAATGGTTATTAAAGGTTATTCCCAGATACCCGGAGTGGATTATGACAGGACGTTCAGTCCAGTAGTTCGACTGAGCACAGTGCGGTCGCTACTAGCAGTGGCTGTTCGTGAAAACCTAAAACTGACTCAGTTCGACGTAACTACCGCCTTCCTTAACGGTGAAGTAAAGGAAGAAATATACATGAAACAGCCCGAAGGCTATCGAGATGGGACGAAACGGGTCTGTAAGTTGAAACGCAGTCTATACGGCTTAAAGCAGGCACCACGTTGCTGGAACACATGCATCGCAGAGTTCCTGTTGAAATCTGGATTTAAACAGAGTGACGTAGATCCGTGTCTATTTGTCCGAACGAAAGACCGATCAAAAGTAATTGTGGCTCTCTACGTGGACGATGGGCTTGTAGCGCACAACTCGACAGCAGCAGGCGAAGAGTTTTTAAATGAACTTAGAGGAAGATTCAAAATTACTACCAAACATGCGTCGTACTTCCTTGGAATGGAAATAAACGTGCGAAAGGATAGCACTATATCCTTGTGCCAAAAGGCATACACAAAGAAAGTTCTAGAAAAATATGGAATGTCGAAGTGTAAGCCAGCACCGTCACCCATCATTAAAGAAAATGAAACGGTAGTAGATGAAGGCATCAAGACGAACTTCCCTTACAGACAAGCTGTGGGTGCTTTGGCTTACCTATCAGTAGGTACGAGACCTGACATCTCATACGCTGTTGGAGTCGCATCCAGAAACCTAGCAGCACCTACTAAGGAGGACGTCATGCTTGTCAAGCGCGTCTTCCGCTATTTAAAAGGGACGTTTGATAAGGGCCTGACATTCTCAAAGAACTCACCGTCACACTTGGTCTGCTACAGCGACGCAGATCATGGAGGAGACCAGACAACTGGAAGATCAACATCTGGGATAGTGTGCTTATTATCAGGTGCCGCTATTAGCTGGAGAAGCCAGATACAACCAACCGTGTCGATATCTTCAACTGAAGCGGAGATAATAGCAGCGAGTGAATCCGCACAGGAAATCTTATGGCTGAATCGATTACTCAACGATCTGACCAATATAGAGAAACCTGTCTTGAACTTAGACAATAAGTCAGCCGTTTATCTCGCACACAACCCAAAGTACGAGTATCATAAGCGCACAAAACATATTAAACTGAAACACTTCTTCTTACGGGAATGTGTCGCCAATGGAGATTTAGTTGTCAATCAAGTTCCATCCGAGATTCAATTAGCCGACATGCTTACAAAGCCTTCAAACGTCGGACGTGCTTTTTTATATTACAATAAGTTATCTTTCTTTACAGTTTCAAGTCTCTAGTTTAATAAATAATGTTTCCCCCATACAAACCTTGCACCCCTATGTAACCTCCTAAGGGGTGGAAATTTATAAAATGCAGAAATTACTTTTTTTGTATCTTAATAAGTAATCTCTCTACAAAGTCTCTGGCTCAAAAAAAAGTTTCCCCCAAACTAACTTTTCATCCCTTTTTAACCACCTTAAGAGTGGCTTTTTCCAAAACGCAGAAATTGCTTTTTTTGTATACTTATCAGTAATCTTTCTATAGAGTTTCAAGTCTCTAGTTCAAAAAATAATGTTTCCCCCATACAAACATTGCACCCCTTTTTAACCCCCTTAGGGGAAGTATTTCCAAAAATCCTCTCTGTTCGGGCCCAGACTAACAGATTTAAGTTTCAGAATGGGACTGAAGAATTTATCTTTAAATTCTTAAAACTTCCGAGGATGTGAAGTATGGTTTGGTTACCATGGACACACTATTTTCTGTTAGAAAATTTATATGTCAAGCACTGATGTATACAAATTGTCCTACGTATTTTCACTATAAATAAAACTACATTAACATTAAATATATACTGCTTTATTCTTGTCACATATGGTGATCGTCAAGATCCACAAAACACAAGTTCATATACTTGAACTTTACACCTTTCTTCCTGTGGGTGTCGTAAAAGTCGATTAAGGGACCAGGGTTGAATTGTGTTGTGGGACTTGTGGGCGATGGGCTAGCAACCTATCACTGCAAAATCACATTTAGTCTATCTTTTATACCAACATTTATGCTAAAAGTGGCGCTGGAACATACGTTTCATGTGCTCTGCCTACCCCTTTTGGGAATAAAGGCGTGAATGTATGTATGTATGTATGTATTAAAGCTTCAAATTCCTTTGGCAACTTGTAAAATGCGCAAAGGCGCGCTCCGGACCGGTCCGGTCGGTGGGAATTATGTATATAAAGCGCGCGGTCAAAATGGAATGGTTACAAAGTACCGCTAGGACTGCTGCGCCCGTGTGCACCGCACACCCTGCACCATAGGTGCAGACGCCTCTGAGAAGTCTACTCTACGATTCATAGGAAATCAACTCAAAAGCATCGCATCCTTGATTAGCTCGGCCTCGGTATTAGGCAACGCCAAGATTCAGCGCCGCTGTTTGTTCAACTTTGTTCCCTATCTCTTATCAGTGAACTCGGCTATCAGTTGATAAGGATGTTTGAGTAGTTAGGTAAGATGAGTTTGATCAGGCTTACGGCTGTGACGCACTTGAGTATTGAGAGCAACTTTGTCCGAGTTACAAGAAATATCTCTTATCAGCACGAAAAAGCATATTTTGCTGCTTGAAACAGTGAGATTCTTCCTTTGAACGACTCGCTACGCTCATTAACCAATTTTAGGATCGTTCGTTGCACATATAACTAGTTATTATTTTTGTACGAGCGAGCGAGCGTTCAAGCAAGTCAATTAATTTTGCCGTCCATAACAGTGTCTGCTTACATCAGGCGATCTGTATGGCGAACTACCATCGTCGCATATAAAAAAATAAATTAAAGGAGTTTTAAGTATCCGCCCACCTTGGCAGTACTCTGGCGAGAGGTGGCAGCTTATCCCACCAATCAAGTTGATGATTTAACATGATTGTTGGATTTCGACACAGTGCTGCCATCTGGTGACATAGTGCATTCTGAAAAACCCTCATAAAGTCACATTTTCGTATGTTTGTTAACAAAATTCCTTTTCGCCTTGTATCTTGTTTGAATTAAAGATAAGGGATCGTCAACACGTATCCAGTAAAGATACTATGATGTCTGGGATGCCATTATCTCAGATCAGGCAAATAAATGTTATTTAAATAATCTAGATATTACACACGGTTGTGAAATTATTCAAATACTAATTAATTCCCTCGGCCATGGATCTTGAAACTGTTTGAGATTGAATGTACCTAAAATCTTGTTCTTCAAAGTCGGGCACTCTTGGCAGAATGGTGTGGTACTTGGAGTTATAATGAACTGGTTTACATTGTAGCTCCATACAAACTTTTACCCCCCATTAGGGGTTGTTTTCCGAGATAGTAACTTTCCTATGTCCTTGCACGGGACTCAACCTATCTCTGTAACAAATGTCATCTCAATCGGTTTATCGGTTTAAGCGTGAAGAGTTGACAGACCGACAGACAGACACACTTTCGCATTTATAAAATTACTAGCTTCTGCCCGCGACTCCGTCCGCGTGGAACTCGTTTATATCGCAGCTCCATACAAACTTTTAACCCCCCCCCCATTTCACCTCCTTTAGGGGATGATTTCTGAGACTCAAACTATGTCTATACCAAATTTCATCCAAATCGGTTCAGCGGTTTAAGAGTGAAGAGGTAACAGACAGACAGACAGACAGACAGACACTTCCGCATTTATAATATTAGTATGGATGCGCCGTGCTTTCTTGGCAATGTGCAATGTGCTTCGATTTTTGCCGAACAATGGCATACTCGTATGAATTTCGAGGGTTATAAAAAATGAGGTAGGCATAAGAAAAGGTGGACGGATGGCGTGACGGTCATGAGAGTGACAAGGTGAGGGGTGATAGAGAGATAAATATTAACCGCCTTATTCATAAAACTTAAAATGCCTCTGCTAAATAGAATGTGCTTTGTCCCTTTCTTACGAACACAAATGTCAAAGTGACAGATAAGGACAAACGAATTTTAACGCCATTTTAGTTAAAACAGGCTTGTAGTACGTTTATGAATACGACCGTAAGAGTCCGCAGTAAGCTTGGCCGAATTGCACCTTCCCATACAAACGTAGTTACGCCCTCATTTTAAACCTACGTCTTGGATTGTGACGAAACTTTGCATATACAATGACATGAGGTATATCTATGTCTGTAATTAGTTTGTTTCCAGTTTATAAAACATATGTAATAGAGCAAAAACAAGTTTTGTGTGAAAAACTTAAATTCGCTGTATTTTTTTTACTATGGTACCCGAACCTACATAAACTAATTACTGACAGATATACCTCATGTCATTGTATATGCAAAGTTTCGTTACTATCCAACACGTAGTTTTAAAATGAGAGCGTAACTACGTTTGTATGGAGAATCGAGCTTACTGCGGACTCTTAACGAAGAAAAATTGACTAGATATCTGTTCCGATCCGACCAATAATCCTCGACTCGTAACTAGTTACTCTGTGTTAGCGAACGCCATCTTGGCTCTAGAGCCAAGATGGCGTTCGCGTAAGTTCACTAATAGTGTGCATGCTTAGATAGCATGCTCGGCTCACCTCAAACTACACCTGAGAGTCGAGTAGGTCGCCAGATTTTTGTTTCGTACCGAGGAATATACATATATGTATTTAGTATAGTATTCGAGCTCTGGCCAGTGTCAGCGTGCCAGCCCTACCGGAACCTAATGGCCTGGCGCGTGAAGACGGAAAGACGCCCGACGGACTCACCCTCGTGCCGTGGCAACGGGGACGGCCATTAATCTGGGACGCTACATCCGTTGACACCCTAGCGCCGTCCCACCTCGGCACGACGTCGTTGAAGGCGGGCAGTGCGGCCGCTGTTGCTGAAGCTGCAAAGCGCCGCAAATACGCATCTTTAGGTGACAGTTACGTATTTGCGGCGTTTGCCGTGGAAACCTTGGGTCCATGGGGACCGGAGGCAATAAAATTATTTAAAGAAATTTCGAAAATGTTCATCCGCTCCACTGGTGACCATAGGGCTGGCTCGTTCCTCGCTCAACGCATTGGCATTGCCATTCAGCGAGGCAATGCAGCCAGCCTTATGGGCACCCTACCGAGTGGTATTGATTTCGGGGATATATTGACGACCGTTTTAGCCTAGTTGGTAGTGACCCTGCCTACGAAGCAAGAGGTCCTGGGTTCGAATCCCGGTAAGGGCATTTATTTGTGTGATGAGCATGAATATTTGTTCCTGAGTCATGGATGTTTTCTATGTATTTAAGTATTTATTTATCTATATAAGTATGTTTATCATCGTCTAGTACCCATAGTACAAGGTTTGCTTAGTTTGGGACTAGGTCGATTTGTGTCAGATAGTCCCCCCCCCCCAAATTTTATTTATTTATATGTAAATATAGTGTAAACCCCATAGGTTAAGTTAGTTGTAGTCATTTTTGTAATTTTATTGTTGTTGCACCATATCTTTTACTTATATTATAATAATATATCAAGATTTAGTATAGGTACATTCAATAAAGGATGGTAAGCATTAAGGTCACAGCTCATTAGAGCCACCCGGCGCCCGACGCGCACCGCCACGCCTCGTAAAAGTACAAACTACGGAGTTGATGCAGTGAGCGCATGCCCATACAAATCCATATAAAGAATACTAACCGCTCGAGGCGAGGCGGCGCGGGTCGGGCGCCGGGTGGCTTTAATGAGCAGGTTTCAGTGTTCTCCTACAGAGCTCAGCCAAAAAGCTACGTTTCTATACAAGTGGAAAAAGTACTGGTGGAAATGCAGCCTTAGGTGCATATGTTAAAATGTGTCATTTGTTTCTTGTCTTCCTCGTCGAAATCAAGCAAATTAAACTTCCTCATCTCATAGAATAAGGCAGCTTAACAGACTAGAAAATTGTTCGTATTGTGTCCATAAATTCTGTAAAATAATGTGTTAGTAAAGCCGCGGTCGGGCGCCAGCGGATAGCGCGGCTATGTACGGTACATTTAATAAGGGGGATGTCTCAGTCTCACCGAAAAATAATGGTAAATCTTTCTCGACTCGCGTCGCGGCGCGGCGTCAGTTGTGCTAGACCGCTGTGCGCGGAAAAAATGCGCCAATTAGGTATAGGAAAGAAAGAAAGAAATATATAATTTTTGGTGTGACAACATGACATGTGTTTTTAGAATTGTAATGCACCAAAACGGATGCCACTCAGCATATGCCACCAGCAATAATACTAAAGGCGCTGGATTTCAACATGTCTATCATGGGACGGCCGCGACATACTCTCGATTTCTCTCGCACTATACCTCTTGTTCCAAGTGTTCTAATAAGAGAGAGACGTATAGTTCGAGTAAAATCGAGAGAGCTCGCGCGCCGTCGCGTGATAGCCGTGCAGGGCACCCAGAGAGAGATACAGTCGATACAGATAGGAAGAGATCTGCGGGACCTGCGTGAGGCTAACAATTTTATTCCCCCCGCTACCTCGCACACGGCTAACAGAAGACGGCTCGCGAGCTGTATCGCGGCGACAAGACTATCCGTCTCTGTATAAGCGTTCTAATTAGAAAGACGGACAGTTTATCTCACCGCGACACACCCGGCGGGTCGTTCTATGATAGCCGTGCTGCTCTGGTGAATACTCTCCTTTAGAATAGAACAAAAATACAGGGTGTTACTTAAGTGGTGATACAAAATAGAATGTGAATCTATCCATGATTCTGAACAACTTTTACTATGGGACGAACTTTGTGTTATGAACAAAAAAACACCTGTTCATACATTTTCGTCACTTAAGTACTGACCCCGTATCATGGTCGGCCTTATCACACGATAAGTGACAAGATAGAGCGTCCGTCACCGGCTGTCACCGTTCGATAGAAGACGGACGCACTATCCTGTCACTGATTGCGTGATACGGCCGAGCATGGTACGGGGCCAGGTCGATAGGTACTCACTCTTAGAATATAACAACAATATAGTTTTGTGCCACTGGAATACAGAAAACAACCAACAAATAAGTTCTTCTCTTCTCTTCTCTCCCGTAGAATAAGCATCCGTTCATAAAGAGAGCAACTCCATGACAGTGTTTACTGGCAATACTGTCGACGGATAGCTCTCTTCATTAACAGAATATGCGCTGGTCTTCTTTCTTCTGTTCCTTAGAATGTCTTACATACCTACTCCGTTGAGAGTGCGCCCTCTTCCCGGTTCTGTTCTTCCTAGTTCTTGCCAGTGTTGGTAGCTTGGAGTTCACACAGATCAACTGGTTCCTACAGGAACGTCTAACGTTGACCAAATAACATTTTGGACATAAAAGGTGCAAATGAATTAGGTACCAATACTTTTAGAGTTGATAGTACTCGTCTCTAGGAGTCTATTTATATAAGAAATATTTAATAGATTGTGTTAATTTTTGAAGATAAATAAGGAAACAACATTACTGCGTAAAAACACCCTGTTAATGAGATAGTTAACAATTTTACCGCGAATCATTGACGTGTGTCACACACAGCGATGTTCACTTGACAGCAAGTGTTAAACACCTTGTCACTTAAATACACAGGATGGTTATTTTTGAACGAAATTTTAAATTAAGTATTTATTTTGTTCTAAAACTTAAAACAAAAATATCATATAAAAGTTATCTTAATTTCTACTTAAAGTTAATTGTTTTGATGTAATGTAACACCTCTTAAAATATTGGTACCTAATTCGATGGCACCTTATATAATTAACTTACAGCTCCGAAATTTCAAAATTAAATATCTCAAAACCGGCTGAACCGATTTTGTTGAAACGTAGCTAAGAACCATCTCAATCACTTCTGCGTTCCGATGAAAAAAACCGCATAAAAATCGTTCCATTTGTTTAGGAGCTACAATGCCACAGACACGTAAAGCTTAGAACACCGCGCTTGCCCACTTCTATTTTAAGTTGTTAATTATTACTGAGGCAACTACCATCACACTTACAACCTATAGACACTATTTTTACCCGACTGCCAAAGGAGATTAGGGTTATTGGCTGATTCAAAGAACGAAGTTAATGCGAAGCCGTATTTCATTATATTGTTACCCCCGTGTGGTGTCGTGTCGGGTTATTACTTCACCCCCTTTCTTCGCCTGGGTGTTGTAAAAGTCGACTAAGGGAGGGCTAAAGCATCCCATCCCTATATCAGCCTACCTATACAGCAACCTATCAGCTATATCACAATTTGTCTATAGTCTTCTCCTCCTCCACCCACATGTATGCAAAAAGTAGCACTGCAACATAAGTTTCATGTGCTCTGCCTAACCCTTTTGGGAATGAAGGCGTGAATCTATGTATGTTTTAATTCCGTATTATATAACTTGAATACATCTACATGATCCATCACCACCCATCACGGCAACTTTCTATGGCTACAACAGTGGTACTCTTAGAAACAGAGCCGGATTTAGGGTTCTGACCGCCCTAGGCTAACTATGAGATGTCAGTAAGTATCAGCTCAGTGCCGCGCGCGCCCCCTCACTTGGTCCTTGCGCCCTAGGCTCTATTAGCCTTATAATTATTAGCCTGTGGGTAAATCAGGCCCTGCTTAGAAACCCGTTTCCCGTGAGAAACCGTTCTGTTGACCGTCTCCTAACCCGGAACAAGCAGTGTAAATTGGTGCAGCACGTTTTGAGAGTACCGTCGCGTGTTAATTGGACTTGAAAGAACGCGCTACGTTGGGACATTTGACAAGTGTAGTTGACGAACTTTGATTTGCAGGACACGATCGCTTTGACGGTTCGCGTTGAGCAATATGTTTCAAAGTTTAGTTAGACAATTCATGCAAGTTTTTATATCACGACGGTGGCAGAACATACGGTTTGTCTGATGGTTAACAGGCACTGCATGCATATCGACGCTTGCGCAACCCCAGGGGGGCTTGCACAACTGACGCCGCGCCGCGACGCGAGTCGAGAAGGATCTAGCGTCCTCGTTCTAATTTACACGGTGCGAGTGTGACAGGGGACGCTCAGTCGTGCGACAAGCGGCTTGTCAGCAAGTTGTGCTAGACGTACAGGGGTTATAATCGCGTTGTTCAAACTCAGAGAACGAAAAAAAACATAGAATGCGAGCTCAGCCCAGCTCAGAGTCGGACAGACACCTACACCGCTGGTTTTCAGACAGGAGAGCATACAGTATGTGACCCGCAGAACACAACGCAACATACTAGCGATACAAACGTATACACATAATATACAATATATATAAATTTTTAATATTACGGGACAATGTTACACAAATCGCACTAGTCCCATAGTAAGCTCAATAAGGCTTGTGTTACGGGTACTAGACGACGATATATATAATAGATATAAATACTTAAATACATAGAAAACATCCAAGACTCAGAAACAAATATTCATGCTCATCACACAAATATTTGTCCTTACCGGGATTCGAACCGAGGACCTTCAGCTTCGTAGGCAGCGTCACTACCCACTAGGCTAACTGGTCGTCAAATTAATGTAATAAATTGGTAAAATATGTAACACAATGGGATGAACACAAAGTACGTAAAGAACGCGACACGGTTGAGATATTATATAACTAGGCGGTGTATTGGAAATTATCGCGTGCTATGAAACGCCCTTCTGACTAGATTAAGAAACAATTAAGGTCTGATTTTCAGATTTATGATTCTTGACTACATGATTGTTTATCTGATTTGATCGATACATGATTGCTTAAAATTTCCTTTATACAAAAATAATATTTTCCTTTTTTTACTCAGCCTACTCAAACGATACATTTTTTGCGACACAATTTCATCTCAACTAAAATTTTACTTGATGAAATTTAAATAAAACTTCACTAAGTTAGGTATTTATCGAAATTTGTCCAAAAAAGCCATTTCCGAAGAGTGTTACATTTCTTTTTCTCGTGCGCGGAAGGCATAAGCGTGTCTCCGTCTAGAGGGCGTGTTCGGCTCAAATCAAATCACCCACAAATATACATTACCTCCACGCCGTCTCAGGCACGCATAGGCAGACAGAGATCTAAGGGGCTACCGGGAAACGAAAACGAACTTCGTTCGTGTATCCCCGTCTTTGTCGCTCGAACTAGCAGGTGCGACAGAGAGGGAGATACTCGAACGAAGTTCGTTTTCACTTCGCAATAGCCCCTCTAGTTTCGCTAGGCGTGACGGTAGAACTATTATATAATCTGTGGTGACGGGTGGGGTGAGGCGCATAAACGCGTAAAGAATAACAGTAGAGGGCCCCAGAATAAATAAGCAAGAAAAAATATATTTGAAGTAGTTTACATGTAGCATACTATAGTAAAGCAATATACTGAGAACTTTACGCGACAAATACCGCTAGCATAGAGCTAAATTCATCACCTAAACACCATTTGACCCTCAACGAAAATACAATTCTAGTATCGACTTTATTACATAAGTCCCAAGTCCCAATGTTGATTATTCAATATCAAACTATATCACATACGACTTTGCTAGACTGTTGGTGTAGCTACAAAATTGTAGTTACCCTTGTACCTTATCTAGCTAGCAATAAAGTTGATAATGCTATGTCTGATGCTTCAAGAAGTTGTTCGCTAAAACAATCGCATATAAATTTTAAGTATGACTGATTGTTTTGTAGTAATGAGTAACTTATGGACTAGGTTCGCTAGGATGTTTAAGTCGAAGTCTAAACCTAAAACCTCACTGTTCCTTACAAAACAGAATAATGATACAATACTCAACAAGTTTTAATAGATGTTCTTTTTAACCCCCGACGCAATAAGAGGGGTGTTATAAGTTTAACGTGTCTGTGTATCTGTGTGTGGTATCGTAGCTCCCAATCGGATGAACGGATTTTCGTTTAGTTTTCTTGTGTCTTAAATAATTTTATCCCGAGTGTTCTTAGACATGTTTCATAAAAATCAGTTCAGCCGTTTTTGAGGTATTGGACTTTGAAATGAAAATGTCGGGGGTTTTCAACTTTTCTAAGTTGTAGTTATTCTGCATCCATTCCCAGACACTCACGAACTTTGCATGGTATTAAGAACAGCCTGGCGAACACTGGCACAGGACTGAGACCTCCGAGGCCTTTGCCCAGCAGAGGGACACAATATAGGCTATAAAAAAAAAGAACAGCCTTTGACGCATGCTGCTAAAGCCTTCAGCACACTGAATGCTATCGGGATCACCGCAGTTAAGGCAGCTCATCGTCATCATCACATCAGCCAAAAGACGACCACTGCTGGACATTCCAAAAGTTCCAAAGTGTCAATAACCGGTCCTACGAAACCCGCATCCAGCGGACTCCCGAGATCCGAGCTCACGTTACTCCAGACACGCCCCAAAATACCACGTTATCCACGTTAATCATCTGACCCAATCACCGGGGAACCTGGCGGCAATTATTTTAATTCAACTAGGAAAAAAATATAATGTTCGGTTATGGCGCTTCGCCGGACGCTGCCGCGTCACGCTCGCTTCGCTCGCTCGGCTCGCGCGCTGTAGGGCCGCAGTTCATCATGCAGCACCTAACAACCTAACCGTTTTTTCCCCTGGTGGATCAGGCTAGTGGATTCTAGTGCACAACAGCCAAACTACGGTCTGAATTGCTACACAAATCATGCTTCATAATCATGCGAGTACAGTAGGTACGGAACCCTTGTACTCGAGTCCCACTCGCGTTTAGCCAGTTCCATTTCATGAAAAAATTATGAAAACTGTAAGACATACTCAACATAGGTTTGCAACTTGAGGTTTCTAACAAAGGCGCACCTTTGAATGGTTCGTGTCTGATATAATGTTTTTCATTTGATATTACTAAAGAAGGATGTCGTAAACCTTACGATATGTCGTCATACCTAAACCTAACCTAGAATCACATCAGTGAAATCGTCGTGGCAACCGCATTCGGTATGCCACAGCCTTACTTAAGTACATTCGTGTTGCTATAGTTTACGCTATTAGACGCTGCTCGATAATAGACAGTGAGGTTACGGGTACCATGTGGAGTGGAAACAACTGTGTACTTATTTTGCATAGGATTCAATTCGTAACATAAACAGGGCGCGCTTCTCTGGGGTAATGTAGAGAGAAGGTACAAGGAATGCGGATTGAATTTCGATATTAAAAGATATTTAAGTTTGAAGTTTTGTTTATAACTTTACGTTACACCTGGCCATAATGCGAGTTTTACTGCACGCTACGCGTACGGGAAAGCTCGCATTGTGGCCAGGTGAAGACGTAAAATTTTGTACGCAACACGGGCGGTAATTCGTAAAGCCCCAGAGCGCATATTTATGGCCCTCACCTTCGGTTCGGGCCACAAACACCTGCGATCTGGGGCATTCACGAATTCACCGCCCTAGTTACGTAATGTACTATTTCAATATGACCTGTGAAAATATCTCGGCTCCGACGCATTTTAGTGTATTACATTTCATAACAAAAATATGTTTGTTTTGAGTAAATCTATCATATCTACCACTTTTACGAATGGCTTGTCATCTAAAAAAATTAAATCATTTTTACCCAGCATCACCCCAAAAGAAGATTAATATGGTGAAAAGGTCTGAAACCATCAAAAGGCACGTGGTTGCATAAAGGTCACATGGCCCTTGACTGCATCGCATGGAAGCATCCTCACTGATCACTCTCCTCAGTCATAAGGTAAAGGCGAGGGAGAAGAACGACTGTGTATTTTGCTTACGATTTGAGTTCTAACCAGTAGGGCGCGCTTTTCTGGGGTAATGAAGAGATACTAAAACCATAGAGTTCAATGTTTTTCTGATAATACTCTTAAATGCATGTTACAGAGAATACTCTATTTATAAACCAGGGAAAACCTAACTAACCTCGGATAGATTTATTTCGCATTGCATTGGTATGAACCATAGTTTAGTGTCCTAACGTAAACACAGTTCTAGTTCTTAATCGCGACTCGTGACTTTAAAACGATAAAATATAGTTACACCATGGTATTAAACACAGCAATATGGCAGTTCGTCTTTTGTGATTTACTTACCTACATAGTTTACCAACGTGCGTATTATTTGGGTCATTATCAGATTTAGGTTCGCGTCTCTTCTTTGTTGGACATTGTAAATATTTAAGGGCTATAAAGTCTAATTTTTGGTTAAACTCTGAGTGTCGCCTCTTCTATAATTCTACGCGATAAAACATCCATACTATAGATGCCGTCAAACTTCTTGAACATTTTACCTTGCCTGCGCAAAGGCGAATTGTACCTGCGAGCTGCCCCCCCACTTCGTCCCGCATGTTCAAGAAGTTTGACGGCATCTGTAATATTATAAATGCGAAGAGGCAACTCTGTCTGTTACCACTCTCACGCTTAAAGCCCTGAACCGATTGAGATGAAATTTGTTCTGGAATTCCGACAGAGAACATAGGACAGTTTTTATCCCGGAAATCATTCCTGAAGGGGGTGAAAGATTGTATGGTGCTACGATATAAAATGAGTTCCGCGCAAATGGAGAAGCGGGCAGAAGGTAGTATTAAATAATGCGAAAGTGTGTCTGTCTGTCCGTCTATTTGTCAGGCCGTCTGTTACCTCTTCACGCTTAAACCCCTGAACCGATTGAGATGAAATTTGGTCTAGGGGTTAGTTTTCATCCCGTAAACAAACGAGTTCCATGCGGACGATGTCGCGGGCAGAAGCTAGTTAAATATATAAATATAAAGGTACGAACAAAAGGAGAAGAATCTAAAGCTAACTTAAAAATTTAAACTATCTCTAAAAAGGGCCCCCGTGGCATCGTACCAAAGATGCTGGCAGCATTGCCTCGCTGAATAGCAATGCTAATCCGCTGTGCGAGGAAGCTGGCAGCTCTTTGGTCGCCTGTAGTGTCGACAAGCCTTTTGCTAAGCTCGTTGTACAGTCCTCGAGCACTTGGACCCCAAGGCCCAAGGGTCTCGACTCCAAATGCCATAAAATACCCCTGTATTTTGTTTTATATTCATACTCTTTGTATAATATGTAAATATTTAATTGAATAAATACCCCCTTTTTCAAGGTACGGATAGTATTACCACAAAAGGCTCATGTTGTTGATGAGGTTTTATTTAGTCTTTGCAGTTTTACAATACATAGGTACTCGTACCTTCATTCACAAAATGTTCTAGAATCGTGAGTGACGTGAACCTAGACTTAATCTTATTTGGCCTGTAATTCATACTAACTATCTATGCTTAAGTACGAAATTGTGCTAATAGTACTTAGGTAAGATGTACAGTCAGTAAACGCAAAGCAGACTACTTCGCAACATACTTCTAAGCAGAAAGGGTTTTCGTTTCTCGGCAGCTGATTCTACACGAGTCAAAGGTTCTTTCAGAAGTACTTGAGGCGTCAAACTTCACGCTTTATCACTTTACTTGTCAAAAATTTAATAACACACTAACTATTAAGTATAGTGTAATTATCTCGTTAAAAGCGCGACGCGCGATTTGGCTATGAGCTTATATGAAAGAGCTAGCATGAACCAAGACGATTTAGACATGATTTCAGCGCAATCATAACTGTGCAAGGGTTTTTTAACAATTCGAAACTCCTTTATTTGTCAACTAACTTTTGCCCGCGACTTCGTTCGCGTGGATTTCTTTTTGTTAGTTAATCCGTTCAGCCGTGTTCCCTGATTTATTAACAAACATCCAAACTTTCACATTTCATTAGTATTAGGATTGGGTCTTAATTTGGTGTCTTTTTCAAGTGTCGTGTCGTCTCAAATAGTCTCAATACCTTTACTGTCAAAGGGATGATGACTATGATGAGCGTAAAATATCGAGAAGTTTCATTGGAATCTTTTCAAATTGAAAACTAAGATCGTTTCAGCTTCAAACCTCACAATGGCTTATTGCTATCTACGCATATTCCTAGATAGAACGATCTACACACAAAAAAACTTAATTCGAGGTCAAATATTCTTGAACCTACAAATTCATCAACGAAATTACCTTGAGGTAAGAATCTTTTCTCTTGATTAGAGAGAAGCATCTTAATTCAGAATTACTTCTGTTCAAGACAGTCTTCCGAATGAATTTCTTGAATCAAGTATTTATCTCAGTCATTTAAAAACGTGCCACGATACTTTGTTACTTCAAAATGGGTCAGTTGCATAACTTATTACTATTCCTAGCTCTTACCGGTGACAATAGGGTAGTTATTGATATGTTAATGGCCAAGTCCGGACAAATCATGTGTGTCGGCTGCTTGCGAGCCATTTGCGTTTCAAAGGAGTTTCTAATGTTCGTTTAAACAGTTTAAATGGTACTAGTGAGAGTTCGTACGTAAGTAAACTACATAATACCTCGTTCCATAGAACCTAGTATACATAGGTCGTTTTGATCAACGAAGAAGCTGTCTGCTATGCAAAAGCCTATTAAAAGGCATCCTTCCTTCAATATAAAAAGTTGGTGATTGGTGTACAGTACAGATGCTATTATGCAATGTGTAAAAAATGATAAATGCTGGAATAACATCCCACCTCTCGTTAGGAACGCTTCCATTTGGAATTCATTCAAAAATCTTTAAAAACATATCTATTAGATCAACAAATGAATCCAGAATAGCCTTCCAGTGTCTCCACAGATTACGACACGTAAGTATAGTACCTAGTTAATTTTGTTCCTATTCAGTACTTTGTTATTAATTGAATGTAGTCAATATATGCAACTTCTATAATGGAATTATACCATTTTAAATAGAAACAGAGATGCACACTTGTTTTTTTTTGACATTCGACTTTAAAACAAAACCAACTGTACTGTAATTCCTATTATTAAGTCGATTTAAATTGTTAGTGTCTATTTTCTAGTTAGTAGATAGTGGCTGAGGCTATAAGTAGCTTAAGTTTTTTTTAAGGTGAAGCCTGGATTTGTGTAACCCACGTCTCCGTAATCATTCTTTCAAAGAGACACGCGTATGTCTTACGCGCACGAGAAAACGAGATTCAACACTCTTTGGGAATCTAACTTTTTGAAGTTTTATTCATATTTCATCTTATGAAATTTTGGATGTGGTAAATATTTGTCGTAATATAATGTGTCGCTGCAGTACGCTGAGGTAAAAGAAACTAAATATATAAGTAATTGGTTTTTTTTTCTGTCGAGGGAATTTTAAGTACCTATAATTATTCTTCGGATATAATCATACAGTCAAGAATCATAAGGCATAAAGGCATTTAAATAACATTCAATAACGAATGTATCAGTCGCGGTTGCTCCACCGACAAGAGCCTAGCTCTTAAATAATGATGATGATGAACGCATGTATAAAGTTGTGGATAGTTTACAAAAACGCAAAGAACTAATTCGTGACACTGGCCGTTATTGACGCTGTTTCTTATAAGGCCCTTTAAATTATACGTAAAAAAAATGTATACAGGCTTGATCTACTCTACACTGTTTCATGTAACTTCTTTCATTTAACACACACTTTAAACTGCACATTCCTGAATCATATCCGATCTCAGACACACACGTTTCTTAAAACAATTGGATCATATCAATACGTAAGGTATAATAAGCGTTACTACATTGTGATAAAGAGTATTATAGCAAAGCAAAGGCTAAATCAGCTGTGCAAACAGTAGAACAGACGGAACACCTAATTTGTTAACGAATTTTTAGTGACGTGTGTTTGTTCGAAACTTGATACAGTTTTGTTGAAAGGTTCTTGTGATGTTTCTGGGGCATGTAAATTAAGTACTTAAAATTAAGCCAGGGGCTCATCTCAATATGTAACTAATGACAATTTATATGCGAGGTTACGAACCATACAATGGTACACAACTATATAAACAAGCATCTGACAAAAAAATCATTTTAGGTAGAAGCTTTAATTGCTGACTGTAGTTTTCTGTGTACCATCACAAATTACTCATTGAGACGATTCTAACGAGCCCAAACTCAACGGGGCCACGTCGGTTAAGTACTGAATTCCCATGGCCACCTTCTGTGTCTATCATCAGATCAGCTCGATGGTACCATAATATTGTATAGTCATCCAAACTATACTAATACCCAAAATTTCAGCTCAATCAATCACCGGGAAGTGGGTCAAATTTAACTTGCAAGATATGATTACAGACAGACAGACAACGGGACAGGTGAAACTAAATGAAAGCTTGTAAAATGCCAATTTCGATATATCTATAATCGGTGTTATTCTCAAAATAATTCTATTTCCCCCTGTAATCGCGTCCATATTCGCTTTGCCTAATTGCAGCTAATTGAATTCAAATTAACAACCATCTCGTCTGCTGGTTAGTAGACTCCGGCGCCAATGCCAATGTTCATAGAGAAATTCCTAAAAAGGACACTTTTAATCCTGGAAATAATAACCAAAGGAGAACTAGGCGGTACTATAAGGGATGTTAGACTGGTTGTCAACTCAGCAAAATATGAAACGTCAAAAACGCTCTGTTCTTTCGAAGTTTGTAGAGAAATAGGAACAATTCAGTCTTTGTCGCGTCTTCTATGGTCCAACAGAGTCCAAATCTTGAACATCACGAAAATCTTTTAAATAGCACTAATAAGTTGAAGTGCGATGTTTTCTGTGTTTTGTTTCAACTATAGGTTTCATGTACCTAAGACTAATTTAGTTCTATACTATTGTCATTACTACCAGTTACCATTTTGCACGGGAGTAGGTATTGAGCTCAACGAGTCCACCAACAAGTGAATGCCAAAATATGCACATACCCTCAACGTGTGTGCAAAATCAATTACTATAACCATGCAACCGCATATTATTGCAAAATACTTATTGTTAAAGTAGGAGGCCGCTAGTGACTTACATAAACGCTGCGTGACATTTTGCGTGTTATTTCAAAGCGGACTTAAATATTCAGTCTCTTATGAGTTTTTACGTCACTCTGGGCGATAAGTGAGATTTACCGCCCACGGGCGCAGCGGTAAATCTCACTTCACACCCAGGAGAGGACGTAAAATTGTGTACGCACGCGGTAATTCGTGAAGCCCCAGATCGCTTATTTATCAGACACCTGCGATCTGGGCCATTCACGAATTCACCGCCCTAGGTAATTCGTGAATTCGGAAACCCTAATGTACTACATATTACGTCACGTGACTATAAAATCGCCGTTACCGTACGCTACGGGCGGGAAAAACTTGCTTGTCTAAGATACTCTATGTTTTACTGCCCTAGGTGAGTAATGTACAGTCAGCGTCGGATAGATACTACCAGGCCTACCAGCCAAAGTAGCCACAATTGTTTTACTTGTTCTTTTGTATTGGTTCTCTCCGTTTCTTATTTTGTGTGTTTTTTATTTATTTTGTTGCAAATTGCCAAATAAATCATGGAGTATTATTTTTGCTAATCGGCATTTGATCGCGTATAATTAACTTCCGCAACGAACTCCCGCTACCAAGGATGTTGTGAAACATCCGAAAAGTCGGTAAGCTTAAAAGAGGTAAATTAATAAGCTTCGCGATTAAGTCCCGAAACTTTAAGTCATTAAATAGGTAGGTAATGGAGTGTAGATACCATTAGTGTATGAATCAAAACAATACATAGGTAGGTAATCGGGAAGAGAACTTGAAAGAGTTGAAACTGAATTACGATTTACGGGTTGAGGTAGAGCCTTAAAATCAGTAGCAGAATTATACTGCACTAACTTAATGGATTTAGGTAAAAGTAGTTAACCAAAATCGGTTGAAATTCCATTTGAATGACAATATCTCGAATCAACTATTGACGACCGCTTTAGCCTAGTTGGTAGTGACCCTGCCTACGAAGCAAGAGGTCCTGGGTTCGAATCCCGGTAAGGGCAAACATTTATGTGATGAGCATGAATATTTGTTTCTGAGTCATGGATATTTTCTATGTATTTAAGTATTTATATCTATTATATAATATCGTCGTCTAGTACCCATAACACAAGCCTTACTGAGCTTACTATGGGACTAGGTCGATTAGTGTAAGATTGTCCCCTTATATTTATATTTATTTATTTATTTTTAACTATAAGTATCTCGAATAGGAATCTTATTACTGAAGGAGTTAATTATTGGGAAAATTTAAGTCCCTTGGTAATCATGCTTGTGAAAGTGGACCATTTGAGACGTAATATAGGAGCTACAAAATACGCCATGTGGATATTTTAGGAACAGAACATTCAACGAAGTATATAATATACCGAGATAGTAAAAAAACTGAAGGGGATTTCAAGTGATTTACTTCGCCCAAGCGCTGAGAGGCTGGGCATAAGAGTAAGTATGCCATTAGGTAAAACTAGAAAACGCGGCAAGTGAGTGAGAGCCCTGCGAAGGATACCCCGGCCACCAACGTTTTTTAAAATCGTATGGCATATATTATTTTGACCTTTAAAGTTTGTCACTCTTTAGTACTACCCAGCGGACACGTGCAGGGTTGTGGTAGGTAGCTCCTGCGGACGCGAGTAACAGTTGTCTCCCCTTTGTCAAGGGAGTGGGCAACTCGACTGCTAGAAGTTCTTAAGCCGCCCGAAGGCCTCTAACTCAGCTTAACGACTACTGTCATAGACAGCAGCCGGGATCAACTGCTTAGCGTGCCTTCCAAAAAGCACGGAAGCGCTCATTTATATTAACCACCCACTCAAACATCAGGCGGTCACCCATCCAAAGACTGACCGCTGCCATCTGTGCTTAGTCGGAAACTATAACGCAGGTTAACCTGCGTTATAGTTTCCGACTGGCAGCCGCCGCCGCTAGGCTATGATGCTAAAGTTTGGACCTCACGCAAAACCGAATTAAAATGAACATTGGTATACACGGTAGCCTAGTGGTTCAGGCATGCGGCTGTCAAGCGGCGGTCGTGGGTTCGAATCCCGGCTCGTACCAATGAGTTTTTCTTTTCGGAACTTATGTACGGAATATTTACCGTTAGTTTTTCGGTGAAGGAAAACATCGTGAGGAAACCGGTCTAATCCCAATAATCTCTGGGTTGGAAGGTCAGATGGCAGTCACTTTCGTAAAACTAGTGCCTATGCCAAATCTTGGGATTAGGTGTCAAAGCGAAGCCCGGGCTCCTTTCGGGGCATTTCCGGGAATAGCGCTAGGAGGATGATGCGGGCGAAGCTAGTACTAATAATATTATAATCATCTACTAAAATGAAAATGTTTTGATCGCAACTAGAAAGAAAATAACCATACCTTAAGAGGCACTTAACTAAGTAAATAGAACGCACTGATAAGCAGTATCAAATGTAGTTTACTGCTGTGTAATCTAAGATTAGGTTTTTATTTATACCTACTTAGCAATGTGATCCCGAAAGTTATTTAACTTCTCCTACATATTTGTGTAAAGTTAGCTGAGGTTTAGACGGAACAAACTCCCAAAAAACGGATAGTAAAGATATTTCTCGTGTATAAGGTTTTTTTATTGTTTAGATAGCTAAAATTTGCTACATTAAAAATATATTTAGACAGTATAATATAATAGATCTTCTAAGAATGTATCTCGTGAAAGTACCTACTGAAAAAGTCGAAGTCATTGAAAGGTTTTTATTTATATACTTAGCAATGTGATCCCGAAAGGTATTGAACTTTACCAACATATTTGTGTAAAGTTAACTGAGGTTTAGACTGAACAAAGTCCCAAAAACGGATTATAAAGTTATTTCTCGCGTAAGTATATAGCGTAGTATATACCTACTGAAGTCATTGAACATCGGTAAGTAAGTAAAGAAAGTATAATTTCAAGAATTGTTACTAATAAAGATAAGTACAAATAAAGTGAATTCAATAAAATGATATCAGAACTCGTAATTGAAAAAGGAAATTCTTACCACAGAAGTTATTTTCAGCGTTCAAAACTGAAAGTGTCCGCCATCTTGAATCACATGGTTATCTCATAGTCAAGTCTGTACTTCTATACTGTTCTCATCATGTGACCAATCACAGAGCACAAGAAAAATTTAATATCGAATAATTAAAGATAAAACAATATAACTATCGCGACTTTATCAGTTTAAATCGATATATTTTAAACTGCCGCTTCAAATTGACAAACCGTGACGATCAACTGAAACACTTTTAACAATCCATACTTACGTAATAACGACGAAAAAAAATCGAAAACTGACTCTATAATAACAATTGGTTATCTAATTAAATTTAAAAATCAATTCGCACTAATTAGGAGATAATTGCTTTATAAAAGTTACAAAATGGTACGCACGTGCTGGTGCCTAAGTTAAAATGGCGGGACATGGTTAGTTCTCTGTTGTTATATACGTTCACACCTGTTACGTCACACCTGTAGCATTATTCATATTTTCTTATCGGTTTTCGACCGTTTACGGGAAAAACAGCCTTAGGTAAGACTTAACACGGAGCAACATAAGTGCCACCTGAACAAACGTTTAAAACCGCCGTTTGCGTTTAGAGTTTAGATTTAAATTTGAACGCTTCGGATTCTAGCAAGTTGAGCTTGCAACGGTAGGACTATTTACACTGTTTAGAGCTTTTAGAGTTCCGCGGGTAAGAGCGGGAGAGGTAGTAGCTGTTACGAATTGTTGGACTCGTTTTAACAACAGCTACTCTACGTTCCGACCATTTAAGGTAGTAGCCATGGAATTTGGAATAACAGCACTTTAAGAGTTTCAATTTAGAGTTTTCTTCTTATAGCGTCTTTATAAGAATCATGCTGTTTTAACATTGTTTATTTATTTATTTTATAAATACCAGTAATTTTGAGCATCAGCATGAATACTTTTGCTACAAGCATTTAAAAAACAATTGTTCGTTTTGGAAAATATTAGTACCTACGAAGGTCAGAGTCCAGTTTAGATGATCCAAAAAAACCATGGCATCTCAAGACCCAAGTAAAACTCGGAAAGATGGCACGTACCGACATATTCTCCTAGCATTGACTCAACATAAGGACCGCCATTAATCACGTGAGGCGATTTTGGGCGATTCTTCGCCCTCCGTAGCAAAGAGAATATAGTCACTACGCTCCGTAGATTCATCGTCGGGTGTGTATACAGATGGGATATAATGATGTTGCTCTGTGACCACTCTGGAATGTTTACATATATCGCTAAAATTAAAAAAGTGATAAAAAAGGGTCCCAAAATCTCCATAAATTTTTGAGTTTCCTGTTGTGTGGAAATGGTAAGTACCCAACTGTATGTAATTTAGGTACTTTTAAAACAAAGTTTTAACCGCCTTCAATTTAGTACTCCGCCATGCCACGATGATGTTTCCACTTTTTTTAACAATTTACCACATGTAGGTACTGATTTCCCGGAGCAAATGCGTTGGTTATTACTTATTAGAGAAAAAAACCCAATCGCTGTATGTGGCTCAATAACATTTGAGGACTTCCGTCGATTCCACAGGGATCACCTTTGGCACTTCAATAGTTGCTATTTCAGCGGAATCTTATCAGAATCTGTGACGTACTTTTGTACTTTTAAGCACATAATTGAGGAATTCCATAACTAAATGTCTAACTTTGTTTTTAAAGTAAATTATGCTTTCTAAACTGTATATAGGTAGCCCGGACTAACGTGAGTAAAACTACTAGATGGATTTAGCCAACATTTTCGAGTAAGTAATACAGCTTAGTAGACATAAAAACAGTAAATTCAAAAGATTTAAAAAAAAACCAACTGCAACGCTTAACAAGCTTTAAAAAAAATTATAGTCTATGTCACTCCCACGATTAAAAATAAAATAAAATATATTTTTTTGCACAAAGTCTGTTGATGATTTTTAAGTTATTTATATTCGTAAAAACGGAGTTTTTAATTTAGATTTAGCAATTGCAACTAAGGAACTTATCGCGCTGTTATGCTTAATTCCTGAAGGGATTTAGATCAATGATATCGAAAGTACTATATATAAGTACGAAGTAATATATATATCTATGATTTAGATGCAATTTTCCGTACAGATAATTTGAGACCCTTGAAACGATATAGGATAGTTTTTATCAACGATATTTAGGATATTTTTAGCTCGGAAATCATTAGCATAATTTAATAGTAATCATTTTTCTGAGACATCAACAAGTTCTACGCGGACAAAGTCGCGGGCAACAGCTACTCTATAGTATAAATGAGAAAGTAACTCTGTCTGTCTCTCACCTGTTAACGCTCAAACCGCTGAACCGATCGAGATGAAATTTGGTATAGATATAGTTGAATCCCGCAGAAGGACATAGGAGAGTTTTCATGCCGGAAATCGGCCCCTTAGGGGGTGAAGGTTATTATGGAGCTACGTAGGCGACGACGGACGGAGTCGCGGGCAGAGAGACTACCGCGAAACGAAAACGAATTTCGTTCGTGTATCTCCCTCTCTGTTGCACTTTCTAGTTCAAGCGGCAGAGACGGAGATACTCAAACGAAGTTCGTTTTCACTTCGCGGTAGGTGGCGGTAGCCCCTCAGGGTGCTAATTGAATATATAGGTATATAGAATAGTGAAATTGTTGTAATAGTGATATTACAGATATACCAAGAAAGTACCTAATTTAAGAAAATAAAAAATTGCAGTGCCCTAGCAGGGTGGCATGTCTTAACTTATTATTACATTTCGATATCCATTGTAAGTATAATCAGCATGATTATTGCAATAATTAACAACTTAAAAAAGTTGAATAACCTTCGACATTTTCATTTCAAAGTTCAATATCTCATAACATAAGAACCATCTCGATCACTTCAGCTTTCGCACAAAAAAGACCGCATTAAAATCGGTCCATGCGTTTAGGAGCTACGATGCCACAGGCCGACACACAAATATATAGACACGTCAAACTTATAACAACCTTATTTTAGCTATTGGCTAATCCCCTAGCCTGATCCCCAGAGGAAAAAAAAAAAAAAAAAAATGGTTAGGTTAGGTTAGGTTAGGTTAGGCTGGGGTGCTAGGTCGGGTAACCTCCACGAGTGTCACGGCTCTTCCAGTTCCCGTGGACCCTCGCGGGTCTGCGGGAAGGGGAAGGGTCTTGGCTGGTGCACCCTGGAGGCAACGGTAATTGATTCGGCTACGGGGGAATCGCTTACCGGAGCTACCAATAACCCGACACCGGGGGGAAGGGGTGGCTTATTAGCCAGGGGGGGAATGGGAGGCCTATTGGCCCGAGAGTTCGGCCCTTCTGGGCAGAAGTGGGAAGACAAATGAATGAGGGTAGTTCTACCGAATTACCCACAGGGGAGTTTACGCCAGCCCCCTGGAATTCCGTTATCCGCAGCACTTCCCAACGACCCCCATCAGGGGCGGTACGGGGTACGGGAGGTGCCAGCAGTCGCACGCGGACCGGAGGGCTTGCCTTAATTGGCCGGCCCGCGGGAAGGAAAACCCACTAAAACCCGACGGCAAAGTCGTTAAAACCTGTAGATACCGGGCGACCTCTACAGTATGTAGCCACACCTCCGGAATGGGCGTCACCCGGGGGTGTAGTTTTATATCGGCCCTAATCGTGGGAATAACATATGGATACATTATTAAAAAAAAACAACACAAACAACAATGGCTTTTTCTTTGACGGATTTCGATTTCGCATGTGATGAAGATGTTTTGAGGTTGAGGGGTGGCGGTCCACCGGCCCGAGACTTGAAAGGCCGGTTTATTAAGGGATCGGCTCGTGAAGAGGAGATGAAAGAGACGGGACACTCAGAGAGGGAAGAAGCCGAGTCTGAAAAGGACGATGATGGCGTTAGGAATGCTGCAGCAGCAGGCGAAGAAGCCAGGAAGGCTAAAAAAAGACCTTTGCCAGCTGGCAACCCAACTGGTAATGCCCCCAAATACAGTACTACTGGTAGGGGTAAAGCTAGAAGGGCCCCGCTGGGTGCTCATTCAGGCCTGGCACGGGCCCGTAAAGCATTAAGAGAAGCGTTGGATGGCTACGAGTCTGAGCCGGATCTGAATGGCGGCACTAGCAGCATGTCTACCTGTGACACTGGACAGGTTCAGGACAAGGAGGTCGAATCAAGAGATAGGAGCCCTTTCCATCTTGACACGGAGGGGGATATAATTGAGAACGTGAAGAAGGCGGCCCAGGTTGTGCTTGGGGAGGTCCGTAAGTCGGGTAACCTGAATGGGTCGGTCCACGGAAAAATTAATAGGGCCTGCCGGGATATACTCCGCGACATGGAAGAACTTGGATCCCGACAAGGGGACGACGAAATCCGAATCCTGAAGGCGGAGAATAAGCGGATGAGGGAGCAACTAGCCCAACTCACGACTGAGACAAAGGCCTTGAGAAGGGCCTTTTCCGAGAGGAAAGCCGTGCAACCGTCTGATCTGACGACTGATCAACTCCCGGAGCTCCTTAAAAAAGCGGTCACGGAGATACGGGAAGATATGATGAGGGACATAATGAACAGTACGGGGGAGATGGTCAATGCACGCCTGGATGCTATCAAGCAGCGGCTCCCTCCTGAGCCCATCTTTCGCCCTCCATTGGCGGCGGATTGTAGAGCGGTGGAAGCGGCTGCTGCAATGGCTCAACGAGCCACGGTATCCGGGGTGTCGCCGGAACCTGCACAGTCTGCTCCTAAGAGCAAGAAGGAAAAGAAAAAGAAGAAGAAGGAGAGATCTGTCCCGGAAAGCACGATAACGGTGCCGTCCACCAATTTTGCTTGCGCCGTGGACGGCAGACCGGAACAAGTAGACTCGGCACCACCGCCGCCACCCTTGCCACCCTTAGTGCAGCCGTTGCAGGATGGTGACATGTGGAAGGACGCCGTAGGCAGGAAGGCCAGAAACAAGGCCAATAAAGCGGCGGCGGCAGCAGCACAACCCGCCCCGAAATCAGTTCCAAAAGTAGGAAATCGTAGACTCGTTGTTCCCTCAACGGCCGCTGTCGTAGTGGCCCTAAAACCGGACTCGGAGGCAACTTATGCGTCGATTCTCACCAAAGTAACGACGTCCATTGGTTTAGCGGAGCTGGGTCTCGAGCATGTGCGGGTTCGCAAAACAGCTGACGGGGCTCGTATAATTGAGGTCCCTAACGCGGACAATGGCAGGGCAGCGGATAACCTACGCGAAAAAATTGAAAACCTCGTTGGCAATGAAGCCAGAGTTTACAGGCCGGTTAAAATGGTTGTGCTAAGGGTAACTGGCCTCATTGAATCGGTGACCCCAGAAGCGATTGCGACAGCGGTAACAGCAGCGGGGGGCTGCAAAGTGGACGAAGTGAGGGTTGGCTCAATTCGTGTGACCTACAGTGGGTCCGGGTCGACCCTCGTGAAGTGCCCAGTAGTAGCCGCAAAGAGGGTCTGTGAGAGCGGAAAATTGCAGGTAGGTTGGTCGCGCGCACAGGTGCAGACGCTGGACCCAGCACCATTCCGATGTTTTAAATGCATGGGGACGGGACACACTGCGGCAAGATGCCCTTCGGAAGTGGAGAGGGGCCAGCTGTGCTTCCGGTGCAGCAAGCCGGGACATAAGGCTACCTTCTGCGAGGAGACACCGTTCTGTGCCGTCTGCTATCATGCCAAGAGGCAAGCCAAACACATGATGGGTGGTCAAGCATGCAACCCCCCACCGACACGAGGTAGGCCGGATTCCATCCGGACCCAAGGCTGCAGACAAACGGATGCCGCTCAGGCTGACGACGGACAACGTATGGACCTTTAATGTCGCTACACCCGCACAAAGTCCTACAGACGAACGCAAACCACTCCGCCCGCGCTCAAGACCTGCTAATGCAGACCATGACAGAGTGGAATGTGAGTGTGGTGGTGGTCGCTGAGCCATGGTGTGTCCCTCCCCAGCCAAATTGGGTGGGGGCTACAGACGACAGTGTGGCCGTGGTTGTCCCGGCTACTGGAGTGTTCCCTCCCCTGGTCCTCTTGGAGAAGGGGCACGGCTACGTGGCGGCTAAATGGGAGAATATTGTAATAATTGGCACTTATTTCTCTCCAAACAAGCCCCTCGTAGCCTTCGAAGGATTTCTGGACAGCCTAGGGAGGGTGCTTAGGTCGGTGGCGCCAAGGCCGGTATTGGTAATGGGCGACTTCAACGCTAAGAGCGCCGCGTGGGGGTCACCGGTGAATGATGTGAGGGGTACCGTCTTGCGTGATTGGGCGGTGGTCATGGGTCTGTCAGTAATTAATCGAGGGAACACCAACACTTGTGTGCGACGACAAGGGGGATCCATTGTTGACATCACTTTCGCGACTCCTGTCTTAGCCGATAGGATAGACGACTGGCAGGTATTGGAGGACGTTGAGACCCTCTCTGATCACGTGTACATTCAGATGAGGATCCGTCCTTCGATGGGTGCCCCGCCATCGGCCAGGTCTGGGCAACGCACTGGCAGCTTCCCGCGATGGTCAGTTGCCAGTCTCAACATAGACATGGTCGACGAGGCTGCGTTGGTGGAAGCATGGTGTGCGGCGCCATTGATTTCACTGGGTGTGGAAGAGCGGGCAGTACGCTTTCGCGCGTCGCTGCAGACGGTGTGTGACGCCGGAATGTCGAGGGTGAAGCGTTTGCCTGCAAAAAAGCAGGTATATTGGTGGACGCCAGAGATTGCAGCCCTCCGCACCAATGCCAACGCAGCCAGACGGGAATACACCCGCTGCCGGCGTCGACGCCACACCGAAGAAGAGGAGGAACGATTGCTGGATGCACTGGTGGAGGCAAAACAGGCTCTCACACAATTGATCGCAAGACGGAAAGATGAGGCTCGCGAGGAGTTCATCTGCACGCTGGATAAGGATCCATGGGGTCGCCCGTACAAAATAGTCAGGCAAAAAATAAAACAAGCCCCCCCCATGGAAACACTTGAGCCGGAACTCCTCGCGAGGGTTGTTGAGGGCCTCTTTCCGGCAGCACAGGCCTTTACGCCTCCAACAATGGTGGTGCCCACAGAAGAGGTGGCTGTGTCAGCGGATGCACCGGTGGTGTCTGACTCGGAGATCTTTGAGGCAGTCATCCGCCTCAAGTCCTGCAGAAAGGCGCCAGGACCAGATGGGGTGCCAGGGAGGGTCATCCCCCTGGCGATGAAACACCTGGGGCTCAGACTGCGGGGCATCTTCGATGACTGCCTCAAGGAGGGGATCTTTCCGAGATGCTGGAAGGAGGGGAGGCTGTGTCTACTGCGGAAGGAGGGTCGCCCAGCTGATTCTCCTTCAGGGTACCGCCCCATTGTCCTACTGGATGAGACGGGCAAAATGCTAGAGCGCATAATTGCCCGTCGCATCTCAAAACACCTGAGGGACACGGGCCCGAACATAAGCCCAAGACAGTTCGGGTTCCGGGAAGGGCGCTCGACAATCGACGCAGTGGGTACGCTGAAGGAATTCAGTGACCTAGCAGCAAGCAAGCGCGAGGGAGCCGTAGCAGTGTCGTTGGACATAGCTAACGCTTTTGGTTCCCTCCCCTACGAGGTTATTAGGGAGGCCCTCCGCTACCACAAGGTGCCCCCCTATCTGAGGGCAATCGTCGAGCATTACTTGTCTGAAAGAGTAGTGCTCTTCGAGGGAAATAGTGGCCGCCTAGAGAGGAGGATGGAGTGCGGTGTTCCACAGGGGTCGGTGCTGGGACCCTTATTGTGGAACATCGGCTTCGACTGGGCAATCCGTGGTGCGCAGCTCCCCGGCATGGTGACAATCTGCTATGCAGATGACACCATGGTCGCTGTGCGAGGGAAAGAGCTTAGAGAAACCCTTAGGAGAGCAGCTGTGGCCACGGAGCTAACGGTTGGGAGGATCGGTCTACTGGGCCTCAGGGTGGCACTCTCAAAAACAGATGCAGTGGTCTTTGGAGGAAGGGGCTGGCGGCTGCGTGCTGGCGAAACCATCCCCGTCGGGGGTGAAGCCGTCTAAGTGAAGGCTCATATAAAATACTTGGGCCTGATCCTGGATCGGAAGTGGGACTTCGGGGAGCATTTTTCACAATTAGCTCCCCGACTCGTTGGCACCGCGGCTGCGTTGGGCCGTCTTCTACCAAACACAGGCGGCCCAAAAGCCCCGTGTCGGCGCCTCTACGCCAACATTGTGCGGAGCATGGCGTTGTACGGGGCGCCGATATGGGCGGGTAGGCTGAAAAACAGGACACGGGCCCTCCTCCGAAGACCACAGAGAGTGATCGCCCAGAGAATGGGGCGATGTTACCGCACAGTGGCGGGGGCGGCTGCGTGTGCGCTCGCCGGCAATATGCCGTGGGAGTTGGATGCGGAGCTACTGGCAGAGCGACATAAGGAGCGGGTGGAGGCTAGGACAAGTGAGGAGCGTCTAGCCCCACAAGAGGTAGAGGCGAGACGGCGACGGGCGGTCGAGCGGGAGCGAGATCGCTGGAAAGGGTTGCTGGAGGACTCCCCGTATGGTACCTGGACCATAGGGGCACTCCTCCCGCATTTTGAGGGTTGGCTTGACCGCAAAAAGGGAAGCCTTACATACAGGCTGGTGCAGGTAATGACTGGACATGGTTGCTTCGGGCATTACCTGCACAAAATAGGGAGGGAGGAGTCGCCGGTCTGCCACCATTGCGACTTCGACGACGACACGGCCCAGCACACTCTAGTCGAGTGTCCTAGCTGGGCTGAAGAACGCTGCGAACTGGTGGCAGCCATTGGGACGGATGATCTCTCACTGCATAGCGTTGTAGGCTGTATGCTGAGCAGTGAGAGGTCCTGGAAGGCAATGGAGGAGTACTGCGAAGCAGTAATGCAAAAAAAAGAAGCAGCGGAGCGGGAGCGCGAAGAAAGTGCAGATGCGCACCCGCTCCGGCGCAGACGATTGGGAAGAAGGCGGCGTCAATACATAAACCGCCTTCTCCCCCAGTAGGGCCGGTGGGCTGGGGACCCACCACTTAAGGCCTTACACGTCTGGGGGAAGGGTTGTTGCGTCCCAATCCTTCCCTCCTTCGGCGCGAGGGTGCCCCCGGTGAAAAGCCGGGGCAGCCGGGGGGACGTCGTGGTAGAATGCTTGCGATCCCATGGCGTCCCCCTATAACGGCAGTGAAGGTGACGCCGGTGTGTTTTTAGTGGGTAGGCTCCTCCCCTCCCTCTGACTAGCAGAGGGAGTTGCGGGAGGAGAGAGTCCCACATAACCCCCTAAATGGCCTCCCCGGCCCGGGGGTATGCGTAATGCATTTTCACACCGTCAAAAAAAAAAAAAAAAAAAGGTTAGGTTAGGCTGGTTAACCAGACCACTCTGGTTGTTAGGTGAACTGCGTCCCTACAGCAGGCGAGCCCACCGAGCATAGCGAGCGCTACGCGGCAGCGTCCGGCGAAGCGCCATAACCGAACATTATCATTATTTCCTAGTTGAATATAAAATAACAACCGCTAGGTTCGTTTCGGCGGCTTATGACCACAAATGAAAATGAACACTTCTTATAATGGCCGTTGCTCATAAATATAATGTCCGTAAAGTCAAAAGTCTACGACACAAGGTTCCCCTGGGTGATCGGGGTCAGGTGGATAACGTGCTCTTTTTGCGGAACATAATTGAATTTAATAAATTCTCATCGGCACGAGGCTCGAAAACTTTGAGATCCGCTCCCAATCGTTATCAGATAACGAGAGCAAACGCCCTGAGCACACAAGATACGGCTCTCGGGAGTTGCTCCACGTTTAACTAGAGCAGAGATGCGAAGTTACTTATAGCAATATATCCAAAGTATACCTATTCTGTGCTCACCTCAACGCTCACCCACAAATATATCTTGACACCGCGATGCGTAGTAACCAAGCGTAGGAAGAGGTCTAGTTTCGTGACGGGTGACCGGCGGGGTGAGCCGCATTAGCGCGTAGCGAATAACAGCCCATAGTTGACAACGGTAAAAAAATATACGCCCCGTGTACTGTCGGGTTAAAATAGCACCACCTTTTTTTCCTCTGGGTGTCGTATGAGTCGTACTAATTAAAGGACAGGGTCAAAATGTGTTGTGGGCGATGGGCTAGCGACCTATCACTACGATATCACAATTTCGTTCGTGTATCTCCGTCTCTGTCGATGTCGTACTTGCTAGTTCGAGCGACAGAATATACTCGAACGGAGTTCGTTTTCACTTCGCGCCTCGTGATAGCCCCCAAAGAGAATATTAACCACTACGTTCTATATTATGGTGGGTACACACCAAGCCAACGAACGGCTATGTATCTCACTCTAACAAATAGCTGTGCCATAAATGCTTCGCGTTCGTTGGTCGTTCGTTTGCTCAGTGTGTATGTGTAGGTACCACATGTGTACCCATCATTGTAGTAGCCCCTCTGGATTTCAAACTGCCCGCGACGAATTTTTTACATTTTGGATACAATCCGATTTCACATAGAGAAGGGCATACCTTCAAGAATTATGGGTTCGTTTTATGTGTAAATATTTCTCCGATTTTTGTTTTAATTATTATAAGTGCTTGTTATGTAATAAAATTGAAAAACATATATTATTAAATTACATTACAAATAGCGGTTTAAAAAGTACTCGGAACAGCGTTTTGCTTTGTTTTGTTGGCAGCATTGTAAAATAATGTTGCCCTCATAGGAGATTACCCCTTACACGCTGTAAATATTATATCTGAAATACAACGAATGTCAGTACCTAAGAAATCTTAGAGCATTAAACCAACAGGAGCGGCCATGAGTCATTTTCTATACATAAAAAGTCTGCCGATTTTTGCGGGGGAGGGGAACGTCAATGTATGCGTAACGTGAAAATAGCCACGTCAGATAAACGTCAGTCCATACAATGTGTATGACCACTGGTCATATATTTTTGGCAGAGGGGAACGCCTGTCAATGGCCGCTCCGGTTGGTATATGGGCCATCCACATTAAGCGATTTGTCAGCCCCAATTCATCAGAATCTGACTAATTGCTATAGTGTGGATGCATGTTCCAACCGTCAAACGAGTTGCACGGACTAATTGCATGAAAAACACAATTTGAACCATGGAATTTGCATGATCTGCCAAGTTTTTTTTTCTCACAAATTTCATAGAAATAAATTTAAACGATAATTAAAAAATATATGCTAAAGAACATTGTATTAATATTTTATACTGTAATTTTGTATTTTTTTTTAAACCGGTGTTTTGCAACTACAATTTCATTCAGTGTGGCCAGTTAACAGTAAGAAAGCGAAAATTGCCGCATTCAAACGGTCCTGCGAAGCGGACTGCAAGATTGTTACTAACCGATGAGATAGGGCGAGACAGCACGTCGATCATGAGGTGGCCGTGGCATACTCTCGATTTTTGTGTGCTGTATTACGCGACGGCGCGCGAGCTCTCAAAATTTTTCTCGCACTATCCGTCTCTCTCTTATTAGGACATGCGAGAGAAATCGAGAGTATGCCGCGGCTGTGTGTTAGACGTGCTGGCTTGCCCTATCTTATCGGTTAGTAACAATCTTGCAGTCCGCTTCGCAGGACCGTTTGAATGCGCCAATTTTCGCTTTCCTTCTGTTAACTGGCCACACTGAATGAAATTGTAGTTGCAGTTGTTACGTCTGTACGCTACACCCAATTCTGACTTCGACATGTTGTACTGACAAATTGGGGTATAATCACATAATGTGGATGGCCCATTAATGCTCTAAGTATAAAGTTTATAGGTACATTCTTTTTATTTCTCATTTAATTAAGCCATTCGCTTTCTAATAAGTAGTACATAAGTGGTTACTTTAAATTTACTTGGACTAGTAGCATAAATGCGTATGCTTCCATTCGTCACTCTCCCACTTTTACATTTCCTAGTGACGGATAGAACAAAAGGTTTACGTCCCACATAAATTTAATGTGATCATGTGCTAGCTGTACTGCACATATTTTCAGTTTCTTTTCAATATTCATATTATATTTTGTATTTGTTATAATAAAAACATTTTTTATGTAATTTGCTTCAATTTTCTATTCAAAATGCAATCCAAATTAAAGTATTTTAATTCCTCTAGTAATAAAATCAATACAACAAAACGATGAGGAGAAAACCTTACTCGGTACTGGCAACACTGTTCTGAAATGCCATTGACCTGTCAAAACCTTGCAAAAGATCTCGCTGGTTGATTCTACAATTTTCTTTCATTCGCAGAAGCTAGCGGTTGCAAGTACGTATATTGTAATTAATGAATTTGTAGTTAAATATAGTGTTTAATTAATATTTTACAAAATCGGAAGACTCAGGGCTCCATCCTCGTATTAGTTATCAGTTTAAATTTGATGTTATAAGTGAGAAAAAAGTATTGCATTTAGGTTATGTAAGGGAGCATTTTAAGGTGCAACTTGTGACAGTGATTCTTGATTGGTGTTTTATTATGGTGTTTGTTTGTTTTTCAGCATACACACTGATTTAGACAATGAAAACTACTCAAATTGCCCAGTACGCCCTTCGACTCACATATTCGCAGGTAAGAGATTTCTTTTTTATGCTAAATTTTAAACACCAGTTCCCGGATTTCTGCATTTTAGCAGTATTGTTACCACATTAATAATATACCATCTCTTGCTACATTTAAGTTTGAACATTTATGTACTGAATGATTCCTAAATGCCAAATTTTCTAGGTAGAAATATATTCCCAATTATAATTTCTACAAACTTATCATGTATTTCCGCGAATTAACACCTTATACTATCAATTACTTAAAATGCTAAATGCTTCTGAGAGTTCAATGAACTTGAAGCACATTTTTTTGATAGTATTACATATTAATATTTGTTTTTTTAAGCAGTAACACTGCTAAAGAAAATTATAAATTTTTAAATGAAAGTAAACATTGAAAAATTTAATGCTCCGAGCCGGATTCGAACTGGCGACCACAGGCATTCATGGCCCGTCCCTACTAACCAACTGAGCTATCGGAACAATCTGGTTCCGGCACCAAATCCCTCAATTGGTTCCTTCATACAACGCCTTAGGGAGGTGTATGTAGCGACATCTACCAGAAGACTTAGGCTTCTTAATGGCACCAACGTCTCAAATTATGTCGAGAAAGCTAGCTCAGTTGGTTAGTAGCGACGGGCCATGAATGCCTGTGGTCGCTGGTTCGAATCCGGCTTGGAGTATTACATTTTTAAATTTTTCCTTTCATTTAAAAATTTATAGTATTACATATTGTTTTTCTGTTATAGTTAGTATTATAAATGATGCATTACATATTCTAAAAATGTATCGTAGTTTAGGAACAAGTGTTAGCCCATTCCACAAGCAGCATTACTTATTTAATTATTTATAAACGGGTCCTAACTAGTTTGACAAAATATAAAATGCAGGGGTGAAAAATGGTTGACCTAGGTTTTTTTTCTTCCGGTTTTCAATGCCATCAAGGCTCACTTCTCCCTAGCTGATGCAGCCACATAGCTTGCATAGGTGCCACATGGGGCAGAGATGGCTGGGTGTCACTCAGTATAGCTCCATAGCTAGTGAGGGTGTCCCATCATGCATTGATTGTGACAGTCCGGTGATCCCCAGAAGCTACTGAACAGTAATTTGGTGAATTCTAGCGGTTTAAACCACTTGTGTACATGTGTCACTGTGTAATCATTAATAAGAAACTAAATTTTGGCTAGCAATGGACAGCCAATATTCATTATGTTATGCCGTTCAATAATTATGGAAGTTAGTGATTTCTATTCTTGTGTTATATATAACTAAATTAGTGTTGATTTGATTTACTGTCTTAAACCATTATAGTAAATTATGTTGATCATTTAATCATAACATTTTATGGAATCAAAATTATTGGCTTTAACGTACCACATCCCAGAAGAGGTAGACAGAACACATGAAATTTAATTTTCGGTGCGTTTCTAGAAATTGTGGGTTGTTGGAGACAGAGAAAATGTGATATTGCAGTGACAACCCACAACACACCTCAACCTTATCCCGTAACTTTTACGGTAGAAAAGAGGTGATTCTAACCCTGCACCACACGGGGACTTCTAACTTATGTATGCTTTGATTAGTTAAATTGAATACATAGACAAATAATGAAATGGATTGCCACATTTCGACTTTATTTCAATACTGTGAAGGTTCAAAGTGAGGATCATTTTCATCCCGCAAATTATAGTCTGATTTTTATGTAGGTAGTATAGTCACATTTGACACTTACAATATTTTATTTTCATATTAGATTCACGTTTGTCTAATGATTGACCGAAATTTATATGCAAGAATAATCATTTGCCCGAATTTAATTGGCCATATTATTATTTATTAATTTGACATATTATTATTTTCCATAATGTTGTATGCCCGAATCATTCATATGCCATAAACTTCATTTGCTATAATTTTACTTGATAGAATATTCATTTGCCATTCTACATTTCTGCAAGCCTTTCGAATGCTGCGAATTTTCGGTTCTGGCGCTTCGCCGGCCGCTACCGCGGCACGCTTGCTTCGCTCGCTCGGCTCGCGCGCTGTAGGGTCGCAGTTCTACCTAACACTCCTCCTCGCTTCGCTCGTCGTCGTATCTACACCGACCTGCCTTAGAGTTATAATGATCGTAGTCTATTAAAGGCGCCTATAGTTTAGCGGTACGCCCCGCTTTCGTTTCTGGGACTCAATCTCCCACCCTCCGCCTGTGCTCCCGCCAGAAACTCGCTTCGTCTCCGCGAGCTTCTATATACACTCTAGGAGTAGTACAGATAAGACCATGTGGAAGTGGAATTCGGGTTTTGGTAGTTATTTTTCATAATATTACCCATTTCACACAGTAATTTTCATAATATCACCCATTTCACACAGTGATTTTCATAATATCACCCATTTCACACAGTAATTTGTTATTTTTCATATAGTATGGCTTTTGAAAGGTATGACAAATGATTTTATTGCATATGGATATTATGGATTATAAAGTTTCTGGCAAATGATATTATGGCTTATGGCATATGATGTTATGTAAAATAACAATTCAGTCTTATGAATATTATGGTAAATAACAGTTATGGTATGGCACATGAAATTATGGTAAACAAAATTAGGGCCTGTGAATAGGATGGCAAATTAATTTCGGGCAAATTAAATTCGGGCAAGTAAGGGTATATCTAGATTCACAAGTAGCAAAATTACAATACGCTAGCTAATTTGGAGGTGAAAATGAATGTTATTTTTTTCGTCTAACATAGTTATAATAAAATAATTCACCATGAAAACAGTTGCGTACCTACAACGTCTTTGCGTGGTGGCGCAACCATTGCGCCACCAAGACAACTAACTATCGCCAACAATTTTTTGTCATACTCATTTACATACATTAGTATATCAAATAGGCAACAGCCCAGCTAGCAACTAGCACAATAGGTTTTATGGTAAAGTTTCACGGCCCAAAATATCACATAAAACATGACTATAAAGCCTCATGCTGGCTGCATTAATATAAATAGCAACCACATTGCACTATTAATCCTTCCGGGCGAGAAAGCCTTGCAGTAAGCCCATTAAATCACGTTGCAAACAGCACGCTCCACATTAACCGGAGAGAAACGTGACGCCCCACGTTAGCGTGCGTAAACTGCATACGCCATTGAAGTAGCCATAATAGTTCCCTAGAGAGCGAAAAACTGCATATATGACAGATGGACAGACACCAGAGGTAGCAGGCGTAGCAGCTTTTAAAATTCCACAATCAATTTGATGATGATCAAACATGATTCCCTCATCGCTCCAGTGCTGCCAGCTGGTTATATTGCGCTCTGAAAAACCCTCATTGATATCCGGCTGAACATATATAATAATATATAATAAATCAGCCTATATACGTCCCACTGCTGGGCACAGGCCTCCTCTCATGGATGATGGCCGAACACATATAGTTACATATTCTTTCATACTTCTTTTAGCTCCGGTTGTTTGCCCATCGAAAATGTGTTTTATATCCTACTCATATTATAAATGCGAAAGTTTGGATGTTGAAATGTTTGTTACTCAATCACGCTTAACGGCCCGGCCACGACTTCGAGCGGCGGCGGCAGCGGCAGCGGTTTTTCTAATCCATTGCGTGTGATCCCAACTAACCACAGTGTGTTGCGCGTCTCGACCGCGCAGTGAACAGATAAAACGCTTGCCGCGCCGCAATTCGCGCAATGCCGTGGCCGGGGCGTTACGTCGCCACGGATTTGGATGAAATTTTGCACGAAGATAGTTTATAGCCTGGTTTAAAATGTAGGATAGTTTATATCGGACGGAAACTAGTAGTAACATAATTTGTAGCTACACCAAAGTTCATAGATAAAATGAAACACCTAGAAATGTTAATCTTGGACGTCATAAGTTCATGTATTAATAGAAGAGGTCAAACGCCGCGGACGCGTCATAGGGGCGGCATTACCTATAGTGCAGACGTGCGTTGCACCCGGGCGCACGGTCCTAGGGGGCGCCGAGCGCCACTCGCCTCGACTCGGGCGCTAGCGCGTGCTAGGGGAGGTAGGTGCTAGAGGACGCTACGGTAATGCACCCGGGCGCGACATGGCCTAGAGACGCCTTCGCTCGAACTTATTAGCTAAAAGTGTTATCAGTAAAGTGCGTGTTCGATACAAGACGTAGCCTACGGCGATAATGCAACGATACCTGTTGCACGCTTTTGTATCGATGCAAACGTACATACTACAGTAGGTAGTAGTAGTACTACAGAGGCCGGGAAGTAAGTGATTGCCGGCCGAGTACATATAGACGGCCGAGCGTAGAGAGGTCGGATAGTTAGGCTGGCAACCCTTTTGCCAATTTTTTTGGGGTTCGTGATCGACCAACTTAAAATGTACTTAGAAAGGCCAACTTTCGTACAAATTCGGCCGACGCAACCATTTGGTTGGCGCGCGCGTGTCGATGTAACTTAGAAAGACAGGCAACTACGGAACCCTACACTGCGCGTGGCCCGACACGCACTTGGCCGATTTTATTAGTCATCTTCACACGTGTTTGCTATATGTAATCATATTAAATTCCACTAAACCCCATACATTATGAAAGATAACGTTATCATTTTAAACGAGGAACTAAATATAACCTGCGCAACTGGTTTACATAATAAATACATACTCGCTCACCTTGACAGATTCGCGAACCGAATAGTTTTAAACTTATTAAGTTCTCGAGATCTGTCTGCCGGCCATTGATCTTGCATCTTATTAACTATAATATGCGGCGCGCTCTCGTCATACCCCTGCACCCGCGCGCCGCGCATTCGAGGACTGAGTTAGGCGATCAAGCTATAGTATTTGCCTGTGACTCCACCCGGATAGAAGTCGTTAAACAGACTCTTATACAAACGTTCGCGGTATTTCTCCCCCTTAAAACTACTGTCTTTTCCGGGACTAAACTATTTCCATACCAAAAGTAAACTAGTTATATGTAAGTTATACATACAGACAGATTTGACTTAAGGCGCCGTAGGTACATGGTCCTCTCTCCCTCTCATTGAACATAAGCGTGAGCGAGATGGAAGGGCGTGCTCGGAAGCGCGGAAATCATTGTTTTTAATTTTAATTTTCTGGCCGTTCAAATAAATAAAAATGTAATCACTGATTTCTCTCAACCATGATATTGCCGATTTTTAGAAGCCATTTTATATTTTTAGCTTTTGTGCATAATTTGTTACGAATGTGTTAAGTGTATTTTAGACCGTTTTAGACCAATATTCGTGATTTTTTTCTATCGAGCGAAAATTGCTCAATCAATTTCGCTGACCGTAGGTTCGCTTGCCTTAAGGCGCCGTAGGTTCGGCGAAGTTAAGCGAACAGAGTTTTTGAAACAATATAACGCGTCTGTTTATAATAATATGGTTAAAAAAAAATACGAATAGTAATCTTGAGGCTTTTCTGCAGGGAAATCAGTGTTTAGAAACATGATTAAGCAATTTTCGCTCGATATAAAAAAATCACGAACATAGGTCTAAAAGGGTCTAAAATACACTTAAAATATTTGTTACAAATTATGCACAAAAGCTAAAAATATTAAAATTGCTTCTAAAAATCGGCAATATCATGTTTGAGAGAACTCAGTGTTTACTTTTTTATTTATTTAAACGGACAAAAAATTAAAGTTAAAAAACATGATTTCCGCGCTTCCGAGCACGCACTTCCATCTCGCTCACGCTTATGCTCAGGGAGAGGGGGAGAAGACCATGAACCTACGGCGCCTTAAGTTACGACTATTGTTAATTTCTCGTGATTTGTACACGATTAGAGGCCATTGATCTACTTTTGTAATGAATGAATGACCGATACAACTGGTTCTATTAGTATTGTCGCCAATACTACAATACATTTCTGATTGTACTTTCTTTATCAACATCCTCCTAGCCAATGATATCGAAAGTAAAGATACGCCTGTCCGAACAATATTCGCTTGACACACTGTGACAGCTGAAGACTAAGGCACGGTGGCCCGCGATTGCCCGTGGCGGGCCACCGCATTGGACGAATTACTCGTGCGCGTTGGGCCTATCTTTACGAAGTAATATATCTATGCTCCTAGCGTTATTCTCGGTTGCGCCATAAAGGAGCCCGGGGGCCGCTGTAGATTTGGCATAGGCACTAGTTTTACAAAAGCCAGTGCCATCTGACCTTCCTACCCAGAGGGAAAACTAGACCTTATTGGGATTAGACCGGTTCCCTCACGATGTTTTCTTTCACTGTTATGTTAAGCTAATGATAATTATTACGTGCATAAGTTTTACGAGCCGGGATCGAACCCACGACTGTAGCTTTTCACTTTTACTTTATCCTCCTATCCCAATCCCAATAACATTATAAATGCGAAATTTTGGATGTTTCGATATGTTTGACATTTTATAATAATATTGATTTGTATTTGTATTAATTGTAGTGTAAATTGTTATGCAAAAAAAATAAAAATCGACGATCTTTTTTGGGATGCCTTATTTTAGTAAAAATTAACATGTATATTGACATTGTATTATGTAATTTTTAATTTAAATATTTATTCAACTTTTTATTTTTATGTGACGATCATAATATCAAGTCGTGTAAATTGACCAAGGGTAATTTATATTGTATTATTGGTAATTTATTTTATATTATGAAATGAAGCAATCTAATCTAATCTGATCTAATCTGTTACTCAATCACGCTTAAGCGGCTCAACCGATTCCGATGAAATTTTGCACAAAGATACTTTGTAGCCTAGATTAAAATATAGGATACTATCTAAAGTCAAGTTCTTTAATCAATTCTAGCAAACATGTTACCCAATTAAACTTAAATTACGTCACTTATTAGGACGAGTGACGGAAAATCGTATTTGGCCGCACGCAACAGTCATTCCACGTATCTGTGACGTCATCATACGTCATTCCAATTTCGTACCGGCGTTAATAGATGAGTCACGGAAATATTCGTCGTAAAACATTTACTTTTCCAGTTACGAAACCAAGAGAAGTAGTCTATTAGTGCGCACGAAAACCTATACGTTTCGTGAAGTCTAGTTGGCTTGGTCGGTTATATAGGTAGGTATATATTCACTTTGAAGCCAATGTGAAATTGTGATGAAACAAACCGCCTACCGCGGTATGTATACCCGCGTAACCTATGGGACGTTTTACTGCCCATTTCCGATAATTTTATCCAGAGTGTTCTTAGTCATGTTTCATGCAAATCTGTTCAGCCGTTTGTGTTAACCTCCTGACAATACGAGGGGTGTTATAATTATATGTTTAACGTGTCTGTGTATCTGTCTGTGGTATCGTAGCTCCCAAACGGATTAACCGATTTGAATGCGGTTTTGTTTGTGTCATAGATATTTTTATCCAGAGTGTTCTTAGCCATGTTTCATGAAAATCTGTTCAGCCGTTTTTGAGATATAGGACTTTGAAATGAAAATGTCGGGGGTATTTCAACTTTTCTAAGTTGTAGTTATTACTTATTAATCTCAAATATTGTATGCGAGATCATTCTTTATAAGTTGAACCGATTTGATTGCAGTATTTTTAATCGTTATTATTGTCTTATTTATGTTTCTTATATCTTAAATGTTGAAGTGACTTGCATTACAATGGGTAAATTATATGCCCGATTCAAAGTTCAGTCTATTAATAAACTAATTGACAGACAAACAGATAAATTGACTAGTCCTTGAACTTGGAAATGCAATCGTATTCATTACCATCAATGTTATTAACAGGTACAGTGAAATATACCTAAATCTAAATGCCAGGCGAAAATCAATCTTATGTCGCCATAAAGACTGACGGGGGAAAACATTTCTCACTTTATCTGTTAGTTACGCAACATATTAGCTGATATTTGCTATAAGCACAAGTAAAAAGTGTCTCACTGTAAAATTATTTACAGAAAATTTAAAAAATACCAAATACACTCAACCGATCGTTAAAATACAACACCACCAGCACGGCTACCATGCGACGGCGCGCGAGTTCTCTCGATTTTTCTCGCACTATCCGTCTCTTTCTTATTAGAACACTTAGAACAAGAGGCATAGTGCGAGAAAAATCGAGAGTATGTCGCGGCTGTCCCATGAATCCCATGATAGACTTACAGATAAGACAAGTCATTGCTAACATTGGCGCCCGCTAAAAGGTTAATTACAAATTCGTGCATGCTTCCTGTTACTAAACATATCGACTCATTCACATATGAAACACACATACAGTGTACTTTAGGAAGCATTGCATTTACTAGTGACAAGCAACGGGAAGAACCTTGCGCTGATCGCTCTCAGCATACGAGTACATGAAGTCATCTGGTTTCCGGTTTCTACGTTGGTATATTAAATTCTATTTGACCAATAATATTGCACCAAAGATATGTTCAATGAAAGCGAATTTAAAGTCTATATAAGTCACTCTACATTAACAAGAAAAAATAGCAAAAAAATGTTAGAGGTGGTAATAATTATTATGGGAAGAGAAGTAGGAAGTACTTGGTCCCCAAAATATATGATATACCGTATGACAATAAGGGGGTGTAACACATTTAGAATGTTTAATTTAATTAAAATGAGGGAGGTTTTCTTTGAAAAAATAAAATCTGAATTGGAAATATAGTCTAAGTAAAGTGGTTACGTGAGCGTGTAACTAGCTAGTAGCTATGCCTACCCAATCTACCCATCTATTTTTTTTTTGTAAGGGGAGTCCCTGTGCCTACAAACTGTCCTGCAGTTTGGCAGAAGAAAATGCTGTGAAACAAGGGTTGTTTAAGTGAGAAATTTAGCTTACTCTTATTATACTTTTTAGAAAAGAAGGGCACGGAAATGTGATCTAGCTCACACACACAAAAGACCGCAACCATAATTACACCACTACTATAGGTCTGTAGGTGTGGTTCCGTGTTCCTCGTGAGTAGTAAGGTCGCCAGTTCAGAGTCCTCGGTCGTGAAATGGATACCCAGGAGTAACCCTCGCATCTTTCTAATGTTGTTGTTGATTACTAGATTGAAAACTACATCACACTAATCGGAGACAGATACATTGGCCGGCCAAACCCCGAGAAACATAATAATATGCATGTAAATGTGTTCTCTTGTTCTCACGTCCTATTGTTCGTAGACAACAGATATGTTTCATTAACTGCGCACTGTCACGCGTCACTGGAGAGGAGACGCATATTTGCGCTAAATTTAGCGTGTTTACTGACACGCGCCTCAATGGCGCCGCAGGCGAGCCAAAATTAGGCCTCAAAGTCAAGGACATTTAAATTCATAAACCATCTAAATAAAAAAAATAAACCCGCTTTTAATCGGGTTTGATAACCTTAGGAGCAAGAGCTGCAGCCGAACTCAATTAGCTGAACAACATGACTCTTTTGTCACCTTGACCCGTTTGGCAGTATATAGTTACTTCGTATGGCAGTCGTTAATGAAAAAACCCCCGACATTTTCATTTCAAAGTCCAATATCTCAAAAACGGGAACACACTCGTGATGTCTATGACACAAAAAAACTAAACGAAAATCGGTTCATCCGTTCGGGAGCTAAGATACCCCTCTCTTTTTGCGTCGAGGGTTAAAAAGGCGTTTAGGCGGTAAGTTCGATCTATAGGCTTTATACAGTCGTGGGCAAAGGCCTCCCTCTCTTTAATACGAGGGTCATTCAACAAATACTTAACCTACAAAAAAATAATGAAAATTTTGGATAAATGGCGATTTATTTTTCAACATAGTCCTTTTAACTCGATACACTTTTCTCAGCGATGCTCCAACTTTCTCAACCCATCCAAAGAATAAATACGTTTTACCGAGGTCGGCAAAATACGTCTCCGTGGCAGCGATGACCTCCTCATTCGACCCAAATTTATTCCCGGCGAGGGTCTTTTTCAAGTTCGGAAACAAAAAGAAGTCGCAGGGGGCCAAATCTGGAGAATACGGTAGGTGAGGAAGCAATTCGTAGCGCAATTCGGTCAATTTGGCCATGGCGACGCCGGAGGTGTGAGCCGGCGCGTTGTCGTGGTGAAACAGCATTTTTTTCTTTGCCAAATGCGGCCGTTTTTTCTTTAATTCGGCATCGAATCGGCCCAATAAGTCGGCATAGTAGAGCCCCGTTATTGTTTTACCCTTCTCTAGGTAATCGATATGGATCACCCCTTGTGAATCCCAGAAAACGGTGGCCATCACCTTTCCAGCTTATGGAACAGTTTTTGCCTTCTTCGGAGCACGTTCGCCGGGTAAAATCCACTGTTTCGACTGTTCCTTGGTTTCTGGAGTGTACCAGTGAATCCATGTTTCGTCGACAGTTACGAAACGACGCAAGAACTCCGCCGGATTCCGCTTGAACCGCGCCAAACACGCCTCCGATGTGGTCTCACGCACGCACTTGTTGTCTGGTGTAAGCAAACGCGGCACCCATCGCGCCGACAGCTTTCTCATGCCCAGCTCTTCGTGTAAAACATGATGTACTGCTCCTTCTGCAATGCCCAGAGTCTCAGCTATCTCGCGAACCTTCAATCGGCGGTCTGCCAATACGAGATCGTGGTTTTTTTTTTCACATTTTCCTCCGTAGTAGCCGTTTTCGGGGCACTTGGACGTGGTACATCAAAAACCGACGTGCGGCCACGAAGAAACTCGTTGTACCAATTCTTGACGGTCGCCCTCGAAGGAGAAGAGTAACCGTATACAGCATCCAAGCATTCTTTGATTTCGCTGCGCGTCTTCCCTTCCAAAAACAAGAACCGAATCACAACGATATTCCTCTTTTTCCATTTTTGTACAATCGACCGATACGCTCGATTCCGAAGGCTATGAAAACAAAACAAATGAAGGTAATTGACTGAAACTTTGACAGTATGTTCCAAAAAGAATGTACTGCACGATGATAAAACTTTTTTGTAACAGCATCGCCATGGTGCGGTAAGGCTTAAGTACTTATTGAACGAACCTCTTATTATTGCAATCCCCAATGAAATTCCACTGTGCTTAACACCAAAATTACTCATGAATGTCTCAAATAGATTGTCAAGCCGTTATTCTATTTTAGAGACAAGGACGTTAAAAAAGGCGGAGCGCCAAGTAAACAGAGTAAAAACCACATGATTTAGGAGTGAAAGTATTTTAAAATAGTTTAAACTATTTATTTTATTTTTGGCTTCGGATAAAGAAACGGAATGCTCTGGAACTTGTTTTCGGGTCATCATCATCATCATCATCATAACAGCCGACACACGATTACTGCTGGACATAGGTCTTCCCCAAAGAGTGCCACAACAACCGGTCCTGAGCACGCACCCAGCGGACTCTCGTGACCTTTACCAGGTCATCAGTCCACCTTGTGGGGGTCCGCCCACGCACGCTGCGCCTCCTGCAAAATGATTTATAGTCGCGCACATATTTTATATTAAGTCTCATGCGAAATTGACAGGCCCAGACTTGGATTGCCAGCGCCCCTAGGCATCTGGCATTTGGGCCCCCCACAGGGATCTTGTGTACAGGTCCCTCCACTGGGGCCCTCCTAGACAGGGCTTGTACTCGTAAGTCAACGCGGAAATCCGGCTCTGAAGATTGTAGTAACTACAATGTACACCCTTGTTGAGCCAAATAAATAGCTTCAGAAGTGCCAAGTACTTCAATTATGTAAATTCCGATAACGCCCCTAGCAACTTGGCAGACTTGAGTGTCTATATCTGATTTGTTTATCATGATAAACTAAGAATTTTGTGTCTTATCGGTTATACATTTTGTTTTATGACATGACATGGCAGGCAAAGGAGCATACGCTATGTTACATTGCTGCCAGTCATTGATTTATTTATTTATTTATTTATTTATTGATAAATACATTTACGTGACATTACAGTAACAACCAATGAGTCACGAAACCAAAACAACAAATAATACTATTTATTAGGCGACGAAACGGCGTGGCCCCGTTGCATCGTCGTCTCCGGTGTAGGATTCGGCAGATTGCCCCGGAACCGTCGAAACACTACACCCTTCGGCCAGAAGTCAGCACATGCGACGGTCTCCTGCAGCGGCCGCGGCACGCGCACCACAAACGAGCTGAAGTGCACATAGTGGCGCGAACGCAGCTGGAACACCCTCAGCGAGAAGCCGATCTTTGATTGATAACGGCTTTTTTTCATTTTTAACTGCACATTACACACACTATTACCGAATATCTCGCCTCAGATAATCCAGTGAAATCTGGCCTGCTGCGCGTAGTTTTTACGAATTCCAGATTCCAGACAAGCTTCATAGCGTGATCGCGTTTATGTCGGACATGTAACTTTCCTCTCCTACTAGCGTGTTAGTGCGAGATTGACGTATGCTCTGTGCTCGGTGATGTATGCTCTGTGCATGATACGAGTAGATGAAGAAGATTCTTTAAGCACTAAAAACTCTACGTCGCCCGCCATCTGCACTGTCGTTCGCAGGACACTAGCATCTCAGATTGAACGCATTATATAGAGCCCTCGCGCCTTGCGCCTGCGAGCTCATTCTGCAACGTCCTTAGTTCTTTTTAATTCCACGTCGGTGGCAAACGAGCGTAAGGCGTGCCTTGCTAGTAAGACCCCATTAGGGTCTCCCCACACCTATTGACGCGGAATCGGCGTTAGCCGATCAAAAAACTCTTTATGTCAACGCAATAAAGGCGAAAAAGACGCCGATCGGCTCGGCCGACGCGAAGCGACGTCCATCGACGGGATTACGAACAAAACACGAGGAATGTGGTACAAACCACTCGGCGAAAGCCGATTCCGCGTCGATAGGTGTGGGGAGACCCTTAGTCTTCTTTTACGACTGGCTGGGGAGACCGTAGAGTCCGTAGACCTATCGCTGACCTAACCTAGATAGTCTGGGTCAATAATCATTAATCATATAATCAACAATATCTGGGCGCCCAGATATATATTTAGTTTTATCTGTAATAGTAATTATGTACATACATAATTATAATTAGGTACGCCTATGTCTCGGAGGGGTAGGCAGAGATCACGGATTTCCACTTGCTGCGATCTTGACAAACCTTTCTTGCTTCATTCTCTTTCATTACATTAGGTATTTCTATAGTTGTTTACTTATATTCGTTTTGCATGCCGTGTTTACCTGTAAGTTATTGTGACACCATTCCTTACATGTATTCGCTTGTACGTTTTTAACGTATCGATGTCACAATTGTTGGTGAACCTTAAATAAATAAATAACGAAAATAAAATTACATTATTCACACATGCGCGTCGGTTGAGTTGAGGGTACCTTTCCACAGGATTTCTCCGATTCGTCGGAAAAAGTTCGATTGGATCGTCCCCTTCCAACTGTACTTATGTATGTGATTATTATTAAGCATATCTACAGGAGACTTGGCAAATGCGTGAAAACCTGGATATATAAACCCAGCAACGCCTATCACTGGAGCCGTTATTTTACAGTATATCATAGTTGACCTTTCTCCACACCGTTCTAGCGTGATAGTCTCACAGATTTCCTACGTCAGAATTATAGAGCATAGGTCATTCATATTTAAAACAGGACATAATTATACGCGCTTCTTGCAGTTGCAAACGATAAGCTATGTATTCTGCAGGCTAGCAGTCTGCTTCTTTTCTGACACCGCCGTGGTATACCTAACACCGGGTCCAAGGAAAGTGAACAATTAACAACATAACAACCTATAAAAGTTGAAACACCCCCGGTATTTTCATTTTTAAGTCCAATGTCTCAAAACCAGCTCAACCGATTGTGCTGAAATGTAGCTAAGAACCATCTCGATCACGTTAACTTTTTGACAATTAATCGGTCCTTTCGTTTAGGAGCTACACAAAGATACACGGAAACTTATAACACCCCTCTTTTTGCGACGGGGGTTATAAAATGTGAAGTGGGCCAATCAACGCAAAATTGTGTCAAGGATTTAATATTCATAACGATGTCATTAACTTATAATAATACCTTATCTTAGTCGGTGGAGGTTACAGTTGTACAACTACTTTCTCCTTCCTAAAAAGACTTGATATTACAAGTTGAAGTTACTAACAAAGCGTTAAGATATACTTACTTACTTTCGGTCACGGGCAGAAGCTATTTCTGAATAACAGCCGAAATTAATTCGAATCAATTATCAATATGCTGTACTTATATTATTTGTCTGAGTATGTGCTGGTAAATCAATCGCATTCGTTTCTTTGGAATAAATCATCTTCTCAACTCATAGGTTTATTTGCCATATACATAGTTGCTTCAAAGGTCCTGTTTAACTAAAGGAATTACTGGGAAGCCCAGATGTGCTGCGAAGAGTTCTGATTTAGTCAGAAAACTTTTATTTTTAAGAATAAACTGTCACTTTAATCTGCTTTCATCATCCTCCTGGCGTTATTCCTTCTAGTTTTTACGAGAGCGACTGCTATCTGACCTTCGAACCCAGAGGGACCTTATTGGGATTAGGCCGGTTTCCTCACGATGTTTCCCTTCACCGAAAAGCTAACGGTAAATATTCCGTACCTACCTAAATACATAAATTCCGAAACCAATTATCTGCTGTGTGAATTCAAAATCAATGCCGAAACTCATCGTAAAGTTTAGGTACTTTGCATATGTTTTTGGGTTAGTGTCCCTATCTATACATATGATACGTCATAATGTATTGTGTGAATTATACGAAATATGTAACGCCGTATACAATACAAACAGACGTCAGACATGCGTCACATATACTGAATGTTTTTTGATTATAAAATCATGTCTTGTTGACGTAATTGTAATTTGTAATTTATATTATCAATAAAATGAATATGAATATGAATATTAAACTGACAAAGGAAAAATTACATACTGCCAACCACCACTCGACTCTGTAAGCAGACTTGCGACATAAAAAAAAACTAAATCGACTGTACTATACTTATGTGCGGTTAAACATGGTGCTTGAACGGCTTGTTGAAATGGCATGTTTAAAAATAAAAAAGGCGTCAAATTACCTACACAATACAATTGTTTTCTGAACTTTCGTTCTGATTGTAATTTCAACCAACTAGTATTTAATTGATTACCTTGTAGGTATTTATTTTAATTTTAATATTTCCTCACATCGTTTGAGAAAAGCACTATACAATCCTCGGCCGGAACAGGGATTGCTGGACTCGTTGTATCCGGCCTCGTCTACGACTCGGCCGTCTACCCCAAGCTCGTCCAGCAATCCCTTACTTCACGGCCTCTGCAGTAATGTACTATTATTGCGCAAAAGAAACATTATCTACCAGGCCAAACGGAGGCACTTAAAATTGGTGCAGAGTAAATGTTGAAACATTTAGAGTTCAGCAAACACTCTTTCACCAGTATGCAGAAGAGGCGCCACCACCCGGGCCTCGCACACACACTGGAGTATCAACCAGAAAAAAACGTTGGAAAATATTGCAGACAAGAGCCTAGCCAAGACCTGCCCATCCGGAGCCTCACAAAAATTACCAGCACGGAGCCTCGCAACGGCTAATGCCGCCCCTGTGTAGACCGGCCCTTTGGGATAGAGACAGGCTATATTGCTTCGCGATACTCGGGCGGCAAAGGTAGCTAGAAAGAACCAAATACGTCCTTTCAATGTATGGCATGCTTCATCAATTCACATATATGTAATACTATGTATGTTTGGCGTATTGTCATGTGATCGGTTTATAAATACAAGCGCCGGTGCTGTCTGCCAACATTCGCTAGAGTTACTTGACACGTTGAAAGTGTTGAAACACAAAATGGAGAATTGAAACTTACAACAACTGAGTAATTGATATCGTCTGGAGGCATGTTGCGCTGCTGTTGTTACATTTATGACTCCGACATATTGTACTGACAAATTGGGGTAAAGTCACATAATCTGTATGCCCCTCATACAAGTAAATATTATTTATTCTGTGCTGCAAGTTACAATTTTACTGATCAATACTGGCAACACTGGTTATTGACGCCATCGTTAAACGGGCCTTTGAAAAGAGACACAAATTGTTAAATTGCGTAGTATATTTGTACTTCTTCTTATCAAGTCTCAGTCATACATCGGTATGCCTAAGAAATATGCTCGAGTTTGCCAAATTAGTTATATAACTCCTGGCAGACGCCTAAAAATATTTCTCATAATGAACACTGACATTATGGCGGTACTGTAACGATGAATGGGTCAAGGCGTTGTTTTAAATAGTTTGTAATTACTAGATGAGTTAGTGTTTCGTTGTTCATTATTAATGCATCATAGATATTTCGAAACAAGGCGCTAAAATAATGCTAATAATTACACGGTTCAACTCAGGATGAGTGTTTCCGCTGCAGTGTCGCTTGAATCAACCAATCATAGTGATATTATTTTAAAGTTTTTAAACATGTGTCACGAAAGTTTTAATTCCTAGGCGCTAAAATGTTTAACCCCTGACGAGGGGTGTTATAAGTTTAACATGCGTATCTGTTTGTCTGTCTGTAGCATCGTAGCTTTCAAACGGATGAACCGATTTGAGTCCGTTTTAATCAGAAGTCTTGTCGGTCGAGATGGTTTTAAGCAGAAGCGGATTAAATGTCTACAGCGCCCTAGTCAAGCACCTCATTGGCGCCCCTCTATCGGCCATAGATTGTTACTTAAAAAAATTTAAACCTTCGGAACTTCCCGCCCCCTTGAATTCGTGGTAAAAATGCTTCCTGTCTGGCTTGGGAACCAGGCCGGGTATGACGGACTCCCGGGAACCGCCCGGCACACTTCCGCGATAACCTCTTGCCCCTAGGCACGTGCCTAGTTTCCCTATAGGGATAATCTAAATTTTTAATTTATTACTAAATTCTATTTCTCTCTTTTCCAGCCCGCGAATCGTGAGAAGATGATGTCTAGATCTGCCCTCGCGCTAGCAGCCCTTGGACTAGGCCTGTCCACATTTAGCGTGCGACAGATGGTCCTCAACCAGACCCGGCGATTCTAGACCACAGCATCAATGTAATGCAAACCGCCAAAAAGGTTAACAAGAATTATTTTGTGCGATGGCAACACTGAAACGTCAACATGAGCGTTGACAAAACGCTGCGATAGTTTTATTTTTAAAAAATGGCCGCTTGAGGATGCGTTCAAGTTAACCTTTTTTAATTTAAGTTGAATGTTTGTTGAAAAAAAAATGTAAATGATATAATGAAAAAAATTGTAATTTATATTTTTAATTTTGTGTAACGAATGGAATGTGTCAGCCGTTAGATGAATTTAAATTAAAGTTAGGATGGAATTGGTATTGGCGGCGCGGCCGCGCGGTCTGACTTTTTAAACTTTGCTTAGATAATATTTCGCCATCTTTGAGGTTTTGCTAAAGGGTTTACCAATTTTAAAAGCTTACTTTGCACAAAAACGCATTGCAGCTCTAGCATTAATTTAATAAGCTCAGTACACACGCATTAATTTGTCACAACAACTGAGACTTTAATTTTAACTATACCAAGTTGTGATAAATTACACCGTTTGTAGCACGATGAGCTAAACCTTAGACCACATCCCGAAACGACCGATTCTCAAAATGACTCTTAACTTAATAATTAGAGAAAAGACATTTTGAGAAAAGAAAAGCTGGAAATGATGAAGGTAGTCATTTTTGATGGACCTTGAAATGATCTTTATGTGGTGCAGTGGCGAAGCGCCCAAGTAGCCGATTCCCACCGATATACTAATAACTAGGTAGTTATTAGGGCACCGTAACATAAAGCAGTTTAAGGTAAAGTAGGCCTCTTATTCTGGCTCTACTGAGAAAATATTTGACGTAGCGTCGATATTTAAGCTGGGGTCTAGGGATATGGTCATAGGCATGTAGAGTCTAGAGGCAGATGCGAGAATAGGCCATGACACATAGCAATTTATCACAACTGCTATGGTTAGAAAGAGACCGCAATACTTTTAATTTTGACTAGTTGTTGTGATAAATTGTTAGGCGTATAATGGTCTAAAACCTAAATAAATAAATAAAAAAAAAACACTATTATAGCAGTTACCAAATAGGTGGTGGATACTTTTCTCTTCAGTTGACTATTAACTATAATTATTTTTCGTTTGAAGTTGGGGCATCATTCGCAAGCCGAAACGGTATAATAAAAAAATAAGCGTAAAACATGGCAACACTTAAACATATATTTTCCCACAAGTGTTGCCAGATTTTGCTTTCAACCGGACATTTAAAAAAATGCTCTGTTTCTGTGTAGCTGTCATATCGATTGCAACACCGCGAGAAAGCTATTCGTCAATCTAATTAGAACACTCGGAGATGAGTAGTTTAAGAAATAATTAAATCATTTATATCTCGCGGTCTTGTGCTAGTCGTACTGTTTCATTAACACGTCAATGTGGCAGCCAAGTTATTACAAGGCTATATAGCTGTTAAAACGCCTAGTATTCTAAACCCAGGGGGGCTAGCACAACTGAGGCCGCGCCGCGACGCGAGTCGAGAAGGATCTACCGTCCTCGTTCTAATTTGCACGGTGCGAGTGTGACAGGAGACGCTCAGTCGCGCGACACAGGACCGTTCGTAAATTATGCAAGATACTTTAGTCAAATGCAGATCACATGCGGTTCAGATGTCATGCCAATATCTTATGATACTGCTATTTATTTTCCATGTCTTTTCTATAAAGAGCGATATCGTATGACAATGGTCTGCGAAAACGAATGTCGTACCTATGTCGTCGAATTTAACCTAAAAAAGTCGTAAAGGGCGGCCGCGTACTACCACTTCTGTCGCAATTTCCAACGGGTGAAAGCAGCGACAAAACTTTAATAAAGATCGTGCCTGAGTATCAATCGATTCAGTACTGAGACACGGTTTTTAAGAACAGCGATCGGTCTATCAATCTTAGTTTGTGAATCTGCACCGCTTGTGACCAGTAAATTTATTGCAAAACTCTGCAGTCGTTCGTACGCCTCCTCTGTCATCATAAACTGACCGAAAGAAATAAACAGGATTCAGTTTGACAATTGAAAGGGCGTCCGCCAATTTTATAAAGCTTGAAGTCCAATGTTACGAGTTAAAATCGACGACACTGGTCTAGCCGACTTGTGATTGGTCAAACCGCCTCAGTGTTGCCAGTGGCCCGATTCGCAAAGCTACAGGTCTAGCAGTCGGGCAGGTCAAATAGCCGGGCGTTAAGAGTTCGATACACCTAGCAATTTGTCACAACAACCGCCTACAAACTGAATGAATTGAAGGATTGCCGTCTTTTCATCTTATAGCTCCGTCTAGGTTGTTGTGTCAAATTGCTAGGTGTATAGTGGTCTTTATTGGCCTACCGCCTGCGTTGCATGTTGAGACTTCCAAAATGGTAGCTTGTAGCTTCGAGAACTGGGCCGCAGTTTAAACTCGTACAATTGTAACTTGTAGCATTGTAAAATGAAACTTTACTATTATCAAACGCTCGCTGTGCGTGGGTCCATAATGTCAATGGCACGCAACACCTCTGTTTGCACCTGCCACAGAGAGCGCACCAGAGGTGTCTCTTTCCCACATTTTATGGCCCCGCGCGCAGCATACGTTCTATAAAGCCTCTCATAGACGCGGCCTGCGGTGGTCAATAGTAAACTTGTCAATAATTATTATTGACAAGTTTACCATTGACAGCCACCGCAGGCGGCGCCAGTGTGTTTCAGGCTTAATAGTAGTCAGACCGCGCGGCCACGTCGCTAAGTACAATTCCAATCTTAGTGTAAGAGTAGTGTTGGACGTAGTCAAATATGTTGTGCGAAAGATGGGAGGTACCTCTTTATTGTGATGAATACCAAATAAACATAGACAGCGATTTTGTTTGTTTTATTATATCGAAGAAAACCCAACTGAAATAAGCGTTGTCAGCGGTCACATCATCGTCATCACCCTTTATGCGTCCCACTCCCACTGCAGGGCACAGGCCTCTCATGGATGAGAGGGAACGGGCAGTAGTCCCCACGCTGGCCCAGTGCGGATAGGGGAGTTCACATACATCTTTGAATTTCTTCTCACCTTCGGTTTGCTGACGATATAGTAGTCTTGGCTGAGACCATGGAGGACTTAACGAGGAGTACGATGCTCGAAGACCTCAGTAAAGCTTCCGAGCGAGTTGGTCTAAGAATGAACATTGATAAGACGAAGATCATGTCAAATGCCCATGTCATACCAACTTCCATTGCAATCGGACACTTTACGCTCGAAGTTGTAGACGATTATATATACCTAGGACAGACTATCCAGTTAGGTAGGTCCAACTTCGAGAAAGAGGTCAATCGTCGAATCCGACTCGGCTGGGCAGCGTTCGGGAAGCTACGGAACATATTTTCGTCCAATATTCCGCAGTGTCTCAAGACGAAAGTCTTTGACCAGTGTGTGTTGCCAGTGATGCTGATGACGTATGGCACTGAAACGTGGTCGCTTACTATGGGCCTGATAAGAAAGCTCAAAGTCACCCAAAGGGCAATGGAGAGGGCCATGTTGGGAATTTCTCTGCGTGATCGCATCAGAAATGAGGCTATCCGCAGCAGAACCAATTACCAAGGTAACCGATATAGCCCTCCGAATCGCTAAACTGAAGTGGCAGTGGGCAGGGCACATAGCACGTAGAACCGATGGCCGTTGGGGCGGAAAGGTTCTCGAGTGGCGACCGCGTACCGGAAGGCGCGGCGTAGGTAGGCCCCCCACAAGGTGGACTGATGACCTGGTAAAGGATGCGGGTGGCGCAGTACCGGTCACTTTGGCACTCTTTGGGGGAGGCCTATGTCCAGCAGTGGACGTCTTTCGGCTGATATGATGATGATGTATGCAGGTTTCCTCATGATGTTTTCCATCACCGAAAAGCCAACGGTAAATATCAAACGATATTCCTTACATTATTTCTGAAAAGCTTCACCCCAGTACTTCTAGTGCATTGTCAAGTTGATACACCCCAAGTGTTCATTTCCATAATAATAGGTTCCAAGACGACGTGCATGAGAGTCCCCTGGAGTTGCAGGTGTCCATAGGCTACCGTATCCACTTACTAGCCCCGTTTCTCGAACCTACGACTCTAATCTAGGAACTCAAGAGGTTCGGCCAATAACGACAACCCAATTGTCAGTGTTGCCGCTTTCGACTTGTAATAATTTACTTCAAAAACAAAGTTTTAAGTTTTTTTGATGAGTTCGCTCGATTTCCCCAAGATCCCATAATCAGATCCTGACCTTGGGGGCTAGTCACAAATGAGGCCGCGCCGCGCCGCGACGCGAGTCGTGAAAGATCTACCCTCCTCTTTCTAATTTGAACGGTGCGAGTGAGACAAGAGACGCTCAGTCGCGCGCGAAGCGATTTGTCAGCAAGTTGTGCTAGACGCAGTGATGACCATGGGATTATCTGTGAAGGATACCTTACAAACAAAAAATAATTCTCTAAATTGGTCCAGGGGTGTTCAAATAATCGGGGAACATACATGAAAAATAAGTTTCTGTCAAAAATTTCATTTTTGGTACAAGCTTTTATTACCGACTGTACTTTTCTGTATACCATCATCAACTACTCATTGAGACGATTCTAACGAACCCAAACTCAACGGGTTACGTCCGTTAAGTACTGAATTCCCATGGCCACCTTCTGTCTTCATCACCAGATCAGCTCGATACTTATACCCAAAATTTCAGCAAAGAGTATAATAAGTATGTTTAAATTTCAGCTCAATCCGTCACCGGGAAGTGGGTCAAATTTAACTCGCAAGATTTGGCCTATACTAACAGGCCAAGTTAAAAAATAGCTTGTAATAAGAGGTTCTTACGAATTCTTCGTCTTCGAATCCTCATGGCTGCGGGCGCTCGTCACCATTACTCTCCAAGCTGCTTTGATATGCCTAGGAATTTAGTGATCTGGCGGATTTAACGATCGGCCGCCGACACAGATGAATAAATGAAACAACCATTTATAAGAATATTTTATTATTTAAGACATCTCGATCATGCGCGCGAGCGACCAGTCCTGGTTGATCTCCGCCGGTTCCTCGATGGTGACCCCCGCGGCGGTGACCACGCCGAGCTGGTAACGCCAGAACGAGCGCGCGTCGCGGTAGAACAACACCTCCATGCACTTGCGGACCAGGGCTCTGAAAATAAATATCATCAGTTACATTACACTTGTCACTGTTTTCTCGTCAGGCGACAATATGACAGTTTCTTGGAGAAAATGTCACAACATGGACTTCTGGAAGATGGCAAGATAAACAAGTGAAATGAAAAAGAACTTTCAAAATACACAACTGCCTTTTAATTAGTATATTACGTAACTAGGGCGGTGAATTCGTGAATGCCCCAGATCGCAGGTGTTTGTGTCCCGAACCGAAGGTGAGGGCCATAAATATGCGCCCTGGGGCTTTACGAATTACCGCCCGTGTTGAATACAAAATTTTACGTCTTCACCTGGCTCCAATGCGAGTTTTCCCGTACGCGCAGCGTGAAGTAAAACTCGCATTATGGTCAGGTGTGACGCGTACGCGGCGCCCAGCTTGTCTATAGCCGTGTCCAGGGCTTGAAATACCGGTATTTTCGGGAACCGGTACCATGACCTTCAATCAGGAACCGGTACATGTCAGGGTACCGATACCGAGGTACCGGTACCAACCAAAAGTACCGGTACTGATGGAACCGGTATTCTGCATGATACCGGTTCCTTGAGTACCGGTAAATTGATGAAATTTACCGGTATTTAGTAGTGAAAATACCGATACTCGAAAGTGCGAGTGGATCGAATGAGAGAGAAAGAGAACACAATAAGTTATCTACTCAAATCGTGAATTGCGTTGCGGTTGGGCGCGCAAGCAAGCGTTGGACGCATGGATTACATTCTTCTCTTAGACGCTTCTGGATGCAGACGTATTCTTGTCAGGGGTCGGTAGTTGGGACGATCTGATTTTTGGTAAGTCGTAATAATGGTTAATAAATCTGATTTGTGGTTTGTGGTGTATGTGAAGTGTTAGAATTAGGTAGCAGTGAAACCAGTTTTCTAGTACCAATACGTAGTCTATGAGCTAAGCCGCGGACAACAACAGCAGGGTAATATTTATTTCATTAATTTTGCAGATATAATCTTGCAGCAGCTTAGAGAAACTTTTAAATAAATACATATAGTACGGCGGAAATTGGCCAATATTGATAAAAGTCGTGGACACGTCTTCTATATACCTAAAACTGTTATGGATGTGTTCCTTGTTGTCTCCAGAGTACGAATATACCGGTTTTAGTTAAGGGAGAGGGGGACGGACATAGCTGTGACGTCATAAAGATGGCGGCCGACGGTCATCGATTTTTGTTCAAATCTCAGGTTCTATTTTTCTGATCGGTTCATGTGAGGTGTCATTTGAATGCGTATTAAATGTTCTATAATTCATTCTTTGAGATCTGTAACGTACATTCAACCGTTTGGAAAATAATTTAAAAAATAGTTTTATACCTTAGACGTACTGTTTTCTCACCATCATAATTCGAGAAAGAGGTACTTTAGCGTGATAAATGTCATTATAAAAAATATCAAACATTTTATTAGCTTTCCAATAATATGCAATTTGTTGTCGTTAAATAATAAACCTGTCATTTATGGCCAATTCCGTAATGCAAGTCCGCGGGACCCGGCACGATGCGTATGATTGAAACACTATGAGAGTTCAATTTTGGTGTTCCCAAATGAAAGTTTCTATTGGTGTCGCTGTTGTTGTTGTTGCCCTAGGGCATCCCCGTGGTGCTTAAGGCGGTGCATTAGAAATTATCGCGTGTATTGAAACGCCGTTCTGACTAGATTAAGAAACAAGATTAAGAGGTTTTCAGATAAATGATTCTTGACTATATGATTGTTCATCTGATTTTATCGATGTACGATTGCTTAAAATTTCGTCGATAGAAAAAAAACCAAAGTTTGGTCTGTATTTTACTTTTTTTATTCAGCCTACTCAAACGATGCATTATTTTTCGACGCAATCAAGTTATTACTACGAGTATAGTATTTTATCATATCATTTGAAATCTCACTTTATGAAATTTTAATAAAACTTCACCAACTTAGATATTTATTGAGTCCACAACAGCGATTCCCGAAAAGTGTTACATCTCTTTTTCTCGTGAGCGTAAGGCATCAGCTTTCTAGCAACAGCTATATGTAAACATATTTTTTCTCTGGAGATGCGTATAGATATTTTTATATATAGCTTGTCGAATGATATGTGTTGCGAACTATGGAGCTCCATAATTCATCAGCTGCAAGCAGTAGCAGTTTCGCAGGCAACAAGTTCGAACAGACCAACACGGCCCGAAGGCGAGCGGTGAGGCTCGCGGGGCCAAAGGCCCGGAGCATCCCTCAAGAGCGTGCTCTTCACGCGAGTACTAAGGCCAAAGACCCCGAAGTGCGAGCTCACGCAGACATTTTACTACTCCTAAATGCATTACAAACAAACCTGAGGGCCGAAGGACCGAAGCGTACACTACGCTACGGTCCACGCAAGCCAGAGGGCAAAGGCCCAAAAGGCGGGCGCACATGGACACTTTACTACTGCTAAGTGACCTACAAGCAAACCTGAGGGCCGAAGGCCCGAAGGAGAGCAGTATGGCACGCAAGGCGGCAGGCCAGGCTCTGCGTAGAACCGAAAGCCCGAATCGTTCCTTCAGAGTGGGCTCTCGCCGCAGACTAAAGGGCCAAAGGCCCAAAGGGCGGGTCCACGTGTAATCTTAGTACTCCTATGTGTCCTACAAGCAAACCTGAGAGCCGAAGGTCCGAAAAAGCAGCATGGCACGCGAGGCGGCAGGCCGAGCTCTGCGTGGGGTCGAAGGCCCGAAGTGTTCCTTCAGAGCGGGCTCTCTACGCAAGCCAGATGGCCAAAGGCCTGAAAGGCGGGCCCACGCGGACACTTTGTTACTCTTAAGTGTCTTACCAGCGAATCTAAGAGCAAGGCCCGAACCGTCCCTTCAGAGCGCGCTCTCTACGTGAGTCAGAGGACCAAAGGCCGGAAGCGACCCTCCAGAGTGCGTGCGCTCTCGGATACTTTACTCCCGGGCTGGGCTCCGTAGGGCAGCAGGTCTGAAGCGTCCCTTCAGAGCGCGCTCTCCACGCGAGCCTGCGCGGACAACTTGAGGGCCGAAGACCCGAAGGCATGGTAAGCGAGGCGGCAGGCCGAGCTCTCCGTATAGGGACGAAGGTCTGTAGCGTCCCTTCAGGGCGCGCTCTTGGACACCATACCCGCCGAGTGTTTTACAAGCGAACCTGAGGGCCAAAGACCCGTACAGCGAGCCAACGCGGCCACACACTCCCCTTACTCTATCACATAAAAGACTCAAACACTCAACAAGCGGACGCACACTCGGTGCGTGCAACGTTTCAGTTACAAATCTCTCTGCTGCTTTTCCTATAGCTGTTTTTCACTTCTCTTTTGCGAGGAAATACATAACCAAAACAAGTCAGATTTGGAAAGTACAAGTCAAAGTACAACACAGGTAACCTCGGGCAAAAACTAGTCCTACTAATATTATAAATGCGAAAGTTTGGATGTTAGATGTTTAGATGTTTGTTACTCAACCACGCTTAAAAGGCTCAACTGATTTGGATGTAATTTTGTACGAAGATAGTTTATAGCCTGGATTAAAATACGGGTCAGTTAGGTGATCAGTTTATCCCGGGTCCTCGCAGACCAAGTCGCGGGCGGAAGCTAGTTGTCTAATAAAGCTGCTTGCTTTCATTGATTTATTAATTGTTTTCAACTTAATACTAGGAACTAGACTAATTTTACATCAACCGGGCGTAAATTGGTAATAACAATCTCACTTGTCAGCCAAAAGAAGACGTAAAATTGTGTGTGGGGGGTGAAAAAGTACGCTTCAGTGCACTCGCCTCGCCTTCGGCTCGGGCTACAAGGTTCCTGAGATGGCCTTTATTTTACTGCTTTAGGTGCGTACCATGACCGTCTGAGTCGTATAATTACTCAGAAAACAAAAAAAGAATTTCCAAAGGAGCGATGTGACGCTAGCGATCGCTAGCAGAGACGAGCGTGGTGATAGTTAATTGGTGCGTAATTCACAAAATTTATTATTACTTGGTCATTTATTAGTGTACACCAACAAAATCTATATTTTTGGAAAGCTTATAAAAGTACCTACCTTTTTTATAATAACTTTTATTACGCTAAAGTTATTATTTATTGAGTTACAAGCATGTTTTATCAGTACTCGTTCAAACGGGCGGGGTAAAAAAAACATATTTTTTCTAATAATTAAAAAATTGTTGATTTTACGTCATAGCGTTCTAAAAATCAATTATAGTACGTTTAATAAGCTTTCAAATGACACCTCACACGAAGCAATCAGTAAAATAGAACCCGAGATTTGAACAAAATTCGCGGACCGTAGGCGGCCATATTTGTGACGTCACAGCTATGTCCGTCCCCCTCTACCTTAACTAAAGCCGGCAGTTTCGTACCCTGGAGACAACAAGGAACACATCCATACCAGTTTTAGGTATATAGAAGAGATGTCCACGAAAATCGTGAAGGAGACGACTTTTTGCGATTTTGCCACCGTACTAATAACAATGAACTCACCTTTATAACTTTATCACAGACCAAACACTTTGACGTTGTGTCACTTTCACTTACACTTAACTCATAGTACTGGTAAACGTGATTTATTTTTTTGGCCCCATCTTCGCCTCGTGTCATGCCACGCGTCTTAACTTATCGAACATGAGTTTAGTAATAATTGCGGAACTGAATAACTTCTCACGCGCCACCGGCCGCCGGCTCAGCTGGCAACGCAGCCGTACGCCGCGCCGCGCCGCGCACTCGCACGAAACGGCAACGTCGCATGCACGAGTAGGAACCTTTATAAAGAACCGGTATTTTTCGGTGCTAATACCTGTATTTTTCCTGTACCGGTTCTCTGGAACCGAAATGAAGAAAACCCATAAATACCGGTATGTTACCGGTATTTTTGGTACCGGTTCCAAGCCCTGGCCGTGTCCACACCGGACGAACGGCTCGCCCGAACACCTTTCGCCCAAACGTGCTCGCCCGGTGTGGACGTGATTCGGACGAGTCTCCGAATGCTTGCCCGAACGGTTTGCCCGAGCCGCGAGCGGCTTAGCCTATGTGGACGGTAGTTTTGTTCGGCCGAACGACAGAAGGCGAGGGCGATTTTAGCCCTACGTATTTTATTAGTGTACTATTATATCCATGTAGCTTTGTAACACAGTTGTAAATATCGGTAGTTATCCAAGTTTTGACAAAGTAAAAAAAGAAGTGTCTGACAGGTATGTACAATCTACAGTCGAGGTCAAAGATATGTATATACCCAAAGTTGCAAAAAAATATATACAACAACCTTATTTCCGTAGTAATAAGGTCTGTATACATATTTCTGTAAGTTTGTGGTGTACCTATACATATCGGTGACCTTGACTGTACCTACATTATGTCACATCGTCAGCCTATATACGTCCCACTGCTGGGCACAGGCCTCCTCTCACGTATGAGAGGGAACGGGCAGTAGTCCCCACGCTGGCCCAGTGCGGATTGGGGACTTCACATACACCTTTGAATTTCTTCGCAGATGTATGCAGGTTTCCTCACGATGTTTTTCCTTCACCGAAAAGCTAACGGTAATTATGAAATCATATTCCGTACATAAATTCCGAAAAACTCATTGGTACGAGCCGGGATTCGAACCCACGACCGCCGTTTGACAGCCGCATGCCTGAATCACTGGGCTACCGTAGCTTAGTACATGTATTACCGTATCACCTAAATTATGTAACGGCGGAAAAAAGCGAATGGAAGCGATTATAAATATGAGTTGTGTTGTGACATATGAGACTTGGCAAAAACGATTTTTCGGCCTAAAACACCTGTATTGCAGATTTCATCGAAATCGTTAGAGCTTTTTCCGAGAACGTGATTACAAGTATTTATACGAGTAGGTACCTATTGCTCGTTAGTAGGTTTTAGGATGTAGGTAAATTGGGTTCAGGAAAAAAAAGTTGATGTAGGTATGGCGGGCTATAGGCGGGTCGTTGGTTTGTTTCCCACCATCGTAGTAAAAATTGTATTGCATATAATTTACGACGTCGGTTTCATGAACATTTTGTGACAATGTGATTTAGGTAAGGGGGAGTAAGGGGAGAACGGAACATACCAGCCTTCCGACCCTAATGTCAACCTCACCTGCACGCGCCGGGTGGCGGCGGTGACCAGTCGGTTACCGTGGTGCTCCCTGCTGGATAACTGACGAGGCTCTGGCGTCCGAGTAAATGGCGGGATAACCATTCACCTGTGCCGGGAAACTGGCCAGAAGAGGCTACAGTGGCCTTCGAGTTTAAATCACTTCAAAAAGTCTGGGGCAGAAGGCAACGGGAAACCACTGCTTCTATTTTCCCAAGAGAGTCATCATGGAAAGTTATACAACGGATGTGAGTATGTTATGCGACCAACCCACCGCCACCGCCACCAACCCGGGCGTGGTGGTGTGAAATCTGCTACCGGCCATGCGCTAGTGGCTCGCCAGGCTCCGCATGGAAATTCAGCTACTGGTGACCGCAACACCTGCAATTCCATCCGACGGCCCCAGCGCGTTGGGACGTGGAATGTGCGTGGGCTAAATCAACCCGGCAAGTTACAAATAGTGGAGAACGATATGCGAAGAAAGAATCTAAGTCTTCTGGGTCTTAGTGAAACGCATTGGAGGGATCAAGGTCACTTTTTATCCGGTTCTGGGAGCGAGGTGTATTTCTCGGGACCTGAGGATGAAAGCAGAAGAGGAGTAGCTTTCATAGTTCCACCGGAGATGGCCAAATGCGTACTAGGATACAGACCTATCAACGACCGTATTATCTCCTTGAAACTGAATACCTTACCATGCAAATTGAATATCATACAAGTGTACGCCCCTACAGCTCAGTCTACAGAGGAGGAATTGGATAATTTCTACGCTGCTCTGGTAGAAACCCTTAGAGATACCTCAGCGTGAAATCACTATGATTATAGGAGATTTTAACGCAAAGGTCGGCAGCACAAAGGACGACGTTCATCTTCGTCGAGTGGTAGGCAAATATGGCATCGGTGACCGAAATGAACGAGGTGACCGTTTGTTGCAGTTTTGCAATGAGGAAAGTTTTACTCTTACAAATACCTGCTTTCATCAGCACATTCGGCGATTATACACGTGGATTTCTCCAGGCGACAGACATAGAAACCAAATAGATTTCATCTTAATAGGCATGCGATGGAGGACTTCAATAACAAACGTCACTACCCTTCCCGGGACGGTAAAACGTTGATAGCTCAAACAGCGAGAGACCACATTCCCAAGAAACCCGGTATGAAGGATTTTATCACATCAGAAACCGGTCAGATCATTTTGGAGCGTCGTCAGATGAAAGAGCTTGGAACAGCCGATGTGGGAGACCGGGAGAGGTACGCGGAATTGAACCGGGAGGTTCAAAAGAGATGTCGGCAAGACTACAATGCGTACATCAATAACATCTGCCTGGAGCTGGAGCATAATTCTTTAAGGCACGAAACCAAACTGCTCTGTTTCGCAAAGTGCGGGAGCTGACCGAGACGCGAATAAACAAACCTCTTGCGATTGAAGACGAAAACAAACGCCTCCTCGTCGATACAACGCAGGTACTGGAGCGATGGAAGGGATACTGCCGATCATTGTATGACACCGACGTGCCATCAACTGAAAAGGGTGAATGGATGCCGAATGAGCCCAATATTCTGCGCTCGGAAGTTGAACAAGCAATTAAAGCACTGAAATGCGGAAAGTCTCCGGGTAAAGATGGGGTTCCCGCGGAATTGCTGAAAAACCTGGGTGAGATGGGAGTAGCGGTTCTTTTAGACCTATGCAATTGCGTTTGGACAACAGGAAAATGGCCTGAGGATTGGACGGAATCGGTATTCATTCCCCTCCACAAGAAAGGCTCCACGAAGGATTGTGGAAACTATAGGACCATCGCTCTTATCTCTCATGCAAGTAAAATCCTCTTGCATATTGTGAGTCAGCGGCTCGGCCACTACCTCCGTCGTCAGATCCCCGAAGAGCAGGCAGGGTTTGTGAGGGGCAAGGGCACGAGAGAGCAACTACTCAATGTTCGGCAAGTCATAGAGAAGAGCAGAGAGTTTAATTGCCCGGTTATCTTGTGCTTCATTGATTACACTAAAGCTTTTGACTGCGTTCAATGGGAGAAACTGTGGATTGTGCTGCACGATATGGGGGTGCCGCAACATCTGCTCAATTTGATTCGGTATCTATATGATGATAACCGCTCTTTCGTCAGAGTTGGTACCGACTGTACAAGTGTGTTCAAAGTTAAAAAGGGAGTGCGGCAGGGTTGCATTCTCTCTCCGGCACTCTACAACATATACGGAGAATCCATTATGCGAAAGACCCTCGAGGATTGGGATACTTACAGGGTTCCCAGTGGGTGGTAAAAGGATTTCGAACCTGAGATATGCCGATGACACTGTGCTCTTAGCCACCTCTATTGATGACATGAAGGAACTGTTCCAGAGACTCGAAACTGAGAGTAATAGTATGGGTCTTGCAGTGAACAGGAGCAAGACCAAGATTATGGTGGTGGATCGTGCTGGTCACTTGGCTGACACGGTAGACATCGATCCAGGAGTGGACACATTAGAGCATTACATTTACTTGGGCGCACAGGTTAACAATGACGGCAGTTGTGTGCCGGAGATAAAAAGACGTATTGGTATGACCAAGGATGCTATGACCCGCCTGAACAAAATATGGAAAAAGAGGGGAATCACTATTAACACCAAGATCCGGTTAGTACGTGCCTTGATATTCCCCATTTTTCTGTATGGCGTGGAGTCGTGGACGATACGGGCTCGAGAGAGGCAGAGGATTGATGCCTTGGAGATGTGGTGCTGGAGGCGTATGTTGAGGATACCTTGGACGGCCAAGCGAACAAATGTGTCGATCCTCTCACAGCTCAAGATAAATACCCGTCTGTCCATGATATGCCACCAACGAATTCTTTCGTATTTTGGCCACATAATGCGAAGGGGTGATGAGAGCCTGGAGAAATTGGTCCTAGTTGGGAACACAAATGGCAAGCGAGCCCGCGGCCGATCTCCTACCAGATGGACCGACCAAATAAAAGACTCCAGGTTCCCGAGGTTTAGCTCCGTCGTCAGGGCCGCGATGGACAGAAGCCGATGGAAGCAAATAGTTCACTCCAAGTGTGGACCACTTGATGATGACCACGATCCTCAGTCATGAGGGAACGACTAGAGAGAGAGAGATTTAGGTATTTTAATTTTAGTGCTTGAAAGATTCATTTCGAACTAAATGCAGAAGCAAAATTAATGTTGACCCAGCAACAGCTGTGCCCACGTGCGGCTTCATCGCGATCGTGAGCTCAACTATCGGTAGGTAAATTCGCCCGAACCGTTCGGGCGAGCGTTTTTGATGGCTCGGGCGAGCCGTTCGTCCGGTGTGGACACAGCTTATGGTGTCCGGGAATGTGACAGTGACTCACTTGGCGGCCTCCTGGTCGAGCGGCCCCTTGTCGGCCGCCTCCCGCAGCAGCGGCGCGGCCATGTACGCGCCGAGCCCGGTCGCCACCACGGGGTCCTCGTACGCGGTGCCCAGTTTGTCTATGGTGGCCGGGAATGTGACAGTGACTCACTTGGCGGCCTCCTGGTCGAGCGGCCCCTTGTCGGCCGCCTCCCGCAGCAGCGGCGCGGCCATGTACGCGCCGAGCCCGGTCGCCACCACGGGGTCCTCGTACGCGGTGCCCAGTTTGTCTATGGTGGCCGGGAATGTGACAGTGACTCACTTGGCGGCCTCCTGGTCGAGCGGCCCCTTGTCGGCCGCCTCCCGCAGCAGCGGCGCGGCCATGTACGCGCCGAGCCCGGTCGCCACCACGGGGTCCTCGTACGCGGTGCCCAGCTTGTCTATGGTGGCCGGGAATGTGACAGTGACTCACTTGGCGGCCTCCTGGTCGAGCGGCCCCTTGTCGGCCGCCTCCCGCAGCAGCGGCGCGGCCATGTACGCGCCGAGCCCGGTCGCCACCACGGGGTCCTCGTACGCGGTGCCCAGCTTGTCTATGGTGGCCGGGAATGTGACAGTGACTCACTTGGCGGCCTCCTGGTCGAGCGGCCCCTTGTCGGCCGCCTCCCGCAGCAGCGGCGCGGCCATGTACGCGCCGAGCCCGGTCGCCACCACGGGGTCCTCGTACGCGGTGCCCAGCTTGTCTATGGTGGCCGGGAATGTGACAGTGACTCACTTGGCGGCCTCCCGGCCACCATAGACAAACTGGGCACCGCGTACGAGGACCCCGTGGTGGCGACCGGGCTCGGCGCGTACATGGCCGCGCCGCTGCTGCGGGAGGCGGCCGACAAGGGGCCGCTCGACCAGGAGGCCGCCAAGTGAGTCACTGTCACATTCCCGGCCACCATAGACAAGCTGGGCACCGCGTACGAGGACCCCGTGGTGGCGACCGGGCTCGGCGCGTACATGGCCGCGCCGCTGCTGCGGGAGGCGGCCGACAAGGGGCCGCTCGACCAGGAGGCCGCCAAGTGAGTCACTGTCACATTCCCGGCCACCATAGACAAGCTGGGCACCGCGTACGAGGACCCCGTGGTGGCGACCGGGCTCGGCGCGTACATGGCCGCGCCGCTGCTGCGGGAGGCGGCCGACAAGGGGCCGCTCGACCAGGAGGCCGCCAAGTGAGTCACTGTCACATTCCCGGCCACCATAGACAAGCTGGGCACCGCGTACGAGGACCCCGTGGTGGCGACCGGGCTCGGCGCGTACATGGCCGCGCCGCTGCTGCGGGAGGCGGCCGACAAGGGGCCGCTCGACCAGGAGGCCGCCAAGTGAGTCACTGTCACATTCCCGGCCACCATAGACAAGCTGGGCACCGCGTACGAGGACCCCGTGGTGGCGACCGGGCTCGGCGCGTACATGGCCGCGCCGCTGCTGCGGGAGGCGGCCGACAAGGGGCCGCTCGACCAGGAGGCCGCCAAGTGAGTCACTGTCACATTCCCGGCCACCATAGACAAGCTGGGCACCGCGTACGAGGACCCCGTGGTGGCGACCGGGCTCGGCGCGTACATGGCCGCGCCGCTGCTGCGGGAGGCGGCCGACAAGGGGCCGCTCGACCAGGAGGCCGCCAAGTGAGTCACTGTCACATTCCCGGCCACCATAGACAAGCTGGGCACCGCGTACGAGGACCCCGTGGTGGCGACCGGGCTCGGCGCGTACATGGCCGCGCCGCTGCTGCGGGAGGCGGCCGACAAGGGGCCGCTCGACCAGGAGGCCGCCAAGTGAGTCACTGTCACATTCCCGGCCACCATAGACAAACTGGGCACCGCGTACGAGGACCCCGTGGTGGCGACCGGGCTCGGCGCGTACATGGCCGCGCCGCTGCTGCGGGAGGCGGCCGACAAGGGGCCGCTCGACCAGGAGGCCGCCAAGTGAGTCACTGTCACATTCCCGGACACCATAAGCTGTGTCCACACCGGACGAACGGCTCGCCCGAGCCATCAAAAACGCTCGCCCGAACGGTTCGGGCGAATTTACCTACCGATAGTTGAGCTCACGATCGCGATGAAGCCGCACGTGGGCACAGCTGTTGCTGGGTCAACATTAATTTTGCTTCTGCATTTAGTTCGAAATGAATCCTTCAAGCACTAAAATTAAAATACCTAAATCTCTCTCTCTCTAGTCGTTCCCTCATGACTGAGGATCGTGGTCATCATCAAGTGGTCCACACTTGGAGTGAACTATTTGCTTCCATCGGCTTCTGTCCATCGCGGCCCTGACGACGGAGCTAAACCTCGGGAACCTGGAGTCTTTTATTTGGTCGGTCCATCTGGTAGGAGATCGGCCGCGGGCTCGCTTGCCATTTGTGTTCCCAACTAGGACCAATTTCTCCAGGCTCTCATCACCCCTTCGCATTATGTGGCCAAAATACGAAAGAATTCGTTGGTGGCATATCATGGACAGACGGGTATTTATCTTGAGCTGTGAGAGGATCGACACATTTGTTCGCTTGGCCGTCCAAGGTATCCTCAACATACGCCTCCAGCACCACATCTCCAAGGCATCAATCCTCTGCCTCTCTCGAGCCCGTATCGTCCACGACTCCACGCCATACAGAAAAATGGGGAATATCAAGGCACGTACTAACCGGATCTTGGTGTTAATAGTGATTCCCCTCTTTTTCCATATTTTGTGGGCAGACAAACTGGGCACCGCGTACGAGGACCCCGTGGTGGCGACCGGGCTCGGCGCGGCCATGTACGCGCCGAGCCCGGTCGCCACCACGGGGTCCTCGTACGCGGTGCCCAGCTTGTCTATGGTGGCCGGGAATGTGACAGTGACTCACTTGGCGGCCTCCTGGTCGAGCGGCCCCTTGTCGGCCGCCTCCCGCAGTAGCGGCGCGGCCATGTACGCGCCGAGCCCGGTCGCCACCACGGGGTCCTCGTACGCGGTGCCCAGCTTGTCTATGGTGGCCGGGAATGTGACAGTGACTCACTTGGCGGCCTCCTGGTCGAGCGGCCCCTTGTCGGCCGCCTCCCGCAGCAGCGGCGCGGCCATGTACGCGCCGAGCCCGGTCGCCACCACGGGGTCCTCGTACGCGGTGCCCAGCTTGTCTATGGTGGCCGGGAATGTGACAGTGACTCACTTGGCGGCCTCCTGGTCGAGCGGCCCCTTGTCGGCCGCCTCCCGCAGCAGCGGCGCGGCCATGTACGCGCCGAGCCCGGTCGCCACCACGGGGTCCTCGTACGCGGTGCCCAGCTTGTCTATGGTGGCCGGGAATGTGACAGTGACTCACTTGGCGGCCTCCTGGTCGAGCGGCCCCTTGTCGGCCGCCTCCCGCAGCAGCGGCGCGGCCATGTACGCGCCGAGCCCGGTCGCCACCACGGGGTCCTCGTACGCGGTGCCCAGCTTGTCTATGGTGGCCGGGAATGTGACAGTGACTCACTTGGCGGCCTCCTGGTCGAGCGGCCCCTTGTCGGCCGCCTCCCGCAGCAGCGGCGCGGCCATGTACGCAACGAGCCCAGTCGCCACCACGGGGTCCTCGTACGCGGTGCCCAGCTTGTCTATGGTGGCCGGGAATGTGACAGTGACTCACTTGGCGGCCTCCTGGTCGAGCGGCCCCTTGTCGGCCGCCTCCCGCAGCAGCGGCGCGGCCATGTACGCGCCGAGCCCGGTCGCCACCACGGGGTCCTCGTACGCGGTGCCCAGCTTGTCTATGGTGGCCGGGAATGTGACAGTGACTCACTTGGCGGCCTCCTGGTCGAGCGGCCCCTTGTCGGCCGCCTCCCGCAGCAGCGGCGCGGCCATGTACGCGCCGAGCACGGTCGCCACCACGGGGTCCTCGTACGCGGTGCCCAGCTTGTCTATGGTGGCCGGGAATGTGACAGTGACTCACTTGGCGGCCTCCTGGTCGAGCGGCCCCTTGTCGGCCGCCTCCCGCAGCAGCGGCGCGGCCATGTACGCGCCGAGCCCGGTCGCCACCACGGGGTCCTCGTACGCGGTGCCCAGCTTGTCTATGGTGGCCGGGAATGTGACAGTGACTCACTTGGCGGCCTCCTGGTCGAGCGGCCCCTTGTCGGCCGCCTCCCGCAGCAGCGGCGCGGCCATGTACGCGCCGAGCCCGGTCGCCACCACGGGGTCCTCGTACGCAGTGCCCAGCTTGTCTATGGTGGCCGGGAATGTGACAGTGACTCACTTGGCGGCCTCCTGGTCGAGCGGCCCCTTGTCGGCCGCCTCCCGCAGCAGCGGCGCGGCCATGTACGCGCCGAGCCCGGTCGCCACCACGGGGTCCTCGTACGCGGTGCCCAGCTTGTCTATGGTGGCCGGGAATGTGACAGTGACTCACTTGGCGGCCTCCTGGTCGAGCGGCCCCTTGTCGGCCGCCTCCCGCAGCAGCGGCGCGGCCATGTACGCGCCGAGCCCGGTCGCCACCACGGGGTCCTCGTACGCGGTGCCCAGCTTGTCTATGGTGGCCGGGAATGTGACAGTGACTCACTTGGCGGCCTCCTGGTCGAGCGGCCCCTTGTCGGCCGCCTCCCGCAGCAGCGGCGCGGCCATGTACGCAACGAGCCCAGTCGCCACCACGGGGTCCTCGTACGCGGTGCCCAGCTTGTCTATGGTGGCCGGGAATGTGACAGTGACTCACTTGGCGGCCTCCTGGTCGAGCGGCCCCTTGTCGGCCGCCTCCCGCAGCAGCGGCGCGGCCATGTACGCGCCGAGCCCGGTCGCCACCACGGGGTCCTCGTACGCGGTGCCCAGCTTGTCTATGGTGGCCGGGAATGTGACAGTGACTCACTTGGCGGCCTCCTGGTCGAGCGGCCCCTTGTCGGCCGCCTCCCGCAGCAGCGGCGCGGCCATGTACGCGCCGAGCACGGTCGCCACCACGGGGTCCTCGTACGCGGTGCCCAGCTTGTCTATGGTGGCCGGGAATGTGACAGTGACTCACTTGGCGGCCTCCTGGTCGAGCGGCCCCTTGTCGGCCGCCTCCCGCAGCAGCGGCGCGGCCATGTACGCGCCGAGCCCGGTCGCCACCACGGGGTCCTCGTACGCGGTGCCCAGCTTGTCTATGGTGGCCGGGAATGTGACAGTGACTCACTTGGCGGCCTCCTGGTCGAGCGGCCCCTTGTCGGCCGCCTCCCGCAGCAGCGGCGCGGCCATGTACGCGCCGAGCCCGGTCGCCACCACGGGGTCCTCGTACGCGGTGCCCAGCTTGTCTATGGTGGCCGGGAATGTGACAGTGACTCACTTGGCGGCCTCCTGGTCGAGCGGCCCCTTGTCGGCCGCCTCCCGCAGCAGCGGCGCGGCCATGTACGCGCCGAGCCCGGTCGCCACCACGGGGTCCTCGTACGCGGTGCCCAGCTTGTCTATGGTGGCCGGGAATGTGACAGTGACTCACTTGGCGGCCTCCTGGTCGAGCGGCCCCTTGTCGGCCGCCTCCCGCAGCAGCGGCGCGGCCATGTACGCGCCGAGCCCGGTCGCCACCACGGGGTCCTCGTACGCGGTGCCCAGCTTGTCTATGGTGGCCGGGAATGTGACAGTGACTCACTTGGCGGCCTCCTGGTCGAGCGGCCCCTTGTCAGCCGCCTCCCGCAGCAGCGGCGCGGCCATGTACGCGCCGAGCCCGGTCGCCACCACGGGGTCCTCGTACGCGGTGCCTAGCTTGTCTATGGTGGCCGGGAATGTGACAGTGACTCACTTGGCGGCCTCCTGGTCGAGCGGCCCCTTGTCGGCCGCCTCCCGCAGCAGCGGCGCGGCCATGTACGCGCCGAGCCCGGTCGCCACCACGGGGTCCTCGTACGCGGTGCCCAGCTTGTCTATGGTGGCCGGGAATGTGACAGTGACTCACTTGGCGGCCTCCTGGTCGAGCGGCCCCTTGTCGGCCGCCTCCCGCAGCAGCGGCGCGGCCATGTACGCGCCGAGCCCGGTCGCCACCACGGGGTCCTCGTACGCGGTGCCCAGCTTGTCTATGGTGGCCGGGAATGTGACAGTGACTCACTTGGCGGCCTCCTGGTCGAGCGGCCCCTTGTCGGCCGCCTCCCGCAGCAGCGGCGCGGCCATGTACGCGCCGAGCCCGGTCGCCACCACGGGGTCCTCGTACGCGGTGCCCAGCTTGTCTATGGTGGCCGGGAATGTGACAGTGACTCACTTGGCGGCCTCCTGGTCGAGCGGCCCCTTGTCGGCCGCCTCCCGCAGCAGCGGCGCGGCCATGTACGCGCCGTGCCCGGTCGCCACCACGGGGTCCTCGTACGCGGTGCCCAGCTTGTCTATGGTGGCCGGGAATGTGACAGTGACTCACTTGGCGGCCTCCTGGTCGAGCGGCCCCTTGTCGGCCGCCTCCCGCAGCAGCGGCGCGGCCATGTACGCGCCGAGCCCGGTCGCCACCACGGGGTCCTCGTACGCGGTGCCCAGCTTGTCTATGGTGGCCGGGAATGTGACAGTGACTCACTTGGCGGCCTCCTGGTCGAGCGGCCCTTTGTCGGCCGCCTCCCGCAGCAGCGGCGCGGCCATGTATGCGCCGAGCCCGGTCGCCACCACGGGGTCCTCGTACGCGGTGCCCAGCTTGTCTATGGTGGCCGGGAATGTGACAGTGACTCACTTGGCGGCCTCCTGGTCGAGCGGCCCCTTGTCGGCCGCCTCCCGCAGCAGCGGCGCGGCCATGTACGCGCCGAGCCCGGTCGCCACCACGGGGTCCTCGTACGCGGTGCCCAGCTTGTCTATGGTGGCCGGGAATGTGACAGTGACTCACTTGGCGGCCTCCTGGTCGAGCGGCCCCTTGTCGGCCGCCTCCCGCAGCAGCGGCGCGGCCATGTACGCGCCGAGCCCGGTCGCCACCACGGGGTCCTCGTACGCGGTGCCCAGCTTGTCTATGGTGGCCGGGAATGTGACAGTGACTCACTTGGCGGCCTCCTGGTCGAGCGGCCCCTTGTCGGCCGCCTCCCGCAGCAGCGGCGCGGCCATGTACGCGCCGAGCCCGGTCGCCACCACGGGGTCCTCGTACGCGGTGCCCAGCTTGTCTATGGTGGCCGGGAATGTGACAGTGACTCACTTGGCGGCCTCCTGGTCGAGCGGCCCCTTGTCGGCCGCCTCCCGCAGCAGCGGCGCGGCCATGTACGCGCCGAGCCCGGTCGCCACCACGGGGTCCTCGTACGCGGTGCCCAGCTTGTCTATGGTGGCCGGGAATGTGACAGTGACTCACTTGGCGGCCTCCTGGTCGAGCGGCCCTTTGTCGGCCGCCTCCCGCAGCAGCGGCGCAGCCATGTACGCGCCGAGCCCGGTCGCCACCACGGGGTCCTCGTACGCGGTGCCCAGCTTGTCTATGGTGGCCGGGAATGTGACAGTGACTCACTTGGCGGCCTCCTGGTCGAGCGGCCCCTTGTCGGCCGCCTCCCGCAGCAGCGGCGCGGCCATGTACGCGCCGAGCCCGGTCGCCACCACGGGGTCCTCGTACGCGGTGCCCAGCTTGTCTATGGTGGCCGGGAATGTGACAGTGACTCACTTGGCGGCCTCCTGGTCGAGCGGCCCCTTGTCGGCCGCCTCCCGCAGCAGCGGCGCGGCCATGTACGCGCCGAGCCCGGTCGCCACCACGGGGTCCTCGTACGCGGTGCCCAGCTTGTCTATGGTGGCCGGGAATGTGACAGTGACTCACTTGGCGGCCTCCTGGTCGAGCGGCCCCTTGTCGGCCGCCTCCCGCAGCAGCGGCGCGGCCATGTACGCGCCGAGCCCGGTCGCCACCACGGGGTCCTCGTACGCGGTGCCCAGCTTGTCTATGGTGGCCGGGAATGTGACAGTGACTCACTTGGCGGCCTCCTGGTCGAGCGGCCCCTTGTCGGCCGCCTCCCGCAGCAGCGGCGCGGCCATGTACGCGCCGAGCCCGGTCGCCACCACGGGGTCCTCGTACGCGGTGCCCAGCTTGTCTATGGTGGCCGGGAATGTGACAGTGACTCACTTGGCGGCCTCCTGGTCGAGCGGCCCCTTGTCGGCCGCCTCCCGCAGCAGCGGCGCGGCCATGTACGCGCCGAGCCCGGTCGCCACGACGGGGTCCTCGTACGCGGTGCCCAGCTTGTCTATGGTGGCCGGGAATGTGACAGTGACTCACTTGGCGGCCTCCTGGTCGAGCGGCCCCTTGTCGGCCGCCTCCCGCAGCAGCGGCGCGGCCATGTACGCGCCGAGCCCGGTCGCCACCACGGGGTCCTCGTACGCGGTGCCCAGCTTGTCTATGGTGGCCGGGAATGTGACAGTGACTCACTTGGCGGCCTCCTGGTCGAGCGGCCCCTTGTCGGCCGCCTCCCGCAGCAGCGGCGCGGCCATGTACGCGCCGAGCCCGGTCGCCACCACGGGGTCCTCGTACGCGGTGCCCAGCTTGTCTATGGTGGCCGGGAATGTGACAGTGACTCACTTGGCGGCCTCCTGGTCGAGCGGCCCCTTGTCGGCCGCCTCCCGCAGCAGCGGCGCGGCCATGTACGCGCCGAGCCCGGTCGCCACCACGGGGTCCTCGTACGCGGTGCCCAGCTTGTCTACGGTACCGAGGAACGGCGCGCCGTCCTAAAACAATAGTTATTTGTGTCACAAGGGAGCAAAATAGTATATTTACGGCGAGGGCGGTATATTGAATCCTGAATGCAGCGACGAATCCTACAATAGAAACCTGAGCGTAGCGAGGGATTCTAAAGTAGGATCCTGAGCGTAGTGAGGGATTCAAGTGTTAAAATAATTTTGCTACCGAGTGACACATACTATTTTTCACACCGACTATGAAGAAATAAAGTTTTTAAAAAAATCTCTATTTTTTTTACAAAAGTTTGAATATTACGAAAAATTCATACATACTATTTGATAAAGTTAAAACTTGTAATACGTTCGTTCTTAATCGATTTCGACGAAATTACAATCGACTAGTTTTATTACTTCAATTGGCACATTGCGTAAATGCTACATCATCATCATCATCATCATATCAGCCGAAAGACGTCCACTGCTGGACATAGGCCTCCCCCAAAGAGTGCCAAAGTGACCGATCCCGCGCCACCCGCTTCCAGCGGACTCCCGCAAACTTTACCAGGTCATCAGTCCACCTTGTCGGGGGCCTACCCACGCTGCGCCTTCCGGTACGTGGTCGCCACTCGAGAACCTTTCCGCCCCAACGGCCATCGGTTCTACGTGCTATGTGCCCCGCCCACTGCCACTTAAGTTTAGCGATCCGGAGGGCTATATCGGTTACCTTGGTTCTGCTGCGGATAGCCTCATTTCTGATGCGGTCACGCAGATAAACTCCCAACATGGCCCTCTCCATTGCCCTTTGGGTGACTTTGAGCCTTCTTATGAGGCCCATAGTAAGCGACCACGTTTCAGTGCCATGTGTCATCACTGGCAACACACACTGGTCAAAGACTTTCGTCTTGAGACACTGCGGAATATTGGACGAAAAGATTTGCCGTAGCTTCCCGAACGCTGCCCAGCCGAGTCGGATTCGACGATTGACCTCTTTCTCGAAGTTGGACCTACCTAACTGGATCGTCTGTCCTAGGTATACATAATCGTCTACAGCTTCGAGCGTAAAGTGTCCGATTGTAATGGGAGTTGGTACTACATGGGCATTTGACATGATCTTCGTCTTATCCATGTTCATTCTTAGACCAACTCGCTCGGATGCTTTACTGAGGTCATCGAGCATCGTACTTAAGTCCTCCATGGTCTCAGCCAAGACTACTATATCGTCAGCAAACCGAAGGTGAGTGATGTACTCGCCGTTGATGCTGATGCCTAGCCTTCTCCAGTCCAGAGTCTTGAAAACGTCCTCCAGTGCAGTGGTGAACAGTTTTGGAGACATAACATCTCCTTGCCTGACTCCCCGCTGCAGCGGAATAGGTTTCGAGTTCTGGTCCTGGAGTCGGACTGACATAGTGGCGCTCTCGTACAAACACTTCAGCACTTCGATATAGCGATAGTCAACTTGGCTACATGCCAATGAATAAATTAAAAAAGTAGCTGGAACAGAAAAGTAGCGTTTTGATCCCTCTCTTCGTGGATCAAAACTTACTTTTCTGAATGAAAGGTGTGAATAAAAACATTTTAATACAGTTCTTTGGTTTCAATATAGCCACCACATGAATCACCTGTGTGACACGACAACTTGTAGCTTCTACAAGTTATAATTTTATTATACAAGTTCCTTTTGGTAACACTGAAATGCCTGACCAAATAACGATGAGCCATCGCTGCTGGCGATCGTCGCTGACCGTATCAACTGTCGTTTTATGGGACACTAGCAGTTATTGCATGCACTAGTGTCTCATATATGAGCTAAATAATTAATGTAAGAGTAGTGTTCAGTTATTTATGTTGTCACTAACACTTAATTTAAGTGATTGCTAACACACATGGATCCAAAAACTTGAAATAAATATAGAAATGAATTGAAATAGAATCAGACCTGTGTTGCTTTATATCCTGTAACATTCCTGAAGGCGTAGCACGGTTTGCCATTTTATCACTGCACTCGCATACTTGTCAGAACGTGACGGATGTCTTATCCACAGCGTTAAATGATAAAACGGCAACCGTGCTACGCAGGGGCGTATTTTGAAATTCGGCGCCTCGGGCCATAAGTCAATGAATGGCGCCAAAACCAAAGAAAATGCAATCGGTCAGCGGCGGCTATGCCGCCCCTGGCAGATTGGCGCCCCGGGCCATGGCCCGGTTAGCCCTAGGGTAAATACGCCCCTGGTGCTACGCCTTCTGGTCACACAGCCGAATTCAGAGTATGAAAAGCAGACATATAAAACAATTCTAATATCTTTACCAATTGCTTGAATCCTACTATCCTACTAATCCTACTAATATTATAAATGCGAAAGTTTGGATGTTTGGATGTTTAGATGTTTAGATGTTTGGATGTTTGTTACTCAATCACGCTTCAACGGCTCAACCGATTTGGATGAAATTTAGCATGAAGATAGTTTATAGCCTGGATTAAAATATAGGATCGTTTTTATCCCTTGTCCACCACCAATAGATCAGCAATGGTCGCAGTGATATAAGGGCTCTCACGGTCCGGAAGCAACTACAAGAAATAATATATAATAATAACCCCTTGTCCACGCAGACGAAGTCGCGGGCGGAAGCTAGTGAATACTATATTTTAAGTTCATCTTTTTTTTTATACTACGACGGTTGCAAACAAGCGTACGGCCCGTCTAATGGTAAGCGGACACCGCAGCCTATAGACGCATGCAATTCTAAAGGAGTAACATGGGCGTTGCCGAAACTTGATATGTTTGAGGATTTGCCGTGTTGACAGCTGAAGTAACAATTGCCGCTGTCAACACAACGCATCCTCGGGAGCTCTGGCGACCTTGCTCACCTCCAGGAACACAACACTACTACAGAGCAAGTCATCTGGACTAATACGAATGGGTCCGCGCAGAAAACCGTGCCGCGCCGCGCCTGTCTGTGCGGATCCTTTCATATTAGCTCGAACATTACAACCGGTACCGCCTCCGCGCCGCTCCGCCACCGCTGTCAGTGCGTTTCGGCCTTGTTTCCTTACCTGCATGCCGGCCACAATGTAATTACTCCAGAGGGGATCCATCTTGCTACGTTTGTTGTACAGCACTCGGGTCAGCCAGCAGTGCAGAGACTTGGGCTTCAGATGAAGACCGTCTCCGATGCACTGCTCATCAATACTGAAATGAAAAGTGGTAGCCTTTCGTTTTTAATCTAAAGTTGGTTTAATATAATTTAATAAATCAGCCTATATACGTCCCACTGCTGGGCAGAAGCCTCCTCTCATGGATGAGTGGGCATGCAGGTTTCCGCATAATGTTTTTCCTTCACCAAAAAACTAACAGTAAATATCAAATGATATTTGGTACATAAGTTTAGAAAAACTCATTGGTACCAAAACATACACAAAAAGTTACTTAATGATTTGGAGTTTAATTTTCTACACTTTACTCAAAATCAACAACATTTAGAGTAAAGGATAGAAACTTATTTTCACACTATAAAAGTACAAAATTTTCCTCAAAAATGCCTAATAATAGTTTAATGTAATATAATAAAAATCTTTATTGTTCAAAAAATAATAGGACTCTGCTCTATCTTTGTCTTTCATTGGTTTCTAACTATATTATTTCTTAATGAATAGATATTTCATCCAACCAGCCCTAAGCATCTATATTAGGCACCAACACCAACAGTGCCTTATTTGCACTCTGACTGGCTATAACACTGGCAGCCATTAGACCATAACCCTTCTCAAGCCAGTGGCATTATATCAACCCCATACCAGCTGGCAAACATATTAATCTGCACCAGTCTCACTGACATGCTGTTCTCATTCCGTCCTCCCAGACTGAGAATGTGCTGTTACTTACATTTTCTGGTCAATAATGTCCATCAAGTACTGGTAATCCGCATAGTCCCCTCCGTTACCCAGCAGTATCAGATCATTGACTTTGGTGACTCTAGGACAGTCGCGGAAGCGAGCCAGCGAGCCGTACGAGCCGAGCATGTCAGCCGCGACCACGCAGCCCCCGTTGAAGCGGACACCAATTACTGTGGTAGTTGTCGTGATTGGCTGGGCGGAGCTGGAACAAGCAAAATTATTGATTAACAATGTTAAGATGGTTACACATCAATGAAACTGAATGAATCAATGAGTGTGTGAATCTTGCTCTAAGGTAGGGTGACCAGATGTCAGGAATTTTCCTGACATGTCAGGAATTTTAGACATATGTCAGGAATGCGGCCGGAAAAAGGAAATGTCAGGAATTTTCGGCAAATAAATGACACAATAAAATTTTATACACTGTAAACTTTTATTTTTAATCACAAAAACAAAAAAGGTAAAGCCACAAGTACTTTGTAGTTTCATAAATGACTTATAAATAATCGTAATTATCTTTTTACGATATAGACATAAATAAATCAAGCGAGCGCGAGCGCGACAAGCTCGTGTCAGGAATTTTGGCCGAAAATCAGGAATTTTGTCAGGACTTTTGAAATTTGTATCTGGTAACCCTACTCTAAGGTTAACATTTGGGTAAAAAGTGTGAGTGTTTGTCTCCAAGGCTGGCACAAAGCTTAGGTCGCCTAAGCTTGAGCATGGTTTTAAACGAAGGAAGCTATAATGTCTCACCTCTGAACGGACTACAAATATTAAACGTAACTTACTGTGCTTTAAATTCCTGTACAGGGTGGTTTATTGGCCCGTATGAAGACGAGTTCCCCGGGAAGTTGTAGAAAGCGCCCGGAGCAGGCCCATTTTGCCAAAACGCCGCTGGATTCATGATGTCACCCGAGAATGCCATTGTGGAAATACACTAACTTATTTTCTTTATTCGCTGGACCTAGGAAAGGAAACTTGCAAAAATTGCTGGGCAATGACAAGCGGCTCCGAAATGACAAACAAATTTTGAAGACGTTCCGTTACAAAAGAAAATATTTTTTTGAATTTATTATTTTTTTGGAAACCAGTCTATGTTGGCAAAAAAATATACTAATATTCTTCACATTGCACATTATCTCAAACATTTACTCATTTTTTCTCAATTCGCTTGCTTCAGGTATATAATTTTCTTTTAAATATGAAAATGAAGTGGCGGCTCTAGGTGAAAAACGGAACGATTTTATTCGTTTAGAAATCATAGCGTTTGTTAGTGTGTTCGTTGAAATTACTATATTCATTATATTTCTAGTTTGTAAAGTAATAAAGTTCCAGTAAAATGAATAATTTTTGAAAAAAGCATTACAAGCAGCAACGATACAAATTTAATGTGCTTGAATTAACGTTTATTGGCAGTTCGAAACACTTACAACTAACTTCGTGCTTCTTGCTGTTACTGAACGAAACGTAAATGCGAATGTCTAGCTAACTTCACGTTCTTTCAGATTCCTCTTCTAAAATTGACACAACAAAATGTCTAAAAGAGGTTCGTGAAATTATAAAATATCCATTAAAATCCCTCTCTAAAGTGCATAAATTAATTAACAAACATGTGAAGATCGTGTCTAGTGTAGTAGCCGTTGTGATACCATGTATATTTTTGTAATCCCGCCTTTGCGCTAGTGTTTTGGTGAAACATAGAAATACGCACTAAGTTATGAATTCTCTTGTTTTAAGGACGTGGTGGTTCCGCGGGAGCGAAGTTCCGCATCTCTCTGGGTCTCCCAGTAGGTGCCGTCATCAATTGCGCCGACAACACAGGTAAAACTTGGATATATTTGCTTATAACAATTATAACCTCAAAACTTAGCACGTTCGAGGCTGATAACTTATGATGATCCTTTACTAGAATACACAAAGTGTATTGATTTATGATGATTTCTTCCTTGGCTGTGTCTGAAGTTATTCAGTCCTCGAATTCAAACCAAATGCTGCTTAAAATACATCAATTCTTAAGGAACATGTATGTGTCTCAGTGAAACTTCTTTTTAGCTGCAAATATTTTAATAATGTCAAAGTTTCAGTATTTAAAACCTTACTAATCATCCTCCTATCAAAAATAATAATGTACACATCAGAAAATTTGGAAATTTTACTTTTAATTGAATAATAGACAAATATGCAAACTTTTTTATTTTCAGGTGCCAAGAATCTGTATGTGATCGCCGTGCAGGGCATCAAAGGTCGCCTGAACAGGCTGCCGGCGGCCGCTTCCGGGGACATGATCGTTGCTACCGTTAAGAAGGGCAAACCTGAACTCAGGAAAAAGGTACACAATTTTAATGTATAACTGTAAGCCACATGCTTCGATAGTCACACGTTTTGATCTGCATGTCCCACTACTCATACTACAACTACTTGCAATTCTTGAGCCACTTTACAATGTACCTGGATTATTCTCTATTGTTAATTAAATAGGGGTGTACTGTAGTGTAGACACTAAATAAAATAATCAATAATGATGTATTTTGTTGAAAACGGATTAAGAATATAGTCAGACTGAGAAAAAAGCAACACAAGAGAATAAATAATCACAAAGGACTATGGGCAACTTTGTATGGAGCCTGGTCCTGAATTCAACAAAGCTGAAACTAAGGTCATTAAATAGGTCTTTAAAACTACTTCAATTCATTCTATAGGCATTAAGTTGAATTCCATTGCAGAACTAAGATATTCATATTTAAGTTAAAGTGAGTATAGGATCTATGAGAAAATGGGTTCTCTCAGTGAATACATATTCAGAATTATTAGGGTAAGGTTAGTGTGTAAAATAAACATGTTTTAATAGCAAATTAATTGTTTTATTAATAAAATATGAATGTATGCCACGCTTGATGTGCATTCATCATTAGTACATTTTGTCATATATATCTACTCCCCAGAATATTAATTATGAATATTCTCCGAATGCGTTTTTTCATAGCTCGTACTACTGACTAAGTAAGTAAGTAAGTAAGTGTTTTATTTGTAAACATTGGTAATTACAGAGGTGGTATTTTTTTACAGTTTCACTATGTTTGCCAATAGGCGTACAAAAACTTTGAACTTAATACTAAAGTACCTTATAGCTACTATCATGCATATTAAATTCAGGTGCCTTTATACAAATTATATTCTATACTAAAGTCAGTAATGGCAGTTAAACAATCTGTGTTAAAACAATTATATAGCTTATAGATGAAAGTATTAGTGCATGTCCGGTCTTAAAGAATGCCCATTAAATATTTCAAGTAAAACAACAGGAATCAAAGAAATTTCAATCTATTTTACTGACTGTGGCTAAAATACGAATATCTTCGTTCTGCAATGGAATTCGACTTTGTGCCTATATAATGAAATAAAGTAGATTTAAAGACCTATTTAATGACATAACTCTCAGTGCTGTTGGTTTCTCTCTAACAAGCAACATTAAAACTCTTGTAGCTTAATTGTAGTAAAAGTAATTTTTTGCCTTCTTTTTTATGAAGTAATAATAAATTTTGAGTCTACACCCCTATTGTACCTTAACCCTTTAACAGGCATAAATGCATCTGGTTTTTCATAGAATTTAACCCTATCAAATGTTCATTTCATGGTGGGAATATAGTTCTCTCTGCCTTATAAAGGGTTCATAATTCATAATTTACTGCATAATAATCATGTCGTACATTGGGTCTTAAAACCACATAACAGATTGTTGAGGTTCAAATCCCAGTTTTATCATGAAATGTACTTGCAAATAATTGTTGTAAACAATATTTTATTTATTTATTCGTTTAAATCAGGCAACAAAAGCTATTATCAAAATACTCATTTTAAAATATAACAAACACTAACTGTGATGTGCTTGAGTGGATGGTACTTGTTGTAATGTATACTGATAAAAAGAGGAAGTCTTTCAGACAGTACCTTTGTAAGTTTATATGTAGGTGGTAATATCCAGAACCAATTATCTGATTTCGTAAAATATTTCATCCGTGAACCTTCTTTCTGGGTGGGTGTCTAGTTCTAGTAATACTAATAAATGGCTCAGGCAACTAGTACAAATAATAGCAGAGACAGTACTAACTACACTATCTGCTACGTATATTTATTTTGCACAATGTGTTTGCTGTGATGATACACCAAAGGTTTCGCTAATATACTTTCTGAGCTGTTTTGAACAGGTTGACGATATGCCTTGGCTGTCTGAGCAACACAATAATTCATTAATAACCTTCTGTTTTGAGAGAAATAATTATAAATGCTACTGCGCGGATGCGCGCACCCAGAGGCAGCCGACCGCGTTTAATAGAGTGAAGTAGGCAAAATCTGGAAGGAGCGGGTCAGATGCGATGACAGCCGTCCGCCAGAAGCCGACCGGCCGCAAATCCATTGATATGTAATGCTTTATTAAAACTTCAAGTGAGAAGCACATTTCATAAATGGCAGTAACAAAATTTACATCAAGTCTTCCCAGTAGGTAAACCCGTGTCAGGAATCCCGCTCCTTCAAAAACAGCTGTTCACTACACTAAAACATTAACCTTTTCCAGGTAATGCCGGCGGTAGTCATCCGGCAGCGGAAACCGTTCAGAAGGCGGGACGGGGTGTTTATATACTTTGAAGACAACGCGGGCGTTATAGTGAACAACAAGGGCGAGATGAAGGGCTCCGCCATCACCGGCCCCGTCGCCAAGGAGTGCGCGGATCTGTGGCCCCGTATCGCGTCCAACGCGAGCTCTATAGCTTGAAGTGGAATATATGGTTAAGAAAATGTGCTTGTTTCATTTGAAAGTCGGTTTAATGACAGAGACAGGGAGGAATGGAGATGACTTGGACCTCCCCCATTCATTGTTTTTATTTTTATTATTTCACGACCTGGAAAACAGACCTTCAGTCGGAATAATAGGCTATACGTAAAATCCACTAACTGTCAAGCGGCGGTCGTTTCGAATCCCGGCCCGTAGAACGCGCGCAGATAACCTATCGATTTGAGCGCCACCAACGTCATTTTCAGATCCATTCTTTATCTGCGCGCGTTATACCAATGAGTTTTCCGGACTTATATACATACGGAATACTTACCGTTAGCTTTTCGGTGAAGGAGAACATCGTGAGGAAACCGGTCTAATCTCAATAAGGTCTAGTTTTTCCTCCGGGTTGAAAGGTCAGATTGCAGTTGCTTTCGTAAAACTGGTGCCTATGCCAAACCTTGGGATTAGGTGTCAAAGCGGACCCCGGGCTCCTTTATGGGCATTACCGGGAATAACGCTAGGAGGATGAGTATGATGAGTTATATACATAGTTTAACCGTTATTATAAGTACAGTTTAAAAGTTGTAAAACACATTTATTTAAGTACGTAAGAATGTAATTTGCACTAAACTATTCACGGTTTGTTGCCAAAAAACCAACCAACATTATTTCACCCCGGCTGTAACCATCGCTGCCCAATCCTAAATTCAACCACGGTCCAGAGTTACCCCACGCTCACGGTGCCAGGAACTATGTGGTACTGCCTAGAACAAGATGGCATTGGCAGGTCCTGAATTATTCACGTAATAAATGATGGTCACCATCGCTTAGTATTCATCAAAAAATTCAAGTCTTTTGTAAACCTGAAGACCTACACCCGCCGTTGGTCATAACCTCCAAGTGTCGGTTGGGACTGGAGAAACAAGATTTTCAAATGCATATAGTATAAGCGTCGTGTCTACGTTGGACCCCATAAGCGGAACGTTCCATTATCGGTATAAATAGTTAAAGCATTACGCGTAGTTGCATTTTCCAAGACGCAACCGAAAGGCTCGCCGTATTTAAAATAATTGCCGCTAGGCAACCGATTGAAACAGCATTGCAAATAAACAGCGTACACTTTCAGGCAACCGCTGTTTCAATCGGCTGCCTCGCGACAATTCATTTTCATATCTTTTTCTATTTCCGCCCCAGGCCAAGCGCAACACTTCGGGAGCTCAAATATCGCGAGCCATCCGGTTGCCTCTTGGTTACTAAGCATTATTGCTCTGAATAAAACACCGACTATATAGTTCCGGTCCGTGTGTGCCTAGGACGCCGAACCGTGCGACCCCTAACCCTTTAACCGCCATCGTCTGATCAGACCTCTAAACGACAGCATTTTATAGGCGATCACCGATTAACCTTTTAATCGCTTACGGCGGATAAAAGGTTAATCGATGATCGACGAGATTCGAGAAATCCTCTTCTATAGGTTAAGTGAATGTAGGAGGGTAAATGAAACAATTTTAATATTAGAAATATCTCTTACATTTATGTTACAGTCTAAGGGAATCGTTACGCAAAGTACTTTGAACACACCAAGTGTACAGATAGATACAACATACATATAAAGTGCGTCACATATAACCGCTGGGTAACTAGCTAACGTCATATAACATCGTCATATCACCAAGCCGATTCCTGAGACTTTTTGATCTAATTGATGATGGGCCAGAGCTGTGCGAAGATATGCTTCTTACAGTAAGTTGCACCAACTTACGATTACTGGCCGATCAACGTTAAATATGGCGCCGAGCTGTCAGTCCATAGAAACGTCAAACTTTACACACATTCCGATTTTAACGAACACCGCGTATAGTTAAAGCAATGACGCGTAATTTCAGTGTCCGAGAGGCAACCCGATGGCTTGCGGCATTTGAGCTCCCGAAGCGTTGTCGAACTACCCTGCGCAACCCAAACTGAGTTAACTTGCGACTGGAGCGGAAATTAGAGGGAAGGTGAAAAAAATGATGTCACCAGGTTATCGATTTAGATCAGCATTTTTTTAAACACCGCACACACTTTTAGGCCGCTGTTACAATCCTTGCAACAAAAAAAAAATCTTTTCTATTCCCCAGTTCAAGTTGGCTCAATTTGTGTAGCACAGGGCGGTTCCACAACACTTCAGGAGCTCGAATGCCGCAAGCCATCGGGTTGCCTCTCCGACACTGCAACTACGCGTTAATGATCTGAATATTACGATTACAGGCGGTTTGGTGCAACCATAGATATATATATATATTACTTCGTAAAGATAGGCCCAACGCGCACGAGTAATTCGTCCAATGCGGTGGCCCGACACAGGCAATTGCGGGCCACCGTGCCTTAGTCTTCAGCTGTCACAGTATGTCAAGCGAATATTGTTCGGACAGGCGTATGTTTACTTTCGATATCATTGGGTGCAACCCACCCTTATACGTCGCTTGCTTGACAGCTATGTGTCATTCACGAAAACAGCAACACACAGACGTGGTTATTCACCCTGCAACCGTCTGTACAGTCAGAATCAGAAGTAGACAAGCAAAATGAGCTACACAGATCTCTATTCCCTTGGCTTTAGAGCTCGTGTTTAGATCATTTTTAGCACTAGAACTGCTTAGAAACTTCTGCTGACTGTACTAACAGCGATATTGATAATTAATTAATTACATAGTCAAACATTGTAATGTATCCGCTTCAACTGCTACAAACATTAGTTATACAACATTTCGCTAGTTAGGAATGGCCGATGCCAAAAGCAATAGACGGTATCTCTAGTTCCAGTTTCTCACGAAAGCCGACATCCCAGTTTCATCCTCGTACTCCTTTCCTGATCAAATTTTGAATTTGGAATCTGTCAGAAGCGATAGAAGCTCGTTCATATCACTTTTGTATATTGTATGATAGGGACGGATATATTCGAATATCATGGTCGCCTTTTACATGAGTTGAAAGCACGTTTAAAATAATACTAATAACGGTTAAATTCCTTGCGACTACAGGCCACATGTTTCAAACTCTTCGGGAGTTCCCCAAGGTGCACGTCGCCCGTAGTAATTAATACGTATGAGTTATTAGTACATTACGTAACTAGGGCGGTGAATTCGTGAATGCCCCAGATCGCAGGTGTTTGTGGCCCGAACCGAAGGTGAGGGCCATAAATAAGCGCTCTGGGGCTTTACGAATTACCGCCCGTGTTAAGTACAAAATTTTACGTCTTCACCTGGCCACAATGCGAGTTTTCCCGTACGCGCAGCGTGCAGTAAAACTCGCATTATGGCCAGGTGTGACGTAAACATAGTTTAACCGTTATTATAAGTACAGTTTAAAAGTAATAAACACACATTTAGCACGTAAGAACTTACGAGGATAAACTCTTTCTTCTCGTCTTTCGTGAGTGACATAAATAAAACAATACAGTAGTACCACAAATATAAGTTACATCGGAAATCTTCGACAACTACCGAATGAAATCGAATGTTGACCGTGAAGACCGTGTTGCAATATACGTAAGGTACAATATGCAATGACAGGTGAACTCGTGCTTTCCCGCTCATGGCGTCCAGACAAGATGGCGGGCGCCGGAGCTGCCGACGTCGCGCGCAAAATTTTGGCCAATGAGCGTTGAGGATTTTACCCGCGCAAACGCTGCCTTATGATTGGTTAAAATGCTTTCTGCGCAGGTACATCGTTGTAAATTATAATTGTGGTACTACTGTACAGATGCCGAACATTGGCTCAGTATGCCTGAAGCCCTATCGCCTCTTCTTGTGTACTTTAGTGGGGCCTTTGACGAAGCACCAGTCGACCGAGATCGCCTGCCCGAGGATGTCCGCTCCATCTAGGGCTTCGCGGGCGCTCTGAAAACATTTAAAAAATATTTAATAATGACGTGACACATTTTAGCCTACAATCTGCCTACAACCACTCTGGGTTGGATCAAATATTATTCGATATTTAACAAAAGCTTTTCGATGAAGGAAAAGATCGTGAGGAAACCCGGTGTAATTTCAAACAACACCTAGTTTTCCCTCTGGTATTCCATTACGATTAGTTAGACAAAGCGGACCCTAGACTCCTTTAGGGTACAACGGTGAGACCCGAGGTTGAGGTGGCATGCACGTACACGTGTATCTGTCATCCGAAATTGAAATAAGTCATTTTGTACCTTATTGTCAATGTGAGAAGAACAATGTTTCAATCTCTTATTCTACTTAAGTCCGCACTAATCTCGATTCTATACAAACGCAGTTACGCTCTCATTTTAAAACTACGTGTTGGATTGTAAGGAAACTTTGCATGTACCATGACATGCGGTATATCCAGGTCTGCAATTAGTTTATGTAGCTTCAGATACCATAGTTAAGGCTGCACCGAAGAAATTATGAAATTTTTGCGCTCGTTTTAACATTGCAGTATTGTTATTACTAAAGCTTTAGTTCTGCAATTCCTATAGAAGATATTTGAGGATTCACTCTATCAATTATTTGCTTTAGAAATTCGATTACTTATACTTTCCTCTATAGAAAAGAAATCCAAAGTTACCTCTAAAAATGAAAAAATAACCTTAGTACGGCGTAAATACTTCACGGTAGGTCATCAGGTTTTGAATAATGACAGAAGTAAACGATGTCTGTGACGTTTATGCGTAAAATTTTCGAAATGTGGATTTTTTTAGCGATACAAAGGAAATAACTAAAGTCGCGCACGTTCCGCTCATTTTAGCTAGAGCCGCCGCGCTTCCCCCCTATCCGCTTTAGTCTTGCTTCGGCTGTCAGACGGGGAGGCTGTGTCGCTTGACCTTACGCACGATTTGTAAAAGTAACGACGAATTTTGTGTTGTTTGCTATGGGCAACAAAGCAAATAGAGCAAGGAAGAGGAGAGGTTGGCGAAAAAAGAATGCTAAACGGTTGAATGAAAAATCAAGCTAAGTAAAAGTCATTTAACTACAAATTATAAGCCCAGGGACTGTGCGCCGGTACCGGCTGTCACTCTCGTTGCAAATTAATTTGGTTTATCGCCGTACTGTCCATATTTCGATGGTTCTTTATTTTGTTACTTATTAATTTATTGTTTAATGTTCAACAATAAGCAACAAATATTTTACAAGCAAATAAATTAATCTCTCTTGGGCAAGACATCTACCTACATACCGAGAATTTTGAAGTAGAGAATACTCCTGTTGCTTCGTATAAGCATACTCGGCACCTACCTATACCTACTAGTCAAACTGCTCCGCATCTCGCAGCGGCGTCCGTTGATGCGTTTTTTAACTTTGTATGTAGAAGCTTGATTTTGTATAGAAAAATCGCATGGTACGACACACTGGCTCCGCCTGGACGCGCGGAGGAACGAGACGCAAGACGACTCGCGCGCTCGGACGCAGACGCGGTGCGTGCCGCAGGGTATGTCACACCGAGCTCCGTAGTTCCGTACGAATTTTAGCGCGGTACGTCGCGCATCGCATCTCCGGACGGAGATGCGGAGGAAACTCGGATGTTGGTGCGTTGTCTGCGCATGCGAGTCCGTTGGCAATGGCAGTGGCGAGACGCGAGGGCAGTGTGACAACCACAAAAAAACATCTAGTTCCATACTAATATTATAAATGTGAAAGTGTGTCTGTCTGACTTTCTGTTTGTCTGTCTGTTACCTCTTTACGCTTAAACCGCTTAACCGATTTAGATGAAATTTGGTATAGAGATAGCTTGAGTGTCAGGGAAGACTATAGGTTAGTTTTTATGGATATCATCCGCTAAGGGGTGGAAATTCAATACTGTATAAAAGAGTTCTGAGAGACTTTCGCTAATGACGTTTTAGTGCGTCCACAAATATTGTTATTAACCAAATTACTTTCTTACTGAGTTACGCTATAGGTACCAATTTCAACCTTGTGACTTAGACGAGATGGTTATATTGTTACTTACTTAATTTTATCTGGTCGGCGGTTTGCGGAAACAGCCCGGTGTTCACAAGATAAGCTTTCAAGTGCTAAATGGACAGCTTATATCAGTTTAACTATACCTCTTTAAAAGGTTATTTACCGCACCTTAGCAATCAACCTGTATTGTAGTGTACCAATATTGTAGTCATAATAATCGCTAGTCCTAATTATTTTCGGTCTAAATTTTTTGTTTCAAAATTTCTGTAACTATCATCGGCACTGAAACGTGTTCGCTTACTATGGGCCTCATAAGAAGGCTCAAAGTCACCCAAAGGGCAATGGAGAGGGCCATGTTGGGAGTTTCTCTGCGTGATCGCATCAGAAATGAGGCTGTCCGCAGCAGAACCAAGGTAACCGATATAGCCCTCCGGATCGCTAAACTTAAGTGGCAGTGGGCGGGGCGCATAGCACGTAGAACCAATGGCCGTTGGGGCAGAAAGGTTCTCGAGTGGCGACCACGTACCGGAAGGCGCAGCGTGGGTAGGCCCCCGACAAGGTGGACTGATGACCTGGTAAAGGTTGCGGGAGTTGCGGGGCTCCACAAAAAAAAACAGCTTCCCATATGAACGTAGTCAGCCTACTGAGATTTTCATCTTATTTAGCCGTTCTAATATTTTACATTATTGAGTTAATTTTATTGAATTTCTATTGTATCTATAATACCAATTTGTCATTCATCGCAGTTACTATAACCTACCAACGACGTTAATTATAAATAAAAAAATATGTGTCACATCTGCATTAAGGTTTCTCTAAATGTGAATTTTATCATTAAAACTATTTGAAATTGTTCTGGTTGCTTAAATTTTGTAAATATTGGTAACACCCTCGCTGAAAGCATTTATAGTGCCATTTGCCGCCATTCTTTCCGTTCTATGTAGGCGATCGGCGCACAACTCCAGCCAGCGCTCGCTCAGTCCTGCCTGTATGCGTCACACACACACATGCACGGAACGCATAGAATACCTAAAATCAACTCGCGCCAGAAGCTCGGTGCCCTCTTAAAAAATAGAGTGAATTCGTTTTTCATACGAAACTTATTTTTGCTGTATTTTATAAACTGGAACTATATAAACTAATTACAGACATAGATATACCTCATGTCATTGTATATGCAAAGTTTCGTCAGAATTCAACACGTAGTTTTAAAATGAGAACGATACTCCGTTTGTATGGGAAGGTGAAATTCGGCGTAGCTTACTGTGGACTCGAAGTCGACGAAGTTGCATCAGTCCAAAAAGCAACTTTATTTGAATCCTTTAAAATGTGAAAGGATTCAAATTTCAATGACAGCTTTATAAAGAAGTTGGTCATCTTAAATAATCTCAACTATATGAATAAGATTTGTAGGAAAAGTACTGTGACGAAAACAATACTCACCGCGGCCTGTTTGTAAGTCTCATACTCGACCAGGGCGTAGCCCTTGAGGAAGCCAGTGCGCCGGTCCAGGTTCAAGTGGATGTTCTTAATCTCACCAAACTCGGAGAATTGGTTCTGGAATGACAAAACAAGTCACTCATCATCCTCCTAGCGTTATTCCCGGTGATGCCCCTAAAGGAGCCCGGAAATCACTGTCTGATGTTATTATTTTTTCGTTGAATTCCCTGACCCCAAATATATAGACACCAAGTTTGTGATTCTAAGTGACTTAGAATTCGAGATATAAATTATAATAATAATTCAAAATGGCGGCCATAAAATTAAAAATGGCCGACAGTGGAGTTGGTTCCTATCAAAAACTTTGGTGCTTTTGTCCAGCGTGTCCACATTATCATCTGAAACTGCCCTACTATACGGTAAACAACAGAGATTTTCTTCACTACCTGAGCGTTTCTCAAAAAAAATGCCACCACTTTTTTCAGAGATTTTCTGCAACTTTTATGTTATTCCTGCTCAAAATCACGATGTCTTTCCATCCCCAATAATAATACATATCTTTGGGACAGTTTTTTGTCCTACCAGGGTATTTTTAGTGGAAATAGTTAACTTAAAATTCCTAGAAGTACGTAGTCAGTTAATAATAGTGTAGTGGCATTTTTTTTTTAGAAATGCTTACCTACGAACTTCCGGCCAAGTCCTTCTGCACCAAACATTTGTTAAAAAACTCACCTACCTATCCATATGAGTTAGTTAAAAATTAACTATATGTACATAGTTATAAGTTACCCAATTGTTGCTACACCCTTCCAAGGTCCATGTATCTTACTTCTAAGTACTTGGTTGCAAATAAATCTTATCTTATCTACCTGGATATCCTCCTCCTGTGCCTCTTCATGGACATTGCTGACAAACAGAATCCAGCCTTCGACTGAGCGCTGCGGTCCTGGTGTGTTGCCGTCTCCTTCTGGTGCAAGGCTGTCATACCTGTAGACAGAGATGTGTATAGGTCAATCAAATTCACTCCTGTCAGTAGGGAGGTAACAGAAGTTTTTAAGATAAAGATTATAGGCTCCTATTTGGCTTTCTGGTAAATAAATAAATTTAGTATTGATTTAAAACTTATAAAATCATAGTCTGAGAAAAAAACTATTGCAATGAGCTTTAAAAAGAACATCAAGTCTGCAATTTAACTTTTCTTGTATTTGTGCAATAGTTTAAAATAATATAATAGTTTTGTTCCCATAGCTGAGTTGGTTAGTAGCAGTGTTGGGCAAAACGTAATTGAATTACAAATTACTAATTGCAATTACAAAATGTAATTGCAATTACAAATTACAATTACATGGAAAAAGTAATTGAAGCCTCAATTACAAATTGCAATTACAAAATGTAATTTGTAATTTCAATTACCAATTACATTTTGTAATTAAAATTGGTAATTAATTACTTTTTCAATTACAAATTACTTTTTTCTAACACAATGTTCGAGTATATTTTGGACTTGGAGATTTTTCATAAAAATATTTCCTCACATTTTAGTGTTTTTTTAATTCGGTCGTACAAAATGCTTAAAAATAATCACAAAATGTCATATAAAATAAAGTTTTCCCCAAAATCACTTCTTTCAACGATATACTTCAACTCGATGTGTTAGACGGCGCGGTGCTATCTAGGACTTAGAGAAATTTCTAACAATAATTTTATTTTAACGTTTTGCTGTTTTTTTTCAATTGCGTCGTAAAGTATGCCTAAAAAGAATCATATTATGTCATATAAACTTTTTCCCAAAATAGCTCTTTTCAACGATGTACCTACTTAACTTCGATGGATCAAAGGACAGAGAAATTTCCATCAAAAATGTTTTTGTTAGTTTTCGGTTTTTATTTTTATTCCATTGATAGCAATGCTTAAAACAATTACAAAATATCATATAAAGTTTTCCCCAAAATCGCTCCTTTCAACGATATACTCGATGTGTTTTAGACGGCGGTGCAGGTGCTATCAAGGACTTAAGAGAAATTGCCATAAAAAAAAATTTTCTTACTTTTTGGTTTTCGTTCTGTTGAAACAATACTTAAGGAGAAGCGCAAAACGTCAAATAAACTTTTTACCTAAATCGCTATTTTCAAAGATATACTCAGTCACAATGTTAGAAGGAATCGATTCCAGGACTTACGAAGAATTTACGAGCAAAAAAAATATTTTTAATTTTATTATTGGTTTCCAGTTCAATCGTAAAACACACACAAAAATAAAGACAAAACGTCAAATAAACTTCTTTCTACGATGTATACTTACAGATATATCAAAGTTTTAGTGAAAAGTAATTGAGCAGAAAGTTGCAATTACAAATTATATAACTAAGCAATCGGCATACCTAGTCAATTACAAATTTCTTTATCTTAATTTTTATTTTAAGTGCGCATCAAAAGAATCACAAAATTGTAAAATTATATTTTAAACAAATCTCCCTTTTCAGAAATATGCAATACCAACTCTTAAACTATCAACTGCCATCGGCAGTATCGGCACACGGTTTTTAGGACTTAGAAAATTTCTGTCAATAATTTTTTTTGACGTTTTGCTGTTTTTTTCAATTGCGTCTTAAAGTATGCCTAAAATAAAGTATATTACGTTTTATAAACTTTTTCCCAAAATGGCTCTTTTCGATGATATACTTAACTTCGATGGATCAGACCCTCTAGCACACTAAGTTTTATGTCGGACATAAAGCATTTGTCCCTCTTGCACTCGCATATTTGCCAGAATGGGACGAATGCTTTATGTCGGACATAAAACTTAGTGTGCTAGGGGGTCAGAAGCGAAGTTCTCAAGGACAAGAGAAATTTCCATCAAAAATGTTTTTCATAGTTTATGGTTTTATTTTTATTCTATCGAAAGCAATGCCTAATAAGCATCACAAAATGTCATATAAAGTTTTCCCCAAAATCGCTTCTTTCAACGATATACTCGATGTGTTAGACGGCGGTGCTATCTAGGACTTAGTGAAATTACCATAAAAAAATTTTTCTTAGTTTTTTTCTATCGAAAACAACGCTTAAAAACAAGCACAAAACGTTACATAATTTTTTCCCAAAATCGCTCTTTTCATCGTTATGCTCAACCACAATGGTCGAACGAATCTATTTAAGGACTTAGATAATTTTGGACGAAACAATATTTTTTTTTTAGTTCACTATAAAAAACGCGCAAAAATAAGCACAAACTGTCAAGTAAACTTTTTTCTAACATGTGTCGTTAGAGAGATATCGAAGTTCCAGTTAAAAGTAATTGAGCAAAAAGTAATTGCAATTACAAATTACATGTAATTGCAATTACCAATTACAAGTAATTTCAATTACATGAAATTTTAATTACATTCAATTGAATTAACGTAATTGAATTAATAATTGTGTAATTTGTAATTAAATTACAAAAAGTAATTAATTACGCCCAACACTGGTTAGTAGTGACAGTCCATGAATACCTGTGGTCACTGGTTCGAATCCGGCTCGGAAAATTAATACTTTTTATTAAGTTTTAATAGTTGATAAAGAGTTGACCCATGTGGTGTCGGGTTAGAATTTCACCACCCCCTTTCTTCCCGTGGGTGTCGCAAAAGTCGACTAAGGGACCAGGGTTGAAGTGTGATGTGGGCGATGGGCTAGCAACCTATCACTGCAATATCACATTTACTTGATCTTTTATACCCACATTTATGCTAAAAAGTGGCGCTGGAACATATGTTTTATGTGCTCTGCCTACCCCTTTTGGGAATAAAGGCGTGAATGTATGTATGTAAATAGTTGATTGGCTCATCTTATTGCAGATATGTAGATGACTGTACATTTGAATACAGATATTTGGGAATCCCAGCTATGTCTCTCAAAGACCATCAGGAGACGAGAAGCCCTTGATAGTCAGGTGGATGGATAGAACCAGACAATGGCTGAGGAAAATGGCTATCAAAAATCAGTAAATATAATTCTATTCTAAATGTAGGCGACCCACACTGTTGGTAAGAATCCAATGAAGCAAAGAGAGAAGTTTTCTATTAAAAAAGTGCATACTCACGAATGTCTGAAATAAAGATATAAAATATTTGAATATAATGTTGTTGGAGTTACATTTTAACTATCATCATTGAAACTTACGATGCCTTGTTCACAAGCTACAATGTAATGAACAATTGGACATGTTTAACACAGTTCTATTCAGAGACCAAGCAAAACAAAAGATGGCTCAAATCCTAATGGATGCATGTCCGCTAAGGCATTTATATTGTCTACCTAGTTTCGCCCGCAAGTTTGTCTGCATGGACCGGGAATAAAAACTATCCTTTATTTAATCCAGACTATAAACTATCTTTCTGCAATATTTCCACCAAATCTGTAGACTGTCTGTTGTTTAAGAGTGATTGAGTAACAAACCTCCGAACTTTGCAATTATAATATTAGTAGGATGCTAAAATGGCCAAAAACAAACCTTCCCCGGTTCCCACGCTCGGCGGCCCCACCAGAGGCCCCCTCGTTGCCGAAACCACGACCCTTGCGTTTTCTCGCTTTTTCCTTCAATCTAGCAATTCCCTCTGAAATGGAACAAAGATTTTGTTAAAGTTGAAATTGATCTGCAACCATTTCTTGTAGTTCTTAGAATTGATTTACCAGTATTACAGAGAAATATGGTCAAATTTTGACTTCAGTAACGAATTTAAATATTGTATAAAACACAATAGTTAAAACATCGTCCAATAATGTGTGTTGCCAAATATACCCTAAAATTAAGAATAACAAAACTGAACAAGTAGGTATAATATTGTTCTTATTGAATGGCAGATACTAAAACAATAGGCGCCTAATAATTCAAACATGTGTATGGTACTGCTCTTAGTGTCCTCAATAGCACAGACACATGTAACGTATGTAATTAAAATAAACAGTTATTTTAGCATAAATTTGTAAACGACACGAAATATCGTTGAAAGTATCACACATAACCTACAAGACAATATATTCTTACCAAATTTCGACAAATTCGTAGTGAAATAACCAACATTAACGTTTTTCAGGTTAAGCTATCGATACCGATAATAATTCAGTTTGATCGTAAAAGAAGAGAAATGGGAAAGAAGTAATATTCAAATGAATCAGTTGCCTTACGTTCACCATCTTCGTCAACTTCAAACTCCTCAGAGTTTTCGATATCCAGGACGTCAGCCATAGTTTAAATTTATTAAGTCTTCTTCTATGATAATCAAATCAAATTACAATAATAATAACTATTTCAATAAATAGAAAAGCTTCGCTTCGTTTTGCGTTTTGCGTGACAAGACTGACAAGTTATCATTTGACACTTAAACAATGCACGCCGCCATGTTATTATTATTTTTTTTTTCGTCCATTAGAACAGGCTAAGGACCAGGGGCCATACTGCCACGTCTTCAGTAGGCACGCCGCCATGATTTCGTAAAGTCGCGTTCAAGTTTAAGTAATTCGAAAATAATACTACCTTTAAAAAAAAACACGCATATACGGTAAAAATCTTTGCTGTATGACTTGTGTGTGTATGACAATGTCATGATAGAAATCAAATAGAAATAATACTAAAACGTACCTGGAACCTGAAATCATTGTAAAATATTAGTTTGATAGATTAACCTCATTTATGTGGTAAAGTAAATCAAAATTCCCTGTTGTTAAAATACATTAAAATGAGTTCAATGGAAGCAAAACTAAAAAAATCTCGTACTTCGGTTTGGGTATTAAATTCTGCAAAAGGATCACGATCCAATTCACCACGAGGGAGAACTAGCGAACAAATCCTTCACACATATATTGACATAATAGATTCAAAATCAAATATCTCCACTGATGGAAAAGCAACTGAAAATTTAGATCGACCATTTGACTACTTTGACGATGAAGAGTTTGCTTTTGGAGTAAATTTAATCAGCAATAAAGTGGCATGCACTTGCGATAACACAAAAAAACTTATTCAAATGGGTAAGTTTAAAGCCTGCTCTACACAATGGGCCATCAAGGCCCATCATACAGGATGCAACCATGCCTAAGGGGGAGAAAGATATATTTGTTTCGAATTCCAACGCTTGACAGCGTCCCTGTCCCGCGCCATGATGGTCCATTGAGTACCTATACAAGCCATTACAGTTTGTATCGACTGATGAAGTTTAAAAGCCGAAACGCACAGAGAGCGGTGGCGGAGCGGCGCGTTAATGACTCCAATCAGGAGATGAGTTGTGCTGGATGCTTGACTGTCGGAAGGGCCTCCTGAAGTCCTCAGATTCTATTTTCAGCATCCCTACAGTGAATAAGGTCCGGCACCTAGCTAGAACCTGCGCCAAAATCGATTTACGAATGTAATCTAAGGTGAGGGAGGGTGAGACGAAGCGTGGCACTTGCCTCTTGACTTGACTATAGGAGCATACGCACTAGTGAACCAGCATAACCGCCGCCATCTCAGTTTCATTTGCGTGCAGGAGATTACTTTGCACTAAAATGCATTATTGGCGGTCACCGGTCACGGATCTGCTACCTATGTGTTTAAACGGTCGGTGTTCTATTTTATATTTCCGGAGTTAATCAACTCACGTTATATTTAAATAGGAAGAGAGGATGAATGCTGATCATTGAGTAATCATTTTGTATTTTTGTATCTTATAATATGATAAAGCAGTTTAGCCTAAGACTTACGTCATAAAAAAAAATGTTTTATATCGTTGGGTTGGTAGTACTCCTCAGCTGTCAAAAAGCAGCCGTCTGTCAATAATCTGTCATGCAAGAAAACCATTGTGCATTTAGTGGGAATTTGTGCATTCAATACTATTAGTTGTGTAAATCCACGCTTAGATTTATTAAATACGGTTTTAAATTGTTCTTATAAGATGCCGGAATTTGACCTGAAAGATTCCATCTTAACATCACTTAATGGTGGGTGATATTATTATGCTGTTTCAAATTTCACGTTGTATTACATAATTTTTGTTTCTTGGAACACCTTTCGTGTTGTTTGTGTGACACAATTGTTTATTTATAGATGCTGAGCGCCCTATTTTGATGTAATTCTGTGCGAGTTACGAGTTTCGTCTGACTTTGCCTTCAATAATTCTTAAATATGAAAAACGGGGACCCGTTTGTCTTTGGTACAAATATAAGATTATGTGTGTGTGTCTGTGTGGGATTGCGTTTTATTAACTTAGACCTCGTGTATTAAATACATTTTATTTATTTTTTTGCAATTTTTGTAAACTGCTAACAGATTTCATGAAACATAACCTATAAGTTTAAAGTGTCTAACCATAACTCTATTTTGATTATAGTGATGTCTTTGAAATCCCCGAAAGTCCATAAAAGACTGGATATTTCACAAGACCAGAAGATTTATACTTATTTTGTACTCAATATTGATTATCTAGAAATAAAATTGTAGTTGCTTTGTTTTTTTTGAGTTTGTTTGTGAGCAAGGGATTGTAACACTTAACAGAGGGTTTCTAATTTCGTGAATAAGTAGATTAATCTGTGATTCAAAATAATTTGGGTGAACTGTGGAATATACTGTTATTTGTTGGAAAAAAACATTTATTGTGACTGAATTATTAACGGATTTAGCAGTTATAATTCGAATTCTCCAAAATTATTAATGATTGCCATATATAAATAGTCATTTGAATGTTGTTGATATTATCCTATATTATGATATATTGTCTCACTAAAATTTTATAAGTTCAAACTCTTAAACTGGTTGGAAAGGCCTCATTTTTTAAACTTGTGGCTTCGTGAAATAAATAAATAAATAAATATTTGCGGATTATCTTACACAAATCAACCTAGTCCCAAACTAAGCAAAGCTTGTACTATGGGTATGGGTACTAGAGGATAATAAGCATACCTATATATACTTAAATACTTAGAAAACATTCATGACTCACAAACAAATATAAATGCTCATGAAACAAATAAATGCACTTTACTGAATTGAAATCCAGGACCTCTTGCTTCATATGAAGGGTCATTACTAGTATCCGGAGTATTGGTGGCAAATTTCACTAGAGAGAAATGGAGTTATTTTATGATTCTTTTTTTAAGATTGAATGAATTAATTATTCATTTACCTTAGTACATAGTATGACATTAATTAGGTACTTGTAAATTTCAAGTACTTATAATTATATATTTTCATAAAACAGTTACAGGAACACCTAATTGTTATGTCGTAAATGTTTTGGGTTGTTATTTGATTTCTTTTATCAAATGTTAAAAGAAAATTAATGGAAAAAAAAATTACCATATGCAACCTTCCTTCTTTACAAAATTTTTTCTAATTTACAGATGAGACATTTACAAAGTAACGCAAACCCTGGTATAGGTAATTAAATTAGGTAATGCTGGCAACTCTCGCAAGACAATTTATGGGAAGTATTATACAAAATTAATCATTAAATCGTTATTTGTTTAATCATAAAAATGCTTAAGCAACTCCATTTCCCTCTGTGTGAAATTTGCCTCCTATACTCCGGACACTAGTCATTACCACCTAGGCCGTAATATATTTAGAAGCTGATGATGATATTAAACATTTCAGCGCAAGAGCCATGGCCGGACAATGTGAAACTGTTCCAGCCGTATGAAGTAGAGCAGATACTGCTCCCAGATAATGCTAGCTGTCTCGCCGTTCAGGCCTTCTTAAAAGTAAGTTGTATTTTAAAAGCCTGTCCCTCGCCTAGGCAAAGGCCTCTTTTAATTTCCACATCCTGGCTCTGACTTGTGCAATATTCAGCCATTTGTCGCAAAATGTGAACAAGTAATGAATTTTATAGAAGGAAATCTTTTTTTTCTATTTTATCAAAAACGTACCATTTGGTATGGATATATGGATATATACCATCGGAATAGAGTCAAAAACTTGTAATTGCAGTTAAGTATGTCTCCAGAAAAGGCGTAATTGATATTAGCCCATAATTTATGGCCTGAGGTTTTTTTTTTTTTTTTTTTTATGGCTTTTACTCCTTGCTGTTTTAGCAAGGTGGATTTGCCAATATCAGTATAAGGTTGACATTACACACGAGGAGAATGTTCGGTTTAATTTTGACGGTTTTTGGGGAAGGATCAGTCCGGAAACCTAAAACAAATAAAAATTATGGACATCACAGACAGTCACATGACGTTTACAAACGTTATGAAAAAAGAGCGGGAAAGTGGATGACAGAATGTTAATCATGCCAACATGACGGATATAGTGGAAAACATATAATAATATAATAGATAAGGTGCATGCTTTAAAGTCTAATGTTGTGTACTTGGATATATTTCAAGAGAATAGCGGTTATGGGAGAGTCCCATGGGGTGGGAGTTATGGGGTTGCCTGAGGTTGACTAGGAGCGAATGTATCATGACGTAAGTCCCTCATTGAAACTAGTAAATTCTGGCTTATCTATACTAATATGTAAAATGGAAATTTCGAGTGGAATCGTATCGTTGTACGTTTGTATGTAAGGGGTCATTTCCAGAACTACTGGACCAATTTCAAAAATTTCAGAATGGACGTAGGTCGGCTGTAGTCTGTAGTTTATCCCGCGGGTTTGCCTGTGTTATTTGCAATACGCGGGCCGAGCCGTGCGGACAGTTAGTTCAATTTAAATAAAATAAATAAACAGGTATAAATACACACACAAGAAACAACCTTCAGTGAAGTTCAGTGAGGAGTCTTGCGTTTTTTGACATACCAGTGTATACTTTTACGTTTTTCTTTTATTTCAAGAAAAACATATCTATTATTCCCGCAGATGTGCAACCTCCCCTTCGAAGTGGAAATGCGCTGGAACGCCGAGTTCATGTCTCCCTCGGGCCGCGTCCCTTTCATCAAGTGCGGAGCGTTCGTGGTGTCAGAGCTGGAGCCAATAGCGCAGTTCGCTGCTAATAAGGGCGTCTCGTTGTGCAGCCGGCTCAGTACGGAGGAGAAGGCTGAGATGCGGGCTTACATGAGCCTTATTACTAACGTGCTGGTTAATGCTGAGGTAGGTTCCATGACTTTTTTTAATTTGTTCCGTATATGGCACGGCACACAACTCGATGGGTTTCGCTCCGGGCGCGTCAACTAGCCACACCTAATCGTTCTCTTTATTGATATTTTGTTTGTTCCTTATTTGGCACACCACTCACTGGGACCTGTCAATACAATTTGGTGCTCAAAAGTGTAATAAGTTACTTAACGAAAATACAAAACAAGACAATAATGATGAAAACCTTACATAGGGTGGTTACTATAATTAAAGATGGATGGAATGGAGGGTTCCAGTGCGGCACAAAACAGTAGAAATTAAATAAAAAGGAACTAAAAGAAATCCATACGAAATTGTTGCCATGTTTAAGCATTTTACGTCTCGCCCTCATTTAATTTTTACTCTTTTGTGTCGCACTGTAAGTTCGGAACCTTTTGTAAATTGATAAATAAACAATTATTTCAGCTATACATATCCTGGATAGACGACGAGACATACAACGCCGTTACTAAAGTGCGCAACTCGTCCGTGTATCCGTGGCCGCTGGGCTGGATTCAGACGCGCACGAAGCGAAACATGGTTGCGAAGCGGTTGAAGGCTTTGCACTGGCAAGATAAGACATTGGACCAGGTTATGGCTGATGTGAGTATTAAGTATAGCTGTATCTCCGCCGGCGCAACGTGCGGCTCGGTGCATCTATCTCGCTCTCGCGCCGTAGGTCTGTCCCGCTTGCGCATCCGACTACGCCCGGGCACACACGACAGCCGCCCGTAGCGTCTGTCTCATCTGGCCGAATGCTTTCTCATTCGCACGGCCGCGCGGCAAATCTCTTACTTATAAAATACGCCGCTCGATTCTCAACAGTGCTTTAAATTGAATCTCTACCGTAAAACAAACAAAGGCTTCACAGTTTTTGTACCGTCAAATAATAAAAGATATGATTTCTTATTCTTATTGTTATTGTTAGTGTTGTGCGCCTTAATATGCCAGCCATTGTCGTAGCCCTTTTTTTTAGAGTTCACAGTTAAGGTCCTCCAGGAAATTCTAGATTCTTTAGGATTATCAAGGGGATACGTGTTTCTGTATTCGACTGTGCAAATTAATACAATGATTTTGTCTGACGTGTATTTTTCAAATTGGTCGAATATCCTATACATAAGTCCTTTCATCTCCCTCGGCGTTCGTCGACCATGTTAAAAAACTGCGTGCTCTATTCAAAACTCAAATAAAATCTCCATGCCTCGTACACGTATAATCATAGATTTATTTTGCAGGTGGACCAGTGTTGCAATTCACTGAGTCAGCGTCTAGGAGACAAAGACTATTTCTTCGGAACGTAAGTATATCTCTCACATTTACATATATATAGTTTTAAAAATATCGTATGTGCATAGTGTAACCATGAGAACATGACTGCCATTCTGTAAACTATTGTACGCATATATTCTAAAAATAATAGCAATATAAATAAACTGAAAAAAATAGGCTTAGTGTATATTGTCAAAGCATCTAGTTGTAACTTTAGTCCTAATAGGTAAAGCAATGACGTTCAGTGTCCGAGAGGCAACCGGATGGCGGTATTTGAGCTCCCGAAGCGTTGTGGAACCGCCCTGTGCAACCCAAACTGAGCCAACTTGGAGCTCAAATACCGCGAGCCATCCGGTTGCCTCGTGGACACCGCAGCTACGCGTCACTACTCTGTATATAAAAACTAAATATGTAAATAATGATCTCATTCTTAAATGACCATATGTATAATCTTTAGTTTTAATACACTTTATATTCGTTTGTTCTAGTCAAGTAACCTTATGAACATGTTATGTACAGTCATAATAAAATGAACAATTATATCCTAACCTATAGTCCTATCGGCCCTAGAAATAGAGTCGTCTCGGGTATTTATGTGCGCTTTGTTGTGGCAGGTATTAATCCAGGCGAATTTATATATCTGAATCATTCCTCCACATAAAAACCCATGCATCATCTAACCTAACCTCACCCATTTAGCCATTCAACCTCCTAGCCTGACTCGTCTAAACGCTCGCTGGTCAGCGCCACGGGGCACATGATCTGACCGGTCACCGCTGTTCCATATGTGACCCACCTAACCTCATCCATCCATTCAACCTCCTAGCCCGACTCGTCTAAACGCCCGCCCATGTCAGCGCTGGTCAGCGTCGGACCGGTCACCACTGTTCCATATGTGACCCACCTAACCTCACCCATCCATTCACCCTCCCAGCCCGACTCCCCTGGACGCCCTGGTCTCCGCCCACGTCCGTGCGTTGCTCAGCGCCTCGGGGCCCCGCGCAGCGCTTATGATCAGACCGGTCACCACGGCGTTGCTGTTCCATATGCTGCGCGTCGCGAGCTTGACGCGGATGAGTTTGACGGTGTGTGGAAAGTTACTTATTTGCAGTGTAGTGGTTTTGGTTTAGCACAATTACGTTCCCCGTGTGGTTAGAATTTCACCACCCCCTTTCTTTCCGTGGGTGTCGTAAAAGTTGACTACGGGAGCGTGGAGTGTGTTGTGGGCGATGGGCTAGCAACCTTTTCACTGCGATATGACATTTTATATATCTTTTACACCCACATTTATGCTAAAAGTGGCACTGGAACATAAGTTTCATGCACTCTGCCCATCCCTTCTGGGAATAAAGGCGTATGTATGTTCTCAAGATGTGTTTGTTTTTTTTTTTCACTTGAGCTTTACACGTAAGTTTCAAACTGTTCTGGACGGATCCGGAACAAGGCATACGAAATGTTAAAACAAAAAGGGGGTTGTATTGTAAGAATCATACGCCTCTGTTTCACCAACTTCACGGATTCACGGACGGGTTCTTTCGTGTTTTCTAATTCGCTCTACATTTATAAATCAAAAAGCATGACAGCTAGCGAAAATCTTCACTTGTCGACCCAGAAATATACGAAAAATCGTGCGTCAGTCAATCAATCTGTCAAGTGATAATTGTAACCGTTCTGTATCAATATGGAAACATAGCGTATTACTTATATGTAATCACTAATTAGTACTTAGTAGTAATCGTATGCGTGTTATAGAATTTAGAGAAAAATAATTTGTCTTCACTATTCGTCAAGGCGCAAGAGGAGTACCTAGTGTCTCAAGTTTCGGCCTTGTCGCGCCCGCAGCGCCCCCCGGAGCGTCTGCGGGGCATGCCTCGCCGCAACGTTAACTCACGCCTGCGTCCTATTATCAAGAATAGAGACGCCCTGCATGGAGACAATATGCTCGGTGCCATGGGTTAGTGTATCCACGTAAAGATTGTGTTCCCGATATGGAACAACTGTTACAATACTTACTTCCAGTCCTCTTCCGAGTCCATTAATTTTCGATTTAAGACCTCATAGTATATTTGATTTAGATTTTCACCCCCTGAGACCTCATACAAAAAATATTTAATCTGATTTTTACCAGGTAGTTTTTAATTATTATTTGTTCTAAAATCGAAGAAGACAAAAACAATTAAATCTATTCTTTTAATATTTGATTAACATTTGTTTACACAGTTTTATGCTCTTCTATAATCTCAGATTTGGAACTTAGTTTACTTAGTACAAACGTATGTTCAACATTTTCTTAAATCACGCAGCCTTCAAGCCGTTTGCATCCAAACAAATAACTATACTGGCAACAAAGGATGGCCTGACTTGCGAGCAAAAGGGCCCTCCCCCAAGAGTTAAGTTCAACAAAGAGGCATGCGAGTGCATAAAAGAAGTTCTAGATCAAGTCCTTGACAACGTTGGTAACATAATTGAATGTGAAAAGTACGAAGATAAAGAATTCGATTTTGTCGAGTTCAGTAGCTCTGAATTTGGAGATGTGAAGCCGAACGCCTATTTGGGTACGATTAATGAAGACTTCATGCTTCATTCGGAGGCTGATGATGAGGCCACTGACGTATCGGAGAAGCGTGGCGATTCTGTGACTGATATAAGGTAATTCCTAGTTATTTCACCTAGAATTTGCACTATTTTTCCCTCTACTAAAACCGAAGACTTTAAAAGAATTCAGCAATGTAGTAATAATGATAGACCAGACTAGCTAGCACTATCGTTTTAAAGTCCGACATAAAGCATTCGTCGTATACTAGTAAATATGTAAATGCAAGGGGGAAGATGCTTTAACCCTTTAACGGGCATAAAGGCATCTAGTTTATCATAGAATTGAACCCTATCTCATAAAAATAGGGTTCATTTATGGTGGGAATATAGTTCCCTCTGCCTTATAAAGGGTTTATATATTATAGATAAATAAATGTGATCTGCCGATGCAGCCAAAGCTGACGCATTTCGGAGATAAACTTAATCATCAGCAGCTGACGCACTGAATAGTTGACACTTTCAGAGTCTACTAAACTTAATCATCATCATCATCATCATCATATCAGCCGAAAGACGTCCACTGCTGGACATAGGCCTCCCCCAAAGAGTGCCAAAGTGACCGTTCCCGCGCCACCCGCATCCAGTGGACTCCCGCAACCTTTACCAGGTCATCAGTCCACCTTGTCGGGGGCCTACCCACGCTGCGCCTTCCGGTACGTGGTCGCCACTCGAGAACCTTTCCGCCCCAACGGCAATCGGTTCTACGTGCTATGTGCCCCGCCCACTGCCACTTAAGTTTAGCGATCCGGAGGGCTATATCGGTTACCTTGGTTCTGCTGCGGATAGCCTCATTTCTGATGCGGTCACGCAGAGAAACTCCCAACATGGCCCTCTCCATTGCCCTTTGGGTGACTTTGAGCCTTCTTATGAGGCCCATAGTAAGCGACCACGTTTCAGTGCCATATGTCATCACTGGCAACACACACTGGTCAAAGACTTTCGTCTTGAGACACTGCGGAATATTGGACGAAAAGATTTGCCGTAGCTTCCCGAACGCTGCCCAGCCGAGTCGGATTCGACGATTGACCTCTTTCTCGAAGTTGGACCTACCTAACTGGATCGTCTGTCCTAGGTATACATAATCGTCTACAACTTCGAGCGTAAAGTGTCCGATTGTAATGGGAGTTGGTACTACATGGGCATTTGACATGATCTTCGTCTTATACATGTTCATTCTTAGAACAACTCGCTCGGATGCTTTACTGAGGTCATCGAGCATCGTACTTAAGTCCTCCATGGTCTCAGCCAATACTACTATATCGTCAGCAAACCGAAGGTGAGTGATGTACTCGCCGTTGATGCTGATGCCTAGCCTTCTCCAGTCCAGAGTCTTGAAAACGTCCTCCAGTGCAGCGGTGAACAGTTTTGGAGAAATAACATCTCCTTGCCTGACTCCCCGCTGCAGCGGAATAGGTTTCGAGTTCTGGTCCTGGAGTCGGACTGACATAGTGGCGCTCTCGTACAAACACTTCAGCACTTCGATATAGCGATAGTCAACTTGGCACCGCTGGAGAGACTGTAGTACAGCCCAGGTTTCAATCGAATCGAAGGCTTTTTCGTAGTCCACGAACGCTAAGCAGAGCGGTCGGAGTCAGAGAGAGTCGGTCTTCTGTATAACCTGACGAAGCGTGTGGATGTGGTCTACGGTACTAAAGCCTCTTCGGAAACCGGCTTGTTCGGGAGGCTGGAAGTCATCTAGCCTGCGTACGAGACGGTTTGTAATGACCCTCGAAAACAGCTTATAGACATGGCTCAGAAGTGAGATGGGTCTGTAGTTCTTCAGCAGAGTGTTGTCACCCTTTTTGAAGAACAGCACCACCACACCTCTGTTCCATGCCTTTGGAGTTCTCCCTTCCAGTAAGACGGAACCGAACAACTTCTGAAGGGCCGTAAGGACCGGTTTTCCACCCGCCTTCAGAAGTTCGGCTGTTATTCCGTCTTCACCGGGTGCTCTGTTGTTCTTGAGCTGTTTAAGAGCCATTACAATCTCGTACAGGCTGATGTCCGGGATGTCATCGGTATAGTGTCGGGTTAGTCTAGCTCTAGGGTCTTCCGCCTGACTAACTTCGGGTCTGCGCGTTGATGTGTATAGCTGTCCGTAAAAGCGCTCTATCTCACCCAGAATCTCAGGTTTAGAGGAAACGATTCTACCATCTTCAGTTTTTAACTTCGCGAGCTGGCTCTGCCCTATAGACAGATCTCTCGAGAATACTTTAGAGCCCTTATTACGCTGTATGGCCTCTTCAATACGATTTGTATTGAATTGGCGCAGATCGCGGGTAAGGGACTTGGAGATCTGTTTATTGAGCTGCCGGTATAAGGTCGCGTCGGCTGAAGACTGTAGAATCATTTCACTCCTTTCCTTCATGAGCTTCTTAGTGGAGCTAGATAGCCTTTTAGTTCCGTTAGTGCCTTGGGCCTTGAAGAACTTAGACCCAGTGACACGGACACCTTCCACAAACCCGTCGTTCAATTCGTCCACATCGCCGCCTAGGCAATCAAAACGGTTTTGGAGTTCCAGCTGGAAGCTCTCGGGGTTTTGAATTTGAATTGATGCTGGACGGAGCGTAGACTTCATCAATCGAGAGCGCTCTTGCTTGACGCATATATTCAATGTGCCTCTTACCAGACGGTGATCGCTCCCGGTTTTGACCGTATTGATCACAGAGACATCGTTGAATATATGCTTCCTCGTCGACATGATGAAGTCAATCTCGTTTTTAGTTGCACCGTCGGGACTCATCCAGGTCCACTTTCTGTGCTCGCGTTTCTTGAAGAAGGAATTCATCATGTAGAGTCCTTCCTTCTCCAAGAAGCCAGCCAGTAGTTGGCCCCGGTGGTTCCGACTTCCAACTCCAAATTGCCCCACTCTCAGCTCTTCACCATCTTTCTTGCCCAGTTTTGCGTTGAAGTCCCCCATAACAACGGTGAAGTAGGTTTTGGAACTATGCATGGCCTTCGATATATCTTCATACATAGCCTCCACCTCTTCGTCGGAGTGTGCCGAGGTCGGTGCGTAAACCTGAATGACCTTCAATGAGTACCGGGTGGATACTCTGAGTATTAGGTACGCCACCCTAGTCGACACACTCTCGATCTTCACCACGTTATTTACGAGGGACTTGTGGACGAGGAACCCGACACCTCCCTGGGACTGTTGGTCGCCCTCCCGGAAATAGAGCAAGTTGCCGGATTTGAGGGTTATCGTGTCCTCCCCCTCTCTTCGGACTTCAGATAACCCTATGACATCCCAGCGCAACTTGCTCAATCCTTCCTCCAGTTCCGCTATCCTTTCGTCGGTCCGCAGTGTGCGCGTGTTATAAGTTGCCAGGGCCAGGGGTCGTCGGTGGTGGTAGCCGGATCTTCGCCGGAGATTCTTCGCACCCCTGACCCCGCTGGTGCCCTGGCCGCTACCACAACCAGGGTACCGGGGGTCGCCGGAACCTCGGGGCCGTGGTCTTTTTGTACTTAACATTAGGGGGTATATGCCATAATCGCCACGCTTGGCATGCGGGTTGGCGATCGCAGTATTTCCACCGCACTCCAGGGATGCTGCTGCCCATCCCCCGGTAGTCTTGGTCGTAGTTTTAGGACATACCCGGGTCCCTAAACATAATAGGAGGATGATAATTTTCTAGAGTTATCAATAGAGTCTTTTTGTAGTACTCAAGAGTGTGATACCTTCAGCAACGTCATTGCCCCCCCTGCCATAACTACACCCCTTGGATCAGAAGCCACTTCCGTCACTGACACAGAAGAGGCTGGAGAAGGTCTTTTGTTTTGTTTTTTTTTTCTTTATTATATCGGTTGCCCTTTGATTATTAAATTATCAAATACCTCACATATCTTATGACGTAAAGAATCCGTCCAATCCATACCACCATATGCTACAAGTACACCAGATGACCAGACTTGAAAGCGAAGGTGCTGAACTAGAGATTTGCACGGGTTACCTTTGTTTTACCAAAAAAAATTTGACAAATTATCACTTCCCAAAACATTTTTCGTAGAATTTCATTTGCCAAATAATCGTTTGCCAAATTAACACTCGACAAATATTTCTTACGCAAACCTTATGTTTGGCATATTCATATTTAGGCAATATCTCGTTTACCAACTGGTACTTTGACCAAATTTCATTCAGTCAAATATGTTAGTTGGCATAATATGTTTTAACCAAAACAAAATAAGGCAAATGATTTGTATCGTCAATATTTAATTGACCATTTCTATACGTCGTTTAATCAGCAGAGGAACTCTTCGATGACAAATCATTTGCATCTTTATTTCAATAGTGTATAAGATACACAATAAAATAACAACTTTTTTCGTTATGTGGGTAGCGAAAATTAATTTGTGTAGAGGTCGCAATTCTAACCTAACCGCCAGCGTGTTGACGTCACCCCGCTTCGCGGGGTGCCTATTTCCGCTCTAAGGGACACAAGCTAACCCTAACCTAACCTACCAAATACTACAATAGTTACGATTGTTTGTTTTTTTACTGCTAGGAGGCTTTTACCCCCGAGCCCCCCTTTTTTGGCTGCCCTAACCTAATTTAATGCCTTTGGCTACCGACCTACTTAACCCTGCATTATTTTATTTAAGGGACCGTGCCGTTTTTTTAATAGTATTTTGGTAAAATGTCATAACGTAAACAATTATGATTTTTGTCTATTTATAGTTTGCCATAACATTAACTTGACGAAATGTTTATTGTCTAATGTTTTTTTGCCTAACTAAAGCATTTGCTAAAAGACCACATGCCATAATGTAATTTTTCGTAATAATATTTTGCTGAATGAAAATTTGACGTAATGAAAATATTCGTATTAAAATTGTGCCAAAGTTTGCATTGGCAAACAATATAGTTGCTAAAATTTGTTTGGGAAATGAAATTTGACCAAAATAAGTTTGGTAAAACAACAGGATCCCGATTTGCACGCTTTGTAGCAGATTTGTATGGAAAAATACCTTCGCTCTGGTGGAAAACTAAGCTATTCTACACAGTTCAGGTTCTTTCTCTAGCCAGAAAATGGTACTTTGCTAGCGAGTCCGGCGTTTAGTGTTCAGGGCCGGCGATTTAGGCGCCGCGGGTGAGTCATGCCTTAGGTGCTCTTTTATATTTCATGGCGCCCTATAGGTACACCTCGTATTGTAGCGCCATGGCCATAAACCTCGGTGCCCCGATCGACCGCCCCAGCCTAATGTCGGCCCTGTTTGTGCTACCGGAGACTTAATGTTTGATATTTCTAGATTCTGATTCGACTCCGAAGATTGTGAGCAAGGAAATTAGCGTAACAACGCTAGTAGAGTATATGAAGCTGAAGAACGCTGAACTGAACATTGGGCCGCTAGTCGCCGATGTCGATTGAATTCCTAATGTTTTGGCAACCTATGTTTCGTTTCGTTTCAAAATAAATGTAAAAAGTTTCAAATTTTAATTATTTATCTGGTCAGAATGGCAGTAATGTTCAAGTGAGTTAATTCTTTTCAAATGTCGTTAGTTTCTGATTTGAAATCTCCACCGCTGGGAGAATTTTTTATCAGATTTAATTGTCATATTCTTACGATTCATCCGTAGTTAGAGCGTATTGAGGGCCAGTGTTCCTAATATGGAACAATATTAAAAACATTTGATTTTGTAAATATTCATTGTAATAAAAGGCTCTGTTGGCCGAAATAACATTTGCATTTAAGAACAGTTATTAAATATCTTAGTAGTACTAGATAATTACTTTACATATTTCATCTCGATCTTTGTTCATTAGTTATTTCGTGTAAAGAGTATTTGTATTGTATTAGTATAACTGTGCTTACCTCTGCCTACCCCTTTTCGGAATAAAGGCGTGAATCTATATGTATGTAGTACAAGTGTGTCGATACATATCAAAACAATTTGTCTTGAAAATTGTTTTACTAATTGGATGATTACGGTTCCGAAATTAGTGATCCGATTTCGATTACATTTGTGTACGGATTTCAATATGTATCGTCATTATTACCATGTATTATTACCGTATAATCGAGTTTATAATATTTATACGTTCCCAAAGCTTCAAAAATATCTGAGCAACCCTATGCACTTAACAATATAGTCGTGCTCACATATTTTTGATCACTATCCGTGCGCATATTTTCCAATTTGCTTGTGCGAACGTCCCATTTTAAGTTCACAAACATTTCCTAATCCAATTTTACAGCCCTACGGAGTTAGACGCCTTAGTCTTCGGGCACGTGTTCACAGTGTTGACCACGCGTCTCCCGCGCCGGCGGATCGCCGAGACGATTCGCAAGCACGCGCCGCTTCTCGCGCTCGCGCGTCGCGTCGACGAGACCTACTTCAAGCGCCCATAGCGTCCGAGGGTAAGGGACATCTCCACCAAGTTCGCAAGTCCTTAGGGTGAAGATGTTCCGTACGTGGCACATAGCGCGTCACATGAATTATAACGCAGTATTCGATTTTACCATACTCCATACTAGACTACCTATACTATCATACTTAACACATTCCCTGCCAGTGCCAATGAATTCGTAGCGCTACGCTCGTTGGGGATGCCATGTTTTACCCCCTAAGTAGAGCAAAACGACTACAAACAGAGCGCCCGCTAGGTGGGCTCCTGGCAGTAAATGTGTTAAAGTGAAGATGTTCCATATATGGCACAAAACGGGTCAATAGAAATATGGTGCCAGTATGGCTATACGATTCGACCATTCTCTATCTATGCTTGAGTCCTACTATCACATTTAAAACTACAGTGCGGTGACATAGTTTGTGTATTTTATGACCACGAACCGTATACCAAGATCGGTCAATTTGAGAAGCGCATCTTCTCATTGCGTACTTAGTATTTTGTAAGTTTGATAGAGTCTGTCAAGCGAGTCATGTCCACAGCATTTTTATCAAATTCCTTACATGGCAACAATTTTACCTATAAAATAAACTGTCAGATATATTTACCTATTACGCCGCCATAGATTTCGTACAAACAGCGTGCGTCTTTTTTTAATTTGCCTGCATTTTCCAGGTACACGACTCGCTTGACAGACTAGCCGTGGGTGCTTTTATATCGACAAAATAGAAATCAATCTGTTCCAAATGTGGAACAACGCGCGTTACAATGATTTTTAATGAAATTGGTGTGTGAGAATTTTGGGTCAAATTATTGCGAGATTTCACTACGAATTTCAGTTAAGTAACTCGTCTCTAAAGGTACGAGTACATCTAGTGGGGATGGGATTGTTGCAGATGTCATAATATGTGTGAGTTGCACCTAACCGTCTGTAATGGTAAGCGGACTTCGTTAAAATCGGAATGTATGGAAAGTTTGACAAGTTTCTATGGGATGACAGCTGCCGGCGCCATACTTAGGGCGGGTTGCACCGACTTACGATTACAGACCGATCACCGTTAAATATGGCGATGACAGCTGTCAGTCCATAGAAACTTGTCAAACGTTCCATACATTCAGATTTTAACGAACACCGCTTACGATTACAGACGGTTTGGTGCAACTCACCCTTAATGTTGATCGGTCTGTAATCGTAAGTTGGTGCAACCCCACCCTAAATTATATCTAAGATTGTGGTGCCTCCGTAATAACTTGTAAAGTTATTTCGGGAGTCCCTAATGCCTGCTACACACGACAACGATTAATCGTAGCGATTTGACTGGGCAGTCCGTTTGTGCAGTTTTATCGATCGTGTGTATGACAAATCGATTCAGATTATCGTTACGATAAATCGTTGTCGTGTGTAGCAGGCATTACTTTACGGAATTTCATCGAATGCGTTGTTCGGTCGAACTTTCATTTTATCGAAAAATAATTCTCAGAGACCGTTAACTTTTTGGGTAGGTATAGTTAAAAAGTGTAGAAATTCGGTTAGGTTAAGTTTGTTTTATAAAAATCCTGAAAAGTTTACCGTTTTCGAAAAATGCTTTCTATGAAATTCGGCGAAACATTCATTCGATGAAACGTTTATCGGTAAAATAAGGCTAAACCGTTTTTTAACCCACGACGAAAAAAGAGGGGTGTTATAAGGTTAACGTGTCTGTTTATCTATGTATCTGTCTGTGGTATCGTAGCTCCCAAACGGATGGACCGATTTGAATGCGGTTTTTTTTGTGTCATAGATAATTTTATCCCGAGTGTTCTTAGCCATGTTTCATGAAAATCTGATCAGCCGTTTTTCAGATATTGGACTTTGAAATGAAAATGTCGGGGGTTTTTCAACGTTTCTAATTCATGAATCTTCACTGAATCTTCCAGAGCAGTTTTTACATAGTATATATCATACAATACACATATTACACATGACACAATGTAATCTAGAAAATCGGACATTAACCTACTCACCGCCGCTGACTTGAACTCAAGTTTGTCACTGACAACCCTCCTGACGCCGATGTCATACCCTGGAATAAATAATAGTACTACGTACAGAAGGTTCTCTGTTAAGGGGCTCCCGTCAAAAATCAACGAAATTTAGTAGTTTTCATTTCGACACGTCCTCGGTTTATTGAATAAATAAATAAATGAATAAAGATAAATAATTAATTATCCTTTTTTAAAGAAAGGTCTGTAAAAATAAAAAAAAACCCGACACCCACCACGCCACTCATCCTCAATAAAAGGTAACTGAGCATATGTACACATACATATATGTAAAATATATTATAAAAATATATATTCTGTATGAATTATATGAATGTGAATAACAATTTACTGTAAGGCATATTATAATACATAGCTTGCGATTTTTAAGGGGTCGTGGTGAACAGTTAAAACGTTCGCAACCAAGAACCCGCCTAGCGGGCACTCGTGATGTTTGCTCAGATGCCGGCTGACCCCGCTAGGCGGGCAGTAGTATGAACTTACCCGCCTAGCGAATTCTGTCGGTTTCTGGTGAATGTTTCCATTTTTAGTCTGGTTTCGAATGTGTTAAGGCCCGAATCACACTGGCGCTAAATTTTTCTATTCGCGCCACCGTATGCCCCTCATAAATTGTGTAGGTCATAACGATTTTTTTTTTTTAATTTAACTTGTTGTATGCATCAAATGAATTTATAACAGTTTTCGGTTTCCCAGTGATAAGCTTTGCTGTTGTGGAAGTTCAGAGGGATAGATGAATTGTTGTTAAGTTAACTAAGATTTTACTAACAGGTCTTAAGATCTATTTTAGAATAACTGTAAGTAATCATGTCTGTCTATATTTGTATTGTGCAATAATTGAAAATAAGAGCACAAATTTAACACCTAGTCCTTTAATTAGTACTTATGTGGTTAATAGTAAAGTTTTAATAGTACTTGTTAATTTGTCTCAATCACTTATGTTTGCACGAGTCGAAAGCGAAGGCGATAAACTTGTGATGTGAGTCTTTCCTTCTAGCCGCGTTAGCGGGCGGTAACTTTTTAGGAATTTAGGACCTTATAGATGTCAACAACATAGGAGTCTGTTTGTTTCCTAGAAATTGATATTTGTCACCGGACTTACAATTCGCCGTAGGTACATATAGGGGTCGACAAGTAAAGAGCGATTTTTCGAGTGACCTAATTTAACTGTGTACTGGGAATTGTAACAATTGACACTGACACATTCAGATAATTTCAGACATGTAAAAATAGTTTACGTCACACCTGGCCATAATGCGAGTTTTACTGCACGCGGCGCGTACGGAAAAACTCGCATTGTGGCCAGGTGAAGACGTAAAATTTTGTACGCAACACGGACGGTAATTCGTAAAGCCCCAGAGCGCATATTTATGCTTTATTTATTTACACAAACACCGGCCATCTGGGGCATTCACGAATTCACCGCCCTAGTTACAGGTCAGTGTCAGGTTGGTGAAGTGACAATTGTCAAATGCCAGGCCTTATTTTACCTTTGATTTGTATGGATACTGTTTATACGAATAATTATTTGCGTTTTTTTCTTTAAAGCATTTAATTAGTATTATAAATATTAAGTTTTCTGTTGCGTGTTTGTCTATCTGTTGGAGTGGTATGATTAATTGATTATGCATAATATTAAATTGAATATGTTAGCAACCTTGTTTTTATTTCTTACCTAACTTGCAGCACGCCCGGCTCCGCCCTTAGGCAAACCCGCGGGGTTAAACAAAGCCCAGAAATACACACATGTGAAAGTTTTTTTTTTAATCTTACTAGTGGCTCCGGAAATGACACCCTTCATACAATTATACAAACATTCAGAATTTTCCTACTTTTATATTATACTGTGACGTCACATTGGCAATAAGCCTCATTGACTGGCGCGGCCTGCGGTGGCGGTTGAAGCCTGGATCACTAGTGAAAATGCCCGTACATCCAATATTCGACAGCTGTCATCCCAGTATAATTTGTGTTCATTGTACCGGGGAGAAGGCTGTCAAATATCGTCTGTTACAAAAATCTAATTATAGCGCGGCCTGCGATACGTCCGTGCCTGTGAAAGTCAAACTTACTGTTGACCGCCACAGCAGGCCACGCCAGTGTGTGGGCCATTTTACGGAGAGTTGTACACTCGTTTTTTTTTTAATATTGATATTTATCGGGATTTTTCTACTCGGAGCGAGAGCACTTTCGAACCTTATAGGAGAAAAAACTGTCCCAAGATATTTTATCCCAATCCGTTACCGTTTCCATACTGAGCTTGTATGGTGGTAACGGAACGGAAAATTGTATGTACAACATTTTGGACAGAATTTTGTCTCCTATTAGGTTCGAAAGTACTCTTGATTCTGAGTAGAAAAAAAAGAAAGGATGATAGCTCACATCTAACACTTGAGGCGTTGAGTAGGGAGAATAGTTTGCCTAGCTAACATGATCGTTTTTATGGTCACGTTAACGGCCTACGTGTACGTACCGAAACGTCACATAAATCAAATCCATAAAACATCATGCTAGCTACCCTACCCGTGTATGACAGGATATTTTTCTCGCACTATCCATCTCTTTCTTATTAAAACACTTAGAACAAGTGATATAGTGCGAGAAAAATCCAGTGTAAGTATGTCGCGTCCGTGCCATGATACGTGCTGGTGGAATAAAGAAACTCTCATACATGCATCATTTCTTGAAAACACTTTTCGGGCAGCCGTAAAATAAAACGATGTGTCAAATTGACCAATCAAGATGTTTATTCCAAGATTAGTCCATACATTTTTGGCGTTATATCAAAGTACTTATTCTATAAAACAAGACTGGATCTTTTAAAGTATGGACGGCAGTCCGCCGCGTGATTTCGGCCCGTGTGGATATAATCCAGTCAATGAACTGAAAACTTGTAGGGAAAAATTACAATTTTGGAAATAATTTATAATAGCTTTTTTTGTGTAACGGATATGTAATGAATTAAATAATTATCAAGCGACCGAATCCGACAGCATTTCAAACACAAAAAAAAATATAAATTAACTAGCTTCTGTAAAATCTGAAAAAATATTAATAAATATTATTGTATTTATTTTGGTTCATTTACATTTGCTCTTTAATATTCAAGATAAATTATACACTAAAAGACAATGCATGCTTCATTTAAATCTACATAATTACTTCCGGATGGAAAGTTTGTAGGATTCTTGAATAAAGCATCTAAGAACGCCAAGAAATGTTTATTAGGTGCCGGACGGAAGTACGGCGTCCTGCAAAATTATATCCTTATCTCGCTCTGTGCCGTCCGCCTCACTCAGGACATCTGGCGTCCGATATAAAACATAATTTTGTGCCCTTACACGAAACATTTCGGCGTCTTTGACAAACATAAATGATGAACACAAAACAACGAAAATATATTTCTAAAAAAGTAACAAAAGGAAGTCTTATCGCTAAAGAGCTATCTCTTCCAGACAGTATTTGGATAAAAGATCTATAAAAGAAATGAATCAAGAATAAAAACGTAATAAATACATTAAAAGGAAGGAATGGCAGTGTTTTTATTTGCCTAACCAATGGACGAGTTTTTGAACTTAATAAAACATCTCTTAACCAGTTTCGAACATAGATACGCGTCTGTGCCCAGAAGGGTGGGCAGAGCATATGAAAAGAAATTTCAGAAAAAATAACAAAAGGAAGTGTTATCGCTAAAGAGCTATCTCTTCCAGACAATATTTGGATAGCAGATCTATAAAAGAAATGAATTAAGAATAAAAATATATTAAAAGGAAGGAATGGCAGTGTTTTTATTTGGATTATGGACGAGTTTTTGAACTTAATAAAACATCTCTTAACCAGTTTCGAACATAGATACGCGCCTGTGCCCAGAAGGGTGGGAGTGAGAATATGAAATTAATTTTCTATGCCTCTTCGAATACCCTAACACCTACTGAAAGGCGACCTAAATCTCTATCACTTAAACGTAGGATCATGAACATGTGCATACTTCGAGTTCTCACCAACGGTGCACAGACTTAGCGTCGAAGACCAAACTCGGGGTTTGCCAGCGAGCGATTTAGCGAATATTAGGTGTAAGGCATCCGGAACACGACGCTGCGCTTTAAAACCCAAATAGAAGATGTAGCTCGGAAGACGGTCAAGATAAAGTGGGACTGGGCTGGTCGTGTCTAACACATGCCGAATGAGCTATGGGCCAAAGGGACCATTGAGTGGAAACCCCAAAACTCCTGGACAAGTTTTTAAAAAACTGGCCAGATATAATGGAAAAGGGGGGGGCGAGGACTTTGCTCAGCAGTGGGACATAGCGGACTCGATATGGGTGGGACGAATAAAATGTGATATTACAGTGACAAGTAGCTAACCTGTCGCCCATAAACACTTCAACCGTACACACAACCGCATCCTTTTACAGCCTGGAAGCGAAGCACTGCCCCCGTGCTATTCGAAACGAACACCACACATTGATTTTTATTCATGCCGAAAGATGTCTATTACTGGTTATAAGCCTCCCCCAAAGAGTGCCATAGTGATCGATATTTCGCCACCCGCATCCAGCTGACTCCAGCGACCTTTACCGGGTCATCAGTCTACCCTTTTATATATATACTTACTCCTAAAAACGTACATTTAAGTGTTAATTCGACCAAATAAGACTAGCGTTTAATGCAAGATAAGTCCATACAATTTTGACGATTAATCCGAGTTGGAAATTTAGACGACAGTCGCTTCTGTCAACGTACTCAAATTCTTTGAATTAGGTAGCGAACGATCGCGATAACGCTAATATAAAGAGTGTAGATTATTCGTTATCATTAAAACTATCCGCTGATGTTACATTGTTCAAAAAGTCACCCTTAGATAAACTTACAAGTAAATGTTGCAGAAAGCAAGACATTGGCATAATAATTATTACCTTAATAAAAATTACCTAAAAATAGTTTGGACCTTAAGATAGCACAATTCGCCTTATGTTTATATGGATTTCATCGCCATTCCAACCTCACGCGTACTGTAGAGCAGTAGACTAACTTGGATAATTATAATTAACATCATCACAGAAGTCCTCATCACTTTCCGATTCCTCCTTAAGACAATTCTTTAAAACTTTAGCCATAGTATCGTCTACTGCATCCTCTTCATCTGACGACGTGTCTATGGAATCATAGTCATATACAATCCATTTGGCAATAGAACTTTCTTTGGTCAGCGTTATCCAGTTCTTATGCATGACTTTAAAAAGTTTGACGAGAACATACTGCCCTTTATAAGCGTGGGTGGATTTATTTTTGTCTACTATACCGTATAGATTTATTGTGAATTTGTAAACTGTATCATAAATATCAGCGGAGAACTGTATCTCTCTTTCTTGTATCGCCAGTCTGTACTCCTCAGCGCCTACTAGCATTATTTTTATCGTGACGCTGGTCTTATTTTGTCGCCATAGTAACTTGGGTTTTCTACCTTCATTCACTACTTTGACCACATCTGATTTGTCAGTCATACTGGTAGTTTCTGCAGAAGAGAGATCATCCGAGTCCAGTTCTTTTATTTTTGGCTTTTGGATTACTTCATAATCACTCGTAGCTGAATCGTCAATTTTGAAACTAGCAATTGAGGAGTTGTCTGATTTAACTTTAGGCATTTCTAATGAAGCTTTATCAGATTTGAATTGACCTACGAAATCATCGGGCAAGTTGAAACTCCACCTATCACTGTCTGAATCTTCATCCGAGGCTATTAAAGGCATTGATCTAATAGGCTGATTAGGAAGCCTAATTGGTTCCTCATTCGTCTCTGGTATACTCCAATCTTCGTCATCAGATTGTTTCTCCTTAGGAACAGGTCTTTTGAAATTTAAGTTGCTGAGCATGTCAATTTCATTCTCGTCCGGGGCAGCTAGGTTTAATTCAATCATCTGTGTGTTGTAGACGACATCGTTTGTTGCGTCATTAGTGTCTCTCAAGGCCACTGCATATTTGTTACCCCCGGTGTACTTTGCTTTGTCAGTCGAATAATATTGAACATAAAGGCCTTTTAGGTTCTCGCTATCTTCAACATCACATTGATCGCAGAGCCAGTTTGTGCTAAAGTCTGTCCAAGTATCCCCCACTGGTTTGATACCTATAAGTCTACATTCAATAGCCTGGAAGGGTAGCCGATGGACAAACTTATCTGGGATTTCCGTCAGATGCTCAAAAGGCACTTCCCTCCAGTCTCCATAGTCTACGAAAAAGCACTTCGCTTTATTGTTGCTAACAACGTCAATACGAGCCCGTTCATAGCAGTTATTGTCAGGAAACTTAGCCAAAACTAAATCCGTTTCTTTGACACCACTCAATGGCTCAGGATTGCCTTCCATATATTTGTCAATATCTTTACAGAGAGATGTCATGGTGTCCGCAAATTTTGTCAAACGGACAAAAAATGTGCTTGGATCGAGGGCTGACGTAAAATAGATCAATGACAAGTCTTCACCATTCAAATGCGCCCACTGTACCTTTGTCGGTCCTTTTTCTTTCGCTGGTTGCACCTCTTCTACTTGTTCAAAATCTGTGCTATCCAAAGTCAGTTCTTCTTCAGGAAAAAGACAGCTCTTCAGTTTCTTTATGTGATCAGGGAATGGTTCAGTATGCGGTGCCAGCATTTCTTTGAAGTTGTTTTTCACGACTACCTCATTCATGGAGGTTAAATCTTGACAAACGGCGACGTTGTCGACGAATATTCGGTTTCCAACAGTTAGCACAACCTTGCCTCTCATATACAAGCTATCATTATTATCCACATCTTTCTTCACTTGGTGTTTGGCCAGTTCTGAGAATGTTATATCTTTGTCTTTAGGCAGGACGCCTGCTAAACTTACTTGAGCGACATAAGCTTCGACCTCTCTAAATTCTTTCGGCAAATGGTAGAGATATATGTCCCGGGAAGTCTCAAGTTTTTCTTCGTCAATCAGTTTTATTAACACATGGTTGGGCAGGCCGTTTCTGTATTTATTGATGATGTCAACAACCTGGCATCTGACGTAGAAGTCCTGGTTGGTCGACACTGCACAGACATCGCCGATTTTCGGGATGCCGAGAAGTTTTTTGTTACTATCTTGGCTGAAGTATATCCCCATCTTAACGGATAGAGTACTGTAAGTTTGAGGATACTTTTTTTTGGCTCCTTTCTTTACATGGGAGAGTAAACGAGCGGAATACGTTACCGCAGTTTGGTAGTGCAGAATCCTAAAAGTGATAGTTCCATCTGTAGGCATCCATTCTTTGGGCTCGTCATGAGTTTTGGAACCTCTATGTCTTTCTCTGCAGTACCAGAAATCAGGGCATTCTCCAAAAGCCAGAAGATTGCTACATATCGGCACGAGATTCTCCGCTTTCGCCATGTCTTTCCTCGTCAAAATTTCCTTGCAAATTACATCCAAAGCTTTGGGGAATTCTTTAGTACACCGTTTGATGAAATGGCAAATCTTCGGCAGTTGTTCCGCGTTGCTGTCTTCCAGGATGATGTTTATAGCCACACTCTCATTTTCGGTTTTGAATATGGAAGGATAGTGATCGTTTAGCACGGAAAAGCGCTTGCAGAATCTTGAGAATAGTTCCGGCATGGAATAATGAACGAGGTAGTGAGCGTCCGTGATGTTCATATGGCTCAAATTGCCATCGCAGCACACAAGGATAGGGCCGACGATCGGGTCCGCATACTCGTTCCAAGCTTGGTTGAAGTTCCTTAGGTCTTCCACAGTCATGTCGCTATTGCAGGCATAGACAACGGTATGTTTTATCATCAAAATATCTTTTAATTGAACGACTTCTTCGTCTGTTCTGCAGACAATCACGGTTTTCCTTTTTTTGTCTACCTTTTCTAAAAATTCGAGCACTTTAGCTACCTTGTTTTCAGGCTTCAATAAGTCAACAGTAGTGTTCGCTTTCGAATAGAGCACGCATTCCTGAAACGCGCCTATGCAAATGACACTGTTGGGAGCCTTTTTCGCCAGTGGCTCCATAAAATCACACCACACTCTTGACGCCAATATGTATTGGACTTTCACTTCTTTATTTACCCTCGTTTTTAACATTTGTTTAATTTTGACCAAGGCTATTTTAACCTCGTTTTTGTACACTTCATCGAGTCTTTCGCAATCGTCGAGCACGAACGTGGTCAATCGTCGCAGATCCAGCCCAAAATCGGACTGAACCAACAACTTTACCAAGACGCAGGGCGTGCAAATGAACAAGTTGCAGCCATTCAGCAAAGAAGTGGTGATTTTCATCAAGTCCATCCCAGCATAGCAAGTGAAAATCGTTTCTTTAGTACCTAGAAGCATTCTACACTTATATTCAATTTCAGAGACTGAATGCGCGGTGGCAGCCACTATAATGCAAGTTGGCCCGACACTGGTTACGATATCGTTGTCCAAATCTGAGACGAGTCGGCATATGGATGGCAAATAGCCCATGGTTTTACCGCAGGCCTGTGGCCCTATGAGGAATGTACTGAAACCTCTAAGAATGCTCAACCAAGAGACTGATTGCATGGTCATAGCTCTTTCAACATTCATGTTCTTAAGGACACTGTAAACGTGGGCGTTGAATGGTACATCACTTAAAGCGAGTGTAGGCTCTATCCGACAGTTGTTTTTTGTGTGCACCATGAGCACAGGCCTCACTAACTTATCTACAAACACAGACAAATTCGGATCTATATTCCGAAATGGATTGACATTGTTCTTTTTTGCAGACAAATCAAAAAAATCTTGTTTCGCCTCGATGGTTACAGCATTTGGTTTAAGGTTAGTAGAATATTGTTTAATAAGCTCATTTACTTCTTCATCCTCAGAGTCCAGTTTGCTTGCGGTATTGGACGAACTACCTTTATCTTTTACCTTTCCCGTGATGCTAGTGGTATCAGAAGATGAGCTACTTTTATCTTTTTTAAGTAGTTGCAATTTCTTTTGCAGTATTTTGGATTTTAGTACACTTCCGTCACTCGAGGATACATCAGACATACTTCTTGCTTCAGTCTGAGGTTCTTTAATTTGGTGGTCTCTTTCTGGTTTCATTGACTTTGCTTCTTGTCTTCTATCTTCAGATTGGCTGTCATTGTGCGTTTTCAAAGCATCTCTATTGGTGATAGCTATGTTCACCCCTGAATCTACTTCACCGAACATGTCATCTTTTGTATCTATTATATCGTTGTCATCATCTTTGTTACCTTTGAATGTTTCCATGCTTGCTTCTTGTTTGAATGGGATTGGGATTATTTTTGGTACAAGTTTGGACTTGTCAACGCCAGGTGGGCTGAATGCTATTCGCATATGAGTTCGCACATCAAATTCTGGGGTTTTATTTTTTGGAAATTCTGAAAATGAAAACGTATTTGAAATTTCGTACATTATTGACAAACACGAATGTGAAGAAATTGTACAATTTGATTCAATTTGAAAACATTGCTGCAGTGTTGGTGAATGCCAATTAACAAGAGCTGACACATATGGTTGAAGCTATAAGTTACCTATCATTGAGCAAGAACTTATAATCCAATTTAATGCAGAATACTTACTATGTTTCTTCTTATCGTTCCTACTAGGCAGGACACTGTCACTTGTCTCTTCATCTTTAGTCACAGAACTTTGATAATATGTCAACTGTGGCATTTCTGCTTCCCCATGATTATTCATTTTGTTACTGTGACTGTCATGGTTATCAGTCTGTTCAGGTTCTTTGTTACCATTGTATGATTTTTTATCTTCCATCTTTGAAACATTGGAGTCATCACTCATACGCATGTTATTTTTAGCACTGATTGCTTTCAGTTTCTCAAGCACTCCACTACTGCCTTCAGGTTTCATTTTATTCCTTTTTATAGCCCTTCCTTGCGCCTCATCATCAATATCTTTGCATAGTTGTAGGTCTTTAAACTTCCTATCTAACACATTCAAAATATCTTTATTGGTGACAGTTTTATTCAGGGTTCTGTTATGCTTGTTCAGATTTTCTGTGGTCAGCGCTTCTAGCTTTTTAGCTGCTTGGTACACAGCAGTTTGTTTATTAAATGAGGTTACAGATTCATCATTTTTGAGTTTACTTGTGATGACTTTCATCACTTCATCTGTTTCAGTCTGTGTAAGTTTTGTATTAACTATGCCTAAGCTCAGTTGTTGATGGAATGCAGCTTCATCGTACAGAGCACATGCTGACTTTCGGAGATAGCTTGAGAGCTTTCGACGTTTGCCGTCTTTCTTCTGTATCAATAGCTCGCCATACTTGTGTATGTTGGTGTCGAAGATTGAAGTTCTGAAAAGTAAGATTTTGTTTTAAAGTAAGTCATGATTTCTAAGAACTATGGATTTAAGAGTCCGCAGTAAGCTCGGCCGAATTTCACCTTCCCATACAAACGTAGTTACGCTCTCATTTTAAAACTACGTGTTATGTATTGTGACGAGTCCGCAGTAAGCTCGATTCTTCATACAAATGTAGTTACGCTCTCAATTTTAAAACTACGTGTTGGATTGTGAAGACCATATTTTGCTCAAATTCAGTAGCGCGCGGCGAGCCGCCTAGAGGCGGTCTTTTGACCGCGCTCAAAGGCGCCTCAGTGTGCGTGCGCGTAGTTTGTATTTGATTAGGTTCAAAAGTGTATACATCTCTTTGTAGTCGACTGTACGTGTATCTGAGCGTGCCGCGGACAGAGCCACAAGATCGTACTACAACCTACTTGTTTGTGCGCGAGGCGTGTACAAATTTGAGTAAGGGTGAGTTGCGCCAAACCGTCTGCAATCGTAAGTGGTATTCGTTAAAATCTGAATGTATGGAACGTTTGACAAGTTTCTATGGACTGACAGCTGTCAGCGCCATATGTAACTTTGATCGGTCTGTAATCGGTGGCAATGCGCAACCCGCGTCAGGCCAAGAAAAAAAAAATCGTAAGTCGGTGCAACCCGCCCTAAGTGGCTGAGCCGTGGGTGTGAAATTGACTGTTAGTCAATTTGGAACCATTTCGGCTCGCCAAATTGATGCACATGTTTATTTTTTTCAAGATTTTACTCCGCGAGTTTGGTCGGCGTGATTGATTTATATACAACTTTCTAAGAGTAAGGGCTGCTTAGTGAAGCTGACCCGCAGACGGACATGGCGAAACTATAAGAGTTCCTTGTTGATTACGGAACCCTAAAAAGCGAGACAGAAGAAAATATGGGAAGATGAATTTCATGAGGAGCTCTCGCTAGAGTAAGAAGGACTCCGGGGGAGGCCTATGCCAAAGGCAACCAGACAATGTCTGAGGAAAACGGCTATCAGTAAATTGGAAAACATTTGTCTACTGTATTGGTTGATTCACTTTTCATAGCCAATTTTTCTTGTTTGGTGGGACAGCTGTTGATACTTTTGTAGATGTTTTTGAGTGCCTTGTCGTGGCCAGGTTTTTTCAGGCGACATTACTGGCCAACACGAAGAGACAGCTAAGTATGCTAGAGATTGTACAGTCGGCCAAATTCCATCACAGTAGACCATTCAAAAGGCAACTCTACTGCCAAGTTAGGAGATTCCAATACAAATACAAATACAAATTATTTATTCTGCAAATAGGCCGCAAGGGCACTTTTACATGTCAAACGGTAGTTTACAATAAAAATAATAATCTTACAATAAAAGATTATAATCTAACACAATAATAATTTAAAATTTGCACATTAACGACTGATATAACAACACACTAAATGTCACAAAGTAAATGAAAACAAAACAAAATACGACCATTACATTCGATTAGAATAAGGTCTGTGCATTAACAGAAAGTTAATGATATTCATTCAGTATTCCAGAGATGTATAAGGTCTCTGAGCGTCCAAATACAATCAATAATTATTCAATGTTCGTAGAGATGTATACGGTCTCTAAGCGTCAAAACAAAACAATAAAAAAAGGAATATTAATGTAATATTGTCAGTGATGTACATGGTCAATAACAATAAAACGTGTCAAGATCGGAATGATGTCTCTCGTCAATACGATAATAATAAAATAACACTAGTATTTAAGAAGTTGGGTACTATGCCCTTGCAAGCATGAACAGTCCGGACTCCACAAACAGCACCCGATCACGAGTATGACGCATATCTCAGCCATCGCCTCCCTCAACCATATGTTAGGGAAGGTGGCGACCCGATCAACGACGCCACCGTAAGCAAAGCCCTTTAAGCGAGCATGACATATTCAAGCCACCGGACAATGTTAAAAAGCAAAGATTAATAAGCGACTTGCTCGGCGAGAAACAGCATTACGTGCTCTCTTCTTACATAAAATGGAACAATTATTTCAGGTAGATACTTATAATGTGTATTTAGGTATATTCCTAATAGAATTAGCCTACTACTGGCTTAAAGGCATTTTTGTCGTTTAAGAAATCGTTGACAGTATAATACGCCTTGCTTAGCAAATTACTTTTAACATGAGACTTAAATTGACTGAACGGTAAATTAACAATTTCGGTGGGTATTTTATTATGAAAACGTATGCAGTTCCCCACGAACGACGTGCTAACCTTGCGGAGACGACTGGCCTTCACTGCGATCTTGTTTTTACTTCTGGTGTTGTAGTCGTGGATATCGCTGTTGAGTTTGAACTCGTGAAGGTTTTTTCGCACATACATGATATTCTCAAGAATGTATTGGCATGCTACAGTAAGAATGTTTGCCTCCTTAAATTTGTCCCTGAGAGATTCTCGAGCTTTTAGTTCGTATATGGAGCGTACAGCGCGTTTCTGTAGCACGAATATGGTCTGGATATCAGCTGCTTTCCCCCACAACAGGATTCCGTAGGACATAACACTGTGGAAGTAACTGTAGTACACCAGCCTGGCGGTCTCAACGTTTGTTAACTGTCTTATGCGTCTTACTGCATAGGCTGCCGAACTAAGTTTTCCGGCTAGGGCGGTGATATGTGCCTGCCATTGCAGTTTTGAGTCCAAGGTGATACCTAAAAACACTGTTCTATCTTCAATTTCCAGTTCATCACCCTTTAATTTGATCTTGGTATTGTTTACCTGCTTGACATTAGGTAAAGTGAATCTGATACACTTTGTTTTCTTGGAATTTAGCAGTAAATTATTTGCTGTAAACCATTTCACAACAGTGTTGAGTGCATCATTAATATCATCGAAGTTTTCCTCTTTCCTGTCTACCTTGAAGATAAGCGACGTGTCGTCTGCGAATAACACTATATCATGTTTATCTTGCAACATATTTGGTAGGTCATTGATGTAAATCAGAAACAGAAACGGACCCAGAATCGAGCCTTGGGGAACACCAAGAGCAACAGTTGTCCCTGCTGATTGGGTCCCATTGATGACTACTCGTTGTGTTCTCTCCGAGAGATACGATGTCACAAGATCAAGAGCACCGTTTTTAATTCCATTCCAATTCCAATTCAAAAATATAAAAAGTCAGCCACAAACTAATCTCCACCATATATTACCGACCCAGTTTAATAAATGTATCTATGTTTGTGTTTGTTCTCCCAGTTGTTCACAACATAACAGGAAAAAGTTTTGCAAAACCAGGATTTGATAAAATACCAATTAAAATAAGTACCTACTATTCAGTATTACTTGACATAATCATGTTACGAGTGTTATTTACCTAGTTTAGATAAGGACATGGGAAACTGAGTTTTATTATTTTAAACTAAATATGCATAGTGCAACAGAACACCTGTTTACTTTAGGAATCGCAGACTAACACCTTCACAACTGGACTAAAAAATTGAACAATTCACCCGAAACCAACAGAATTTGCTGGGCGTGTATGTTCATACTAATGCCCGCCTAGCGGGCTCTGCCGGCATCTGACGCGGCTAGGCGGGTTCTTGGTTGTAAATGTGTTAACTAGTAATGACCAATTAGTTATCTAACTCAAGTACATAATTAAAGCTTGCAAGTATATTTTCACTTTTTCCTCATGTTCTGATGAAACACTTCACAATCAGGCAACAAGGTCCATATTACAAATATCTTGAAGACTAACATATATATTAACATAAACTTATTAACTTACTGCGACTTGTTTCGCAATTTCGTGGTGTCAGGTGGCTATACATAGCAGTGTAAACTTATAAATAACTGCAAAACACACAATTACTGTGTGTTGCGCAATTTCGTGGCATCAGGTCACCGACCGCGAAAACATCGGAACTTGACTCCCTTCAGCCAAAATTCTTCCCTAGTGAAGGTCGATAGATGGTCTGTTGGAACTCTGACCACAAAGACTCCAACCTCATGACCCTCAGGATGAATGGTCTAACTATGCATGCCATTCTATGTAATGTGACATATATATCAGTTGCGTTGTAATTCTGAAGAGATGGATACCCTATCTTGCTATGACACAGCTCGCAGGCGGCTCTGTAAGACCTGGGCTGCTGCCAATGCCAAAGCAGGTGCAGAATAAATGGATGGTTTAAGCTCCATTTACACACATGCCAATGACTATACAATTTAATTCCATTGTGGGTTACCGAGGTGTATTTTATTTATTTATTACCTAGACTCGATCTAACAAACCCTACAATGAACTTAAACAAGATTGGCATATGACAATTAACATGTCGAGCTACATAATCTAGCTTCTTTCTTTGTATATCTAAGACAGGATTATTATGACGGGCAAAGTTGAGGCCCCTCTGGGACTCTTGGGGCAGATCATTCACTAGATGGCACACACATATCAATGCACCCTTGCAGCTACATCTGCATACAAATACAAATATTTATTGATTTTTATTGAGTTGATAGAAGCCTTTGGAGAAGTCTGTCACAATCCTCAGCATTGAGGGAACTACTGATGATGATGATGATGGTGCTCGATAATTTCGCAGGCAGGACCTTGTTTTTAAGTCCGACAGCAGAGGCGGGGGGACAATGTTAAAGAATGCACAAAATTTACACCTCTCACAATATGTACAAATGGCGGACGTTAGTATATAGCCCAAGCAACAGGATTAACTTACTTTGGATCTAGAATAAAATCATTAGATTTAGTTAGAGGATTATTTTAAGGGCATATTGCGGACAGAAAAAGAAGAAAAATTCAATTTAAAAAAGTTACCTTCGATGTATATAGGTCGGCTCAAAATAAGTTGCCGTCGCTTCACTGAATACTTTCATCATCACATATGTAGACGCCTGCATCCAGGTATCGCTGCGTCTCGTTTCGACATTTTCAGTCTCCAGGACAAGCTCTCTATCCAGAGGCACGACTCCGTAAACACCAACTTGTTCTAAAGTATCGTTTGACCGGTTCCGGATCCAAATCAAGTGAGGATTTAAATGGTGGATGACTTCCACGAGATAGCAATCAGGCTCCATGGCTGTGGAGAAGCTGAGATCTGCAGAAGATCATCTATTTCAACTTTTGCAAATGCAAGCAATAGCAAAGCAAAACAATTTTCGCGATCGTGCTGTTCATGGATTTTGAAAGAAAATAGGGATGTTCCAAATCGTACAGGGAAACAATCTGAAATGTATTTAAGAATGGGTTGAATCAATTACCGGTTTTCTTTAATAAATACATATCAAAGTTATTATTCTATTAATTGTCGACATAAACATCCGTTTCCACTTAAAATTGATGTAGCTTTATATTTTGCAAGTTAGATCGGTATATCGCACTCTTATTTATGAGTTAGATTACTTAGATTACAGAAAAACATTTTAAGTTGAGGTATAATAAATGCAAAGCATGATTAAAGTAAACGGAGTATCCTAAACGCATCCATTCACGTCAGTGTCACATTTTGACAAGTCGGCAGTGAATTCGTGGCCGAGGAAAAATAATAGCTGATAATTTTGGAAATAACTCGAATTATAGTAAGGAATTGCAGCTTCATTTACAACAAATTGGTTTCAGTGTTCAACTACCACTAAGGTTAGTAATTGTTAATTAGACAGCTTTCGTAATTGACGTATAATTGCATTGTTTTGTATGTTTGTATTTATGTTTTCATAATTCGTCGAAGAATTTGATGAATCCTCTTACGAATGCCGACAAACAATCCATGTTCTTTGCTCTATAGAATGGCTTGTAATGTAATGTTTGAAAAACTGTTATAGATATAGAGATACCTAAGTTATAGATATTGTACTCTATACAAAGCTTTTTTATAACTTCTTTGCCATTCAACCGTGCAGAATCGTCAGTGCTTGATTAACAACGGGTGACCACTCTTTTTGGCATCGTTTATGATTCATACCTTAAATCATTTTATGAAATCAATAAAATTTTATGTTAATTACTGCCATTTGTTCACATCAAACAATGGAACAAAAGTAATAGTTAATATGTGCTCATTTCATTCGTGTTTATCCAATTAGGGTAAGAATTTTCTAACCTAGAAATAAATAAATAAATGACAAAATAGCTATGTAAAGCGAGTCAGGACAGCATTTTGTATAATGTTAGGTAATTTCATTTCAAGACGATTAATTTACATTTTCCTTTCTTATCACTAATCAGCTTTTATTATGTAAAGCGGCCAAGTTTTAATTAATTTGTCATTGGAATTGGTATCTTCTACCTTGGATGTTAGAGTATTGTTTTATATTTTATGGATGTTGCTTTATAAATTGTATAATTATGTTTTGTATTTTCCCTATTGTAGGGTACCCATACAGTTAAATAATAAATAAATTTTATTACATACATTATATATTGAATACATCCAAGCCCTTTCCAGCCGTGGTCAAAGCGAGCCACGCTGCGGCCGAGGCACATGTGCACTTAGCGCGCACGCTTGAGCGAGGCGTGCTCGGCTGAGGCATGGGTATGCTCGGCTGCATACCCCGCTCAGTCGAGGCTTGTTTGACGGAGGCGTGCGTCCGGTGTAGACACGGCTAACAAAGAAAAATATAAATGTCCTCTTTAAAATTGTATTGTGCGAACCACCCGTCTTCCCACAGTGGATGTAGTCACTCAATGCATAATATACACGGTAAAATCCGGAGGGGCCGAGCCGGAGCGCGCCTGAGCGCATTTTACAAGTTGGCAAAAGAATCTGAAGCTCGGCTGTCGTCGCATCTGACCGGTTCGGCTTTTGCCTACTGCACTCTATTAAAACGCGGTCGGCTACGGGTGCCCTCGCATACGTTGCGACGCGGCGCCACGGGTCCGGTCCGTGGCGGTGGGAATCGTACAGCCGCCATCAGATATATCGGATCGGCCAAAGTGCTCACAAATATCTGAACACGTCTAGCTAGATAAGAGTCCCCGGCACGATTGACACAAGACGGCTCGCCATACAAACTTAGTTTAGCTTTCATTTTTATACGACTTGCTAGAATATCATAAAAATAACGTTTTTCTCGCACTGTAACTAAATGTTCTATTAAGAGAGAGACGGATAGTGCGAGAAAAATCGAGAAGCCCGCGCGCCGTCGTCGCGTGATAGCCGTGCTGGAAATCATAATAGATGTATAATCTTCTTCTATCTCTATGTACGGAGCTACGGTAACCTAGTGGTTCAGGCATGCGGCTGCTAAGCGGCGGTCGCGGGTTCGAATCCCGGCTCGTACCAATGAGTTTTTCGGAACTTATGTACGGAATATTTACCGTTAGCTTTTCGGTGAAGGAAAACATCGTGAGGAAACCGGTCTTATCCCAATAAGGTCTAGTTTACCCTCTGGGTTGGAAGGTCAGATGGCAGTCGCTTTCGTAAAACTAGTGCCTATGCCAAATCTTGGGATTAGATGTCAAAGCGGACCCCGGGCTCCATTAGGGGCATTACCAGGAATAACGCTAGGAGGATGATGATCTCTATGTACGGAGAGTTGAGCGTTTGTATGGGAAGTCGAGCGTCCTAGCCATTCCTTAGATAGTTTTATTCATGTTGTGAACTTATAGAAAGATGGGGGTGGCGATCAGCCGCTACGGAGAGCTGTCAAACAACGAGCTGTTGGAACGGTTCGTCTCACCAGACGTCATCAGCCCGAACGAGCCGTTCTGGAATCAGATGCTTTCGTTCAACATCAGCCCACCTAGCAATGTGTAAGTACAATATCACTACGTAGTATAAAACAAAGTCGCTTCCCGCTGTCTGTTCCTATATATGCTTAGATCTTTAAAACTACGCAACGGATTTTGATGCTGTTTTTTTAAATATAGAGCTTGATTCAAGAGGAAGGTTTAAGAGCTCGCAAACATTTCGTTACAACTCGACCGAGTCGCGATCCGATCGCCTGCGAGCAGCCATGATAGCAACCCACACTACGATGTTACTGTGTGCGTGCGGTTCGAGTGCTGCCGGCCGGTTGGACCGATTCTCTTGATCATTGTTATACTTTTACTTTATAGTGAGCTAGGAAATAAAAATCAGATGAGTTTTAAATGTTTCTATTTTAATAAACTAACGCACTTATTTACATACGATAAAACTAGTGCCTATGCCAAATCTTGGGATTAGGTGTCAAAGCGGAGCCCTAGCTCCATTAGGGCACAACCGGGAATCTAGGGGATGATGATGACGCACTTATTTACTTATGTCATACGGTATAGTTTTGTATGGAAACTCGACAGACTCTAATAGTATTTAAATTATAAACAAGCCTGACGAATATTGGTCCGAGTAAATCCGAGGTCCTCGTGTAGTTTAAAATGTTCAAAGTATTATACCTATAGACGATCTTTAGGCCAAGAATTTGGTCCTCACCTATATGCGACGGTTTTTCTCATTTTTTTTTCTGTCCGAAAATATAGTTCATCTTTACCACAAAAAGTAAATAGGTACCAAGAATATTTGATTTCCCTTGAAAAGTATATTTTTTAAGTTTCATAACCAGGTTTATAAAATAACGTTTTCCCACTCAAACTTCTAACCCCCTTTTCAGCATTTTAGGGGATTTTTTAAAATAATTAAACATGATGTGTTCTGTTATGTCTTTTGAAGAGTATTTTCCCAGTTATATTATCGTAAGTTTAAAAACAAAAAATTTAATTTTATTCAAAATTCCAACCCCCCCCCCTTTTTCATCCCCTATAAATTAAGCCTTACCCCTAGACAACATCGTAAAAGAAACCGCTATGCCAAATTTCAGCTTTCAATGTCTAAACCTTTGGGGTAGGCGTACTAGGTTAGGTGTACCTAAGGATAAGATGAGTTTTATTAACGATAGAATAGAATAGAATAGAATAGAATCTTTATTTGCTTAGAATAAGTAGGTACATCGGTGTCCTTGCTACATGCTGTCCTAGGTCCGGCTGTACAGGCTGTCCGGCGATTACCAACTCTAAAATATTTCATACAGTATAAACATTAATGAATGAAAAAATGAAATGAAATAACCTTCTCACCTTAAACACAAATAAAACTAACTACATTTGCTTCACTAAAAACAACAAAACACAACCAAACCTAAATTTCGCCATAAAGATTCATAAGTGTAACGAAAAACCAGACCCGGGCTGCTCTTGCTCTATCATAAACAAGGTCGAGAGTACAAAATACCTCGGGGTCATGATTGATCAGCGTCTAACTTGGCACGTGCATTCGGAGTTGATTATGACTAGAACACGGAAACTAATTTACATTTTTAAAAACCTAAGGGAAGTGGCTTCGAAAGACCTACTGAAGAAAATCTACGTGTCTTTGGCTCAGTCAGTCCTTACGTACTGTATACCGGTTTGGGGCGGGGCCACCAAGATGAAATTCCTCGAGTTAGAGAGGGCACAGAGGGCATTACTTAAAGTAATGCTCTCCAAACCCTTCAGGTTTCCTACTAAAGAGCTGTATGATACGTGTGAATTACTATCGGTCAGAAAACTCTACATACTGCATGCAATTTTGAAACGGCACAGAACAACCACTTATCAAACTAGTCTACAAAACACTAACAAACGTAGGAAACCCAAGGTATTCCCCGCGCCAAACACTAAGTCTGTGTTTGCCAAGAGGCAGTACACTGCTCAATCGGCTGATTTGAATTTATTGAATTTTATTATATAATTTGGCTAAATTATATAATAAAATTAATGATCGTTATCTCGAGTTATACCCCTGCCTGTACAAAGAAGTCAAGAAAAAAATGTTCAAATGGCTTATAGACACAAGCTATAGCGATGCAGAAGAATTACTAAAGTAAATTATATATTCTATACACACTCACTCACCCACACGCGCACACACACACACAACAACAACAACAACAACAACAACAACAACAACAACAACAACAACAACAACAACAACAACAACAACAACAACAACAACAACAACAACAACAACAACAACAACAACAACAACAACAACAACAACAACAACAACAACAACAACAACAACAACAACAACAACAACAACAACAACAACAACAACAACAACAACAACAACAACAACAACAACAACAACAACAACAACAACAACAACAACAACAACAACAACAACAACAACAACAACAACAACAACAACAACAACAACAACAACAACAACAACAACAACAACAACAACAACAACAACAACAACAACAACAACAACAACAACAACAACAACAACAACAACAACAACAACAACAACAACAACAACAACAACAACAACAACAACAACAACAACAACAACAACAACAACAACAACAACAACAACAACAACAACAACAACAACAACAACAACAACAACAACAACAACAACAACAACAACAACAACAACAACAACAACAACAACAACAACAACAACAACAACAACAACAACAACAACAACAACAACAACAACAACAACAACAACAACAACAACAACAACAACAACAACAACAACAACAACAACAACAACAACAACAACAACAACAACAACAACAACAACAACAACAACAACAACAACAACAACAACAACAACAACAACACACGCGCACGCGCACGCGCACGCGCACGCGCACGCGCACGCGCACGCGCACGCGCACGCGCACGCGCACGCGCACGCGCACGCGCACGCGCACGCGCACGCGCACGCGCACACGCACACGCGCACGCGCACGCGCACGCGCACGCGCACGCGCACGCGCACGCGCACGCGCACGCGCACGCGCACGCGCACGCGCACGCGCACGCGCACGCGCACGCGCACGCGCACGCGCACGCGCACGCGCACGCGCACACACACACACACACACACACACACACACACACACACACACACACACACACACACACACACACACACACACACACACACACACACACACACACACACACACACACACACACACACACACACACACACACACACACACACACACACACACACACACACACACACACACACACACACACACACACACACACACACACACACACACACACACACACACACACACACACACACACACACACACACACACACACACACACACACACACACACACACACACACACACACACACACACACACACACACACACACACACACACACACACACACACACACACACACACACACACACACACACACACACACACACACACACACACACACACACACACACACACACACACACACACACACACACACACACACACACACACACACACACACACACACACACACACACACACACACACACACACACACACACACACACACACACACACACACACACACACACACACACACACACACACACACACACACACACACACACACACACACACACACACACACACACACACACACACACACACACACACACACACACACACACACACACACACACACACACACACACACACACACACACACACACACACACACACACACACACACACACACACACACACACACACACACACACACACACACACACACACACACACACACACACACACACACACACACACACACACACACACACACACACACACACACACACACACACACACACACACACACACACACACACACACACACACACACACACACACACACACACACACACACACACACACACACACACACACACACACACACACACACACACACACACACACACACACACACACACACACACACACACACACACACACACACACACACACACACACACACACACACACACACACACACACACACACACACACACACACACACACACACACACACACACACACACACACACACACACACACACACACACACACACACACACACACACACACACACACACACACACACACACACACACACACACACACACACACACACACACACACACACACACACACACACACACACACACACACACACACACACACACACACACACACACACACACACACACACACACACACACACACACACACACACACACACACACACACACACACACACACACACACACACACACACACACACACACACACACACACACACACACACACACACACACACACACACACACACACACACACACACACACACACACACACACACACACACACACACACACACACACACACACACACACACACACACACACACACACACACACACACACACACACACACACACACACACACACACACACACACACACACACACACACACACACACACACACACACACACACACACACACACACACACACACACACACACACACACACACACACACACACACATATGTTTCTTTGCTCCTGTTTCTCTATCTTTATTATCTTTGTGATTGATTGATTGTTAATATTTAAAATTATCTTTCGCTTTTATTACTGTTATTATGTTCGCTTTATTATGTTGCTTTATTTTTGTATCCTTCTTCAGCAAAATAACAATATTTAAAAATCGGAATGTGATCCATTCTGATTAATAATACCGACACAATCTGTAAGAAACAACATGTGGTAGAGCGGTGTTCTCTTAACACAAGTATCCAGTATACTTAAAAAGAGGCACCAGCACTGTTCCAATGTAACTAAACTGATACTGAATAAATAATTTTTATTTTTTTATTTTTATGTATGACGTAATTTATGAACTCGTAGGGCTCGAAAGGATAATTCTCGAAATAAATTATATAAATCTAGAGTGGTAATTATCTTATCACTCTTTGTGGCGGGAGTTATAATGCTAATCACATCTACAGAGTGTACTGGCCGGCCGACTGGGGTGACCTGCTCCATAGAAATGTAAAAAAAAATCGCGTCAAAAAATTTTTTCTCTCGGTTTTTTCTTATCAGAACACGATACATGTGATGCCCCTGATCGGTTCACACCCCATTTATGTTACACCGTGTATATTTTTCCAGTGAGGAGCAGCTGATCTTCGACTCCAGCACAGAGAACCTTCTCCAGCAGTTCCTGGCCAACAATGGTGATACCGGCAACCTCGGAGCCCTGGTGCATGTGTTCATCACGCGCGCCACAGAGCTACTGGCTTCGCCCGCCAGCGACAAGTAAGTTGAAGTGGGCTAAACCACAGAATCCATACTAATATTATAAATGGAAAAGTGTATGTGTGTGTTTGTTTGTTTGCCCTTCTTTCACGGCAAAACGGAGCGACGAATTGACGTGATTTTTTAAGTGGAGATAGTTGAAGGGATGCGAGTGTGACAAAAGATAGTTTTTATCCCAGAAATCATTCCCTGGGGGGGTGAAAGGGGGGAGGTAAAAGTTTGTATGGAGCTGCCATATAAACGAGTTCCACGCGGACGGAGTCGCGGGCAGAAGCTAGTAAGTAATAGTACTACGTACAGAAGGTTCTCTGTTAACAAAATCCCTGTTTAGGTTCGCTAAACGTGCCTAAATGTCGCCATCTTTTTCTATCGCATGCAACGCGCTCTTTCGGAGGAGGAGCCTTGGAGCTAGGGTTGCCGCCAGCTCGACCTATTAAAATTATAAATACGTTAATTTATTCTATCGCTACAGACAACTGGATCAATAGAAACCTTGATATCGATGAAGGTAGTACTTCATTGCAAAGGCAATTGGCGTAGCACTACAATATTCTTGAAACACTACTTCAAAGAAGTAGTCTAGAAATATTGCTTCATCACGGACAATCTCTGATTTTCAAACTATTTAAAATTATCTCTGTCAACAGGACAGATCAAAGCAAATATTATGGATCTTATTCCACTTACTACTTACTTGTACCTACCCATGCAATTTGTAGCAGTTTTGGCTCTTCATTCCTTGACAATGAATAGCAGCGAGTTTGCGCTGGTAAAATCCTCAACGCCCATTGGCCAAAATTTTACGCGCGACGCCGGCAGCTCCGGCGCCCGCCATCTTGTCTGGCGCCATGAGTGGGAAAGCACGAGTTCACCTGTCATTGCATATTTTACCTTACGTATACTGAAACAAGGTCTTTATTAAAAATCATACGTTCGATTTCATTCGGTACTAGTCAGCACTCGTCGGCGAAGATTGCCGATGTAACTTATATTGGTGACTACATGTCTATTATACCACTAATGTTCTTTTTCAGTGTGATGCTGGCGTGGCAGACATTCAACGCGCTCTTCGTGATCCGAGCGGTGGTGAAGTACCTCGTGGAGATGGTCCCCGAGTCGGAGGTGTGCCGCCATCTTGATGTTATTGTTCAGGATCGCCGCCCGCCACTTGATGTGAGTTACCAGTGTGTAAGGCTGCGGTCTGGAGCCCAGCGGGCAGCGGAGCGACGAGTGGCAGTTCATACGCTCATAGCCCCGCTGCCCGCTGGCCTCTGACCGCGGCCTTAAAAAGCACCACACACTGTAGTCGCCCAACATTACAACCATTAGTGGCCACCACTAGTATTACCAAACCGCGATTAGAATACACATCGAAAGTACCGTTAGTATAATTATCTGTTTTACTTTTTTGCTGAGTGGCCTAAGTAAGGTACGAGATTAAAAAGATTTCTATTATAACACGATTGTGAAAAATATTATTACGCCATCAACTACGAGTAACTAACAACGTCTTTGGCACGGTGCAGCGTGACTTGTAATCTTCAAAAGTAAACTTTTACGAAAACAATAACTTCTATTCGTCACCCTTTGAGAGACAAATAACAAAATAATAAATAATATTTTGTTTTTTAATATTATATTGTATTTTTGTTAGTCTGTAAGGTATTTGTAACTATGGGCCTTAGTTGCCTGAAATAAATGTTGCGCGTACGAGAAATCTCGCATTGTGGCCAGATGAAGACGTAAAATTTTGTACTCAGCGGTAATTCGTAAAGCCCCAGAGCGCATATTTATGGCCCTCACCTTCGGTTCGGGCCACAAACACCTGCGATCTGGGGCATTCACGAATTCACCTCCCTAGTTACGTAATGTACTATTATGTTATTTTCCTAAGCTTTAGATCTTCTTCGTACTAAAATAATAATTTTCATTTATTTCACACTCTACCATTGATAATGTCATTTCATGTATTAATTTGAAAACGGCATATGTGCACAAGTGTATTCTAATCGCGGTTTGATAAAGCGTGCCACTCCATTGTGACTCGGATGTTATATGCCGATCACCGATGATATAAAAAAAAACTATAAATAAGACGTATAAAATTTAAGGGGTTGCCTTGATTCGAGTCGACCACGCCCCCTTGACAGAGACACGCTTATGCCTTCCGCGCACGAGAAAAAGAGATGCAACACTTCTCGGAAATACATTATAAAGAGTATAAGTCTTCGAGATTCTTGCTTTGTAAATGTTGTGTAATATCCGGAATGATAGACTGCAGAATGGACCACTGTTTGTTTTAATGTAATTACATTCAACATTCAAAACACATTCACAATATGCAACAACATTTCAAAATATGTAATGATGCCTAAATCGAAAACCATTTCGCTAATTATCTAATCTGAACGTAATAAAGTGGTTTTCCCATTTTTATTCTTACTCGTTTCCGAGAAAATCACTAAAAACTGTAAAACACGGTATGCGCGTGTGTGCGTGACGTCATTCCTACGTCTGTTGAGTGAAAGATGTGGACAGGTGCCATAGAGCGACATAATAATGACGTCATATTTCACTTCCGACCTATTGGAATTCACTACTTTTAAGGTGCAACGTCACTGACGAATTCCATACAATTTTCGTTCGGACTAGACGTCTAATCTATCGATGTCAGGAACTTGAAATTGTGATATTTAGATAATATATGACCCTCTTCTCCCGCAGTTTGAATAAATACACGCAAAAACCAGTAATATTCAAAATATAGCCATTTGAAATTCATAAAATTTTACTCCGAGCCTTGTATGTGTGCGTGAGTTAGACACTGTCCGTGTAAATGACATGGCCGCGTCACATGACAGCACGTTGCCCAAAACCTTCACTAGATGTCTTTAATATCAAACAAGATTAGTTAGATAGCGGAGTGAATAGTAGTAATTATACTCACCAGACGGTGACACCATCGTACAAACACATTTTAGTTTTTGGTAAATGAGATAACATTCATTTTATCTTGCTACGCTGCTCATTTCGGTAATGACGTAAGAGCAATGTCATTTGTTTTTGATAGACTGAATTTCAAGCAACAATGTATGAATTTCAATGCTTTGCTCTTTAGCCGTGATAGACCTACCTAAAGTCCACGGAACGATAATTATGCATGGGTCTGTACATTTTGCGTCTTATTAGAAAGGAGTAAGATCCAATATTGAAACGTAATCTGTGCTACCGAACGTATACATATATAGGTTTTGATCAAATGACATACATACATACATACATACATAAATACATTCACGCCTTTATTCCCAAAAGGGGTAGGCAGAGCACCTGAAACGTATGTTTCAGCCTCAATTTTAGCATTAATGTGGGTATAAAATATCGACAAAATGTGATATTGTAGTGATTGGTTGCTAGCCCATCGCCCACATCACACTTCAACCCTGCTCCCTTAGTCGACTTTTACGACACCCACGGGAAGAAAAGGGTGTTGTTGATCAAATGAACCGTTTGAATTTCCAACTTGCAGATTATAAGCAAGTTTCGATTGAGTGAATGTTACGTAATATAGCATTAAATATAACAGACAATTATTAGGAGTGTAAGTACCTGATAAATTTAAACATTCGCTTTTGTCGGCTGCACATCGATTGACATTAAAATACCTACTGCAACCTATTTAGGAATCGACTGCTCAAATAGAGTATTAGATTACCCCCAACATGTAAATTAATAAAGTCACAATTTTTCTTCTTTACAATGTTGTGAGGGTAGAATTATACACTCGTAGGCATTCTTCGGTGCAGGAACTGATGCCAGTTACGACCGGTGGTTAGGCAAAGTGGTTAGGCGACAACATAACAGTGCCGCAACCAGTTAGAAATATCCATTACCGGTATTTTTTTAAAGCCTAGTGATATCTTTTTAATACCAGTTTCAAACCGGTATTATTTCGATATTTACTTAGATATTTTTTTGTTCTGAAGCGGGTCGTGTCGACCTTGCCCTCCACGCCGAAGTCGAAGTATCGGTTACTTTTGTAACTTTTATGAAACCGTATTTACGGTACCGAAAAAAATGACATAAAATATAAAGCTGCAGCCAGCTATGTCCCGAAGAAAACCCATATATTTCATTAATTTTGTTATTATTAACATACTACATATAGGGAATGCAAACCACCATCATGGAATCCCGAAATACCGGAATCCCCTACCGATTTTCCCAATATTCTAACACCAGAATTTAAAAGGACCAATGTCGAAATAAGTACTACATTACCGGTTTTATTATTATTTTTATCCTGCTAGTATTGTAAATGTGAAAGTTTAGATGCTTATATGTATAAATGTTTGAATGTTTAGATGTTTGGATGTTCGTAACTAAATCACGCCTAAACTGGGCAACCTACCTATTTGCCTGCCTAACCTCTTAAGGCCCATGGGCCTACTCATAGGACTTATTGTGTCGAAGGCATTTAAATTATATTCAACTGGAATAGAGCTGATTTTGTTTTGTTTCGGGCACTTTTCAAAATAAACGAAAGTCAACTCTATTTCCAACCCAACGCGATGGCAATTCCAGTGCCATTTTGTAATATATGCTGAGCCTTAGGAGGAGCTTAGATTAAAATATAGGACAATTTTTTTATCCCGGGTTCATGCAGACGAAACCGTGAGTGGAATCTAGTTTTTAATAAAAAAAAATGAAATTGTCATGCATTTGTAAAAAAAAGGAACGCATAATCTAGTGTAGTTCAATTTATTTGTTAGTTATTGTCTGTCCTACGTAATTTTTCTACTGAAGAATAATCGCTTTTCCACTCTATTGATGCTGGTGGTAGGAGCACTATTTGAACTCTTAGAAGGTAAAATAGAATGAGTAACTTCTATGAATGAACGTAGAACACCGTAAAAGGGGGTGGTAGAAAAAAAAATGATTTATTGATTTTTTTTCTGGTAAGTTCGTTCTTTTTTAGGGTTGTTAACTGATAACATTAACGTTACCTGACATAAAACTTTACTAAACCTTTGGTTGTAAACATGAATGTTAAAAAAATATTATGCATTTACTCTTACTACTATTGGTTCAGGGAGGGCACTAATTCTATTGTATAGACAGTTTCCAAATTCACAATGACTCCCTGAACAGATAAAAGCAGTGGTGGTGGTGGTGGAGCAGTGGAGAGATGAGTGTTTAATTTTATATTAGGTAATATACCAATAGTTATGTATTTTTTGACAAAAAAATAAGCTGTAAAACATCCAATAATGTAAATCCAAGTAATGCAGGAGATGAAACAAAATTTTGGGAATACTTATTAAAAAACTTATTATAATTGTAAATTAAATTGTTACAATTTAGTGTTATGTATTTGGTGAAAACACAAATGTATTGTTTACACTTTTAATTTCAGGCTTATTTTACAAGAAAAAGTGAACTTTATAGTGCGTTTTTTTAGCATTAGAAAGAAGGATAAAGCAAAAAGCACGAGGTCTTTTATATAAGACACATACAGCTGTCAAAGTATCTCAAACCGCCATTAAAAGAGACTAAGATCATTGTTGTCGACCCTAAAATGATACAAGTGTTTTTATTATTTATATCTAAATAATACTTACAACAATATATTTATTTTGAATGTATTAATTATTTAACTTTGTAATTTAAAATTTCGTTATTCAGTTCTCGAAAGGTTGCTTAAATAAAAAACCTAAAGAAGAAGAGGTTTATCGAAAGTGTCAAAATTGACAATCGTATCACGTTCTTTTTCTTGTTTTCTTGCTAATCAACAAATTATTGAATTCAGATCACGAGATTATTAAACGAGTATCTATTTTTTAATTAATATTAAGATTTTATTTTTCGCTGTGTGTGTGCGGACTGCGATGGAGCTACCAGAGGCAGGCCCAAGTGGCTTGCAAAAAAGACCGACTCGTTCTCTCCCGAACGTATGGCCTTCAACAAAAGCAAAGAGACAGAAACAAAGTACATTAACAACAAACGAGAAACGTTGGTGTTCAACATTTTCAAGTTGGTGTGTGAACTTTGCAGCAAGAATGAATTATCGTGTAACAAACCATGTCTGTTCAATATTTATCCCAAGCAGAAAAGGTTGACGACGACTTCTTCTTCGTTTAGCGTATTTCTAATCCTAAAAAAACGCACTATAATGTGCAACCAAATGTTCATAGGTATTATTATCGAGGCCCCGGTAATACCGGTATTGAGGTCCAATATCACAATTCAATACTACCAGCATTGAGGATCATCTGATATTGAAGGTATATATCTATTTCGTTTCTGACGATTATAATAATGACTTCATGTATATTGGCATAATAAATAATATATCAGTTTATATTACGTTCCGCTGCTGGGCACAGACCTCATCTCATGGACGAGAATAAAATGAAAAAAATAACGGTATCATAATTATACCGGTTTGAAAAAGGAATTATACTAGTTTCAGTACAATTAAAAATAAATACCGGTAACCGATATGTATTTCTACACGGTTCTGGATCCCGTACCGTTACGTTGGCGGCGCGGCTAACCTTTACAATATAACGCTATTGTAATGGAATACCGATTCCATACCGGTATAACCGTAACCGAAATCAGTCTATGCTCGTAAGTAAGCCTTTAAAAACAAAATTGTTGGCCAATTGTTAAAAACTGAATCGATAACAATATCCATATACTTAATTGGAACGAGAGATCGAGACGAATGAAGATTATCATTTCTGCTAGGCAATATTATTCCAGATTTCCAGATTCGCGTTTAAAAGATCTTTACGCAAGTTGTTTGCTAGCAGAGCCGTAAATTCTTAGTGTTTCTGTTCTCTATTTTCGTCTGTATATATATATATATATATATATATATATTGAATGAAAGTATTTATATGTATTTTATTTATTTATTGTCTATTGTCGTTATTTATTATGTATGTATAACCACTGTGTGTATAAACACACAACCAAATTGTGGGCGGTGCAACTACAGATATAAATCTGTAGTTGCACCGCCCACAATTTGTCTGCTTTTCCCAAATGTTGACTGGTAGAGAATGCTTACGGCTTTAAGTCCACCTTTTGTACGATAAGTTGTTCTTTTGTTCAATAAAGATTAAATAAATAAATAAATATTCTTTCGTATGTCCGGCTGTCTAGACTTCTCTATATGTCGTAGGTAGCTATTTCTCAACCGATTCTCCGGAAATTTTGTGAGCTGATTTGAAGATTATGCAGAGTGACATTCAATCCGAAACTGACACGGAAATTTGCTCTAAGGAGTCACCCAGACCGATTTTAGAAAGAATAAAAACTGCATTTAACTTAGTGCACAGTCAAATCTGTCTAAAAATCCAAGTTCGTTTTTTTGCGTATAAAATGTACCAAAGTATACTTACTATGCCTAAGCATGGCTATGTCCCCCCAGTAAGTTCAGTCATCCATCACCAATGAATTATTTTTTATAATCGGATAAGTGGTTTCGGAGGTTATACCGTACATACAAACATACAAAAAAATAACACTTTGCAATAATCGTTCCGGTAGCATAGTGCTTCAGGCATGCGACTGTCAAACGGCGGTCGTGGGTTCTACAGATAAGTTTTATCTCATATTTACCTAAACAAGACATTCAATAATTTTGTAAGCAAATGCCCATAACCCAACCATTGAAGATTAGTAATGAATGAGTGAAAGCATCATAAACGTATAGAAACGTAAACGCGTGATAAAGTTGAATTCGATTTTTGAATTTTGACGTTCATCGAAAACAGTACCATATTGTCAAATGATATATTTCTCTCTTTCTGACGCGGTCTACGTCCAGATTCGAGAGACTGGCCACTAAGAGTTTTGATATACAAACTCGCCTGTTATTCACAAAGCTTACTAAATTCGTCCGTCCGGTAACGCAAAATTGTTACCAACTTTGAGGTCATTATTTTAGACGTGAGTCACGGGCGAATACAAAACATTTTGTGAATAATACGTAGCCTCTCTGATTGTAATTATGTAGTACCGCAACTGCGGGTGAATATGGATATAACAAATCAAAGTACTAATATACTTACTAAGTACTCGTATAGGTACCTTATTCCTTACAATGTTAGATTTTTGTAAGGAAAAATACCTCTTTTATCTTCCTTTATAAATATTGTACTTACTAGTGTTATTTCGATTATTTAATGTGTTTCAAATAGAACAATGTAAATGTTTTTGTTTATCATTATGGTTTTCATGACGCGAATGACTTGAAGATTTACGCACGATTTGTCTAATCTCATATGGAATAGGGTATATGTAGAATAGATAAAGGTCGTACTTTGATTTTTCAACAGTAAACCTACTCATGAATCATGATTTTCTAATTAAATGAAAGGCGTAACATCTTTTAAATGATATACCTATCCAAAATAGTATTTATGTAGTATGTAACATGTAAGAATAGGTCTGCCATAAATATAGTAGGGTTTTTTTTGTGGATCATCTAGATACAATCATGCTTATCAAGAAATTATAAACATGTTTAAGTTATAAAATATATTTTTGCACATTATAAGTAAATCTTAGTTAGTTGAGACGGCCATATTGGTTTAGAAATCCAAATAGAAAAACAAAAAAGAAGTATGTCCGTCGGGATTTGAACCCGGTTCAAGGATGGCGTTACAGACAGATTTAAGCAAAAGAGACGCGCACTGCGCTACCGCATGACATTAAGTAATGAGTAAAAAAGTCAGCTGCATTCATATTGTAGCCTAGAGTGCCTGCCACAAGTACATTTAGTTTCACTATTTCCTAATAGAGGCGATACTATAGATTTAGTTTTGCGCCCTCTAGTTTGATTTATGCAAGATGTTTGACAATGACTGACTCCGAAGTGACATTTAGCTACGTTAGTCTGCGTAAATTCACGGAAAAGCACTTTTATGCATATTTTCGGACTACATTTTAAAAATAAACACTGTTTGGTGCAGATTGATTGCGATTCATACGTAGCAAGCTTTTCGGCTTCCGCAGTTTGAAACACATGTTGGTACTCGTCACGGTTTTGCGTAAAACGATGAGCAACCATCGAAATTATATATCGCGACATCTGTTAGCAACAGCTCGACAGGAACCAGTGACGTTGAACCTTAATTGTGATATTTTTGGATGAAAATAAACATTTGGGCAGAAATAAAAAAACACAGTATACCTAAAAATTTCATTTTCTATCGAACTAAATCATGATATGGCCTACTTAAAAAAATGAAATGTCAATTGCAACAAAATACAAAACGTGTTCACATTTTTTAAAATTCCAGCCTGCGAAAGACGAGGCACAGGGCTCGCCCAAACAGCCGGAGCCGAAACTGCTGAACGCGGAAAGCCGGGTGGAGATGCTAATCGACGCTCTAATTGGACTTATTATCGATGTGCCTGTCAAGTGAGTTGCATTGCATCTATTTTCGTCAATCGATTTTTTATTACCAAGGAACTTTTTTTAACACGGAAAGCTTACCCCACTGCCATGTGCTTCTCCATAAATTACGTCATCTTTTTTTTGCCATCCTCCCCCCTATCATCATCCTGTTATTCCTTGATATGGACCCCGCCTAATAAAATGACTTTCGTCATCCACCCCTGCCCTATTTTGAAATGACGTAATGCATGGGCAGCCCCCATGTGGGATTCATGGCTAGGAAGATAGAGATATTGCATATAACTAATGTGTATAACATACATAGACTCGCGCCTTAGAGCATACATAACTGGAGTAGCCTTATATTCGTATTTGAGTACAAAAAAGTCTGCCGAATTTTGCGGGGGGGTGAAGAAATAACACATGCAAAAGATTACCCACTAATGCAAAAACGATCTGTTTATTTACACACGCACACATTATGAAAAAGGATAACACATTCTCATTTTGATGCACACAAACATATCACACATCGAAAAACTTAGTGGAAACACGGGTTAAGAATACGTAAATGCCAATGTGATCGGCTAAACCTATAGGGCGAGGTTTGATTCGATAACTAATTTCGATAATTGTATCGATATTTACACAAACCTATATAATTTTATTATATACTAGTTTCTAAAGTTCCTGGTAAAGGTTGCGGGAGTCCACTGGATGCGGGTGGCGCAGGACCGGTCACTTTGGCACTCTTTGGGGGAGGCCTATGTCCAGCAGTGGACGTCTTTCGGCTGATATGATGATGGATGGATGATGATGATGACTAGTTTCTACCCGCGACTCCGTCCGCGTGGAACTCGTTTATATCGCAGCTGCATACAAACTTTTACCCCCCCCTCCCCCCATTTCACCCCTTTAGGTGATGATTTAGTTCTGTTGACAGCTGTCAAACTGTCAATACTTAAAAATAATTGTTGCTAATATAAAATTAAAATACTTACATTAATTACATTGCATACTGCCAAGAATGTGAATTTTGTGAAGAACATAACCTCAGCGAAGTGCACAAGTATTTTTTTTCACCAGAAACCGTGAGTTGTACGAATTAAAAACAGATTACCTTCCGCGCACCACAAAGGCTTATACACGCACACATCCATAAGCAAATTAACGATCTAAAAATTTTTGAAAGCGATTAAGATCTACCGCAACATCAGCTGTTAAAAATCACATCACATCGTAAACGTCATAACACGAATTTGAAGGCTGCGTTCAAAAGCAGTGATATAAAGTTGCGTTCAGAAACTCGCTGTGGACACGTTCTGAAGGGTACCTTCAGAAATTATATGTGGGTACGTTCCAACGATTAAGAAGAAAACATGAACTGTCTAGCGTGTAATAACGAAATCGACCATACTGAACTGCTAAAATGCACGACCTGCAAGGGAAATTACCACTACATGTGCCTTAACATTACGTCAGCAGAATTTAGGGAAAGAATTCATGAACAAAAGTGTGCATGGCGTTGCCCGTCCTGTATAAATATCACAACACGACGCAGGAACGACGATACTCCAGTGCATAGACAGCTAGAAGCCTCCCTACTAGAGATCACAGATATGTCAATCGACAATGTATCTTATGAAGACACAAACATAAGTACATTAGGAAATACTACATACCCCCAACAAAGCACTATAAACCAACAAAGTAATCATAATCAACAAATCACGCTAGATCAAATCAGCAACCTCTTCGATCAAAAGTTAAATAAAATCGAGAATTCTATAAAGAAAGAAATTAGCCTTGCCATTGAAAAACTGAAGCGGGATACTACAAAGGAAAATACCGTCATTTTAACCGAACAGGAAAACATGGCGTGTGAAATAAAAAACAAAACGAAAAAATAGAAGCACTAGAACAAGAAAATAAATTACTCAAAACGGAATTGAGCCAGCTACGCATCCTTACTGAGCAAAAACCTGGCCTTAGCAACAATACCAGCAATACCAAAGCAGAAAGCTTCCCTATTGATAATAAGAAGAAGTTCGTGCTCTACGGTTTGGACGAGTACTACGGCGAAAACGAGTCAGATCTATGTTATCGCGTAAATAATTTGTTCAGCGAGATATTGCATATCCAGATAAATGGCTTTATTGAATCTGCCAAGAGAATAGGAAAGAGAGGAAACCGTCGCCCGCTCATTATAGAGCTTATAAATAAACGAATGAAAACGTATGTCATGGATCATGCAAATTACTTCAAAAACACAGGATGCGCCATCGACGACGTTTTAGACAGTGAAACACTAAATAACAGACGCCATCTAAGAGAACAGCTTAGAAACGCACGAAAAAGTGGAAAATACGCTATTATGCGGAATAACACGTTATTGATTAACTGAGAAAAATACATCCCGACGCATACAAAACAAACGCAGTCTGCAGATCAAAACCATAATGCGACATGCGACACATCTACAAGCTCTGGACCAACAAAAGCTGAGAATTGCACGAAGCCAAATTCCAGTCTCTCAGAAAAAGAAAACCAAAATCAAAACCAAGAACAGACGAACGATATGAACCATACTTTTCGAGAAGAACAAACTACAACTTAACATACTATTCCAAAATTTTCAAAGCCTCTATAATAAAAAAGATATCCTTGAGGCTTTCATAAATCAGAATAAAACATTTCAAGCCATTTGTATTTCAGAATCTTGGCTAACACGTGATAAAATTCAAATGATGCAATTTTCTGGGTATCGATTCTGCGCATCCTTTTGTCGTGAAACGCGTATAGGAGGTGGGACCTGTATCCTTCTACAATATCATATAAAGTACATTGAAAGGACTGATATCACAAATATGTCTATAGAATACATATTAGAAATATGTGCTGCAGAACTAACGCAGCAAAATATACTAATAATCGCTGTTTACTGGAACAGAAGAGAAGAAGATATTTTCTATAAACAACTAAATCTAATCTTAAAATATATTAATAATAAATATAAGAAACATAAATTTATTTTAGGAGGGGATTTTAATACTAATATTTTAAAAAAAGATCCTAAAACTAGTTATCTTTTAAACTTAATGGCCGAATATAATCTAACACAACACATAAAAAACCCGACACGAATAACCCAATAGATATCAACATGTCTCGATCTTATATTCACCAATTTTAGAGATACATCACTGATTGCGAATGTAACGGAATTTGGTTTTTCTGACCATTGTGGGACTACATTACAATTAGAAATACCACAAATATATCAAAAACAGGTTACCTGGTATAAAGAAAAGCGTATATATAATTGTTACAATATAGAACAGTTTAAGCAAGAACTAAAGAAAATAGACTGGAAAACTATTATACTCACGAATAGATCTATAAATGAGAACTACGCGGCATTCGAGAATACTTTAACAAATATTCAGAACAAAACGATACCTAAGAAGAAGAGTAAATTAAGAACTAACTTCAAAAAAGCATGGCTTACAGCAGGCATCAGAGAGTCGTGTAAAAATAAAAGGTTACTGAAAATTTTTGCACTCAAATCAGGAAGCAATATTCTAAAACAACACTGTAAAAAGTACGACAAAATACTTAAAAGGAGCATAGCTACATCTAAAAAACTACAGTATATAAATAAATTAAAAAGATCAAAAAATAAAGTAGCAACAATGTGGAACATCATAAACGAGCGCACAAATAAGAAGCAAAAACCTGACAAACAAAATATAAGACTACAGATAAATAATAATATAATAACTAACCCAAGCGTCTTAGCAAATACATTTAACTACCATTTTGCAGGACTAGGAGAGCCGACAAACAGTAGCACCGAAAAACGAGACGGACGTCCAGTTTTACACTTTACAGAAAATACCATGTTTCTCAGACCTGTGACCTATCAAGAAATCCATAAAACCATAAAAAATCTGAAAAATAAGAACAGTAGCGGCGTCGATGAACTTCCACCTTCCTTAATCAGACAATGTGCGGATTTTTTAACACTTCCGGTCTGTACTCTAATCAATCAATCTTTTAGTGAGGGAGAATTCCCGAACTTACTTAAAAAAGCCCTTATAAAGCCAATATACAAAAAAAGTTCCAAAACTGACCCGAACAATTACCGCCCAATTGCGCTCTTACCAACAATGTCCAAATTGTTCGAAAAAGCCATGTGTGATCGTGTATATGGGTTTTGTGAGAAATATAAAATCTTCGACGAAAGTCAAAATGGTTTCCGCAAAAAACGATCCACAACTGTTGCCGTATATAAATATATCCAAGAAGTTATAAACACTATAAATACAAACACATACGCCGTAGGTATCCTTCTCGATATGACAAAAGCATACGACAAGGTTAAGTACAACATATTACTGAACAAACTATACGGAGTCGGAATCCGAGGACTTGCCCATGACTGGTTTGCATCTTACCTTAAGGATAGAGAGCAGATCACAGAGATAGAGTACCATGATGCCGATAGTGGAGAGATAAAAATGATTCGGTCAGAGAACAAAATAATCAACGCCTCAATCCCTCAAGGTAGTGTTGCTGGATGTCTCTTGTTTCTCCTATACATAAATGATCTGCCCAAAATATTCGATGAGACATGTGTACTCTTTGCCGATGATATCTCACTACTCATAACGTGCCAAAACGACAGACATATGCGAAAATCTAAATTCCCTACTAGAAAAAACCACACACTGGATGAAGGACCACAACTTAGAGATAAATTATACAAAAACAAAACTAATGACATTCCACTCTTACCAAAAAGCCCCTTTGAAAGTGAAGTTTATGTATAATAACTCTCAGCTAGAAGTAGTAGACGAATTCCCTTTACTTGGACTGCTCATCGATAAACATGTTAACGGGAAGGCACATATAAAAAAAGTAAGCGCCAAAATGTCCAGTTTTGCCTATGCATTGCGTGAAATAAAAAAAACCACTGACATACAGACGGCACTTACAACATATTACGCGTACGCTAACGCATGGCTTAGATACGGCATAATACTGTGGGGAAATAGCACCGACGTACCCTCCCTTTTCATACAGCAAAAGAAATTAATTCGCATTTTAGCCAATATTGATAGCACAGAGACTTGTAAACCACACTTTCAGGTACTTAAAATCCTTACGTTGCCATGTACCTATATACTAGAAATGTGTAAATTTGTAAGACAACACTCTGAGTTATTTAAAAAAAGGCAAGAGCTACCCACAAAAAAGTATTACGCTATCCAAACAAACTTCTACTACCGACATCAAGACTAAAAATGCACTCGAATAGCACCTATGTTATGGCCGTAAAAATATACAATAATCTACCAAATTCAATAAAAAACGAAGAATCTGACAAATCTTTTTATGTATCGACAAAACGTCTATTAGTCACAAAAAGCTATTATAAAATAGACGAATATCTAAATGACAAATTAGAGTAAAATTTCTAGCCCGACTAAACAATTATATTACATACCTGCCTAAATTTTATAATGATGGTAATACGTCATACATACCTACTCAATTAAAGAAAAAGATTTTCATGTATAATTTAACCTTACTCCATGTTTCTCTAACCATTGTTTGCCTCATTTATTTTAATTAGTGTATAAGATTAGTTGCGATGCCCTTACAGGGCTCATGTTTGAGACCTCTACTCTAAAATGTAATATCTATGTACAACATGAATGCAATAAACTTACTGATTACTGATTACTGATTTCGGGGATAGAAACTATCCTATGTCACTCACCATCCCTTCAACTATCTCCACTTAAAAAATCACGTCAATTTGTGGCTCCGTTTTGCTGTGAAAGACGGACAAACAAACAAACACATACACTTTCGCATTTATTATATTAATATGGATTATTGAGACTCAATTGATTACTGAAATAATTGTTAGGCTATTAAAAACAATGACGCAAAAAAGAAATGACGTGTCTTATTTATCTGTATTAAAAAATATATACAATTAACTACATACATTATATATAAAGTAGCGAGTACCTAGTATTATATTACAAGAAGTTTCCCGCTTATGACTGGTTTTTTGCCTAGACCGTTAAAAACAAGCTTGCCCGGGTTATAGGAAATTAGGTGGACCGTGGACCCGACAATAAACGTTTGTCATTCAATTAATTCCGAAAACTTTTCATTTATTTCTAAAGTATAAGTATAATTACAAGATGATAACTAACATTAATTATATTAAATAAAATCTAAGTTAAATCTAAAAATGGCCCTCGAGGCATTGTAACGAGGATGCTGGCGCGATTTCCTCTCTGAATTGTAATGTTGATGCGTTGCGCGAGAAAACTGCCAGCTCTTTGCCCTCTTCGGTCACCAGTTACGTCGACCGGACGTTTCGCGATCTCCGCAAATAACTTTTGCGCACTGAGGCCCCACGGACCGAGGTTCTCGACACCAAATCGTACAAATTTGTAGAGAGCCTTTACATATATTTAATGCGTTTTAGAAAGATGTTCGGTATTTTCTGCCGCAGCACCGTTGTCTAAAGGCGTGTCCGCCCCGCCAAAATAAATTTCACATAAAAATAAAGTAGGTACGGCAAAACCGATTAATTTTTACCTTTTACTTTAATGAATTCGATACTGAGATGCATCAAAATGTCTTGAACACATGGAACTTGTACGCGCAGACACCCAATTTGCTTGCCTGCTGAATGAGGCGGTCCGTTTTTTTTAAATGCTGGGTCTCGGAAATGTGCAAAGTACCTATACTTTTTTTCTAATAAATTGTGTTCACTCGGCTATTTGTGCAGGTTCTTAGTGAATCATACTTTTTGTCGATAATTATTGACTATCGACACAACTCTCATCTCTACTTGCGAGTCTCGTGAGGGTGATCGTTGGGTGATCTGTCATTTTAGATAATCCTTGCAAATATTATTATTAACTCTATTGCAATTGCATTTAGGTTAATTTTTACAAAGCATGAAAACCGAGTCTCGTGGGGAGTGCGTAAATAAAACTAATTTTGATTAATCAATGCTAATGTTATTATAGACTCTTTTTCAAATGCCATTGAGTTATTTCTTACAAAACATGAAAACGGAGTCTCGTGGGGAGTGTCATGACGTATGCAAGAAAGAATTGTAAATCGATTACATAATCGTTTAATTTGACGTGTCATGAAAATGTTTTCACAAAAATAATATTAAAACAATACAAAAATACTTACAAATTCAATGTTACACCATATTTTCTAAGCTTGAAGTGTTTGAATGTTTATTACACGTGCTTACAGCATGTGCGTGCATTTTTATGATAGGTGTTGTCTCTTGCGAGGCGATTGTATGAATGACCATTAATCGATTATGAAACTGTCTTTGTATAATTTTTTGCACATTGTGCAAGGTTTTCAACAGAGGGGTAAGCTACTGAAAGGGTACTCCAGTTATGTATGCTCTAAGATTCGCGCCTATATTCCCAAAGGCGGTAGGCAATGCCCATGGAATTTAGATTGGCAGTTTTAGCATAAATATGGGTCTAAAAGATCGACAAAATGTGTTTTTTTTTTTAGATCGAAACTTAAATTTCGTATACATCCCTGTCACTTGAGTATTGTGAGTGCGACAGAGATGGAAATACAATTACAGTAATAAAGACGTGTACCGAAATATTTGGCTACTTTGGCCACTACTAACTATACAACGTGTTTTTTTAACCCTCTTAGAGCCGAGGCACACTTAAAGTTGTTTTTTTTTTAGTTTTATTTAATCGTATGGCATGCATTATATTGGCCTTTAAAGTTTGTCACTCTTTAGTACCACCCAGGGGACACGTGCAGGGTTGTGGTAGGTAGCTCCGGCGGACGCGAGTAACAGTTGTCTCCCCTTTGTCAAGTGAGTGGGCAACTCGACTGTTACAAGTTCTTAAGCCGCTCGAAGGCCTCTAACTCGGCTTAACTACTACTGTCATAGACAGAAGCCGGGATCAACTGCTTAGCATGCCTTCCAAAGCACGGAAGCGCTCATTTATATTAACCACTCGGACATATAAATAAGACATATAAGATGAATTTGAAGAAGTTGTGGCTTTCCAATGACTTGTGAATTGGTTGAATATAGTATTTATTTATTTATTGTATATTTGCGATATATATGTAACATATGTTAGTGTGTATTATATTTTATATTGTATATTTATATATGTATTGGCATGTTTTTATTTGTCTAGAATTAATACTAATTAGGATTTGCTTTATTTTCTCTGTTTTTGTACACGGTATAAGTTTGCCTATCTCGTTCTACCTACCTTCCTCTCAATTGCTCAAAGGTTAGCTGGAAGAGATCCCTTATAGGGATAAGTTCGCCTTTGTACTTTGATCTATTGTGTGACATGTATATTCCTTGACCTGTTATTGTGTACAATAAAGTGCTTACATACATACATACATCAGGCGGTCATCCATCCAAAGACTGACCGCAGCCATCGTTGCTTAACCTGCGTTATCGTTCCCGACTCGCAGGCGCCGTAAGGCTATGAGCGCTTTTAATTTTTTTAGTAACAAAAGGAAAATAAGTTTGAAAAATCCTGTATGGCGCGCGGTGCGAAGTTCATTCGCCCGGTTAGAGTTCGTACCTATCTACATAAGATTGCGGCTAGCGGACACTACGGTCACTCGGGTGGATGATTAAAATTAATGTTAATACAAAAAAAAACAATTATACACACTAAAAAATAACAATACACATTATCTGGGCTTCGGCTCTAAGACGGTTAAAAAAACATCCTGTTTGATGCTGAAATAAAATTATATTTGTTTGCAGCGACAACACATACTACTTACATTTAGAGTGCATCAACACACTGTTGGTGCTGATGTCTGTCTATATGTTTGCCGGCGTGCACGGGCAGAGCCGGATGATCGAGACTAGTCTTATTTATAGGTGAGTACCGCTATCCTAATACTAATATCCTAATAATATTATAGATATCTGAAGTTTGGATGTTTGTTACTGTTGGTATATGATATGGCACCAAATTTGACAGTATCAGGCCAATAAAGCAGTTTTTTGGACGTAACTTTTGTGAAAATTAGTTAAAAATAAAAATCTCTCGTGCGTTGTTAGAGACGTCAATAAGGAACAGTTATATGTAGATTTCATATATAAAAATGCATGAACAACACAGACCTCTTTTGGACCATGTTTGAATAAATATATTTAAAAAAACTCGTGCAAATGTAGATAAAGGATTGAAGAACCGATAAATGTTTGTGCCATAAATGGAGCCCCTTAACGGCTTAAACAAATAAATTAACTTGTATGTCTGTATGTCTGTCACAGAACGCTGTTCCAAGGCCGCTACGGCATGCACGCGCCGCTGCTCGTCAAAACGCTCCTGAGCCACCTGTCGAGCATGCTCGCCGCGCCGCCGCACATGTTCGGCACGGGCGTGCCCGGCGGCAGTATACTCGTCAACCTGGCCTGTGAGTTCAACATACATATTTATATAGGAACCAGTTATAGGAACAGTTTTAAGGTCTGAGATGATATTCGAAATCAAAAATGTAAACAGATGGGTTGCCACCATAAACAATTAACGCAAGCAGTGGTTAGTCTAAAATCATTGAAATACTCATAAATATTATCGTATTCAGCCTGAAATAATATCGTATGAATAGCCAAAAATATTTTTACGTCACACCTGGCCATAATGCGAGTTTTACTGAACGCTGCGCGTACGGAAAAACTCGCATTGTGGCCAGGTGAAGACGTAAAATTTTGTATTCAACACGGGCGGTAATTCGTAAAGCCTCAGAGCGCATATTTATGGCCCTCACCTTCGGTTCGGACCACAAACACCTGCGATCTGGGGCATTCACGAATTCACCGCCCTAGTTACGTAATGTACTATTTTATTACTTATTGCCGTTGTTTAAATAAAATATGTGGAGTTTTAATGTATGCTGTTGGTAATGGTGAGCAGTTTTAAACATTTGGTTAGTATTTGAAACAATTACCGGTTTCCTATCAGTTTAATTGGCAAATATTCATAGTGGTAGATCAATCATTAAAATTTTCTGGACATACAAAATGGGCACCAGCTGCGTCTGCTTCCTTACCATTGTGAACTAAATCCCATAGAATTAGTTTGGGCACAGGTAAAGGGGCGCGTTGCCAGGAACAACAAGACCAGAAGGATTATTTGAGGAATGTTTGCAAATGGTGACGCCTCAAAGATGGAGTGACTGTGTAAAACACGTCATTAAAGTAGAAGAGAAAATGTGATGACTCGAACACCTGATTGACAATGTCACAATGGATTTATTATAAATGTAAATTCCGATTCTGATTCTACCACGTCGTCAAGTGAATAAAAAAAATTAAGTGTTTTATTTACTCCTTGTATTCCTGTCAAATATTATAGATATCCGAAAGTCTTTCGGCCTGTAGCTGAATCTGTCAGTTAAAACCATGCATAATTGCGTGCATGCATATTTGGTGAATACAGTGGATAAAAAAGATTTTATACCCCTGGAATGTCCCTTTGACATTGACAGTTGTTTGTTTACATTTTTGATCTCGAATATCATTTCAGACCTTATATAATGTTAACCTCCTGGATCCTGGCGATATCGATGGTGCCAAAACTGATAAGTACATCTATTGATATTGGAAAATTAGTTTAAAAAAACATGGAGTTTTCCCCTCGCAAAGCTGATCGCTGATTGGCCATTTGTGAGGAGTTTATTTTTCAGGTTGACAGTTGCGTTTGAAACGTTCTGATGACTGCAGATTTTTTTAAATGTTATGTCTTCTATCTATGGGATCCAGGAGGTTAAGACAAAGGGACAAATTATAAAATCTTCGAGAAATCATCCTCCTAGCGTTATTCCCAGAATAAAAACTTTTACAATCGTTTTGACAGGATATCGCCGTCGTATGCGTCTGGGAGGACATCATCGTCATCATTAGATGGCAGCGCAGTGGCGAGAGATCATTTTGACAGCATCTTTTAAAATCCACCAATCAACATGATGATGATTGAACATGATTGGTGGATTTTTGCGCCTAGATTTCTCGAAGAGCTACGGTAGCCTAGTGGTTCAGGCATGCGGCTGTCAAGCGGCGTGGGTTCGAATCCTGGCTCGGACCAATGAGTTTTTCGGAACTTATGTACGGAATATTTACCGTTAGCTTTTCGGTGAAGGAAAACATCGTGAGGAAACCGGTCTAATCCCAATAAGGTCTTGTTTTCCCTCTGGTTGGACATCAGATAGCAGTCGCTTTCGTAAAACTAATGCCTATGCCAAATCTTGGTGTCAAAGTGGACCCCTTTAGGGGCATTTCCGAGAATAACGCTAGGAGGATGATGTCAAGTTTGTGAGAACCCTCATTCGATGCAACGCTGACTCCAAGTTTGTCCTATCTGCAGCTGGATTCTGGAACCTCCTAACCCTGAGCACACCAGCGCCCACCATCTACAACAGCCCACCGGTGGACAGACATGGACTCATGGAGGACTTGCAGAAGAGACATCCTCTTGCCAATCAGGTATGTGGCGAGTCGATGAGGTATTTTCACCATCAGCATATCTTAGTTCACTGCCGGGGCAGGCTTCTTTAATAAGGTACTTTAATGGCTGTCCACCTGGCGTGTCTTTATCTATCACTTTGACATTTCCATTTGTGGTTAAGGGTATACTTTTTAGTTAAACAGGGTTTTGTTCAACTTCGAGAAAGAGGTCAATCGTCGAATGCGACTCGGCTGAGCAGCGTTCGGGAAGCTACGGCACATCTTTTCGTCCAATTTTCCGCAGTGTCTCAAGACGAGAGTATTTGAGCAGTGTGTGTTGCCAGTGATGACGTATGGCACTGAAAGGTGGTCGCTTACTATGGGCCTCATAAGAAGGCTCAAAGTCACCCAAAGGCCTATGTTTGGAGTTTCTCTGCGTGATCGCATCAGAAATGAGGCTATCCGCAGCAGAACCAAGGTAACCAAAAGCCCTCCGAATCGCTAAACTTAAGTGGCAGTGGGCGGAGCACATACCACATAGAACCGATGGCTGCTGGGGCGGAAAGGTTCTCGAGTGGAGCGGCGTGGGTAGCCCCCCACTAGGTGGACTGATGACCTGGTAAAGGTCGCGGGAGTCCGCTGGATGCGGGTGGCGCAGGACCGGTCACTTTGGCACTCTTTGGGGGAGGCCTATGTCCAGCAGTGGACGTCTTTCCGCTGATAGGATGATGATGAGGGTTTTGTTGAGTTTTATCAATAAATATAGCCTGTAGTGGGTAACCTATCGCAATCACTAAAATCTATTGACCGAATATCGTTTGTCCGAAAACTTTTCGTATTATTATGAGTTCTCCGAATATACAATTCATTACTTTTTTCATTTACCATTTGATGTTATCCAAATGTTTCAGTTGTCCGAAAAACTTTTATCGCTACAGTCATTTGGGCTTTGGCTTGTTACAACTTTTGTTTCACAGCCAATTTTTTACTTATCCATCATTACTTTCCGCATTTCATACGTTTAGCCAAATTTTCATTTATGTCGGCGGCCGATCGTAAAATCCGCCAGATCACGAAATTCCTAGGCATATCGTGAAACGCCGCCATTTCATGATATGCCTAAAAGTTGGCCAGGCTTATCACGATGTGCCTGATAAACAATACGGCAGATCGATGAGAACAACGCATTCGTCGATATTCCTAGCTCTATACCAGGCACATCGAAAAGTAGTTTCTTTCTTGGCCACTGGTGGCGCTGCGTATGCGATGGCGGCCGTGTTTGTTGGGAGCCAATAATCAGGGCGGACAAAAATGGCTTATCATAAGCGAACTCTGTCTTAGGTCGGTTAGGTTAGGGTTCACTTGTGCCCCTCAGACCAGAAATAGACACCCCGCGCAGCGGGGTGGCGTCGACTCGCTGGAGATTATCAGTCCGCACTTCTTATTTTTTTCATTTACGTAAGCGATATGCATTTCGTGATCTGGCGGATTTTACAATCGCCTGCCGACATATACATTATTTACCATAAATACAGCTTTGGGAGGATAACCTTAGTTTAATTTAAAACTTTTTGCTAATGTTTTTAATATTAAAAATGCATAAGGTAACAAACATTTTCATATACAAACATATGAATTAGTAACATATGTGTCCTCCGTATAAACAACAATATTATGTGTGATTTGATAAAATACGAACAGATTATCAACCTAATAGTTATGTCGGTATAACGATATTGTGGGTACACCAATAATTGGGAATCATGGATTTGTCAAACAATTACAAAAGCTAAACCATAAAATGACCAGCCGTATACGTCGCGAACTAAAGTGTCGGACAAACGAAAAAAAAGGCAAACGAAGTTTGTCGAATAGTAAATGCCGAAATGAAAATAGGACAAACAATTTTAGTGACTCAGATAGAAGGCTCTCCTCCGTTTCCAGTGTTCTCGATCCAGAGCTTCTTGTGGCCAATCTTTTGAGAACGAGTCTCGGCGAGGCCTGCCGAGTCTCCGTTTCGAACTATAGGGTTGCGAGTCAGTGGCTTTGGCCCACAGTTAGTTCACTCGGCATACGGCAGACATGCCCAGCCCACTGACACTTCATAATGAAATAAATTAACTTTATTCTGCGAGTAGGCCGTAATGGCACTTTTACAAGTCAAAATACTACCTGCGTTTTTGAAAAAGAAGACCACTGTTAAGAAGAAACGCCGAAACAAACTCAACAGACAGTATTTTTTTGCCAAAAAGGCTTATTACAATGATAGTTCTTAAGAGGAATGCCTACCTGCGATTTTCCCATACAAACGCTCTCGACTGTTTCCTCTCTGGTTTTTGAACATAGAGCAATGAATTTTTCAAATAAGATCAATATCATCAATATCTATGCCGCTATGTGTTGCTTTTTTGGATATTTTTATTTTCAAGAAACTTACAGTGCCTTGAAAATCGCAAAAAAGGCTTAATTGAATTGGCTGCCAAAAAAGGCGCAGTATACAAATATGACAACAAATATCAAAAAATCTAAACATAGCGTCGTAGATTATTTCTTCTTCTTGCAGTCCCAAAATTTTAAAATGATTTGTTGCGTTTTAGAGGAGGAAACAGTCGAAAGCGAAACCTCGATTTTTGAGTTTTTTGCGTGAGATTTTTAGTCCGAGCTGCAGTTGTCCTTATCGCACGAATTGGAGCTCCCATCCACAGCAGCGCCACAGAAACATTGCTTCAAAAATTCGAGATTTGAAAAGTTGCTCAGCTAGGCATTGATCTTAACCCTTTTCCAGGCCGGTAGTTGAAAAATGACAATAGACTGTCAGCCCTATTTATTAACTTTAAGGTACATGTTTGACAAGCAATATGTGGTCAATATAACGCCTCTGCCTGAAAAAGGGTTAACCTACTTAAAATAAACATAAACGGCAAACTGAATATGAATACAAAGAAAACAATTCATAAAGCATTGTTCTACAAGAACACATAATTATTCACTTCTGCCCGCGACTCCGTCCGCGTGGAACTCGTTTATATCGCAGCTCCATACAAACTTTTACCCCTCCATTTCATCCCCTTAGGGGATGATTTCGGGGATAAAAACTATCCTATGTCACTCTCCATCCCTTCAACTATCTCCACTTAAAAAATCACGCCAATTCGTCGCTCCGTTTAGCCGTGAAAGACGGACAAACAAACAAATACACACATACACTTTCCCATTAGTATGGATTAAGCTATTTTGGGCTCTGCTGCCAAGCATTTCTGTCAGTTAAATAGTCCTCAACCCTGTAATGAGCCTTCGACATCAATGTTTTTTTCGAGTAGTTTTTGGATAATTCTTATTCGTCTTTGCTTCAATATTGTAAATGATTATAGGTTATAGGTGTACGCGGGCTGGGTTTCCGCAACTCTACGTCATATTAGCGCCTATTTTGCGTGTGGGCTATTGGCACTACTGTTATTCGTGCCAACCCAGTTCTACCAGGAAGCCTAGCAGACCCTTTATGTTGCCGACGGCCTCCGGTAGTGACCCCAGTGTTCCGAGGTGCTTTGCCCGGTGTACTGCCACCCCAGGGCACGTCAGGATGACGTGGGCGGCTGTCTCTTCCTCTTCCATGCAGGCTCTGCAGAGAGGACTGTCTGTAATACCGAGAGTGAAAAGGTGTTTGCTTAATAGTGCATGACCATGGCTCCCGTCAGGAGACGGAGTGCCGGCCTCTTTAGCTGTTTTAGCTTCCTTGACAATCCGGGATTTATTGTCGGGATGGCCTTCCTGGCTTGCCTGCAGGTACCTAGGGTGTTCCATTATAAATCATTATTATTGATTGTTCCAGGCATGCCTGTTGTTATTAGCGCTGGCTAACCACTGCGCGACGCGCAACCTTTACCGGCAAGCGCTGCTGTCGGCTGCAGACACCGCCAGTAAGTTACACAAACATACATACAAACATTTCATACATACATCGATTCACGCCTTCATTCCCAATAGGGGTAGGCAGGGCACATGAAGCTTATGTTCCAGTGCCAGTTTTATAGCATGTGGTTATAAAATCTAGACGAAATGGGATATCGCAGTGATAGGTTGCTAGCCCATCGTCCACATCACAGTTTAACCCAACAGGGAAACGAACACCTTGAAACTCTGATGTAGTTAATTCTATTATGAATAATGTACTCATACTATTTTGACGTTTGGCTTGTAAAATTGCCCTCGTGGCGAATAAATATTTTGAACTAGCTTCTGCCCGCGACTCCGTCCGCGTGGAACTCGCAGTTCCATACAAACTTTTACCCCCCATTTCACCCCCTGAGGGGATGATTTCGGGGATAAATAATATCCTATGTCACTCTCCATCCCTTCAACTATCTACACTTAAAAAATCACGTCAATTCGTCGCTCCGTTTTGCCGTGAAAGAAGGACAAACAAACAAACACACACATACACTTTCCCATTTATAATATTAGTAAGGATTTCAAAATAAGGGGGGGGGGGGGGGGATCTGGCCATTAGATGTCGGTAGGGTAGTCATTTTATTAGGTAGGAATCATTTAGCATCATGGCTGTTTCCTAGAGGTTTATTACATTAAATGTATATCTATAATTGACAACATTTAATTTTTCTCCCCAAATGTTTATTTTCATCCAAATATATCAAAATTAAAAGTAGTTAGTTAGTGAATTCCAATAGGTCGTAAGTAAAATATGACGTCATTATTATGTCTCTCTATGGCACCTGTCCACATATTTCACTAACAGACGTAGGAATGACGTCACGCACGGGGTATACCGAGTTTTACAGATTTTAGTGATTTTCTCGGAAACGAGTAAGAATAAAAATGGGAAAACTACTTTATTACGTTCAAATAAGATAATTACCGAAATTTTCGATTTAGGTATCATTACTTATTTTGAAATGTTGTCAATTAAACTCTTTCCGCGCGGCGTATATACAAACTACAAACGGCAGTTATAAGCGCACGCTTATAACTGCCGTTTGAACGGGACTACATGATTTAAGTTATCTGACTGACAACTTTATTGATTTATGGATTTGATATGTTCAGATACGGCGACGACGCCACAGAAGGAGACTAGCGGAGCGGGGGAGGTGACTCCGCCACGAATAGACATGGCTGCGGTAATTATTATTCATTAAATAATGTAGCGTCATTTCACCGGTTAGCGGGCACCTAATTTCATGTGCCGGTTGGCTACCACTTAGCTGAGTTGGTGAACTGAAGGGACATTTTCTCGGTATAGTAGATTTCTATTCTAAAAAAGCAAAAAAATGCATGTAAAACAAATTGTCTCAATAGGGCAGAATTGATCTTCAATAGAAAAAACCTCCTCCTTCAGGCCCATATTTCGCCAACTTGACAATTGACACCTGACACTGATAATTCGCCATACATTGCTTGTTCTAGAAGTTAAGGTGGTCGCTAGGTTACTAATGGATCCAGCAATGTACGGAGAATTGTCGTTGTGAGGTGACAATTGTCGAGTTTGTGAAATAGGGGCCAGGTGGTCGCTAACCGAAGGTGGACGCGTAACCAGCATATTGACCCTATACAACCCAAGAGATGCCAATTTCTCTAATTTAAGTATTTAAAACCCCCGACGCAAGAGAGGGGGTTTATAAGTTGGACGTGTCTGTGTATCTGTGAATCTCTCTCCGGTGGCTCCCAAACGGATGGACCGATTTGAATGCGGTTTTTTTGTATCATTGATAATTTTATCCCTTAGTGTTCTTTTTCAAATCGGTCCAGTATTTTCGGAGCCTATTCCTTTCCTCCCTTTATTATTGATTGACTTGACTGCCGTATTTCGTAATAATGATATTTTTTCAAACATGCAATTAACTATTGACATTGTGTTCTTCATAATAGGCTTCGAAGTGTCACGTTTCGGGCGCAGCGAGACGAGAGATCCTTAAAGCCATTTCATACAAAATTGGAGGCCTAGGCCGGCAAGGTGGTCTTTATTTAATTTCCATTCCATGGATCACGGCGTTCAGCATTGAAAATTTAAGTTTAATTTCTTGGATATTTTTTAATTTATTTCATTACATGTTTGGGAAAAGCACAATACATACCTCGGCGTGAAAACGGGTTGCCAGCCTCGTAACTATCCGAGCTCGCTACGCTGGGCCGTCTATATGTACTCGGCCGGCAACCTCTTACTTCCCGGCCTCTAGTAATGTACTATTGTCGTCCTTGTACACCCTGACAGCTCCACAAAGCCCTCTGCGCCACGGCGGGCTGCGAGCACTCTACCCTGCTACTATACCTGATGCTGCACTCGTGTAAAGCCTACAAACGGCACGTCAGCAACGTGGAGCATGTGGAAAATTTGGTGAGTTACCGCGGAATTAGGTTGAGCATCCACCAGATGTGCGAGATAGCTTGGCGGTGGGCGAAAGCGGCACTCTTTGGGGGAGGCCTATGTCTAGCAGTGGACGTCTTTCGTCTGATATGATGATGAGCGAGGAGAATATACAACAATAGGAAGCCCGAGCGAAGCTAGTAATGCTATGGATTATTTGGAGGACATCGCTCCGGTTCTCAGCAGAACTCTGGACGATACTCACCCTTCGAGCGCTCGAATCGTATTTACTTTTAATCAAATAAAAGTAAATACGTATGTAGTGTCCAAATGGCCGGCACTTACTTTGTATCAAAAGAATTGAATACGAGTGGTCACTACGACTCGTTTTTAAATTTTCTATCGCTATTTCTAAATAGCATTCCATAATTTTTGCCAGTTTTCGAGTGAAGGAGTCGAGCGCTCTAAAGTCAAAAATCGGTCCCCTGGGGCCGTAGACAAGGTTACAATCGACAAGCGCTAACGCTAATAGAAAATAATAAAATGTATGGGAATGACAGATGCCGACGAAACACTTTTCGTTGACATCTGTCAATTCCATACATTTTTTTCGTTTTCTATTGGCGTTAGCGCTTGTCGATTGTAACCTTGTCTACGGCCCCTGGTCTCCTGCATTAGTCATGAAGTTAACTGTACATTTTTAAACATACACTTGGGTGCGATGAAGGAAGAGAGGGTATTCGACAGTTCAAATTAACATTCGATGAAATGATTTTGTGGTGAAGGTGGACTGACGACCTGGTAAAGGTCGCGGGAGTCCGCTGGATACGGACGCAGGACCGGTCACTTTGGCACTCTTTGGGGGAGGCCTATGTCCAGCAGTGGTCTTTCGGCTGATATGATGATGATGATGTGTGTATTTATTTATTTTATTGTTGACAGATAGTGCCAATACTGCAGGTGTTGTACAACGCGCCGGACAGTAACTCTCACCACATATATATGTCGCTGATCGTGCTACTTATACTAACAGAGGACGACGCACTCATAAAGAACGTACATCTTATTGTAAGTAATATAGATTCCCGCATACTAAGTCATTTCAGAAAAACCTATGCTAATACACTCTAAGGAGAGTCAAGTCAAGTCATAAAACATTAGAATCCTGCTATATCTTTTGAGGTGGACTGATGACCTGGTAAAGGTTGCGGGAGTCCGCTGGGTGCGGGTGGCGCGGGATCGGTCACTTTGGCACTCTTTGGGGGAGCTCTATGTCCAGCAGTGGACGTCTTTCGGCTGATAATTATGATGATATCTTTTGAACTTGCTGCTGTTCGATTCGATTGATATCTGACCAGCACGGCTATAACGAGACAGCCCGCGAGCTTTCTCGATTTTTCTCGCTCTATCCGTCTCTCTCTTATCTAGTACACTTGGAAGAAGAGCTGTAGTGCGAGAAAAATCGCGAGTATGTCGCGGCCGTCTCATGATAGACGGGCACTCCTGAGAGACTAGCTGGATGCGGGTGGCTTAGGACCGGTCACATTGGCACTCTTTGGGGGAGGCCTATGTCCAGCAGTGGACGTCTTTCGGCTGATATGATGGTGATAATGATCAGAGGTCGGCGGGGGTGAGCCGTTTTTACGTAATTAATGTCATTTAGTTGTGTCTTGTAGACATTAATACGGATAAGGTAAGGTAGGTAAAAGTAAGGTGTACCCAACCTTAACGAAATATTAAAAAAAGACAAAACTAAAATGAAAATGGATTACAAAAAGAGTATGAAGCTTATTTATTTATTGTACATTTTCTGTGCTATTGTAACAAATAACTGTAAGTTTTTCTATATTTTAAATTTTTAATGAATTTCGCCTTGAGTTTCTTCTATCGATAAGATGGAGATTAATATCCATTTATAGATAGAAACAGATCTTTCTACATCTGGTTAAAAATGTTTTCGCTCTTAAGAGGCCGCAGTAAGCTCGGCCGAATTTCACCTTCCCATACAAACGTAGTTACGCTCTCATTTTAAAACTACGTGTTGGATTGTGACGAAACTTTGCATATACAATGACATGAGGTATATCTATGTCTGTAATTAGATTATATGGTTCCAATTTATAAAACAAAGTAAATACAGCAAAAACTAGTTTTGTATGAAAAACTTAAATTCGCTGTATTTTTTTTATTATGGTAGCTGAAGCTACGTAAACTAATTTCGGACATAGATATACCTCATTTCATTGAACATGCAAAGTTTCGTTACAGTCCAACACGTAGTTTTAAAATGAGAGCGTAACTACGTTTGTATGGAGAATCGAGCTTACTGCGGACTCTTAAGCGGAAACACAGATGACCTCCTATAGATAGAGCCTATAAGCGATTTAGTTCTATGCAAAGGTCACCACAGTTGGCGGTAAGTGCGGGTTGCGGGGAGGTCGGTAACGGCGCTGCGATTGGCTGTTTCGAAAATAGCGCGCTTTGTCACGTCATGGCGCCCGAAGCGTAGTGATGGGGTGCGTTGGTCGTTAACGGTTTTTAGCGGTGCCGCAAATAATTGTAAGTAGAATATTTTACACGGCGTAGGTACCTGTTGCCAAGGTTAAAATTTTTGAACGGCTGTGACTTATATTATTATCATGTTTCGTTCTTCGATTATTTAGATCACCAATAACATAAAAAAGTATGTTAATCATATCGAGTTTCGTCATATAAAATAATTATTTCTAGGTATTTTACAACATTTACTGCATTATCGTGTTTATGTAGGACAAGAAGCCTTCGTTCCGTTCGTATTTATATACTTACTAGGAAAGGACGAGTGCGAATGTGCTAGCTAGGCTGATGTATGATATTTTGAGATTGGTATAGCTTGGTAAGGAAGACAAATAAAAACGATGTCATAAAAAAGAACATATATTTATTCAATGTGATAAAATTATTTGGTTGATATTATGTGATGATGTGAATCCTCATCACTATTAGAAAAAACCCAAATGCCATGGCTCCATTACTAACCACCTCCAACATCCCTCACACGTCGTCGAAGTCAAGCATGAGGTCCACCTCGTAACACTAGTCCTAACCTAATTGCTCTCGAACCACCTCCAAGATCCCTCACACGTCGTCGAAGTCCAGCATGAGGTCCATCTCGTAACACTAGTCCTAACCTAATTGCTCTCGACCAATTCATTATTAAATTCTAATTCATTCTTCTTTTTTAGCAATAGCTAAACTTCGACACTACATACTCGCATTATTCTACAATACTCTAAATTACCCAATAAATAAAATAAAACTACTTAAACCAACAAAGAAATTCCAGCACGGCTACTCCACTACTATCCGTCTCTTTCTTATTAGAACACTTAGAACAAGAGGTGCGAGAAAAATCGGGAGTATGTCGCAGCCGCATGATAGACGTGCTGTATGTACTACAATTATATATTCCGTTTATTAGGCAGTTCGCTCTATTTTATAGCTTCCAGAGAAGAAGTCTATGGAAGCTATAAAATAGCGCGAGATAGTAATTTACTACGTCTCCCTCTACCTCATAGCTTGTAAGATGGTTGCAGTTCGCCACGCTGCCTTCTTGGTGCAGTTTAAACCTCTTTACTACATCGTATACATTATCTATGATTTCTAACAAAATAATTTTGACAATGGATATACATATAATATTTAGTGAAATTTCATATTAAACAATCGTATTTCCTTAAATGAATCTGAATCGGTAATATTTGAAAACATTCACTAGAGTGTCACTAGAGTGTCACGTGCTTTCGTGAGAAAGGAACAGTATATTGCCATTTCCATTTGATGAAAAGGGACATGCATACTTCACTACTTCTTATAGACCAGTGTAAAATGAACTCCGCGTGACAGAATGAAATTTACATTTATGTGATAAATTTAACTTACCTGTGAAATGTTATTCCATCGGTTGTAAAATTAGACGTTCGGGAGGTTTTCCCACACTACTTCACACAGCAATAACTCATTTTTTCAGCGCAAAAACAATTTTAATTTGTTGGTTATTTGACGCACGTATAGATCGCGTACCTGGTCGCAACTGACAATATGGCGCGGGGTAGCGGGGGGTTATCAGTGCTAGAACATATATGCGTGGTGACCGCACGTCGCCCTATAGGCTCTATCTATAGGAGGTTATCTGTGAGCGGAAAGCTGCATAGTGGAAGCCCCACAAGCCCAATTTCATAAGAAAACCGCAAATCGATGTACAGTTTAGCCGTTTGGCACACGCATACTAGAGGTCAAAACAATTTTTTTGACCCGCAGTTCCTAAAAAAATTTCCCTTAGGGGGGGGGAGTGCCGAAACATTTTTCTTTTAAGCCTAAATAAAATAATTTCATTAATTTAAAAATAAAATTACACATGGGGCATTTACCCTCGAGTGTCAAGGTATGTCCATGTTAATGCAAAAACTGAAAACGGCTCACCCCCGCCGACCTTTGATAATGATGATCACGGTAAGTTGTACACAATTCCTCTAGACTCCTTGTGGATAGATCCCCAATGTTTGTGCTCTGCCCTGGCCGTTTATAGAGCGTCACTCAAGGCTGTAGATATGACACACAAAAATGTTTTATTTGCACTTTTACTGCCCTTTTTCAATTGATATTCAGGATAGGTGCTTTAGGGTGAGTTGCACCAAACCGTCTGTAATCGTAAGCGGTGTTCGTTAAAATCTGAATGTATGGAACGTTTGACAAATTAATATGGACTGACAGCTGTCAGCGCCATATTTAACGTTAATCGGTCTGTAATCGTAGGTCGGTGCAACCCGCCCTTAGAGTTCTCTTTTTAGAAGTACCTACTTGTTCGTCACATTCTTACTCTTCTCATTCGGTTCTGGGCTGGCTGTTACTTATTCAGGAGCCCTATAGAGGCCCTATCAGTCTTAGGGTCAGAGCCAGTAAAACTACCTGAGTTGCACATTCTATATTCATCAAAGCTTATTTTGTATTATTGTATTGGTAACTTACTTCATAATATGTCGTCATTCAGACAATCAGACAAAAACCGAACATGACAGAAGATGATAGTGTCAAATAACAAATGCGACAAATGTGATAGCAGTGATTATTACATAAATGAATGGGACGACAGAACGGGACGGGGAAATGAATGGGACAGAATCCAATCCTTAAATCTGAATTATTTCAGAATTGCTGGTAAAGGTTGCGGGAGTCCGCTGGATGCGGATAGCCCGGGATCGGTCATTTTGGCACTCTTTGGGGGAGGCCTATGTCATGATGATGATGATGATTTCAGAATCTGAAAAACATCCCATGGTACACCGAGCGGCAGATATCAGAAGTCTCACTCGGCGGTCTAATGGTTCTAGTGCTTGTCCGAGCCCTACAATATAATATGGCGCGCGTGCGAGACAAGTACCTGCACACCAACTGCCTCGCAGCCATCGCTAACATGAGCTGTAAGTGATCCTACCGACCGCGCCAGTTGCAGTAATCATTACATAGGCATGCAGACAGGCAAATAGTGATGGTGAATTTAGTGAAGAAGATAGCGGGAATGGCGTGATGACACTAATGAATAATGTCGACATCTAAGCAATATGTTAAACAAGGAATATTGTATATTTTGTATATTTGGGCCTACCATCTGGATATCGTTGATGGAGTATCCAGAGGATGTAGGACAAGCAGCATCATAACATTTTAAGGACTTTGTCATATATTGCTATAAAACCCTAAAAAACTGGAATGAGGAATGAATTGGGCGTCACCTGGTTACCCGATAACGACACCAAACTTGATTCATCCGCTAGAGAAAAAAAACTGAGCGCCGGGAGCTCTGTACTTAGACCCCCCCCCCCCCCACCTGTCGCGGAGTTATCACTGGCTACCGGGCGATTTGGGCACAGGTGGATGTGTATGTCATTCGTACCAAATGGCATTGCTTTACTCAAAATTGTATACCCCTCCATACAAGCACTCCCATTAGAAAACGGACTAATAACTTAAGTTAATACATAGGTGTACTCAGATATCAAGAGCCATCACCTGCAGGAGCTGATCGTGATCCTATCGACTGCGCCAGTTTTGTTTATCCGATGTCTATAAAGCTTCAGAGCCTGACCTCATTTCACAAAGACTTATTTGTGAGATGAAATACTTCCGTCCATTTCCAGTAAAAATAGCTAAATAGTGGTTTTCGCCTGTATTAAACTCTTGTAAAAAGGTCCCCAAATATAATTTTACGTCCGATTGAGGCTAAGATTCGGGCAAATAAATATGTTACCTAGCATTATATCCATACTAATCTTATAAAGCTACGATAGCCTAGTGGTTTAGGCATGCGGCTGTCAAACGGCGGTCGTGGGTTCCAATCCCGGCTCAAACCAATGAGTTTTTCGGAACTTATGTACGGAATATCATTTGATATTTACCGTTAGCTTTTCGGTGAAGGAAAAACATCGTGAGGAAACCTGCATACATCCACGAAGAAATTCAAAGGTGTATGTGAAGTCCCCAACCCGCACCGGGCAAGCGTGGGGATTACTGCCCGTTCCCTCTCATTTATGAGAGGAGGCCTGTGCCCAGCAGTGGGACGTATATAGGCTGATTTATTATTATTATTATTATCTTATAAATGCGGAAGTGTCTCTGTCTATCTGTCTGTTACCTGATCACGCTTGAACCGCTGAACCGATTTGGATGAAATTTGGTATATAGATAGTTTGAGTCCTGGGGAAGGACGTAGGATAGTTATTATACCGGAAATCATCCCCTGAGGGGTGAAATGGGGGGTGAAAGTTTGTATGGAGCTACTATATAACCGAGTACCACGCGGACGGAGTCGCGGGCAGAAGCTAGTATTCAATATATGCTACTTGTTCCAGGTGAATTCAGAAACCTTCACCCGTACGTAGCGCAGAGGTTGATATCGCTGTTCGAGACATTGTCGAAACGGAGAGCGAGATTATGCAACGAAATAGAAGGTAAATCAGAAATCACCCTCCTTTATTTATTTACTAGCTTTATTTATGTATTTCCTAAAAGGTATAAATAAGATTTTGTACGGTTTCAGGCGGTGATATTAACAATTTAGAATTACCACATCATGCTGAAGAAAAAACGGAAGAAGTAGTGAGTATTACGATTTAAATGTATGCGATTTGATAGATTTAGATTTCTTTATTTCATAAAATAAATTTACATTATAAGTTAACCTCAAGCTAATTTACACGAATTTATTCAATGATCGTCAAATGATGAATATTAATCGATTGAAATGTCACAGGTACAATACAACATTATTATTGACATAATATAATACAAAATGATGAAGTAAAAATAAAGAATATAAATATTGATATCTCGTAATGATCGTCAAAATAAAAACTAGAAACATTATCAAATTATAAAACAATTTAAATTAAATTAAACATGTCAAATATATTATATCATATACTCACATACAGAATACAATGGATGTTCCAATAAAAAGATTCTCAGCTGACGTTTGAATGCTTCGTCAGATGGTTCAGTTCGCAATTTGGCGGGTAGACGCTCGTAATACTTTGGGCCAATTACCCTAGGATTTTTTACTGAAAGTGCCATGCGACGCGGTACTGTTCTTAACCTTCCAGTGGATCGGAGCTGTTTACCTGGTACTTCCACCCGTTTAAACGTTCGTAGATTGGATCTCACAAACATGAGTACCTCAAACATGTATAGGGAGTGAGGAGGAGTGAGAGTGCGTCATGATGCGGTAGGTTTTAAATAACTCCTTACATGGATGCCTGGGTTTTACTCCAGCCAGCAATCGAAGCGCACTTTTTTGGAGTAAGAACACACGCTTAGCATCGGTTGAATTACCCCAAATGACTGTACCATACCATATGACATCAACGAGTGAAAATTAGAAAAATAAACAGATTTTAAAGAATTTCGTGATATCAATGGTTGCAGCTTTTTCAGGGCAAATACAGCACCACTCAGTCTGTTACATAGTTGGTCAACATGGCACTTCCAGTTAAGGTTCGAGTCTAGGTAAAGCCGAGAAATTTGCACTCGTTGCATAATGGCATTGGGCCATTGGTAACCGATGGGGGGGGGGTAGCGCCGTCATCCGACCCGAGAAAATCATTACCATCGACTTGGAAAGATTAAGGAGTAAGCCGTTTGACGAAAACCATGTTTGCAGTTGATCACAAGCCTCATCAATCTTCATGGCGAGCTGCTCATAAGATTTCGCGCTCACTATGACTGTAGTGTCGTCTGCGAACAGCACAGATAAGCCACTCGTGATTGCCGATGGAAGATCGTTAGTAACATGTATAACAATAGGCGTGTAGACACTAAATAAAATAATCAATAATGTCATATTTTCTCGAAAAAGATTAAAAATGTAGTCAAATGGAGAAAAAATTAACGCGAAAGGTTAAATAATTACGAAGTTGAAGGAATGTGGATGGCTTCAGGTGCGGTCTTCAGGTTCCAGAGTAAAACAACGTGTCGTTCTTATCTCGTGTATTTACAAAGTCCTCGATAAAAAAAAATATACCTAAATGTCAATCATCGAGCGAGTTTAATTATAGCGCCCTCTGACTACTTAATCCTAAACTATGAACACCATAGTTTGGCTATGCATCTAGTAACTACCTAGCTAAGCCATCTAGTGATTACAGGAAGGAATCATAGATGGCGCTGTTATTAACAGAAGTAATAAGAGTCGAAAGTTTTAAGAAGGGGTATGTTCAGTCCCTTTTTCGCAAAACGCAACTTTACTTTGAACTAAAATTAGGAGCTAAAACTCCTAAACATTTATAGGTTTTAGGTTTTAGGACCTTTAATTCATAAAAGTCGATCAAACCTATTTTAGGTAACATCCTTTTGTTCTAATATGTCACTTGGACGACCGTTTGTGAGAAAGCAACAAAACACATTTTAATCAACAGAGATTGGTTGAGTGTTAAATAGCACAGATTATTTGTAGATATTAGGACAGATACGGCACGAACTATTCTCGATTGAATATTTTATACCCTTTTTATAAATTGAGTATGTAACTTTTCAACCCCCGACGCAAAGAGAGGGGTGTTATAAGTTTAATGTGTCTGTGTATCTGTGTATCGATTTGAATGCGGTTTTTTTGTATTTGGTCGATGGGTGCCTCCCTCCCATGTTTCATGAAAATCTGTTCAGCAGTTTTCGAGATATTGGACTTTGAAATGAAAATGTCGTAGTTTTTCAACTTTTCTAAGTTGTTATGTTCTAATCTATCACTTCGACATGAGAAAGCAACATAGAACACATTTTAAGCAACAGAGATTTGTTGAGATTTAAACAGTACAGATTATTTGTAGATACTGATTTTTATGAACTATTCTCCCTATACCCTTTTATTGAATGGAACTTTTTTTTTTTTTTTCAGGTGGAACACATCCAAGTCCTGGACGAAGTACTCCGTATGCTCCTCGAAATCATCAACTCTTGCTTAACCCACCAGCTCGCTAACAACCTCAACATGGTATACGCGTTACTGCACAAGCGGCAGCTCTTCCAGAACAACCCGCACCACATCACGCAGAACATAGAGATGGTGAGTGAGGGGCGGGTGGAGTGTGAGCGTAGCGAGCGGCTCTTACAGAGAAATCGCACGAGTATAGTTATTTCCTCTTTTATGATTTTTAAATATATAGATAAATAAATACTTAAATACATAGAAAACATCCATGACTCAGGTACAAATATTCGTGCTCAACACACAAATGAATGCCCTTACCGGAATTCGAACCCAGGACCTCTTGCTTTGTAGGCAGGGTCACTACCATCTAGGCTAAAGCGGTCGCAAAACCTCTTTTCATCACACTTGCTCGTCAATGGCGTTATTACTTGCGAGCGTACAGAGCAGTTATAGCCGTTTTACCTCCCACGGGCTGTTAAGTTTAGTTTTAAAATATAGAACCCACTCATACTTCACTTCGGACTGAGGATGTTTCCAATCAGCCAAGGTGTATTTCATATCTTCAAAGGTTTGCTACAACCAACGTTTAATACGTTTAAAACATATCTTTATATTAAATTTAACTGCAATTTAGTGTTTAGTATTTATTACAAATAATTTTAAATGTTTTTAAATGTTTTCAAACTGTGGCTGTATACCGAAGGGTCTTTGCCATACGCGCCTCACGTCAAATTCAACAAAATGAACGACTGACATGTTGCAGTTTTTATTACGATTTGTATTAATTTCATCTAAAATTTATTTGTTTCCTCGCAAATGTGATGAAAAACATTGTGTATAACACGGGCGTGAGAATATTGCAAACTCGAGTCATCAAAAGCCCTCCGCCTTGATAGACTCTTGCTCGCAATATTCCACTTACGCCCCTCGTTAAACAATGTACTATTCTGTGTGCAGGTAATAGGGTACTTCTCGACGCGACTCCAACGGGTTCAAGATGGCGCCGGCGGGGACCTGAGCGTGACCGAGGTACTCCAGTGCATCAAGAAAGGTGCCGAGCAGTGGTCCAGTGATAGGCTAAAGGTATGTTATCTATTTATTACTAGCTTCGGCGGAACTCGTTTATATCGCAGCTCCATACCAACTTTCACCCCCCCATTTCACCTCCCTAGGGGTTGATTTCGGGGATAAAAACTATTCTTTGTCCTTCCGCGGGACTCAAACTATCTGTATACCAAATTTCACTTAAATCGGTTCAGCGGTTTAAGCGTGAAGAGGTATCAGACAGACAGACACACTTTCGCATTTATAATATTAGTATGGATGGATTTTAAACTATTACTTAACTTAAAAATGCATGTATATCATCATCATCATATCAGACGAAAGACGGCCACTGCTGGACATGGGGCTCCCCCAAAGAGTGCCATAATGACCGGTCCTGCGCCACCCGCGTCCAGCGGACTCCCGCGAACTTTACCAGGTCATCAGAATCGCTAAATGTAAGTGGCAGTCGCGCTTAAGGGCGGCGCACATTGCACGCCGAGCCGATGGCCGTTGGGGCGGAAAGGTTCTCGAGTTCTAGTCTTGATGGCATAATAAGTGGCAGTTGCTCTTAAGGGCGGGGCCCATTACACGCAGAGCCGATGGCCGTTGGGGCGGAAAGGTTCTCGAGTTCTAATCTTGATGAATTTGCACCAAACTATAATCGCGTTTTTCTATGGAGCTCCCAGCTCAAGATTTTACAACTATTTATACAGTAGAATGATTTGGGGTTTACCACTGACAGATAGTTGGCCTTCATTCCCTAAGGTGAAAGTTTGTATGGAGCTGCGATATAAACGAGTTCCACGCGGACGGAGTCGCGGGCAGAAGCTAGTACATTAACATTATATAACGATTGCATGAAATACATTTTTTCTCTCTTCCCCCCCAGAAATTCCCCGACCTGAAATTCCGCTACGTAGAAGAGGAACGGCCCGAGGAGTTCTTCACCCCGTACGTGTGGAGCCTCGTCGGCGGCTGCGGCGGCGTCTACTGGAGCAGCGAGTGCGCGCGCGCCGCCTCCGCGCTCTGCTGATGGCACACACACACACACTGGCACACACACTGGCACACACACTGTCACACACACTGTCACACACTCTCACACACACTGTCACACACACTGGCTCACAAACTGTCACACACACACACTGTTACACACACCGTCACACACGCTGGCTATGTGACGTTATAGGGTTCTTTACTTGCTAACTCCGTACATTGACAGCCTCCGCGCTCTGCTGATAACACACACACACTGTCACACTTACCGTCACACACTGGCTCACAAACTGTGACACACACTGGCTATGTGACGTTATACGAGTAGGGTTCTTCACTTGCGCGTATACTGGTTTCAATTCTGATATAAAATCTGCTGTACTATAGTGCGTACGCAGAGTACTAATAATTCCGTATTCTTACATTGACAGCCTCCGCGCTCTGCTGATGTCACACACACTGTTACATACACTGGCTCACAAACTGTCACACACTGGCTGTGCAACGTCATAGGGTTCTTCACTTGCGCGTATACTGGTTTAAATTCGGATATGAACGGGATCGCGGACGAATAATTCCGTACATTGACAGTCTCCGCGCTCTGCTGATGACACACACACTGCCACACACACTGTCACACACACTGTAACACACACTGGCTCAAAAACTGACACGCGCTGGCTATGTAACGTTATAGGGTTCTTCACTTGCGCGTATAATGGTTCAAATTCAGGAAATGACCGGCACGAGCGGGCAACGAGCCGAGCGTTCAAGGTCGCTCCATTGTTAAATTTTGTAGGCATGTAAAACAGTAGGTATTCCCCGTTTTTTTTTTCAGACTTGATCCTCTGTTCGTAGAACTATTATATAATCTGTGCCTAAGGTAGAAGATTACAATTCCAATGACAAATTTATAAAAACTTTATAACTATGTATCATTTGTTGTATACCAAATTGTGGAGACCACTGTACTATAACAAAGTTGACTATAGACTTAGATATTATTCTACTATGATTAAGATATTTCTTAATCTTACTGCCTTTATTTTAGGAGATATAGCCTAGTTCCTATTTAGCCCTGACAGAGTGTCGCTACAAACAGCTTACATATGGCAATAATACGTGTACGTCATGAATAGTCGGGACAGTGTGTATTGGCATCGTGCAAGAACGAGTGAGATATACAATTATGTATTGTAGATTGTGAAACTATGTTTACAGGGAATCGGAAGAGCATGTCTAGTTGATAATTAACCTTTTCACCGCCAAACACGTGAAATCACGTCATCGACGATTCGTGACACCGACGCCAAAGACGGCATTTGCCGACATTTTTTTTTATTTTTTTTATTTATGAAAACCTACTCTGAAATAGCCCAATTTCATGTTGGCATTATTTCTTCATCCATTATTTTTTCACCTTTGTGGCGTGAGGTGGCACGGCAAGTTGCTTTACCATCTAGCGGTGAAAAGGTTAAATATGAATAATTACCTATCCTTCAAAATCCGATTCTAAATGTTCGACATCCAGCTACGGTAGCCCAGTGGTTCAGGCATGCAGCTGTCAAACGCCGGTGATGGGTTCGAATCCCGGCTCGTACCAATGAGTTTTTCGGAACTTATGTACGAATATCATTTGATATTTACCGTTAGCTTTTCGGTGAAGGAAAAACATCGTGAGGAATCCTGCAGACATCCACGAAAAAATTCAAAGGTGTATGTGAAGTCCCCAACCCGCTCTGGGCCAGCGTGAGGACTACTGCCCGTTCCCTCTCCTCCATGAGAGGAGGCCTCGTGCCCAGTAGTGGGACGTATATAGGCTCATTTTTATTATAGACGCCTTGAATGTTTTTTTTTTAAATTTAATTATTAAGATACATATTTAGTACCAAGCTAACCAGTTCATTACAACCGCACTATGAATATCAGTACCCGTCATGTCAACAACTAATTTCAAAATATTGGTATAAGTATAAGTTTCTGCCGCAAGCAACCGTTTGAATGATTTTATTGCTTCGGGGTGAACTTTTTTGGGCATTTTGGTTGCAAAACCGATTATTATTCAGAAATATATATGAAGAATTATTTTCGTTTTGTTTACATCAGTGACATTCAATGACTTACAATGTCTGTTGTCAAAAAAAACATTGCCATTAAAATAAATTAGTTCCACTGAAAATCCGCAACATAGCTAGGGCTAAATAGGAACTTGTCAGGCTTTACATTTTAAAATCATTCGTTTTGACTTGTTCAAATTATTAACCCTTTCTCTGCACATGACGCAATATCACGATATCAATAATCTTACTGTGGCACTCTTTGGGGGAGGCCTATGTCCAGCAGCGGACGTCTTTCGGCTAATATGATGACTATGAAATAATCTCATCGATACAAACATTTACTCGCCACAATGCAGAGTGGAAGAGTTTTTTTAGTACCACATTAGTGGCAGACAAGCGTATATCGTCTGATGATAAGCATTTACCACAGCCTATAGACGCTGTTTTTTTTATTATCTTTTGAGAGCTTGTTCGCACCAATCCGTAATCTGTCGATGTCGGATCCAGTAATGATATCAATAAAATCAAAATTATTTATTGGTATGATACTAAAGCAGGTGTCGTCGGATCCTATACGTGTGAACCAGCTCTAAATTGCACTCATTTTGCACTATTTTTACTTTATGTAACATCACTGTCACAATGTATTATATTTTAATAGAAAAGTGTTCAAATGGATTGCGTTTATATAGCGCGATGCGTAGATTATCCCATGTTACTTACGGAGTGGCCAAAATTATCGGTTTTAGCAACTCTGTAGGTTTTTGATTTATTTATATGAAATTTGTTTAGATACTTATTTAGATATCTATCCTATTCTATTAAACGAGCAATATTTGTGTTTATATATATACTTATATACAACGTGTTACATATTTCCCCATGGGAAACAACATATTTATTTAACCGAAAAAAAGTGCCATCCCTAACCTTTTCACCGCCAAACACGTGAAATCACGTCATCGACGATTCGTGACACCGACGCCAAAGACGGCATTTGCCGTCATTTTTATTATTTTTTTTTATTTATGAAAACCTACTCTGAAATGGCCCAATTTCATGTTGGCATTATTTCTTTATCCATATTTTTTTTACCCTTGTGGCGTTAGGTGGCACGGCAAGTTACTTTACCATCTGGCGGTGAAAAGGCTAATAACCTATCACGTCAATCAAACACAGACAAAGAATGTTCATAGATTGTTTTTACAGGAGACTAACTTTTAATTTTGTACCTAGTTTGAAAATAATTAAACTATTTTACTCCAAAAAGGTTTGCAACCTCAAGAAATATGGTGTCAATTACAGAAGAAAAAATATAGTATCAATTACCAAGTCATCTAAATAAATTTTCATCACCAATTACGTTTTACAAATAAAAGACTTATTATTATTTCGCGTGCGTGTTTCCAATTCGTCATTAATTGAGAAAAAATTGCATGTACTCTAACTCAGTTATGGTTATTGTCATTGAGCTCTCAAAGGAAATTAGATAAAAATGTAAATCACTTTCTGGGTAGTCTAGGTTTTCTGGTTTTCAGGGTTGCGTTTTCATTATGATTATTTTATGTTTTCTCTTTTTTTTGTGGACTACGGTTTTCAAATATTGCCAATGGACTCCTAAGGGACCTTTAACCCCCTTTCGGCTTTAGGACCATTTATGTAACACTTTGTATATTTGTAATCACGTTCTTGTAAACGGCTCTAACGATTTCAATAAGATTTGGAATATGGGGGTTTACGTGGTAAATCGATCTAGCTGCGTCCCATGTCTGGGAAAATTCATTATTACCGTATTTTCTCTATTGTTACCCGAGCAGAGCTCGGTCGCCCAGGGACTTATTGTTATACTTATATACTAGTTTTTCTTAGTATATAGTTATGCCACTATTCTAATTTTTGACGAAACTCAACTTCATAGGTACGGAAATGTAGATACTGACGGTATTTGCCGTCTGAAGCCGTCAATGCGGGTAGTGGGATAGCTATTTTTATATCAGCTCATAGAGCCTGAATCAAAATGCCGCGGCCTGCAGTGGCGGTCAATAGAAAATTAGACAGTAGCTGTCAGAAATGTCGGAATTAGGCCACATCAACACTGGCGCGGCCTGGCCGCGGCGGACCACAGTAAACTTGTCATTATCTGTCAAATTTACTATTGTCCGCTACAGCAGGCCGCGCCAGTGTGTTGCAGGCCTTAACCGCCACTGCAGGCCAGTCTCTAAAAGGCTTAACTTGGTATTTTTACCTCTCTTTTAATTACAAAGTACAGGGCAAACTGTATTCATATAATTAAATTATTTGACTTGTATATTATTTAACGTAGTATAATGAAAATGCAATATTGTATTATGTATAATAAATAAATAAAATGATATTTGTAATTTTTGGACTTTTTTTCATACTTTTAAACCTTGTCAAATGAAATTAAAAAAATATGTTTAAGTTCAAATATCTATTTTTATACAAACCTTATTGCTCCTAAATTAAAAAGAGCGTATAGGCAGTATTTTTGACCATCTTTTTTTGATAGTAGGTTTGATTGAATAAGGTTCTATCCGAGATTTGTCCATACTGTTTAATAACTATGATGTGGAACCGTTCGTAAAACGGAACGTATCAACTTTGTTAGGGTGACCACTTCAAAATGATCAAAACGATTGGAAGTTCCTCCGTTTGTTTTTTTTTTAATTTTCCTCAATATTGTGGCGATATTTTAGCCGGAATGCGAGTCCTTTCAATATATGACGGTTATATAATTAATTCCTTAGTTTTTATTCAATATTCGTAATTAGTTCGTCATAATGAGGTCAGGGTTGCCATGTGAAGCAGTGCGGATTCCTACATTTCCTTCCTTCCTTCCGTTTTTTTTCTATCAAATCAATCGACACCCACAGCGACAGGTGTAGAAGTAGAAGTGCGTAAACAAGTGTTTAGAAAACAATCCATTAGTAATTTACGAAGTGTTTTATTCGATTTGTGGTCAAAAACGTGCAAAACATCGTGTTGTGCTTATTTCGTACTTATTGACGGGGCGCGTGAATAATACGCAAGTAAGTGATCTTTTCAAATTACGATGTTTTCTATCGTTTCGTTAAAAATCTACATGCTTTGTTTGTTTTGATACCTTTTTATAAAAATTTAAAAATCAGTTTCTTCAGTACTGTTTAGATTATCGTATTTTTGATTGACTCTATCATGTGCCTTTAAAAAAGATCTTTAGTTTTGCTCATCCAAATAATATTTTTATGTGTTTAATGTCAAACGGGCAATCTATTTATTTTTATATTAGTTCTCTTGATTTTCGTTCTGTAATTCAACTAAGAAAATGAGATTAAATTGAAAGTATACCTAATGATTTTTGGTGAAACATTGATTTACATTAGAAAGATAAATCATATTATTGGAATATTTATTTATTTATTTGTGGGAACCTTGAATAAACACTTCAATAAATTTGTCAAGTCAATTTTCATCATCAGCATCATCCTTCTAGTTATTCCTAGTTGGGTGAAGATCAAAAAATATGCTACATAGTTAAGGCCTTAATTTAATCTACGCTTTGACTTTCTCATTTTCGTAACGACAATTACCCATATAAAATGTATGGGTAATTGTCGTTACGAAAATGAGAAAGTTAAAGCGTAGATTAAATTAAGGCCTTAACTATGTAGCATATTTTTTGATCTTCACCCAGTTATGCCCTTAACAAGCCCAGATTTGGCATATGCACTAGTTTTGTGAAAGCAACTGCCATCTGACCTTATTGGGATTAGACCGGATTCCTCACGATGTTTTCCTTCACCGAAAAGCTAATTTAATTATAGATTCCGTACATATTAAGTTTCGAAGAACTCATTGGTACAAGCCATGATTCAAACCCACAACCACCATTTGTCAGCCGCAGGCCTGAACCACTAGGCTACCATACCTTCTGTTGTCAATTAAAATTTTCTGTGTTAAATTTTAATAGGTGTATATCTAAAGGCCAATCTACATTTTTTTGTGGTGGGTTGCCATAGTTAGTATAGTTACATCAGTTTACATCTTCTCGAAGACTATAAAACTATGTTCTTATTCGGTTGAAATCCACTAAATACACGTGTTTATGACAATTTTGAACCAGTTTTATAATAAGGCATCGCTTAAGCATGTTTGGAGTCTATATTACCCAAGTCTCCTTGCAGATGTAACAAAATAAAAAGATACATGTAATCTCCAAAGTTTATTCAAAATCAAAAGTAAAGCTGCAAACGCACAGAGAGCGGTGGCGGGGCGGCACGGTGCGGTGCGGAGGCGGTACCGGCTGTAATGTTCGAGCTAATATGAAAGGATCCACACAGAGTGGCACAGCAAAAAATTATTGATGTCGAGCAAAAATGGGCAAAAAAACGTTTTTTGTATGGGAGACCCCCTTAAATATTTATTTTATTTTGTTTTTAGTATTAGTTGTTATAGCTGCAACAGAAACACATAATTTGTGAAAATTTCAACCGTCTAGCTATCGCGGTTCTTGAGTTACAGCCTGGTGACAGACAGACGGACGGACTGACGGACAGCGAAGTCTTAGTAATAGGGTCCCGTTTTTGGAAATGGAACCCTAAAAACAGGATTGAGAGCAGCAAACGAAAATACCATAGAATGCAAGCTCCTTACAAATTTCTTCACAAACGTGCCTAAAACCCGATATGTGCATGTTTGAACTAAACGGCTGCCTGGCATCGTTTTGACACCCCGCCCCCAACCCCGCATAATGGCAATGGCACCCATTCTGTGGGGCCATCTTGCGCCGCTACTTAGACTTTAACTTTGTAATAAGGTTTTTTCGTTCGATGTTTGAACGGCCAAAAAAAATTAAATAACATGATATCCGCGCTTCCGAGCACGCACTTCCATCTCGCTCATGGTTATGCTCAGTGAGAGGGAGAGAAGACCATGAACCTACGGCGCCTTAATCAACGAATACAGTATTGATCAATAGTTATGACTATGATTAGCTTGATAAGCTATCTCAAATTCCTCTCTTATCTTAACTGGGGTTCAATTATTGCCTTATCTAAGCTATTAACCTGTCTAGGATCTATAATAAATTAATAAATACCTAGATATAACTAGTACATAACATACCTAACTTACCAAGGGCGGCAAAATAAATCGCCGGTAGCAAGGTTAACAGCACGTCTACTTATCATGAGACGATTTGTCTCGCACTATCCGTCTCTTTCAAAATCCAATCAAATCAAAATAAAATAACCAAAATAACAAAAAAAGAAATTAGACAAAACAAGAACTTATAACTAGATACAAATATGGTAATATAGGTAACTAACTTCTGCCCGCGACTCCGTCCGCGTGGAACTCGTTTATATCGCAACTCCATACAAACGTTTACCCCCCCATTTCACGCCCTTAGGGGATGATTTCGGGGATAAAAACTATCCTATATCACTCTCCATCTCTTCAACTATCTCCACTTACAAAATCACGTCAATTCGTCGCTCCGTTTTGCCCTGAAAGACGGACAAACAAACACACACACTTTCCCATTTATAATATTAGTATGAATGGGTATCAATCTCAGCGTATGCTAGGCATTAGGCATGCATGGTTTCTTATTGGAACACTTTTAAAACAAGAGAGTGCGAGAAAAATCGAGAGTATGTCGCGGCCGTCTCATGATAGACGTGCAGGACGGCTCGCGAGTTGTGTCGCGGCAAGATAGACAATATGTCTCCGTCAAGTTATAACGCTTAAGGCCGAAACGCACTGACAGCGGCGGCGGAGCAGCGCGGTGCGGCGCGGAGGCGTTACCGGTTGAAATGTTCGAGCTAATAAGGTACTTTCGGGTAATAAGGCCTAACTAAGGGAGAATGTTAATAAAATGTAAAATAGCTTATTTAATGAATATATTTACATATGAACCAGTCTTAAATTTCAATTAGTATACAACCAATGCGGAAAATGGGGGTAATTCCCATAGGGTGACATACAGTGACCGGTTTTTTAAAACCCTACTAATAGGCCTTATTATAATATGGTGGTATAAAAAGGCCTAAGACGTTAACGTACTTAAATAATTGAAACAAATTTGTTGTCGAGATTAGTAATCACGTAACTATAACAAATAAGTTTATATTCATCTATTGAGATATAATATGGGTCATTGTACGGATATTTAGTACAAAATTAAATCAAAATATGCCTCTATATTAACTAGCAATCTAATTAACATGTATCGAAATAATCAGTCTCAGATCTTTACCAACATAGAAAATAACAAAAAATAGCAATTACTGCTATAAAAAAGAAAACAAAAATGTTTTTTTTTGGATTTCTCCTAAAGGCCTTATTTTACTGTAGGCAATATTATAGTATAGGAAATAGTATCTGCAGACACTAGGGCATCTTCTGACCACAATGCTCGTTTGGGAGGCAGCGTAATCGAAACTAAAAATATAACAAATAAGTTAGTCATTATGCACACTAAGTTAGTAGTATAACTTAAAATAACGAAATTCGATATATGAAGTAGGAGGATAATAAGGCCTATAAGAAATCCCAAGCCATAGAGGGCAATAAGGCCTATAGGTAAATTTTGTAGGCCTTATTCGCCACCGACCACGTGTATAAATAAAACGAAATATAAAATATTGTCATCACAATACGTTATTGAAGCTTGTATTACATTGCAAGCGTTAATTAGGGAGAAAAACTGAGTACAAATTGACATTATTAATGTAATATTATAATAAATACTCACGTCTGTTTCGGCCCGATTTTTGTATTACGAGCCACGTACTCACCTTCCGAAATGTATGAACCAATCCTGGCGGCGGGGAGCGGGGAATCTAGCCAGTTGGAACGTGTAGTTCCTTGTTTATCTGCTTGGCATCAGGGAAGCTAGCCTTGAGCACGAGTACCCGTATTTAATGCGATTTTGGTTAATTAGGCCTTATTAGCCGACAGGCCTTATTACCCGCAGGTACCTTATGAAACGATCCGCACAGAGCGGCGCGGCGCGGCGCGGTTTTCTGTGCGGTCCCTTCCGTGTTAGCTCGAACATTACAACCGGTACCGCCTCCGCACCGCACCGGGCCGCCCCGCCACCGCTCTCTGTGCGTTTGCAGCTTTAGAGAGAGACTGACCTATGATATGATATGAGAGGCTGTCCTATGATAGCCGTGCTGAGCAGAATGCACGCAGAATGTAATGGCGATAAATATGTGCTCGCACTTTCTTAACTACCGTAACCGCTCGGCCACGACTTTGGTCTTAAGCGACCTGCGACCTGCGTTTTATCTGTTCATTGAGCGTGATCCCAACTAACCACAGTGCGTTGCGCATCTCGACCGCGCAATGAACAGATAAAACGCTGGTCGCAGGTCGCTTAAGACCAAAGTCGTGGCCGAGCGGTAAAGTACATTTTATGTCTCCCCGTGCCGATTTAGGCCTAGTTCAGATGAGAAGCGCTCAACGCGCGCGCGTTATCATGTGTACGGCCAGGACAAAATGTATGTAGTGGTAAACGCGCGTTATCAAAACGCGCGTTGAGCGCTTGTCATCTGTACTAGGCCTTACCGCATACGTAGCGGGTGGTAATGGGGTTGGCAACTGTCAAATGTTTGACTAGATGGCGCCATCATAGTTTTTACCTAATCACTAGCCTTTTTCTATGGGATTTCGCTTAAACGGCTTGATTCTAAACAAGGAGATTACGAAAAAAAAAACAAGAATTTGACAGTTTTGGTAGGACTGACGGTAAAACCTATGCTGGCGCCATCTGCAAATACCTTCGCCCGGCCAACCCCATTGCTGCGACTATGGCCCGGCTCTACGTAAATGAGCTAAAAATTAAAATAAAAGTCAAAGTTAAACGAAATACATCATCATCATATCAGCCCAAAGACGTCCACTGCTGCTGGACATAGGCCTCCCCCAAAGAGTGCCACAATGACCGGTCCTGCGCCACCCGCATCCAGCGGACTCCCGCTACCTTTACAAGAACAAATATACTTACCGGGATTCGAACCTAGGACGTCCAGCTTCGTAACTTGCACGTGTCGTCGCGTTCCAGGCCGTGGCTACACGTGTATTGAACCTATGTCTGCCATTCCGGCCAAGCATTTGGCTGGGTTTTAGGATGACATTTTGCAACCCCAGAACTGTAGGCGGGCTATTAAAATTTGAATGGCCTTTTCGATAAAGAATTGACCTTTTGAGCGCTATATTGAATGTATGCAATAGTAGTCAAGTCAAGTCACTCATACACTTCGCCATTGTAATGTCAAAATCTAATTTGAACCTCAAACACACAAGAAGCTACGGTTCAAGCATGCGGCTGTCAAGCGGTGGTCTGGGTTCGAATCCCGGCTCATACAGATATATCGCCATCAGATATATCGGAGCGGCCAAAGTGGTCACAAGTATCTGAAAACGTATCTAATGCTTCGACAATAAGAACATTAGATAAGAAGTTTAAGTGTCACATCAGTAGGTATAACAAACACCGACTTATTTGTGAGCGCACTATTCGCCAACAAACTGATCTCAGTTTGGAGAAATTTGTTGTATACCTACCACATAAGTACATTTTTGAGATAATAAAAAAAAAATATATATATTGACGCGTTCAGATCTTTGTGAGCACTTTGACCGCTCCGATATATCTGATGGCGACTGTACCAATGAATTTTCGAAACTTATGTACAGAATATCATTCGATATTTACCGTTAGCTTTTCGATGTAGGAACACATCGTGAGCAAACCTGCATATATTTGCAAGGGGACCAAAAACCTATCAAGTTACTTCCCGTTTACCTAGAGTCATGACATTTATATTATAAGTTGTTTAGCCTACAAAGGCATGCGGCTGTCAAGCGGCGGTCGTGGGTTCGAATCCCGGCTCGTATGAGTTGAGTTTTTTGGAACTTATGTACGGAATATCATTTGATATTTACCGTTAGTTTTTCGGTGAAGGAAAAACATCGTGAGGAAACCTGCATACATCCACGAAGAAATTAAAAGATGCATGTGAAGTCCCCAACCCGCTCTGGGCCAGCGTGGGGACTGCCCATTCCCTTTCACACATGAGAGGATGCCTGCGCCCAGCAGTGGGACGTATATTGGTGAGGATTTTGACACACAAGGCAAGAAGGGCCACTCCTTTGATCTTTACAAAAGGCGCTTTTTTCTCAGCCAAAACATTAAGATTTATGGCCCTCTGACGACGAAGTCGACGTTCATCGCTACAAGTACATGCCGGTTCCCCAACGTTGGGGCACCGGCATGTACTTGTAGCGATGAACGTAAATCGGGGAGTGTCCCGCGCCTGATACAAGGTAGATTATAGAGAAAATGCCCTTACATCCAATATTTGACAGCTGTCATGCCAGTACAATTTGTGTCATCATAAGCCATCATTGACGTTTATAGTACCGGGATGACGGCTTATAAAATAATCTAACCATTGTTAGTGGTGTGATTATGTTGTCATTGGCATTAAAAGGGTTAACTTTGTGTTTTAATATTTAGGTGTCTAAAAAGGTACATGACAAAATAACTTAGACCGACTTGCCAGGACCTGTCTCAGGTTAGGTCACCCACAGAGTATCATTGAACGGGTAATTATTCGCGGCTGCGCGGGCGGCGATTTAGGCAATGGCCAGTATACACGCATTGGAGTTTAGATTTGGGGCACGATATTACGGTCACCGATTGCAAAAAAAGTTAAATATTCCAAGCAGGTATAAGTAACGTATTCTTTTTATACATAAATACCGGTACTTAATTTCGGTTTCTCGCTTATCATTACATATTTTTTAAGTACCTATTGCAATTGACTTATCTAATGCTAGCTTCGTTTAGCCGTCACCCCCATTTCATCTCCTTAGGGGATGATTTGCGGGATAATAACTATCCATATAGGATAGTTTTTATCCTGCAACATCCTTACCAGAGACTCAAACTATAAAATATCATCTATAGGTTCAGCGGTGTGAAGAGGTAACCGACAGACAGACAGACTCACTTTCGCATTTATTATATCGGTATGGATTCAGCGTCATTACTTAATATCATTTTGGAATACTAATATATTGCTATAATTTAAAGGTATACATATGCGAAGTCCCCAACCCGCACTGGGCCAGCGTGGGGACTACTGCCGGTTCCCTCTCATCCATGAAAGGAGGCCTGTGCCCAGAAGTGGGACGTATATAGGCTAATGTATGTATTTTTACGTCGCACCTGGCCATAATGCGAGTTTTAGGTACTGCACGCTGCGCGTACGGTAAAACTCGCATTGTGGCCAGATGAAGACGTAAAACTTTGTACTCAACACGGGCGGTAATTCGTAAAGCCCCAGAGCGCATATTTATGGCCCTCACCTTCGGTTCGGGCCACAAACACCTGCGATCTGGGGCATTCACGAATTCACCGCCCTAGTTACGTAATGTACTATTAACCTCCGACGCAAACAGAGGGGTGATATAAGATTAACGTGTCTGTGTATCTGTGCGTCTGTGTATCGGTCTGTGATGGACCGATTTTAAAGCGGCTTTTTTGTGTCATAGATAATTTTATCCCGAGTGTTCTTAGCCATGTTTCATGAAAATCTGTTCAGCCGTTTTTGAGATATTGGACCTTTGAAATGAACATGTCGGGGGTTTTTTAATATTGGAATAGCTTATGGTGCGCTGGGCTGCGGCATATCGGAGTGTTCTACGATGGCGCGTTTATCGGTATTACGCCATAAAAATGTCCTATTAAGATGGGGTTGGACACCCATTCCATTATCACTTAATTAAGGGCATGCTATTAATAGACTTAATAGAGTTAAGTACCAGTCCCTGACAACAGGATGTGAGCGTTTAGTTAACAGGATTTATCTAAAGTGTAAGTAATTATCGTTTTAACTGATGAAAGTTAACTTTGGCCGCTAAGGCTATACAGAGTGTGGCCTGTAAAAGGAGCAAATAGTGAAAGGGTTGATTCAATATAATCCAGTTGTTTTTTTAATTAAAAAAAGTACAAAAGGAATCCATTTTCAAGTAAATGTATGTGTGGGTTCTTTGAGGGATAAGATTTACTTGTCCCGCGGACAAAGCGCGTAAAAGCTAGAAAATCTGTTGGGGTGGTAACTATACGTATATCGTTATAAGAAACCCAATTGGGAATTGCGGCATATCGGTTCAATTCTTATTAGATTGGACAGTGTGGCTACGGAAGGGAGAATTTTATAAAGATTTATGCCCAATGCGCTCAGAATGTCCAATTACCGACGATTCTAATCTAATTGGTAACTCAATTATTAATCCATTGACCTCTTTGTGTGGCGCTTCACACAATTCCTTAGTTTACAAAAGGCGATATTACTTGACATTTCATGTTTACTTACGCCTTTATGTTACTAAGGGTGAAATCAGTACCAACTTTCGTATGCAGCTCGTAAAAAAATAACTGACCTTTTGACGTAGTTAATACCGGTAGTTTTTTATTATAGTCAACTGCAGAAGTAAGTTTGTGCTCAACTACATTTGAAAAGCGTTAACTCTTCAAATTTGGACAGGAGACCCGAACGGAATCGTAATGACGGAACCATATTGATATTGATGACCGTTTCCTATCACCATTGCCAGTTTTCGTAGCCGTCGCACCGCGCGCGAATGTGTTCCTATTTTGAAAAATACTGGCCAGTGTTGCGCAATGTTTGTTTATGGTTATCTTAGTTTTTTCCGAGCAGACTAACGCGTGCCATACTGCCATAGTTTTTTTTCTATTTTTAATAGTGTTGTGATGTGACTGCGTTTCTGGCTGGCTGGTGCCGTATCCGTTTAAATATTATTAATACAAAAAACTTAAACTTATTGAAATCTTATTTTACTTATAGCGTTATGGGCTTCATAGATTTGCTGCAAGTGCAATGCAAGTAGCTTTTGTATGGATTCACACTAATAATGTTAATGAATCAATGTGTAAACAGGCCCTTAGACTATCTGCCGTGTAAAGGCTATTAAACAAGTCTTATGGCCTTATTCATGAACGTCCATCAACCATATTTTAACTAAAATGTCAACAACATCAATTTGGCGCCGTGTGAACCTTTCATTGTCTTATTTCTCACTTTACATAACTACTTAATATAATCTCAACAATTATATCTAAGTGGCTGTCTCGTCTCCCGTTACCTAACCATTGCTGAAAGCAGACAGAAAAAGACCATCAGAGGCCGTTGAACCCTCTTGGCGGCAATCCAAGATGCTCCAAACAAAACAATTGGCAAAAACTGCATGTGCATAGACAACATAGATGAGTGTACGCAATATAGATGAAGAGTGATGGTGGGAATGAGGTGTGAAAGCTGTTGCGCGATTTGTACACAACTACAACCCTGTTTTTCCCCCTTTGGTGAATTACGGGATGAATAGTATACATGGTGAAATTGAACACGTGATACAAATTAGCAATATGTTATTCTAACTATGATTCTGAACAACTTTTACTATGGGATCAACTTTGTACAAGTATTATGCCAAAAAAGACTTCATTCATTTTCGTCAGTTGACCGGTTTCGTTAGTCCCATCCCATATTTAAAAAAACATTTAAATCAGACTAAGGTCCATCTGTCAAACAATGAAATCTTATTACTAGTGTTAGTATGTCATAAAAATGAAGACTTAACTAAACAATACCGGCATGCAGTCTCTGCCAGCGGGTGATCATGGAGCCATTTTCGCGTTCCGAATGCTGCATATAGACCCAACTTTGTGATACGGCTAAAGATCCAGCTATTTCATACACTATACTCGTAAAAGTGTCTCCCAAAAAGTGTCTGTGTGTGTGTCCAAAGCCTCGATTGACAACAAAGTAGTTTACTCACATAATATATCGGTAATGTGTATGTTGTGCTCTACATTGTATAGCACTCTACATCTACATAGTCGAGTGCAAAGGAAGCTCTGATTGCGATTCGTTGTGCTTTTGTTTTAGAGTGCGCGGGATATATTTAGGTCGGGTCTGATTAAAGTACGCTCAAGCGCGGCATTTTCTTAATATCATCTTCAAGATTACACTTTCAGTTCACTTACTAGCTTACTTCACGAATGCAGACACCGTAGCTTTTGGACGCTTGCGATTCCAGAACCACAAGCGCGTTGCCGACATTTTATTGATTTGAGGATTCGTTGTGTTGTTAGCTAGAGCCGAGCGCTGGTCCCTCACTCTGTACACACATCCTCTTAAGCTCCTATATTATTCACTAGCTTTTGCCCGCGGCTTCGCCCGCGTAGTAAAAGTAATTTTCCAATAATTGTTGAATTGCTACGCCGCCAACTAACCTACTACTACTAACTTCCCCTACTAATAACCCTTCGTCATAACCCATTATGGTAAATTAATTTTTATTTACTATTATATTTATGCCCGTGTGGTGGCAGGTTAGAATTTCACCACCCTCTTTCTTCCCGAGTGTGTCGTAAAAGCAGGGTTGAAGTGTGTCGTGGGTGATGGGCTAACAACCTGAGCAATATCCCTTTTTGTCGATCTTTTATACCCACATTTATGCTAAAAGTGGCTCTGGAACATAAAGTTCATGTGCTCTGCCTGCCCCTTTTGGGAATAAAGGCGTCAATGTATGCATGTATGTACGTATTTCTGTTATTAAATTTACAATCATGATTAAGGAGAATCTGTCCTCTGGAATAAAAGCTACTTTATGTTCATGAACATTAATGTTGAAATACCAAAATATCTCCACGAATGTTAAGTCAAATTTGTGGCCTGGACATTGCTATAGGCTTGTTTCCTAAGATGTTTTTTGTATGCTTTTCGAACCAGTGTTTAAAATAAATACCCAAAAATTTGTTTTAATTTAACGGCGGCCAAAATGCTTAACATATTAAAAGTAAGCACATCTTCGTGCAGCACCTTGAATGTACTTATTACGGATGCAGGCACTTTCCCAATGTCTCCTACCCTCCCGTCCCGCCGCGCCGCCCGCACTCGCCTAGGTACCGATTGCTGACGATCGAGATGGCACCGAATACAAACTTTAAATCTATAACCCTATATAATGCGGGTCTCGTTCCATACCTCAAAAGCAAAAATTGAACCCTTATTTATAGGATCACGTGTGGCTGTCAGTCCGTCTGTTACAACCGATTTGCTACGAAAAAAACTGGACCGATTGAATTGCAATTTGGCACAAATATTTTCATGAATTTTCATGTCCACAACATTACATTTCAAAATCTATGTGATTTTCGTTATTAACGTCCCAAAAAACCATTATAACAACGCCCATATTGATATTTAGACGCCACGTTGGAATGTAAAATCGTTGTTGTTTTCCTAATCAGCGACCCGATAAACCATAGAAACAATAGATGCCGATGTTGATTTTCAGATTTTGTCACCACATGTCTCCTTTTAGGGGTTGAATTCTCAAAAAACCGGAAACACTTGTTTACTCATTTATCGTTAGGAATTATCCTGTGAATTCTCGAATAAAATTGTCTAACTAATCTTTTTTCTCCATACAAACTTTGGACCTCCTTTTCCTTTAGGTGTAATTGATTTCAAAAACGCTGAAAGCACTTTATTTGTAATTTAATAAGTAATCTGTCCACAAAGTTTTAAGTACGTAGTAGCTAAAAATAAGTTTCCCTTATACAAAATTTGGACCCTCATTTAACCCTCTTAGCGGTGGAATTTTATAAAACGCTGAAATTACTTTTTTTGTATCCTAATAAGTTATCTTCCTACAAAGTCTCAAGTCTGTAGTTCATTAAATAATGTTTCCCCTCCACAAACATTGCATCCCTATTTAACCCCCTTAGGGGTAGAATTTTCTAAAACGCTGAAAGAACTTTTTTTGTATCTTTATAAGTAATATCCCTACAAAGTTTCAAGTCTTTAGTACAAAAAATCATATTTCTCCCATACAAACTTTGCACCCCTTTTTAACCCCCTTTGGGATAGGATTTCCAAAAGTCCCGTCTTATCCCTTGCCTACGTCATTAAAGGAAGTTCTGGTGTAAATTTCTTGTTTGTAGTCCCAGTTGTTTTGAATACAAACTTTGCACCCTTATTTAATCTCCTTAGGGGTGGAATTTTAAAAACGCTAAGGATATTTATATTTGTATCCTAATAAGTAATCTTCGTACAAAGTTTCAAGTCGCTAGTTCAATAAATAATGTTTACCTCATACTAACATTGCACCCCTATTTGACCCCCTTAGGGGTAGAATTTTCTAAAACGCTGAAAGAACTTTTTTTGTATCTTTATAATTTATATCCCTACAAAGTTTCAAGTCTCTAATACAAAAAATAATGTTTCTCCCATACAAACTTTGCACCCCTATTTAACACCCATAGGGACAGAATTTCCAAAAATCTTGTCTTATCCCTTGCCTATGAAAGGAAAATCTGGTGTAAATTTCAAGTTTCTAGATACAGTAGTTTTTAATTTAAATTTTGCACCCCTATTTAACCCCCTTAGGGGTAGAATTTTATAAAACGCCGAAAGTACCTTTTTGGTATCAATAAGTAATCCTCCTACAAAGTTTTAAGTCTCCAGTTCAATAAATAATGTTCCCCCATACAAACTTTGGACCCCCATTTCACCCCCTTAGGGATAGCATTTCCAAAAATCCTGTTCTATCCCCTAACTACGTCATAAAAAGAAGTTCTGGTGTAATTTTCAAGTTCCTAGTCCCAGTAGTTTTGAATACAAAATTTGCACCCCTATTTAATCCCCTTAGGGGTGGAATTTTCTAAAACGCTGAAAGAACTTTTTTTGTATCTTAATAAGTAATATCCCTACAAAGTTTCAAGTTTCTAGTACAAAAAATAATGTTTCACCCATACAAACTTTGCACCCCTATTAAACACCCTTAGGGATAGAATTTCCAAAAATCCCGTCTTAACCCTTGCCTACGTCATAAAAGGAAGGTCTGGTGTAAATTTCAAGTTTGTAGTCCCAGTAGTTTTGAATACAAACTTTGCACCCCTGTTTAACCCCCTTAGGGGTGGAATTTTGTAAAACGCTGATAGTGCTTTTTTTGTATTCTAATAAGTAATCTTCCTGCAAAGTTTCAAGTCTCTAGTTCAATAAATAATGTATCCTCTATACAAACTTTGGACCCCCATTTCACCCCTTTAGAGGGTGAATTTTGAAAAATCCTTTCTTAGTGCTCCCCTACACCTTATAAGGAACCTACGTGCCAAATTTGGAATCTCTAGACCCAGCGGTTTGGGCTGTGCGTTGATATGTCAGTCAGTCAGTCAGTCAGTCAGTCAGTCAGTCAGTCAGTCAGTCAGTCAGTCAGTCAGTCAGTCAGTCAGTCAGTCAGTCAGTCAGTTTCTTCTTTTATATATTTAGAAGATATTGCGAATTAAAGGGTTAACTAAAGATTCTCTGTTACTAATCAGACCGAATGTTTACAACCTCTGCAGTTCAGTAATAAACTTGTGTCATTAGTTTTTCTAAAGTTCCACCACCTGATTATATCAAATGTAACTCCTTGCATATAAACCGAAGTTCCAAGTATCACCCGTTTGCAATCTCAATCAAGGACCAAATGTTGTCAACCCCGCCACTTCAGAAATAGAAAACTGAACTGGTAAACGGAGTGTCCGAGGGATCTCGTGTTATTTATGTCGCAATAAAATCAACAGGTCGCTGGAAATGTTTACCATCGCTGCTTCTGCAAGTTCCTATGCTATTCTTAGTCTCTATGGTTTGAAACCAATAAATTGCACAATCAGATGAGTTGAAAATGCGATGGTAGCCTAATGATTCATTATGCGGAGTCAAACGGCGGTCGTGGGTTGCAATACTTCGAATCCCGGCTCGTGCCAATAAGTTTTTCAGAATTTATCAATACATTTGCAAGGGGACCAAAAACCTATCAAGTTACTTCCCGTTGACCTAGAGTCATGACATTTATTTGTAAGTTGTTTAGCCTAGTGGTCGTGGGTTTGAATCCCGGCTCGTACCAATGAGTTTTTCGGAACTTATGTACGGAATATCATTTGATATTTACCGTTAGTTTTTCGGTGAAGGAAAAAGATCGTGAGGAAACCTGCTTACATCCACGAAGAAATTCAAAGGTGTATGTGAAGTCCCCAACCAGCACTGGGCAAGCGTGGGGACCCGTTCCCTCTCAGCCTGTGCCCAGCAGTGGGACGGATATAGGCTGATTTATTATTATTATTATACAGGGTGGAAATAGATTTTGGGTCAGTGAGGGCAGGTACCAGATCCCGTGTGGCTAGGCGAAAATGGTCTTAGGAAGGTCTTAGGAAAATGGTTTACAGATTTTGGAAAAAACATACAAAGTGCGAGAAAATGGTCATTTTTGACAAACTTTTTTTGATGCCAATCGATCCCATTCCTGTCCAGAATCAAAAGCTTGTATGGGACCAAAAAGCCATAAACCGAGAAAAACTTTCCCCATACAATTTGTATGAAAAAAACCAACTACCTACGCTTAATTACTCTTCCTCCGCTAATCGCATCGCGGTGTCAAGATATATTTGTGGGTGAGCGTTGAGGTGAGCTTAAAACAAGTTACAGAATAGGGCCAGGTTTTCTTTTGTTTTGTTCTTGCCGGCTTTAGCTGGAGATTTTGGCTGTCTCTGGATGGACGCCAGTACGGGGCCACCCGATAGAACAATGGTGGCAGATCCCAGGCTGAATCTAGTGAATATAGTAAATATGATGGTAGTAACATAAATTATATAACGTGCGTCTAGCATGAGTGCCAGACATCGAGTTCAACGGCCGCCGCCGTCAAACAAACCGCACGCGATTAAATCGGATCACAAGTTGTAATTAATCTTAGACGTTTGGGGCTTGAGGTTTCGTTATATTGCTTGACATGTCTCAAATATAATATATTATACTGAATATTTTCTTTTCTTAAGTCATCCTCCTAGCGCTATTCCCGGAAAAGCCCCCAAAGGAGCCCGGGGTCCGCTTTGACACCTAATCCCAAGATTTGGCATAGGCACTAATTTTACGAAAACGACTGCCATCTGACCTTCCAACCCAGAGGGAAAACTAGACCTTATTGGGATTATACCGGTTTCCTCACGATGTTTTCATTCACCGAAAAGCTAACGGTAAATATTCCGTACATAAGTTCCGAAAAACTCATTGGTACGAGCCGAGATTCGAACCCACGACCGCCGCTTGACAGCCGCATGCCTGAACCACTAGGCTACCGTAGCTCTCCGATTTTCTTTTCTTAAGTATATACAAGATAAATAACCAAATCCTTTTGCCTTCAAGTCTTCCACGTTCCTAACTGCGAGGTTGATTATCTGTTTGGATAAGGGGCTCCCGTCAAAAATCAACGAAATTTAGTAGTTTTCATCTCGACACTCGTCCTCGGTTTATTGAAGCTAATAGCTTTCCAGGTGCAGATATGGGAAAGTATGATTCCTGTTTAACATTTTTGATATGGAATAACTTGAAAAATGTTAATACATAATTAATTGTCAATTTTTAAAGGTCTGTAAAAATACACAACCCGACACCTCTAACTCATTAAAACTTTTATACACCCGAAACTCATACCTACTCATACATACTGAACTTACCTATAATTTTGATTTGCGTTTTTGTAATGTTACTTATTAACACTAAAGCTATAGCCAAAAAACCAGTTTTTTGGCCTGAAATTGTTCAACTTCGATGCCAAATATCCCGAAAACAATGAACTTTGAAGTAAATATGGGATACTATATTGCTTAAAGCCGTTCTTGTTAATATAATAATCTACAAAAAACATTAGAAAACTAAGGGATTCAGATCGCATGTCATTGGCGTATGGGAGCCCCTTAAATAAATATGTAAAGCAATCAGTTCACATTGGAATGTCAGCAGGACGCAGCTATGCGTTACAGGGAGAGGGCTATAATTCGATCTCGTTCGTTTATATAGCTGCATCCTGCCAACGTTGGCCCAATGTAAACCGGCATATGAGTTAGAGGTGGGCCGAGCCTTAAGTGGCCTTTAGTTTAGACCTGGCTGAATACAGTGGACTTAGGGCCACCCCACACCTGGCGTCTTTCGAGCGTCGTCCCATAGTAAACCGTCCCCCCAACCCACCTCGCCTCGCCCCTCGCTCGCCCGCTTACTATGGGACGACGCTCGAAAGACGCTCGAAAGACGCCAGGTGTGGGGTGGCCCTAACTGGAAGACTCGCTCGAGCCGGCTGGGCTATCGCGATTCGCCTCAGTAATTTTAGCCCTAGCTAACTTTAAAGAATCGAATCCTCAAGCCTCGGGCATGAGCTCACTAATAACATTACGAAATAAAGATCTCGTTTCGCTGGTTCTCAAAGAATGATAACTATAAAGAAATTGCACGTAGCTTAGGTATATAATTCATTATTCTAAGTTTCCCACGTTGCAGTCCTGGTATTTATCACCTGAGCACATCGAACGGCCTTGGGCTCGTTTCTGATGTGACCAAATTGCTAAATAAACATATCGGCCAAATTTATATCTCACGATTTACGCAGATATTAGCGACGACGACCATAATGATATGTGTAAACAGAGCATAGGTACGAGTAGATGTGTAACGAGTTTAGTAGTACTAACTTAGTCGGTGCTGAAAGTCTCTACAGAAAAAAATTGGTCAGCAGTGTCAGCACGTCGGACGGCCGCGACATACCTCTTGTTCTAAGTGTTGTAATAAGAAAGAGACTGAAAGTGCGAGAAAAATCTAGAGTATGTCCCGGCCGTCTCATGACAGACGTGCTGAGCTTAGACCCTTCATACGCAACACTTACAACTGTTGGGAACTTTCTTAACCGACTTAAAAAAAAGGAGGAGGAGGTTCTCAATTCGGCTGTATTTTTTTTTTCAATGTTTGTTACCTCAGAACTCTGTCATTGATGAGCCGATTCGAATTTTTTTTTGTTCGTATGTATATACTTCCAGGTGGGTCCCATTTTTTTCAAAATTCAGTTAGATGATGAGATCCATGGGGAATTGAGGGGACTCCTCAATTTTTAGTTGAGACGGTATTTTTCCTTTTATTAATTTTTGTTTGTTACTTTCCGTGTCCTCACCAAATGGACCCTGCGGAAGACCAGCGCTGGCTGCAAAGCTAGTACATGCTGAGCTGGGTCCATTTCGTGGCAAAAATGTGTTTTATTTTTTATTATTATTTCTTTTAATCGATGTTGTGTTTGTCACGAATAAATGTTTTGATTTGATTTGATGATTTTGATTTGATTTATTAGGCACGCGTGTAATAATTTTGGTATTTTCTGCTATAGCTCGTGTATTTATATCCGGAATCATAAATTTGGTGGCGAGGAATTGATGATGAAGACCACAGATGACTTATCGAATTCCTCAATTATGTACTTAAAAGTGCAAAAGTACGTCACAGGTTCTGATAAGATTCCGTTGAAAAGGAACTAATGAAGTGCCGTTGGTCATGATCTTGGGGAATCGATGGAAGTCCTCAAATATTATCGGCCCACATACAGCGATTCGGTTTTTGTCTATAGTAATCAACGCATTTGCTATCGGAAACCAGTTCATGTGGTAAATTGTAAAAAAAAATAGGAAATGTTCTCGTGGCTTGGCGAAGTACTAAATTGAAGTCGGTTAAAACTTTGTTTTTGAAGTAAATTATTTAACACAAAAACCATAGCTGTGGTTTTCCACCAAGGACATATTCTTGAACACGCACATGCACACGATAAGAAGTAACCATAATATATAATTCGATTAAAACAAATATCGTCAAATAGTCTTCTCGCAGTCGCCTCGCATTATCTAAACGCAACAGAGAACTTTGCCAAAATTACTAAATAGCGACGACACAGCCAAGGAAAAACGGCAAATAGAAAACCCAATTTCAGTACTCGATATTCAGAGCTACGGAGCACTTCATTCGTGTATAAAATAAACTTTTATGTCTCATTCCCCGTACGATCTCGTACTATAATTAACTTCCCGAAATACTGTGTTTTCATGATTTCGACCAGTAGCGGTGTTATTTTAGTGTTCGTCTGACGCACCGTACAGGACTCCCGACGCGTGCTCGACAATCTTACGGTGCCTTTTAAAAAGATAATTAAAAACTAAAACGGAACGTCAGTGTCTATGGTTGATTTTTGTGACAAGTGTCTGTCAGTGGCCAGTGTGAATTTCGAAATGAAGACGGAACAGGAAGTTTTAAAATGGAACGACCCGAGTCATTTCACTTTCGTCAGCCCGCGAAAGTGGCCAGTTTGTGTGATCTTCGAAATTCGAATCTCCTTGGCGCATTTGTTATGTTTTTATTTATAACCGAATATTGTGATTTATTCCCGATTGCTGAAGGGAGAGAGGAATATTTGTCCATTTCTCTGGCACGTTTTATTCACAAACCGTTGGACAGAATTTGATTCTAAGGTGTCGTTTCCATTTCAACTGAGAAAGGATCGGCGGATGATGATGATAATGAGTCGGTACTGTGATTTGATACAGTCGGGTTTTGTCAATTCTTTTGACTTCACTTATTGCACGCATAATTTGTCCAGATTAGGATTCAATGCACAATGTATAATTAATTATTGATGGCTTCAGTATTGCATTTATGCATTGCATGAATTCCTGAATCTAAGTTAAGAACCAATTTTCAGTTTACTATAACAGTTTCATTGCGACTTGCGGCCAGGGCGATACTTTATACAACGGAAACGTTATAATGACTATTTAGTCACTACAAAATAGTAACATTTCTATGTCATGACGCATCATGGACGCGTTTGATGGGACTATGGAATTTTAAGTACTTTTCGATGCCAAAACATTCCTGTTGCGAGGGTCTTATAGCTGGCGACCTTTATCTTGTTATCTTATTTAGATGAGGGCCCTTTCGGGTACACTTCGACCCAGTGGAATCTTTTGCGCAGTTGCTCCCTCCTTTATGCCTACTCCCAGGCTCGCTCCATCATATCCACAAAACGGACGGAGCACCTTAAATTCCTTTGGTTGCCATTACCAAAGTAATTCATTCTTTGTCTGCCGAAGGCGTGACATTCACACATTAAGTGTTCCATAGTCTCATCCTCCTCGCCACACATTCTACAGTCTAAATTGTCCCATAGTCCCATCTTGACCCCGAAGTGACCTGTGAACACCCCAGATATAATTCTGAGTTACCTCCTGCTGAATTTCCAGAGTTTTTGGTCCAGCCTGAGTCCACTCCTTCTAAATATGAAGAGCTTAGAGTGCCTTAAGCCAGCCTCATTGGTGTTTCGCTTTGGCGTAGGCTTTTAAGGCCGATGTTATGGTTCCCTGCGAGTCCCTTAAATAGTTTTGGACCCACAAAGTGATTTGTAGATCCCCCTTCTTGCAAGCTCATGTGCTCTTTCGTTGCTGATGAAGCCCTCGTGCCCTGGTATCCAAACTAGTTGCGTTGCACCTTATGCTGGCGACCTTTCCTCACCAGACTCCAAACTCAGCACCACTGTTTAGTATTTTTGTTTTGAGAGTTTGTTGACACTTTCGTCCTTTGCATATTGTTCATAAAATGCATCATTTTCGTATTTCCTCATTCTAATCTGTCGTATTTCAGGTGGCTTTGGCCGTTGTCCAAGAGATAGAATATTGCGTCACGCTAGATATAACGATATAGCAGTTGCAGCCGTGCAGCCCTTCTGACAGGATTTATGTTTGCATTTGACACGAGTGCAACTGTTGCGACGTCGGGACTCAAAATAATGTTTTTAAAATAACGGTTAGGTTGTTCTTTTTCGCTTTGGCGCCCTTTCGGGGCAACGACAATTAAAATGAAGCTTTTTTATTTCACAGCTTGGAAAAGACTTTTATTACTCTAGTTTTATTGGTAGTTGAATAGAATAAGGAATGTTAGGCTGGCAAACACTGTAATATAAATGTTACGCTGGTAAAACTGAAATAAATAAATTAAAAAGATATGAACTCGTCAATGGATTAGCTAAGGAGTGACGACATAAATGCACAGAATGGCATATCGTCGCAAGAATCTTCAGTTTTAATTAACTATTAGTATTTATGATGTTGACAGTTCTCAAATCATATTGATTCTGAATGATTTCGACTGTGTTCAGGGATTTTCGTGCGATTAGCCAAAGACCAGCGTATTATATATTGCATATTATATTATATTGCATTTATTTGTTGATTCACGATCTAAAGCCTAAACTCATCTTCGTACGTATGCAAAATTTCACGGCGATTGGTTGCATTGCATCGATATCTAGAAAGCGGAACAACCTCCTTTCGCTATTAATACCAAAGATATATGTTTAACATAATCCTATCCAGTATAAAACGAGCAATATTTGTGATCACGTTCTCTAAAACGGCTCTAACGACTTTGCTGAAATTTGTAATATAGCTACCCTTATTTCAAGCGATTTAAATATACGTAGGATTTGACCGCTCAGTCCTCGGCCGGTTACAGGGCCGAAAAATTGATCTAGCTAGGTCTAGGGGAAAATTAGTTTTCTCTATTTTCACCCCAGCAGAGCTCGGTAGAATAATAATTAGGAGGATGGTTATGGTTATTTGCCGAAAGAAGGAGAGGAAATGCATATTCGTGTTTGTTTTGTTGGTAGCTAAGCCCGTTGTACTGGAGGATTTCGGTCTTCGTGTTTATAAATGGAAGCGCTCGCTGACGATTCTTTGTCGGCGTGGTTATTTAGTAACGTTGTAGGTTTTTATCGGTTATTTTATAATATATGTGAAGTACGTAAACATAAAGACTTCAACATGTACCTTTTACTTAATCGTCATATTCTGTCCAAAACTCGAGAGTATATCCAAAATTAAAATATGTTTATGTCCGATTAAAATACTACTGAACGTTCAACTATCTTCGTTTCGTCCGGATTCGTGTTACAAATATAGATTTGTATGACTCACGCGATTGTTCAAATGTATCTGCGGCAATTTCAACAATATCTACACGAGTTTGAGCCCTCTTCCCCAGTCATACGTACTACAACGTATACTTTTTATTGGGAGTGCGGATTATGTCTTCCGCATTTTTACTTTCGTAATAGATTAATAAGATTTGGATCGATTTTACTGTCTCTATGGTTACATGTTTCTCTTTTTATTTTTGTTCAAGGTTTGCCTTTGCCGCCTATGTTTTTAGGAAATTATTAGGCTTATTCATGAAAATGGTAATTGCCTATGCAACTAGTAAATATCTAGGCATGATGTAAATAAGGAAAAAAAACCGTTTGCAGTAGCAGCATTCAATTTTATCCCGACTGACTGCGTTATTTTTATAATATTCGATTTTCACCAAGTGGCTTTTGTTTTTCTTGGTTGGAAGTAGGTATAACATTCAACAGCTGTCTGTTGTGTTTTGTTTCAAACTTCTTTTATCTTAAGTCTCCAGTCTAAACTCGTTTCTAAAAGAAAATTTTAATTTTCTATCACTGCGTTGATACTCAAAATAAACATCCACAGATGCATTTCTCGCATTGTGCATCCAGCTTTTTTTTACGGCTTCTAAATTTGAACGTGGCCACGCGCCAGTCTCGGCGCATGCGTTCTCCAACGAGCACCATTCGAATTACGAATATTCGGATTCCTTTTTCGAATATTTCGAATTCCTTTGCGTCGCCTTTTTTGAAATTGGTAAATATGAAGTGACACTGTAAATAACGATCCGTTTTACGCAAATAAATCCGCTTGTTTGCTTTGATAGTCTAATATTTAGGCATTTTGGCGATTTTCTTTGTTATCATTATCATTAATATTTAAATTATCTATCCATTATAACTTTTTTAAACAGAGCCCATGCGTTGAGTCCTGGTCGGTATCGGCCACAGACACTGTTCCAAATTTAACCTCGTTCATTGTTCAAATAAAGAATACCAATTATCTAATGGTTACTGATAACTGGCCAGTGTTTAGTGAATTGTGAAAGACATTGGACCATAGACAAGTGTTGTGTTTTTTGAGACAAAGGTTTTAGTGTTAATGATTGCTGAGGATTTTCCAAGTGAAAATGGGGAAAAAGAGAAAAAATAACACTAAGAGAGGAGGGAACCGATTTTTTCGGTGGATCAGGAGGTAATATTTTTCCGTAATAGTTTTGTGTGTTTCGGTGTGTTTAACAAAGAGTGTAATTAACCATCAAAATGTGGAATAACTGAATATAAATCCACTCTAACTATAAATCCGGGAAGACCGCAACAATTAGTGAAATCGCTACATAGACCACGGGCAACCAGACCTGAAGTTTAAAGCTCGATTCCCACTAGTTCAACTTGGACAATGTTCGACCGAATGTAATGTTTCGACGAATATTTAGACTTGGCTTGGCTTTTCCAGAAACAGCAAACTTTTGAGCATTTTTATACCTGATTGTAAATAAATTGCTATTCCTGGACGAGCCCAAAAAACGATTTTAATCATGCTGTTTTCTTTTTCCTCCTTAAGATATTATTACATTATTAGGTACTATTTCATCGAAGTTCATCATTCACAAAGAAATGGACTTATCCAGTCATTTGTAGAAACGCATTCGTTTAAATTACTAATGTGCCGAGGGAAAGTATTAAGTGTATACTTATAGCGATACTTCACCAATAGAAATCGCGTGGTAATCTCAAAATTTCCTACAGACATAGGTATACCTACCTAATGACAACTTTATTAAATTCTTCTGAAAGTTTCCTGAAGTTTCTCATATTTTTGGGAACTTTTCGCAACTTGGCTTATGGCATTAAATCTGCCTTTTCTACCATAAGTTCTTCTTGTCTGCGACAAAGATTAAATAAACAAACTTGCACATCTGTATACTTGAAACCATAATTAGATTCCACAAAAATAACCTCAAACAAGCTACTAAAATGAAGAAAAAAACTACACTGGCAAACTTACACTCTTCCAAATGATGGACGTGGCTAAAAACTAGTTACGTCTATCATTTAGAAGAATGGAAGTTGGCCACTGTCGGTATTTTTTTCATTTTAATGGCCATTTTGAGATTTTTTATTTTTATTTTATACCTTAAAAGGACAAAACGGAGTACGGGACCCTGATGGGCGATTCCGACTCGCACTTGTCATGTTTTTAAGGTAGTAAGATGAAATAAATAAGCTTGCAAATCAATATTTCAAATAATTTCCAGTCAACTGAGGAATTCTCTGTAGACTGCAGGATAATTTATATTCCCAGTCAGTTCTGTGTTAAGTTAAAACACGTTTTTTATTACTTCTATTTGCGTAAACTAACACTGTTGATTGATTACCTGTCATAACTGCATGTTTTAGCCAGTTTAACGTCGCTGTGTTAACTCAGTCGGAAATGTGTTTTTGCATGTTTTATAATGAAATTAGTCAAATGTTACAGTGAAAAAGGTTAATGAGTACCTGTATAGCTAGTTTTACATAGCAGATATATTTTAATTAAACGAACCGAATTCAGGTGAGGTTCTTATATAATGTCCTTATAGTTTTTTTATCCTTCGGTTGAGTGAAAGTTACAATTGACTCTACCTCTGAGGGTACGTTAAATTTGGCGGCTGCAGCTGTCATTCCGTAAAAACTTGTCGAACTTTCCATACATGCAGATTTTGACGAACTTTGCAACAGCCGGTTTGGTGCAAGATGCAACCAACCCGAATATATAAGTAGTGAGTGATGTATTCTAACTCTTACTGAGATTACCTTCTTTACCTCTTGACTTGTCTTGGAGTCTGCGGGTTTTTGCAATAGTGCTTCTGCACTTTAAGTAGTTGCCAAGTTCTTCCCAAGTACGAGTCGTGTATACCCAGCCTTATCCCTCCACAATTTTCCGTTGAATACGTAAACAGTTCATGCGTGAAATGGAACGTGCGCCACGGTCCGCTCGGAAATGTTCGAAAGCTACGTATTAGTTTAATACATCCTGCTAATTCGTACGTATATACGCTTTTGAAAGTCTTCTTACCACACCTGGCCTCAACAGGATGCGAACCCGACGTTTTTGTTGAAAGTCACACATTTTAGTCAATTCCATCTCTTTCGTCACCATTCTCAGCTCCTCTCGATTCCAAATTTAACTCTATTCTAAGTTCGTCCACTTTTCCAGCTAGTCCACAATCCTAGCTCGTCCGCATTTCCAGCTCGTCTATATTCCTTTGAATCCCAGGTCGTCCACATTCCCAGCTCGTCCATATTCCCAGGTCGACATTCGCCTGTCATGGCCTTTAATTTGCTAGCTAGGCGGCACATTCTCGATAGACAGCACTAGAAGTGGAAGTATCATATACGTTACATTAAATGAGGTTCCCCTTTGAACTTGGTCCTTTGAGCCGGATGTAACCCAGGATGAGCCCCAAGGCCTAGAGTTGTTAAATAAAATAATGCATTTATAATTAACTTAAGGATTATTGTGTCTCAGCGACATCGTTGATCTTAGCCCGATCATTAATCATTATCATACGAATCATCTGACTGAACGACAATGACAATGATTCACTGTAATCTGTAATTGCTTATTGTGGAGTATCCGGTCGACAAGGCCTGCATATCTAGTCTATGCCATGCTTGAGACCATGGGCGCGGTGAAAATATTATAATATGTACTCTTCCTTGCGTCGAATCTCCAGTGCTCCCCATTCATGACGTGAGTCATCACGAAATTAATCTCCCATTCTACCTTTCTGTAATTAAATTGCTATTTCTCCGCTACTCAACGGTTGCCTGGAAGAGATCGCTCTTTAGTGAGAAGACCGCGTGTCAGCGACCTCTACTTTTATATTTATATATCCTTAATAGTGGAGACTTGGGGGGTGAGTGACTCTGGGATGGGAAGGGAAGACCGACCAGCCGCAACCAATCGGCCACGATCGACAGGCCCTATGCAGCCTGTAACTAGTATTGGAAAGAAGAGAGGTAGGTCTTTATAATCCCTCCCCTCCTCTTTGATTCATTTTTGCATAGAAGTTTGTATGCAGGGGAGTCACGTGCCTTGACAGCTCGCATCGACGCAGGCGTCGCCTGCCCGTAAACACGGCCTAAAGTGCTATATCTAAGGAATCAAATGGTCTACATACGTATCAGTCGCGGATGGAATACGGCCATGAGCCACACCTTCAGCAATAAAGGAAACGGGTATAGCTACATGTTGTAATGACTCAATCTTACAATCGGACATTCTAGTTTACTTTGAGAATTGTCATTGGTTTTATCATGCGTTTAGTAGTCGTCAACTATAAGGCTGAGTCCACGAAAGATATGCAAAGCTATGTGTGTGAATTTCATATATTTCACACTGTGACAGCTGTGACGCAAGATTCATTGCTAAACCTACGTTTTTAATTCTCATCGTGATCTTTCCCATCATCTCGTTGAATCATATTTGCGTAGATGAGAATGACGAAAAAAACGCCGTAAAAAAACTGAATGTTCACCATGACACGTGTAAACTGTAATTATATTGGTTCTTATCTTACCCGTGCTTAAAAGGTTTACAATATTTGCCTTTACTTTATAAATATTTCCTTATATGAATAGGAGGAATCGTGCGGGAATTGCTGATTAAATAAAAAACAGAAAAACTACCCTTCATTTCTATCGATATCCGGGTTTAATTAAAAAAAGCCGATAATGCAGTTCATTAACAAGTCATCAAAAAAGGGAGCCTTCTCACTAATTAATCCAATTATACTCTGATTTTTTTATAGCATTTTATCACGAGCCATGCATACCGTTCTGGAGAAAAACCATAATAACGTACCTTTTAACATATCCCTTAATAATACAGGAACAAGGTTTACTATCGATCGGCCTAGCGTCTTTTTATATTGGTTTTTCTACGCCATCTGTTACCTTAGAATCATCGCACCATAGCACGTGTTAAACCCGTAAACCAGACCCCTCCTAGCATCCTCGTTCAAAATCACCTTAATCAACGCAATTTAAATCATATTGCTGTTGAAATACGGGCGTCAATAACTACATTTGGATGGTAAAGCAACTCTGTGTGCCAATACAAATGAATAACACACGTGAACATAACTAATATAGACTTTATTTATAAGGTAATAAGACAGCCGAAAACTGCGTTTACGAAGTAAAAAAACTGTACCACTTACACTTCCTTTAAAACGGCAGTATCGCTTCACTTGGTTGTTCCCCGTCCATTGCTTTCGACGAAAGCGAGTCAAACGACCGTTTCGCTGTCACTGAAGCGTTGGACAACGTAGCGCAGGTGACAAACGTAAGTGTTCCATGGAAATTGGTTTAATAGGCAATTGAATGTACACGTCATAGTGTCGGTACGCCTACACCACGTCGGTCGTGCGCAAGCGTCGATTTCTAAAAGAAATTTCGAGTTAAAGTCGGCGTTCCCAGAGGCACAGTTTTTGGACCGTTGTTTTTCCATTACCTTGTTGTTGTTACTGTTGTTTTCGAGTGAACGAACTTGCGTTTTTAAAGTGTTTTTACAAATGAGTTGTTCGACATGAAAGAAATGTGTAAGTATTTTGTGTTTGTGTGTATGTAAATACCCCAAATATGGGATATTTCAGACAGGTTTGTGGTATAAAAGCTCTAGGTATTATTATTAAATATTAATTAAGTACATTAAATAAAACAACAACCATAATTTTAAAATTTATTTAAGTACTTTCAAATATATAATTATTATTTGTTTACGTTATTTTTATTTAGTTGTAAGCCTTTATTGTGTGGTAAAATTATTGATAATTATTACGAATTCAAATATTTTTCTATACAATTTTAATATAACGAATTCGGAACTATCTATTTAGATTGTATCTAGAGTATCTATTTAAATTGTACGTTTCTTAATTAACTTGCGGTTTAACCTTGTAGAAAGAAACTTCGTGAACCTACCCGGACGGAACCAGACATTAGACCGACCTAGCCATTTAGGTAACATAATCTAGAAAATAAGTGAGACTAGCTGTGCCAACGTCTCCATACTCAAATCTATTTTATCTATCTCCCATCCCATACAAAAACTCACCATCGATTTTATCCCCTTAAGGGATTTTTTTTATACCACGTCGGTGGCAAACAAGCTTACGGCCCACCTGATGGTAATAAGTGCCGTAGCCTATAGACGCTTGCAACTCCAGGGGTGTTACATGCGCGTTGCCGACCCTTTAAGAATTTATGCACTCCTTATTATTTCTGAGATAAACAGTGCTCTCACATTCAAACTATCTTCGTACAAGATTTCATCAGTTCAGCGGTTTATGTGTGACAGACGGACACACTTTTGAATTTTTAACAATACATTACAATAAGGTAAGTTATGGATTCATATCAGACATTGTACAGCCGACGTCCAAGTCGGTTTACCATTTTGCACCTTATATTTTGGTAATAAGGTGAAAAATATATACATACATCTTAGCGGTCTGTACACGCATCATACAAGACGCAAGCTTTATTCTTTTGAAACTCATTCAATGTAAACATTTCCTCCCAAGAACACTAAGCGACACGACTTCAAATCGAACTCTATGCCTGTGCTATAAGACCGCTAGGGTTATGCTAATGATGAATCACTATTGAAAGGCTCTTAAGTGAAATTTCAATAGCGTCAATACGCATAACTCACGCAGGGCTGGCACAAGTCAATAATGTGTCTGATTCTTGATAGCTTTCGGCCATTTATCGCTGTCACATCGTTCTTCATTCGTGATTCTAGTACAGGTATAATGAAATAGTACAATACTCACCGGCGTAAAACAAGTCTCAGATCGCTGGTTTTACTTACTTCTCCTCCTGGCCAGGCACTTTGATCTTCCGCACGCTCATGGCAATGTTACAGGAGTTGACAGGAGTTATTTTTTTCTCACCAACGAATTCACAAAAGACATAATAAAATAGAGGGACATAACATTGGAACATTGACTAAATAGCGGTTCTACGCCCATATATTTCCGTAGGTACAATATTGCAGGGATAAACATCAAGATTATTTTTTCGTCGGCAAGAGGAAAATTTTCCCCAATGCAGCAAAATTGCGATCAATAGGATTATAGCAGCACTCCATAGTGGCAACGTCACAACTCTGGCACACAATCATTACTACTCTACAAATATAGTGAGTAATACAGGATGGGAAAACTCGAAAACCGCAACTATTTCTGCATCCTGACGTTGGTTTATGACGTACATATGTCAATCACTAGGAGTCTGCGCTTTTTCTGCATCCTGACGTTGGTTTCTGACGTATACATGTCAATCACTAGGAGTCTACGCTTTTTCTGCATCCTGACGTTGGTTTCTGACGTATACATGTCAATCACTAGGAGTCTACGCTTTTTCTGCATCCTGACGTTGGTTTCTGACGTATACATGTCAATCACTAGGAGTCTGCGCTTTTTCTGCATCCTGACGTTGGTTTATGACGTATACATGTCAATCACTAGGAGTCTGCGCTTTTCCTGCATCCTGACGTAGGTTTATGACGTATACATGTCAATCACTAGGAGTCTGCGCTTTTTCTGCATCCTGACGTTGGTTTCTGACGTATACATGTCAATCACTAGGAGTCTACGCTTTTTCTGCATCCTGACGTTGGTTTCTGACGTATACATGTCAATCACTAGGAGTCTACGCTTTTTCTGCATCCTGACGTTGGTTTCTGACGTATACATGTCAATCACTAGGAGTCTGCGCTTTTTCTGCATCCTGACGTAGGTTTATGACGTATACATGTCAATCACTAGGAGTCTGCGCTGTTTCTGCATCCTGACGTTGGTTTCTGACGTATACATGTCAATCACTGGGAGTCTGCGCTTTTTCTGCATCCTGACGTTGGTTTAAGACGTATACATGTCAATCACTAGGAGTCTGCGCTTTTTCTGCATCCTGACGTTGGTTTAAGACGTATACATGTCAATCACTGGGAGTCTGCGCTTTTTCTGCATCCTGACGTTGGTTTATGATGTATGCATGTCAATCACTGGGAGTCTGCGTTGAATATACGTCGTTGAAAGATGGGCATCCACTCGCACTCTTATGAATTTTAAACAGTGCGTGTTATATCAATCAATAAATCTCAGCCTGTGACCCACTGTTGAGTGAAGGCCTCTTCATGTCCACGCCATAACTGGCTTAGCCCTGCTTTGCTAATCGTATGTGTGAAACATTTACACAAAGCTAACATTTTGTGGGGTAAGATTGTCTTGTCTGTCGCATTAGGCGAGAGGCGAGGCATTAGGTGACAGGTCAGAGGTAGACCAGTGAGGTGATGTCTAGCGACGCCGTCTGGAAATATATTATTCTTTTAGGGAATCTCACTCCTTCACGCGGTCGAATGCTTAAAGCGATCCCGCGGCGCCCCTCCCTTAAGACGGAGCTGGCACTCGTTGGGTTTTTAGACGGTAGTCCAAGGCTTCTGCCGCGGTTAGTCCGTCATACCCGCCCTGCCTTCTCCCCGTGGCGGGCGGGATGCGGCAAAGCATTTCCCCAACGTAAAAAAAAACGGAATTTCACTCCTGCTCTGTGTGATTTCCCCGGCGATTACTGCCAAAAGTCATTGGACCAACGAGCTGATCTGTCCAGATCAATGACCTAATCTTGGCCACTCTGACTATTGATCCGCCGTCGTCTCGTCTGGCCAAGTGTTTTATATAGACTATCTACGAACGGTGACAAGTAACGTAATGGTGATTCTAAATGGATAGTAAACCATCGAATAAAGCATAATATATAAAATCTAATTAAAATCGAAAAAAGATATGAACCTTGAAAGTTTAGAAAAAATATGCATTTTTTTTATCGTCCAAGAGTAAATTTAAAGTTTCTTACCAATAGCATACGGTCTGCTTGGACGTAGACTATAGACGTTTGCGACTCCAGAAGAATCACGAGCGCGTTGTCGACCCGTTATTGATTTAAGGATTCATTGTGTTACAGCTAAGAGATGAATACAGGACTACCGATGCTTCATTCTCAACAAATCGCAACCGTCACATTGCCTATAAAGGTTGTCCATATAAATAAAAATTAATACTTATTAGGGGCCAATCTTACACAAATCGACCTAGTCCCAATCTAAGCAAAGCTTGTACTGTGGGTACTAGACGACGATAAACATACTTTGATAGATAAATAAATACTTAACTACATAGAAAACATCCATGATCCAGGAACAAATATTCGTACTCATCACACAAATAAATACCCTCCCCGGGATTCCAATAGGCAAGGGTCACACTACCAACTAGGCTAAAGCGATCGTCAAAAAAGTCATATCATTTTATTAGGGAATGGACCTTCCATGCAAGGAATTAACAGGATAATGATAGGGGGAAGGGTCAAAATTCGACAAAAAAAAGATGACGTAATACATGGACGAGCCCATAGAACAAGTAATGGAGTTATTTTATTAATGTTATTATAGCTAAAGGCTTCTGCAAGTTGGGGGCACTTCCCCACTTGGGCTGGGCTGTGCCCTACCTCTCTCAATAGATAGTGTCCTTGCTATCTTCCCTTTAAACGGACTATAACCTAACAGTCTTTTTTTTTCAACTAAGCTCATGAATAGCCATTGTTTGTGGTCGGCGCTACATAAAACTATGCCGTGTACGTCAATTTCCGTATAATATTTGACTTGATTTTTTCCCAGTTGGCAACCCTGTTGGAATGAATGACGTAGGGCTACCACGACGGTATGCTGTTGATAAATATGGCGACACTCGTCCGGTTTTTTGTTTACACTAGTTTTTTCCCGCTGTCTCGCTTCAGGTTTCTTTGACTGGCTTTCCAGGTTACAGTCCTTGTTAGCCTACTTTTCCACGGTTGTAAACAAGCGATCGCGATCGGCCTGCGGACACCATTGACTTGCTTGATTATTTACTAGTGCATATAAAGTGGATGGTGGAAATAGTACGACTTAGTATTTAAACGCACATTAAAAAAACCCTAGCAACCTAAAAAATACACATTTGCACAGCTAAAATCGTTCATCAAAATTCGGTTGTGATGTGCAATTGTTAAATTTTGGATGTGCAAGTCAATATGGTATGCGATTAAAATTTTCCCAAAAATGATAACGTGTAGTCCAAGAAAATCCGTACAAATCGTTATAATTTTAAAGCACATCATTTGATTACAACTGTGAAGAAGATACCAATTGAATTCGGTGATCATTTCAAACTCTCATCATCATCGTCATCATATCAGCCGAAAGACGTCCACTGCTGGACATAGGCCTCCCCCAAAGAGTGCCAAAGTGACCGATCCCGCGCCACCCGCATCCAGCGGACTCCCGCAACCTTTACCAGGTCATCAGTCCACCTTGTCGGGGGCCTACCCACGCTGCGCCTTCCGGTACGTGGTCGCCACTCGAGAACCTTTCCGCCCCAACGGCCATCGGTTCTACGTGCTATGTGCCCCGCCCACTGCCACTTAAGTTTAGCGATCCGGAGGGCTATATCGGTTACCTTGGTTCTGCTGCGGATAGCCTCATTTCTGATGCGGTCACGCAGAGAAACTCCCAACATGGCCCTCTCCATTGCCCTTTGGGTGACTTTGAGCCTTCTTATGAGGCCCATAGTAAGCGACCACGTTTCAGTGCCATATGTCATCACTGGCAACACACACTGGTCAAAGACTTTCGTCTTGAGACACTGCGGAATATTGGACGAAAAGATTTGCCGTAGCTTCCCGAACGCTGCCCAGCCGAGTCGGATTCGACGATTGACCTCTTTCTCGAAGTCGGACCTACCTAACTGGATCGTCTGTCCTAGGTATACATAATCGTCTACAACTTCGAGCGTAAAGTGTCCGATTGTAATGGGAGTTGATACTACATGGGCATTTGACATGATCTTCGTCTTATCCATTCATTCTTAGACCAACTCGCTCGGATGCTTTACTGAGGTCATCGAGCATCGTACTTAAGTCCTCCATGGTCTCAGCCAAGACTACTATATCGTCAGCAAACCGAAGGTGAGTGATGTACTCGCCGTTGATGCTGATGCCTAGCCTTCTCCAGTCCAGAGTCTTGAAAACGTCCTCCAGTGCAGCGGTGAACAGTTTTGGAGAAATAACATCTCCTTGCCTGACTCCCCGCTGCAGCGGAATAGGTTTCGAGTTCTGGTCCTGGAGTCGGACTGACATAGTGGCGCTCTCGTACAAACACTTCAGCACTTCGATATAGCGATAGTCAACTTGGCACCGCTGGAGAGACTGTAGTACAGCCCAGGTTTCAATCGAATCGAAGGCTTTTTCGTAGTCCACGAACGCTAAGCAGAGAGGCAGGTTATACTCCTCGGTCTTCTGTATAACCTGACGAAGCGTTTGGATGTGGTCTACGGTACTAAAGCCTCTTCGGAAACCGGCTTGTTCGGGAGGCTGGAAGTCATCTAGCCTGCGTACGAGACGGTTTGTAATGACCCTCGAAAACAGCTTATAGACATGGCTCAGAAGTGAGATGGGTCTGTAGTTCTTCAGCAGAGTGTTGTCACCCTTTTTGAAGAACAGCACCACCACACCTCTATTCCATGCCTTTGGAGTTCTCCCTTCCAGTAAGACGGAACCGAACAACTTCTGAAGGGCCGTAAGGACCGGTTTTCCACCCGCCTTCAGAAGTTCGGCTGTTATTCCGTCTTCACCGGGTGCTCTGTTGTTCTTGAGCTGTTTAAGAGCCATTACAATCTCGTACAGGCTGATGTCCGGGATGTCGTCGGTATAGTGTAATACTCTATTCAATTGTAATAGAATCTAATGGTCAAATGACCAACTAAAAACAATCGGAACCGGAAGGCGGGTCGAATGTCAGCTTTCAAGAGTTCGTCGACCCCTGCTTTCTCACGGACATATCGCGTTCATTTACAATTTACATAATACTAGTGTTTTGTAACCGTGCTGCTGTAATAGAGATGACAGTTTGATTAGAGCATTGATTTCGAATATCTTATGGCAAAAAACGCAGGCAACCTCGCGGGATAAAATATAGGCTATAAGGCTGGCCACACACAGTCGGAATCAGTCCCTTAATTTAGTATCTGGAATATTCAAAAGCAAAAAAATGGTACGCCTGACCTGACACATTTTTTGAAGCGAAAAATCTTCTTTAGCGGCGCTGTGCACTTTTTGGGATGGGGAATTTTTTTTAAACTTGCCACAGGTGTGTTTTGGTGGTAATGAATATGACAACAATGCATTTTATTAATTTTAGACATCATGTTTCATAGTAAAATTTAATGCTTATAAGGCCTACACAATCGATATCTAAAAGAAATAGTTTTATTTTTCAAAACGTCAGGGTTCGATTCCCAAGCTGAGTACAAGATTTTTTTTAAATGGGTGAATGCAGTTTTTCTTAGTATTAAAATCGATGACATGGTTCCTAAGAACAGATCTTCGTTTTTCTTATAGTTTCACACTTTCCCATACTGACCGATCTAAATGAGCCACCCTGTATATCCCTTTTTTTACCGTTTTTTATCTTGCTATTTTTGTTTCTTTATTATTTTCTTCACCTGTGAATATTATTCTTGTAAATATATTTACACCTAAGCACGGTAATTTGTTACCTGCGACCGACCGATCCCTGGAGACCAGTCTTTAGATTTACTTGTAAGTTATTATTTTTCTTTTTGTGGCAATAAATACTTTTCTGACTCTGATTCTAGTGCTCCAATTTTCCATATTCTGTTACTTGTAAACGGCGTATTTCCCACCGCGTAACGGCCACACAAATACTACAGTTAGAAGCAATTGGCCGCGATTATCAGCCGCCATCTTGAGGAATGCTCGAATTGATGAGAATTCGACTTGGCTTTGTATTCTATGGCTGGATTTCAATTTTGGTACTACAATACAACAGAAAATAGGTACATGCTTATTGCACTCCTCACACAGATTACACATGTGAATATACTGGCGGTCTTATTTTTATTATTATTTTAGGGTTAATAAAATTGTGTAAAAGCGGTCTGATTGACTTTACTTTACACCCTTCGCCTTAGAAGCTTTTATTGCCAACTATACTAAATGCACAATCATACTCGTTTTGAGTTTCAAAAATACGGGGGCGGGGGGGGGGGGGGGGGCACCTTTCGATGACGATAGTCATTTTATTAGGCGGGGAGGGTCCATTCAAGGAATTAACAGGATGATGATAGAGGCGGGGTCAAAAATCGATGACGTAATATATGGACAAGCCCTTAGTTTAGGATTTTATATGGCCACCTTCTGTCTCCGTCATCAGATCACCTCGGTTGTGCCATAATATTGCGTTGTCAACCAATTTACATAATCATGCCCAAATTCAGCTCAATCGGAAACTGGAAAATGGCTTCGAAGTGATTTGCAAATTTTGAAAAACCAATTTTAGTATGTATCTATATTCTACATTTATATTTACTTGCAGTGAAAGTTACATTGGTTCCTTTATTAGCGTTTATGGTCTAGTTTTCCCTCTGGGTTGGAAGGTCAGATGGCAGTCGCTTTCGTAAAAACTAGTGCCTATGCCAAATTTTGGGATTAGGTGTCAAAGCGGACCCTGGGGTCCTTTAGGGGCACAACCGGGAATAACGCTAGGAGGATGATTAGCGTTTATGATCGCCGTACGCCGTGCTGTGACGAGAAAATATTTCATGCAGTAGCGTTTTCAGCATAACTACTTCATTTTACGAGTGTCCCAAATTTTACGTTTTAAAAACCACGGTCATTCGCCATTTCACCAATAACGAATTTCCTTGTGACACCATTACCATGTCTGGAGGGCACGGAATACAATCATCATCCTCCTAGCGTTAATACTGGTTGTGCCCTAAAGGAGCCCGGGGTCCGCTTTGACACGTAAGCCCAAGAATTGGTAATAATACCCCACACTGGGTCACTACGTGTATGGGTTTAACGAGAAAAAAACTAACCACCCCACTTTAAAAAAAATCAATATTTTATTCTTGTTTTGTCGGCGTGATTGATTTATACATCGTGACATTTTACTTAGTGTCAAAATTCAAGTATAAGATTCTTCAGCAAAAACTATAAAACACGTGTTTTTTGTTTCATATAATTCAGTACAATCACTTTCACGCGGCGCGGCGCGGTTTTCTGTGCGGATCGTTTCATATTAGCTCGAACATTACAAGTATTACAACCGGTACCGCCTCCGCGCCGCGCCGCGCCGCCCCGCCAGCGCTCTCTGTGCGTTTGCAGCTTGATTGATTTATACAGGGTGACATTTTACTTAGTGTCCAAATTCAAGTATAAGATTCTTCAGCAAAAACTATAAAACAGGTGTTATTTGTTTCATATCATTCAGTACAATTGTTTTAGGAATTGTTGCTTAAAGTTATGCCGAATTACAGTTTTCTAATACACATTGTTGCACATTGGACAAAGATCTTGGACAAAGGGAATACCCTAATGAATTTTTCCTCGCACTCCTCTAGTGAGCCCTTGGCCTTAAGCGTACAATGTGACACTGACACCGTCACCATTAAAAACAAAGTGGCTACTTAGTATTTTCTCTTGCACTGGCAATAAAACTGGCAATAAAACTGGCAATACCCTACCGGCCCTAATGGATTCGAAAGTTACTGTTACTGGAGTGGCTACAGATAGACAGACAGTTGTTATTCAATCAGGGTCATACGCATAGAAAGCCAAAGAATTACAACTATACTGTTTTTTTAAATTTCAGTTTTGTACCAAGCTTTTGTTACCGACTGTACTTTTTTAACGAGCGAGCGCAGCGAACTAAGTTCTCAGTTTCAGCTATGGGTAAAAATTAATTCGCATGTCCGTTTGTCCAGTATATATTTTTTCTCAGTTTTTTTTTTTGGTTCTTCCTGTTCAGAATTACGAGCACTCTTGATCCCGATAAATAAAACTCCCTAGTTTATTAATCCACAATGTGACGTTTTCTTCATACATTATGTATGGACCGTCACATAGTGGAATCCTATAAAATATGGGTGCCGTTCATTCGCCATAAAAACAAAATGCATAATTTCAAGTAGCATACGTACGGAAATCATAACAAACTATTATCATAATAACAAAATGCATATTTTGATTGGTCATAACATTTAAATGACATAACACTCATTTATCACCACCACATTTGCTATAACGTTTATGTGTACTAATTTCTTTTGGCATAACATACATTTAGTATAATGATTAAAACTGATAACAACATTTGAAATAATGATAAGAGAAGGTGGTGCATTTAGTTTTAATAAGTGGTTGCTATTACATCCTAGAAAAATAAAGTAGCTACTTAAAAGTACCTAAATATAAAAAATAATTGCCAAAAACCGAATGAGAGCACCCCACTTTCACGTGGTATTGTCTGTACTACCCCTAGCCTAGACTGTATATCATAAGAGCCCGCGGAGCCAGGAGCTCGTGAAGGAGGTCCTGAGTTGAAATGAACTTCATGTTTTTAAAGATCGGAGTTTAATTATTTATGAATTATGAAATTCTGACTTTTCAACTTCGTGTTTTGGATCATCGGATCTTTATTTTTTATGAATTATGAAGTTCAGAATTTCGATTACCTTCAGAGAGAGTCTAAGGCAGATCGGTGTAGGTACGACGACGAGCGAAGCGAGGAGGAGTGTTAGGTTGAACCGCGACTCTACAGCGCGCGAGCCGAGCGAGCGAAGCGAGCGTGCCGCGGTAGCGGCCGGCGAAGCACCAAAACCGAACACTTTTTTAGTACCTAATTCTTACATATTATAATATAAGTGCAACTTGCAAAGCGTGATGTTTAGGACTTCTGTTTTAGAAGTGTGATTTATTATTGGTAGTTGTAACGATAATCGGAATTTCGAAAATCGGTATTTTAGTAATAGGAATTCGAATTTTTGACATTTTGGATTATTATTCAGTCGGACTTTTTGTTGAAATTTTGATACATTATGAGCATGAAATATTATACTGAGTGCCCATTATACCGTTTATTAATTATACAATAGGATATTATTAAAATTGATAATTATAATAGATGAAATTATGTAAATAGTTTTTATTAATTTTGTTTTTATGCCATTTGCCCACTTATACAAGCCGAAATTATGATATTCGTTGTTATGCAAAATGAAAATATGCAATTTGTTTTTATATGAAACATTACACACCCATAAAATATATGTAAAATTGGGTACTTTTTTGTATCGGAATCATGCTCATGGCTCTGAACAAAAACCAACACAAAAACAATATTCAGGTTCATTTGAGTGAAAACGCCCAGCTGTTATCTACAGGGTCGCGTTTCTCAACCGAGTCGAATTCGATTGAAATTTTGTGAGCCGGTTCAATAATCATACAGTTTTATTGTCGATACAGTTTAAAAAAAAACAATAATTAAATAAAAAGAGGACACGGCCTACAGCCGGACAATGGACATACGCTGGATATGCGAAAGAATTTTTGCCCAACCTGAAAAGGAGAGCGAATTCGTTCGCTTCGCTACACATCAGATAATTCAAAGCTGTAACTAGTCGTAGGTACAATGTGCTGAAATATACATATGTAACAATAACAACATAGTATGTGCTCGCGTGCGATGGGGCAATTTGTAGCGTCTGTCTGCCAACGGGTATTGTTCTAGTGATGTGTATATATATACGTATATCGATAGAACTGACCGTCACGGTCGCGGCTCGACCGTGAAGTCTGGATCTCACAACCTTGGTTAAACTGCCTTTTTAGGGTTCCGTACCCAAAGGGTAAAACGGGACCGTATTACTAAGACTCCGGTGTCTGTCTGTCTGTCCGTCTGTCACCAGGCTGTATCTCATGAAACGTGTTAGTTAGACAGTTGAAATTTTCACATATGATGTATTTCTGTTGGTGCTATAACTACAAATACTAAAAAGCAGAATAAAGGGGCTCCCATACAATTTTTTTTTTTGCCGTTTTTACTTATAATGGTACGGAACCCTTCATGCGCTAGTCCGACTCGCACTTGGCCGGTTTTATTACACAACAGTCGGTAGCAATATACGGATTGTCTACACCGTAGCACCGTACACGCACACCACTATATCTTTGTTTCTTTTTATCTCGCGCAAAAAGTGAGAGAGAAAGATAGATGGAGGCGGATTATCGGGCCGGACATTAACCGGCACACGTGTACGTAGCCTATGGATGCTTGTGGCTCCGGAAATTTCACAAGCGCACGAAGCAGTTTGCTGTGGCATCTAAATAAAAATCAACGGCAGCCTAACTCAATGCATCATATTTTAACACTTCTAAAAATATCCCGATGATCGATACCATAGACGATTTATCGACTATCGATGACGTACCCCATAAATCACTCCCAGCCCTACTTCTGTCGTCACCCAACTAATCGCTTCATTGGCTTTACTGTTAGTCTATCAGTCATTCAAATGTATACCTTAACTCGGTTGCATAACGTCTATTCACAATTAAATACTTCAAGTTAATCCCATCTGGCATTTGTTCCTTTCAACATACGGAAGCTATCAATGAATTTTGAACTTAAGAACGTTGATATAGAGCACTATTACTATTGTAAAAATTATTCTAATTAATCCATTACGATATCGGTAGCACTATTCGTCATCATCATTTTCAGGCCGTATACTCCAGGAAAAATACGTTTTTGAAAAACATCAATTTATAATATAGCGTTTTTTTGTTGATATCATATTAAAAAGTTATTATAAGATGCTTTATTCAAGAGTCCGACAAACTTTCCATCCGTAAGTACAGGTCGATTCACGAAAGCTAGCACGAATGAATGATAATATCTATGTGTGCATCACATAATTATAAAATCCAGGTTTTTTCCTCTTTTTTTTAGATTTTTTACAATTCGAACAAGCCATCAGCTTTCGATTCTTGACACTAAAAATGAGTCAGAAAAATATATACACGTTTATTTACAAAGGACTTTAATAATAATTACTAAAAGGATTAACATGATACTTCGTGCAGATTATAATAATATAATAATTTTTTTCTTGAATAACTGCACAGGTCGATTCACGAGAGCTGGCATGAATGAATTGACCGAAAGTAATGTCACTTGTCACTGTGAGTGGCAGTGTGAGTGCCGTTCTTATACAGGGGCCTCCTAATATTTTGTAAACATGTACCTAATACATTTTCGTTATTCAAGAAAAAAATATATTATTATAATTTGCACCAAGTATCATCTTACTCCTTTTAGTAATTATTATTAAAGTCCTTTGTAAATAAACGTATGTATATTTTCCTGACTTATTTTTAATGTCAAGAATCGAAAGATGATGGCTTCTTCGAACTGTTAAAAAGATAAAAAAGAGCAGAGAGCAAAGAGAATGCTATTCTCTAATACACAATTATCATAATCACTTTTTGCATCAACCTGTATTTAATAATTATGTGATGCACACATAGACATTATCATTCACTCGTTCGATTCATTCGTGCCAGCTTTCATGAATCGACCTGTAATTATGTAACTAATGATGAGCAAAATGTAAATGATAAAATAAAGACAAACATATTTATTAATATTTTTTCCGACTTTCAGAAGCTAGTTAATTTTTTTTGCTGTCAGAAATTATTCTGGGATTCTCTCTGGTTAATTATTTAATTGATAATAAGCTTTTATAAATTATTTCCAAAATTGACAGTTTTTCCATATTAGTCGTCAGTTCATTGACTGGACTAGTAGGTAACCGCCCACTGCTGAGCATAAGCCTCTCTTCGAGTACGCCACCCGTCCCTATCCTGAGCTAATCTTATCCAGAAGTGACCCGCAATCTTCATATATTTTTTTATTTTTATTAAGGGACAATCTTACACAAATCGAGCTAGCCCCATAGTAAGCTAATAAGGCTTGTGTTACGGGTACTAGATGACGATATATATAATAGATATAAATACTTAAATACATAGAAAACATCCAAGACTCAGAAACAAATATTCATGCTCATCACACAAATATTTGCCCTTACCGGGATTCGAACGCAGGACCTTCACTAGACCACTAGGCTATCCGGTCGTCTAATATCGTCCACCCATCGAGCTGGCGGACGACCGACGCTCCATTTACCTATTGCAATCAATTATTATTCAATTCGACTTTAAAGTTGTCATAAAATTCAAAATGTTGAACCTTCGTAAGATATTTGAAAATAAATAGGGCGGTTTAGGTACGGTTTTTAAAGGCAAAGAGAGGGGTGTTATAAGTGTAACGTATCTGTCTGTGGTATCGTAGCTCCCAAACAGATAAACCGATTTTCTTTTAGTTTTTTTGTGTCATAGATAATTTTATCCCGAGTGTTGATAGCCATGTTTCATGAAAATCTGTTCAGCCGTTTTTGAGATATTGGACTTTGAAATGAAAATGTTGGGGGTTTCTCAACTTTTCTAAGTTGTAGTTATTGCTTTAGGGGTTAAAAACAGTTATGAATGGAACGCACAGCATTGAATGTTAAAGAAAGCAATCTAAGAATCTTAATAATATATTGAAATATTCGTCATACCATACATTCATGTTTTTTTCTTACGAAGTGCGCAATCCTGAAACGATATACTTACTTATGATCTATCAATTTTAACATGGTGATTTATGATCGTGTGACGACGCCATAAAAACGAGATCGCAACAGATATGACTTGACCAAATTAAACAGTAGAAAGCAAGGCGAATTTAACGGCTCAACGAACAATCGATTATGACTTGGAATCGATTTATCATCGGCTGCGAAACTTCCTATTATGCAAGAACATAACACGACAAATTGCCATTAAGCTTGATGACTATTGAATAGACCTCATGTCATGTGCTCATTTGAATGAGTGAGGTAAACGAAAGCTGTGAATGGAATGAATGAAACGAATGATATTGTTGTGTGAATGCCGTGAAGCGACGCCGGAATTCATAATCGAACGAGCGAACGTAGCGAATGAAGTTCTATGCTTCAGCTTGGGCCTTAAATCGTTTGTCCGGTGTCCCGCTGTCCCGCTGTTCTCCACAACAGAGGGGCTACCGGGAAGTGAAAACTAAATTCGTTCGTGTATCTCTCTCTCTGTCGCACTTGCTAGTTCGAGGGCGAATATTTAGCGTTTTTAAGGCGTTTTTTTTCGTCATTGTCGGAGACAGCAAATACTATTAAAAGGTACGAGTATCAGAGTCTACTGTTGATGAAGATGTTAGCCAATACCACTACTGAATCTTTTTTGATTAAAGGTTCTGCGGTACGTTTTACCTCTGATGAAATAATCTTGAGACGACAATGACGTTAAAACCGAGCGGTTCAAACGCTCGGCGAATCGCCCTGGAGCGACCGGGAGGGAGATACTCGAACGAAGTTCGTTTTCACTTCCCGGTAGCCCCTCAGGCCGCATTTCACAACCGTGAAATATTGTGAGCATATTTTTTTGTAGAGTCACTTCTTCAAAATGCATAATGGTTACAACTCTTAGGCTTCTCACAGACTGGCGCGGCCAGGCCGCGGCGGCCAACAGTAAACTTGTCATTAGCTGTCAAATTTACTATTGTCCGCCACGCCACCGCAGGCCGCGCCAGTTCCCGGCAAACAACTTGAACATGTGCGAGACGTACAATTCGCCTTTGCGCAGGGAAGATCATTTGCTCAAGTTGTTTGCCGGGAATTGTTCGATGCGACCGACAGACACGCAGACACGTCAAACTTATAACACCTCTCTTTGGGTCTTAAAAATATTCGGCGACAGTCGTTTGGTTGGTGCCCGAAACGTTGAGGCCTTGACGACAAAGTTGTCGAAACTAGGTCACTACACATGATCATCATCATATCAGCCGAAAGACATCCATTACTGGACATAGCCCCCCCCAAAGAGTGCCACAATGACCGCGGTCCTGCGCCACCCGCATCCAGCGGACTCCCGCGACCAGGGGACCGATTTTTGACTTACAAGCGCTTGAAAATCAAATAAAAGTAATAGCCGGCACTTACTTTCTACCAATAGAATTGAATACGAGTGGTCAATACCACTCGTTTTTGAATTTTCTATCGCTATTTCGAAATTTTCATAATTTTTGACAAATTTCGAGTGAAAGAGTCGAACGCTCGAAAGTCCAAAATCGGTCCCCAGGTCATCTGTCCACCTTGTGTGTCTATCCACGCTGCGTCAGGTAACTCGAGAACCTTTCCGCCCGAACGGTCATCGTTTCTACGTACTACGTGCCACTGCCACTTAAGTTTGGCCACACTACACCAGATACCTCGAATGAATGCTGTACCTATGCTTATTTACCACCGGCCAGAGTCTGCACTTATTTTCGCAGTCCTCTACCCAATTCAGTCAATTCGTCTAATCCAATGTTCTCCATAAAATAAGAACCGGTTTTATAATTGGCCCCAAATTGGTCAATTGACCCGCTACGTGGAATTGGTTTGAGATAATTTTATGTGGCCGACTTTTTATAAATTGGTAATTAGAATAGGAATCATCTACTATGCGCGGTAGAGTTGCTTTTTGAATGTACTACTTTGATACAATTCGGCCAACCCAAATAATCTCAAGTATACGTTTTATTAATTGGTACATTGGTATCATTTGGCACTTCAATTACAATGGGTGTAGGTTTTTGATTTATTCAGAGAATAATAGCTTCATAAGTTCATTTATCTTAGAACTATGTAATGCAAAGGTGTAGCCAAATTGAATGAGCTGATGGGTCCATAGAAGACCTGACGCTTCCCGCTCGTACCAATATGCATTCGCATAAGCTGGTGCGGTCTGCGGTGGCGGTCAATAGATAAATAAATTATAAATATCCTGGGGACAATTTTACACAAATCGACCTAGTCCCAAACTAAGCAAAGGTACTATGGGTACTAGCCTACTGGGCGACAATATACATACAATATTTGATTCGAACCCGGGCTTCGTAGGCAAGTACAAAAGTATATATATATTTAATCCTCTAATAAATATGCACTGAAACCTTAAGCCTGCATCACACTGGGGCGGCCTGGCCGCGGCGGACAATAGTAAACTTGTCCGCCGCTGTCAAATTGACTATTGTCCGCAAGAGCGATGGGACATATTTATGAGTAAGCTGTTGTCACCCTAACATTTTACACTTGACTGTACGAAAGATTTAAAATTCTCGCGGACGCGGTATTACGTAAAATATTGAACGTGACAATCAATCAATTAATAATTTGTGCAAATATGCTTAGCTCATGATTTCTGCATTTTGCGAATTAGCAATAACCTCTAAATGTTTCTTTTCACCTTCTAATATTGTGTGTGTTTGATGTATAACAACCTTTTTGTGTAAGTATTTTTTGTTTTCTTAATTTATTTTGTAACTATGTTTTGCTTGTGTTTTGAGCTTTTAATTCTTGACAGTTGGCAGCAGTGTTTGTGAAGTTAAAAAGTTTTTCTTAATTTAGATTTGGAACATCAATGTTTTTCTGGAAAAATACGATCCGTTTCACAAACATTGTTTTTAACTGGCCATTGTATGTGATTGTATACTGATTACTAAGATGTAACAAAAAGAACAATAGGAATAGACAACTTGTATAGAAAACATGTGAACCAATCATTCTCACAGTAAAACACTCGTTTAAGCATATTTATTAGGTACTTAGAAACGAAAGTTAAGTGTAGAGAGTTAATTATTTAATCAGCTAATGGAACGACAAAAATTAAAAAATGGACTTTTCGGTTTTAGTATGTGGTGACTGGTGGATCTTATCTGGATTCTTATTGCTCAGACCTCCCCTACACATAGGTTAGGGAGCTTAGTTATTGTTTAATTGAAATTACTCGCATACTAAAATGTATGTATGTATGTATGTAAGCACTTTATTGTACACAATAACAGGTTTAGGAATATACATGTCACACAATAGATCAAAGTACAAAGGCGAACTTATCCCTATATGGGATCTCTTCCAGCTAACCTTAAATGTATACCTACATGCTTTAATATGCGCAATAATCACAAAACTAACCAATATATTTTTCTTCCAGCGACTTGCCTGACGAAGAAGACAAGAAATCCCCCGTCCTGCTCTTAGGCGTGAACAAAATATCAGATTCGCCGTTCTTCCGTCGACGGTCCACAGATCCTCACGCATCTGGCTCCATCAGGTTCTTTAGGCCTCCTAAGTCCAAGTATACCCGCGGCCTCCATGGAGACGAACGGCTGGAGAAGATTAGGCAAGACCTACAGACACACAAGCAAAGACCAGAGAGGTACATTCCAGACAAACATGAAGTGTCTTTAGAGCCTGACGAAAAAAACTGCCTCCGGCTCAGTTGCGTCGGCAACTGCATCTGTGATAGAAAGAGATCATCCAACCGAGGCTCTTTCTCGTTCCATCGTCCCGATCGAACCTCGGAAAGTTTTACCACGGAGAGGAAAGATTCAGAGAGCGATATCGAATTTAAATATACAGAGCACATTCCTAATTCAGAACCTTGTACAAGTAAGCAAAATTCCTACAATATTACGCCTAAATCGACTGAACGCCGGCACGTGCTGCTAGCTAATCTCAATGAGCGATTTCGGAAGACTCTCAGCTTGGATTCTCGAAAGATAGAAACCAACCGGGCACCGCTTAGTCTGCCTAAGGAAACTCGACCTAAATCGCTCGTGAACACTAGCAATATTTGCGTGCAACAGTTCAAGACCGGCGAGCCGTTCGCGAATGCTAATTTTGATAAGGCTAGTCAGCCTAAGAAGAAACGGAAATCGTTCTTCTCTCTTGACGCATTCTTCGATAAAAAGTCTGACACGTCATCAGTAGATGACTATTGCTCCTCTAAATATAAACGATTCGAGCTAGAAAGCGACGATTCACCGTTATTCAGACGTGATTTATCCAAAAATCGCGAGAAAACACCAGATCTCCTCAACCTCCCTGTGATCATCGACTCGGTTCGTAAGAAACAATCAGACACCAAAAGGCAATTGGAGAAATTAGAAAGCCATTTCTATAGGAGTTTAAATAACACGCAAACGGTCGTAGACGCAGTCCCTAAAGACGCGACCGACGTACAAGGCCCAAGCGGACATACCAATCACATATATGTCGACGATGACGATGTAGAATACATTGAGCCCATACGCAGCAACTTTACGAGTCAAAGCACGCTTATTCTAGATAAGAATCTAACTGGAGATGTCACTTTAAAGCCTGATTCTATTCTTACTATTAACACAGATGATACGGACATAAAACTTCCTAGTTCGACTGTGTCCCCTAAATCTGATGAAGCTCGGATTCTTTACAATGATCTGGACAGCATAGGAGCCTATGAAGTAGAAGTCAAAGAGTCAGACTTGCTTAAAGCTTGCTCTAAAGAACTGACTGTCAAAGTCATGGATAAGTCGGTGGACTCAATCGGCAGTTGCTCGCTAGATGTGGATGCGAGCACAGATTTCTCAGGTAAATTTTAGCTTTGAGTCAATGTTGTGCAAGCATGTTTTCTCATCGATGTTTTTATCATATCTATTAACTTCAGTTTCGTCGATATCTTCTTATTCGCACCTATATCATATTTAATCATATGTATTTACGTGTCATTTTATATTATCGTTAATAAATGTAAACTTATCATTTTCATTTGAATCTGTGTTTTCTTTATTACCTTTTCTTTCTGTGATTGTGTATTTGCTTGAGTCTTCCTTTTTTCAACAGTTTTTGATGACATCTAAGTATACCTACTGGCTATTTCATCCTTATATCATCATGTATAAACTTAGGTAAATTTAAATACTAATTTTTTTGGTCTCAATGTGGGGCCGAAAGAAGACTTTTTAGTCTTCTTTTTACCCCCCGTTCCCACTATGTCGTCTGTCGGGACGATTTTTTATCGTGTGTTGTCGCCTCATTCAAATTGGTGTCCGCCAAGTGTGAACAGCTTCATATAAAATGTTCTGCCACTACGACACACGATAAAAAATCGTCCCGACAGACGAAATAGTGCGAACTAGGGCTTAGACCTTAAATTATGTTCTGGAATGAATTGTTCATCAAAAACCCGATCTCTCAAATAACACAGTTACGAATGTTACGATTAAACATTCTACTTTTTAATGGCTTTGACCATTTATCCACATTACAATGCAATCCGCTCTAACCGCTCTGTCATACGCGTAGGCCGCGTTGAAACGCCTTAAGTGGGCCAAGAAGCTGAATCAGCATCCGAAAATATTAGCATCTGCAACTCGCTAAGTATTTAACTTATCATGCAACTGCAATCATGCAATGTTAGTTCAATTGTGCGTACTGGCTTCTGCATTTAGACTACTTTAGTACTTTCTAATAAAGCGTGTCAACAATATGCCATTGCGGAAAATCATGAAACAAATACTCTGATCAAATTACCGATCTAACCGAGACGTAAAAATATACTTCACTGTAGCTTTGAACTTTTCTGCTCGTGCTACAGGCCGCACGGTGTATGCATGTATACCTCTGTGGGTATTACTGTTATTAGATAGTTCATGGTAGCCTGGCTAATTGAAATCTTAAAAAGATATGTTAATTAAACATGGAGTGGATACGGATAAAGTCACTTAATGAGTAAACATCAAAGTATGTTACATAAGTTGAATAAAATGTAGATAAACATAGCAACTTTATTATCTATGCCTTGTATAGCGCACAATGCGTTACAAAATGCAATTCACAAACAAAAAGACTGCGCAAACATGCAAAACGATATGTCGGCCTCGCAGCCTACGCACCGGTCATTGTCGCCAGTCAGTCCACTCGCAGACACGCGCCGAGGCATTCGTCATAATAACATACAATTTAACCCTGTAATAACAAAAATATCGAAAGGCATGTGTAATTTTGTAATGCCAATCGTAGATTATTAAGATCAAGTCATCGACCGTGAAACGGAACGGTTTCACTGGCCGCGAACAACGGACCACTAGAAAAAAGAAAAAAAAACGACAAAAGTTTGACGTTTCGTGATGTGATGTGCTGTCTTGTCATAAATTTTGTGTAGAAATTCGGAAGTTCGTGATTTATTTGAAAACTCGATTGATTATTATCGTTTAGCAATTAATTTGTGTGTTACATCTCAATTAAGCTGGTAAGTGGTTTATAACAGGTTTTCATTAGCATAGGACGAGAAAAGTGTGCTTTCAAAGTTCGCCTCTTAGTCTACCTGCTTTTTTCTTTCTTTTATTTTGAACTGAAATCTCAGCAGTTATGATAGTTTCATTTAAATACCTATGCTATTTAAGTGTGTGTAGTTAAGCTGTAGCAGCATGGAATGTGGAATTTCTTGTGACTAATACAATTTATTTTCATTAAAGAAGTGTTCGTAATCAAATCCTCAGAAAAGTATCGATAAACAAATATCGAAAATGGAAACGAGTGTACAAAATACATCAATAGAGTACCTACGCTCTTAGTGTCAGATTTATAATCATTTAAGTTGTTTGCGATAATAAAATAAAGGAGATTTAACAAATTTATTGTATATACCTACTCAAATAAAACAAAAGCGGTTTATTAATGATTTTTTAATATACATTAATTAATCTGAATCTGACAATGATGTCACTGATTGCGTCTCAGACTCGGAATCCGAACTGCAGCTGCTTTCTCCTATGTTTATTAAAAACGGCTGGTCTACTATATTGTCGTATCGCACGTCTCGATTCCAATCATCTAAGCATAGTTTTTTCGTCTTTTCAACCACTTTCCTCCAATTGTCCGGAGTCACTTGACTACATGCCTCTTGTAGCAACGTAAGCATTTTATTAGCTGTGAATGGCGGAGTGGTGTTAAGCCTGGCTGCACAACCTGAAACAATAATGGTTTAGATTAAAAATGATGCAAAGTCAAAGAGCGAGATCGGGGTAAGTACATTATAAGTACATAATTTTGTACGTTAAAAGTGTGTAATTGATATAAGCACATGGATAAAAATAAAAATGCAATTTGCTAGTGAAATAAAATAGCTTTAAATAGTACTAGCCGACTAGACAGTCACCAGTGACCTAAATAAAAACATGTTAAAATAAATACAAATCAACCCACCTTTGATCTGCGCCCATATCATTTCGATTGCATTATATTGGCAGTGGTAGGGCGGTAGCCGAATCACGGTGTGCCCTTTTGATTTTGCCATCTCATCCAAGAAATATTTCTTCTTTGTTTGCTGTTTATGAAGGTTCAACAATCTAACTAATTCCTTTTTCAGCATTTGAGTATTAGCTGCCACACCATTGTTTTGCAGCCACTCTATTATTTCGCCTTTATTGTTGTTCGCGGTAGGCGCTTTATTAATTTGCACAGAGTGGTATGGGGCGTTGTCCATTAAAATGTAGTGGGGCTCGTTTAAATTGTCTAATAGTTTTGTGAACCATTTCTTGAAATTCTCAAAATTCATCTCTTCGTGATAATCAGTTGTTTTCACGGATTTGAAGGCCCACAAGCAGTTAGGTACAAAACCTTTGGCTGTGCCAGCGTGGCAGATAATCAAACGCTGGCCCTTGCCTTCTGGTGCTTTGGTACAGGATTTCTCTGTGTCGTCTGTCCATGTTTTGGAGACTGAGTGATTGGCGTTGAGCCACGTTTCGTCCAGATAAACCACCTTGTCCCAGTTCTCGATGTTTTTTATTTGTCGTAGAAAATCACACCTCATCAATCCAATGTCTTTCCGCTCCATTATCACTTTTCTTTTGTCACACTTCCCATAACGAAATCCACATTTTTTTATAACCTGTCTGAGAGAAGTGAATCCACCTTTAAATAAATCAGCCGATTTCAGCGACGCTAATAATTTTGTGCAAGTCGGCAGTTCACCTCGAAAATAATAGCCGTAAATATGGTTTCGTATCGCTGCCATGTCGAAATCATCGGGGTTAGTTACGGGTCGTGCCCTATTATGTTTTTTCTTCTTTGGAGTTGATAGTTTGTTCTCCTCCATCGACGATTCGCCGAACTTCTCCTTTGTAATTCGGGAAACGGTAGCTTTGCCAATTCCCAAAGCATCAGCAACACGGTCGCGTACGTTGTCAAGTGGCAACAAAGGTCCGCCATTTTGTTGTTCGCGAGCAAAATAGTCACGCAAGCGTACAACAAACTCCCGCGTTTCACTGTTGAGTACAGTTTTTCTCAGTCTTTTCGGCATTTTGAAACACCAACAAAAACAAAACAGCAACAATAACAAAAACAGAAAACAACAATAGTAACAAACAAAGGATTCCGATGACACAACAAAACACGTGGCGCATACAAGGCGTTAGCACTCGTACTGGCGTAGCGAACTGACAGTACTAGCGTAGTGACAGATCAGATAGTGTTGCTATAACTAAAATTTTAATTCACATTAAAATTATACAGTCCGACCATGTTACCTCTGCATCGGAATATTGGCAACCCCATATACAAATACACGGATACTTGTAAATATAACAAGCATTATAATTATAGTAATGTAGATTATATTTTAAAAACATGTTTATCGATGTGGCTGAATGCAAGTCACGCCATTGCCTATAAAAAGTTGCGATATATCGACACGACCCGTCACTAGTATGAACTGTCATAGGGATCAAGGTTCGCCGAGCTGATTATAATTTCCGCTATGTTAAAACTTAGATAGCATAGAGAAATTTGTAAAAGTGATGCCGTGATCATATTATATAAACACCATATTAAAATATATTATTAGAACAAATACACCAGGAAATTTACATTAAATAATACATGTTTGACAAGGAAGCGTATGCCATCAGACTTTATATGTCATACTACCTCAATGTCAAGGTAATTAACTTATACATTTTTATAGCAATAATACCTTTGTATATCACTCGAGCTTACATGGCTACATAACCTATCATAATAGCAACTGACAGCTAAATCAATGCAAATAAAATCTCTGTGGTGTTGTTTGCTTAATATGAAGTATTTATGTTCACTGTTATTGTGTCAAAAACTTAAGAAAGGTAGAAAGGCCTATCTTGTATGTAGTTGCTACTTACCCCTTCTGGAAACATAGGCGTGAATGTATGTAAGAACTGTGCATTTAAATCAATGTCTACTAGACATATACTTTTAAGAACCAGTGAGCCTAGTTGGTAGTATCCCTGTATAGGCTGTACTTTATTATGTCCTTTCCAACCACAAGGTTCACCCACTTTTAACCTCCTGAGACCCCTCGTACTAAATTTAGAACAAATTCCAAAATCGGCTTTGTACTTTTACTGAATGTCAAAAAGTTCATAATTCAAAACCTCTAAAGCTTACTGTGGGTCTTGGGAGGTATACCACTTTTTGGTTTCCAAATTTATACACAATCTTTCACTGATAAAGATGTTTTACAGAAACCAGATTCAGGTTTATATGTGAATGTTTTGCTCCGTAAGTCTGTAGTAGGTAGCTGATTAAACTAGACAAGTATATTACTTCGATACCACCCATATCCACAACAACTCACTGTTGTCCGTTACAAAATATTTCTGTTCCTTGGCAAATATTGATAGTCTAGCTTCTGCCTGCGACTCCGTCCGCGTAGAACTCGTTTTTATCGTTACTCCATACAAACTTTCACCCCCTTGCGGATTGATTTTCAACGGTTTACGCTGGGTGTTGGTTTAAGTAAGTGAGTGAGTCAGTCAGGACTTTAACGTTTATATATATATATATATATAGAGATTTGTCCATTAATCAAAACCTTACCCCACTGTTATAATTTATAACTCCTTCAATAATTTCCTATCACTCTAAGTGCCATCTGCTTGCCTAATGATGTCACATTAATTTGCACACAATACGAATATTGTAATAATAATTTTGTAGGGAGATGGAATAAACAATGGCAAGTAATGCAATAAAAATTCAATGTGCAATGAAGCTAAAGTACCCACAGGTTCCAGTTAAAGGTGGTCATGGCAATGAGATTACGAATTAATAAATGAAAAAAAAAAATTTTTTTGAGATAACATGGTATTGATGATTTTTTAATGAGGTCTAAGGCCGAGAATCCTGTAGCGAAAAAACTAGTAAGAAGATATATGTGAGCAGGGTTAGCAAGGCTATTGTTGGATTTATAGCTAATAGCTTAAAAAAATAAGGTTAGAAATAATATCCGTGACTCCGTACTATACAAACTTCCCCCCATTTGACCCCCTTATGATTTCCGGGATAGAGACTACCCGTGTCATTATCCTTACCCGTGATTCAAACTATTTCCATATCAAATTTCATCTCAATGGGTTCAGTTAATCGTGAAGAGGTAACAGACAGACAGACACACTTTCGCATTTATAACATTAGTATGGATTTCTTATATCTTTTTTAACGGCCAAATGCGTCCACTTTTCTTCGTTTACGTAGATAGTATAGGGTATCAGAGGAAAATATTAGACTTGTTTTACTTATTTCGATCATTTATTGCCTTTCAAACATTACCAAATGTTTTGGTGTTATAAAATGTTTTTCCTTGAAATCGTATGTCGATTAGCGCACTGTTCTTCTAAACTTATACTAAGTTTGGTATGGGTTACAGTAGTTACATTCCATAACAGAAGAGCATCTATAGAAAAAATGCACCACAAAAAACTGGTCAGCTCTAAAAATATCCACAACTTTTCTTTGATGTAAGTTCCAGGAAGATAAACATACCTAACACATTTTTGATGTTTCTAACTGAATAAAAACAGCTAGTATTTAAAGGTACATCAAAAAAACCTAACAACCTAAAAAATAGCACGGCTAAAACACCAATCCTTAAAAAAAAACGTTTTTGATGTGCGAGTTTTTTGGTAAGCGATTAAAATTTTCCTAATAAAATCTGGCAGCAAGGACATTGGGGCCAAGTAAATATCAACATTAGTAATGATGTATGACGTGAAATATGAACTTTGTGTGGTTTATATTGACCTTGACATATTGAGTAAGGTGTGTCACAGTCTCTATAGTTACCTAATGATTTTATACAACTGTATTAGCCCGAGGCTTCGCCCACGTTAACTCTATCCTCCCATAAAAACTTTAGCCAGAGGCGTCTCTTGCCCAGGTCAAAATGGAATGGTAGCGGGCGGCGCTCGGCGCCCCCTAGGACCGCTGCGCCCGTGTGCAACGCACACCCTGCACCATAGGTAAAGACGCCTCTGACTTTAACCTAGCTGTCCTAAACTACCCATCTTTTTTGCAAATGTCTAATTAGTAAGAGATGCATAGTATAACCTCGCGTGCGTTCTTGTCTTAACTGTGGTTAAATGATGAATGAACTTGTGTGACAAATTCGTTGAACCGAGCAACGGTTCCGATAGCTCAATAGGGGTGCAGACACTGAATCAAATAATCAATAATGTTGTATTGTCTCGATAAAGGATTAAGAATGTAGTCAAATAGAGAAAAAAGCTACGCAAGAGGTTTAATAGTCGCACGCAAAGATGTGTCCAAAGTTTTAAGACGGTATGTTCTGGCCCTTTTCTGCAAAACGCACCTTCATATGAAACAATTGATGGTGACGTCACTATCTGCGTGCGTTTTCTCTCTAACAAGCAATATTAAAACGGTTGTACCTCCGTAATTCTTTGAGATATCTGAATGTGATTTTAGTCACTAGGCATATTTCTTCGCCTTCTTTCTTTTGGAGTAATATTAATTTTAGAGTTTACACCCGTATTGGATGAGAGGCCGCGTACATGCCAGAAGTTCCTTGATTCAAATCCAGCTTGAGTAATGAATGAGTCTTCTATTTTTCCTTTACTTGACTGCCTCAGATTGTGAGGCTCAGAAGGACGAATATTTTTTTCGAGCGTATTTATGTCAGCAAGAAAAATCTATTTAACTGGCTACAATTGGATTTTGACATCTAATGTGTCGTTGGATTCTTCTTGATCGTAGGTAGAAGTGACATCCATACTTCCATCCATACTAATATTATAAATGCAAAAGTGTATGTGTGTGTTTGTTTGTCCGTCTTTCACGGCAAAACGGAGCGACGAATTGACGTGATTTTTTAAGTGGAGATAGTTGAAGGGATGGAAGGGATGGATCCCCGAAATCATCCCCTAAGGGGGTGATGTGGGGGGGTATAAGTTGGTATGGAGCTACGATATAAACGAGTTCCACGCGGAAATAAACAGTTAATTTTTTGAAAAATCTTTCGATTTAACTTATTTTTATTTTTTTGCAGATCTACTGCCTAGTACAAATGTTAATTGTATGATGTAATTAAAACGCCATGTATCGACCTTTAAGTAGTATTTACGAACTGATAGCAGTTTATCATAGATAATGATAATGTGTTACATTCAATTAATATATTAATTCATAATATATAAGTACTAACTACTCCAGATTTACAATGTTTTCGTAATTGATATATTGTGTTGTGAATTACGATTTATGTAATTATGTGTGATTATTTTCCCATGTTTTTATGTTGCGGGTTGTTTTTATCTGTTATTTAGAGACCCCAGGAAGCCCGACTCTCCATACAAACAAATGTAGGTTCTCATTTTCAAAACGGCATGCTGGATTAACACAAAACTTTGTACACACAACGAGATTAGCTATATCTAGGTCATAAAGAAAGACAAACTACGTTTGAATGGAGTGACTGACTGGGGTTTTTTTTTTTAATTAACACTGTCTATATTGCATGCTGTGTTTGTTACCTTTAATTGGCGCATTTTTTTTGTGTATAGTGTTTATAATTGTTATTCAACAATCAAGTTCAAGAACTTCTAACAGTCGAGTTGCCCACTCACTGGACAAAGGGGGGACAACTGTTACTCGCGTCCGCAGGAGCTACCTCCCACAACCCTGCACGTGTCCCCTGGGTGGTACTAAAGAGTGCCTATGCCAAATCTTGGGATTAGGTGTCAAAGCGGACCCCGGGCTCCTAGAGGCATTACCGGGAATAACGCTAGGAGGGTGAATGTCGTGATTCGAAAAATCATACACAAATATCACTCTTATATCATGTTTAGTTCACTTTTATGACATTGTTCATACATGCTCATCGGTTTAGAGTCCTCTATACCTAGCCTTTCTTTAAAATAAAAATCCGAATGGCTTAGAATTTCACCACCCCATTTCTTCCCGTGGGTGTCTTAAAAATCTACTAAGGGAGCAGGGTTGAAGTGTGTTGGGCGATGGGCTAGCAACCTATCACTGCGATATAACATTTTGTGGATCTTTTATACCCACATTCATGCTAAAAGTGGCACTGGAACATAAGTTTCATGTGCTCTGCCTACCCCTTTTGGGAATGAAGGCGTGAATGTAGGTATATATGTATGTAAAAATCATCGAGAAAAAATCTGTTGACATAGTTACCGTGTCTAGTCACCTGTTATGACTCGAAACACATTGTCTCTGTTAAAATGTGTAATGTTTTACACAATATTTCAAACAATGGAATAGTCATCCATTTGCAATGCGGGTTTTGAAAAGAAATTTGCATTAAAAAACCTGTTATCTATTCAGGTTAAGGTTATTATTTGTTATGTTAATTGCAAATGCACATGAGTATTTTACATGAACGTAGATTATTTAAGGAAATGTATGTGTATGATATTCTCTTCATCTTAGCAATATTCTGGTTCCTGGGGAGCTAATGGTTCAAATTGTTTTGTAAATGCTCGAAAAACTTTATGAGAATTTTTTTTAGAACACAAACCGACGCATAGACAAATACAGTGGGGGACAAATCTTATATTCCACTAAAATCAAATTTTATTAGGCTACATCCCCTCCAAAAGGCTTGAAGCCCTCCCCTAACTAAAATCCTGGACCCGCCACTGGACAAATACATATTTAGTATGTATATGTAATGTATCAACAGACATATAGCACAAATACCTGGAGATACACTATCATCGTACATGGTGATAACAAAGACAAAAACATTGTATTGTTCCTCCACACAGTATCAGTTTTTCTGGAACTATTCTAAGAGCTACTAAACAAGAAATATACATTCTAAATGAATAAAATAGCATTAATTCATCCAGTTTACAACATTCAACCATGATTCATCAACCAATATTATAAATAACGAATTGAAGTCTCCCCCAATAATATCTTCAACAAACTGCATGAGTAATATATATTTTAGTCAAGTTTATTTGTAAACAGTAAATACTCACCCAACAAACAAAAGGTTGAAGCAATCATTTATTTGTCTCTATCTCATTTCAGATACAACATCCGGTAGTCTGAACCTGCTGACGCCGTCATCCACAACCAGCCGGATCCGGGACTTCACGTCGCGCATCCAGGAGCGCGCCTCCAACTTCCAGGCCTTCCCGCACAGCCTCCGACCCACCCCCATCATCACCCCCGCTCGCACCCCCGAAGACCTCACTCCAACGCCAAAAAGATCTGATAACCTTCTCAAACCACCCCCGAAAGTCCACGTCGACTCGGGCAGCCATCGCTCTCGAGGACACCATAAAAAGAGAGACGATATACCTCAAAAGAAACCTTCGTATTTGAACCTAGCCTGCTCAGTCAACGGGTACACTAATCTTACTACATATGACTCGAAGCTCCGGCAGGATATCAACAAAAGCCGCGAAGCTTCACCCATAAGGCCTATCACACACACGTACCAGTACAGAAGCGAGAATAACTCCCTTCTAGTCCCTGTACCGGTCAGCGCGAATAAGCTGCTGGTCCCTACATTCGGACCCCATGATACTAGGGCAGATCTGACAGCGAAGGCGCCTGCCAAGGCGCACACGGATCCTTACTTAGCTACGTCACCGTTACATGCGTTCATGGCGGCTGAAAATAAACAGCTCAAAAACGACTTCTTAGGTCCCAGCATGACTACCGCTAGCAGGACTTATATGTCCACCGAAAGCAAGTCTTTCGCCACGGCAATGCTCCACCAGAAGACCGATGAAGTCGACAACGCGACCTTCAAGTCGAGCTACTCGGAAACCAACTTCAGAAATACTGTTAGCACCAACGGAAAGGACGCGTGCTTCGTCAACTCCGAATCGTTCACCATCTCTTCCAATGGGGTCTCCAAGCGGATGGAAATCACGAAGGAGAACGGAGAGACACTAACAAGTCCAATGAAGAGCTTCATCCAGCAAAGGGTCGAAAGGCTGTACGGCCCTGGGGCTCTAGCGCAAGGCTTCTTCAACCAGAAACGCCAGTCCCGAAGCGAGGACGAAGAATCTAGAATCCTAACGGAGAAATCCTTGAATTGCTCTACAGATCTCCACAGGCGATCAAGCGATGATAGTGATCATTTTAGCACTAACGGAGACGAACCTAATCTACCCGTTTTAAGGCATTTAAGGCCGGAGTTCCGAGCTCAACTACCCATTCTGTCTCCAAAGAAGAATTTCAAAACCGAAACATCGCCGCAGAAGGCAGACATTCCCGTTCCTGAGAAGACTGATGAAGTGAAAGTGGTAACCAATGGTGTATCTGTGATAAAATTAGACAGTTCTGAATTAGTTAAGGATGTGAAAGAGGTGGACTCTAATGGAGTGAATGGGGAGGTTGTGGAGGATGCTCATTATTTCCTGGGTCTGGAGAAGAGAGAGACTGAACGGCTGATCGCGTTGGCGGTCACCGCTGAAAAGGAGTTGGAGAATTTACAGGTGAGATTATTTGGCATATTCTATACTTTTTTCGCCTCCTAAGCTTTGGCATATTCTATCTATCTGAAGTCTCCTCTACCCAAGACAGGACGCAGTTATGCGATGGAATGAGATGATAGTAGGTCCATAAACGCATATAGTTGCGTCCTATGATTTGAGCCTTTTGGCTCTTTATCCACAGCTATGCTATATTATTATACAAGTTGGCCAAGCTAAACCATAAAGTTATTCACACTGTATGATCATTTGGTAACATGGCTTAGCTGGCTCTAGCTTACTGGTGGAAAAGTAGCCTAAGGGTGATAATGTGTGAAGATAGAAGTATACCTAGCTGTCAAGCATGCAATTGACACTTTGCATAAAATAAATGAAAATACAGCTTCAATAACCTGAACCCGATCACCCAGAGGAACCTAGCGGCAATTATTTTATATTCAACTAGGAAAAAATGATAATGTTTGGTTATGGCGCTTCGCCGGACGCTGCCGCGTCACGGTCACTTCGCTCGCTCGGCTCGCGCGCTGTAGGGTCGCAGTTCACCTGACAACCTAACCGTTTTTCCCCTTGGGGATCAGGCTAGGGGATTCTAGTGGACAACAGCGTATATCTATGGTGGATATTGACCCTTTACGCAGTAGAGTAATTCTATGTTGCATTTGCTGTTTGGTACCTCTACTGACTGACCAAATAAGGCTTACATTTTTCTTCTTCAACATAACACCCTTTCTTTCACTCTCGATTAATATATTTTCCTTGCCAAGTCAGTTGAGTAAACACGAAATCATTACGCATGACAACTCTCCTTATAGAATCGGTAAGTGAATCCAATCGTAATTTACCACGGCACCCAAGGCGACGCAATACAAACGGAGCACTGCATTGTTAAAGATGGAAGGATGTCCTTGTGATCTTTAGATGGAAATGTAGTGTTGTGAAACAATGGTCAGTTCCTTCCCACTTCCCATTTCAATACAGATTTTGGTTGCGCGGAAATGAAAATTGAAATCCTTTTACGATTCTTATCTACATTTATAGTAATAGTAGTTTTTGCCCGCGACTTCGTCCGCGCGGAACTCGTTTATATTATACATCTATACAAACTTCCGCCACCCATTTCGTGTCCTTCGGGGATAGTTTCCGAAATAAAAACCATCCTATATCCTTTCCCGTTCATAGTGTCTCAAACTATCTCCATACAAGATGTTATATCTATCTTTATCTGACAGAGAGACAGTTATTTTCGCATTTACAATTATCAACAGGAATTGGCTGAGAGATTTTAGCTCTGTAAATTTGTATACAGGGGGTAATCTCCGGAACTATTCATCCGATTGCAACAGTTCTTTGACCTGTATCTACGAGGGACGTTCAGGATGCACATAAGCTTATTTTATCCTGCTGAGTAATACGCGAGTTAAGCCGGGCGGGCAGCTGTTTACAAATAAAACTAACCATATTGCGTGTGGCAAGCTATGCGTCACGAAAGCAAAGTGTTAAGTGTTTAAATATATGCAAATGAGTACCAAACGCTCACTATGTTGAGAAATAAACATTCATTTGTACAGTAAAAGTTCAAGGTCATATTGATCGTGGGAAACTTGGAAATTATTTGATTATTTATATAAGAAATCTGCCGAACTTTCATTAGTAGGTCGATATCCATACTAATATTATAAATGGGAAAGTGTATGTGTGTGTGTGTGTGTGTGTGTGTGTTTGTTTGTCCGTCTTTCAAGGCAAAATGGAGCGACGAATTGACGTGATATTTTAAGTGGAGATACTTGAAGGGATGAGAGAGCGACATAGGATATTTAAAAAAAAATTAAAAGTTTGTATGGAGCTGCGATATAAACGAGTTCCACGCGGACGGAGTCGCGGGCAGAACCTAGTACATACATACAGCTTTGGATATTCTTTAATAAGTTATGCTCTTATTAATAAAATTCCGTGAAAACTATGTAAAAAATAAAAAAAATCTCGTCGCCAAAAAAACCCTCCCGACGCATAATGCCCTAAATCTGGAAAATTTCTAAAACGCAAAATGCCTTAGACGCGATACGACCTAAACGTAAAATGACCTGAACGCATTATGTCCTTAACGTAGAATAACCTAAACGTAGAATAACCTAAACGTATAATGTCCTAAACGTAGAATGACCTAAACGCAAAATGCCTTAGACGCGATACGACCTAAACGTAAAATGACCTGAACGCATTATGTCCTTAACGTAGAATAACCTAAACGTAGAATAACCTAAACGTATAATGTCCTAAACGTAGAATGACCTAAACGCAAAATGCCTGTACTATCACTTTTTACTATGTATGTGTCATGTATAAAAAGATCTTTCCTGCTGGAGGTGAGAGTTTTATTTCAGCTATATTTATAGAACTCTATAGACATTGACATACGTCACATATTTCAATAAGTCGCTTAACGGGTTAAAATTATTAAGGAATTACTACGATGTACTGCAATCAAATACACATTTCGTCGATCTTTCAACCTAGTCATGCTAAAAATGGCACCAAATATATGTTTTGTGTGCTCTGCCTACCCCTTTGGGAATATAGGCGTCTAGGACATTTTGCGTCTAGGGCGTTTTACGCCTAAGGCACGTCTAGGACATTACACGTCTAAGGCATTTTGCGTCTAGGGAGTTTTGCTTCTAAGGCATTTTGCGTCTAGGACATTTCACGCCTAAGACATTTCACGTCTAGGGCGTTTAGCGTTCCTACAATAGGGCATTATGCGTCAAGAGGAAAAAAACGATATCAACACAAAATATAAAACTGTTGCCGCAAGCGAAGTCCGTCTTTGACTTTATTTATTTATTTATGTACTTTAATTGTAGTTGGTCCCATACAAACATTTGTTCTTCTCTTAAAACTGGTTCGAAAGGCAGTGAGGCAGTCACCGTTCAAATATCTCAAAAATTACGAAGCTACAACCGTTTTAATTTAATGTTGCTTGTAAGAGAGAGAAAACGCTGGCAGATTGTGACGTCCTCATCTTCGACGTCATAGTAAATGACAATCGTGTCATCCACGCAGAGGGGGGTCCTCTTAAAACTATGGACACTTATAACTCTGTGATTATTTCCTCTTGCATAGCTTTTTTCTCCATTTCTTAATCTTTTTTCAAAAATATACATCATTATTGATTATTTGATTTAGTCTTTGCACTTTGTCGTATCTTGAATGTAATTTAACGCTCAATTCATTAATGAGTCGGTTTATTCGGGATCACAACACGGATGCTAGAAACAGCGTTACGCCATCTTGGCGAGAGAGGGGAGAGGACCAAGCAGAGCAAGACACCAATACTTAAGCCGCATATACATGCGTATATCACAATGTCTACCCCTATTACAAGCTGAATGATGATGGTAAGTATTTCAACCTGAATCTTGGTGTTGCAGGAAGAAGAAGTCAGCGAGGAGGTGCTAGGTCTGCTCAGGTCGGCGTCGGGCAAGGCCCGCCTCCTGGCGACACAGAAGATGCAACAATTTCAGGGTATGCTTGGCTTTTATATACTTTTATCTACGCACATATCATTAGTGCTCTAAAATGCGTTCAGAAACCGTAGGAAATGACCAGCATTACTACAACCGATTTTACTATGAGAACTGTCTTGTCTGTGGTAGTAGGTAAAATCTGTACTGTAATGTCATAACAGTACAGATTTTTGATAAATTTGTATCTTTATGAGTTTAAATTTGGAACAGCTGTCAAAACTCAAGTGGGTCTCTATTCTAGTATCCATAGATATTAAAACAGTGATCGATACGAAACGTCAATTCAGTACATTTTTTAATACAAACCGTACGACATTTGATCTCGAGTGATATGAGTATAGGGACTACATTCGTTTGTCTATGATTTAAAAAAAACCATTCGTCATTCGTCATGACGGATGATCGAATTGCCGCCATTGCTGTTGTCATTTTACTGTTGGTTTTTTGCTATTACTTACTACTACTTATGATATGTGTGTACATAAAGTAGTGTATGCAACTGTACATAATTAGGCGTTAAAACACTCGTGTGATCCTATTATGAAACTCGCTGACTCTCGTTTCATAAAACCACACTCGTGTTTTAAGGCCTCTCATTATGGACCAGTCGCATGACTACTACGATGACTATGTACTATTACTGTACAGTCACAAGCAGAGGAAGCTACGGCTGCCTAGAGGGTCAGGCATGCGGCTGTCAAGCGGCGGGCGTGGGATCGAATCCCGGCTCGTAACTATTAGTTTTTCGGAACTTATCGGTACGAGTACTCTCGTCACGGTCACCAAAAACGACGTCTCCACAGCAATGCTTAAATCGTCTGAAATAGACGTAAGGGCCTATGACGATGTGCGGAATTTACCGTTAGCTTTTCGGTGAAGGAAAACATCGTGAGGAAACCGGTCTAATCACAGGTCAGATGGCAGTCGCTTTCGTAGTACTATACAGTGCCTATGCCAATTCTTGGGATCTCTCTCTGTCAAAGCGGACCCCGGGCTCCTTTGGGGCACAACCGGGAATAAAGCTAGGAGGATGTTAGTTATACTGGGCTCTTTTCCTCAAGTCGACATCCAGTGTGCCTATTTTGCGTGAAATGGTGGGGTAGCACTGCTCTAAACACCCCAGCTCCTCTAGAAACTTGGTGAGTGCCTTTGTGTTTCTGACTTCGTCCCGTAGTGTGTCGGGAGACCCGAGGTGCTTTTTCCTGTATACTTCTACCTGCTTGCAGACCAGTAGTATATGTTTGGTCGTTTCTTCCGCCTCCATGCACGCTCTGCACATGGGGCTGTCTGTACGCTAGGAGGATGACACGTCGCTATAATAAATTTCCCCTTTTCCAGGTCTCTGCTACGTCAACATAAACTCTTCCGGCGAAGAGCAGTTTCCCACCACGGTCACCGACCTGCGCGGATTCTGGGACATGGTGTGTCTGCAGGTGCGACACGTGGACGTGCTCTTCGAACAACTGGCTGCGCTGAAGGCCAACGGGTGGAGAGAGGTGAGCTTGTTGGTTCTTTACTTTCTATAGCCCGTTTGGACGGCAACGTCTTGTAGGAGACGTGTTAGTCGAGTTATCGCTTGTTCCCATGCCTAAAGAAGAAGCAATTGTTGGAGTGAGGTGAGTTGATTCCATCTCTTCCTTTGGAGATACAGAGGGAAGTGAGTCTTCTATAGAACAAAATATGGATGACGAACGCCACCGGCAAGCTATAGCTGGAAAGTCTCAGGACAGTAACAGTTAGAGAGAGGTGATACAAATTACTAAGCAGATGTATTCGGCTTCTGTTTACGATGGAGCAACACTTGTAAGGACGACTCACTTGCCGCTTGCTTCCATGGCTAAAGATAGAAGCGGCCATTAGCGTAGACCGACGTCAGAAAAGTGAGTACAACATAAACTCCTGAAGAGCAGTTCCCGACCACGGTCACCGGCTTGCGCGGATTCTGGGACATCGGACGTGCTGTTCCAACAACTGGCTGTGCTGTAAGGTGAGTTGATGCCGTCTGTTCCTTTTAGAGAACCGGAGCGAAGTGAGTTATCTACAGAACAAAACCTGGATGTAGCATTACACAGGAAGCTACAGCTAGCAGGTAGTACCTAGTTGCCAATTTAGCCTGAGGTGGGCTTGCTCCTAAAGATATGTGGGTGAGGACAGGACTTGGCCAGTAGTTCCGTTGTGACACAAAAATTAACCATAAATTGTATGGCTAATTTTTGTGTCACAACGGAACTTTTTAACTACTACCGATTAACGAGCCTAACTACTGGCTTCCGTTTTATTATAATGCCACACTGTAGAAAGCGAGTACGAGCTACGGTAGCCTAGTGGTTCAGGCATGCGGCTGTCAAGCGGCGGTCGTGGGTTCGAATCCCGGCTCGTACCAATGAGTTTTTCGGAACTTATGTACGGAATATTTACCGTCAGCTTTTCGGTCTAATCTCAATAAGGTCTTGTTTTCCCTCTGGGTTGGAAGGTCAGATGGCAGTCGCTTTCGTAAAACTAGTGCCTATGCCAAATCTCGGGATTAGGTGTCAAAGCGGACCCTGGGCTCCTTTAGGGGCACAACCGGGAATAACGCTAAGAGAATGATGAATGACTGTAGAAAGCGAGTCGCTCTTGGTGAATCAGTGAGCTGTTAAAGCTTTTCGACATTTCTTGCTCCATAAAACAATACTGTAGAGGCTAATTGCTTTTGTTATACCTCCCGTATTTGTCTGTTCTTGAAGAACGCGGAGGAAATGATAGAGGCAAGTCGAATCAACTTATGGAAAAACTGTCCTTAGAAGAGCTGTTCCAATACCAAACATTCAATAACCTTGTACTTGAAGTAGGATAATAAAAATCTGTGGAAAACTTGAAGAAAAGTATATTAGTTTTGCATACAATTAATTACAACAGTGGAATGTCATATAGAATAAAAAACCGGCTAAGTTCGAGTCGGACTCGCGCACGAAGGGTTCCGTATCTATAAAAACAGTTTAAAAAAAGTTTGTTGTATGGGGAGCCCCCCTTAAATATTTAATTAATTTTGCTTTTTATTACAGCGGAAACAGAAATATACAATACAATACAAATACTCTTTATTGCACACCTCACACAAACAAAGCAGTTATAAAGAGAAAGAATACAATAACATGTAGGTAGAGGTAGACAACAGGCGGTCTTATCGCTAAAGAGCGATCTCTTCCAGACTACCTTTGGGTATTGGAGAAAGAGATAAAACTAGATTATGTAGTAGGTGGTGCAGAGATTATATTAAAAATATAATCTGTGAAAATTTCAACTGTCTAGCTATCACAGTTCTTGAGATACAGCCTGGTGACAGACAGACGGACAGACAGACGGACGGACGGACGGACAGACAGCGAAGTCTTAGTAATAGGGTCCCGTTTTCACCCTTTGGGTACGGAACCCTAAAAAACAAATATCAAAAAGATTGCAGGGCGTCAGTATTACAAAAGCTAGCAAGAAGGTTTAACACTTGTCAAACATAGCTATGATTTAATCGATGAAATGTTTATTCCAGGTCACCCCCGTGAGTAAGGCTCCGGCCACTCCGTCGGCGGCGTCCCCGCGCGCGCGGCCGCGGAACACCGCGCAGCCCAAGAACGAGAAGGCACGGCTGGCGGCGGAGAAGCGAGAGGCCGATAGGAAGGCCATGCTGGACCATAGGAGGTAGCGATTTTGTTTATTTCAAAGACGCGCTTCACTACACGATGGTTAAACAGTAAACACCCCTGTTTTCTCATGGGGTTATTTGAAGGGACAGATGTATGTTAAGCCTAATGCTGTACATTTAACGACGACATTTAAGGCTGCTTTCTGCTGCGTATGCCAAAAATTGCTAGAAACTGCAAAAATGACGTTTTTGGTACAAGCTTTTATTGCCGACTGTACTTTTCTGTATACCATCATCAACTACTCATTGAGACGATTCTAACGAGCCCAAACTCACGGGGTTACGTCGGTTAAGTACTGAATTCCCATGGCCACCTTCTGTCTCCGTCATCAGATCGACTCGATGGTACCATAATATTGAATTGTCATCCAAACTATACTTATACCCAAAATTTCAGCTCAATCGGTCACCAGGAAGTGGGTCAAATTTAACTTGAAAGATTTGATTACAGACAGACAGACAATGGGACAGGTGAAACTAAATGAAAGCTTGTAAATACACCCAAAGAGTGCTGGTGCAGAAGGCTACAGGAAACCACTGGACTAAACCCCATGAGAGTCATGAAAAGGTCTTTTGCAAAAATCGACCGTGATGTGACCACAATCACTCAGTCAAGAGTGCACATCTAAGAGTATGCAAAATGGTCATGGAAAATTTCGATAAAAGAGTGAAACACAGAAAATCCCTGTAGAAAATTTGCCCCATGTACTCCATAGTTAGTATAGTTAGTATACTGGGCTTTTTTCCGTAAATCGACATCCAGCGTGACGATTTTGCGTGAAATGGGGTAGCGCTACTCTAACCACCCCAGCTCCTCCAGAAAGTTCGTCAGTGCCTTTGTGTTTTTGACTGCGTCCCGGAGTGTTTCCGGAGACCCTAGGTGCTTTTCCCTGTATACTTCTACCTGCTTGCAGTCCAGTAGAATGTGTTTGGTCGTTTCCTCCGCCTCCATGCACGCTCTGCACATGGGGCTGTCCGTGATACCTATGTTGTAAAGGTGTTTGTTCAGAGTGTTGTGTCCTGTTATAATTCCAAGTATCTTGCGTAGTTGTACTCCATACATAAACCTATCTTGAAATGTTTGATGGGCAACCCGGAGCAAAAAAGTTATGACAGAGTATATAAGTTTAAAAGTCATTTTAGTCAAGTTGGTGGGAATCTGCTTGTATGGGCGCTCCGCCATTGTTATCTGATACTCTGTAGTTTGGTTTAATAAAAAGAAAACTGAAGTTCTATATGTAATTAAAATAATATGTGCCTTTTGGGACACAATATGTCAAATAATAGAATAAGCTTACTATGTAATCATCCCTTGAAATTGTTACACAAAATGACTGATGCCTTTAGTAAGGCTTGGTTTTAAAATTAGTACGCAGTAATATAAACCTACACGCCTAGCGAGTTCTGTCTATTTCTGGTGTATTGTTCCATTTTGAGTCCGGTTGCGAAAGTATTAAAGACCAACTTATCCTACCAACTTATCCTAAAGACATGTTGTGTACGTTGTAGACGCGTGGCGCGCGAGCGGCAGATGGCGGCACGCGCGGCTCCCGGCCCCAGCCAGGAACAAGATATGGGCATCGAAGGCAGCCAGGTAACATATACATATATACATACATACATTCACGCCTTTATTCCCAAAAGGAGTAGGCAGAGCACATGAAACGTATGTTCCAGCGTCACTTTTAGCATAAATGTGGGTATAAAAGATCGGCAAAATGTGATATTGCAGTGATAGGTTGCTAGCCCATCGCCCACAACACTCTTCAACCCTGGTCCCTTGGTCGACTTTTACGACACCCACGGGAGGAAAGGGGGTGGTGAAATTCTAATCCGATACCACACGGGGTAACATATATATATATATATATATATATATATTAATACAACGACGGTGGCAAACAAGCGTACGGCCCGCGTGATAGTAAGCGGGCACCGCAGCCTATAGACGCATGCAACTCCAAAGTAACATGGGCGTTTGCTGGCCCTTGATATGTTTGAGGATTCGCCGTGTTGACAGCTGAAGAAACAAATGCCCTCGCTCTCAACACAACGCGTCCTCGCGAGCTCTGGCGACCTTGCTCACCTTCAGGAACACAACACTACTACAGAGCAAGTAGTAGTGTTATGGCTGTGGTCTTCTGCAAGGTGGAGGTACTTCCCCAGTTGAGCTGCTCCACATTCGAGCGGGATGACATTTCGCCGTGCCCTACCTCACCAACCTCATTGCTAACGTGATGCGATCACGCAGAGAAACTCAAGCAAAGCCCTCTCCATGTCATCTCTTTGGGTGACATTTTGCTATTCATACTAATATTATAAATGCAAAAGTGTGTAGGTCTGTCTGTCTGTCTGTCTGTCAGTTACATCTTCACGCTTAAACCGCTGAACCGATTTAGGTGAAATTTCGTAGTTAGAGTCCCGAAAAAGGACATAGGATAGTTTTTATCCCCGAAATCATCCCCTAAGGGAGTGAAATGGGGGGGTGAAAGTCTGTATGGAGCTTCGATTTGAACGTTAAGTAAAAAGTTCCACGTGGACGGAGTCGAGGGCAGAAGCTAGTATTATAAATGCCAAAGTGTTTCTGTCTGTCTGTTCCCTCTTCAAGCTGAAACCGCTGAACCGATTTAGGTGAAATTTGATATAAAGATAATTTGAGTCCCGGGGAAGGACATAGGATAGTTTTTATCCCAGAAATCAATCCCTAAGGGGGTGAAAGTTTGTATGGAGCTGCGATACAAACGATTTCCACGCGGACGGAGTCCTGGCCAGAAGCTAGTTAATTATATATATCTTAAATTCCAGGAGGTGGAGATATTCGTGGGCCGGACCGCCAAGCCGTCGAAGGTGCAGCCCCTGGGAGACTGCCGGAGCACCCAGTCCCAGGACTCCATCGAGAGCTGATTCCATTGCACTAAAGTAAATCATTCATTATTATCCTGAAAAATATTGAAAATTAAAGAGTCACCAGCACGTTGTGGAGGGCGTTAAATAAAACCCATCATCATTTATTTAAGAGCTTGGCTCTTGTCGGTGGAATAATTTCCATTCTGTTCTATTCTCTGCTGTTCCTTCAACTCTCTATAAGATTCAACTTCAATGTTTTCCTTTAGCTGCTCCATGTAAACTCTTCATGGTCTTCCTCTTTTTTTCTTCCTTCTATCTCTTCTAAGTCTACCTATCTCTCCTTCTGTCTCTTCTTTCTTCTAAATAAAACCCGATAGGTATTAATTCAAAGTACGTCGTTCTAATAGCGTTATACAAGCCCTGGGTCTACTTTGACAATTCCCAAGATTTGGCAAGGGCTAGTTTTACGAAAGCGACTGCCTTCCAAGCCAAAGGGAAAACAAGACCTTATTGGGATTAGACCGGTTTCCTCACGATGTTTTCCTTCACTGAAAAGCTAACGGTATATATTCCGTACACAAGTTCCGAGAAACTCATTGGTACGAGCCGGGATTCGAACCCACGGCCGCCGCTTGACAGCCGCATGCCTGAACCACTAGCCTACCGTAGCTTTTTGCATGGCTTAAATTCAAATGACCTTACCCTATTCAGAGAAATGACATATTCAGACCTTATACATCTCTGGAATACTGAATTAATATCATTAACTTTCTGTTAATGCACAGACCTTATACTTATCGAATGTAATGGTCATATTTTGTTTTGTTTTCATTAACTTTGTGACATTTAGTGTGTTGTTATATCGGTCCTTAATCTGCAAATTTCTAAATTTTTATCGTGTTTGATTATTATTATTTTATGGTAAGATTATTATTTTTATTGTAAATTACCGTTTGACATGTTAAAGTGCCCTTGTGGCCTATTTACAGAATGTTTTTTTTTTGTAGTGAAGAAAAAATCCTCTTGGTTCCAATTTAACCCATGTTTCTTTGACATAGAGTGCCCATGCCATAATATATACTAGTACAGTGTCAAGCACCTTTAGCCTAGTTGGTACCCTGCCTACGAAGCAAGAGGTCCTGGGTTCGAATCCCGGTAATTTGTGTGTTGAGCACGAATATTTGTAACTGACTCATGGATGTTTTCTATGTATTTAAGTATTTATTTATCTATATAAGTATGTGTTTATCGTCGTCTAGTAGCCATAGTACAAGCTTTGCGACAGTAAACTCACACGTAAATGGGATGGAAACTGTAAATAAGTCCAAGTCTTATTATCATTATTTCATTTTTGTTTGTAGTGAGGCGTCGCGGCGTATGAAGTGACGAGCTATCGCGGATATTTCTACTGTACTTATACCAATCACTTTTATATTATAAGTTTTTTTATTTTATATTTTACTCACACACATGGCCTATAGCCCCAGAATCCAAATCATCGTATGTGTATTTTTCTTATTTATTTATTAATCTTGGTGAAATTTTCAGTTGCCTGTATGAAATATTTTAAAAATTATAAGCAACAGTAAAATATTCGAGCCATAGTTCAAAATTGATAATAATCCTAGTTTAGTTTTAGTATAATTGTATATTTGACGAAATATTGTAATAAAAATAGGTTTTAGGTTTTTTTTAACACTAAACTGACAAGAGATATGTATGTGGCTTTAATTTTGTTTAATCATTAAACTGTATCACATTTCCTTTCGTGCATTTTAAATCTGTATAAAATATGGTTAGTTTTGCTCAATGATCAATCCATTTTACGATAGTAGTCAGACCAACAACCTGTGATCAAATTGTAAGTGAAATGTTTATAAAATTATAACATCAGACCCCCTGGCACACGAAGTTTTATGTCGGACATAAAGCATTCGTTCCATTCCCGCAAATATGCGAGTGCAAAAGGGACAAATGATTTATGTCCGACATAAAACTTAGTAACTTTATTTTATGGCCATAAAGCATTGGTCCCTCTCGCACTTATGTACTTGCTAGTAAATAAAATAAATAAATGCTTTATCTATCTACTAGCGACCCGCCCCGGCTTCGCACGGGTACCATACATAGGGACAGACTGCGGGAAGCGACTTTGTTTTATAGACTCTGTAGTGACTAAGGGAGGAATGTTTTATGGCCGACATAAACTCGGTCAAGCTGGCGAGGCAAAAAATTGGCGCAATTTTTTTTTTAATCAGGCCTGATGAGAAAATCTACCTTATCGTCTGTCATTTCGGTAATTTATAAATTGTCGTCATACGAATATTTTACAAAATATAAGAGAGCTGGTTGTGTCACGTCGTCGGTAATTTTAAGTAGCGTCCGTCAAGGTAGAATCAGACGGTGCACTTGAATGAATGTTCACTCGAGTGAATGCTTCATTTTTCTTTGGTGTTTTGTTTCACTTTTCGTTCAGACTTGTCATTTTGAGTGAAATATGCAAATTGAAGCAAGAAAATGAAAGAAAAGTGATTCGTCTGGTTCTACCTTCAGACATTCTATTGGTAGTATGGGAAATTTGTCTGTTTTGTATGGAATGACAGATGCCGGCGCCTAACCTAACCTAACCCTTTGCCCGCTTTTACTTTCGTGTCAAAATGTGACGTACACGCCAGCATCTTTACAGCTGAAGAGCGAATATGTAACTTATCTGACATTCTATAGCAACTTGTCAATCTTTCCTTACATTCGATTAAACGAGGTCTTTCGTCGGGCATGCGGTCATTCTCTGACGCCGATTGCATTATTGACAACTGCCCAAACTACCGAACAACGTCGCTTTATAAGGAAACTTGACTTTGGCGAAATCATATTTACTGAGTACGAAGCCATTTTTTAAAAGAACACCGCTTACGATTACAGACGGTTTGGTGCAAAGGGTCATGAATGTGAATTATATTCGATGCTGACTGTATATATATCTTTGACGTCTTTGTCTTTTAGAGATAAACACTAATAGTTACAGTTCTACTGTTTGCGCGCGGTTGTGTGTGTGCATGTGACTGTCGCTGTGCGTGTGCGTGCGCGGCTAACATAGAGGATAGAATAGAGTGACACACAGACACATGAGTGACAAAGATGTGAGCATACACAATACGACAAGTCGGAACGAGATACAATGTCCCATAGGCTTTTAGTTTACTAGTGAGCAGTGTGTGAAAGGCTTAAGGCCTCTTACAGACTGGCGCGGCCTGGCCGCGGCGGACAAGAGTAAACTTGTCCGCCGCTGTCAAATTTTCTTTTGTCCGCCACCGCAGGCCGCATCAGTGTGTTGCAGGCCTAAGGCCTGGACGCGGTCTGCGGTGGCGTTCAATAGTAAAAGTGACATTATCTGTCAAAATTACTATTGACCGCCACCGCAGGCCGCGCCAGTGTGTGAGAGGCTTGACGACTGCCGTCACTGTCACAAAAGAAACCTACGTAGTTACGTAAGCGCACACACACTCACAACCGCATGCAAACAGTTGAACAATCTATAACTCGTAATTTAGCTGCACCGGGTAGCATTTCTTCACGAATTTCTATATTAGTGCAAAATTGTTGCGGCAAGGATAACTCTGACAAATATTTTAAGTGGCATATAAAACGGTTTTCAATATTTAAATAAAGAACGGTTAATGTCAATCATGTTAATGTTTTAAATTAAAAGAAAGTCCCAGGTCTCGGCGTTCCATACAAACGTAGTTTATTCCAGCACGCTGTTTTAAAATGAGAGCCTAACTACGTTTTGTATGGAGAGCCGAGCCGACTTGTGTCGAGCATCCTGAGGACTTGCATCTAAGGATTTCGCTGAGATGCGCTGTATGAAGAGAAACCTGTATTTGTCTCTAGCTAGGCACAACGAATCCTCAAATCAATAGAGTCGGCAGCGCGCTTGTGATCCTCCTGGCCCCTATTTCACCAACTTGACAATTGTCATTTGACACTTACAATTTGCCATACATTGATTGTTCTAGAAGTTAAGGTGGTCGCTAGGTTATTTTCGGAATCAGTAATGTACGGATAATTGTCGTTGTCAGGTGACAATTGTCAAGTTGTTGAAATAGGGGCCTGGTGTCACAGGCTTTCATAGGCAACGGCGTCTTACCATCAGGCAAGCCGTATACTTGTTCGCCACCGTCGTCGTGTTAAAGCTTGCGAAGAAAGAGATGACAAATATCGACTACCACTTGTGGGATTATCAGTCACAAATGCAAACAGAATGGGGTTGGCCGGGCGAAGGTATTTGCAGATGGCGCCAGCATAGGTTTTACCTGTCAGTCCTACAAAACTGTCAAATACTTATTTTTTTTTTTTCGGAATTTCCTTGTTTAGATTAGAAGCCATTTAATCCAAATCCCATAGAAAAAGACAAGTGATTAGGTAAACCCTATGATGGCGCCATCTAGTCAAACATTTGACAACTGCAACCCCATTGGTAAATACGAATCTTGTAAATACACATAATCGAATGGCTTATGAAATTTATAAATAATGTTGATATTTCGTTAAGTTTTGTACGGTAAATGTGTGTATGGATTTGTCAAAATGTTCTTTATGGTAGCATGGGGCTTGCTTGGATTATGAGAAGGTAATTATCAGAAAGATTAATTTATCCTCCTAGCGTTATTCGCGATTGTGCCCAGGAGCCCCGGGTTTTGGGTCCTGATCTCAAAACTATCAGAAAGATTGAACTGGAATAAAATGAAATGGAAATGTCTCCTATAACTTCCACGATGAATTAATTATGATCAACTGACGAGTGCTTTTTGTAAACGCGTTAAAAAGCGATGAGGACGTAGTTATCAGTTTGATTCATATTAAAACTGTTCAAGGTGCGGAAAGTTTCCAAAAATATGAAAAAAAAACGGGAAGCAGTCACAAAAATGAGTTTACAATTCAAAAATTTTGACAAATTACCAAGATTCCAGCAAGTTTCGCAAGTTTGGAACTTTCCGTCGCCCCTTCAGCCCTATATTTATATATAAGCCGCGCCAATAAAGAAATCTATAAGTTCTGTATTTTTTTTGTTGGTACAAGCTTTTATTGCCAAGCTGCGTTACGTTGGTTAAGTACTGAATTCCCATGACCACCTTCAGTCTCCACCATCAGATCAGCTCGATGGTACCATAATCATCATTCTCCTAGCGTTATTCCCGGTTGTGCCCCTAAAGGAGCTTTGACACCTAATCCCAAGATTTGGCATAGGCACTAGTTTTACGAAAGCGACTGCCATCTGACCTTCCAACCCAGAGGGAAAACTAGACCTTAGTGGGATCAGCTCGATGGTACCATCATATAAAATTGTCATCCAAACTACACTTATAACGAAAATTTCAGCCCACTCGGTTGAAACTGCTTCAAAATTCAGTTCCATGATTTGTCCCCCACTAACAAACCCAACAAACGAACAGGTCAAGTTATAAAAGCTTGTAAACTTATTGATGCGCCTTATAAATCTATTAGAGTGGAGGTATATTTTCAACTAACTTATACCGTCCGCTTAACGCTCATTGAAGAAACGTCAAGTGTGGCACTGTCAGTACATTTGCGATGATAGCAAATTTTATAAAGGCGCCTATCGGAGCTGAATCCAAATAAATATATGTTATACATAATAGCAGTTCTAAATTTACACCATAAATCGCTTATGCGCTGTTAAATTCGTAATGTAAGGAAATCAGCGGACGAAAAACCATAGAAGTCTAAGTAGTGCCAAAATGCGCAAAATGGCCCACAGAATAGGTGCCATGCGGGTTGGGGGCGGGGTGTCAAAACGATGCCAGGCAGCCGTTTAATTCGAACACGCGTATACCGGGTTTTGGGCACGTGTTTGGTTAGAAATTTGTAAGGAGCTCGTTTTCTATGGTTTTTTTCGTTCGCTGAAGGAAATATGTTATCACCGTGGCCCGTTTTAAGAAGTACAAGAAGTCTAACCTGGCAACACTGACCAAAAGGCCAGTCGCTATTGGGCATTTTAAAAAATGGTGGACCCAGCTAGCGTGAGTTGTTAAACAGAAATTAACTCGGTGTCAGTTTAGTGACGAAAATTAAGCATACAAATTATGGAAATTAACTTGCTTCGCATTTATGCAAATCAGTTATAAATTGAAAAGGAAAAGTTTCAGGCAAACTGAATACTTTTTTGGTCAAGTGGCTCAGAGTTGCCAGTTCGGATTTGTTACTTGTTTGCTTCGTTATCCGGGGCACAGGCGATGCAATGTAATCCACTGTTTACTTAACAAGATAGAATTATTTATTGAATCACGTAATAAAACAGATTTGGATATAAATTATCTTTTATTGTTTTCTCCCTAGATAACTTTTTATGTTTTTTTTCTTAATGGCAGAATAAAGGCTACTCTCTACAATGGGCCATCATGGCTCACTATACAGGACGCAACTAGGAGTTAGGCCTGCAACGCATTGATGCGGCCTGCGGTGGCGGTCAATTGTAAATTTGGCCGCCGCGGCCAATACTAAACTTGTCATTAGCTGTCGAATTTACAATTGCCAGCCACCGCGGGCCACGAAAATCGAATCTCGAAGTTCGTATATTATCTTTGTCTCTGTCGCTCGAGTACCATAAACAATATAAGTGTGATAGAAACTGAGATATACGAACTTTCGAGATTCGATTTTCGTGGTAACAGCTAAGCTATCTAAAACGAAACGAGTTTTTTCAGTTACGTTTCCATAGTCGAGTTACAGTATTAAATATATAAAATATGTTCAAACCGATATGACGACCTCTTTAGCCTAGTTAGTAGTGACCTAGCCTGGAAGCCGGAGGTCCCGGGTTCGAATCCCAGTTAGGGGATTTATTTGCCTGAAGAGCATTATATTCTCTTTGTGATGAGCATGAATATTTGTTCCTGCGTCATGGATGTTTTCTATGTATATCGTCATCTAGTACCCATAGTACAAGCTTTGCTTAGTATGGGACTAGGTCAATTTGTATAAGATTGTCCCCAAATATAAAAAAAAATTATAAAAATACTTCGCCTTGCTGCTAGGTCCTTTCAATCTGATTACAACTACTTTATAGTAATTTGGACAAGATGAAAGTGCAGACGAGTGACGCACCAAGTTACTAAGGCTATAGTTAAGCTTGAAATGAATTATCGGACGCGGTGACGGCCGCGACGTATAAATGTGCACAGTCGAACGGGATCCAGCACGCCAGATTTCTGTCGGACGTCCGAACACTCAAGGTTACGTCCACGGCTTACGTCCGAAAGTTTGCACAATTCAGTGTATATTCATTATCTAGATACCGGCTGTGAGCCGCGTCCGATAATTTGTTTCAAGCTTTACTCTCCACAATGAGCCACTGACAGAACACACTCGAATGGATACGGTTATGCGTTGGAATCCGATGTTAGCAGAGGGGCTACCGCGACGCGAAAACGAACTTTGTTCGTGTATCTCGCTCTCTGTTGCACTTGCTAGTTCGAGGGACAAAGACGGAGGTACACGAACGATGTTTATTTACGTTTCGCGGTATCTTCCCCGTAAGGCCTCAACACACTGGCGCGGCCTGCGGTGGCGGACCATAGTAAATTTGACAGCTAATGACAAGTTTACTATTGTCCGCGCGGCCATTCCGCGCCAGTGTGATCCAGGCCTAAAGCATATATGCGTCTGGTATGATATGTAATGCCGCGTTTATCGCAATTTATTTATTTATTTATTTATTGACAAATAAATTTACGTGACATTACAGTAATAACCAATGCGTCACGAAACCAAAACAACAAATAATACTATTTAGGCGACGTAACGGCGTGGCCCCGTTGCATCGTCGTCTCCGGTGTAGGATTCGGCAGATTGCCCCGGAACCGTCGAAACACTACACCCTTCGGCCAGAAGTCAGCACATGCGACGGTCTCCTGCAGCGGCCGCGGCACGCGCACCACAAACGAGCTGAAGTGCACATAGTGGCGCGAACGCAGCTGGAACACCCTCAGCGAGAAGCCGGTCTTCTGACGAACGTACTCCGCCATATCATCAGCCGTGGCGGAGTAATGCAGGCGCGATACATATAGCGCCTTGCTCGGTGTGGCAACCCGAAGACCGGAACCAACCGGTTCGACAGTACCACACTGACTCTTGCGCGGCTTGCGCATCCTCGACACCGTTGTAAAACCCTCCTTATCCACATCGGTGCGTGGGGGCTTCTCTTTTGGAGGAACCCGAACTTCAAGGTCTCTTGAGGGCGCGTCTCTCCGGTCGGCTTCGACAGATAGACCAGCTACGGCATCAGCATAGCGATGACGTGATTTAGAGGATGGGGCGGGGGGAGGCCCGGCGCGGAGGGGGCACGCGGGCCGTGGAACGGCATGCGCAGTGTCAGCAACATGCAAACTGACCGAGTTGACACTTGACGCCCGGTCATTACTTTTGAAATTTGACCCCGCAGGTGACCGAGTTTCCGCTTGCGATGGCTTGGCGCGTGAGCAGGACGCAGCTATGTAAACGAATGAGATCGAATTATAGCCCTCTCCCTCTAACGCATAGCTGCGTCCTGCTCACGCGCCAAGCCATCGCAAGCGTATAAACGCGGCATAAAGTAGTTGAAAACATTCAGTCGGCGACGTATATCGGTACGTCGTTTTTAGGTATTTTGCTACTAACTTGGTTGATCTGCTGCATTCTAGCTGAAGGGTTCTACAGATTACGTGATTTTACCATAATTTGTCAGTACAACATGTTGAAGTCATAATTGGATGTGGCGTACAGAAGTAACAATCCGACCAAATAGTTGGATCAAAGTTGGATCAGCAAAGCAACATGCCTCAAGACAATAGCAATTAGTCAGCTCTGATAAATTGGGCTGATAAATCATTACATGACCCCTTCATGCAGTTGGAAAACGATGGCGATACGTCATCTATTATACTTTATTCAAGGAGCGAGAAGGGTGGTAGATGATATTTTAAAATGATCACAAGGAGCTTTTTAAAAGTAAGCACTAAATAATAGACGTACGAAAAAAAAGTCATGTTATAAAAACGGTTATTGCATTAAGCAATAAAAACAATTGAATTCAAAAATTGAAGAAAAAAACAAATCATTGCGTAAAAAGAAACGTAATATAGCCATTGTCTATGGTTTCTACAAATTTGGCTGTATGGGCAAGAATCACTGTCAGTCTTATCTGCGCCACCGTAAAAATGGATGACTTGGTTATGGTTAGCAGTGACAAATGGCATCAACTCAGTATTTTATTAAATAATGTTATTTAAAAGTGGCTCGAAATCACATATAGTACAATGTCAATAATTTTATTATAATAAAATAAAATAAATGATTGTAGACATATATCTAATGGGTGAATAAATCGGTATTGAGACATAAAATTACTACAAAAGTTCCCGCGTGTTTCCTTCCCGCGCACATCGTGCTAGGTGGAAGTTGGTCATGGTCGTCCGACAAACGGAAAGCCGCCATGATGGCTTTCTGTAAAGTACGCTCAATATGTAAAGTTTCGTTACGGTTTTTCATTAATTGTGACTGAGTGCGTGTAAAAATTAACCATGGGAACGAACTAGAGTGTGTTAAGTTCAGTTTACGGTCCTTTAGGACCTCCTGGAGGAGCTATAAAGTGTTTTATAAGTGCATTTTTGTGTCGACGCTAGCGTGTTTTGTTCTGTCAACAAAATGTCGAAGCTCTCGTTTAGGGCGAGGGCCCTGGATGCATCAAAGCCAATGCCCATATATCTCGCCGAGGAGCTTCCGGATTTACCGGACTACTCGGCGATTAATCGTGCAGTACCTCAAATGCCCTCTGGAATGGAAAAAGAGGAGGAATGTGTAAGTATTTTACGCATTTAGGTATTCATTGAAACTACTGTGTGTCGGCCATTATGTTTATGTTGCGTTTTCTTACCGCTAGGGGCGTTTCACTATCTCAAATTATTATTCGATGAATAAATACTTTAATTTGTATAATAATGCGGCACAAATTCCATGAAAATGTGTTCAGGAATTTTATTAATTAGTTGAATAAGTTTTCTTCCGGTGTTGATGTGTCAAATAAATACAGTGCAATTTTGGCGCCTTATCACCACATGGTTGATATCAGACCGTCATAGGAATAAGAAAACACTGTATTGCGGATTTCTCGGACATTTTAGGGCTTTGAGAGCCAGTATTTTAGCCTAATCGTGACGAATATATGTAGAATTTTCCGACAAATTGCTGCTTCAAGCCGACCGGTCTGTCATATGTTATTGTTTACTAACAACTGCGTAAGCCGGTACGCTTTGACAACATGCATTATCAATTATTTTGATTATTCCATTGGTTATATTAAACATATTATTGTGGAAACAACATTGTTTACGCATCCGGAGCATTCGGTATTTTTCTCAATTATCTGCATATAGCAGGGTTTATGCTATTTAATACTAAAATCGCCAGTGCAACTAAATTACTTTTTTAGACAATTTGCATAATTTCTTATTACATTTTTCCTGTTTAGTCCACTGAGCTCTAATAAGTTATATTATATATTGCACCAGAAAAGCTATTAATATTAAATTTATTGATAATGAGCCATATAAATAACTATTAGACAGTCATTAACTGTGAGTCATGTCTCAAATATTTATAAGGAAATTCCGAGTCTCCTTCATTCACCTTAGCGTTAATTAACAAAAACATATTCTTATAAATACATTAGTGTCAATTTAACTGACATAATGGGAAGTAAACACCTTTTAAAGTTTCTTATCTAAGATAATTATAATTCACTAAGCCTTATGCATCATCTCATCTGCCTTATTGCCACTGTTTAAATTTCTCTTTTAAAGGGACTGAGTATGGCGGTATATTCCGTGTTACATATCACATTACCATCATTACCATGTACCTTTGGGAAAACTTAAATGCGACCCTCAATAAGCAGACAAGATCAAGCATTGATTGTAAGATTTGTAGGGTTTACATCATCTTTCCTGTCTTTCCCGGTATTGCACAAATGAGCCCGGGATCCGCTTTTTCACCTAATTCCAAGATTTGACTCCCAAGAACCCAAAGACTGGTTATACAAAAGTGATTGCCATCTGACCTTCCAACCTATATGGAAAACTAGACCTTTTGGGATAAGGTTGGTACCCTCGCAACGCCGAAAGGTACATCATGGTTCCACTTTGTAATACCTGTCACCTGTACATAATCTACCTATAATGACGAAATAAATAATTATAGCATTGCGGGATATGAATCAAGGTTCACACGCTGTACTTGGTATTTGTGCTTGTCATTGGACACATACCTTTATGAAAACTATAATAAAAGAGAGCTCCGTAATATTGCTGACTTGCAAAACTCTAGATCAGATTTTGATTGTGACAGCTTATTGTGTGGTGTCTGTAATATTATTTAGAATCATAGAATACCACATAGGTTTTTATTTTAGTTAAGCCTTGACATTATGTTAGAGGAAACAAACTGTATCGTTTTCCTGTTCAAAAATGATTGAGCTGAAAATAGAGTGGTTTTATCTAGAACTCTGCTATATATTTAAACATAAATACCTACTATTATGTATGTTTATAATAGTAACCATAACCAATTTGCTTTATCATCTATATATATAAAAGAAGGATACCTGATCTACCATCAACGCACAGCCGAAACTACTGGGACTAGAAACTTGAAATTTACACCAGGACTTCCTTTTATGACGTAGGTAACCGATAAGACGGGATTTTTGGAAATTCCATCCCTAAGGGGGTTAAATGGGGGTGCAAAGTTTGTATGGGGGAAACTTTATATTATGAACTAGAGACTTAAAACTTTGTAGAAAGTTTACTTATTAAGATACAAAAAAAGTAATTTCAGCGTTTAAGAAAATTCCACCCCTAAGGGGGTTAAATAGGGGTGCAATGTTTGTATGGGGGAAACATTAATTTTTGAACTATGAACTTGAAACTTTGTAGAAAGATTACTCATTAAAATACAGTAAAAGTAATTTCTGCGTTTAAGAAAATTCCACCCCTAAGGGGGTTAAAAAGGGGTGCAAAGTTTGTATTCAAAACTACTGGGACTAGAAACTTGAAATTTTTCCAGAACTTCCTTTATGACGTAGGCAAGGGATAATACGGGATTTTTAGAAATTCTATCCCAAAGGGGGTTAAATAGGGGTGCAAAGTTTGTATGGGAGAAACATTATTTTTTGTACTAGAGAGTTGAAACTTTGTACGAATATTACTTATCAAGATACAAAAAAAGGTTTTTTTAGCGTTTAAGAAAATTCTACCCCTAAGGGGGTTAAATAGGGGTGCAATGTTTGTATGGGGGAAACATTATTCTTTGAACTAGAGTCTTTAAACTTTGTAGAAAGATTACTTATTAGGATAAAATAAAAGTACTCTCAGCGTTTTATAAAATTCCCCTCCTAAGGGGGTTAAATAATAGGGAAATATTATTCTTTGAACTAGAGTCTTTAAACTTTGTAGGAAGATTACTTATAAGGATACAAAAAAAAACTTTTAGCGTTTTATAAAACTCCGCTCTTAAGGGGTTTAAATAGGGGTGCAAAGTTTGTATTCAAAACTACTGGGACTAGAAACTTGAAATTTACACCAGACCTTCCTTTTGTGACAGAGGCAGGGGGATAAAACGGAATTTTTGAAAAATTTTTCCCTAAGGGGGTGCAATGGGGGTCTAAAGTTTGGATTGGAGAAACATAATAACTGAACTAGAGACTTGAATCTTTGTAGGAAGATTACTTACTGATACAAAAAAGAACTTTCAGCGTTTTATAAAATTCTACCCCTAAGAGGGTTAAATAAGGGTGCAAAGTTTGTATTCAAAACTACTGGGGCTAGAAACTTGAAATTTACACCAGAACTTCCTTTTATGACGTAGGCAAAGGATAAGACGGGATTTTTGGAAATTCTATCCCTAAGGGGGTTAAATAGGAGTGCAAAGTTTGTATGGGAGAAACATTATTTTTTGTACTAGAGACTTGAAACTTTGTAGAAAGATTACTTATCTATATATATAAATGCCTTTGTACTGACTGACTCACTCATCAACGCACAGCCGAAACTACTGGGACTAGAAACTTGAAATTTACACCAGGACTTCCTTTTATGACGTAGGCAACTGATAAGACGGGATTTTTGGAAATTCCATCCCTAAGGGGGTTAAATGGGGGTGCAAAGTTTGTATCGGGGAAACTTTATATTATGAACTAGAGACTTAAAACTTTGTAGAAAGATTACTTATTAAGAAACAAAATAAGTAATTTCAGCGTGTAAGAAAATTCCACCCCTAAGGGGGTTAAGTAGGGGTGTAATGTTTGTATGGGGGAAACATTAATTTTTGAACTATGAACTTGAAACTTTGTAGAAAGATTACTCATTAAAATACAGTAAAAGTAATTTCTGCGTTTAAGAAAATTCCACCCCTAAGGGGGTTAAATAAGGGTGCAAAGTTTGTATAAGGGAAACTTTCCCTTTTGAAAGAGAAACTTGAAACTTTGTAGACAGATTACTTATTATTAAACAAAAAAAGTGCTTTCGGCTTTTTAGAAAATTCTACCCCTAAGGGGGTTAAATAGGGGTGCGAAGTTTGTATGAAGGAAACATTATTTTTTGAACTAGAGACTTTAAACTTTCTAGAAAGATTACTTATTAAGATACAAAAAAAGAACTTCCAGCGTTTTAGTACATTGCACCCTAAATGGGGTTAAATAGGGGTGTAAAGTTTGTATGATGGAAACTTATCCTTTTGAGCTAGAAACTTTAAACTTTGTAGACAGATTACTTATTTGTATACAAAAAAAGAATTATTTGGAAAAATCCACCGCTAAGGGGTTTTAAAAAGGGTGACATGTTTGTATGGGGGAAACTTTGTTTTTTAGGTAGAGTAAAAAATTTGTAGAAAAATTACTTATTCAAATATAGAAAAAGTCGTTTTAGTGACTTAAAAAACTCCACCCCTAAGGGAGTGACATTGGGGTTTAGAGTGAATATGGGGGAAACTTAGTTTTTGAGCTAGAGACTTAAAACTTTGTAGAAATATTACTTATTAGATTACAAAAAAAGGACTTTTTGCTTTTTAGACTATTCCACCCCTAAGGGGGTTAAAAGGCAAGGGTTGTATGGGAAACGCTTTTTTTTAGTAAGATACTTGAAACGTTGTAGAAAGATTACTTATCAAATAAAAAAGTACTTCCAGCGTTTAAGAATATTCTATCCCTAAGGGGGTTAAAAGGGGGTGCAAGGTTTGGATTAGCAAAACTCTTTATTGAGCTGGAGACTTAAAACGTTGTATAAACAATTATTATCAGAATAAAAAAGATCTTTCAGCGTGTTGGAAAAAATCCTCCCCTAAAGGGTTGAAAACGGCATTCAAGGGATGGAGACCAAGAAAATATTATAGTAAGAGATTTGTAACTTCGGTCTTATAGCCTTTATCTTAAAAGACCACAAAACTGATTATTTTGAAATTCATCCCCTATGGGGGCAACATAATTTAGACGGCTTGAAATGGATTCCATAAGGGGGTTAAAAACACTCATCCCCAAAATGAGCTAAAAGGAGTTGGATGTTTGTACAGGGAACAAGACAATTTTTAATTAAGGGATCTGGAACTTCGCTAAAAGACTAGGTAACTAATTACAACATTTCTTGAAATTCATCCTGTAAGGAGGTTAAAAAGGGTTGGAAGTATTTTTTGAAGTAAGGGAATTCATAGGTCTTTTATACTAATTATATGTTAAGCCAAAATAAATAATCCGACTGGTAGCAGAGAAGTAGGCAAGGATAAATTAGAACCACGACCCTTACAGAACCGAACAGCTTCCAGTTCCCATAACCGAAAAGAAGGTAATGTTTCATTTAAACTGCGGATTATTTTGTTAATTTATAAAGTTTATTTTAGATAATCAAAATCATGTATGCTCTAACAACACCGTTAAATGGGGACAGCAGATGGAGATGGAAAGTTCTACGTCTTTTAGCATTAGATAGGTTTTCATAACTATACAGGTAGCTCGGACTAACGTGAACTACTGAACGGACTTAGGCAAACATTTCCAGTAATATAGCTTTCTTTTATACATTATAAAAAAATATACAATTTTAGCAGAAATGTCTGTTGATGATTCTTAAGATATATATATTTCTAAAAACGGAGTTTTCAATTTAAATTTAGCAATTTAAACTAATGAACTCATTTCACTGTTACCTTTTACGCTTAATCCCTGACCGGATTTAGATGAAATTTTCCGTTCGCTGAATTTGACACCCTTGGAAGGATATAGGATAGTTTTTATCTCTGAAATAATCCCATAAGATGGTAGAACTTTGTTTGGGTCGGCGATAATTAAGGTTCCACCTACAATAATTTAATACCAATCATTTTTCTAAGAAACAAGTTCTACGCGGACGAAGTCGCGGGTAACAGCTAGTCTTGTATACTTGATGGAAAATACATCTTTCCCAACTTCTTAAAAACTAAACATTACTTGATCAAGAACATTGAAATGGGCACTGCTTTAAAAATCCCTTTACTGTATGTTTCTTCGTAATTGGTCATGAAATTGCCCAATCTATAATCATCATCATATCAGCCGAAAGACGTCCACTGCTGGACAAAAGCTTCCCCCGAAGAGTTCCAAAGTGACCGGTTCTGCGCCACCCTCATCCAGCGGACTCCCGCGACCTCTACTGGTAGACCTCATCCCGCCTTAGTGGAGGCCTAGCCACGCTGCGCCTTCCGGTACGTGGTCGCCACTCGAGAACCTTTCCGCCCCAACGGCCATCGGTTCTACGGGCTATGTCGGAGCACATAGCAGTGGGATCTTTTGGGTATTTGCCCCCTCATATCTGCTGCTCCCAAGCTCGCTCAATCATATAAACCTATTAGTAGGTACTTTTTTGAATGAAACGTTTTCGAAATATCGTTTTATAGATAAAAGATAGCTGATACTTATGAATTACATTTTACCGAGTCATCCTATGATGTTCGTTTACTTAATTCCTGTGTTTGATAGGTATTGTATTAGCTATACGGTAAAACCATTAATGCGCATATTACACCTTATACCGTTATACACGTGTCTTTAACAGGCGTGGTTTACGAAACCCGAGCAACAAAGTCGTTACTGCTGAATCGATGGATATAGTGGTAGCCCTACGCTTAAAAAAACCGCAAATCGATGTACAGTTTAGCCGTTTGGCACACACATACTATAGGGCAAAACAATTTTTTTGACCCGCAGTTCCTAAAAAAAATTCCCTTAGGGGGGGAGTGCCGAAACATTTTTCTTTTTGTATGGGAAAAAAAAATTTTTTTTCAGAAACCTATCGTGTGTAGTATCATATGAAAGGGCTTTTCGAGGCGATTCTAAAAATATACCACATCATTACATTTTAGCCATATTTTTTTAATTAAAACAAAAATAATTTTCGAAACATACCAAGTTTGGGCTCCTCCAGACACGATATGGCTGATTTTTTTAAAATTCAATATACCACAAATGATACGTGATATCCTCATATCTAACCTCAAAAAAGCAATTTTGAAACTAATTGCATTAAGTTTTTTTTTTTAATTTTTCAATAATACCAAGTGACACAGTTCCAGTTCAAAATTATACGTAGTATCCATATATCCAACGGGAAATACCTCTTTAACCCTTTAACTGCGCTTTTTCATCAGTTGGTATAGTTTGGTTAGTCTTTGTCACAAAATATCAAGGTTGGACTCTTTCAGTTACGATATACCCAACTAATTAGGTTAGATATCATGATATAATGTATCACAAATGATCCGTTATATCTTGATATCTAACCCAAAGAAAGCAATTTAGAAATAATATCATGTTTTTTTTTTTTTGGAATTTTTTTATTTGATTGTTTCACTTGGTAATATTGAAAAATTAAAAAAAAATACTTACTAAAATTATTTTCAAAATTGCTTTTTTGAGATTAGATATGAGGATATCACGTATCATTTGTGTTATATGGAATTTAAAAAAAATGAGCCATATCGTGTCTGGAGGAGCCCAAACTTGGTATGTTTCGAAAATTATTTTTGTTTTAATTAAAAAAATATGGCTAAAATGTAATGATGTGGCATATTTTTAGAATCGCCTCAAAAAGCCCTTTCGATACTACACACGATAGGTTTCTGAAAAAAAAATTTTTTTTTCATACAAAAAGAAAAATGTTTCGTCACTCCCCCCCTAAGGGAATTTTTTTTAGGAACTGCGGGTCAAAAAAATTGTTTTGCCCTATAGTATGTGTGTGCCAAACGGCTAAACTGTACATCGATTTGCGGTTTTTTTAAGCGTAGGGCTACCACTCGTTTGACCCCATAGACTTCGACATATTTAGTTATAATGCACGATTTATAATGAGTAGGGGCTGGAACACAGTTATATAACATAGACTAGTTAATTTACCAATCTTTAATGTGTCCTATCGATTTGACACCCACGTTATGACAGTCATAAATCATAAATCTCGCGAAGTCACCATCCTCCTTCATCACAAATTGCGCAATAAAGTGATGGGAAGATATTTATTGAGTGCGGTAGTAACTTAGATATATTTAAAGCTGTACCATGTATGTCGTTCTCACTGGAGTCGTAGTCTCCGATACAACTAAACTCACTTCTCTGAAATGTATGCGAAATTGGATAGAGCTCCGAGCTGCATACCGGGAATCGCAAATTAAATCCTCCATTCCTCCATACAATACCGATCCTTTTCGTCCTTGCTGATTACAGAAACTCGGCACTTGTCTGCAAGCTCGTAGCTAGTATAATTTGGTCCCGGTATTCGTAACAACTATGCTAAATCAGAGGTCTATTTAGTCGGGTTCTGCTTCGGAAATATTTGAATAATAACCCTGTAGTTTTCACTTAAGGAATCATGTTTCATATAACCCAATTACTATACAAATGCATCAACAATATTAAATTAGGAATTCCAAGCTTATTGGTCATGTAATAGAGTTGAATTTCTGTTACTTCATAGGAATTGCGACGGTTTTAGAGCAAAGGAAATTCAACTGTGTTCTCTGAACACTTAGATTCAATTATCAGTATCACTCTCATATCTTTTTAATACATTGCGGATTGCATAGATATACGTAGGTATAACGATACCTACGTTTCCTGCAAATCGTACGTCAAAGTCCTGTTATTGAAATGGCATATATGTTGTTAATTAATTTGGTTCGGGTGCCTTCCGTTTGTTTTATAGACGGGGTATTTGCTATAATCCTTTATGGCTTAACAATCTAGCGAATGGAATCGTAATATTCATCCCGGATAAACGATTTTCCAGGAAACGAGACCAGCTCGTTCGATTTTTCAGCGCTGTTAATCCCCATATTCAATAACATCGTTAGAGCCATTTCCAATTACGAACAAATTTATAAAGGTTGCTCGTTTACAGGTATAGGATAGATATATTTGACGTAACTTAGTCTATATGGAATTAAGTCTACACTAATATTATAAAGAGGAATCAGTGACGTGGTAATTTTATGTGTAAATTTCCGGAACGAATGGTACGATGTCAAAATTTATTTCTCCAGTTTGTAGTACGGGCTACGGACTTTCAGGATAGACTTCAGGTATTTTACCCGCGGCGTCGCCTTAGTTCTCTGGAAAAAAAAACGGGCGGAGTGGACAGCTTGTTTTAAACACGCGCATTCATTATGTTCTTGTACAAGTACAACAGTATTAATATCAACATGCAGGCATCAATTAAATACGGTACCAATTTCCAAGCTGACAAGTATTTTCCCAACGATATAAAAGGCCTTTTCACTGCGATGTAATTAAAATTAATAGTAGGACGGCCTGGGCCGCTCTTAAAAAGGACTAACGTATTTTTTTACAAGCGACGATGTACTTCCCCAGTAAAAATGTATATACTTTGCCATTCACATGGCGTTACACCCTTTTAGTTTTATTATATACGGTAGCGAGTTACCCTCGCATAGTTAGTACTTTACTTTAATCCCGGCTGATGTCGACTGGGTCCGGTGTTAGATTTACTTATATCGCTGTATATTTACATATTACATAACTGGTATTTCACGTTCATGGTCTGTCTTGTTTAAGGCTTTTTACAAGCTTTAATTTCTATTCACCTGTCACGGAGTCTTGTGTTATTATTTTGCAAGTTTAAATTGAACACCTTTGCTAATGTTCATTGTTCAACTTGGGTACTAGATTATGGCCATAGAGCTCTCATAATGGACTACCAATGTTCATAGGAATCACTATCTAATGAAAAAATTGAATGATTCGCCTTGATACGTAGCGTTCATACGTGCATTCAAACAGCAACTCTACCGTTTAAAAAAGACGATTCCAATTCCTATAACAGTTTTATAAAAAGTCGGCCAGCTTAAATAGTCTCAACCATAAGTAAGAAGGTGACGTTATCTAGGGCACGGTTTCTGAACTTACATCTCACCGCTATTACTTATTCCGTTTCTAATGTGTCAGCAAACATGACATCACAATCAGTGATAACCGCATATCGGTGATGCAACGAAAGAAACGCTGTACGAGTTTCGGCTTACGTGTGCCAGTTATGGTGGGATGTTGGGTGTTTGTTGCAATAGAAGAATGGATTGTGTAACCAAGAACTATGGTACAGGCGACGTGAAAGGTGTATACATTTTTCGCCTTATTACAAAGGAGTATCTAAAGTGGAAATACCTCATCGACATGGGCTGTACAATTGTACCTATAGTACGATCCATACGAAATGCACTCGTTATCAATTATTTTAAGTACATTACAATTATCGATTCGATACTAATCTGTTTTGTACTAATATTATAAAGAGGTAAAGTTTGTGAGGCTGTAAGTTATACGGAGAAATCTCGAGAACTACTCAGCCGATATCAATCATTCTTTCGCCTGTGTATAGAATGAACCTTTCGCAGGCTATGTTTTATCGCGCGACTTTGCCTGGGTGTTCTATAATGCGTGGGCGGAGCCGTACGAGCATTTTGTCATAAATATACACAACACCTAGATTACCTAATCACCACTCTGCTGCTTATATAACATTATCAAAATGTCAGAAATATATTTTGTAATTTTTTTAGTCATTTGATCAAATAAAGCGCCCGTGTAATATAAAACTTTTTGACACAATTTGTCACGTATATTACATATTCCAAGAGCTCGAGCCATATACGTGTTTTTATACAGACCGTTGATGGGCCGAGCATTGACATAGTTTCTTCTCGGAAACGCGGTGCCCGGGGGACCAAAACAGGGTTGCTACGCGAAGATTTACCTTGTAAAATGACTTTCAGCAAAATGTAAACATTAGTTTTTCTATGTATCACTTCCTTTTGATATGGACACCGGGCGCTCGCCTTTTTAGAAAAATTAAATGCGGTGTGCGATATTTTGTGCGGTAATAACCCTGACAATTGAGAACTACATTACATAGCATATTCTTTCACAATCAGTTTTAGTTCGGTCAAAAAAATATCGTAATTACTGAACATAGCAGATACACGCCTGCATTCCCAATAGGGATAGGCAGAGTCCATGAAATTTGTTCCAGTGCCACTTTTAGCATAAAAGTGGGTATAAAATATCGACTTACTGTGATATCGCAGTGATAGGTTGCTAGCCCATCGCCCACAACACACTTTAACATTTAGTACGACTCTTACGTCACCCACAGGGAGAAAGGGGGTGGTGCTATTCTAACCCGACACCAAACGGGATATAACTGAACATTTCCATCCTTATTCGTTGTTCGTTGACTATAGTACCCATAACACAAGGCTTATTGAGCTTACCTCCTTGATTGTCCTACTAATATTAATTAATTTATTATTTAATTTGACAAGATTCGTACATCCACCCGTAAACGGAGGTCAGACTTTTAATAACAACCTAGAGCTGGTTGGTATTCACGACAACAAACAACTCGCTTCAAGCGACCGGTATAAGACTGACATCTATGTAAGCATAGTCGTTACGAAGCTAGGCTCACGTTACACTAGAAACGACTACGCTAAATCAAGACAAGTTGTTAATCGCAACGGTATCAGAAATGGAGAATTAATGCCAAAATAGGTAGCGAGCCAGACAAAGGGTGTTATCATGGCAACAGCAGACTCCGACCTATCTGTCTCCCTCGCGCTAATCTCGCAACCTGGCGTGGGACGGGGCCAGTACGTACCGTTTCATAGTGCTGTGGTGAAAACAAGTTGTTTATTAAGAGAACTAGGGGCTAATTAAATAACTCGCTTTAATACGTTTCAGAGTTCTTAATCTTGTTATTTATATTATGTATAGTGGTGTTGAGACTAACCCCCTTATTCTTAAAACTTAAAATGCCTCTGCTAAATTAAATGTGCTTTGTCCCTTTCAATTTCAAAGTGTCAGATGAAGACAAACTAATTTTAATGCCATTTAAGTTAAAATAGGCTTTTAGAACGTTTACGAATACGGCCATTAATCTTTAGTAGATGCTTGAATTTATAATATAATCAATGTCTTGTCGACTATTAATTAATGTGAATATTACATGGGTATATTCACAACACCGACTTTACGAAGTAAATAATTAATTATGTATTCAAATATAATTTTAATTATATGTCTCTGCGGAGCACAGGGCTGCTCTCTTGAATTAAAGAGAATATAATACATTAGCTACCACGCCTTGTAGATACTTAAACAATTTATAATATTATTGTTGAGGTACTAAATGATATAGCAACAATTGTATTTAATCTATTTATTTTTGGTATACACGTTACATGTGTCCCAAACTCACAGAACAACGCAATATTGCGTAGGATTTCCAAGAAAAAACAGCCTTTTTGTATTTTCCTTATATATGAGAATAGAAAATTGTGTTCTATTTGAGCATGCCCTATATATACGATACGGCAATGTATATAGATACTTGAGATTATTTGTGTCGACCTAATAGCATCAAAGCAGTCATATAAAAATCAATTCTACCGTTTAATATAGACCATTACAATACCTATGACAGTTTTAGTCTGCCTCATTAAATAATCACAACTATAATTTGTTTTCGTCCAAGATCTTCAATGGATAATAGTAACTGTTAGTGCACTCGGTACTAAACATTATTTTCTTATAAAAACATATTAATGCAAAGCATCTCGATTTGAATGCAGGTGTGGAAAAGGTAAATGCCCCATTATCTCACCCTGCATAATTCCGCAATCCCGGTCAAATTGCCGCCAAATCGAAGGTATTTCGTACCTCAATTCTGTAATGTCACTTCTGATTGGTTGTGCTGGAGTCTTGTGATCGTATCGTAATATTCGTAATATAAGCAGGGATTTTAAATTGATCCTCTTTGCTGTGTTGGAAAGTTTCAAACAACCAATTATATGTACCAGAAGAGTTTTCTTGGCAGATGGCAGATGGCAGAAAAGAGGCATACTCTTATTAATGACTAGCTTCTACTCGCCACTCCGTCCGCGTGGAACTCGTTTATATAGTAGCCCCATACAAACTTTCATCCTCTTGGGGGATCATTACCGGGATAAAAACTATCCTATGTCCTTTCCCGGGACTCCAACTATCTCTATACCGAATTTCATCTAAATCAGCGGTGTAAGCGTGAAGAGGTAAAGGCCCAATCGCACTGACAGCGGTGGCGGAGCGGCGCGGAGGCGGTACCGGTTGTAATGTTCGAGCTAATATGAAAGGATCCGCACAGAGCGGCGCGGCGCGGCGCGATTTTCTGTGCGGACCCTTTCTTATTAGCTCGAACATTACAACCGGTACCGCCTCCGCACCGCGCCGCGCCGCCCCGCCACCGCTCTCTGTGCGTTTGCAGCTTAACAGACAGACACACTATCGCATTTCTAATATTAAGTTTGGATATTTGTGAGGTACGTCATTTATTTTTTAACAACCAAATATTTGAGCAGGCGGGGCAGGAAACGTCTCGTAAAGTCTTCGTATTTATTTACAGAAAATTAACAATTTTTCCTTTCATTTAAAAGTTTATAATTTTCTTTAGCAGCGTTACTGCTTTAAAAACAAATATTAATTTAGTATGGGGTGGCGCATCGTTACTGACGATTTCTCAACATAATTTGAGACGTTGGTGCCGTTAAGAAGCCTAAGTCTTCTGGTAGATGTCGCTACATACGCCTCCCTAAGGCGTTGTATGAAGGAACTGATTGAGGGATTTGGTGCCCGAACCAGATTGTTCCGATAGCTCAGTTGGTTAGTAGCGACGGGCCATGAATGCCTGTGGTCGCCGGTTCGAATCCGGCTCGGAGCATTAAATTTTTCAATTTTTCCTTTCATTTAAAAATTTATAATACATTAAAGATTCAGAAACAAATATTTATGCTCAACACACAAAGATATACTTGTCCTTACGGGGATTCGAACCCAGGACCTTCAACTTCGTAGGCAGCGTTACTACCCACTAGGCTAACCGGTCGTCAAAATAATGTATAAAAGCAGATTGGTTAAATAATTATGTATAAAAGTAGCTTTACTAACGATAACATATTAAACTATTCTCATAATTAGGTCAATTAGGTGTAAATTTAAGGTTCTAATTCGCATGGTAACTACGCTTTATCGCTCGTAAGATATTTCGGCGTCATACCTATTAACCATTATCTTATCTCAGAACGCATGGCCCTTCATTTGAATTAACAAATTTCGCAAACAAGCATCTCACTTTATCACATCTTTAGAAAAAGCTACTTTATTGTGACCAGAATAAAGTTGAGTATCCAACGAACAGTGTAGGTCTGGGATGAAATTCCTCTTCTCCCTACTTAAGTCCTCCGAGGAATTAGTCTGGAGTAGTCGAAAAAGGTTTCTAATGTAATTTTCTATCGTCTTAACCTGGGGTTTAGAAACGGGCCATTTTTCGCTTATCGACTTAGACAATTTTCTACATTATAAATAAAGAAAGTTGTCGTCCTAATATTATTAAGTTTTTATATAATAAAAATAAAACTGTTTTAGAATCGAAGAGTCTCACCTCCTATGTCCATCATCAGATCAAGTTCATAGTACCAAATCATTGCATCGCCATCTATATTATTCATAGTTGTAAACTTCCGAATCGATACGACCAAATTTACTTACGTTGTTTTTTATTACCATTTATACACCAACTGATTAATGAAGGGCGGTGCCTTATAACACTGGTAAAATTTACTTAAAAACAGGCTTCAACTGTTATTGAGATGTGTAACAATTGGGGATGAATCGTTATGTCGTTTTTTTGTTGAATACATCGAACACAAGCGCGCTGCCATTTCTTTATTGATTTGAGGATTCATTGTGTTGGTAGATAGAGACGAATGACGAACAGCGCATCCTTCGGAGCTCTGATGACCTTACCGCCAAGAACACAAGAACAATAAATTTTATTATAGCTGCGGTTTTCTGTAAAGTCTGTGTTACCCCAGATGGGCTGCGCTAAACTATTTGCTAGATGAAACCCGATGTACCCTACCTACTTCTCCATGGTTATATGGGGGACATAAGAGCTGGCCAGCTGTGTCATAGGTGTCGGAAGGTTTAGGCCTCTCCTTTCGCAATTGTCCCCCTTGTAATAAAGTTTTTAGAGTAAGTTTGGCCTAGCCAGCCACATCAGAGGTCACAATAGGGCAAATCCGTAATTGCTAGGGTCGCCGTCATCGAAATCGATAAGGATCCAAACAGCGATGTCAATATATATTTTTTTGATTCCTCCCACCCAGTATCAGAAAATACCCCATGTATGTTCCGCGATTTTTTGTATTTTTCGTCGCAGTTTGAACCACCCTGTATATATGTTTATATACCTTTTTATGTTCTTGTTGAACGCGGGACATAATCCAGTTCCAAAATTATCTCTTACCTCTATAAGAAGGTAAGTGTGGAATTAGTGAGATTTCGTGATTTCTCCGTTAAATTACGGAATTATTGTAACGTTTGCTAGCATTAAGCTACGAGCATTGCTTATCCGATCTACAGACAAATGTATAGCGAGTAAATTCTCAGATGCTATGCTAATTTAAACCTTGTGCCAATGTTATAAAGACTTGGTGAAAGCTATTTTCACTTAATCCACCAGAAAATCTCTGTTTGGATGCAATCCCAGCTGTTGATTTAATTAAATTATATATGTTACCGACGTTCATTGAACGTGTCATTTCAGTCCCGGCCACTTTATTACGTAATTTCAACTCTGCGCTTTCGTCAGAGATTTATGATCTAATATTATGGCTATTTTACAAAACGCATCTACAGTCGACGCCAATGACATGTTTACATTTTTGCACCTTATTGCTTTTTTAATGTTATAATTTCACTACATTATTATGATTTCCACTGAAACATTACGTAATCTTTTGTTCTTTTTAAGTAGCTAAGTATATTTTTACTAGTCTTAAAATTCCCAACAAATGACTGCCAAAATATGGTCTCCGTGGCGAAAACTGTTTTATTCATTTATCAAATCGACTAGTAAGTATAAAAGTAAATAGACTAAAAGCTTTCAAAAATCGCAAACCAGATATTATTTCTGTTTGGTCTAAAGGTTGACTGGTACGGAATTCCTTAAAGCATTCAGTTCGCCTTTTGTATATTTGTAACTTGTTACCGTGCAATAAAGTTTAAATAAATAAATGTAATGAAAGTTTATTTTAACCAACCTTCAGTGGAATTACTTTAAATTCAGTTAGCAAATGCAGATTGGATTGCAGCAACTAAAAGGCGTGTATTCAAATAAAAATATTATATCCAACTGCGTGCATTCGTGCTTTATCCTGCCTTTCCAAACCTATTTGAGCAGTGTAAAACTCGCCAACCATATATCATTGCAACTTCACATTACAAAATGTATTTACGAAATAAAACAATAACATATTTGCACAGTAGTTCACGAGGCGCGTACATGTTTTTTTTCAATAACCTACTTCTGATAAGCGGTACAACGGCTTCGCAGAAAAAAGTCAAGTTCAATGAAATTGATAACAGCTTGTATCTGTAGTTTCCGCCGTGATCTCGAGTGACTTGTGGACAGTAGTGTTTGTATGGATGCAGATGCATCTAGACTCTTTGACTATAGTTATCTAGACTTCTTGGCCCTCCCGACTCCGCTGCTGCTATCCATGAGTACAGAATAAATAATAGTTAAACGTACAAATCCCCTGTTTAGGTATATATGTCCATCCCTTTCTAACACATGTAACGCGCTGCTATAGAAGCCGTGCGGACCGTAGCGGCGCTAACATGCCTGCCGGCCCCGGCACCGGTGGGCCGGTATGTAAGTACTTACGTGTAGCGGAGCGACGAAATCACGCAGTGAGCCGCCCCTTGCTATACCGTTTACTATAGTTATCCGGACTTCTTGTTCCTCCCGACTCCTCCTGTCCATGTGAATTACTCAACCGTGAAGAGTTGGATTAGAATAGCTGTCAGTTCATTCATTCAACTTTGACATATTTTTATGGCAACACTGTCACCTTCAATCCTTGTGTGTTCACAATATTGTGCGGCAAGCCGAGAGGGGTAGGAATTTCGGATGCATATGCGAAGTGCCCTTAGTGCACGTTCTGGGTGCTCCGAGTGATAATATCAAATGCAATTTATATGAACAGGACAGTTTTCGTGGACAATAAGCCTAACACGTTTAGAGTGCATACCTAAGGTCACCATTTGTTTTACCTTTGTACAGTCTAAAGCTGCAAACGCACAGAGAGCGGTGGCGGAGCGGCGCGGCGCGGCGCGTAGGCGGTACCGGTTGTAATGTTCGAGCTTATATTAAAGGGTCCGCCCGCACAGAAAACCGCGCCGCGCCGCGCCGCGCCGCTCTGTGTGGATCGTTTCATATTAGCTCGAATATTACAACCGGTAATACCTCCTCCGCGCCGCGCCGCGCCGCTCCGCCACCGCTGTCAGTGCGTTTCGGCCTTAGAAGCTGCATAAAGGCCGATATTAAAAACCTATACCTTAAGACATACGTTTGAATATCACGATTACTTTCTAGTTACATCCCCTATCTAATCATGTACAAAATATCTAAGCGCTCCTGTGAACTTCTGCACAAAGGTATTTTTGACTTTAAAGTTCGAACCTCATTAGTAGTAGCGGGTCCATTAGAGGGTCTTTCTAAAGTCCATGCAGTACACAAAAGAAAGGTCGGGCTCCTGCGGTTGACACCGGAACCCTACCTTTATGAACGCTGTAAGACTCTCCACAAAGTTTCTATTCAATCAAGTTTACCGTTAAAATGCAGTAGAGCATTAAGTCTAACTTTTGCTTAAAGCAGGCCAATACTAAGGAAACATTATGATTTCTTACCTTAGTTATGCGGAAAAAATCTTTCAGTCCCATTAAACTATAGCGTAGCAAATACTATGGTCACAAACAACGAATGTATGACTCACATACTTATTTACAGAAAATTATACGTGTTGTCCGAATTGCATCAAAGTATTACATTCAAACGGCAACTCTATCTTCCAAGGTAGAAGATTCAAATTCCAATGACAGCATTATAAAAAGTCGGTCACAAATAATCTGAACTATACAATCGCTGTATTTTTCTAACATATTAGCAGCTTTATTGCAGTTCTCCTTGAATGAATGACGTAACATTAGTATTATATAATTTTCAGTCTAACGTTGTATGTAGCTTACTATAGAGTATTACTTATTATAGAGAAACGACAATGTCGGGTTTCTTTTACTACATGCAACTAATAAAGCTGAAACGATCTCATCCGCCTATATAAGGTTTCTTTATGTATCTCAGACAAACAGATAGGGTACAATATCCATGCCCTAAGATAAATACAATCGTCGTATGTTTGTAGCTAGACGGACAACACCAACATTATAGGCAACTATTGTCGCAGAATCCGTGTAGATAAATCTGTGCTGACTGTACCAGCATAAAGTGGTACATGTTACACTTCCAATTTTTTTTGTGAATTGGTAATGTAGGTTTTCCTCCTCATAAAACTTAAAATGCTTCCGATACATAAAATGTGTTTTGTTCCTTTCTTACGAATACAAATGTCAAAGTATCAATTATAAGGGCATTTTAGTTAAAGTAAGTTTTCGACTTAGTTTTGATGTATTTTTTAGATAAATGTGAATTTGAAGGTCCGCGAAAGGAACGTTATTATAAGCATGTATATTTATTTACATTTTCCACGTTAAAATAAAGGTCGTCTTGTGATTTTACTAGTAAACCCTCAAGAAAACGAAGTTAAACAACAGTTATTCGCCTTGGTACTTATACTAGTGCCTGCGCGGCTTCCTCCGCGTATTGCAAAGAAATCGGGCAAATCCGCGGGATAGAAGATGTATAACCACCCAGAAAGTCCATTCTACACGCAGGTTAAATAATTTTTGAAGTTGGGTCAGTGGTTCCGGAGATTACCAATCACATAAAAACTTACCAAGCTCAATCTCATCTCGCAGACTTCGTCTTCATCACGTAATCTGTACTAATAAAAAAACAAAAATCCTGCTACCCAAAGTTTGTCTGGAAGAGATCGCTTTAAAGCTATAAGACCGCCTGTTGGTACCATTATTTAATTTGCCTGATCTTGTAAATCTTTGTTTGTTTTTTGGTGCAATAAAGATTATTATCCTACTAATATTATAAATGAGAAAATTTGAATGTTTAGATGTTTGTTCTCAATCATGCTTAAACGGCTCAACCGATCTGGATGAAATTTTGCACGAAAATAGTTTATAGCCTGGATTAAAATATAGGATAAGTTTTTATCCCGGGTCCACGCAGCCGAAGTCGCGGGCGGAAGCTAGTTATTATATAGGTATATAGATTACGTGATTAGCTGATTACGTTGTTACTCCTGTCTGTCCCTAACGCCACCGGCGTCTAATAAAAGCGACGAATTCGTAACTGTTGGGGTTTACCCAAAACGTGACCCGCGCGGAAACCGCCTACGCAGCCATACGCGTAGCCGAGTTTACAAAAGATCACAACTCTTTTACATTCAACAACATACTGTCATATTGCATTGTGCTGTGCTGACTCCGTATCATGGTCGGCCTTATCGAGATAGAGCGTCCGTCTCGTTCCATCGAACGGTGTCAGGCAGTGACGGACGCTCTATCTTGTCACTTATCGCGTGATAAGGCCGAACATGATACGACGTAAGCGGGCAGCGGGGCGACGAGCGGCTGGCCATACATTGAAGTCGCTCGAATATATGAACTGCCGCTCGTCGCCCCGCTGCCCGCTGCCGTCAAGGCCGCAGCCTAAGACAAATGCATTGGGAATTAATCTATTTAGTCGAAACTTCACAGACAAATGAAAATCGTATTTGACCCGATAGGGTAGCATTGGGTTTTTCAAAAAACTTTAATGTACCTACGATATATCATTTGATATTAACCAGCGGCTTTTCGGTGAAGGGAAACATCGTGCGGAAACCGGTCTAATCTCAATAAGTTCTAGTTTTTCCTCTGGGTTGGAAGGTGAGATGGTAGTTGCTTTCGCACAATTGAGCGCTACCGGGAAAATCGCTAGAAGTTTGATGATAACCAGTCTGTTTTTTTAAATACAAACCGCGAGAGTTCAAAGTGTTACTATTATGTATCTCCGATTGAAATTCACGGGGCGAACCTCGGTAATTTGGAAGGCATGCGTGGGGATATAGATCGAAGACGGAGTGGAGACGAAGTGTGATGTATTACTTATTATTATTATTATCATCATCATCATCAATGGCCTTTAAGTCTATTAAAAAACACTAACATCTAAAGAAAGAAAGAAAAGAAAGATACATTTATTCACAAACACACAGGACACATATATTAAACAATAGAATAAACAAAAAAAACACATAAAACATGAAACAAGTGTGTCTCTGCGGCAGTGAACCGGACACTGGCTCAGCATTATGCTGAGGTGTCAGACACCTGCAGCGCTGATTTTCAGCCAGCACCGTCGGTGACTCACGGAAACGTCATACAAAAATAATAAATAAACTACCTACATTATTTTGACGGGTGAAAAAGAAATAAATATAAATACAAAGTGAGATAATACAAGTACACACATAATAAATAAACTACCTACATTATTTTGACGGGTGAAAAAGAAATAAATATAAATACAAAGTGAGATAATACAAGTACACACTACCTAGATGCAGTTGCAATAGAATATTAATATTTACAATACACATTAAAACCAAAAACTAGATAAAAAATGAACAATTGGCATATTTATTGCTATCACAGTGCTGGGGATTAGGATTAGGATTTCTGGAGCATCAACAAATAGCCTTTAAGCATACGCTTAAAGGTGTATCTGCTAAGCGCCCCTTGGATAGGAGGAGGGATATCATTCCAGCACTTAGACGCCGCATACTTGAAACTACCTCTGAACGCAGCGGTTCGGTGCATAGGTATAATGGCCATTGTCTCATTATCTCTATATACATCTCATCATTATCTGTAACACTTACACTTTATGGACTCCAAATGTCTGAAATAAATGTTTTTTTTTAAACAACCATACAAGCAGTGTCAAGAGGGAGACAACGTCTGCCATGGTGCATGGCTAATCGCATTAAAAAAATTAAAAGTGCAGTTCTTTCAATAGTGAACTGAAAACTGGCCTTTTTTGACATTTCGGAACTGTGTGAATATTAGAAGATCAAACGAGCTTCGCAAGCGAAGTTCGATCGATATTATATGAGTAAGCTTCATTCGAAGATATAACACACATGTAGTCCTTTAATCTACCAGGCAACATTTCGCAAGTTTAAAGTACGCAGTAAAAACCATAGCTCAAACAGTTTTATCCCCACCTTTACCCCTACCCTACTTAGGGACCTCGGCTTGCCACCATTTCTCATTCTTTTTAGAGACAAAACTTTCCTAGGGGTATAGGGGCGGGCGGGAAGTTATATCTTCGAATGAAGCTTACTCATATAATATCGATCGAACTTCGCTTGCGAAGCTCGTTTGATCTTCTATTATATTTCGAAGCTTCATTCTTCAGATATAACACACATGTAGATGTTTAGAGTTGAAAGTTTTGCTGCCCTTTGTAATTGTAAAACATCATAATCATGAAATGCAATAATTATGTTTTGACAACAATCTTAGATACTCCCAATTATTAATCAAAGAGTACAATTGTAACTTCACATAATTCTACCTATACAAAAGGCAGATTGATCTGGCACAATGACCTTCGTCGATTAATTGACGATGGTAGAAACGAGCCAAAGTTTTCGATGTTCTCGACCAGCCTGCTGCCTTCCGGATAGCATCTAAAGAAATGCCTGACCGGTGTGCAGCTGACGTGGCGGCGTGGCGCGTGCTGTGAGCGCTGAACGCCGCCATGTCTTTACCGCTTTCGCCAAGCACTCGCGTAATGCACCCCGGCTAATGGATTGAGCAGATGCATTTTTATGGGGACTTTTGAAAGTCAACAAAATATGTTGTGAGCTTTTTCAGTCCTAAAACATCATTATAACAGTCACCGGGCAAATATTTCTATTAGATATCTTCAAAATATGGAAGGCACAAAATCGGTTGTAGACGACCTACACCTGAAGTCTTAACTATATCATCAAAAATTACTTTAATCCAATTTGGGCATGACTTAATATTATTCCACTTAATAAGTGACAGTGTTTGTACCCTGTGGGCAGGACATATTGCTAACAAAATCGCCAGATTCTTTGTTAGTTTTTCCCATGAAATTTCTCTATTAGGGTACCATGTTGTTATATGATTTAATACCACTTGAGGATCCCAGGTATGGCTATATTTAGGAGTTACGGGCTTTAATTTGTAAACACCTTTCGGTAATCCTTTACTTTGGTCATCTGAGCTGATACTACTCCCCCGTAGGAGCGAGGGTGCTGACCCATGATTATTTAATGAGCCATACGACGATCCTTTATTAAATTCGTGCGTTAGAAATAAAGTAACAGCAGAAATGAAGCCCTTATAGAAATTGAATATCTATATTATCTATGCTAAATTTCCAGCACAACTTGTATTTAACACACGTTGTACTGTTGTAGTGTTGTTTGAAATTGACGCTAACATGAGATTAGATACTTTTACTAATCTCAACAAAAGCGGAAACCACGGTTGGGATGGCCATTAGGGAAATGCTACTATTCCTGTGGCGTTGTCATTTATAATCTTATGTAAACACTTTAGTACGAGTGCGAGTGGTGGAAACGCTTAAAAATATTTATTATAAATACCAGCTAATAGTGAATGCGACGACGGTAAGAGCGTCCGAGTCTGGCTTCCACGAAATATATATTTCACATTTGGCAGAGGTACGAGAAGCAAAGAGGTCAATTTCGGGCACACCAAAGTGTTTACTTATTCTTTCAAAGGCTGCAATACTTAAATTTCATTAAATATCAGGATTTAGCCTTCTGGATTCTCTGTCTGCTTCTACATTATTCTTAGTGTTAATGTACGAATCGAATAACCATATGTCTCGTTCTTCACCCCACTGCCAAATAGATCTAGGTAAGCTATTTAAGTGGGGAAACTGGATGTCTCCCATTCGATTAATATAGCTTATCGCGGTAGTGTTGTCGATGCGGAACAACAGAGCACAGTTTGATTTATTTCGCGCAAAACATTTTAATCCTAAGAGCGAGCAAGCTCTAAGTAATTAATATGGAATGCTAATTCTTGCTCTTCCCATGCTCCGTTTGCACACATTCCGTCACAAACTGTACCTCATCCTGATCGGGACGGATCTATAGATATTTCTGCATCGAATTTCGTGATTCCAAAATGACAAGACGTTACAAATAATATTATTAGTCCACCAAAATAAGTCAGGTAAAATTTCGCGAGGAAGTTTTACTTTTGATCATAGACATCGTATTCCTGAATAGCTCGGAATTTATATCTTTCTAACAACTTCGTGTACAACCAGCTGTATCTAGCTGTCGGGCATGCAGTGGTAAGAACTCTTAAAAAGTGCGCATACCCTGCATAAGAAGGGATATAGACATGATAATTGAGTTGTAAACAAAACCTAAGAATTTACAGCATTGTTGGTAATTTTGGGATTGTATCGAGCTTTTGGTATAGTTTACCACAAATCGTAGGCACTCGAGAAACCGGAGAGTCTCCCTCCCATTATGTTTACATTCGTTAAGGTCCCTTCCAATACACAAAATGCCACCCCGGTATATAATAGAAGTTAGGCCTTGTTTTTAGGTAAGTTACGACTTCTTTCATAATTTTGGTGAAGGTTCTAGGCGCCACGGAAAGTCCATAGACTAATAGGGAACAAAACTCGTAAGTAACATTGTTATGCTCGAATCTTGTCAATGGTAGCCATAAACCCGTTTTTAGGGATTAATTTAGAAGCAGTTCTAGTCTTCCATTTTAAAATGGGACTTAGTTACAAATTTATTGAGCCCTTTCAGATTCAGTATGAATCTATAGCCACCATTCGATTTAGGAGTCAGAAAATCTTTGATAGAAACTGATCATTAGTCTGTTGGCATCCAGTGATGCTTTCACTGAATGCCTAGGTTAATTAAGTTCTGTACAGCTAAGCTCGTTTCATCATGCTCTTGGCATGTGAAAGTATTTACAGGTTTGACAGATTGCGTAACATGTCCTAAAAAGGAATTGGAAAGCCATTCTGTATACAGTCTAATAAATAAAGTACGATTATTCGTTACATTAAGCCAACACTTATAAAAAGCTTTAAGGCGACCGGCATGTACCTGCGTTACTGCCGCGGCGTCGCAAGTGGCTTGTTGTAGGCTGCTCGCGGCCGTATGATGGTCGACGCTGTCGGCCTACTTTTCAGTAGATTTGGAAGCTTTAATTTTCTCTGAGAGTTTGCTTCCAAAGAGAGTATCATCTCTCTCAACGTATTGTTTGACTTAAGGAATACTTCGTCTAGTCCAGGAATGACTAGTTTTATCTAAAATCCGACTTCAATTAGATAGGATTTTTATCGTTAGTACCTATACCGACTCCCAATTGCTGTTGAGATGATTCGATTTTCTTGTCACGGCCTCTTTGGATGTCTAACTGCCGCCGAAATTACGGCGTTTAAGGACGGCGCCCATAATAATTTGCAATTTACAGGTACTCTTATAAGAGTTTATCTTTACTCTTTTTATCAATACCTTTGTGTAATATAGGTAGCCACCTTTGCGCTAAATTGGGATGAATTTTCTCCCCATATTTTGGGACATCATCAGTGGCGTCCCCTAGAGCGGTTAGTAACTCGGCATCTATTACAGGGGTCGTTTTGTCATCACAGGCCTCCACGGGAGGTGCATTTTCTTCATTTGAACGTGGGAGTGAAGTTTCCACTGCCTCATACACTTGTTCGTGGTTTATAAATTAAAATATAATATTTTGATTTTTCTAATTGAGGGTAGATATGAAATGCATTGTAAAACCACTCGTCAGGAATTTTAATGCATATATGTATCTAGTGCCCCGCATCGCGAACACGGGATATACTAATCTCGATTAATGGTTGTAGAAATTGCTATCGTGTTGACTCACGGTCAACCGCCAAGCACGAGATACCTTCGTGACGACTCTCGGTCGCCTCCCAGGTTTAGTTACAAGACGTGGGCTCACGGCCCGCGCGGTATTAAATGCATTTATTAGCGATTAATATTGTTAGAAATTGCTATCGTGTTGACTCACGGTCAACCTTCAAGCATGAGATACTTTCGTCACGACTCTCGGTCGCCCCCCAGGTTTAGTTACAAGGCATGGGCTTGCGATTAATATTGTTAGAAATTGCTATCGTGTTGACTCACGTTTTTTTTCCCGTGGGTAGTCAAACAAACAACAAGTCAAAATAGTAGAGCTGTATTTTAAAATAAAGGAAAAATAGTATTTTACATTTTCTGAATGTAGTAACCACTTCCATGTGATACTTACTGCCTCATTGCTGCCCTCTGCTAATATCCACCTATTTCATCACTTTTTTTTGGCATAACAACACAAGTTCAAAGGTCACTTTTAGTGGACACGCCTTTCTGCACACAATGGACCACCTAGCACAGCTGCAAAAGAGCATGGACGACATGAAGGCCATGTTTACTTCCCAAATGGCCGCTTTTGAGAGTTCCGTGGCCAACCAGGGAGGGGATTTGTTGGCGGGTGGCTACGGCACCTTCAAAACTCTGCTGTGGAAGGCCGTCGAGACACTCCAGGAACAAATGGGCTTCGTTTTGAAGACTTTGGAGGAGATGGAAACCCGTTCTCGAGCTGGAATTCTGCTGCTGCATGGTGTTCCGGAGGTTACAGGTGAAGACATCACAGACACAGCGATGGACATCATCAAGCAGGACCTCAAAGTGGATGGGGTCTCGGCGCATTCCATGATGGCCTGCTACCGCCTTGGTAAGACCCCTATGCCTTCAAAACCACGGGCTGTGCTACTTAAGTTCAGCTGTCACAGGGCTCGGAACGCAGTTTGGACCTCGAAGAAACTGCTCAAGGGCTCTGGTAGAACTCTCTCTGAGTTCCTCACTTCTACCCGGCATGCTGTGTTCGTGGAGGCTCGCAGGCTGTATGGCGTCAGAGACAGCTGGACAAGCGACGGGCGTATTGTGGTACAGTGCAGCGATGGAGTGCGACGGAAAATAACGTCGATGGAAGAACTGCGGTCGTTGCCTGCGCCTGCGGCTACGGAGGAGGACAGTCCTGCGGCGGGGGCAAGTGCGGGGTCAGCGGGTGCTCCGAGGGTGCCAGGTGCTGGAGTGCCTCCTACGCAGCCGCGTCGACCCAAAAACCCTTCCCGAGTTGGCGCTAGCGTAGCGGCACGGCGTGGTGCCCATACTTAGTATCCTCTTATGTGCTGTTCTTATTCCAAATTCCAATCTAGTAGATCATTTTTATTTTATTTTTTTGTACGCGGTACACCTCAAAATATTTGTTCGAAATGTCGTGCATCACTTGTCATTCTTGTCAATGTCACTAGTAGGTTAAGATTTGTTTGACGTTTTGTGCGTTTCGTTATTGCGCAGTAAAATTATATTGGTGTATTTTTCTAGGTGCATATGTTTATACTGATGGTGTGTCCGTAATTTCAGTTTTCTTTGCGTTACTTTTGTTTTTTTTTGCCATTTGTTGATGTAACTCTTATTTTAGCTGGCGAGCGATTGAGGCAGATTGCTCTTTAGTGTAATTAGTAGTTTGTTGATTTAGCTAGTAGCTTAGGTTCTTTTATTAATTATTTATATTTCTGTATATATATATCTATATATTTGTATTCAACCGTATTTACAATGTCGGACGTGTTTAATGCTAGTTTGGACAGCGAGTTTTTTTCACTCTCTTCTTCAAGTTTTTACGATTCCTTGAGTGACGCATCAGATATGCCTGATCTTAGTGAACGCTTGCACTGTACTTTTAAAACTTCTACTAAAAACTTCAATGTCGTTCATATAAATGCGCAGAGTGTGCCGGCTCATTACACTGAATTGCTTGCATCGTTCAGCTCCAATAACAATATACATGCAATTCTTATCTCCGAGTCATGGCTAAAGCCCTCTCTTCCTTCAACTTTATATCCCTTGCCTGGGTATATTCTGATTCGTAATGACAGGATTGGCCCTAGCGATGGCGGTTCGGGAACTGTGCGGGGCGGCGGTGTTGCCATATATATAAAAAGTAATTTCGCTTATCAAGTAGTTGCTCAGTCGCCATCAGTCTACTCGAACTCTTCCGAGTATCTTTTCTTAGACGTGACTTTACATCACTCCAAAGTTCTTCTTGGCGTTTTTTATAGCCCTTCATCTCAAATTAATTATTTTGATTCCCTCGAAAATGTTTTAGTCAATATTAGCCCTCAGTTTGATCACAGCATTATTATGGGTGACTTTAACACCTGTCTCCTTAAAAATGACCATCGCTCCGCTAAGCTCCGTTCTCTTGCAACTTCTATAAATCTAAGCGTGTTGCCACTTGATGCTACGCATTTTCCTCATAACGGCCCTCCTTCTCTTTTAGATCTCATTCTTACTACTTCTCCAAATCTGGTATCCCTCCACGGGCAATTCAATGCTGCAGGTTTCTCCAATCATGATTTAATTTACGCCTCTTTTAACATTCGTCCCCCGAAGAAGAGACAGAAGATAATCATGCGTAGAAATCTCCGCGATGTAAATCTGGAAGCGCTCTGGGATGATGTTTCACATGCTGATTGGAGCAGTGTAGGTCGTCATGACGATGTTAACATGAAAGTAGGGGCTTTCAATGCCATATTGCTTGCGATTTTTGATAAGCATGCTCCTTTGAAACCAACGCGAGTTAAACACTTTCCTGCACCGTGGCTCACGCCGGAGATCAAACAGTACATGGCCAAGCGCGATCGAGCTCGTATTAAGTTCCGGCTGGTTCCTTCGGACGAAAATCGCCAGAGGTATATTTCCATACGTAACTGCTGCAACAAAGTCTGTAGGGAAGCAAAACGCCTCCATATCCACAAATCAATAGAGGAGTGTCCCCCTTCTAAGTTGTGGAAATTTTTAAAGTCTCTTGGGGTCGGCAAAACTCAGCAATGTTCTTCCAATACTCTTGACATTGACGCTATTAACAAACATTTCAGCACGTCGCCGGTTACTCTTGACCCATCCATTAAGCAATCCACTCTTTCACTTCTTGCCAATATTACACACCCCGACCTATCTCCCTTTGAATTTGGTTTGATTTCACCGCAGGAGACGCTTGCCCTTCTCAAATCTATTAAGACGAAGGCAATCGGTGACGATGGCCTCAGTGTGGATATGCTTATGCTCGTGGCGGATTTTATTGTTCCTACCCTTTCGGATATTATAAATTTCTCCTTGTCCACTGGAACCTTTCCGGCATCGTGGAAGTATGCTCACGTAATTCCTCTCCCCAAAATCCCTAATGCTGTATCTTTCACTCAATACCGCCCTATTTCTATTCTCCCAGTTTTGTCAAAGATCATTGAACATTATGTTAATCGTCGTCTCCTTTCTCATCTTAACAGAAATTCTTTGTTTAATCCTTTCCAATCCGGATTCCGCCCCGGGCATAGCACGGTCACCGCTTTAGTTAACGTCACCGATGACATTCGTCTCAATATCGAGTCCAAAAAGCTCACTGTCCTTGTTCTTCTTGATTTTAGCAGTGCTTTTAATACGGTAGATTTTGATATTCTGCTAGGTATTCTCCGCTCTCTTAACATTTATGAAACTCCCTTATCCTGGTTTCGCAGCTACCTCTTTGGCAGGCGCCAGCGCGTTACGTTCGATGACAAGATGTCCGAGTGGTGCGAACTCTCCGCTGGCGTTCCACAGGGCGGGGTGCTTTCTCCATTATTGTTCTCTGTTTTTATAAATAGTATCACCGAATCCCTAACTACATCATATCACCTTTACGCAGATGACCTACAGATTTATGCAGCGGCTACTGTGGATGATGTCTCCGCATTAATTTCGGAAGTCAATCGAAACCTAGAATCTATACGCTGCTGGGCGTGTAAGTATGGTTTACAAATTAATGCGAAGAAATCGCAAGCGATTGTTATTGGTAGTCCTTACTATGTAGATAAGCTCTCAAAGGTGGTGGTGCCTGACATTATTTTTGATGGAATTTCTATTCCTCTTTCCTCTACTGTCAGGAATTTGGGTATCACCATGGACCAGACGCTTTCTTGGTCACCCCATATAGCTGAGGTGAGTCAGAGGATCTTTAGATCCCTTCACTCCCTAAGACGTCTCCAGAATTTCCTTCCTCTTCGTACCAAGTTGACCCTTACTCAATCTCTTTTGCTTCCTCTTCTGGACTATGGCGATATTGCGTTTCTGGACCTCAACGAGGAGCTACTTGATAAGCTGAAGCGTCTACAAAATGTATGTATCAGATATGTATTTGGTCTACGCAAGTATGATCATATCTCTGAATTCCGCTCTAAGCTTCGATGGTTACCGATTCGCCGGCGCAGGGATGTGCATATCCTGTCATTACTTTTCAATACACTGTTCAGCCCTACTTCCCCTCCTTACCTTTCTGAGCGGTTTAGTTATATGGCAGACGGCAGTGGCCACCGCTTGCGGTCGAGTACTAACCTTACTCTTGCTGTACCGTCTAGAAAGACGCGAACATACTCCAGATCTTTTACTGCGCGCGCTGTTAAATTGTGGAATGAGTTGCCTTTGTCGCTGAGACAGTCGCAGTCTGTTGCGTCACTTAAGATGAATTTGAAGAAGTTGTGGCTTTCCAATGACTTGTGAATTGGTTGAATATAGTATTTATTTATTTATTGTATATTTGCGATATATATGTAACATATGTTAGTGTGTATTATATTTTATATTGTATATTTATATATGTATTGGCATGTTTTTATTTGTCTAGAATTAATACTAATTAGGATTTGCTTTATTTTCTCTGTTTTTGTACACGGTATAAGTTTGCCTATCTCGTTCTACCTACCTTCCTCTCAATTGCTCAAAGGTTAGCTGGAAGAGATCCCTTATAGGGATAAGTTCGCCTTTGTACTTTGATCTATTGTGTGACATGTATATTCCTTAACCTGTTATTGTGTACAATAAAGTGCTTACATACATACATACATACATACTCACGGTCAACCCCCAAGCATGAGATACCTTCGTGACGACTCTCGGTCGCCCCTCAGGTTTAGAATTACCAGGCGTGGGCTCACGGCCCGCGCGGTATGAAATGCATTTCTTAGCGATTAATATTGTTAGAAATTGCTATCGTGTTGACTCACGGACAACCCCCAAGCATGAGATACCTTCGTGACGACTCTCGGTCGCCCCCCAGGTTTAGAATTACCAGGCGTGGGCTCACGGCCCGCGCGGTATGAAATGCATTTCTTAGCGATTAATATTGTTAGAAATTGCTATCGTGTTGACTCACGGACAACCCCCAAGCATGAGATACCTTCGTGACGACTCTCGGTCGCCCCCCAGGTTTAGAATTACAAGGCGTGGGCTCACGGCCCGTGCGGTATTAAATGCATTTATTAGAGGCACCACAATGTAGAACTATTTATTGAAACTAATTGCACTTACCTGATTTATCTTCGGAACCTGATGAATCAGATAGCACCGCACTGTCATAACTCGTTTATAGTTTTTTGTTGCAATTTCCGTATATTAACAGAATAATACTCTATTTTTTCCTGTGCACTGCGTTTAGGCATGATTAAATATTTTGAATTATTTTTTTAATAGAATTAGTTCGTGCGTTCGTTGCCTCGCAAGAATAAAGAATGAGAAATGGTGGCAAGCCGAGGTCCCTAAGTAGGGTAGGGGTAAAGGTGGGGATAAAACTGTTTGAGCTATGGTTTTTACTGCGTACTTTAAACTTGCGAAATGTTGCCTGGTAGATTAAAGGACTACATGTGTGTTATATCTGAAGAATGAAGCTTCGAAATATAATAACATTGAAATATGTTGTACCTCATTTTGAAATTCTAAACATGACACCATTACCAGTTTCATTTTATTTGACATGTGTAAATTGTGTATACATTTTTGAAACAATGTTACTTATGGAATTTTTAAATTATTTCGAACTAATATAATTTTATCGAATAAGAACTTTTTGACGTTTAGCATTATAAATAAATGAGTACGAGTGCTGCAGAAAGGTTACATATGTTTCACATCAACTGTACGTCCTTAAGATTTTTTTACTAAGTATAGTATCCATAATTTCATGTTTTCCTTATAAAGCAATGTTCTTAATAATGTAAGCAATCTTATCTTAGGCACGAGGGACTAACGAGACATTATAAAGGCCGAAACGCACTGACAGCGTTGGCGGAGCGGCGCGGAGGCGGTCCCGGTTGTAACGGACGAACCAATACGAAAGGGTCCGCACAGAAAACCGCGCCGCGCCACGCCGCTCTGTGCGGATCGTTTCATATTAGCTCGAACATTACAACCGGTACCACCTCCGCGCCGCACCGCGCCGCTCCGCCACTGCTGTCAGTGCGTTTCGGCCTTAAGACCCACGTGAGCCTGTAACACGCTGTCCTTCGCATATTTACAGCTAGACGCTCACTGCTCTTACATAAACTCTATATCTGGCCTAGCTGATACATAACTATGTAGTGTATGTGACATAATGGCTACTAGGTCCACAACAAAAGCAATTAGCAATAAGCGACAGCCGACTAGTTTTTATATGGTGGCAAAAAAGCGTAAAACCCACCTAAAAATACGCTTGCAACTTTAAATAAAAGTGTGAATTCGCCATCCTTTAGAACGTGAAAATTTTAATTTATATACGCAGACGTTAACATTACCACGGTGCATTCTAGGAAGCCTTCACGTATCTCATTAGCAGGTCTAACACAACTGACGCCACGACGCGACGGAGACGAGCAAATCTACCCTCTTTCTAATTTGCACAGCGCGTGTGAGACAAGACTCGCCGAGTCTCGCGTAACGTGACTTGGCAGCAAGTTGTGTTATGCCGGGGTCCCACGGCCTGATTTCTCACAGGTCAGACCGCGCCAGGCCAGACCGACACAGGCCTGTCGTCGCTCGTTCTATCCATCTGGACTCGGTAAGTTCAAAGGCGCGGCGCGGCGCGATGTCGCCTGTTACGGCCGGGGTCCCACGGCCTTGTTTCTCACACGATGGTTCCCATGGCCAGCCGGTCTGGCCCGGCGCGGTCTGACCTGTGGGAGGGTGGGCCATGGGACCCCGGCTTGGGCACGGGCATCCATAAGCGTGGAACAATCGGGCCTAGCCTGTGGTAACGCGGGCCGTGGGACCCCGCCATTAGACGTACCGTACTAGAAGACTAGAACAGAACACTATAAACATATTATGGCTACGGTCTTCAGTGGAGTTCGTTACTTCCCCAGTTGGAATACAATTGGAATAGCCCAATAGAACGTGTGATGATTCAGGTGACATTGACATTCCGCTACACTATCTCTGTTAGTAGCAAGATAGTAGCGGTTCTGATACTTTGTCGCAGTACATAAAAACACTGCGGCAGTTATACGAGTATTACGAGTCAATGTAGTAAAAGCGACAAGGTACTAAAGTTATTCAGAGCATCATTGCTTATGGCCGCCCGGATAACATTTTAATTTTGTTCACGATTATTGCTGTGAAGGAAATAAATGACGAGCGGCGATATTTTCTGTTACAATAAGTTCATTGTTATTATTACTCTTCACAGTGGTTATTACAAATCTGTCAAGTTTAAATCAGACTCGCGCGTTAGGTGGGCCTTATAGAAATATCCATTGCAAATCGGTGTGTCTGATTTTTTCATTAACGGGCCGTGTGCCAATTTTTTGGGCTGGCGTATGTTCTGCGAAAATTTCAACAAATGTACATGTGATACAGCTGATACCAGACCTTTAGAATGAATATCATAGCATTGTAACATACGGTCGAATGACGTAATAATATCGTTTTAAAATACGAGCCGCGCTGTCGAATGGGCTAAACTTAGTGCGAAATATAGAACCTTTAAGTTCTATAACGTTATTAAGTTTCGCTTGAGCAAGTATTGTTATATAGACTAGTGGTTTAGATTTATAACGTTATACATAATGGATACCGCTATATAGCGCGTAACATATCGCTGTGAAATTAACGCTTTAAAAAAAACGTTACCAAAGATAGCGCTCTGCGAAGCTTAAAGGCCTGGCTGAGACGATGACAGACGACGTAGGCTTAGCGGTAACCTATCGCAATCACTAAAATTTATTGACCGAATATCATTTGTCCGAAAACTGTCTGTTTTTAAATAGGTACCTATTGAAAATGCATATGTCAACCACTTTCATAAACAAACACATGAATTTGTTACATATGTGTGCTCCATATAAACAATAATATGTCAAATATAATAAAGCCGTTTTGATAAAATACGAACAGAATATCAACCGAATCGTTACGTCGGTATAACGATATTGCGGGTATACCAATAATTGGGAATCATTCATTTGTCAAACAATTACAAAAACTAAACCATAAAATGACCAGCCCTAAACGTCGCGAACTAAAGTGTCGGACAAACGAAAAAACAGGCAAACGAAGTATGTCGAAAAGTAAATGCCGAAATGAAAATAGGACAAAAAAGTTTAGTGATTCAGATAGGTAACCAGGCTTAGCAGTAGCCTCGTTTGCACCCCTTGGGAAGAGGGTCGCGTTGCCAACCCTTTCAATTGATTAAAGGTTGGCTGTTTTATAGTAATGGTAAATGCAGGTTGACCATACCACCGTTTATTTCTCCGCAAAAATGGGCTATGTCAGTCACCTGTTGACGCACCGGCGGCGCTCTCAGTAGTGATTAAGGCCGAAAGTCGAAACGCACTAACAGCGGTGGCGCCGCGCCGCGCCGCTCTGTGCGTACCCTTTCATATTAGCTCGAACATTACAACCGGTACCGCCTCCGCGCCGCTCCGCCACCGCTCTCTGTGCGTTTCGCCCTACTGATTAGCAATCGATGAGGCCGAATACGGCTAGGAGAACATGATGATACCGGACCTATTCAAGCTAGGCTGGAAAAGTGCGTATATAGACTTGAGATTATTTTACTTGGCTGAATTGCATCAAAGTAGTACATTCTAAAATCAACTCTATCTTCCAAGGTAAAAGATTCGAATTCCAATGACACAATAAAAAGTACCTACTAGTATATAATTTATAATTAGTTCGTATAATGCGTACTGGCCAGGTCTTTCGCATGCCTGAGACGCACTGGCTGAAAAAAAGGCCTCTTGCTCTCATAACATAACGACGTTATATATTTTTTGCTCTGAATATCCGCAGGTAGTCGGGTAAATCTAGTTTTGTAGGTACGAGTACCTGAGGAGAAAAGGGAAGATAATACTTTAGCTTTAGAATAAGAATACTTTGGGTGTTACCTTAACCGATGTGACGGACACTTTACGACAAAGTTTAATCTCGGAGACCATAAATTGTTCAACTATAGCTAAACATTTTCTCGCTTAGTCACTCTAGGAAAGAGTATATCGTAGTTTGTATTTTGTTCATAGCGTAAATAGGAGTGGGGAGCTTCGTGGGGTTCTCTAATTTGTCGCCGAAAATTGTATTGCCGATTATCACTTCGCAACAAACTTTTCGCATAATTTCATTTCGCCAAATGATCATGTGTCAACTTATCAAAACTCACGGTTACCAACTGTATGCCTGGCCTTTTTTTCATAAAGTCACTTTTAGAATACCATCTTTCGAATAGCAGAATGGCTCAGTGTTCAGTTTGACTAATATACATTTCGTAGTATAACGCTTACCAAATGTTTTATTTAGTAAGGTTTCATTTAGTAACTAAATATGTAAAATATTGATTAAGTGGGTAAGCGCAACCGCCCACTTGTTTTTATGACAACGAAGGTACCTGAATGAATCGCATCATTGGAGATAAGTGTTTACATCATTACTTTTGGACTGTTGCTTGGTGGAATGTATGTAAGTACGTGTTTTTTTTAAACAAACATCCGCCATTTATTTTAACCCAACATAAACCTAACCCAACCGCCAGCATGACGACGTCACCCCGCTACGCGGGGTGCCTATTTCCGTGCTATGCGACACAAGCTAACCCTAACCTAACCTACAAATATACGACTGTTACGATTATTAGTTTTTTTCATTGGGGGGGACTTCGTTCCCGAGCCCACCTTGTGGGTGGCTTCGTCCCCCATCCCGCCTTACATCCTTGTAATATAAGTTACAAGGATGTAAGGCGGGATGGGGGATACACGTTGAATAAAAGTGACTATATTATGCTTTATGCTGTATTTTTCTTTAAAGTAAAAAGTTGGCTAATGTAAGAAAAGGGAACTATTGCACCGGTGAAACGTTATTCGGTTGATAGTTGTTTGTCCAACTGAAAGATTTGCCAAATGATAAGTATGCCAAAAAATTTAACTCATTATAATAATCGACTTTACAATAATTCTGCCAAATGAACGTTGGCATACAAAAATTTGACATTAGTTAGTTGTCAAAGTGAATCATCGGCGAAAAGTTGGTTGGCAAGTGAAATTCGGACAAAACAAATTCGGAGAAAAGGCAGAACCACAGCTTCGTGGATATACTAAACTGCCTTTATTAAAAAGCAAGAATGAACCGATTCACTTGTTGTACTCCTTAATCTTTAACAATATCAGCCCTTCCATACTTGTCTCTTTCTAGCAACTGAGCGTGTATGGATGGGCTAATAATAGTAGGAGATACGATTAGAGGCACAACATTCACCCATCTGTTTAATGCATGAAAAGTGTTTTATATCGAACTAGCTTCTGCCCGCGACTCCGTCCGCGTCCTAAACTATCCTATGTCCTTCCCGGTGACTCAAACTATGTCTAACTCTGTACCAAATTTCATCTAAATCAGTTCAGAGGTTTAAGCGTGAAGAGGTAACAGACAAACAGACACACTTTCGCATGTATAATACGTGGGACTTTGCTTATAAGTACGTTTTAGGTCCATAATAAAATAGCTTACAAAAAAACGCAATGCGCAGAAATAAAACCCATAATAATGCGCGATAAGGTCTAAATTGCTCCAATCTATAATGGCCTGTACGCCCTTGTGATAAGGCCCACAGACAGCTGACACGGCTATCGGTAAATGAATGCCGGTGACTCAGCAGTCACGTGTTTAGTGGCGTGGTCTGGGGGGGCAAAGATTCAGACGGGTCTATTCAGAAAACAGTTTGTGTTGTGAGGCAGTCTACAGTATAATTTAGGTAGAATGCTTTTTAATTTATTGAGAGAAACAGGGCGGCTGGCTTGAGACGCGCCAATGCAGACACCTGATATTGTTGCGAAATACATACATTACAATACGTCTGGGTATCTCAGGTATGGCGTAGGTCGGCCGGTGGATTTTACGGGTGCTCTGGAGAGGTTTTAGACCTTTTTTCAGCTGCAAACCTAAAGGGGTGGGCAGAGCACATTAAATGTCACTTCTAGCAATTATAGGGTAAAAGATGGACAATATGTTATATAGCATTGATCTACTGATCCCATTTCAAAAATTCGTTCGTTTTAGATAAAGTACTTATATAGTCGGCTACAAAAATATCTACGCTACGTTAAAAACGCAGTGAAAAATGTCTTAACAATGTCGTTGACTGTATTATGTCAAGAATAGCCTCAATATTGATGAATGTTCAGTTTTCCCATATACTTTAAAATTGCTTTGGTAATATCTAAACTGACGCAATAATTTGATTAAATTCCATTGTTATATAAATAAGTTAGGTTAGAACTGTTTAGAGATTTTGTGCCAAAAAATCTAATCGCGATCATCGATTTCCATACAATACAACGCATCAATACATTTTGATTCATGGATATTTTATAAACTGGAGCATATCGATACTACCCATAATGCGAAAGTGTGTCCGTTACCTCTTCACGCTTAAACCGCTGAACCAATTTCGATAAAATTTGGTATGGAGATAGTTTGAGTCCCAGTGAAGGACATAGAATAGTTTTTATCCCAGAAATGAAATTTTTTTCGGAGCTACGGTATAAGCAAGTTCCACGCGGATGGAGTCGCGGGCAGAATCTGGTAATCTCATAATTATGACTCCGAATCCTAAATAAATCTGACCACTGTAATTGCGTCAAAATAGGCATGAAAGGTTTTTCATTACATCGTTCGTCTGTTAGCGAGTTATATACAGTTGAAGTTTATACAATGCTTATAAAGTTAGGTTGAATTCTCCCCAAGAATCTTAAGGGTTCCGTTCTCGAAACACGGAATGCTAAAAGGGTCATTAGTACACTTAAATTAGTCCACAAGGGCCCAGTCCCTTGGCATAATCCTGATCTTATTCCGTAATTTCCGCTTCTGGACACACGCCAGCTATATATTACAGTAGACAGGGTCACCAAGGGAGCCCTGCGCGAAACCCGGGGTCGTTGACCTTTGTGACGCCCCTATTTTAGAAGTTTCACCTTTTTATTGGGTCAGAGTAAGGCGCAGTAACATGTATACGATGGTTCTTATGTCGGGGGAGTACGACTTAAAATTGTATGTATTTACAGAGGTGACCAAGTACATGTATTTATTTTCCGGGTAAAGCTTGCTTACAAACGAGCGGATTTTAAAGTGCTTCATGTATTTTTTTAATTTAATTCTTTGTAACATATTCTGTTGGATCGAGCAAGCATTTAATTATTTTTTAATGGCAGTACAAGTTATATTTCTTTGCTATCTTAATGTCAGTTTGGCCAAATTAAGAATAAAGTTGATTCTAAGATGCAATTGTGACGTTTAACTTCAGATTGAAATCTGTTTTCTAGTCTAGTTAGTTATCTATTTAGAGACTTTAAATTTGGTACCCGTCCAACTATTGGCACTATCAACTTTATTTCGAGGCAATATAGTGTTGTAGATCCAGCAGACACTGGATGCGATAGTCATGCTCGAGTCAGGTGCTTTTATGTGCCAAGAATAGTTTTTCAGTATATTGTTATCTGTCAACGACGAGCATGCATGAAAAATGAATGAAGCAAGAAAGGTTTGTCAGTCAAGATCTTAGCAAGTGGAAATCCGTGATCTGCCTACCCCTCCGAGAAATAGGCGTGATTATATGTATGTATGTATGTTATCTATCAATTAATTAATTCGCAACGCTCTTGTTTCTGAAAAGTGTATCACTTTATCATCGTCTGACGTTCAATTAGAACTTCCAGAGACCTCTAAGAGACGGTTACACAGACGATAGACTTGGGACGCAATCCTTTCCCTTATAAATTATTGCGATGGGAATTTGAAACAATATAATCCTTTCAAATATCGACCTTACGTCCTAGGTAAGGAGGTTCAAATTTTAGTGACACAATGTCGTTTATTTTGAATAATATCGTCGCGTAAAGTCGAGACCAAGAAGATTGAAGGAGAAAAAGTCGGTAGCTGGGCGATTTTGATGCATTGGATGTTCTTAGCGAAAACAAACATTCGTTTCGAAGTTTTGGGGAATATTAGTGTAAGAGGGAGAAAAACGTTCTTTTTTTCTCAAACATTATTTTAGGAATTATGGATGAAGTATAAATCGTAAATAGAGCATCGTATCCTGTTTTATTTTTAGATCTCGAAGAGAGATCTCGGGATAGTCGGTTTTTGTAAGAAGGGAACGTTTGTTAGTTTCATCCGCGCTCGTTAATAAAGGGGCATAGAATAACCGGTTTATCTTTCTTTAATAGTTCTAAGTTAAAAGTTTTCTCAGCAGCTTTCCCGAGGAACTTATAAAAGTTCCAATTTACCATCTGTATAGCCAAGTCTCAAGCGACACAATTTGTAAGCGTCAAGCATTAACGTCGGTGGTCGGAGCGATTGTGAGATGCATTAGTCACACCTAGTGCCATTAAACTTTGTCGGTACGCCAGAAAAAAAGTTTCATAATTAAAATCTTTTTAAAAGTAGTTCATCGTTCATTTTTAAGAATTGCCCGAGCCCGAGACTGCACAGAATTAGGAGGTTGGAAGAGGTGAAGTATAGTTCATTAATTTAAGCTCTCAGAAGCGTGGAATTCATAGGAAAATATAATCATCATAAATTGAAAATACATCTTTTGTTGGTCGATATTCCAGCGCATCTCTTTTTGTCATTCTGATACAATATTTTTATAATTTCGCACCGGCTGCATTTTACTTTTCCTCAATTAGACGGTGTAAAAAGCAATAAGTGCCACTCAGTAGCAAAATTATTTCCATCTTGGGCGTAAACACTTGAATTCCTCGCTCCACTCACGATTCAATGTACGGCCCTCGCTGCAAATATATCATTTTGCTCTCAGTAGCGCTAGCGGGTTTCCAATAAAATATGCCAAAGAAAAACATTAACTATTTATGAAGTTACTACGTATTCAATGTATTTTCATGTGTCGTTCCCATATAAAATAACCAATTTGTCGATAGTCAATAAAGCGCTGTTGGTATAACAATTAAATTAAATATCGCCCTTATTTACAACATACAAAGCGGTGCTTTTTGGAACACGAATTCCTATAAATAGAAATATACTTAGTTTGGTTTTCTTGATTCATTTCAGAAGATTCTAGAAACGCGTTCTAAAACATTCAAATACATTGAACATGTTTTATAATACAAACTGAATAAAGGTGACGTAACGAAGTTTCTCAAATGTTAATACGAATCAATCCAATTTGGGCACTCAATTTATAAAATAGCTTTACGCCCGACCCGCCACGGAACCAGTATAACTGTGACATCAGTTCACGTGTAGGTCTTATAAACTTTGGGGTCAAGTTGAACTAGAAATGGTTGGTGAGGTGGGTTTGAACATGTAGTGAATCGCAGAGCTTGAGTGGCAATGAATAAACAAATGAATGGTTGATGAAAGGTTTAACTGGTATTGTTTGTGAAATGAAGGGTTTATGTTGAGGGAGGCTCGTATTTATGAGATACTTATAGATAATATAGGAAGACAAATGTAAATTTAGATGGAGCAGGTAATGGCCATACGATTTCTTAAACTATTTCACCAGTTTATAAAATATCTGAGAAAATCTTCTGGGTGAACACATGCTATGATTAACGCGCGGCTGCGCCCGCGTATTAAAATTATTACAAAGCACGCAGACGGAGTCGCGTGGGCAGCTATTTTATGATATGTACATTCATACATACACACATACATTTACGGCCGTTTATTCCCAGAAAGGGTAGACAGAACACATTACATTAAAGCAGTAATGGGATATTGCAGTGACAGGTTTCTAGCCTATCGCCCACAACGCTACACGGGAAGAAAGGGGTTGGTGCTATTCTAATTTCTAACCTGACACTATATAGATCATATCTTTATTATGATCATATCAGCCGAAAGAGGTCCACTGCTGGACATAAGCCTCCCCACAATTACCGGTCCTACACCTCACGCACCCAGCCAAACGGGGAATTATTTGTATAGATTCATCAGCGGACTCTGGTGACGTTTACCAGGACATCAGTCCCTTGTGGGGGTCTACCCACGCTGCACCTGCCAGAACGTAGGTTGTATAGATCATAATCATAAGCAATACATTCAGTATTTATTCAAACTAATATATTTTCATTCCTCTACTAATTTTATTTTGCATCAGCAGTGCCCATGCAGTGAAGATACAAAACTAATCACAATTTCGATGTCTGCTGATAACTTTCCAATGCTTTCCATTTCCGAAGCCGATATTGAAACTGAAGTGAACGTTCGCCGTTCCCATCTTTTAATATTCGTAATATCGTTTTTGGAGTAGTTCCAAAAGTTAAAGCGACGGTTATGCTATCATAGTTCTGTTGGTGGCCCCGGAGGAATGCTGGCGTGTGTAGACTGTTTAACCTGCCGCCCTGGTTTAACTGGGTTGCGATAAATCTGTCTAGACAGCCAACATTCCCATGGATACTCACTGGGTTCCAGGTTTTTGTGAACAAATTTAATGCTTACGGCATATTCTTCACATCCTTTGGCCAAAATAGATCGCAAACACGGAGCTGTGGAGAATAACAGAGCAGACAACAATACAGATACGGAAATAGCATTGGGTTGGTCGTATCCTTCACGAAGCCAAACTCCCACTTGTCCAAGAAGGTCCTGATCCGTCATGTACCCGGCAAGCGGAAAGAAGGTCGCCCCAGAATAACTTGGCGCGGCTCAGTGAAGCAGGAGATTTACTCTTAGGGGACATAATGGAAAGAACTAACCCAAACCGCCCAAGACACGCCAATGCAGTGAGTTGATTCAAACCCTGCACCCCAGCACAGGATAATAGGCTGAAGAAGAAAATCCAATGCTGGACATAGGGTCTGAGAAGATACAGGCTCGTACATTTCTTTTCTGAACGCTGTTGTCTGTGCTCCGAGTCTGGTGCCGTGATAACTACTTGCTATAAAGAAGTCAGCGAAGCCCTGAGACTTGTTCCATTCGGTATTACGATAGTCGAGAAACAGTGTAGCGTTGAACATTTTTGGCTAGGAAGATTCTCATTTCTCTGGTTATGTAGAACCTCTGCATTATGCTGAGCAAGTGTTCAGTTCGCTGCCGCAGAAACACTTTTTAAGTTTGATCTGTTTATTTTGATGTTTGTGTTTTTGTGAAAAAAATCTTTCTTTCTTTCTAAATAACAAGTAGAAAAACAAAATTAACAGTCTTAAAACTGCTATCTCAAAGAGAATAAATAGTCTCTTTAAGACAACCAATTACATTGTATTTGTATTCAATCGTAGAATACAAAAACGGCTGGCGATTCTAGATGCTCAGTCACTGCGACGCAGATGCCATGCCAAAACTATTGCAACCAATTTCATAATGGCTGCGTATCTTTTCGTTTCGCTGCCGGCCACAGTCGCTACACTAACGTACATTTCCTACCAAGTCTACCAAGAACGGTACCGTGTATTCTGCACAGATGACGTAATCACTTACAATACGATCACTCCACTCTAAACGGCACCGCTATGGTTTCATTGTGACGTCACTCCATGGGAATGAGCGGCACGGCCACGCAATCAGTGTCGAGTTCTTAACGAGTAATTACTTTATTACTTACTACTATTGCTCAATGATATTAATTACATACCTACATACATACATACATACATTCACGCCTTTATTTCCAAAAGGGGTAGGCAGAGCACATGAAACGTATGTTCCAATACAAACACCAACAACATACCAACAACAACAACAACAACAACAACAAACCTACAACAGGTAGGTAGGTATGTATAATAACATACCTACTTGAACTTTAACCATTGTGTGTAATGAAATGAAGACAGTAATGATATATCTATTTAGTAATTAAAAGTGTTATCCTATTTGTTATACTAAAGGTCAGGTAAATGATCAATGCTTGGTCGGCGACGCTATTTTTCCACAACTTAATAGCAAAGCTACGTAAACCCACACACTGGCCTCGCTTAAGCATAAAGAGCAAATAAGACCCTTTTGAAGAGGTTTATTCACAAATCCTATACAAAATACACATTGTGTATAATTTTTGTGAATAAACTTTTTCGTAACACTTTTCGTTGATGCTCTTCCGAGACCAGGCCTCAACGTATTTACCCCCGATGAAAACGATTAGTGTCCTGAGTTCAACATGTGTATCTGTGCGTCTCTCTGTGTCATCGTAGCCTCGAATCGGACCCATTCATGTACGGGTTTTTTTTATAATATAGCTTGTCTGTCGAGAGGTTCTTAGCTATATAGCATAGTTTTCTATCACTAGTCCATGACAGTTACTGTAAAAGTAATTTGTCACGCGATTGAAATATTCACCGGCTCTGACATTTGACCTTGTGAACTCCGACGCTGCTGTTAAGGCGCAGCCACAGGTCAAACAGGACGGGACCTTAATTCTAGGACCTAGGTTAATCACGAGATTTGCATTGTTGCACGACTTTTTGGCATCTGTCTAAGTAGGATTAGGTTACTACTGTGTTGGTACATCGAGGTCAATAGTTATATGTTTAACACTTTTTTGCCCGACTTCGGCAAAGTCGAAGGGAAGGGGTATGTTTTTAACAGTGTGTTTGTATTTACGTGTGTTCCACCGTAGCTTTAAGATACTGAACCGATTTTTATAAAAGAGGTGTCAATCAATTCGAAATTATGCATACTGCATAAGGCTACCTTTTCTATGAAAAAAGCATTTTTTTCTTTTACTTTTCTGTAGTCTACTAACCTACTACCGATGTTTGAACCAATTATGCACTTAGGCGACAAATAAGGAGAAAATTTATGGAGAGAGAGTTATAGAAATTTATACTAAGTACATTTTTTGACATTACTTACCGATACCGACAAAATGCCTAACTTGGGCCTTAGGCTCGTCCGATATGCTGACAGTGTGACCGTACCCTTATAAAGATATAAATAAAAATATAAGAAAAAGATGTAAAGATATAAATATAAGAAAATATATAATTAAGCTTTGCATACAATCTATCACAATGGAGATTAGGCTAAGTATAAGGGCAAATCTGTAATGTTTTTTTTTTCTTGAAATAAACAGCTTAATTTTTTTTTTTTTTAACAACTCGCAGTACCCGGTCAACCCATTCATTGCGTTCGGAACCGTGACCTTTTTACAGCTAGTCGTTGAGTAATTATGTACGAATTATATTCTAACCTAACATGCATATGAGTATAGCGCGCCTGAATGGTATTGCAAAACAGTCCCTGTGAGCATAGGCAGAGGGAAATCACAGGCGGTCTTATCGCTTAAGAGCGTTCTCTTCCAGACGACCTTTGCTTGAGTTTAGGTACTGGTGCCAATTCACAGGCGGTCTTATCGCTTAAGAGCGTTCTCTTCCAGACGACCTTTGCTTGAGTTTAGGTACTGGTGCCAATAGGTAGATGGTGGTGATGATGGCCGGTGAGTATTGTTACATTTTAGATCTGTTGTTCTATTCAACCTTCCACTTTGTTACACGATACGCATATCGTGTAACAAAGTTGACAGTTCGCGATTACATAGAAATGCATGATATATAGAAAAGTACTTCATAAGGATAACTGACATTACGACACCTACAAAACTTTATGAGCATTTTAAATAGTAAATTTACGTACCCAATTAGCGTAAGAAATAAACTCAGTGTCGTCTTTGTGTATTCAGTTTGTATAAAAGTTAACTTTGTCTTTCCAATTTATAAATCATATGCATATACAAGTTATTGAAGAACAAGTTCATTTTCACATAATGTGTGCTTAATTTTCGTGACACTGTTTTTTTTTTTTTTTAACTCACGTTATTGGTTTTTTTTTAAGTGGCCTCATGCAGTTTAAAAGTCAAAGAACTAAAACAACGACCCGGTTCAAAGGAACCAAAATACTCGAGCATACTCTACAAAACATTAAAGTCATAACTCGGCAAAAATAAAAGGAGGAATTCCTTTTAAAAACCTCGGTTGTGTTCGTGGACGGGCTGTTATCATTTTTAACAGCGCACGTACGCGACATTGCTTCTTATCACTACGCATTAAGATACATTATCGCTGAAATGTTTGTTATTATTTATTTATTATTGTTGGTTTATGGGCCTTTTGTTTGCCGCTTCGACCAGCAGGTGATCTATTGTGGCAGCCCTTTTGTTATTAGATTTCACCGTTAAGACCCGTTGCCTCTAGGAAATTCCAGATTCTTTGGGCGGTGATATGTTGTACCTCTTCTGGGTGCACGACGTGTCGCCCTAGATAGATACTTCTTTTTTGCATGAGTGTTCCGCAGGAGCAGAGAATGTGCGCTGCTGTTTCCTCTGTCTCCTGACAGAACCTGCAAGTTGCATCCTGTTTCATACCCATCTGAAACAGGTGTTTGTTTAGTTTGCAGTGACCTGTCAGGATTCTCGTCACTGCGCAGGTTTTGTGCCTTTTGAGTTGTAATAGCTCTTTAGACAGTTTATCATCAAACCCTTTGATTAAGGCTTTAGCCTGTTTTTGTCCTTTGGTGAACTTCCACAGCTTTATTGCCTCTGATTGTTCAGTATTGTTTAGAAGAGAATATGCTTTCCGTTTTGTGATACCACAGAACGGTTCTGGGCCGACCAGGGTTGTGTCTGCGCCCTTCCTTGCAAGTTCATCAGCTTTTTCGTTTCCTACTATGTCGGAATGTCCTGGTACCCATCTAAGTATGACTTTGTTGGTATTGGCCAGGGCATTTAAATTGTTTTTACAGTTCTGGACTAGTTTCGAGTAGGATTCTAGGGATTCTAGTGCCAGCAGAACAGCTTGGCTGTCCGAATTGATGTAGATGTGTTGGTTTCTTAGGTTTCTTTCCAGATTGATCTCCACGCATTTATTTATTGCGAAGAGTTCAGCCTGATAGATTGAGGCCTCTTTCCCCATGCTGACGCTAGCTTTGAGCTTTGGCCTCTCACCGTAGATACCGCATCCAACATCGTCACCTTTTTTTGATCCATCTGTATACCAAATGTGGCTTCCCTCCTTGAAGTCCATTTGGTCGTTTATCCATTTGTCTCTCGGAGGTATTTCCACTGTATACAGTTTGGTGAATTTGCATTCCACGTAAGTGTCGTCAGTGGGCATGTTTAGTTTTTTGTTATCAAAAACAAGGGCCTCAAGTTTGATAAGCGCTCGCGAGCGCCATTTTGGCCTTGTTAGTGCGCATATCCTATAGATGCACTGCTTCGCCTCCTTTTGCACTTGCAGGTGGAGTGGCGTTAGATTGAGCAGTGCATCCAAGGCTGCCCCCGGTGTTGAGCATAAAGCTCCTGTTGCTGTTAAGCAGGCTGTACGCTGTAGACTGCTTAACTTTGTGATGGCTGTCTTTTGGTTGGTTTTGTTACACCAGACTGCAGAGGCGTATGTAATTACAGGCCTCACTACCGCTGTGTAAAGCCACATAGCAATTTTGGGCCTTATACCCCATCTTGCTCCTGCCATTCGACAGCAAGTCCACATGGCCATTTTTGCCTTTTGTATTATGTTATTCAAATGAGCGTTCCAAGTTAGCCTTTGGTCAAAAGTAACTCCTAGGTACTTGACCTCATTTGAGTATGTTATTTCCTGTCCATTCAGTTTTAGCTTGGCGAGCTTGTCTAGTTTCCTTTTCTTTGTGAAGGGCACTAGTACTGTTTTGCTCGCATTGATGGACAGGTCATTTTCTTTGCACCATTTATTTATGGTGTTGAGCGCTCCTTGCATTAGGTTGGAGATTGTGTGGAGGCACGGACCTCTGATTATGACTACAAGGTCGTCGGCATATCCTTGCGTGTCATAGTCTAGGTCCTTCATAGTTGCTAGGAGTTGGTCCACTGCTAGGGTCCACAGTAGTGGGGATAGTACGCCTCCTTGTGGACATCCTCTTGTGGTGAAGAATTTATGCTCAATTGCATTGAGGGTCAGAGTGACTATTCTATTTGAAAGCATGCTCTGGATCCATCTGATGGTGCTTCCGTCCACGCCCTTTGATCCCAATCCTTTAAGGATAGTTTCTGTGGGTGTGTTGTCGAAGGCACCCTCGACGTCAAGGAAGGCACATAGAGCTGTTTGCTTGTCCTCTAGGGTTTTTTGCACTTTGTCGACCAGATCAAGTAGTGCAGTTTCCGTAGATTTACCCTTTTGGTAAGCATGCTGGTTCAGACTCAGTGGTCTGACTACCAGATATTTCGCTCTAATGTGTTGATCAATGACTCTTTCCATCGTTTTAAGTAAGAAGGATGATAGACTAATTGGTCTGAAGGATTTGGGTTGTGAGTAGTCCTTTTTCCCTGCTTTTGGTATGAAGCGTACCTTGACTCTAGTCCATTGTTCTGGTATGGTCCCCCAAGCAAAGCTAGCTCGGAATATTCTTACCAGGTGCGGAAGTATTAGGTTTTGTCCTTGCTGTAGTAATGCAGGAAAGATACCGTCCTCTCCCGCCGATTTAAATGGTTTGAATTTTTTCAGTGCCCATATTACTTGGTTTGGTCTGAAGATATTTGCGGCCAAATTCCAGTCGTTGTTGTGTACCCTCCGGGCTTGTGTGCTCCTTTGGGTGTCTAACTGAGTATTACTGGTGGGGTACGAGCCTGGGAAGTGGATGGTTCTGAGCAGGTCCATTGTTTCCACCTCCGTGGTCGTAAAGCTGCCATTAGGTCTCTTAAGTAGGCCTAGGTAATTGGTTGGTGTCTTGGAGAGAATTTTGTGAATTCTCGCTCCTTTGTGTGTTTGGGCGATCTCTTCGCAGAACTTCCGCCAAGACTTCCTTTTGGCTTTTCTGATCTGTTTGTTATATTCAGTCAGTGCTCTACCATACCTTTCCCACTCGTTTGGTCTGGTTGAGTGATTGAATATGCGACGGGTGGACACACGGAGCTTTTCTAGCCTTCTGTTCCACCATGTCGTAGTGTAGTGTGTGGTTGATTCTCTCAAGGGGCAACTCAGTTCGTAGGCCTTATAGATGCCTTTGGAGAGTTGGTTTACTGCTATGTTGAGGGAATCAGGGTCTTTTACATATTTTGGGATATCCTTTAGATGGTCTTCCAGGTGAGCCTTGTAGGCTTCCCAGGAAGTTTCTTTTGGATTCCTCCGTGTTTGTGGTTCTGTATCTAGTGGGCCCTTTACACTAAATATAATATGTTTGTGGTCCGACATTGAATTCTCGCAACTAACTTGCCAGTTACCTAGGCAGTTTGCTGCCTTTTCAGTTGCAAAAGTTATGTCTAGTACTTCTTGTCTTGCCCTGGTCACGAAGGTTGGCGTGTTGCCCCTATTTAACAGGTGTAGACAGTTGGTAAAAATAAATTCTGAGAGTAACTCACCCCTTTTGTTGATGCCCGTGCTCCCCCAGATGGTGTGATGAGCGTTCGCGTCGCAACCCACAATCAGTTCTGCCTTTTGTGCTTCAGCGTACTGTACAACCTTAGCCAGTTCTTCTGTGGGATCTTGTTTTTCTCCGGGCAGGTAGGCGGAACAGATCAACACCTTTCGTGAGCCCTTTCCTTTGAGATCAACATACGCAGCTACAAGATCATCGCTGCATAATTCTGTAACAGGCAAGAAGTTGATGTTTTTGTTAAACACGATGCAGGCCCTTGGTTTGGATCCTTTTTCGTGTATTAGTACCTTACCTGCTTTGTTGAGTCCTATTCCCATGGTTTTGGTGTTGATCCATGGTTCTTGTATGAGGGCAATGTTTAGGCCATTTTCGCCAAAGAGTTTTTCCACGACCGCTGTGGCCGCGATGGCGTGGTGTAGGTTGGCCTGCAGGAACGTTACCCCCCCGTGAGTTGCGTCGTTATTGACCCCGGCGCTGGGCGTGGGCCTGCCCTTGCCGGCTCCCTCTTCCTCTGCCCCTGGAGCGGTTGGAGCCCCTATTGCCCCCCCTGTCGGTGGGAAACCGCCGTGTTCCCGATGTACCCGCTACAGGATTGGATGCAGGATTCAGAAGGACTGCTCTTTTAGGTCCCGGAGGGACCTTTCGGGCGGGTGTATGGATGGGGTCCTTTGATGTTGACGGGTTTTGCGGTGGTGGGATTGAGGACGTGCCGGGTTCCGGCTGCTGGGCCTTGGAGGTACCCTTAAGCCGAAACTGTACCTTTCGGAAGCCTAGGCTTGCCTTTAGGTCCATCTTTCGGAGATTCTCCACTGACTGGTCGTCTAGGGCTACGGTCAGCATGACCCCACCTTTCTCGACCTTTGTGTGGAGAATCTTCCAGTACTCTGTGTACAGCCCGGAGTTCTGTGCACAAAGTAGCGACAGGGACATTTTCACGTCGGAGTCGCGTAGGTCTGGGATGAACACCATCCCTATGTTTGGCTTTGGAAGCTCATTTTCAGGTATAACCCTGAGGTTGGCTTCTGGCCATGGTTTGAGGGATGGTGTCATCTCTTCAAGCCAGGCTTTGGACCGCTGGTCCTCGCACGTGATGAGCAACCATCCTGGCTTGTACGCGTAGCCTACGAATGAATGTTTGTTATACTAAATTAAACAATTTTACAGAACGGTGTAGGTACTTAAGTTTTGCTCGCGTTGCGTTGAAAAGTATTTTACACTTTGTTTTGAAAAGATTTTCGATGGTGCGTTGACCGGGACAGTATCAAGAATGTATCTAAAGACCATGCTAATATTAATAACCCAAGGTAGGTATGTTCGTATTGACTGCGTCCTGATCACGGTAAAAACGCTTTATCCATTTAGAAATACCAAACTCAAAAAATCCTAACATATTGAAATAGCTGAGCTCTCTAGTAAGACAGGAAAAGGCATGATTGGGTACATTTTCGTGTGATGCGTAGTTTAATTCTGCCGTCATAACGAAAAAGGGCACATCTAACATTTTTTGTGAAATTGTGTTAGATACATATTCGGAAAGCGGAAAAAAAGGCGCGTCTGTCTATTTTTTTTTTATTTTTTCCCATGGAGTTCTTAGGAATTACCATAAGCATAATAGGCACAACTACTCTAAATATCCATATTTACTAAAAATAAAAGGCATGTTCTTTTACGATTAAAATTAAAGGTCAGATTATTACAATTGTGACTTATGACTTAATTATTTCTTCAAGTAGCACTTAGTTAAAAAGGCACTTTTTTGAGTGATTTTAAAGAAAAGGGCATATGAGGCGAAATGTGCCATTTCAGTTTAGTATTTGACAATTTTGAGCCGCTTGTCGCTTTTAAAATAAAAGGCACAACTACCCAGACGTGTCTTTATTATTTAATGCACTGAAAGGTGAACTGATTACGGGAAAAACTAAACGCGTCAGTTGTGCTATTTCTACGCTCATCCGGTTTCCGGAAGTACCCTACGGTAGGGTTACCCGAAACAGTTACCAATTTAAAACGATATTATAGTAAAATTAAAAATATATACATCTCCATGAATTTATATAAATGTCCAAGATTCAAGAAAGTAAAACGGATATTAAAGCAATTATAATAACAACAATAGTACATGTATGTATTACTACAGAGGCCGGGAAGTAAGGGGTTGCCGGCCGAGTACATATAGACGGAGCATACCGCATACCGAGGCCAAATAGTTATGAGGCTGGGAACCCCTTTTCACGCCTAGGATTGTATAGATATTTTCTCAAACATGCAATGAAATAATTAAATAAAAACTCCAAGAAATCAGACTTTAATATCTAGAGAAACTAAAGGTACCTTAACTAGAGAAAAATATAACTACCACAATATTTCTTCTTTCGTCTCTTGCTTCGTCAGTGTTTTCGTCGGAACTCATATTAAATAACAAAATCAACAACGCACAATAATCCAATAAAATAGAATTACAGAATGAAAAATATCAATTTTGTTAGTAACTAAATATAACCCTACCTTATTTGTTGTGTTTTTTTACGCTGTATGGATATACGTTGAATGTCATCAATTGTTTTGTAGCGTAACTATATTTTGGCTGACAGGAGTTTTCAAAATACTTCAGTGTTATTTTTTAAAGAAACACACTTACTTTTTTTGCGATTGAGGGTTGTTTCAAATTACTTACATCAGTCGGTGCATTGTTAACAGTTCTTGAGTGTCTATAAAATATCACAACGGATTGCTTAAACAAAAACCTACTACCTACCTACCGACTCGCAACAAAAAACGTCACCTGACATTCGCATAATATTTATTTCGTAAGCCCAAGTTGTTTTAGATTTTAATAGATGCCTATCAAATCTTTAGTTTAGTGAAATTATTTACTTAAATTGTAGAATAAAAAGGCATAAGTAATGAAATATGCCTTATTTTCCTAATAGAATATCCAATGGGTTGAATATGTTAGAATCAAAAGGCTCATTTGGTTAGTTATGCCTTTTATATGTTGCAATAGTATTTTCGCTCAATTTAATTTACTAAGTAAAAAATATATATTCGATTTATCTACAATTTCTTTAATCAAAATAAAAATGTATATACACAGTAGGTAGCGCAGGTTTATTGTTTAAGAAAACTTCCTCATCCAAAAAAATATTAGAATTGGACGTTTATATATCTTTATTTAGTAAAACACCAAAAATCATTCAATCTCAATTTTTGCGAGTTTATCCAAATGTTAAATGTGCCCTTTTTCGTTATGACGGCAGAATTTTACCCTCAAGTCATCCTTCAGTATCCTTTTGAGTCCCTGGTTTCTGTAGGAATAATGGTTCCACAATAATTTTTAAATTTAAGACAGTTTCTATGTTTTGTTTGATTTTAGAACAATTGAAATTCTAAAATCTGATATATTCAATATCTGACAGCTCTAATTCTAGAGCAGTTAGGTAGTGTTATTTTTGCGCGGTTTTTCGCCAGAGATTAACTCGGTTGACTTTACTTTAGTATTATGTACTGCGGTTACCTAGAAAGCTTAAAGGCCGAAACGCACTGACAGCGGTGGCGGAGCGGCGCGGTGCGGCGCGGAGGCGGTACCGGTTGTAATGTTCGAGCTAATATGAAACGATCCGCACAGAGCGGCGCGGCGCGGCGCGGTATTCTGTGCGGACCCTTTCGTATTAGCTCGAACATTACAACCGGTACCGCCTTCGCGCCGCTCCGCCACCGCTGTCAGTGCGTTTCGGCCTTAAAATGGGGTTAAAGTTGAACTGATCGATGAAACGGAAACAGCCTGCAGCGTGGAAATATTGAAAAAATAATAAGCCCTGACGTCGGAGTCATTGATTCGTTGCCGGTGGGCGGAGCGGCAACCAACCGTTTCGGAAATACTTTTTTTTTTATTTCATGGCGTGGAGTAGGTAAGCACATGGCCGGGCTGATGGTACGGCCAAGTGTAAAAATATGGGTGCGTATGACTTACTCATTAGACATAAAACTAACATAGAATAAGCACAAATGTGACTAACAATTATATGGGTGTATGACCTGAAATAAATAATTCTATTCTATTCTATTAATATGTCACATTGCTTTTATGTCAGCGTATTAAGGTTTCGGTCCATATTTATGAGAGGAGTAATCGATATTCGATACATATTTTTGCACACAAGCGCTGTGAAGTATAACGAAGGGTGCGAAGCTGACGGTTCTGGGTTCAATTCTCGGTAAGTGTAAATATTTGTGAGGTGGTCATCAATATTTGTTTTTGAGTCATAGATGTTTTCTATGTGTTTAAGTCGTGTAGTACCCATAACACATAAGGCAAGCCTTATTGAGCTCATTATGGGGGCTAGTTCGATTCTGTAAAATGTTCCACTATCGTCAGTTACAAGCAATCAGGTCATTAATATTATCGAACAAGCGAGCGAAGCGAATGAAGTATATAATACTATGTGTTAGCTTTGGCCGAAAACTGTTTGTTCGGTGTCCCGCTGCCCGCCAGTTCTGCTATACAGTTCTCATTTCTCAATCGAATTAAGTGAAATTTTATGATTTTTTTTTTGTGTTTTTTTTTTTATTTATTTTTTAATGTAAGTAGATATAGGATTCACATTTTCGATTCTTTTTTTGAATGGCAGGCTCTCAATTTCTACAGGTCACAGACTCGCTAGTTAAATAGTGACACTACCGTACATATCTGGGTTGAAAAATATTGATTGATAATCCTTAGGGATCACCTTTCGACCCTACAGTTCAGCGATTTAATTAATTCTGTTGCAATCTGTCAAAAAACACATTTTTTTTAGCATGAGAATGCCAATCTACGTAAGCAATCGCATTTTAGCCAATCCGTCCCTTAAATATGAGATATATCATTGAAAGGAAAAAGAGACAGCGGAAAAGGAACCAGCTCGTATTTTTGTGTTTCACAAATTTGCGCCTTATCTATATCGGTATAAGGTTGACATTCCATCAACGCCGTCCGGTTTGGTTGATCACGATTTTGCAAAATTACGTAGATAGATTTTAATTACATTCATCGAAAGTTAATCCAAGGATTTTGAATCCGTTCAAACGGTAAATTAATTTAACTATTGTCCCTGTATTTGGGAAGGAACTGGCTGTCGAGACGAGGGGAAACCTTGAGAACCACGACTTATTTGAAAGATATATAATATTAGTAGCTTCTGCCCGCGACTCCGTGCGCGTGGAACTCGTTTATATCGCAGCTCCATACAAACTTTCATCCCCCCCCCATTTCTTCCCTTAGGGGATGTTTTCGGGGATAAAAACTATCCTATGTCCTTCCCCAGGACTCAAACAATCTCTATACCAAATTTCACCTAAATCGGTTCAGCGGTTTAAGCGTGAAGAGGTAAAAGTCAGACAGACACACTTTTGCATTTATAATATTAGTATAGTACATGGATTGATCTTCAAGTTACAATAAAGTGTCATTAAGACTTGTGTTTTTTTTTTACAGGCTTTTATAATTTTGCAATGTTGTTGTGCGTATGTATGGGTGTAAGCCAAAGAATATAATACTCACTATATGAGAAGAACGCTAACTCCATACAAAAAAAAAGTACACTTCGCTTACATACTAGCGCCATCCGTGTTGAGCAGAGAACTAAAAATGACATTCGCAGACTTTTCAATTTAGACGTATTATAAAGGCTTTTCAATTTAGTCGTATTATATGTCACACTTTGGCCTAGTTGATAGTGACCCTGCCTACAAAGCCGGTGGTCCCCGGTTCGAATCCCAATAAGAGCATTTTTTTTTCTTTTTTTAACCGAATTACATTACTGTCAAGGTGATGTTTCAAATCTAAAAAAATCAGTACTTGCACATGATTCTGAAAATATTTTTCCAAATACTGAGAAAATAAGATAAAGTTACACAATTAAGTGAAAACAGAAAGCAGCAGACACCGCCCCTTTATTGATTTCAGGATTCATGTGATGAGCACGAACTTTGTTCCTTAGATATTTTCTATGTATTTTAATTAACTTTGTGTAAGCAGGTATATCGCACCTAGTTTAGTACAAGTTTCTCAGTTGCTATTGAGAAAATTGTACCGAATATTCGCTCGTTCGATTATTATTATAATGTTTGATTCATAAACGCCTAAATGTAAAATATAAAACCTACAGAACAATAATGTAAGGGATCGGTCATGTTTCTAGTAGTAATGTTTTACTTTTGTAGTGGAGAGGATTAGTATTAACCAGCGGTGCCTTTCCAGCGGCGAAATTATCGGATGGGAGCCCTTCTTCAATGATGAGTTTGCCAGAGGGGCCGTGGCATGATGCCCGCTCTGCCACGTAACTAGTTACGCCGCTGGCATTAACAGAATACAATAAAACTAATTTAAGATGTTTGGTCTTTTATGAATAGTTAATATGCATTATGTACTATGTCATAAATTGGTAAATAAAACTATATCTTACATAAAAATACAAGTTCCTCGTTATTGCAATAACTCATTTATCCTCCATGGTTTTAACTCAGTTATAAAATCCATAAAACAGTCTGATAATCGGTCGTATCAACTTCTTAGACCCACATTGATTACATATTCTTTTGTTCCTGGAACTGCATATCTGCTAAGACGTTTTTTTCAACTATAAGTGTAACAGGAATCTTCAAAATGTCTGCCACATAAAACTTTATTGCGTTCATGGAGAGAAGTCAAAGATTTCACTGAAGACCAGTCTTGATCAGGCCAACAATATGTAGCCCAAGCTGTTGCCCTACAATTAAAGAAGTATCATTAACGGGAGCCAAAATTACATCTAAATATAATAATGCTTAACCCTTCATCTGTGTTTGATCAGGATCCTACCCGAATTTTTGGTCACCTTGCATTTTTTTATACATAATTTATTATTTCTAATGCGGCGCGACCGAGGCTTGAACCCACTATTTTGTTAACTCACCACAGACGAAGGGTTAAAGAACTTCTTATTTACTTGTTTCTACAAAGTTAGAAAAGATGATCTTTCCTTGCTCGCGTCGCGGCGCGGCGTCAGTTGTGCTAGCTACACTGTATTGAGTTAAACATTCATACCTTAAAATATTTGTAGTTCCTGGTTTAGGGAAACGGTGCAATCGAATTGATTCATCTTGAACAGCATTTGCTCCGCATTTAACACACTTTCGGTATACTGACATGGCTATCTCCAGGTTATCTTTTGAGTGCTACGAGAACTTAAAACTCTGTAAAATACTTAACCAAAAGTTAAGTTCACTTTTAAACACAACCAAAACACGTTTGCTTGACAAGTTGACAGCTCAGCTCAAAATTGTTGATTCTTGCTAGGTAAAAAAATAAAACGAACATTTTTTTGCTGGCAACTATATGTTTCGATAGGCCTTGGTGTAAGCTCCCCGGAAATATTTACAATCCATTTTTCAGTCAATTGCCGTTATCAGATTGAGCTGAAATTTTGGGTGAAGGTATAGTTTGGATGACAATTTAATAATATGGTACCGTCGAGCTAATCTGATGATGAAGACAGAAGGTGGCCATGGGAAAATCAGCACTTTACCTACGTAACCCTGCTGAGTTTGGGCTCATTAGATTCGTCTCAATGAGTAGTTAATGACGGTAATGCAGAAAAAAACAGTAAAAAATAAAAGCGTGTAAAATTGACAGAAACTTATAATTATTCATGTGGGTTTTAACAATTTAAATATCAAAGTAAAATAAAAATATAACTACCGCTGGCAGCGGGGTGAGGGCATAAGCTAGCCGGAGGTAAGGGCGACAGAGAGACTGAGAGGAACCTTGTGACTATCCGCACAGTGTCCAAGATTAAAGGCCGAAACGCACTGACAGTGGTGGCGGAGCGGCGCGGGGGCGGTACCGGTTGTAATGTTCGAGCCAATATGAAACGATCCGCACAGAGCGGCGCGGCGCGGCGCGGTTTTCTGTGCGGACCCTTTCGTATTAGTTCGAACATTACAACCGGTACCGCCTCTGCGCCGCACCGCGCCGCTCCGCCACCGCTGTCAGTGCGTTTCGACCTTACCTTAGGGTTGTTTCACACGTACCACAACCACACCACATCGCAGGGTTAAAATGCGGTCAACCAGTGGTTACGTGTGAATTGTGTCGCTGCAGCATTTTGCAGTTGCGTTGTGGTGCCTACAGATGCTACTTACTTACTTACTGGTTGCGTTGCCGTTGCGACGTGGTTGCGATGTGGTCGTATTACACACGCGGTCGATGATGACGGCAAAATGTGGTACGTGTGAATTGTACTATTTATTAAACATACAAAATATGCGCCCGACCACGTGTTGTGGTTGTGGTTGTCGTGTGGTTGTGGTACGTGTGAAACAACCCTTACTTCCTTCTGTATCTGATCCTTGTTTCATGTTTGACCCAGCCATCTAGCGATAGTCTCTTGAGATATTGATCGAGTCTCAATGAAGTGTAATTAATTAATTATTATTAATGTTCCCACCCAGCTTGTGGAGATCCTTCTTTAGCGATGACACCGACTTATTTACCTCTACTTAAGTATTATGTTTTCCATTAGTTTCATAGTGTGAGGTAAAGAGCTTGTATTGTCCCACTCGCCACCTGATTGGTCTACAAAATATTTAATTGCTTAAGCCCGTCACAGACGTAGCTATAATATATATTAATATACCAAAATATAATATTGTAACTAGGCATCTTACGATATATTTTCCGTACTAGTTGACAGAGTCCACACACGCAGATGTAATATGTATTTCGGTATCTTACGGTATATTATTATATATTATAGCTACGTCTGTGACGGGCTTTACGCAGGCAAAAACGAGAAAACTTCTAACAGAGTTATTAGTTTACTGGGAAACAAGTTCTTCAATTACTAAATAACGAGAAAACTTTATGAAAGAAAGCAATTATTTTCTCTGGATTCGAGTAGAAATCATTCTCGATAGACATTTTAGCACATAGAGGCCCAAGCCGCTCAAAAGGGCCAATCGACATTGGCTCTTTTGAGCGGCTCTCATCTCAATGCTTTCAGATTATCGGAGAGCTTATTCATTAGCATTAGGTGGTAGTGTACTTAGTTCGGTGATTGAATGTACATACAAGTATCAGTATTGGGCGCAATTAATTACATTTGTAATTTTATGGCAAACAGGGTTCGAAAGGATAGTTATCGTGATAATGGTAAAATCGTGTTTTATAAAAAAATATTTGTTGTCTTAAGTATTTGAAAAATCAATTTTACTTTCTTTGTACCAGGTTATGATACAGACAGCTCTGAAGACGATGATGCTATGTTATTATGAGGGAATAATATTACATTATTTGTATTTTATTTTAATTGGTTGTTAAATTCCTAAGCTTTAAATCTTCTCCGTACTGAAATAATGATTTTCATTTATCTGCACACTCTACCATTGACTATGTCATTTCATGTATTAATTAGAAAACGGCATATGTGCTCAAGTGTATTCTAATCGCGGTTTGATAATAACTATACGTAGCTGACTGTACCGTTATTTAGTTGACACTAAAGCTAATTTAGTTTGTATGCAAATATGTTATTTTCTGGAAATATCGCAGACTCATCACTCGGCCCCTGAGGAAATTAAGCATATACAGGGTGATTACGGAGTCGTGGAGCAAGAAAGAAGCATTTAACTTACTTTCTCCTAAGGATCACGATAGGTTAGGACTAACAGTACAGCAGCGACTTATTTTAGTCAGCAAAAAAAAAATTGCGATAATTCGAGATCATGGTCACCCTACTATTTCCCAAGAAAACTTATGTCAAGTGCATGGACTTCTATCAGAGAGTTTGTTTTCTAAAAAGGTGTAATATTAAAAGTAGGATGACCACGCATTTTGAGTCAATAATAATTTTTAAATAAAAATATGTAAATAACGAATCATCTTTGTTTCAATTAAAATAAATACAGGTAGCATCGCAATCATTTACTGAGTCAGAAAAAAATGGTTGGGATCACGACCCCGAAATCACCCTGTATATTGCTTGTCTGAACAGCGGACAGACGCATCTCAAAATAACAACAATATAACCATGAACCCTACCAGGAGGTACCCTATCATATGGATATTATGGATACTAGTTGAGTCTCCTGGAACCACATTCCCAAACGAAATTTCATCCGTCGTAAGAAGTATTGTCCTATCCCGGAATATTGCTCAATGTATCCCATAACAGCACAACTTGCTGCCAAGTCGCGTCGAGCGCGACTCAGCGGCTCTTGTCTCACTCGCACTGTACCAATGTGGAGGAGGAGAATAGATTTTGCGTCGATTTGCGTCGCGGCGGCAGTTTAGTACCCGCAGGTTCTTAATAAAATGGTCCACATGAATATTGATTAAATATTAAAAATTAATAGATCTTCTTTTGTTGTAAGAGCTGCCTGCTGGTAGCCTAGTGGTTCAAGCATGCGGCTGTCAAGCGGCGGTTGTGGGTTAGAATCCCGGCTCGTACCAATGAGTTTTTCGGAACGTATGTACGGAATATTTACCGTTAGCTTTTCGGTGAAGGAAAACATCGTGAGGAAACCGGTCTAATCCCAATAAGGTCTAGTTTTCCCTCTGGGTTGGAAGGTCAGATGGCAGTCGCTTTCGTAAAACTAGTGCCTATGCCAAATCCTGGGATTAGGTGTCAAAGCGGACCCCGCGCTCCTTTCCATTACTGGAAATAACGCTAGGAGGATGAGATCTTCTTTTGTTTTGTCTCGTTTGAATTTAGAACAAATGAAGACTTTAGAATTAAAACCATTATCCGAACCGCTTGATTCAAATTACATTGTATCTATATTTTTGTATGAGGCCTCGGCCTCGGGGGGGTTGAACTATGCCTATTTTGATGTTGAATTTGCACAGTTTTTTAAGTCTTTTATGCATCAACTGATACTGGAAAAACTTCTACTAAAATGTCCCCCCCCCCCCCCCACACACAAGTGTCAAAGTGACGTACGAAACTAGTTTAAAACGTGTCTTTTTTATTATTGAACTAAAACAACTATAAGTTCGCTAAACTGTATTCTGTTATAAGGGAATAATAATGCGCTCTCTCGCTTAAATGCATTTAAGTCATGCGGATTTACTACTACTGTTTTATTCTCATGCAAATATTTACAAAGTTTTTATCTCAAAACACAAAAGCTTCCTACAAAGTAATGTATATAGCCTGGAAGCCGTCTAAAAGTTATGACATAGATGTCCTACTAAATCGAGATGAGCGCGCGAAATTATACATTAAAGCTATTTATCGCCCTTAAGACCTGTTTTACGATGCCGCCCTGTACATCCAAAACAACCTAAGTAGATTTGAGTTGGCCGACTTTCATCAAAGTAGTCCATTCGTAAAGCAACTCTATCGTCCTAATCCTAAGTAGAAGATTTCAATTCCAATAACAGCTTTATAATAAGTCGGCCACGTTAAATAATGTCAACCATGCCATTGAGGAAAGATTTTCTTCATTATTCGCAACCTTATTACGTTGACATAGGGAGTAGGATGTTACTAGTGTTCCTCATACGGCATTTCGGTGAGAATTTGCGCATCAAGTGAAGAGCAGTGGAACTGTTTGTTTTATGCATTTAATTAAATTGTATGGCGTAGATACAAACCTTTATAGTATTCCGCTAGGGTAGGCAGGGATTAGAAGCCACTATCCACGATTCACGTTTTTTATTTCTCTGGACAAATTGGTCTCCATTCCTAAGCTTACCAGCTCTTTAAAAAATACATATTTTTTGTTTAGTTGTATGAGTGTAAATGCTTTATTGTACTTGGAACAGAACACAACTACAAAATAAACCATTAATAAAAATGTACAGACTGAGCTTATCCCTGAGAACTTTAGTATTAGAAACCCTTGGACATTGTAATTATTCACAAAACGTAACGAACCTGTGTTAGCTATTCACATTTAACAGAACATTGAGCATTCGCAGTTTTTAATTCTTCCAACTGAAAAACGAACAAAGCCACGCATAGAGCCAATTCTCACAAACACAAAGTAACTAGTATTTTGCTGTTGTCGACTAGAATCCCCTAGCCTGATCCCCCAGGGGAAAAAACTGTTAGGTTGTTAGGTGAACTGCGAAGCGAGCGTGACGCGGTAGCGTCCGGCGAAGCGCCATAACTGAACATGATATTTTTTTCCTAGTTGAATATAAAATAATTGCCGCTAGGTACCCTTGGGTGATCGGGGTCAGGTGATTAACGTGATTATACATACATACATACATACATACACGCCTTTATTCCCAAAAGGGATAGCCAGAGCACATGAAACATATGTTCCAGCGCCACTTTTAGCATAAATGTGGGTATAAAAGATCGACAAATGTGATATTGCAGTGATAGGTTGCTAGCCCATCGCCCACAACACACTTCAACCCAACGTGATTATTTAAGCTTAAAATAGGTTTGAGTAACGTTTATGAATAAGATAATACAACTACGATTAGAAATATGTAAGCCTGTCGTGTAACTCTGAGTCAGTGTTTGTTATTTTTATCACTAACCAAATATTTTTTCTTTTTTCAGGTAAGTTGACATGAATAGCCCAGCCCGGCAGTTGGTAACAACATTATTAGTATTAGCAAAAGACATGGGTGTTTTCCACCAGAAATGTGTCAGATACCGCTGTGTCTAACCGCTTTAGTTTATAAAGACCCGTTTCCGCCAGTTGATCGTAATTTATGGATATCATGAAATGTGCGAAGCTTTTACCGAGAAACGTTTCATCGAATTAATGTTTCGCCAAATTTTCATTTCCTCGAAAACAATTTTCATCAGAAACAGTCAACTGTTCAGTTCAGTCAAATCAATTGTTATAAAACATACCTAACTTAAGGGGCTCCCATATGCCAATGACCTTCGATCGGAATCCCTTAGTTTTCTTAGGTTTTTTGTAGCTTATTATATTAACGACAACGGCTTTAAGCAATATAGTATCCCATATTTACTTCAAAGCTCATTATTTTCGAGATATTTGTCATCAAAGTTGAACAATTTTAGGCCTAAAAACCGGTTTTCTGGCCATAACTTTTGTGTTAATTGGTTTAAAATGAAAACCCTAGACCAGTTTTTAGAGACGTCACAGACGAACCCAAATATATAGATTTTGTATATGTTAGATCCTTCACGTCAATAGAGATACGAAATAAGTGTTTTTTTAGACAATGTTTAAAACAATCATACACAATTATGTATTCATTTGTTTCAAAATCCGGTAGACCAAAACGGAGATAAAAGATTGAAGAACCGATAACCGTTTGGGTTCTCTAAATCATCTCCGAAAATTTTATGTACGAATATCACATCGCAACCAATTTTTCGCATAATGTCATTTCGCCGAATGATTTAGTGTCAACTTATCAAAAGGTTTAGTTTTATTTCCCAACCTCACGGTTACCACCTGTATGCTTGGAGTTTTTTTTATAAAGTCACTTTTCAAAATGCCACCTTTCGAGTAGCAGAATGGGTCAGTTTGACTTATATACATTTCGTGGTATAACACTTACCAGATGTTTTATTTAGTAACTATGTAACGTATTTACAAAGTGAGTAAGCGCAACCGCTCACGTGTTTTTTTGACAATGATGGTACCTGAATTATCGCATCATTGGAGATAAGTGTTTACATCATTACTTTTGGACTGTTGCTTGGTGGAATGTATGTATGTAGGTGTACATGTGTTATTTTTTTAAACAAACACCTGCCATTTATTTTAACCTCACCTAAACCTTACCTAACCGCCAGCGTGTCGACGTCACCCCGCTACGCGGGGTGCCTATTTCCGCTCTAAGGGACGCAAGCTAACCCTAACCTAACCTACAAATAACATCACTGTTACGGTTATATGTTATTTTTTACTGCGGGGGCTTCGCCCCGTACCCCCCCCTGTGGCTGGCTTCATTCCCCATCGTCACTTCTCGCCTTGTAATTTATATAAGAACACGTTGAATAAAAGTGACTATGTTATGCTGTCTTGTTCTTTGTAGTAAAAAGTTGGCTTATGTAAGAAAAGGGAACTGTTGCACAGACGAAACGTTCTTCGGTTAGTAGTTGTTTGTCCAACTGAAACATTTGCCAAATGATAGGTATGCCAATTTTTTTAATTCTTTATAATAATCGACTTAACAATAATTCTACCAAATGAATCTGTTGTCATACAAAAATTTGCCATAAGTTAGTTGTCAAGGTGAATCATCGGCGAAAAGTTGGTTGGCAAGTGAAATTCGGACATAACTAATTCGGAGAAAAGGCAGAACCCCAACCGTTTGACTTATACTTCTATCTGTAGTGCAAAAGTAGGAGATACGATTCAAAACTTGTCAAAAATCGATGAAAACCTCGGGTAGCCCCTTAATGGATTCTACACAATTAGCATTCGAAATTCGATGTAATTCATTCAGTGAAACGCTTGTTGGTAAAATGAGGGGATCCCTTTGAGCCGTCAAGCATGCGAGCTGTCAGATATATGAAAACATCTTCATTCATCTATCATCTATGGTGGATGTGCACCCTTTGCCTAGCATATTTACTAAACTATATTATGAAGTAAATGTCAAGGTTCGCAACAGATTCCTTATCGTCTGCATGTTGACGAGTCTGCAATGAATCGGCGTTTTATACCTATTATCATAACAGGTTCCAGTAGATAAGGTGCATATTAGGTACACAGATAACACGGGTGCAGTGTGCAGGGTTTTATATTTTTTAATTTGACTGTTGCTTTTTGATCCGAGCCCGCGGTGAGGCGATTGGAGTGCATAGTGGGATGTTAATGGTACGAGGGTTGCCTTTTATATTTCGGGATCTGAATAAGCTAGGGTTGCCATCGGTCAAATGAGGTTTCAAAAATGTAGTTCAAACATTTTGGCGGCAATCTTAAGAAAAAGCGGCCAAGTGCGTGTCGGGCCACGTGCAGGGTAGGGTTCCGTAGTTGCGTCACAGAATGCGGACTTAAAAGGGGCTTTTGGGGTTTTTTTTATAGCTTACCCTTGTAAATTATCGTAAATACCATTATTTTTATAAGTTTTATAACACACCAATGTATGGGGTCGTTTCGCCGCGCCAGTTACGCGACCACCTTCTGTCAGCGACCACCTGAAGGTTGTCCTTCACACACCGCCTTCACACCTTGTGGTGTGCCGTGAAAAAGCAACTCTACCGTCCACGGTAAAAAGTTCAAATTCCAATAACAATGTATATGCATTTTTTCACGTCCCCAGTAGTAGTAGTAGTAGTATTTAGGCGGCAGGGTGGGGGGGGGGGGGGGGGGCGACAAAAAATAGGCTCCCCCCCTAAATCCTATTATCTCGCAAACGCATAACTGAGTTGAAAAATAGTTTTAGAAAACCCATAATATTTTTGAACAAGCTATCCAACGATACCCCACACTATATGTATAGGTTTAACGAGAAAAAAAAAAAACACCAATTGACATGTAGGGGAGGTACCCTAAAAAAAACCCGCTTTATATACCCACGCGGAATTGCAGATTTCTTGTTGTAAGGGTTACTGAGCTAAGCCGAAGACGGACAGACAGACAGACGGACGGACATGGCGAAACTATAAGGGTTTCTTGTTGACTACGGAACCCTAAAAACCGCACTCGCGGTGAAAACGCTGCGCACTCGCTGCGCGCTCGCTTCGCTTTCAAGTCGCTCACAAATCGCAAGTGTGATAAGGCCCTTATGGCTGTGGTATTCTGTAAGGTTGGGGTGCTGCTCAGTTGGGTTGCTCCAAATATGAGCGTGATAACTTTCCGCTGTGCCCCGGCCTCTCATAATTAAACAATTGAATAAAGTTAATTCCGTGCGAACTTAATTGCGGTCATAGTTATTAGTATATCTCAAAGTTCAACATTCCTTTGTTTTATACCAAACACGAATGACTCTCAATTTATACTCGACATTTTCAATAACATTTCACATTACTGACTAAATTAATGTTGCGAAACTGCATTGTCAACTAATTGTGTCCACAATGGACTATTTTGTTCGATTTAATTGTTTACATTGACGTAATTGATGACGTAATAACACGTGAACTGCTGCGTAGCTGGCGACTGGATGTCGTTGGGTCGCGAATTCGCTTGGGTATATTAAAGTTAACCCTTTGATTGGTTACTAGATTCTGCCGTTTATATCGTAGCTCCATACACATTTTCACCCCCGTAGTTGTTCTCACACGTAGCGCTGGACTACGACCATTCCAGCCATTTCCTCTCATCCATTAGACAAGGCCTGTGCCCAGCAGTGGTACTGGAGGCTGATGATGATGTACGGGGTGGTAATTACAACGTTATAATCAGGTGTGAATCATTACAAATGTATCACGAGTGTGTAGGTAATTTCTAGCCCCGCCTCGCATTGCCTGAAGAAATCACTGTAAAAGTGGTTCTTAAACTTTTGTTAGGACATAGACCCCTTTCAGAGTTTCAAGAATACCGCGGACCCCTGTTGAAGAAAATGTTGAAAAAATATCTCATGTTTCATGTGTATTACCTACCTTTTTTTTATTGGGAGGAAAATCCGTTATGGATACCTCCGCACCACGGGAAAGCGCGGAGGTTATGTCGGACTCGCACCGACTAAAAACCCCCCGATGGTCGTCCTCGACGCATTTCGGACGGCTCTGGGATCTACGGAACGCACCAGTGCCGCCCTAGCGTCACGCTTCTATGAGTCCCCCACATATTTAGACGATCGCAGGCCCCAACTGCGGCCGTGTGCTACCTCGAATGTGTACCTACCTACGTTAAGAGTGAACGAAGTGGCCGTGGACCCCTAACAATCATGTCACGGACCCCCAAGGGGTCCATGGACCACACTTTAAGTATCCCTGCAGAGAGATAACAGCAAACGTAACGATCAAATTTACCAAACAGCACAAGTAACGGGGGTATTTTTCCTCACGTTTCCCCTTGTTTCGATTGAACACACCGGTATAGTTATTTTCCAAGGTTTTGTTCCACTGCATTGTTCGCATGGTAAATAAGTCTCCTATACGTTTATTTATGTGGTTTCGTTTTGTCATCACACATACAAAATGATAAGGTAGTCATTTTATTACACTAATTTGGGAGTCAAACTCGAACACACAAGTGTCGACAGCACGAACTATAACTTTTGTGTTAATTGGTTTAAAATGAAAACCCTAGACCAGTTTTTAGAGACGTCACAGACGAACCCAAATATATAGATTTTGTATATGTTAGATCCTTCACGTCAATAGAGATACGAAATAAGTGTTTTTTTAGACAATGTTTAAAACAATCATACACAATTATGTATTCATTTGTTTCAAAATCCGGTAGACCAAAACGGAGATAAAAGATTGAAGAACCGATAACCGTTTGGGTTCTCTAAATCATCTCCGAAAATTTTATGTACGAATATCACATCGCAACCAATTTTTCGCATAATGTCATTTCGCCGAATGATTTAGTGTCAACTTATCAAAAGGTTTAGTTTTATTTCCCAACCTCACGGTTACCACCTGTATGCTTGGATTTTTTTTTTATAAAGTCACTTTTCAAAATGCCACCTTTCGAGTAGCAGAATGGGTCAGTTTGACTTATATACATTTCGTGGTATAACACTTACCAGATGTTTTATTTAGTAACTATGTAACGTATTTACAAAGTGAGTAAGCGCAACCGCTCACGTGTTTTTTTGACAATGATGGTACCTGAATTATCGCATCATTGAAGATAAGTGTTTACATCATTACTTTTGGACTGTTGCTTGGTGGAATGTATGTATGTAGGTGTACATGTGTTATTTTTTTAAACAAACACCTGCCATTTATTTTAACCTCACCTAAACCTTACCTAACCGCCAGCGTGTCGACGTCACCCCGCTACGCGGGGTGCCTATTTCCGCTCTAAGGGACGCAAGCTAACCCTAACCTAACCTACAAATAACATCACTGTTACGGTTATATGTTATTTTTTACTGCGGGGGCTTCGCCCCGCACCCCCCCCTGTGGCTGGCTTCATTCCCCATCGTCACTTCTCGCCTTGTAATTTATATAAGAACACGTTGAATAAAAGTGACTATGTTATGCTGTCTTGTTCTTTGTAGTAAAAAGTTGGCTTATGTAAGAAAAGGGAACTGTTGCACAGACGAAACGTTCTTCGGTTAGTAGTTGTTTGTCCAACTGAAACATTTGCCAAATGATAGGTATGCCAATTTTTTTAATTCTTTATAATAATCGACTTAACAATAATTCTACCAAATGAATCTGTTGTCATACAAAAATTTGCCATAAGTTAGTTGTCAAGGTGAATCATCGGCGAAAAGTTGGTTGGCAAGTGAAATTCGGACATAACTAATTCGGAGAAAAGGCAGAACCCCAACCGTTTGACTTATACTTCTATCTGTAGTGCAAAAGTAGGAGATACGATTCAAAACTTGTCAAAAATCGATGAAAACCTCGGGTAGCCCCTTAATGGATTCTACACAATTAGCATTCGAAATTCGATGTAATTCATTCAGTGAAACGCTTGTTGGTAAAATGAGGGGATCCCTTTGAGCCGTCAAGCATGCGAGCTGTCAGATATATGAAAACATCTTCATTCATCTATCATCTATGGTGGATGTGCACCCTTTGCCTAGCATATTTACTAAACTATATTATGAAGTAAATGTCAAGGTTCGCAACAGATTCCTTATCGTCTGCATGTTGACGAGTCTGCAATGAATCGGCGTTTTATACCTATTATCATAACAGGTTCCAGTAGATAAGGTGCATATCAGGTACACAGATAACACGGGTGCAGTGTGCAGGGTTTTATATTTTTTAATTTGACTGTTGCTTTTTGATCCGAGCCCGCGGTGAGGCGATTGGAGTGCATAGTGGGATGTTAATGGTACGAGGGTTGCCTTTTATATTTCGGGATCTGAATAAGCTAGGGTTGCCATCGGTCAAATGAGGTTTCAAAAATGTAGTTCAAACATTTTGGCGGCAATCTTAAGAAAAAGCGGCCAAGTGCGTGTCGGGCCACGTGCAGGGTAGGGTTCCGTAGTTGCGTCACAGAATGCGGACTTAAAAGGGGCTTTTGGGGTTTTTTTTATAGCTTACCCTTGTAAATTATCGTAAATACCATTATTTTTATAAGTTTTATAACACACCAATGTATGGGGTCGTTTCGCCGCGCCAGTTACGCGACCACCTTCTGTCAGCGACCACCTGAAGGTTGTCCTTCACACACCGCCTTCACACCTTGTGGTGTGCCGTGAAAAAGCAACTCTACCGTCCACGGTAAAAAGTTCAAATTCCAATAACAATGTATATGCATTTTTTCACGTCCCCAGTAGTAGTAGTAGTAGTATTTAGGCGGCAGGGTGGGGGGGGGGGGCGACAAAAAATAGGCTCCCCCCCTAAATCCCATTATCTCGCAAACGCATAACTGAGTTGAAAAATAGTTTTAGAAAACCCATAATATTTTTGAACAAGCTATCCAACGATACCCCACACTATATGTATAGGTTTAACGAGAAAAAAAATACATCACCAATTGACATGTAGGGGAGGTACCCTAAAAAAAACCCGCTTTATATACCCACGCGGAATTGCAGATTTCTTGTTGTAAGGGTTACTGAGCTAAGCCGAAGACGGACAGACAGACAGACGGACGGACATGGCGAAACTATAAGGGTTTCTTGTTGACTACGGAACCCTAAAAACCGCACTCGCGGTGAAAACGCTGCGCACTCGCTGCGCGCTCGCTTCGCTTTCAAGTCGCTCACAAATCGCAAGTGTGATAAGGCCCTTATGGCTGTGGTATTCTGTAAGGTTGGGGTGCTGCTCAGTTGGGTTGCTCCAAATATGAGCGTGATAACTTTCCGCTGTGCCCCGGCCTCTCATAATTAAACAATTGAATAAAGTTAATTCCGTGCGAACTTAATTGCGGTCATAGTTATTAGTATATCTCAAAGTTCAACATTCCTTTGTTTTATACCAAACACGAATGACTCTCAATTTATACTCGACATTTTCAATAACATTTCACATTACTGACTAAATTAATGTTGCGAAACTGCATTGTCAACTAATTGTGTCCACAATGGACTATTTTGTTCGATTTAATTGTTTACATTGACGTAATTGATGACGTAATAACACGTGAACTGCTGCGTAGCTGGCGACTGGATGTCGTTGGGTCGCGAATTCGCTTGGGTATATTAAAGTTAACCCTTTGATTGGTTACTAGATTCTGCCGTTTATATCGTAGCTCCATACACATTTTCACCCCCGTAGTTGTTCTCACACGTAGCGCTGGACTACGACCATTCCAGCCATTTCCTCTCATCCATTAGACAAGGCCTGTGCCCAGCAGTGGTACTGGAGGCTGATGATGATGTACGGGGTGGTAATTACAACGTTATAATCAGGTGTGAATCATTACAAATGTATCACGAGTGTGTAGGTAATTTCTAGCCCCGCCTCGCATTGCCTGAAGAAATCACTGTAAAAGTGGTTCTTAAACTTTTGTTAGGACATAGACCCCTTTCAGAGTTTCAAGAATACCGCGGACCCCTGTTGAAGAAAATGTTGAAAAAATATCTCATGTTTCATGTGTATTACCTACCTTTTTTTTATTGGGAGGAAAATCCGTTATGGATACCTCCGCACCACGGGAAAGCGCGGAGGTTATGTCGGACTCGCACCGACTAAAAACCCCCCGATGGTCGTCCTCGACGCATTTCGGACGGCTCTGGGATCTACGGAACGCACCAGTGCCGCCCTAGCGTCACGCTTCTATGAGTCCCCCACATATTTAGACGATCGCAGGCCCCAACTGCGGCCGTGTGCTACCTCGAATGTGTACCTACCTACGTTAAGAGTGAACGAAGTGGCCGTGGACCCCTAACAATCATGTCACGGACCCCCAAGGGGTCCATGGACCACACTTTAAGAATCCCTGCAGAGAGATAACAGCAAACGTAACGATCAAATTTACCAAACAGCACAAGTAACGGGGGTATTTTTCCTCACGTTTCCCCTTGTTTCGATTGAACACACCGGTATAGTTATTTTCCAAGGTTTTGTTCCACTGCATTGTTCGCATGGTAAATAAGTCTCCTATACGTTTATTTATGTGGTTTCGTTTTGTCATCACACATACAAAATGATAAGGTAGTCATTTTATTACACTAATTTGGGAGTCAAACTCGAACACACAAGTGTCGACACCACGATAGGTTTTAAGGCCGAGTCACACCGACTGCGTGTGCAGCACGTGTGCGTGTGCAGCACGTACACCACTGCGTTGTAATGTATGAATCCCCATACGACATGACACACCGGATGCGTGTGCGTTGACGTGCACGCACACGCAACGCGTGCGCACGCAGCGCAGCTCCAGGCAGACAAACAGGCTGCGTGCTGCGTGCATGCGTACACGGAGCGGAGCGGCAACGTCGCTTCGCTGCGTGCAGTGATGACGTTGTATTGGTCGACGTTCCCTATGAGATGACACACTGGACCAGTTCGGACACGCGCAGCTCGGTGCTGCGCGTGTGTACGCGCAGCTCTCTTGTATTTATTTACAAATTCGCTGGTACGCGTGATGGTTTCCATCATTAATATGGAGACCAAAGGAAAACTAATTGATGTTGTTCGACAATATGAGTGTATTTATAACATTAGGTAGACACAAAGACTACAAAAAAGTGGCACACAAAAAATTAATATGGGAACAAATCGGTGCATCAATCATTACGAGTATCTAGTCTGTGATCAATCGGGAGTCCAAGCTTGTATGTTAAAATCTTGTCGTGTTTTCAAATAATTTTACTCTAGACTCTAGATTAACATACGAGACCAACTTCAAAAGAATCTCTTGACATGTGGAAATACAAAAACATCAAATATCTTCGAGTGATTCAAGTTCACGACATATTATAAGTTATGATATTCACTGTGTTCTCCTCTTCTTCCATCAATTTTATAAACCCAAACCCTTTTGGATGTCGCAGGAGTATCTTTAAATAACAGTAAGAACAGTGCTTCTTCTTCGTCAGACTAACTGCTATCGAACATGATGCTAATATTATAAGTAATGGAATGCAAATCGCGGCTGGTACACCGTGGAGCTGCAGCGTGCGCACGCGTTGCGTGTGCAGCTCTCTGCAGCAGGTACGCCGTAGACACGCGCGTAGACGAGCGCGTCACCCGGTGTGACAGGGGTGCTGTGCACGTCTACGCTGACGTCGAAGCATACGTGCTGCACACGCAGCCGGTGTGGCTCGGCCTTTATGGTCATGGTTTACGTGACGTTTGGGTACATTCGATCCGTAAAATATGACATTAAAACCGTGCTTGCTGGGCAGTTAGTGACAGATGCAAATCCCTCAGTCTCAACACAGAGTATGCTCGGGTGCTCTGGTGTTCGTGAGATAAAGTATTGTTATTATGGCTGTGGTCGTATGTACTACTGTACATTTGGAGGTCTTACCCAGGTGCATGCTCTATTTTTGTATGAAATTAATATTATCCCCTTGAATGTTTTCCTCCTGATCGAATTGGAGTTCCCGCCTTTTTAAGCGCATTAGCATCTTTGTTTCTCCTTTAAAAGCCATCGGGTTTTTTCAGTCCGGTCATTTGACAGGTACACGGATCCAACACGTACGAAGTCGAAGCCCTATGGTGCAGTTTAATATTCTGCACCTGTTGTACCAGGTTCCACCAAGCGTTAAAGCTATTCTATTGAAGATGTAAAGAGTACAGGGCTAGGGTGTTGTGTTTAATTATGAATATTAAAAGAATCTTTTGAATAAAGGCTCCTCAACCGATACCTTACACGTATATTTTCCTTATGGGAATCGTGCCATAAATGTTTGACTCGACAATTCTTTCCTCGATATAGCCTAAAGATAGAATGCTTTCGTATAGCATTGTATGTTATTTTTGAATACCTTAACATCACGAGATGACGCACCTTAAATGCCTCATACAGTTCAATCTCATATTATTATTTGTTAATTTCACGGCGTTGCAAACAATCATACGTCTTGCATCAGGATTCAGGGATTTCAGGGTAAGCAGACACAGTAGCCTATGGACGATCGTTTTAAACTCAAACGGTCCATTGTGTTTCATGTTTGCATGTTAACCCTGATGTTGTCAAATTAGAAAACGATCGTGTTTTCAAGTCTCATTGGCGCCTTGTAAAGCAAAAATAATGCAAATCTAAAATGTGTATCTCATAAGGGGCCATTCATAAATTACGTCATCTTTTTTTGTCGATTTTTGACCCCCCCTATCATCATCCTGTTATTCCTTGAAATGGACCTTCCCCGCCTAATAAAATGACTATCGCCATCCAATGGCCAGACCCCCCCCGCCCTCTTTTTCCATTCTTCGCGGCCTTGAGCAATATCTGGCGAGTCAGCAAAGGAGTTGAAGTTATCCCGCCATCGCTGACGAGGTTTACTGATCGCACGGCGGCTAATCTTGACCTCATCGTTGCAGTCATATCCAAATATGTACATGACGAAGTAGTTACCTCAGACGAGCTAATGATATGCGACAGAACTTTATAAACACCGAAGTTGTCAAAGTTCATTATAAATTTTTATACAATTTTTTTGCGAACATTGTTAGTAGTTAGTGTTATATTGCATAAAACATGTATCCTCGTTCGTGTGTCCTCTCCGTCGCTCGAATATGAAATTGCTATAGAGATGTCGTATCGCGGTAGCCGCTCGGATATAACAAATATTAAGACATTTGTTATAATGCGTTCTTATCCCTTAAAATATCTCTTTGACGACTCACATCAGAATCAGAAAAGAACCACGGCTGAAGACGACAGCATTTAGTAATAATAAATAAATAAAAATAAAATAAGTAGTTGGCGTCGAAAAAAAAAACAGGTTGCATCGACTCCTTTAACAGACTGTTTAACGTTAAGGCGAGGTGTGCCCAGGCCCGTGTGTGTGAAACAAGTTATTATTGCTATTTGATTATCTGAACTAGCAAAGGTACTAAATGATTACACGATTAGATATGGTACCACATATCGGTCTGGGAGTATCGAGTCTTTCATATGACGTCGGACGGTAGCTGTCATCTCAAAGCGAACTATCAAACTCGTTTTTACGATATAGGCGAATCTTTATCATATAATACTCTAAAAGTTTGTGCTCCAGTTAGATTGGTTGAGGCGGTTTCAACCGAATCTGGGGTTTCTGTGGAATCGAGCTACCTTAAGTTTTATCTCTGTTCCACCAAACCTACTCTAAACTCAGCTAGGCCCGACCTAAGCAGGACAGAATATTCTACCCGGTATCCGGCAGTAACGAGGCCAATAAAGATTGTAAGGACTATTTCAAGCTTTCCACAAAATATTTTAAGGAATGCACCTAACGATTACTAACACAACCGGCCTTAAGTCTCATTCTCATTACTTTAAAACTCACCACAACTAAATAAACTAACAGTCTCTTGAGACCTGCAACATTTCCGCTATGAGTACCATTTTTTTCCCCAGCCTCAAGGAAATAAATCTACCCATATAGAAAGGCGAGCCTGCGATTCACTTCAATAAACATTGGTTCTAACTTTAAAAAACAAACTGATGTAGAATAAACCTAAATGCAAACTTGGTAGGGTTCATTTTCTAATGTAGCGTTTTTATAGTTAGAATTTTCAATTCACTTAGCGTAGTGGTATGGAACGCCCGCCACAGCCTTTTCAAGGCCAGTGCCTCAGACCACTGGCACGGTCAATGTTATTACAGACGGTATTGTAACTCGGAAATATGAATTGTCGACGCCGAAGGTCCACAACAATAGTTGCGGAGGCGGACTACTGGAAATATTCGTAGCGCTTGTATTTAAAACGACAATCCTACACCTATGAGTTTATACTTTAGAATTGTCTAAATAAGCAGTTGATGACTGGAAGGAAAAAAAGCAAAAGTAAATTAACAGTTTATGATCTTATCACAATGGAATAAGATGCAAAACTGTCAACTCTTAACGAAATAAACCAATAATGTTGAATTTTCCTCAAGAAGGATGAACATTTTGTCAAATGGAGAAAAAAGTAAGGCAGGGGATTAAATAATCACAAATTACGTACATTCCGTCTCTTTTCCGCTAAACGCACCTTCATTTGAAACGAATGTCATTTACTATGACGCTTGCAGATGGCTAGTTGTCTCTCTAACAAGCAATATTAAATCCGTTGTAGCTTCGCAATTCTTTGAGATATCTGAATGCGATTTTCGTCACTAGGCATATTTTTTTGCCTATCTGTACAAAAACCCAGTGTAACCCGAAATTGAATTGGCAGTCTCGAATCTTCTGGTGGTCTGCTCGTGAGCGCTTTCCTCTACATACGTTGTTTTCCATGTTATTAACGCTAAGTAGCTACGCAAAATAACACGCTCTAAATTATCTGCTCTGGACTACTTATTCTCTTGTCATTACCTTCGAGCGTCGGTTATTTTGAGCGCTTAGTCCGCGTACCAACTTTTTCTACTATTCGAGCGACAGAGAAAGAAGTTCGATTTCGTTTCGCGGTTGGCTCTCTGAATGTGTCAAGAATACTCAAGAAGTTGAAGTTAAAACAGTGTTTACAATACTTATACCGCGCTACCTATTTATTCGCGTAGCCCGTTCAGATTGCGTACATAATGTATTTACGGCCGTGGGTGAATGACATGAAAAATGGAGATAACAAATTCGAAGTCCCATCGCGTTGGCTGATAAATACGACGAATATCAGATAATACATTCAGAATGCTGTTGGAGCTGCTTCTTCCTCGATGCATTAGAGATGCCGTGCGTTTACGCAAGATGGCTTGAAAACCATCAGTGCGCGCCTCCGCGAACATCTTGGAAGCACTGCAGAACCAGCCCCACCAACATTCTGCATTCAGAATGTTGGTGGGGGTTAAGGCCGAAACGCACTGATAGCGGTGGCGGAGCGGCGCGGTGCGGCGCGGAGGTAGGCTTGGCCAAACACAGGGCATGACGTGGGCATTAAATCATGCTAACAGGTTACCGACGTCAAACAGACTGCGTCCCGCCGGCATCGCGCCCTGTGTCTGGCCAAGCCTTTATACTGGACACGGATGGCGTTAAGGGAACGCTGGAGTATACCTCACCCATAGGCTGCTCGTGGAAAATGTCTAACTATATGCTTTAAACTGCGTGATTTTGACACTGTCTGTACAGAGAGCGAACCTGCGTTCTCTCTAAATGTCCGTGTCGTCTTTTAGCTCTGTCTTTGGCAAAATAGCTTATGGTTATTATTAAGAGTCCGTATATAGCCGTTTGCTGAATTCGCTAAACTTTTTGAGGTCATATCTCATTAAATATTAGTTTTCCTAAAGATTTTATTGTGTAATATGAAAGATCATTTCAATTCAAGTTTAATAAGCGGAAAAATTGTTTACATTTAGCCCTCAATTAACCATATTTTGGCTCAGTCCAATCGCTGTTTTCTCAATTTTCGCTCGGAGACGTGTAAAACGACGTGGATTTGAAGAACTATTTGATTTCTAACCGACATGAAACAAATATATCCATATTGGAATGATAGTCTTCTTAGGAATAAGCGGAAAACATTTTATAAGTTACATATTAAATTGTTGAGTAAAACCGTATTTCCATCCAACAACTTTTGAGTAAAAACACACGAAGAATCGCCAGTATTTTTGGCCATTTAGCTCATTATTTCAAAAATATGAAGCCATAACAAGAAACTCTAGTTTAAGCGCTATTCGTACAAACAAAAATATATTTATGTGTAGAAGTAAATTTAAGCATAAAAAATATTTGAAATCACACTAAAGTTCGTAATAAAACACCGTGCACGGCGCTCGATTCGGAAGTACCGGCTTAGCCGTTGTCCGGGTTGGACCTGTACGTCGTGTAATTGTGGCTATTCACGAAGGCTACCCCTCGACTAAAATATTATTTTGATCTCCGGCTAGACATAGTTGTTACCAACGTGTGTCTTACCACCACGTGTCACTTGCTGTCCTTTATTGATTGAAAACTCATTCATTTAACTTAGCCGTATGAAGGGGTTTCCCTTACGGGGCGCTACCGCTACTGATAGAAAAACCCTTTCGAAAGGCTTTTTAAGCGCTTTTTAAGGGGTTGAAGCGCTTCCTCGTGTTGAATACCCATTCATTGTGCTTTAAAAGCCAAATGAATGGGTATTGAGGAGAAGAAAAAACCTTTCAAAAACCCTCGAAGGGGATACCGGGCGGGTCCCTGCTTTTGGCTGATATGATGATGATGATTAGTAGGGAGCATTGAATGTATGATTACCGAAAACGTGCATTTAAGTTTGTACGGGATTGCGATTAACACGACGGCGTTGTTCTTCGCGAACTAACTCAACATTTTCTGTTTTATGACTACAAAGCCGATGGATATTTGCTTTACCAACAAAGTATTAGATAAAAGCCTTTCTAGCACCATTGGAAAATACTTTACACTGCAGTAACCAGGGAAAGGCTGTATTGTTCTCAAGCGAAACGAGATACGTTTATCGCCAATCTTACCACACTCCAAACATTGGCCATGTACTTGTTAACAATCTAGTTGCCAACGTTGGTTCAAATGTCTCCCCAACACCACAGGATGCCTGCAAGGCATCGCCGTCAGCTGCTCCGAAGGCCGGGATATTATCGACACTTACTCAATCACCAATCTAAACACAACTCTCTCCCGCACACAATACAGCCGTTAATCAAACAACACTTAAAACACTATACCCACCCCAGGGGTACTATGATTTTTATTGCATCGCTGTAAAGTGCAATTTAGTTTGCCGGTGACTGTGCGAAATGAGATACCGTACTTTGTAAGGGGTTTCTTGGACTTTGAGTTGAGTGTTTTAACTGTTTAAGTGCAATTAAGCGTAATGGCCCATTTAAAATCGACTGCCACGTAGAAATTTCGGCCTGTTAAAATCACTTTTCGCATACAGACGTATTATATTACCTTGGCCAGGCTGGAAGGGTAAATGATCCTATTTCTGTCCAATAATGGTACGAACTGTCATCAGTCTTCGGGGTATCCGGTGCGTAAATTGTTCGACAGAGTAGAGATAAACAGACAGTTCAGTCTTGGAAATATATTATATATGCCTACCCAATATTTCTCTTTGCTGATGAGATGTTATATTTGATGAGGTTAGAGTATTTATTTTAAATATAGTTATAATCGCCTTAGCGTTTTCCCCATTGCATTCACAGCTAGTGATTCGTTTCTTGGCTCTGAGCTATCTTAAGAATTGGTGTAGGCGTTAGTTTTTTCGGAAGCGACTGTCACCTTGAGGGGAAACTAGACCTTAATGGGATTAATTAGGCATTGTCACAAGGGTGGAAAGCCTCATGGGTTTTATAAATTAATTTAATTTTTCAGCCAGATCATAGATTTTATATTGAACGGTTTTTTTTGATAGACAATATAAATAATAACTAATATAGATAACTATTGACTTATGAACCTGACTGACCTTTATGTTATAATTTGTGCAATATAACCTTTCTTGCAAAATAAACTATTTATAGGTATTTGAATTTAATCAAACATACACCTTGAAACAACTTGAATTATAATGTAGCTAAATTATAGTTAGCTACGAGTATACTGTAATTAATGATGTACGTTATAAAATACTGTACTGTAAATGGTCAAGTAACATACTCTTAATACCTGTCTCGAATGTCGAATGTTATGTGCATATTTTCGCGGTCAAACTCATTTTGCACTTAAGTTTCCAAAATGTTTACGTTACCTTTTCTGTAGTGTTTAAAATACCTTTTTATACTCGTCAACCTTAATGTTTGAATTAAGATTTAAGACTTTGTACGCCACGTGGCGCCTTTACTGAACTATAATGAATTTGACCAATAAAACGTCGTCTTGGCTACAGAGGAAAATACATTAACGAATGACAAGCCGTTGGCTGCCCAAGTTTGTTCAAATAGTTCAGTAGACTCGTAGAAAAACTATTGTATACAATAGTTATATAATTAGCTTTGTCAGTCTCGTACCTTAATTAGGTCACGAAGCTCTCAACTGAAAAAGCTGACATTATATGTATAACGATTGCATAAAATACTATTTTATACTCGTCGACTTTAATGTTTGAGTTAAAACTTCGAACACCGAACTAAAATCACATACTTTTTACTATGGAGGTCCCAACTCAACGTTTTAATGTGTAGACAGCTAAAATAAATTCGACCAATCACGTGGCGCCTTTACTGAACTAAAATGTATTCGACCAATAGGACGCCATCATGAGAATGTCAACATTAAAAGACATCAACGCAGAAAAAGGAAAAAGTATTGTTGAAGCTCGACCCAACTCACCAATTTCTCGATATCAGTTCTCACTAGCTTACACCCTATTCCTTATAAGAAGAAACATAGTGCGCTAGTATATAGTCATACGATGTCTAGGAAAACCAAATAGAAACGCAAAAAAATATTATCACTATGTTTGAACCGCAGTTAATGATAGAAATTAGTAAAGCTAGTTCAATATATCCCTTTGAGATCCTAGATAATCGAAGAAATGTATACGCATTTATCCATTAAAAGTAACGTTATCTGGAATGAGGTAGGTATAGATTCGGTTTACCGCGCATCGGTAATCGTAAGTTGCGTCGTTTAAAATCAGATTGTATGGGAAAAGTTTGGCTGTTTTCAATAAAATTACACATGCCGTAAGCGACATGACGGAAGCTTTAGAATCCAGAAGAACGCCGATATCGAAGATCTTGTGGCCGCGCCCAACATCATCGTAGAAACGAAAACTCACCGTCTCCGCTGGCTCGGTCACGTCAAAGAACGAAGAGAGATCGGGGCGCCAGACAGGCATACTGGTATGGACGTCCGAAGTCCGAGCCCCCCTATTCTGTAACTTGTTTTTAAGCTCACGTAATTCTCACCCACAAATGTGTTGCCACAGCGATGCGTAGTAACTAAGCGTAGGTAGAGGTCTAGTTTCGTGACGGGTGACCGGCGGGGTGAGGCGCATTAGCGCGTAGCGAATAACAGCCCAGATCGTTGGAACGACGTCATTGAATCACACCTGGGTGATCTTTAAGCCACGAACTGGCGAGAAATAGCACAAAGTCGGGAAAATGGCGACAACGCGTGTCAGAGGCCAAGACTCGCTTTGGGTCGCCGCGCCGACCCATTGCAGTTGGTTAGTTATGCCGAATATTGCATTTTGAATCTCGGATGAGCCCCATGAGAATATACCTACGCATATATTTTACTTCGACTGTACCTTCCCGTGTAACGGCTGACTGCCGGTCGTTCAACCCGGTTGCGTAATCGCCGAAAAGTGTGCGAAGCGCTCGACGCCGAGCGAATTTGGGTTCCGTGCGCGTTTACGACATTGCGCGAAAATTACTCAGATTAATGACTTCCACGTGTCTTTAGGCTGATAGGCCCTGTTTACACATTGATTAGTTATTAAGTGCGTGTCCATACAAAAGCTACTCGCACTAATCACTAATCAAAGTGTAAACAGAAACTTATGAATGTGAACCTACAAGTATGAAAGGAACTCGTTTCTATTAAGGTACTAAGGTATTCGGTAATAGCTTTTTTCGACAAATATCTGAATTTGTAAAGCTACCTTTATTTTAACTTGAATATGTCGCGTGTCATTTAATAATGTTTGAGTGGACGAGGAAACAAAGGAATATAAAAACCCAACTTGGGTTATTATTATTTTTCGAGAAAATTGAATGCAATCGTGTTGTTTCTGACAAACAACAAAATATAAAGTCAGTATACATATATCAAATATTCGGGAGACAGGCAGCCTTCGAATAATCGCTTTCTTTTACAGTGCATTCTCATATACGGTAAGCTTAGCGGCGCTACCACGAAAATCGAAACTCGAAAGTTCGTATACATGCATCCCTATCACTCGACTAATGTAAGTGCGACAGAGATGGAAATACCCGAACGTAGGCTTTCGAAGTTCGTGGTTATAGCTCCGTACTATAGTCAAGAGCAATGAAAACGAATACACTTTGTATTGAACCTTACAAAGTTTCCCGTATTCATTGCACTCCAGTTGGTATTAGAGTGGTTCTTGTAACTTTAACGGAACGCTTGCATTGCTTTTTTAAAGAGGACCCAAATTGTATGGTTCGTATTTGATTACTCGGAGCCCCAAGGACACTTAAATTGGTTTTAAACTGCGCACTTAAAATTATCTCTTTCCAATAGCCTTTCGTACACGTGATTCGTTTTTTCCACGCCAGTGAAAAATCCGCTCCAAGGAAACGTAAGTTTGTACTAGAATAAATTAGTATTTTATATGCAGACACCGTAATCTATGGACCCTAAAGGACAAACGGACAAATTTTCACATTCAACGTGGCCTTTGCATGTCAATGTTTTGTAGTCCCGAGATAACATTTATGGGTTATATTTCCCCAAGTCTGTTTCGTATTTTTTCATCTTGCCTTCATAACAGATCCATTAAAAAACTTACTTACCTATAGACCTTGTTATCCAGTTTTAGGAAAGTCAAATGATTGAAAAGGTCCAAGATAAAACCAATATGGCGGACATTATTCGCACTTGGTCCTTATTAGCGGACCCCAGCCGGGTTTATGATTACAGCCCGGAAAATATGATAGAGGCGAACCATAACTTAGCGGGAAAACAGGGGTTCCCTTGCATTATACTTACTAAATTGAAATTCTTTTTGTATTTTCCGCACGTCCTCTCCTTAGTACGTTTATGTTGGATGCGCGTGAAAAATCTGTAAAATCTTAAAGTATTTTAATACCTGCGATCTGAGATATTATTTGTTTAAGAGTCCGTATATAGCCGTTTGCTGAATTCGCTAAACTTTTTGAGGTCATATCTCATTAAATATTCGTTTTCCTAAAGATTTTATTGTGTAATATGAAAGATCATTTCAATTCAAGTTGAATAAGCGGAAAAAATGTTTACATTTAGCCCTCAATTTACCATATTTTGGCTCAGTCCAACCGCTGTTTTCTCAATTTTCGGTCGGAGACGTGTAAAACGACGTGGATTTGAAGAACTATTTGATGTCTAACCGACATGAAACAAATATATCCATATTGGAATGATAGTCTTCTTAGGAATAATCGGAAAACATTTTATAAGTTACATATTAAATTGTTGAGTAAAACCGTATTTCCATCCAACAACTTTTGAGTAAAAAAACACACGAAGAATCGCCAGTATTTTTGGCCATTTAGCTCATTATTTCAAAAATATGAAGCCATAACAAGAAACTCTAGTTTAAGCGCTATTCGTACAAACAAAAATATATTTATGTGTAGAAGTAAATTTAAGCATAAAAAATATTTGAAATCACACTAAAGTTCGTAATAAAACACCGTGCACGGCGCTCGATTCGGCACACAGACACATACAGTCCGCTTTCGTCCCGGTACCGCCGCATACCGGGTAGAGTCAGTCCGACTCAAGTCGGGCCTAGCTGAGTTTCTTGCTGGACTCTTCTCAGCTAGGCTAGGTTTTAGCGAACCAGCGATAAAACTCCCAGTAGTTCGATACCACTCACACCCCAGATTCGGTTGATACCGTTCAACCAATCTCACTGGAGCGCAAACTCTTAGAGTATTCCAGTGTACAAACTTCCCCGCGTGGTCGTGCCGGAGGCTTCCCCTGGATTTTCCCCAGGCCACCCTCCAACCACGCAGTTCGACCGCTATATTGGGTCCGTCCTATTATAGCAACAGTCAGGGTCAAAAAAAAAAAAAAAAAAAAAAAAAAAAAATCGATTCGGCAGTACCGGCTTAGCCGTTGTCCGGGTTGGACCTGTACGTCGTGTAATTGTGGCTATTCACGAAGGCTACCCCTCGACTAAAATATTATTTTGATCTCCGGCTAGACATAGTTGTTACCAACGACGGGGTCAAACTATACTAGTGAGACATTCGTGAGGCTAATCGAGACAACTTACGAATTGTATAGCTCCAATGTCAAATATTTTACGAGTGATCGTGACACTTGGTGAATTTTTATAAGCTTTTATTTAGTTCACCTATCCGTTGTCTGTAATTAAATCTTGCAAGTTAAATTTGATCCACTTCCCGGTTTCCGATTGAGCTGAAATTTTGCATGCATGTATAAATTGGATGACAATGTAATATTATTATGACATAAAGCTGATCTGATGATGAAGCTGGAAGGTGGTCATAGGAACTCCGTAGTTAAACGACGCAACCCTATCAAAATTGGGCTCGTTTAATTTGTCTTGACGAGTACTTTGGTATTATATGGTAACCAGGGTCTGATGATGGACCTGGAAGGTAGCCATAGGAACTCCGTAATTAAACGACGCAACCCTATCGAGTTTGGGCTCGATTAATTCGTCTTGACGAGTACTTTGGTAACCAGGGTCTGACGATGGAGCTGGAAGGTGGTCATAGGAAGTCCGTAATTAAACGACGCAACCCTATCGAGTTTGGGCTCGTTTAATTCGTCTTGACGAGTACTTTGGTACTATATGGTAACCAGGGTCTGATGATGGAGCTGGAAGGTAGCCATAGGAACTCCGTAATTAAACGACGCAACCTCATCGTGTTTGGGCTCGATTAATTCGTCTTGACGAGTACTTTGGTAACCAGGGTCTGATGATGGACCTGGAAGGTAGCCATGGGAACTCCGTAATTAAACGACGCAACCCCATCGTGTTTGGGCTCGATTAATTCGTCTTGACGAGTACTTTGGTAACCAGGGTCTGATGATGGACCTGGAAGGTAGCCATGGGAACTCCGTAATTAAACGACGCAACCCCATCGAGTTTAGGCTTGATTAATTCGTCTTGACGGGTACTTTGGTCACCAGGGTCTGACGATGGAGCTGGAAGGTGGTCATAGGAACTCCATAATTAAACGACGCAACCCCATCAAGTTTGGGGTCGTGTAATTCGTCTTGACGAGTACTTTGGTTCTATATAGTAACCAGGGTCTGATAATGGAGCTGAAAGGTAGCCATGGAACTCCGTAATTAAAAGACGCAGCCCCATCGACTTTGGGCTCGTTTGACATATCTATATGATATGGCGTGAATATGCAACTCCAACAAATATAGGAAAAATTAAAAATCTAAAAAGTTAAAAATTTAATAAAAGGAGAAAAGCTTGTTATAAAACAAGCTTTTATTATTTGTTAATTAGTTATTGTTATTAGTTACATCAGTCCACTTTGTGGGGGGTCCAAGGTCCAACGGCCATCACTTTTTCATTTGTAACATTCACAAGTACTTACAAACCACCGCCATAATATGCAGGGTTGACAAAAATAACAATATGAATAGTGCAAGTATTAATATCGGTCGCGCATTCGCTCCAACGGTGCGCTATACAGCTACAGTTAGCTTGTGTGCGTGCTAGTAGTATTTACACACACACTACGCACTACGCGTCTCAAAATACCGAATCCTGAGCGAGCGCTTTTTTCAATAGCACTCTTAAAGGCTATAGCTAAAATCGGCTTTTTTCACAAAAAAAGTAAGCTATTTCTGTTTCTTCTTCTGCAGCTTTGATAGTAATTTGTACAATATCATTCCACCACTTGTATAGAACTCGCGCTTTTAAAGTGTATTATCGTTTTGCATCTTGTAAGTCATTTATGACCTACGTATAGTGATAATATTTGCTGAAGTTGTTTCATCTTTCACTTTAGATGTGGACGTACGGTGCAACATGTTTTATCTCCATATCTTTTTATCGCCCATCTTTTCCTTGGTCAGATACTATAAAACAATATTCATAAAATGATTGGTTTTATTATTTTAGATTCAAGTATGGCGCCTAGGAAGACAAACCGTTCATTTGGTAAAGTAAAGAGAGAGAAAATATTTAGTTGTCCTAAAGATTTAAACCAGACTATAACGAAATCAGCACAACGCTGGAATCTGGAAAGGTTAACGAATTATTAATATTTATCAGGTGATTAAGCTCATACGTTAGGTCAATCAACTGTAATCAAAAATAAACTGTACCTACATTTCTAAATTACCTAGTATTTTATTTCAACACATACACTAATGTTATACTATAATTCAGGTAAAAACTATTCACCTAGAATTGAATAACCTGGAAACTGAAAACTCTAACAGTAGTTAATTATCGACCTAGTGAGCGGAAGCGAATAAGGTCGCCGTTTCAGCTTGGACAAAAATGCTTTCGTATGTCTGTCCGGATTTCCGGCTGTTCTCCTCTAGAGGTCGCATTTCTCAACCGACGTGAAAGGGCTTCGTTCAAAATTGTCTAGCTATCGCGGTTCTTGAGATACAGCCTGGTGACAGACACACGGACAGCGAACGGGTCCCGGTTTTTACCCATTGGGTACGGAACCCTAAAAAAAGGCACCAGTTGGCCATACGTTTCCAGCAAAGCCAAAGTTACTAAGTTTTAAGATGAATAAAGATAAATAAATATTGGGGACAATCTTACTCAAATCGACCTAGTCCCAAACTAAGGGAAGCTTGTACTGTGGGTACTAAACGACGATATACATACTTATATAGATAGGTAAATAAATACTTAAATACATAGAAAACCAATATCCATGACTCAGGAAGAAGTAAATGCCCATACCGGGATTCGAACAGAGCCTCCAGCTTCGTAGGCAGGGTCACTACCAACTAGGCTAAAGCAGTCGTCAAACAAGTGAGTACTTGAATGAATTCTGAATTTCTAGTAATTACATAAATACATTATAATTAACGATACAGTTCTAAGTAGGTTCCCTCTGTTTTGGCATATTTTTGAAGTGAAAACTTCTTTAGCGGCGCTGAGCACTTTTTGGGATGGGGAAAAATTGATAAACTCGTGACAGTCGTGACAGATTTTTGTGATGTCACGTGACCGTAGAATTGGGAGAGATTCGGGACGAGGCATGGGGGCGGGGGGGAAATCGGGGGATTGACTAGGGGCACATAGTTCTAGTTTGTACTTTATTGTTAACAGTATAAGGTCGTAACACATTTTCCGTAAATGCAAATTCCATTTTGTTTAAAAAAGCAAACTCTTATATTTTTTGTTAGCCGATTCGACTTCATTCAAAACTGAACACTATTCGTAAGAGTATAAAGCCGTTAAACACTTATTGCAATTGCATTGTCTGCAAATAAATATGTAATTTTGTCCACGCGTCCTTTACCGTTTTGCCATTGAATAAATTCGAATAGTTCGAATTTGGACGTTATTCCTAAAGATATAGGGCTTTGAAAAATATTTAGCAATGGCAAAACAAATTGGTATTTTATTTCATCGTCTCCTTCATCAATTTTGCTGAGTTAAGTTGAACTATAGCGTACTACTAATAAGGCTGCTATTAGATATATTGGCACGCAGGGGGAGGGAGGGGGGAGGAAGGGTTTTTTTTTGCAAAATTAAAATTATTCAAGTTTTCGCTTCTGCCGGCACTCCCGGAGTGCAACCCGGTCTTTTTTTTAGTAGGAATTCAATTTCGCATAATCTATGTAGCCATAATTGACTTTTAGCATAATAAACTGTTTTGGCAGAATTGAGATTCGCATAGTTCGATTACGCTGAATTTCAATAGCCCGAATATTATTTGTGCATAATTTTGATACTCCGTATCATGTTCACACAGTAAATACATGAGTTTTTTTTTGTTGATTGCCTGATATTTTATTTCAACACAACACGTATAACAAATATACAACATTTATATATTTATATGAATATAAATATTAAGTAACGAAAAACTCAGATAAAACGGTTAAAGTATCAAAACTTTTCTACGCCGACCTAGCACTCGCTCGACCCCCACCACGACACCTGCGCTGGCGCGCTCGGGAGACGGGTAATATACCTACAATCGAACTTTTGCCGGGCCGACACGGACTCTTAACGTCCCTCTAGATACGTAATGTTTCGAAAGCAAGGGGAAACCACCGCACTACACTCCCTGTAACCCCGTAGCAAACAACAACTCATACTGATTTATTGATAAAATACCTACTTATTATGTTCCTTTGTTATTTTAACTTTATAACTATTCATTGAAAAATACGTATTTTCTATGAAATAAATTACCTACTACAATATTACATGACAAAAAAATATACTTATCTACGTCAAACTAATTGAACTACATTAAGCTGCACCAACAAGACCACAGCTCATAATGATGATGATGATAAGATACGTAATGTATCTACTACTTATATTACGTTCCGCATCCAAAAAGTATTAGTATGTATTTTATCAAAGCCATGTTTGTTGTGGGAATTAATAAAGTTCTAATCGATCAATCAAAAGAGATGTGCTAAGCTGTGTTTCCATACAAAAAAACTTTTATTAATAATCCATCTTTATGTAGTGTTGCATGCTTAGTATTTACTATGTGGAACTTACTATAGTTTACTAAAGCAAGCATATTTATATTATTTATTTAGTAAAGTAATGATTAAAATACATGTGTCCATACAAGTGACGAATGTATGGAAAACAGCACATCTCTGGTAATTTAAATGACCTGCCAGATACCCCATTGTCTGCCGACCCTAAAGGTAACATGCGGATTTATACACGGGGCCCATTCGTTGATTACCTCTATTAATACGAATACCACTCCCCGTACGACGACGTCAATGATAAGTATCAAATATTGCACCTTATGTCGTTGTAATAAGGCGAAAAGGCATAAATTTAATTGACGTGGGCCTTACAAAGACAATAATAGCCCTTGGTTGGCGTTCTCTGTTAATAGAAGGCGTTTTTAGCTTTTGTTCTAAGAGTAACATTGGCCAGACATGTAATATGTAAGGGCGGGTTGCACCAATCGATCATCGTTAAATATAGCGACGGCAGCTGTCATTCAATACAAACTTGTCAAACTTTCCATACCATCAGATTTTAACGAACACCGCTTGATTACAGACGGTTTGGTGCAACCCACCCTAAAAAAAATATCTCGGTAACTAAGTTAAGTGATGCGCGACTGCATTTTTTAAAAATAAAACAGGCCAAGTGCGAGTCAGAGTCGCGCATGAAGGGTTCCGTACGATTATCTATAAAAACGGCAAACAAATCATGTCTGTTGTATGGGAGCCCCGCTCCGACTAGCACGTGGCCGGTTTTTTAGTCTTGGTTGTTACATTATCCTTACCCTTTGGGCACGGAACCCTAAAAAACAGGTTCTTGTCCTTATGAATACAACAATCTGATTTTAATAGTCACATATACGTAGATAATGCAAAGAGAGTCCTCGTAACTTTTTATAATTACGTGAAATAACCCGATACTTAATCCTTTATGCATTTGGACTCTAAACATTACCTACTCCTTAATCTTATTTTTATATTCGTGCTATATTTTAACAACATACATTTTTCCGCTTTCCATCATCACTAAGCCGAATCTATTTTGATTCAAACCCTATCATCATAGATAACGCTACATGTCTTTGTGAACCGGAGATTGATTATCTACTATTCGATGTTTTATCGCCGCCGGTAAATGGGGTTTTGTGGCCCGTTTCCAGACACGTGCCTTCGGATAATATTTTGTCAAAAGTTAGAGCATCTTTTAAAGAAAACTAACAACCCGATCGAGAGAAAGAGACGCAAAAATGGATATATATTTCGCGCCGCTCGCCCATTTTATTCGTTTGGGTCTACCCACGTTCTAACGTAGCCCCGCTGTTCTGTAACTTGTTTTAAGTTCACCTCAACGCTCACCCACAAATATTAGACATATTTTCGCCGCGTTTCATAGTAACTAAGCGCAGGGTAGAGGTCTAGTCTTGTTAGACGTGATGGGTGAGGTGAGACGCATTAGCGTGCGTAAAGAATAACAAGCCACATAAACCGTAATCGAGGATATTGTAAAGTGTGGGTTTTCTTTTATGAAAACCTGAAATAGCGTTCATGTAAACGCTATTGAGTACATGCCTAAGACAACGAATCAATTAAGGGTCGGTAACGCGTTTGTGATTCATTTGGATTTGCAATAGGCTGAAAAATGGTTTATACATTTTAATGGACTCTCTTCTCTCCTTACATATTTACTTACATACGAAGTGCAAGTTAAATAAAAGCTAGTATAAATGACCAAAATTTACGCTTTTGTCCTAGAAATTACGCAGGCTATTTAAACAAAAAGAGTCTCTATAGTCTGTAAGACTTGGCAGACGCGGTGCCTGCCGGGTAACGCAGCGCAACGGACCGTGACCAAGTAACGCGGGACGGGCCTATTCCGACGGGAATTTAAAACTATCTTTGTGGCATCCCAAACGACTGTCATCTGACCTTCCAACCCAGAGGGAAAGCTAGACCTTATTGGGATTGACACCGGAATCCTCACGATGTTTTCCTTTCGCCAGAGAGCATAACTACAGATAAATAATGACATTGGCTTTACTAGGTCGTATTTCTCACTCGGGAACAAGAGGAGGCGTAAAGCTCACAATACAATATATGATGCAGATGAAAGTTGAGGACGCTACAATGACAGATATTGCCAAGGTCACTTTATATGGATGATGATGATTTTATCTCGGAGCTAAACTGACGTCGCAAACAGTCCCTATTCGTCCCGGTACCTGCTAGGCCAATACGGCCTGATTTCTAAGAAAAACACACTTGATATTCAAATAATTGTATAGACTACTCAGCTTTTAAAAAATATATCACATGATGTAATAAGATCGCAACATATTTCGAATGCGCTACTTCTTACAGTTGACTGCGCGCACAAAAATATAAAAAATACCCACCCACTACAGCCCCATTTACCGATCAATTTCTTAGAAACTCACGCCGCTATAGTATCGAACAGAAGAGGCAAACATGAGATGTAAATATAGTTTCGCTTACTAAGTTTAGTTAAGTAAGTTTTAGAGCTTGGTTCAAAACTTGTTTTAAATACTTAGATGCATACTTGAGATTATTTGAGTTGATCTAATTGCATCAAATTAGTCCATTCAAAAAGCAACTCTACCGTCAATTGATTTGATTTGATTTGAATAGTCTCAACCACCATACTGTCTTGAAATCTCAAAGTTAAGGCCGCTCATAGAGCCAGATATGCGAAAATACCCCAAGAGTTATGCTATTTTTCTACGAAACGATGATGTTTCTAGATCTGTGAAAAATATATATCATTCTTGATTATATTATCTTCAATAGCACAGCTTTCGATATTCGATTCGTAACACTTCGCTCGATACAATTCTTTCCCAAAGTAACCTCCAATTTGAAAGTTTATTTCAACTTTACTTGTTTATTTACTACGTGACACTATGAAACAAAACAAGGAACAAAATCAGTCATAATCAAAATAATAATTTGACAGCTTCCGAATTTCAATAATTTGAGGCAATATTTTTATAATACACAAACATCGTAAAATTCAATCGTATAAAGATATCGACTTACGGCCTCCAATGTCTTTCTCCGTCACTCTTTCGAAATGTGACAGTGATCGCTGAGCGGTCGTGCCAGACGGACCTGTACTACTTTTTCCCAAAAAATGTAATTTAAGATATTTATTAGATTCCAAAAAGCAATGGTTCTAACGTAAGTAAAAATTTATGTTTACTAAACAGTGAAAAGAGTATTTGGTTAGCTTCATAATTACTAAGCATAAACATTACAATCCTCAATACGCATTATACTTGTGAATTTCACCCGCTTAAGGTAAGCATTTGCAGCGCAATGGTTTCAGTGATAGGAATAAAGGCGACCTTCAATTGTGCCGAGAGTTCGAATCTCAGCGAGTTTATACTTTTTGTATTTTTTATTCTTCGGACTACATCGAGTGAGTATAATTATTTGATTTATATGCTCTTTTACCCCTACCTACGTAAAACAATACAATTTATCTTTATTTAGGTACAGACTGCAAATGGAATCTCCGATTTTATCAACCGCTGACACTTAAAGTAGGTAACGAATAAGTTCAAATAGACTTTATTTATCTTTATAAATATAAAAATTCCTACCTATGTCGCGCGTAACTTCGTGCGTTGTAATAAATATATATACCTCCCTACCCATAGCGGCGGCGCGCCGTACGAAGCTTGGTTAGATACCTAAATGATTTTCCATCGACGCGGATGCTTATTTCTTTATGTTTCGAACTTCGAATTGATCTTCTGAAATATTTGGGCATATTTTGTACTTATTTTCTTAAATTGCTACAAGTACACCTACTTAGTAAATGATTGCCGAAACGAAATAAAATGTCATCAATGATATCATACGAGATACCTACCTACATTATAAGGAATAAAGGCCCCTCATCAGTCATTTCATATTGACCAAGATTATTGAAGAGGTAAATGTACACTGATAAAATGCAATATGGTTGCCTGTGTAAGTCCCGGAAATAAAATCCCGGGACTTACCTTATATCCATACTATCGTCATTTTTTATAAACTGATAGGTAGTTTATATATTATTATACCCTACACAAAAGTGAAGGATTTCCTTTTCTTGAGAGTGTTGACTAGTTTTCTATTTTAACAATAAAATAAAACTGATCCCAACTGAAAAGACAACCCAGTGTCAATAATCCCTTAGGTACTTGTAGTTCATTTTCGTCATTATATTACTACTACTTATAACAGTATTAAGGGATCACCTGGAGAAATTCGGCATTTCTCTTTATGAAGATATTGTCAGTTGGCTAGCACCATGAAAATGAAAAAGATGGGTCATGGGGACATTACTTTAATTAGAAAGGAAATTCTGTTGATTATTGAACATATGTGATGGGGCCTACGCCTACCCTATATGAAAAACTACTGAAGGGATTGAAAGACGGGGCCTGTGTCTCGGAATTCCAGTCCCAACAAAAAAAACTTTTGGAAAGTACAATATATTCTTCTTCGTGTCGAGGTTCCTCAAATAAGAGTGCCCACGTTGTGGACAGCTCTGCCAGTCGCGTCTCTCAAGTCGTGTTCCAAGCAGGAGTGTGGGCATGTGGGGCACGCCATCAGGTGCACCGTTTGCGCCGTTGATTGGCCACGATGCAGTCCCCATCTGGCCATGTCTTCCTTATAGCGGCCTACATGCGATCTGAGCCTATTTAGCGCCCTCCAGATGGGCCATGGCTCCTTGTGGCCGGGTGGCAGTTGTTCCGAAGCTAGCACGTAGACGTCGGGCGGTGGGCATCGAGTCCGCCATAACAGGCAGCGAGCATCTGAGAGGTCGCTTTGCAGGGGGCTAGTATTTCGCATGAAACTCCTGCGGCTCTTGAGACGGGCAGATGGCGGATTATAACCGCACAGTGGTCGCCTGTCAGTCTCCTGTTTCCCCTTTTCCACGGCACTTGCCTACTCTCTACGGATTTCAGGGGGGGGGGGGGGGGGGGGGCGATGCCCTCGAGTGGGTACAGCTTGTTGAGTGGAGTAGGCTTGAGGCATCCGGTGATGGAGCGGCAGGTATCATCATAACAATATATTGCATGGACGAATTCATGAAGCCGTAAGGCTGAGAAGTCATGCAGTGCTATTAATTTGTATGATTTTATTTTTTACTATCAATTATGACGATCATAGTAATAATTCCTATAGATTTACCTCTTAGCGTTATTCCCGGTAATACCCCTGTAGGAGCACGGGGTCCGCTTTGACACCTAATCCCAGGATTTGGCATAGGCACTAGTTTTACGAAAGCGACTGCCATCTGACCTTCCAACCAGGAGGGAAAACTAGACCTTATTGGGATTAGACCGGTTTCCTGACGATGTTTTTCTTCACCGAAAAGCTAACGGTAAATATTCCGTACATACGTTCCGAAAAACTCATTGGTACGAGCCGGGATTCGAATGTAAATTATGATATAAATAAATATCAATGTCATATTTTCCAGAGAAAAGTGGTTTTTTCATGAAAAATCTTCAATATCGAAATCCCGGGATGGAAATCTCATATCGGATTTCAATCCCGGGATTGAGAATGCTCCGATATTGCATGCTCTAACTCTAACACATCCAGTGGCGCTAGTGTGCACGTGGAAGCAGCCTTAAAGCGTCACACATACAATAGGAACATGTAAAAACTAACTATTTAGGCGACGACACAGCGTAGCTCCGTCAAGTCCGGTGTAAAATTAGGTAGGTTACCCCTGAACCGCCGAAACACGACACCCTTCGGCCAGAAGTCAGCACACGCGATGGTCTCCTGCAGCGGCCGCGGCACGCGCACCACAAACGAGGTGAAGTGCACGTAGTGGCGCAAATGCAGCTGGAAAACCCCCAGCGAGTAGCCAGTCTTCTGGTGAATATACTCCACCATGTCATCAGCCATGGCGGAGTAATGCAGGCGCGAAGAGTACTAGGTGTGGCAACCCGCTGACCAGAACCAACTGGCTCTGCTGTAGGTACCCTCAGAATATAAAATACTAAATTTCCTATATCTGTGGCTGTACCACACTGAGTCTTTCGCGGCTTGCGCTTTCTTGGCTTGAAAAATAAATAGAACTTATAATTTCATTCGCTGTAACAACATTTGATATTTTTTCATGGTATATAAAAAAATAAATATAAACTAAAATCACTCATCATCAAATCCCGGGATTTATTATTTGTTGTTAGGTTAAAACATGGGCAGGGCAAGCAAGGATAGGACATTTCTCAATCCCGGGATTGATTTCCGATATTGATTGCCAATCCCGGGATATCGATATTAATGTGCATTTATGCTTAAAAGCTAATACCTTTGACAAATTATGTTGAATTATTAACAGAATCTCCTTTATAACAAAACTAAATTAAATAATACGGGCTATAAAGAACTCATATTTATCAAAACATACATATCAACATATCAAAACTCAATATTTACCTGATATTACACTTCGTTGGAAGGGCCACATTAAATAAGTAGAATGTAATTAACTGTGTTATTTGAACCGACAAATAGACAGACAACAAACTGATCCTACGATCCTTAGGAACCGTAAAAAATACTAGATTTTATTGATGCCCACTGACTTTTTATAAATATCGTCGATATACCTGCAGAGGTTACCAATAGTTTTTATATCATTATTAGGTGTACCTAATAACGATATTATATAAAACTTGCCGATTTGTTTAAATGAAAAATGTACCAACTTATAGAAGTTTCATTTTTGTTATTATTTACCCTTTAAAAACTTTAATGTTCTTGAAATAAGAGTTGTTTTCAATAAAATGAATATTTAATGATAATTTTATACACTTGGTTTTATTTTATTATTCCAATTTAACTTTAACGCCATCTATAACAACCACTATGCTTTTTTTCGCTCTTTAGTACTACGTTTTACAAATCAGTGTCCTGTTAGTTCATTAAGTCGTCACTTCTTACGTGGCGCTGTTGTATCGTCACTGTATCGAGGGGCGGGACGGGTGGCGTGTGGAGGGGCTCGATTTTAGATTTCATTTGGGTAGTGTAACAGCCTTAACTAGAAACCCGCAAGGCTTCGCCTTTGAGTTATAAAACTTTTAAAAAACACTGCATGAAATATACATTATTTCTATCGCTACAATCTTTTCTATTATTACTTATTGTGCAAGAACTTTAGAAAATGTATTAGTAGTTCCTGATAATTTTTTAACCGACTTCAAAAAAAAGGAGGAGGTTCTCAATTCGGTTGTATTTTTTTTTTTCAATGTTTGTTACCTCAGAACTCCGTCATTGATGAACCGATTCGGAAATTTTTTTTTTGTTCGTATGTATATACTTCCAGGTGGGTCCCATTTTTTTCAAAATTCAGTTAGATGATGGGATCCATGAGGAATTGAGGGGACTCCTCAATTTTATAAGGCACGCGTGTAGTGATTTTGGTATTTTCTGTTATAACTCGTGTATTTACATCCGGAATCATAAATTTGGTGGCGAGGAATTGATGATGAAGACCACAGATGACTTATCGAATTCCTCAATTCTGTACTTAAAAGTGCAATAGTACGTCACAGGTTCTGATAAGATTCCGTTGAAATAAGAACTAATGAAGTGCCATTGGTGATGATCTTGGGGAATCGATGGAAGTCCTCAAATATTATCGGCCCACATACAGCGATTCGGTTTTTTTCTATAGTAATCAACGCATTTGCTATCGGAAATCAGTTCATGTGGTAAATTGTAAAAAATAGGAAATGTGCTCGTGGCTTGGCGGAGTACTAAATTGAAGTCGGTTAAAACTTTGTTTTTAAAGTAAATTATAGACAATACAAACTTAAAAATTCATAAAGTAAAATTAGTAAAAAGTAAATCTGAAAATACTTATTGACATAAGATCTTACGGATCTTTACGGGGTCTAACTCTCCTTTTAAACCGACTTCGTTCTCAATTTCGGTTGTATTTCTTTTATCCTATATACATCGAAATATATGTTAAAAGTAACATCCAAACGCTCCAGTATAACCTTGATATCGCAACGCAAGTCGATATTTGCTCTATGCAGAAAAAAGTTATTGAAACATATTCAATGTATCGTTTATCTGTATTATGTGATCTGGAAACATCGGAGCTATTCGCCGGTAAAGTATTCCACGACACTGCCAAGTCTTATGTTTATGTAGAAACAAGTTGGAAGCCAAAAACAGGCTCGCAACACTACGTTATAATGCCTAGGCTTGTTTCTACCGCATTTATGAAATTCTTGGCTATGATAAAGAGACAAGTCTATAAATTATACGAACTTGCCCTTCGGTCGTTCGCTGCCTATATTACAAGCTTTTATTGAATTTCCACGACCACGTACCGGCCGCGGCAGCGTGGGTAGACGCCCCAAGGTGGACTGATGACTTGGTAAAGGTCGCAGGAGTTCGCTGGATGCGGGTGGCGCAGGACCGGTCATTGAGGCACTCTTTGGGGGAGGCCTATGTCCAGCAGTGGACGTTCTTCGAGTGATACGATGATGATCATGATGATATGGGAAACTGAACGTACGTGTGTGAAAGGGACAGCGAACACGAGACCGATATAGAATTGCAACATAGCTGTTACCGTTTCAAGAGAAAATGTGGCTCTGAGTTTTAATTCAATACATAATTAATTAAGTCCGCCATTTGTACTTACCTTGTATTGTGCAATAAAGTTTAAGTAAATAAATAATTGTCAAAAGACGAAGTGGATCCACTCTGTACATATCCCAACCTACAGGGCGGTCTATTATAATTAGGGATTGGATTTTTAAATGCAATTGCTATGCGGGTAATGGACTACACTTTCATCGAAGGTAAGCGCGTGTGATTAAAAATTAACAACATCATTATCAATTTTTTTAAATGAAAGGAAAAATTGAAAAATTTAATGCTCCGAGCCGGATTCGAACCGGCGACCACAGGCATTCATGGCCCGTCGCTACTACCAACTGAGCTATCGGAACAATCTGGTTCGGGCACCAAATCCTTCAATCAGTTCCTTCATATAACGCCTTAGGGAGGCGTATGTAGCGACATCTACCAGAAGACTTAGGCTTCTTTACGGCACCAACGTCTCAAATTATGTTGAGAAATCGTCAGTAACGATGCGCCACCCCATACTAAATTAATATTTGTTTTTAAGCAGTAACGCTGCTAAAGAAAATTATAATTTTTTTTAAATGAAAGGAAAAATTGAAAAATTTAATGCTCCGAGCCGGATTCGAACCGGCGACCACAGGCATTCATGGCCCGTCGCTACTACCAACTGAGCTATCGGAACAATCTGGTTCGGGCACCAAATCCTTCAATCAGTTCCTTCATATAACGCCTTAGGGAGGCGTATGTAGCGACATCTACCAGAAGACTTAGGCTTCTTTACGGCACCAACGTCTCAAATTATGTTGAGAAATCGTCAGTAACGATGCGCCACCCCATACTAAATTAATATTTGTTTTTAAGCAGTAACGCTGCTAAAGAAAATTATAATTTTTTTTTAAATGAAAGGAAAAATTGAAAAATTTAATGCTCCGAGCCGGATTCGAACCGGCGACCACAGGCATTCATGGCCCGTCGCTACTACCAACTGAGCTATCGGAACAATCTGGTTCGGGCACCAAATCCTTCCATCAGTTCCTTCATATAACGCCTTAGGGAGGCGTATGTAGCGACATCTACCAGAAGACTTAGGCTTCTTTACGGCACCAACGTCTCAAATTATGTTGAGAAATCGTCAGTAACGATGCGCCACCCCATACTAAATTAATATTTGTTTTTAAGCAGTAACGCTGCTAAAGAAAATTATAATTTTTTTTTAAATGAAAGGAAAAATTGAAAAATTTAATGCTCCGAGCCGGATTCGAACCGGCGACCACAGGCATTCATGGCCCGTCGCTACTACCAACTGAGCTATCGGAACAATCTGGTTCGGGCACCAAATCCTTCAATCAGTTCCTTCATATAACGCCTTAGGGAGGCGTATGTAGCGACATCTACCAGAAGACTTAGGCTTCTTTACGGCACCAACGTCTCAAATTATGTTGAGAAATCGTCAGTAACGATGCGCCACCCCATACTAAATTAATATTTGTTTTTAAGCAGTAACGCTGCTAAAGAAAATTATAATTTTTTTTAAATGAAAGGAAAAATTGAAAAATTTAATGCTCCGAGCCGGATTCGAACCGGCGACCACAGGCATTCATGGCCCGTCGCTACTACCAACTGAGCTATCGGAACAATCTGGTTCGGGCACCAAATCCTTCAATCAGTTCCTTCATATAACGCCTTAGGGAGGCGTATGTAGCGACATCTACCAGAAGACTTAGGCTTCTTTACGGCACCAACGTCTCAAATTATGTTGAGAAATCGTCAGTAACGATGCGCCACCCCATACTAAATTAATATTTGTTTTTAAGCAGTAACGCTGCTAAAGAAAATTATAAATTTTTTTAAATGAAAGGAAAAATTGAAAAATTTAATGCTCCGAGCCGGATTCGAACCGGCGACCACAGGCATTCATGGCCCGTCGCTACTACCAACTGAGCTATCGGAACAATCTGGTTCGGGCACCAAATCCTTCAATCAGTTCCTTCATATAACGCCTTAGGGAGGCGTATGTAGCGACATCTACCAGAAGACTTAGGCTTCTTTACGGCACCAACGTCTCAAATTATGTTGAGAAATCGTCAGTAACGATGCGCCACCCCATACTAAATTAATATTTGTTTTTAAGCAGTAACGCTGCTAAAGAAAATTATAAATTTTTTTTAAATGAAAGGAAAAATTGAAAAATTTAATGCTCCGAGCCGGATTCGAACCGGCGACCACAGGCATTCATGGCCCGTCGCTACTACCAACTGAGCTATCGGAACAATCTGGTTCGGGCACCAAATCCTTCAATCAGTTCCTTCATATAACGCCTTAGGGAGGCGTATGTAGCGACATCTACCAGAAGACTTAGGCTTCTTTACGGCACCAACGTCTCAAATTATGTTGAGAAATCGTCAGTAACGATGCGCCACCCCATACTAAATTAATATTTGTTTTTAAGCAGTAACGCTGCTAAAGAAAATTATATTTTTTTTTAAATGAAAGGAAAAATTGAAAAATTTAATGCTCCGAGCCGGATTCGAACCGGCGACCACAGGCATTCATGGCCCGTCGCTACTACCAACTGAGCTATCGGAACAATCTGGTTCGGGCACCAAATCCTTCAATCAGTTCCTTCATATAACGCCTTAGGGAGGCGTATGTAGCGACATCTACCAGAAGACTTAGGCTTCTTTACGGCACCAACGTCTCAAATTATGTTGAGAAATCGTCAGTAACGATGCGCCACCCCATACTAAATTAATATTTGTTTTTAAGCAGTAACGCTGCTAAAGAAAATTATAAATTTTTTTTAAATGAAAGGAAAAATTGAAAAATTTAATGCTCCGAGCCGGATTCGAACCGGCGACCACAGGCATTCATGGCCCGTCGCTACTACCAACTGAGCTATCGGAACAATCTGGTTCGGGCACCAAATCCTTCAATCAGTTCCTTCATATAACGCCTTAGGGAGGCGTATGTAGCGACATCTACCAGAAGACTTAGGCTTCTTTACGGCACCAACGTCTCAAATTATGTTGAGAAATCGTCAGTAACGATGCGCCACCCCATACTAAATTAATATTTGTTTTTAAGCAGTAACGCTGCTAAAGAAAATTATAATTTTTTTTAAATGAAAGGAAAAATTGAAAAATTTAATGCTCCGAGCCGGATTCGAACCGGCGACCACAGGCATTCATGGCCCGTCGCTACTACCAACTGAGCTATCGGAACAATCTGGTTCGGGCACCAAATCCTTCAATCAGTTCCTTCATATAACGCCTTAGGGAGGCGTATGTAGCGACATCTACCAGAAGACTTAGGCTTCTTTACGGCACCAACGTCTCAAATTATGTTGAGAAATCGTCAGTAACGATGCGCCACCCCATACTAATTAATATTTGTTTTTAAGCAGTAACGCTGCTAAAGAAAATTATAATTTTTTTTAAATGAAAGGAAAAATTGAAAAATTTAATGCTCCGAGCCGGATTCGAACCGGCGACCACAGGCATTCATGGCCCGTCGCTACTACCAACTGAGCTATCGGAACAATCTGGTTCGGGCACCAAATCCTTCAATCAGTTCCTTCATATAACGCCTTAGGGAGGCGTATGTAGCGACATCTACCAGAAGACTTAGGCTTCTTTACGGCACCAACGTCTCAAATTATGTTGAGAAATCGTCAGTAACGATGCGCCACCCCATACTAAATTAATATTTGTTTTTAAGCAGTAACGCTGCTAAAGAAAATTATAAATTTTTTTAAATGAAAGGAAAAATTGAAAAATTTAATGCTCCGAGCCGGATTCGAACCGGCGACCACAGGCATTCATGGCCCGTCGCTACTACCAACTGAGCTATCGGAACAATCTGGTTCGGGCACCAAATCCTTCAATCAGTTCCTTCATATAACGCCTTAGGGAGGCGTATGTAGCGACATCTACCAGAAGACTTAGGCTTCTTTACGGCACCAACGTCTCAAATTATGTTGAGAAATCGTCAGTAACGATGCGCCACCCCATACTAAATTAATATTTGTTTTTAAGCAGTAACGCTGCTAAAGAAAATTATAAATTTTTTTTAAATGAAAGGAAAATTGAAAAATTTAATGCTCCGAGCCGGATTCGAACCGGCGACCACAGGCATTCATGGCCCGTCGCTACTACCAACTGAGCTATCGGAACAATCTGGTTCGGGCACCAAATCCTTCAATCAGTTCCTTCATATAACGCCTTAGGGAGGCGTATGTAGCGACATCTACCAGAAGACTTAGGCTTCTTTACGGCACCAACGTCTCAAATTATGTTGAGAAATCGTCAGTAACGATGCGCCACCCCATACTAAATTAATATTTGTTTTTAAGCAGTAACGCTGCTAAAGAAAATTATAATTTTTTTTTAAATGAAAGGAAAAATTGAAAAATTTAATGCTCCGAGCCGGATTCGAACCGGCGACCACAGGCATTCATGGCCCGTCGCTACTACCAACTGAGCTATCGGAACAATCTGGTTCGGGCACCAAATCCTTCAATCAGTTCCTTCATATAACGCCTTAGGGAGGCGTATGTAGCGACATCTACCAGAAGACTTAGGCTTCTTTACGGCACCAACGTCTCAAATTATGTTGAGAAATCGTCAGTAACGATGCGCCACCCCATACTAAATTAATATTTGTTTTTAAGCAGTAACGCTGCTAAAGAAAATTATAATTTTTTTTAAATGAAAGGAAAAATTGAAAAATTTAATGCTCCGAGCCGGATTCGAACCGGCGACCACAGGCATTCATGGCCCGTCGCTACTACCAACTGAGCTATCGGAACAATCTGGTTCGGGCACCAAATCCTTCAATCAGTTCCTTCATATAACGCCTTAGGGAGGCGTATGTAGCGACATCTACCAGAAGACTTAGGCTTCTTTACGGCACCAACGTCTCAAATTATGTTGAGAAATCGTCAGTAACGATGCGCCACCCCATACTAAATTAATATTTGTTTTTAAGCAGTAACGCTGCTAAAGAAAATTATAAATTTTTTTTAAATGAAAGGAAAAATTGAAAAATTTAATGCTCCGAGCCGGATTCGAACCGGCGACCACAGGCATTCATGGCCCGTCGCTACTACCAACTGAGCTATCGGAACAATCTGGTTCGGGCACCAAATCCTTCAATCAGTTCCTTCATATAACGCCTTAGGGAGGCGTATGTAGCGACATCTACCAGAAGACTTAGGCTTCTTTACGGCACCAACGTCTCAAATTATGTTGAGAAATCGTCAGTAACGATGCGCCACCCCATACTAAATTAATATTTGTTTTTAAGCAGTAACGCTGCTAAAGAAAATTATAATTTTTTTTAAATGAAAGGAAAAATTGAAAAATTTAATGCTCCGAGCCGGATTCGAACCGGCGACCACAGGCATTCATGGCCCGTCGCTACTACCAACTGAGCTATCGGAACAATCTGGTTCGGGCACCAAATCCTTCAATCAGTTCCTTCATATAACGCCTTAGGGAGGCGTATGTAGCGACATCTACCAGAAGACTTAGGCTTCTTTACGGCACCAACGTCTCAAATTATGTTGAGAAATCGTCAGTAACGATGCGCCACCCCATACTAAATTAATATTTGTTTTTAAGCAGTAACGCTGCTAAAGAAAATTATAAATTTTTTTTAAATGAAAGGAAAAATTGAAAAATTTAATGCTCCGAGCCGGATTCGAACCGGCGACCACAGGCATTCATGGCCCGTCGCTACTACCAACTGAGCTATCGGAACAATCTGGTTCGGGCACCAAATCCTTCAATCAGTTCCTTCATATAACGCCTTAGGGAGGCGTATGTAGCGACATCTACCAGAAGACTTAGGCTTCTTTACGGCACCAACGTCTCAAATTATGTTTGAGAAATCGTCAGTAACGATGCGCCACCCCATACTAAATTAATATTTGTTTTTAAGCAGTAACGCTGCTAAAGAAAATTATAATTTTTTTTTAAATGAAAGGAAAAATTGAAAAATTTAATGCTCCGAGCCGGATTCGAACCGGCGACCACAGGCATTCATGGCCCGTCGCTACTACCAACTGAGCTATCGGAACAATCTGGTTCGGGCACCAAATCCTTCAATCAGTTCCTTCATATAACGCCTTAGGGAGGCGTATGTAGCGACATCTACCAGAAGACTTAGGCTTCTTTACGGCACCAACGTCTCAAATTATGTTGAGAAATCGTCAGTAACGATGCGCCACCCCATACTAAATTAATATTTGTTTTTAAGCAGTAACGCTGCTAAAGAAAATTATAATTTTTTTTAAATGAAAGGAAAAATTGAAAAATTTAATGCTCCGAGCCGGATTCGAACCGGCGACCACAGGCATTCATGGCCCGTCGCTACTACCAACTGAGCTATCGGAACAATCTGGTTCGGGCACCAAATCCTTCAATCAGTTCCTTCATATAACGCCTTAGGGAGGCGTATGTAGCGACATCTACCAGAAGACTTAGGCTTCTTTACGGCACCAACGTCTCAAATTATGTTGAGAAATCGTCAGTAACGATGCGCCACCCCATACTAAATTAATATTTGTTTTTAAGCAGTAACGCTGCTAAAGAAAATTATAAATTTTTTTTAAATGAAAGGAAAAATTGAAAAATTTAATGCTCCGAGCCGGATTCGAACCGGCGACCACAGGCATTCATGGCCCGTCGCTACTACCAACTGAGCTATCGGAACAATCTGGTTCGGGCACCAAATCCTTCAATCAGTTCCTTCATATAACGCCTTAGGGAGGCGTATGTAGCGACATCTACCAGAAGACTTAGGCTTCTTTACGGCACCAACGTCTCAAATTATGTTGAGAAATCGTCAGTAACGATGCGCCACCCCATACTAAATTAATATTTGTTTTTAAGCAGTAACGCTGCTAAAGAAAATTATAAATTTTTTTAAATGAAAGGAAAAATTGAAAAATTTAATGCTCCGAGCCGGATTCGAACCGGCGACCACAGGCATTCATGGCCCGTCGCTACTACCAACTGAGCTATCGGAACAATCTGGTTCGGGCACCAAATCCTTCAATCAGTTCCTTCATATAACGCCTTAGGGAGGCGTATGTAGCGACATCTACCAGAAGACTTAGGCTTCTTTACGGCACCAACGTCTCAAATTATGTTGAGAAATCGTCAGTAACGATGCGCCACCCCATACTAAATTAATATTTGTTTTTAAGCAGTAACGCTGCTAAAGAAAATTATAAATTTTTTTAAATGAAAGGAAAAATTGAAAAATTTAATGCTCCGAGCCGGATTCGAACCGGCGACCACAGGCATTCATGGCCCGTCGCTACTACCAACTGAGCTATCGGAACAATCTGGTTCGGGCACCAAATCCTTCAATCAGTTCCTTCATATAACGCCTTAGGGAGGCGTATGTAGCGACATCTACCAGAAGACTTAGGCTTCTTTACGGCACCAACGTCTCAAATTATGTTGAGAAATCGTCAGTAACGATGCGCCACCCCATACTAAATTAATATTTGTTTTTAAGCAGTAACGCTGCTAAAGAAAATTATAAATTTTTTTAAATGAAAGGAAAAATTGAAAAATTTAATGCTCCGAGCCGGATTCGAACCGGCGACCACAGGCATTCATGGCCCGTCGCTACTACCAACTGAGCTATCGGAACAATCTGGTTCGGGCACCAAATCCTTCAATCAGTTCCTTCATATAACGCCTTAGGGAGGCGTATGTAGCGACATCTACCAGAAGACTTAGGCTTCTTTACGGCACCAACGTCTCAAATTATGTTGAGAAATCGTCAGTAACGATGCGCCACCCCATACTAAATTAATATTTGTTTTTAAGCAGTAACGCTGCTAAAGAAAATTATAATTTTTTTTAAATGAAAGGAAAAATTGAAAAATTTAATGCTCCGAGCCGGATTCGAACCGGCGACCACAGGCATTCATGGCCCGTCGCTACTACCAACTGAGCTATCGGAACAATCTGGTTCGGGCACCAAATCCTTCAATCAGTTCCTTCATATAACGCCTTAGGGAGGCGTATGTAGCGACATCTACCAGAAGACTTAGGCTTCTTTACGGCACCAACGTCTCAAATTATGTTGAGAAATCGTCAGTAACGATGCGCCACCCCATACTAAATTAATATTTGTTTTTAAGCAGTAACGCTGCTAAAGAAAATTATAATTTTTTTTTAAATGAAAGGAAAAATTGAAAAATTTAATGCTCCGAGCCGGATTCGAACCGGCGACCACAGGCATTCATGGCCCGTCGCTACTACCAACTGAGCTATCGGAACAATCTGGTTCGGGCACCAAATCCTTCAATCAGTTCCTTCATATAACGCCTTAGGGAGGCGTATGTAGCGACATCTACCAGAAGACTTAGGCTTCTTTACGGCACCAACGTCTCAAATTATGTTGAGAAATCGTCAGTAACGATGCGCCACCCCATACTAAATTAATATTTGTTTTTAAGCAGTAACGCTGCTAAAGAAAATTATAATTTTTTTTTAAATGAAAGGAAAAATTGAAAAATTTAATGCTCCGAGCCGGATTCGAACCGGCGACCACAGGCATTCATGGCCCGTCGCTACTACCAACTGAGCTATCGGAACAATCTGGTTCGGGCACCAAATCCTTCAATCAGTTCCTTCATATAACGCCTTAGGGAGGCGTATGTAGCGACATCTACCAGAAGACTTAGGCTTCTTTACGGCACCAACGTCTCAAATTATGTTGAGAAATCGTCAGTAACGATGCGCCACCCCATACTAAATTAATATTTGTTTTTAAGCAGTAACGCTGCTAAAGAAAATTATAATTTTTTTTAAATGAAAGGAAAAATTGAAAAATTTAATGCTCCGAGCCGGATTCGAACCGGCGACCACAGGCATTCATGGCCCGTCGCTACTACCAACTGAGCTATCGGAACAATCTGGTTCGGGCACCAAATCCTTCAATCAGTTCCTTCATATAACGCCTTAGGGAGGCGTATGTAGCGACATCTACCAGAAGACTTAGGCTTCTTTACGGCACCAACGTCTCAAATTATGTTGAGAAATCGTCAGTAACGATGCGCCACCCCATACTAAATTAATATTTGTTTTTAAGCAGTAACGCTGCTAAAGAAAATTATAATTTTTTTTAAATGAAAGGAAAAATTGAAAAATTTAATGCTCCGAGCCGGATTCGAACCGGCGACCACAGGCATTCATGGCCCGTCGCTACTACCAACTGAGCTATCGGAACAATCTGGTTCGGGCACCAAATCCTTCAATCAGTTCCTTCATATAACGCCTTAGGGAGGCGTATGTAGCGACATCTACCAGAAGACTTAGGCTTCTTTACGGCACCACCGTCTCAAATTATGTTGAGAAATCGTCAGTAACGATGCGCCACCCCATACTAAATTAATATTTGTTTTTAAGCAGTAACGCTGCTAAAGAAAATTATAATTTTTTTTTAAATGAAAGGAAAAATTGAAAAATTTAATGCTCCGAGCCGGATTCGAACCGGCGACCACAGGCATTCATGGCCCGTCGCTACTACCAACTGAGCTATCGGAACAATCTGGTTCGGGCACCAAATCCTTCAATCAGTTCCTTCATATAACGCCTTAGGGAGGCGTATGTAGCGACATCTACCAGAAGACTTAGGCTTCTTTACGGCACCAACGTCTCAAATTATGTTGAGAAATCGTCAGTAACGATGCGCCACCCCATACTAAATTAATATTTGTTTTTAAGCAGTAACGCTGCTAAAGAAAATTATAATTTTTTTTAAATGAAAGGAAAAATTGAAAAATTTAATGCTCCGAGCCGGATTCGAACCGGCGACCACAGGCATTCATGGCCCGTCGCTACTACCAACTGAGCTATCGGAACAATCTGGTTCGGGCACCAAATCCTTCAATCAGTTCCTTCATATAACGCCTTAGGGAGGCGTATGTAGCGACATCTACCAGAAGACTTAGGCTTCTTTACGGCACCAACGTCTCAAATTATGTTGAGAAATCGTCAGTAACGATGCGCCACCCCATACTAAATTAATATTTGTTTTTAAGCAGTAACGCTGCTAAAGAAAATTATAATTTTTTTTAAATGAAAGGAAAAATTGAAAAATTTAATGCTCCGAGCCGGATTCGAACCGGCGACCACAGGCATTCATGGCCCGTCGCTACTACCAACTGAGCTATCGGAACAATCTGGTTCGGGCACCAAATCCTTCCATCAGTTCCTTCATATAACGCCTTAGGGAGGCGTATGTAGCGACATCTACCAGAAGACTTAGGCTTCTTTACGGCACCAACGTCTCAAATTATGTTGAGAAATCGTCAGTAACGATGCGCCACCCCATACTAAATTAATATTTGTTTTTAAGCAGTAACGCTGCTAAAGAAAATTATAAATTTTTTTTAAATGAAAGGAAAAATTGAAAAATTTAATGCTCCGAGCCGGATTCGAACCGGCGACCACAGGCATTCATGGCCCGTCGCTACTACCAACTGAGCTATCGGAACAATCTGGTTCGGGCACCAAATCCTTCAATCAGTTCCTTCATATAACGCCTTAGGGAGGCGTATGTAGCGACATCTACCAGAAGACTTAGGCTTCTTTACGGCACCAACGTCTCAAATTATGTTGAGAAATCGTCAGTAACGATGCGCCACCCCATACTAAATTAATATTTGTTTTTAAGCAGTAACGCTGCTAAAGAAAATTATAATTTTTTTTAAATGAAAGGAAAAATTGAAAAATTTAATGCTCCGAGCCGGATTCGAACCGGCGACCACAGGCATTCATGGCCCGTCGCTACTACCAACTGAGCTATCGGAACAATCTGGTTCGGGCACCAAATCCTTCAATCAGTTCCTTCATATAACGCCTTAGGGAGGCGTATGTAGCGACATCTACCAGAAGACTTAGGCTTCTTTACGGCACCAACGTCTCAAATTATGTTGAGAAATCGTCAGTAACGATGCGCCACCCCATACTAAATTAATATTTGTTTTTAAGCAGTAACGCTGCTAAAGAAAATTATAAATTTTTTTAAATGAAAGGAAAAATTGAAAAATTTAATGCTCCGAGCCGGATTCGAACCGGCGACCACAGGCATTCATGGCCCGTCGCTACTACCAACTGAGCTATCGGAACAATCTGGTTCGGGCACCAAATCCTTCAATCAGTTCCTTCATATAACGCCTTAGGGAGGCGTATGTAGCGACATCTACCAGAAGACTTAGGCTTCTTTACGGCACCAACGTCTCAAATTATGTTGAGAAATCGTCAGTAACGATGCGCCACCCCATACTAAATTAATATTTGTTTTTAAGCAGTAACGCTGCTAAAGAAAATTATAAATTTTTTTTAAATGAAAGGAAAAATTGAAAAATTTAATGCTCCGAGCCGGATTCGAACCGGCGACCACAGGCATTCATGGCCCGTCGCTACTACCAACTGAGCTATCGGAACAATCTGGTTCGGGCACCAAATCCTTCAATCAGTTCCTTCATATAACGCCTTAGGGAGGCGTATGTAGCGACATCTACCAGAAGACTTAGGCTTCTTTACGGCACCAACGTCTCAAATTATGTTGAGAAATCGTCAGTAACGATGCGCCACCCCATACTAAATTAATATTTGTTTTTAAGCAGTAACGCTGCTAAAGAAAATTATAATTTTTTTTAAATGAAAGGAAAAATTGAAAAATTTAATGCTCCGAGCCGGATTCGAACCGGCGACCACAGGCATTCATGGCCCGTCGCTACTACCAACTGAGCTATCGGAACAATCTGGTTCGGGCACCAAATCCTTCAATCAGTTCCTTCATATAACGCCTTAGGGAGGCGTATGTAGCGACATCTACCAGAAGACTTAGGCTTCTTTACGGCACCAACGTCTCAAATTATGTTGAGAAATCGTCAGTAACGATGCGCCACCCCATACTAAATTAATATTTGTTTTTAAGCAGTAACGCTGCTAAAGAAAATTATAAATTTTTTTAAATGAAAGGAAAAATTGAAAAATTTAATGCTCCGAGCCGGATTCGAACCGGCGACCACAGGCATTCATGGCCCGTCGCTACTACCAACTGAGCTATCGGAACAATCTGGTTCGGGCACCAAATCCTTCAATCAGTTCCTTCATATAACGCCTTAGGGAGGCGTATGTAGCGACATCTACCAGAAGACTTAGGCTTCTTTACGGCACCAACGTCTCAAATTATGTTGAGAAATCGTCAGTAACGATGCGCCACCCCATACTAAATTAATATTTGTTTTTAAGCAGTAACGCTGCTAAAGAAAATTATAAATTTTTTTTAAATGAAAGGAAAAATTGAAAAATTTAATGCTCCGAGCCGGATTCGAACCGGCGACCACAGGCATTCATGGCCCGTCGCTACTACCAACTGAGCTATCGGAACAATCTGGTTCGGGCACCAAATCCTTCAATCAGTTCCTTCATATAACGCCTTAGGGAGGCGTATGTAGCGACATCTACCAGAAGACTTAGGCTTCTTTACGGCACCAACGTCTCAAATTATGTTGAGAAATCGTCAGTAACGATGCGCCACCCCATACTAAATTAATATTTGTTTTTAAGCAGTAACGCTGCTAAAGAAAATTATAATTTTTTTTTAAATGAAAGGAAAAATTGAAAAATTTAATGCTCCGAGCCGGATTCGAACCGGCGACCACAGGCATTCATGGCCCGTCGCTACTACCAACTGAGCTATCGGAACAATCTGGTTCGGGCACCAAATCCTTCAATCAGTTCCTTCATATAACGCCTTAGGGAGGCGTATGTAGCGACATCTACCAGAAGACTTAGGCTTCTTTACGGCACCAACGTCTCAAATTATGTTGAGAAATCGTCAGTAACGATGCGCCACCCCATACTAAATTAATATTTGTTTTTAAGCAGTAACGCTGCTAAAGAAAATTATAAATTTTTTTAAATGAAAGGAAAAATTGAAAAATTTAATGCTCCGAGCCGGATTCGAACCGGCGACCACAGGCATTCATGGCCCGTCGCTACTACCAACTGAGCTATCGGAACAATCTGGTTCGGGCACCAAATCCTTCAATCAGTTCCTTCATATAACGCCTTAGGGAGGCGTATGTAGCGACATCTACCAGAAGACTTAGGCTTCTTTACGGCACCAACGTCTCAAATTATGTTGAGAAATCGTCAGTAACGATGCGCCACCCCATACTAAATTAATATTTGTTTTTAAGCAGTAACGCTGCTAAAGAAAATTATTTTTTTTTTTAAATGAAAGGAAAAATTGAAAAATTTAATGCTCCGAGCCGGATTCGAACCGGCGACCACAGGCATTCATGGCCCGTCGCTACTACCAACTGAGCTATCGGAACAATTTGGTTCGGGCACCAAATCCTTCAATCAGTTCCTTCATATAACGCCTTAGGGAGGCGTATGTAGCGACATCTACCAGAAGACTTAGGCTTCTTTACGGCACCACCGTCTCAAATTATGTTGAGAAATCGTCAGTAACGATGCGCCGCCACCCCATACTAAATTAATATTTGTTTTTAAGCAGTAACGCTGCTAAAGAAAATTATAATTTTTTTTTAAATGAAAGGAAAAATTGAAAAATTTAATGCTCCGAGCCGGATTCGAACCGGCGACCACAGGCATTCATGGCCCGTCGCTACTACCAACTGAGCTATCGGAACAATCTGGTTCGGGCACCAAATCCTTCAATCAGTTCCTTCATATAACGCCTTAGGGAGGCGTATGTAGCGACATCTACCAGAAGACTTAGGCTTCTTTACGGCACCAACGTCTCAAATTATGTTGAGAAATCGTCAGTAACGATGCGCCACCCCATACTAAATTAATATTTGTTTTTAAGCAGTAACGCTGCTAAAGAAAATTATAATTTTTTTTTAAATGAAAGGAAAAATTGAAAAATTTAATGCTCCGAGCCGGATTCGAACCGGCGACCACAGGCATTCATGGCCCGTCGCTACTACCAACTGAGCTATCGGAACAATCTGGTTCGGGCACCAAATCCTTCAATCAGTTCCTTCATATAACGCCTTAGGGAGGCGTATGTAGCGACATCTACCAGAAGACTTAGGCTTCTTTACGGCACCAACGTCTCAAATTATGTTGAGAAATCGTCAGTAACGATGCGCCACCCCATACTAAATTAATATTTGTTTTTAAGCAGTAACGCTGCTAAAGAAAATTATAATTTTTTTTTAAATGAAAGGAAAAATTGAAAAATTTAATGCTCCGAGCCGGATTCGAACCGGCGACCACAGGCATTCATGGCCCGTCGCTACTACCAACTGAGCTATCGGAACAATCTGGTTCGGGCACCAAATCCTTCAATCAGTTCCTTCATATAACGCCTTAGGGAGGCGTATGTAGCGACATCTACCAGAAGACTTAGGCTTCTTTACGGCACCAACGTCTCAAATTATGTTGAGAAATCGTCAGTAACGATGCGCCACCCCATACTAAATTGATATTTGTTTTTAAGCAGTAACGCTGCTAAAGAAAATTATAAATTTTTTTAAATGAAAGGAAAAATTGAAAAATTTAATGCTCCGAGCTGGATTCGAACCGGCGACCACAGGCATTCATGGCCCGTCGCTACTACAAACTGAGCTATCGGAACAATCTGGTTCGGGCACCAAATCCTTCAATCAGTTCCTTCATATAACGCCTTAGGGAGGCGTATGTAGCGACATCTACCAGAAGACTTAGGCTTCTTTACGGCACCAACGTCTCAAATTATGTTGAGAAATCGTCAGTAACGATGCGCCACCCCATACTAAATTGATATTTGTTTTTAAGCAGTAACGCTGCTAAAGAAAATTATAATTTTTTTTAAATGAACTGAAAAATTGAAAAATTTAATGCTCCGAGCTGGATTCGAACCGGCGGCCACAGGCATTCATGGCCCGTCGCTACTACCAACTGAGCTATCGGAACAATCTGGTTCGGGCACCAAATCCTTCAATCAGTTCCTTCATATAACGCCTTAGGGAGGCGTATGTAGCGACATCTACCAGAAGACTTAGGCTTCTTTACGGCACCAACGTCTCAAATTATGTTGAGAAATCGTCAGTAACGATGCGCCACCCCATACTAAATTAATATTTGTTTTTAAGCAGTAACGCTGCTAAAGAAAATTATAATTTTTTTTTAAATGAAAGGAAAAATTGAAAAATTTAATGCTCCGAGCCGGATTCGAACCGGCGACCACAGGCATTCATGGCCCGTCGCTACTACCAACTGAGCTATCGGAACAATCTGGTTCGGGCACCAAATCCTTCAATCAGTTCCTTCATATAACGCCTTAGGGAGGCGTATGTAGCGACATCTACCAGAAGACTTAGGCTTCTTTACGGCACCAACGTCTCAAATTATGTTGAGAAATCGTCAGTAACGATGCGCCACCCCATACTAAATTGATATTTGTTTTTAAGCAGTAACGCTGCTAAAGAAAATTATAAATTTTTTTAAATGAAAGGAAAAATTGAAAAATTTAATTCTCCGAGCTGGATTCGAACCGGCGACCACAGGCATTCATGGCCCGTCGCTACTACCAACTGAGCTATCGGAACAATCTGGTTCGGGCACCAAATCCTTCAATCAGTTCCTTCATATAACGCCTTAGGGAGGCGTATGTAGCGACAGCTACCAGAAGACTTAGGCTTCTTTACGGCACCAACGTCTCAAATTATGTTGAGAAATCGTCAGTAACGATGCGCCACCCCATACTAAATTAATATTTGTTTTTAAGCAGTAACGCTGCTAAAGAAAATTATAAATTTTTTTAAATGAAAGGAAAAATTGAAAAATTTAATGCTCCGAGCCGGATTCGAACCGGCGACCACAGGCATTCATGGCCCGTCGCTACTACCAACTGAGCGATCGGAACAATCTGGTTCGGGCACCAAATCCTTCAATCAGTTCCTTCATATAACGCCTTAGGGAGGCGTATGTAGCGACATCAACCAGAAGACTTAGGCTTCTTTACGGCACCAACGTCTCAAATTATGTTGAGAAATCGTCAGTAACGATGCGCCACCCCATACTAAATTAATATTTGTTTTTAAGCAGTAACGCTGCTAAAGAAAATTATAATTTTTTTTAAATGAAAGGAAAAATTGAAAAATTTAATGCTCCGAGCCGGATTCGAACCGGCGACCACAGGCATTCATGGCCCGTCGCTACTACCAACTGAGCTATCGGAACAATCTGGTTCGGGCACCAAATCCTTCAATCAGTTCCTTCATATAACGCCTTAGGGAGGCGTATGTAGCGACATCTACCAGAAGACTTAGGCTTCTTTACGGCACCAACGTCTCAAATTATGTTGAGAAATCGTCAGTAACGATGCGCCACCCCATACTAAATTAATATTTGTTTTTAAGCAGTAACGCTGCTAAAGAAAATTATAATTTTTTTTTAAATGAAAGGAAAAATTGAAAAATTTAATGCTCCGAGCCGGATTCGAACCGGCGACCACAGGCATTCATGGCCCGTCGCTACTACCAACTGAGCTATCGGAACAATCTGGTTCGGGCACCAAATCCTTCAATCAGTTCCTTCATATAACGCCTTAGGGAGGCGTATGTAGCGACATCTACCAGAAGACTTAGGCTTCTTTACGGCACCAACGTCTCAAATTATGTTGAGAAATCGTCAGTAACGATGCGCCACCCCATACTAAATTAATATTTGTTTTTAAGCAGTAACGCTGCTAAAGAAAATTATAAATTTTTTTAAATGAAAGGAAAAATTGAAAAATTTAATGCTCCGAGCCGGATTCGAACCGGCGACCACAGGCATTCATGGCCCGTCGCTACTACCAGAAGCCTAAGTCTTCTGGTAGATGTCGCTACATACGCCTCCCTAAGGCGTTATATGAAGGAACTGATTGAAGGATTTGGTGCCCGAACCAGATTGTTCCGATAGCTCAGTTGGTTGTAGCGACGGGCCATGAATCCCTGTGGTCGCCGGTTCGAATCCGGCTCGGAGAATTAAATTTTTCAATTTTTCCTTTCATTTAAAAAAAAATTATAATTTTCTTCAGCAGCGTTACTGCTTAAAAACAAATATTAAATTAGTATGGGGTGGCGCATCATTACTGACGATTTCTCAACATAATTTGAGACGTTGGTGCCGTAAAGAAGCCTAAGTCTTCTGGTAGATGTCGCTACATACGCGTCCCTAAGGCGTTATATGAAGGAACTGATTGAAGGATTTGGTGCCCGAACCAGATTGTTCCGATAGCTCAGTTGGTAGTAGCGACGGGCCATGAATGCCTGTGGTCGCCGGTTCGAATCCGGCTCGGAGCATTAAATTTTTCAATTTTTCCTTTCATTTAAAAAAAATTATAATTTTCTTTAGCAGCGTTACTGCTTAAAAACAAATATTAATTTAGTATGGGGTGGCGCATCGTTACTGACGATTTCTCAACATAATTTGAGACGTTGGTGCCGTAAAGAAGCCTAAGTCTTCTGGTAGATGTCGCTACATACGCCTCCCTAAGGCGTTATATGAAGGAACTGATTGAAGGATTTGGTGCCCGAACCAGATTGTTCCGATAGCTCAGTTGGTAGTAGCGACGGGCCATGAATGCCTGTGGTCGCCGGTTCGAATCCGGCTCGGAGCATTAAATTTTTCAATTTTTCCTTTCATTTAAAAAAAATATATAATTTTCTTTAGCAGCGTTACTGCTTAAAAACAAATATTAATTTAGTATGGGGTGGCGCATCGTTACTGACGATTTCTCAACATAATTTGAGACGTTGGTGCCGTAAAGAAGCCTAAGTCTTCTGGTAGATGTCGCTACATACGCCTCCCTAAGGCGTTATATGAAGGAACTGATTGAAGGATTTGGTGCCCGAACCAGATTGTTCCGATAGCTCAGTTGGTAGTAGCGACGGGCCATGAATGCTTGTGGTCGCCGGTTCGAATCCGGCTCGGAGCATTAAATTTTTCAATTTTTCCTTTCATTTAAAAAAAAAAAATATAATTTTCTTTAGCAGCGTTACTGCTTAAAAACAAATATTAACATCATTATCATCATCATACGTTCGACTGCTGGGCATAGGCCTCCTCTGAAATAATTATCATCTCATTACAATTTATTAACTTTAGAAAATATATCAAGATAACAACTGCACCAAGCGTCGATGAAGATAGTGTAATGGGTTGAAAATACTCGAAATCAGGACTACAATCTTATCGTTTTCTCGATTGATACATGGATCGTTATCGTAGATAAAATAAATATTTAGTGGCTTTGATGATTACCGTCCGTAAGTAGCGGCCGTGCCAAATCCATCGTTACTAATACATGGGTGTAATTTAATTGGTGATACAAAATAACAAAATATGATCTAGTAGCTAAGTAGTCTAGTAGTAGTATTAATACAAATACAGATACAAATTATTTATTCTGCAAATAGGCCACAAGGGCACTTTTACATGTCAAACGGTAGTTTACAATAAAAATAATAATCATACAATAAAAGATTATAATCTAACACAATAATAATTTAAAATTTGCACATTAACGACTGATATAACAACACACTAAATGTCACAAAGTAAATGAAAACAAAACAAAAAATTAAATTGCTATAAATAATCTATCCATGATTCTGAACAACTTTTACTATATCGAGAACCTTTCCGCCCCAACGGCCATCGTTTCTACGTGCAATGTACACACTGCCGTTTCTCATTTGTACATTAATTTACTTCCTACAGCCAAGCGAAAAGGATTATATTAGCCATATAAATTTCCACGTGTCTATATTTTTTGCACGAGTGCCTTAATTTAGAATAGCGATAATACCGGCGACCGGCATAAACATTGTAGGCGGGAAAAATCCCTTCTTCACGTTATATTTAGGTTCGGATTCAACATTCTGTACGAGTACAGAAGAGGTACAACATCACCTCCCAAAGAATCTGGAATTTCGTAGAGGCAAGGGGCCTAAACGGTGAAATCTAAAAAAAGGGCTGCCACAATAGATCACTTGCTTGGTCCAAGCGGCATATAAAAGCCCACAATTCAACAATAATAATAGTAGTCCCATGTACATGTATGTACTAAGTCTGCCATCTGCCGCATCTTTATAAAACCGAGCCTACTCAGGGCTCCATACTCTGCCACGTTGGAAAAACAGGAAGATTTGAATCGTCTTGGTAAGGACCAAGTTCCTACCGTTTTAACACAAAAATTGCCGACTTTTTATAAAGCTGTTATTGGAATTGGAATCTTCTATATAGGCAAGTAGAGTTGCTTTTTTAATGAACTACTTTGATGCAATATGGCCAACTCAAATTATCTCAAGTAAGTACACCAGTCTCGTTGTTATGGTCATGTTTCACGGATACGACTAGTTTCTTATGGAGAAACGTCTGGCTATAGGTACCGACTCCTGGTCGCGATTACAGGGAATTCCTAAAGATGCTGTTTTGACGTTGCCTGAGATGACAGGCGTGGGCTTGACAAAAGATTCTGTAAATCGTGTGGAGTGAAAGAGACATTGCATTAAAGCGTACTCACACCTCTGCTCCTCTAATCTGTAACTTAAAGCTAACCTCAACGCTCCACCCACAAATATATCTTGACACCGCAAAGCGTAAATAGAGGTCTAGTCTCGTGACGGGTGGCCGGCGGGGTGAGCCGCATTAGCGCGTAGCGAATAACAGCCCTGCTTTCGAAGAAAATGGTCGACGAAGTAGCCGGGACTAACGCAAACCAAACTGCAATTAAAACGTTTCAAAACCCTCCGTATTCCCGTAATAATTTATCTAATGATAAAATCATTAAGACCTTCTGGTTTGCTTTCATTTGATTCCCTGGGACGTTACCAACCGCTTTGATCTTGAGGTTTTTTTTATCTGAAAAGCCAAATTAATTGAAGCACAGCTCCAGGAAGTAATTAGTTCTGAACATAGGTTCAAAATCCGTAATAACTTTGGGAGGAAATATAATTTCTTGCATTCGAGAAATTATTTATTAACTCGGTTAGTTCGTTACGTGTATTTTTACCTTAGTGCCTCAGAAGGGTTATGTTTTCGAGCGTATATATGTACGGGCAAGAATAATTCAATTTCACGGGGGCTACAGTCCAAACTGTTTGATGGATTTTAAGTTTTTTTCTCAAACATGCTCGGAAATGTATGCGTTAATATCACGAAATGAAGACATGAAGTTTCTTGTTTAAGGGTCCCTACATTTCTTCTTGGCCTTACGCCAAGGAGTAATGTATGAAAACCCTAAGTAAAACCATTATTGTCTGCTACTGTAACTTTTTAAATTTGCTTACTAATATTAAACTGACAAAGGAAAAATTACATACTGCCAACCACCACTAGACTGTAAGCATATTGCGACATATAAAAAAACAAAGTCTATGGTACTATACTTATGTGCGGTTAATCATGGTGCTCGAACGGCTTGTTCAAATGGCATGGCATATTTAAAAAATAAAAAAGGCGGCAAATTACGGAATTGTTTTCTGATCTGTCGTTCCGATTGTAATTTAAACAAATATAAAAATTACTTCTACTGACGAGAGTGATGAGGAAGTTGTGATCTGTACTCCGCCTCATTTGAGGGAGGAGGCAAACTTAGCAATGGGAAATATGCTGCCGGCAAAAAGCAAAGAAATTTTATTGATTACCATGTACTTATCGTTTGAGAAAAGCACTATACAATCCTCGGCCGGAACAGGGATTGCTGGACTCGTTGTATCCGGCCTCGTCTACGATTCGGCTGTCTACCCCAAATTCATCTAGCAATCCCTTACTTCACGGCCTCTGCAGTAATGTACTATTAGATTCCTCTTAATCATGGGAATGACGAAGGCTATGTGCAAAAAGCAGTCGGGTTTTAAAAGTCTTTGTATGTAATTCATTTGTCTCAATTTTTGTTAACGTCTCACAACCGATAAGACTTCAATCAATTGATGACGTAGGTAGTTTATTCTGTTAGATAAGGCTTTGCAGTGACAATGACATAGCTATATTCGTAGTGGCCAAGTGGATGGTTACTTCACTATAGCACTTTTACACCATCGTCCCTAAAGAGCGTTTTTGAAGGTTTATGTATTTGTTTAGTAACAAATTAAATGTTTAATCTGTCATATCTAGATAATATTAAATATACTAGCGCCCCATTATAGGATAAACATGAATAAAAGGTACACCTTTTTCTTAGAAGATGAATCTTCCAGGAAAGTTTGAGAACTTTAATATAAACCGTGCTTCTAAGTTTTTTTACTTCTCTTTTTTATTGCCTGGAACCTGGGAAACTAATTAATATTTTTCTTTATATTACCTAGTATTCTCTGTTTATAACTAGCTGCCCACGCAGCTCTGCCCGCATATTAGACATACCGCAAGCAAAGTTTCGGAATGAAATATAAACCTATGTCTTTACTCTACTTGTGAAATCATTTTTAAATCAGATGAGTAGTTCTGGAGATTACCCCATACATACAAATTTTGCCCCTTTTGTTGTTGATCGGCCTACGGGTTGTGGTTTTTACTAAAGTGGACTGTATCTTGTTTTCTTCTAATTAGGTTTATCCTGGGATGACCGGAATAAAATACTGCATTAACTGGAACTGGTGGAGGAGAGGCTGGAGCTTGCTGGGTCGGGAGGCTTCTTTTAGGCTGAGTTGTTTCCTTGTCGGCTGCTGCGTTCAGAATGAATAGGCGCTTTTTTTTTTTTTTTTAACCTGACTGTTGCTATAATAGGACGGACCCAATATAGCGAGAAGCCTAGCTGAGAAGAGTCCAGCAAGAAACTCAGCTAGGCCCGACTTGCGTCGGACTGACTCTACCCGGTATGCGGCGGTACCGGGACGAAAGCGGACTGTATGTGTCTGTGTTGTCTCGCGGTGGACGTCCCCGCCGGCGGGAACGCTGAAGTGTACGCGATGTGTTGGACGCCGAAAGCGCAGCGTTCCATCTTTCGATGGACGCTGTGATTTCGTCGTCCGGGTCCGTGAGTGTGTGCCTAGGACGCCGGACCGTGCGGCCCCTAATCAGTGAGCGCCGAGTAACGACAGAGGGGGGAGGGATGGGGACGTAGTCAGCAGCCTTCCTAACTAACGGATTCCTATGGTGGGGAGCGTTATCAAAATAACGTCTGGCAGCCTGCTTAAAGAAACCATACATGGTGCTAATCTCCATGTCGTGGTGCAGGCTGAGGTTCGATTGGTACCACGGGGCACCAGTCGCCCTTCGGAGAAAACGATTCTGAATGACCTGAAGCGGCTTGAGCGATGACATAGGCACGTGAGCGAATGCTACACTTGCATATGTCATGATTGGACGAACACAAGTCTTGTAGAGTGTCAGCTTATTCCTAAGTGACATTTTACTAAACTTGTTGATCATCGGCCCTAGCCTTCCTAGCACGAACAACGCGCGGTTGCGTACCCTACGGATGTGGCTACGGAAAGTCAGTCTCCTGTCGAGGGTCACTCCAAGATATTTGGCCTCGTTGACCCAGGGGATGGGTCGGTCAAACATCTGGATCGGAGCCACCCGCCTTTCTGTACTAATGCAGTCCGACGGATGAAAGACTATTGCAGTGCTTTTCTCCGGGTTGACTTCGATACGCCAAAGATTAAACCAACGACCTAGGTCGGAGATTGCCTCTTGGAGGTATCGCCGGATAGTAGCGTACTTACAATGAGTCGTAAAGAGCGCGGTGTCATCCGCAAACAACCCCAGTTGCACCTTAGGGTGCCTGGGAATGTCGTTTGTGAATAACGAGTAGAGAGTGGGAGAGAGCACGGAGCCTTGCGGGACTCCGGCCCGGATGGGGTGTGGGTCCGAATACGTTCCCTCCAGTCGGTATCGAAAGCTTCGGTCACTGAGAAAATCTCGTATTGTGAGTACGAGTCTGTCCGGCATTCCGAGCTGGTATAACTTGTATACAAGCCCGTTATGCCAGACCTTGTCGAAGGCTTTCGCTACGTCGAGAAAGATCGCACCGGTCTTGAGCCCCTGGAATCGAGAGAAACCATCCAACACGTGCTCCGTGACGCGGTGCACCTGTTGGACGCATGAGTGTCCGGATCTAAAACCGAACTGCTCATCGATGAGGAGGTTATTCTCAGCCGTAAATCTGAGAATTCTCGTGAGAAGGATCCGCTCATATAGCTTTCCAAGGGAGCTAAGTAAGCTGATCGGCCTGTAAGAGGCAGGCGAGGTCCGGGGTTTGCCGGGCTTCGCTATCCCTATGACCGTTGCACATTTCCACGCGGCTGGAAAGTGAGCATTGGTCAGTGCGGCATTGAAGATGCCGACCAAAAGGAGGAGGAGGGTTTCGGGGAGAAGTTTCAGGATGCGATTGGATAGACCATCCGCACCCGGAGCCTTCCTAATACGGAGACGCCTGACAAGGTCACTGACTTCCTTAACCGACACCGGTAAAATGGGTGAAGTTACGGGGAGACGCGATCTCCTGTCCACCTCGGAATCGACCCTACTAATGTGGGCTTCGTCGGTGTTGAGGAGGTTGGGCGAACATTGGGACTCTAAACTACTCGCAAGGCATTCGGCTTTCTCACTGTCCTCGAACGCGGGGGTTGAGTAATCCGGTCGATCCAAGGGAGGGATGGTCCAACAGGCATCGGATTTGAATGAATCGGCGCTTAGGGCGCACCCCGTTTTATACACGCCTATATTTATGCGCCTCGCCTCCCGACCCCCGCGTACACCCCCTCTCGCCCGTAATCTTTATTTTACCCTTATTTTACACGTTTATTTACATTTCTTTGCTTAGTCTCTATTCTTATAAGATAAATACATGCTTTTCTTATTAGTTTCTAACTCGAAAAGTGAGAAAACAGCGGGTTTAGCGCCTCTTTTCCTTTGTGCGGCCACGCGCTGTTCCCCCGCGGACCGAGGTTATAAATATAACCCGTGCGGCGCCCTAGCCGCTCTCATTTACGGCTAGGACACCGCGTGATGCACATCTGTGCGTTCTTCCCCTATGTATGGCCTATTTCCTATTTATACTTTATTTACCTACTATTTTAGGACCATACATAGGGGGCACTCCATAGGAGTGATCTCTTTATTAAAACACCAGTCATAGAACTCTTTATTATTACATGCTAGGTAAACTTATGACTAATTTAGATCTACTTATATATTTACATAGGTATTTACAATATTTTTATTCTTCGTCGTTAACATTTCTCCCGCCGTCGCTTTGCGAGTCCACTGGTAGTACGACGATCTTCCTCGTTGGCCGCCTTAGCACGTGTCCCTTGCTGGTGGTGACGTCCACGACTCGTACCACGCCGTCCTTGCCTGGGTAGGTCTTCGTCACCCTCCCTCGCGGCCATGTATTGCGAGGGAGGTTGGAGTCGCACACGATGACGATGTCACCGACGGCCGGGCTGGTTCCCGTGTCGTGGGGCTCCCCCCGGTGTTGGAGTACCGGCGTGTACTCGCGGACCCAGCGCCACCAGAAGGTGTCGGCGAGCCGCTGGGCGCGCCTCCAATGCTGGCGGGCGTTATCGTCGCTCTCGCTGAAGGTGCCGGGCGCCGGCGAGTAGCAGTCCGAGCCGGGGCCGAGCAGGATCATGTTCGGTGTCAGCGCGGGCGGGTCATCAGGGGTCACCGGCACGTAGGTCAGTGGTCGGGAGTTCACCGTCGCCTCTGCCTCCGCTAATAGTGTGAGCAGAGTCTCGTCGCTCGGGCATTTCTCGTGCAATGTGGACCTCATCGCGTTCTTTACTGTGCGCACCATTCTCTCCCACGCCCCCGCCATGAATGGAGCGGAGGGGGGCAGGAATCGCCAGTTGATATGGCGCGCATGTGCGGCGTCCTTGATGGCCTCGGTCAGCTCCCGGTCGGCGCCTCGGAATGCTGTCGCGTTGTCGCTCCAGAGCTCTGTGGGGCATCCGCGGCGGGCGATGAAGCGGCGTAGCTCGTTGATGGCGGAGTCGGCGCTCAGTGACGTCACGACCTCGAGGTGCACGGCTCGTGACGTCATGCAGGTAAATAGCGCTACCCATCTCTTCTCTCGATGTCGGCCGACGGTGACCTCTTGGGGGCCGTAGTAGTCCCAGCCCGTGTGTGTAAAGGGCCGGACATGGTGAGCCAGGCGCGCGGCCGGCAGGTCGCCCGTTGATGGCGCCGCGGGCTTCGCTTTTCTTAGTCGGCACACAGGGCACTTCGCTATCACTTTTTTCACTGTCGGTTTTATCTTCGCTATGTACACTCGTTGCCGCAGCTCGTTGACTACTATTTCGGTCCCGCCGTGGTGGAGCTGCTCGTGTACGTGCGCGATGTATAACTGTGTGTATTGACTCTTGCCGCACAACACCGCTGGCCACACTGTTTCCTCTTGTAGGTCGCTGGCTTCCGCTATTCTTCCCCGGATGCGTAGCAGGCCGACACTGTCCATATGTATACTCAGCTTGGCAGGTCGGTCGTCTTTGTCTGGCGCGCGGTCACTCGTCACTCGTTCTCTTTCTTTTCCGTAACTTTCCTCTTGTGAGGCGCGCATTAACAGCTGTTTGGCCATAAGTAGGTATTTAGCCTCCAGCGTTATGTACTGTCTCTCGGGGCGCGCGGCTGTGGTCTTGGTGGGCGTGTCGGCGCTTCGCGGACGTGCGTTCCAGCTTTCATCTTCTTTTTCGTTCGCGAGTGTTCGTTTTCTGCGCGCGGCTGCGACCGTTTGTGTGTCGGGTCGCGCGCGCGCGCGGGACTTGCTTCTGCACACTGCGATGAATTGTAGAACGCGTGCCGCCGCCCTCAGTAATCGTGTCCACTTGGAGAAGCGCTCTATTTCTATAGGTATAGTGGCAATCTTGTATTCTTGCCGGTGACTGGTCGCGCCGCACTTTTTCTCTCGCTCTTCGCCGGTTATTGGAATTTCGCCCTTATTTTCCACGGGCCACGTCGACTCGGGTGAATACAGGAATGCTGGACCGGTAAACCACCTGTGGCTCGCGTCGAAATCGGCGGGCGTCGCGCGGGTCGCGTCGTCGGCGACGTTATGTTCCGTCGGCACCCAGCGCCATTCGTTTTTCTTTGTCTCCTCTTCTATCTCGGCGAGTCGGTGCGCGACGAACGTTTTGTATGTGCGGGGCTCGGCGCGGATCCATGCTAGCGCCGTCCGGGAGTCGCTCCAATATGTTTTGGACGCCACCTCGAAGTCGTGCTCCTCAGCGGCGGTCTTAGCTAGACGCACGCCTAGCACGGCCGCTTGTAGCTCTAGTCGCGGCACGGAGATTATTTTTGTCGGTGTGACGCGACTCTTTGCGATGGCTAAGGAGATTTTGATGCTGCCGTCGGCTCGCGTTATCCGCCAATATACTGCGGCGGCGTAGGCTTCCTCACTTGCGTCCACCATTGTGTGTAGCTCGTAGCGGGCGCCGGGTGCCGCGTCGTAACACCTGGGTATGTTTAGTGCTCCCAGGTGGCGAAGTTGCCCCAGCCACTCGCTCCACCGCGCGCGCAGCTCCTCCGGTATGTCTTCGTCCCAGCCAGTTTTGTACCGCCAAGTGTCTTGCATTATTCTCTTTGCTGGCATCGTCATCGGCGATATGAGGCCGAGCGGGTCGAAGATGGACATGATGATGCTGAGTGCCTCCCTTTTGGTGGGAGGACGGAGGTCGCTTATTACCTCTGGCGGGGCCCTCCTTGTATTGAGCCGGAAACGGATACTGTCTCTTTCCGTATCCCATAGCAGGCCGAGCGTCTTTTCTGTCTCGCTCCCGCCGATGGGGACAGTATCTCCCTCTCGCTTGCTCCCGCCGATGACGTCGTCGATCGCCTCCCTCTGGTTCGTGGCCCAACCGCGTAGCTGGAACCCGGCTTGCTTGTGCACGTGGTCGACTTCCTTCGTAACTTGTCGAGCTTCCGTTATGGTGTCCCCACCATAACGGAAGCTCCCCAGCTTTGTAGATAGTCGTCCATGTAGTGGTTGCGCTCTATTGCAGCTGCGGCTCGCGGGAACTGTGTCGCGTGCTCCCGCGCGTTTCTATTCTTGATGTATAGCGCGGTGCACGGTGACGACGATGCGCCGAAGATGACGGAGGTCATGCGGTACTCCTCCGGCTCGCCTTCGCGTCTGTCGCCCCTCCATAAGAAGCGGAGGGCGTCGCGGTCCTCTTCGCGTATCTTTATCTGCATAAACATTTCCTTCAGGTCTGCAGACACGGCGATGCGGTGCTCGCGGAACCGCATAATGACCCCAGGTAGCGACTGTAGGAAATCCGGACCCGGTAGTAGCATGTAATTGAGGCTGCGGCCGTGTGAGATAGCCGGAGCATCATGGACCAGTCTTATCTTCGGTTTCTCGGGGTTGCAGACGGCGAAATGGGGTAAGTACCAGGTCCTCTTCGTAGGCGGCGCGGCCGCGCATTCGGCGTACCCGGAGGTGAGTAGGTTGTCGACGCGCTCGTAGTATTGCGTTTTCAGTATCGCGTCGCGGTCCAACTTCCTCTCCAGCGTGCGTAGGCGTTTGAGGGCGCAGGCTCGGTTGTTTGGTACCTCTTCGTCGTCATGGCGCCATAATAGTCCCGTCTCGAAACGTCCGTCGGGTAGCCGGCGGCTTTTCTCTTCTAGTAGTCGCAGTGCTTGTTCCTCGGGGTCGCTACGTGGCTTTCGCGGCTCGATAGAGAGTGATTCGAGTGCGAAATATTGCTTCATCTGGCGTTCTATGTCTTCGGTCGGCTCGGCGCGCGTGAGGTGGGCACAGCAGTATGCGATGGGTTCCGCGTGTGAGGTGCGGCACCCATGTAGCACCCAGCCTAGCGTGGTCCGCGAGGCGACGAGTTGATCGCGCCGTCCTTTTCTTATTGCTCGTGACACGATCAGCTCCCAATTATCTTGCCCGATGAGTATTTTCGGAGTTGCGTCTTGATATGTCAACTCGTGCTTGATTTCTTCTAGGTGTGCGCAATGTTCTATTTCGTCTTCGCCCACTGACTGAGTAGTAAAGTCAAGGCTGTCGACGGTGTGCGCGTTGTAGATGCGCTGCTCGCTGCCGCTGTGACGATTCCTTATATGTAGGTCAACTTTCTTGCTCTTCTTATGCGCCGTCTCTTTCCCACTCACGCCTTTTACCCACATAGCTTCTGTGGGTCCGTCGAGGCCGAGAGTGTCAGCGAGAGCAGAGTCGATGATCGTAACTGTGCTTCCTTCGTCGAGTAGGGCGAACGCGTCGATTTCCGCTCGCGGGCCGCGGAGCGTTACCGGCGCTATTTTTAGGTAGGCGCGGCTTGCCCTTGTTGCGGCGCCGGCGACTTGTTTCACCGCCGAGGCTACCACCTCTTCTTGTTTACTAGGTGGTGCGCCCTCTGGTGCGGCGGCGGCGGTCGGCGGCCTCTCGTGGTGCAGCAGGCGATGGTGCTTCATGGGGCACCCTTGGTGTCCGCAGGTCTTCGCACGGCAGGCGAAGCGGCGGTGCGTACTGGCGAGGCAGCGATAACATATGTTGTGTTCCTTTACCACCTCCCAGCGCTCGTTCGTGTCGAGTTTCTTGAATGCGGGACACGACGGCAGTTGGTGGTTAGCGTGTTTGCATAGTGAACACTCTAACTTTTCTTCCTTTTTCTTTTCCTGTTCTGTGGTCGCGGCGTAGGCGCGCTCGGGCTTCCTTCGTGCGGTCTTGTAGTCTAGTTTCTCCGTCATTTGTTCGGGCGGAGCGTAAGGCGCGCACTTGTCAGCTTCATTATTCAGGAACTCGGCGATTTTCTTAAGCTCGGGCGTGACCTCTTTGTTGACCGCGTAGTCGTACCACTTGTTTCTTAATATCGGCGTCAGTTTCTCCACGATCGTTCGCAATACCTCCGGGTTGTAGAGATATTGCGGTTTCTTCAATATTTCGATCGTGGCGACGGTGTTGGCGATACGGCTGGCGAATATGCACAAATCGCGCGGGTTGTCGCTTAGCCGCGGCAGTCCTTTCATTTTCTCTATTTCACTCATAAGTAATGCGTCTGGTCGTCCGTACCTTCTTTCCAGGGCGGCGATCACGTCTTCGGGATGTGGCTGGCTTATGAGGAGGGCGCTCACGGCCTCCCAGGCGACACCTTTCAGACTTCTTCTTATGCGGGCGACGTTTTCACTTGATGAGAAACTAGGTGAGGACTCGATGTACGCGGCTTTGAACTGCAGCCACTCGTTGCACAACCCACTGAACACTGGCAGTTCTGATAAGAACTTTTTATTGGATTTGCTTGCCTGTATTGCTTCAGTGAGTGCGGCGGTCAGCGACGATACGTCCACTTCACGAGCGGGGCGGGTTGGAGCGTCTTGATGGGGCCCCCGCCGCGTGCAAATTTTATTCGTAGCGCACGCGGCGATTTCCCGCGGTTCTTCGAGAGTAGGTATTTCTATCGCTGTCTTTTCTGGCTGCCGCTTGAACCAATCTGCAACTCGTTTTGGCGCCAAATCTTCCTCTTCGTCCTCGGAAACCTCCTGCGAGGACTCAGCGTTGCGGCGTTCCCGCCGTATTTTCTCTAATTCTGCCTCGGCGTTTACTCTCCTTAGTTCCAGCTCGGCTAACCTCTCCTTGGCCTCCAACTCCGCGAGGAGTCTCTTGCTGGAGGCCTTGGATCGGTGTGACCGGGCGGGCTTCACGGATTTTGCGTGTAATGTTGGCGGCGGCATCAGCTTGGTGGAGCGGCGCTCGACGATCGTGGCGGTGCTGGCGGCGTGCGTGGCCTTAATGCCGGACGACTCGACGGGTTCCCCGGCTTTACTGGTGCTAGGGTTGGTCTCCGCTTCGGTGTCTTCGGTGTTCGTCGTTGCGCCTGACGTCTCAGTGGTTTCGGTGTATACCGTTGTTTCGGTGCCCGACGATGGTGTAGCTGTGGTGCCGTTGCAGTCTGAGGAGCCTCCTTCCTCCTCAATATTCTTCTTTCCGCTGTTGCTTCTGGTCATCATTTCTTCAATCTTCCTGTTTCAGTGATCCGGCTTCGAGAAGGACCATAAATGTTGTTGATCGGCCTACGGGTTGTGGTTTTTACTAAAGTGGACTGTATCTTGTTTTCTTCTAAATAGGTTTATCCTGGGATGACCGGAATAAAATACTGCATTAACTGGAACTGGTGGAGGAGAGGCTGGAGCTTGCTGGGTCGGGAGGCTTCTTTTAGGCTGAGTTGTTTCCTTGTCGGCTGCTGCGTTCAGAATGAATCGGCAATGACCTTGGTTGTCGCTCAAGCCCCAAAAGGGGCTCGGGGAAGCCTGGCGCGGCTGTGCCGCTTCTGGCGGTTTCAATCGCCGTCCGCTACAACGGACGGGTAGCTGGGTTGGGTTCAAAACCCGTCAAGTCCGGTGGGGTCATCTGCTTCGTCCGTCGGCGCGGTCAAGCCCTGCCGGGTGGGACTCCCTTAGGAGAGGCCCAGCGAGCGACCAGCGAGCCGACGGCACTGCAGGAACATCCTTGCGTCGAGTCAGGGGGTGGCGGGCGGATCCGTGCGGATCAGGTCCCGCGGTAGTGCCCTCTTGTCGGGCGGCCGGGAGTGGTACGGGGCTATGTCCTGCAGGTGCGTCAGGCGCGAGCCGTCTGCCCGCTCGAACATAGCCCTGGTCAGTCTGGTGATGAAGTCGTCCAGGTGTTCGACTTTCAGGTCACGGTGGAGCACTCTATTGCTGACATAGTAGTGCGCGTCGGCTGCGGTGCGGAGCGCCAGCGACTGTTGAGCGCGGAGCCGCTGTCTTTTGCACTCTCCCACCAGCGCGTACCACGCGGGGGCTGCATAGGTCAACCGTGACCTGATGTACCCCTTGTAAATGCCAATCTTGGCGGACAGGGGGAGGGACGACTTCATCACTGGAGTGAGTAGCGCCCGGGCCGTTCTCGCCTGGTTGATTGTGTTCTTCACGTGGGCGGACATGTTAAGTTGCCGGTCGATGGTGACGCCCAGGTACTTAACAGTCCGCAACCACGGAAGCGGCTGTCCCAGTAGGCGGAGTTCCGGGGGTTGGTTCCTCTTCGGGCTGAGGGTGATGGCCTGGGTCTTCGCCACGTTCACCCTCAGCCGCCAGCGGTCGAGCCAGCCCGGTAGTAAGTCCATGGTGCGCTGTAACTTGACGGCTGCGTGCGGGAGCTTATATGATGTCGCGATGTACGCCGCGTCATCGGCGTACAAAGCGAGTGTGGTCCCCCCTTCCACTGGGATGTCGTCGGTGTACCGCGCGTACAACGCGGGCGACAAACAGCTTCCCTGGGGGACTCCGGCTGCGATGGGTTTCCTCGCCGAGAGCTTGCCTTCGACCACAACTTGGAAGCTGCGATCGGCGAGGAAGCTGGCCACTGTGTGCACGAGCCGTCTTGGCGCTGCGGAGGTCGTCAGTTTATAGACCAGGCCTGCGTGCCAGACCCGGTCAAAGGCCTTTTCCATGTCGAGGAGCACCGCCACTGCGTGCTAATGAATCGGCCCTTAGGGCGCACCCCGTTTTATACACGCCTATATTTATGCGCTTCGCCTCCCGACCCCCGCGTACACCCCCTCTCGCCCGTAATCTTTATTTTACCCTTATTTTACACGTTTATTTACATTTCTTTGCTTAGTCTCTATTCTTATAAGATAAATACATGCTTTTCTTATTAGTTTCTAACTCGGGAAGTGAGAAAACAGCGGGTTTAGCGCCTCTTTTCCTTTGTGCGGCCACGCGCTGTTCCCCCGCGGACCGAGGTTATAAATATAACCCGTGCGGCGCCCTAGCCGCTCTCATTTACGGCTAGGACACCGCGTGATGCACATCTGTGCGTTCTTCCCCTATGTATGGCCTATTTCCTATTTATACTTTATTTACCTACTATTTTAGGACCATACATAGGGGGCACTCCATAGGAGTGATCTCTTTATTAAAACACCAGTCATAGAACTCTTTATTATTACATGCTAGGTAAACTTATGACTAATTTAGATCTACTTATATATTTACATAGGTATTTACAATATTTTTATTCTTCGTCGTTAACACCTTTAATTAAGGCATTTCTAACTTAATCGCTCATTTCTAATTAACATCGTGTACAGAGGGCAAAAGAAAGAATATAAACTGATATATTATGCATTTCTTTGTTAAAAAATAAGCAACATAAAACGTTTTACATACTAAACTGTATAAGGGCGATTCAGCCAATTTAGCCTTTAGAAATCCTTTAAGCACTTTTTTAATTGTCCGTAACTTACTGCCGGTCGTTATCCCTTTGGTTCTGCTGTTAAGTGTATTTAAAAGGTTCGCTAGTTAAATATCAGGTAAACTGGAAATTATTTGTGTTGGCCGTATTGCATCAAAGTAGTCCATTCAAAAAGCAACCTACCGTCAACGTTAGAAGATTCAAATTCCAATGACAATTTTATTAAAAGTCGGGCATAAATTATAATCTCTACCATACATATTACGTAATTTCCACTAACAAGCCCTAGCAAGGTAACGTTTGTCAGTTACGAGCATTCTTCTCTTTCTATTTATCAGGATGATTGCAAATATAGTTCAAGGCCTAAACGCACTGACAGCGGTGGCGGAGCGGCGCGGTTCGACGCGGAGGCGGTACCGGTTGTAATGTTCGAGCTAATATGAAAGGATCCGCACAGAGCGGCGCGGCGCGGTTTTCTGTGCGGACCCTTTCGTATTAGCTCGAACATTACAACCGGTACCGCCTCCGCGTCGCACCGCGCCTCCCCGCCACCGCTCTCTGTGCGTTTGCAGCTTCATGGTATAACTAGTACCACTGTAGCAATTTCTCGTGGAGAATAACCGGCTAACCACACCACCTTGCAGCTTGGCATGATATGATATTGAATTGTCGTGCTGATAATATGCGCCGAGACCTTATAGGGGCCCGGCTGTTACCTGCCACGGCCAAAGACTCCTAGACATACCCAAGAAAGCCTCGGTATGTCTGAGGACACTTCGGCAATCATTTCCGTTAGTGTGCGCCTGTGTGTTGGTATGCCGGAGGATCCCTCGCTGTGCCATGCCGATAGCGGGCGCCGGGCCTATCGTGAGGTGGACGGATTTGAGCGAGTTATTTATTTATTCGAGTCCGGCAACAAGGCCCATTTTTACAAATACCCTACATACATAACAATATACAAAACTTTCGGCGCAATTTCTGGGTGTCAAATAGCCGGCCTCTAAATATATCTCTGGGCTCCTAGAAACATTACCGAAGTATGTCAAAGATATGTTTACACTTTTGTTCCTTATTCCGACGTAATAAGGCGAAAAATATACAATATACTTGACGTCGACTGTAAGGGACGGTTTATTTACGGTCAGCAATAAATTTATTTATTGACAAATACATTTATTTATTGACAAATACATTTACGTGACATTACAGTAATAACCAATGCGTCACGAAACCAAAACAACAAATAATACTACTTAGGCGACGAAACGGCGTGGCCCCGTTGCATCGTCGTCTCCGGTGTAGGATTCGGCAGATTATTATTGATTGAATAACACTGCCGTTCTTTGTATATCAAGAACCCTCGAAAGATAACATTAAAGTTAACAATGCATCAAAATTGATAGTGTCGGCATCCGATAACGGAACCCGGCTTTGAACCGCCTATAATTCGTCGGGGGAACCCCATTAGTTACCCCTATCTGGGGAGCTTGGGGTTCCATTTGTTTTCATACTACTACTACTATATGCCTACTCGCCTAGACGAGCATACTGATTGCTTACGCATGCGTGTTACATAGAACGGAAAAATATATAGGCTACTAGCTCCTGCCTGCGATTCCGTCCGCGTGGAACTCGTTTATATCGTAGCTCCATACAAACTTTCACTGCGACTACCACGGCAACAAGCGATGATTACATACACAGACAGCGCTGACATGAGCAGACAGACAGACACACTTTCGAATTTATAACATTAGTATGGATATGGATGTCCATCCTGAAAGTCCATTCTATACTCTGGTGAAAGTGTCTGGACAAACTTAGAAAGCTTAGTCCGCTAAGTGTATTACGCGAGCGCAGCCGCGTGGGCAGCTAGCATTTAAATACTTACAAAACAGACTTGCAATGTTTCCTTGGCAGGATTTCAACCCAGGACTGTAACCGCTCGGCCACGACTTTGGTCTTAAGCGACCTGCGACCAGCGTTTTATCTGATCATTGCGCGGTCGAGATGCGCAACGCACTGCGTTTAGTTGGGATCACGCGCAATGAACAGATAAAACGCTGGTCGCAGGTCGCTTAAGACCAAAGTCGTGGCCGAGCGGTTAGGTTTGCAGGCAGAGTCACTAGTCTCACTCACTACTCATTGTGTGTTTTGTCGTCGAATTTCCATCTAAATTACCAGTTCATGACCTATTTATATGATATCATCCTTGAATGGACACTCCCCGCTTAATAAAATGACTACCGTCATCCGCCATCCAAAGGAAAGACTGCCCCCCTATTTTAAAATATTCTTAACAAACTACAGTATAATTTGAATTGGTGTTAACGTAATACCTACAAAGAATAAAATATATATGATATTCCTAGATTAAATATGGAAACTCATAATGCGCTCGGCTCGTGAGGTTTATACGGATACGAAAGATAATCAAACTTATGTAGTGATGTTACAGTTGCCAATTCAATACCATCCCGGCATACTAGAGCATTCTGCATATTCATTTTAATGATAACGGTGCCTCATGAGTTTCATGAAACGGCGTTATATTAAGTTTCGTTCATTATGTCCGATTGCAATAATGTACCAGCGAGTGCTTTCCCTGAATTTACATTGTGAATATGGTTTTAATGGCAGCAAATTCTAAGGATGCAATGAAAAGCTGCAGCAGCGTGGTTAAATTAAACCCACCGTAAAGTGTTAAAGGTGGTAAAGGTTGCAGGATGCGGGTGGCGCAGGACCGGTCAATGTGGCACTATTTGGGGGAGGCCTATGTCCAGCAGTTGATGTCTTTCAGCTGATATGATGATGATGTTGATGATGATGATGATGATGATGGTGAATGAAAGTTCCAGTATGCCGTTTTAAAATGAGAACCAGACTACGTTATTAAGAGTCAATTTGAGTCGACTTTGCCTTCTCTTAAACCCACAAATACTAGAAGTGAGCCTGAAAAATTCATTTCATGTGCTCTGCCTATCCCTTCCGGGAACACGGACATGTATGTATATATTTGCAACAATATTTCGTGAATTAGTATTAGTGATCATAAACTAGGATTCGTATTCTCAGTTCTGTTTGCCAATTTCCCGTGAGACCCAGCGACTTCCAGACAGCTCCATTCAACTTGTTCCATTCTAGAACATCTAGCCTACCCGTGCACAAGATTCCCTTTCGATATCTCCCGATTTAGATCCTTTCTCCGGTTAGGTAATTGATGTTTGTTCTTGGTAAGATGGGGTGGGGTATATTGAGTCTCATGAGCTTCTTGGGGTACTGTTTGAGTAACATAGTAAAGCTTCTTGCAAGAAAGTGCGGTCAAATTGATAATTTGAAGAACATTTTTTTTTAGTTTATTAAGAATACAAACAGTCGCATAAACAAATATGTAAATGGGGTACACACAGAGTACTGACGGACATAATGCTAAAGAGACCTGGAGGTTCATACATAGTATGAAAAAAAGCTTATACTCGTAATTTTTTAAATGACAATACAGAATTGAGGGATTCACACATTTTAAAATGTTTTTTTACGAGACTTTACGCGATATGTTTTCGTTTTTGAGGTTTCGACGTAGTTTCCATCGGCAGAGTCTTAGTTAACTGACGTATCAATCAATAAGTTGTCGACCAGCACGGCTATCACGCATCACGCGACGGCGCGCGAGTTCTCTCGATTTTTCTCGCACTATCCGTCTCTTTCTTATTAGAATGCTTAGGACAAGCTCCCATGTTCGCAGCGCCGTCCCATGATAGACGTGCTGGTTATGGGTACACAACACTAAAGAGTTACCATTATACATATTATTTATGTCCATTCAACGCACGAATAAGCGTCTTCGATGTTCAAAAAACAAACAAACTATATTATTTAATATCTGCCATAAGACTTCACAAAGTGCGCATAAAAATCTGACACGCTCAGGGCGGGCGCTATTTCTAAGGCCGAAAGGATGTGTCAGATATTCTACGCAACGAAAAAGAATGGAACGCTTCCTCGAGTCTTTCACATTATTTGTATAAAATAACTCCTTTTTGTAAAAAAAGTACTTATACGCAATCATTTAATATGTGACGTAGAAATATATTATGATAACATTGCGTTATCGTAGCCTTCTACCCACGTCACAGGCCTTTATCGATTGATAAAGTTTCGCACCGCTGACGGGAGAGGCCCGCATCGTGCTATGGATAAGAGTACCCATGCGATAAATAGTATAAAAAAAGACTTTAAGAGGAAACTAAAACGACATTACTTAACATTAATAACATTAACACTTAAGGCATAGCTGAATGTAACATTTACAAAAACAACTTAAGTATTGTAAAAATTAGTTAACTCTGTACCATAAAATGATCACACAGACAAACTGTTCCGGCAGTTTTGTGAGACCCTGTTAATCATTAAGTTTCTATATTCTGTTATTTAAATTAAAAAAAAAATGGGTTATGTTTTGAGCTTCTGACCTACACTCCTTGTATGTAGTCACAGATCTACGGAATAAGGCGGCATATGCACCAGATATGTAAGCTATTCCGTACATTTGACACCTAACTTGCTCTAGGCAGCTGTGCCACTTTCACACTTGTATATTCCATCGTAAGTCCTCTTCAACATTTTGTCACCGGCATTAATATCAGATATTTTGGCCCGCTTTGCTAAGGCCTTACAATGGCAGATATGAATGCTGGTGGCTGTACGCAATTCTAAAGGAATCTTAATTCGCTTAACTTTGCTAATCGTATGTGTGAAACATAAGTACAAACCAATATTTTCCAAATTAGAGAAACGTGACGTATCGGGGTAAGATTGTCTTGTCTGTCGCATTAAGCGTGAGGCGCCAGGTTACATTACAGGTGAGGTGAGAGGTGGGTTGACCAGTGAGAACGCCGTCACGAAATATATTATTGTTTTAGGGAATTTCACTCCTGGGCTGTTATTTGCTACACGCTAATGCGGCTCGTCTCACCCCGCCGGTCACCCGTCACGTAACTAGACCTCTACCTAACGCTTAGTTACTACGAATCGCGGTGTCAAGATATATTTGTCGACGAGGTGCAAGTAGTGGTATTACTATGTCAAAACTCAAAAACTAATAATACTATTTCCATTGTCAACAGGAGCACCACCTCCAGAGGGCGATATGCACGGGGCTCATCATACCCACTCCGGAAGTGTGCGACGTGCAGGACATCGAGTTCTACGAGCGATGCTACCCGCCCGACTACAAGATGCCCAAGCAGCATATACACATGCAGCGTGAGTAATGTCCTATCATACGTATGCGGATTGTGTGCTTGACATTATTTCAGTTGACCGAATTGCATCAAAGTACCATTCAAAAAGCAACTCTAACGCCCAATGTATAATCATTCCATTTCCAATGGCAGTTTATAAAAATTCGGCCACATTAAATCATCTCGACTCGTGCGTCACTGACGCGGCGCCACTCTGTAGCTGCGACAGTGACGCTGCGTTCGAACGCTCCCTCATAGGTAAATTTCCGTACTTACTATAGCCCTATCGCCGCGTCACTGTCGCTGCATTAAGGTGGCGGTTCGCGCCGCGACAGAGACCAGCGACCGAGACAGTCGACCGCGACCGGAGACCGCGACCGTCACTTGACGCGGGCGCGGGTATCTGTCTCGTGTCTCTGTCTCGCTCGCGAACTGTCGCTTAGGTGTTGCCTACCGTCAAGTGATGGTCGCGGTCGACTGTCTCGGTCTCTGTCGCGGCGCGCACCGCCACCTTTAGTGACGCCGGAGCCGCGCTGGTCGGAAGTCCACCTTAAGGGGGAGCGCTCAGTTGTGGAGGAATGACGAAGATGATAGTTTTACCTATAAACTTTTTTATTTACTGAACGACGAGAGGCACAGGAGTGGCTCTGAGGTCTAAGCCTCGAGGGCAACTGCTTGACGTCGTCAATCTTCTATTTATAACCTTCCAGCTTCCAGAATGCTTGATTTCAAATAAGAACAGTACAATACTATACTCTTTACAATACTATAATTGACAATTAACAACGTGTAGCTTCTTTCTACATATATGTAGTGCAGCGATTCAGCGTTTCAGCTTAATGTTAGTTTATCGTGTGCGATGTAATCTAAAGATCTATGGTCAGTGGGTAGAACAGAGTACCTATACGCGAAAAAGCCACGAAACTCATTTCATGTATGGTTGGTTGAGATTATTTAATGGTTCCGACTTTTTATAAAACTGTCACTGGAATGTCTTTCAATGTAGAGTTGCTATTGGATGACTTTACAATTCGGCAAATAATCTGTAGTAAAGTCAGCAGTAAAAGTAGCTAAGCGGGCCAAATGCTCAAAATGACATAGACACGACTGTAATGCCAAGAGGATAACTCTACCAACGTTAGCGTCAAGCTTCCACACGGCATAACTCTACCAACCCCCTCTACAAATTCTACGTCTAGGCTATTAAGTATGACACTCCTGCATGCATAGGCGTGAATTTATGGTAATTATATGCTACAATTACGCGCTTAAACCTGCCCTTTGACTTGTCTGGGTGCGGTTCTACGGTGCCCTAGATATAAACGTCACAGACACTGCCCCTATATTTTGATGGCACCTTCAGTCTTTGTTAGCAATTAAGAGTCCGCAGTAAGCTCGATTCTCCATACAAACGTAGATATGCTCTCATTTTAAAACGACTAGCTAGTTTGCTCTGAAACTTTGTACTTAGAATAAGTTAAGGTAGGTATATCCCTTCTTTCTGTCTGTATTTGGTTTATGTAGCTTCAGATACCACACTAAAAAAAATACAGGAAATTTACGTTTCTCATACAAAACTGTTTTTTGCTGTATTTCGTTTGTTTTATAAACTGGAGCCACGTAAATTTATTACAGACCTAGATATACCTCATGTCAATGTATATACAAAGTTTCGTCACAATCCAACACGTAGTTTTAAAATGAGAACGAAACTTCGTTTGTATGTGACGGTGAAATTCGGCCGACCTTAAGAAAATTATTTGAAATTATGGTGTCTACTATAAGGACATTTGGAGGTCTACCTTACAACTGGGAGAATGAAGCAGAATTCGTATCTGTCTCTCACTTGACCATTACCTTGAAACATGTTAATATTTATGTTTACGTATCGACACAGAATAAGGAACGTATTAATTAACTGTGCGCCAGTATAGCTGATTCTCTTTTGTCTTTGCACACTGGCCGCAAAGCTAAGTGCGGGTTGCACCAACAAAAGCCGGGAATACACTTGCATAACTCCTTGCACGTGCCACCTATATTGTCATGTGTATACACCACGAGGCATGCACAATGAGGAGGGGCCACGGGGTGCTGCAAAACCGACACGTGTGAACGTATGGAACAGTTACTGTAATGCAGGTTTGTATGTGAAGTTTATAATTGCGTGCAAGTTCACTTTGCAAATGGATTCACTGTGCTACTGATCTGTTCTACGAACGTGTGTATCTCCAATCTTTACGATTACAATCAGATCAACGTGAAATACCATACAGGCTGTCTTTCCACAGAAACTTATCAAACTTATCATACATTTTATATTTAAGGGACACCGCTTACGATTAGAGACGGTTTGGTGCTACCCACCCTGAAGGGGGTGGGAAAGTGAATGAATAGAGTGAATATAGTCACAAAGCTCTTTGAATAAATATAAATAACTACAACTTAGAAAAGTTGAAAAATAACCCCCGACATTTTCAGTTCAAAGTCCAATATCTCAAAAACGGCTGAACAAATTTTCGTGAAACATGGCTAAGAACATTCGGGATAAAATTATCTAATGACACAGAAAAAACCGCATTCAAATCGGTCCATCCGTTAGGGAGCTACGCTACCACAGACAGATACACAGACAGACACGTTAAACTTATAACACCCCTCTTGTGCGTCGGGGGTTAAAAAGAGCAATTCATTGCATCAAGGGCTGTGTAACAAAATGTACAAGCGCTGGTCACTTTTGCCTTTGTGCCATAGCATAGCACCATGTGCGAGTGTTTGTGCCATAAATATATCTATAGATTTGAGGAAAAACAACTCAGCATAAAGCGCGTGGAGCCCCTTAAGGTGCAACGTCACTGACGAATTCCATACAATTTTCGTTCGGACTAGACGTCTAATCTATCGATGTCAGGAACTTGAAATTGTGATATTTAGATAATATATGACCCTCTTCTCCCGCAGTTTGAATAAATACACGCAAAAACCAGTAATATTCAAAATATAGTCATTTGAAATTCATAAAATTTTACTCCGAGCCTTGTATGTGTGCGTGAGTTAGACACTGTCCGTGTAAATGACATGGCCGCGTCACAATGACAGCACGTTGCCCAAAACCTTCACTAGATGTCTTTGGTATCAAATCAAAATTAGTTAGACGCCGGGGTCAATAGTAATAATTATATTCACCAGACGGCGACACCATCGTACAATCCCTTTTTTTTCTGGTGAAAGAGACGGGATTCATTTTATATTGCTAGGCTACTCATTTTGGTAATGACGTAAGAGCAATGTCATTTGTTTTTGATAGGCTGAATTTCAATGCTTTGCTCTTTATTCGTGATCGACCTAACTAAAGTCCACGGAACGAAAATTATGCATAGGTACATTTTGCGTCTTATTAGAAAGGAGTAAGATCCAATATTAAAACGTAATCTGGTTATGATCAAATGAACCGTTTGAATTTCCAACTTGCAGATTATAAGTAAGCTTCGATTGAGTGAATGTTACTTTATGTAGAATTAAATATAACAGACAATTATTAGGAGTGTACCTACCTGATAAATTTAAACGTTCGCTTTAGTCGACTGCACATCGATTGACAGTAAAATACCTACTGCAACCTATTTAGGAATCGACTGTTCAACTAGAATATTAGATTACATGTAAATTAACTAAGTCACAATTTTTAGGGTTCCGTAGTCAACAAGGAACCCTTATAGTTTCGCCATGTCCGTCCGTCTGTCTGTCTGTCTGTCTGTCCGTCTTCGGCTTAGCTCAGTAACCCTTACAACTATAAAACTGCAATTCGGCGTGGGTATATAAACCAATCACGCCGACCAAACAGTAGGATAAAATCCTGAAAAAAAAACTTGGGGTACCTCCGCTACATGTAAATTGGTGATGTATTTTTTTCTCGTAAAACCTATAGTGTAGGGTATCGTTGGATAGCTTGTCCAAAAATATTATGGGTTTTCTAAAACTACCCCACACTATTTTAACGAGAAAAAAAAATACATCACCAATTTACATGTAGGGGAGGTACGTACTCAAAAAAAATTTTTTTTTCAGGATTTTATTCTACTATTTTGTCGGCGTGATTGGTTAATATACCCACGCCGAATTGCAGTTTTCTAGTTGTAAGGGTCACTCAGCTAAGCCGAAGACGGACAGACAGACAGACGGACGGACATGGCGAAACTATAAGGGTTCCTTGTTGACTACGGAACCCTAATAAAAACTGCTTTAGTACACAGTCAAATCCGTCTAAAAATCTGAGTTCGTTTATTGCGTATAAAATGTACCTATACTATGCCTAAGCATATCGCTATGTCCACCCAGTAAGTTCATTTATCCATCACTAGTGAAATAATTTTTATAATCGGATGTGGTTTCGGAGGTTATACCCTACATACAAACATACAAAATAACACTTTACAATAATCGTTCCGATAGCATAGTGGTTCAGGCATGCGACTGTCAATCGTCGGTCGTGGGTTCGAGTTTCATCTCATATTTACCTAAACAAGACATTCAATAATTTTGTAATCAAATCTCAATCTTTGAACATTACTAATGAATGAGTGAAGCATCAAGCACACGTACAGTACGATTAATGTTAGTTAACCACTGACAGATGGTTTGCCTTCATTTAATTTTCAACTTTACTGTCATACAAATAAAGCAAATTTCAGATACTGTTACCCACGTCTACCGATTTAGAAATAACTAGATACTTAATTTGTATGAGGTTAAAGTTGAAAATTAAATGAAGGAAAACTATCTGTCAGTGGTAAACCCCAAATAATTCTAGTGTATACATAATCGCGTGAAAAAGTTGAATTCGAATTTTGAATTCTGACGTTCATCGAAAACAGTACCATAATGTCAAATGATATATTTCTCTCTTTCTGACGCGGCCTAGTTCGGGACTCAAGAGAAGTTTTGAATTTTGATAGAACAAACTCCCCGTTATTCACAACGCCACACCACATTTGTCCGGTGGCGCAAAATTATTACCAATTTTGAGGTCTAATATTTTAGACGCGAGTAACGGGCGAATACAAAACATTTTGTGAATAATACGTAGCCTTTCTGATTGCAAGTGAATATGGATATAACAAATCAAAGTACTAATATACTAAGTATAGGTACTTTTTTCCGTATAACACTAGATTTTTAATTTTCCTTTGAAAATATTGGACTTACCTACCTACTAGTGTTATTTCGATTATTTAATGTGTTTCACATAAAACAATTTCAATGTTTTTGTTTATCAAAATGGTTTTCATTCAAATGACGAAGATTTACGATCTAATCTCATGTGGAATAGGGTATAGAATAGATAAAGGTAGTACTTTGATTTGTCAACTGTAAACCTACGGATACCTACTCATGATTTTCGAATTAAGTGGAAGGCGTAACATCTTTTTAAATGAAATACCTATCCAAAATAGTATCTACGTAGTATGCAACATGTAAAAATAGGTCCGCCAAAAATATAGGGATTTTTGTGGATAATCTAGATACATGATATGCTTATCAAGAAAACTTAGTAAAATATGAAAAATAAATTTAGCACATTACAAGTAAATCTTAGTTAGTTTAGACGGTCATATTAGTTTAGAAATCCAAATAAAAAAACAAAAAAGAAGTACCTACAATTGTCGGGATTTGAAATTTTGAACCCGGTTCTACGATGGCATTACAGACAGATTTAAGCAAAAGAATATGTACTGCGCTACCGCATGACATAAGGTGATGAGTGAAAAAGTGCATTGCATTCATCTTACGTTCGGGAGTGCCAGATACGACTACATTTAGTTTTACTATTCCCTAATAGACGCGCTACTGTAGATTTAGTTTTGCGCCCTCTAGTTTGATTTATGCAAAATGACAGACAATGACAGACTTCGAAGTGACATTTAGTTACGTTAGTCTGCGTAAATTCACGAAAAAACACTTTTATGCATATTTTCGGACTACATTTTAAATAGAAACACTGTTTAGTGCAGATTGATTGCGATTCATACGTAGCAAGCTCTTCGGCTTCCGCAGTTTGAAACACATTATGGTACTCGTCACGGTTTTGCGTAAAACGATGAGCAACCATCGAAATTATATATCGCGACATCTGTTAGCAACAGCTCGACAGGAATCAGTGACGTTGCACCTTAAGGGATGATGATGTGATAATCAGAATAATCGTATAGACAATTATCCCAATGTCCCGTTATTTTACACTGCACGGCTAGCAACAACAAGACCGCTAATATATAGATAAAATACCCGCCTCTTTCGTCATCAAAAAGAGACAGATAGTCTAGATCTTGTGCTTACCGTGCAAGTAGAATACATATGACGTATTCTATTATATTAGCATCCAGTTGAATTCGACGAAGAAACATTGCTGCCATTTGCGAAACATCTCACCCTTGGGAAATATAAGCGAACTGCCGAATTTATAATATTCTCTACCACACATATAGTCCAAACTAATGCCATACTTAAATCTTGGCTTTAGTACCGCGAAATATGCATTGCAGCACTGCGTCCGGCGGGCTTCAAGTATATATGTCGCAGTGAAATGGCCAAAACAGAGATTGTTACAAATCCCTAAGGGATATGATCAAATCACGCAGGATGTTAAAATGGCGAATCCATTTTATCATTTACCTAATACAAATCAGTCATTTGATCAAATCTCTGAATCTGTTTAGTGAAATGACGAAATCGGACAAAAAAGGCAACTCGTTTTTTCTTTTCACTAGATTTGTTTAGTGATTTGACAAATCCCTGAAACGCGTCAGTGAATTGACGAAACTAACTCGCAGATATCGGCTCCTAAATCATTAGTTATTTAAACGGTTCTGGGACTTAGACTCGGATGGCAGATAGGTTGGAAGATGGTGGCGGGAGCTCTGCTACACAAAACGGAAAGTCATAATTTTTTTTTTCGTTCAAGCCCACGTGTGGCACATCAATCGATAGGACTTTCAAAATAAATATAAGGTTTGTTTTTTTTATTAAGTGAATAGAGTTGGAGATAATCACCCCGAAAGTCACTAAAATTGAGCCCCCCCCCCCCCCCTCTAATTTTTGAACCGTGTATTTTAAAAATATGAAAAAAACCATGACCTTGTTTTGAACAAGATCGGTTCAAAGGTTTTCGAGATATTTCTAGAACACTGCCTTCCTAAGAAAGAAAAGGACGTAAGTGCCATAAGATTTCAGTAACGATGCGACCTTTAATCGGCACCCTTGTTGTGCGTGGTCCGACACGCACTTGGCCGCTTTTTTTTAACATAGATAGATAGATCATTTATTGATACAAATATAAAAAGTTTTTACATGTCAGTGTTACTATTTCTATTTTATTCTATTACACTATTATTATTAGGTATAGGTACATTTCCTAGGTAATATTTTACAAAATTACATTACGTCGTGGATATATCAATTTTGTAGATGGGTCGGTGACTTGTAGCACTGAACAAATTCGTCAACTCGATTAGCACGCCATGTCTAACAATATCTGTTTAAGTTTTTTCTCGAACATCAAGTCCGAAGTATAGTTTTATGCCTACTATGTGTAAGGATTTCCGAGACTTTGCAGTTTGCTAGACGTCGCGTAGTTTTTGGAAGTTAGTGGGGATCAGTTCGAGATTGCGTCGTATGTACTTGCGTGCTTCAAGTACATATACAGAGGGTTACGTCAGGATTTTTAGCTGCTTAAACAACTCCTTAGCGTGATAGTCAGAGGGTTTTTTGGCCATGATACGGATAATCGGATCAGTTGTTTTGAAAATTATCCATTGCATACAAAACTTCAATCTCGGAGACTTTTCCTCTGTATTAATACAGGTTATTCGTATAAAAAGTTGTACTGATTGCTTTTCTTACTGAATTATATTGCTTTGTTCAGTCATAACTTAAAATACTACCGTTTATTGTGCAAGTAAGCTTCATGGGTTATTTTACACGTCAGTTACAAATAGAATTACAATGGTATCATGAAATGACAACTACTTTGCAAAAATGAAAGTTGTACTGTGTACTAGTTCCTTAAATAATAAATATAACTATGAGAAGGTGACAGACGTTCCGGTGATGTTAGGTTAGGTCTGCCCATTTTACCACCATCTTAACAACTTGCTTGAATTCTTCTGGGATCGCAAGCGTCCATAGGCTACGGTGTCTGCTTACCATCAGGCAAACCGTATGCTCCTTTGCCACCGTCGTAGTATAAAAGAAACAAAATAAGTGAGTAATCGTATATCACAGACTGAATGACGGTTTACGCGGCTGAATAACAAGACTTACACAACTGTTTAATATCGATTGACATGTCAATTCCAGCCAAAACAGCCTAAACTATGCATGACGCTAATTTGCTTCTGCGTATTCCTAGGCCCGCTATAAACCTAGGTATTCAAATTAAGACCCAATTGTGAATGCTGACGCATTCGGGGAAATCCGACTGTGGCTTGACGGGGAACATGTGGTAGGTAGTTTATAATAAATGTATGTGTACATGTACCTACTTGTTTTTAGATAATTAGTTAGTGTTTGTATTCGCTCAAGAGCATTGAAAGTGGTCCAACGCGTATAGAAATTCCATCCAGAGTTGTTATTGCTCATGCTCGTAGATTAGTATAGTATAGAGATCAATGGAACAGTCAGCGTCATATAGTTAGTAGCATAGCCAGCCAATGTGGCCAAATATTTCGGTACACGTCTTTATTGCTGTAAGAATAAGGGTGTTACGAAATATTTGGTTACTCTGGCTCCTACTAATTATATGACGCTGACTGTATGTATAGTGTACCGAAGATATAACTCACAACAAATCACCACTGAAATAGTCACAATAAAGACTTCTGTTATAGCCCGAAGTTTAAAACCATCATTTTATATTTTTCACTTCTCATTCTCAAAAAGTGCATCATATTAGACTTGGCAAGCGGGGCTAAAGTAGTACATTTAGCCCCTAGGGAAAATATCTATACATATTTATGATTTATAAAACATTTTAATTTGACCACTCACAACAGTTCAATATTACATCCACCAATCACAACTCTTTAAAAAAACATTAGTATTTGCTATCTACTAACCAGAATACAGCTAGACATTAAAATCGACCAATCAGGAATCAGAATTCAATTCAAACATTGGGTGTATAACTCTGGTTTTAAAGCCATATTACCCCTCGTACTATTTCCCCTCACTTCGTTCGGGAAAATATCCATCTCGTGGTAATATGGCTTACTTTAGACCCTTGTCATACAATCTACTATTACATGGGTAACATAGGTTGGATCATTTTCGCTAAAATAATTTCATTGCCAGTATTTATGATATAGTTAAAAAATGGTGAAAGATTACATATAAAATAATTTTAGGTTTGCTATGGGTTTATATAATAATATAAAATGTCTAATCTGCATGACATATCAAGACCCACTGAATGGAATAGCGATATTTTAAGGCCGAAACGCGCTGACAGCGGTGGCGGAGCGGCGCGGTGCGGCGCGGAAGCGGTACCGGTTGTAATGTTCGAGCTAATATGAAATGATCTGCACAGAGCGGCGCGGCGCGCAGCTTTAGCTTTAGAGTTCACCTTTACACTTTTGGTGGTGTCAGGTGGAACAACCGAGGCCTTTCACAAAATTGGACAACTCTCAAAACAATTTGAACAGGTCCTCACAGGTCTTCTGGATGTCGAAATTCGCCATAATTTCAATTTCATCTCCCTGTGTCTTATTGCTTAGAACGGCAGGAATTGATCGAGGGCAGTACTATCCACGTAATCGTTTGAATTGAGGCCTCAGGGATTGTGTAGCCTGACAATGACAGAGTAAATTGGTTCAGAAGTTTTGGTGAAAAAGCACGCAACAAATACATTCAATTTCCTTCCATTCTTTGTAACGAAAGCTTTGTATATTGTAGCCGAAAATTGCCAAACACAGCCGAACCAAATATTAGCTCTAATAATCAACCTACCGCTACGTAAATAAACATTTCAAAAGTAACACCCACTTAACACACACAATTTTACACCTTATACAAACACAATTAGGTCCAATACCTAACGTTTGCGCGCACTAGATAAATTCGTTCATTGTTTCAAATCGAATTGCGATCTAAATTCGACCATAAAACTGTTACATTTAGAGCTCTTTCCGCAATAACGAGGGTTAACAAGTAAACCTCAGTACGCTTTTATGGGTAAGGTAAACATTTGGGAGTTTTCTTTGGTAACCGTTTTGATATAAAAAGTAAGTACCTGCGGCGTACCTGAGTGCGGCCGGAATGGGTTTTAATCAAAATAATGCTTTCCATTATTGACGCGTAGTACCGAGCTGCTAGGATGTGTCGGATATTTTTGCGCGCTTTGCCGAGTCAGTACCAAAACAAGTACAGTTAAACGTAATAAAAACGACATTGAATACAAGAGATGCTTTTATTCAAAAAAAAAATTTGTAAATACTAAAATGACGATTTTTCCAAAATCTGAACAGAAATCTTTATACTCAGTCTTTATTGTTACTGACAAAAGACGCATGTGTAGATATTTTTGAAAGGTTGTCTGTATCGATATTGGAGAACTACACTGTATAAACTATTCCCTGTTGACCTGGATTTCTATTAAATAATTTCGCCCTTCAGGCATTTCATCTCGGGAATTCTGAAACCTTTCATAAATTGAATTTCGTCTCGTTCGTTTCAATGAAACTTTTCCTCTGAATACCTTTAAATTCGTGTTTTTTTATACAACGAAAGCAACCCAATACTTTTTGCTATAAAACCTTATCAAAAAGCTGAAACAGTTTCATGAAAAAAAGTTTTTTTGAATAGGCGAAAAATTAACCAACCTGAGAGCTGAGATTAAATAAGCAATGTTGCCGAACAAGTTAGTTTTCCGCACAAACTTGGCTTCTTACTTAACTTAGTTAATCGATTTCAGATCGGTCCGATTTGTATGGCAGCGGCAGTACAGCCCCAAAGAACTTAATCTGACTAACATTTTCAGGGTTTAGGGTAAAAACGAGACCATATTACTAAGACTCCCTGTCTACCCGGTCATTATGGCACTCTTTGGGGGAAGCCCATGTCCAGGAGTAGACGTCTTTTGGTTGATATGATGATGATGATGATTCCTGACATAAGTATTTGGAAGCTAAAATGTCATACAAAGTGATCTCGATTCGATATTTGTTTTTGGAACTGAATGCTTCTCACCCTCCAGTGGCCATTAACTGGATGTCCTAACAGCCTGTAGGTAGACGCCTTTTTGGGCCACTCAACAAGACATTAAGACGAAGGTCCCGCACTCCTGCGTGGCTAAATAAAACCTATAGCATGAGCGCGATCCTGCGGCGTTCCTCTTCAAGGTGGAGCTTGCCCTCGTGCAACCTGCACGAGTAGATGCACCTGCACGAGTGCTTCGACGGTAGTCCTTACCAACGCTAGTCCGTAAGATATGGTGACCGAGCCCAACATCGCAGGAGAAATCAAATCTACAAGCCTAAGTAGGACGGCCGAGTGGTCGAAGGTTGGTCGGCCTAGATATCGCTGGAAGGGCGAGGAAGAGAAATCCCACCCTGCACGCAGAAAACTAGGAGGAGATCGCACATATTCGGGCCCGCTGGTGCCAACTCGTATCGGAGCCCAAGATTCACTTCGGGTCGCTGAGCCAGCGGAGTAGTAAGTAAGTCCTTCATACCCGTCCTGGCCTATTATTCGCTACGCGCTATAAAGCAGCTCACCCCGCCGGTCACCCGTCACGAAACTAAACCTCTACCTGCGCTCAGATGAGCTTAAAAGAAGTTACAGAATAGGGGGGGATGCTCCCCCGACAGCATCTCCATTGCATCAACGCATTTACCCTACATTAAAAAAAAATGCAAGAAGATAGTGGGCAGGACCTCGTGTAATAAGCCATTTGATTATGCCAAATGATTCCCCATATAACAATTGTCCGGATCGCCTAGAGACTGCGTGTTCGACGAGCCATCTCCATTGCATCAACGCATTTACCCTACATTAAAAAAAAATGCAAGAATTAAGATAGTGGGCAGGACCTCGTGTAATAAGCCATTTGATTATGCCAAATGATTCCCCATATAACAATTGTCCGGATCGCCTAGAGACTGCGTGTTCGACGAGCCTTGAGTCCGCATCAATCAAGTGTTGATTGGATGAAATCACACGGGCGTCCAGTGATGCATATAGGCACAGTATATATTAAGTACCTAAACAGTCTTAAAAACGGTCGTAAACGACAGTTTTAAATTAACAACGACATTGTGGCGGCATCGAACAGGAAAAGTCGGCTGGATTATTTAATTTTTCTTCCTTTGATGGTAAATTTCCTTTGTGAATCGACTAATTTGATGCAATTCGGCCATCTCTAATAATTTCAAGTATTCACATGGTCTTTCAAAGTTTTTTAGCGAATAAGTTTGTCAAAAATGTTATTTGCGTGCGCGCTTTATTACTTGCTTTTCTGATTGCTTGGTGTTCCGTCTTCCAGTAGACCATAGTAGTGTTGTGTTCCAGGAGGTGAGCAAGGTCGCCAAGGCTCGCGAGGATGCGTTGTGTTGAGAGCGAGGGCATTTGTTCCTTCAGCTGTCAACACGGCGAATCCTCAAACATATCAAGGGTCGCCAACGCCCATGTTACCACTTTGGAATTGCATGCGTCTATAGGCTGCGGTGTCCGCTTACCATCAGGCGGGCCGTACGCTTGTTTGCCACCGTTGTTGTATAAAAAAAGTACACAAAGCGCTTAAAAAGAACTTTGTTATCGGTAGTAGCAGAAAATGCGGCATGATTATAAGTTTATAAGATAACGTATAAAAAGCTAATATCGAGAAAACTAAATAAATCATACTGGAAAGCACATTTGTATCCCAACAAATCGTAACATATTAATTACAAACAGTGAGTAAAAACTGACATATGAAAGCTAATACCCATTTCATAGTCCACTCTCGACCTGAACGATGACATAAAACGGCACACAAACTTTGTCTACTCTTAAACATGTAACATTTTGGCCCCAAAACGGTTACACAGACTGCGAGCTCGACTCACAAAGGATTGGATATTATTTCCACCGAAATGCTGCCCTCGACCCCTTTCACTCCGAATTGCACCCTAATTCGTTTACATAGGCTCTATATTGCCTTGTACTGCGATTTTAGCACTAGGGTTGTCCAAAATTGATGTTATAAGCCTGGCGGAACCCTTCCTGTGACGCTAGCATGGTGTGATTGACCGAGTGCTGTGGGGCGGAGTTGTTTTATTACGGAAATCTCGCCTCTCGGCCCAGTAATATACTTAATTGATATGTATGTAGGTACGTTTAAAGACATTTTACGCTATTACGCCATTTGTTTCATTCACCAATTAGTATTTACTTCTTTTGCGTATTACAAAGAAAAAAAACGATGCCGAAAGTTATAGCTTGTTAAAATAATTTTGAACAGGGGTGAAAAGTTTCAAACTTAAAGATAAAAAGATAAAAGATAAAATCATTTATTTGTCCAACATAGGTTACAGGATGTTACAGAATGTGGTCAGTTTCACTATGTGGCGCCTTACGGCTTACAAATTGTTGAGCATGCATGTCAAAGTCACTATCATTTATATATTCATTTATGGTATAATAACTTCTATGAGCTAGAACATTTTTTAAGGCTTTTTTAAATATATGTAGTTGGTCTATTGAAATTAAACACTTTGGTAATTTATTAAATATCTTCGGAGCCATTGCAACTACATTTTTTTGGTATAACTTTGTTTTGGGTATCATTGGGAATTTTATTTTATGTTTTAAACGAGTGCTCTTAAGGTTTAGGTACAGATGGGAGTTACATTTCACGAAAACACACATTTCATATATATATAAACTAGGAAGAGTTAGGATCTTAAGTCTTTGAAAGTGGGGCTTACAAGATTCCAAAGAGTTGATACCACATAAAGATCTTAGACACCTTTTCTGCGCTCGAAACGCAATTTCTCGATCTGTCGAGTTCCCCCAGAATATTATACCGTATCTTAAAGTTGATGTCACAAATACATGGTATGCAGTAAGCACTGCAGCTAGATTAACTTTTTTTCTTAAATTATATAATGCATAGGAGAATTGATTTAATTTCTTACATCAATCAGTCAATTTGATATTTCCATGTCAACTTATCATCTACATTTAATCCTAAAAACTTTGTTATGTCAGTGTCTTCAATTTTTTGTCCTTTATAAGCTATTGTAAGATTAGGCACGTAATTCGTTCTCTGCTGAAATGTCATGAGTTTTGTTTTACTTAAGTTAATGTTCAAATTATTTTTTGTTAACCATTCTATAATTGTATTTAATGTCTTGTTGATATCAGCTTCATAAGATTTCAAATTTTTCCCAGAGAAGATTACAGTACTATCGTCGGCAAAGAGAACCATGGGGTGGTCAATTGTGTTAGGCATGTCATTTATATAAATGAGAAACAGCAGAGGTCCTAAAACACTTCCCTGTGGTACGCCATAACGGATTTCTCGTACATCCGATGAGTAGATCTGTTCCGTTTTTGTCTTGTAACATATTTTAATTATTTGAGTTGTTTGTCTTCTGTTGCTTAAATAAGATTGAATTAAAGAATGGATATTACCACGTATTCCGTAGCGATACAGCTTATCTAAAAGTATTCTATGGTCAACATAGTCAAACGCCTTTGACATGTCCATATACAACGCAGATACTGGGATCCTTTTATCCATATTCTTTAGAACAGTTTCTACTAAGTCAAAGATAGCCATGTTGATCGTCATGTTTTTACGGAAACCTTTTTGCTCATTTACAAACAAATTATTGTGTTCAAAGTAGCCAGATACACTATTATAAATATACTTTTCTATAATTTTTGAGAAAATAGGAATAAGCGCTATGGGTCTGTAATTATTCATGTCTTCTTTGCTATGTTTTTTGTGTAGAGGTTTTATAATTGTTAGTTTCAATTTTTCTGGAAAACGTCCACAAATAATGCACAAATTTACGATATGACTAAGTAGAGGTGAAATTATATGAGATACTTTTTTTACTATATATGTACTTACGCCATCGAACCCAGTGCTGTTTGTATTCCTCAAGCCATTTATTATTTTTAGAATGTCATCAGAAGTAGTAGGTTGCATGAAAATAGAATTAAGAGAATTAAATGTCAAATTGTTATTTAAATAGATATTAGAATTGTTAGAATTTTTAATTATTATTTAGTATATTAATTGGTTGAATTTGGTCAATAAAATGATTGTTGAATTCTTGCGCAATATTTTTTGGATTAGAAATTTGTATATTATTATGTGTACATATTTCTGAAATATAATGTCTTGGTTGATTTGACTTAGAACTGTTAATTATTTTCCATGTCGCTTTTGACTTATTTTGCGCATTTTTAATGAGATAATTGTTTTGAGATTTTTGAGTTAGATTAATAATTTTTTTGAGGCGTTTCGAGTATTTTCTGAAGTATTCTTTATCCCCTTGTTCAGAAGATAAACGACACTTCCATAGTAAATATCTCTTTCGCCTGCAGCACTGTTTAATACCTTTTGAGATCCATGCAGGTTTTTTAATGGAGGATATTTTACATCTTTGGTATGGGAAGCATAGATTATAAAATAATTCGAAAAGGTCCGAGAATTTGTCGTAAGCTTCATTAGAATCAACAGATAAGTACACTTCATTAAAATTTAGATTTTGGAGGCACTCAATGAACTTATCAATATTTTCTTGGCTGAGATCTCTTTTTGTTACGTACCAGTGAGTCAGAACATTTGTCATCTTCACTGGACATGTTAAAACTTGTGCTTTGTGATCGGAGAGTGCTAATTCGATTCCTTCAGCTTTGCTTCCTCTAATGTTATGTATGATATTGTCTATGCATGTTTTGCTACATAAACGGGTCGGCTCTATTATGCTAATCTTTAAGGATCGTGGGATATATAACCTACATAGTAACTACAGGTGAAATTAATTCTTACGTGAATGTCATATTTGTAGAATTACCCTATTAGTTATTTATTTATTAGTAGTTCCAACTGCTATATTCATACAGTAAAACTTAATCATTAGCTCCCGACGAAAAAAGAGGGGTGTTATAATTATAAGTTTAACGTGTCTGTCTGTGTATCTGTCTGTGGTATCGTAGCTCCCAAACGGATGGATCGATTTGAATGCTGTTTTTTTGTGTCATAGATAATTTTATCCCGAGTGTTCTTAGGCATGTTTCATCAAAATCTGTTCAGCCTTTTTTGAGATATTGGACTTCGAAATGAAAATGTCGGGGGTTTTTCAACTTTTCTAAGATATTTTATAGTTATAAGTAGGTATGACATTTAAGACAAAAAAAACGGGAACACTTTGTATTGAATTTAAATATAAGAGTATAGTATGGATCAACCTACACCCGATTCCAGGCGACTTATTTTCAGATACAAATATCAAAATATTCGATTTTGACAGTAATCAGTAATCCCAAATCAAATTGGTGTTTGGTCAAGTATAATAAAAGAACAGACCAGAAACTAGTGCTGCAGAAAAGAATTCGTCATGCTAGCTCAGTTACTATGCTACTCGTTTTATTAAAATGCGTTTGCTGAACCGAGTTTTGAGTTATTTTAGGGGTTCGCGTTTGTTTCTGAGTAATTCTGCCTTTTGAAAACACGAGAAAGCTCGCCAAATTGCTGACTCGTGCTTTTCAAATTATAAAAAAAGAAGGAAGTTTAGGTCCATATACTTTTTGTTATTTGAAATAGTGGTTGTTGTTTAATGGTCTCAAGTCATAATTTTACCAGGACCCATCTGATCGTGGGATATATAACCTACATAGTAACTACGGGTGAAATTAATTCTTACGTGAATGTCATATTTGTAGAATTACCCTATTAGTTATTTATTTATTAGTAGTTCCAACTGCTATATTCATACAGTAAACCTTAAAAGTGGATACAAGGAGCCAATTACAGGAACATACCTGTAACCACATACCTGTGTGTTTAACAAACCTGTATTAACGAAAATATGTTTTGCCCTCTTTCTTATAAGTTCTATCTCATATTACTAACGATACCGCCTGTACGTTTATGGTATTAACATTTTGATTATTCACTTTAATTACCAGAACCGTTTTAGGGTCGGCAACGCGCATGCGAATCGGCTGGAGTTGCAGGTGGCTACGGTAACCGCTTACCATCAGGTGGGCCTTACACTCATTTGCCACCGACGTGGTATATAAAAACTATAATACGACACTCCTAATTCTTTAGAAGGATACCTGCTTTCAGCACACGTTAAGCTCTCTGGTTTCAAAAGCAGGATTAGGGGTAGAATACGCTCAAACGATTAATTATACTGTGCCCTTCCTCCCTTTTAAAATCTCGACAAATGCGTGCAAACGAGACTCTAGCATTATGACCCTTATTGCAAGTAAAGGTTTACAAATTATTCCCTGAATCATGTCCTTTTATCTATATGTTAAGGACATATTTAAGCGATCAGGGCCGGTCCAACCCGCATCGACGCACGAACGTCGAAAATAAAAGTAAATAAATACCGCGTTAGACTGGTAAATAATCTATTAAAAACTGTGTGGGAATGTTCATCTGTTACCGCATGACAGCTAAACTTATAACGAGAGCGCTATAAAAGCTCTAGGAAATAAGTCTCAAATTCATAGCTAAAGTAAAAGTTTGCCTGTGAATCCTTAAAGCACCCGAATTTAACATCTTCTAAAGAAACCGACGTGTAAATTACCCTAATTTATTACTACGTCGATCGAAAGGAAAATGGCGTCGGAAACATAAACAATGTACCTTCTTAACGGAGCAGTGTTTTATTATAACGAAAGCTTATAAAATATTGTATACTTAAAGCGAGCTCCCGAGTAAAAGTTGACCTCTTGGTTCGTAACTAGGTAACTATGCATAATATAATCGGCGTTATCCTGAGAGAGGTCAAACCTAACTGATTCTGAATAACTGCCCAGTGTTTACAAGATCTTCTTCTTATTTAACTTGCCCTGCCCTGTTAGTTTAGCATAGTAGTGTCTGTTGCTGTATGTTAGTGTGGGTCAAATCTTGGAAGGTAAATTAGAACCACTTGACGGCTCAAATTTCGTATACTTGCAAATCTTCGGTGACATGGTGCCGTAAAGCTGTTGATGATGGAGGCGTGGGGTGGCTGTAGGAACTACACAAGGATAGACCCGTGTTTTGGCTCATTGTAACCCTATTGAGTAGGAACTTAAAAAAGTACAGACGGCACTAAAAGCTTGTACCAAAAATGTTTTTTTTTAAGAAACTTATGGATATGTTGATTCACTGCAAACTGGTATACAGGGTCCGTATACAAGCGATTTGACTGGTAGATAATGCCATATGGCATTAAGTCGGCCTTTAAATAATAACTACACAAAGTCGACCCGTTTTCATGTCCCTTGCTTGAATGCATTTGCTATTCAAATTAAACTACGAATCACAACACAAAGGTCGCTTTGCGAGAGACATTAAATAAATTGATTTCATTTTCTTTCCCAGTGATTCCTACAAAGAATTATAAATAAAATAATGATTTCAGATTTTGAGCAGTACGAGTAATTCCCGTGGGAATGAATAAGAAACCTAAAACTAAATGCCTTTGTCTAAAAAAACCTTTAATTGGTATTGCCTCATAAAATAAATCCCAGAGAGCACCGCAGAGGAGGTTTCTCAGGATTCAATGCATAGTTTACGGGGCTCTTAGTTCATGTATTAGCAACAGCAAAATTGCCACCGCTACAGTATAGGTATATTTTATACGTCATCCTCCTAGGGTTTTCGGGGTGCCCTAAACTAGCCCAGGGTACGGGTACGGGTTTGGCACCTAATCCTAAGATGAGACTAGTTTAATGAAAGCGACTACCGTCTGACCTTACAACACAGAGGGAAAATACTTAGGATGTTATTGGATCTAGACCGGTTTCCTCTCGATGTTTCCTTCACCGAAAAGCCACTGTCGTAGGATATTTCGTCCATATAATTTTATATTTAATCCTTAAGGTTTCTACTTTCCGCACCTATCAATTCCCCACAAACCTTCTGTATAAATCATCTGAAATTTTAACAGATCGATAATTATTTATATTGCACACAGTTCTAAAACAGCACGCCGAAACCCCTTACAACACTGAGCATGCCAGTAAAAGGCGTAAATATTTTGTTTGTCCTGAATATACTCTTGTCTTTCTTTTAGATTTTTTTATTTTCCTAATAGGTCCACTTCTTTACAATAGACTTAATACGCGGCTAGGTTTATATCCCCTAAACGACATGAAATGATCAACGATAAGAGAAGCCCTACAAAATATGTCCTGTGAAACAGAGAAGTTATTTATCGTTTTAAAATAACTTTATTCTATCTTTTATAGATGCCGCCTAGGTTATAACTCGGGTTTGCACCCGGGACGTCCCGGAACCGAAAATCCCGGGATTTCCCGGTTTATTTAACCTAGTAAAGAACCGGGACAATAAAATAAAAATCTCGGTGCTTTCGGGACTTTCGGGAAATACATTTTATGGTTTCTTTTAAAACGAATAACGTACGTAACGTAACGTTCTATATTATAAATTCACGCTGCTCGTGTCGTCATTTATTAGATTTATTCTACTGAGCAATGTTGATTTTATAAGTACCAAAAACTAATTTAGACTGTCTGTTAAAATGTGAGAGATAGTATTTCTTATCATTTCCATTTAAATAGTTATGTATAGATGTTGAATCGTGGATTATATGCAAATAAAGGGCATTAAATTTTGTATGATACTTAGTAATTTTCATTATGCTGATTTTTCTGACTTAATTATTAAAGGTTATGCCTACATTATAAAACTAAAATGTATGTTTTGCTTAATACTATATACGGTAACAGTAGAATATACCTATCTCATCTCGTACGCCAGATATTGTTTAACCTGCTTTATTTTTATTGTTTTAACTAGTGGTAGTAGTCATCCATAGCTGTGGAGTGTCGATGGAGAATGTTAATGGTTAAAAGTGTGAATAAAACTGTGTATTGATCGCAATATATATATGCTCTTTATAGGGTTCCGTAGTTTCCCTATAGTTTCGCCATGTCAGTCTGGCCGTACGTCCAGCCGTCCGTCTGGCCGCAGCTTAGCTCAGCTTAGCTCAGTAACCATTACTACTGGAAAACTGATTCGGCATGGGCATAGAAATCAATGACGCCGGCAAAACAGAAGAATAAAATCACGAAAAAAAAATTTTTGTGGGGTACTACACCTATAGTGGGGATGTAATATATTTTTCTTGTTAAATCCATAGGGTGGGGTATTGTTAGGTAGCTTGTTCGAGTCATGTGTCTGTCGTGGCCCGACACGCACTTGGCCGATTTTTATTAAAGTATAACTAACCCATCAGTTATATCTCGTAAAATCTATATGTGGCTTTATTGTTTTATTTTTTGAAGTATACGCATGTATTGAAGGTTTGTCCTGAAAGTCCCGAAAGAACCGGGAAATCTCGGTTCTGATTTCGGTCAGTCCCGAAAATCCCGGTTCTTTGAAACAGTACCGGTTCTGCATTCTCTAGTTATAACTTCCTAATTATTGGTACTTGTCAATAAGAAAGATATTGTATTATATTTTGCATATGAATAACATTTTCAATTATTAGTTCTTTTTTGCCGGAAACACAAGGTATCCTGCTCAGGCACGTGTTATTTGCCTCTAATTGTAAGCTCCTAAACTAAAACTGTGTATTATGTTTATATTATTATAATATTTTGGAAAAACCCAGTGGCAGGAGCCGGAGTTCGAACTCACTACTCCAGATTGAAAGTCACGGTAAGTTGTTACCACTGGGCTACTGTGGCTTGTAGGTATAATTTATACATAACTATCATTAAAATAGCATTCAGCCTATTCCTACGTTTCGTCCACATTATCCTTATGAACTCGTGAATATCAATGTATCACAGCCAATTTAAACTCTAAAGAATCGTATTTAGGTTTAAATTCCCGTGTTTTGATTTGAAGGAACACATTTAAAGATGGGAATGTTTCACTTCCTTCCTTGTAGCTTACAACACACGTGATAAACAAACATAGTAGTGACTTCATTGAACTGAACACTGCTTTATGGTAGACTGCTAGATAATACTTTTTAGCATTAAGTTCGCCTTTTGTACAAGTTATTCGTTCGTGCAATAAATTAAATAAAAAAGTAAGAACTCAAGTCAGAACTTAATTGAGATTATACGTCAGAATTGTATTAAGGTTTGTAAGAAGCCCTAGTCTGAGCCACAGTACCTACTGTGTAGTTTGTAAATTTGTAGGTAGGTAAAGACTAATCTCCGAAAATGCTCATATTTTTGGTTATCACCGGTGTACAATGGACCTTCAACGTAGACTGCTTTATTTAACTCTGCAGCTCAACTGAGATCGCTGCGAAACTGCTGGAAAAACGCATGAGTGAAAATTAGCAAGTTTTTTTGTAAATACAAAACACTAGGTAATCATTTTCACCTTGACTTTTCCAGATACGTAGTAGATTATAGAAATTAATCCGAAAAATGTATCAAAGAAACTATAGAATTTATCACGCGACAGTTTTTCATTGAAATTTAAGCCGTATATCTCGATTATAGGGTCGCAATTACAACGTCCCAGTTGTGCGGGACGTGAGCTTGCTACACTTGTTCGCTGATACGTATTACGAATTACGAGAGCGTTTCAGAATAGCCCCTGCGTCGAGCCACGCGTGATAAAGTTGCATCGAATACGTACTCAGATAAGTCTAGAGATTTATCAAATTGGATGAATGCGAATATTGATTAAGTGAAACTTTTTTCCCGTGGGTAGTCAAACAAACAACAAGTCAAAATAGTAGAGCTGTATTTTAAAATAAAGGAAAAATAGTATTTTACATTTTCTGAATGTAGTAACCACTTCCATGTGATACTTACTGCCTCATTGCTGCCCTCTGCTAATATCCACCTATTTCATCACTTTTTTTTGGCATAACAACACAAGTTCAAAGGTCACTTTTAGTGGACACGCCTTTCTGCACACAATGGACCACCTAGCACAGCTGCAAAAGAGCATGGACGACATGAAGGCCATGTTTACTTCCCAAATGGCCGCTTTTGAGAGTTCCGTGGCCAACCAGGGAGGGGATTTGTTGGCGGGTGGCTACGGCACCTTCAAAACTCTGCTGTGGAAGGCCGTCGAGACACTCCAGGAACAAATGGGCTTCGTTTTGAAGACTTTGGAGGAGATGAAAACCCGTTCTCGAGCTGGAATTCTGCTGCTGCATGATGTTCCGGAGGTTACAGGTGAAGACATCACAGACACAGCGATGGACATCATCAAGCAGGACCTCAAAGTGGATGGGGTCTCGGCGCATTCCATGATGGCCTGCTACCGCCTTGGTAAGACCCCTATGCCTTCAAAACCACGGGCTGTGCTACTTAAGTTCAGCTGTCACAGGGCTCGGAACGCAGTTTGGACCTCGAAGAAACTGCTCAAGGGCTCTGGTAGAACTCTCTCTGAGTTCCTCACTTCTACCCGGCATGCTGTGTTCGTGGAGGCTCGCAGGCTGTATGGCGTCAGAGACAGCTGGACAAGCGACGGGCGTATTGTGGTACAGTGCAGCGATGGAGTGCGGCGGAAAATAACGTCGATGGAAGAACTGCGGTCGTTGCCTGCGCCTGCGGCTACGGAGGAGGACGGTCCTGCGGCGGGGGCAAGTGCGGGGTCAGCGGGTGCTCCGAGGGTGCCAGGTGCTGGAGTGCCTCCTACGCAGCCGCGTCGACCCAAAAACCCTTCCCGAGTTGGCGCTAGCGTAGCGGCACGGCGTGGTGCCCATACTTAGTATCCTCTTATGTGCTGTTCTTATTCCAAATTCCAATCTAGATCATTTTTATTTTATTTTTTTGTACGCGGTACACCTCAAAATATTTATTCGAAATGTCGTGCATCACTTGTCATTCTTGTCAATGTCACTAGTAGGTTAATTTTTGTTTGACGTTTTGTGCGTTTCGTTATTGCGCAGTAAAATTATATTGGTGTATTTTTCTAGGTGCATATGTTCATACTGATGGTGTGTCCGTAATTTCAGTTTTCTTTGCGTTACTTTTGTTTTTTTTTGCCATTTGTTGATGCAACTCTTATTTTAGCTGGCGAGCGATTGAGGCAGATTGCTCTTTAGTGTAATTAGTAGTTTGTTGATTTAGCTAGTAGCTTAGGTTCTTTTATTAATTATTTATATTTCTGTATATATATATATCTATATATTTGTATTCAACCGTATTTACAATGTCGGACGTGTTTAATGCTAGTTTGGACAGCGAGTTTTTTTCACTCTCTTCTTCAAGTTTTTACGATTCCTTGAGTGACGCATCAGATATGCCTGATCTTAGTGAACGCTTGCACTGTACTTTTAAAACTTCTACTAAAAACTTCAATGTCGTTCATATAAATGCGCAGAGTGTGCCGGCTCATTACACTGAATTGCTTGCATCGTTCAGCTCCAATAACAATATACATGCAATTCTTATCTCCGAGTCATGGCTAAAGCCCTCTCTTCCTTCAACTTTATATCCCTTGCCTGGGTATATTCTGATTCGTAATGACAGGATTGGCCCTAGCGATGGCGGTTCGGGAACTGTGCGGGGCGGCGGTGTTGCCATATATATAAAAAGTAATTTCGCTTATCAAGTAGTTGCTCAGTCGCCATCAGTCTACTCGAACTCTTCCGAGTATCTTTTCTTAGACGTGACTTTACATCACTCCAAAGTTCTTCTTGGCGTTTTTTATAGCCCTTCATCTCAAATTAATTATTTTGATTCCCTCGAAAATGTTTTAGTCAATATTAGCCCTCAGTTTGATCACAGCATTATTATGGGTGACTTTAACACCTGTCTCCTTAAAAATGACCATCGCTCCGCTAAGCTCCGTTCTCTTGCAACTTCTATAAATCTAAGCGTGTTGCCACTTGATGCTACGCATTTTCCTCATAACGGCCCTCCTTCTCTTTTAGATCTCATTCTTACTACTTCTCCAAATCTGGTATCCCTCCACGGGCAATTCAATGCTGCAGGTTTCTCCAATCATGACTTAATTTACGCCTCTTTTAACATTCGTCCCCCGAAGAAGAGACAGAAGATAATCATGCGTAGAAATCTCCGCGATGTAAATCTGGAAGCGCTCTGGGATGATGTTTCACATGCTGATTGGAGCAGTGTAGGTAGTCATGACGATGTTAACATGAAAGTAGGGGCTTTCAATGCCATATTGCTTGCGATTTTTGATAAGCATGCTCCTTTGAAACCAACGCGAGTTAAACACTTTCCTGCACCGTGGCTCACGCCGGAGATCAAACAGTACATGGCCAAGCGCGATCGAGCTCGTATTAAGTTCCGGCTGGTTCCTTCGGAAGAAAATCGCCGGAGGTATATTTCCATACGTAACTGCTGCAACAAAGTCTGTAGGGAAGCAAAACGCCTCCATATCCACAAATCAATAGAGGAGTGTCCCCCTTCTAAGTTGTGGAAATTTTTAAAGTCTCTTGGGGTCGGCAAAACTCAGCAATGTTCTTCCAATACTCTTGACATTGACGCTATTAACAAACATTTCAGCACGTCGCCGGTTACTCTTGACCCATCCATTAAGCAATCCACTCTTTCACTTCTTGCCAATATTACACACCCCGACCTATCTCCCTTTGAATTTGGTTTGATTTCACCGCAGGAGACGCTTGCCCTTCTCAAATCTATTAAGACGAAGGCAATCGGTGACGATGGCCTCAGTGTGGATATGCTTATGCTCGTGGCGGATTTTATTGTTCCTACCCTTTCGGATATTATAAATTTCTCCTTGTCCACTGGAACCTTTCCGGCATCGTGGAAGTATGCTCACGTAATTCCTCTCCCCAAAATCCCTAATGCTGTATCTTTCACTCAATACCGCCTTATTTCTATTCTCCCAGTTTTGTCAAAGATCATTGAACATTATGTTAATCGTCGTCTCCTTTCTCATCTTAACAGAAATTCTTTGTTTAATCCTTTCCAATCCGGATTCCGCCCCGGGCATAGCACGGTCACCGCTTTAGTTAACGTCACCGATGACATTCGTCTCAATATCGAGTCCAAAAAGCTCACTGTCCTTGTTCTTCTTGATTTTAGCAGTGCTTTTAATACGGTAGATTTTGATATTCTGCTAGGTATTCTCCGCTCTCTTAACATTTATGAAACTCCCTTATCCTGGTTTCGCAGCTACCTCTTTGGCAGGCGCCAGCGCGTTACGTTCGATGACAAGATGTCCGAGTGGTGCGAACTCTCCGCTGGCGTTCCACAGGGCGGGGTGCTTTCTCCATTATTGTTCTCTGTTTTTATAAATAGTATCACCGAATCCCTAACTACATCATATCACCTTTACGCAGATGACCTACAGATTTATGCAGCGGCTACTGTGGATGATGTCTCCGCATTAATTTCGGAAGTCAATCGAAACCTAGAATCTATACGCTGCTGGGCGTGTAAGTATGGTTTACAAATTAATGCGAAGAAATCGCAAGCGATTGTTATTGGTAGTCCTTACTATGTAGATAAGCTCTCAGAGGTGGTGGTGCCTGACATTATTTTTGATGGAATTTCTATTCCTCTTTCCTCTACTGTCAGGAATTTGGGTATCACCATGGACCAGACGCTTTCTTGGTCACCCCATATAGCTGAGGTGAGTCAGAGGATCTTTAGAACCCTTCACTCCCTAAGACGTCTCCAGAATTTCCTTCCTCTTCGTACCAAGTTGACCCTTACTCAATCTCTTTTGCTTCCTCTTCTGGACTATGGCGATATTGCGTTTCTGGACCTCAACGAGGAGCTACTTGATAAGCTGGAGCGTCTACAAAATGTATGTATCAGATATGTATTTGGTCTACGCAAGTATGATCATATCTCTGAATTCCGCTCTAAGCTTCGATGGTTACCGATTCGCCGGCGCAGGGATGTGCATATCCTGTCATTACTTTTCAATACACTGTTCAGCCCTACTTCCCCTCCTTACCTTTCTGAGCGGTTTAGTTATATGGCAGACGGCAGTGGCCACCGCTTGCGGTCGAGTACTAACCTTACTCTTGCTGTACCGTCTAGAAAGACGCGAACATACTCCAGATCTTTTACTGCGCGCGCTGTTAAATTGTGGAATGAGTTGCCTTTGTCGCTGAGACAGTCGCAGTCTGTTGCGTCACTTAAGATGAATTTGAAGAAGTTGTGGCTTTCCAATGACTTGTGAATTGGTTGAATATAGTATTTATTTATTTATTGTATATTTGCGATATATATGTAACATATGTTAGTGTGTATTATATTTTATATTGTATATTTATATATGTATTGGCATGTTTTTATTTGTCTAGAATTAATACTAATTAGGATTTGCTTTATTTTCTCTGTTTTTATACACGGTATAAGTTTGCCTATCTCGTTCTACCTACCTTCCTCTCAATTGCTCAAAGGTTAGCTGGAAGAGATCCCTTATAGGGATAAGTTCGCCTTTGTACTTTGATCTATTGTGTGACATGTATATTCCTTGACCTGTTATTGTGTACAATAAAGTGCTTACATACATACATACATACATAATATTCGAAGAGTTCGGTGGAAAATCGATGAGAGTTTCCTCATAAGATTAAAACTGACTTAAGTTATGTGTAAAATATAAATTTGTATTCCAAAAGGTTGTGAAATCCTATCAATCAGCATTTTTCCCTGAGACTGTTAGTTTATTCTACAGTATCAAAGTCTGATTCTACTAATACAGTATTTTTCTTACTACCATAAACGACCCGAACCACCCAAACATTTGCTAAGATGGTCGCGACCCTGTTAACTTTGAGACTGACCTTAATACAAATATCAAGACTAGCTTATGCACATATGAGCACTAGCTTCTGCCCGCGGCTCCGTCCGCGTGGAACTCTTATATATATTATATATTTCCGGGATAAAAACTTCGAGAGAGAACTATCTCTATCCAATTTCATCTAAATGGATTCAGCGGTTCAGGTAACAGACAGACATACAGAACACACACTATATTTTTAGCTGTGTAGAGTAGACTGGTCATCATTGCCTAAGAGAGTTTTCGCTTTGGCTAATGATTTGTAGCACAGTAAAATAGTCCGCAGGGAAATAACGCCGAGTTGTTAACTAAGTTGCGGTCTGTAGAATTATAACTTCTGTCGCCAAACCAGGCTCCAAAGTTAATGATTGATTTAATGTTTTAGAACAAAGTTTGTTTCTTTTTGATGTGGAATAAAGCTCTTGGGTCAAAAACTTGTTGTACACTGACAGATGTGATGTCTGGCATGGCATGATAGAATAGAATAGAATAGAATAGAATCTTTATTTGCTTAGAATAAGTAGGTACATCGGTGTCCTTAGCTGTTATATGACAATAAGTATCTTATTCTGCTATTTGTATTGAGTAATACTAGCATGCAAATATCTTAAATATTACTACTGTTGAATGTCCTGAGACAGGAAATCTTTTACACTGTAATAGTTCTTTACACTTAAGAACTTGATTAATAGGTTTTTAAATTTATACAGAGGTAGCTCTTTCCAACATTTCGGTATCTTATTAAATATTGTCATGCACATAACAAAGCAGTGACTAGAGTACAATGCCGTCCTAGGAACGCAATCATGCACCAACCGCCCAGGATTTCGTTGGTTTCGAGTGGAAATGCTTGCAGCTGTTTTAAATAAATACATATGCCTCTTAACGAACATGCAGATTTCCAAAATATATAAACAAGGTAGAGGTAATATATTAAGCTTTCTGAAGAGCGGTTTGCAAGACTTGTAGTTAGCGAGTCCACAGATAGCCCGCACACATTTTTTCTGTGCCACAAATGCAATGCCGGAATAATTACAATTTCCCCACAAAATTAGTCCATATCTCAATACTGAATTAACATAGCCATGATATGCAGCAAGAGTGGCCTGCAATCCTGAAGTGCGCCTTAATTTATGTAAAACATAAACAAACCTATTCAATTTGCAACGGACCTTATCTATGTGAGCTTGCCAGTCTAAATTTTTATCTAAAGTGACTCCCAAAAAAGTAAGTCCCTGCAATTCTTGTATTTTCTTATTTCTAAAATGTATATTAATGCTAAGATTTTCACCTCGTTTGGATTTAAACTGTACACAGTGGGTTTTATTAATATTAATTTGTAAGTTATGCATTTCTAACCATTTTATAACAGTTTCCATCATTTCGTTTACTTTACATTCATGTTCTTGTATATTTTGTTTTTTTTCCGACGTAACAATAAAAGATATATCATCAGCAAACATAACAGATTTGCATGGAATTATATTAGGTAGTTCATTTATATAAACGATGAATAATAAAGGGCCAAGTACACTACCTTGCGGAACACCAAAATAATTATATTTTAATTCTGATTTATAACTAGTTTCTACTTTATGTTCATCTAGTTGAACTATTTCTACACATTGCTTTCTATTTAGTAAGTAAGTTTTTAACCAATTGAGCACAAGACCTCTAACACCATATTTTTCTAATTTGTCTAGAAGTAATGCATGGTCTACAAAGTCAAAAGCTTTTGACATGTTCATCATCAGGATCAGGATCATCATCAGCTTATACCTATACGTCGCACTGCTGGGCACAAGCCTCCTCTCATGAATGAGACGGACCGGGCAGGCGTCCCCACGCTGGCAGAATGTGTAGTATCTTTAATAGCGAGACTCCTCCGTAAATAATGGATCCGCATATATTCGCCTTCACGCATGATGAAAGGCTTAAAAAACAAATTGAAATTCAAAATAGAGGCCTCGGCAGAGAGTACAACTTTGTACCATTTGGCGTCGAGACCCTCGGTCCGTGGGGTCCCAGTGCGCAAAAGTTATTTGCGGAAATCGCGAAACGTCTGGTCGGCGTAACTGGTGACCGAAGAGCTGGCGGCTTTCTCTCGCAACGCATCAGCATTGCAATTCAGCGAGGAAATGCCGCCAGCAACCTCGGTACAATGCCTCGAAGGCTTTTTTAGATTTAACTTAGTTAGGTTAGGTTCCTTTTCTAAAGGTAACTTTCCGCATATCTCTAGACTATTATATGACTCGCCTGACGCTCGTTGGATGCCGTCGTGACGTGCCTGTGTTTTGATATACTATGATGTACCGCATCAATACTTTACAACTAACATTAGAGTATCTTCAGATTATTATAATTTTCAATCTCTTGTTTATCCCGTCTGGCGCTCGTTCGATGCCGTCATTTGGGTTGCTATTCACTACGCGCTAAAGCGGCTCACCCCGCCGATCACCCGTCACGAAACTAAACCTCTACCTACGCTTAGTTAGTGCGCATTAAGGTTCAACGTCACTGGTTCCTGTCGAGCTGTTGCTAACAGATGTCGCGATATATAATTTCGATGGTTGCTCATCGTTTTACGCAAAACCGTGACGAGTACCAACCTGTGTTTCAAACTGCGGAAGCCGAAGAGCTTGCTACGTATGAATCGCAATCAATCTGCACTAAACAATGTTTCCTTTTAAAATGTAGTCCGAAAATATGCATAAAAGTGCTTTTTCGTGAATTTACGCAGACTAACGTAGCTAAATGTCACTTCGAAGTTTGTCATTGTCAAACATTTTGCATAAATCAAACTAGAGGGCGCAAAACTAAATCTACAGTAGCTCCTCTATTAGGAAATAGCGAAACTAAATGTACTTGTGTCTGGCACTCTAGAATGTACGACGAATGCATCTGACTTTTTCACTCGTTACCTAATGTCATGCGGTAGCGCAGTGTTATACACTTTTGCTTAAATCTGTCTGTAATGCCATCGTTGAACCGGGTTCAAATCCCGATGAACGTACATCTTTTTTGTTTTTCAATTTGGATTTCTAAACCAATATGACCGTCTAAACTAACTTAGATTTACTTGTAATGTGCAAAAAAATTTTTTTTCATATTTAACTTGTTTAAGTTTTCTTGATAAGCATGATTTGTATCTAGATTATCCACAAAACCACCTATATTTTTGGCGGACCTATTCTGTCATGTTACATACTACGTAAATATTGTGATGCATAGGTATTTCATTTAAAAAGATGTTACGCCTTCATTTAATTGGAAAATCATGATTCATGAGTACCTATCCGTAGGTTTACTGTTGAAAAATCAAAGTACTACCTTTATCTATTCTATACCCTATTCCACATGATATTAGACAAATCGTGCGTAAATCTTCAAGTCATTCGCGTCATGAAAACTATTTTGATAAACAAAAACATTTACATTGTTCCATTTGAAACACATTAAATAATCGAAATAACACTAGTAAGTACAATATTTATAAAGGAAGATAAAAGAGGTATTTTTCCTTACAAAAATCTAACGTTATAAGGAATAAGGTATCTATACTTAGGAAGTATATTGGTACTTTGATTTGTTATATCCATATTCACCCGCAGTTGCGGTACTACATAATTACAATCAGAGAGGCTACGTATTATTCACAAAATGTTTTGTATTCGCCCGTGACTGGCGTCTAAAATAATGACCTCAAAGTTGGTAACAATTTTGCGTTACCGGACGGACGAATTTAGTAAGCTTTGTGAATAATTGGCAAGTTTGTATATCAAAACTCTTAGTGGCCAGTCTCTCGAATCTGGACCTAGACCGCATCAGAAAGAGAGAAATATATCATTTGACAATATGGTACTGTTTTCGATGAAAGTCAAAATTCAAAATTCGAATTCAACTTTTTCACGCGTTTACGTTTCTATACGTTTATGATGCTTTCACTCATTCATTACTAATCTTCAATGGTTGGGTTATGGGCATTTGCTTACAAAATTATTGAATGTCTTGTTTAGGTAAATATGAGATGAAACTTATCTGTCGAACCCACGACCGCCGTTTGACAGTCGCATGCCTGAACCACTATGCTACCGGAACGATTATTGTAAAGTGTTATTTATTTGTATGTTTGTATGTACGGTATAACCTCCGAAACCACTTATCCGATTATAAAAAATCTTTCACTGGTGATGCTTACTGGGGGGACATAGCCGTGCTTAGGCATAGTAAGTATACTTAGGTATACTTATACGCAAAAAACGAACTAGGATTTTTAGACAGATTTGACTGCGTACTAAGTTAAATGCAGTTTTTATTCTTTCTAAAATCGGTCTGGGTGACTCCTTAGAGCAAATTTCCGTGTCCCTTATAGTTTCGGATTGAATGTCACTCTGTATAATCTTCAAATTAGCTCACAAAATTTCCCGAGAATCGGTTGAGAAATATAGCTACCTACGACATATAGAGGAGAAGTCTAGACAGCCGGACATACGAAAGACTATTTATTTATTTAATCTTTGATTTGAACAAAAGAACAACTTATCGTACAAAAGGCGGACTTAAAGCCGTAAGCATTTCAACATTTGGGCAAAGCAGACAAATTTTGGTTAGTGCAACTACAGATATAAACACACAGTGGTTATACATACATAATAAATAACGACAATAGACAAATAAATAAAATACATATAAATACCTTCATACAATATATATGCATATATATAAACAGACGAACATCGAGAACAGAAACACTAAAAATTTACGGCTCTGCTAGCAAACAACTTGCGTAAAGTAAAGATCTTTTAAACGCGAATCTGGAAATCTGGAATAATTGCCTAGATGAAATGAAAATCTTCGTTCGTCTCGCTCGCTCGTTCAATTAAGTATATGGATATTGTTATCGATTCAGTTTTTAACAATTGGCGAACACTTTTGTTTTCAAAGGCTGACTTACGAGCATGGACTGATTTCGGTTACGTTATACCGGTATGGAATCGGTATTCCATTACAATAGCGTTATATTGTAAAGGTTAGCCGCGCCGCCAACGTAACGGTACCGGATCCGGAACCGTGTAGAAATACATATCGGTTACCGGTATTTATTTTTAATTTTACTGAAACTTTTATAATTCCTTTTCCAAACCGGTATAATTATGATACCGTTATTTTTTTCATTTAATTCTCGTCCATGAGAGGAGGTCTGTGCCCAGCAGTGGAACGTAATATAAACTGATAGGTATATTCTTTACTATGCCAATTTAGAAGTCATTATTATAATCGTCAAAAACGAAATAGATATATACCTTCAATATCAGATGATCCTCAATGCTGGTAGCATTGAATTTTGATATTGGACCTCAATAGCGGGATTACCGGGGCTTCGATAATAATACCTATCAAGATTTGGTTGCAAATTATAGTGCATTTTTTAGGATTAGAAATGCGCTAAACAAAGAAGAAGTTGTCGTCAACCTTTTCTGCTTGGGATAAATATTGAACAGACACGATTTGTTACACGGAAATTCATTATTGCTGCAAAGTTCACACACCAACTTGTAAATGTTGAACACCAACGTTTCTCATGCGTTGTTAATGGACTTTGTTTCTGCCTCTTTGCTTTTGTTGAAGGCAAAACGTTCGGGAGAGAACGAGTCGGTCTTTTTTGCAAGCCACTTAGGCCTGCCTCTGGTAGCTCCATCGCAGTCCGCACACCACCACACACAGCGAAAAATAAAATCTTAATATTAATTAACAAATAGATACTCGTTTAATAATCTCGTGATCTGAATTCAATAATTTGTTGATTAGCAAGAAAACAAGAAAAAGAACGTGATACGATTTTCAGTTTTGACAATTTCGATAGCAAAAAATACGAACCGATCGTTTCAAACCTCTTCTTCTTTAGGTTTTTTATTTAAGCAACTTTTCGAGAACTGAATAACGAAATTTAAAATTATAGAGTTAAATAATAAATACATTCAAAATAAATATATTGATTGTTGTAAGTACTATTTAGATATAAATAATAAAAACACTTGTATGTGGAACAATACAGCTGTGTGGCATAAAGTGTCTTATATAAAAGACCTCGTGCTTTGTGCTTTATCCTTCTTTCTAATGCTAAAATAAAGCACTATAAAGTTCACTTTTTTTTGTAAAATAAGTCTGAAATTAAAAGTGTAAACAATACATTTGTGGTTTTGTGTTTTGGATTAACATTATTGGAAGTTTTACACCTTATTTTTTTGTCCAAACATTACTAGTGGTATATTACCTAAATTAAACACTCATCTCTCACAGCAAAACCAACCTATTTACTTAAAAATACCTATGGGGCTGTTTTCGACCACTGCTTTTATCTGTTCAGGGAGTCATTGTAAATTTGGAAACTGTCTATACAATAGAATAAGTGCCCTCCCTGAACCGATAGTAGTAACAGTATATTTTTTTAGATGCATAATTTTTTTTTACATTCATGTTTACAACCAAAGGTTTAGTACTTAAAGTTTTATGTCAGGTAACGTTTGTGTAATCAGTTAACAACCCTAAAAACTAGGTTTTTTTGAGAAAAAAGAAAAAACTTAGCAGAAAAAAAAGTCAATAAATCATTTTTTTCCTTAATTCCCCATTTACGGTGTTCTACGTTCATTCATAGAAGTTACCCAGCGGAAGCCTATTTTACCTTCTAACAGTTCAAATAGTGCTCCTACCACCAGCAACAATAGAGTGCAAAAGCGATTATTCTTCAGTAGAAAAATTACGTAGGACAAACAATAACAACTAACAAATAAATTTAACTACATTAGATTATGAGTTCCTTTTTTTTACAAATGCATTTCAATTTTTTTTTATTAAAAACTAGATTCCACTCACGGTTTCGTCTGCATGAACCTGGGATAAAAAAAATGTCCTGTATTTTAATCTAGGCTCCTCCTAAGGCTCAGCATATATTACAAATTGGCACTGGAATTGGAATCGCATTGTGTTGGAAATAGAGTTGACTTTCGTTTGTTTTGAAAAGTGCCCGAAACAAAACAAATCCAGCTCTATTCCAGTTGAGTATAATTTAAATGCCTTCGACAGAATAAGTCCCATGAGTAGGCCCATGGGCTTTAAGAGGTTAGGCAGGCAATAAGGTTGCGCAGTTTAAGCGTGATTGAGTTACGAACATCCAAACATCTAAACATTCAAATATTTATACATATAAACATCTAAACTTTCGCATTTACAATACTAGCAGGATAAAAATAATAATAATACACTTATTTCGACATTGGTCCTTTTAAATTCTGGTATTAGAATATTGGAAAAATCGGTAGGAGATTCCGGGATTTTGGGATTCCATGATGGTGGTTTGCATTCCCTATCTGTACCTAGTATGTTAATAATAGCATAATTAATTAAATATATCGGGTTTCTCCGGGACATAGCTGGCTGCAGCTTTATATTTTATGTCATTTTTTTCGGTACCGTAAATACGGTTTCATAAAAGTTACAAAGGTAACCGATATTTCGGCTTCGGCGTGGAGGGCAAGGTCGACCCGCTTAAGAACATAAAAATATCTAAGTAAGTATCGAAATAATACCGGTTTGAAACCGGTATTAAAAAGATTTCACAAGGCTTTGAAAAAATACCGGTAATGGACATTTCTAACTGGTTGCGGCACTGTTATGCTGTCCCCTAACTACTTTGCCTAACCACCGGTCGTAACTGGCATCAGTCCCTGCACCGAAGAATGCCTACGAGTGTATAATTCTACCCTCACAACATTGTACTCGTAAAGAAGAAAAATTGTGACTTAGTTAATTTACATTTTGGGGGTAATCTAATATTCTAGTTGAACAGTCGATTCCTAAATAGGTTGCAGTAGGTAATTTACTGTCAATCGATGTGCAGTCGACTAAAGCGAATGTTTAAATTTATCAGGTACTTACACTCCTAATAATTGTCTGTTATATTTAATGCTACATTACGTAACATTCACTCAATTGAAACTTGCTTATAATCTGCAAGTTGGAAATTCAAACGGTTCATTTGATCAACAACACCCGTTTCTTCCCGTGGGTGTCGTAAAAGTCGAGTAAAGGACCAATGTTGAAGTGTGATGTGGGCGATGGGCTAGCAACCTATCACTGCAATATCACATTTTGTCGATATTTTATACCAACATTAATGCTAAAAGTGGCGCTGGAACATACGTTTCAGGTGTTCTGCCTACCTCTTTTAGGAATAAAGGCGTGAATGTATGTATGTATGTCATTTGATCAAAACCTATATATGTATACGTTCGGTAGCACAGATTACGTTTCAATATTGGATCTTACTTCTTTCTAATAAGACGCAAAATGTACCTATGCATAGTTATCGTTCCGTGGACTTGAAGTAGGTCTATCACGGCTAAAGAGCAAAGCATTGAAATTCATTCATTGTTGCTTGAAATTCAGTCTATCAAAAACAAATGACATTGCTCTTACGTCATTACCAAAATGAGCAGCGTAGCAAGATAAAAATAATGCTATCTCTTTCACCACAAACTAAAAGTGTTTGTACGATGGTGTCACCGTCTGGTGATTATAATTACTACTATTCACTCCGCTATCTAACTAATCTTGTTTGATATTAAAGACATCTAGTGAAGGTTTTAGGCAACGTGCTGTCATTGTGACGCGGCCATGTCATTTACACGGACAGTGTCTAACTCACGCACACATACAAGGCTCGGAGTAAAATTTTATGAATTTCAAATGGCTATTGTTTGAATATTACTGGTTTTTGCGTGTATTTATTCAAACTGCGGGAGAAGAGGGTCATATATTATCTAAATATCACAATTTCAAGTTCCTGACATCGATAGATTAGACGTCTAGTCCGAACGAAAATTGTATGGAATTCGTCAGTGACGTTGCACCTTAAGGTGTCAAGACAAGATATATTTGTGGGTGAGCGTTGAGGTGACCTTAAAACGGCATTACGGAATAGGGGGGCTGAGCTAGGCACAACGCCGCCTCCGCCGGCGCCCGAGCCGTCATGGCATGTGTTGGGGTAATACCATCTTTTACCGAAATACGAGTATACCTTCGTGAGCTGCTACTGACTCAACGTTGATAAGCTATGTTTAATGAAATGAAATGTCGATGGTATCTGCTATTTTATCACTACATAGTATAACTGAGACCTTCCATAAAGTAAATTATGCTATAGGTTATTTTTTTTTTAATAAGTCATATTAGCCACAGGAAAACGTTTGCTTAAGAGGGGGCGTACCGCCAGGGAAAAATCAGAAATCACCCGCGCGCCCCGCACCTGCCGCGCTGATGCGTCTATTGCTGCCCCGCTCCTTCTCGCATAGTATATGCCCCGACAGTCAGATGAAACATGATGAATACCTATGAATAATAGGCATGATGACTCATGTTCAAATTGATAACCTAGTGATGCTAAATGTATAGTAAACCATCAAATTACCGTAATAAAATATAAATAATAAAATATAATTAAAATCGTAAAAAGATATGAACCTTGAAAGTTTAGAAATATATTTTTTTTTTTATTGTACAAGAGTAAATTTAAAGGTAAATCCAATAGAATCCTTAGGCTTTTATAGAAACAAAATTGTACAAAAATTATGTACTTAAAGGCAGTATTCCGCGAATGAAACAACAATTTAAGAACCTGATTTTCCATACGACGATACTTAGGTAGTAGGTACTTTGTATTAACAAATGTCGGCTGTGACGTCACGCCTGTCTGTCTTTCAGTATTAAGCGTTTTGCGCTGCCGCCAGCGAGGTCAATCTTTGTGTCAAATTTTTGGGTATTTATGTTCTTTAATTGTAGTTCCTCCAATACAAACATTTGTTCCTTTCCAAAAACTGGTTCAAATGACATCATAAAAAAATTTAGTCATCATCCCTATTATAAAAAGTGGGAAGCAAGACAAAATCTGTACCTATATTTGAAGATATTATTTTCGCTATTAAGTCAGAGTTTCGAGAGCTATAACTGAAATATGACCTTCCGTTTTTTAGGGTTCCGTACCCAATAGGTAAAAACGGGACCCTATTACTAAGACTTCTCTGTCCGTCTGTCTGTCTGTCACCAGGCTGTAACTCAAGAACCGTGATAGCTAGATAGTTGAAATTTTCACAGATGATGTATTTCTGTTGCCGCTATAACAACAAATACTAAAAAACAAAATAAAATAAATATTTAAGGGGGGTTCCCATACAATAAACTTTTTTTTACTGTTTTATAGATAATGGTACGGAACCCTTCGTGCGCGAGTCTGACTCGCACTTGGCCGGTTTTTTATTTACTAAATCACGTAAGGTTTACAATGGCTAGTAAAAACCTAAAGCAATAAAAAGCCATAATCGAATTAAAACTTTTGTGAGACATGTCTAAAATACTACTAATAAAACCACGGTTAAATTCACGTATTAAATGTCACGACAGGCGACATGTTTCGAACTCTTCGGGAGTTCTTCTTCAAAACAATCATCGAAAACAATCATCCTGAAGAAGAACTCCCGAAGAGTTCGAAACATGTAGCCTGTCATGTCATTGAATACGTGAATTTATTTGTGAATTTATAAGTAGCATTAAAAAAACTGTTATATATTATGAAACCTTCGATCATGTCTATGAAAGTCAGATTTTCAGGCCACAGTGTTGCGGCCAAATTTTTCAATTCTGATCTCGGATTCCTGCTTGGAGACAATGGAGACGCTCTGGCCCTTTAGTTATCAATTTTGAACATACTGGTAGGTACTAAAGAAAAACTGCTTAATTGTGTTCACTTTTTTAATATAAAAATGACCAAGTTCGCAGGCAATAATTGTTGGAATCTGCACCCTCGATAACCCTAAAAGCGACACCCGTGATGACTTTAAAGAAAAACAATGTCAATAATGTCACTACGGGCGACATGTTTCGAAATCTTCGGGAGTTCTTTTTCAAGATGAATGCTTTCGCGGCGGTGTCGCTTGAATCACGACAAGATTCAAGCGAAACCGCCGCGAAAACACTCATCCTGATGAACCCCCGCAGAGTTCGAAACATGTCTCCCGTAGTGACATTTAATACGTGAGATGAACCTTGTATTAGCATTATTTCAACATGTCTCACGAAAGTTTAAATTCGAAAAACAATGTCCGCCATCTTGGAATTCAAAATGGACATCATTTCTCGAAAAGCCTGAAAACGTATGTTGTTCTTTAAAAAAAACGCGCATCGTAATTTACAACAAATATTTCAAAAATGAAAATAATGCGACCACTTTTTGAATCATTTCCGACTTCGAATTCGTATTTAGAGACCGAGAGGACATCGATTTTGAAATTAACCGGATTTATTCTCAACTAGCGATCCGCCCTGGCTTCGCTCGGATACTATATTAAATTATATTATACATAAAAACCTTCCTCTTGAATCACTCTATCTGTTAAAAAAAACCGCATCTAAATCCGTTGCGTAGTTTTAAAGATCTATGCATTCATAGGGGCAGACAGCGGGAAGCGACTTTGTTTTATACGAGTAGGTGTTGTAGTGATAGTGATAATCTTTCATAAAGTAAATACACGCTCGACAGAAAAAATGTTCGTGTAGTTTTGCATGTACTGCACAAATTATTCTAAGAAGCCGGTCGCCGGCCGATCGCTGCGTAATCTTATGGTTGTATTTTGAACTTTAAGGTCTACATGTTAAGGTCGACTTTTAAATATATTATTTCAAAATATACCAAAATATCTACTGGAATGTAATGATACATTCATTCACTGGACGAATATACTGGGTCACAATATTATTGAAATAATTATGTTCACCGTGCTGTCGTGAGAGCACAGAACGTAGTCCTCTCGTCTCAGCGGAGCGATTGCGATTGACTCCGCCCGCGAACGGCAACACAAGATATACCAAACTGCACGAAACACGCGACGGGAGAAACAGTATCGCGCTAAATAAAAAAGACCTATACGCCAAATACGTTATACCTCAATAAGTCTGAAAAGGGACTACATAAAAAAACGCCGCTCGTCAAATCACTAGGCAATATCAAGAGCTATTATACACTAAATTTTTACGTAAATTATATGCACGGAAACGGCACACAATTGAAATTAGGTAAAAATAAGACATGTTTTGGCGATTGTTTTCTATCGAGGCAATTTTGGTTTTGTATGGTTTTTTTCAGACAAATAGATTGCAAATATGATGTAGTTTCTGTATGTTCATTTTCCTGGCATTCGCTTTAGTTTGTCATAGGTAAATATTCAATCTAAGAACTCCGATTTCGCGGAGCGCCCCCTCTTAACGAACAATTGATAAAGTAAAGTGATGCCAAATTATAATTAACAAAATGAATAAAATGCGATATGTAAATGTGCTAAAGATTCACTTGGGAAATGAAACATACATTTTGGTCAAACGGCAGTAAACCACCGAAAACACTCAAAAAGCGAATACATGAGTGCTCTGATTACGGACAACGACCCTGTGCAAAAACCACGCCGACCGGATCGCAAATGTCCCGTCCATTTGTAGGTACTAACTAAATTAACCTAAAATACACTTTATCACCCTGTAATACGGTTCAACTGCGTGCAAATCTTGCCCATTTAGGACTTACTTAACTGATTAATAGTAGGCCTTGAGCCGTTGCATTTAGGTTTAACAGGGATCAGTTAACCGAATAAATACAGCGGAGAAATAATAAGGGACCATGGTGACAACCTGACATGTATTATGACATTGCATATCCTTATATGTAATATACATATAGCTAACATGGGTTACAGCCCCTGCTACTTTGTCACATATCTTTGTAGATAAGACGCCCGTCATTTTCGCAATCGCATACTCATCAAAGGGGCTACCGCGAAACGAATCTCCATCTCTATCGCTCGAACTAGCAAGTGCGACAGACACGGAGATACACAAAAGAAGTGCTTTTTTTATTTTGCGGTAGCCCCTCAGATGACTACACATCGTCCTATCACTAATCCGTTCCTGATGGCAGGTGCCAGCTAAATGCTAAGAGTTGGGCGAGAGGTGTAATGATGACGGATGTCTTATCCACAACGATTAGTGATAAAATGGCAACCAGGTTGGGGCCGCAGACTTCAGTTACTGCGGCGCTACCACGAAAATCGAAACCGAAGTTCGTATACATGCATCCCTGCATGTCACTCGAGTATTGTGAATGCAATGGAGATGGAAATAACCGAAAAGTTCGTGGTTATATCTTTGACGACGAAGGTGTGTCCCACTCCCACTCGTGCCTACGCTTTGTACAAAGCATAAACGAATACTTAATCAGGTGTAAGGCGCTTCATCTGCCTTCCAATGACGTATTATCTGTTCAGGGAGCGTCGCTGTGTTTGACAACTGTCAATACCATAGAAGTAGCGCGTAGATAGAAATATAGCTTCGCTCTCTGAAAAGATAATTAAGTTTTACTTACTTAATTATAGGATACTTTCTTTGCATCACTACTTGCTTTGGGGGTTGTTTGATAATTGTGTTTCTGGTGGTGAGTCCCTAAGGGTGGGTTGCAGCAAATCATCTGTAATCGTAAGAGGTGGTCGTTAAATATGAATGTATGGAAAGTTCGACAAGAGGCATAAAACTTAGTAGCCCTAACAAGTTCATTTTGCTATAAATTAAATTATAGAAAAACTTTGTATGATTAACGTTCTACCTACGCGCTCCATTTTCTTTATTTTATTTTTTAGCTACACAAGCTAGTTTCCGACCTGAATATGGCAGTATTGTGTATACAAAGTTTCACGTTATTTATTTATTTACTTTCATTAATATTCTATCATGTCGTTTTAAAATGAGAACCAAACTACGTTTGTATTGTGGTGTCGAGCATCCTGCACGTCTATCATGAGACGGCCTCGACATACTCTCGATTTTTCTCGCACTATACCTCTTGTTCTAAGTGGTCTAATACGAGAGCGACGGATAGTGCGAGTAAAATCGAGAGAGCTCGCGGGCTGTCTCTTGGTAGCCGTGCAGGCGACCCTTCAGATGATTACTGATATTGCATGCGACTGACCTAAACATAACCAAACTGTGCACTTCGATACCGGTATTCACGACGCGACGGATCCGTGATGGGTCGCGTCACGTTTTATTTAGTGAAGGCGAAGCTAAAAATAGCCCGTTCACTGTTCATACCCTTTACCCCAATGTAGCCTGCACGGTTCGGCAGGTCTCCCTGTTAGGGTATCTACACATATACCTTCTAAGTTCTGATATTTATTCTGAAAAGTTCAAAGGCTCTTTTGTCTGTGTAACTTTATTAGCGCCTTAGAAATGAGGACTGTTAATACTTGTACTAGGTGCTCGGAAGGCATTAAGGTGGTTCAACGATCATACAAAACGTGTTTTGACATTCGCAGGCTAACGGCGTGATATTTTAAGAAACTTATGTAATACACGTAAGGATGTTGTACAGTGAAGAGTAAAAAATATGGGGGCATATAACTTACTCATAAATATGTCCCATGGCTGTTATGGCAGCGGATTACGGTTTCGGTACGTATTTATGAGAGGATTATATCGATACATATTTTCGCACCCTACTGTACCCTAGTAAGAAAATTTCGCTTGACCAAAGTACATACAAAAACAAACTGAGCCGAGCCCAGCTCACTTTATATGACATTTTATTTAATAAATATGCTGGTAATTTTTTTTGCATTACTCTCGAGCACCTTATACCTATATCGAGTTGCGCTATGTGAAACTACTCTTTAGCTTTTTGAAAGAAGTTAATACTTGCACCAAATATTACAGGCTGCTTTGTGAGTTGAAAGAATAGCGAATTAGGCGTCCTCGTTCATATAAATAAGATTGTATTTTCTTTCTCTTATTGTATTTGACATGTAAACTCTGATGTAGTTAATTCTATTATGAATAATTTACTCATACTATTTTGAGTCCATGGATAGACTTGTAAAAGTGCCCTCGTGGCCTATTTGTAGTTTTTTTTTAACGGTCACATACTGGATTTCAAGTCAGTGGCGGTGAATGGGTAAAGAGCAATGTTTCAACTAAAATAAAAAACTTCGTGAACGTACGAAGGAGAGCTAATTCGCGATTTACAGTGTTCAAGTGCATTTAAACGCCGCCTTACATCATAGTACTGTAACAAAAAAGACAGGTCATTGCCCACAGGGGCTCGGATCGCCGCGTAAAAACTAGTTTCTAAAAACTCTGACGAATAGGCGAGAAGCGGTCGGTGATTAATGGATATTGCCATTTTTTTGTTAGATATAATGTCATTACATTGATAGGGACTTTTTCTGTACGGGATTCGGAGATAACATAGGCACTAGGCAGGCCCTAGCCAATTCGGCTAAACACAGCTCTCGCATAATTCCGAGGTGCAAATACACCCGGACGCACGTATTCTAGTACCGGAGTCTGTTGTTTATATGGTGAACTATATGGTGAATATTTATTGGCGGTAGCATGAAAAGCACAATCTATTTTAAATGTCTAGGTTATTATTTGAATCATGGTACGGTACACAATCATTTCCTTATATACCTCCGTTGAAGGGAACTTTCAGGGGAGTTGTAATATGGTAATTAACCGATGTACCCCCTTATTCACAAAACTTGAAATTCCTCAGTTAAATAAAATGTGTTTGTCCCTTTCTTACGAACACAAATGTCAAAATAACCGATATTAAGGCGAAACTACTTTTAACGGCAATTTAACTAAATGAGCGTTGATGAACATTTATGAATACGGCCATTAATGTTTGGCATAGTTGATGTATGTGTAAATAATTTGTTGTACACAAGACACAGGTAAAAATACAAACAAAATAGATTAAATCGGTTTAATTTGGTTTGATGTTACATAAATGCAAATCGCTTGTATCAGTGCAACCTGAAGTCTGTGAAATGCTAGAACTCAGGCTAGGCAGGCTTCTGATAAGACATTTATATCACCTACGTTGCATTTTCTTTTATTCTCGCCAGCACTTCCTTCCCATATATGTACGAATAGTCCCTTAGATGCCAATACCCCCCATTATTCCAATTCCGGACCAAGGACATGCAGCCTTGGTCAAGTATTGGTCATCTCTTTTTTTTTTTCTTTACAAATTATCTACCTATTAAATGCTCACGCGCCCTTGAAATTATTCGTTAATATTCAGCAGTTGAACCGAATAACCATTCAATAATATGCCGAATACTGAATAAATAGGGAACATTTGGCGCATCTGTGATACTTGCTATAACATGAAAAACTTGCACAAGGCTAATAATATAATAAACAAAATGGCTTAAAATATAAACGCATACCTATACATAAACATCTTATATCACAACATAGCATAAAACAAAGTCGCTTCCCGCTGTCTGTCCCCATGTATGCTTAGATCTTTAAAACTACGCAACGGATTCAGATGCGGTTTTTTTTAAATAGATAGAGTGATTGAAGAGGAAGGTTTATATGTATACCTACTGTCTACTATCTCTGGTGAGCGTGAGTGTTGAGGATAAAGAATATTTGTATTATATTGTATACATTGTATACCTCGGGCCTGGCCCGGCTTCGCACGGATTACCCGTTTTCCCGTAGGAATGAAGCATTTCCCCGCGGTAAAAAGTAGCCTATGTTCATCAGGGATAATGTCGGCTTCTAATGGTACATTACGTAACTAGGGCGGTGAATTCGTGAATGCCCCAGATTGCAGGTGTCGGTTCGGGCCATAAATTTGCACTCTGGGCCTTTACGAATTACCACCCGCGTTGAGTAAAAAATTTTACGTCTTCACCTGGCCACAATGCTAGTTTTCCCGTACGCGCAGCGTGCATTAAAACTCGCATTATGGCGTGTGACGTAAAGGATTTTTTCTAATCGGTCCTGTAGTTGAGAAGGAGCGGAGCCTATTCAATACAAACAAATTAATGTAGATATAGTACCCGTGCGAAGCCGGGGCGGGTCGCTAGTTAGAATATAAAACTGTAGGTTAAAAAAAGGCGGGCTAACAATAAAAATACCTACCCTTTATAATTGTAAATTGTAAAATTCACAATCTTATATAGTATTTGTTTGTTTACAGCGCTGTGGCAGGAACAAGAGGCGCCAGAGTACGACATCGACTCCGAAGACGAGCGGTGGCTGAAGCAGCAGAGACATCCGGAGCTCACAGGTATTATTTATACGTTTTATTAAATCACTATCACCATTATCACTAAAGCGGAGACTCATGGACGTGTGCATTCTTTCAATTCTCATCTACGGTGCACAAACTTGGTCTCTGAACTCATCTCAAAAGTCCAAACTCTGGGTTTGCCAACGAGCCATGGTGCGCAGCATATTAACACCACGCTGCGCTCCGAAACTCAAATAGTCGATGTAGCTCGGAAGTCGGCTAAGTTGAAGTGGGACTGGGCTGGTCATGTCTGTCGCATGCCGAGTGAACTGTGGGCCGAGATCGCCACTGAATGGCAGCCCGACAGCTCGAAACGGAGACGTGGCAGACCACGTCGGCGATACGGCGATGGAGAGACGAGCTAGACTCCTTTTTAAAAGAATGGCCAGAGACTGCTCAGAATCGGGAGCACTGGTAAAAGTGGGGGGAGGCCTTTGCCTAGCAGTGGGACACTACGGGCTCATAATAATAATATAATAATAATAATTTATTACATCATCTGAACCGAAATTTTCGTACGGAAATTGGCTTTACGCTTACGGAATAATTCTTGTAGCTATACTAATTGTCTCGTAGGTATCTCTCAATTACATACTGCCAGTTCCTTGTACTATTCATATCTTCATATGTTAGTCACATAAGGTGTGTGCACTGTATATTACTGTCCAGGTTCTCGCCTATCGGCCAAGCAACCTCGGATTACCTCCATCTCTATACTGCCTCTTGTCAACTTTATATCTACAAAGGGAAGGTCTCATCTATGTCATACTAGCATCGGTCAGTCGTTAATCGTTATGTCTCGTGTCAACGTTTATCGTCCTTTAAAGTCTCGTTTTATCCTAGTGGTACATTGCTATCCACATATTACGTCTTTGTGTCACCACACTGGGTCTACACTCCTGCTCAGGCTACGTGTAGCAAGTTCTTATCATTATATTACAGTGGTATCATATAAATACCACTCTGAAGGACAATCTCGAATATATGCATGTTAAGGATCATAATTATGGCGTTACAATATCTCTAAATAGAACGAATATGGTACTATGATTCTAAGACACTTAGCTTTCTTAGGTAGCGCCTGCGCAGCTCCCAGACCTTGATGATAAAACACTTAACTTAGTTTCACTGCACCAATGCCGCCGGTATTTCAATTATTCTTTCAATTCAACGGCATGGACATATACCAAGTCCTGTGACACTATATCACTATCTTGCCAGGCTAAATAATAATTAAGGCGATGATACACGCTCCAACCATGAGCTAAAGACATCGCGATATCATCAACTGTCACAATTCGCGACACTCCGAACCACCACAAAGAAGTCCAATCATCGCGAAGTGACTATTCGCGACAAGAGTGCCCACAGGTGCCACAACTCATGGGGCATCCAGTCGCTCTTCTCTACCGATAACCGTTGAAGTCTACGTCCAGTGTTTGGTTACTCACTCGTGAGGCACATCATTTGTCATACTGATTTCACTAAATTTTCGCATCACTTCACGCTTGAAAAATGTACTACTTCATTCCTCACCACCGCCTCGTTCCTCACTCGCTCGGTCACCTCGCGCTTCATTTATCCCTCAAACCTCAACGCCTCGCCTCTTCAGCTCCAGACTCGCCACTCGCGCCTAACTTTCCCTCCATCTACAATACAATATTGTATATAGTGGAGGAAGGGAAGTAATAATATTGAACATGAACGTAATTGGTGGTGTATTGTACACAACACTTGAAAAAAATCTTGTTTTTATTTCCGATAGATGTTAATATTACGTGGTACCTCACCTCATTTGAAGTGGGATATTGTACCACCTCATTTTTGTCCTACCCAACACTATCTGCGTCAAATACTGCTCTACAACATAATAGTAGCAATATAGGCGGGCTAAGGAATTACCACTAGAACGGAGTAGATTCTAGAAACTTGAAATTACAGATTTCACTTTGAAAGCAACAAATAACGAACTAAATACCACCCAACTCCGAATGGAATAGTTGTCAGTATCGGGTTAAACAATATTAGACATACTTAACAGTTTTAGAAAATACGTTACGGCAGGAATACCTTTTCCCTAATCTAATATATATCTCCCGCGGGAATGTTGGGACGATGAGATGGGAACATGATTGTAACTTATGTAGTTTACGAGTAATATAAGTTTTAACGTATACACTGGGGATTGTATAATGTCAGTCTCTATACAACCGTTCGGGTGAATTTAAGTTACCCACTACAAAACGGTTAAGTACATATTATTGTTGCATTTAGGGTGCGTGTCTGTGACTGTTAAAATCAGATTGATAAGGACGAGAAACTGTTTTTTTTTTTAAATGCAGTCACGTATCACTTAACTCAGTTAAAGAGATTAATCATTTATGATCTATTTCAGATTGGAAGAGTCCGGTGACAGCTGTCATTTTAGTACAGTTTACGCCATATTTGATGTTTAATGACATTAACTGTACGGAGATGACAGCTGTCACCGGACTCTTCCAATCTGAATTAGATTATAGGGTGGGTTGCGGCGGCTAACCGTCTGTTATCGTAAGTGGTGTTCGTTAAAATCTGAATGCATGGCAAGTTTGTAGATTTCCTTTGGAATGACACCTGCCGACGCCATATTTAACGTTGACCGTTCTGTAATCGTAAGTTGGTGCAACCCACCCTGAGGGTGCCTTTCCACCAGAGATGTGCTATGCTTGCTATGTTATGTTTTCATACATTTGAAACTTAACTGGGTGCTGGGGGAGAGTTGGGTGCTCCAAATATGTGCGAGTACCTCATCAAGAAACAAACATTGCGTTTGTATAGTTTGAAATACTAAACTGCACCCCAAGTTTATTTTTGTTTTAAGAATACGTTTAATGTGTCTCAATCACGCGACCGCCTGTAAATACGCTCTTGACGCACAATTGTATTTGTTCGACCGTGAAACTGAAACCGCCGATACTCCGATAATCAACAGCGCAATATTATTTTATTACGCGAGCTTATTACTTTATTGCTTTTATGTGCTGCGCAAAACTTTATTGACTGTTCTTAGTGACATTATGACCGCTTAACATTCCGAGGATTATATGAAGCGAAAATAAAACGAAACATAAATAATTTTAATAAGTATCAAGCTTTTTGTTCACATCATAGTACAGTCTATATCTACATTAAATACGAGTATGTAGTTTTCTAACTTTTTGACATTTGAGGGCAGTGTGTAATAAGATTGTCCACTCCTCAGACTCGGATAGTTGTTAGTTGGTTTGGTTTATAAAGTTCGGCAGTAGTTTTCGATTTCTATTATCGCTAATTAGTTATAGATAATGTTCATCCAGGTAGTACAATAAGTACGTACGATGAGACAAGAGGTGTGGTGCGGGGGTGGCGACTTACTGAAATTCTTTATGAAATATGTAAGTAAAGAATGTATGTTCTATATTAAAGTTTATTATATTTAAATTCCAGAGTTAATGTTCGAACAAATGATGGACAAACTAGAAAAGAGCTCCGGGCAGACGGTCGTCACGCTGAACGAGGCGAAGTTACTCCTCGAGAGGCACGACGACCTCGTCATCGCTGTCTACGACTACTGGCTCAACAAGCGGCTAAAGACTGTGAGTAACGCACAAACAAATACATGTTGGCGACGGTGGTGACGCTGCACGAGGCGAAGTCACTCCTCGAGAGGCACGACGACCACGTCATCGCTGTCTACGACTACTGGCTCAACAAGCGGCTAAAGACTGTGAGTAACGCACAAACAAATACATGTTGGCGACGGCGGTGACGCTGCACGAGGCGAAGTCACTCCTCGAGAGGCACGACGATCACGTCATCGCTGTCTACGACTACTGGCTCAACAAGCGGCTAAAGACTGTGAGTAACGCACAAACAAATACATGTTGGCGACGGTGGTGACGCTGCACGTGGCGAAGTCACTCCTCGAGAGGCACGACGACCACGTCATCGCTGTCTACGACTACTGGCTCAACAAGCGGCTAAAAGCTGTGAGTAACGCACAAACAAATACATGTTGGCGACGGTGGTGACGCTGCACGTGGCGAAGTCACTCCTCGAGAGGCACGACGACCACGTCATCGCTGTCTACGACTACTGGCTCAACAAGCGGCTAAAAGCTGTGAGTAACGCACAAACAAATACATGTTGGCGACGGTGGTGACGCTGCACGTGGCGAAGTCTCCTCGAGAGGCACGACGACCACGTCATCGCTGTCTACGACAACTGGCTCAACAAGCGGCTAAAGACTGTAAGTAACGCACAAACAAATACATGTTGGCGACGGTGGTGACGCTGCACGTGGCGAAGTCACTCCTCGAGAGGCACGACGACCACGTCATCGCTGTCTACGACTACTGGCTCAACAAGCGGCTAAAAACTGTGAGTAACGCACAAACAAATACATGTTGGCGACGGTGGTGACGCTGCACGTGGCGAAGTCTCCTCGAGAGGCACGACGACCACGTCATCGCTGTCTACGACAACTGGCTCAACAAGCGGCTAAAGACTGTAAGTAACGCACAAACAAATACATGTTGGCGACGGTGGTGACGCTGCACGTGGCGAAGTCACTCCTCGAGAGGCACGACGACCACGTCATCGCTGTCTACGACTACTGGCTCAACAAGCGGCTAAAAACTGTGAGTAACGCACAAACAAATACATGTTGGCGACGGTGGTGACGCTGCACGTGGCGAAGTCTCCTCGAGAGGCACGACGACCACGTCATCGCTGTCTACGACAACTGGCTCAACAAGCGGCTAAAGACTGTAAGTAACGCACAAACAAATACATGTTGGCGACGGTGGTGACGCTGCACGTGGCGAAGTCTCCTCGAGAGGCACGACGACCACGTCATCGCTGTCTACGACAACTGGCTCAACAAGCGGCTAAAGACTGTAAGTAACGCACAAACAAATACATGTTGGCGACGGTGGTGACGCTGCACGTGGCGAAGTCTCCTCGAGAGGCACGACGACCACGTCATCGCTGTCTACGACAACTGGCTCAACAAGCGGCTAAAGACTGTAAGTAACGCACAAACAAATACATGTTGGCGACGGTGGTGACGCTGCACGTGGCGAAGTCTCCTCGAGAGGCACGACGACCACGTCATCGCTGTCTACGACAACTGGCTCAACAAGCGGCTAAAGACTGTAAGTAACGCACAAACAAATACATGTTGGCGACGGTGGTGACGCTGCACGTGGCGAAGTCACTCCTCGAGAGGCACGACGACATCGTCATCGATGTCCTATAAACTAAATCTATTTTAGTAAAAATTCGTTGAATATCTTTGTCTGTATAGCTGTATCTAGAGGTCCTGGGTTCGAATCCAGGTAAGGCCATTTATTTGTGTGATGAGCACGTATATTTGCTCCTGAGTCGTGGAGGTTTTCTATGCATTTAAGTATGTTATTATTGCTAAGTTTAGGCCCTAAACTTCAGGGCTAGGTCGATTTGTGTAAGATTGTCAGCAAATATTTACTTATTTAATTTAATTATTAACTAAAACTCACACCATATAGTTTTCAAAAGAAAACGAATGATCATGAATCTACTTTGTCTGAGCCTTCAACATGCATTCTGATCCCTGATTCTGCCTTGATCCTAGCTAGACCCGGGGAACAAGTACAACATTTTACCCAGGGATTGTAACCGGTTCTTTTTTGTATGGGAACGTAACCGTAATTTTTTGGTTCTTTGTTAACTATTTCATTTCTTAATTCGGCAATCTAATAATACGCAGTCGTTAACCCAAAACACAACTGACTCCTACATATCAAGTATAAAATAGTTCCAGATATGTGATTATTTCGAGGTTATTGCAGAAAAACCAGTTACAATCCCCGAATTTTTACCAAAGACAACACTACTAGCACATCTAACAGATTGGTAGAAGTACTAAATTCTCAATGTCAAAAAGAATTGCTACGAGTTTATTAGTTAACCCTGTTCCAGCAACACCCTCTGATCCTGTCGGTGAAGACGGAGAGTCGGCCGGGCCAGTCGTCCAACAACCCCTACCTCGCGTTCCGACGTCGCACGGAGAAAATGCAGACTAGGAAAAACAGGTCAGTAAGAGACATCTATGGTCTTCCGAGTATATCAATTTGTTAACGCCTCAATAGGGGTGTAAAGAATTCTTTCTATGCCTAGGATAGGAGGAAGATATGCCTAGTGACGAAAATCCCATTCAGATATCTCAAAGAATTACGAAGGTACAGCCGTTTTAATATTGCTTGTTAGAGAGAGAAAACGCAAACAGTGTGTCGTCACATTATGGGATGCTGCCGGGGGGCCGCGTTGACGGCGGCTTAGCACACGTTGCCTACACGTGACGTTACAATCTTCCAGCGTCATGATTTCATATGATTTGCGTTTTGCGAAAAAGGGACAGAACATACCCCTTCTTAAAACTTTGCACACTTATAACTTCGTGATTATTTAACCTTTTGCGTTGATTTTTTTCACTATTTTGGAAGTTTTTTCTATGCATTGTATTCTCCATGGGCCTCCTGCCTTATGCATCGCCTCGTGCATCTGCACGCCTGCAAGGGTGCAGTGTTTTGGGTTCCACTGGTGGGCCTGTCTATATGCCATTTCCCGCCAGTTTATCGCTTGAAGATCGCGCAGCTCTGATTCGACCACGTAGTTCCAACGCAACTGGAAAGTCCCTACTGGCTGGCTCAGATACGCGTGTTCTGTGCCAGGATTTTTCTCCATCTCCTTTTGACTTGACTGAGCCAATGTCATGTCTTACTGCTCCGTTGGCTCAGCAATCACAAACGAATCTCACAGGAGAATGCGCCATTTTTCGCTGTTGTCCACTAGAATCCTCTAGCCTGATCCCCCAGGGGAAAAAATGCTGACCCTACAGCGCGCGAGCCAAGCGAGCGATGCGAGCGTGACGCGGTAGCGTCCGGCGAAGCGCCATAACCGAACATTTTTCCTAATTGAATATAAAATAATTGTCGCTAGCTTCCGCTGGGTGATCGACGTCAGGTGATTAACGTGTATAAAGTGCATTTTTCTATCCGGTAACTCTTGTTGCAGATTTGAATGTAAACTTTGACCGTCCCTAATTTGTCATTGCAGAAAAAACGACGAGAGCTCGTACGAGAAGATGCTGAAACTGCGGCGGGAGCTCACGCGGGCCCTGTCGCTGCTGGAGCTTGTCGCGCGGCGCGAGAAGGCGAAGCGGGAGCTGCTGCGGCTCACGGCCGCCATCGCCGACCGCCGGTACCACGCGGGCGACTTCACCGAGCCGCAGCCCAGGTACACGAGTGGCTCATATCATACAGCTATGGCGTAGGCAGGGTCATTACCAGATCGCGGATTTTTCACGGCAAAACAAAACACTATCGTAATCTAGCCAGTGCTAGAAACATTATTTTATCGATCTCGATAATTGTGTAGTTAAAACTCTAGTAGAAGAAAAAACGTCACCATTTTTATATTTGTCAATAACTATATTATAGTCAAACATGTCGAATTCAAAGCGTTATAAGAAATAAATAATATTAAGACGCAATTTATGTTTTATACGTAATGAAATGACATTTAAAGTCTTATGGATTAATAAGTGTCTATTATTGACTATATATTAATGTTATTATTTTCAATGAGGTGGTGTAGTCATTATCGCGACTCTTTAGTTGGCTCAAATACCTTATGGCGTTTTCGGAAGAAAATTACACTTCTAGTTTTTTTTTTTTCAATATGAAAAGGTTGTTTTGCACACTGTAAATTGTCAATAATGTAAAAATATATCGGCATGTTATTTTTATACCTATATACCTAATAATACTCGATATCGATAAATAATGTTTCTATCACTGGCTAGATAACGATAGTGTTTTGTTTTGCCGTGAAAAATCCTGGCTTTGGTCATTACCAACTGTTCAGAACGCCCTGAGGGGGTCGTTTGATGCCTCACGATTCGTGGGACCTATAATAGCCACTTGAAACCTAGTTTGACTTACGGAATGTGCCGGCGTTTTCCCTACAATGCAGTCAGTTACCTTCAGTAAGGTCAAGAGGTCGAGTCAGAGGCGTCTCCAGCCGATGTCGCGCACGGGTGCAATCATTACCGTAGCGCCCTCTAGCACTACCCTCCCCTAGCGCGCGCTAGCGCCCGAGTCGAGGCGAGTGGCGCTCGGCGCCCCCTAGGACCGTGCGCCCGGGTGCAACGCACACCCTGCACTATAGGTAAAGCTGCCCTGGGTCGAGTCAGTCAAGATCCTGGCTTCCGAAGTCCTCGTGGAGCCGAAACCCCATTCCCAACGCGGAGTCACAATCTGACACCAATTTCACTATTGGTGCTCGAGCGCACAAATCAAAGTTTCTGAACACTGGACTAGAGTTCCAAAAACAGAATTTACCACTTATTTCGTATTAACAATCGTGAAGATATGTGTAAACGAAACCACGTAAAAAAAACTTTTTTTTGTTGCCATATGAAAAAAAATTAGGGCCCGACCATCAACTATGTCAATGTAGTCGTCTAAATACTATGCTGACGTTCCATGAACGTTTATATGCGAAAACAAAACACTACCACGCGGGACTTGGCATACGTTAGGTTCTCGGTTCAGGTTTGTCATCGAATGAAGCATGAGGATATCAATAACTTGTGGTAGTACAAGAAAATTAATGGGGGGGGGGGGGGTCGAAGGTACCTTTTTTCAGATTTTCGTACATATCTCGAATATCTGTACGAAAAGCGTATGATAACTTCAGACAAAAGTTTCTACATAAAATTTCCTACAAAATTGGTCATAAAGATTTTTACTCTACGATCAATACTTTGGGAGCTACAGGATGTTAAAGTAAACAAAGAGATAAAAAAATGATGATTTAAGAAAACGTCGTTATTTCGTAGTTGTTCATCATAACTCTTATAATTACTTTAGATAAAAGTTTGTCCATAAAATTTCCTACAAAATTGGTCATATTTATTTTCACTCTACGATCGATACTTTAGGAGCTACAGGATGTTCAAGTTAAAAAAATAGTCGATTTAAGAAAACGTCATTTTTTCGTAGTTGTTCATCATAATTCATTTTGCGTTTAGGATAAGCAAGGTCAGTTACCTGCTTATCGAACATACAATTCCCATGTCGATCCATTGAGAATTTCTAAACAAAACAAACAAATAAAGCTGCAAGACCACTGATGCGTGCAGTTTTTGATGACCAAAAAAATAATTAAAAAATTAGAACTTCTTCTCTGGAGGACTTTCGTTTATCTGGACACGACAAGGTATAACTGTACCAATTTACAAAGCTACACGAATTATTTCCCCTAATTGCCCATATTCGGCTTAATTTTCTTGGATTATAGGTAAAATATCCGTCGAAGGTTACGTGATCTCATTATCACGCGGTGAGGATGAGGGTGACTGAAACTGGAATGTAGCGTTTATTATTTACCGACTTCAAACAAAAGGAGGAGGTTCTCAATTCGGATGTTTGTTTTTTTTTTTTTTTTCAATGTTTATTACCTCAGAACTCCGGCGTTGATGAGCCGATCCGAAATCTTTTTTTGTTTGTATGTGTATGCTTCCAGGTGGGTCCCATTTTTTTTCAGTTAGATGATGGGATCCATGAGGAATTGAGGGAACTCCTTAATGTTATTAAGCACGTGTGTAGTAATTTTGGTATTTTCTATTATAACTCGTGTATTTCCATCCAAAGATCATAAATTTGGTGGCGAGCAATTGATGATGAAGACCACAGATGACTTCACGAATTCCTCAATTGTGTACTTAAAAGTGCAAAAGTACGTCATAAGATTCCGTTGAAATAGGAACTAATGAAGTGCCATTGGTGATGATCTTGTGGAATCGACGGAAGTCCTCAAATATTATCGGCCCACATGCGGCGATTCGGTTTTTTTTTCTATACTAATCAACGCATTTGCTATCGGAAATCAGTTCATGTGGTAAATTGTTAAAAAAATGAGGATATATTCTCGTGGCTTGGCGGAGTACTAAATTGAAGTCGGTTAAAACTTTCTTTTTAAAGTAACTTATGTCGTATCGCAAGCGTTATACCGCGAAATTTCACGTTCACGACTAGCAGGAATATTAATGTGGGAGCATTGTGCGCCATTAGCGTATCCATTCATTGGGGAGGTAGGACATACTGAGTCAGTGTCTTCGATTTAATGCATATCTACACTAGCGTAATGAGTAGGTGTGGTTGTACAGCGAGGCTAGCACAACTGACGTCTAGTCGCGACGAGAGTCGAGAATCTCTTCTTAATATTCACGGTGTAAAATACACTTTCCCGAAATGTGCACATTCCGCAAAATGTACACTTTCCTAATTTGCAAACTTTCCCGAAATGTGAACTTTTACAAACAGTGCATTTTTCCAAAACGCACGCTTTCCCAAAATTTACACTTTCCCATATAGGGCACTTTTTGAAAAGGTCCACCATACGCTTATAGTTTCGGTCTTTCTGTCCGTCTGTTTGCATTTGCACTATTCTAAAGAAACCCTTAGTACTAAACAGGGACACCCCTACCCCTAAACTGTACTTTCGGGGAAAATATATATTCTGCGAAAGTGCACATTCTGGGAAAGTGCATCTATTGACAAAGTGTACATATTGGGAAGTGCAGTTTTAGACTTTTAGAGACATTAATATGTACCAAAATCTTTATCCGCTGAAATAAGAGCTATGGGACATATTTATGAGTGAGTTGTATGCACCCATATTTTAACACTTGACTGTACTTTCCGGGAAGATGATCATTCCAAAAAATGCACTTTTACAGAAAGTGCACATTTCGGGAAAGTGTGTTTTACGAGCCCAATCCCTTGGTGCGAGTGAGACGGGAGACGCTCAGTCGCGACACAGCAGCGAGTAGTGGTCGACGTACTGACGCGCCCATAGATATATATATTATTTCGTTAAGATAGGCCCAACGTAATTCGTCCAATGCGGTGGCCCGACACAGACAATTGACAACATTTCATTTTTTTAAGTGGTCCATTATATGATTTCGTTCGATAGAAAATTAAATATGAAGGTATACATGTTTTTTTATTTCTCCCCAAAATGTTTATTTTCATTCATAAATTTCGAAATTAAAAGTAGTGAATTCCAATAGTAAGTCGTAAGTAAAATATGACGTCATTATTGTCTCTCTATGGCACCTGTCCACATCTTTCACTAACAGACGTAGGAATGACGTCACGCACGGGGTATACCGCGTTTTGCTGATTTTAGTGATTTTTTCCGACACGAGTAAGAATTAAAATGGGAAAACCACTTTATTACGTCCAGATAAGATAATTACCGAAATGGTTTTCGATTTAGGCATCATTACATATTTTGAAATGTTGTCAATTGCGGACCACCGCGCCATAGTCGTCAGCTATCACAGTGTGTCACTGTATGTCAAACGAATATAGTTCGGGCAGGCGTATGTTTAGTTTGGATATGATTGGAGCCGTTGTTGTCCGCAGGCCGGTCCCGGCGGGCGCGGCGCTGGCGCCCGCGTTCCGGCGCGACTACCCGCCGCGCGCGCCCGCACACGCGCACGCGCACGCGCACGCACACGCGCACGCGCACGCGCACGCACACGCACACGTGCCCGACCAGCCCAGACAGGTACACACTAACACACACACACACACACACACACACACACACACACACACACACACCATGCCGGGGCACATCTACACTTACACTGCTTTACGATTGTATTGACACGAACGTTCATTATCACAGTACATTTAATGTGTTATCAACAAAACTACCGCTCTCAGCTCACGTTACGCGACCGGTCTCAGGTAGCGATATAAAGGTTTCTTCAATTAGTTGTTTATATTTATAACTAACCTTTCTACTGATCCTAAAAATAAAGAATCATGTGCATTATTTGTACTTAAATAGGTCCTGCCTAAAAGAATTATCAAAATAGTCGCAAACTGCCACACTATTAGGTGATCGCTAACCAACCCAAAAACCCTACGAACACTTAAAGTAACGGAGACAATCTGCAGCAACTTGATTGATAATTGTGACGAACACCGATGAATATTCTCAGTCAAATCGAATGCTCAGTAAACTTATCTACTACGCTTAACCTAACACCTAAAAAAGTCATATCTGGTGACTCTCTCCGCCAGCCAATCCAATTCTAAGCTGCATGAACACGAAAACATCCATAATTTAGGTGTCATCACAGTACAATGTATAACCAAAAACGTCAACAATCATGAACATTATTATATCGTCACATAGCCGCGACTCACTATAAGGGTGAATAAGCACTAGAAACGTGTAGATGTGTTTACAATTAATACAGCTCGGTGTCGAATATATGAAAAGACGTCTTCGTATATGTTTGACGGGATATTCATCCTACTGAGGTACTTAGACATACACCAAACCAGATAGGGGACATCCTAACTTAATGAACGTTCGTGCCACACAACATCTGTGCGATTTATTTCTTAATGAACGTACGGAATCGCCTCGGTATGTTTAATTGAAAATTGTATGAATAGAACACGACATTGTATAAATTCGGTGTTGTGCAACTTCCTAAAATATTTTATAAATGACCCTATTGAGAGTCCCACAGCTGGGCAAAGTTTATTGATTATTTCAATTAACCATACCAAAAAGTCAAAGGAAATAAAATTCCTTATAAAGTTAATCCAATATCAAAACAATGGTAAACTTAAATTAAAGAAACAAATAGATTATAACCTCCAGTATTCCCAAAATACAAACAGCAAAATAGTGAAATGTAAATCTTCAACGAAAGAATATTAGGGGTTATATAAAATGATAAGACAACCGAAAACCAAAAACGGACTCAGGTTACTTCTCGTTCTGGGTTGCATTCCCAGGCAGATACATACATACATTCACGCCCATGTTCCCAGAAGCGGTAGGCAGAGCACATTCAATTAAATGTTCAGTGCCACTTAAAATTGTAGGTTCAAAGACGGAGAAATTATATTAGAAAAAGACTGATAGATAATAACTTTTGCAAGGCGAATAATATTTATTTTCCTAAAAATTTACTCCATGCTGGTCATGATCCTCTACCTACACTAAGCTTATCAACACATATGTACAAATGTCGTAACATATATTCAAATGATATAAAAATACAATATGTCAAAAAATTACAAAAAAGGGTTAATAATAAATTATTAACTTAGCCAAGAAGCCCGCCCCGCCTATATATTAATATACAAATTGATTACAAAAGTATTTGGCAGCATATTTCAATGGGATTAAGTACATAGGCATATATTTCTTAAAAATACAGTGTACTAATGCTAAACCAACTGGGCCAGTAGCGTAAGAAAGTGATGGAGTATGTGTTATTTTCTACTGCCACTATTAGCTGGCTAGACTAGCCTTTTTTTTTCACGATGAATTTCTTAGTTCATACTAATATTATAAAAGAAATAATGTTTGTGAGTTTGTATGTAGGGGTACCCTTCTTTCACTAGTATATGGATTGGACCTTTTGGGGCTATATTTAATCACGCGAGCGTCACGCGGGCAGAGTTGTATCTTATTAGATACTCTGCCCGCACAGAATAGCCCGCCCGAATAGCTGCACAACGTAGAAGTAACCTGAGCTAACATGACGTTTGAGCACCGTATTATGGAGATAATTGGTTGTCGTTGCAGCGAGAAAAGCGTCCGTACAAGAGACGGAAACACAGACACGCGGCCGTCTCCGCGCAGGGGCTGCGAGGTGAGTTGGACTCGGCTCGGGTTGTTCGGGCGCCGTGCTGCGGGACGCTGCGGGTGCCGCACAGGCCGCACGACTGTTGTCGCCGTTGTCTCTAACAGCGGCCGCATAGCACGGCCACCAGCGGCCGCCACTAGCCGCGGTGACGAGCCCGGACGTTAAGTGTCCGCCACTAGTAGCTTGTGGCGATGGCGAGGACGCGGCCACCCAAAGGCTCGGTGCCCCGATGCTTTAAAGGGTTTTTCATTAAGAGCGCTCGAACTTGAAATGCAACAGAACAACCTGTGTATCTGATATTGCAACATTTTTTATATTATTTGAAAGTACATTCGATATCATTATTTATGAAATATAATCTCAGCCAAATGGCCGTTGCGACCTCTAGGGTGTATCCTGGTGGACTAATTTTGGGCGACATTTTCGCGTAAATGGGGCTCTATTTCGAGAAGAACGCGGGTAACGTTGGCCTCCAGAGCAGCAATTGTCTGTGGTTTGTCCGCATAGACAAGCGAGTTGTCGTAGCCCCGCGGAAAGTAGTCGAGCGGTGTTAAGGTCACACAATCTCGGGGGGCCAGTTGATGTTGCCACCACACGATATGACGAACCCTCGAACTTCTCATATCAATAAATTTAATTTGTTGTGTGTGTGTGTGCGTTCCATCAAGAAATGTCACGATTTAATTATATATTCCCGCCAAATTTGACAGCTATTGCTTTTCCAAGATCGCCGTTATACGCTGACAAAGTTCGAGCGTGTCTAATGAAAAACCCTATACAACAAGTATAAAAGAACTCGTTGGCAACTTGTGGCGGTCACTAGTTGCAATGTGTGTAACGTGGCGCCTTCCAATCTTTGTCTTCAGTCGTCGCGCCAGTGTGGCATCCGCCTATTTATTTATTCATATTTTGCAATAAATACAGCTTCTTCCACACATTATTATAGTGTTCAGTTAAATATAATCGTGTTAAGTATAATTTGAAATTCAAACAATGTTCATTGTCGCTTCAAAAGTCCCGAACAACCCTGAACTCCATCACATGTATGCATAGACCTAGGCAATGAGGTGACCCGGGACTTTTCTAGATACGGGGCGAAAGTATCCTAAGTTTATATCTTCCATAGTTTTTTTGCAGAATATTCAGTGCCTATTTCAATAATACGACGTCCTCTATTTTTGTAGCGATATATTTCTATCATTATGAGGAAAAGTCTGTGAGGTTGTAGCTTGGTAAGTTTGTATATAGGGGGAAACCACTGTTCGTCCTATTTCAAAAAATCTTTCGCCAATACATACAGGGTGTATCAAACATGGGGTGAAAACCGAGCAAGCGCATATAAGGTAGCGCATTGCAATTCAATCAATACGCTACCGAACATGCCTTTGATCGGTTCACAACCCATTTTGGATACACCCTGAAGAATAGACCCCATGGCCATAATTTGTACCGGCGATAAACAAAATCATGCTGCGTCGACGTGTCCGCAAAATGCATTGACGACCGGGAATTTGATGATATCTCTTTCACGCAGCATGTAATTTGTTTTGCTGATAGCCTAGCGAGTTCTAGTCGCGTGCAGAAAAGTGAACTAATTGACTAATATGCAGCTTCATTTAGTTTCGGCACACACAAAAATCTATGATGAAGAAGATACTATCAAACCGAGATGGGTTTGGGAATAGCAGTCATAATTGACTAGCATATTAATTGATTGAGTTGGTCCTATATAATATGGCTGTCTGTCACTCCCATACCAATCTCGGCTAAGTGCTTTCTCCTTTTATCTACGATGTCCCCGAGTCGCCATAGTCATAGTATATGCCGGACATTGCTTGTGTTTCGGTGGAAGTGTCTTGTTACTTAGGAACGCCCATCCATTAGTCGAACAATTTGACTGTCCGTATGTCAGTATTGTTTGATAATATGGTATATCATCCAGTTACACATATCTGTAATCAGATGAAAATAGCTATTCATTTAGGTCTCTGGTTATTTATTTTAATATTTTTAGCAGTTTTAATTCTGATCGAGATGGGTTTGAACGCAATTAAAATAGAAAAGCTCCATTGAAGTATTTTATGACTTATTAGAAACTATTGTCATTTTCATACGGTTTACAAACGTTAATTTACGTCCACTCAAGAGCAAAGAAAACGAAACGTTGCTTTGTTATCCTGTTAAAATTCCCGTTTTTATGCTCTTGAGTATAACATCAACGTCGGTATTTTATCTATACTTTCTTTCTTTTGATTAACCTATTTCCTGTTGTTTTTACACGTGCATTCGTTACGCGTAATTTTACAATACTCGTCACAAAACTAACCACTAAAGATTTGTTGATTTACCAGGATTCGCCTCTCTCCAAGTCTTAGAGGAAGGAGCAATATCAATCAATGCTCCAAATTTTTTTATCAAATTAGTACAATACGCGCCGCATATTTCTATGACGTTACTAGAAGTATTGCAGAGGTATCGCTTATGTGGCGCATTGTAGTATTTGAAGTCATGGAGTGGGGTGCGTCTTCATAAAATGAACAGATTTAGTTAATTCTTGTTCTGCGGCTGCTACACATGTGTCCCTCGTCCCCCAGAACCCTTGTACGCGTCCTCGTCCTCGGAGGAGGGCACGCGGCCCGAGCCCGCGCCGGCGCCCGACGACGGACCCTTCGCGTTTCGGCGGAAACCGGGCTGCTACTACGAGCTGGTGAGAACTAGACTATACCAAACCCAAACCCCCTAGTAAACCCTACAGACGTATTGTACACGTCTATCCAGATGGCCGAGAACCGATTGTCCTAGAACGTAAGTGGGCAAACTAATGACGTCAGGAGGATGCGACGAAGAAGAGGCAATACATACTGAAGAGAAATAAAACTGCCAGGCGATACGCGGGCTCCAGCCCCACTGTAGAGCCGTAACACGAGGAGACAGTGGTTGCCGTCTGCAAAATCAAAGCAATATCACTCTCTTTATACTATCACTACTCACTCTTTACACTATGCTATAGTATCACTAATTTGTACCTTAAATTGCAGCCAACATCGACACTCAGCGGCGACCCTGTGGACCCGGACAACAAGGATGGTCTCTTCGAGCACGAAATCGACGAAAGGCATAGGTAAGTACTAGTTTAGAAATAAATTGCTCGTACTTTGGTACTCTGGTTAAACCAAACAGTATAAATTTGAATTTAAATAGACTATTTCCATGGACAGCAAAGGTATTACAAAACATATCATCCTTCAAACAACCTTTACTTGTACTTTGGTGCTCTGGTTACACGAAATTGAATGCGTATGAAATCAAATATACCACTTGCAAGTGCACAGTCAACTTATTAAAAAGTATATTCATCCATCAATCAACCTTTGCTCGTACTTAGATGCTCTGGTTATACAAAAAGGCATACCTTTGAATTCAAATATACCATTTCCAGCGACAGCAAAGTTATTAGAAAGCATATTCATGACGACCGCTTTAGCCTAGTTGGTAGTGACCCTGCCTACGAAGCAAGAGGTCCTGGGTTCGAATCCCGGTAAGGGCAAAAATTTTCATGTGATGAGCATGAATATTTGTTTCTGAGTCATGGATATTTTCTATGTATTTAAGTATTTATATCTATTATATGTATCGTCGTCTAGTACCCATAACACAAGCCTTACTGAGCTTACTATGGGACTAAGTCGATTTGTGTAACATGTCCCCTTATATTTATTTATTTTATTTATTTATTTATTCATCGTTCAAGAACCTCTATTTGTACTTGGGTGCTCTGGTTAAACCAAATGACATGCGTTTGAATTCAAATATACCATTTCCAAGCACAGTCAAGTTATTGGAAAGTATTTTCATACATCGATCAACCTTTAGTTGGGTGCTCTGATTTACCCAAATGACATGCGGTTGAATTCAAATTACCATTTCCAGGGACATTAAAGTTATAAGTAACATATTCATCCATCAATGAACTTTTGCTCGTGCTTAGGTGCTCTGGTTAAACCAAATGGCATGCGTTTGAATTCAAATATACCATTTCCAAGGCACATTAAAGTTATTAGAAACATATTCATCCATCAATCAACCTTTTCTCGTGCTAAATCAAATGGTATTCAAATACACAATGGACCTTTTCTAGGCACAGAACTTTTCATACGTGTGTTTTGTACGTGAGTTGTAAATACTTGTTAGTAATATTGTATGTAGCGTTGGTCGACCCTCCAGAAGCAGAATTGATAACCTGTTTAAGGTAGCTTGAGTCCGCTAGATGCTGGTAGCTTAGGATTGGTAATTTTGGCACTGTTTGGTCTGTCCACCATTGTTAGTCTTTCGGCTGATATGATGATGTTGATGAATATGGTATGATGTTTGTTTGTTTGTTGCAGGTTTAATCTCACGTCCCTCTCGGAGCCGTACCGGCGCTGCGTGGGCTTCGCGCGGCTGCGGCGCGGGCGCGGCGGCCGCCTCGCGCTGGACCGCGTGCGCACCCCGCTCGATGCGCTGTGGCCTGAGCTGCCGCCGCCGCCGCACCGGACGGAGCTCGCTGAGGAGGTACCTCCCACCCTGACACTATACATTCTACTCTGCGGCGCTGGACCGCGTGCGCACCCCGCTCGATGCGCTGTGGCCTGAGCTGCCGCCGCCGCCGCACCGGACGGAGCTCGCTGAGGAGGTACTTCCCACCCTGACACTATACATTCTACTCTGCGGCGCTGGACCGCGTGCGCACCCCGCTCGATGCGCTGTGGCCTGAGCTGCCGCCGCCGCCGCCGCACCGGACGGAGCTCGCTGAGGAGGTACTTCCCACCCTGACACTATACATTCTACTCTGCGGCGCTGGACCGCGTGCGCACCCCGCTCGATGCGCTGTGGCCTGAGCTGCCGCCGCCGCCGCACCGGACGGAGCTCGCTGAGGAGGTACTTCCCACCCTGACACTATACATTCTACTCTGCGGCGCTGGACCGCGTGCGCACCCCGCTCGATGCGCTGTGGCCTGAGCTGCCGCCGCCGCCGCACCGGACGGAGCTCGCTGAGGAGGTACTTCCCACCCTGACACTATACATTCTACTCTGCGGCGCTGGACCGCGTGCGCACCCCGCTCGATGCGCTGTGGCCTGAGCTGCCGCCGCCGCCGCACCGGACGGAGCTCGCTGAGGAGGTACTTCCCACCCTGACACTATACATTCTACTCTGTGGCGCTGGACCGCGTGCGCACCCCGCTCGATGCGCTGTGGCCTGAGCTGCCGCCGCCGCCGCACCGGACGGAGCTCGCTGAGGAGGTACTTCCCACCCTGACACTATACATTCTACTCTGCGGCGCTGGACCGCGTGCGCACCCCGCTCGATGCGCTGTGGCCTGAGCTGCCGCCGCCGCCGCACCGGACGGAGCTCGCTGAGGAGGTACTTCCCACCCTGACACTATACATTCTACTCTGCGGCGCTGGACCGCGTGCGCACCCCGCTCGATGCGCTGTGGCCTGAGCTGCCGCCGCCGCCGCACCGGACGGAGCTCGCTGAGGAGGTACTTCCCACCCTGACACTATACATTCTACTCTGTGGCGCTGGACCGCGTGCGCACCCCGCTCGATGCGCTGTGGCCTGAGCTGCCGCCGCCGCCGCACCGGACGGAGCTCGCTGAGGAGGTACTTCCCACCCTGACACTATACATTCTACTCTGCGGCGCTGGACCGCGTGCGCACCCCGCTCGATGCGCTGTGGCCTGAGCTGCCGCCGCCGCCGCACCGGACGGAGCTCGCTGAGGAGGTACTTCCCACCCTGACACTATACATTCTACTCTGCGGCGCTGGACCGCGTGCGCACCCCGCTCGATGCGCTGTGGCCTGAGCTGCCGCCGCCGCCGCACCGGACGGAGCTCGCTGAGGAGGTACTTCCCACCCTGACACTATACATTCTACTCTGTGGCGCTGGACCGCGTGCGCACCCCGCTCGATGCGCTGTGGCCTGAGCTGCCGCCGCCGCCGCACCGGACGGAGCTCGCTGAGGAGGTACTTCCCACCCTGACACTATACATTCTACTCTGCGGCGCTGGACCGCGTGCGCACCCCGCTCGATGCGCTGTGGCCTGAGCTGCCGCCGCCGCCGCACCGGACGGAGCTCGCTGAGGAGGTACTTCCCACCCTGACACTATACATTCTACTCTGCGGCGCTGGACCGCGTGCGCACCCCGCTCGATGCGCTGTGGCCTGAGCTGCCGCCGCCGCCGCACCGGACGGAGCTCGCTGAGGAGGTACTTCCCACCCTGACACTATACATTCTACTCTAGTCCTGGGACCATTTCTTGGAATAAGCATTTATTCCTGACAACAACACCACATGGACAGATGACAGCATGTAACATCGATATATAAGTGCCATGAAACGATTTCATTTATCAATGGCCAGCGCGCTGATCCTCCGATTGTTCCACGGTCGGATCTGGATTTTGGACCATCTCCCCCATTACGTGGACGAGTGCCCGGGACTCCGCCATTTTATTAAGCATCCTAAATGCCAGATTACGGGCTTTACCAAAAGCTAGGATTCAAATATCAGTGTCCAGGCCCGCTAATAAGCCAAGGACGGTTTCATCCCGTTCGTTCATAAGGCTACAAGTAGAGCGCGCCAATTTGCCTAGACAAAGCGTTTCTTTAATGTGCCCAAAGCGCTTCTTTAATGTGCCCTCTGATCCTTCAGAGCACAATTGATGTTTTGCCTTAAGTCTAGTCAGTCAATTTGCCTTAGTAGTCTAATAGTATAAAGTCATGATCAATTACCGACTTCTTACTCTATAAAACATTCTCTCACCCACAGGTTGACCTCGAAACGAAGCCTCACAGAACACCAAAAGAGATCACCCGCGATTACCACGCGAGCGGTAAATACCCTTGGCGACACGCTTTCCGAAAGCACCTCGCCGCCAACCCCGAGCTCTGGATCAAAACGGACCCCGAGCCGGACCTCAAGGATCTCCCGGACCTCAAGGATCTCCCGGACCTCAAGGACCTCTCGGACCTCGACGTCAAGTGCAAAGACGATGTTAAAGTGGAACCTGTGGAAGTTAAAAGTGATATTAGTGTTAGGACTATGGACTCGGTGCGGGAGAACAAGCGCGCGTGGAGCAGTAGCGATGAAAGTGACGGCGGTTTGCATCCGGTCGAGAGGGAGTTCGAGAGGTTTATCGACGAGGTTAATAAGAAATGGTGAGTCTTTGTATTTTGTTGATTTTAATAAAATCTTGACCTTTTGAACAGTTTTTCAACGTTATACTCGTAATACGGCATCTTGGGCTTCTGTACTATCAAACCGTGTTCAGACTAAGACACTAGTCCCACCGCGAGCGAGTAAGCGATGAGCTATCGGCTATAAAAATGTACAAAAGATAAGCACTCCCATGTAAATAAAAGAGACACGGCGATGTTTAAAGTTACTCGCCCAGAGGTGAACTATCAATATCGCCGTGTCTCTTTTATTTGCCCGGGAGTGCTTATCTTTTGTTCGTTTTTATAGCCGATAGCTCATCGCTTACTCGCTCACGGTGGGACTAGTGCCTAAGATTGTAAGTGACAGTTTTGCCACATAAATATAGGTACATCAAAGTTTATATGAACTCACAGCTATTCCAATCGTAATCCACGTTTGATATTATGAGGAACAACATAAGTATTTTTTTTTTATATTCTTTTACCACGCTACCGTTATAAAAATAAATTACCTGCAAATAGGAGTGTAGACACTAAATAAAATAATCAATAATGTATTTTTTTCTCGAAAAAGGTTTAAAAAAAAAATCAATTGGAGAAATAAGAAACGAGAGAGATTAAATAAGTACGAAGTTATATTATAAGTGTCCAAAGTTTAAAGAAGGGTCAATGGGAAGGGTTCGGCCCCTTTTTCGCAAAAGGTAACTTCATATGAAACGACGACGTTCATAGTTAGTGACGTCATCGATCCCTCTGCGGTATCCTCGCAGTTTGTGACGTCACAAACTGTTTGCGTCTTCTCTCTCTCTCTAACAAGCAATATCAAAGCGGTTGTAGGTTCGTAATTCTTTGAGGTATCTGAATGGGATATTCTACACTAGGCATATTTTTTTGCCTTCTTTCTTTCTAATTAGTTATTTGTGTCACAAGGGAGCAAAATAGTATATTTACGGCGAGGGCGGTGTATTGAATCCTGAGCGTAGTGAGGGATACAAGTGTTTACGCCCGAGACGAAAATAATTTTGCTACCGAGTGACACATACTATTTTTCACACCGGCCATGAAGAAATTGGAAAAAGATATTTTTAAAATTAATAAGGAAGTTTTAACAAATTTTTGCGTAAATGCTACAATGCCAATGTATAAATTAAAAAAGTAGCTTGAACAGAAAAGTAGCGTTTTGATCCCTCTCGTCGTGGACCAAAACTTACTTTTCCGAATGAAAGGTGTGAAATAAGTATTTGTTATGTAAGGCTGCAAAGTTGTTGTTTGGCGCAAGTGCTTGTATTGAAAGCCGAGCTAGCGAAGGATTGTTAAATTACAATCCTGAGCATAGCGAGGCTTTCAAGGCACGAGACGCCAAACAATTTTGCTTCCGAGCGAAACACACAACTTTTCACCTCACCACCGCGAGGAAAATTGTAGGTAAGTAAATGTAATGGAAGTAATTTGGACCTTATACTCATTTTTAATAAAGGTTTGTTTACATCTTATCAAGATCTAGCATTTTATAATTATTAAATGTAACATAAATATTTTTGCATCTTTAAATAACCTCACGCTTACCTACACTAAAAAAGTCAAAGTATTTTTGGGTACTCACGGTTTAAACTAAGGCTCAAATACGCTTAATTCACTCTTTCCGCTAACTTAGCAGGCATCTAAATTCATACATGTATATCTTCTGCACTAAAATCTATAAATAACCACTATTTTGTTTTTAAGCAGTAACGCTGCTAAAGAAAATTATAATTTTTTTTTAAATGAAAGGAAAAATTGAAAAATTTAATGCTCCGGTTCGAATCCGGCTCGGAGCATTAAATTTTTCAATTTTTCCTTTCATTTAAAAAATTCACTATTTTGTGTTTATTTTGGTGTTACTGTCTGTGGCTTTAGAACAAAACAAAATTAAATGTATATGAGTTTTCTCTTAAATTAACTATCAAACGGTGCGTTCCAAATTCGGAAGAAGCGAAATTTTTGAAAAATAAAACGTCATTTTAATAGTTATTTACAATGCACTTGCTCTGAAAGTGCGCCTTTGCATGGGTCAACATGAACACGGGAAGCCCTCCATGCCGGCACGGCGCGGCGCGCCGGGGGGCGGCCGTGCGGGAATGGATGGAGGGACAAAATTCCCACACGCGTGCGAGAGTGAGATTTCATGACAATTCAAATTTCACCTTTTTTGTATAATTTTTAATTTGGCCCGAAATCCATTCCCGCACGGCCGCCCCCCGGCGCGCCGCGCCGTGCCGGCATGGAGGGCTTCCCGTGTTCATGTTGACCCATGTAAAGGCGCACTTTCAGAGCAAGTGCATTGTAATAGTTATTTATGATACAAGTGCGGAAAATTGGTAATTCCCAACGAGTGGCGATCACCAAAAACACGACCGTCAGGGAGTGTTTTTGATCGACACGAGTTGGGAATTACCTATCCGCACGTGTATCATACAAAATTTTACAATGCATCATGCGAGGACATTAAAAATTTGCCGGCATGGAGGGCTTCCCGTGTTCATGTTGACCCATGCAAAGGCGCACTTTCAGAGCAAGTGCATTGTAATAGTACATTATTGCAGCGGCCGGGAAGTAGCAATTCGTGGATAAGTTGGTTTGACAATAGAGACGAATCCACGAATTGCCGTTCCCGCCAAGGCAGATATAGTGCTTTTCTCCAAAAATGTAAGGAAATCAAATAATATTTACAATAATCTTAAAATAGCGAGTATGTAAATAACCTATCAAGTTCCCGCCCGACTTATTTTTAAAAAGTATGTATACGGCACGACTCATAGTGCCAGTTTCAATTGGCATACATACGAATTTTAAAATTATTAGAATCGGTTACAATTTTAAATGTTTTATCCAATTAAACGGGATTGCAATCTAAATGCATTTCAGTCCGTTGTGAGTTATATTTCGATAAATATTAATATTTCTTAATTGAAAACTATTTGAGAAATATTTAAAAACGTCACTTCGATCACTTTCAAAAGTACGAGTTTTGTCTATGACCATTAAAAAAAAGAAAACTTAAAGCAGGCTACAAACAGGCGTGATTTGTCACAGCAACTTGCAATCGTTCGAAAGAGACAGCCATACACTACTAACAAGTGTAACTATCGCAAGTTGTTGTGACAAATTGCAAGGTCTTCTTTAAACATACGAGCACTTGGCTGTTTGTAGTGATTTGTCTTAGTCAAAGTATATAGTTAAAAGGTAAAAAAGTATACAGTAAAGGAATTTCATACACTTTCCTGGCCGCTAAAACTGTACAGTAATGACTTTTAACTTTTTAAATCTGAGTTTGTCAGTAACGAGGAACTTCACGTACTATTTTTGCTACAGTAAGGCGAACATTTCCGAGCATATTGGAGAAAAATAATTTTGGAGACTGCCGGGGGGGTGCGTCGACGGCGGCGCCGAGCACGATGGGCACGGCACATTGCCGTCTTCTTAGTGACGTCACAATCTTCCAGCGTCACCGTTTCATATGAAGTTGCGTTTTGAGAAAAACGGACAGAACATACCCCTTCTTAAAACTTTGGACACTTATAAAACTTCGTGATTATTTAACATTTTGCGTTGATTCTTTACAGATTATGTTATTTAGTGTTTACACCCCTATCAAATGTACCAAGTGTATTCGGGAAAGTTGAATAGCGACGTGTTCCAGGTTACACTTCCGGCCAAGAACGCCTCCGCCCTCGCCGCCCCGCCTGCCCCCGGCGTCCCCCGGCGCAGTCCCGGTGGGCGCGGCCACGCCGCTCTGCGTGGAGCTGCGCGAGGACGCGCCCGGCCTGCAGCCCTTCACCACGGCGGACTTCACGCTCGCCGACCTCATGCCCGACCCGCCCGATCACCTGCACGCTGAACTAGGTATACTCACACTATATATCCATATTAACATTATAAATGGGTAAGTCTATGTGTGTGTTTGTTTGTCCGTCTTTCACGGCAAAACGGAGCGACGAATGGACGTGATTTTTTATGTGGAGATGGTTGAATGGATGGAGCGAAATCATCCCCTAAGGGGGTGAAATGGGGGGGTAAAAGGTAGTATGGAGCTGCGATATAAACGAGTTCCACGCGGACGGAGGCGCGGGTTGAAGGGATGGAGTGAAATCATCCCCTAAGGGGGTGAAATGGGGGGGTAAAAGGTAGTATGGAGCTGCGATATAAACGAGTTCCACGCGGACGGAGGCGCGGGCAGAGCCAGTTATACTATAGTTCAAATGATTTAAACTGAGCTCATGAATAAGCCTTTGTTTGCGTTCAGCGCGTGCCAATTTTGCAAGAAAAAGTTGATGTAGATGCATTATTTTCTGCTGAACGCTAACAAAGGTTATTCATGAGCTCAGTACAATGGCCATTCATGAGCTCAGTTTTAATAATTTAAACTATACTTACCTATACAAGTTTAGCGATTCGGAGGGCTATATCGGTTACCTTGGACGGAGAGAAACTCCCAACATAGCCCTCTCCGTAGCCCTCTGGGTGCCTGAGCCTTCTTATGAGGCCCATAGTAAGCGACCACGTTTCAGTGCCGTATGTCATCACTGGCAACACTGGTTAAAGACTCTCGAGACACTGCGAAGTGGCGCAGGCCCGGCCAATTTGGCACTCTTTGGGGGAGGCCTATGTCCAGCAGTGGACGTCTCTCGGCTGATATGATGATGATGACCTATACAAGGTTCTCTATCTAACAAACCAATGTACAATCGGCCATCGTGACCTATCATACAGGACGCAAGGAAGACATATTTCAATCGCACTTCAACGCGAGCCAACCCTTCTCAAGTCGACACCTTTAAGTGTTAACGACAACATAAGTTACTCTTCGTCTTTCAGAGATCGATTGGGTCTATTTTCCATCCCTGAGATAGCGTTTGATTGCAGGTTTAACGGATTCCCTTGACACGGTCCCCGGGCAGGGCTCCGCGGACTCGGATCCTTTTTTATGTGTCGGCCGGGGCCCTCGGGCGCGGGGCTCTCGGTTCGGCAGCAGCGCCGTGCGGCTCACGCACGACACAGAGACCTTCTACATGGATAAACATACCGTGCCGGTCAGTATGCGACACAACATTTATATCTATATGTATACAGGGTGTAGCAAAAATGGCTTGTGAACCGATCAAGGGCATGTTAGGTCGGCGGGGGTGAGCTATTTTTAGGTCATTAATGTCATATAGTTGTTTCTTGTAGATATTACTATGGATAAGGTGTATCTACAAAGAAATATTAAAAGAAGACTAAATTGAAATGATTAAATATGAAATGAAAATGCATTACAAAACGAGCTTAAATTCTAGTTGAAACTGTTTTCCCACTGAAGTGGAAAGCTGTGCAAAATAGATTAATCACATTCCGTAGATTCGTACAAATTTCATTTGTTTTGATGGCTACGTAAAGCTCGTAGCAGAAGGGCTGCCTAAATAAAATAATTTCATTTGTTAATAATTACACATGAGGCATTTAGGCACTAGTCCCACCGCGAGCGACTAAGCGATGAGCTATCGGCTATAAAAACGTACAAAAGATAGGCACTCCCGTGTAAATAAAAGAGACACGGCGATGTTTATAGTTACTCGCCCAGCGGTGAACTATCAATATCGCCGTGTCTCTTTTATTTGCACACTCACACTAACATCCCGCACCAGGTGTGGGTGTCACCTCGGCCGCCGAAGAAGGCGGAGGCTGCGCGGAGCGTGCCGGACCCCGTGCCCGCCTCGCGGCTCATCGTCGAGGAAGTCAACGAGGTGCCGCAGGTGAACACGAACACACCGCCGGACACACTGCCACACGTAAGGGCACACTCACACTAACATCCCGCACCAGGTGTGGGTGTCACCTCGGCCGCCGAAGAAGGCGGAGGCTGCGCGGAGCGTGCCGGACCCCGTGCCCGCCTCGCGGCTCATCGTCGAGGAAGTCAACGAGGTGCCGCAGGTGAACACGAACACACCGCCGGACACACTGCCACACGTAAGGGCACACTCACACTAACATCCCGCACCAGGTGTGGGTGTCACCTCGGCCGCCGAAGAAGGCGGAGGCTGCGCGGAGCGTGCCGGACCCCGTGCCCGCCTCATCGTCGAGGAGGTCAACGAGGTGCCGCAGGTGAACACGAACACACCGCCGGACACACTGCCACACGTAAGGGCACACTCACACTAACATCCCGCACCAGGTGTGGGTGTCACCTCGGCCGCCGAAGAAGGCGGAGGCTGCGCGGAGCGTGCCGGACCCCGTGCCCGCCTCGCGGCTCATCGTCGAGGAAGTCAACGAGGTGCCGCAGGTGAACACGAACACACCGCCGGACACACTGCCACACGTAAGGGCACACTCACACTAACATCCCGCACCAGGTGTGGGTGTCACCTCGGCCGCCGAAGAAGGCGGAGGCTGCGCGGAGCGTGCCGGACCCCGTGCCCGCCTCATCGTCGAGGAGGTCAACGAGGTGCCGCAGGTGAACACGAACACACCGCCGGACACACTGCCACACGTAAGGGCACACTCACACTAACATCCCGCACCAGGTGTGGGTGTCACCTCGGCCGCCGAAGAAGGCGGAGGCTGCGCGGAGCGTGCCGGACCCCGTGCCCGCCTCGCGGCTCATCGTCGAGGAGGTCAACGAGGTGCCGCAGGTGAACACGAACACACCGCCGGACACACTGCCACACGTAAGGGCACACTCACACTAACATCCCGCACCTTATGCTGAGCGCGTAAAACGCGTGCAATGCGATGGACTCTCGACTCGCTAGTTTTACGCGCGAGTCGAGATACTCTGGCGCCATTGGAGCGTTCAGTAGTATGCGCGAGTCCGTGGCGAGTGGACGTATTTGGTTGATAATGGAGGGCGATAAATACGATTCGGAATAATTTATTTGGCTAAGTCCCTCCCCTGTAGAAACGCGCGTAAAACGCGTCATCTGGACGCAGTATAAATTGAAGCGTGCGGATAGATGCGCGCGTAAAACATGTCATCTGAAAAGACTAATATAACAAGAAGGAAGCGTTCTGTGTTGTCTGCTCCCGAAGCAGACTATCATTTCGCGATAATTGTACACACACACAAACAAGAGTCCGGCAAGTTGAAACACGAGCCACCATACTGACCCGGCATCTCGTTCCAGATAAAAGTGGAAAAGAAGAAGAAAGAGGACACGATAGAGGAGGTGCAGCTGAGCCACGGCGTGCAGCTGAAGACGGTGCACACGCGGCACTCGCCGCTGAAGAAGCACATCATCACGGCCGCGCCCCGCCGCGCCGCGCACGAGCCGCCCGTCATCCGCGCCGTCGCCGTCACGGACACCTTGAAGGTCTGCTGTCCTCGCCCTCTCGCCCTCTCGCCCTCTCGCCCTCTCGCCCTCCCCTTCTCTATTTATCTGTCTCTCTTTCTATTTCTCTCTCTAATTCTGTCTCTCTCTATATCTGCCTCCCCTGGCCCTCTCTCTATTACCCTTCTTCTCTATTTCTCTGTCTCTCTCTATTTCCTCTCCCACTCTCACTCTAATTATTTCTCTCTCTCTAATTCTATGTCTCTCTCTATTTCTCTGTCTTCCTCCCCCTATCGCTCTCTCTCTCTCTCTCGCTCACTCTCTCTCTATTTCCTCTCCCCCTCTCTTTTTTTTGTCTCTCTCCACCTCTCTATTTCTTTCCCCCCTCCCTCTCTCTCTCTCTCTCTCTCTTTCTCGCTGTACCTCTCTGGTCGGTCCTTCATGTCTGAAGACCGTGGTCATGGTGGGATACAAGTCTGGAACGAATGAACTGTTATTTTCAGCATGAAGGCATTGGTGTAGATGTACATAAAAGTAATGTTTTTTTTTAATGGTGCAGGTGCGACTGCAGAACCACCTGCTATCTAGCCAGGCCGGCGCGGCGGGCGCGGTGCTCGTGCAGAACGGACCCTTCACCGCCGTGGCTTCGCAACCCAGTAAGTTTGCCTTGCTTTTTTAACCCACGACGCAAAAAGAGGGGTGTTATAAGTTCAATCTGTCTGTGGTATCGTAGCTCCCTAACGGATGGACCCTTGCTTGTAAATGGTGTTATTCCATGCCTGTATACAGAAGGACAATGGCCTAAATTGTTCCCACGGGAGTTATAGATTTTGGAGTAATGAGCTTTTGTGTGATCTGATTGGTTTAAGCAAATCTAGTTGGCCGCGCGGCACTAGAATTCTGCTCTGTAATTGGTTGAAAAAGATATAGTTGGCCACGCGCCGCAAGAATTCTACTGTACTGCTCTGTGATTGGTTGAAATATTAGTCCCCACTAACTTCAGACCAATATCTGTGCTCCCAACATTTAGCAAAATTTTTGAAAAATTAGTTTTGTCGCAATTAATAAAGCATTTTAGTATAAACAATGTGATGCATAACGTGCAATTTGGATTTTGGTTAAACACATTTTCGATGCCTGGGAGGAATCACAAGATGCTTTAGGTATCTTCTGTGATTTATCCAAGGCCTTCGACTGCGTTTGTCATGAAACATTGATCAGGAAACTCGACTACTATGGAGTCAGAGGATTAGCACTGAATTTACTAAAGTCATACTTACATGGTAGAATACAAAGGGTCGAAGTGAATGGACAGCGATCACGGGGGTCATTGGTCTCGATGGGTGTACCGCAGGGATCAATATTGGGGCCTTTCCTGTTCCTTATCTACATAAATGACTTGCCATATCTCGTAAAGACCCACCATGATATAGTATTATTTGCTGATGACACCTCACTTATTTTCAAACTTATAAGACAGCAAAAAGCTTGCAATGACGTAAACAATGCTATTTCTAAAGTAGTAAATTGGTTTAATATTAATAATTTATTGTTAAATGAGAAGAAGACTAAATGTATTAAATTTGTCACGAATCACGTTGAACACGAGCAAGGGAGTGTCTTTGTGAAAGATGAGGAATTGGAACTAGTTGATAGCACAGTTTTTCTTGGTTTAACGTTAGATTCTAAGCTTCAATGGGGTCCCCATATTGCTAATCTCTCGAATAGACAGAGTTCTGCAGCATTTGCAGTGAGTAAGATCCGTCAATTAACAGACGTGAAAACAGCTCGATTAGTATATTTTAGCTACTTCCATAGCATTATGTCATATGGTATTTTATTGTGGGGCAGTGCCTCGGACATTCATTCGATTTTTGTTCTGCAGAAACGGGCTATTCGGGCGATATATAGATTGAAACATAGAGACTCACTTAGGGATAAGTTTAAAAATATTAATATCATGATATTGCATTGTTAATATATCTATGAAAATATTATGTATGTACATAAAAACATTGTCAATTTTAGGAAAAACTGTGATATACATAATATTAATACTAGAAATAAGCATAAGCTCGCGGTGCCCACCATTCGGCTCCAAAAAATAAAAAAATCATTCATGGGTAATTGTGTAAGGTTTTATAGCAAACTTCCTGGAAACGTAACTGAGTTATCTATTAATAAATTCAAGAACTATGTGAAAAGTAAATTTATTTCGAAAGCTTATTATAGCGCACAAGACTACATGAATGATAAAACTTCTTGGGACTAATGTTGACTGGATTTATAATTTATTTATTCCTTTTGGAAAAATTTGACATTGTGTTTTTAATTAATTATTCTCGTCATCAATATAATGTGGTGTCGTTTCCCCCAGGCGTGGTGACGACGGCCGGCACGTCGTCTCCGCGCCGCGCGGCGCCGCTGGTCCCGCTGGGCGGCGTGCCGCGCGGCGTGGGCGTGGGCGTGGGCGTGGGCGTGGGCGTGGGCGGGCTGCAGCTGGGCGCGCCCGTGGTGGTGGGCGCCGTGGGCGTGGGCGTGGGCGCGCAGAACAAGCTCAAGGTGCTGCACGCGCACCCGCTCACGCACGAGCAACGCGCGCAGCTGCTGCAGGCGCGGGCGCACGGTAACTAACACGGACACGGACACACACACACCACATCACGAGACAAACTATATACATGCTCCTCATCGTCTTAAAGTGGGTTGCTCCGAACCGCCTGTAATCCTATATTTACTGGTTACCTAAAGGATCCCGGGGTCAGTAATGAAATCTGAATGCATGGAATGTTTGACTCTCGGGAGGCCTATGATATTTAGGATGATGATGATGATGGTGATGATGATGATGATGATGATGATGATAATGTCACCTCTCCCGGCAGTGGTGTCCCTGGCGACGCTGGAGGCGGCGTCCAGCAATACGGCGGCTATCCTGAAGGCGGCGCCGGGCTCCGTGGCGCAGTTCTTCGAGATCAAGGGCGGCCAGCTCGGCAAGGGCGGCCACCTGCTCAACGTGGTGCGCCCGCCGCCGCCCCAGGCCGCCGGCAAGCACCACCTCAAAGGTACCTTACACTCGGGACTACCTTCGAGATCAAGGGCGGCCAGCTCGGCAAGGGCGGCCACCTGCTCAACGTGGTGCGCCCGCCGCCGCCCCAGGCCGCCGGCAAGCACCACCTCAAAGGTACCTTACACTCGGGACTACCTTCGAGATCAAGGGCGGCCAGCTCGGCAAGGGCGGCCACCTGCTCAACGTGGTGCGCCCGCCGCCGCCCCAGGCCGCCGGCAAGCACCACCTCAAAGGTACCTTACACTCGGGACTACCTTCGAGATCAAGGGCGGCCAGCTCGGCAAGGGCGGCCACCTGCTCAACGTGGTGCGCCCGCCGCCGCCCCAGGCCGCCGGCAAGCACCACCTCAAAGGTACCTTACACTCGGGACTACCTTCGAGATCAAGGGCGGCCAGCTCGGCAAGGGCGGCCACCTGCTCAACGTGGTGCGCCCGCCGCCGCCCCAGGCCGCCGGCAAGCACCACCTCAAAGGTACCTTACACTCGGGACTACCTTCGAGATCAAGGGCGGCCAGCTCGGCAAGGGCGGCCACCTGCTCAACGTGGTGCGCCCGCCGCCGCCCCAGGCCGCCGGCAAGCACCACCTCAAAGGTACCTTACACTCGGGACTACCTTCGAGATCAAGGGCGGCCAGCTCGGCAAGGGCGGCCACCTGCTCAACGTGGTGCGCCCGCCGCCGCCCCAGGCCGCCGGCAAGCACCACCTCAAAGGTACCTTACACTCGGGACTACCTTCGAGATCAAGGGCGGCCAGCTCGGCAAGGGCGGCCACCTGCTCAACGTGGTGCGCCCGCCGCCGCCCCAGGCCGCCGGCAAGTACCACCTCAAAGGTACCTTACACTCGGGACTACCTTCGAGATCAAGGGCGGCCAGCTCGGCAAGGGCGGCCACCTGCTCAACGTGGTGCGCCCGCCGCCGCCCCAGGCCGCCGGCAAGCACCACCTCAAAGGTACCTTACACTCGGGACTACCTTCGAGATCAAGGGCGGCCAGCTCGGCAAGGGCGGCCACCTGCTCAACGTGGTGCGCCCGCCGCCGCCCCAGGCCGCCGGCAAGCACCACCTCAAAGGTACCTTACACTCGGGACTACCTTCGAGATCAAGGGCGGCCAGCTCGGCAAGGGCGGCCACCTGCTCAACGTGGTGCGCCCGCCGCCGCCCCAGGCCGCCGGCAAGCACCACCTCAAAGGTACCTTACACTCGGGACTACCTTCGAGATCAAGGGCGGCCAGCTCGGCAAGGGCGGCCACCTGCTCAACGTGGTGCGCCCGCCGCCGCCCCAGGCCGCCGGCAAGCACCACCTCAAAGGTACCTTACACTCGGGACTACCTTCGAGATCAAGGGCGGCCAGCTCGGCAAGGGCGGCCACCTGCTCAACGTGGTGCGCCCGCCGCCGCCCCAGGCCGCCGGCAAGCACCACCTCAAAGGTACCTTACACTCGGGACTACCTTCGAGATCAAGGGCGGCCAGCTCGGCAAGGGCGGCCACCTGCTCAACGTGGTGCGCCCGCCGCCGCCCCAGGCCGCCGGCAAGCACCACCTCAAAGGTACCTTACACTCGGGACTACCTTCGAGATCAAGGGCGGCCAGCTCGGCAAGGGCGGCCACCTGCTCAACGTGGTGCGCCCGCCGCCGCCCCAGGCCGCCGGCAAGCACCACCTCAAAGGTACCTTACACTCGGGACTACCTTCGAGATCAAGGGCGGCCAGCTCGGCAAGGGCGGCCACCTGCTCAACGTGGTGCGCCCGCCGCCGCCCCAGGCCGCCGGCAAGCACCACCTCAAAGGTACCTTACACTCGGGACTACCTTCGAGATCAAGGGCGGCCAGCTCGGCAAGGGCGGCCACCTGCTCAACGTGGTGCGCCCGCCGCCGCCCCAGGCCGCCGGCAAGCACCACCTCAAAGGTACCTTACACTCGGGACTACCTTCGAGATCAAGGGCGGCCAGCTCGGCAAGGGCGGCCACCTGCTCAACGTGGTGCGCCCGCCGCCGCCCCAGGCCGCCGGCAAGCACCACCTCAAAGGTACCTTACACTCGGGACTACCTTCGAGATCAAGGGCGGCCAGCTCGGCAAGGGCGGCCACCTGCTCAACGTGGTGCGCCCGCCGCCGCCCCAGGCCGCCGGCAAGCACCACCTCAAAGGTACCTTACACTCGGGACTACCTTCGAGATCAAGGGCGGCCAGCTCGGCAAGGGCGGCCACCTGCTCAACGTGGTGCGCCCGCCGCCGCCCCAGGCCGCCGGCAAGCACCACCTCAAAGGTACCTTACACTCGGGACTACCTTCGAGATCAAGGGCGGCCAGCTCGGCAAGGGCGGCCACCTGCTCAACGTGGTGCGCCCGCCGCCGCCCCAGGCCGCCGGCAAGCACCACCTCAAAGGTACCTTACACTCGGGACTACCTTCGAGATCAAGGGCGGCCAGCTCGGCAAGGGCGGCCACCTGCTCAACGTGGTGCGCCCGCCGCCGCCCCAGGCCGCCGGCAAGCACCACCTCAAAGGTACCTTACACTCGGGACTACCTTCGAGATCAAGGGCGGCCAGCTCGGCAAGGGCGGCCACCTGCTCAACGTGGTGCGCCCGCCGCCGCCCCAGGCCGCCGGCAAGCACCACCTCAAAGGTACCTTACACTCGGGACTACCTTCGAGATCAAGGGCGGCCAGCTCGGCAAGGGCGGCCACCTGCTCAACGTGGTGCGCCCGCCGCCGCCCCAGGCCGCCGGCAAGCACCACCTCAAAGGTACCTTACACTCGGGACTACCTTCGAGATCAAGGGCGGCCAGCTCGGCAAGGGCGGCCACCTGCTCAACGTGGTGCGCCCGCCGCCGCCCCAGGCCGCCGGCAAGCACCACCTCAAAGGTACCTTACACTCGGGACTACCTTCGAGATCAAGGGCGGCCAGCTCGGCAAGGGCGGCCACCTGCTCAACGTGGTGCGCCCGCCGCCGCCCCAGGCCGCCGGCAAGCACCACCTCAAAGGTACCTTACACTCGGGACTACCTTCGAGATCAAGGGCGGCCAGCTCGGCAAGGGCGGCCACCTGCTCAACGTGGTGCGCCCGCCGCCGCCCCAGGCCGCCGGCAAGCACCACCTCAAAGGTACCTTACACTCGGGACTACCTTCGAGATCAAGGGCGGCCAGCTCGGCAAGGGCGGCCACCTGCTCAACGTGGTGCGCCCGCCGCCGCCCCAGGCCGCCGGCAAGCACCACCTCAAAGGTACCTTACACTCGGGACCATCCTGCAGGCGGCGCCGGGCTCCGTGGCGCAGTTCTTCGAGATCAAGGGCCACCGCGGCCACCTGCTTAACTGCTGTCGTCGTATTTGCAGTTTTTCAAGGACTGCCTTCTGCAATCATAATTATAGTCCTTCCGCGTCATCATCAATTGTTCCTTCGATGCTGAGGATCATGACATCATGTCTTCTTCTTTTTACCAGACTTCTCAAAAGGCTCCATCACCCGCTTTATGTATGGCCTCGTGCAGGTGTAGTTGCAAGAGTGCCGTTATTTGTGTGCTCCATGTAGCGGGTGACCCGCTACATGGAGCCTCGGATGCCTCGTGGCTTCTGGCCCCCAGGCCTCTCTCTCTCTCTCTCTCTCTCTCTCTCTCTCTCTCCCTTCTCTGGCTCTTATCCCGTCATAATAATCCCTGTGTCTCAAGTATATTTGTACCCGGCAGGTGGCGTGGCAGCGGGCCAGCAGCGCGGGCGCGTGTCGCTCTCGCTGGACGGGCGGCAGCTGGTGCGCGCCGGCGCCGCGCTGCCGGCCGCGCGCGGCGCCGCGCCTCAACTCGTGCGCCACCAGATACAGCTCAAGCACCGCCGCGACCATCCCACCATCTCCATAGGTAAATACATCGGCAGGTGGCGTGGCAGCGGGCCAGCAGCGCGGGCGCGTGTCGCTCTCGCTGGACGGGCGGCAGCTGGTGCGCGCCGGCGCCGCGCTGCCGGCCGCGCGCGGCGCCGCGCCTCAACTCGTGCGCCACCAGATACAGCTCAAGCACCGCCGCGACCATCCCACCATCTCCATAGGTAAATACATCGGCAGGTGGCGTGGCAGCGGGCCAGCAGCGCGGGCGCGTGTCGCTCTCGCTGGACGGGCGGCAGCTGGTGCGCGCCGGCGCCGCGCTGCCGGCCGCGCGCGGCGCCGCGCCTCAACTCGTGCGCCACCAGATACAGCTCAAGCACCGCCGCGACCATCCCACCATCTCCATAGGTAAATACATCGGCAGGTGGCGTGGCAGCGGGCCAGCAGCGCGGGCGCGTGTCGCTCTCGCTGGACGGGCGGCAGCTGGTGCGCGCCGGCGCCGCGCTGCCGGCCGCGCGCGGCGCCGCGCCTCAACTCGTGCGCCACCAGATACAGCTCAAGCACCGCCGCGACCATCCCACCATCTCCATAGGTAAATACATCGGCAGGTGGCGTGGCAGCGGGCCAGCAGCGCGGGCGCGTGTCGCTCTCGCTGGACGGGCGGCAGCTGGTGCGCGCCGGCGCCGCGCTGCCGGCCGCGCGCGGCGCCGCGCCTCAACTCGTGCGCCACCAGATACAGCTCAAGCACCGCCGCGACCATCCCACCATCTCCATAGGTAAATACATCGGCAGGTGGCGTGGCAGCGGGCCAGCAGCGCGGGCGCGTGTCGCTCTCGCTGGACGGGCGGCAGCTGGTGCGCGCCGGCGCCGCGCTGCCGGCCGCGCGCGGCGCCGCGCCTCAACTCGTGCGCCACCAGATACAGCTCAAGCACCGCCGCGACCATCCCACCATCTCCATAGGTAAATACATCGGCAGGTGGCGTGGCAGCGGGCCAGCAGCGCGGGCGCGTGTCGCTCTCGCTGGACGGGCGGCAGCTGGTGCGCGCCGGCGCCGCGCTGCCGGCCGCGCGCGGCGCCGCGCCTCAACTCGTGCGCCACCAGATACAGCTCAAGCACCGCCGCGACCATCCCACCATCTCCATAGGTAAATACATCGGCAGGTGGCGTGGCAGCGGGCCAGCAGCGCGGGCGCGTGTCGCTCTCGCTGGACGGGCGGCAGCTGGTGCGCGCCGGCGCCGCGCTGCCGGCCGCGCGCGGCGCCGCGCCTCAACTCGTGCGCCACCAGATACAGCTCAAGCACCGCCGCGACCATCCCACCATCTCCATAGGTAAATACATCGGCAGGTGGCGTGGCAGCGGGCCAGCAGCGCGGGCGCGTGTCGCTCTCGCTGGACGGGCGGCAGCTGGTGCGCGCCGGCGCCGCGCTGCCGGCCGCGCGCGGCGCCGCGCCTCAACTCGTGCGCCACCAGATACAGCTCAAGCACCGCCGCGACCATCCCACCATCTCCATAGGTAAATACATCGGCAGGTGGCGTGGCAGCGGGCCAGCAGCGCGGGCGCGTGTCGCTCTCGCTGGACGGGCGGCAGCTGGTGCGCGCCGGCGCCGCGCTGCCGGCCGCGCGCGGCGCCGCGCCTCAACTCGTGCGCCACCAGATACAGCTCAAGCACCGCCGCGACCATCCCACCATCTCCATAGGTAAATACATCGGCAGGTGGCGTGGCAGCGGGCCAGCAGCGCGGGCGCGTGTCGCTCTCGCTGGACGGGCGGCAGCTGGTGCGCGCCGGCGCCGCGCTGCCGGCCGCGCGCGGCGCCGCGCCTCAACTCGTGCGCCACCAGATACAGCTCAAGCACCGCCGCGACCATCCCACCATCTCCATAGGTAAATACATCGGCAGGTGGCGTGGCAGCGGGCCAGCAGCGCGGGCGCGTGTCGCTCTCGCTGGACGGGCGGCAGCTGGTGCGCGCCGGCGCCGCGCTGCCGGCCGCGCGCGGCGCCGCGCCTCAACTCGTGCGCCACCAGATACAGCTCAAGCACCGCCGCGACCATCCCACCATCTCCATAGGTAAATACATCGGCAGGTGGCGTGGCAGCGGGCCAGCAGCGCGGGCGCGTGTCGCTCTCGCTGGACGGGCGGCAGCTGGTGCGCGCCGGCGCCGCGCTGCCGGCCGCGCGCGGCGCCGCGCCTCAACTCGTGCGCCACCAGATACAGCTCAAGCACCGCCGCGACCATCCCACCATCTCCATAGGTAAATACATCGGCAGGTGGCGTGGCAGCGGGCCAGCAGCGCGGGCGCGTGTCGCTCTCGCTGGACGGGCGGCAGCTGGTGCGCGCCGGCGCCGCGCTGCCGGCCGCGCGCGGCGCCGCGCCTCAACTCGTGCGCCACCAGATACAGCTCAAGCACCGCCGCGACCATCCCACCATCTCCATAGGTAAATACATCGGCAGGTGGCGTGGCAGCGGGCCAGCAGCGCGGGCGCGTGTCGCTCTCGCTGGACGGGCGGCAGCTGGTGCGCGCCGGCGCCGCGCTGCCGGCCGCGCGCGGCGCCGCGCCTCAACTCGTGCGCCACCAGATACAGCTCAAGCACCGCCGCGACCATCCCACCATCTCCATAGGTAAATACATCGGCAGGTGGCGTGGCAGCGGGCCAGCAGCGCGGGCGCGTGTCGCTCTCGCTGGACGGGCGGCAGCTGGTGCGCGCCGGCGCCGCGCTGCCGGCCGCGCGCGGCGCCGCGCCTCAACTCGTGCGCCACCAGATACAGCTCAAGCACCGCCGCGACCATCCCACCATCTCCATAGGTAAATACATCGGCAGGTGGCGTGGCAGCGGGCCAGCAGCGCGGGCGCGTGTCGCTCTCGCTGGACGGGCGGCAGCTGGTGCGCGCCGGCGCCGCGCTGCCGGCCGCGCGCGGCGCCGCGCCTCAACTCGTGCGCCACCAGATACAGCTCAAGCACCGCCGCGACCATCCCACCATCTCCATAGGTAAATACATCGGCAGGTGGCGTGGCAGCGGGCCAGCAGCGCGGGCGCGTGTCGCTCTCGCTGGACGGGCGGCAGCTGGTGCGCGCCGGCGCCGCGCTGCCGGCCGCGCGCGGCGCCGCGCCTCAACTCGTGCGCCACCAGATACAGCTCAAGCACCGCCGCGACCATCCCACCATCTCCATAGGTAAATACATCGGCAGGTGGCGTGGCAGCGGGCCAGCAGCGCGGGCGCGTGTCGCTCTCGCTGGACGGGCGGCAGCTGGTGCGCGCCGGCGCCGCGCTGCCGGCCGCGCGCGGCGCCGCGCCTCAACTCGTGCGCCACCAGATACAGCTCAAGCACCGCCGCGACCATCCCACCATCTCCATAGGTAAATACATCGGCAGGTGGCGTGGCAGCGGGCCAGCAGCGCGGGCGCGTGTCGCTCTCGCTGGACGGGCGGCAGCTGGTGCGCGCCGGCGCCGCGCTGCCGGCCGCGCGCGGCGCCGCGCCTCAACTCGTGCGCCACCAGATACAGCTCAAGCACCGCCGCGACCATCCCACCATCTCCATAGGTAAATACATCGGCAGGTGGCGTGGCAGCGGGCCAGCAGCGCGGGCGCGTGTCGCTCTCGCTGGACGGGCGGCAGCTGGTGCGCGCCGGCGCCGCGCTGCCGGCCGCGCGCGGCGCCGCGCCTCAACTCGTGCGCCACCAGATACAGCTCAAGCACCGCCGCGACCATCCCACCATCTCCATAGGTAAATACATCGGCAGGTGGCGTGGCAGCGGGCCAGCAGCGCGGGCGCGTGTCGCTCTCGCTGGACGGGCGGCAGCTGGTGCGCGCCGGCGCCGCGCTGCCGGCCGCGCGCGGCGCCGCGCCTCAACTCGTGCGCCACCAGATACAGCTCAAGCACCGCCGCGACCATCCCACCATCTCCATAGGTAAATACATCGGCAGGTGGCGTGGCAGCGGGCCAGCAGCGCGGGCGCGTGTCGCTCTCGCTGGACGGGCGGCAGCTGGTGCGCGCCGGCGCCGCGCTGCCGGCCGCGCGCGGCGCCGCGCCTCAACTCGTGCGCCACCAGATACAGCTCAAGCACCGCCGCGACCATCCCACCATCTCCATAGGTAAATACATCGGCAGGTGGCGTGGCAGCGGGCCAGCAGCGCGGGCGCGTGTCGCTCTCGCTGGACGGGCGGCAGCTGGTGCGCGCCGGCGCCGCGCTGCCGGCCGCGCGCGGCGCCGCGCCTCAACTCGTGCGCCACCAGATACAGCTCAAGCACCGCCGCGACCATCCCACCATCTCCATAGGTAAATACATCGGCAGGTGGCGTGGCAGCGGGCCAGCAGCGCGGGCGCGTGTCGCTCTCGCTGGACGGGCGGCAGCTGGTGCGCGCCGGCGCCGCGCTGCCGGCCGCGCGCGGCGCCGCGCCTCAACTCGTGCGCCACCAGATACAGCTCAAGCACCGCCGCGACCATCCCACCATCTCCATAGGTAAATACATCGGCAGGTGGCGTGGCAGCGGGCCAGCAGCGCGGGCGCGTGTCGCTCTCGCTGGACGGGCGGCAGCTGGTGCGCGCCGGCGCCGCGCTGCCGGCCGCGCGCGGCGCCGCGCCTCAACTCGTGCGCCACCAGATACAGCTCAAGCACCGCCGCGACCATCCCACCATCTCCATAGGTAAATACATCGGCAGGTGGCGTGGCAGCGGGCCAGCAGCGCGGGCGCGTGTCGCTCTCGCTGGACGGGCGGCAGCTGGTGCGCGCCGGCGCCGCGCTGCCGGCCGCGCGCGGCGCCGCGCCTCAACTCGTGCGCCACCAGATACAGCTCAAGCACCGCCGCGACCATCCCACCATCTCCATAGGTAAATACATCGGCAGGTGGCGTGGCAGCGGGCCAGCAGCGCGGGCGCGTGTCGCTCTCGCTGGACGGGCGGCAGCTGGTGCGCGCCGGCGCCGCGCTGCCGGCCGCGCGCGGCGCCGCGCCTCAACTCGTGCGCCACCAGATACAGCTCAAGCACCGCCGCGACCATCCCACCATCTCCATAGGTAAATACATCGGCAGGTGGCGTGGCAGCGGGCCAGCAGCGCGGGCGCGTGTCGCTCTCGCTGGACGGGCGGCAGCTGGTGCGCGCCGGCGCCGCGCTGCCGGCCGCGCGCGGCGCCGCGCCTCAACTCGTGCGCCACCAGATACAGCTCAAGCACCGCCGCGACCATCCCACCATCTCCATAGGTAAATACATCGGCAGGTGGCGTGGCAGCGGGCCAGCAGCGCGGGCGCGTGTCGCTCTCGCTGGACGGGCGGCAGCTGGTGCGCGCCGGCGCCGCGCTGCCGGCCGCGCGCGGCGCCGCGCCTCAACTCGTGCGCCACCAGATACAGCTCAAGCACCGCCGCGACCATCCCACCATCTCCATAGGTAAATACATCGGCAGGTGGCGTGGCAGCGGGCCAGCAGCGCGGGCGCGTGTCGCTCTCGCTGGACGGGCGGCAGCTGGTGCGCGCCGGCGCCGCGCTGCCGGCCGCGCGCGGCGCCGCGCCTCAACTCGTGCGCCACCAGATACAGCTCAAGCACCGCCGCGACCATCCCACCATCTCCATAGGTAAATACATCGGCAGGTGGCGTGGCAGCGGGCCAGCAGCGCGGGCGCGTGTCGCTCTCGCTGGACGGGCGGCAGCTGGTGCGCGCCGGCTTATACTTTAAATTAATTAAAATGAGCTCATGAATGGCAATTGTACTCAGCTCATGAATAGCGTTTGTTTGCGTTCAGCACGTGCGAATTTTGCAAGAAAAAGGTCAGCGCCATATAAAATGTGCATTGTATAATGAACTCTTATTATCTTATTCAATAGATTCAAAATGGACTAAAAGATCAAAAAAGACCGGGTTGCACTCCGGGAGTGCCCACAGAAGTGAAAGCTTGAATAATTTTCATTTTCCAAAAAAAATCCCTTCCTACCTCCTGCATGCCAATATATCTAATAACATCCTTATTAGTAGTGCGCTATAGTTCAACTTAACTCAGCAAAATTGATGAAGGAGACGATGAAATAAAATACCAAATTGTTTTTGCCATTGCCAAATATTTTTCAAAGCTTTATCTCTTTAGGAATAACGTCCAAGTTCTAACTATTCGAATTTACTCAATAGCAAAACGGTAAAGGACGCGTGTACAAAATTACAAAATTATTTGGAGAATATGCAATTGCAAAAAGTATTTAACATTTTTATACTCTTACGAACAGTGTTCAAATTTGAATGAAGTCGAATCGGCTAACAGCAAAATATAAGAGTTTGATAAAACAAAATGGAATTTGCATTTACGGAAAATGTGTTACGACCTTATACTGTTAACAATAAAGTACAAATTAGAACTATGTGCCCCTAGTCAAACCGCCGTTTTCCCCCCCGCCCGCAAGCCTCGTCCCGAATCTCACAATCTGACGTCACAAAAATCTGTCGAGAGATACCTTAAAATTTCATTTTCTATCGAACTTAATCATACAACGACCCACTTAAAAAAATTAAATGTTGTAAATTTTTACCCATTCCAAAAAGTGCGCGCCGCTAAAGAAATTTTCACTTCAAAAAAACCTGCTCCCAGCGACGCAGGTACAAGGCGCCATGTGTGGTGTTTTATCTCGTAGCTAATTTGGAATCTATGGTGAAAGATGGGGCTGAGAGGACAGATACTCTCTGTCCTCTTTTTTCATCGGGGTCAAGAAACATTAGAAAGCTAAGGGATTCAGATCGAAGGTCGTTGGCGTATGGGAGCCCCTTAACTTGCGTTATCGTTTCCGACTCGCAGGCACCGCTATATACTATGAGCGCTTCAGTGAGTAGTTGATGACGGTATACAGAAAAAACGGCAATAAAAGCTTGACAGTTTTTTTTTTATAAATATTTGGGGACAATCTTAACACAAATCGACCTAGTCCCAAACCTAAGCAAAGCTATGGGCAGACGAAGATATACACACTTATACAGGCTGGAAATAGATTTTGGGTCAGTGAGGGCAGCTACTAGATGTTGCTAGGCGAAAATGGTCTTAGGAGACGCTCCTTCGAATTCAAATCAATAAAGATTGGCGTTTACAGATTTTGGAAAAACTATACAGGGTGCGAGAAAATGGTCATTTTTGACAAAAAAAAAATTGATCCAATCGATCCCATTCCAGTGCAGGATCGAAAGCTTGTACGGGACCAAAAAGATATTTCCGGCTAGAAAAGCCATAAATCGAGAAAAACATTCCCCATACAATTTGTATGACAATGAAAAAAGGTTTTTTTTACATGTAATTTTTTTATGTCAATTGATTCCATTTCTATCCAGTATCAATAGTTTCCTTGGGGACAACTTTCGGTAATGTACAAAAAAGCCAGAAATAAAGAAAATGTTTTCATACATTTCCTATGGAGAAAAATTAAACCTTTATTCTCATTTATAAGTCACCCTAATTCGTCCTCCTATGCTGAATGGCTGTATGTACACGAAGAAAAATGAAAATAAAGTTTAGCGTAGGCAGATACTCCTGCTAATTATGTAACTAGAAGGTCTAATTGTACTCGCGTTATATTTATATTGGGATGTTAGATTAGTTTTCACATTTTCTCCATAGTAAATGTCTGAAAACAGTTTTCTTTAATTTCTGGCTTTTTTTTCAGCAGCAAATTGGGTAGTCGATAACCGGCGAAATGACCAGCTAGGCTTCATAGGTCGTCAATAGGCATGATGACACATTTTGAAGAACTGTTCTATAATGTTTAGAAACATTAATTATGTACAACGAATAAGATTTTTCAAGAGAATATAACAGTTAAGTAGGAAAAAAATGCATTTTAGTTTTTAAATTTCAAATTGGCGCTAAAACGCTTGTCAGTGTCATGGCGTCCCGAGTGACGTCACGTATGTATAAACAGAACGCAGACCTTTGACGTTTGCTACCTAGATCGCTCAATTGCTCATTGAATGAACATAAATTAAAAAGTTTACAAGTCTTGCGCGGCCGTGCGAACGAGAAAGCGGGACAATGACGTATGAAGATCTGACAGATAACATGGTTCTATCCCTGTCTTACTATTCGTTCAGTACGTAAGTTTTCTCTGTAATCTGTGGTAATGGCCGCTATGGGTATTTTTTTATACACGCGTGACGTCATGCGCTCTGATTGGTGTTTAACATATCATGGCGGGCGTCCGTATTTTTCAGTTTAATTTTATCAAAATAAATAATAATCCCTTACTTAATAAAAAAATATGAGCAATTTTCGAATTCTATGATTAAAAATGCACTAAGAAAATACCATATTTTAGTGATTTTCAATTACTTTCATCATGCCTATTCTTGAGAGAAACTTATTTTCCCACAGCCGCACCCACGAAAACGACTTCCATCCCGTCATCAGTGGTCGCCAACCTGCTGCAAAAGAACGTGTCTCTGGGCGCGCCGCGGCTCTCGCTCCCGCAAACGGCCGGTGTGCAGGCAATCGCCTTCTCCGCCGCGCAGCTCAAGGCGAGGCAGGCGAGGCTCGTGCCGGCGCGACCGGTGCCGCGGCCGTGAGTATACTCTTAACCCTTTGCCAGCCACAGTCGGCTGTGGACGACAGCTAAAAATCGTGCCATTGACGGCCACTATAATTTTCATACTAGCTCGCAACTTCTAATTTATCAGGTACACAGCGTTTTGTTTTGCACCCTGGCTGTCAAAAGGTTATTAATAATAAGGCTGTAGACTCAACACTCAGTTTCGAAAGAAAGAATGAGGCAAAAAAATGCAAAAAAAAATACCATTCAGGTCTCAAAGAATTGCGAAGACTGCTGTTTATCTCGTTCAATCTTATATATGTAAAACAGGTATAATACGTGTATGATTGTATTTGTCAGACAAACGTCAGTTTTGTTTTTTTCGAAAGTTACATGTATTTTATAGGAAAGATACAAAGTAAAGAAAGAAACAACATGAATCTTTCGCCATTTTCGAATGATCAGTCCTTTTGGATACTTTCAGTGGGCTTCGGCTCTAAGACGGTTAGAAAAACACGTTGTATATAATGGAGAGCGGATTTGCTCATGGCAAAAACCAAACGTCAATAGAGTTGGAACGTTGAATTTTATCGACTTTTTCACCTATCGATAGTTCAGTCACCTTTTACATTTCTGACTTTAACATTAACCTCTTTGATTAGCTAGTTTACCATTTGACCTCTTTGATTTGATTAAAAGTAAATTGCATGGCAGTTAAATGTCATTTCTGCCACTAGTTTTTTGCAACTAATTCACGTTTGTAAAAATGGTTAATCCAAAAAGAAAAACAATTAACAAATGGATAAAGAAGTATCCTTGTCTTACTTACAACGAAAACAACTCAACAATATACTGCTCTAAATGTAAGGTTCACTTAAAGCAATTAAAAAAATATTGCGTGGAAACTCACATAACGAGTAAAACACATTCACCTGAGTTTGAAGAGGTAAAGAACGATAATAGTTTTTATCTAGATTTGATAATATTTCTCATTTGTTGCAACATTCCATGGAAAAAAATTAATAATCCACATTTCCGGAATTTTTTTGAAAAATATATTTGTTGTTCTTGTTCATCGAAAAAACTGCCGGACGAATCGTTGTTGCGGAAAGTTTATCTAGATATTTTGTACAATCAGACGGTTGATAAAATTCGCGAAAAAATGGCAGGAAAATATATATGGTTAACAGTCGACGAAACAGTTAACATTAAAGGAAAATGTGTAGCAAATGTAATTATAAGAGAACTGGCCAAGAATACCTGTTGTAAATTTTACCTCATTGGATGTAAAATTCTTGACAAAGTCGATGCTAATTCAATGGCTGAATTAATCAAAAAACAACTTCAATTTCTTTGGCAAAATTCGTACAATCAGAATTTAAAGAATGTCCTTCTACTAAGTACTGACAGTGCCGCGTACATGTTGAAGGCTGGTAAAATTTTAAAAGGTGCATTTCCAAATTTACTGCACGTTACATGCCTTGCCCATGGTTTACATCGAGTCACAGAGCATTTGAGATCTCAACATAAAAACGTAGATTCGTTAATTGCCAATGTAAAAAAAATATTTTTAAAATCACCACAGAGAGTAAGGCTATTCAAACAAATATGTCCGTCAATAGCACTGCCCCCGAGACCCGTTATAAAAAGATGGGGTACATGGCTGAATGCAGTTCTATATTATGCACAACATTTCGACCATATTGCTGAAGTGATTTCACAGTTAAACCCAAGCGAGTCAGCGGCAATTAGAGAAGCAAAAAAAATACTTGAGGACAAACATTTGAAAAATGATTTAATTTGTATTAAAGACAAGTACAGCTGTTTATGTGACGCAATAGTAAAGTTACAAACATCTTATTTATCTTTGGTAGAATCATTTGACATTCTAGACCATGTGCGAACTATTATAGATTGGAGTGGATCCAACACAGTCAAACTAAAACTGGAAAAAGTACTGGACAGGATTCCTGATTATGACATCCTTCGTGACTACGCCGATTTAATAAAAACAAATAAATACGAAGATAGCGTAATTGAGTTCTATAAATATGCACCTGTTACATCATCTGAAGTAGAACGCTCCTTCTCTACGTATAAATGGATTTACGATGAAAAAAGAACCAGTATGCAGGCTGATAATATGGAAAAAATTATGACTATCATGTATTTTTACAGAGAAGACGAGGGAAACGTCATTAGCACAGACTTAGATTACGATACTGTTTTATACGATGAAAATTAGTTCACAGGTGATTTGAATCCTTAGGTTGTATTATAGAAACTTAGGTACTTAGTTTTGATAATGCAGTACTAAGTAGTTTTAAAAATTATCGTTTTACGTATATTGTCTTTTATTTAAATGTTATTCCGTAATGTTCATATGAAGTCTATTATTGTTTGCTTATGGATTTGAGGTTTAGTTTTGTTAATAAATAAATAAAGATACGCTACGTAAATATAATTTCAGTTAATTCGACAGTCGATAAAATTCAACGTTCCAACTCTATTGACGTTTGATTTTTGCCATGAGCAAATCCGCTCTCTGAATTTTATTTAATGTGTTATATTAGTTAATAAATAAAAAGTTTAATCTTAATTGGCAATTGTTTCTTTGATATCCAAAGCTTTCCCAGGGCATTAGCTACATTGCTGACCTTTATCGTTGTTTTTCTTTTAATTACTTTGTGTGACGAGGCGGTCCAGGCAAATAGCCGGGAGAAAGCAGTTGTTTCACAGTGGATATGACATTGTTGATGATATGTGTGTGTTGGTGCAGCGAGCTGGCGGAGGCGGTGGCGGCGGGCGTGGCGCCCGCGAGCGCGGCGGCCGCGACCGACGACGAGGACCCGCCCAACGGGTCCGTGCGGCGGCGCGCGCAGGACACGCTGCCCATGGAGGTACCTAACGACACACAACGACACAACCACACTCGCAATCATTCACTTCCTACCACCCAACACGACTGTCACAAGACGGTGGCGGCGGGCGTGGCGCCCGCGAGCGCGGCGGCCGCGACCGACGACGAGGACCCGCCCAACGGGTCCGTGCGGCGGCGCGCGCAGGACACGCTGCCCATGGAGGTACCTAACGACACACAACGACACAACCACACTCGCAATCATTCACTTCCTACCACCCAACACGACTGTCACAAGACGGTGGCGGCGGGCGTGGCGCCCGCGAGCGCGGCGGCCGCGACCGACGACGAGGACCCGCCCAACGGGTCCGTGCGGCGGCGCGCGCAGGACACGCTGCCCATGGAGGTACCTAACGACACACAACGACACAACCACACTCGCAATCATTCACTTCCTACCACCCAACACGACTGTCACAAGACGGTGGCGGCGGGCGTGGCGCCCGCGAGCGCGGCGGCCGCGACCGACGACGAGGACCCGCCCAACGGGTCCGTGCGGCGGCGCGCGCAGGACACGCTGCCCATGGAGGTACCTAACGACACACAACGACACAACCACACTCGCAATCATTCACTTCCTACCACCCAACACGACTGTCACAAGACGGTGGCGGCGGGCGTGGCGCCCGCGAGCGCGGCGGCCGCGACCGACGACGAGGACCCGCCCAACGGGTCCGTGCGGCGGCGCGCGCAGGACACGCTGCCCATGGAGGTACCTAACGACACACAACGACACAACCACACTCGCAATCATTCACTTCCTACCACCCAACACGACTGTCACAAGACGGTGGCGGCGGGCGTGGCGCCCGCGAGCGCGGCGGCCGCGACCGACGACGAGGACCCGCCCAACGGGTCCGTGCGGCGGCGCGCGCAGGACACGCTGCCCATGGAGGTACCTAACGACACACAACGACACAACCACACTCGCAATCATTCACTTCCTACCACCCAACACGACTGTCACAAGACGGTGGCGGCGGGCGTGGCGCCCGCGAGCGCGGCGGCCGCGACCGACGACGAGGACCCGCCCAACGGGTCCGTGCGGCGGCGCGCGCAGGACACGCTGCCCATGGAGGTACCTAACGACACACAACGACACAACCACACTCGCAATCATTCACTTCCTACCACCCAACACGACTGTCACAAGACGGTGGCGGCGGGCGTGGCGCCCGCGAGCGCGGCGGCCGCGACCGACGACGAGGACCCGCCCAACGTGTCCGTGCGGCGGCGCGCGCAGGACACGCTGCCCATGGAGGTACCTAACGACACACAACGACACAACCACACTCGCAATCATTCACTTCCTACCACCCAACACGACTGTCACAAGACGGTGGCGGCGGGCGTGGCGCCCGCGAGCGCGGCGGCCGCGACCGACGACGAGGACCCGCCCAACGGGTCCGTGCGGCGGCGCGCGCAGGACACGCTGCCCATGGAGGTACCTAACGACACACAACGACACAACCACACTCGCAATCATTCACTTCCTACCACCCAACACGACTGTCACAAGACGGTGGCGGCGGGCGTGGCGCCCGCGAGCGCGGCGGCCGCGACCGACGACGAGGACCCGCCCAACGGGTCCGTGCGGCGGCGCGCGCAGGACACGCTGCCCATGGAGGTACCTAACGACACACAACGACACAACCACACTCGCAATCATTCACTTCCTACCACCCAACACGACTGTCACAAGACGGTGGCGGCGGGCGTGGCGCCCGCGAGCGCGGCGGCCGCGACCGACGACGAGGACCCGCCCAACGGGTCCGTGCGGCGGCGCGCGCAGGACACGCTGCCCATGGAGGTACCTAACGACACACAACGACACAACCACACTCGCAATCATTCACTTCCTACCACCCAACACGACTGTCACAAGACGGTGGCGGCGGGCGTGGCGCCCGCGAGCGCGGCGGCCGCGACCGACGACGAGGACCCGCCCAACGGGTCCGTGCGGCGGCGCGCGCAGGACACGCTGCCCATGGAGGTACCTAACGACACACAACGACACAACCACACTCGCAATCATTCACTTCCTACCACCCAACACGACTGTCACAAGACGGTGGCGGCGGGCGTGGCGCCCGCGAGCGCGGCGGCCGCGACCGACGACGAGGACCCGCCCAACGGGTCCGTGCGGCGGCGCGCGCAGGACACGCTGCCCATGGAGGTACCTAACGACACACAACGACACAACCACACTCGCAATCATTCACTTCCTACCACCCAACACGACTGTCACAAGACGGTGGCGGCGGGCGTGGCGCCCGCGAGCGCGGCGGCCGCGACCGACGACGAGGACCCGCCCAACGTGTCCGTGCGGCGGCGCGCGCAGGACACGCTGCCCATGGAGGTACCTAACGACACACAACGACACAACCACACTCGCAATCATTCACTTCCTACCACCCAACACGACTGTCACAAGACGGTGGCGGCGGGCGTGGCGCCCGCGAGCGCGGCGGCCGCGACCGACGACGAGGACCCGCCCAACGGGTCCGTGCGGCGGCGCGCGCAGGACACGCTGCCCATGGAGGTACCTAACGACACACAACGACACAACCACACTCGCAATCATTCACTTCCTACCACCCAACACGACTGTCACAAGACGGTGGCGGCGGGCGTGGCGCCCGCGAGCGCGGCGGCCGCGACCGACGACGAGGACCCGCCCAACGGGTCCGTGCGGCGGCGCGCGCAGGACACGCTGCCCATGGAGGTACCTAACGACACACAACGACACAACCACACTCGCAATCATTCACTTCCTACCACCCAACACGACTGTCACAAGACGGTGGCGGCGGGCGTGGCGCCCGCGAGCGCGGCGGCCGCGACCGACGACGAGGACCCGCCCAACGGGTCCGTGCGGCGGCGCGCGCAGGACACGCTGCCCATGGAGGTACCTAACGACACACAACGACACAACCACACTCGCAATCATTCACTTCCTACCACCCAACACGACTGTCACAAGACGGTGGCGGCGGGCGTGGCGCCCGCGAGCGCGGCGGCCGCGACCGACGACGAGGACCCGCCCAACGGGTCCGTGCGGCGGCGCGCGCAGGACACGCTGCCCATGGAGGTACCTAACGACACACAACGACACAACCACACTCGCAATCATTCACTTCCTACCACCCAACACGACTGTCACAAGACGGTGGCGGCGGGCGTGGCGCCCGCGAGCGCGGCGGCCGCGACCGACGACGAGGACCCGCCCAACGTGTCCGTGCGGCGGCGCGCGCAGGACACGCTGCCCATGGAGGTACCTAACGACACACAACGACACAACCACACTCGCAATCATTCACTTCCTACCACCCAACACGACTGTCACAAGACGGTGGCGGCGGGCGTGGCGCCCGCGAGCGCGGCGGCCGCGACCGACGACGAGGACCCGCCCAACGTGTCCGTGCGGCGGCGCGCGCAGGACACGCTGCCCATGGAGGTACCTAACAACACACAACGACACAACCACACTCGCAATCATTCACTTCCTACCACCCAACACGACTGTCACAAGACGGTGGCGGCGGGCGTGGCGCCCGCGAGCGCGGCGGCCGCGACCGACGACGAGGACCCGCCCAACGGGTCCGTGCGGCGGCGCGCGCAGGACACGCTGCCCATGGAGGTACCTAACGACACACAACGACACAACCACACTCGCAATCATTCACTTCCTACCACCCAACACGACTGTCACAAGACGGTGGCGGCGGGCGTGGCGCCCGCGAGCGCGGCGGCCGCGACCGACGACGAGGACCCGCCCAACGGGTCCGTGCGGCGGCGCGCGCAGGACACGCTGCCCATGGAGGTACCTAACGACACACAACGACACAACCACACTCGCAATCATTCACTTCCTACCACCTAACACGACTGTCACAAGACGGTGGCGGCGGGCGTGGCGCCCGCGAGCGCGGCGGCCGCGACCGACGACGAGGACCCGCCCAACGGGTCCGTGCGGCGGCGCGCGCAGGACACGCTGCCCATGGAGGTACCTAACGACACACAACGACACAACCACACTCGCAATCATTCACTTCCTACCACCCAACACGACTGTCACAAGACGGTGGCGGCGGGCGTGGCGCCCGCGAGCGCGGCGGCCGCGACCGACGACGAGGACCCGCCCAACGTGTCCGTGCGGCGGCGCGCGCAGGACACGCTGCCCATGGAGGTACCTAACGACACACAACGACACAACCACACTCGCAATCATTCACTTCCTACCACCCAACACGACTGTCACAAGACGGTGGCGGCGGGCGTGGCGCCCGCGAGCGCGGCGGCCGCGACCGACGACGAGGACCCGCCCAACGTGTCCGTGCGGCGGCGCGCGCAGGACACGCTGCCCATGGAGGTACCTAACAACACACAACGACACAACCACACTCGCAATCATTCACTTCCTACCACCCAACACGACTGTCACAAGACGGTGGCGGCGGGCGTGGCGCCCGCGAGCGCGGCGGCCGCGACCGACGACGAGGACCCGCCCAACGGGTCCGTGCGGCGGCGCGCGCAGGACACGCTGCCCATGGAGGTACCTAACGACACACAACGACACAACCACACTCGCAATCATTCACTTCCTACCACCCAACACGACTGTCACAAGACGGTGGCGGCGGGCGTGGCGCCCGCGAGCGCGGCGGCCGCGACCGACGACGAGGACCCGCCCAACGGGTCCGTGCGGCGGCGCGCGCAGGACACGCTGCCCATGGAGGTACCTAACGACACACAACGACACAACCACACTCGCAATCATTCACTTCCTACCACCCAACACGACTGTCACAAGACGGTGGCGGCGGGCGTGGCGCCCGCGAGCGCGGCGGCCGCGACCGACGACGAGGACCCGCCCAACGGGTCCGTGCGGCGGCGCGCGCAGGACACGCTGCCCATGGAGGTACCTAACGACACACAACGACACAACCACACTCGCAATCATTCACTTCCTACCACCCAACACGACTGTCACAAGACGGTGGCGGCGGGCGTGGCGCCCGCGAGCGCGGCGGCCGCGACCGACGACGAGGACCCGCCCAACGGGTCCGTGCGGCGGCGCGCGCAGGACACGCTGCCCATGGAGGTACCTAACGACACACAACGACACAACCACACTCGCAATCATTCACTTCCTACCACCCAACACGACTGTCACAAGACGGTGGCGGCGGGCGTGGCGCCCGCGAGCGCGGCGGCCGCGACCGACGACGAGGACCCGCCCAACGTGTCCGTGCGGCGGCGCGCGCAGGACACGCTGCCCATGGAGGTACCTAACGACACACAACGACACAACCACACTCGCAATCATTCACTTCCTACCACCCAACACGACTGTCACAAGACGGTGGCGGCGGGCGTGGCGCCCGCGAGCGCGGCGGCCGCGACCGACGACGAGGACCCGCCCAACGTGTCCGTGCGGCGGCGCGCGCAGGACACGCTGCCCATGGAGGTACCTAACAACACACAACGACACAACCACACTCGCAATCATTCACTTCCTACCACCCAACACGACTGTCACAAGACGGTGGCGGCGGGCGTGGCGCCCGCGAGCGCGGCGGCCGCGACCGACGACGAGGACCCGCCCAACGGGTCCGTGCGGCGGCGCGCGCAGGACACGCTGCCCATGGAGGTACCTAACGACACACAACGACACAACCACACTCGCAATCATTCACTTCCTACCACCCAACACGACTGTCACAAGACGGTGGCGGCGGGCGTGGCGCCCGCGAGCGCGGCGGCCGCGACCGACGACGAGGACCCGCCCAACGGGTCCGTGCGGCGGCGCGCGCAGGACACGCTGCCCATGGAGGTACCTAACGACACACAACGACACAACCACACTCGCAATCATTCACTTCCTACCACCTAACACGACTGTCACAAGACGGTGGCGGCGGGCGTGGCGCCCGCGAGCGCGGCGGCCGCGACCGACGACGAGGACCCGCCCAACGGGTCCGTGCGGCGGCGCGCGCAGGACACGCTGCCCATGGAGGTACCTAACGACACACAACGACACAACCACACTCGCAATCATTCACTTCCTACCACCCAACACGACTGTCACAAGACGGTGGCGGCGGGCGTGGCGCCCGCGAGCGCGGCGGCCGCGACCGACGACGAGGACCCGCCCAACGTGTCCGTGCGGCGGCGCGCGCAGGACACGCTGCCCATGGAGGTACCTAACGACACACAACGACACAACCACACTCGCAATCATTCACTTCCTACCACCCAACACGACTGTCACAAGACGGTGGCGGCGGGCGTGGCGCCCGCGAGCGCGGCGGCCGCGACCGACGACGAGGACCCGCCCAACGTGTCCGTGCGGCGGCGCGCGCAGGACACGCTGCCCATGGAGGTACCTAACAACACACAACGACACAACCACACTCGCAATCATTCACTTCCTACCACCCAACACGACTGTCACAAGACGGTGGCGGCGGGCGTGGCGCCCGCGAGCGCGGCGGCCGCGACCGACGACGAGGACCCGCCCAACGGGTCCGTGCGGCGGCGCGCGCAGGACACGCTGCCCATGGAGGTACCTAACAACACACAACGACACAACCACACTCGCAATCATTCACTTCCTACCACCCAACACGACTGTCACAAGACGGTGGCGGCGGGCGTGGCGCCCGCGAGCGCGGCGGCCGCGACCGACGACGAGGACCCGCCCAACGGGTCCGTGCGGCGGCGCGCGCAGGACACGCTGCCCATGGAGGTACCTAACAACACACAACGACACAACCACACTCGCAATCATTCACTTCCTACCACCCAACACGACTGTCACAAGACGGTGGCGGCGGGCGTGACGCCCGCGAGCGCGGCGGCCGCGACCGACGACGAGGACCCGCCCAACGTGTCCGTGCGGCGGCGCGCGCAGGACACGCTGCCCATGGAGGTACCTAACAACACACAACGACACAACCACACTCGCAATCATTCACTTCCTACCACCCAACACGACTGTCACAAGACGGTGGCGGCGGGCGTGACGCCCGCGAGCGCGGCGGCCGCGACCGACGACGAGGACCCGCCCAACGTGTCCGTGCGGCGGCGCGCGCAGGACACGCTGCCCATGGAGGTACCTAACAACACACAACGACACAACCACACTCGCAATCATTCACTTCCTACCACCCAACACGACTGTCACAAGACGGTGGCGGCGGGCGTGGCGCCCGCGAGCGCGGCGGCCGCGACCGACGACGAGGACCCGCCCAACGGGTCCGTGCGGCGGCGCGCGCAGGACACGCTGCCCATGGAGGTACCTAACGACACACAACGACACAACCACACTCGCAATCATTCACTTCCTACCACCCAACACGACTGTCACAAGACGGTGGCGGCGGGCGTGGCGCCCGCGAGCGCGGCGGCCGCGACCGACGACGAGGACCCGCCCAACGGGTCCGTGCGGCGGCGCGCGCAGGACACGCTGCCCATGGAGGTACCTAACAACACACAACGACACAACCACACTCGCAATCATTCACTTCCTACCACCCAACACGACTGTCACAAGACGGTGGCGGCGGGCGTGGCGCCCGCGAGCGCGGCGGCCGCGACCGACGACGAGGACCCGCCCAACGGGTCCGTGCGGCGGCGCGCGCAGGACACGCTGCCCATGGAGGTACCTAACAACACACAACGACACAACCACACTCGCAATCATTCACTTCCTACCACCCAACACGACTGTCACAAGACGGTGGCGGCGGGCGTGGCGCCCGCGAGCGCGGCGGCCGCGACCGACGACGAGGACCCGCCCAACGGGTCCGTGCGGCGGCGCGCGCAGGACACGCTGCCCATGGAGGTACCTAACAACACACAACGACACAACCACACTCGCAATCATTCACTTCCTACCACCCAACACGACTGTCACAAGACGGTGGCGGCGGGCGTGGCGCCCGCGAGCGCGGCGGCCGCGACCGACGACGAGGACCCGCCCAACGTGTCCGTGCGGCGGCGCGCGCAGGACACGCTGCCCATGGAGGTACCTAACAACACACAACGACACAACCACACTCGCAATCATTCACTTCCTACCACCCAACACGACTGTCACAAGACGGTGGCGGCGGGCGTGGCGCCCGCGAGCGCGGCGGCCGCGACCGACGACGAGGACCCGCCCAACGGGTCCGTGCGGCGGCGCGCGCAGGACACGCTGCCCATGGAGGTACCTAACGACACACAACGACACAACCACACTCGCAATCATTCACTTCCTACCACCCAACACGACTGTCACAAGACGGTGGCGGCGGGCGTGGCGCCCGCGAGCGCGGCGGCCGCGACCGACGACGAGGACCCGCCCAACGGGTCCGTGCGGCGGCGCGCGCAGGACACGCTGCCCATGGAGGTACCTAACAACACACAACGACACAACCACACTCGCAATCATTCACTTCCTACCACCCAACACGACTGTCACAAGACGGTGACGGCGCGTGACCTCTCTCCATTTTTCTCGCACCATCCGGCTGTCTCTCTTATTAGAACACTTAAACTAAGAGGTATAGTGCGAGAAAAAGCGACAGTATGTCCCGGCCGCTCCATGATATACGGTGGCAAACAAGCGTGCCGCCTGATGGTATGCGGATACCGACGCCGTCCGACCTATAGACGCATGCAACTCCAAAGTAACATGGGCGTTTGCTGGCCCTTGATATGTTTGAGGTTTTGCCGTGTTGACAGCTGAAGGAACAAATGCCCTCGCTCTCAACACAACGCATCCTCGGGAGCTCTGGCGACCTTGCTCACCTCCAGGAACACAACACTACTACGGAGCATGTAGTAGTGTTATTATGGTTGTGGTCTTCTGCAAGGCGGAGGTACTTCCCCAGTTGGGCTGCTCCACATTCGAGCGGGATGACATCTCGCTGTGCCCTACCTCACCTGTACGCAATAGGACATTACGCACCTAGGGCGGTGAGTTCGGGAATGCTCCAGATCGCAGGTGTTTGTGGCCAGAACCGAAGGTGAGGGCCATAAATATGCGTTCTGGGGCTTTACAAATCACCGCCCGTGGTGCTTACTCAATTTTACGTCTTCTCCTGGGCGTGAAGTGACGCCACGCTGCGCCCGTGGGCGGTAAATCTCTCTTACCGCCCAGAGTGACGTAAATAGTAATAATAATTATTTATTGATAAAACATAATGTACATCAGTTTTACTATAGTCTCGGAGCTTACAATTAGAGGCAAATTACACGTGCCTGAGCTAGGGTACCCTGTGTTTAGGCAAAAAAGAACTAATAATTGTTATTCATATGCAAAATATAAAACAATATCATTCTTATTGACTAGTATAAATAATTAGGAAGTTATAACCTAGGCGGTTAATTATTCGTAACACACCCTTATTCTTACAGTAATACAGACGTGTACCGCCTAGTTGTTAGTGACCCTGCCTACGAAGCAAGCGGTCCCGGGTTCGAATCCCGGTAAGGGGACACAAATAAATATTTGTGTGATGAGCACGAATACTTGGTCCCGAGTCATGGATATTTTCTATATATTTAAGTATTTATTTATATATATATATATATATATATATATATAAGATGATTTCACTTTCGTTATGTTGAATTGGAATAAAGAATAACTTCATGTGTTGCTCTGTAAACAAAGATTTATTTTTAGGTTTACAAGTTTTAAGTTTAACCTACATTTTGTGTACCACTACTAACAATACCAACCTGTAAACAAAGAAACGACATTTAAAGTCTATTCCTGCTCCAATCACACACTTCTTTCCCAATAACAAATTAACAATTACAACGGCGGCGGCGATTATATCAATGCGGCAATTAAATCTGCATAACCTCACTTCCCAACTTTGATATAAGACATGACACTGACAAGTCAAACCAAAGTATTGCCACATTTAAAAAGTAAACGATATCGTTTATTTTTTTACATATATATATATAAGTATGTTTATCGTCGTCTAGTACCCATAGCACAAGCTTTACTTGGTTCGGGGCTAGGTCGATTTGTGTAAGATTGGCTCCTAATATTTATTTTATTTTTATTATTTACTTAGAAGCTACGGTAGTCTAGCGGTTCAGGCGGTCGTGGGAATCCGGGCTCGTACCAATGAGTTTTTCGGAACTTATCTACGGAATATCATTTCATATTTTACCGTTAGCTTTACGGTGAAGGAAATATATCGTGAGGAAACCTGCATACGTTCATGAAGTTCCTAACCCGTACTGGACTAGCGTGGGGACTACTGCTCGTTCCCTCTCATCCATTAGAGATGCCTTTGCCCAGCAGTGGGACGTATATAGGCTGATTTATTATTTACTAGCTTCTGCCCGCGACTCCGTCCGCATGGAACTCTTTTATATCGTAGCTCCATACAAACTTTTAACCCTCCAGTTCACCCCCTTGGATGAGTTCGGGGATTAAAACTATCCTATGTCACTCTCCATCCCCTCAACTATCTCCACTTAAAAAATCACGTCAATTCGTCGCTCCGTTTTGCCGTGAAAGACGGAGCGACAAACAAACAAAGACACGACACATACATTTTCCCATTTATAACATTAGTATGGATTTAGTTACTTAAAAATCGAGATGGGTGTTTTTTTCGAAAGCATAAGCGTGAATGGGATCTTTATTGAAAGCAGTAATTGTTGTTCAGGTCACGTGACAACTGCCCGCGCCCGCGCCGGCCCCAGGGTCCGCCGACGAGCCCGAGCGGCCCGACCTGCGCGCCATCCTGGTCTTCTAACCGACACCAACAACCCGCAGTGCACAGTGCACAGTGCACAGTGCACAGTGCACAGTGCACAGTGCTCCCCGCAGTACATGCTGCCGACAGCTGGCGCCGCCACCTCGCCGCCGACTGGGCGACTTGTCTCCCTCGCACTCGCCGAATTGACAACATTTCAATATTTGTAATGATGCCCAAATCGAATACCATTTCGGTAATTATCTTATCTGAACGTAATGAAGTGGTTTTCCCATTTTTATTCTCACTCGTTTCCGAGAAAATCACTAAAATCTGTAAAACGCGGTATACCCCGTGCGTGACGTCATTCCTACGTCTGTTGAGTGAAAGATGTGGACAGGTGCCATAGAGCCACATAATAATGACGTCATATTTTACTTACGACCTATTGCAATTCACTACTTTTAATTTTGATATTTTTGGATGAAAATAAACATTTAGGGAGAAAGAAACATCTTAAAATTTCATATTCTATCGAACTAAATCATATAATGGCCCACTTAATAAAACGAAATGTTGTCAATATACTCGTCTCGCGTCGTTACGTGGCGGCTAATGCAGCCACATTGATACCTATTCTTTAACATATTATGCGCTATTGCGCTAATTTGCAGTCTGTCACGAAGGCTACCTGAAAAATCACATTAAAAAAACATATTTATGGACTTCGTTCTTCCATGATTAAACTGTAACTGAAAAGCATTTTTACTTGTTTCGCCAATAGTTTCACCGCATGATACTTTTAGTTTAGTCTGAAAAATAGATTAGTTATTTGTGTAACTAATCTATTTTTCAGACTAAACTTACTACAACTACTTATATAAATTTCCTACAGGTTTTCACAAATAGTTTACGCTTGTAGATAGGTACGCTTTACGCTTGATTTAGCCCTTAGCTACGAAAACAAAATAAAGAAAGCAAGAACAAGTTTCTGTGAAAAAATGTTATTTTTGGTTCAAGCTTTTATTCGGCAATAAAACTATAATGTTCTGTATACCTTCAACGACTACTCATTGAGACGATTCTAACGAGCCCAAACTCAACGGGGTTACTTTGGTTAAGTACTGAATTCTCATGGCCACCTTCTGTCTCCATCGTCAGATCAGCTCGATGGTACCATAGTTTTGAATTGTCATCCAAACTATACTTATACCCAAAATTTCAGCTCAATCGGTCACCGGGAAGTGGGTCAAATTTAACTTGCAAGATTTGATGACAAATATCGATACAGGTGAAACTAAATAAAAACTTGTAAAAAGCATTGATTGGTATGACATATAGGATTTTATCAAATAAAACATAACAAAGTTCATTGTAGATGAATTAAGTCCGTAATTATGTTCTATAGGTTATATCTATGTTGTCCATGATAATCCCCTAGCCTGATCCCCCAGGGGACAAAAACTGTTAGGTTGTTAGGTGAACTGCGACCCTACAGCGCCCGAGCCGAGCGAGCGAAGCGAGCGTGACGAGGCAGCGTCCGGCGAAGCGCCATAACCGAACATTATCATTTTTCCTAGTTGAATATAAAATAATTGCCGCTAATTCCCCTGGGTGATCGGGGTCAGGTGATTAACGTGGATAACGTGATCTTTTTGACCTTCTCTAGAACGTTCTGTGGCCTAATGTGGTGACTAATGTTCTAAACCTACATTGTATCTATGAAAGCAATAGCAAGCATAAAAACCAGCTGTTTACAGTATTACTTTTGATTCGCGAGAAACACTAATATAACTTTGACAGAAAATACGTATGTAATTGTTACTTACTGCATGTCTCTATTATATGATATTTAAAATCTTCAAGTATATATAAAAAACGTTAGTCACTCGATTAGAAAAGATGTTTCGATTTTAAATATCACCGTAGAATAGGTTTATGTGATTTGGATAGAGACATGCACGCCAAGCCATCACGGTAAAATGTATTTCCGACTGATAGTGTCCATTCACTTATTACGTAGTGTGACAGTCATTTTATACGTCTATAATATAATAACAGGTCATTATTGTTAAAAACTTATTAACGAACTTTTAACGAAGTTTATAGCAATGTGAAGGTTACACCTATTACTTATATCTTTCTTAACGCATAGTATAGAACTAATTTATTTCGAAAATAGCTAGGCCGATTTTTTAAAGCTCCGTTTACACTTGCTAAATGAAATCTTGTAGCGTTATGGAATGGGCCCTTTTCTGAATATTTAACATACATAAGTGATGGTTTGGCGTTTTAAATAGGACTATACGTATATCAACCATATTCTCAAAGTAGTCTCCATTGAAATGTGCACTTTATTATTGACACAATAAGGTCGCACTCACAAACTGCGCAAGACGCCACATTGAGAAACTGGGTGACACCCGAATTGACACACAAACACAAGAATAAGGTATGAAATTACAAGGAATTATTTTAAGGTAATATTCAATGTAATATAATTTAGGTATTTATACTTGATAATTGTTTAAAATTAACTCATCTGAGTATCTCAGAATAGTTACAATTGGACCGAGATGCTTACTAAAGGTGCTGTTCCACGATTGACTGCATAACGTCAGCGCAGGCGGAAGGTATTCAAGCGTGGAAGAGCACCTTTAAGCCTTCGTTACGAACGTCGAGCACATTTAATAGTCAAATACTGTTTAAAGTAAATGTTCATTTTAAGTTACACTGCCAAGTATAGGGAATTAAAACAATATGTAAATAAATTGTACAGTCAGTCAAGATATGTTGATTTAGAACTTTATTCCATTGCAATAAGACGATAAGCTATACATATCCTTGAAGGTGACTGTATATAAATAGACACGGACGAAACAAATACACACAACTACCTTGTGAAGTAACTTGTGTCATAAATACTTTGTCATTAGTCACGTGACATTTGATTCGATTTTCGTGACAAGAGCGTCTCGGTCCCCGCCGTTAACTCGATTAGAATCCACTTGCGACTGATACTAGAAACATTTACCATTACACTCATATTTTCATCCAATAAACAGTTTTTAAACGTCGATGATACGCGAGGGTTTGATCTACTAGATAGTATGGTCGAGGAAAATGAAGCTTTGGCACATGTCAACTCTATTTGAATGACGTTAAGGTCCAAAAGTGCTAAACATTCAATTTCCGCGACTAGTACATTACTCACCTGGGGGGTATAACAAGGTTGATCCCTGATCGGTGGTATTTAACACCCGTGCCGAAAGCAAGGGCAATAAATATGCTATATGGGGCTTTCTTTATTACTGCCCGTGGTGAGAACAACATTGTACGCCTTCCCGTAGCTTGGCGGGGGAAAAAAACCTATAAATTGGTTTGTCAACTTGGATTGTGATGCAGAAGAGAATAAACCTCTAGTATTATTGACGGTATCAAAAGAATATCGAAGCTTATGTTTTGCGGTGTATATTTTTGTATAGTGTGACATTGCTATAATAATGAATTTCACTTGCCCTAAAGGCTTTTACATTAAACCTATTTAGTGTCATATATGTTGCATTAATGGCGATGTCTCAAAAATACTTTGTACTTAAGAAAAAAACCATTGAGAATTGCCGCTGCAAATTATTCTTGTAAATCTTAATTACCTATTCGACCTCAAATTCACTTTCTTAGTTTACAAAATGGCGCCTGAAATATACTGCACCAAAAAAAACGCGTCTTGCACCTATTTAATTTAGCCCTAAATGCTATATTTGACTTAATATTTTTTTTGTAGTGTACTTCATAGGATTATTGCAAAACAATCCTAATGACTTCTATTTGTTGAAGAAAAATGCATTAGGTCAAGTGAAACATTAGTGCAAAAGTTAATATGTCAAGTGACAGGACCCCATAACAGAAGCTTCGAATACGCTTTATACAATAGCTCCCCCACTAATCGAGTTGTTTTAGGAGTGATTGAAAGATGTTCGTGTTAAGGCGAGCCTTATCTTCGTAAGGCCCATCGGCCTAATTTTAGGACAAACATTTTCAGGCTTAACAGCCCAACTCGTTAGATTTTTGTAATAGAATTTGAACTCTATTTAGGGGCTCTACATTTCAAAATAGTTATTTATGCCCTAATTTTAAGGCACTGGGTCGTTATTAGTTACATAAGTCCTAAAAAAAGCTAGGGCCTTACGAGGTTAAAACAAAACTCAAGTTACATAGGTAGACAACTCTTTGCGCGCTGTAAATTTGAGATTATCAAATATACTAGTTTGATGCAATTCGGCCAACTCGAATTAATTTCAAATATTATGGCTGACTCATCCAAACGAGTTTAAGAGTTCTACTGTATGTTATCCCTACAATTTCTACGAGTACACTAACATCTTTCAGTCAGCCCACTAGCCCAATATGTTAATTTCAAATACAAGCTTCGTTGTAAGTGGCTGTGACATATTTAATACAACAGCTTTTGCCAGTCGACTCTCCTTAGTTAATGTCATAATTAAAATTACTAAAACACTTAAGTTTGTATTTAAGTTCTTCTTTTTTATACAACACTTGTTTGGGATTCTCAAAAATATTTGTGTATAATTATTTAGTTAAAAAATAAGCGACAATTTTATAAGGTTTATAACAGTCACACATGTGTTAATGTTTCTTTTATAAATATCATAGCTGTAATACTGTCAAGCACTTCAATTTAGTTAGTCAAATGTAATTTTTCGTTATTATTATTACTATTTATTTCACTAGGTCTATTTTTCCAATCTATCATGTACAGTCAGTCATTAGTTTACCTTTGGAACCTCATAAAAATAACAGAGTCGAAAGGTAGAACACTTTTTTTTAGCATCATCATCCTAGCGTCATATACATTCTGACCTTATTGCTTAGACATAAGGTCGAAATTCTATATGTTTATGATGTTGGTTGACTGTACATTTTAATTCTCCAGACAAAACCTATAACCAGACATCGTAAACTGCGATCGAAATCCATTGAAATGACGTATGACAACCTGTTAGGGATGGCGATGGTTCTAAATTAATGAACTAAAATATTAATGAACTAAAATATTATGTACTAAAATAATACAAATAATAATAACTGAACAGAATCTGAATCTCAGTTTAATGTTATTATAACAGTTAAATGGTAAATTTTTGTATTGTATTTACAATTTTTATCCAAAACTCTCCAAATTTTTCACTTGGGATAGTGAGTAATAATTTTCGCATATTCGATGGCGAAACAACGCAAACAATACAATCAGCATCGCTTTTTTCTGAAAAAAAAACTTACTTTATTGATTGTAAACCCGCAAACCGAAGATTTTTATCGAGATCGAAAAATATTACTTCGTTTCTGACAAACAAAATAATTAAAAGAAATATACTCTCGTAAATCTATAGACAATATATTTATCAATTCCAAGAAGTTTTAGTTTAATATCATAGATTACACTTATCAACCTAGACATTGTTAAGTGTAATTTAATACTATAATAATATTAATGATAAATAAACACATTCCGCCATATAAATGTATAAGTAGCATAACTGACGATTCGAAAGTGCTAGTTGCTAAGCCTACTCAATAAATAATTTTTGACTTTGACTTGACTGAGTAACAACCCTAGTACTTCAATGGATTTCGATCGCAGTTTACGATGTCTGCCTATAACTGTCTTCTCGACTGGCAAAGCTCTCCCTAGCACATTGTAACGATAAATTGTACGAAAGTGTAGCCGCATTAATGTATTCTAGTTTTTTGTAAGTGTATTATGCCTGCTGGCGGGTCCAAGGCGCTAACGGTGGGGCGTCGTTTCACTTCACTTTATTTGAATTATCCCTTTGAACGCCAGATACTCCTAAAGGCTTGCTTGTCGCGCCAAGTCAAAAACTATCAGTTATCTTCATGCTTCCAACTGAGTCACATTGTAACCGCAAAAAGATGGCGGGTAGGTGTCAATTTGATACATGAGGCATGGCGTCCAAAAGCTTAATAGATGTTTGGATCTGTATGTAAGCCGCAATGGCGCTTTTACAAGGCTAACTAACAGCGCTTCAAAAAAGTTTGGTATATCTTGATACATCCACATACCTTAACCCTTTGAACGCCGAGAGCCACTAAAGTGGTCGAGTGCTGTCGTGCCCACCACGCCGACAACCTTTAAAGTGGTTATGGCGGACACTGTCAAAACAATTTTCTTACTGTCAGATAAGTTTCATATTCGCTCATTAGCTGTGAAGATGCTGGCGTGTACGTCACATTCTGACACGAAAGTAAAAGCGGTCAAAGGGTTAAATGAAGTCTGCAATCGTAACTCGGACAGAAGTAAAATGTTTTCCGCAAAGCGCTATAGATCAAAATTCGAATAGATACTTTGATCTGTATTTGGAAGACAAATACATGAATTAAACAACTATTAATCGAAGTATAGCGAGCTGAAACGGCAACCCACAGAAAAATATAATATATTAAACGGTGTAGGCATATATTATGTACAGTGTTTCGTGTCGATAACTGCTGAGTATTTTGATTTAAAATTGCCTTAGCGTTGTTCTCTTATCTACATTAGTGTCTTTTTGGCCCCCGGTTTTATATCCTGACATGTCTCCAGAGCTCCCGAGGAGGTGGCGTGTTGAGAGTAAGACCTGCATTTGTATCTGGCTGTAGACACAGCGAATCCTCATATCAATAAAGGGTCGGTAACGCGCTTGTGATTGTGGTGAGGCGCGCCGTATGCAAGTTGGCCACGATACTATCCAAAATGTCTAATGTAAATAAGAGAACGTATAGCTTGAGGCAAATGTATAAATATACTCGATCAGTGGACCTACGCAGTGTATAGTTATAAAATGATGTCGGTGTATAAGACCCTGAAGTCGGCCTTAAATGTGCAGTCAGCTTGACAACACGTGGACTGTACTCCCTCAACATGGAATATTGCAATGTTACCCAAGTTTGTATATGCAGTGTCAATGTTTGTGAACATAGCTAAAAGTAAATATTTGACTCTATTAGTATGATCGTGGTTTTTTATAATATATGATGTAACTGATATCGTCGCAAGAGCGTAAAGTAAAACAAATGAGAATCTGGTCTGATTTTCTGTTTATTTTAACGTTTATTCAAAAACTTTCATCAGCCCTATTCTAGCTAAAACGCCATTTAATTTAGTTACTTTTATTTTATTTTCTGAGAAAGGGACAAAACACACTTCAGTTATGAGGTTTGTTAAGTATTAATGCATGCATATAAAAGCAATTGGTTTCCAACAAATTCAAAGTAAATTTGTTACATATTACTTTAAAACTTCCCTAGCCGTATTTACCGTGTAGTTTGCGATAGTCGCCATCACGTGTGCTATGATGTATATAAAAGTTATGGTTTAAAATTGAACTTATGGACGAAAATCATCCTAGACTCTATTTGACTTGCCTTTGCAATTCTAATGAATAAAAATGACATTCTGATTTTTGACAGTTAAATGGCAAATTAACAATTTAATGGCTCAAATAACTCTTCTACGTAACTTCAACTGGCTGGGTTTTAGATCTATATTGGAAAATAATAACTCCAGTTGCACTCTGTATATAAAAGACAGTATTATTTAAAGGCAGTGAGTAATTAGTATTTCTCACAGAAATATGAGTTTTTAACGTGTAATTCATATAATACTTTGCTATCTCAACCTTTACTATATAATAACTTAATAACCTATTGTATCGCATAGTCGTCTAAATAAAGTATAAACTACCTTCCCGCCATGGATTATAAACAGAAGTTTTTTGGCGTTCAAGCTATACTGTTTCGTGTTTGGAGACTGTTGTTAGGGCGTAAGGTGCGATTCCGCAGACCGCTACAGACTTGCATTATTCATTACCGCAAGCAAGTAAGTCTAAGGAAGCCTGTGGTCGCCTGTAGACTCGTACTTTAAGTCGGAAATTAACTTAAACAGAATATCGATGTCTAAAATATAGGCGCAAAGCCTTCGTTTACTTTTAAATGTTGTTGAAAATGACACAGAAGTGAGACAAAAATGATGACTGAGTATTTTTGGAAATGTATTGTATTGCGTTAACGCCGGCAACTGCCGCGTGCCCAACACAATCCCTGAGTAAATTTCAGTGCGCAACTCTGAATAACAAACTCATAAAATAATTGTAATTGGTATATAAATAATCGTAGGGTCTTAGGAATGTGTCCACTAAATTATTAGATGTGTAGCGACACATATAGATTATTCATTTATTCATTCAATGTTCGCCGACAGCCGACTCAAAGTTCGACTGTAGTTTATTTGAAATCGAAACTTAATCAATGGTCCGTTAAAAGTCACTTCTTATTAGCACTTGCAGAAAAAAAAGCAAAAAAAAATGTTTAATAATATGTAATTTAATGTACTACATTGGGGTTTAAAATTAGCTATGCGAATATATCGAGTCGTGTCTACGCAAATGTCCTGTTGTTCCAACGTTAAAAAAATTAGCGAGCGATTTCTCCTATCAGCCGAGCGGCTGCTGGGAGAGCGCGCTCGCGACCAAAAAAATAACGGTTTTAACTATGTCTATACATATAATTAGTAAGTATCATATACTGTACAAAAAGGCTGCAAATTTGGGAAAAAATGTAAAAAAAATTGGCCTCTTATTGAGGCCGTTAATATACGCTTAGTAAAATGGATAGGAGATGTTGTACCTCATAAGTTTCTGATGGTAGAGCGGGCGGCGCGGGGCGCGGGGTGTTGTATATATTCATTTTAACGTAAGCCGGCGCACGCGCCGCGCCGCCCGCCTTCATAAATGCTGTAAATTGTTTGTAAAAATAGTCATGTTCAGAATTTCAGTGTAGTTTTTGTTGATTATTTTTTTCAACTGGAAATTGCTGAATAAAGCGAAGATTCTGTTTCATATGTTTGTTTTATTTTTATGTAGCTCCTTTCCCTCGCACGAGTGTTTTTCAATACATATCCCTCTCTCTCAAGAGTATTTTTTCTCTTTTTAACGAGGGCATAAAAAGCCCGGCAGTGGAAGGCACTTATTTGACTCACAACATAAAGTTACTTATATGATAGTCCAGAGGCTCTAGTATAAGTTTTACCGAAACAAAACGTTACAACCGCGTTCGCGTTTAGCTGTCAAATCCCATACAAATTGAGGGCAAAACGCAAACGCGATCGTAAAGTTTTGTTTCGGTAAAACTTATACTAGAGCCTCTGATGCGGATTATGCGGCCTACTCGTATATGCAAACTAAGGTTGAAAATTAATCCATGGCCTCGAAAGGCCCGCCGACGAGGTGCTTCCCTAGGGCGCTCTAGACATATAATCCGCCTTTGATCTTATAGTAGATTATGACAAGGGGTTAAAATATGCCATATTACCACAAGACGGTTATTTTCCCGAGCGAAGTGAGTGAAAATTGTTCGAGTGGTAATATGGCTTTTAGACCAGATTTATTTGGATTGCCCCAATCGTACTACACACGTGGCAACCTAGCAGGGCGGTAGATACAAGCTAGCTAGGAATAAGAAAGCTACGAAGGTCTTGCGCCCCTGCAGCCCTGCCGCAGGCCCAATCTAAAAATTGCCCCGGCTGGCCTATCCACATTACAATTAAGGAGGCAATTAAGGATCCAATTCCAATATTGCCCCTGCGGCAGGTGTGTGAGTAGCCGGCTTTAGACTGCGAGAAAACAGTGCAAACAAAGATTATCTACCCACAATCAATAATAAATTCCACAGCAAAAAGATTGTTCAATTTGGCGGCATGATTTTATTAATAAACTGTTAACACGGTGAAGTTTTGAATGGTCAAATTATATTAATAAACTGTTTGTTAATACGGTGAAGTTTTGGTAAAATGGTTTAAAAACAATAAATATGTATGCATATTTTCCCTAGGGGCTACACTTTGGGACATGACTATTGTGCTACTTTAGCCCCGCTTGCTAAGCCTAATATGACACTCTTTTCGAGCATGAGAAGTGAAAATTCTTCTCATATATTTTTGAGGTCATTCGTTCGTTAATCGTCACACTGATTGTGTGCCTAAAGTACTAGTTTGTATTTCCGTTGCCGTCCGTTGCGCCTATGACGCGCCCCATGGCAGGCATTGGCAGCGGCAGCTCACTCCGAGATTTCGTCGCGCCGCGCCGCTAGAAGTACCTACCTACAGCCTGCCGGCCCTGGCCGGTATGTTAGCGCTGCTACGGCACGGACGCAATCTATGGCAGCGCGTCGCATGCGATAGAAAGGGATGGCCGCGTTTAGGCTCGTTCGCCATACCTAAACAGGACTTAACAGAGAACGTTCTGTACGTAGTACAATTATTTATTTTGTTCCCACGATTTCTACGCGCGTAAGGCACTGGTCCCACCGCGAGCTAGTAAGCTATGAGCTATCGGCTATAAACACGAACAAAAGATAAGCACTCCCGTGTAAATAAAAGAGACACGGCGATATTTATAGTTATGTGGGGACATAAATAAATAACACAGCGATTGACACAGCGTGAAATCAAGAAACAGATTGATCGTCTGGTACTCTGCGGTTAAGCAGGGAAACACGTAATTTGCTCTGACAAGAGCAGTTTTACGTTGCCCTGAGAAGGACAGTTTGCATGTCTGGAGCCTGAAGCACTCTCGTCGGATCGGATTCTTCGTATCTTCCAGCACCGAGCGCGGAGAGCGGGCGGAGCACGGCGATCGACGACGATGTTCACGGGACGGATACGCGCGAGTGAGACAGAGATAGCCCCCCCGCGCGGGGAAAGTGCGCCTGCCACGGCGCATGCGCGAGGTCATAGGTCGGGTGCATAAAACTACCCAGTCCTTTCGCTCGCCGGCCGCCGTGGAGTGAACATCGTCGTCGATCGCCGTGCTCCGCCCGCTCTCCGCGCTCGGTGCTGGAAGATACGAAGAATCCGATCCGACGAGAGTGCTTCAGGCTCCAGACATGCAAACTGTCCTTCTCAGGGCAACGTAAAACTGCTCTTGTCAGAGCAAATTACGTGTTCCCCTAACACACGCTGTGTGTGTATAACACGCTGTGTCAATCGCTGTGTTATTTATTTATGTCCCATTATGTCCCCACAGTTACTCGCCCAGCGGTGAGCTATAAATATCGCCGTGTCTCTTTTATTTACACAGGAGTGCTTATCTTTTGTTCGTGTTTATAGCCGATAGCTCATAGATTACTAGCTCGCGGTGAGACCAGTGCCTTAAGCGGCATTCACCATCGCGTGCTAAAGTTAACTACACACTCGAAACCAGATTTAATGTCTTCTGTCTCTCCTTTATTATAAGGGAAAATCGAAAGACAGCGTTCAGCTCAAAGCAAGTTACAAAACATCGAATCTTCTTCGTGAGTGTCAGAGGAGTGAGATCCCAACGCCACCGTTTGCAAACGTATTCGCAACCGCCGCAAAAAACGCCCAGACTGAAAAAAAAACTATAGTTAGTTCTTCTGGACTATGCCACCGAACGACCGGTTAGCCTAGTGGGTAGGTCGTTCGAATCCCGGTAACAACAAATGTTTGTGTGATGAGCATGATAGGTATTTGTTTCTGAGTCTTGGTTGTTTTCTATGTACTTATGTACCTACATACTAATTTATATCTATCAAATATATCGTCGTCAAGTACCCATAACCCTAATAGGGCCCATATGGAACATATGTACCTATTACTAAGAACTGTACAACTATGGATGCAATAAACGATATGACTATGACTATAACACTTGCCTTAGTTCGATTTGTGCAGGCCTATGGACCAATTACACGAATAGGACGTTTAGCGCTTTGCGCGTCTAATACAATAACGCCTTCAGGGGACTGCTGGGGCTGCCCTGGTCGGGCATGTTTCCCGACAGCAGCACGGACGGCTTCCCCGCCGTGCTGCGCGAGCGCGTGGCGTGGCGTCCCTGTGGGCGCGCGTGCGGGGCAGCCCTAACACTCTTCTGAAGGTGATCGCTGAGAGGACGGATAGTCCTATGATCAAACATTGGATATCCATGCATGTGAGGCTGAACAATAATTTTAATTTAACCCTTAACGCTTTCCTGACACTTTTTTAGTACAGTTAGTAAATGCCGCGCAAAGTTTGAACGCGCATTCTGGCTAGAAAAGTAAATACGCCAAACGAAATGGCGAGAATATTACTATATATTTCTTGAATACGCCAATAGTGTGCAACGTTCAATTTGTGCGCGAGCGTCACTTGAAATCAAGGATTTTCGAAATTTGCGTTGGCGTTTGTTTCTGGCCCCATAAAACAATAACGAATAAAAAAAATCGTTTTCTTTTTGTTGAATTAACCTTCAGGTGAGTTAAACTTTCGTTTTTGATATAAATTTCATTAAATATTCAATTAATTCTAAGTCAAAAAGGATGATTTAAAGCTGGTCCTGTTTTTGTGACATTATCGATTGTATAGGTGGCTACGTACCATTGAGCATGTCATAATAAACGGACAGTGCCGACTTTTATGGATACATAGTTTGTTTCACATTGTGACAGAAAACGGACCTTGCCATTAAACGTAACGCGAGCACAGAAAGTGGACCAACTAAAAACGAGACTGACTTCATCCTATCGACGAGGAGGGATACATTAAATGTTATCTCCGTGATCATCAATACAGTTAAAACCGGGAGGGAGGCACATTTAATATACCTATGTGTCAAGCAAGAACGCTCTCGATTGATGAAGTTGTTCCATACAGCACCAATCAAAATTCAAAACCCCGAAAGCTTTCATGTGGAACTCCAAAACTGTTTCCGTTTTCTAGACGGCGATTTAGACGAATTCAATTACGGGTTTGTGGAAGCTCGCCGTGCCTTTGGGTCTAAGTTCTTCAACGCCTAATGAACCAACACAACTAAAAGGTTCTCTAGCTGTTGAGCTAGAGAGCCCTCCAGTTGTGTTCACATGTTATGTTCACACAGCAACACCTCACTCCCCTCCCATATAAGCCTACGAGTTGTTAGAAGCTCACGAAGGAAGGGAGCGAAACGTTGCCTAGGTCTTCATCCGATGTCACTTTACACCAGTAGCTCAATAAAGAGATCTGCAATTGCTTTACCCGCGATCTGCGCCAATTCAATACAAGCTATTGAAGAGGCAATCCCGTGTAACGAGGACGCTAAAGTGTTTTGGAGAGATTTGACTACTGGACTGAGCCAGCTCGCCAAGTTGGAAACTGAAGATGGTAGAATCGTTTCTTCTAAACCTGAGCTTTTGGTTGAGGTAGAGCGCTTTTACGGACAGCTATACACATTAACTCGCGGACCCGAGGTTACTCTCGTGGAGGACCCTCTAGCTCGACTAACCCAACTCTATTCCAACGACATCCGGGAAATCAGCCTGTACGAGCTTGTAAAGGTTCTTCAACAGCTCCAGAACAACAAGGCACCAGGTGAAGACGGAATAACAGCCAAACTGCTGATGGCGGGTGGAAACCCGGTCCCTACGGCTCTTCAGCATTACTGGAAGGGAAGATGCCAAAAGCACGGAACAGAGGTGTGGTGGTGCTATTCCTCAAAAAGGTTACACCACCCTGCTGACGAACTACCGACCAATCTCACTTTTCGTCTCAAGATGAGAGTATTTGACCAGTGTGTGTTGCTAGTGATGACTAATGGCACTGAAACGTGGTCGCTTACTATGGCCCTCATAAGAAGGCTCAAAGTCACCCAAAGGGCAATGGAGAGGGCTATGCTGTTAAGTTTCTCTGCGTGATCGCATCAGAAATGAGGCTGTCCGCAGCAGGACCAAGGTAACCGATATAGCCCTCCGGATCGCTAAACTTAAGTGGCAGTGGGCAGGGCACATTGCACGTAGAACCGATGGCCGTTGGGGTGGAAAGATACTTTGGTGGCAACCACGTACCGGAAGATGCAGTGTGGGTAGACCCTCGACAAGATGGACTGATGATCTGGTAAAGGTTGCGGGAGTCCTCTGGATGCGGGTGGCGCAGGACCGGTCACTTTGGCACTCTTCGTGGGAGGCATATGTCCAGCAGTGTAAGTCTTTCGGCTGTTATGATGATGATGCTCAGGATGATTTTATTCAGTGTATTCAAGCTTATTTTTGGTTGACGACAATTTTTTTATTTTATTTTCGCGACCTCCAGGACAGTATTGTCCGTTTTTTAGGACAACATCAAAGGCAATCATTTTTTACCATTCGTGGCAATGTCCGTTTTAACTGACGTCCTGAAAAACTAACTTTCAGAATGGTTTTCATTTTTTTTCTTAACTATAGTTCTTTTTATCCAATAACTATCACAAAAAACATTCCGAGTGATAGCTGGCTACATTCCTTCATGTCTTGCCATGTTAAGGGTTAATGTAATTTAATGTAATATTGTAATATATTGTATTTACTAACCTAGTTCGTAAGCCATCATGTAATTACTAACCAACTATGGATGATGTCCGAAATAAACAATTTCAATTTCCAATTTCAATAGTGGGTGTCATTTTGGCGCGAAAAGATTGTTATTGGTAAGGTCTTAGAGCATTAAACCAACAGGAGTGGTCACATGTGTCATTTTCTATACATAAAAAGTCTGCCGATTTTTGCGGGGGAGGGGAATGTCAAATGTATGCGGAACGTGAAAATAGCTACGTCAGATAAACGTCAGTCCATACAATACGTATGACCACTGGTTATACGTATTTGGCAGAGGGGAACGCCTGTCAATTGCCACTCCGGTTGGTTTAATGCTCTAAGGGTAAGGTAGCCAACAATGCATGGCACAATAATGTACGGCCCGATAATGCGCGTCCATTTTTTGTGGACTCTGATTATTATAAAATAAACAAATAAATATAAGGGGAAAATCTTACACAAATCGACCTAGTGCTTGCGGCTTGTGGTATAGGTACTAGACGAAAATACTTAAATACTTAAATAGAAAAAAAAAATTGGATGTCCAGTTAAATGTGGTACGTAAACAAACCTATCCCACTCTATGATTGTCTATTGCCAAAAAATTACAGCTGTCGTCGTCACTTAGGCAGTCGACCTTCTGTTCCTTTTTAGGTACTTTACTATTATATAATCTGTGATTTGTGTAAGATTGTCCCATAATTTTAGTTTATTTATGGGAGGTATTACGATGCTGAAAGTGGGTCGTGTACTCACCAAATATATATATGAACCAGAAGATGGTGACCATGAACGACGAGAACCAGTCCATATTTTTGAGGATGCATATGTCGTGGTACGTGGAGCACTCCGTCACCACTCCGACCAACAGCAAGAGCGCCGCGATGACGGTCGCGATCAACAGCACTACATACAGGAGCGCCAAGTCTGGGGAGTTCTGCACAAACGATTAATAATTAAAAACTTTCGGAATCGGCATCGTAAAGCTGGGCACAAATTATCGGACGCGGCTGATGGTGTGTACACACCAAGCCAACGAACGGCTATGTATCTCACTCTAACAAATAGCTGTCACATAAATGCTTCCCGTTCGTTGGTCGTTCGTTTGCTCAGTGTGTACTCACCATGACGGGCGCGGCTCACAGCCGCGACTTATAGGTATCTACAAAATGAATATAGGTAGGTACCTACACTGAAGTGACAACATTTCAAAATATGTAATGACGCCTAAATCGAAAACTATTTCGGTAATTATGTAAAGCTTGGTTTCCTAGGATAGCGGTGCCGTCATATGGCGGTGAGATAGACAATCCGTCTCTTTCTAAGTGGTCTAATTAGACCACTGAACCACCCCCTGAACCCTGACCCTGAACGTAATAAAGTATTTAGTTCTCTGTTTTTTTTCCTGCTCGCTTTTAAGAAAATAGCGAAAACGTAATACTTTAACGTGGTTCTCGCCATATGTGACGTCAGTTTTATACGTCTGTCATGTGAAAGGTCTGCAAACTGCCATACAGAGCCGTAGTAATGACGTCATAATTTACTTACAACCTTCTGGAATTCGCTACTTTTCAATTTGATATTTCCGAGTGAAAATTACAATACAATTTAGGGAGAAATAGAAAAAACACGTGTCTCTGAACAAAACATTTTCTAGCGAACTAAGTCATAAAATGGCCTACATGAAAATATGAAAATGATGTCAATAGTGCAAAATATCGGAGGTAAGCCGTGGATGTAACCTTGAGCGTTCGGATGTCCGACAGAATTCTGGCGCGCTGGATCCCGTTCGACTGTGCACAACTCTGCACATTTAATCAGTCCAGTCGCGGCCGTCAGCCGCGTCCGTCAGACGCGTCCGATAATTTGGTCCCAGCTTTAGGCCTTAGCAGATGCCCCAGTTCTGGCCACTTTAAGACTGATTGTCTATACAGACGTCCGTAATTTTGTGTCAATATGGAACTATGACACACTTTATGTTCTAGGTGATTGAGAATATATGTACCTATTACTATAAGATCTAAATCAATGGAATTTGCTAACTATGTAAACAAACCGTCATACTGAAATTGACATTAAATGTCAATTTCAATCCATTGTTTTATTACATAGCATATTCCATTGATTTAGATCTTAGTCATATATATCGTCGCTATTAATATTCTGACATTCGTTTTTTTATATATTATTAAATGTCAGAAAAGAGCCCGGGAGCCACTTTTGGCCACTTTTTACCCGGCCACACGTACCGTTAGGATAAAACAGTTTTCTTGACATACTTATTTATTTGTAGGTGTAAGTTACATTTTGAACATTGAAATTTATCTTGGGTAGACCACTAAAGACACCGACTGATGCCCAGTTAAGGTCGCGGGGGTCCTCCACTGGCGCAGGACTGGGTATTATAGCACTCTTTGGGACATGTTTCGGCTGATACTATGATGATATAATTATGATGGTTCAAGAAGCAACTTGTACTAACCAAAAAGTTGGCGACCAGCAGCAGTATCCCGAGTGCGATGAACATCATAGCCAGAACATTCAACCCATTCCGGTTGACATATCCCACCGCTTTGAAGATCTGATTTCCTGCAGATTGACGTAGGTTGCATTTAATAATAAGTCATCCATTTATTACATACATCTATTCCATATGCCTAAGACTAGTAAAACCATGCGTTAAACGATAGTAATATTTAAAGCCAGTACAGTCAGCGTCCATATACCTAGTAGCAGCAAGGTAGCCAAATATTTCGGTACACATCTAGCTTTATTACTGTAAGGGTGTGTTACGAAATATTTGGCTCCTCTGATGCCGACTGTACAATATTTCCCTTTGATAAACGAAAATACGATCACGAATTTGCCCGTTAAAATTAAAATTCGAATGTTATATGGCATAAAGGCACGGGCCAAACAAACAACAAACATACTATACAATTATAAAAACTAATCTAGCACTCCGCCGGGTGTCAAGCGGCGGTCGTGGGTTCGAATCCCGGCTCGTACCAATGAATTTTTCAGAAGTTATGTACGGAATATTTACCGTTAGCTTTTCGGTGAAGGTAAACATCGTCAGGAAACCGGTCTAATCCCAATAAGGTCTAGCTTTCCCTCGAGGTTGGAAGGCCAGATGGCAGTCGCTTTCATGAAACTACCTCCAAATCCAAATCCTATGCCAAATCTTGGGATTAGATGTCAAAGCGGACCCCGGGCTCCTTTAGGGGCATTACTCGTACCGAGATTAACGCCAGGAGAATGATATTACCGTGGAAGCGATTTGGTGAAATACTGTTACGCATACCTATTCGTCTTTAAACAAATAAATTAAACACAATAACCAACACAACAACAAAGTCGTTGGCGTATTGTTTTACGACTTGTCTGGTCTTAGGGATTTCAGATTCGGAAGCAATGGCTACGACCGCATTGCGGTCTGAACGGGAAAAATGCAGCGATCGTTGTCGGATCCTAGAACGATTTCGGACCGATTGTGCTCGAGTATAGTATCTATGTAAATACTTTATTGTACACAAGACACAGGTAAAAATACAGACAAAAAAGTTTAATCAGTACAAAGGCGAACTTATCCCTGTAAGGGATCTCTTCCAGTTAACCTTTGAGCAGTTGAGTTGAGATCAGGACCAGAAAGATAGACAAACTAACACGTGTACAGACGTATGTAATACATATATATAATATACTACATGCAAGTACAAATAAAAATAAATAAATAGTATACACATATTACTTTAACTATATATAATTATACACATATATATATATATATACATACAAATAAACATGTTTACACAATATACTTAAACAGTATCCTATTAAATCACAAGTCGTTGGAGAGCCACAACTTTTTTAACTTTTCTTTGAGTGATGCCACAGACTGGGACTGTCTAAGGGACAACGGCAAGCCATTCCACAACTTCACAGCGCGCACTGTGAAAGACTTAGAATAAGCGCGCGTCTTATTAGACGGTAATGCAAGGGTGAGGTTAGCGTTAGACCGCAAACGGTGATTACTGCCTTCAGCCATACAAGTAAAACGTTCAGACAAATAATGTGGAGAAGCAGGATTGAAGAGTACGTTAAAAAGTAAGGAGAGGATGTGCACGTCCCTGCGCCGACGGATCGGTAACCAGCCGAGCTGAGAACGAGATTCAGAGATGTGGTCGTATTTGCGCAGGCCAAATATATATCTTACACAGACATTTTGTAATCGCTCAAGTTTTCCAAGCAGTTCCTCTTTGAGATCTAAAAATGCAATGTCACCATAGTCTATATAGTCTGGACGTTTAGGTATTTAAAAGAATGTAAACAAACAAAACCACGTGACTTGGTCATTCAACCAATAAAAATACCACAGATACAAAAGGTTGCTATTCACAGCAATCTTATTGGCTGAATGATCAAGTCACGTGGTTCTGTTTGTTTACATTCTTTTAAATACCTTAAACGTCCAGACTATAGATAAAGGTTTTTTTGGAACCGACATCTACTTTTGTGATACAATAATTTTAACTATCGTGCGGTCGGAACCGGCTAAAATCTAAAATGTAGGTAGCTAAGGTAATATATTTATAACGATACCGATATATATATTTAGATATATATAATCCCGCCCATTTCCTGGAGGGTTGGGCTGAGATCACGGATTTCCACTTGCTACGCTATCTTGACATTTTTGTCTACGTAACAAGCAAAAGACTTACTGACTTGACTGCTAAATAAAATGTGGTTTGTCCCTTGTGACGAACACAAATGTCAAAGTGACAGATAAAGACAAACGAATTTCAACGCCATTTTAGTTAAAATAGGCTTGTAGAACCTTTATGAATACGGCCGCTTTATTACGTAAACTGACCTTTGCTTGTAGTTTTTTTTTTAGGCTTTTTAGACTTCGACTTCGGCAACTTGGTCGTCCTGGACACGCCTGTCGCTTCCGTAGAGTCTCCAGGCGTGGTAGTTTCTCCAGGATCTTCAGTCGTGGTTTCTTCAGACTCTACAGGCGTGGATTCTCCAGGCGTGGATTCTCCAGACGATGCTGGAGTCGTACTCGCTTGTGTAGATTCTCCCGAACCTCCCCCTTCTTGTGAACCACCCCCTTGTTCTTCCGACCCTTCTGTTGTGGTGCCTTCTCCTTCTGTTGTGGTGCCTTCTCCTTCTGTTGTGGTGCCGTCCCCTTCTGTTGTGGTACTCGCCTCCTCTGCTGTTGTACGGCGTTCCGATTTTGGTGTGGATCCAGCCCCTTTTTTTGTTGAATTGCCATGCGGTGGTCCTGTGGTACCAGCCCCTTTTTCTATTTTTGTTGTACTGCCATGCGGTGGTCGTGTGGTACCAGCCCCTTTTTCTGTTTTTGTTGTACTGCCATGCGGTGGTCGTGTGGTACCAGCCCCTTTTTCTGTTTTTGTTGTACTGCCATACGGTGGTCGTGTGGTACCTGCTCCTTTTTCTGTTTTTGTTGTACTGCCATGCGGTGGTCGTGTGGTACCAGCTTCTTCTTCTGTTGTATCCGCCCCCTCTCCTGTTGTACTTAGATTCTCTCCTTTTGTGGTAGCGGTAGTTGTAGGGCGCTGCGGTGGCGGTGTAATGTCACCTTGATCATTATCATCTGTCCCGTCATCGGCGGCGTCGCTGAGGGCGTTTGCTGATTCCGGGTCATCATCCAGGAACCGAATAACCTGTAAATTGATCCGACCTTAAACACCCGAAACTAAATCATAACCGTTTGAGAGCTAATAAGCTTCCGTCGAATGTACTCCTGAAGTGCGCACACCAAAAGGTATTTGCGGCGGTTAGCGACCGCCTGATTTCTTGTGCCGGTTAGAATCTAAGTAAGTAGGTATTAGATGAATTGGTGAGCTGTGATGATTTTTCCGGTTTTTTTAGTAGATCCTATCTAACTGCTTCAATAGTTGAAAAATACCTTGTTTTTCAGTGTCGCTAACTGAAACGGGTCGCGTAAACGGACCCTATGTGAAGGATTCAAATGTATGGAAAACTTCATGGCCCATTGTGTAGAGCTGCACTGAGACAAATACATTACCTGCTAGTTTTAGGATTAGGATAGGCTAGATTTAGGATAGGGTTGTCGATGGCCTACATAACTGCTGAACATCGAAAATTATAAGGGTGAGGACCACTTGGCGAGTCGTTATTTAGAGCTAGCCTAGTTAATTGGTAGTAGTTAAAAAGTTCCGTTGTGACACGAAAATTAACCATATTAATTGTATGGCTAATTTTCGTGTCACAACGGAACTTTTTAAGTAGTACCAATGAACTAGGCTAACTACTGGCCAAGAATTTGGTCCTCACCCGTAATTGTTTTAGATTATATATTTATTATCGAAATAATCACCCAATTCGGAAATAATTATATGATCTTATAGATAGGTAATCAAAAAGTAAGATAGCCGGGAAAGTAGGAATAAAGTAAAAAAAATACATTGAATACAGATCATGTTTTTACAAAACAGTAGGTACTTTTATATTATTTATATCGTTGTGTTAGCAATATTTTGTAAACTTGATGTTCGTATAATGCGCACATCATTATATATCAATGAAATTAGAACCGTTTTTCCCCCAAAAGGTATAAAATGGATATATAAGTAAGTATGCCCGATTTACCTTCAGTCGAAGAGAGCAGGGAAGTGGGCGGTAGGTACTAGGTAATGTAACATGGTATTAATGTAAATGAGGCATCAGGTTTCAGCCGAAGCTTGAACCACTTATATGAGAATTCTGTATTCATATATAATATACATATATACGTCTTACATTTTTTGCGTTAGAGGAGCTCCAACCAATGACGAAAGAAAGACTTAGGCTTTATATACAGTGATCGGAATAGGCAGAGTATAAATACCTAAACTTAGTAGCACAGAGACAAAAAATGGAGACTTCCTTACGACTATATTTTTGCGTGACTAAAATCGCGGGAACTTACTAACTAATATTTTATAAATGGGATAAAAAACAATGTATTTCGGGTTCAATAGAATCAATAGGCACAAAATAAAACAATTAATAATATAAACGGATTCTTTATAGATATTACGTCGCAACTCGTAATACAAATGAAATATCATGGAAGCCAGTATAAACCCGTCTTTACTCGATAAAGGATGGTATGAAACTGTATTGTCAACTTATTATTAATGCATAAAAAGGATAGCAGGTAGCAGCAACAAGTGATAACGACATCTGCTTTCTCTTTTACACGATGACAATAGGAACCACGAGAAATATAATAGATAAGACCACTATTTTGTCTATCTCTTTCACTTAAACACGAAATGTGAAGGAGGATAAAAGAAACCGATTAATTTTAAAAATAAAATAAAATGGTTGTTTCTTCTGTAGTCCACAGAAATATAGAAGTAACTTCAATTTTCTCATCGGTGATTTTCATGTAAAGTAAAATAAATAGTGTTGTTGTTACTACTGAATTATTGATACATCCAAGATTCAATTATAGGATTTTCTTTTACATAACTTTAACTGTTACTCCGGGAAGTCCCGGAAAAAAATGTTATCGCAAGGAAGTCTCCACTTCACGACTTTGTTCTACTAAGTTTAGGCATTTATACTCTGCCTATTCCGATCACTGTTTATATAGAAAGGCTATTCTCATAAGTGGTTCAAGCGAAGGCTCGAACAACTAAATACTTTGATATTACGTACAACGGAACGTAATAGGTATGTATGAAACGTCATTGTGTGCAATACGATGGTACAGCCCTTTTTTCGCGCCAAAATGACAGTGGGATAGGCCTGGTATCTTGCCGACCGCTACTCGCTGTCTAGCCATGGCTGTTCCGCGCCGACGCATGCAGCCCCGCTCGATACTAGAACGCTCACTGTAGGCAAAAGCGTGCGAGGAGCGGTCGGCACTGACCGCTCTGCGACGACGACGCACGGCGCGTACGGCCGCGTATGTCAGCGCTGACAGCGGTTATTCCCACCTGTTACCACTAATATGTAACCAGTGGTAACAGCTAGGATTCTGAAAAGATGGGAAAAATATCCCATCAGTCACCACTGGTAACAAATTCGTAGTAACAGGTGGGAATAACCCGTCAGCGCTGAACTTTCAGCGTGATTCTAAAATGCTCCTTGAACATCATTCCTCGCGTGGAGCGCACGTTCAATGGCAGGCGCCCAATTAAAAATAAAATAAACATAATTAGGAGCAGCTAAGGTGAAAGTTAATCATTACACAGACGCCTAAAACCACGTAGTAGACCAGTGCGGCATCAAACGTTTCATTAACTACGCGATTCGTAGTAACTGAAGTGGGGTTCTGCCGCGCGGCTAAAATCGACCGTCTAAATGGCAATTCGGCGTGACTAAAGCCGCAAGCCCCAAAGTTGGGTAACATCCGACTATGGCCGCACGACGCACGACTAGCCGCACGGCGAAAATCGACCCATGTAAACCCCTCTTAAGCGTAATCGGAGGTCTAAGTAGTGGAATTAGGCGTGACGGGTGAGGCGAGGCGAATAAACGCGTACAGAATAACAGGCCAAATGTAGTAAACTGATATCTACCTACGTTTTATAGTTACATTTTAAGTAGGTACAATTGGGCCGTAAAACGTGACAATAAAACCTATCGTGCTAGCCGGACAGGTCGATACATTTTCTTTTCATGTGTTTGATCAACATGTGGGGACATAAATAAATAACACAGCGATTGACACAGCATGTTATCAAGAAACAGATTGATCGTCTGGTACTCTGCGGTTAAGCAGGGAAACACGTAATTTGCTCTGACAAGAGCAGTTTTACGTTGCCCTGAGAAGGACAGTTTGCATGTCCGGAGCCTGAAGCACTCTCGTCGGATTCTTCGTATCTTCCAGCACCGAGCGCGGGAGAGCGGAGCACGGCGATCGACGACGATGTTCACTCCACGGCGGCCGGCGTTTATTTATGTCCCCACAAACATATGTAGATATTTCACCTCGATCTGTCCGTCTTCTCCAACAATCTCTATGGTGGCGAACTCTTCTTTGCTGGTAGTTTCCTTGTATTGTGCTCGCCGCGACTTCCAACTACTTGTTTCCACCACGTCTTCGTACATGTCTATGTATTCATTTTCCCTGCGTGACGAGAGTAACGTATCATTCGATTCATGTAACTTGATACCAGTATAATTTTTGAGAATTTTTACGTCTTGGATGGAGCTTACGTTGATGCCGGCCTTCTTAAGCATCGCGTTGATAATAGCCCCTGTAACCTGGAACACAGTGGATCTGTCGGCGTGGGAAAGCGAAAGTTTTGTCAATGGGATTAAAGCGCTCTGAAATTGTCCCGGAGCGCTCCGTGCCCGCACAAGATAGGCCAGTCGCGAGTCAGTTGTTCAATAAGAGGTTTGGTAATCAGGTTTTGGGGGCCCCGGGACAATGCCACGCCTGGAGCCCTTTGGTAGCTACGCCAGTGAGCGTCCAGCGAACTTTGGATCTCCCTGTACACTGACAAGATGGGACAATCGTTGAGGGTTAGTGGACATATAGTCTAGGCCTACTGTCCAAGGAGACCAACACACACCCCGGCCGGCCCCGCCTTTCGACCGGGCGGACGGTGCGTCTACCAGTCTACCAGTGACCAGCCAGCATCGCGCGCACATCGCTCTGGCCCCGCGCCATCATGCTAGTACGCACCGCGCGCTGCGCTGTCGATGTCACACTGACTGGTCGCGTCGCGCGGCGCGTCCGCGGCGGTCGCGCGGCCTGCGCGCGACGGGCTGCTGGCGGGACGGTAAATTGATTTGAAAGCGCTGACTTGTATATTCGCACACGAATATTTTCAGTGTCAGTCGATACTGACTAATATGTAACCACCACCCTGTCTAAACCTGCCTTAAGAGGCGAGGGGCACATTGCACGTAGAACCGATGCCCGTTGGGGCGGAAAGGGTCTCGAGTGGTGAGCACGTACCGTACAAGGTGGAATGATGACCTTAGGGGTAGTCACGTAACGTTTAGAAACGCGCGTTGGTAGATCCAACTGTATTTTTTCCATATAAAATTGATATTTAGATCTACACCTAACGTACGTAAAATGAGTTACGTGAGCGACCTGCTGGTAAAGGTCGCGGGAGTCCGCTGGATTCTTGTGGCGCAGGGCCACTCTCTTTGGCATTCTTTGCGGGAGGCCTATCTCCAAAAATGGACGTCCTAATGATGAACTTACGATCACCGACAATTTATAGCCCGCCCGTACACTGGCCGGTTTACAAAGTGGTCACCACTCACCAACCCGCACTGGGCCAGCGTGGGAAATACAATGCAATCAATGATAGAGAAAGTGCGCGCGCGTCAGGCTATCAAGGATAGCGACTGAGTTAATATTACTTTTTACCTATGGTTAATCGGATCGGAAACACAGTTTTGTTCTCCTTGAAACGTTTCATGGAGACTTATAAAACGGGTTAAACTCAGTCGCTATCCTTGATAGCCTGACGCGCGAACATTTTCCTTGGACGGTAAACAAAATGGGTTCGTTCTCTGGTTGAACGTTACTGTGGTTGACCGACATACTTACTATAACTGACATAATAATAACGGTTTACAATTATTATTCTGGTTTTTCAAACCGGTTCTGATGTCTGAGTGATGGTACGATTGGTTAGTAAGGTCTCATTGTTGAACATAGGAACTAAAACATGGGCTTTAAAGCCGAATATCTCGTAAACGAATCACTAATTTGAAAAATCGTTTTAAGAAAGCTAAATAATATTTTTTAACAAGCTATCCAACGATGCACACTATGGGTTTAACGTCTAAGGTAGGTCGGTGTAGGTACGACGAGTGAAGCTAGGAGGAGTGTTAGGTAGAACTGCGACACTAAAATGCGCGAGCCGAGCGAGCTAAGCGAGCGTGCGGCGGTAGCGGCTGGTGAAGCGCCAGAACCGATTTTTTTTACAATCCTATACGTTTCTCATGAATTTACTACAGGTATGTTTCTTTGCAATTCCATTAGATACCATGATGAGGTCAGTGACAATCAGGCGTAAATAATAAATTGAGAAAATTAACACCATTTCAAAAATTATATATTTACACTAATACCTACCAATCTGACAAAAAGAAATACACGGCAAAATAAGTTTCCTGAATCATTGCTAATTTATTTACTTAGGCGGCTCCACGCGTGATCCCTTGCAGACGTAATATTTTTTATATCTTTCAATACTTTATACCACTTATACCATATTTTCATTAAATTTGGTAAACGTTATATCCAATGACTTACTTACTTACTTATTCAAAATTCAAAATTCAAATATTTATTCTGCAAGTAGGCCTCAAGGGCTCTTTCGCATGTCTGAGCTTACAAATTCAATAAATTAATTAACATTACATGAGGGCACATAATTCCCGAGAGATGTATAGAGTCTCCGGTTCCATTATATCACAATAATCTTAATAATAAGGAGATGTAATGTCTCCAGCGTCAAAATGAAATACAATAATAATAATGGAGATGTAAAGTCTCCAGCATCAAATAAAATAAAATAAGTAAGATATAAAGAGTCCCTGGTCAAATAATTATTGTTTTGGATTAAACTAATGCTATGGTATACATAATAATAGTGCACGTAACCAATATGTCAAAATATTGAACATTATACACCATGACATAATCTATTTTGTTGTAATACCGATCAATACACACCCGTTATGTTCAAACAGAATGTTTATGCAATACAGTAACAAATTCATAGCTTTCAGATTTCTTCCTTAATTTGTAATGTATGCGTGTGTGTGTGATAGCTTGCTTGCAAGTTTTGTTGGCGCGCGCGTGTCGATGTAGGTAACGAAGACAGACATGCAACTACGGAACCCTACACTGCGCGTGGCCCGACACGCACTTGGCTGATTTTTTTCTATTTAGCATATACGGTGAGAATTAAATTATAGTATTAGCTAGCTAGGTATTGAAGAATTGCTTCAAAAGGTTAGTACCTAAATACTTACGATGGATAAAATTGCGATGAAAATTAAAGCTATCCGTACTGGGATGCCGCAGCACGAGTTATAGCGTGGATATAGCGTACACATGTTGATTTTGTCACAAAAACATATTAAAAATCGGAATAATTTGGACTCTTCGACATTCTGGCAAAGAGAAACATTGCAAATGTCAATCACAGAGTAGAGATGTACCAGTCCTCAGAAACTCCTATAGTGAGAACAAAATGTATAGCGACATCGAGAAACTTGGGTCGTTTTGCCAACTTACAAGACGAATATATTGGATGGCAACACTCATGCGTCGTCAACTTGTCAAAATCTGTTATTTTTCTTTATATTTCAAATTCTAACGTATAATTGACATTTGATTTGACATTGTGTTTTTCCATATTTTGATGAAAATTTAATTATTCTTTCTGGATTTCCTGTAACTCCTTTGCTCGCGCGCGCGCGTGTTTATGTATTATTTTTGAGACAGAGACTCGTTATTTTTGAGATAGAGAGTCGTAGTGTGTTTTGAAATAAGGACTCGTAAAAGTGTTTTAGTGTTTGTATTGTAACTATTAATAATAGTGATTCAAATGGTATGTAAAAACGACACGCTGTGATGCCTGTGTTGTGTCCGTCCGAGAAAACCTCAGGGGAGGATTCTTTGCCAGTTTTCCCAAAGATAATATCCGGTAAGTCAAAAACATAACTTAGCTACAGGTACACATTTACCGTTACTTTTTTCATAGTGGACGTTTTTAAGGTTCTGTAGTCAACATGGAAGCCTTAATATTTTCGCCATGTCCGTCTGTCCATCTGTTCGTCAGTCCGTCTGCGGCTTAGCTCATTGAGCCTTATTACTAGAAAGCTGTAATCACGCCAACAAAATGGTAGGTACAATAAGATATAAAAAAAATATATTTAAAGGTACCCCTACCCGTAAAGTGTGGAAGTAATTTATTTCTCTGCAAACTCATGGTGTGGGCTATCGTTGGGTAGCTTAGCAGGGTCACTATCCACTAGGCCAATTCACACGTCAAATGATGATTGATGGTTGTATCCCCTGAACAAAAAGTTGATTCATGTACTATTTTATTTAATTCTCGCAATGTATTTCAGTTTCGCCTGCAGTCCTGCAAACTTGATTGTTCCTGTGGAATCTCACCCTGTGCCTTCAACCCATATCGGTAATAAGAATTTTAAAGTAGATTCTTGCTCTCGCCCGCACTGAAGAGCCGACTGGCCGAGCCAAGCACAGGAGCACAGTGCTCAATGTGCCGGCACCTCGTGGGCACCTCAATCACTCATGATAAAGAGCAGCATATTGGTTCGAAACTTCTCGTGGGATAACCGATTTTGGTAAAGAGGTAAGTTTGAATCCCAAGCAAGGATATGTGCCTGTCCTCAGATGTTAACCGGAGATTTTTTGGACGGAACCCTCGGTGCGCGAGTCCGCCTCGCACTTGGCCGGTTTTTTTTTCTTTTATACTACGATGGTCTACGGTGGAACATGTTAAACGCATTGCCAATCCTTTATTGATTTGAGATATTTTTTTCAACTTCGACGGTGGCAAACATGCATGTGGTCTGCTTGATGGTAAGCAGACACCATAGCCTAAGGACGCTTACGATTCCAGAAGAGTCTTAAACGCATTGCCGACCCTTTATTGATTTGAGGTATTTTTAACTTCGACGGTGGCAAACAAGCATACGGTCTGAGTGACGGTAAGCAGACTCCGTAGCTTATGGACGCCTACGATTCCAGAAGAATCTTAAACGCATTGGCGACCCTTTATTGATTTGAGGGTTTTTTTAACTTCGACGGTGGCAAACAAGCATACGGTCTGAGTGACGGTAAGCAGACACCGGCTTATGGACGCCTACGATTCCAGAAGAGTCCTAAACGCATTGGCGACCCTTTATTGATTTTGAGGTACTTTTAACTTCGACGGTGGCAAACAAGCATACGGTCTGCGTGATGGTAAGCAGACACTTTAGCCTATGGACGCTTACGATTCCAGAAGAGTCTTAAACGCATGGGGGACCCTTTATTGATTTGAGGTATTTTTAACTTCGGAGGTGGCAAACAAGCATACGGTCTGAGTGACGGTAAGCAGACTCCGTAGCTTATGGACGCTTACGATTCCAGAAGAGTCAAACGCATTGTAGACCCTTTGTTGATCTGAGGATTCGTTGTGTTCATGGATGGAGACAAGACAAACGCGGCTCCCTCAATCAACACAGCCTCAGGAGCTCTGGCGGCCTGACTCACCACCAGGAACACAGTATCACATACCTACAGAGAAAGTGGTGACGTTGTTCTGGCTGCTTTGTTCTATAAATTGATATGTACTTCCTTAGTTGAGCTGGTCTAATAATGAGCGAGATAACACTGCGCTGTTTTAGTTGTGAAGGTAGACTAGAGCTGTCTTAAATCTTTACGTTTGAATTACATGGTCACTTAATCAAGCCTTTATTCTACAATATATTGTAAGGATCCGAAAATTTCAGTACGGGCCTGATAGCGGGAGTCTACAAACAGTTGCAAAATATCTACTTAAAATGGGATAACCAACGGAAGCAAAAACTGTCTTACGAATATCACTGCCTTGTCTTTACTATTTAAACTAATATTGTATTCATCGCTTATAAATACCATTATCAGTATTAACAGACACAGGACAATATTACCTATTATTATTACTTAACTCTATACTAAAATTGTATATATATACTTTTTTTAAGATGAGTATGCGGAATAATGTGGATGGCGACAGTACGGGACTGAGAGAAAATGATTTGGAACCCAAATGTAAGGAACGACTACTCGATCACGACGGAGCTGCATACAAATTTCGCCGGATGGAGGTGCGGTACAGTGTGTCGTATCATACGGAATTTATATACAAACTGAGCTACTTGCATACAACGAGCTCCGCACCTCCATCCGGAGATGCGGAGCAGTGTGACATCCGCCTTAGCCTTGACTAGACCAAGTGTAGCGTAAGTTGTGACAGATAATTCAATGTATGTACCAATATAATGAAATATTCGCTGAATGTGATGTGACATTATGAGCATGAAATGAGCTCTGCTCATATGAAAAAAAAACTAGAGAGTATTATCAGGCGCGGGACACTCCGCGATTTACGTTCATCGCTACAAGTACATGCCGGTGCCCCAACGTTGGGGAACCGGCATGTAGGTACTTGTAGCGATGAACGTCGACGTTGGCGTTGACGACGTCAGAGGCTCTAGTATTATCGTTAGTTTTATCGAAACAAAACTTTACGATCGCGTTTGAGTTTAACCCTCAATATGTATGGGATTTGACAGGTAAACGCGAACGTGGTCGTAACGTTTTGTTTCGGTAAAACTTATACTAGAGCCTCAGAGGGCCATAAATATTAATGTTTTGGCTAAGAAAAAAGCGCCTTTTGTAAAGATCAAAGAAGTGTCCCTTCTGTACTTGTACTATTATCTATTCTGTGGTAGTATGGAGATGGAGTAAGAGTATGTGTTTACAGCGGCTGCCCAAAAGTTACCATAGAACCTCGGAAATTAGAGCAAGTCCCACTTTTCAGATGGACTTGTTGAAATGATTTTTGTGTATTGAAATATCCAAAGAAAAATACTAAGTCACATGCACAGTCTACAATTTATCACAACGTGTAGGTAGGTAAATGAAAATATTCCTTATTTATTTGGCTGCTCTGTTATAAGCTGTGGTATTCTGTAGAAAAAAAATGACACTTAAATTTTGGTATTAATACAGCCAGTATTTTTCAATCTCAACACCCGATAGAAGCAATTTCAGCAAAAAGTTTTAATGTGAAGTAACATGTTAACGACATAGATGTGTCGATATTTTCGACCTCTGTTGTTCGCATATATAAAATTAAACGTGTTTTTACCCGACTGCCCCGGGTAGAGGTTCAGTTATGTTTTACTAGTGCATGCATATGTACCAATACTACCAATTGTCCATATGTAGTTACCTTCATTATAAAGTAAATGGAACTAGACTATAGTGAATCGATAATATGACGAAATAAAAACGGTTGTATCTATGTTCTCCATGCTTCTCACAACTAACGAGTTCATTTTTTTTTCACAGGTTGCGATATGAAATAGGATGAACTACTAATACAATTGAAAATAATAAAATGCCATTTAAAGCCATTAAAGAAAAGTAAACCTTGAAGAGGTTGGAGTAAGTACGGCGCGTGGCGGCGCGGCGGGCCTGTTCGTCTAGCTCTCTATGAACCGCGTCACCTGGGCGGCCGAGCGAGTAACGAGCGGGCGAGGCCAGCGGCGTCATTTCATTGCTCGAAATATCTGTGTTATGTTACAAGCAGAAATGTATTTATCGAACCTATGTGTTAACATAAACAACTTCCACTTGAACTTAATAAAAGTTCATTGTAAATATCACTACATACCGACTAAGCGTTAATATCGCTAAGGTCTTCTAAGATACTATAGTATGAAACTTGGGTCTACCTATATCGGATAGCATAATTTTACTGAGCGTAGTGCGTTGCGATTCTTGGCAGTGAATGTGCTAGTGGACCCCAGCCTCACTCAAGATGAAACCGTGATAAAACTAACATGAGGAGAAACTGCTTGATTGCTAGTAAATTCCTATCAAATTCAGGTGCTTGTATTATTAATGTTACAAGTATTTGAGGAGTGCATTCATTTTATGTTCAGAAAGTTAAAGTAGGTATGTATCTGATCACCGAGTTAATGTAAAGCTTGAAAAAAATAACCAGATCACTTTTTGGCAAATACTTAAAAATGCCTCATGCTGACCCGCCCCCTTAGCACACTAAGTTTTATGTCGAACATAAAGTATTCGTCCCATTCTGGCAAATATGCGAGTGCAAGAGGGACAAATGCTTTACGTCGGACATAAAACCTAGTGTGCTAGGGGGTCAGACGCTTAGCATTTATTTAATTTTATGTAGCATAAGTGACATTTTAGTTAAAAATTCATATTGCATTTAAGATCCTATTTGTTAATTCCAGTCAGTGAAACTGTAAATTGGGGTGATAATGCCGGTTGCGCAACCAGATTCAGGCCGGACTCACACAACGGAACTCGAGAGCAAATAAAATGGCACACTTTATGCATTATTTCTATCAAAACCTTCTTTTTTGGCTCTCGAGTGGTCCTGATCTCACTGTGTAGCCCAGCCTCAGCGAACACCTGACACAGTAAAAGGTTTTTAATTAAAGATATTCATGATTTTCCAGATCTTTTTTAGATCTCTCTCTCTCTCGGTCGTCCAAATCAAAATGGTCGTATAAATATACTAAATTAGATGGTGGCCATTCAACCGCCTTAATCACTCTACTAAAATTTCTTTACATGTCAGTGTTATTAAATTAAAATTAAATAATCATTTATTTCGGAATTTTCCATATGGTATTAGTAGCTTATTTCTAAAATGTTAACCTATGTTAGTTTTACTACTGTTAATTATGTAGGCTATTCCAGTATTGCCAGAAAGCGCCATCTACCCTGTCCGCGACTGTGAAAAGGAGACTGTTGGCGCTGCCACGCACGCGCCGCACCAGCGACGCCACCTGCTTGCGCCGCACCAGCGACGCCACCCGCTTGCGCCGCACCAGCGACGCCACCCGCTTGCGCATGATAGCGTGGAAGCCGTCGGTGCGCGCCTCCGCGAACATACCGCTAGCGCTGCACTAGCGCGGCAGCCCCAACACCATCCTGAAAGCGTTATTATATTGCACGCGTAGGGCGCTGTAAGTTTTTTGAGTAAAGTTGATCCATAGGCTGCAAGTGTAAAATGATTGACAGTACGCCTTAAAAAGGATGATTTTAACGTTGCTACTACACCTTGCGAACCTACGAATCAACATATTACTTCTTACTGCCAGCGCCCTACGCTCCCTTTCCACATCTACGTCATCTTTTAGCGATGCGGTTACCCAATGCCCCAAGTACTTGAACTCTGTTACTACTTTGAGAGGAGTACCATTCAGTGTCACTGGTGGTAACATTTGGTCTTCTAATTTGACAGTTCTTCCTCTGAAGACCAGCAGCTCGCTTTTAGAGACATTGTACTTGAGACCATGGGCCTCGGCATACCGTTCACAAACTTACTAGCTTTCTAAGGGCGTCGATCGACGGGCTCAGCAACACCATGTCGTCAGCGTAACTGATGTTATTTACGAACGTTCCATCTATTGAGCATCCGACCATGGTGCATCATTAATCAGGCAGTTATGCTTTACCTTCTTGGCAATCAAAATGTATGAAAGAATAAATAATGGTTGTACCTTAACTCAATATTGTTTCATTTATAAGGGAAATTTATAAGGCAAATCAAAAAAATAAATGCTTATAACTATTATTATTGGTTCTGGAAATAACTATTATCGGTTGTTGAAATCACTATTATCGGTTCTTGAAATCACTATTATCGGTTTTTGATATCACTATTATCGGTTTTCGCAGCACTAAATTTGGTAAATTAAGCGTTTTATACACGACAAATTGAGTCACAACCAACCGCCTAAAAGTGAATGAATTGAACGTTTTCCGTCTCTTTCCATCTTATAGGTGTATAATGGCCCTTATGAGTAAAAAACGATTTTTCTTATGTATTTTGGTACGATCCTCTCAGGGTCATTTCTCCTGAGCAAAACGCTCGTACTATGAAGTTCCGTCTCTTAAACGTAGTGGTTATATTCTCTTTGAGATGTACAACTTGTACTTTTCTATATATATGTCAATCAAGTGATCAGTCAAAACCGTGGACAGCATAAGGCGTGAATCACACTGGCGCGATCTGTGGGGGCGGATTAATATGTTACAGCTAATGATAAGTTTGGACTGTAGCCCGTAAATAGGATTTTCTTCTCCACATACTTGCCTACATTTACGAAAAACATAACCCTCCTTCTGAGCCAGTCGGGTAATCATTCAACCATGTGTCTGGTGTCAGGAGTAGTGGCGTTATAATGGCTGCGGGTCTTCTGTAGATAAAGTGGAGGTAATTACCTACGTCGCCAGTTGCTGCTGCAATTGTGAGCGAGATGACCTCCCGCTGTGGCTGTGCCCTACCTCTCCTAATATTACAATTGTTATCCAAGTAGGTAGGTACTGGATCTATTGTCAATCTGCAATATACTGCCACAAGTGTCGCGAACGGCATTCGCGAGAAATGAGTGATCAGATCTCTTCCCCGAAATCGTTAATTCCGCGTAGCAAACTTTCCATTCGCATTTTTCCCCACTCGAACTTTTACCCATTCTCCTTTTTTATCATTCATAAATCCAGTGTCATAATTTCCTATTAGCGTACTTATCCGATCCTTTTTTATACCATTCGTAAATATGACCATTGTCGTTTATTCCCTAATCGGGTGATTATCTTATCTCTTTTTTTACTATTCTTATATATTACCACAGTCATATAGAACTCCGTTAGGTACGGTAGGTAGAACCGAAAATGTGTTATTTCACTTCCTCATGTTAAATGTTCGGTTTTGGCGCTTCGCCGGCCGCTGCCGCGGCACGCTCGCTTTGCTCGCTCGGCTTGCGCGCTGTAGGGTCGCGGTACACCTAACACTCCTCCTCGCTTCGCTCGTCGTTGTACCTAACGGAGACCTGCCTTAGGTATTTTTTTTGTACAGGATCTATATCGTGTAGTAAGAAATAGAACTATTGAGAAAAAAAAACATAGAATCTTATAGTTTAAGAAAATTATCGCGTAAGAAAAAATGAGGAAGCAAGCAAATGAGAAAAAAAAGTGGCGGGTAGAAGTTAGTGGGGAAAAATGCGAATGGAAAGTTTGCTACGCGGAATTAACGATTTCGGGGAAGAGATCTAATCACTCAGCGAGTTCATACATTTGCTTTGCTGCGAGTGCGAGTAGCTTTTGTGTGGACTCGCACTAATTAAAGTGTATCCAGGCCATTACTAGACCGATTTAAGATAATATACATTATGTTCTTATTGAGGGAGTGAAGTGGATAACTTGGCGAAACTCCTTGAGCTGATCAAGCAATCTACTTCCATCTCGCTAATTATAATACTATGTTACATGTCACGTTACCAAGTCACAACCAAAACTTTCAAGCCATCGCCTAAATTATCTGACAACTTAAGGAACCTTTAGGGTTCACCTGTGCACGTAGTCTTGGCCAATTCTATTAGCAAGGTACGAATAAGTCTTCAGAACCCTACCCGAGTCTGAGGGCTAGGTATAAAGTATGAATAAGAGTCTAGGACTCAACCTTTAAGAAAGTGTATAAAGATAGTTGAACAGTCAGCATCATAAGTAACTGCGCAAACGAAGACGCCAAGACTTTAAAAAATTAATATTCCGGGCCGGATTCGAACCGGCGCGGCGGAACATAGAGACGCAATTATAAGAAGGAGATAGCCAACGTTCTTTTCAGGCGGTTGCTGTGACAAATTGCTAGGTGTATAACTCCCTTAAAATAACTGGCGATGTCAAACTGTCATGGGCCATCCACATTATGTGATTATACCCCAATTTGTCAGTACAACATGTCGAAGTCAGAATTGGGTGTAGCGTACAGACGTAACTACAATTTCATTCAGTGTGGCCAGTTAACAGAAGGAAAGTGAAAATTGGCGCATTCAAACGATCCTGCGACCTGCCGACTGCAAGATTGTTACTAACCGATGAGATAGGGCAAGACAGCACGTCCGTTTTGTGTTTGAATGCGGCAATTTTCGCTTTCTTACTGTTAACTGGCCACACTGAATGAAATTGTAGTTGCAAAACACCGGTTAAAAAAAATTACAAAATTACTGTGTAAAATATTAATACAATGTTCTTTAGAATATATTTTTTAATTATCGTTTAAATTTATTTGTATGAAAAACTTGGCAGATCATGCAAATTCCATGGTCCAAATTGTGATTTTCATGCAATTAGTCCGTACAACTCGTTTGACGGTTGGAACATGCATCCACACTATAGCAATTAGTCAGATTCTGATGAATTGGGGCTGACAAATCACTTAATGTGGATGGCCCATCATGACGCGTAAAGGTGTACTTTGCACTGTATGTGCAGTCATCATAAGATGACAGGCGGTCAAGAGATTTCAGCATTTATCACGGGAAAATAAAACGACACAAATTAAGTTTTAACCTTTTAATCAAGGTTCAAATGAACAAAAAAACTTGAATTACATCATTGAGCCCTGCTTTCCAAAACAGCTTATTTCGTTTGAAGTATTTCTAAACTAGACCTTACCTCTTCGCTAATAACGTCTATTTCAGTTCTTCCAAGAATTAAACTGTTTTGAAAAGCACTTCTTCATTGCGAGCACGTCCCACGAAGCTGCTTCGCTATTATAAGTTATATAGCATATAAAAGTTTACTCAGTAAGGAAAAGGTAATTGAACTATAAACTGAAACTTTACGGTCGTGTTTTCAAAACATTCACGTCAAACTTTTCAGAGCGTGTTCAGTTTTATACCGGAACCGATATTAAATGAATGGAGCAAGCTTCGACATCGGTTTTCCGTACATTTGCTTGTCGTTCGATATCTTTATCGGATCCTACGCCGATAAATATGAACACGCTCTCAGGCAAGTAATTTGACCTCATAATTAGCTTGCTGATCAAATATGTTGCAGCAGTTGAACGAACTCGGGCAATATTATATGGGGTGTCAGATTCTTGAACCAAAATCAATACACCTTAGTATTTTGGTTTTTTGATCTAGTCTCGTAAGTTTTTTTACTTGCGACTGATCTTTCTCTGTATATTCACTGCTTGGACGAATTAGATCCGGTTCGTTCTAAGTTCTGTGGTAGGATATAGACTTTAATTGTCTATTGTTTTGAAAACACGCCCATTTCAACAACTGACAGAAGCTGAATACAGAAATATTTAGACTTTTTTGCATTTATTCTTTTATATCAAATCAATTATACTTTGTTCATCAATCACTCGCTACGTCATTTTTTTTAATTAATTACGATTTTTCTCGAACATATTTACACCTAACTAACTTAATCGTCAAATTATAATTAAAAATTCAAGACAATGAAGTCTTACTATTTTTTTAAAGCGACCACTTACAAGTCGTAGAAAAAATACATTAAAATTTCGTATTCGGACCAGTCAGAGTGAAAATACTATAAATATCTGATCAGGCCACTTATTAGGACAAAATTCACTTAGTGCAAAATCGGTTATTAATTCAAGTTCACTAAACAATTTCCTATATTAATAAACTAGGGATAACAGCTACTGACCCAAGCTCTGTTTGAAACACAAAATTCCTTTTCACCGGATTCCTGAAAAGCAATTCCCAAAATTCTAAATGGTAGTTAGTATGTAAAAGAACTACAAACCCGATTTAAAACATCTTGCACCAGTAGGTACGTCGTCGTCTAGTAAGTATTTGTGTAAGATTATCCCTAATATTTATTTATTCATTTATTTAGTATATAAAATATATTTAATCCAGTGAAGACAGCAGGGAACGGCTACTTTTTTAAACAAGTGTAGCTTCATCTGATCCACACGGCCATCAGATTTTAAAAGGCAAATAATTATGCACAGTTATGGTCAGTTAACTGTAGAATCTTGAATGAAACCAACATTGATAAAGGGAGATGGGCAACATTCACAGGATCTGTTTGAAATAAATTCGCCATTTCAGGATAAGCAGGGTTGCCAGCAAATAAATCGGTTAGGTATCTGCAATTATACGAAATTTGGTCGCATAATTAACCATTCTATAAATCGATTTTTCTTTTTAGTTTAATAAAACTATTATTCTGACCTGTACATTGATGCTGTTTCGTTTTTTGATTACACTTTTAAAATCGGACGGTCTAAGTACTTTTTAATGCAGTGTGAGAACTTCGAAAAAAGCAAGAGGCGAACTCACGTTCCATTTCATGCCGTATTATTTTGTATCGTTATACGGAATGATCACGGATACAAGACACTGTCCGCTTATACATATTTTGTATCCAAATATACGTATATAAGTCAGGTGAAACCGGAATGCAGTGTGATAGAGCGGGACGAGGCATGCAGGGGTATCGCAGGCACTATTTTTCCGTGACTGCGATACAATTGGCGCCCAAAAATGATATAGGAGTTACTGAATCTTCTCTATTTACCGCTTCGACGAATATGTTCATAACTTGGTTACCGACTGATGCAATATTTTTGCGTAAACCGTAATGTTGTATATACATATTTTTCTATACAACGTGACGATGCCAGGGGCGTGCGCAAACAGGAATCCACCTAAGGTGTATGAATTATGGGGAGCTAAGTATGTGTGCTCCCGATCTTAAATTAAACAAAACATAGAAATTATTTCGTCACATTCTAACATTAAATACTCGTTAACTAAGTACTAAAATGGACTGTTTAAAAAATGTCTGTACAGCTAGTGACAACCCGTATTCCATTAATGTCACTGTCACAGATTCAATTTCTTTAAAGAATACTATTCTAACAATAACACCCTGAATTAATAACCGATATGCGTCATATCTAATTAAATTATAATAATTATAATGCTTAACTATTTACAAAACAGTCTGTAGGCCGGTAACAAATCGCCAGATACAAAATTAACATTTTCAATATTTTTATCGTTTTTTTTTCTTGGTATCTCACGATTCGTATTCGGCCAGTGAGAAAACATATGCCAGCGGTGTTGCCACAGGGAAAAAACTTCAAACAAATGCTTATATCTCCTTATATAACGCTTTTGTGACTGCTACATAATAATCACTGACATACATTTTTATTTTTTAAGCACCCGTATACCTTGGGGTAAAGGACGGCATTACAAGCCGTTTAAATAGTCCAGCATCCAACCACAAAATTGACCACGACATGAAATATACTGAAAAACTATATTTTGAAAGAATGAAGGTTAATTGTCTGGCATTTGAAAAATGCCTTATTTATAAACATGGACCATACCAATTACATTTAAATTAGAATTAGTTTGCGTTTACCTGTCAATATGATGTTTTTAAGAGACCAAAATAATTTCAACAGGCTTTTTAAGTTTAAGAACAAGTAATTTTATTTAAAGTATGTTTCATGACGAAATCAATATGGCCGATGACCAGAGCGTGACAAAGTCATCTGAGACGTGAATACAGAAAATGGCCCACACAAAAAAAAACTCTCTTTAGCTCAGATAATTTTGCAACGCGCCATCTAGCTAGTTATTTTAAAACTTTTTGACCACTGCGTCTTTACGACATGTCTATTTCTGAAAAGTATGATCGGATTATTTATAACAACTATCTCATTTGACACTAGATATTCTAAGAACGCCCGGTCAAAACGTTCACCACTGTATCCTATTTAAGACGGTTTTGGCTCAAAAAAACTGTATCAGTCTAATCTGACCGTGCGGGGCAAGATTATTGCTTCTGAGAAGGTACTTGTTGTGTATCTTACATAATATATATCACTAACTATTTAACAGGTATATAAGGCATACTATTGCAAAGGAACTGTTCCAACCTTGAATGTATTAATCTTTTAGCCGTATATCGCACACCAGTACACTTACGTATTAGAGGCGAGATGTCCATTTGCAATAGCTTGACTGACATACATACAACAATGATCCCTTAAAGTGCAATTTGTTACAGATGACCTAAAGTTGTCTTAAATATTTATTTCTCTCTCATGTGTTTCGATTAAGGAAGTCATGCAATGCTAATGTTAGTAATAACGTGGGGGTTCCAACATAAAATGGTTATCACCATACTTAATTTTTTTCATTATAAAAAAGAGACATGAACATATTTATTCTCTAGTCCTCCCTCTTACTAGGAAAACTGGCAATGAAATTTCAATCGAATGCAATAGGGAATATAGTCTGTTTAGTTTTTAAATCGAACGAAATAAAACAAATAAATATCTGTCCCTATTCAGAATGGTATACATTCCCTTCCATTGAATAAGATGCCTGTTAAAATGACGAGTAGAGAAAACTTTAGTGTGCTGAAGGGCTAGAATGTCTTTATTCAAAAACCAGATTTATCATCGTCTGTAAGCTCGATCCTATAATTTCCGTCTCGCTATAATTATATTCCTTCGAAAAGCAGTTTCTCTAAACTACTTTCAAGAAAAGGACCTAACCTAATCATCGTTGAAAGTTCTGATACCCAACATTTAAAAATACCTTGTAGATTGAAATGGTTCCAGATGTCCTAATTGGAAGGAAAACAAAGTAACTCAGTAAAATGACCGACCTAATTAATACTAATATTAGAAGCAAAGTCTGTGAGATTGTAGCTTGTAAGTTTGTATGTAGGGGATAATCTCTGAAACGATATACATTTGATTTCCTATCTATACAATTAACTTTATGGGTTAATATAGGCTATATTGTATCCAGTGGGCACGCCTACGTTACGTTTACGTCCTTAGCAATACCCGGGCGAAGCCGCGCGGGCAGCTTGTAAATATAAAAAATACCGGGTTGCACTCCGGGAGTGCCGGCAGGAGTGAAAACTCAATGACATTGTAACAGTTTTTCGATCAGGACACGTGTCCGTCTTACGAATTTTCAATCACGTGACCTGTTGCGAGTTTAACATTTTTCCCCCATCACAATGCACAGCGCCGCTAAAGAAGTTTTAACTTCAATAAAAAAAAATGTGCAATAAAAAATTCGTTCCAATAAACCATTCCAATGGCGACTTTAGTGTAAGTTATAAGTTTCAAATTATAATAACAGTTCTAAGTCAATATGTCAAATAGATTTAATTACTACAAATATGGGCCGCAACGATTACTTCAAAATGTTAGATTTATTAATAGTATATTTTGCTTTCTCAAGCGGATATAGGGGTATATACTCGTACAATTCTAGGGGACTTGAATACCACAGTGACCTTGCATACTAATAATGTAAATTACAAAATACTATCTAACTCTATGTCAATCTCCGGTTTTAACCCATCCAACACTTCAATTGACTATATCTAATCGAAATTATAAACCAAAGTAAGTAAATCGTGTCAAAATACAAAAATTGAATCGAACACTTACTCATTTTAATGTGTACATGTCGAAAGCTGATACATATTTACAACAGACATCAGAGAGTAGATTGACCTTTTGTTCTTAGAAAACATACAAATAAAAACCAAAGTTCCCTGAAAAAAAAAATTTAATTCAAACAAACTTTTTCAATTAGTTAAGACTGATAAATTGTGATAGAGTATTTTTTTGACCCTCCCGTTTTAGTTATATTGCTATAGACTAAGTACCTATACTTATAATAAATTAATAAATGATCAAAAGCATGTCATCTTTGCCCTCTAACCTAGTGTGTAAGCTTGTGTCTGAAGTTGTGTCCCTAATATTTAAAAGTTTTTTTTTTCTATATTTGGACTAGTCTTAACCCCGAATCATCTGTACACAGGAGCATTATACACATTTATATATTCAACTTTCGCGTCAAAACTACTTAACCTAGTAAAAGGCATAATGGCTGTGATTTTGTTACTATTTATTTATAAACTATGTGCACATACATCTGAATTAATGTCTTATAACCGATGGTACTTAAGCCGCGTATCCATTCAAATGTTAACACATCTTAGAACTCATCTTTACTGGACGGTAGTCCTTTTAATAATGCAATTAGCATAGCAAATGGATTCACGCCTGTTTCAACCTTTACAATAACCGTTAAAAACCGTTGAATTATAAGAATCACGGGGCGATTCGACCAATAGCGTGCGGGAACGCTCGCGATTGGCCGACCGCCGCCCAATCAGTGAGTTGCATTTATACCCGCAAACTCGAGCCAAAACCGTCTTTCAAATTCAAAATAGTGAAGCATAAGTCACGCCTGCGCTGCTTATAATGAATTTCCAATACAACACCGTGAGTAAATGTATAACTACTAAATATTAATAGGACAAAATAAAGTAAAAGTCAGTTTATATAATAAAATGGCTTGTACTTTATTATGACAGTTAAAAGGCATTTAGTACTATACTTAGATCTAACGTATTGCATTGCCAATTAACGTTAGCACGATTATTTGGATTTACTCAATTGAAAGATTCATAAGAATTTTTATATATCAATTTTAGTCAAAATCGGTTTCCAATATTTATTTACAATCAGCATAAGTATAAACCAGTGGTTTCCAACCATTTTTAACTGAGCGGCACTCTTAATAATAACAAAGCTTCAAATATATCATTTGTTTGTTTTAACTTGAAAAATTAAAGAGCCCCATTGAAAAACACTGTTAAAACATAAACCATTTCAACTAAAACGGACATTACTTCATAAACAAATGTTAGTCGACGTAAATCCCTCGAGCTGGCGTCCCACAAAGCACAAAAGCACACAGGCGTCACTCGTAAACAAAATGGCGGCCACGACAAGATGGCCGCTCCTACGCTAGTGAGGTCCGTAATTCTGGGAACGTCGACACACGTCGCACAGCCAGGGATCACTTGTGGCCGTTGCTGAGGGTCTCCACCTGAAAAGGAGCGTTGGTGAGCGCCGTGTGTCGTCGTTCCAATGCTGCTGGCGGTGGGGTTGTGTTCGGATCGATTCCAGTTTATCGAAACGTTCAACTAAAGCTGTTAAGGGTCTATTTTCATCAACATACTGGCAGATTTCGATCGCGGCAACCGGAGAAAACAAAACTGGCTAACTGGTCCATCAAGCCAATGCCGCTCCCGTATAGGGCTAAAGTCATTTTGAAAAGTGCTCAACCTATTCACAAAATCTCGAATCGTCTGATAAAGACTGGCCGTATTCATAAACGTACAACAAACCAACTGTAGCTAAAATGCCGTTAAAATTCGTTGGTCTTTCTTTATCTGTCACTTTGCCATTTGTGTTCGTAAGAAAGGGACAAAACACATTTACTTTATCAGAGGCATTTTAAGTTTTATGACGATGATGAATCAATCATCCTGGCTGGTTCAGCCATGGCGACTGGTGAAAAGAAAAACTGGCTAACTGGTCAATTTTATAAGTTATTTGACGCCCCGTAGATCAGGCGTGATGGACTGCAGATGAATCAAGCTTACACGTTTCAAGGTTCGTTCCCAGGTAAAAGGGACCTTACTGTCCTAGGCGCTAATGCCGTTATTACGCCATGCAACATAGCACTTGTATTATCGCATCGGTAATAGTGGCATAAGTGCCAATGACAACAACGTCCCTTCATGCTGAAACTTAACGCGAGTGTCAAGCGCAACCTTTTACAAACAAAAAATCGAGCTTGTGCCCAATTTAAATTAACTTTAATTGACCGTTGTATTTTTTTTTTTACTTTTTTATATAGATAGATCTATGCTGAATAGACACCCTTTTCCGTTGCTAGGTGAACGTTTTGATAAAAGGTTGTATCCAATGGAGTGATTGTAAGAAGGGAAATGAAGACTCCTTTTGGACAGAGGTTAGAAACTCCATGTGTTGAGCTTTACTAGAATGGGCTGGTAGAAAACTGTCACTGATCGAGTCCAACACTAGATTGAACTTAATGGTCGAAGTTTCGCCTTCATAATATTTTGACTAGAACGCGCAAGAATCTTTTTAAGACAATACCACCAAGTGTATTACAAAAACTTGATCTTGGAGGCCGGTGCAAATTATTGTGAATTTTAAAAGAAAGTAGCGATTGTATAACTTTTATATGTGTAAGAATTGTATGAATATATGTATATTGAAATGGCTGCACCTGTGTGAATCAAACAATATCTTATCCCAAAAAAGATTTTCACCATTACCAGTGGGATGAGAGCGTTGAACACAACGCTTTGATACAAATAGCGTCAACTGTACTTTGCCGTCGTTGTGAGTCCTAAAATAGCCCGGAGTCCGCATGCTACTACCAAAAATTACAATGATAATAGATTACCTCCTCAGTGTATTTGTGCATTTAAAAGATCCTTGCGCGTCCTGTACGTTAGTTGTCCGTATGATCTAGCCCAACGCAATGCCACCGCCAGTATGTACATATTTACAGCTTGGACTTATCCAAAGTGCAAATCCCGCCCGCCACCAGGGTACTGTATCAAGCGGTACCCAGCAATTATGTTGACCCGTTGCAAATTTAAATATGGAACACCGATTCAAATATTTAAAAATCGATGATCAATTTATTATTTGCAACGGTCTTCCCGCAAGGTACGATATACACAGCGCAAGCTTTCTAGCTGTTACATTTAATACAAACTGACTGTTGACTTATAATGTGGACTTGCACAGTTAGTTTAGGTACAGTCACGTAGCATTACGTAGTTAGTTGCAGCCAAAGTAGCCAAATATATCGGAACACATCCTTACTCTTACAGTAATAAAGACGTGTACAGACTACATTGGTTGCTATTACCTATATGATGCGGACTGTACATTGTCTCATTCGGAAATTTTGTCATAGTAAAGTTTAAATCTGACAATCATGCATTCGCCGAAGCGAAATTCTCATTTTAGAAAGCAAAGAGAGAATATCGATGTGTCTTTAAGGGCCTACTCACGCCGCGTTTTTAAACGCGCCGTTGACGCGCGTATATTACGAATCACACAAACGCGCGTCGACGGCGCGTTTAAAAACGCGGTGAACGTAGGCCTAACATGTTCATGGAAAGAAGACCACTAAAACGGTGCAAAACGTCTGGCAAAACCCATCAGGTTTACAGTATAAGTCAACCGAGTGTTCTTATACAATAGAACAACACAGATATAAATATAACAGCCAAAAGCAGATTTTCTACCAGCGAAGCTATCGACTTGCTGAATAACATGCAACGCCCGAGCCACGGGCAGTACCTAAACTTATTAAAAGTAGTTTATTGAGCAATGTCGGTTCTTCGCCGGTGGAATGAATGTCAAAAAACAGTGAAAAAACGACGAATAAACACAGTGCCTTATTTTACAAACCAGTGAATATGTTAGCAACATCATGCATATACAATAATGTAGACTTATTCTTAAATTGACCTACAATATACAAACAATATAACATTCGCTAAGTGCTGGTAACATTATTTTTCTACTACTAATCAAGACAATAAAATGCTTTCCAAAATGTATGTGGATAGGAAGTTTAAAAATATGGATGTCAATTAACTAACTATATATTCATGTACTCTCTTCAAAACCATTACAATATTTTTACATCTTTTATATAGAAAACTGTATTTTTTCTGGATTGTACATGTATCTAGGATATAGGCATGAAATGGATGTAACTGGATGGAGATATAATTCAAAACATAATATATTAATATTACAAGTTTTAATAAAACTTTTTTAACAAAAATTGAAATTCAATATATCAACTACATAAAGTAACTAAATACAAATATTAACTACGTAATACTAATAAATTTATTAAAGAAACTAAATGAAATTCGTAACGATAATCTCAATCAAACATTAAAACTAATATTTACAATTTTACATGTCACACTAACAACATTAATTAAATTATTAAAACAAATGAAACGAAATAGTTCTACTAATTATCTAGAAATCTACTTAAGTACGCTTTAGAAAACTCATCAAAAAATAACTATATCTTTTTATAGTAAAATGGTAACATAAATGGCACCAACTGTTAAGAATATTATATTTAAAAAGGTATTTATTATGAACTGCCGAATTACCTATAATCAAGGAACACTAACGTTAATTGTAATACGACGGTGAGCGGTGTGGGCAACTAGTTACGAATAAATTAATAAAATAACAAAGACACAATATAGTTTTAAATTGTCGAATTGTTCCTATTCCTATACCGTATTTTAGTATTTAACAATTTTTGCTTTACTGGATTACTAATGCAAAGGACCACAAATTCAAGGATATTTCAGAAACAGAATTAATTTTTTGATCATGCATGTAAAAAATATCTAAATTGTAATTTTAAAAAACACACACATTGTTTATGTTTGATACTATGAAAATTGTTGTTTTTAGTTCGGCAATCCACAATAATTTCACAACAATAAATAAATATTTTTAAGGCTTGTATTAACTTCTGAGTGTGCAATCCTATCCACGTAATAGTGCTTTCTGGTACCCTAAACTGTCAAAATAATAGATTGAAAGAACCAATATTTTTGAAACAAAATATAAATATTTTCACGTGACATTTTAATACTAATAACATTTGTATAATATTTTATAGCAAAACACCAAAGCTGTGATTAAAGGAACATTTGTATAGACCCTGTCGTTTTAACATTTTATACTCTTGAGCAAGCATTAGTTCGACGATTATTCTATTATAATTTATATAAAATATAGACTATAAATCAGCTCGGCGAACCTTGATCCCTATGACAGTTCATACTAGTGACGGGTCGTGTCGATATATCGCAACTTTTTATAGGCAATGGCGTGACTTGCATTCAGCCACATCGATAAACATGTTTTTAAAATATAATCTACATTACTATAATTATAATGCTTGTTATATTTACAAGTATCCGTGTATTTGTATATGGGGTTGCCAATATTCCGATGCAGAGGTAACATGGTCGGACTGTATAATTTTAATGTGAATTAAAATTTTAGTTATAGCAACACTATCTGATCTGTCACTACGCTAGTACTGTCAGTTCGCTACGCCAGTACGAGTGCTAACGCCTTGTATGCGCCACGTGTTTTGTTGTGTCATCGGAATCCTTTGTTTGTTACTATTGTTGTTTTCTGTTTTTGTTATTGTTGCTGTTTTGTTTTTGTTGGTGTTTCAAAATGCCGAAAAGACTGAGAAAAACTGTACTCAACAGTGAAACGCGGGAGTTTGTTGTACGCTTGCGTGACTATTTTGCTCGCGAACAACAAAATGGCGGACCTTTGTTGCCACTTGACAACGTACGCGACCGTGTTGCTGATGCTTTGGGAATTGGCAAAGCTACCGTTTCCCGAATTACAAAGGAGAAGTTCGGCGAATCGTCGATGGAGGAGAACAAACTATCAACTCCAAAGAAGAAAAAACATAATAGGGCACGACCCGTAACTAACCCCGATGATTTCGACATGGCAGCGATACGAAACCATATTTACGGCTATTATTTTCGAGGTGAACTGCCGACTTGCACAAAATTATTAGCGTCGCTGAAATCGGCTGATTTATTTAAAGGTGGATTCACTTCTCTCAGACAGGTTATAAAAAAATGTGGATTTCGTTATGGGAAGTGTGACAAAAGAAAAGTGATAATGGAGCGGAAAGACATTGGATTGATGAGGTGTGATTTTCTACGACAAATAAAAAACATCGAGAACTGGGACAAGGTGGTTTATCTGGACGAAACGTGGCTCAACGCCAATCACTCAGTCTCCAAAACATGGACAGACGACACAGAGAAATCCTGTACCAAAGCACCAGAAGGCAAGGGCCAGCGTTTGATTATCTGCCACGCTGGCACAGCCAAAGGTTTTGTACCTAACTGCTTGTGGGCCTTCAAATCCGTGAAAACAACTGATTATCACGAAGAGATGAATTTTGAGAATTTCAAGAAATGGTTCACAAAACTATTAGACAATTTAAACGAGCCCCACTACATTTTAATGGACAACGCCCCATACCACTCTGTGCAAATTAATAAAGCGCCTACCGCGAACAACAATAAAGGCGAAATAATAGAGTGGCTGCAAAACAATGGTGTGGCAGCTAATACTCAAATGCTGAAAAAGGAATTAGTTAGATTGTTGAACCTTCATAAACAGCAAACAAAGAAGAAATATTTCTTGGATGAGATGGCAAAATCAAAAGGGCACACCGTGATTCGGCTACCGCCCTACCACTGCCAATATAATGCAATCGAAATGATATGGGCGCAGATCAAAGGTGGGTTGATTTGTATTTATTTTAACATGTTTTTATTTAGGTCACTGGTGACTGTCTAGTCGGCTAGTACTATTTAAAGCTATTTTATTTCACTAGCAAATTGCATTTTTATTTTTATCCATGTGCTTATATCAATTACACACTTTTAACGTACAAAATTATGTACTTATAATGTACTTACCCCGATCTCGCTCTTTGACTTTGCATCATTTTTAATCTAAACCATTATTGTTTCAGGTTGTGCAGCCAGGCTTAACACCACTCCGCCATTCACAGCTAATAAAATGCTTACGTTGCTACAAGAGGCATGTAGTCAAGTGACTCCGGACAATTGGAGGAAAGTGGTTGAAAAGACGAAAAAACTATGCTTAGATGATTGGAATCGAGACGTGCGATACGACAATATAGTAGACCAGCCGTTTTTAATAAACATAGGAGAAAGCAGCTGCAGTTCGGATTCCGAGTCTGAGACGCAATCAGTGACATCATTGTCAGATTCAGATTAATTAATGTATATTAAAAAATCATTAATAAACCGCTTTTGTTTTATTTGAGTAGGTATATACAATAAATTTGTTAAATCTCCTTTATTTTATTATCGCAAACAACTTAAATGATTATAAATCTGACACTAAGAGCGTAGGTACTCTATTGATGTATTTTGTACACTCGTTTCCATTTTCGATATTTGTTTATCGATACTTTTCCGCACTAGTCGATATCTTCCAAACGGAGTAACTTTTGCAGGACGTCAACGTAAAGTCTGATTGAGATAATTTCTTGTAAGTGTTAATAATTATTATAATTCCAACGGGATATTATTGTAATTGCATATATCTGCCTAAAATTAATAAATATCATTTTTAGACACCGCCAATTCGATTATAATATAACGGTGACGCTACTACAAGATTGTGTCGTGGGAATAACTGTCAGTGTCATAGGGATCAAGGTTCGCCGAGCTGATTATAAATTTACTTTAAAGCTGATATGGTAATGTTCAGGTTATGACAAGGTATACACACAGACAATAAATATTAGGTTTAAATATTGGGTGAACATTTCAAATGAATCAGAATTGGGATATTATTAATACAAAGGGATTTTTAAATTTGTTTGATGATGAGATTATGAAATATTTAAGGCCCTGACAGCATAACAAATTACTTTTATTTAAATTGACGAATGTGTGTTATTTGCACATTAAAGGCCAGAGTAATAACTATGTATTTTAAATAGAGTTCCCTATACTGATAGATTTGTATTGCCTACCCTCTATACACGGTGGGAATGAGTAACCCGCCAAATTTTAACCACGCATTCCTTAGGTCACTAGGAGCAAAAAATGTCATATGAACCTCCGTCAAATCCGGCGTAGTTTTGAAGATATTTGCAATTTTCATGTAAACTATTTGTCGTGATTACTAAGTGCATTTAACTCTTTTGATTGCGACGTTGCTACCGATGTTGGCCAGTTCCGCGTCGCTATTGACAGATATCAAAGTGCCAGCTAACACTCCCAAAATTGATCCTTTTTTGAAAAAAAAAAATCGACTGCGTTTTATTAAACGGGATAATTTCCATGGAGAAGCGATAGTTATCCGAGTTTTATTTACATAAACCGACAAATCAATAAAAAAAAATATTTTTTTGCTGAATTTGAGTTAGAAATTTAATAATTTTTTTTACTCCTAATGACCTCAGGAATGCTTGGTTAAAATTTGGCGGGTTACTCATTCCCACCGTGTATAGTAGAATATGTATGTGATAAATATAACACGATAATATCATATAAAAAATGGGAATTAATTGTATACTCGTACATTTAGTACAAATGGAGGAATGTAGCCACGATATTACCATATGCATTCTCTTATATATGTAGTACGCCCTGGCGTATTCACCAAGTTGACAACTGTCATCCGACAATTCATCGTACACTACTAAGTCTAGTGGAAAGACGGTCGCTTGCCAATTTAGCTTGTATTTTCATTGTTAGGTGTGTCAACTTTCAACTTGGTAAAATAAGGACCTGTATGTAACTTCGTTTGACTTAGTCATATGCAACATTAGACTGGATAATATAACGATAAAATTTATTTAAAATATATTTAAGAGATCTCGATTTCAAAGATTTTCCTTTATTAGCTAGTTTTTAAAGTTTGTTCTTAACAGCATGTTCACATTACATGATTTGTACACAATAGTTATTTATATAGATTAACGAGGTATATAAATATTTTAAAAGCAATACTGCCAACTAGTAAGCATTATATGTGTAAATTTTGTGTAACGATATAATACAACATGCAATAGACACATACAAATATATGATGTTATACACCTTTATTCTTATCATATACGAAGTCTTTTAAACACAAAAGCAGCTTTTTTTTACGATAATATTTTTTAAAAATTTTCATTGCAGATCCCCATCTAAGTATAAGTTTAGTTTATACTAAACTTATACGTATAACGGTATTAAGGTGGTAAATGGCTGCTTTTACATAGCAATGAGGGTCTGTTATAATTAGCATAATTTATGATGGATCACGGGGTTTGCATATAATTAGCGAGATACAGTGATATAAGGATATAACCCAATTATGATCCGTTTTGTTTCTGTGCATAAACGGTGTCCCGTTTCTTGTCCGTACTTTGTTTTTGAGTTTTTCATAATTTTTCTTCTAATAACTTCAATTATATGTAACAAAATAAAAGATTTATTCATCTCCCGAGGTGGCCATTTGATTAGACAAATATACTAGTCGGTGTGAAAGCCACTTTATGACAAGGTATAAATATACATACATACAGATTTATTAAAACAAAAACTACACATAGAAAGCTTTTGCCCCTTCACTATTTACTTAAATTATACGCAAAATAGTTTTTTTTCATACTATGTGCGATGTCCTTCACGACCTTTCATAAATTATGCAAGTTATTAGCAATGATAATTTAGTTTTACAATGATCATGCCTAAAATTTAGTTCAGAAGTATATCGCTGAAGCTGGTGAGCTTTACTGGTCATATTTTAAACAAAACTGTATTTGCGAAAAATATTACTAAGAAATGCCTAGGCTCTATATACGGAACATAAATATTCTAGACACAATTGGTATTTAAAAATATTTAAAATATAATTTTTATTAACAACAAATAGCCTCATGTTTATCTACGTTTAGAGACCCTCCCGTTTTAACTAACCGCGCCAGTCATCTATATAAAGAACAAATGAGATCTGCCCCTATTGTGACCTAATGATTGTATTGTATTAATCCCTAATTGTAAATTCCAACTTTTGTAACATTGTACACCTACTTACGCATTAAAATTTTGATAATTTTGCACAACATTTTAATTTATTTTAACCGTATCAGTTATATTTTACGCTCAACTAAATTTAGCCACAACTTTTATGAGTAAATTCGATGTGATTCTATAACACTTTATAGAATGAAAAACTTGTGATTTCAACCTGTCGCCGCTATGCTATCTATATTATTTGTAAGAATAAAGTTCTAGGGTTGAAAACCGTGCACTAATTGGTACGATTTTCAAATTAAAATTATCCCAGTACTTTATGATTACAAAAAAATAAGGAATGTCACATAGGGAATACAATTTATTATAAATATAGTTGTAAATGTTAAGAAATATACGTCCAGCTATGAACCTCAAAGGCAGCATAAGAATGTATTAAAATAGTTAGTCAATTTAGAAAGTAGAATGTATATTTGTTTAATAAGGAAGGAATGTTTTAGTATACTCTATTTATATGAAATACCATACTATACTACCTTTGTCAAACTTAAACCTAGTTCTATTCGTTAGAGTTCATATATTGTGTGTTGTGATTTTACAGAAAATAAAATATATAAAGTTAGGTAAATATCAATAATGACTACCTTGCATTACATTTAGATAATTGTACACCTGCTGTATTTTAAAGTGTAAAATATAATTTTAGTTCCACAAATATACATTTATATTAATATTTTATAATAATGTATATGTTTTTATATAAATGCGACTATGAATAATAAAGTTATGTCTCGGTAATGAAATTAGAATATAGCTAATTTTCTGTTACTTGTGCAATGTACAGCGCATGAACATTATTCTAAGCCGTAGACATTATATAACAACAATGGATAAACAGACAGTGGGGCGGACTATTTTAAATAGTACAATAATATTTTATTTAATAAATCTTTGAATCTTTGAATCTCTTTATTTTTCAATAATGTTATAAGAGATCTCTCGAAAAACCCACTGTCCGTCCACATAACGAACCTAGGACTACCAACGATAAACATAAAAGTTTGGCAGTTTAATGTAACTTTGTCGCCAAAGAAACGAAAATATATATAAACATATCATATTTGTACAACATTCTACCAGACTTAGAGTTTGAAAGTCGAACACTAGAAATCGACAAAACATGCCTTAACTAGTGTGGGCTCTATCAACTTTATCTCGTCACTCCGTCTTGAAAGCCGGGAGTCAAAATGACACAGAATAGGAAAAAAAAAGAAACCGAAACACAAAGGGGAAGATCGCGTTTGGGGTGTTTAATACCCCAGATAATCACAGTTTGTAAGAGAAATAACCGCAGCGTGACAAGAAAAAGTAGATGTAGCCACATCTATTCCGGTGGCGGTGGCGGGACTACTGGCGGGGGCATGGCGGGCAGCGGCGGCGGCGCGACAGGCGCGGGCGGCGCGGGCCGCGCGAACACCGCCGGGTAGTAGTACCCGTCCATGGGCACGCCCACGCCCATGCCCATGCCCATGCCCATGTTCATGCCCACGCCCACGCCCATGCCGTAGTACAGCGGCGGCGGCGGCCGGACCATGAAGTAGGGCAAGCGCGCGGGGGGAGGGACGTGCCAGCCTACCGTTCCTACCTTGGGTGCTCCGTTCTGGCGCGCCAGCTTGGGCGGCGGGCCGGGCGAGGGCGGCGCGCCGCGCTTGCGCGAGGTCTCCAGCACCTCCTTGGAGATCTTGATCTTGAGCCCCGCCTGCTGGGGCGGCGGCGGGGGCGCCGCCAGCCGCTCCTTCGGTATCTTGATCTTGAGGCCGGGGCTGGAGGCCAGCTTGTCCCGGGGTATCGTGATCCGGAGCGCGCCGTCGGCCTCCGCGGGCGCAGGCGCGGGCGCGGGCGGCGGACTCTCCTTTTTCCCCTCCTTCTTCTCCCGCTCCTTGTCTTTCTTATGCTTCTTTCGCTCCTCCTTCGACTTGTCGCGGTCTTTGTGTTTGTGTTTCTCCTTCTTTTTCTTTTCTTTCTTGTGCTTGTGGTCGGGGAGGTCGTCCGCGGGCGGCGCGGGCGGGGCCGCGGGCGCCGGCTCCGGCTCGCGTTTCACTTCGACTACCGGCTCGACCGGTTCTCGCTTGACTTCGACTATGGGCTCCCGTTTGACCTCGACGATCGGCGACTTGCGCTCGGTCGCGACGGTTATGGGTGCCGGTTTCGCGAGACTCTCCTTTAGCAAGTTCGATACTAGCGTCGGGTCGGTCTCAATGCCGTTGAGCGAGCGCGGCGGAGGCTCGGGCCGGCGTTGGTCGGCCGGCTTGGTGCGGATGGCTCCCCGTTGGGAGTCCCGAATGACGTTCTCGTAGCCGGGCGTCTCGTCGAGCTTCTTCACGACGGGCACGAGCTCGGGCTCCGAGTTGGAGGCGACGCGCTGTCTCGGGCGCGGCGCGGGCGGCGAGGAGAAGGGGGAGAGGATCGCGGGGGGCTGCATGTCGCGGAGCGCGCGCCGCGGGGAGGCGGGCGCGGGGGCGGGGGCGGTGGCGGAGGCGGGGGCGGGCGCGGGGGTGGGGGCGGGGGCGCGCGGCTCGGGCCGGCGCGGGGGCGGGGCGCGCGCGGGCGGGCGAGCGGCGGCCGCGGCGGGCGCCGTCGAGTTCTCCGGCGAGAACAGTGACGGGGGTCGCGTGCGCGCGGCCGCGGCGGGCGGCGGGGCGGGCGCAGGGGCGGGGGCGGGCGCGGGGGCGGGCGCGGGGGCGGGAGCGGGCGCGGCGGCGTGCGGCTTGTGCGGCGGCTTGTGGTGCGGCCAGGGCGGCGGCTTGTGGTGGTGCGGCCGGTGGTGCGGGGCCGCGGCCCGAGCTGGAGGCTGCTGCCTGTGGGGAGACGGTACGTTATAACACTTGCAGTCCACCTATATTTCCTTACAGTAACTCTAGGGTCTAGATTTAATGATTCGACTACTAACACAAGTGTTCAACCGTCTCACAGTCTTCATAATGTATTTATGTCAATTTAAAACCAAATAAAATGGAACAGAAGATTTACCATTTTTACCATGCAGAGCTCTATATTCTTCTATAAAGTTTCCTATCCGACATTGCTAATGCCAATATTATAAATATGGAAAACAAATACCGCTTTAACTTTTCTAGCAACAAGAAGGTAGTACCTAATCACTTACATCGTGGGCTATTCATTGCAGGGCTTTGATTACAAAATAAAACGCCCTACTGTACCGAAAGTGACTCGTCTGTATAAACTATCATGTTGCACACTCCAGATATTATCTTAAAATCAGCTTTTACTACATCAAATACTAGACAATCTGAATAAGGGGTAGGGGTCGGGTTGCATAAAGTTTAGTCATATTTTTGGTAGGCATACGTGGATTCGTCATACTCATCATTTCGCATAACTGTAAATAGTCATACATTTATGCGCACAACGTTTTTAGTCATAATGTGTAAGAACATATTGTGTAATGCGCATATAGTTATTTGTGTCACAAGGGAGCAAAATAGTATATTTACGGCGAGGGCGGTGTATTGAATCCTGAACGTAGCGAGGGATCCTACAATAGAATCCTGAGCGTAGCGAGGGATTCTAACGTAGGATCCTGAGCGTAGTGAGGGATACAAGTGTTTACGCTCGAGACGAAAATAATTTTGCTACCGAGTGACACATACTATTTTTCACACCGACTATGAGGAAATTTAAACAAAGCTATTGTTAAAATATATCAAAATTATCTTAATTTTTATTACTAATTTTTAAATATTACGAAATATTTATAAATTTTTATACAACATTGTTATACTTAAAACTTGAAATATGTTCGTTTTGAATCGACTACGATGAAATTACAATCGATTATTTTATTAACTTCTGTGTTCAGTTGGCACATTGCGTACAAATGTTCCAATGCCAATGTATAAATTAAAAAAGTAGCTTGAACAGAAAAGTAGCGTTTTGGTCCCTCTCGTCGTGGAGCAAAACTTACTTTTCCGAATGAAAGGTGTGAAAAAATTATTTAAGCATACTTTATAATGGACACAAATTGGTAGCTCATAAAACAATTTAACCATACTGTATAAACGCATAAGCCTGTTTTTCTTAGTAGTAAATGAAGATCTCGAATCAGAAGCAAGTAAGATACAAAGATGTCTTTTATGTTGGGTCACAGTAGCACAGGATGATCAGTATAAAAGTTTACACACAACTTTTATCTAATAACAAGTTTTTCCGCCCTTTTATAAAAAAAATAACCTCGAAGACGAAAGCGGGAGCATTTGCTCCCGCTTTTGTCTTCTAACCTATCCGCGATCCGAGTCGGTTTTGCCATTCAGTCCCTGTTCCCTACTGCCTACGTGAAAATTTGAACTTTATACACCACTAGTAGCATTGGTTGATCTCAGAGAAAAGTTTATTTGACGCCCACCCTTTGTTTTGTTTTTTGATCAAATCTCAAATTTTATTATCATCAATATTATGGCTTGATAAATGTATGATATTTACAATTATCATTAAAAATAATTATAATTATCAATATTATAACTAAATAAATGTATGACATTCTACATTATGGTTAAACAAATTATGACTCCGTATAATTATGACAGGGAACAATTATGCCATAGTATAAGTCATGCCAAAAAAAATTATGAGCAACTTGATGCGTAATGTTGTATGACAATCGATATTATGACAATAGTTGTAATGCCACTAGACGGCCACCCCTGAATAAGACCTGCACCGAAGAATTAAATGTCTTAAGTCTAGACGTAACCTTGGTCCACTCTTGTGTCGTTTCATGAAACATTGGTTTTCACTTGCTGACGCGTCAAACACAACTAACTACTCTCGTTTCACTGTCCTGTTTCACTATGGCATGGTGTGGTAGATATTTTAAAGCCAGGTAGTCTATTGAATTTAATTGCACTATCTTTTTAGCAGGAAGTGGTGGTAGTGGAGCAGAGTGCTCGAACAAATTCTCGTAAATGTGGACACGCTGGACAAAAGCACCATTATTTTTCAGGCAAAATGGCCGCCTTAAAATTAATGATGGCCAACGGAGGAGTTGTTTCCTATCAAAAACTAAAAGCTGTGGACCTTACAAGTACCTGGAAAAAAACTGGTGCTTTTGTCCAGCGTGTCCACATTATCACCTGAAACTGCCCTACTTGGAGACTGAACAGATGTATGCATGTACAATTAGGACATTATAGATATACAGTTTGACTTCTAAAATAGCTTTTATGGCGTACAAAATTAATATTTTGATTTTGGTTTTTGACGGAGCCTGGACTGAAATAGTACATTTTACAACTAGTGTGAAAAGAATGTCTTTTTACCACTAGTACCGAGGTATCTTGCCACGAGCTGAAAGCGAGTGGCAAAAGACATTTCACACGTGTTGTAAACGACGTTTTTTAATACAATTGCGAAAAAAACTTTACGAAATTTACAACTTCACTTCCATATCAGTGCGAGTGAAGCGCGCAGCTTCAATATTTCAACCAGTCACAGAGCAGTATACAGTAGTATTCTTGGGGCGCGTGGCCATCTAGATTTTTTTCAACCAATCACAGAGCAGAATTCTAGTGGCGCGCGGCCAACTAGATTTGCTTAAACCAATCAAATAACACACATGGAACTAAAAAGTAAAAAGCACTAGTTCGCGAAATTGAGCTTCTCGTACGCTACGCAGCCACAAAAAGTACCACTTTTTGAGCAACTGTATTAAAAATGGTATTTAAAGTAGTGTGCAACACTCACCCCTGCCTGGGCGCGGCGTTGGCCTGCTGTCTCGCGCGCTCTCGCTCCTCGCGGTCCCGCTTCTCGCGGTAGACGCTGTAGTCGATCTTGTTGGGCGCGGGCGCGGGCGCGGGCGCGGGCGCAGCCGGCGCGGGCGCAGGCGCAGGCGCAGCGGGCACGTAGCTGCCTGTCGCGGGCATGCGCCGCCTCTCGCGCTCGTACTCTGCGACAATACACCAACGTCAAATCAACTCGTATGCCATGTCAAAACTGGCATCAACTTGTAAATTGTGTCACAGGGGAGTAAAATATGTTGCTTTAAAAAAATCATTTGAACATGTTAAAATGTTGTCAACACGGACACAGAATAAATTATACTACTACATGCAAAAGGTTTTCTGTTAAAAAAAAGACCGGGTGTGCCGGCACTCCGGGAGTGCCGGCAGAAGTGAAAACTTGAATATTAATGTTGTGCATTTGTGATATTTTGGAATGGTTAGGGAATAATTTTGCGCCGCTGAGATTTCAATCTCTCGAATCTCACATTCACATCTTACTCATTACGAATCTCACCTTGCGGTCACGTGACCTGTGGCGAGTTTAACAATTTTTCCCCTTCCCAAAAAGTGCACAGCGCCGATAAAGAAGTTTTCACTTCAAAAAACCCCGTTTAGTTTTGCCGAACGAGCCCTTTCGATCGCGTGCAGGGCTAAACTTACCCGGTATGTTAGGTAAGGTAGGCGACTTAATCACGGAGTGAGTCGCCCCTGGCAGTTTTAATATTAACAGAAACATACCTTTGTCAAAGGACTTGTCGAAGTCGTCAGTAGGAATCGACGGGCGCGACGCGGACGCCGAGCCGCTGCCGTGCGCCGCGCTGGAATGCGGCGAGCTTCCGCCTGCAAGGGAGACATACGTCAGCAGTTGCACGACCGAGCCGTCATGAGTGTCTATGCGGGTCTATAGGGGTCACTGGGGCCCGGTTAGGTACGGCAGACCATGCTAAGAGTAGGCTTCAATTTGTATGTTAGCCAATAGTAAAACACATTTAAAATTGGTATAAAAAGATAACATTTCAATAAGTGTTAGAAACAACTCGTCACATTTTTACATAGAAGAATAATGCATATTTATGTACTACTAGTGACCCGCCCCGGCTTCGCATGGGTACTATATAATATATATATATAATAAACATTCCTCTTTGAATCACTCTATTTATAAAAAAAAAACCGCATCAAGATCCGTTGCGCAGTTTTAAAGATCTAAGCATAAATAGGGACAGACAGTGGGAAGCGACTCTGTTTTATACTGCGTAGTGACCCAAGTACTTTTATTTTCTTATCAGAGAAATGAGCGGTAACAATAATATTTTTTTAATACAGTTGCTCAAAAAGTGGTACTTTTTGTGGCTGCGTAGCGTACGAGAAGCTCAATTTCTCGAACTAGTGCTTTTTACTTTTTAGTTCCAAACTATACTTTCGAAACGCAGTAAGTGGGTGTCGCGCGGCGCGCGGCCTGTGCGCGGCGGCCTGCTGGCTGCTGGCGGGGCGCGACCTGTGCGGACCGCGCTAGCGGGCAGTAGGCAAGCATATGCAATCGCAATGATATTATTAATTTATTATTTTTCGCAATTGTATTAAAAAACGTCGTTTACAACACGTGTGAAATGTCTTTTACCACTCGTACCGAGTCTTGCCACTCGCTTTCAGCTCGTGGCAAGATACCTCGGCACTAGTGGTAAAAATACATTCTTTTCACACTAGTTGTAAAATGTACTATACAATATACAAGTCCGTTGAAAAATACCCTGACCCATATGTGCTCATGCTCATGGAACAGACTTGTCACTATTCGTCGCTGTCTTAACGTGAATTTGTGTTATGTTATAAGTTTTGTATATTTTCATGTATGTCTGTAAGGTATTTGTAAATATGGGCCTTGTTACCTTACTTTACTATGCTCTAAACTCTATGGTACTCACTGTTCCCGTTCCGCTCCATCATTTTGCGCTTGAGCCGCGAGGGGCACTTATCGAATATGTGAAGGAACTCGGCTGTCAGCCGCTCGAGCAGGTCTGACGTCACAGTTCTGTCCACGTATGAGAACCAGTGCCGGCCCTCGTTTGATTGTGGTATCTGGAAATATTGTATATTTTAAAACTATGAATAGTTTTACAGAAGAAAATTGACGCCTAACCGCCTTATTTTATAACATTAACGTTCATCAAACCGGCCCGGCTTCGCACGGTTAGCTTTCCGTTTTGCCGTACAAATGAAGCATTTTCCTGCGATAAAAGGTAGCCTATGTTCATCAGGGATAATGTCGGCTTCTAATGGTAAAAGAATTTTTGAAATCGGTCCAGTATTTTCGAAGCTTATTCAATACAAATAAACAAACAATCAAATCTTCCCTGTTTATAATATTTGTGTAGAAGTGTAGATAATTGTATTAATTTTAACTAAAAATGCCATTACAAGTCGTTTGTTTTTTCTGACACTTTTGTTTGTGAGACAGAAACAAGTTGAAGAGATTTGTTACGTCTGACACTTTAGTTTGTGAGACAGAAACAAGTTGAAGGGATTTGTTAAGTTATGAACATGAAGGCAAAATGTTGAAACATTTAACGTGAAACTGATAGTTAGAACTGACTACATACTTAGTGCAGTATGTGTCGTATGTTCCATACAAAAAACTATATTATAAGTACGTGTATTTGTTACTGCTGAATAAGAGCCACAATAGAAGAAATATTAATAGTGTCACATTTCAATAAAATTATCGAAATCGATTATATCGATCTGCACGTCTATCATGGGACGGCAGCGACATACTCTCGATTATTCTCGCACTATACCTCTTGTTCTAAGTGTTCTAGAGAGAGACGGAGTGTGCGGAAAATCGAGAGCTCGCTCGCCGTCGCGTGATAGCCGTGCTGAGGTTTCATTCAAGGACATGTTAAGCGACACGCACTTAGTGAAATGACAATGAATAATACATTTTCCCACGAAAATAAAATAAATAAACAAATACAAAATAAAAAAACAAACTCAATGAACTAACACTCACCGCCCAATTACTCCATTTGGACGCTAAATGTATACAGAAACAGGCGACGACCGTCGGTCGGTACTGCAAGCACATGGTCGTCAGGTGGAGGCTGTTTGACGCCATGAAATATGATGTCTGCGCCAGGTCTTTGGGAGCTGTGGAAGCGAGATAAAAAACTTAGACATGGGATATATTGATGTAATAAAGAAAATATGAATGCATTGTATTTAGATGAGCTTGATTTTTCGGTACATTGATCTCTTATAATATGCAGTGTCTACATTCCCAAAGTATCATTACTGCCTCTACTTGGTGGAGGTGCGCTTGCCCTTTTTATGCCCGGGCCACACTCACAAGGAATGCCATTCATTATCGCGATAATCGTAGTGTGGCAGTACGGTAAACGTCCATTATCGCGATAATTAATGTCATTTCTCGTTAGTGTGGCCCCAGCATTACAATACTTTCCGCAACATTGAATTTCACACTTAAATTAAGCGTGAATCTCATATGGTATGTTTTGTTTGGTAAATTATATCTTGTACAGTGTTCCAAACTCACAACCAATCAGGAAGACAGTAATAATGTGGCTGTCATGTGTCCAGTCGATATGACAGCTACGACATGACAAGGTTATATCACTGTTATATCCCCCAAAGTATCCTAGAGGCGCGCCCATCATAAACTGTGTCATAATATAAGTTGAGTTATCCAAAATATTAATTTATATTAAAATGTAAAATGGCATAATATAATTGATTTCCGTTATAAAATAAGAGACCATGTAAATTCTAAGATAACTTTGATTGGATTTTTAAGGGGACTAAGTTTACAATGAGGTCTAAAATGTTCACAGATATATCTATACTAAATAACAAGTGTCTAAAAAGTTCTACATCTGTCTGTTTCTAACTGATCTTTTAAATGTTTCTTTAGACATTTTAAATGTACGCTTGATGTAATTTGAATTAAAATTGCATAAATAATAAATATAAATGACTGATTAAAAGCTTCAGTTGGTTTTTCAGTCCTCATTGTCCGTACTGAACACAAAAACATAACTAGTGCGGTGAAAATGAATATGAGAGGGTGACTACACAAAATACGTTTTGTTACTTTTACATACCTATGCCTCTTCGCATAAATGTTGGAATACATTGCCTGTCGCTTCTTTTCTTTTTTTTTAGGGTCCCGCGGGCAGAGATCCTTATAATAAGGGCGTCATTTGGGCTCAGTCTGAGCGGTATGGATGTGGTTGAGATTCGGAATCGGCAGAATTTGAATTTGTTTATTTTTAATGTTTTGCTCTGTTTTATTTTAATTCTTTTGCTTTCGTCCCCTTCTTCACCTTCATACATTTGGTTAAATTACATTAACATTTTAAACCCTTTTTCTCCAATTATTTATTTTATATGTTAGTGTGTATTATATTTTATATTGTATATTTATATATGTATTGGCATGTTTTTATTTGTCTAGAATTAATACTAATTAGGATTTGCTTTATTTTCTCTGTTTTTGTACACGGTATAAGTTTGCCTATCTCGTTCTACCTACCTTCCTCTCAATTGCTCAAAGGTTAGCTGGAAGAGATCCCTTATAGGGATAAGTTCGCCTTTGTACTTTGATCTATTGTGTGACATGTATATTCCTTAACCTGTTATTGTGTACAATAAAGTGCTTACATACATACATACATACATGCCTATTTAGCACTTAAAAAGTATATTTTTTTGCAAGTGCTGCATGTAACTTTTTTCTTATCATTTTCCTCTTCGTTCTTTGGAACATTTGTTTCTACTTTGCATTAATATTACAAATTATACAAGTGATCGCCATGAAAGGCCGAAAAGGTTAGCAGTTTTAATTTTATCTGAAAATCTACAGGCATCCATTTCCACTCATGCTACATCAGATATAATAAGATAAAAAAAAACTCTTATTTAATCTGACAGCTGCATCCCTAGCAGACCTACATAAGTGTTAATGGACCCCAACAGACATCTTTACCTATAAGGTTTTTGCAACTGGATATACATTTCTTTCCCCACAAAAATGGCGCCCAAATCCAACAGCCATGAATGTGGCTTCAGCCGCAAATACATTCCAACTGCCCAAAAGTAACGCCTGAATATCATCAACCATTTTCTCCGCTACAATTGGCGCCCGATTTTTGCCTCAACCGAATCCAACCACTCCCCGCCGACTAAGACCCAACGCCGAGCAAGGCGTCGTCCCTCGCCTCACCTTTCACGAGGTGGCACGCCCGTACAACGTGCGTGTGGGGGTGGTCGATGGCCACATCGAACCCTAAGGTCTGTAGTAAGACGTTCTCGTTGAATACGAGGTCTTGCGCCTGAAAAGTATTGGTGTTGGTAGAGTGGGGAAGATTGGGGTAGCGGAATGGACCTGGAGTGTTGTCGGTCACTCCATAGAATTCACGCATGCACGGATAGTTATATGTATGACGGTAACACTTAAATATCTGTATCGGAGCAGGATTCCGTTCAAGTTGGTATTTTAACATTCACGGTCCATTTCGCTATAGCTTAGTATTAAGCTGGAAACGCGCAGAACAGTAGCAATACCAAAGAGAAGCAGTTCTTTCATAAAGTTCGAATATTGTGAAATATTCCGCTGCAATTTTCAACCGGTAAGGTGATGATTGATTTTGCATACAATAGGGAATATACATGTATTTTTTTTATTTTTTAAAACTATTCTATAAGTAATTATGTAACCGGAAAAAAATATAACACTTTCACAAGAGGTGTAAGGCGATGAGGAGACATAATGTATCGTGCTTGAGTAGTTTATACTGTTGTGAGGATCATTTGAAAGTGAGTATTAAATATGTTTGTACTTAAAATCTTTTTTATTAGGACTCGCGAACAATATCAACAATAACCGAACCTAAAAATTTCATAACATGCTTATTCATAAAACTATTCTAATTCCCAATTTTTTAGTTATTAATGTTACAAATATTATGATTTTTGTTGATCAACAACCGACTACGTGTGTTGATTTTGATCACGAAACGTTTTAGCTAAGTTTATTTGTTTGCAGTGTGGATCGAAGTTGAAATAATTGAATCCTTTTTACTGAGTGTGCTACACAAATTTGTTTTATTTATAAGCTTTGACGAAAACAATCTAATTGGTTAGTTCATAAAGATGTTCTCAACATGTAACATTCCTAATACCTACTTATCTTTGATTATATAATATACATATATGTACTAGTTATTATTCCACTTATTTAAGAAAGACACCTACGAGGTACGTACTTAGTCATCATGAACACATCAATTTTAGGCAGATTATCCGACTGTGCCTTGACAAAACCGCTTCCAGTCATTGTGGCGAGTCTTTTTTCACAAGGAGTCACTGCTTTCCGTTAAATTTCCAAAAAAACACTGATTATTTATCATAAACAGCGGCAAAACAATGCGAATAACTTTCAATAATCATACAAACGACCTGTTAACAGTACACACCGAATGCACGGTGACGTCACGTTTCGCTCCGCCAATAGCGTTGCGTTTTGGAAATTTGCGAGGGAATTTGAAAAATACTACTTTTAAATAATTAAATTTGTTAATAGAATAATGATCATTTGTAAAAATAATCATGTGAGTATATTTATTAAGCAATAAAGATTACTCATGATTTTTTTTGCCCATTTCTGAATCACATGCATATTCCCTATTGTGAATTGACGTAATACAAATACCTGTTTAAGGCGTAAACCACACAGAGACGGCATACGGCGAGGGCGAGGCGCAGGCGCGGTGCAGGCATGATGCCGCTTCAAACCATTGTAGACCTTAATACAATGGAATAAGGTGCTAGTAACTGCTAGCGGCGCGTCGCTAGCGTGCCTCCGCCGCGCCGCTTCAGTATAATTTAAAATATATTTCCTTAGTACCTTACTAGCACCTTATTCCATTGTATTAAGGTCTACAATGGTTTGAAGTGGCATCATGCCTGCACCGCGCCTGCGCCTCGCCCTTGCCGTATGCCGACTCTGTGTGGTTTACGCCTAAATAACAGTGTTATCCTCCTGTGACGTCATACAAAAATCTAATTTCAACCAAATGGTCTAAATGAGAGTTCAGAATTTTCATTTGTTCTAAAATCGAACACGGCAAAACAAATGAATAATCTATTTACATTCGTTTGAACGGTGATGGTGTTATTTCTATAGGACCCTGGGAGGTTATTGAAGTAGTATGAAAATTCTATTCCGGTGGAAAATCACACTAATATAGTACTTAATAATAATAAGCTTCAGACTGTACCTGTTCCTGGTACTGGTCTGTGGTGAACGCGTTGACTCCCTCGCGCTGCACACACACATGGGCCACTTTTATCACATACTCGAGTTTGCGGGGTTGCTCCTCCACCTATACACATACGGGATTTATATTATTTGTGCAATAAGTAGATGGAGATATTTTGTAGAAGTAGAAATATATTTTTAATACAGTTGCTCAAAAAGTGCTACTTTACGTAGCTGATTAGCGTGCCGAAAGTTGCTTTTTGCGAACTAGTGCTTTTCACTGTTCCCACTGAATGCTTGTAAAAATTTTACGAATAATTATTATTAAAAAAAAAAATAGAACTGTATTAAAAACTTAATTTTACTTATTATTTTTCAACTGTGCAAAATGATGTTACAGAATTAATAATATAAAAGTATCTAAATTCTTACTTGTTGTTCTTATTTTTTCGCAACTGTATTAAAAAACGTCGTTCGATACACGTGCGGAAATGTCATTCTTCACTCATCCCTCAGTAGTCGTGACGTAATGACATACTTTCCGCACTAGCGTCTAAATGTACTATTATCTAACGTTATAGTCATAACAACAAACAAAAGAAAAAAAATAGAAACAACGTTAAATCCATGTTGCCAAGGTATGTTGAAGCGTTGGTTCTATATCCGAAATTAAAAATGAAGTAAGTGTGTAAGGCTCCTTCTAACTTATAGCTGAGGGTAGAATCACGGAAGTAGTAATGCATACATTAAAACCAATCGCAGGCTCATTACTTGTATAAGACAAGATATTGCATGTCGTCCAAAGGCCCACTGTACAATACTAATACAATAAAAAGGGCAATAAAATGCGGATCAACTAGAGTACGAAAAGAAATAGAGTTGAAATTCGTTTCAAAAAACGACCGAAACAAGGAAACAACTCTGTAACAATTGAAAACGATTGCCATTCTTTTACGGCAGTAAATCCTTTCATTCTTCATAAGCCAGGGTGCCTTTCCACCAGAGATGTGCCATGCCATGCTATGCTGTTTTCATACATTTGAAACGTAGCTCCAGCTACAGCTACGTTTCAGATGTATGAAAACATACCATAGCAAGCATAGCACATCTCTGGTGGAAAGGCACCCTTAGAAGGATAATACGATAACGCTTGTTACTACTATAGTGAAAATGCCCTTACATCCAATATTTGACAGCTGTCATCCTAGTACAATTTATTGTTTATTATTAAATAAAATCAGCACTAAAGGTTAATAAACCTTACATGCTAATTGTTAGTATTGTGCATTATACAAAATTACATGTCGCTGGTTACATTTCAATTATAACTATGTCATATTACATTGTGTTGTTTTATTTATGTCATCATATGTCATCATTGACGTTTACTGTACCGAGATGACGGCTGTCTAAATATCAGCTGTTAAAAAATCAAATTACAGAAGATATATTCACCTTTGCGGCGAGGAAGAGCGCCGCCGCTGCGATTGCATTGCGGTGGAACTGCGTGAACGAGTGGAACGCGTAGAACCGATGCATGTACACTATCGCCGTGTTTATACATAGTTGCGAGCTGTGCTGCGGTTAAGGAAACTTGGAAGCATACAAAATGGTAGTTGACAACAGGAAAAATAAATTCCTCATCGCCAGACAGGCCCCAGGGAGTGTGATAATGACAGGTCTGCGTCACCCGCATCCAGCGGGCAACAACTTTTAAATACATAAAGATCGATGCATTACAGATAATCGTGCCGTCACGTGTCCCTATTTCCCTACAAACTTCATATTCAAACATGGATAAAGTTGAGACTTGTGATAAGTTATGGCCAGACTGTTTGACATCATTCGGTGATTCCAAGGTTACCTTGGCCTCTTTAACAGAAATATAAATACTTTTACAAATAATATAAATGAATACATCATACGCGATACCAGACTCAATAAAACATGAATATTCATTAATTCGAAGGAAAAATAAAAGTGTATCATAATGGTGCTATGGAAGTCTGAAGTATGACCATCTCAACTAACATTTTGTAATCATCTCAACCAGCTGTACTTTATTAGAGTTAGTAATAACAACTCAAGGAGTTTAATTTTTCGATTTATAGGTACTTTGCCTAAGTTATGATCTTATGATTACCACAATAAATGAAAGTATTTCTCTTAAAACTGCTTTGTAAGTAGCTAGCAGTAGCAATGTTTACACAGGCAGCTATAAATATAGTATAAGTTTAATCCATTAGCAATATAGTAGTAGTTTCAAGGTGAACTCAATATCAGCTTGGGGCATTGAACGTTTACACACAATTTAAAAGTCTGCCAGACGGTCGCCAACAACAACAAAATAAAGGCCGAAACGCACTGACAGCGGTGGCGGAGCGGCGCGGAGGCGGTACCGGTTGTAATGTTCGAGCTAATATGAAACGATCCGCACAGAGCGGCGCGGCGCGGCGTGGTATTCTGTGCGGACCCTTTCGTATTAGTTCGAACATCATCGTCAATGCGTTTCGGCCTTAACCGATTTGGATGACATTTTGCACGAAGATTGTAGTTTGTAGCCTGGTTTAAATATCGGATAGTTTATATCCCGGGTTCATGCAGAGGGGGCGGAAGCTAGCTATTTTACCCCACGAGTTAGTCTGCGTTGTTTGCAATCCTATTAACAGAATAAATAGTATTCTATGATCTCTAGCACTAGCCGCATAGGTGCAGCGGTACAACGTAAGGAGACAAACCAATGGAGTTGCGTTGTAAATATATTAGTATGAATATTAAATGAACCTTAGTATGACGTCCTTCGAGGAGTGTATAAATTCTTAAAAGGTCAGCAACGCGCAAGTTACACCCCTGGATTGGCAAGTGTCCATAGGCTACGCTACGGTGACCGCATACCATCAGGCGGGATGTAAGCTTGTTTGACACCAAAGTGATATAAAAAAAAAAAGTTTGGTAGCTATACCGTTTTGCTGTAATGACAATTATGACCAGTCAAAGTAAGGTTAATCACAATTTTTTTTATGGATACCTATGAGTCACTGTTCATGAAATGGAATGACAAATCGTAAACTCGTAAGGAAACGTAATCGTAAGTTCAAAATGAACCATGAGAATAAAAATACTAGTTCATCTTAAGAGAAAGAAGCGGCATTTAGATCTTGCCAAATGAAGTGCACTGACTGCACCCGGGCGATTCTACGAGCGTTTGAACCGCTCGGTTTTAACGTCATTGTCGTTTCAAGATTATTTCATCAGAGGTAGAACGTACCGCAGAACCTTTAATCAAAAAAGATTCAGTACTGGTATTGGCTAACACATCTTCATCAAAAGTAGACTCTGATAAGGCCGAAACGCACTGACAGCGGTGGCGGAGCGGCGCGGAGGCGGTACCGGTTGTAATGTTCGAGCTAATATGAAATGATCCGCACAGAGCGGCGCGGTTTTCTGTGCGGACTTTTTCGTATTAGCTCGAACATTACAACCGGTACCGCCTCCGCACCGCGCCGCGCCGCCCCGCCACCGCTACCTGTGTGTTTGCAGCTTTACTCTCACATTTTAATAGTATTTGCTGTCTCCGACAATGACGAAAAAAAAACGCTGAATATTCGCCCACCCACACTCACTGAATAGCACTCATGCACTTAGTTTTAGCACGGTCTAAGCTTTAGACTTTAAGCTGCTTTATACATTTAAAAAAATCGATACTTGACCCATTTGCATTGCTCACCCTGCATAGAAATGTACATGTGCCATTTTAACCTGCTTGCTTTAGTAAAATACAAATATCCAACCTGTTTGGTTTCAGGTATGAATGGTATGAATCCCTCCCTCAGCTACCTGATGGCAAAAAATCCACAAAAGATTACAATGGCTTTACAATTGACATTTGTTGAAATTGTTGTGAAATGTGTTGTGGATGTTTTTTAGTCACCTGCGTTCACTTTTGGAGCTAGGTCAGAGACTGTACTTAAATTATTAAGATTGTAGGTATTCTCAGTATTGCAATATTAAATAATCTTTATTTTATTAGCATCAAGTATTATATGGAAATAAGACTGCCAATTTACACAAACTAGGGAATCTGAGACTTGAGTCTCGTACAAATTTCGTGCGTGATCTCGCAAGATTACGAGATAGAACTTTCCATATAAAACACAGCATGACGAAAGTTTCATCTGACTGACAAATGGAAACTGACTATTAGGTATTTAATTTCAATTGTACTCTTTATAATTACACTTAAAGTCGTTTAATATTATATCATAAACCACTACATGCAGTTTTTATTTTCATTTCACATGTTGATAAACATTAAATGGATTCATAGAATTTGCTTACGTTTTCAGTAAAAACGCCTAATCTCGAAATCTCGTGAGACTGACTTGTCGGGAGATCTCGGCTAATTTTGAAATCTCGCGAGAGTGCATTTCCTAGCGCCAACGACAAATTGTAAAAAAATAAAAAAAAATTGCAAACCTAACAAACGTTTTTTTTTATTGTTTCATGCATCAAATATACTTTTGGGGGTAGCCTATAGTTACAAAAAAAAAGTTTTTCGAAATAGATTCAATACAAACAAATTGGCTAATATTGAAGCAAAATTCTTTAATTTATAGTAGGTACTAGGTATATTATGTATTTGAAGCCTCAACATTTTTTTGTTACGTATTGTTCTTATCAATATCTTAAATAGCAGATGAAAGTGTCAAATGAGATAATCAATTGTATGTGAACTACTGACATACTTTCCCATTGTACTGGAAACATTGCGTGGGCGTCTTTCACAAAATGAGAACGTTCACAAGACGCCGGTAGTGTGGGGGGGGGGGGGGCCTTAATAATACGATGACATCGTTTTGTTCGACTTGTACTGGGATAAAAAGTATTCATGTGTTAATCCAGGCTATACTATTTGTATACTAAAAATTCATCTTAATCCTTTCAGCTGTTTTTGAGTGATCAAACAAACATCCAAACTTTCGCGTTTATAATATTGCTAGCGGTCGCCCGCGACTTCGTCTGCGTGGGCCCGGGGTAACAACTGTCCTATATTTTAATCCAGGCTATAAACTATCTTCGTGCACAACTTCATCTAAATTGGTTCAGCTGTTTAAGCTGTTTGTTGATTGAGTAACAAACCTCCAAACTTTCATATATATATTATATTACTAGCTTCCCCGCCCGCGATTTCGTCTGCGTGTTCCCGTTATAAAAACTATCCTATATTTTAATCCAGGCTATAAACTATCTTGGTGCAATTTTTATCCAAATCGTTTGAGCCTTTTAAGCGTGATTGAGTAACAAACATCTAAATATCCAAACATTAAAACTTTCGCATGTATTATATTAGTAGGATTAGTAGGAGAGATAGGTCCACTGCAGATTTGGGCATGACATGACAAGACTTTTGAATAGTTCTTTAGTTAGGCCTATCATCAAAGAGTTAATCTTGTGCTAATAATTTTGACATGTTGAGTAGTAGTAAATTGAGAAACACATTCCTAACAAATTGCCATTCATTCATTGGCATTCTTTCCTTTGAATATCATCAAATATAAGTCATTAGCTTAGGTTGATTTTGCAATCCATAGGTACTATAATCTGTTTGTTATGCTCCATCTGTGTGAGGTGTGCAGTAAAGAGTATTGGTACTGTATCCATACTAATATTATAAATGTGAACATCCGTCTGCTTCAGATGAAATTTGGTAAAGAGATAGTTTGAGTCTGGGGAAGGACATACGATAGTTTTTATCCCTAAGGGCAGGAGTTGGAAGCATTTAGGGCTAAAGTACGGGTGTGTAATGTTTTTAATAACAACTATTTTCGATTTTTCATTTTGCATACATCAAATTGCATAATTTTGAAATGCAGAAATGATTATTTAGTTTAAAAACAAAATGAATAAGAACAAATTGCATAATTTCAGGAATAATAATTATTAAGTTGCATAGTAATGTATGTGCATAACAGGCTATCAGTATAATGATCACTTTGTATACTATTTAATGCTCATAACATTCTTTTTCCAATAAAACCAAGATCATAATGTTCAAAGAATAATATAAAAGTAAAGCATGTTTTGTAGGAAAAAACATTTTTGTAAAATAAAAAATGGCCAAGATATTTGACATCAAGAAGTTTCTTTCTGCTCTTTTAAAAAAAATAACCACGAAGACCCTATCCGCCATCCAAGTCGGTTTTGCCACCGCTCCTCTCGCGCGCTGTAGGGTCGCAGTTCTACCTAACACTCCTCCTCGCTTCGTTCGTCGTCGTACCTTACGGCGACCTGCCTTAAGGTAGAATATGTAAGTTGTTTTATAATTTATGTCATATTATATTATGTCAGCCAATCTTTCGTTAAAATATAGTTCTATATAAATATAACTAGTAAAATTATTCCTAATGATCATTATAAACAATGTTTTTATGATTATAGAACATTCTGTAAATTAATTACTATAATGAATAATATTATGGATTTTGTTTCTATACATTATGTTTATTATGAGTTTTAAATGTAATTACGCAAAATGATTGTATTAAAATTGAATGGCACCCCTAAAGTACATATGTTATATCTATATCTAATAAGGGAGAACTGTTTATGTGACAGAGAAAAGGTTTTATGTATACTAAAATTATAAAGAGGTAGTTGGTGAGTATTAATAGCTTTATAAGAGTGTAGTTTGTATGTAGGAGATAAACTTTTCTGTATCTTATACTATCTATTGAGTGGTATGGCTGTGATATCATTTCGAAACTTTTGTATTTTAATTAACAGAAATCATAAATGATCTGTTTATGATAAGATTGATAAGATAAGGCATGATTTAATCTTTGATGCAGCTGTCTCAAGATTAGTGTTTTGACTGTCTACTGTGTTCTTTTTTGTTATTCTGTTAAGTATTACTGTTTTCATTGATATAAATTTTTATATAATACTGAAAATTGACAGATATTGAAATCATATATTTTTTACTGCAGTCACTGGCATTAAATAGCTTTGTAGAAAAGCTGACATAAATATATGACAGAACTCTATTTTTATGGCCATTAGGATTACTAAGGCAGATAATAATGCTGGTGTACCATGAGTTTCAGACAGTACAAGGTTATAGGTTAGGATTGAAAATATATTAAATCAAGTGAGTTGACATTGTAAACTAATCAGGACACAAGTATGTTTCTTATGTTGTTTTCCTAGATTTCTATTTCCTAGGAAAACATTTCAATGTCAATGCTTGTAAGTTAAATAACAAAATGTTATGAAAAAAACTGGACTGCTGCCAAACACTCGGTTAAAATCCCTCTAAAAAGAATCAATGATTTTGCTCTCTTTGTTTGTTAGCTCCCCACACTAAAACTGCTGAACCAATATTGTTAATATTCGAAAGTAAATAAAAGTCAGAAGTGAAGTAAGTAGAATGGGAGAATTCAACTTACTCATATTATAAACTCGTTCATACGAGTCAGTGGATTAAGGTTTTGAAAGAAAAGAAAGAAAGAAAATAATTTATTAGTGCATAAACTATACATAGATGAAAGTGTAACAAATCCATTATTCTAAGTAATTTGCACTAAAGGGCTTGCACTCAGCTTAATGTCACGGAGCTAGCCAGAGGACACATTCCGTGACGCTGATTTTCAGTGAAGCCAGCATTTGGACTAGATGGCATGGCACTGAGAGAATAGTTAGTAGTAATAAAACAAACACAAAATCTTTAAACAAAAAGTAAACAAAAAACAATACAAAAAACAGAACAAATAAAAATTACTCTTCTAGACTTAAGCTCTAATGTGTCAGTATATATTTTGTCTATATTTTATTTCAGAAGTTGCAACATATAATAAGATTGTGTTTGAGTGTGTGTGTGTGAGAGTGAGCAGATGAAATTGCGCGGTAATATACTGTAAATGTGTGCATGGCTGCCTAAAGACTACATTTTCTGCCTATCAATCAAAAATTTTCCAAGGATCAATTTTGGATCATATTAAATCAATACATATTTTTTTCACCTTATAAATGTTGGAATATCCATACTAATATTACGCGAAAGTGTGTCTCTGTTGGCTCTGCACACTTGAATTGCTAAATTGATTTAGATTAAATTTGGTATATATAGACATAGCATAGTTTTTATCCCGGAAATAATCCCCTAAGGGGTGAAAGTTGGTATGGAGCTACGATATAAACGAGTTCCACGCGGACAGAGTCGCGGGCAGAAGCTAGTGTGTATATAAAGTTTACATTACAGCAGGCAATATTGTTTTCCCTATTGATTCGTAGTTGTTTGTGTCGCGTTTCTCAGAAGCTATGACTCATATCGCCTGTTACCGCTGATTGCACTTAATACGACGGAAAATAACGCGCCATTTTCATACAAACATACAAATAACAAAATATATGAATGAAGCTTGTGTTTAAACCGACTGATAATGCTTACTCGTGCCTCATTTGAGTAAACCTAAAAGATTATACATAATATAAACGTGAGTTTACGATAGTAAACTGGATTTATCTCGAACCGCGAGTACCAGGCGCCCAGAAGTCAAGCGGTAGTCTCGAAACGGGAATATGTGCGTAAAACGCGAATTCCGAGACTTGGATGTAATTATAGACATACAGGGTCGATCACCACGCAACGTCATCGGCGCTCAGACAGCTGGGAGGATCACTGACCCACAAAACACGCCATCACGCGCGACCCTAACCTAAAACATCCGACTTTTAACACCTATTTCCAACCGAATATAGGCCCAATTATAATGCGTACTGCTCTTACCTTGTACTATTGCGGCGATGCGAAACGGACAGCGGGAAATCCCAGCATGAGAAGCGAAAGTAAATGACGCCGTGCAAGAAAGCGAATTTCGTCATACTACTTTCATACACCATCACTATACACTTTTATCACTGTTTCATACTATTGCTATGATGTTGAATGTAGATTTCATTAATGAAAACACTGTTTTGAGGCGTGTAGTACGCATTTTGAACACATGACTCGACAAAACAACACATTCACCACGATATGAAAAAGGATACACATGAAGCCTCTGGCCCATATCCTGGATTAGATTTGCGGCTTGCTGCCTATATGCTAGTTCCTTATCTGCATCTAAACCGCATTTTCTGCTTGCTGAACTCTGTAGTTGTTCTTTTGAAAAATACCATTTTTCTTGTCCGCCAGCCATTGAACGGATATTCCAATGACTGCGCGCGAGGGAGCACGACGGAAAGTTGCTCTCCGTCTAAGTGCGTGAGTGGGAAAGGGACAGCGCTATTACAGCGGCGACCGGATGCGGACCACGTTAACATTTGAGTGACTTACACTATATTTTTATACCATTTTGAAATACTATCACATGCGTTGTGTATCACTTGAAAAATAAAAATTAATTAAGATTTATGATATGAATATGACCACAAAGTGAAACTAAAAAAAATTTCGTCACGTTTCGAAATTTTTACACAGACGCCATTGCAAAACTTGTCTGTTAACGCAGTGAGATCTCCGGTGACATACAGATGATCTGCAACAAACACAGGTATGTTTTACGTTATCACTATGTTTCTTCTTGTAGTATAACTTGTGCGCTTTCATTTGTGCATATTATAGAAACAATTCATCCACTTTGAAAGGAAAATATTCGACTTGAAAATTACAGACCTACGTTCTATGTCACACCGTGAAAATGGCCGACCCACCACTGTTTACAATACACTTCATAATTTGTTGTGAGGAAAAATAGTAATTTATCAATTAAGCACTAGGTAATGTCATGGTAATTAGTTAATTATTTTTGTGCGTTATTATGTGTCTTTAGTAGTTCAAATGAACCTCTCCATTAAAATTAAGCATTAATGAGAATAAGTTTTGACATCGTTAATGTTGGAAGGTGAAAATTTCGCGGTCTACGTGGTTTTCCGATTCTAGAAAATAATAAAAAAACACAGCTCATTCATGCCTTACGTAATACTATTTAAAACTTTTCTTTGTATTTAAATTAGCGCAATAGTGTCGACGTAGTGTCGACGTTTGATGTTTTGTACTGTTAGCGTTTATTTTTGTATGTAAATAAAACTTTCAATATGTTACCAATAAGAAGTGAACATACGCAATATTTATATTCTCGTAATATCATGGTCAGGGAATGTAAGTTAATCATTACTATTTCATCCAGTCCACACTAAATGTTTATATAATTTATGTAAAAATAACATGAATATAATATAATTAATACTCATCTTCTTTGGGCACACATTTTAAAATTAACTTTAAAATTCCAGTTGATCCCACCATGTCGCATCCACGCAAGGTGATACACCTCCCTAAGCTGCGGATGGTCAGCGGACGGGCCAGCAGCATCCGGATCACCAATGTACAGACCATCCGTCCACCGGACCCTGAACTGCTGAAGAAGCAGGAGGAAAGCAAGCTTCGAGCCCAGGTATGTGTTACATGGTTACACATAAGGGTTTGGATCCTCTGATGCCCAAAAGAAGAACCAGCTTAGTAGAGCCAGTCTTGAAATAAACGCCTGTTCACTTATTGACATATTTCAATGTGCATGGGAATAGTTATTTACGATACAAGTGCAGAAAATAGGAAATTTGCAACGAGTGGTGATAAATTAAAACACGACCGACGGGAGTGTTTTAAATCGACACGAGTTGCGAATTACCTATTCGCACGTGTATCGTACAACGTTTTACTGTACATATGGCTCTTTAAAGTTTCGGCATATGCACGAAAAGTGCTCTTTCCCGCACTAGTGCGGGAAAGTAGCACCATATGTACTGTAATAGTATATTACGTAACTAGGGCGGTGAATTCGTGAATGCCCCAGATCGCAGGTGTTTGTGACCCGAACCGAAGGTGAGGGCCATAAATATGCGCTCTGGGGCTTTACGAATTACCGCCCGTGTTGAGTACAAAATTTTACGTCTTCACCTGGCCACAATGCGAGTTTTCCCGTACGCGCAGCGTGCAGTAAAACGGTAATTCGTGAAGCCCCAGAGCGCATTCACGAATTCACCGCCCTAGTTACGTAATGTACTATTTCCCATCACCTTCAATTTTGACATAAATATTTTCTCTCGCACATTAAAACTTTTCGATTAGTGGAGGGGCATTCATTTTAAGATTGGTGGTACTCTAGTTCACGTAAGCTGACCTAAATAGACCTCATAATGGTCGTTAAAAAACTCTAAAATCTGCCCACATGCTAAGCATTTTTATTGCACCATCTCTTTTTATTGTAACGTCAGTAATGCACTGTATTTTTTAGTCTATTTTTTATCGCCACGAGGACACATCAAAGTTATTGGGCAATTTTTCAGGGATAATATTGAGTGTGTTGTGGGCGATGCGCTAGCAACCTATCACTGCAATATCACATTTAGTCGATCTTTTATACCCACGTTTATGCTATGCGCTTTATGCGCTGGAGCATACGTTTCATGTGCTCTGCGTACCCCTTTTGGGAATAAAGGCGTGAATGTATTTAATATTGATTGTTTGATCGCAAGCGGTAGTTCAATTTGATTGCGCCTTAAAAGTTAATTTAGGTTTAGAGCTGGTCTAACAAACATTCAAACATCCAAATTTTCGCATTTATAATATAACTAGCTGCCCGGCTCGGGTTCGCACGTATTACGCGTTTTCCTGTAGGAATAAAGCATTTTCCTGGGGTAACCTATGTTCATCACTCATCAGGGATAATGTCGACTTCTAATGGTAAAAGAATTTTTCAAATTGGTCCAGTAGTTTCGGAGCCTATTCAATACAAACACACAAACAATCAAATCTTTCCTCTTTATAATATTAGTGTAGATATTAAGTAGTATTCACATAAAGTTTGTTACGTTAAACGCTATTGGTTCCAGTTACAAAAGGAGATAGTGTCCCGGTCGCGGAGTTGCAGCAACAAGAGTTACGAATGTTTCCTGCCCGTGCTGACCGGCCGGCAGTACTGCGCGAAACACATACTGCAGGTAGGTAACATCAGCATTTTTCTTTTGAGCGGTTCTGAACAGCATTTTTCCAGCTCCAATATTTCAACCAATCACAGTACAGTAGTCATGCGGCGCGTGGCCAACTAGATTTATTCCAACCAATCACAGAGAAGAATTCTAGTGGCGCGCGGCAACTAGATTTTTACCAATCAGATCTCACACAAGCTCATAACTCCCTAGAGAGTTATGAAAATCCATAACTCCCGTGGGAACAATTTAGGCCATTGCCCTTCTGTATACAGGCATGGAATAACACCATTTATAGGTCGACACACGTAAATAGAGCTCTGGCGGCCATACATTTAATATGGCGCGCAGAGCTCTTTTTACGTCTGTCGACCTGTACGAGCAAGTGTGATGTTTGTAGGGTTCCGTACCCAAAGGGTAAAAACGGGACCCTATTACTAAGACTTCGCTGTCCGTCTGTCTGTCTCCAGGCTGTATTTCAAGAACGGCGTTAGCTAGACAATCGAAATTTTCACAGATGATGTCAGAACAACAGAAATGCCGATATAACAACAAATACTAAGAAAAAATATAATAAATATTTAAGGGGGGGGCTCCCATACAACAAACGTGTTTTTTTTTGCCGTTTCTATTGATAATGGTACGGAACCCTCCGTGCGCGAGTCCGACTCGCACTTGGCCGGTTTTTTAACTCCTGTATCATGATTGCAGGACCCCACCGCGCCGTACCGACAGTGTGGTCACAGCAGCGGCGGCTCGCGGTGCAACCTGCCCGCGCCCGCGCAGCCCGACCCCAGGGACCAGAGGGAACAAGGGTAAATGCACAATCACTCTGGTGAAAATGCCCTTACATTGAAAATTTGACAGCTGTCATCGCAGTACAATTTATGTCATCAATTCATCATTGACGTTTAATGCACCGGGATGGCCGCTATCAAATAACGGCAGTTAAAAAGGTTCTGTCAATTTTTTTTTATTGCCGACTGTACTTTACTGTATACCGTCATCAACTACTCATTGAGACGATTCTAACGAGCCCAAACTCAACGGGGTTACGTCGGCTAATTACTGAATTCCCATGGCCACCTTCTGTCTCCATCATCAGATCAGCTCAATGGTACCATAATATTGAATTGTCATCCAAACTATACTTAAATCCAAAATTTGGGCTCAATCGGTCACCGAGACCCGAGACCGTCTTTCATCACGCGCGGCGATATAAAATTATGACTAAGCTGTCTATTATAAAAAGCGCTGCTACGGCACGCACGGGATCTAGCGGCGACTGTATTGCTTACGCTACACACATCGCGATAGAATTATCGCGATAAACTTCGTCTTCGGCCTCCTGAAATGCCGCAGAGTTTATCGCGAAAATGGACGAAGCTGTCGCTCTGTAATTTATGGCGCTCTGCTATTATTTTTTGGCTTAGTGCAAAATAAAATAGAAAAAAGTGAAGAAAAGGCGGCAATGGATGATTACTATTCATCGGGAAAGAACAGCTGACAGTACGAACGCTACGCACGACGAAGTTGAGCCGACTGAAGTGTGGCCGCGTAAGCGAAGTTCATCGCGATAAAATCCTTTGACGTGCGCAAATTTATCGACAGCGGGGCGAAGGGTCTGCTGCTTCGGGCGAAGTGCCGAAGTATTCGCGAATATTCGGCTACGGTTTATCATCAAATTGTCGACACTCACTTCGTAGAATTTCACTTCAAAGTCAACGTTTCATGTATTTTCATTTCGTCGACAATTCAGTTCGTGAAATGGTCATTGTCATTACAAGTAATTTTAAGTTGTGTATTTTTACTTGTCGGATGATTCATTATATAGATGAATTATTTCATGGAAAACGTTTTGTGATTTATTATTTCAAGTATTTTTAATTAACAAACAAATTATGATGAGGATTATTTTAACCTGACCTAAACCTTACCCGCCAGCGTGTCGACGTCACCCCGCTTTGCGGGGTGCCTATTTTCGCTCTGAGGGATACAAGTGAACACTAACCTAATCTACTTATAATACAATTGTTACGGTTGTTTGTTTTTTTACTGCGGGGGGCTTTGCCTCCCGAGCCCCCCTTTCTGCCTGCCCCTGTCTAACACCTGTTATCAGTTGTTGTTTGTTTTTGTAATGTTATAATACAATTTCGAACAAATGAAATTCGTTGTTTTGTTATTCTGCAATTTGAAATTTATACAACATGAATCATTTGCCAAGTAATATTCCCTGGACAGTTATTCCATGAAATGATAAAAATTGTAATGATCTGGTCATGAAATAAAATAATACCAAACAATCATTCGTGAACTAAATGTTACTTGAAACGTTTTCGATGAAATAAAATTCGATGAAAAGTTTGTCGACAAAACAAGGGACACCCATTCGGCTACATAGGTCGCGATAATGCGAATATTCTTGTTATCGCGATGTGTGTAGCTTAAGGGTGAGTTGCACCAAACCGTCTGTAATCGTTAGCGGTGTTCGTTAAAATCTGAATGTATGGAACGTTTGACAAGTTTGTATGGGCTGACAGCTGTCAGCGCCATATTTAACGTTGATCGGTCTGTAATCGTAAGTCGGTGCAACCCGCCCTAAGCATGTGTGAGTGTTAGCAGGTTGTGCTACACGCACGCGCGCGCCGCGCTGGCGGGCCGCGCGCGGGCCGCGGCGCCGCCCCCGCCCGCCTGCACCACCGAGACCCTGCTGCATCAACTCGACCACTACGTCAAGTGAGTACACCCACTAAATAGATCATTATCCTCCTGGCGCTATTCCCGGTCGTGCCCCTAAAGGAGCCCAGGGTCTGCTTTGACACCTAATCCCAAGATTTGGCATAGGCACTAGTTTTACGAAAGCGACAGCCGTCTGACCTTCCAACCCAGAGGGAAAACTAGACCTATTGGGAATAGACCGGTTTCCTCGCGATGTTTTCCTTCACCGAAAAGCTAACGGTAAATATTCCGTACACAAGTTCCGAAAAACTCATTGGTACGAGCCGGGATTCGAACCCACGGCCGCCGCTTGACAGCCGCATGCCTGAACCACTAGGCTACCGTAGGCTGCCACAGCCACTAAAATTGGTAGCTACAGAAATCAATCTACGTACAAAGTGCGCTCGACCAACGCACACATAGACACTGCTCACGTTCACGATATCTCGGACCGGTTCGGACCAGTGCGAGCGCGAGTGCCATCCGCTTGAGACGCGTCTGTGAACTTTTTGTGCAATAATGGAGCAACGAGAATAAAGTTATTATAACTGTTCAGTGGACAGTTGTTTAAATTCAACATTAAACGGGGAATGGTCGTTTTTTAGCTAATTTGTAATGTGACAATGGCATTTTTTTTTAATACCACGTCGGTGGCAAACAAGCTTACGGCCCGGCCCACCTGATGGTAAGTGGTTACCGTATCCTATGGACACTTGCAACTCCAGGGGTGTTACATGCGCGTTGCCGACCCTTTAAGAATTTATACACACCTTCTTTGAAGAACCCCATACTGTAGTCCCTCGGGAAAACCTCGGCAGGGAGCTCATTCCACAACCGGAGCGTCCGAGAAAGAAAAAAAATAAAGAGGGGGAATAAAATATTTTAGTCTTTACTAATTTATATTTCCATTGTTCCCGTTCCATTCTCAACAATAAATCAAACAACTGGATACGAGTGCCACTAACACTACATATAGTTGTTTGTGTATAAGCCACAGTTGACAACCTTAGACCGACCGCCGAGCATAGGTATGATAAGTGAGGTACATACGTGTGATTGACTTCTGTACCTATAGTCTATACAGTTGACAACCTTAGACCGACCGCCGAGCATAGGTATGATAAGTGAGGTACATACGTGTGATTGACTTCTGTACCTATAGTCTATACAGTTGACAACCTTAGACCGACCGCCGAGCATAGGTATGATAAGTGAGGTACATACGTGTGATTGACTTCTGTACCTATAGTCTATTTTTTTATTCCGTAGACTAAAATGATATTTCATGTATTGCTAGTTTTTTACGTCTTATATATAGTGATGTGCTACAACCGGTACTAACCGAAAATAAACGATTGGGAGGTATTTATATTTGTTGATGAAGCGTCTGTAACACAATGAATGGATAATCCGTGACGTGCTAAAAACGAGAGAACACGCACTGAAAACATCCGATACTATATACTACTAAAATAACGAATGCCAAATACGTGAACCAAAATGGCGTCGCTGTCGCGAAGCCACTTCTGGTCGATCTCATGGCCGCGAATGAGTACAGATAGCGCACTAGCTTAGGTATCTGTATTAGCATACATGCAACTATGAACCTACACTTATTACCGCCTACTCTTGCTCTACCCATCTCCCTCTTATTAGAACACTTAGAACAAGAGGTATAGTGCGAGAAAAATCGAGAGAGGTCGCGCGCCGTCGCAGTTATTTAGAGATATCTGAGAGTTCTAAATAAATATTTGTGTTTTATTCCATTTTGCCTTTAATTTCATGAAATTAATAGAGGAGCTGTGTCAGCTGTATCAAGTATGCACTCTATATTATTCTTTTAAAACCCAAACAATAAAAACATATTAATTTTTGTTTTTAAGCAGTAACGCTGCTAACGGAAATAATAAATTTTAAATGAAAGGAAATATTGAAAAATTTAATAAATTTTAAATGAAAGGAAATATTGAAAAATTTAATGCTCCAAGCCGGATTCGAACCGGCGACCACAGGCATTCATGGCCCGTCGCTATTAACCAACTGAGCTATCAAAAACATATTATTACTTAAACAAAGTCAATACACATAGAATGCAAAATACCTTGACATGTAAACTGGGGATGCGGCTTGGTAGTCCTATCTGCCCCAGAGAGATGAATAGAGATGATATAACAATGTGGGTTCAAATTCCACTGCGCTGATGACTTCCCGCTGTCGGGCTGTTCACCTCTACAGGTCGCATTTCACAACCAGTTCTCGTGGCTAATAACCTACGCTTATTAGCCTTCTGAGTACCGGCTCCATAAGAGCTGTGGGGACCTTCGTCCCCGAGAATGTCCTCCACCTCCCCTTACAGACATCCCTTAACCACACAACTGATGCTGTACCAATTCACACGCTATTGTTCCCGTTATATTTACTCAGGTGCACCCTTGACTGATGACGATACGGCCTGAGGCTGAGACTACCGAACCTGAGACCCTGTTGTTACACTTGTTACACTTAAGAACTCCACGACTAAGAACTGTGTTATCGCATGTACGTGACATGTAGGAAACCTTATTCATATACATGATATACCGTCACACCTCGCAAATAGAATAAGACCTGTGGACGCACATAAATACATCACATCATAAACAGTCATCGTCGGAGCTGTGTAAGCACATTAACACACGTGTAAATGTACCAAATCGTTACAATATCATAGGATGCATTGAAAGTGATTATGGAAAGAGCTCACCCTGGTTTTCCTCCAAATCTAACACTACAAATCTGCACTTAACTGTTCGTACGCAATATAGCCGTTAGGTACTCTGACTATCCGCCTACCCGTCAACATTGTTATAAAATGCTTACTTGTCGGTGTTGCTACATAATATAATCGACTGTTTGAGACATGACTATTAACATCAATGTAAATACTATCGTGAATCATGACCATTCACGACAGTCGCGTCAGGTCGGCGATACGTCAATGTCATTTTAAATGTTTGAGTACATTAGTAGTGAGTAAATTTTATTTATTGTTTATTTCGCATCATTTTGTGAGTAGATTTTATTTATTGTTTATTTTGAATCTAAAATTAATTCAACATTTTATCGGTTATTCGCAAACCGATATCAAAGATCAGCACTGTTTGTATATAGCTGGTCACATTATTTCTACGTTTGACATTTGTGGTTGTCATTTTAGTCTACGGAATAAACAAAATAGACTTTAGGTATCTATTTTATGGTACAGCTTATAATCTAGGGGCAAGGTAGTGTCCGCGCCAAGTCGAGCAGAACAGCGTCAAACGTAACATTCAGAGGCGTCGTCTTTCACGGCAAAAAGGAGCGACGAATTGACGTGATTTTTTTAACTGGAGATAGTTGAATGGATGGAGAGTGACATAGGATAGTTTTTATCCCCGAAGTCAATTGTGAAATGGGGGGGGGGGGGGGGGTAAAAGTCGCGGGCAGGAGCTAGTTCTTATTAATCTTTATTTGCTAGCTAATTAAAATTTTGTGACTTTCACTTAAGGGGATGCCTTGATTGAGTCGAACACGCCCCCTAGACAGAGACACGCTGATGCCTTCCGCGCACGAGCAAAAGAGATGTAACACTCTTCGGGAATCGCTGTTTTGGACTTTCGATAAATACCCAACTTAGTGAAGTTTTATTAAAATTTCATAAAGAGAGATTTCGATGAGATAAAATACTATAGTATGAACTTGATTGTGTAGTAAAATAATGTATCGTTTGAGTTCACTGAGTAAAGAAAATACAGACCCAACTTTGGTTTTTTTTTTCTATCGAGGAAATATTAAGTAAAATCGATAAAATCACATAAACAATCATATAGTCAAGAATCATATATCTGAAAATCAGACCTTATTGTTCCTTAATCTAGTCAGGACGGCGTTTCAAAGCACGCGATAATTTCCAATGCACCGCCTTAAGTTTACTATATCGACGCTTGTCTGTATGAGTGCGCGCATCGGATGTACGGTTTTTTTTTACTGCTTGTTGCCATATATCTCTTGTGATAATAATAACTAACTCGTATTGCAGGGGTGAGCGAGTGAGAACATCTTCCTGCGCATCGGCCGTGTCAGTGGTAAGCGAGCCGGAGCCGGAACAAGCTGCGCCTTCGCCTGCGGACCCATTCAGTGAGTACATCGTTCAGGACTCTAGAGTACTGAAATAGTATTTTATGCAATCGTTTTATAATGTATGCTTTTTCAGTCGAGTACCAGCTTCGTGGCTAATTAAGGCACGAGACTTAAAAAGTTAATTATATATTGTATACAATACTTTTTTCTACGAGTCAACAGAACTAATTAAACAAATTTGGTATCTATTGAAAATCTAAGCCCTGCTGAAACGAAGTGCAGCCAATGGCTTTTTCTTTTTTTTGTGCGTTCATGTCTTTTTCGATTTTATTTTAGGTGTCTACACAGTTGTGAAATGTTGAGTTGGGACCTCCATAGTAAAATGTATGTGATTTTAGTTTGGTGTACGAAGTCTTAACTCAAACATTAAAGTCGTCGAGTAAAAAAAGAGTTTTGAAATCGGATTAGTACTGCCACAAGGTCGAAGTTACTGTAAACAATGTTAGGTATAAATTCTGCAAGGAAAACCTCGCTAGGGAACCGGTCCAATTGGAATGAGGTTTAGTTAAGGTCAGATGGCAGTCGCTTTCGTAAAACTAGTACCTATGCCAAATCTTCAATTTTTATGTGTCAAAGCGGACCCCGGGCTCCTTAAGGGCCCTTTTCCGCAAAACGCGCCTGCATATGAAACGGTTGTCATACAACATATGTTACTCGCTGATTGTGACGTCACTAACTGCGAGCGTTTTGTCTCTAACAAGCAATATTAAAACAGTGGTAGCTTCGTAATTCTTTGAGATATCTGGGTGAAAATCAAAATAATTGTACATAGTTAAGGGCCTTAATCTAATCTACGCTTTAACTTTTCTCATTTTCGTACCGGCAATTACCCATACATTTTATATGTTTATTGTCGTTACGAAAATGAGAAAAGTTAAAGCGTAGATTAGGTTAAGGCCCTTAACTATGTACAATTTGTTTGATTTTCACCCATCTGTTTTTTTTTTATACAACGACGGTGGCAAACAAGCGTAATGGTAAGCGGACACCGCAGCCTATAGACGCATGCAACTCCAAAAGAGTAACAAGGGCGTTGCCGGCCCTCGGTATGTTTGAGGATTCGCCGTGTTGACAGCTGAAGGAACAAATGCCCTCGCTCTACAACGCATCCTCGGGAGCTCTGGCGACCTCGCTCACCTCCAGGAACACAACACTACTACAGAGCAAGGTGTAGTGTTATTATGGCTGTTCTGCAAGGCGGAGGTACTTCCCCAGTTGGGCTGCTCCAAATTCGAGCGGGATGACATTTCGCTGTGCCCTACCTCACCATAATGGGATTTTCGTCTCTAATAGGCATGATGACAGTAATTGAAAATCACTAAAATATGGTATTTTCTTAGTGAAATTTTAATCATAGAATTCGAAAAATGCTCATTTTTTTTTATAAAGTAAGAGATTATTATTTATTTTGATAAAATAAAACTGAAAAATACGGACGCCCGCCATGATATGTTAAACACCAATCAGAGCGCAATGACGTCACGTTTGTATAAACAAATACCCATAACGGCCATTACCACAGATTACAGAGAAAACTTACGTACTGAACGAATAGTAAGACAGTGATAGAACCATGTTATCTGTCAGATCTTCATACGTCATTGTCCCACTTTCTCGCTCGCACGGCCGCGCAAGACTTGTAAACTTTTTAATTTATGTTCATTCAATGAGCAATTGAGCGATCTAGGTAGCAAACGGCAAAGGTCTGCGTTCTGTTTATACAAACGTGACGTCACTCGGGATGCCATGACACTGACAAGCGTTTTAGCGCCAATTTGAAATTTAAAAACTAAAATGATTTTTTTTCCGACTTAACTATTATATTCTCAGGAAAAATCTTATTCGTTGGACATAATAAATGTTTCTAAACATTATAGAACAGATTTCAAAATGTGTCATCATGCCTATTTTGAGTGTGTTCGTATTTGCAGAGCAAATAGACGCAACGGCAGTGAACGCGGCCTACTCGGCCTCCATCATGGAGTGTTGTAGTGCGAGCGACAGTGACGCGGACAGTGTCACCTTGGGGCCCGAGTTCGAGGACGCGCTCTCCGACTATGAGGACGCGCCCGTAGAAGAAGAACCGCTATGGTAAGGTTCAGGGTTCCAATTTTATAAGTATTTATAGAGAAAAAACCGGCCAAGTGCGAGTCGGACTCGCGCACGAAGGGTTCCGTAAATCTATAAAAACAGTGTGTGGGAGACCCCCTTAAATCATTATTTTATTATTTGTTGTTATAGCGGCAACAGAAATACATAATAATCTGTGAAAATTTCAACTGTCTAGCTATCACGGTTCTTGAGATACAGCCTGGTGACAGACAGACAGATGGACTGCGAAGTCTTAGTATTAGGGTCCCGTTTTTACCCTTTGGGTACGGAACCCTAAAAATTATATTAAATTATAGTGTATTTATATGTTAAAAACCCAATCCTCTCCTTTCCAAATTTCCGAAATCATCCCGTTTTATCCTTGTTTCCTTAACTTTTTACTCAAATCAACGTGAGTTGCACCAAACCAAACCAAGTCTGTAATCGTAAGCGGTGTTCGTTAAAATCTGAATGTATGGAACGTTTGACAAGTGTCTATGGACTGACAGCTGTCAGCGCCATATTTAACGTTGATCGGTCTGTAATCGAAAGTCGGTGCGACCCGCCCTTACTAACCGTTACGGCACGAAATAATAATAATAATAATAATAGTCTTTATATCACTTCGGTATATGGCCTGGTTACACATTGATTAGTGATTGTGCGAGTTCATACAAAAGCTACTCTCACTCGCAGCAAATGTATGGACTCGCACTAATCACTAATCAAAGTGTGAATCGACCATTAGCGTAAGGGCTGATGCCTACACTTGCAGAAGATAACAGTGTAGGTCATATACTCTGCTTCAGTCATAGAGAGAGCTACATTAGTTAAACGAAGCTTAGGCTCGGATTTATGACGCTTTTGCAAGTTTGACCTATAATCCATCTTTGTCACAGGCTGATGAACGTCAAATATGACGCCGGCAACTGTCATTCCAAAGAAACTTGTCAAACTTTCCATTTATTCTGATTTTAACGAGCAACCCACCTTTATTCATGAGTGGTGTATTTGTATTAATTGTTGTCGAAAGGGTGCCGGTTAAGGTACGGCCCAATAATCGGCGTTCACTATATCTCTGTCTCTTTTTAACTCATTCAAAAAGAGAGAGAAATATAGATGGACGCGGATTATCGGGCCGTACATTAACCGGCACCGTCGAAAGTGCGATTGATACTGACTACTTAAAGACTAGCCTACTTGGTAGACCCTGCCTACGAAGCCGAAGGTCACGGGTTCGAATCCCGGTAAGGGCATTTATTTGTGTGATTAGCATGAATATTTGTTCCTGAGTCATGGATGTTTCCTATGAATTTAAGGATATAATTATGTATATCGTCAGCTTTGCTTAGTTTGGGACTAGGTTGATTTGTGTAAGATTGTCTTATTGATTTATTTATTTAACACATTGGACACCGCGTACCCGACTCTCGGGCACTCGTAAACTTTACTCAGATGCCGGCATACCCGAGAGTCGAGCACGAGCTATAAACCCTCACGCGACGCCAAAGTACCCGACAGTCGAGCAAGCTTTGCATCTTCGCTACCTCAGGGCTGCCACTGCCTGTCTTCTGATTATTATGTACTTATGTGGTCTAAAAGTTGGTACAGTTGATTATATTTTATTACTTCACTTTGTATTTTTATTTACTTTACCTAAGCAGCAGCAGATTTAATTTTATGCACGTATACGTTACTTGTAAAGTTACTTGGCACAGCCCTGAGCGTCCGCCGCATGCCCGACTAGCGGGTTCGCGGCGTCCGGCATTGAGTTGCACGTCGTTGCTCGACTAGCGAGTTCTGTCGGTTTCTGGGGTATTGTTCGGAATTTTGCCTGGTTGCGAAAGTGTTAAATCTTCGCTAACTTGATCTTGTTATTTCAGGAGAGCTGGCGTCTACACGGCCGAGGAAGCTGTATCAGAAGCCAAGAACGCTCTAGTGATGCTGCAAAGCGCTTACATCCGCCAGATGTCGCGATTGCGTTGCTTGCTGCAGACCGCGAGACTCAAGTACCTTAGGGATATGAAGGCTGAGAAGGAACTTTACTGTGAGTGTATCATGTTTTTATGCTGGGGCCACACGAACGAGAGATGCTATTAATTATCGCGATAATGTACGTTAACCGTACGGCCACGCTACGATTATCGCGATAGTTAATTTCACTTCTCGTTAGTGTGGCCCCGGCATTAGAGAGAGCACAGCGCAATGTCTTCTCGCTGATATTTGGAGCAGCCCAATTGGGGAAGTACTATCGATAAAATTGAATCCTGATCCACCATGGAACCTTGTTACAATTAACTAACATATTAACGTCATATGATCGTACGTATGGTCGGTAATTGTAACAAGGTTCTATGGTGGGGCATGATTCATTTGGTTCGATAGTACCTCTACCTTCAAGTAAACCGCAGCCATAATAATTTCTGTGGTTGCTCTGTAGGTATGTGCTGCTGTTTTGTTGGTGGTTCTGACTTCAAAACTCGACCCTGCCTATGCATAATGAAGTATATTGACATGTTTTTGATTTGACAACTAAGAGGCCGCACACGAAACGCGGCTACTTTATACATCGACGACCGCTTTAGCCTAGTTGGTAGTGACCCTGCCTACGAAGCAAGAGGTCCTGGGTTCGAAGCCCGGTAAGGGCAAACATTTATGTGATGAGCATGAATATTTGTTTCTGAGTCATGGGTATTTTCTATGTATTTAAGTATTTATATCTGTTATATATATCGTCGTCTAGTACCCATAACACAAGCCTTAGAGAGCTTACTATGGGACTATTATATCTTATATCCATGCACTAGTATATCTATTGGTGCCGGTTAGTGTACGGTCATGATAATGCACGTCAAAAATAATGTACAGCCCAATAATGGCAATAATCCGCGTCCATTGTGTACATGGATTTTCGGGCTGTGCATTAACACTGAGCAAACTCGGTCTGGGGCAATAATTGGAAATTTTGTCCGAGCTGATAATGCACAACCCATAATACGAGTCCCATGAACCTAGAATACTAAGGACGGGCTGTAGGTACATATATGTTATCACAGTGAGGGACGGAAAAGCTCTTATGCAGCTAAATTAAGAACTCTTCTTAAAATGGTAATGGTTTGTTTGCCACAACTTCATACTAAATCAGTTGTGGCAAACAAAAAAAAGTGGAACAAGGAGTGGTGACAAGGACAATTAATTATATTTCCCTTTCTGTCACACTTATCGAGATTTGTATGCTACCAGCTCGCTCGCACGTGGTATTACTATAACCATAGCCTGTCCAGAGTATTCTACGTTCATGTCCGAATCCACAAAAAGTGGACCCGGATTATGGGGCCGTGCATGAATGGGTCCCCGTGTATTGGCAGGCAGCATCAACGCGCAGGCGCGCAGCGGGCCGCTGACGGTGCGCGAGCGCCGACAGCTGAGGAAACTGAAGGCCTACGCCGGGTACCACCGGAAACATGGCCAGGATGCTGTGCTGGCCAGGAAGTTACAGCGGAAACGGGCCAAGGTATTGCTAATCAAAAAAAAATTTTTTTTGGTATCGTAATAAAGTAGGTAAAAGTACATTCGTGGCTGGCGTCTTCCGGTAAGTATAGCAATACTTGTGTTGGGAGGCTCCGCTCTTCGTCTATATGGTTATAATACAGTTTGATAGATACAATTTCATTGATTGATTAAATTACTTTTTAGTACAAAACTACTAAATAGGGATGATGAGTAAGATTATTTGACCCCCGACGAAAAAAGAGGGGTGTTATAAGTTTAACGTGTCTGTCTCTGTCTCTGTGTATTTGTCTGTGGTATCGTATCTCCCAAATGGATGGACTGATTTGAATGCGGTTTTTTTGTGACATAAATATATATATTTTTTAATTATTTTTTAAAAACATCGTAAGGAAACCGGCCTAATCCCAATAAGGTCTAGTTTTCCCTGTGGGTTGGAAGGTCAGATGGCAGTCGCTTTCGTAAAACTAGTGCCTATGCCAAATCTTGGTATTAGGTGCCAAAGCGGACCCCGGGCTCCTTTAGGGCACAACCGGGAATAACGGTAGGAGGATGATGATGATAGATAATTGTACCCCGAGTGTTCTTAGCCATGTTTCATCAAAATCTGTTAAGCCGTTTTTGAGATATTGGACTTTGGAATTAAAAGGTCGGTTGGTGGTTTTTCAACTTTTCTAAGTTGTAGTTATTTATGATGTCATTCGAACCAATTTTTGGAGAGGATCAAATGTTTGTATGGGAGCAACTACAATTTAAGAACATAAGTACCCAAAAATAGGGACAAAGATTTACCTAGCTGGCGACAGCGCAAAACGCTTGATACTGATAGACAGGTATAACGTCACAACAGACATTTGTACTGCCTAGACTTAAAGGTCATAGCTCACTAGAGCCACCCGTCGCCCGCTCCTCACCGCCTCGCCTCGTAAATGTACTAATTACGGAGTTGATGTAGTGAGCGCATGCCCGTACAAAACCATATAAAGAATACCTAACCGCTCGAGGCGAGGCGGTGAGGAGTGGGCGACGGGTGGCTCTAGTGAGCTATGACCTTTAACCTCAAGTGTTTTCCAGGTGAACGACCTAGTGGTGAACCGACCAATACCTGCCCAAGCTCGTTGCACGTTTGCGGAAGGCAGCGTGCGGTGTACGCAGCAAACTGTACCCGCGGCCAAACACTGTCTCAAACACATCATGCACGATAGACACCAGGTATGTGGCGACATTCCATAAGTTTATTGAGGCAGGGCACAGCGAAATGTCATCCCGCTCGAATGATAGATTTGGGATCCTGTTGTTTTACCAAATTTATTTTGGTCAAATTTCATTTCCCAAACAAATTTTAGCAACTATTTTGTTTGCCAATGCAAACTTTGGCACAAACTTAATACGAATATTTTCATTACGTCATATTTTCATTCATCAAAATATTATTACGAAAAATTACATTATGGCATGTGGCCGTTTAGCAAATGCTTAATAAGGCAAAAAATCTTTAGACAATAAACATTTCGTCAAGTTAATGTTATGGCAAACTATAAATAGACAAAAATCACAATTGTTTGGGTTATCACATTTTACCAAAATACTATTTATAAAACGGCTCGGTCTCTTAAATAAAAAAATGCACGGTTAAGTCGGTCGGTAGGCAAAGGCGTTAAATTAGGTTAGGGCAGCCAAAAAAGGGGGGCTCGGGGGGCGAAGCCTCCTAGCAGTAAAAAAAACAAACAATCGTAACAATGGTATTATTTGATAGGTTAGGTTAGGGTTAGCTTGTGTCCCTTAGAGCGGAAATAGGCACCCCGCGAAGCGGGGTGACGTCGACACGCTGGCGGTTTGGTTAGAATTGCGACCTCTACACATATTAATTTTCCCTACCCACGTAACAAAAAAAGTTGTTAGTTTATTGTGTATCTTATACACCATTGAAATAAAGATGCAAATGATTTGTCATTGAAGAGTTCTTCTGCTGATTAACCGACGGAATAGAAATGGTTAACTAAATATTGACGATACAAATCATTTGCCTTTTTTTTTTTGGTTAAAACATATTATGCCAACTAATATATTTGACTGAATGAAATTTGGTCAAAATACCAGTTGATAAACGAGATATTGCCTAAACATGAATATGCCAAACATAAGGTTTGCGTAAGAATTATTTGTCGAGTGTTAATTTGGCAAACGATTATTTGGCAAATGAAATTCTACGAAAAATGTTTTGGGAAGTGAAGATTTGTCCATTTTTTTTTGGTAAAACAAAGGTAACCCGATAGATTTACATTTATTTCATTTTGAAAATATACATGTCATTATTTTTACAATTAAATGGCATGAATTCACAAAAAGGTCGTCAGAGTGTATATGAATAACAATAATATAAATGAAAGTCAAAATCAAAATATGTACTTTCATTGCAAAAATGAATAACGAAAATAGTAATAAGAAACAAATGAGATAATATAAAAATCGTACACATGTCAAAGAAGTAAAATATAAATAGCCAATAGTCAAAAGTTCTATAGATAAAAATTATAAACAATATTCATAGTAAAATAATAATGTAATTTTAAACTAAAACATGCAATTTACAATGCTACGTTGTATTCTTTTATAGTTAGAGCTCCCGTTGCTCGAAACCCTACCTCACAAGGTGGCAGATCAGAAATGAAATATAGTGATAGATACTACTTAGGAACACTGGATTTTAGTTGGTTGCCATAGCATATCCTGGAAGAGCTGTTTTTTTTTCGTCTTCGTATCCCTATTTTGATCGAAAATTACATCATAAGGTGGCAGATCGAAACGTTTACTCATCGAAAGAGACACATTTGGAGATAACAACCCGCATGGGTTGCCAGCCCAAACCCTGTCAGGTTTCAAGATCAGCCACGTTTTATGAGCCCCAAAAATGGGGTCAATTACCTCATCAGGTGGCAAGATGAAACTGATGCAGATCGATTGCCCTAGACGTGCCGTTCACGAATATACAGGGTTGCCTGCCTTCAGCTTGACAGTTTTTCTGGTCAGCCACCTCGAACAATATATGTGAAAATCTTGGAATAACGAGAAATTTATTTATGCTATTATTCAGGGTATAATTTAATAAAAATCAGGATATTAAATTAAAGTCACTGTACTTGCGTATATTGTATTACGTCATATTTTACTTACGGATGAAAATAAACATTTAGGGAGAAATAAAAAAACACGTATACCTTCACATCACACATCATCAGCCTATATACATCCCACTGCTGGGCACAGGCCTCCTCTCATGTATGAGAGGGAACGGGAGTAGTCCCCACGCTGGCTCAGTGAGGATTGGCACGTATACCTTAAAATTTCATTTTCTATCGAACTAAATCATATGATGGCCCACTTCAAAAAATGAAATGTTGTCAATTAGTTTGTCTCCCTGCAGGTGCTGTTCACGATCTGCGGCGACCAGCGCGGGCTGAGCGCGTGCCGCGAGCCGGTGGCGCGTCTGCCGCTGCCGGCCGCCGCCTGCCGCCACCACACCATGCCGCCACCCTACACCGTCTTCACGCTCAAGGTAACCAATAACCAAGCTTCTGTCTAATATTACATTTCTGTATACCATCATCAACTACTCATTGAGACGATTCTAACGAGCCCAAACTCAACGGGGTTACGTCGGTTAAGTACTCAATTCCCATGGCCACCTTCGGTCTCCATCATCAGATCAGCTCGATGGTACAATAATATTAAAACGTCATCCAAACTATACTTATACCCAAAATTTTAGCTCAATCGGTCAGCGGGAAGTGGGTCAAATTTAACTCGCAAGATATGTCCCATACTAACATGCAAGTTAAATAAAAGCTTGTAAAAAACTCGGCACTACTTCTCAGTGTACCGCGTAGGCCCGAAGCACTGCTAACCTAGCTGCACCGTGGGAACTTACTATTACACCTACACATTGCGCGCCGCTAGCGGCGATTCAGCCAGACAGTTGGCACACGTGCTCACGGCCAGACGCTGCTTACGCACAAAAAATACTTGGTCCTGGATTCTTTCCGTGCGAATACTTACTGGAATTATTCATCATACTCTGAATTTTCACCACTCCTACATTTAACAACCGAAAATTTAAGAAAGAAAAAAAAACATTCAACACTATGTCAGAGCAGTTGCAGCAACATCATCATAAAAATTATATACACTGACATTTTCCAAAAATAAACTGTTTTATTTCACTCAACTATTAATCATAAAATAGTTTATGCAGTGTCAACCCTAGTGTCGATTGGCCGGCACGAGCGGGCTCAAGGTCGCTCAATTGTTAAATTTTGTAGGCATTTCTATTTATAATTTCCTTAAAGCTTGTATCCAAAGGTTATATGTAGATATCGCTCATTCGCGACAAGACTGCGTGTTGTTTACTTCTACTGGTAATCATATTAATTGTATTCTGTATTTATCGATATAAGTACATATGTATAATCGAAAGTCGATAAACGAGAAGTCCATATGACAGCTCAAAAGTGCTTCGAGAATTCCGGGCTCTGGTAATTACCTCCAGAATCGGAACCGATGGTTTAACAAGTATGAATTATTAAGTATGGTGGAAGTGCGCAAGTTCCCCAGCAGTAAATAAAACTTATAATTACAGAAGGACGAATCAGACAGCGAGGACTCTCGCTGCTCGTCGGAGGCGTGACCTCCGGCCCCCGCCTTCGGCTCTGACACCGATTGAAGAAACAAGGGCGACACGCGCTTCGGAGACGCTCGGCTGCCAAGATAGACGAGACGAGGAAATCTACCCTCTGTCAAGGGGCGGACACTCCGCGATTTACGTGCATCACTACAAGTACATGCCATGCATGCATGTACTTATAGCGATGAACGTCGACGTCGTCGTCGACGATGTCTGAGGGCCATAAATCTTAATGTTTTGGCTGAGAAAAAAGCGCCTTTTGTAAAGATCAAAGGAGTGTCCCTTCTGTACTTGTACTATTATCTATTCTGTGCCTCTGTCTAATTGCCACAGTGAGACAGAAGTCGCTGAATAGCGCGCTACGCGACTTTGCAGCAAGTTAGGCTCTACACTGGTCAAGGACTTTAATTGATGAGCCATTAAGGTGTCACTTAATTTTTGTTTAGGAAGCTAGTTGGCGAGTCTAGCAGGCGCTTTAGCTTTGAAGTGTACAGAATAAAGTGAGCTCTAAGTGGCTGAACAGTTACTATGTGACCATACTAATCAAAATGATTTCGAAAACTGGCCGTTCACAGGCGGTGTTATAAATATTCTTGTTTTCTTGTGGTGGCGTGGCAGTGACATACCGCTAGAACAAGATTTCGACTAGCTTTTATGATCTATGACATGTAATAAATAAAATAAATAAAAATTAAAACAGTTTATTTCAGACAATAGTCAGTACACAAAAAGAAAACAATAAGAATTACTAAAACTTTGTAAATTTACAACTCTTGAATAGTAAAAAAAGTCTAAGCTGCATATGTAATATATTGGCTAAGGGTGGTATTCCACTTGTCCAATATCTTTGTCCAATGTTCATTGCCTCTCACTCACTCGTTATGGAAAATGTAAGATGCCAAATACAAATTGGACAAACATACATACCACCCAAACAAGCACCACAAGGCTCAAGGGCCCATAAGTAATACATTCCCAATTTTTATAATACCAAAATGATGCATGGTGTACATGATAATCTGTGGCCTATTTCACGAAGTTACAAATCTAAATTGGCGACACTAAGGCTCTTCATTATCATCATCATCATATCAACCGAAAGACGTCCACTGCTGGACATATGCCTCCCCCAAAGAGTGCCACAATGACCGATCCTACGCCACCCACATCCAGCGGACTCCCGCGACCTTTATCAGGTCATCAGTCTACACACGCTGCGCCTTCCGGTACGTGGTCGCCACTAGAGAACCTTTCCGCCCCACAGTGTTTTATGAACCCTGTTTTTGTCTCATCTAGGTTTTATTACAGAATTGAATAGCTTTTGTTATTTAAATCACTAGACTGAAAGTCCCACATTGATATCTCTTCTAGTTTATTTAAAAAAAAAACGCAAAGTTTGGCTTTATCCGGGATACCCGAAACACAAGAACAATTTTAAAAAATAAACTATGGAATATAATTCAATTTTAATTTCATGAGTCGAATGCACATATAAAGACATGTATTTGTACCAATTTTCGTACATCAACAATAAACATATACTGAAATATTCTAATTTTTCACACTTTTCGTTTTTATTTTTTTATTCCCGAATAATCCCGTATTGGATCGAAATTTTTTGTGTATAGGTAAATCAGACACTTTTCTATCATCAGTAAAAAAATTAGAGTCTAATACCGCGTTATTCAGAAATAATAAGCAAATAAATTTATATCCGGATTTCTTTGACCTAGGGTTGTCACTTATCTGAATATAATATTTTATATCCGGCTATTATCTTTTGTCTCTTGACAAGGTATGGTAATTTGTACATAAAAACTGTAGATCTTTCCATTTATTGTATTTTGAGGTGAAAAGTCTTTAAATTCGGTATGAGATGGAATGGGGCATACAGTCTTACGTGAATAAGTAAAAGATTTATCAGTACTAGAGACACATTTTTTGGTGTCATTATTTAGCTTAAATAGTAAGCCTGCCGATAAAGTAAGTAAAATGCTTCGGTAAAGAAAGATTTGTCCAGAAAATGATATAACGTAAATTTACGAATATTGGCGTTTATTGACTATTTACTGTTAAATATTCGTGATGTATTGACGATGTTTCTTTGATAGGCGTTGTAAATTTTTTCGCCCTGACCCTTCCTACCGCCCCTACACACGATGGATCGTTTTTCGTCTTGTCAGGTGTTCGACAATGCCTTTCAACAATTTGATATGTTTCGATGAAGTGCTATATGTGACATGGGAAGGAGTCCACCCCCGTTAGGCCGTTGCTAAAACCCCGTGTCATCACATACGAGGGCTGTTCCGAAAATAGTTAGTCAACAGCGTACTATTAATCGTATTCGTATAATTTTACTGTAGCTCAAAGGCAAATTTCATTACAAACTTTTTCGTGTAAATGTCACTGGCCAGTGACATTCCGTTATTTTTTCATGAAATCAGAAAAAAAACATGTCTGCCACTTTTTGCCCGCAAAAATGGAGCTAACGCGGGAAGCATTTCGTGCTATGATATATTATGATTATAAACGAGGGCTAACTTACAAGGATTCTCATGAAAATTTAACTAGTGTTTTTGGGGCATTATCCCCATCTCTTGCCACTGTCAGTTACTGGTTCCGTGAATTTAAGCGTGGGCGGAGCGACGTCAAAGATGAGCCTAGACCGGGGCGACCGCCAACGGCAGTCACTCCAGAAAATGTTATCAAGGTGGAGTGGCTAATCAAGGAATCTCGAAACATTACCCACCGAGAGATTCAGGATGAACTGAAGATTGGATCCCAGGCAGTTTCTACCATTTTGCATGACCACCTTCAAGTTCGGAAGGTTTCGTCTCGATGGATACCACATTTTCTCACACAGGAGCAAAAAGATAGACGTGTCGATTGGTGCAAATTTATGCTAAAAAAAATCGATAAAGGCGATTCACAACAAGTGAGCTACATTGTGACATCCGACGAATCTTGGATATATAGCTACGACCCATTTACAAAACAGCAATCCACGCAATGGGTCTTTGAAGAAGATGATTTACCTACTAAAGTAGTTCGCGGCCGAAGCGTCAACAAAAAAATGGTTGCTGTTTTTTTTCGACGTAGTGGACCGGTAGCCGTAATTCCACTTGAAGATCATAAAACAGTTACCAGCCAATGGTACAGTGAAGTTTGCTTGCCACAGGCCTTCCAGGAGCTGAGCGTCAGCCGTCCAAGTACTGGAACCCGGGGCATAATTTTTCATCAAGATAATTCTCCGGCTCACACGGCTGCCAGAACCATGGATTTTTTTAGCAAATCAGGAGTGCAACTGCTACCACACCCTGCGTACAGCCCTGACCTGGCTCCGTGTGATTTTTTTCTGTTCCCCACGTTAAAAAAATCATTACGTGGGCGACGATTTTCGACGGCGGATGAAGCAGTAGACGAATTCAGGCGACTTTTTTTTGACCTTCCGCAAGAACAGTTTTTTTCCTGTTTTGAAAGTTGGTTCAGTCGAATGCATAAGTGCATAAATGTAGCAGGGGAATACTTTGAAAAATTGTAATTAAAGTTTTATTATATTCCTTATAGTTTTTGTTTAACTAAAAATTTTCGGAACAGCCCTCGTATAGCATAAAGAAACCGGGGGCGAGGCATCATGAAGCCGTTCCAGACTCATGGTGCCACTTTGCCTCAGCAGGACCTGACCCGCCCTGCTGAGGGATGTCCATCTGGGCTCCGACCAGAGGACTTAATGTTAGGAGAACATGCGGGCGCCAACCCTCATGTTGGTCAGCGAGAGGCATTTTGTGAAGTTGTGGATAGTGCCACAACCAGCAGTCTTCAACCTCCGGGGCTGTCTGACAATACACGAGGAGATGATGATGACAGTGGTTCAGGCATAAAAGTTCTAACTCGCTTGGACGCTTTTAAACTCTTTAAAGGAAAGGCAAAGAATTTGTCCCCAGAAGAGCGGATTAGTATGGTATGGGACTACTTTGGGGACAATTATCAATTGATACAAACCCGTGAAGAGTTTAAAAGCGTCCTAGCAGCATTTTTCTCAAAAGCATTTAATTTTCTCAGAGGCTGCAAAAGCAATGAACCGTTTTTCTTTAAAAAACACTCGAATTGGCTAAGCATGGCTTTAATAAGTGGTCACCTTAAGCGGAGTATTTCTGAACATGATGAAATGTTGTCCCCAAACACAAAAAAGTTTAAAAGCATGAGTAGGGCAACTAACTATAGGTCACAAAAAAAACTTCAGGATATTATTAAAGAAGATGATAATCCTACATCACGTAAAATTAAAGCTTTTGTTAGTTCGCTTAAAATAAATGACATTCCTCTCTCTCATTCATCTGCCAAGAGTCTAGAAGCTGTAATTGGTATGTGCCTAACTTCCGAGACTGCTGCTACTGAAATCTTAAATAAAATTCAATCTCCTATTGAACCATTTACGCCCGAGGAAGCGGTCTCTATAACTAAACAAAAAGGTACCATAACCAGCTGATGCAATTGACTTGCTTAAAACTATTGGCAATGAAAGTCATCATGTTTTCAGCATTTGGGACGAACATGAAGAAAATCTCGTTTAGCTAATGAAGATTAACTTTATGTTATATAATATGATCTAACTTTCATAACGCTGATACCACTAAGCTACAAGCGTTTCATTTTCGTTTAATTATACTTAAGAAATCTTTACAACGTATATATGTAAGTTCAATTATTTTCTCAATCGCAATTTTTTATATCCGGATTCTGAGTGACAACCCTGACAACGAACAAACATTTAATGATAACTTCTGAATAACGCGGTATTAGACTCTATTTTTTTTACTAATGATAGATTTTGTACTCTTGCTTATACAAATAAACTTTTTGATTGATTGAAAAGTGTCTGATTTACCTATACACAAAAAATTACGATCTAATACGGGATTATTCGGGAATAAAAATAAAAACGAAAAGTGTGAAAAATTAGAATATTTCAGTATTTGTTTATTGTTGATGTACGAAAATTGGTACAAATACATGTCTTTATATGTGCATTCGACCCATGAGATTAAAATTGAATTATATTTCATAGTTTATTTTTTTAAATTGTTCTTGTGTTTCGGGTATCCCGGATAAAGCCAAACTTTGCGATTTTTTTTAAATAAACTAGAAGAGATATCAATGTGGGACTTTCAGTCTAGTGATTTAAATAACAAAAGCTATTCAATTCTGTAATAAAACCTAGATGAGACAAAAACAGGGTTCATAAAACACTGCGCCCCAACGGCCATCGGTTCTACGCGCAATAACAATGCGCCATTTGACCTGTGTCGTCTATTTAGAGTTGTATCTTCGTGAAGTGCCACTGGCAAATTGAGAATAAGTGTTAGTCTAATCACTTGTAAATATATTATATAGTAAGAACAGTATTGTTGATACCAAAATATCTGTTAGGTGAGGTTAGGTTATTTTCGGGATGGTAGACTTTAAAGTGAAAAATTCGTCATATTAGTGAGAAATTCTTGTGACAAACTGAATAAATGAAAATAAGATATAAATGTCTGGTTTTATTTCTAGCCATATTCTTGGTCGTTGCAGAACTTCATATGCGAAACGAGAACGTTTACTTTTAAAATTCTACAGTGGTTCTGCAGTGGGCCAGATACAGGGAGTGGGAGTTGTTCAAATTACACCTCCAAGCTGCCAGATGTGCTGGACCTCTCATTCTCAAGTGCATCTACCAGCCAAGCTACGTCACGTTCACTTACCTATGGCCTGTTTTACGGCGAAACAGTACCGAAACTTTCCATGCTCTACATACGAACAAAAAACAAAGAAAATATGTCCGAAATGGTGCATTTTTCTCGCACTATCCGTCTCTATATTATTAGAAAGAGACGTATAGTGCGAGAAAAATCGAGAGAGCTCGCGCGCCGACTTCTTAGGCCTAGTTCAGATGAGAAGCGCTCAACGCGCGTTTACCACTACATACATTTTGTTCTGGCCGTACACATGATAACGCGCGTTTTCATGTGTACGGCCAGAACAAAATGTATGTAGTGGTAAACGCGCGTTGAGCGCTTGTCATATGAAATAGGCCTTATTAAAAAAGTTTTATCCGAACTTGCCCCTGGAAAGTATTCGATCGTACCCTTTGATTTTGGCATACGTATTATAACGTACGTTCTGATACCAAATTAGATTGATGCCTCGTATTCCTCAACCGCGCTAAGTTATTACATTCTATAATTATTTTAAAATTACACTACACATAGCAAATGTCGCTTTAAAAATAATGTATACATTTTGTGTTTAATCAATTTTGAATTAATAGAGTAAAACAATTGAATTCCTGTCGCTACACGTGCTGTTGTGCTAAAAATTGTCCGGGCTGACATTAGAACGCTCTTTTGTAAAGTGAGAAAGGAAGGAAGTTTAAATTTCTCAATGTGAATGCTTAAATTATATTAATTTAATTATTTTCGAATAGTAGAGAGACATCAAAAATACTTCAAACATACCGGAGTTGTTATCTCAACTCAAGTAGACAACAACTTTCATTCACAAACTAATAATTCATTGTCGACTTACCAAACATTGTTGGACACTAAAATAAAAACAACGAGGTATGTTATCATTTGTTATAGATTTTAACACATTTACCGGTCCATAATCAATTTTACAATTATATGTTGTTTCTCTTTAATAACCTTTGTATTTAAGGAAATTCGGTAGTTATAAAGAGGTAATAGGTATATATTGCGGAATAGAAACATAACCTAAAATATATTTTCCATCGTGGTTTTTTAAAAGAGAATAGAACAGAACTTCATTATTTAGCTAAGCTATGAAGTGCGTAAACAATAATAACAGCATATATAACACAATACTTTTTAGTATCGATTTATACAGTAGAAAACGGATAATAGCGAGTTACAAGAGATTCGTGTTATCACAATCGCACTAATAGAATGATGCACAAAATGTGGCTGATGTACTTTTATATTTTAGTTCTTTGTAACCTAAGCCATAGTTAAAATATTAACGATGTTGCAAACGGACTACTGTAAGTTCAAGAGAAATCATTTGTTAATCCATGTGTAGGTTTCCCTGGGTTTAAGGATTGTGCACACTACCACACGCAAACCCATCTGGTGTGAACGGTTCTAAGTATTATTAGAACAGCTGCTAAATTCAATGTTAGCTCTGGTTTGAAAGCTGGGTCCAGGTGTACCAAAGGGTACGCAGTAAAAGAGGTGCAGGACTTGGTTTTTTTTTTGATCGTGGTGGTGTCATTACGACACCTATTTAAAATGATTGTTTCGTATAGAACACGTCACAATAAGCATCTTTTACTTGAAAAACTTTTCTCTATAGTAGTTATTACCGCTCTTTTATAAAAAAAAAAATACCTATCCGCCATCCGGTATTTCGCCACCGGTTCACGATTTAAGTAACCGAAATTTAAGTCTCAGAACCATTTAAATGACTAACCTTTGAACCCAAATTGTGTCTATTTAGGAGACAATATCTCGGTAATTATCAAATTTAGAGAAAAGTTGCCCATACAAAACATGCTTATTTTAGCATCATAAAAAATAGGTCTCATAATGACATCAACCCCCATCAAAAAAAATCTAAGTCCTGCATATCCTTTACTACACCCCGACCGAAAGCTGTAATAGTCAAAGATTACATAGGTATTTTATTATTTATAAGCTACGGTAGCCCAGTGGTTCAGGCATGCGGCTGTCAAACGGCGGTCGTGGGTTCGAATCCCGGCTCGTACCACTGAGTTTTTCGGAACTTATGTACGGAATATGATTTCATATTTACTGTTAGCTTTTCGGTGAAGGAAAAACATCGTGAGGAAACCTGCATACATCTGCAAAGAAATTCAAAGGTGTATGGGAAGTCCCCAATCCGCACTGGGCCAGCGTGGGGACTACTGCCCATTCCCTCTCATACATGAGAGGAGGCCTGTGCCCAGCAGTTGGGGACGTATATAGGCTGATGATGTGACATAGGTGTTTGTAATTTCTTGATTAACTACTCTCCAATTTGTTGTATATGTGTGATTTTTATGCATTTATTTACATTACAGAATGGGTAAATTTTTTAGAGGCGGAGCACCCAAGCCTAACGATAAAGTCAATGCAGAAAAGAGATTGACAAATGGGAATGGTGTTAGCAAAGCAATTACTAAAAAGGGTAAGAAAAACAAGTTAACTGCAGTTCCGTTAGAAACACCAGCGGAAATAAAAAACATTGCTATTAATACACCTAAGAAAGCTAAGAAAAATAAGAATAAGAATAAGATTGTAGAAACAGCTGCAGCACAAACAAGTGATGATGATGTGAAATGTAAGAAAAAGAAGTTTGTAGAAATGTCTAACGAGACAACTGAAGGTGACCTGGGCAAACCCAAAGCTAAGAAAGCCAAGAAAAACAAGGCTGCACAAAATCCTCTTGACGTAAGTGAAAATGAAGATGACGGTGAAACTGTGGTTAAGAAAGCGAAGGAAGAAGTGGTTGAAGGATCCGGTGACGCTGATATTAAAGGAATCACTGATGGTATGATCGCTCAGTATCCGATTCTTCAAGATAAGGAGGCTATTAAGAAGTTCCAGGCTGTCACTTTGAAAAACAATCAGAAAGGTAATTAATAATCAGTTTTTCTTGCTTGCTTAACACATTAACTGCCAGGAACCTGTGCAGTGGGCGCTCTGTATAGGCGCCTTCCGCTAATAGCGGGAAAACCATGGGATCGGTTATGAGCGTAGCATGCAGCATTTCTTTGCAGTGACTGTGTTAAGGTGGTGCATTGGAAATTATCGCGTGCTTTGAAACGCCGTTCTGACTAGATTAAAGAACAATGAGGTCTGATTTTTAGATATATGATTGTTTATCTGATTTAATCGATACATAAAAATTCCATCACAGAAAAAAAATCTGAAGTTGGGTCTTTATTTTCCTTTTTTTACTCAGCCTACCCAAACAAGACATTATTTTACGACACAATCAAGTTAATACTATAGTATTTTATCTCGTCTAAAATCTCACTTAAGGAAATATCAATTAAACTTCACAAAGTTAGGTATTTATCGAGATTTGTTCAAAAAAGCCGTTCCCGATTCGTGTTGCATCTATTATTCGTGTGCGGAAGGCATAAGCGTGTCTCTGTCAAGGGGGCGTGGACGACTCGAATCAAGGCATCCCCTTAAGGCTTGGAAGAACAACACAAATTCAATTTGTGTAGTTTAAGAGTTGCTTTGGTGACTTATCTCCATCATCAGATCAGATGAGTGGTGTCATTATATTGTGATGCCACCGAACTTAAATCTTAAATGAGTATTCCAAATTCCAGCTCTATAGGATACTGACTGAAAAATACTTTCATACAATCCAATACAAAACCAATGTCAAACTGATTGAAAGATTTAGTGACCAAGACACTTTGTTCCGATAGCTCAATTGGATAGTAGCAACAATCCATCTATGCATGTGATTGGTTGGGGAACGCAGAAAAGGTCCACTCGGATCCATATTGGATCCTACCAAATAGATTTTAGTGGAGAGAGGGGTTCAAACCCTTCCATCCTGCTCCTACATAAAATTTTTCCTTTCATCTGCAATTTCTAAATTTCGTTAGCAGTTTAATACAAAATTAACCAACAACATATTAAAAAATCGTCTCTTTCAGGCCGCATAAGGCAACAACTGAAGCAGAAACTAAGGGGCACATCAGAAGCTATGCTGCCAGACGCGATAAACACCCAACTCACAGCCCTACTCAAATCGGACAACCCCAACTTGTTAAAAGGGAGGGTAATGTTCAACATGCTTGTAGCAGCACTGCGAGGCACGAAACTCCCTGTAAAGAAAGAGAAACAACAGCCCAAAAAGGAAAAGAAAGAGAAAATGCAGAAGAATGGTGTGGATAAAACAGAGACAGAAGATAAGCCAGAGCAGAAGGTCAAAGGTCCTAAGAGATATGTCGTCTTTGTTGGGAATTTGGCTTTGGATATTACTAAAGAGAAGGTGAGTTTCGATTATGGTCACAGGGTTGACCTGTACAACTTATCATTGCAATGCAATTTTACAGTACAATAGTACAGGTGGCGGGTGTCCAAGGGGTTGGCACATGACCGGTCATTGTGGCACTCTTTTGGGAAGGCATATGTACAGCAGAAGACTTCTTTCGGCTGATATGAGGATGATGATGAAACCCTACAATTGCTAGCACTAAAAATTTAATTACTACTTTGCTTAGTTTGGGACTAAGTCAGTGAAAGAGATTGTCCCCAAATAATTAAATATTTATTGAATTTATGAAGATACATATATCGAAATGTCACTCAAACTTTCTATAACCCCATTTTTTAAAGGCCATCTTCTAAGCATACAGCACGTCTATCATGAGACGGCCACGACATCTCTCGATTTTTCTCGCACTATACCTCTTCTTCTAAGTGTTCTATTAAGAGAGGGACGGATAGTGCGCGAAAAATCTAAAGTATGTCGCGGCCGTCTCATGATAGACGTGCTGTACATGTAGTAACAGATTTTTAACCCCCGACGAAAAAAGAGGGGTGTTACTTATTAGAGTTATAGGTTAAACGTGTCCGTCTGTGTATTCTGTGTATCTGTCTGTGGTATCGTAGCTCCCAAACGGGTGGACCGATTTGAATGCGGTTTTTTTGTAATGTATAATTTTATACAGAGTTTTCTTAGTTTTTCAGATATTGGACTTTGAAATGAAAATGTCGGGGGTTTTTCATTTTTTCTAAGTTATCTAAAAAACTGTCATGTTACCGGGACAACTTAACAAATAAAACTAGTTGATTGACCCATGAACGTTTTTTCGCAGATATTGGAACATTTCTCGGACCTGAGTGATAAGATCAAAGATGTCCGGATACCCAAGCCTTTAGAGAACAGGAAGAGTAATATAGCGTATGTGGAGGTCGCGGATGAAGTTACTTATGAAGTAAGTGTGGGGACATAAATAAATAACACAGCGATTGACATAGCGTGTTATCAAGAAACAGATTGATCTTCTGGTACTCTGCGGTTAAGCAGGGAAACACGTAATTTGCTCTGACAAGAGCAGTTTTACGTTGCCCTGCGAAGGACAGTTTGTATAAGCGAGTAAAGTACACGACGTTGTTCATTCCGTTTTATACCCACATTTATGCTATAGTGGGGCAGAGTGCCCGAACAAATGGTCGTAAATGTGGACACGCTTGACAAAAGCACCAATTTTTTTTCAGGCACTTGTTAAGTCCGTAGCTTTAAGTTTTTGATAGGAACCAACTCCTCCGTCGGACATTTTGAAAAACCACTTCTGTGAAAATTTGAACAGTCTAGCTATTGCTGATACGCAGACAGCCGGATGGACAGCGGAAGCTTAGGAACAGGGTTCCGTTTGAAATCCTTTGGGAACTCGACTCTAAAAAATATCTATTGTTTTCCTTGATCCCAATTATGTATATTTAGACACTTACGGCCGTATTCATAAACGTACTACAAGCCTGTTTTAACTAAAATGGCGTTAAAATTCGTTTGTCCTTAACTGTTACTTTGACATTTGTGTTCGTAAGAATGGGACACAGCACATTTTATTTAGCAGAGGTATTTTAAGTTTTATGAATAATAAAGGGGGTAAGATTGTGATTCTACGTTATTTAGAACTCGAGATATTAATGATATACGCATTATTCAAAATGACCGCCATAAAATTAAAGATGGCCGACGGATGAGGCAGGGACTGCATAACCGAAAAATACCGGTATTATTCATAACCGATATGACGTCATATCGGTTTTGAAATAGCGGTTTCGGTAGCGGAACCTTTATATTTCGCTATCGAAATATAACGGTAACCTTTATTTTTTTCGGTACCTTAACCGATTTTTAAAGGTTACCGATATTTAGATTTTGGCGTCGTTGCCAAACCGCCGGCGCTGCCGTTTTGTCTTTCTTTCCGCGAAATCGTCGCATCGTCAGTAGGAACATTACATTCAGTACATTGGCACAGCAACATAGCGTGAGGTGCGGATGTGCGGGCGGGGACTCGGAGAGTGCGGAGCTATGATACAGATGTACAGCCGGATACCAAACAGGATGATGTTTTCGCTTCATTATCAAAAGAAAAGAAAGCATACACGGCGTTCTTTCGTTTTCTTAAAATTGTAGATTTTAATTTTTATATTGAATTCGAATCGAATAGCTCGCGTTTGCACTGTCAAGTGTCGTTGTCGGTGAGCATCAAAGAAGCGTATGATATGCCGCTGCCGTTTCGCCCGCGCCCGCGTCGACGCCCCCCCCCCCCCCTCGCACGCCTCAACTACCTCTCGCTCCCCCCCCTCCCCGTTCCTCACTGTGCGCCGCAGCCCGCGCCATTCCGTTTATCATGCCGAGGACCCGCGCCCCCCTCCCCCCCCCCCGCACGCCTCTACTACCTCTCGCTGCCCGTCCACCGTTCCTCACTGTGCGCCGCAGCCCGCGCCATTCCGTTTATCATGCCGAGGACCCGCGCCCCCCTCCCCCCGCCCCCCCCTGCACGCCTCTACTACCGCTCGCTCCCCGTCCCCCGTTCCTCACTGTGCGCCGCAGCCCGCGCCATTCCGTTTATCATGCCGAGGACCCGCGCCCCCCCCCCCCCCTGCACGCCTCTACTACCGCTCGCTCCCCGTCCCCCGTTCCTCACTGTGCGCCGCAGCCCGCGCCATTCCATTTATCGCGCCGCGGACCCCCCCCCCCCCCCCCCCCACCACTACTACCGCTCGCTGCCCGTCCACCGTTCCTCACTGTGCGCCGCACCCCGAGCCATTCTGTTTATCATGCCGCAGACCCCCCCCCCCCCCCCCTCCCCCGCACGCCTCTACTACCGCTCGCTCCCCGTCCCCCGTTCCTCACTGTGTGTGCGCCGCGGCCCGCGCCATTCCATTTATCATGCCGCGGACCCCCCCCCACTTCTACTACCGCTCGCTCCCCGTCCCCCGTTCCTCACTGTGCGCCGCGGCCCGCGCCATTGCATTTATCATGCCGCGGAAGACTCTATTATCTTTTAAATTCTTTCATAGTTTATTTACACCTTGTGTTGGAAATTAGTTAGGTCATTAAAAATATCGGCCGACGGACAACATTTGATACCAAGCTCAATCAAAGTACGAATAATAGTACATTACGCGCGCACACCAGCGGAGCAGAACGGGAATCGAACCCGTAATCAATCAATTCATTTGTCATATGAAATTACGAAGTATAATAACGGTTCCATTTTAAATTATCTTTATCACATGACGTGATTATCGCTAACAAAATACCTAACGCAGTACACAAGCACTGCGCAGTGAAGCACACGCAATGAATGAAACGGCACGGCACTGCGTGACCTGGGGCCTTACCACGATCTGTTAACGCGATTCATTTTAGGACCTAAACTGAATCGAAAGCTGTCAGTTACATAGAAAAACTGTCACAAAATGACAGATCAAACCTAAATTGAATTGCAATGGGACGTTGTGGTAACCCCCTGACCTGACGGCGGCCGCGGCGGCATCGGCAGGCGATGCCAGCTCGCTTATTTTTTTCGGTAACCGTTATAATACCGGTTTCGAACCGGTATTATAAAGGTTTCGGTTACCTTTAAATCGAATAGCGGTAACCGATATTTCCAAACGGTTACGGTACCGTTATGTTGGCGCGGCGCGCGTAACCTTTACGCCATTACGGTACCGTAATAGAATACAGGTTTCATACCGGTAAAACCGTAACCGAAATCAGTCCCTGGGATGAGGTGGTTCCTATCAAAAACTTAAAGCTATGGACCTAACAAGTACCTGAAAAAAATTGGTGCTTTTGTCCAGCGTGTCCACATTATCGCCTGAAACTGCCCTACTACTAACAGTGGCATTGAACAGAAGTTTCATGTGCTCTGCCTACCCCTCTTAGGGAGGGCTTGTATGTATGTTGTTCGTTTCATCTTGGGCCAGAATTCTTGAGTATGTCCGGATGCCCGACTGTTCTCCTGTACAGGTCGCATTTCTGAACCAATCCTCGTGAAATGTCAGCAGGTTCAATAATTAGATAGAACTTATTGGCGATTCAGCTGTCCGGAATAACAAAAATACATCTATTTAAGGAAAAACAGGCTCGTGAGTTCTGCGCTGCCTTCGTGCGCGAGTCTGACTCGCACTTGGCTGGTTTTTTTTTTACTTTATGCTTGTTTTAGCCAGATTTAACCGAGTTCAATCTCGGCCGTGTATGAGCACGCATGAGGCTTTTTTTTATCTTTGAATGTAGTTTTTATTTTATCTAAGATCGTCCTAGTGTTAGTGGCTAAGAACAAATTTCCATATCGCCTACGGTTACAGAGTTTCCCTCACAGAATAGAATACAATGTGTTTATTTGCAAGAATACTTATTTCTAGTTAAAGGGTGTTCTTGTGAATAGGTACGGTATTCTATCGTAATTAAACGATATGCAAATATTATAATAAATCGTAGCACGCGCATGCAATTACTCAATTAAAATTTAATCTTAATATCCTCTCTCTTAAATATGTCCATGCTGTTTATTTTTTTCGGTAAATCCTTAACGCTATAAAAACAAATTCTCCCAAAATCAGTTGATGTCATTACTTTAATATTAACAGGTTAGTACATAACGTAACTAGGGCGGTGAATTCGTGAATGCCCCAGATGGCAGGTGTTTGTGGCCCGAACTGAAGGTGAGGCCATAAATATGCGCTCTGGGGCTTTACGAATTACCGCCCGTGTTGAGTATAAAATTTTACGTCTTCACCTGGCCACAATGGGAGTTTTCCCGTACGCGCAACGTGCAGTAAAACCTGCGGTCTGGGTCATTCACTTATTCACCGCCCTAGTCACGTAATGTACTAATATAAAATTATGCACATGTGAGAATCTTTCCTATAAATTCCTGATCGACATCTAGGCTGATGTAATAGATTTGATATTGCTCTCTTTATGAAATTCCGATTTCTTTTTGAATAAGCCTTGGCGGTCTTTTACTAGTAAGCAGACCTTTCTTATACATATACGTGCATGCCAACGGCAGAATTCGTAACTTTTTAAATAGTGGTCAACAACTATCCATCCAGAACTTTGAATAATTCAACCTGTATTTTTTGTACCAGCTGTCGCTATCGAAACACCACACCATGCTTGACAACAGGAGAATCAACGTGCTGTACTGCACGCAGAAGGACTCCAAAGTCTCCAAGGCTGAAGCCAAGGTAAGGAGTAGTGAGCCACTGTGTTAAACAGTGAGCCAAGGCGTAAAATAGTGAGCCACGTGGTATATTTTATACCCCCGACGCAAAGGGAAAGGTGTTATCGAGTTTAACGTGTCTCTCTGTGTATCTGTATGTATCTCTGATTTGAATGGGGTTTTTTTGTGTCATAGATAATTTTATCCCGCGTGTTCTTAGCCATGTTTCATGAAACTGTTCAGCCGTTTTTGAGATATTAGACTTTGAATGAAAATGTCGGGGGTTTCAGCTTCTACCCGCGACTCTGTCCGCGTGGTACTCGTTTATGTCTTATCTCCATACAAACTTTCATCCCCATTTCCCTTAGGGATGATTTCCGGGACAAACTCTAGTCCTTCCCCGGGACTCAACCTATTCATAAAGTTTTATTTATGTAGCTCAAAAAAAGAGTGTCTCCCATACAAACATTGCACCCCTTTTTAACCCGCTTAGGGGTGGGTTTCACCAAAACCCTAAAATTACTTTTCTTGTAATGTAATATATTGATTTAAACTTTCACGATTCTCACACATTATTTATACTAAACGGGACTTGATCGCGTATTAACTTATTTATTTACCTCACTGAGGTCTCCCGACGTTTCGGGTGTGTTTCAACATCCATGGTCACGGGACAACTGGCTTGTGCGAGTATCAACATCTTCTTGCTGCGCGGGTTTTCCGAACTACCCGCATTTGGTCTTTTTGAACCACTTGTACACTAGGGTTGTCACCCGGCCGACACACAACACTAACAATGTCCGGTGATATAACGGACGATGTTTTCTGACCCTGGCATTTACTCATGATAGGATTCCACGACGATGAAATCTTAAAACCGTCATCCCGATTGAAATTACGATGTTTTCTGATTTCAACGGCCCAAAATCACAATACACAATACACAAAGTATCAAGTCTCTCACTTAAAATTTTACTCCATCCCCATACAATCTTTCGACCCGTTCAGGTTGGAGTTTCCAAAAATCCCTTCTTAACTCTCTCTTCTTTTTAATCTCTGGACTTGTGTTATAAAAACTACCTATTGTGAAAAAATCAGCTTTCTAGGTTCAACGGTTTGTACTGGGCGTTGATTTAAGGGGCTCCCATACGCCAATGCCCTTCGATCTGAATCCCTTAGTTTTCTAATGTTTTTTGTAGCTTATTATATTAACAACATCGGCTTTAAGTAATATAGTATCCCATATTTACTTCAAAGTGTTTTCGATATATTTGGCATCAAAGTTGATCAATTTTAGGCCAAAAAACCGGTTTTCTGGCCATAACCTTTGTGTTAATTGGTTTGAAATGAAAACCCTGGACTAGTTTTTAGAGACGTCACCGACGAACCCAAATATGTAGATTTCGTATATGTTAGATCTTTCACGTCAATACAGATACGAAATAAGTGTTTTTTAGACAACGTTTAAAAAAATCATGCAACATTATGTATTCATTTGTTTCAAAATCCGGTGGAACAAAATGGAGATAAAAGATTGAAGAACCGATAACCGTTTGATTTATACTTCTATCTGTAGTGCAAAAGTAGGAGATACGATTCAACACTTGTCAAAAATCGATGAAAACCTCGGGTAGCCCCTTAAGTGAGTGAGTCAGTCAGTCAGTCAGGACTTTTACGTTTATATATATAAAGCTAGACAACGGGACGATTCCCAAGGTCGTTTAAAATTAATACTCTGCCAGCAATTGCCTACTTCCCTTGCTTCGACAACAATGAACTATTGTCCTACTTAGATTGAAGCGAAATTATTGTTATCTCAGTAAGTGATTTATGTAAATCTTATGAGAAACTAGCTTCCGCCCGCGACTTTGTCTACGTGGACCCGGGATAAAAAATATCCTATATTTTAAGGCTATTTAGTAACAAACATCTAAACATCCAAACTTTCGCATTTATAATATTATAGTAGGATATGTCTTAAGGGGATGCCTTGATTCGAGTCGACCATGCCCTCTTGACAGACACGCTTATGCCTTCCGCGCAGTTTTATTTACATTTATCATCAAGTGAGATTTTAGAAGAGATAAAATACTATACTATAAACTTGATTTTGTCGTAAAATAATGTATTGTTTGAGTAGGCTGAGTAAAAAATGGATAATAAAGACCCAACGGAATATTTTTCTATCGAAGAAATCTTAGGCAATCTTGTATCGTAGTCAAGAATCATATAGCTGAAAATAAGACCTTTTTGTTTTTAACACGTTCGCAACCAAGAACCCACCTGGCGGGCACTCGTAATGTTTGCTCAGATGCCGGCTGGCGGCTGGACCCACTAGGCGGGCAGTAGTATGAACTTACACGCCTAGCGAATTCCGTCTGTTTCTGGTGAATGTTTCCATTTTTACTCCGGTTGCGAATGTGTTAATCTAGTCAGATCGGCGTTTCAAAGCACGCGATAATTTCCCATGCACCCCCTTAAACCACATGTATATACTTCTATCAGGGTAAAGCAGCGAAGCTGGTAGCAATGCAGAAGTCGGGCCAGCTGGCGGGCAGCGAGCCTCTCAGCAAGAAGAGAAGTGCGCGGCGGAAGAAGATGAAGCAGGCGCAGAAAAAGGCGCAGGAGGACGCGGAGCGCGGAGTCTGAGCGCAGCGAGCGCTCCTAACGACTTTAAATGCCGTTTTTTCTTAGTAAATCTTTAAATATCTAAAGGCTTTATGTACCGAGTTGTCACAACAACTGTCTTTAATTGGAACGAAATGTCCTGCTGTCGCATTCTAACTATAGCAAGTTGTGACAAATTGATAGGTGTGTAATTGCGTAAAAGTTTAATTGAATTTGACAGTAAAGTTGTCCGTTGGTTAATTGCCGTAGCCATTTTATTGATTGTTTATTCCACGAAGAAGCTTGAAGCCTTCTCTTTGGCCATAAAACCGCCTAACTATAGTCCAAAAGAACAAGTATGGTCTAAAAATAAACTCACTGATTTTAACTTCGCTGGTAATCGATACATCCAAAAGAGACACTGTCACGTCAACATAATTGACAGAAGAGTGCAAATAAAAAAAATAACTAAGACTTACGGTTACTGTGACAGCGTACGCCATAACACCTAGTCTGGCGTAGGTTTTCTTGGCGTTGAAAGGGTTAATACAAATTTTGTATTCACATTATTTTTTATCTAGACTTGCGTTATATGATCTATAATTTTATGTAAATATCAGTTGAGCGTCCTTACGTTTGTATGGATGGTCTATAAAATGTAAACTGTATTGTTTTTGCGTTGACGCCATATGGATTAATTCTTAATGTTATTGACGACAATATAGTAATTTACTTTATTTTATTCTTGTTATTTTATTTATATTACAAGATTTTATTTTGGTCGCCGGTTCCCTTATCAAATCATAACTGAATTTGATACAACGGTCTTTGACACACTTAAATAAATTGGATGACAATGAAATAATGTCATAGACAAATGAGCGCAAATTCAAGTTTTTCTTAGTGCCAACAATTTATATCTTGCTTCATTGGAAATTCAAGAGCTAGAATGAGTTGATAATTAAATTATCATTTGCCACCACTGACTTGAACTCAAGTTGGTATCAACATGCTACCGACGTCACAGGGGCGTTTTTTTTTTCGTGTGATGAGCACTAATATTTGTTCCTGAGTCATGAATGTTTTCTATGTATATAAGAATCTTTATCGTCGTCCCATAATACAAGCTTCGCTTAATTTGGGACTAGGTCGATTTGTGTAAGATTGTCCGCAATTTATTTTCTGTCTGTAGTAGGTAGTGTTTAGAATATAAGAAAACAATGCCATCGAATACAAAGCCTTTATTTAAGAAAGAAAACATTTATTCGTGGCAATGGCAACAATACAAATTGTGGACACATTTGCCACGAAATGGTCACAACTCATGAATGATGTATTTGAATCTAATGTACGATTCCCACGGAACGGGCCGGGCCGGCTCACCGGATCGCAACGGATGTGCGAGCACCCCCTTTTAATGATTACTTTTTACCGATATAATTGTATAGGAGTGCTCAACACTCGTCTTTCGGCACCGCACGTAACCCATGGAACGCAACACAACATATTACAGACACAAAAATAACATCATCGTATCAGCCGAAAGACGTCCACTGCTGGACATAGGCCTCCCCCAAAGAGTGCCACAATAACCGGTCCTGCGTCACCTGCATCCAGCGGACTCCCGCGACCTTTATCTGGTCATCAGTTCACCTTGTACAAACGTATACATATAATAAAGTAAAATATGTACAGTAGCACAATGTGCTGAAAAAACAAAGTAAAAAACATTTCCACCGATATAGCCCTCCGAATCGTTAAACTTAAGTGGCAGTGGGCGGGGCACATAGCACGGAGAACCGATGGCCGTTGGGGCAGAAAGGTTCTCGAGTGGCGACCGCGTACCGGAAGGCGCGGCGTTACAAGGTGGACTGATCTGGTAAAGGTTGCGGGAGTCCGCTGATTGCGGGTGGCGCAGGAGCAGTCACTTTGGGGGAGGCCTATGTCCAGCAGTGGACGTCTTTCGGCTGATACGATGATGATGATGATGAAAAACACTTCATAATTTTGGTCAATTTTCGAGTGAAAGAAGCTCGAAAGTCAAAAGTCGGTACCCAGGCGAGCTCCGGCCCGGCCCGTTGCGTGACAATCGTACAGTCAGCGTCAGAGGCGTCTTTACCTATGGTGCAGGGTGTGCGGTGCACACGGGCGCAGCGGTCGCGAGCGCCGCCCGCTAACATTCCATTTTGACCGCGCGCTTACTAGGGGGCGCTAGAGTAGGGTTGCCATACGTCCCGGTACGCCGGGACGTGTACCGTTTTGAAGCATGGTGTCCTGGCGTCCCCCGGTTTAAAAATCATAGTTATCTAATAGACGGCTGGTTTTTTTTTGTAAAAGTATCAGAATTAACACGTGCGACACGCTGCGCTGGTAGCCGAGAACGTGCATTTTCGCCTTTGTAGCGATTAGCGAAATATAATAATTTGCACCCGGGCGCAACATGGGCTAGATACGCCTCTGGTCAGCGTCATATAATTAGGAGCAGCCAGAAGCTAAATATTTCGTAACACCCTTATTCTTTAGTTATTTGTGTCACAGGGGAGCAAAATAGTATATTTACGGCGAGGGCGGTGTATTGAATCCTGAACGTAGCGAGGGATCCCACAATAGAATCCTGAGCGTAGCGAGGGATTCTAACGTAGGATCCTGAGCGTAGTGAGGGATACAAGTGTTTACGCCCGAGACCCACCGGTGTTTGCTACCGAGTGACACATACTATTTTTCACACCGACTATGAGGAAATTTAACAAAGCTATTGTTAAAATATATCTAAATTATCTTAATTTTTATTACTAATTATTAAATATCACGAAATATTTATAAGTTTTTAAACAACAGTTATAGTTAAAACTTGAAATATGTTCGTTTTGAATCGACTACGATGAAATTACAATCGATTATTTTATTGACATCTGTGTTCAATTGGCACATTGCGTACAAATGTTCCAATGCCAATGTATAAATTAAAAAGTAGCTTAAACAGAAAAATAGCGTTTTGGTCCCTCTCTTCGTGGAGCAAAACTTACTTTTCCGAATGAAAGGTGTGAAAAAAGTAATAAAGACGTGCACCGAAGGCTACATTGGCTGCTGCCACGCTGCTGCAAACTATATGGCTGACTGACAGCTCTTCAGACGTCCGCCCTCGTCCCGCACGCCGCCCGGCACTGCTCCAAGTCCTCAAAGTTGTTCCCATTGTCGTCGCAGCCGCCCCAGATGAACATGCGGCACTTTGTACCGTCATATCCGTATCTGTAAGATTCACCTTTATATATTCACAAAACTTTTACAACCAATGTTACGGTGTAATTTTAAATCGTCGACTCACAGCGCCATCTATTTCAGCACAGTGCAAACTTCGCAAGTAGTCGCGGACAGGCGACACCTATTGATATTCGGCGTAACTACGCGCGCACCGAGGTTGAAGCCAAATCGATAACAATCTGGTCAATATTATTGTTTTATGAATATCTTTACAGATAATTTTGAAGTCGTAAAATAGATCTTTAGAAACATTAAAGATAGTTGTTAATAAATCTTTAGTCTTCATGCATTCAGTGCAACTGATGCAAGTCGATCTTTGTGGTACGGGAGGACGGAGCATGTGATCAAGTGTGGACGCCTCTTCGTATGCGTCAAGTCTCCATCACACAAAGGTAAATGGTAGCCGTCTAAAACATCATCAAAACGGTTTATCACATTACACCAACATAAGAGAAAGAGATGGTATATCTGTAAGATTTACTCTTATGTCCATTCCCAATAATCAATCCACGGATAGGTTTCCTTACCAGCAGTTACATTTTGACACATTTTCCCGTGGATTGATTATTGGGAATGGAGATTATACATCCAACTTTTAATCACTACTTACATAGTATAAAAAAACCGGCCAAGTGCGAGTCGGACTCGCGCACGGAGGGTTCCGTACCATTATCTATAGAAACGGCAATCACGTTATTTGTATGGGAGCCCCCCTTAAATATTTATTTTATTTTGTTTTTAGTATTTGTTGTTATTGCGGCAACAGAATACATCATGTGTAAAAATTTCAACTAGCTATAGCTATCGCGGTTCTTCAGATACAGCCTGGTGACACACAGACGGATGGACAGCGAAGTCTTAGTAACAGGATCCCGTTTTTACCCTTTGGGTACGGAACCCTAACAAAGTCGCTTCCCGCTGTCTGTTCCTATGTAGGTATGCTTAGATCTTTAAAACTACGCAATGGATTTTGATGCAGTTTTTTTAGGTAATAGATAGAGTGACTCAAGAGAAAGGTTTATACATAATGTATAGTATAGTACCCGTGCGAAGCCGGGGCGGGTCGCTAGTCCACACTAAAGGTTAGCTGGAAGAGATTCCTTATAGGGATAAGTTCACCTTTGTACCTTGATCTTATTTGAAATGTATTTGCTTGAACATGTTACATTAAAAAAATTGTACAATAAAAGTGCTTACATATGTAATGGGGCTTCTAAATGGGCCACATATTCCTGTAATTTCTGGCCGGCAACTATTGAAAATATCCTACATGCTGGTCACACATTACTGTAAAAATGTTGCCCGTTTAGAAGCCCCATAATAATACAATAATAATAGGTAATAGTACAGTCGACTAAGGGACCAGGGTTGAAGTGTGTTGTGGGCGTTGGGCTAGCAACCTATCACTGCAATATCACATTTTGTCGATCTTTTATACCCAAATTTATGCTAAAAGTGGCGCTGGAACATACGTTTCATGTGCTCTGCCTACCCCTTTTGGGAATAAAGGCATGAATGTATGTATGTAATAGTACAGTAACCTAATATTGTAAACAAGCCTCTGCCCGCGACTCCGTCCGCGTGGAACTCGTTTATAACGTAGCTCCATACAAACTTCTATAAGAACTATATCATGTCCTTCCTCGGGACTCAATCTATCTTTTTACCAAATTTCATCGAAATCGGTTCAGCGGTTTAAGCGTGAAGAGGCAACAGACAGACACACTTTCGCATTTATAATATTACTATGGATTGGAACATTGGGAACTCGTAAATTAATGGGTGAGTATCCAGTGCTGTGCGAGTTAGCGCTTAGCGGCGAGCTGTGTGACGGCGTGCACGGGGCTTCTAAATTCAAATAAATTCAATTTTCAACGTTTTATCCATGTACTTGTGTTCGTTTCCCCCTTTCAAGTTGGATCATGATACAACATTCTGAACCTGCTCACAAGTTATCGCACGGGGGTCGATTGGCCAAGAAAATATGTTGCTGGCTCGCGGGCCATACGTCTCTCTGTGATGATAATGAATTTATGAATTTCACCTACCGTTCGATACTGGCTCTACATCTTCCCGGCTCAACTAGTTTAAGGCTGCACACGCTATCTGAAAATACCCAGAATACAATCATCATCAAAGAGGGTTCGGGCACAGTGGAATGTCATCTAAGGTCGCAATTGTAACGTCCAATAAGCCCACGGGATTGTAACGCCCCGAAATCGCGGCGCTCTCCCTGCCCCGCCACTCTGTAACTTGTTTTAAGCTCACCTCAACGCTCACCCACAAATATATCTTGACCCGATTCGTAGTAACTATGCGTCGGCAAGAGGTCTGATAGTTTCGTTAGGCGTAGCTGGTGGAGTGAGGCGTAAAGTATAACATCCCTAAGTCACCACACAAACGGGCCAGTCGCAAGGGTCAAAGTAGCAGGCATCATGCGAACCTTTGGCCTTATTTAGCAGTGACATGGTTGGACAATCGTTGGGGGTTTAGGGTAGTCTCAGGCATAGGTAATTACGCTATACTATCTTTTATCAAACGCTCGCTGCGCGCGGGACCATAAAGTGTTGGAACGGGACATCTCTCTTGCGCTCTCTGTCGCACTAATCATGACAGGAAGAGCAGCATCGGTGGCCCGTACCCAGTACCCACATGTTATGGCCCCTGACAGTGGTGGCGGAGAGGCGCGGTGCGGAGGCGGTACCGGTTGTAATGTTCGAAATAGTATGAAATGGTTCGCACAGAATACTGCGCCGCTCTGTGCGGATCCTTTTATATTAGCTCGAACATTACAACTGTTTATCGCCTCCGCGCCGCGCCGCACCGCTCCTCCACCGCTGTCAGTGCGTTTCGGCCTTAAGAGTCCGCAGTAAGCTCGATTCTCCATACAAACGTAGTTACGCTCTCATTTTAAAACTACGTGTTGGATTGTAACGAAACTTTGCATGTTTAATGAAATGAGGTATATCTATGTCTGAAATTAGTTTACGTAGCTTCAGATACCATAATAAAAAAGATACATCGAATTTAAGTTTTTCATACAAAACTAGTTTTTGCTGTATTTCCTTTGTTTTATAAATTGGAACCATATAAACTAATTACAGACATAGATATACCTCATGTCATTGTATATGCAAAGTTTCGTCACAATCCAACACGTAGTTTTAAAATGAGAGCGTAACTACGTTTGTATGGGAAGGTGAAATTCGGCCGAGCTTACTGCGGCCTCTTAATAGTATAGGTACTTAGTAAATTCTTACTGTGTAGGTATGCAGTATTTTACGTGTTCCTGGCGTTGGTAAGGTCGCCAGAGCTCCCGAACTTAAGCTGTGTTAGGACTGAGGGAGTTTGGACTGGTTAGCAGCCTTTGGAGAAGTCTGGGCAACAAGAATAGGACATGTGACGACCCTCACTCCCCAGGATTGAGGGAACGACTGCTGATGATGAGGTACCTGCTGTCGAGACCCTAAAGATCCAGCTACGCATATATATGACCTTTCTGGAGTTGCAAACCAAAGGTTGCTAAACAATTCCAAATTAAATTAAATCTCACCCTGGCACTGGCACAAACTCCTCTCAAACAAAATAGCTACAAACAAAAAGATAAACAAATACTTGTACAACATTGTTCGTGGTTAAATTAAACAGCTATTCCTTTGCCTCTCTGTATTCCAACTGAGTTCTGCTATTTAATGATTTTCTTTAATAAATGGACGTTATTAACATTAATCACCGTGATAAACGTGGTGCAACGGCAAATACTTACAGTTTTATAGGGTACTGTACGTCAGATTATCGTTATCGTGACATATATAGTAGATTATACACCAAGGGGATAAAGCACTGTTTTATGTCACGGGAGCGAATTGAATCCCGAACGTAACGAAGGACTCATAATTTAACTCCTGAGCGTAGCGAGGGAGTTATAAGTTAATTCCTGAGCGAAGCGAGGGAATTAAGACTGAGTCCTGAGTGCAGTGAGGGGTTCAACCGCCCAAGACTAAAACAGTCTTATCCCCGACGAGGTGTATACTCTACTTTTCACACCTTATGCGAGATAAAAAAACAGGCTCAGTAGATAAATAATGTTTATTTAGCAAATTAAAAGTACATAGTAACATTAGACACGTTAGTCCAATTATGGAAAGATAAGGTAATGTTTTTATTTGGTACGTTTATTGAGGTTGAGTTGTCTAATTTGATAAACTCAGGAGTCAAAACACTTTCATCACTCGACATTTTCAATATTATTTTTGAAATTAAATCTTCTATAGGCACCTACAAGAACTCGATTTGTTCGTCACGCGTGAACAAATGAAGGCGCGCGACGTTCCAAATTCGAAAGCACAAGCCGTGGTCCTAGATTCGAAATTCGAATTTCGAACACCGCGCTCCTCCGGACCGGGGTTCACACGGAGGCAAACTTCATTTATTTTGTCAAATCAAGTAGGCCATGGCCTAGGACAAATTGTGTTTAGCAAAATTAAACTTTATGTATATAGTAATAAGAATTATGAAAAGTGAAATCATATTATTAACCAGCGGGTTATAATGAAATTCAGTACAACATTATAACCCGGCTAATACCAAGGGATTTAATGTCTTGCTTTCGGTAGGGTTTACATGACCTATAATTCGGCATTGTCGAGCATGTGGTGTGAAAAAAATGCAAAATAGCTAGTATTTAAGAGTGCAACATATAGTGAATCCCAAAAGCATCACTATAATAATAATATAATAATAAATCAGCCTATATACGTCCCACTACTGGGCACAGGCCTCCTCTCATGGATGAGAGGGAACGGGCAGTAGTCCCCACGCTGGCCCAGTGCGGGTTGGGGACTTCACATACACCTTTGAATTTCTTCGTGGATGTATGCAGGTTTCCTCACGATGTTTTTCCTTCACCGAAAACCTAACGGTAAATATTTGTACATACGTTCCGAAAAACTCATTGGTACGAGCGTGGATTCGAACCCACGACCGCCTTTTGACAGCTGCATGCCTGAACCACTAGGCTACCGTTAGCTAAGCATCACTAGCATCAGAGTATTTATACTTACCAAAATGATGACTAAAACGAACGTTTGTGGGGTAAGGCCCCCACAAACACTGCGGCTTCGCCCGCGTACAGCAAAGAACCCAAGCAAAACCCATTACCCATTTAATACAAAGCTACTCGTAATCTCACTGACTTTTCCACTTTATACTTTAATATTAGCATGTAGTATACACAGTATAGATTTGCTGGCCCATCGGCGTGTCGCTAGGAGTGAAAGGAGCAAGTGGTTGTTGAAACAAACTCCATGCAAGGATGTTCCTGGGGAACTAGAAAGCTTGATTCAAACTTGCGTCAAGTGTATACACTTGCCATGGCAAACTTGTCACAAACCTTCACTTTCGATACATCAAACTTGTAGCAAGTCCGATCCAAGTTTAAATTGCTATGTGGGTCGCTACACCGGTTATTGTAGCGACCACCTAAAGGATATCTATAGTTTCCTTTAATTCAACATTTCGAAAGTCTAATCAAACCGAGAGCCGTGTGTAATTTTTAAAGTTCCGTACCCAAAGGGTAAAAACGGGACCCTATTAATTTACTAAGGCTCCGCTGTCTGTCTGTCCGTCTGTCACCAGGCTCTCTCTCATAAACCGTGATAGTTAGACAGTTGAAATTTTCACAGATGGTGTATTTCTATTGCCGCTATAACAACAAATACGAAAAAATCGGCCAAGTGCGAGTCGGAGTGGGGCTCCAACAGACATTGTTTTTGGCCGTTTTTATAGATGATGGCACGGAACCCTTCGTGCGCGAGTCCGACTCGCACTTGGTCGGTTTTTAAGTACTTGTTAAACAGTAATGAACTAAAAAAACGGTTAAATATCCCTTTCAGTTCACAAATGCAATAACCGGCGAAATGAGGCTGAGGCGAGCGCGTGCGGGCTGGATGCCATCCTCGGATGTCAAAAAAATCAGATCCGCAACATCCCCGGAAGAAAGGGACTTTATTCTAACCATACAACACTACGGTGTAAGTCATCGATCATCGTATCAGCCGAAATCGGAAATACATCTACTGCTATAGGCCTACTACCAAAAAGTGCCGATACATGTGTGTGTGATCGGTCCGTGCCAGCAGCAACTTCGTTCGTGTATCTCCCTCTCTGCTAGTTCGAGCGAGCGGGAGGGAGATACATGAATGAAATTCCCCTCAGCAGGCAGCAGCAGGGTGTAACGGTGTAAGTAACAGCAAATTAATGAACATTCATTAATAATGAGATTAATGAGCGTAATATGCTGCAGAACGTCACTTATTTTCAACAGCCACGCACTTGGCCGGTTCACTGAAATTGCAATTTATTGCAGTAAATATTTTGCACTGCACATTACGTTTGTTTTCTTACTTTCAATCCATACGTACAGCGACTTTAAATCGTAAAAGACAGAGTATATTTTACAACGGGTGGCCTGAAGAGGAGAATATTTGCACAAGTGTTTTATTTCTTTTCATGACACAGTATTGTTAGTAAAACAATAAAGAACAAGATTATTTATGTAATAAAATTATGTATTATTTAAACTATTTCGCAAATCGAGTAAATATAAAGGATAGAACTTAATGACATTTTCTACCCGTCAGCAATATGGCCCACCAGAAAGAATGTAAAATGCCAAGGGAGGTATGCCACTTGTTTAGATCTTTGTCCAATAATCATTCTATATAGGACAGAATGGCTGCAATAGATGAAGAACTGCGACAAGGATGGCTTCATTTTGATTGACAGGAAGAAGAAGTCTACCTGTCGCAACCTGTGGGGTACTGCGTCGGCTGATTTACTAAAGCCCGCGGTCCCGGTGACATTGTTATATGTGTCCCGTCTACACTACTCGACGAAAGCCGAACAGATCATCGAGTACTTGCGTTTTTAGACCATGCTCATCCTGAGGGTTGAGAGGTTGAAGTCCCGCCACAAACCGAGTTTCAATTCATTTGTGGTGAGAGTACCAACTGACAAGCTTTCGACCTTCATGAAGGAGGAGATCTGGCCGAAGGGTGTAGTTTTCCGGCGATTTCGAGGCCGGTTATTTGACACCCAGAACTCGCGTCGCGCGTCGCCGTCTTAACGTGTATTTGTCTTATGTTATAAGTTTTGTATATTGATATGTATGTTAGTCTGTAAGGTATTTGTACTTAAATATGGGCCTTGTTGCCTGACTCAAATAAATAAATAAATAAAAATAAATAAAATACACAAGGACTTGTGCGGTCCCTAAACCGCACTGCGCAGCGTGGAGACAATTTCCTCGCTATCGCTAAAGGGTTTTTTTGCTGCTATAAACTTATGCCAGGATTTGTAACAACTAAGTCTATTCCGGATCGAACTTCAGGACATAGGCAGGGCATAGGTTGGGAAACTAGGGAACAAATCAAAATTTTCTAACATATTTTCATGTCTGATCCGATTTCAAACATATTACGGGTCCATGGGTCAAGATTATGTATGATGATGGGTTTTAAACCATGAACCTAGTATTTTAGGTTCATGGTTTTAAACCAATGCTCGGTGCTCAAATTTCCCGGGCGGCGGTGGCTGATATACCGCTTTCGGGTGGCGTGCTTTATAGTATCTCGAACAGCTTTCGCGTTATCTGATCTGTGGAATGGAAACTATACAAAAAAATATTGAAGATTGAAGTGCGCACTGTGACGATTAGTGTACGTCCATGGACGAATATTAGTTATATTAGTAATATTCGAATATTTAGCATTAAAATAATTATATTTACCCTATTTTCGCTACCGAAACTTCGAATTTTTATTCACTCATATTCAAAACGTAAGTATTATACGCATTATCAATGCATTTTATCTAAAAATACTTGTTCTTATGTTGAGGTTAAGTATGAAAGTTTATAACGTTTAGTATTTTTACGACTATAAGATGCACTTGTTCAGAGCTAAGAACTAGAAGAATCGTTCTTTGTTTAAAGCCGAGTGCTATATTAGATTGACGATATCTTTTTACTTATTTAGTGGACCATTGGACACTTGAGAAACATCTTCATACAAGTTGTAGTTTTTTGAAAATAACCTTGCAAATTGTATACTTCTATAAGGAGCGCATCTGCATCTATTGCATATTGCACATGTAAAACACTGCTAGTATCAACCAAGAATAGTTCATGTTCTTAAAAATGTACTGCAATAGTTTTTAAAATCATAATGCTTGCCTTGGCATATATACTAAAAAGAACCCATATAGGGCAGGCCTCAGACAGAACGGAATTCAGTCATAATCTGAAGCACTTCAAGCTAATAAAACGGTATATAAATGCTACCGGAGGGTGTAACTTTTTTTTTGCTCTTGAGTGGTCAAGATACTGAATTCAGACTGTGTGAGCCCAGCCTAAATCTTCAGTATATCATTTCATGACCACATTCTGAAAAAAAGTCAAATGAATGAAATATTGGGAAATGAGTAATTTCTTAACCATTTTCAAGGTTGAGGTGACAACTATGCTTGTAAAATCTGGTGACTTTTTAACACTTTTGAGCAAGGCTGAGAAAATTATCTTAATTACCACCAAGGCTGAAACAAGGTTAAGAATAAAATAGGTACCTAATTGTCACCATTATTGACAATGAATACTATTTGTAAGTCTTAAAGTCTAGTTTAACTTAATTATTGTACTAATTGCCTGAGTTTAGATGTAATAGGTGGAATTGTTTTTAAAAGCTATAATTTTGTGGTCAGCTTTAGTTTATACTTCGTGTTTTTCTGGCATCTAGTGGGAGAACACTTTTTTCACGCACAATATGGACTGTGAAGATGTGAGTTTCTCTGGGAACACACAAGAAAATGTTTTTAGTTACCGCATGGCTCCGCTCAAGTTCGCATTTTACGAACCCAGGCAGAACTGCGGGATAAATTATAGCCTACCAGCTTCTGCCCGCGACTCCGTCCCTGTGGAACTCGTTTATATGTTAGCTCCATAGAAATTCACCCTCCTAGGGGTTGATTTCTGGGATAAAAACTATCCTATGTCCTTCCCCGGGACCCAAACTATCTCTATACGAAATTTCATCTTAACCGGTTTATGTGTCAAGAGGTAATGTGTCTTTAAAATGATACTATGATTTTATGGGGTTTAAATCCTCTGTTTTTGTTAGGATGGTAAACCCTTTCCAGGGTGGGATATCTCATTAGCATGGTAGGAGTTACTAGCAAAATTGTAGTTGTAAACCAAGTACCTACAGTCCAACCGTGCGGACGCCGCGCGCTCCCGCATTATACCCCCGCGCGTCGCGCAGGCGAGGACTAAGTTAGTTATACCAGGCGTTTCCGGGAGTAGACATCCAGTGTGCCTATTTTGCGTGAATCGGCGGGGTAGCGCTACTCTAACCACCCCAGCTTCTACAGAAAGTTTGTGAGTGCCTTGGTGTTGCTGACTGCGTACCATAGTGTGTCCGGAGACCCTAGGTGTTTTTCCTGTATACTTCTACCTGCTTACAGTCCAGTAGAAGTTTGGTTGTTTCTTCTGCTTCCATGGACTAAGTTAAGCGGTTGGATTATAGTATCAACATGTTTTTTGTAGATGTCTGGCCGCGAGGGTGGTAAGAAGAAGCCCCTGAAGGCGCCCAAGAAGGATGCAAAGGAGTTGGACGATGATGATCTAGCCCATAAGGCCAAGCTCAAGGAACAACAGAAGGCTCTGGCGGTAAGCTTTCTATGGTTATTCTGGCAGTGGCTTCCAGGCTAAGAGAGCCCTTGTATCACTGCGACCATTGTGATTGCCACTTACTACAATTCTTGGCCAAGACCTGCAAACTTGAATTGTAGGATTTAGTGGAACACAAGAAATTCAATCTCCGGGCACAGGATTGAAAGCACCTCAATACAAACGCACAACACTAGTGATAGAATCACTTGAAGCTCATTTGTAATGCTGCAAAAATTTCCCGTGTTTAACCACTAGGGTCGCTATATTGAGCTGGATGCGGGTGGCGTAGGACCAGTTACTTTGGCAGTCTTTGGGGGAGGCTTATGTCCATCTTTCGGCTGATATGATGCTGTGCTTCCAAGACTGGGGTCTGTTACATATTTGAGAGCACCATATCTATTGTGTCATTGCTAAGCGGAGTATGCAAACTACACTAAACCTCTCAGATTGCTTTTAAGTGTTTTTGGAGGTTATATTCTCTCGGTCTCGAATGGAGGTTATGATAATCGAGTAAGCGCAGCTAGCATGATAGTGTCTGTGTCCTACATAAAGCACTCCTCTTCACTAGCAAGTATAATGGTGAGGGGCTCAAATGCTTTATGTTGGACCAGGTTCTGGGATAATAACTATCCTATATTTGAATCCGACTTCCGGCTCGGCAACTGTCAAGTGTCAACCGTTCTAAGTGTCGCTAAGTGTTTTTAACCAAAATCCAGTGCAAAAATCAAGTGTTGAATCCAAAAGACACGAAATACCTGCAAAACGAAACCTAAAAGACTGTGAATCACTAAAAAATTGCTGTAAAAAGTGCTATCCACTAGGAAAATAGTGCCAAAAAATATTTTACGAGACGTACATAACAATAACTACGCACAATACACATAACCTAAAAAAGCTGCATTCAGTCACATCCGCCCAGTGACAGACAAAGGTGACAGCTGACGGCTGATCGATACAGTGTTGCCAGTTGAATTGGGGATACCAGTGAATAAATCTACTACTAATATAGTAGAAATTCAACAAAATGTCAACAGAAAAAATTATGGAGTCGTTCTTGCTAAAAATGAACGAAAAAATGGATGAACTGAAAGAAGACTTTAAAATACATACCACGAATTTAACAGAAAACATTAAGGCAAGCATGTCATCGACTATAGATGAAAAATTAGCACCGCTAGTGGAAGAAAACTTAAAATTAAAAGGCGAAGTAACATCACTCAAACACAGAGTGCACCATTTAGAGAGAGAAGTGAGAAAAAACAATTTAATACTTCATGGCATAGACGAGTCTGAGCAAAACGACATTGAACTACGGGAACTGGTAATCAGTACCTTAAACACTTTGGCAAAAGATGGAGAAGTGGAAAATTTTGATAAGTGGGAGATAAACGACGTTCACCGGCTAGGAAAAAAGAAAGATAAGAAGTCCAGACTGGTGAAATTAACCCTGGCTTGGAGAAGGCTACTAGTACTGAAGCTCGGAAAGAATTTACCGAAAAACATCTATGTATCAGAAGACTATCCCAGGGACATTTTAAATATAAGGAAAGAGCTAAACATCAAGAAAAAGGAGGAAATCAAGAAAGGAAAAATTGCTGTGATCAAGTATGATAAACTCTTAATAAGAGAAAGGACAAACCAAGACAAGACCAATGAGAAAAGAAAGCGATCCCCTTCAAAAACACCAACACAATCAAACAGCAACTGCAAAGAGGAACCAATGCAGATGGCCCGTTCAAAAATAAACAAAACAAATGCATTTGAGTTTATGAATCGCCCTAGAAGTTTTTCTCAATCAGCCACAAGTAACCAATAGCAATTAACAGACCCCGAACCCCGGAAGCCGAACAAGAAATATCAAACATCAAATGAAAAAACAGCACCACAAAAATTCCCCAACCTGGCTGGTCACCATGGGGATTACGACCACAACCTTCCGATATCACACAAGAAATCTGAAGATATACACATTAACACTTATAACGCCAGATCCTTGTCAAAAGAAGAACAACTCATAGAGTTAGAATTTGCCTTAAAACACATTAAATGGGACATAATAGGCTTAGCGGAAATAAGAAGAGCAGGATACAATATAGTCGAAAGAGGAGATTATACGCTATATAGCTATGGAGAGAATAAAGGGCGAAGAGGAGTAGGCTTCATGGTCAAAAAACACATGAACTGCTATGTAGAAAATTTTAGATATTCCTCGGAAAGAGTATGCTCTCTTGATTTGAGTGTGAATAAAATTAAATTTTCTATAATTCAAGTGTACGCTCCTATGGAGAAGGCAAGCGATGGTGAAATAAACACTTTTTACAAAGAGGTAGAAGAGGCTATAAACAAAAGTTACAAAAACATAATTCTACAAGGCGATTTCAATGCCCAAATTGGCCAGACAAAACTAGAAGAAAGCTCGGCATTAGGACAATTTGGATATGGAAAACGAAGCGAAAGGGGAGAAAGACTCGTCAACTACTTAATGGAAAACAGACTGAAAGTCCTCAACACACTGTACAAAAAGAAAACCAGTAGACGCTGGACATGGCTGTCACCAGGAGGTAACACTAAGAACGAGATAGACTACATTGCAACGAACTTTCAGCAAAGATTTAAAAACTGTGAAGTCTTAAGCAACTTACAACATAGCAGTGATCACAGAATGTTAAGAGCCACTTTAAACTTGGGACTGCACCGGAAATCTAGGAAAAACTTTAGAAAACATCTACTAACATCACCACCAGAAAATATAGATCAGCTCCAGAAAAATCTACGACAAGAAACAGATGAAATTTTTGAAAATGAAAAATCCTACACAGTGCAATTGCAGTGACATTTATAACAAATTAGAGGAAAAAATAATAGAGAAATTACAGGAACAGAACAGCACTAACAAGCTGGAAGGAAAAATGTTGTCAAAAGAAACAATAGACTTAATAGAAAACCGCCAAATATTAAGGAACACAGAACAGAAGACTAAAACACAGAAGAAAGAATTATCAATTCTGTATAAAATCATCAAAAAGAGAATAAAAGCGGATATTAAAACATATAAACTAAACATTATAAGAGAAAATCTAGAACAATCAGGAACAATAAAAAAGGCACAAAAAATTATAAATACAGGGAAACCAGTAATGCCAAAACTCAAAAACAAAAAGGGAGAAGAAAAGACCAACAGAAATGACATTAACGAAATTGCAACAATTTTTTATGAAGAGTTGTATTCACATCAGACTGACAAGATAGAAATAGATCTAAGGGAAGAAGAAAGTCAAAATGTAGAAAACTTTAGTGTTGAAGAGGTAATTAAGTCAATAGATAAGCTCAAGAAAGATAAAAGTCCTGGACCAGATAACATCAAAAATGAAAGCATTAAAATGTTAAAAAACGTAATAGCAACACCATTAACAAAACTGTTTAATGAAATTCTAGAAGAAAAAGAAATACCTATCCAATGGACAGAGGCACACATATCCCTACTATACAAGAAAGGTGACCCACACGATATATCTAACTACCGACCAATTAGCCTCATGTCTAATATTTACAAGATCTTCTCAATGACAGTATTGCAACGCCTTACACCTCTCATAAATAAGAAACAACCAACAGAACAGGCTGGATTTATGAAAGGTTATTCTACAATAGACCACCTTCACACACTGAGCCAAATAATCGAAAAACACAAAGAGTTCCAGTTACCACTATATATAGGTTTTATCGACTTTAAAAAAGCTTTTGACTCAATAACCCACTCGTCTATTTGGCAGGCATTATGTAATCAGGACATCCCAAAATGCTACATACAAGTCATTGAGAAAATCTATGAAACAAGCACAGCTAGAGTAAAAACAGACAAAATGGGAAGAAAAATACAGATCAACAGGGGTGTGAGACAGGGTGACCCAATGTCACCGAAGCTGTTCCTTGCCGTTTTAGAAGAAATTTTCAAAAAATTGAAATGGAAAGAAAGGAAGAAAGGCATCCAGATAGAAGGCAAATATTTGTCGAACCTTAGATTTGCCGACGACCTTGTAATATTAGCCAACAGCGCAACTGAACTGGGAATACTACTACAAGAACTAAGCACACAAAGCAAAAGTGCAGGCTTGGAAATGAACCAACAGAAAACAAAAGTTATGACAAACTCGAAAGAAATAAGCATCAAAATAGAGAATACACAACTAGAATATGTACACGAATACATCTACCTCGGTAAACAAATATCCTTCACTGACTGCACAAATAAAGAAATAGAAAGAAGAATTGGACAAACATGGAAGAAATACTGGGCGATGAAGAATATCTTTAAAGTGAAGATTCCAATGAAACTTAAAAAACTTGCTTTTGATACATGCATTCTACCATGCCTCACATATGGCTGTCAAACATGGACACTCACAAAAGACACCATCAAAAAGATCCAAGTGTGTCAAAGGTCCATAGAAAGAAGTGTCCTTAACATAAGACTGTCAGACAGAATAAGAATCACGGAAATAAAAAGAAGAACTAAATTTATAGACACAGCACAACATATACTGAAACAAAAGTTCAAGTGGGCAGACCACATGGTTCGAATGCCAAACAATAGATGGGCAAAAACAATAACCAATTGGAGACCAAAAATCGGCAAACGAAAAGTGGGCAAACCAATTACAAGATGGGAAAAAGACCTATTAGAATCAGTAGGCAATGATTGGAAAAAAGTAGCAATGGACAGGCAAACATGGAAGAACATGCTAGACAAATACCTAGCAAGAATAAAAATCGGCGTTTCGGAAGAGGCCTAGGTTTAAGAAACCATGCAAACATGATACCTACCATGTATTTTAATTTGAACTGTGTAACGACTATAATCAGTTTGTATAATAAAGGCTTAAATAAATAAATAAATAAATAAATAAATATATTTGAATCCAGGCTAGAAACTATCTTCGCGCAAAATTACATCCGAATCGGTTAAGCCAAGCGTGATTGACTAACAACTATCCAAACTTTCGCATTTATAGTATTAGTAGGACGTATACACGATCAGGCTGCCAGTAGGACGCATCCACACTACCTATGCCTATGCATAGTCAGCTAGCCACTAAGTGTAATACTTTTTGACTACTCAGCATTGGGACAGGCAAGAGTTTTTTCTACCCATATTGTTTGCTGCAGTCGATTAGGCACTTCATAGTGCGCAATAAACTTTATTTTCTATGGGCTTTAGCAGTTAATCTAAAAAAAAATTCTCTAATTTCAGGATGCGAAAGCAAAGGCTACCCAAAAAGGACCGCTCGCGCAAGGCGGCATTAAGAAATCAGGCAAAAAGTGACACTTAACATACTAAAATACTGTTTATTATATAGGATGTAATAAATTCTTATGTAAGAACTATTAAAGATCTTCCGGCAAATTAAGTGTACGTAATTTGAATTACATTTATGTTTTTATAAGTATCTAATCACGGGTTTAAGTATAATCTTTGGTTCTATAGTATTCTCTAATGCAATATTTTTTTGTAAAAATAATGGTCCATAGGCAATGTAGATTGTGAATCTTAACATTTTTCAACACGGAATATTATGAATTCAGGACCCTGCCACTGTAATTTCTGCATTGTTATATTTGCATTTACGAAATAAACGTGAATACTTAAACATTTGTTTCATTTTTTAGACTTGATTTGGTAATGTGTGTCACGCTTTATTTGTTGGCACTTTGGCGCCTATCCATGGTTCACGATTTTGACAGTACAGACAGTATTAAAAAAAACAAACCGCGCCAAAAGCAAAATCTACGTTACGTTTTCACGTAAACTTCTTGTCTAGTTAATAGTTGAAGAATAGTGATGACTACTGTGTATTTAAGTCATCTATAGTATTACTTTATCGAGTAAGTATTTAACTGTTGCTGCATTTTGCCAGCTTCAGACATAAATGAGAAATAATAATTCCTAACCTGAAAATTACGGTTTATAAGTAACTGTAAATAACTTAGGCTCGTGGAGAAACTTTGATTAGCCACACTGCGGTTTCCTAAAGTATTCTTATTGTGAAATGCGACGGCTGAGGTGTGATTCATATTTACTCCAGTGCAGTTGGTTTTCTAATCATATGAACACCTAGTGTATCGGATCTATAATTTGCTTTAACGTTAGTTTGTGTACTTACCTTATCTTAGAGATGTCCCGCAATAAGTTGATGTGTGTAAGTTGTAGGTACAGTCGTGAAACGGGACTGCGGAATCGGAGTTGTTCAACTATACTCGTATATTTGAATATGGTCGCATGGTACGCATTACACAGCTAAATACTAAACAGTCATGTGGCTAAACAATCCCGCTTCGCGACTGTACTTAAGCAGGTAACCTAGCATCATTTAGTCAAGGTACTTAGGTATCTAACTCTTATTACCCCTGCCACACTCTTCGAGAGACGTGGGAATTAGCGGTGAAAGGAGGCAGAGACACAGTGTGGCAACGTTACTCGCCACGCCGCTTATGTTGCTCCTCGTCATGCCCCGCTCCCTGCTTTGTCGGTTTTGTGGCGCGAGTGCGGAGCGGCAATAATGCCTTGGTCACACATACCGAGCAAACGGGTGAGACGGTACTTGGCCTAGTAGACAGAAAGGGAGCCGAGCTACTGTCTCGCCGCTTTTACCAGAGTAGCACTGTCTCGGCGTTTTACTCGGTACGTGTGATCTAGGCATGAAGGCAAGTACCTAACCAAGTGCGGAGCGTCGCGATTGATCGCGTGAGTAGAGCAGTGGTGGCCAGGGAGGGCAACGCGAAAGCGCGAGCACCATAGGGCTGAGGTAATCTTGGATGACGCTTGCGCCCGTCCATGAAGTCGCCCAACCGTAATCGTAAGGCGTTGCTTATGTGTAAGTATTCGCGTCTAACATATATATGTATCTATACATTTTTTGCCGTATTACAATGGAATATGGTGCGTCGACTGTACTAGAAGTGAACGTCTCAGCAGTAGTCTGGCCTAGAGCATGATCCGTTTTATGTGACGTATATTTAGGCTTTATACCGTATACGTGACCATAAAACATACCGTGCTAGCTGGGCTGATGCTATACATTAAGCTTGCATGTTCCGCGCTATAGAGCTCGTAGGTATACTATAACCCATCTGGTCTGATACGCCACTTCGCTTTTTCCTCTATTTAGATTTGTTTTAAAAATAAGAAAAAAATATTTGTGTATTTCAGGCTATAGTCTGATACCTACCGCAATATGGACGAACTAATTGATTTCGAAGAATTAATAAATCTACAGCTATCTCTAACCTCAGTTTCTCAGAGTTCACAGGAACCTATCACTGACATCCTAGACATAATGTATGAAGCCATGGATGAAAGTAACTTAGCAATAGACAATGCATGTAAAGACAAAATAACTCCTGATGATGATATAGTCAATTTAGATGATTTTGAAGATTTAATGGCTACAACATCCTTTTGCACCAATGAAAGTAATTTAGTAACAGATGACTTGGTTGAAATCAATGATAATGGTAAAATTCCAGATGATATAATTGCTTTAGACGAATTTGAGAGTATTTCAGCAAATGCGTGCCTTTTTATAGACGATGAAGATTACATATATAATGATAACAACGATATAAGTAATTTACAAAAAGTTTTGACGTATGAGGTCCCGATAGAATTAGAAGATAATGCGTATGGTCATAAAACTGGATCTCAAGTGATTAATGAAGAAAATATAACCAGTACAAACGATAACTTACTACAAACAATCACTGTAGAAGCAAGTGGTGAAAAAGAAATAGAAAACTATGTTGATTTAACGTTTGAATTCGGCACTGTCAATCCAGTTTCCAATAAGCACAAAACCGTAAGCAAAGAACATAATGAATTAGAAACAGTCGGAGCAGACTGTAAAATTGAAACTAATGTCACGGAAAATATTGTAACTCTTACAACAAACAGTGATAGCAATGTAAAATATGAACATGGAATAGAAAGATCTGAAACAGACGGTAAAAATATTATTGAAACCATTACTGAAGATACCAATGAAAATATACGCTCGGATTCTGATTACGATCCACTGGACTTTGAATTTATCAGCGAGCAAGAAGCGTGTAAAGCGGGGATAGTCACTAGAACTATAAAAACAGTTACTAACACAGCTCCAAGCACATTAAAGAATGCTGAAAGTCAACTCCAAACTCGCATACAGCAAAATTGTACAGGACAAAGCACATCTAACATTGACAATAGACCTAGAAAAAACGAGGCAAGCTTGGCCGACTACGTGAAATACAGTAAATACCGCTACCAGCGATGCTATGTCAGCTCCCCTTCTGAACTCCACGTTATACCTGAAGGAGAGAGATACCTAGATATGTTCAGAGGGCAATACGCGGCGGGGGTCGTGAATCTGTACAGCTTGACGAATAAGCGGGTGTTGCCTAGGTTGCCTATGGCGGCTAGCTTTGACGAGATCGCTTACCGGAATCCTCAGATAGCGGATGAGGAGAATGAGAAGTGTAGGTATCCTAGAAAGTAAAGTACCGTGTTGTATTGCATTGCCAATGACCTAAGAGTCAATTTTGCCCTTAAATGAAGGATTTAAATTTACCTCATATCATAGGTGTTTTGACAATGAATGTATCTTGTGTCACTCGCAAGCACTTGAATGCCTCGTTACGCTCAAGATTCTACGTGAGAATCTTTGGCTTCGATGAGTTTGTACGCCTGCTTTACAATATTAATTTTCTGTTTCAGACAAGGGCGACGCAGATGATTGCCGCCTAAAGATCCTTTCCGTGTACCCTCACGAGAATAGAAGGAAACGACGTAGACATTAGACTTGTTGCACATTATTTTATTTTGATAAAGTATAGATTTACATTTATGAACTGTTTTTTATTTGGTTACAATTGTAAGTGCACTGGCAAGTCATTTAGCCTTTTCGGCGCATATATCCGTACCGCAAGTTCAACGCCAACGACTGACACAAAGGAGCCCAACGCGATAGCAACCTTGCATTGGCATACGTTTCAACTCCGCACTAAATGGCTTTTATGGTGCTGCCACACAGGTTATAAAATGTTACATAACATCAACTATTCCTTTTCAACATCTGAGTGTTACATAGCGTTTTCCTTGTTACGCTATGTTATACAACATTTTATAACCTCGGTGTGGCAGCACCGTTAGATTTGGCGTGTGGTATTGAACTTTTCTCTTTGACGGAGTGTTGAAAAGGTTAAAAGCTACGATTAACTAGAGGAAATGTGAGGTTGTTGTATGTAGGGTTTGCAAATATTCTTTCACCAGTATAAAGAAAGGTTATCCTCTGAATCCGCCTGCGTTCTTTGTAATATTTGGGATGGTAAACAATAAAACGCGATTTACGTCAGAAATCATATATTCTTGACATCAAGAATCACTATTACACACTTGTAAATGTAGTACTTAAACCAGTATATTTAGTTTAAAATATATAAAAAAAAACCTCGTTCGTTTCGCGGTAGCCCCTCAGGCTTCCACTTAGTAGTCGTTAATATTCAACTGTTACCCTCCATATACCTAATGGGGACAAAATTGATAGGAGCAGCTCAACAACAAAAATACTTGAGAAGTACCTAAACATATGTCAGTCCCGTCAAAAAGTCTCTGTGCGAGATGATATAAATAGTCAATGTAAGTTTTAGACTTGTGGATCAGAATGTATTTGGTTTTAATAAAATTACTCATATAAACTAAATGTACATGTCATCATAGGTTACTAAAATTCTGTTGTTACTTGTTTAGCTTGATCTCATATTATTTATTGCTCAGTTAAAACGGTTCGGCAATAATTAATATTATAAGATAGAAGTATCTAGATGTAACTTTTTAGAAGGATAAGGCAGCGTAAATTCACCCGTCTCTTAAAGTTTTATATTATTGACCTAAGAAATATACTTATTTGTCAAAAAAAAATAGAAGAAAAAAAAATGTACGTGCTTCGGCAGTACATATACTAAAAGTAAATTTATATAAAATTTAACACATCCATGTATGAGCGTCTGCCGCCTTAATGATAAACCTAACTTATTAGTTTACTACAATTTTTACATGCTAACCTAGAATTAAACCTGGTTTTTGTGAGCAGTCCTAACCTTTTGCCTCCTCTTCATCTTAGGGATTGTCCATAAATTACGTCATCGTCATGTCGATTTTTGACCCCCCCCCCTATTACCATTCTGTTATTTCTTGAAATTGACCCTCCCCACCTAATAAAAAACTATCGTCATCCAATGGCCAGACCCCCCCGCCCCCTATTTTGAAATGACGTAATATATGGACAGCCCCTTAACATTGTCAAGGTTACACCCACTTTTTACCACCAATATGTTACGACTGGTAAAAGCTGGTTTTTTTTACCTCACCTGCACGGCTATCGCAGGACCAGGACCCGAGAGCTGTGTCGCGGCGAGATATACTACAGTCTCTTTCTAATTAGAAAGCCTAGAAAGGGACGGACATTCTATGTCGCCACGACACAGATCACGGGTCGTCCTGTAAGATCCATATGGACATTACATAGCCGTGCTGTTATTGGGGAAAAAATGCTAAAGTGAAGTGAAAGGTGGGATCTACCTAAATTGGTGGTAACAGATGGGCATAACATCGTAAAACCCGGGCTACACTTTTTCTACCCAAAGTATTAGCGTAGGCACTAGTTGTTGCGAAACGTTGTCCTGGGCCTTTTTTATGAAAAAGAAAAAGAAAGGACTGACCGCACAAACCGAAAGCAGTACATATGTATTACCTTTAAAAAACAGATATACTCCGAATGGAGTAACGTGGAATATTTACAACATGCATGTTACGTGACGTTCGGCCTAGCTAGCATGATCAAGTTTATATCAGACATATAACATTCGTCCCTCTCTAAGTAAGTAAGTGCGAAAGGGACGCAATTAAACTCGATCATAGTAGGTAGATACAGACTTGTATAAGTGAAAAGCTGCGTTAGAAATGGACCATAAAGTGGCCGTCAATAGAATTTGCTAACTATGTAAACAAACCGCCATATTGAAATTGTCGTTCACTATGGCGGTTTGTTTACATAGTGAGCAAATTCCACTGACGGCGACTTCAGTAATTACTTGAATCTGTCAATTGTAGGCGAGTTTGTGTAGAACAGGTCTAGTATTAGACATATAAAATTGAGCGTCCAATACCTAATGCAATACCCCCCGCCCTATAGTCTGGACCTCGTACAGTCGAGGACAAAGAGATTTATACAATCGATTGCGGTCGCCTACAATTTGAAGGCGACCGCATTCGATTAGGTCCAAAAGTGTATACATCTCTTTGTCCTCGACTGTACCTAAACGTCCAGACTATAGTGAACATTCGCGAATGCCCCCATATTGATTCTAAAATACTACCTATAAAACCGGTTAAACTCGCGTATTAAATGTCACGCCGGGCGACATATTTCGAACTTTTCAGGGGTTCTTCAGGATGAGTGTTTTAGCCGCAATGTTGCTTAAAGCAGTTTAATCGTACTTCTATTAATAGTATTTTAGATGTCTCACGAAAGTTTAAATTCGAATTTTGATTCTAGTTACATGCCAAAGATTATGTGAGAGTATCATTTTATCCATTTTAGTGATAGTGATATACAATTTTGTCAGAATGTTTTATGTCTAGTATTATCGTCAGTAATATATTTCTGAGTGTACTTTCTACGTGTTCACTATAACACTAAATGATATAGTAATTGTTCAGTTATATAAATAAAAAATGACAGTCATCTGACTGCATTACTACTATTAGGAGTAAACTAAAAGGCCTTAAGTGATGAAATTAGAAAAACTGTATTTTTTTGTTATGGAATACATATATTAGATTGGTATCATATTGGATATAGTGTCCGCTTGCGTTAATAGTAGTAGTAGCGAAATACGCGTAAGCGACAGCGCACGAACCACTACAAAACTAAATGAGTTAATTGCTCCTCAGAATGAAGACAAAATCAAACTTGGTTTTATTTTAAATCAGTCGACATTAAAGAAAAGGTTGTTCATTAGAAAAGATAACGGAACTTATTAGCAGATTAAAAAATATGTAAAACGTACATAGGATGCTATCAGAAGGCAAAAATCTATGTTTATAAAATATCGTCTGTCTATTTTGTCTTATCGCCTAAAAGAAAGTATTATTATTTCACCATAATAAAGCAGATATACGTCTGTATTGGTATTCTAATACACTGAATATTGCACATTACTATGAAAATTGTATTGTATAGCCAATTGTCACCTACTGGTGACAGCATGTCACTGAACACTGATACATTATTATTATTAACAGCACATTGCCACTTGTCAGACAGTTTTGTGATTGTTCATGACATTACATTGTCACCTATCAGTGACTGCCTATTAGTGACATCAACTGTCACGTATTTGGGACAGTGCTTAACTTCACATAAAAATACGTAGAAAGTCGAATACACTCTCATAACGGCCAGACATTTGAATTTAGATATAGTAATCATAATTTTACTGATAACTTCATTACAATTTAGTAATATGAATTCCTAATTTTTACACAATTTTAGTTTCACCAATACACCATTAGCACAAATCCAAAATTCACCATGCGTCTAGCGTTTTACTCAGGATCTAAAGGATTTAACAAATAATGTGGGCTCTGAAACCGGTTTAAGGCTGAGTTGCACCAAACCGTCTGTAATCGTAAGCGGTGTTCGTTGAAATCTGAATGTATGGAACGTTTGACAAGTTTCTATGGACTGACAGCTGTCAGCGCCATATTTAACGTTGATCGGTCTGTAATCGTAGGTCGGTGCAACCCGCCCTAAGTGTTGTTCAACTATTTCTTGTTGTAATACTGTCCCGGCTAGCCGGGCTGTGTCTTTGTGTGTTTGTTTCTTAAAAGACATAATATAAATTGGACTCGTATCTTGCGAAGGAGCTCCATCATGGATTGGGTTTACAAATATAACAAAATAACGTGTTTAATGGTATAAAACCATTGTTTTAAGTGGTACCCGGACACGTTATCATAGCAACTAACAACAAAAAATAATTGATTGGCCCTAAACCATATTTTTCGCTTTCACTGCTGACATTTAGACTTTTTTACTTAACCAGATATTCGTGACAAGGTTATAGTGGTCCCGCATAACCCGATAAGCTATAACACTTTCACTGCCTAGGCGTAGGCGCCTACGCCGTAGACGCCTTCGCTACATACGAGGAAAACCACGGGATCTGCTACGAGCGTAGCGATTCTTGGCAGTGAATGTGTTCATAGTATTGTTGTTCATATTTTGGAGACTAAAATGTCATACAAATTTACATTAGTCCTTAGGTACAGCTCTTGCGGTTGTAACCATTTTATAAAGGTCCTTATCAGCGTGAAAAAGGCATTTATAGTGGTATTTGTGCAAACGGTGTCACAGCAAGGCCACTATAGTGGCGTAGATAGTTCAGTGAGTAAATTAGAAGGGAATTAAGACCTTGACTTCCTTTTAGCTGATGACCTCGGGGGCGGTTCAGTCTTCTTGCTCTGGAAATAAAAATACAACTTAGAAAAGTTGGATAACCCCCGACATTTTCATTTCAAAGTCCAATATCTCCAAAACGGCTGAACAGATTTTCTTGAAACATGGCCAAGGACACTCGGGATAAAATTATCTGTGACACAAAAAAAACTAAACGAAAATCGGTTCATTCGTTTGGGAGCTACGATAGGCAGACGTTAAACTTATAAGTGTTTGGTTATAATTAACAACTTAGAAAAGTTGACCAGCCCCCCTATATGTCAAAAATCAACATCTTTAAACCGGCTGAACAGATTCTGTCGTAGCTAAGAACCATGTCGATCACCCACCAACTCCATCAACCTAACCCCATCGAGTTTGGGTTCGTTAGAATCGTCTCAATGAGTAGTTGATGATGGTATACAGAAAAGTACAGTCGGCAATAAAAGGTTGTACCAAAAATGATTTTTTTGACAGAAACTTGTTGAGTGTCTACACCCCTATTACTCACCTCTCTCGATCGCTTGGCCCTCGGCTCGTCATCCACCTTCTCTTTCTCCACCAACTTCTCTTTCTCTCCCTTATCTTTCCGCTTATCCCCCGGCTTCGCTTTATCCTTCCCATTCTTAACTTCATCTTTCTTCTCACTCTTATCTTTAGATTCCTTGTCTTTATCTTTAGATTCCTTGTCTTTGTCTTTAGATTCCCTGTCTTTATCTTTAGATTTGCCGTTATCTTTAGATTTATCGCTATTACTCTCCTTCTTTTTGCTGTCAATTTCTTCGATGTCTTTCTCTTCTTCAATGTCGTTAGTTTTATTATCTTCCTTGGAATTGGATTCATCGTTCACTTCGTCATTTTTTTCACTGTCTGCCTTTTCATCGGCTTGTTTCTCATTCTCAGAGTTTTCGTTTACTTTTTCTACTTCCTTATCAGCTTCGTCCGTTTCATTTTCAGCTGCTTTTTCAGCATCATTCTGTTTTTCATTTTCATCGCTATTCTCCTTGGGTGTTTCTGTGTCTTTGTCGGTATTATTAGGTTTGTTTGTATCCGTTTCTTCTGGTTTGTCGTCTGCTGTCTCTTTCTCCTTCTCTTCTTGCTGTTGTTTTCTGGACTGCCGCTTGAGAGGCTGTTTTATTGGAGTGCTGTTGGCCTTTTCCTTTTTGCCTTTAGCTGTAATAAAATGAGAGTGTTAAAAAACTAGTATTAACAGTATACTATGGATTATTGATGGACAAATACTCAAATTCCCTGTTGTGTTAACCCGACCTTACAAGGAGTCATACATAAAATAAATAAATTATTAACTAACACTACCGTCGTAGTAAGCTCAATAAAGCTTGTTTTATGGTTACTAGATTATAAGAATTGTTGGCACAATAAGTCCCATATGACACTTTTATTTATTTATATATAATGCCATTCCTGATCGCATTAAAAACCTTAAAAATGGCGAAATGAAAAAATGGCCGGTTACTAACGCCTTTTATGACATTTGTTAACTGTGTGACTACTAACATTTAAATATATTCTTCCTCAATATGGAATTCTAAATATGACCTTATTACCAATTTCATTTCATTTGACAATTTAATTCTTTGTCATTATAAATAAATTCGAATTGATTAAATTGAAGCTAATATTAACTTTTTGACTTTTAATGTATTTGTGCATTAAAATAAATGAGTATGAGTATCAAATCGGGCTTGAATAGAGCTGCTGATCAATCCAGCTTCGAAAGGTTAACTTGGAATGTTACTTTGTGTGTCTGTTTGTCTGCGACGGGCGTTTTCACGTACCAGGAGTAGGTTTCTTCTTCTTATCTGGATCCTCAGCGTCGGCAGGTTCCTCCTCGACCGCGGTGTTAGCGGCTTCGACGGCGGCCTTCATAGTCAGGGGAGTTGGCTGGGACATTTCTAGAACAAACACACATGATACATTTTATTAAAACTTTACGTTACCACCAAAAATGCCTTTAAGGTGTAAGTCAATGGACTTTGCTATCTATGTAAACAAACCGCCATATTGAAATTGTCTCTGAATGATGAATTTAGTAGTGATGGGGAAGACTCTTACTGTACTCTTTTATATGTCAAAACATATCGAATATTAAAATATGGAAAGTAAAAAACAAGTAGGTATTTTTAGTTATTTTAACCACTTTACCCACTGATAAGTGATAAAACACTACGATTCTTTACCCACTTACAAAACTTACACAACCGCGATGGCGGGTAGAGAGCGTGAGTTGGCTAGTGTGTGCTTTACAATATCACCAAATTTAGTCGCAACACATCATAGACAATTGAACGTACATATTTAAAACGACTGGGTTGCAAAATATACAATCCTTAGTGATTTACTATATTCGGCATATAATAATAGGCCGCGGGCCCACTCCCAATTCACACCTCCCAATACCTCCCAACACACCACCACCACCAACGTCACATGACAACACGATAAATGCATGGCAGCAGGTCGAGAAATTTGGTACTTGGCAGACCGTGCCAAAGTTGCCAACTTTGACGCCGTCTGCCAAGTACTTCCGGCCATTTCAGGACTGGCAGACTTAGGTTTTCTCTCCACGATTAAAGGGCTAAATGATGCCACGTGTCCCGTACTGTTTTCACATGACGTAAATATACATCCCCATACAAATTTTCACCGGAAGGGACGGATTTAGTCTTGGGCCGCTCCAGATTCGAGCGGGATGACATTTCGCTGTGCCCTCTGAATTACTGTTTATACGGTTCAAATTCCTTTGCATGTAACAGAATGCGCTCCGGCCCGTTCGGTGGAATTCGTACATAAACCCTCATGCAATTAACGAGTATATCATCATCGGGTTACCTTTGTTTTACCAAAAAAACTTTGACAAATTATTACTTCCCAAAACATTTTTCGTAAAATTTCATTTGCCAAACAATCGTTTGCCAAATTAACACTCGACAAATAATTCTGACGCAAACCTTATGTTTGGCATATTCATGTTTAGGCAATATCTCCTTTACCAACTGGTACTTTGACCAAATTTCATTCAGTCAAATATGTTAGTTGGCATAATATGTTTTAACCAAAACAAAATAAGGCAAATGATTTGTATCGTCAATATTTAATTGACCATTTCTATTCCGTCGGTTAATCAGTAGAGGAATTCTTCAATGACAAATCATTTGCATCTTTACACAATAAAATAACAACTTTTTTTGTTATGTGGGTAGGGAAAAATAATTTGTGTAGAGGTCGCAATTCTAACCTAACTGCCAGCGTGTCGACGTCACCCCGCTTCGCGGGGTGCCTATTTCCGCTCTAAGGGACACAAGCTAACCCTAACCTAACCTACCAAATAATAGAATTGTTACGATTGTTTGTTTTTTACTGCTAGGAGGCTTCGCCCCCCGAGTCCCCCTTTTTTGGCTGTCCTAACTTAATTTAACCTGTGTCTTGTGTACAATAAAGTATTTACATACATACATACATTAACACCTTTGCCTACCGACCTACTTAACCGTGTATTATTTTATTTAAGGGACCGTGCCGTTTTATTAATAGTAGTTTGGTAAAATGACATATCCCAAACAATTGTGATTTTTGTCTATTTATAGTTTGCCATAACATAAACTTGACGAAATGTTTATTGTCTAATCTTTTTTTGCCTTATGAAATTTACTAAAAAACCACATGCCATAATGTGATTTTTCGTAATAATATTTTGCTGAATGAAAATTTGACGAAATGAAAATATTCGTATTAAAATTGTGCCAAAGTTTGCATTGGCAAACAAAATAGTTGCTAAAATTTGTATGGGAAATGAAATTTGACCAAAATAAATTTGGTAAAACAACAGGATCCCATCATCATCATCTATTTAAGAGCTAGGCTCTTGTCGGTGGAGTAACCGCCACTGATTTTTGTCCTCTGCTAGCCTCTTCACGTCTTCACATGACTCGACAGCCACTTTCATGGCTGGTGTAAGTATGTCTGGGCCTTCCTCTTCCTCTCCTTCCTTCGATCTTGCCCTCCAAGATGTTTAAAAAGAAGCTGACGTGCCGTATCAGATGTCCGCCTCTTCTATTTTTTATTGTTTTTAGCAAGCATCGTATATGCGTAATATAATTACCAATAGGCTCATGAACCATCTCGAGCAGTTTGTCGGCGTGCAAATTCTCCGTGGCGGCCTTGAACTGCGCCACACGTTCATTGAACAGCTCCGTGAACGAGACGCCCTCCGGTACGTGGAACAAGTCCTGGAAACGACACTAGGTTCAAATAAAGCCTTAACTTATATTAATAATAATAAATAAATGTAAGGGGATAATCTTACACAAATCGACCTAGTCCCATAGTAAGCTCAGTAAGGCTTGTGTTATGGGTACTAGACGACGATACATATAATACATATAAATACTGAAAATACATAGAAAATATCCATGACTCAGAAGCAAATATTCATGCTCATCACACAAATTTTGCCCTTACCTGGATTCGAACCCAGGACCTCTTGCTTCGTAGGCAGGGTCACTACCGACTAGGCTAAAGCGGTCGTCGAACGTTAACTTATGTGTATGCACCAGCAAACGAAAAAAAACATAGAAGTCTAACACCGTAAAATGGCCCCACAGAAAGGGTGCCATGGTAGGCGGTCAGAACGATGCCAGGTAGCTGTGACAAACTGTCAAACAAACCAAATGTTTCATTTCAATAAATATGCCTTGTCATGCTGTAAAATGGTGTGCGAGTCGTTAGCACAAGCCCAACAAAAAAGATGGAATAATTTTCCATAAGTAAGTACAGCGATAAACATTTTGATTTCATTGTTATGATCACATTTTGTACAGGGATGGTATCATGCCACAGACATCAATATTTTTTTACGAGTTAAACACAGAAAGAATAAATTGATTTTTCTTTCGCTGGTATGCACTTTACACACACCCTAAACACTCTTACTGAGAAAAACTTAACATGTTCTTTCCCCATACTCTTTTGAAGATTCCTCCACAACAGAAACACATCATCTGTGAAAATTTCAACTGTAACTATCACGGTTCATGGGATACAGCCTGGTGACAGACGGACGGACTGACAGCGCGCAGCCAAGCCTTAGTAATAGGGTCCCGTTTTACCCTTTACGAAACCCTAAAAACTATTAAGAAAAAGTAACGCGCCTGGCGTTCGTGCGTGCTGAGGCAGGATGCCGACGTGATTGGCAGAGCCTGCTTAAATACTAAAATTAGTGCTTTGTACAATACATTTAGTTAGTGCTACTTTTTATTGTTTGTGTAGCTGTCATATATTTATGTTACTTTTAACCGACGCAAAAAGAGGGGTGTTATAAGTTTAACGTGTCTGTCTATAGTGTCTATGTATATGTGTATCTGTCTGTGGTAGCGTAACTCCCTGACGGGTGGACCGATTTGAATGCGGTTTTTTCTGTGTCATAGATAATTTTATCTCGAGTGTTCTTAGCCATGTTACACGAAAATCTGTTAAGCCGTTTTTGAGACATTGGACTTTGAAATGTAAATGTCGGGGGTTTTTCGACTTTTCTAAGTTGTAGTTATTAAGTCCTAACATTGTAGGCGCTTTGGTACCACTACTGTAATACTATTATGTAAACTGTTAAATAAATAAAAAAAAAAAAAAACAAAATGTCGCGCGCCTCTTTGGAACCCATCGCCCCTAGGCACGTGCCTAGTTTGCGTAAAGGGATAATTCGCCTCTGGGCTGTAAATACCAGGGATGTTGCAGATATCCGCATCTGCAAAAATAGATGCGGAGTTTTTGCGTATGCGAATGTAGTACAGTTTGTGACAAGTAGTGAGGCGACGGCTAATGGCGGCTTAAAGAAAGGCAAGGATTTCGTTAACTTAGGTTATATTTGATCTTACAGTTTTATCCGTGGAAAATAAGAGGCGGAGCGCCCGTGTCAATTGCTTATATACCCTTTGTACATTCATCATAGTGGCATCTAACGGGGCGCTCCTGAACTATCTAGGTAAGTACACAGTGCTTAATTAGGTTCCCTATGCAACTTAGTTAATTTACATAGATATCCGCAGATGTCGCCCTACTCCATAGTTGTGTGGCGTCATCTAGCGAGTCAATCTTATTGTTATAACCATAATTATCGATCCACGAACCTAGATGGACCTGGCAGGCATACTAGGTAGGTAAATAGGCAATTAGGTCATTGTTAAGTATTAACAACAAGATAGGGGCCAACATGGTGCGTGTTCAGTATTTTTATTTAGTCAATAAGAATCTCCATTTCGTTTCTGTTATCTGACGATTAGATTAATTCGCTATTGGTGATGCGTTAGGTTTGCAACGATTGTAAATCAGTCGCAACGAGTACTGCGTGACCCTAAAGACGTTGCCTATTTATGTTTTTGGGGTGTGTAAGGATCGGTATAAAAACAAATAATATAATTTCATTGGATATAACCATTTTTGATATAATTTCAAAGGGTAGAATCATTCATTGTATGTAATCGTTTGGTATTACATCAACATATGTACATATTTATATTTAGTATAACTATCATTCGGTATAACGCTAATTTCTTATAACCATCATAGAGTATAATTCTTATTTGATATACATCTCACATTGTATAATGATCAAGCGGAATATTTTTTTCCGTTCAAACCTAACGTAAACTTAACCCAACCGCCAGCGTGTCGACGTCACCCCGCTTCGCGGGGTGCTTATTTCCGTTCTAAGGGACACAAGTGAACCCTAACCTAACCCACTAATAGTACAATTGTTGAGTGTTTTTTTTACTGCGGGGGGCTTCGCCTCCCGTCCCCGTCCCCCCCGTCCCCCGTCCCCCCTATTTCTGGCTGCCCTGTCTTGATTATATCAACTGTACATTAGACGGAATGAGCATTACATCCAAAGTTCAATATAGCAAATAGGCATTAGGCACAGGATATTATTATATCAAATGATAGTTATATAAGATGATAATTATGTCATATGAAAACATATTAAGTGTTGTTATAGCACTTGAGAATTATATCAGATGAGCGTTATTGCGAGTAATATTATATCAAAAATATTTATAGCCATTGTTACGCACCCATGTTTATGAGTGTTTTGCCTCAAAATTTTCCGCATCCGCGGACGTCACAAAAGTCGCATCCCTAGTAAAGACTGTCTCACTCACACGCATAGTGATGAAGAGTGCATCCGCCTTGTTCCTGATCCGGTGCGCCTGTTTGCTGAAAGTGAGGGCTTCGCTGTCGCTCATCTCCCAGGACGGAGTGTTGCCGACATACACGCGCATACGTTTGACTGTCTCCATGCAGGTCGGGTGTTTTAGGAGCATTAGGGCGGCTAGATCCAGCTCTGAAAGTAAACGAAGTCATTAAAACATTTACAAACTCTCAAGAGACACTCTCCCGGGTTATTAATTTAAACCTATTGCACAAATATACAAAAGTTTGTGTCAAAAATATTTTTTTTGGTACAAGGTTTCATTGCAGACTGTACTTTTCTGTATACCATCATCAACTGCTCATTGAGACGATTCTAACGAGCCTAAACTCAACGTGGTTGCGTCGGTTAAGTACTGAATTCCCATAGCCACCTTCTATCTCCATCATCAGATCAGCTCGATGGTACCATAATATTGAATTGTCATCCAAACTATACTTATACCCAAAATTTCAGCTCAATCGGTCACCGAGAAGTGTGTGAAATTTAACTTGCAAGATTTGATGACAAACATCAGGATAGGTGAAACTGAATACATATAAGCTTTTAAAATATAAAAGTAAAATTGGCGGACTTAATGCCTTACCTTCTCTACCAGTCAAACATTGAGCTAAGCAAAAAATACGACGTAAAGTTAAGACTTAACTTATGTGTTGACTTAGGCCGCCACAAACGGAAAGTGTAAATTATACGAGTACACTATAGAGACTGTCTCCTGGCAAATTTGGTGCCAGACAACAACAATCAACTATGCTTCGAAATGCACCAGAAATAGCATTGATCTCTTGGGTCCATAATATATATAGGAAGTCAAGTTCCTACGTTTTTGCGGTCGGTTACCTGACACCACAAAATTGCGCAACACGGCGCAGTAATTGTAGTTATTGAAGTTTTTATTGGTATGTATGTTTAGTCTTTAATGTATTTGTTATATGGGCCTTGTTGCCTGATTTAACCCTTCATCTGTGTTTGATCAGGATCCTACCCGAATTTTTGGTCACCTTTTTGCATTTTTTTTAATATATAATTTATTATTTCTAATGCGGCGCGACCGAGGCTTGAACCCACTATTTTGTTAACCCACCACAGAATAAATAAATTAAAAAATGTATATACGCGTTGACTTGAGAACCTCCTCCGTTTTTTTCGACGGTTAAAAATTAAACTCAAGAGTTGTTGTTTACCTACAACGCGATGGTCGCATTCAATTTACGAAAAGCACATATTCCCCAGAGACTGTCTCCTGGCGGTTCATAAAACATTAGTGCTCACCGAGGATCTCATCGATGAGTTTGAGACAGAGCTCGGTGTCAGCTTTCTCGAGGCTGAGGCAGGTCTTGATCTTGGCATCCAGCTCGATAAGTTTCATCTCCGTCTTTAGGAAGTGCAGTCGGGACTTCTTTACCTCTGCAATACAAAAATACTTGTTAAACCCAAAGGAGCGAGGCTAGAGACGTCGTAGAAAGGCGAGGCGGGAGTTTATGAAAGCCCTATGCATCTCTGACCCCCTAGCACACTAAGTTTTATGGCGGACATAAAGCATTTGTCCCTCTTGCACTCGCATATTTGCCAGAATGGGACGAATGCTTTATGTCCGACATAAAACTTAGTATGCTAGGGGGTCTGGGGTGCCCTGCCTATAACAACAACAACAAGCATATTCAAATGAATGAAACAGGTTTCTGTCAAAAATTTCATTTTTGGTATTTTTTTCACGGAAAAAACGATGGGAAACCATTATGCACTACATCTGTACAAGCTTTTATTGGGAACTGTAATTTTCTGTATACCGTCACCAACTACTTGTTGAGACGATTCTAACAAGCCCAAACTCAACGGGGTTGAGTCTGTTAAGTCCTGAATTCCCATGGCCACCTTCTGTCTTCATCAACAAATCAGCTCAATGGTACCATAATATTGAATTGTAATACGAACTATACTAAAAGCGAATTTCATCGAATTCGGTTGAAGATATCTGCTTCAAAATTGAGTTTCAAGATTCATCCCGAACAAACGTTAAATAAAAACATTGCAAGTTAAATAAATGCTAGTAAAAATACGCAAGTATCTACTTAATCTCTCTACTCAGCATCTCAGTCACAATAGACTTGCACCTTCTTTAGGAATACATTTCTTTTGAGGTACTGTTTTATTGTTTGCCTATCATAAATAATGTTTTGACTACAGAATTCACTGAAATACATACCCAGATCTCTGTCCCTGTCGAGTTGCTGTTTGTGTTCATCGGTCAGATTCAACACCATTACTAGTTGAGCTGATATTGATTGTGGTGTGATTTGGCCTTTTTCTGAAAACAAACATTTGAATATCGAAATCAGCGTAGTATATTATAAACAGGTAAAGTTGTGAAGTGTTTATACTAAAGGTTTTCTCCAAAACCATGTGCTTAATTCAAGATCATCATCAACGGCCTTAGATAAAAGCTCGTAAAAATTAACTTTACTACAGAGGACAAGTCTGTGAGATTGTATTTTTGTATGTAGGGACTAATGTCCTGAACCACTTATTTGATTTCAACAATTCTTTCGGCTGTATACAGAATGTACTTCCGGGATTGACATCCAAACTATTGTAAATAAGAAACTGTGTCTGTCTGTTACCTCTTCACGCTTAAACCGCTGAACCGATTCAGATGAAATATGGTATACAGATAGTACGAGTCCCGGGGTAGGACATAGGATAGTTTTTATCCCGGAAACCATCCCCTAAGGGGGTGAAAGTTTGTATGGAGCTACGATATAAACGAGTTCCATGCAGACGAAGTCGCGGCCATAAGTTAATAGGTTATAATTTATCTCACAGGTTACAAGCAAAAAGTTACGCCCCTCACACCAACTATCACAGACATCAAATGCGAAATTAAACCTCATGCCAACGCACGCCAGCACCTATTTGACTGAAGAAACTGACTAGATATGAAGTCGTCGTATCAAGCCAATGGCGGTGAAAACAGCACACAGAACAGCTTCACGCCGCAGTACTGCCCGGAGGGTAGGCAGGCTGGTCCGCGGTATGACTGTCTCTCTTACCCAGCTGCCGTTTGAGCGTGATGGCATTAGACGCGGCTTGCTTGTCCCACTGCAGCCGCGACGCGTCGCTCTTGAAGCTCGTTGGTCGAGACTGGAATAGCTTCACGCCGCAGTACTGCCCGGAGGGTAGGCAGGCTGGTCCGCTGTATGACTGTCTCTCTTACCCAGCTGCCGTTTGAGCGTGATGGCATTAGACGCGGCTTGCTTGTCCCACTGCAGCCGCGATGCGTCGCTCTTGAAGCTCGTTGGTCGAGACTGGAATAGCTTCACGCCGCAGTACTGCCCGGAGGGTAGGTAGGTCATCAGGATATTCTCTTTCTCTGGGTCCGCTGTGCAAAATATGGTAGTTTTATTTTATTTAGGTCTAGATAGTGTGAGTTACTAGAAAATATGTCTTATCTGTGTCAACAATAATTAGGTGTGTATTCAAGAAATATTTTCTGCTTATTTATAGAATTATTGGGGTGAATATTCATTGGAGATGTTAATAGATAACATCATCATCATATCAGCCTAAAGACGTCCACTGCTGGACATAGGCCTCCCCCAAAGAGTGCCAATGTGACCGGTCCTGCGCCACCTCCACACTCCACCAACCTTTACCTTTATATATATATTTTCAAATATTTGACACCTCACATGATCGACAAATAGGTTTCAAATTTATGAAATCACAGCTTCTAGAAACTCCTCAGATCACATTTAGGGTGGTTTGCACGAAACCGTCTGTAATCGTAAGCAGCGTTCGTTGAAATCTGAATGTATGCCGCCATGTTTAACGTTAATCGGTCTGTAATAGTAAATAGATGCAACCCCAACCTTAGACTTGATTTGGTTGAAGTGGGTTTATTATAGAACTAGCTTTTGCCCGCGGCTTCGCCCGCGTAGTAAAATTAATTTTCCAAAAATTTTTGAATTGCTACGCCGCCTACTAACCTACTGCTACTACTTCCCCTACGAATAACCCTTCGTCATAACCCATTATGGTAAATTAATTTTTACTTATTATTATTTTTACTTTTTAGCGGCCAAAATGCTTAACTTATTAAAAGTAAGCAGATCTTCGTGCAGCACCTTGAATGTACTTATTACGGATGCAGGCACTTTCCCAATGTCTCCTACCCTCCCGTCCCGCCGCGCCGCCCGCACTCGCCTAGGTACCGATTGCTGACGATCGAGATGGCACCAAATACAAACTTTAAAACCTATAACCCTATATAACGCGGGTCTCGTTCCATACCTCAAAAGCTAAAATAGAACCCTTATTTATAGGATCACGTGTGGCTGTCTGTCAGTCCGTCTGTTACAACCGATTTGCTACGAAAAAAACTGGACCGATTGAATTGCAATTTGGCAGAAATATTTTCATGAATTTTCATCTCCACAACATTACATTTCAAAATCTATGTGATTTTCGTTATTAACGTCCAAAAAACCGTAATAACAACGCCCATATTGATATTTAGACGCCACGACGTTGGAATGTAAAATCGTTGTTGTTTTCCTAATCAGCGACCCGATAAACCATAGAAACAATAGATGCCGATGTTGATTTTCAGATTATGTCACCACATGTCTCCTTTTAGGGGTTGAATTCTCAAAAAACCGGAAACACTTGTTTACTCATTTATCGTTAGGAATTATCCTGTGAATTCTCGAATAAAATTGTCTAACTAATATTTTTTCTCCATACAAACTTTGGACCTCTTTTTAACCCCTTTAGGTGAAATTATTTCCAAAACGCTGAAAGCACTTTATTTGTAAATGAATACGTAATCTGTCCACAAAGTTTTAAGTACGTAGTAGCTAAAAATAAGTTTCCCTTATACAAAATTTGGACCCTCATTTAACCCCCTTAGGGGTGGAATTTTGTAAAACGCTGAAATTACTTTTTTTGTATCCTAATAAGTTATCTTCCTACAAAGTCTCAAGTCTCTAGTTCAATAAATAATGTTTCCCCCCACAAACATTGCATACCTATTTAACCCCCTTAGGGGAAGAATTTTATAAAACGCTGAAAGTACTTTTTGTATCTTAATAATAATATTCCTACAAAGTTTCAAGTCTCTAGTACAAAAAAATATGTTTCTCGCATACAAACTTTGCACCCCTACTTAACCCCCTTAGGGAAAGAATTTCCAAAAATCCCGTCTTATCCCTTGCCTACGTCATAAAATGAAGCTCTGGTGTAAATTTCAAGTTTCTAGTCCCAGTAGCTTTGAATACTAACTTTTACCCCCTTAGGTGTGGAATTTTATATAAGGCTGAAAATACTTTTTTTTGTATCCTAATAAGTAAAATTCTTACCAAGTTTCAAGTCTCTAGTTCAATAAATAATGTTTCCCTTATACAAACATTGCACCCCTAATAAACCCCCTTAAGGGTAAAATTTTCTAAAACGATGTAAGAACTTTTTTTGTATCTTTATAAGTAATATCCCTATAATGTTTCAAGTCTGGTACAAAAAAACATATTTCTCCCATACAAACTTTGCACCCCTTTTTAACCCCCTTTGGGATGGGATTTCCAAAAGTCCGGTCTTATCCCTTGCCTACGTCATAAAAGGACGTTCTGGTGTAAATTTCAAGTTTGTAGTCCCAGTAGTTTTGAATACAAACTTTGCACCCCTATTTGACCCCTTTAGGGGTAGAATTTTCCAAAACGCTAAAAGTGCTTTTTTTGTATCTTAATAAATAATATCCCTACAAAGTTTCAAGTCTCTAGTACAAAAAAATAATGTTTCTCCCATACAAACTTTGCACCCCTATTTAACACCCTTAGGGATAGAATTTCCAAAAATCCCGTCTTATCCTTTGCCTACAATATAAAAGGAAGTTCTGGTGTAAATTTCAAGTTTGTAGTCCCAGTAGTTTTTAATTCAAACTTTGCACCCCTATTTAACCCCCTTAGGGGTAGAATTTTATAAAACGCCGAAAGTACTTTTTTGGTATCAATAAGTTATCTTCCTACAAAGTTTTAAGTCTCCAGTTCAATAAATAAACTTCCCCCATACAAACTTTGGACCCCCATTTCACCCCCTTAGGGATAGCATTTCCAAAAATCCTGTTCTGTCCCCTGCCTACGTCATAAAAAGAAGTTCTGGTGTAATTTTCAATTTCCTAGTCCCAGTAGTTTTGAATACAAAATTTGCACCCCTATTTAATCCCCTTAAGGGTGGAATTTTATAAAACGCTGAAGATGTTTTTTTTGTATCCTAATAATTAATCTTCCTACGAAGTTTCAATTCTCTAGTTCAATAAATAATGTTTACCCCATACAAACATTGCACCCCTATTTGACCCCGTTTAGGAGTGGAATTTTCTAAAACGCTGAAATTTTTTTTTTGTATCTTAATAAGTAATATCCCTACAAAGTTTCAAGTCTCTAGTAAAAAAAATAATGTTTCACCCATACAAACTTTGCACCCCTATTTAATCCCCTTAGGGGTGGAATTTTATAAAACGCTGAGAATGTTTTTTTTTGTATACTAATAAGTAATCTTCCTACAAAGTTTCAATTCTCTAGTTCAATAAATAATGTTTACCCCATACAAACATTGCACCCCTATATGACCCCTTTTAGGGATGGAATTTTCTAAAACGCTGAAAGAATTTTTTTTGTATCTTTATAAGTAATATCCCTACAAAGTTTCAAGTCTAGTACAAAAAAACATATTTCTCCCATACAAACTTTGCACCCCTTTTTAACCCCCTTTGGGATAGGATTTCCAAAAGTCCGGTCTTGTCCCTTGCTTACGTAATAAAAGGACGTTCTGGTGTAAATTTCAAGTTTGTAGTCCCAGTAGTTTTGAATACAAACTGTGCACCCCTATTTAATCTCCTTAGGGGTGGAATTTTAAAAACGCTAATTATATTTTTATTTGTATCCTAATAAGTAATCTTCCTACAAAGTTTCAAGTCTCTAGTTAAATAAATAATGTTTACGTCATACAAACATTGCACCCCTATTTGACCCCCTTAGGGGTAGAATTTTCCAAAACGCTGAAAGCACTTTTTTGTATCTTAATAAATAATATCCCTACAAAGTTTCAAGTCTCTAGTACAAAAAATAATGTTTCTCCCATACAAACTTTGCACCCCTATTTAACACCCTCAGGGATAGAATTTCCAAAAATCCCGTCGTATCCCTTGCCTACGTTATAAAAGGAAGTTCTGGTGTAAATTTCAAGTTTGTAGTCCCAGCAGTTTTTAATTCAAACTTTGCACCCCTATTTAACCCCCTTAGGGGTAGAATTTTATAAAACGCCGAAAGTACTTTTTTGGTATCAATAAGTAATCTTCCTACAAAGTTTTAAGTCTCCAGTTCAATAAATAATGTTCCCCCATACAAACTTTGGACCCCCATTTCACCCCCTTAGGGATAGCATTTCCAAAAATCCTGTTCTATCCCTTACCTACATCATAAAAAGAACTTCTGGTGTAATTTTCAAGTTCCTAGTCCCAGTAGTTTTGAATACAAAATTTGCACCCCTATTTGACCCCCTTTAGGGGTGGAATTTTCTAAAACGCTGAAAGAACTTTTTTTGTATCTTAATTAGTAATATCCCTACAAAGTTTCAAGTCTCTAGTACAAAAAATAATGTTCCACCCATACAAACTTTGCACCCCTATTTAACACCCTTAGGGACAGAATTTACAAAAATCCCGTCTTGTCCCTTGCCTACGTCATAAAAGGAAGGTCTGGTGTAAACTTCAAGTTTGTAGTCCCAGTAGTTTTGAATACAAACTTTGCACCCCTATTTAACCCCCTTAGGGAAGGAATTTTGTAAAACGCTGAAAGTAATTTTTTTGTATCTTAATAAGTAATCTTCCTACAAAGTTTTAAGTCTATATTTCAAAAAAAAATGCTTCCCCCATACAAACTTTGGACCCCCGTTTTTCCCCCTTAGGGGGTGAGTTTTCAAAAATCCTTTCTTAGCGGATGTCTACATCATAGTGGCTATCAGCATGCCAAATTTCAGCCCGATCGGTCCATTAGTTTGGGCTGTGCGTTGATAGATCAGTCAGTCAATCAGTCAATCAGTCAGTCACCTTTGCGTTTTATATATATAGATTAACATATCATAACTGTATATGAATATTTTATCATTTACTGCGAATAACCTACAGGCTACATTTTAATTTATTAATAGTAATAATAGACATGTATTCAACATGTTTGCATACACTATGACCATTTAACAGAAAAATTAAGATTAAACTATTAATTTCCATATGTGAGTGTACCACTAAAGTTGCAAATGTCACAGTCATATATATCCAAGATCTCACGGTTCTAAATACTGATTTGCCATACGATAAATAAATAAATATATATTGGTGGGTACTAAAGAGTGACAAAACTTTAAAAGGCCAAAAAATATGTATGTCATACGATTAAATGATACTATATATTTGTGTTTTTCTAATACACCCCCGTGGCCCGTGTGGTGTCGGTTTAGAATTTCACCACCCCCTTTCTTCCCGTGGGTGTCGTAAAAGTCGAATAAGGGACCAGGGTTGAAGTGTGTTGTGGGCGATGGACTAGCAACCTACCACTGCAATATTTTATACCCACTCCTTGTCGATATTTTATACCCACATTTATGCCAAGTGGCGCTGGAACATATGTTTCATGTGCTCTGCCTACCCCTTTTGGGAATAAAGGCGTGAATGTATGGATATATGTATGTTTTCCTAATATTTTTTCCTTCAACTTACTATATTTATTAATTTGCATGCTAGTGCAACCTAGTGGTGAAATAAAATAAAGAAAACATTAGTAACAACATTTTTTTATTCATATCATAAAAAAATCACTTTTTCACCATATTAATGAAACTATTCTCTTTCGGATACAATTTTAAGATCAATTCACGCGTCTTTGCATCTTCATTTGAATCATTTTGTTGACAATTATGCAATTCATTACCCTCCTTAATATAATTAGCGAAATACACATTGAAACCCATATCACCAAACTCAGTGGTCATAACAGCATTGCCTTTAGGTACATTTTGATTAACAAATAGCTTGACAAAATCGTCTCCTTTCGGTATTAATTGTGTATTGTTCACCAATTTTTGGGTTTCTGTGAAACTTTTCACGTCTAGATTCTTATAGGTTTTGCCTAAAGATACAACTGAACAGATGGAGTTGTTCCGAGATATGAAAGTTAACGGTTCTGAATGTACACTTTCTTGGGTACAGTTTTGAGAGCATTCATCGTTAAGCAGATTAATTGAATTTAGAATGAAGCCCTCGAAATTTGATGCTTTCTTAACATGTTTAGGTAGACAGGTTTGTGTCGGATCAATTTGAGTATTAAAAACAGTTGGGCATTGAGATTGAGTGAATGAATCATTGCAATAGTCAGGCATGTGTGTATTTGCAAATGCCTGATTAAATGGCGGTAAATATGGATCAAAATTCATGTTTTCCACAAAAGATGCTTGTGAATTCGTGAAATTTTCGATTCTTTTTGTATTTTGGGCATTTTGCTTCAAATCTTCGTTCGAAAGCGGTTTTTCTAATCCATTGTCATTTGAATCGACGTTCTTTTTCATTGGTACAGTAAACTTTTTTGTCTTCTTTTCAGCTTTGGTTTTATTTCGTTTGCCGAAAACTGGTATTATTTTTGACGGAGGCGCTATATTTGAATCGCTTCGTTTTGTATTATCTGCAAACAATACTCGAAAAGTTAACATTTGAAATGAGAAATTCCTACCGAATTTTAATGTTCTTCCACCTAGAAACTAAGCAAAAAACATCAAATACATATGATATTTTTAATTTAAAGGGTCATCAACCCCATTTAAACATAATATTATTGAACATTTTAGAAAGTTAACCTATATGAAATCGATGAAAAAGTTTACCTTCCGCCAAAGTTACTTTTGTTTCGTTCTTATTTGACGTCCAATCTTTCTGATATTTTTCGACACACTTGTCAAAGTCATTCTTTTCGTCATATTGACTGTAAATATCTTCAAATAAAGTAGAATCTTGAATAAATTCGTCCATTTTCGTCGATAATTAACTGCCGAACAAAATGCAAATCGCGCCGTAATCGGAAAATAAAAACATTCAAATTTAGAACCATTATTTTTTATTCGCCTGTTTAAAAAAGTAGACTAAGGTTTTATGGCCAAAAAGCCAATTACGAGGTGTATTTTTGCGACAAAAATAGGGTTTGATTTTTTAATGTTTTTTTTTAATCTTTCATGAAGGTAAATAAATAATAAGCAGCCACATATGACCATTTATTTTGTATTAAATTATGATTGCAAGCATGTTGCGATTGTTTTTTTGGAACTGTATAATACAGTGTACTACACATTATTTGAAACATAAAGGCGTTTTTAAATAAATACAGCATATTGACTTACCACTTTTGAAAGGTTCTTTCAAATCCCGAAGTTCCGACTGGAATTAAAACAATAAAAAAGTGAGTATCAATATTTAAATGATCACAGTTTCCTACAAAAATATAATACATGGAAGTAAATAGCGCTGACACAATGAATATCTAGTGAAACTCGTGTTGATAGCAAGGTAGCTGAGAACATTAACTCCAGTCTAACACTGGCACTATTATTTAAGTTGATCAGCTACTTTATAATTGACACGATTGGTGGTTTTCGAAGAGTCATCGCAATGACGGGACGAAAATCGGACACAATTCCGAACAAATGTCTCCTTTTTCGAGGACCTTGGTATAAAACAGGAACTATCAGCTCGAATAAAAAGTAGCATCATTGACTTTTTTGACCAAATCAAATCAGCTGTGGGCGGTGCATTGCAAGAATGGGTGCCGGTTAAGTTACAGCCACGATAATGCATGGCCAAAATAATTGGGCTGCACATTATCATAATGAGCAAATTTGGTCCGGGGCAATAAATGGAAGCCAATTTTATCTGGGCTGATAATGCACAGCCCAATAATCCAAGTCCACAAAAAGTGGAGGCGGATTATCGGGCCGTACATTATTGGGCCATGCATTATTGGCTCCCGCATGAATGTACCAGAATGACAACCAACAGAGTGAAATGGCGAGAGGAGAATAACTACCGGGAATACGACTACGTGACGGTCACGACGGCTCACATAAGAGCGTAACGATTGAGAAGAATAGGGGTCATCATCCTCCTAGCTTTATTCCCGGTTATGCCCTAAAAGAGCCCGGGGTCCGCTTTGACACCTAATCCCAAGATTTGGCATAGGCAATAGTTTTACGCAAGCGACTGCCACCTGACCTTCCAACCCTGAGGGAAAACAAGACTTAATTGGGATTAGACTGGTTTCCTCACGATGTTTCCCTTCACCGAAAAGCTAACGGTAAATATTCCGTACATAAGTTCCGAAAAACTAATTGGCACTTGGATTCGAACCCCCGACCGCCGCATGCCTGAACCACTAGGCTACCGTAGCTCCCGCAAAACGCAACTTCATATGACACGATTTTACTAAGACGCTCGCAGATTGTGACGTCACTAACTGCGAGTGCTTTCTCTCTCACAAGCAAAATTAAAACAGTTGTAGCTCCGTATTCTTTGAGATATCTGAGTGGGATTTTCGTCACTAGGCATATTTTTTGAAGTAAACACTTCTTTAGCGGCGCTATGCACTTTTTGATGCGGAAAGAATGTTAATCTCGCAACAGGTCATGTGACCGTAAGATTCGACTGATTGAAAATTCGTAAGACGGACACGTGAACTGATCGAAAAACTGTTACAATGTCATTGAGTTTTCACTCCCGGAGTGCAAACCGGTCTTTTTTAGGGTTCCGTACCCAAACGGGACCCCATTACTAAGACTTCGCTGTCCGTCTGTATGTCTGTCACCAGGCTGTCACTGAAGAACCGTGATAGCTAGACAGTTGAAATTTTCACAGATTATGTATTTCTGTTGCCGCTATAACAACAAATAATAAAACCAAATAAAATCAATATTTAAGGGGGGCTCCCATACAACAAACTTTTTTTAAACTGTTTTAATAGATGGTACGGAACCCTTCGTGCGTGAGTCCGACTCGCACTTGGGCGGTTTTTTGCCTTCTTCTATTGGAGTAATAATAATTTTCGAGTGTACACCCACTATATCTAGGTATATCTGTCTGGTCATTGCAACTAAATTTAATAATGCCCTCTATATGATAGTGATCATACAGGGCATTATTAAATTTAGTATAACCTAGATATACCTAGTTGCAAATTACAAGACTCCATCTTATTGGATGATTTAAGAGTCCGCAGTAAGCTCGATTCTCTATACAAACGTAGTTACGCTCTCATTTTAAAACTACTCATTGGATTGTGACGAAACTTTGCATATACAATGCCATAATGTATATCTATGTCTGTAATTAGTTTATGTAGCTACAGATTCCAGAATAAAAAAAAAAATACGGCGAATTTAAGTTTTTCAAACAAAACCTATTCTTGCTGTATTTCGTTTGTTTTAATAACTGAAACCATATAAACAGTGATCGGAATAGGCAGAGTATAAATACCTAAACTTAGTAGAACAAAGTCATGAATTGGAGACTTCCTTGCGATAAAATTTTTTCCGGGACTTCCCGGATTAAAAATTAAAGTTATATAAAAGTAAATCCTATAATTGAATCTTGGATGTATCAGTAATTCAGTAGTAACAGCAACACTATTTTTTTTTTACTTTACATGAAAATCACCGATGAGAAAATTGTTGTTACTTCTATATAAATAAATAATAAATAAATATTAGGGAACAATCCTATACAAATCGACCTAGTCCCAAACTAAGCAAAGCTTGTACTATGGGTACTAGACGAACTCTGCCTGCTAGTAGATCATCCGTGGTCTGCTAGGAGCCGGTCACAAGCCCGGGTAAAAGAGGAGTGCATAGGTCGTGTTGTCATCTAGGGGACCACTCCTTCATGACAACACGCCCCAAAAACCCCCAGGGTCAAGGTGGGAGGACGTGCCGAGGGCCCTCACAGCCAGCGGGGGGGAGTGCGGATTGGGCCTGCAAGCGGATCGGGGGAGGGATGGCAGGACCTGTGGTGTGTTTGGAGGAAGGGGAAGGGCGGAAAGAAGGGAGCTCCGGGGTGTCACATAGCGGCGCCCTTGGAGTGAACGGACATATGCTCTGACCCGGACTCTGAAGTGGAGGGAAAGTGATGTGCGTAGTTTGCCCCGGACGGTCAAGAGCGACTGTCTTGGGGTAGACGTATGCGCACTGATTCCCGACACAAAAAAGCAACACAGGGGCTGTCATCTCATGCCTGCAGGCTCACTCCGCACAGTCGCTGTCGTTAACGACTATGCGCAGGGGGGTGGCGCCACTGCGTAGGGGGCAATGTTGCTGGGTAGTAGCAAGGGAGCACTGCTGCTAATCAATTCCTTTCTTCCCACAAAAATCAATACTATATGGAGAAACTTAATCAAAACGAAAACAAAACTAAACCTACCGCGCAAGCGGAAAAGCAACCCGAAAGGGTAGTAGTGAGGGAGGGGGTGCCTTCGGGTGTTCCTCCGACCGAGCGTATAGCGAAGGGGGGTGACCCGAGCTCCAAGGGGCGAGGGGAACCGTCTGGGAGAGAAGAGAGGCAGGGTACTCAGGATGTCCAGGTACAACTTGGGGGCCTGTCATTGGGAGATGAGGAGAAACTCCTGCAGACGCCACCGAAGGAGAAAACCGCGAGGGAGGACACACCGGTGGTGAACGAGGTGTTTCATAAATACGAGAGCAAGGCCCAAAAACGTAAGGCCAAGCTATTGAGAAGGAGGGCAGCGATTGCTGGGGAAGGGAACGTCCTTGCCGGGATAACATCTACGGTGGAGGACGAGCCCGGCCCGAGCAGACGAGGCCTCAAGATTAAAAGGCAGAGCACGGATGAGGGTCGTTCGGAGCGTCCTCCAGCGAAGCGCCAGAACAAAGGCAAAGTGGTTGCAGATGGACCTCGGGAGATCGCCAAGGCGAACCGAGGTCTGGCTGTAGCTGTGGGCCGAGAGGATGGCGTTTCGGTGGATGAGGCACTGGCGAAGCTCATCAGGAAGAAGCTGACGCAACTGATAGAAGTGGTCGTCCTGCGAGTGGTGAAGGGGGAGCCTGGCTTGGTAGCTCCGAGGTTCGCTACGTCGGGGCTGGTGTCAGAAGGATTCTTCCTTGTGACACCAAAAACGACGGAGACGAGGGAGTGGCTGCTAAGTCAGGACTTCGGCGAGCTGGATGGCCACAGGATCACCGTCAGGAAGCTGGAGCAGACGAGAGTACAAGTGTGGATTCCGGGGGATACGGATACTGAGTACGTGAAGGAGTTCCTTTACGCTCAGAATCCGGATCGTCCGGAACTGAAGATCCTGCAGTGGAAGGCTGCAGGGAGGGAGGCACTTGAACTAGGTACCCGACTGACATTCGTCGTGCCAGAAGGGGTAGAGGAGAGCTGGGGCGAGGAGAGGACGAAGGTGATGGACTTCTCTGCCACCAGTGTAAGAGTGCGGATTCTGAGGGTGAATCCACTTGAGAACCCAAAGAAGTGCAAGAAGGAAGAACCCGCAGCGGAGCAGGAGAGTTCTGAACCGGACGGCATCCATACGGAGGAGAAGGAAGATATGGATGTCGGCGGTAGTGAACTCTCCGAGTAACGCTGCGGGGACAGCAACACTATACACAATACAACACTATGGACACACAAATATATGCCAAGTAAACCTCCAACATTGTAAAAATGCCATGTCCGAGCTGGGACAATATGTTGTGAGGAACAAAGTTGAAATCGCACTGCTACAAGAGCCATATGCATGGAGGAATAAGGTGGCAGGCCTGGGGCATCTGGGGGGTGCTCTCCACTACCAAAGGAATGGTGAGCTTCCTCCTAGAGCATGCATATATACAAGCAATAACATTAGAAATATGGGATGTGTCATGACCATATGTTACAGAGACCTCATTGTGGTGGAGACCTACTTCACTGCCAAAGACGGGAGAAGACAGGGTGGCGCTGGCATCCTGCTACCTACCAGGGGAAGGAGAGGCGCCTACCAGAGAGCTGGAAGAGACGGTACTGAGATACAAAGGTAAGAGAATTCCACTTATAGTGGGTTGTGATGCGAATGCACACCATGAGGTGTGGGGTAGCACCGACACCAACTGTAGGGGTGAATCGTTACTAGAATTCATTACTAGCAGTGATCTGGAAATCATAAACACAGGTAGCACACCGACGTTTGTGAACAGGATCAGAAGAGAGGTGCTCGACATAACGTTGGCATCAAGAGAAATCTGTGACACTATAAGAGGATGGAGGGTGGATGAGGAGGACAGCATGTCTGATCACCGCAGAATACTCTTCAGAATCGAAAGTTGCACGGAGAAGATAAAAGTAAGGAACCCACGCAAAACAGACTGGACGAAGTACAACGAGGAACTAGCAAAACTAGTCAACTCGGAACAGAGATACGAAAAGAAGGAAGACCTGGAAACCGGGGCACTGAAACTAAAAGAAAACATCATGACAGCCTATCACAAGGCATGCCCCGAAAGACTGGTACAAACAGGAAAGGGTCAACCATGGTGGAATAAAGAAATGTGTAAACTGAGAAAGAGGACGCGCCGAGCAATGAGGGTTGCCCTAAAGAAGGATAACGCCGAAAGCTGGGACGCATACAGAGAGGTAAGGAACGAGTACACCCGACAAAGAGAGAAGGCCAGCCGCAACAGCTGGAGAAGGTTCACGGAAGACATACGAGGCTATGCTGAGGGGGCACGGGTAGTGAAACTGCTTGCGGGAGAGCGAACGTGCCAACTGGGCAGTCTAAAAGTAGAGGGAGATCTAATCACGGACCCAGGTGAGATCCTTGGAACTATGCTAAGATCTCATTTTCCGGACTGTGAGGAAGAAGCGGACACAGAAGAAGAGACGGAGCCGGGTATACCGGACTGGGGGGCTGCAGAGGCAGTGGTGAAGGAGGAGATGATGGAGTGGGCGATCAAATCCTTTGCTCCCTTTAAGGTAGCGGGACCGGACGGGATACTACCGGTGCTAATGCAGAAAGGCTATATACACATAAAGGAGATCCTAGTACGACTATACAGGGCGAGTATAGCCTTGGGCTATATCCCGAATGTATGGAGACAAGTGAGGGTGGTATTTCTACCAAAACCAGGGAAGAAGTCATATCAAGAAGTGAAATCGTTCAGGAGCATAAGCTTATCGTCATTTATACTAAAGACTGTGGAGAAAATGATAGATAAAGCGATAAGAGAGAAATTGGAATGCGGGAAGGACCCATTACATGGGAACCAACATGCATACATGGCAGGAAAGTCGACAGAAACCGCTCTACATAACCTCGTGGTTAGAGTGGAGAGAGCATTAGACACAAAACAGTATGCACTAGGCTGCTTCTTCGATGTGGAGGGAGCTTTTGATAAGGCGACCTTTGCGGCGGTAGAAAAGAGTCTAGACAGGGAAGCGATCCATCCGGCAGTAGCGAGGTGGATAGGAAGAATGCTTAAAGACAGGGACATAACAGCGGAGCTGGGAGGGGTCTCTAAAAGAATAAGTCCAAGAAGGGGATTTCCGCAGGGTGGCTGTTTGTCTCCCCTAATGTGGTGCCTACTTTTGGACTCACTGGTGAAGAAAGTCAACAGAGGGGGCGTATATATGCAGGCCTATTCTGATGATGGAGTACTACTAGTAAGAGGAACGGTCCTTAACATCATCAGAGATGTAATGAACAGAGGTCTCAGAGAGGTGTTAGGATGGTGCCGAGAGAGAGGTCTGGATCTAAATCCAACTAAAACAAAGCTGGTGTTATTCACCAACAAAAGGAAGAAGGAGAACATGAAACCAATAGAGATACAACAGAAAGAACTGGAGATGGCAAAGGAGGTGAAATATTTAGGAGTGACACTTGACAGCACTCTCAGATATAAGACCCACGTCAAGGAGCAATCGGCGAAGGCCGTTAGAACACTATACCAATGCAAAAGGGCGGTGGGAAGAAGATGGGGACTGAGACCCGAAATGATCTATTGGATCTACAGGGCAATCATTCTACCCAGAGTACTATACGGAGCCGTGGTTTGGTGGCATAGGGCTCGTATAAAAGAATATGAAAAAGAACTAACCAAGGTGCAGAGACTAGCGTGTCTGATGGTGACGGGGGCTATGAGAACGACCCCGACTCAGGCCATGGAAATACTGCTAGGCATGAAGACAATGCGAATTGAAGTGGAGAAGAGGGCCATGGAACAGTGGTACAGGATGAAAGCATGCAAAGAATGGAGAGGAAGCTGTGTGGATAAAAGGCACGCGCTGATACAGGAGGAGGCGCTATCGAAGCTACAAATGCTGATAGCCAATAACGACCTCATAAAGAGGCAGGAGATATTCGATAAAAAGTATAAAATACATATAGGAGAAAGAGACAACTGGAAGGTAGACGTTGAACACCCAATGACGATCTGCTTCACAGATGGATCAAGAAGGAAATCAACCAAGCTAGCGGGAGCGGGCATAGTCATACCCAAACTGCATGAGAAAGTATCTATCCCACTAGGGAGGTACGCCAGCGTTTTCCAGGCAGAGGTGTGCGCAATAATGAGGTGCGCACAGATTATAAAGGAGACAACGCAGCAGACTGGAAGGGTAGTGATCTATACGGACAGTCAGGCAGCACTGAAGGCACTAGGAAAGGCAACGGTAACATCCGCCTTGGTAAGAGAATGCAAGAAGGAGCTTAATAAGATAGGAGCATACCCAGGTGTGACAGTGGCATGGGTGCCGGGACATCAGGGGATAGCGGGTAACGAGAGCGCGGATGAACTGGCGAGAGAGGGATCGGGCAGGGAATTTATAGGCCCGGAGCCGGTCCTTCCCTTCTCGGCTCAAGTCACAAAGGGGGTCATAGAAAGGCTAAAAGGACAAGAAGGGGAGAGAGAATGGAGGGAAGCAACTGGATGTAGACAGGCAAAGATGATGATAGGAGGTTATGGATCACAGGAGAACCAGGTATCTGCTAAAACTGGGTAAGAATAATCTGAGGTTGCTGACAGGTATCGTAACTGGTCACAATACACTGTGGGGAGGAAGAAACTAGTAAGCATGTATTAGTGTCGGGTACTTCGGTATATGTACAATTACTGCATGTGGGTACTCATAATAAATGAGAGTCAGTCTTGATCTGAAACTGGTGTTTGATTGTAGCTTTCTCGTAGGTACCTAAACATGGCGCAGCCGAATTAAAGTGAAATTAATTATCTATGAGTTCAGGATTAGTCGTATTAGTGCAGTGATTTTGTAGACTTTCGCATTACAAAATTAACACAATACCATCGAGGGATTTAGGTGCCACAATGGAAGCCGTGTTGCCGCCGCCGCCACCATTTAATTTTACCAATAATTTAGAGAATGTTACGTCGGGGAATCTATCCAACGAATGGGACAAGTGGAAGAGTGCGTTTATGGTTTATTATGAAGCGTGCGAGTTAGCAAAGAAGGCGGCTAAAGTGCAAATTAATATATTGTTGCATGTGATCGGTGAGCAATGTCGCGAGGTTTATGCTCAATTTGATGGCCCGTTGGCGAGTGTTACGGAGTTGCTGAATAAATTCGAATCGTTTTTTTTCGCCTAGAAAAAATATTACCATAGAACGACACAAGTTCTTTACTCGTAGTCAAAAACACGGTGAGTCTATCGAGCAATACGCATTCGAGCTGAGAAGATTAGCAAGCGCTTGCGAGTTTACACATTTAATGGACGACCTTATAAGAGATCGTCTGATATGTGGAATACAGGAAAACGCCCTTAGGGAGCGTTTGTTACGTGAGCCCGATTTAACGCTAAAAAAATCTCTGGAAATATGCAATATAGCACAAATATCTAAGTTGCATGCGGGGGCGATCAAGCACGAATCCAGTGAACATGAAGCTCATAATTATAATATTACGGCGAGTAATTATCAAGACCAGTTAATATTTGAAGATGAGGGCAGTCCGCACGGTCAAGTGAATTGGATATCGAATCGTGGAGGGTACCGCGCGCGAGGCGCAGCGCGGGGCAGAGGCCGCGGCTGGGCGCCGGCAGCCCCGCGCCCCGCGCCTGCGCGCCGCAGTGCTGCTCCTGCGCAAACAGCTGGTTCTTCGCGTAATATGAGGCAATATCAACAAACAGTGCCGTATCGTGGTAATAAATCGGGAGTGCAGTGTCCGAAGTGCGGGTTCACTCACGGTGTTGATATGCGGTGTCCTGCGTTAGGAAAAATGTGTTTAAATTGTAACAACTTTAATCATTTCTCGCGAATGTGTAATGTTTATGATGTGCAAGCTGAGGGGCCCACCGATCAGGTAATATTTTGCTTTCATGATTCGCGTAGTGACTGGTCTATTGAATTAGCTTTTGGATCAAATCTCATTAAATTCAAACTGGACACCGGAGCGGACGTGAATGTTTTACCCCTAAAATATTTATGTCAGGTGGGCGTAGACCAGCAAGATTTGATAAAATCATGTATTAAATTGAAAGGTTATTCGGGTAGCGATATCAGCGTTCTCGGTAAATGTCATTTGAAGGTTGAGTATAAGCAAAACTTTTACATATTGGAATTCTTGGTGGCTGATGTATCTTCGCCGCCTGTATTGGGCCGCGATTCGTGCAGCGAGCTCAACGTAGTTAAGTTGGTTTTAGGTATTACCGATTCTCAAAGTCACGAATACGAAAGCATTTTTCATGACTACAGGGACGTATTTGAGGGGTTAGGGTGTATGCCCGGCGAATACAAAATAGAACTTGATAGCAGCATTAAGCCCGTGGTTCATGCTCCTAGGAAGATGCCTGTTGCTTTAAAGGATAGTATTAAGAAAAAACTAGATGATATGGTCGAGGAAGGTATAATCGCCAAAGTGGAACCCACCATCACCACCACTAATGATTATGTTACTCGCTCCGGCAGGGTGGTGACCGCGCCTGATCGGTGGGGTTCGTGGGGCTGGTAAACCGTAAGGACTGGTAATGTACTATTTTAATGCAAACTAATTTATAAAAGTCAACATTACAAATTACCTACTATTGTTCCAAACCCGTTAAGTACCTATTAAGTCATTTACATGTTGCATGAATTTATTATTATGATGTTTTTCATTTATTTATTGTTACTGTTAAACCAAACCATATATTTTTTATATACAGATTTACTATTATTTGAATTAAGAAATTAAAATGTATTCTACACTGAATTATTGCCGATATTGTTTTTCTTAATGATTATACACTGTATCTTATGAATTATTATCTACGGACGAATTCCGAATTTAAATGATGTCAAGTACATTATTTGTTTTAAGAGATGTTTTTTTTTATTTTGAAGAATTTTTTAAGTAATTTTAATTATAAGTAACCAACAATATAATAAGAATATATTGTACTCTTTGGTAACCAAATTATTAATTAGGCATGTAATTTTCTAGTTTTTTTTTTCTTTAAGATAATAAGAAATACAAAAACAATATTTATTTATTTTTTTTAAAAAAAGGAGGATGTCGGGTACTTCGGTATATGTACAATTACTGCATGTGGGTACTCATAATAAATGAGAGTCAGTCTTGATCTGAAACTGGTGTTTGATTGTAGCTTTCTCGTAGGTACCTAAACAATTAGCAGAATGCATCATGTACGCGGCACCGCGGTATGATACATTCGGTAAAGATGTGTTAAAGGAGAGGGAATTGAGGGATGTCAGCCTTAAAGATGTCCTTCTGTTCTGCAGGAAAACGAGAAGAATGGAAGAGGTTGTAGTGGGAACGCCGCCGGGACAGTAACCTGAGGCTCCAAACCAAGGGAATGGGGCTGAATGAACGCAAAAACCGATCGACAGCCCGCCTGTTTCCGGCCAGGCGTCCCTTCACAACATCAATATCAACATGGGTACTAGACGACGATAAACACACTTATATAGATAAATAAATACTTAAATACATAGAAAACATCCATGACTCAGGAACAAATATTCGTGCTCATCACACAAATAAATGCCCTTACCGGGATTCGAACCCAGGACCTCGCTTGTAGGCAGGGTCACTACCAACTAGGCTAAAGCGGTCGTCAGTATTTCTGTGGACTACAGAAGAAACAACAATTTTATTCTATTTTTAAAATTAATCTGTCTCTTTTATCCTCGTTCACATTTCGTGTTTAAGTGAAAGAGATAGACAAAATAGTAGTCTTATCTATTATATTTCTCGTGGTTCGTTTTGTTATCGTGTAAAAGGGAACCAGATGTCGTTATCACTTGTTGCTGCTACCTGCTATCCTTTTTATGCATTAATAATAAGTTGACAATACAGTTTCATACCATCCTTTATCGAGTACAGACGGGTTTATACTGTGTTCCTATGATATTTCATGTGTATTATGACGTAACATCTATAAAGAATCCGTTTATATTATTGGTTGTTTTATTTTGTGCCTATTGATTCTATTGAACCCGAAAAACGTGGTTTTTTATCCCATTTATAAAATATTAGTTACTTACTAAGTTCCCGGGATTTTCGTCACGCAAAAATATAGTCGTAAGGAAGTCTCCACTTTTTGTCTCTGTGCTACTAAGTTTAGGTATTTATACTCTGCCTATTCCGATCACTGCATATAAACTAATTACAGACATAGATATACCTCATGTTATTGTATATGCAAAGTTTCGTCACAATCCAACACGTAGTTTTAAAATGAGAGCGTAACTACGTTTGTATGGGAAGGTGAAATTCGGCCGGGCTTACGGCGGCCTCTTAATAAATTATAGTACTCGCCTGTTGTACAGTATTGTACGCCTTGATACTCTTTTCCTGCGGTTTCTCTTTCGTCTCCTTGTCCGCGCTAGGTGACGCCCCGCGGCGTTTCTTGGGCGCGGGCGACGGGAGTGTGGCGTTGTCTTCCGTCTGTTCGTCTATATATCTGGAAATTAACCATATTTAATAGCTTCTGCCCGCGACTCCGTCCGCGTGGAACTCGTTTATATCACAGCTCCATACAAACTTTCACCCCCTTAGGGGACGATTTCGGGGATAAAAACTATCTTCCTTCCCCGGGACTCAAACTATATCTATACTATATTTCACATAAGTCAGTTAAGCGGTTAAACCTCTTGATGACAGACAGACAGACACACTTTCGCATTAGTATGGATTATATTGTAGTCATGTTCATAGTACATTCAGGTGTTATAAGCATAGATGGTAGGTACATGACAGCCTGTAAAGGGCTAATATTTGTTGATCTTAAAACTAGATACATATAATTAAATGTATTCAGGAAATTATATATACCATATTAAATTAATAAATTACTTAATTCACGTTACATGTTCACTATTGATTGTAATTACATGAGAATGTCAAATTGATAGATTTCATTAAAATTTATAACATTGTTGATCCATACTAATACTTAATTGCTCAAAGGTTAGCTGGAAGAGATCCCTTATAGGGATAAGTTCGCCTTTGTACTTTGATCTATTGTGTGACATGTATATTCCTTGACCTGTTATTGTGTAAAATAAAGTGCTTACATACATACATAATACTCAATTATCAATTATGGAACTAAATTAATGTCGGCAGAGATTATTAACAGGATTTCAATATGTTTACAATATTATCCCTAGAGTAACAATAGGTATGTCAATAAGATTAATTTATGCTGAATAGAGTGAGTCAAACCAGGCAGTTAATGAGAAACTTAGAAAATAGAAGAGGGAAGATGATAAGGCACCTCATACGACATGACAAGTTCATACTCAATATAATAGGCATGATGCCTCATCTTCAAATTGATACCGTAGTGATGCTAAATGGATAGTATACCATCAAATTATCGTAATAAAGTGTAAATTATACGAAATAATTAAAATCGTAAAAAGATCTTGAAAGTTTAGAATTTTGTTTTATTGTTCTAGAGTAAATTTAAAGTTACCAATAGAATCCCTACGCTCTTATAGAAACATAACACAAAGTATAATTAATTTTTTAAACAAAGTTTTAACCGACTTCAATTTAGTACTCCGCCAAGCCACGATAATATTTCCACATTTTTTTAACAATTTACCACATGAACCGATTTCTTATAGCAAATGCGTTGATTACTATAGAAAAAAACCCAATCGCTATATGTGGGCCGATAATATTTGAGGACTTCCATCGATTCCCCAAGATCATCACCAATGGCACTTCATTAGTTCTTATTTCAACGGAATCTTATCAGAACCTGTGACGTGCTTTTGCACTTTTAAGTAAATAATTGAGGAATTCGAAAAGTCATCTGTGGTCTTCATCATCAATTCCTCGCCACCAAATTTATGATTTTCGGATGGAAATACACGAGTTATAATAGAAAATACGAAAATTACTACACGCGTGCGTAATAAAATTGAGGACTTCCCTCAATTCCTCATGGATTCCATCATCTAACTGAATTAAAAAAAATGGGACCCACCTGGAAGCATATACATACAAACAAAAAAAAACCGAATCGGCTCACCAATGACGGAGTACTGAGGTAACAAAAATTGAAAAAAAAAAAAAAAAAAACAACCGAATTGAGAACCTCCTCCTTTTTTTTGAAGTCGGTTAAAAATTGTTTGACAACTACTTAGTAGTACTGAAGTATTTGTCTTCTTATTTAAGAGTGACGCTCTTTTCGGTGGAGTAAATACATAGAAAACATCCAAGACTAAGAAACAAATTTTCATGCTCGTCGCTTTTGAATTGGAACCCACGACCGTCAGCTTCGTAGGCAGCCTCACTAGGCTAAACCGGTCGTCGATGTATGTATGTATGTATGTAAGCACTTTATTGTACACAATAACAGGTTAAGGAATATACATGTCACACAATAGATCAAAGTACAAAGGCGAACTTATCCCTATAAGGGATCTCTTCCAGCTAACCTTTGAGCAATTGAGAGGAAGGTAGGTAGAACGAGATAGGCAAACTTATACCGTGTACAAAAACAGAGAAAATAAAGCAAATCCTAATTAGTATTAATTCTAGACAAATAAAAACATGCCAATACATATATAAATATACAATATAAAATATAATACACACTAACATATGTTACATATATATCGCAAATATACAATAAATAAATAAATACTATATTCAACCAATTCACAAGTCATTGGAAAGCCACAACTTCTTCAAATTCATCTTAAGTGACGCAACAGACTGCGACTGTCTCAGCGACAAAGGCAACTCATTCCACAATTTAACAGCGCGCGCAGTAAAAGATCTGGAGTATGTTCGCGTCTTTCTAGACGGTACAGCAAGAGTAAGGTTAGTACTCGACCGCAAGCGGTGGCCACTGCCGTCTGCCATATAACTAAACCGCTCAGAAAGGTAAGGAGGGGAAGTAGGGCTGAACAGTGTATTGAAAAGTAATGACAGGATATGCACATCCCTGCGCCGGCGAATCGGTAACCATCGAAGCTTAGAGCGGAATTCAGAGATATGATCATACTTGCGTAGACCAAATACATATCTGATACATACATTTTGTAGACGCTCCAGCTTATCAAGTAGCTCCTCGTTGAGGTCCAGAAACGCAATATCGCCATAGTCCAGAAGAGGAAGCAAAAGAGATTGAGTAAGGGTCAACTTGGTACGAAGAGGAAGGAAATTCTGGAGACGTCTTAGGGAGTGAAGGGATCTAAAGATCCTCTGACTCACCTCAGCTATATGGGGTGACCAAGAAAGCGTCTGGTCCATGGTGATACCCAAATTCCTGACAGTAGAGGAAAGAGGAATAGAAATTCCATCAAAAATAATGTCAGGCACCACCACCTTTGAGAGCTTATCTACATAGTAAGGACTACCAATAACAATCGCTTGCGATTTCTTCGCATTAATTTGTAAACCATACTTACACGCCCAGCAGCGTATAGATTCGCTTTCTATGTCATGCCATAGAAAGCGAATTTTTATTTATCAATTAAATAAATGTACGTCACAATCGCAAATATTGTTCCGACTCCAAAACAGTATTTCGGCAAGTGACCTCTTTAATGTATGGATTGTTAGTGCCATCGTTTATGGATTAACTAAACAACGGGTATCGAATCCAATGGTGAGATGATTTATTTATAGGAAATCAGTCAACAATCAAAAAATAACCTTGAATTTCGAGCCATCGCAGACTCCTATTTCCTCCGGTTTTATAGACTAGCTTTTGCCCGTGGCTCCGTCCGCGTGGAACTCGGTTATATCGTAGCTTCATACAAACTTTCACCCCCTTAGGGAATGATTTCCGGGATAAAGACTATCCTATGTCCTTCCCAAAACTATTTCTATACCGAATTTCATCTAAATCGGTTAAGTGGTTTAAGCGTGAAAAGGTAACAGACAGACACTTTCGCATTTATAATATTATTATAGTATGGATGGTACGTATCCCTTCGTGCGCGAGTCCGACTCGCACTTGGCCGGTTTTTAGATACTCTGTCTCTTTTATGCTGGGGCCACACTAACGAGAAATGCCATTAATTATCGCGATTATCGTAGTGTGGCCGTATGGTTAACGTCCATTATCGCGATAATTAATGGCATTACTCGTTAGTGTGGCCCGGGCATTGGGTTTAACTTGAGCCAACTAACCTCTTCCCAGGCTTGATCTTCCTCCCACTCCTGCTGACGACCTCCTCATCCTTCTTATCCTCCTCATCCTCTTTAGCATCCTTGGCCTCCTCTTTCTTCGGCCGGCCTCGCGGCGTCTTCGGCTCCTTAGCTTTAGGGGTCGCTGGGGGCTTCACTGCCGACTTTCTGGCTTTCTGCTTGGAATAATTAGGTTTTTAGAAAAGATAAATGTTGTCGTTCAATCCACGTGCTGCTTTCCTACCTATGTCATGATTTGATTAGATTCATCATATCAGCCGAAAGACGTACACTGCTGGACATAGGCCTCCCCCAAAGAGTGCCAAAGTGACCGGTCCTGCGCCACCCGCATCCAGTGGACTCCAGCAACCTTTACCAGGTCATCAGTCCACCTTGTGGGGGGCCTACCGCGCCTAAGAGTAGATTAGATTTCTCTATTTAACAAATATGAAAATACAATATAAAATACCCTAGGTCAATTTACACGACCCACTGGATGCGGATGGCGCAGGACCGGTCATTGTGGCACTCTTTGGGGGAGGCCTATGTCCAGCAATGGACGTCTTTCGGCTGATATGATGATGATGAATTTACACGACTTGATATTATGATCGTCATAAAAATAAAAACTTGAATTAGACAAACATAATGTCAAGAAGTTCATTTCAACTAAAATAAGACATCCCAAATTTTCGTCATTTTTTTACATAACGATCACACTACATTAAACTATAACCAATACTAAATACAAACATACAATGTCACACATATTTCATGGACAACGTCAAAACGAGGGCGCCATAAGGAGTGAGGTGCCTTTGGACTTGTTTCACAAAGCTACAGGTTACAGTTTTACGAGTCTAAGCTAAGTTGCCAGGTCAGAATCGTAAAATAGTAAGTAACTTAGCGAAACGGACCACTTGCGAATAGACTGGGAATAATTCAGTTTAGCAAAAAAAATATTTTATGCAAAATCAAAAGCTCAAGCTCATTTCAACTAACCAACAACTTACTTAAAACATACAATCCGTCCAAAGTGAATCATCATCACCATATCAGCCGAAAGACGTCCACTGCTGGACATAAGCCTCCCCCAAAGAGTGCCACGATGACCGGTCCTGCGCCACCCGCATCCAGCGGACTCCCGCGACCTTTACCAGGTCATCAGTCCACCTCGACCTACCCACGCCGCGCCTTCCGGTACGTGGTCGCCACTCGAGAACCTTTCCGCCCCAAGGGCCATAGAAAAAAGCGAATAGCAAAATAAAAAAAATAAAGCATCACCTTTCCTTCGTCTATGATCAGGGCGCCGGCATCGTCCGAATCATCCACGGGCCCGTCGGCGTTTGCCGTCTAAAAACAAAATTCTACTGAAAAAGCAAACAGAAACAGCACACATTCAAGTGCCACAAAAATCTACTTATCATTTTTGGTACAAGCTTTTATTGCCGACTGTACTTTTCTGTATACCGTCATCAACTACTCATTGAGACGATTCTAAAAAGCCCAAACTCAATGGGGTTACGTCGGTTAAGTACTGAATTCCCATGGCCACCTGTCTCCATCATCAGATCAGCTTGATGGTACCATAATATTGAATTGCCATCCAAACTATACTTATACCCAAAATTTCAGCTCAATCGGTCATCGGGTAGTGGGTCGAATTTAACTCGCAAGATTTGTCCCATACTAACAGGGCAAGTTAAATAAAAGCTTGTAACAAAGTTTTATCCGACTTCGCCTTATGGTGGGTACACACCAAGCCAACGAACGGCTATGTATCTCACTCTAACAAATAGCTGTCACATAAATGCTTCGCGTTCGTTGGTCGTTCGTTTGCTCAGTGTGTACCCACCATTATTTGAAGAGTTCCTTCGATTTAGGCACTGGTCCCACTGCCGGCGAGTATTCTCATAGTAATTCTTTACTCGCTTGAGCGAGTAGCACGTAGTAACACACGCTTACTAGCCGCCATTGGGACTAGTGCCTTAGGCGGGATCCCATCTTCAGATCCTGATACCAGAGACAAAGACCTAGGAAGCTCGGAAGGACACACTTTCAAACAAACAACATACATACATACATACATACATTCACGCCTTTATTCCCAAAAGGGGTAGGCAGAGCACATGAAACGTATGTTCCAGCGCCACTTTCAGCATAAAAAATGTGGGTATAAAAGATCGACTAAGAAATGTGATATTGCAGTGATAGGTTGCTAGCCCATCGCCCACAACACACTTCAACCCTGGTCCCTTAGTCGACTTTTACGACACCCACGGGAAGAAAGGGGGCAACAAACAAACAAATAATTTTAAAAATCAGTTGAGTTGTTTATCAAAGCGTTCTCCTTTTTTGAAGTTGGTTAAACATAAAATAATTATAAATGAATGCATAATTATTAATCCCAATTTTATTGATTTAAATTATTCTATTATTAATATTACATTACATAAATAAATATTGATAATGTAAATCAGAAATGAATGAGTTAGAAAATCATTATTGTATAAAATCATTATTATTATTGCCATCAACTTAATAAATGATAGGATTATGCATGTTAAAATGTCTCCGAATAAAAAGCTATTTTTAATAACATTAAAACTTTAAGACGTTCACAACCAAGAACCCGCCTGGTAGGCACTCGTAATGTTTGCTCAGATGCCGGCTCATCCCGCTAGGCGGGCAGTAGTATGAACCTACACGCCTAGCGAGTTCTGTCGGTTTCTGGTGTATTGTTCCGTCTATAGTCCGGTTGTGAATGTGTTAATGCACCACAACATAAGAGACACATGTTGCTAATATTAGTTTCCCTGAGAATGGCAAATATAATCTACTATGTACGACAAATTACATACTGCATGCACTGAATTCCATTATAGAAGGTATTTTTTTTAATAGTATAACTATTTTGACACACATGCAAGGAGTCTTAAATTACCGAATTTTCTATGCTTGAATACTATATATTTATTTATATGTAAGGACTCTCGACAAATCAGCGCTTGTCTATAGAGCGCTGACTTTGGCTATGAACTGATTTACTGTAAGGATTTCAGCGATTCACACTTTTATCTTACAAAGTATGATTTTAGTAAAAATCCTGATATCCAACAAAGAAAGGCGTATGTAAACTACTGTTTTCATATTACATAGATTTTTGCGAAATTACAGTAGTTAATCAAAAATGTGGGAGGCTGTTGGCTCCTAAATATTTAATCGAACCAGTCTAATTAGTAAGTACACCAGTATTCACACAATAGCCATACATACCATTACAGCATTATTACAATAGTTATACTGACCCTCCCTACCTGAAACACTGGGTATCCTAGGTCAGGCCCTACAAGGGTCAAGGTCTAAGTCTGCCAGTCCTGAAATGGCCGGAAGTGTTTGGCAGACGGCGTCAATGTTGCCAACTTTGGCAACGTCTGCCAAGTTCCAAATTTCTCGACCTGCTGCCATGCATTTTATCATGAGGTCATGTGGCGTAGGTGTATTGGGAGTGCGTCTATACGGGGACGAGTGGTTTTGTGTATGTACTTTGTAATACAAAAATCAACTAATAAATGGCTATTGTGTGAATTTTGAAAACTTTTAGGTAGTTAATTGGGTCGATCAACTATTTCTAGTTATTGTTCTGCCCCACTTGCCAGGAGACAAAACTACCGAGTTTTTTAGACAAAATGTTATATTTTATTAAAACTCCTAATGTAACCAAAAGAAGTTCCATACAAAAATGAGAAGAAAAGCTCACATTTGGTGATTAAAAAACCAAAACTCGCAGTTTTAAAAAGTGACTCACGAGACATTACCATGACAACTAGTGACAGAAAATAGTTGATCCACCCAAATTGCCATGTGGTTGACTAGATTAAAATATAATGTCATAAAATTGGCAACTAAGGGGATGCCTTGATTCGAGTCGAACACGCCCTTTAGACTAATAATCGCTAATGCCTTCCGCGTACGAGAAAAAGAGATAACACTCTTCGGGAATGGTTTTTTTTGGTCAAATTTCGATAAATACCTGACTTAGTGAAGTTTTATCAAAATTTCATTAAGTGAGATTGTAGATGAGATAAAATACTATACGTATTAACTTTATTATGTCGTAAAATAATGTAAAGTTCGAGTAGGCTGATTAAAAAAAGGAAAATACAGACCCAACTTTGGTTTTTTTTTCTATCGAGAAAATTTTATGCAATCGTGTATCGATAAAATCAGATAAACAATTATATGAGCATTTTCAATAATTCGTGCACCCAATTAGCGTGAGTTGTTAAACAAAAATTAACTCGGTGTCAATTTTGTAACGAAAATTAAGCATACAAATCATGAGAAAATGAACTTTTTTCACATTAAATTAACTTGTATAGGCATATCATTCATAAATTAAACAGAAAAAGTTAGTTTTTATACAAACCGAATGCTTAATTGCCGTTACAAAACTGACACCGAGTTAATTTTTATTTAACAATCACGGTGCACGAATGATTGAAAATGCCCATATAGTCAAGAATCGTATATCTGAAAATCAGACCTTATTGTTTTTTAATCTAGTCAGAACGGCGTTTCAAAGCACGCGATAATTTCCAATGCACCGCCTTAAACAATGTAGTCCGAAAAAAAGAGGAAGACCTAGAATAAACTACACAGAGAAATTAAAAAAAAGATTTGATTGTGGTCGTATCGAGATGTCAAAGAGGTTGCCTGGGATCGGAGTAGATGGAGGGCCTACCTTGAGCTACACCGACAAGAGCTTAGCTCTTAAATAAGCAGAAGTCCGCAAAAGATTAATGGAAAGTTGATGATGCTGTTTAAACTTAAATGTTTACATACCTCTTCCACAGTTTCGTCGGCTGTGGTGTCAGCGACGGCTGAATCGTCAATAGTGTCGTCGTTGGCAGTGTCGTTCATGCTGTCGTCAGCTGGCGCCGGCTCCACGTCCTGTCAAACATTCTTTCTATTAACACATTCGCTACCGGACTAAAAATGGAGCAATTCACCAGACACTGACGGAATTCGCTAGGCGTGCAAGTTCCGCCTAGGGCTCAGCCGGCATCCGAGCAAACCATTAATTTATAATAGCGTTTTTTTTGGTTATATCCGTTTCAAATATTATTCTACGATGCTTCATTCAAGAATCCGACAAACATTTTGTATAATTTATCTTGAATTATGGAGCAAATGTAAATGAACCAAAATAAAGAGAAAAATATTTATTAATATTATTTTCGACTTTTCAGAAGCTAGTCAATTTATCATTTATCTGATGATTGAAATTTTGTCGGAATCTGTCCCTGGTTAAATATTTAATTGATTATATATCCCTTACACTGAAAAAATAAGCTATTTCTATTATTGTCATTTTTTCCGTACTAATTGTCAGTTCCTTGACTGGACATGACTGATTGTTTTTAAAACATGTCTTACCGCCAAAGCCCCGATGACTTGCTCCAGAGGAACATTGTTGGCGAAGTCATGCTCGATCTGCTTGACGCCATCATTGAAATCCTTGCGCTTCACAGACTTGTTCAAGAACTTGTCTTTGTTCTCAGCGTAGTCGAATATCATGTTTGGAGGCAGGTTGGCGCTGGAATGAGAAAGAATTAATAAACTTGGTGTGTTTTAACCAGGCGGTCGTGGCTCCTTGAGGGGTCGCGAAGCCTCTTGCAGTAATTTTGAAGTGATGTAAAGATTCAATAGGGTTCTTTGGCCGGTTATAGACCACAATCTTCTGTGCTGGTTTGCGACCACTTGGTAAGTCAAAAGTAAGTAAAGTTTAAAATATAGGGTAAGTTAAGAACGGTTGTGCCAATAAAAAGGTTGAAAAACACTGGATTAAATTAATAAGTTCTAATTACAACAGTAGTTTGATAGTAGTCTTGTGAACATAGCATGTTGCTAATAATTTGAGCTAATAAAGACTCTTCCGAAGCCCCCCAGGACAATATCTTATGACCGTGTCAAAACAGGGACCCGCCCACCCCTGCCCACCCCTTCCCAGAAAAAAGCCTTTGAACGGGTTAGCCCAAACCAATCACTTGCTGTCCTTGAACTCATTCATTTAACTTAGCCGTATGAAGGGGTTTCCCTGCACTACCGCTACTGATAGAAAAACCCTTTCGAAAGGCTTTTTAAGCGCTTTTTAAAGGGTTGAAGCGCTTCCTCGTATTGAATACTCATTCATTGTGCTTTAGAAGCCGAATGAATGAGGAGCATCGGCTTTGGTAAACAAACCCTTTGAAGGGGTATACCGTATTGGAGCGCTTTAATAGCCAAATGAATGGGTTTTGAGGAGCATCGGCTTTGGTAAGAAAAGCATAGCGAAAAACCCTTTCAAAAACCCTCGAAGGGGATACCGGGCGGGTCCCTGTGTCAAAATGCTATTATATTTTTCACTCACGTCTCTCCCGTGCCATAGAAGTATACAAAATACTTCTTGCCATTCGGTTTTTGTACCTGCAAGAGAAACGAAAATGTATTCATTGGAAAAACCTAATAAATATGTAGTAACTTTAGGGATCGGTTCCATAAACTTCTTATATTATCAGACTACATTTTTGTACAGAATAACGCCCCGGCCACGACATTGCGCGAATTGCGGCGAGGCAAGCGTTTTCTCTGTTCATTGCGCGGTCGAGACGCGCCGCGCACTGTGGTTAGTTAAGATCACACGCAATGAATTAGATAATCCGCCGCCGCCGGCGATCGTTGTCGTGGCCAGGCTAAGGAGTACTGAAATACCTACATAACGTGTACTATACTCACTGAAAAATGCGATACATCTATATGTAGGAAAGTGATACTGAAAAGGTAGTTGACAAAAGTACAAATAAATTATTCTTAAAACTGACGAAAATGCTTGGAATTGGAAAGCATCATGCTTCAACCTTGTTCGCAAATCCATACTAAATGCTGACGCACATATGGGTCAGCGGGAGAGGAGCGGTGGATCATACAGATACACCTACAAGATGTCTTCTTGCAACCAGAGTTAGGCATGTGATGTTTGGTGAAATCTAAAGTAGCGCCGAAAACCACCAAACCGTTGCCGCCACACTAACGAGAAATGCCATTAATTATTGCGATAGTGGACGTTAACCGATAAGGTTCGAGGAACTCGCCGCCAAGAGGCGTTGCCTCAAACGGCTCCCCCGAATTCATCGGCCTGCTCTAAGACTCCCCTCTGGCTCCACTCATTTGGCATATGATTTAATGTGGTTGAGATTGGCTGACTTTTTATAAAACTGTTATTGGAATCTTCTAACTTGGACAGTGTACTTTGATGCAGAATGCATACAAAACCATGTGATAATATGCAGCATATTTCCATTCCGAAGCTCCATTTTATTTACAGCTGTTTTTTTTTACTGATATATAGTTTCAGAGACAATCAGGGGGCTGGGTATGTAGGGACATCCAAACTTACATTCTCAATGCTACCTACTCACCAACAAACTTTACCAACATACATAGGTACATACATACATAGATTCACACCTTCATTCCCAATAGAGCTAGTTTTAGCATAAATGTGGTTATAAAATATAGACTATGTTATATTGCAGTGATAGGTTGCTAGCCCATCGCCCACTTTAACCCTGTTCCTCTAGTATGACTCTTAGACACGCACTAGAAGGAAGGGGGCAGTGCTATTATTACCTCTTATTTACCTCTCTTATTAGTGTAATTTTTTATTAGTAAATTCATGATCATATCAGTACATAACGGCTAAAACTAACTGTCTTGTAGCTTCACATGCATTTTCATCATCGTCATCAATCAGCCAGGGAATGGAAATCCACCTGCTTTTTAGATCACCATCATCATCATATCAGCCAAAAGACGTCCACTACTGGACATTGGACTCCCCCAAAGAGTGCCAATGTGACTGGCCTGTGTCACATTGCAACCTTTACCAGGTCATCAGGGGGGCCTACCACGTATGTGGTTGCCACTCGAGAACCTTTCCGCCCTAACAGCCATAGGTTCTACGTGCCCACTGCCACTTATGTTTAGCGATTTTGAGGGTTATATCGGTTACCTTGGTTCTGCTGCGGATAGCCTGATTTCTGATGCAATCACGAGGAGAAACTCCCATCATAGCCCTCTCCAGAGCCCTTTCATAGCTTTTTAGATAGATGATAATAACTAATTACAGTAGTTATACAGACCCAAGGACCCGTCAGTGCACCCAATTATTTCTCCCTCAAAACAAGTTTACTATAATATAATAAATCAGAATATGTAATATGCTAAATTTGGAACTAATTACATATTCAACAAGGAAATTTTCACAAGAAATGATTCTTCTTCCCTTAATTAGAAATAATACATGATCCTCTTTGTTAAATGTGTGAACAATGTAAGCATTGACATATAAATCTTAGGTATAATAAAAGATGATGCATTACAAAGAGTCCAAGCTACAATAAACGCCAAGTAACAGCATATAGCTCAACTAGATTGGATCAGAAATGCTTGGCTTCTATTGTCAAATTATGTAATTTAAATACCAATTTTCACACTTAAAAATGCCCCTAAAGGTAGGTAGACTGCCAGACATTGTAATTATTTAAATAATCATTCTGTATCCAAGCGTGCGGACCTACATTTACACGCATTCCCGCCTAAAACTTGGCTAGGACTCCATTTCAAATCTTTTGTTTTTCAAGTCTATAATTATAAGTGTAAATAAAATTTAAAGACTTACTCGAGCCGGCCACGCTGGATATCCTTTCACTTTGGCGAATATAAAGTCGCCAGACTTGTATTCTCTCACTTTCTTGCCCATGTTCATAAAAACAACGCCGTCAATCGGTAAATATATTCGCCGATTATAATATTAGCTACGGCTGTAGGACGCTATCTGAAAACACGAAACGATCAATGTGGGACTATTACACTGCACCAGGAAGCGCGCATTCATAAAAACAAGACCAATTTCTTTGAGAATCAAAACAGACGCCAAGATAAGACTAGGAAATAACCTTAAAAAATCTCTCCGCGGCAAAGGAATGACGGAAAAGAAATAAACATGGCGTTCGCCGATATCAGAGTTGCCAGCAGCAAAAATGCTTAGATTTGACCAACATAAAAAAAACGACCACTTTTTTTGGTAAATGGTAAATATCGATTGACAACACTATGCCAAGAGTTCTACAGTCTATGCTAGTTTTTTTTAACAAGGCAACCCAGTTAAATATGAACGGTCGTGTCAGACGGATGTAACTGGGCGAGCTTTTTCGCGTAAACTAATTGATTTCTTCTAATTAAATTACAGTGAATCGTTGTGTTAGCGATGCAAGTGTGATGTGAGCCATGATAAATTATATTGTGCAAAGATTAGCTATAGTGACTTCAAAATAGGGGGTGTAACAGTGGAACAAAAATGGCTTCGGGTGATACGGATCACATAGAAGTGATGGAATCCGGGATAAAAAAGTCTGAAATCGTAGCACAGCCGTCTGGGTCTGAAGATGATGGTACATAATTTCTAAATCTAATAATAGTATGGTTTCCTGTTCGATCGCGTGGAGTGCAGTGCTGTTTAGTGTGTCTAGTGAAGAATTCCTGTGTCCTTATTTCGTGTTGTATTTTCATTTTCAGATCGGGACAGGGTTTCGTTGGCTGAAAAAATGGTGCCCTATGACGTGAGTAACGTATATATTTGTAGTTTTACGTTTATTTTCATTCATACGCGAGGGAGAGAGATGTCGAGAGAAAGTGAGGCGGTGTATGCTAGTAATTTACATAATTGGGTCGAATTTCATAAATAATCGCCAGTTGCATGTTAAGATATAATAATTACGCCAATCTGTTATTACAATGCACTTCTAATAACAAGGCACTACGAAAACAACAAAACTTGTTGGCTGTTTATTTGCTTATCAATTAATTATTATTCTACATTGTTAATAATCTGAAAGTATGTCATTAAACTACTCTTTTAGGAGGAAGGTATTATTTCATAATAATCAGTTATATCAAATTTATAGCAACAACTCTTTCATGAATCAAGTCAGAGATTTTGAGTAAATTGATGACTCAGAATAGAAAAACCCAACATTGCTAAATATTTGAGGAGTTCATAAAATCCTCCTGAGTTTCATTATCCAATCTTGGCGAAAAATACAAAAGGAATTTCAAAATACATAAAAAAAAAGATATGAGGCTGTTTACATATCAAAAATCATGTGATCTAATGTGTGAGCATCTCAAGACCCTTAGTACTATGTAATTATTAGCATTGTTTCATGGTAATGACTCACGAAAGTTTAAATTCAATGTACGAGTTATATTATATTATAAGTATATTATATATTATATTACATGTTGGTGTTATAAATATCTATGATTCCACTTAGGTTTTTATTGTAATCATTATTATTTCATTATTTAAATTGTAGATTAATTTTAAGCCTGAATGGTTGACAATGTTGAAATGTATGTAAATGATTATGCTGATATAAAAATTGCAGTTTCAAGGAAAACATTTAATAAAATTGTTATCCATACCCAGAATTTGGTAACAGTACTCTATTACTTAGGTTCTAGTCTCTTTACATCTGTCTGTCCATCTTTTAAAAACCATGACCCCGAAATTCCAAAAATAAAATTACATTAAATAGAGAATTATGTCATTTATGTCTAAGGCTCCTAAAATAAGTACCTAAATTAGACACTTGACATTTTCACATATAATGATTTCTAAAGCTTTTACCAGAATTAGCCATATTATATTTGGTCCCCTCAAATTGCAAAGCACATTAAAATCGGTTACCAGAAGTATAGGATTGTTTGACAAAAACTCATTGAAAAACATCGCAATAACAAACAGAATGTTCAGCGAGAACAGATAATGATTCAAACAAATGTGTAACCAATGCTCTGATAACGGTATTTTTATTTAGTGACTGTTTGCATACATACATGCAAGCAGACTGATTTTTATGTTTAGATATAATACTCGTAACTTTATTAGGGGGCGTCCATTATTTACGTGAGGTGTTTTTAGAAAACCTTCACATCTATCATCAGACGGCCGCGACATACTCTCGATTTTTCTCGCACTATACCTCTTGTTCTAAGTGTTCTAATAAGAGACTCGGATAGTGCGAGAAAAATCGAGAGAGCTCGCGCGCCGTCGCGTGATAGCCGTGCAGCTGTGATTTCGTGAGTTTGGGCTCATCCCCTGCCCCAATATCACAATGAGATTTTTCTAAATGTGTGTCTAGTGTAAATGTGGTGGACGCTGGGCGCGGCTTCGGCTGGCAATGGCACGTAAGCGTAAACTAACGACGGGCTCCTCTGCAACTTTTCACCCTTCGCAAAATCTCGTTAAACATTATTGTATATGATTTGGCCATATTTTTGTAAGAAACATGATTTGCGGAAAAAACCGTGATATTTGCCGCCTACCTACCCTCTAACCTCCTAACTCCACAAAGTAAGATTAGATGAGATTCGGCTCGACCGCCTCCCCCTTGAACGTCTCACGTAATTAATGGACGCTCCCTTGTAGGCTGCCCAAAACGCCATGCAAGGTTTGTCATCTCAAAAAGTTAAGAAAACAAGGAGGACATTCAATGTTTTTTTAACGAAATTCAGAAAACTATGTGCATATTTATTATTACTAGATTCTGGAGTGTCCCACTGTTGGGCAAAGGCCTCCCTCTGTTTCTTCCAAGTATCCCTGTTCTGGATGGTCTCACATCAGTTTTCAGCCATCTCTGAGGTGTACCGCGACTCCCCGTGTTCGATTATTTGGTTTGGTTATCGGAAATAGTCATTTTAATAGTCGTCAACATTTCGTCAAGAGTGTTGTTAAGAAAGCCAGAGACAATTAGCCAAAATATGGCCTATATCTAGAAGGTCTGTTTTAATATTGTTGAAAGATTGTTTGAAATCAAATGATTATTGTTTTTCGCGGGTATATTTATTTAACTTAATTTCTGACGTTTCGAGACGCGTCGCACCGGTAATGGTCGCAGATCGCAGATGGCTCTCGTCCCAGCAAGTTGTAAACGGATATGGGTGCATAATATTTCACTACCCTCCAGAAGTCGATAAAAATACAGAACGTATACCCGAAACTGTCTTACCCGATATTGTCTAGGGCACGACACACAACACAACACTCAGTAACCGCGCACAGATCCGAAGATATCTCCTGAGATTTCAGTTTTTGAATCACTGGTGACAATGACCAAGGCTCGTAATGCTCCCCAAGTCCAAGGGTGGTATAAAAGCGCAAGAGTTGAAAGTGTTACATCAAGTGATTGGTTCCAGAGATAACTCCCTTATAGTTAAAGCAATGACACGTAGGTTCAGTGGCCGAGAGGTTACCGGATGGTTCACGGTATTTCATTTGAAGCGCTCATAGCCCGGCGGCGCCTGCGAGTCGGGAACGATTACGCAGGTTAAGCAAAGATGGCAGCGGTCAGCCTTTGGATGGGTGACCGCCTGATGTTTGAGTGGTTAATATAAATGAGCGCTTCCGTGCTTTGGAAGGCATGCTAAGCAGTTGATCCCGGCTGCTGTCTATGACAGTAGTCGTAAAGCCGAGTTAGAGGCCTTCGGGCGGCTTGAGAACTTCTAACAGTCGAGTTGCCCACTCACTTGACAAAGGGGGGGACAACTGTTACTCGCGTCCGCAGGAGCTACCTACCACAACCCTGCACGTGTCTCCTGGGTGGTACTAAAGAGTGACAAACTTTAAAGGCCAAAATAATGTATGCCATACGATTAAAATAAAAACGGTATTTCAGCTCCCGAATCGTTGAGGAGTCCAAGTTGCCTCAGTTCGGGTTGCAAAGGGTGGTTCCACAACACTTCGGGAGCTCAAACACCGCGAGCCATCCGGTTGCCTCTACTACGCGACTTTGCTCTGAATATTACAATGCTAATAATTTTACTTGACATATTTACAGAAACTAATGCCAGCAAAAGGTATAGCTATGCTTACTGCTCTCTAAAAAAATCGTATGTGAGCTTAAATTGAATACGGCATCAAATGAAATACATATGACATTAAATAACAATAACAATTTTGAATAAACGCCCATCAATGTAAGTGTGTTTTAAATATAAATTTGACTAATTGAACGTTTCATAAGGAAAATTATGCTTAAAACTACATAAACGTATGTAAATCAAGGACTTTAGGTTTGGCAGGAAAATTGGTTCTACTGAAAGGTAGTAATTCAAGGCATGTATTTAAATCGATATCTGTATATTCCCTTTTTTCGAACAAAATATTCCAAAGTAAAACCAAAAATCTGACTTGCACACTAATTATGCACACTAAATAAATCAAATTCAGCTACTGTTTAATGGTATTTGCAGAACTATTTTACTGAAGTTATATCAAAATAGTATATCTAACAATTCCTTACTTTAACATCATTTTAGGAACATCGTTTATTCCTAATAAAACCCAATTGAATCAATCATGTTTATGTAATTAAGTACACAAAAAAATAATAAAATGCTAACTTAACATGCACTAACCACTGACACACTAAGTGGTAACTCAGTTTAGAAACAATACTTAAGAGGGTCAGACTACCAAAGGTCACGTCAAGAAGCGTCTATGGCAATTATTTTATCCTAACCTAAATCTAACCTAACCGCCAGCGTGTCGACGTCCCCCCGCTTCGCGGGGTGCCTATTTTCGCTCTAAGGGACAGAAGCTAACCATAACCTAACCTACACCTCGCCCTCGACCTGCCAAAATCGGCCCCCCTTTGCTACAGTTAGTAGTTCAGTAAAACAGAGAAACAAAAAGCAAATTCCGTAGTAACATTTTACAATGTAGAGTGCAAGTTAGTATTTTTGGTTAACAATTAGTATTTTGGTTTTATAAATCATATGTCCGATGTACAAACCACATTTTTGGTGTGAATTCGATAACAATGGTCATTTCGTTTTGAGTGCTTTTTTTGTTTTTTTTTGCACAGCATTCTTTTCTGGTATGCATTCAGTTAATTAGTGGAGTTACCTAGTGTGCTGAAAAATTATAGAGATGTACATTTAAAAATATGCCATAATTCTACGCACGAAATTTTCGAAAATATACGAACACTCAACATCTGAAAAAAGAGGAGAGGTTGTTTATCTGTGCTCATTATGTTACGGAACCCTTCAGAGTGCGTGACTCGACGAAGGGGATGCCTCGATGCGAGTAAACCACGCCCCCGTGAAAGAGACAATCTTATGTATTCCGAGCGCGATAAAACGGGATGCAACACTCGGGAATGGCTTTTTTTGACATTTAAATACCTAATAATGTATCGTTTGAGTAGGCTGATTAAAAAAAAGAAAAATACTGACCCAACTTTAGAGTTTTTTTCTACAGAGGAAATTTTAAGCAATCATGTATCGATCAAATCAGATAAACAATCATATATCTGAAAATCAGACCTTATTGTTTCTTAATCTAGTCAGAACGGCGTTTCAAAGCACGCGATAATTTCCAATGCACCGCCTTAAGCGTGAAGAGGTAACAGGCAGACAGAGACAGAGAGACTTTGGCATTTACAATATTCCTATGGATTTGTAGTTCTTTCAACACTACGAAGTTACAGAAAAATATCTATTTAACACACAACAGCCACTGTATTTACAAAACAATAGTCTGTGAGAGACTTCTTACAATGGTTTCAGATCACTATCTTTACACAATTCTAATATTTTACATTGAACTAATGATGGAGATCAACATAAATCCGTAAATTATGTCCTGAACAGAGGTATTCGGTTGTAGGTACATTATTATAATATAACATGCTACATGATGTTATATTATAATAATAATTTACCAGCTAGGAATGGAGCATTTTCCCGCTGTAAAAAGTAGCCTTTGTTCATCAGGGATAATGTCGGCTTCTAATGGTAATAAATAGTACATTACGTACCTAGGGCGGTGAATTCGTGAATGCCCCAGATCGCAGGTCTTTGTGGCCCGAACCGAAGGTGAGGGCCATAAATATGCGCTGTGGGGCTTTACAAATTACCGCCCGTGGTGAGTACACAATTTTACGTCATCGCCTGGCCACAATGCGACTTTTACCGTGCCGTAGATTTTTTTCAAATCGGTCTAGTAGTTTCGGAGCCTATTCAATACAAACAAACGAACAAATCTTTCCTCTTTATAATATTAGTGTAGATATATTACCTTCATGCTCATCACACAAATATTTGTCCTTACCTGGATTCCAACCCTCAGGTTCGTAGGCAGCGTCACTAGGCTATCCGGTCATCGGATGAATGAATTTACATGGGTCTGGCTGGAAAACTGAATACACTAGTGATATATGGCCTTGTTTTTAACCCCTGATGGGGTTATAAGGTATATGTCTGTGCCATCGTAGCTCCTAAACGAATGGACGAATTTTATTGCGGTTTTCTTCGTCCGTGAGTTACTGAAATCGGTTCAGCCGGTTTTGAGGTATAGAACTTTTAAATGAAAATTTCGGGAGTTTTTCAACTTTTCTAATGTTATTTCATTTACGTTAACGCGCCTGTATATGTATTTTTGCTGCTAGTAAAAAAAACACCATGCACGTATAAAATAAATTAGATGCGGAATTACAATCCATACTAATATTATAAATGGGAAAGTGTATGTGTGTGTATGTATGTTTGTTTGTTTGTCAACAAATACAAATTATTTATTCTGCAAATAGGCCACATGGGCACTTTTACATGTCAAACGGTAATTTACAATAAAAATAATAATCTTACAATAAAAGAATAATAATCTAACACAATAATAATAGTCCATCTTTCTCCGTTTCTTGAATTGACGTGATTTTTTAAGTGGATATAGTTAAAGGGACGCAGAGTGACATGGATTCGATAATTATTAATTATGTAGATTTTGTTGACAACTAAGTTTCTGGTTTTTTTTTAAATCATTGCTTCACAGATACAGTATTTATTATATCTGCATCTCGAACCATGATACAACAAGATTTGTTTTTTTATCTTAATATGCCTACCTATGAGTAAAAGCGTAGACAGACATGTATTTAGGCATATTGTACTCCTGATGGATTGGATAATTCCCTTAACCAGACAGTGTCTGCCTTAATTTTAATGTCATTGAACTTGTGACTCAGATGCCTTTGGGCATAGTTAGATAACAGAGGGTCCACGCGTCAAAAACGCTAGTGTAATATTGACAGCTTATGATGGTCTAGTAACTAGACTAGCAGTCGGCAATCAATCAATTATTTATTGCGAGAACATAGTTATATAAGATGACTAGTGTTCGGAGTTTCGGTGGCAAATTTCACAGAGGTAATTGGAGTCGCCTAACATTTTTTTGATTAAACGAATAACGATTAAATGATTAATTTTGCATACTACTCCTTATAAATTATCTTGCGAGCATTGCCTACGTATAAGTAGGTAATGCTATGCACGATAACACAGGACTACTAATAACACAAGTATGTAGGTAAACTTTGTTTAATAAAGTTATTTATTTTTACTTATTACATACGTACAAACATGTCACCTAAACAGTCGGGACAGTATAATGTTTGTACCTGCCGCCAATTATACAATTCGGTAAATGAATAGTTTATTTATTCAAATCTTAAAAAGTTAATCATAAAAACGACTCCATTATCCACTCTGTGAAATTTGCCACCGAAACTCCGAACACTAAAGATGACATAATAAATACAGTGTTGCTTATGTTCTACCAGAAAAGGCATGCAAATTAATAATTTCATAATTGAAAAATAGTACAACGCTTTTTTATGTCAGACTATTAAAATAATTATTGGATGCCATAATCAAGATTAAATTAAATTACTTGCATTCAGAAATATACTGATAATAATTAGGATTACAATATTTAATGTCAAGACGATTAAAATAATCAAAGCTAAATAGAAGGTAACAGTTTAAATATTTTTAGTCTTAGATATTTGTCTTGTAGGTAAGATAGTCTTTGACAGATTAAAAACATTTATCTTGTAGCCATTCAGTAAGCATTCCTTTAAACCTATTTGTGGGGCACTTCAATTTGGGTAAATTATTATGGATTTGGATAGCCATACAGTATGAATTGTTTTTATGAAGCTTGACCGTGTTGGTAAGAACAATTTCAAGCCAGATAAAGACCAAATAATATTTGCGGTATTTTAAATAAAATAGGTTATGAATGAGAGCATAAGTGTGAACAGTAAGAGCGTTTGTATTGTATGTAGTGGACCCTCTGTTATGTTATTTAGGCCAAGTAAGTGGTATTTTTTAATGTCATTGTGAGACTCGAATGTAGCTTACGATTCAATAAAATTCTCGTAAATGTTTTAAAGGGACCGTTTTACGGAGATGAGAACGTTGGGTTGGATTCACAGACTAATTCAAACCCACATCGATGTTTCATATAGTTGTCTCTGTCACTTCTTATGGTCAGCTGAGGTGAGTTAGAATGAGACGAATAGTACGGTATTTTGAGGCTATTAACGAATTGTCTCCATCTACTGCCCACCAGAGTGTCTGAAGTAGTAAACAATACTGCCGAGACATCAACGTTAAGTCGACACATAGTGTTGTAACTGTTTTAAAGTTCATTTTTCTTTCATAAGTGCTATAAAAGTACTTAATTAGTTACCGAACTAAAGGCTTTAGCAGGGCATTTTAAAAACAAACTTAGAAACTGGCTGCTTCAGAGAGTATTCTATAAGCTTAGTGAATATTTCGCATCTTAGCTGTAAGTTAGTCTATTTAAGTAATACAAATTGTTGTATGCCCGATATTGGGTAACTGTTGAAACCAATTCTGTCACGTCCACTTATATACACAGTTATACAATAAAAATATTCTATTCTATTCAATTCATCGACAGTTTATCGGCGTGAATTATTTATAGGGGAGGCGTTTAGTAAGTTTGAGAGACAGATGTGAGTGAGCTGGAGGTTTATTTTACTACTTCCGTATACCACATTAACTTTTGTATTGATTATTTTCATAATTCATTTATTATTAAAAAACGTATTTTACAGACTGATGTCTTAATACTAAAATATTAATTAGAAATTTAATAATATTATATTGATTTTTAAAGAACGGGGGCTCCCATACAACAAACGTGATTTTTTTGGCCTTTTTATAGATAATGGTACGGAACCCTTCGTGCGTGAGTCGACGGATTTTTATTTGCCGCAACTTATAGTTAGTATGAGGTTGCGAACGTTGCTGCAAATTAACCATTTCCCGCCCAAATTAAGTAGATGTTTATAGTAAGCCGTTAGCTATTTTAAGACCAGTTCTTGATTTAGCTGTGCATAAAGGCTTGGCCAAACACAGGGCGCGACGCAGCGCCGCGGTCACGCGGCGCGACCGCGGCGGCATTAAACACATGCTAACAGGTTACCGATACCGACGTCATACAGACTGCGTCCCGCCGGCATCGCGCCCCGCTTCTGTCGCGCCCCGCGCCGCGCTGCCCCTTGCGTCCACTCGGCGCGAGCGCAGCGCAGCGCGGCGCGGACGCGGCGGCACGCTGTGCCGCGCTGGGTCACATCAGTCGGACGTTAGGCAGCGCGCGGTGCCTAGTGCGAGCGTAGCAATATATAAATCTCGTAAGAGATCATAAAGTTATATATGACTCTGATCTATGGCTTCGGAAGGAATGAGCGACCCTCCGCACGCGCATGCTGTATCCGGGCGCGAGTCACGCCCGCATCGCGCCGCGTTCGCGCGCGCGATGAGGGCGTGTTGAGAGCGCGAGGCCGGCGCGATCCACGCGCGCCCTGTTTGAACAGTCATCGCGCTGGCATCACGCGGCGCGGACGTCGCTCTCGCCACGCCCTGTGTTTGGCCAAGCCTTTAGAGACTTTCCGTCCCATATAGCTTTTCGATAGATATCTATTTTCTAAGCACCGAAGAAGCATTATTATGCTCAATAAGGTTTGTGTTATGAGTATTATGGGTGCTATACTTAAATAAGAACCAATCCAAGACACAGAAACAAATATTCTGGCTCACCACACAAATACATACCCATTTTGTTGTGGTTCAAAGTTATAAAAATAAATCTTATTTCTAGACCAATTCATTCGAACAGCGCTACTTTTAGACATAATAATGCACCTAGAAATATCTATTGTGTCAGAGGTCACTGACCTTACAAAACTTAGGCGTGGGTTTCGTATAATGAGGTGGGTCGGGGTCAACGGAACGGCGTGACAATTTCATGTAATTATTATAACGATCAAGATTTATTTATAACAAACTAGCTTCTGCCCGCGACTCCGTCCGCGTGGAACTTGTTTATATCGTATGTCCACAAACGTTCACCCCCGATTTCATCTCTTTATGGGATGATTTCTGGGATCCAAACTATCTTCTGTCTTTGTACACATATCTGCTCTTCCTGGGATTCGAACCCAGGACCTTCAGCTTCGTAGGCAGCGTCACTACCCACTAGACTAACTGATCGTCCGGTGGAGTATGACAGGTGTCTTAAGGGCACGTTATCCGAAATCGAGCTATTTTACATTCAATAATAAACACTGAAATCTTGAGTTTAATGATGGGATATTGAGATATGTTATAGTTTAATAATCGCCCTTGTCTTTGTACACATATCTGCTCTTCCTGGGATTCGAACCCAGGACCTTCAGCTTCGTAGGCAGCGTCACTACCCACTAGACTAACTGATCGTCCGGTGGAGTATGACAGGTGTCTTAAGGGCACGTTATCCGAAATCGAGCTATTTTACATTTAATAATAAACACTGAAATCTTGAGTTTAATGATGGGATATTGAGATATGTTATAGTTTAATAATCGCCCTTGTTACTTTTACGGACCAAAATACGAAATTTTAAACTTCGCTCGATCATATCATGCCAAGAAAAAAGGGAATATTATGATCTTATTTCTAGTCATACATAAAGTGGGCGCAAAATTGACTCAAGTGAATAATGTCAAAAAATAGACAATGATGTAAAGAAGATCTTTTTACGGACACTTTCTTTAAAAATGGCTTTAAATTTTTCTATACACAATTTATCTGGGAAAGTGACCTGCGCGTCTCGTTTTAGTAGGCAGATGGCCGCGCGGCCTCAGGCTGGACGGACGTCTGTAGCGATTTTTTCATTTTGACAACCGTGATTTTCGAAAATGTAATACCAGCAACCAGATAATAATATGATTTTAGGGAAAAAATATGAGATGTGATGGGGTTGGATAAGCACTCAAACTAGATAATATGGTATTTTTACAAACGCACTAATATAAAAGTTCAAAAAGCATGCCATTACAACGCAATTTTCCATATTTTTCTTCTTCGAGCCCTTTCTTAGTGTAAAAAGTTTCAATTAGTTTCTTTAGTATGAGGAGTATTTTTTTATTACACAGGCCACATTGTCTTTTACGCCGTATAGGCGTATGTGTGCGTATTTGTGATAGATTTATTGTGACGTGATTGTGACATATTTTAGTACGTCTGACATTTGACTTATATGTCATGTTGTCTTACGCAATTATTGATTTTGCAAAGCTAATATTCTAAATAAATATTAGGAAGTACAAGGAGCACCGTTACGTGTACCTACGAGAAATGCAGATTTTGCCATTTATGATGCTGTAATTATCATCCAGCCATTATGTTTACGCCACCCAGTGATGTGCAGTGCTGCAGTGCCAACGACTTGGATCCTAATCGAGAAAGACATAGTCACAACAATTAGATCAACTCGTAATCCTCTACAGTTGGACGTTCCACTGGTCTCCCGCTAATACTTCTGCTGCTGCAAAAACTATCGATGCGACATAGTATAGCAGGCCCCGTCATGGTGCTATTGAACAAATTGTGAACAACGCGACCACTATTAGATACCAATCTTCAAAATACTAATCTAGCTTCAGCACACTTCAACCTCTGGATGTTTTTTAAACTGAAAGTGAAATGAAGACCCCAACAATCACTTAAAATAGTATGGCGCATACATCTGTTTAATATTTTGTTACCGAACTCATTAGCCAAAAAATAAAGCTATTTTATTCTCGAATTTAATTGTGTCATTATAAGGTGTAATTTACTTGAAGGCAGTTACGTAGGTACCTATATACTGTGTATACTTTTCGTATAAAAGTATAATATGATAAGGCAAGTAATTGTTTCATTTTATTTACTCTGAGGCTAAGGGATTCTCTTAATTCTAGAACATTATAACATATGCTGGTTATATACTGGTTATATACTGTGGATGGACTATTTTATGTATGTGTCGGAAGCACGGCGTGGTATCTTCGTATCTTCGTATAACTGTTTGAATTTACATAGCTTCAAGATTGCCACATGATTTTGATTTTGATGTTTTTTTTTTTTTTTTTTAATTTTGTTTGATTTCTTATGTTTTAAGTGGTTAATGACTCTCCTTTAGGTACAGTCACCAGCATAAATATATGACTATGGGCAACGCTGCTAAAATATCTGATCATCAATTGAAGGTATAGTTATATGACGATACAAAGGCGGTAAAAATATGTGATGATTTACAGCCGGCATATAAATCATTTTCCTGTAACAGCATAAATATCAGATCAGACCACGTAAAAATATCTGATACTCCACGAAATCAAAATGATGTGACATATGACGAGCGTAATCATCTATCCGCTGTAGAAGCATAAACATCGGATCACGTAACGACAGCATAAATATCTGATACGATTGGCAGTAAAAAATATCTCTAAATTCTGCAAAAATGAACTTTATCAGCTTTGACATACGGTCGTAATTTGAACAAAGCTATTTGACGATTCTTGAAAAGAGTATTAACCTGTCATTGGATATCGCCGTCTCACGATTTAAAACGTGAATTTGACAGAATTGCTAATAAGTCAAAATTGTCAGATGGGCCTAATATTGCGTTTCTGAGCCTTATATTCATAAGGAGCCGTTGAATTGATTGACAGCTAGTCCCTAATGTAATTTGACCCCTAGAATTGTAGCACATATGTGAGCATTCGGTGGTGCAACTTATACTAGTCCATCTATGAATGCAGCTACTAGTCTGAGAGCTTTGTGGATTCCTCCCCAGCAGTACGAATTACAAATTGGTTCGACTCGCCTCTTCACTCGTCTTTGATATCACTTGAAGCCTTCGTAAAATTAAACGAAACGATTTTATGACACTTCTTTAGATTCCGTAATAGATTAGAATTTTCTAATGAAGGTAGCATACTGTGATATGGGGTCAGTTTTATGCACATGCGTGGTGGTGGTGATGATGATGATGATGTGGTGTAGCAATTAATTTTGTAGGACCGTGGATATTCGGGTTGTAAAAGACAGCGCACACTTGTGCAAGATAAATTCTAAAGTCATTAACATTTTTATTTGTGGACTATGATTTATTGAAATCAGTTGCATTTTTCTTGGATTCTCTTGAAATTAAGTTATACGATAGGAAGATCCATATTGTCAGTAGAAGTTGGCAAAATCTTTGGGCAAAATCATAGGAAAATTTCATCAATGTTCTCCTGCTTATATTCATGCGATTTTGCACCTTAGTGGAACACGCATTGTACTATAACGTTGTCAATCTAACGTAGGTACCATTGCCTTTTTAATTGTATATCACCTACCGAAATCACCGAAATGTATCTAAGAAACATACTTGGAATAAAATACGAAATGTCAACAGGTCTGTCATTTTCCAGTAATATGTTTTGACCATTTCAGTTTCTCTAAGGAGGTTGGTGACTGGTTTTTATTCTTAATGTTACCAAAAAAATAATCAATCCTAGGTCAGTGACCTGTCTCATTAAAGTGAGATAGTGTGCGTGAAATGTAATGGTGTGCGTTACTGGGGAGAATTACGATAACGTTGCGCCGCCTAGCGGATATATTGTGTCGCGTATGTAGCTTTACTCGAATAGGAAAGCCTTAAATAACGATATGACCCTGAAGGTCCGAAATGATTCCTAGAATGATTCAAAACATTTGAGATGTATGACTCATTTCACAAGCACGGCAGTGATTGTTCCATGCTCACCTCAACCTTCGTCCAGTTCACTTGAGCCCTCAATCCATAACCGATACATGTAATCAGGGGTCAGAAATACTGGTTCGTCTGAGATGAGCTATGGATAACAGTTGTGTGATAGATAACAGTGATAAGGTCGGCGTAAAAATGTTTTCACGCCGCCTGTTGGTTTAGGGTTTTGTTAACTGTAGAAAGATAACATATACACCACAATCTACGAAGACGCGCATCATTCTGAAATCTATGTATTCTGTACCCGACTTCTTCAGATGAAGGCTTGTGTATTTCGAGCGTATGTATGTATGCGGACAAGAAAATTGTATTTCACTGTCTACAGTCCAAACGGCTTGATTGATCGAATTTAAACTTTCGGAGACATGTTGAAATCATCATTATCATATCAGCCGAAAGACGTCCACTGCTGGACATAGGCCTCCCCCAAAGAGTGTCAAAGTGACCGATCCTGCGCCACCCGCATCCAGCGGACTCTCGCAACCTTTACCAGCTCATCAGTCCTCCTTGTGGGGGGCCTACCCACGTTGCGCCTTCCGGTACGTGGTCGCCACTCGAGAACCTTTCCGCCCTACACTAATAATTACACGGTTCAACTCACGTATCAAATGTCACTACGGGCGACATGTTTACTTCGGGAGTTCTTCTTCAGGGTGAGTGTTTTCGTGGCGGTGTCGCTTGAATCACTGCCCGCGCCCGTTCCAAACGCCGTGCGGAGTGATATCCATTACTAATATTATATTATATTATTGTTTCATGTGCTCTGCCTACCCCTTTTGGGAATAAAAGCGTGAATGCATGTATGTATATTATATGCGAAAGTGTATCTGTCTGTATGTTACCTCTTCACGCTGAAACCGCTAAACTGATTTAGATGAAATTTGGTATAGATATAGTTTGAGTGTCGGGGAAAGACAGGATTATTTAGACTAAGGGATGAAAAGGGGGTGAAAGTGTGTATCGAGCTACGACATAAACGGGCAGGGCTAGTAGGGTTTCCGAGAGTCTCGGGCGAGAAGCTCTCGACGAACAACCCTTTGACTCGGCCGCAAAAACCGACACGCGACCGAGGCGTACCGAGGCGAGACTCGAGCGGACGAGACAAGGTGAGGGCATCATGTACACACTCGTTCTCGGTCTGTCTCGGTGTCTCGACGAGTTTATACAGCCGGCATGTGGAAGATTCGTCGTGCTTTATCACCTACAGATTCCACAATTCGTCTGCAATCGATGGGGCAAGTATTGCTGCGCTGTTATAGGACGATATTCAGCCACCAACGTAGATGCGGCAATCCATAGGCTCCTAAGCGCTGCAACAATCAGTCATAGATGCTGTGGCCAGTGATGATACTGATGATTTGCCACTAATGCACGTTATTTGTATGCACAATACGGTTTATGTTTTGTCATCATCCTCCTAGCGTTATTCCCGGTTGTGCCCTGAAGGATCCCGAGGTCCGATTTTACGAAAGCGACTGCCATCTGACCTTTCAACCCAGAGGGAAAACTAGACCTTACTGGGATTAGACCAGTTACCTCACGATGTTTTCCTTCACCGAAAAGCTAACGGTAAATATTCCGTACGTAAGTTCCGAAAACCTCATTGGTACGAGCCGGGTTTCGAACCCACGACTGACTTGACAGCCGCATGCCTGAACCACTACGCTACCGTAGCTACAATACGTTTAATACGGTTTATGTCTTGTATAATAAAAATAATGACACAAATGTTACCATGTCAATTGATCCATTGATCGTGTAAATATTGGACGGTGTTGGTATTGTTGGTCACATGTTCAAAAATTCATGGTTACTCCCCAAAATAGCCTAATATCGTTGTATCTTCAGTAATGCGAGTAACTTTGAAGGGCTATCACCTGTACAAGTTTGTTAAGAATGTTAAGATTTGTCCGTCGCTTTATGCTGTTATGCATTAACTATAGGGCTCAGTGCAACATAGTGAATGTAGTGTAGTGTAGTACTGTCGACGTTAAAGACATATTTCCACTGTTGTAACCAATGTAACCATATACTCAATACTCATTGAGCGCGAGCGTATTTCGAGTTCCGATGAAATGAGAACCCTTTTTAAATATCGGTTAAAAATCTGTCTTCAAATTTCGGAAATTGCTACGACGAGTGACATCAACTTCATTATCAGTTTTGTGATGATTCTCCGTTTTCGAGTGACAGTTGGTTGTGTAAGTGACCTGGTTTATCAAAACCAGTGAACGAAACAACCATGGAAATCATACAAATTTCTACCCAAACACAATCCTAAAACCCGGTATACGCATATTTGAACTAAACGGCTGCCTGGCATCGTTTTGACACCCTGCCTCGAATCCCGCATAATGGCACTGGCACACATTCTATGGGGCCTTAGCCAGTTAGTTTTAGTTTGGTACTTAGACTTCTATGGTCTTTTCCTCCACTTATCAGAAGCATGTTTTAACGTACAATCCACCAATAATTAACAAACATCACGTTTTCATTGCTTTCTACAGATTCTTGTGAAAATTTACTGACTGAAGTATTATTGTTAACACATTATAGCGTCATAATGTAAATAGATATTGCTGGCTTTACATATATGAGGTAAGCGAGATTGCTTGCTGAGATGAGTTAAATATTGTTAAATACGATAAAACTATCGGTGAAACGAGGGCTTTGCACCTTTTCCATGGCGCGAAATCCTAATATCCATATTCTGCGACCCCTGCCCTCCGCGGTCCTACCAAAGTCTCCATCACATTGACAAAATAATGAACTTCATCTGTTTTTAACCCCCGACGCAAAAAGAAGGGTGTTATATGTTTAACGTGTCTGTCTGTGTATCTGTCTGTGGTAGCGTAGCTCCCTAACGGATGGACCGATTTGAATGCGGTTTTTTTTGTGTCATAGATAATTTTATCCCGATTACTTAGCCATGTTTCATGAAAATCTGTTCAGCCGTTTTTGAGATATTGGAATTTGAAATGAAAATGTAGGGGGTTTTTCAGCTTTCATAAGTTGTAGTTATAATCATCATACCTATAATTCTTTGTCAACAGCCAGCGGTGGGCCCTCTGGGTGCCATCAGCAAGGTGCACAAGTCGGACCGGAAGATCGGACATCGTCGCGTCGGAGAGGGCGGCGAGATCACCTATAAGAAGATCCAGTCTTCGCAGATTATGGGCTCCATCCAACTTGGTGAGTACTATGGTTGACCGTTTAGATGTAACAAGAACTTGTTTAGCGTGTTTGTCCAGTTTTAGGCATACCTACGTCTCTGCAATCTTCCATGCAGCGTGGTTTAGTGTAGCTGGCCCTCTGACCTGCCCTGCGAGCCCTTTCTACCCTTGTCGGGGGTCTGCCGACTTCTCTTGAAGCGGGGAGTCCATTCTCGATTCCAGATCGGCTCCTATGACGCTGAAAGCCATCACGACAGACAAGACTTTCGGTTGAAAAAACACGCACAAAAGAGCTACGACTCCACAGAAAGACTCATGTGATATCCCTTGTTTTCGTCGGTAGTTAGAGCTAGCAGACCCCCTAGCACACTAAGTTTTATGTCGGACATAAAGCATTCGTCCCATTCTGGCAAATATGCGAGTGCAAGACGGACAAATGCTTTACGTCGGACATAAAAACTAGTGTGCTAGGGGGTCAGGTAAACACAGTGGAAAGCTAAATCTGACACCAGCGGCAGGCTTATAAACTACTGTCGTATACCTCGTTGCCCTGGATGTCGCCACGCTCCATGAAGGTATCTCCAACCTAACCTTGCTAACTTGCCACCGCGCCGTTAACCAAGCTATGTGGGTTAAATTAACAGCGATGTCGGCTAATTTTAGCCGAGTACGGACAAGGTTGGGAGTGCAACGGAAATCATCGATATTGTCCGTCCAATGAGTTATTTGTACAGTCATGTAAACAGCGAGGGTACCCAGAATTCATTGTACCAGCTAGCGTACTGGCGAGAAGTATTTTTTAAATCGGCCAATCGAATCAATGATGATTGATGATTAGACATGATGGTGGATTTTGACACCGAGAGCTCTTGACAGTTATTAAAAATACATTTCAGTAATCGTAGCTTGTCTAAATGGTAGTCGACGTCAAATATATTAATTTAACCCCCCATGCAAAAGAGGGGTGTTTTAAGTTTGACGTTTGAGTATCAGCTGCTAAAGTTTAGCAGAATGGGATTCCCAAAGTGGTCCAGGTGGACCCCCAGGGGTCCACACGAGACTCGACGGGGGTCTACGTTGGCGTGACAAAAAAATGGGGGTGCACAATTCGTAAGTGGGGGTCCACGAAAATGTATCTGGTTTCGATAGTACAAAACGAAAACAGATTATTTTTTGTGTTATTTTTATAGCCTGGATGACTGATAAATACATGACAGCTTTATTACGCTGCTCCCCGATTAAAATTTCGGTAAATTAAACTGACATTTTATTAAAATTACACCATTCGCCTCCAAAACTTGTCGACTGCAAGTCTGCAACAGATCGCGAGCGTCTCCAGACTTAGGTAATCTTCACATTTTTTTGCCGAGTTTTGGGAATATGGTAGAAATGTGGTGTAAGGGGTTTACCAGAACCAGTTAACTTTTGAAAGTGGTCTATGAGAAAATAAAGTTTGGGAACCCCTGTGCTAAACGAACGGGCCGATTTTATTGAGGTTTTTTTGTTGAGGTCAGTCGGTTATGAGATATTGAAATTAAAAATTACGAATGCTTTGACGAAGCCTGCGTTGTGGATTTCTATTGAAATTTCAAATGCAATGTATGTAGCTCATGAATTTAAAATGGTCCCCACCGTTTTTCAACTTCTCTAAGTTGTTTATATTGATTTGAGGATTCGTTGACAGCTAGAGACCAATAGAGGTCCCTAGCTCTCCTTCCTTGCTTGTCAGCTCTGCCAACCTTACTCTCCGCCAGGAACACAATACCACCTACTGAGCAAAGTAGCGTCCTTCATGAAGTCTGCGTGAATAATGTAATTATTGAAAATAAAAAGAAGAATAATTATTGCGTTAAAACATTTATTACAATGGATTGCTTTTTATCGGTAATATTTTGTTATTTATAACTAATAATAGTAATAATGGCGATGATTTAAATAATAGTTGATTTTAACCGGTTTTTTACCTACGACGCAAGAAGAAAAAATAAAAGCCACGTATAATTTCCAGTGCACCGCCTTAACATATATGTTAAGGCGGTGCACTGGAAATTATCGCGTGCTTTGCATCGTTGTTCTGACTAGATTAAGAAACAATAAGGTCTGATTTTCAGATATATGATTCTTGACTATATGATTGTTCATCTGATTTTATCGATACATGATTGCTTAAAATTTCCTCGATAGAAAAAAAAACCAAAGTTGGGTCTGTAGTTTCCTTTTTTACTCAGCCTACTCAAACGATACATTATTTTACGACACAATCAAGTTAATACTATAGTATTTTATCTCATCTAAAATATCTATTCATGTTTTTTTTTTAAACTTCACTAAGTTAGGTACTTATCGGAATTTGTCCAAAACAGTGTGTACGTGTACGACTCAAATCAAGGCATCCCCTTAATGTTATTAATTGGCTTAATAATTAAATTAAGAAAAAGAAAAACAAGATCGAACCAAGTCTAAACACGTGACAGTACCATTTTAGGACCCCTTGAAGAGATGCGTGAGCGGGGCTAGCAAATGCTATGCTTGGTGGAACATTTCCTCACTCGGCTCTTGTGGCTACGTCACCCTAAGGTAAAATCCACCAGCAATGTGCTAACATGTGTTTTAATATATGTGTAGTCAGATACTAAGATGTTTTTTTCCCGCGTTCGTCTGTTAAAGTCAAAGTCAAGCTCATTTATTCTTGAATTTAGGCATATTACATGCACCATTACACACGTTCATTATATACGTTCCCTCTCATACATGAGAGGAGGCCTGTGCCCAGCAGTGGGACGTATATAGGCTGATGATATGATGATGTGATGACATGCACCATAATTATGATTAATATTATCGCCTGTGCACTTGTAACTATGTTAACAATAAAATGTTTCATTTCATTTCCTATAACTATTACCAGTTCGGAAAAAAAAATCTGCCACGAGAGGAACCGGAGTCTAATAAACCTGACAAGGTATCAATTTTAAAAAACAGTATATAATAATAACCATTTCAATATCACAGTATTATCAAATTACATTGCTACAGTAGGAATACTATTTATTTAAATTTACGATAGACTACTTGCCACTTGGAGGCTATCGCAGTAAGCCTACTACGAATTTAAATGAGATGACACTGCAAAAAAATTAAGCCCATTTCTTCTCAAGCACATATTTACGTACAACGCTTTTGGGCACGCAAACGTCATACCCGTACAAAGTACATGTACGACCGGTCGAAACAGCCTCCACCGTAAGAGTACATTTCATTTTGTAAGAGGTCGTATATAAATTGTATTACCGTGCGTATGTGACGTTTTGGTTGTTATACGGTGGTATAATTATTCAAATCTTAGTATCTTTACGTAATAAATGACGAGATAGTGTCAGATGATACGGGGAAGTTCAGTTTTAACATCCAATGTTATGATTTAAGGCTAGTAGAGATGCAATATGTTGGTTTCCGTAGCGCACATGAGCCAGCTAAAAAAAGTTTCAGTATTAATTTGAACGTTGAATTTCAGTACTTACACCAAACACTGTGTCAAAAAAATTATTGAAATAACATTTTAAAAAAATGCTGTTGCTATAAAATTACTAGTGCTATATTCGCGGTTTTTTCGACTCATGTACAATGATTTGTCTTGTTAATCCTAATATACCATCACGCCTGTCTCCCAGCGGCAGATCACAGATTTTCACTTGCTAATCCTTACTCTCGGTAATCGTAACCAACTCTTGCTCTCGATATATACCATCCATCCATCCATGATCCATTATGGTTAATTCATCTTATTAATGTAAGCATTGGATTTGTAGTTTTAACTATGGTGTTATCAATACATTATTGTATTGTGTATCAGGAATTTTATCATAATTCAGACATAGTGCGTTATTGTCGCGAGGTAGAGAACTAGCCAATAAGCGCAAGCCGTTCGGGCTAAGGCTAGTTCTGTTGTCGTACATCGTTAGCTTATCTTCCATGGTTTAATATTTAGACTGTGTCCAGACACGCGCTGTGCAGCATAGCTTGGGTTGTCCACATGACACCGATTTTTGCTTGATTCTAACATTGACTCTCTACGTTGACAGCCAACAACAACACTACGACTTATGTTGTTACATTTGGACTCGCACTTAGACTCGGCATAGAACCCACAAAACTTTGCTCCCGTACTGGGCTGTTATTCGCTACGCACTAAATGCGCCTCACCCCGCCGGTCGCCCGTCACGAAACCAGACCTCTACCTACGCTTAGTTACTACCCATCGCGGTGTAATGATATATTTGAGGGTGAGCGTTGAGGTGAGCTTAAAACAACGTACAGAATAAACGGTGTACTCACGCGATTAATCGCGACGACGCTCCGCACAAAGTTACTTGTCTTCATTGCGTCTCCTTTGTATCGCGCTCGAAAAACCTACAAAACAAGGAGCGGTTGGCTTGATGACGAGAAGGAACGGCATACCGAGTAACGTTGCCAGTGTTGCCACACTATCTCTTTTGCCTCCTTTCCTCGCTATTTGCCACGTCACTCGACGAGTGTGAGGCAGGGGTATAAGGACGTTAGGCAACACGCCAGTTTTCCCATGCTCACTGTGAATATGAATTCGTAAAGTACGACGTAGTGCAGATTGTAGCGGAAATCGATGTTTTGGCGTGGCTAGCGTAAGGACTTTACTTTTAGAGTAGGTTCAGACTAGTCTGCGCATACATTTAGGACGCAAAGGCTGTGCACGCGTTTTGCACGGCAGGCCTTTATTTTGTGGGTCAAACTTAAGCGTATGGGCACCTGACAGGTGCATTTTATAAACTGGCAGAATATCTTTGAATTCGGGGAACATTACATAAATGCAAGTTGCATTTTTGCTTGTAGCCTTGTCCGTGATCCTATCCGTCTTCAGGCCGAGCCACACCGGCTGCGTGTGCAGCACGTCTGCGTAGACGCGTGCACGCAGACGCATCCGGTGTGTCATGTCGTATGAGGATTTATACATTACAACGCAGCGGTGTACGTGCTGCACACGCAGACGTGCTGCACACGCAGTCGGTGTGGCTCGGCCTTTCATTGACAGACTGAGACGACTTTGTCGTTCTGTTTTTGTGAGAGACATTATCCCTAATTCCCTTTCACTTGCTGGGGACGAGCCAGTTATTCTCAATATGTATACCTATTAAAGGAGCAAAGTTATATTTGACAACTGTCATTGCCATATAATGTGTTGGCACTGTCAGATACAGCTTCGCTCCCAGGGCAGATAATTAACATCCTCTCATAAATAAGTACCAAAACCTTAATCCGCTGACATAAGAGTTATGGGACATATTTATGAGTAAGTTATATGCACCCATATTTTTACACTTGACTGTACTTATACCAAAGAACTGGTCTGGTGATGCAAACGGAAGGTGGGCCTGGCAATAGGAAGATAGGAACTCTCATGTTATGGCTGCGAAAAATGGTCAGTCTGCCATAGTGCTTGTAACAAAATGAAAAATTATGTTAAAACTTTTGATAACTTCTTATTTTTTATTAAAACTTTTGATATAGCTGCTATAATTATAGCTGCGTCCCTGTAAGTTGTTGCGACAAACTGCCCCGTTTGCAATGTGCTTAATACGACAACGCCACCTTGTTGGTTGTTATTGTTATAGATCAGACAAACGCCGTTACTAATTAGCGTCGTTCGAATATTTACAGTTACAGCCCACTAGGTCGCGATGCGTGCTCGGACCAATTTTACGCCAAATTGGTCAATTTTAGGATGTGTATCTATGTCGCAGTCTTTAGCTAATGGCTACCAGTATTTATCCATATTATTTTTGTGAACTAGATTGCCCGCGACTCTGTCCGCGTGGGAGTCGTTTATATCGTTGCGCCATACCAATTTTCACCCCTTTAGGAATGAATGAATGAATTCGGGGATAAAAAGAATCTTATGTCCTTCCCTGGGACTCAAACTATCTCTATACGAAATTTCATTTAAATCGGTTCAGCGGTATAAGCGTGAAGAGGAACAGATAGGCAGACACGCTTTCGCATTTAGACTATCGCATTTAGTTGTATTATACTTACCTAAGTTTTTTTTTGTATGTTAATATTTTGCTGGGAGGTACTTTGGCTAAGATTCGAGATAGCTCATATTTCAATCGACCTTGAATTACTGTAGATTGCAAAACTAATTACGTTTTTAATTGGTCTCACTCTTCTAGTTTATATCTAGGTTAATTATAACTATCTGGGGTAAGACGTTCATGACAAACTTTATGAGTTTGTATGTATTTTACCCATTGTACGGTCAAGGATTTAGAGCTAAGGATTTAGAGTAACAGTTGTTGACCCATTTAGAGCTTTTCACTTTAAAAACCAAAATCAGTTGACACCTAAATGGCCGAACAATTAAAAACTTTGACCGTACGAGCTAGAATAGCACCACGATTTGGGGGAAAAGAGGGACTTTCGCGCAAATAGAAAATCAATTTATGATAGCTTTTTACTACTGCCTACTTACTACCTTAATTACTACTTCCTTAAATCGATTATAACTACGTTTCTACACAAGTCAAACTTCTGAAAATAAATAATCATTTAAAACAAGCATGCTTTCTCTGAAATTTGTTTCTGGCTGATTGCCTACAATAAACGATGGGAAACACCAATGACTCAGACGCATCTAATTAAGGATATTATAAAAATGTCGATGACGCATTTAAGGACCGACCACAACGGCGCACAAAGCCGTAAACGCAGTGACGTGACATTAACGTCACGTCTATTACGTCGACCAGTGTGGTCGGGTCCACAAGAACTCCATTTGATTAGTATTAGCGATTATGACGCAGTTCAATTTATGCAATTTCCGGGTTTTTTTTTATTTCCGCCGACAACAGGCGTCTGAGAAGCCTGCATTTCCTCTTTAGGCCGAAACGCACTGACAGCAGCGGTGGCGGAGCGGCGCGGAGGCTGTACCGGTTGTAATGTTCGAGCTAATATGAAATGATCCGCACAGAGCGGCGCGGCGCGGCGCGGTTTTCTGTGCGGACCCTTTCCTATTAGCTCGAACATTACAATACATTCTGCGGTTCGCGCCACTACTGGCGCTGCAGTGTGCAGTCGCTGCGCGCCGCGGCTGCAGGCCGCAGTGTAGCCGCGCTCGGAATCAATTTCATAGAGATTCATAGAAACATGTGGTGTCGCTTGCAGTTTGCGGTTGTAGTTTGCGGTCTGCAGCCCGTCTCGGAAGGCCAGCTTTACACTTACGTCCATGTAAATTGCATTTGTTTTATATGCACGCTGCACTCCCCCGTCGCAGCGGCGCGGGCACGCAGGCCTAGACCGCGGAAGCGCGCCATCAGCACGTCTATCATGGGACGGCCGCATTCTCACACCATACCTCTTGCTCTAAGCTAAGTGTTCTAATAATAGAGAGAGGTATAGTGCGAGAAAAATCGAGACTGTCGCGGCCGACTCATGATAGACGTGCAGGTCGACTTGTCGGCAAGCACAACTTGCCAACAAGTCGCTTCGCGCGCGACTGAGCGTCCTCTGTCTCACTCGCACCGTGCAAATTCGAAAGAGGAGATCTTTCTCGACTCGCGTCGCAGCGCGGCGTCACTTGTGCTAGCCCCCCTGTACGCCAGCGGGCAGCGGGGCGTCGAGCGGCAGTTTATATACATTCGAGCGACTTCAATGGGCTTGCTGCCCCATTGTCCGCTGGCGCACAGACCGCGCCCTTAGGAATCTCCATGTGAACCGGGTCTATGAGTATTTGAAGCATAATGATCGTTTTAGTCAGCACCTACTGCGATCTGTTTATACCTGACACGTGCTCGTGTTATCGTTAATGCTCGATGAATCATCTGTTTATTGACATTGGCGTTATATGTGTCATTAGAACAAGTCAAGGTCTGGTCTTTAAAGTCAAATGCGCAAGGCATAGATAAATTTTCTAAGGATATGCTAATGCTAACTTTACCTCGTACTCTTGGAGTTATAACAGCTATTATTAACAGATCTATCACATCAAATTGCTTTCCTGAACTGTGGAAAATCGCCCTAGTGCGGCCCATTCCCAAGGTTTCGAATCCAGTTCATGTGAGGGACCTTCGACCCATCAGTATACTGCCTTGCTTATCGAAAGTACTAGAGAAAGTGGTTTGCCTCCAAATGACCGATTATCTAGAGTAATAATATTTTACCCGTTAATCAGTCGGGGTTCCGCCAACACCACAGCACCACCACGGCCCTACTCGACGTTACAGACAACATACTAGCTGCACAGGATAAAGGTCAGGCTACGTTACTTGCACTACTCGATTTCTCCCGCGCATTCGATACAATTAATATCCCGTTACTTCTGTCCAAGCTAACTTATTATGGTTTTGACACTGAGTCTGTGAGATGGTTTGATAGCTACCTCAGTAACCGCAAGCAGTTGGTGGAACTCCGTACTGATGACGGTAAGAGTAATTTCTCAGACATGTCCCTCGTCCCTAGAGGCGTGCCTCAGGGATCAATATTAGGTCCTATTCTATACATTATATACACTGCCGACATAACTGCAGTCATTAAGAATAGCCAGTACCATTTGTATGCTGATGACCTTCAGCTTTATATTTCGTGCCGGGCCCAAGATGCGTGCTTACAAGCTAGCAAATTGAATGAGGATCTTAATAGCATAAATAATTGGTCACACACAAACTCCCTGGTATTAAACCCTAAAAAGTCGAAATACTTAATATTAGGCTCGAAGACCCAAATAGAAACGGTTGACAAACTAAATATCGATTTACATATTAACAACGATCCGGTCATGCGTGTGCGCGAGGCTCGTAATCTTGGAATTGTTATGGACGGCGAGCTGCGCTTTGAACAACACCTGCTTGATACTGTGCGCAACTGTTTTTTTAGGCTTAAAGTACTATACAAAATTCGCGACTTTCTTAATGTCGAACTTAGGATACAGCTTTGTGATACACTTGTCCTATCAAAATTAAATTATGGTGACATTGTGTACGCGCCGCGTCTGTTGTCGCGAACGCAGAGACTGGTCCAGCGAGTGCAAAACGCTTGTGCGCGTTTCTGTTTCCATATCCCGCCGCGCACGCACGTTACGCCATTCCTGAATCAAAATCGTATTTTGAGAATGTCCATACGTCAAAAACTACACCTAGCCACATTGATGTTTGGCTTAGTTAATAAACAGGTTCCCTCATACCTTTACAATAAGTTTATGTGGTTTCGTAACTCCAGGTCTTCGGGAGTCAGGTCAACGAGATTCCTTCAGCTTGTTTGTCCAAGGCCGCACACGGCAGCATTCCGAGGTAGCTTCCGCTACGCAGCAACTAAGTGCTGGAACATCATTCCTCCTCCTCTCCGCGCCTTAAAGTCCATTCATAGCTTTAAATTAAAACTCCGGATACATCTTTTTAATGTACAAATTGGTCGTTGAATATTTGAATACTTGTTACTTATAAAATGAATCTGTGGGTAGATAGGTACTTACTTTTACCGTTTACACAGGTACCTACAATCCGACTGTTGCAGTAGGCTGCTTACTTATCTTATTGCTACATAACACATAGCTATTATTATTATTATTTATTATCTGTATAAGATTTTGTTCATTGTAATAGTAGTTTTACGCTTGGTTATTACCACTTTTTAATTTTCATATTTTTTAGTACGAACAGAGTCAATTACATTTCAGTGTTGCATGCATATAAATCACTGTCGAATGATTCTAATGTTACCCGCTAGTTTTTAAGTTCACTTTTGTAATTTTTAGACATACAGTGCCTAAAAATTATAAAATTGTTTGTTTAGTTTAGTCGTTTTATTTATTTTTGGGGCTCTCACTGAAAACCAGCGTCACGGCCCCCGTGACAACATGCTGAGTGAGGCTCCCGTTTAGCACTTAAGGTTACGTTTTTGAGTGTATTTCTTTTTTCCGTGTTTTGTGTGCTAAATAAATAAATTCTTATTCTTATTCTTATTCTTAAGTCATTAAGTATTACTTAGTGGTATTATTGTGGCTTTAATAACTCACCTCCCAGAATAGGCCCTCGTATTTACAAACTAAGGGAGGGTTGCACCGATTCGTCTGTAATCGTAAGCGGTGTTCGTTAAAATCTGAATGTTTGACTCGAGGTTTCTATGGAATGACACTCGCCGGCAGGTGGCCGGCGCCATTTATAACTTTGATCCATCTGCAATCGTAAGTTAGTGCACAATAGTACATTATGTAACTAGGGCGGTGAATTCGTGAATGCCCCAGATCGCAGGTGTTTGTGGCCCGAACCGAAGGTGAGGGCCATAAATATGCGCTCTGGGGCTTTACGAAATACCGCCCGTGTTGAGTACAAAATTTTACGTCTTCATCTGGCTACAATGCGAGTTTTCCCGTACGCGCAGCGTGCAGTAAAACTCGTATTATGGCCAGGTGTGACGTAAAACACTTATCGCACCAGACGTCGTCAGTCCTATCGAGATTTTCAGCTATAACATGTCTCTCTGCCCAAATTATCCTGGTTGGCTCATTACGAAAGAAAATAAAATAACTCAATTTTAAGACGCTACTTTGACTAAGACATTAAGATAATTTTAAGTAGTCGGAGACCCGGTTGTTTGAAGATACGTCAGACCAAACGTCAGATCACTTTTTAGTAACAAGTGCATTTTTACATTAATTGCTGACTTACAATCTTATTTTCCTCTTCATTATAGATTTTAGTATCGATTTCTAAACTGTACATACTTACTTACTACGCTAGCTCAATGACCCAAAGAGGATCTTGATCTCTGACACAAGACCCCACCCTTACCTATTCAGCGCCACCTCACGCCAGTGGGATGCCTCAAGGGTGGTCAGATCCTTGAGGGGTCTCTCCAGCGGTACAGGCGAATTCTCCAATATATATACAGACAACCTTTCCAAAATACATGCGTCTACACATGCGTCTTATGTCAGCAACAATAGAGACTATGTGTTGATATTTTTGAAAGGTTATCTGTATAGATATTGGAGAACTCGATTACTTGGGCCGGCCCACTGGGTGTTTTCCATTATTACCAGATCCTCTCCAGATGGCCGAGCCAGCGAAGTCGCGTTGCCTTGACTTCGCCAATTATGATATGAGGTATACTAATAGTTAATCTAGTATATTGCTGTACAGGGTGGCCCGAAAATACGTTACCAACTTTTACAGTATGACATTAAAAATCTTTATTGAAATAAATCTAATTAATTTTAAAATCCAAATGCACACGATTGTAAAATTTTAACAACGACATGCCGCGGCTCTTCCAAGGTTGTTTTTGCACTTTTTACTTTTACTTTTACTAGTGGGCTGTTTCACTACGCGCTAATGCGCCTCACCCCGCCGGTCACCCGTCCCGAAACTAGACTTCTGCCTACGCTTAGTTACTACGCATCGCGGTGTCGAGATATATTTTTAGCTGAGCGTTGAGGTGAACTTAAAACAAGTTACAGAATAGGGGGGCTGCTGTCGCCGCCGTTGCTCTAAGTCGTAGTTGAGTCCTGAAACCTATACTAACAGGTTTCAGAGCGTGTGTGCAGCTGAGTTGCCCAATAGGCATGATCCTCATGTTCAGACAACAATTTACCGGATTTTCCACACAACGATTCAAATACTTTGTACTAACAAATGACAGTTGTGACGTCATACCTGTCTGTCTATCAGCATGAAGCGTTTTGCGCTGCCGCCAGCAGCAATCTTTGTCTCAAATTAGGGGTATTTATGTCCTTTAATTGTACTTGCTCCCATACAAACATTTGATCCTCTCCAAAAACTTTTTCGAATAACATAATAAAAAAAACTTACTCATCATCCCTATTCCTTGTCTCTGGAACTGACCACAAACTGTCCGTTGGATTTAAATAAGGCGAGTAGGGTGGCCGCTCTTTTGTGATTATGAATCCAGGATTTTTAAGGCCACTTCTACATACTTGGGTCGGAACATCCACGATCGGCTTCAAGAACGAGCTACAGATTCAGCTCTTTTGACACTTTTTGCTCTGAATAAGGAAATGTTGATACAATAAGCAACACAGGTGGTACTGCTGAGCCCCGCCTCTTACCACTGGGTTTTTCCAAAAATCCATTTTTATATTAAAACTGGCTTTTCAGTGAAGGAACATATCGCGAGGAAACCGACCTAGTGTTCCGTCTGGGTTGGAAAGTCGGATTTTAGTCTCTTTTCGTAAAACCAGTGCCTATGCCAAATCATGAAATTCCTTCTTTTAAATGCCTAAGCGGACGTCAGGCTGGTTTAGGTTACAACAAGGAAAAAATCTAGAGTAGGTGATGGAAATGGATGGAAATGTTGTGAACGTATTTTCAGGCCAACCTGTATATACATGGACTCCAATATTCCCAATTCCCATGTCACCTATAAGTCGGCACGCAAACCCCCAAAGGCCTTATCTATTACGTGGCGGCCTTGCGAGTTCGCGACATTGACCTCCGATAGCGGACTGGTTTGCGAGGACGAACCGTGCAGTACATGTATCGGAGACAGTATGTAGACTAATTTTGTACTAAGCAGTAACGCTGCTAACAAAACTATAAATTTAAGAAATTTTTAAAAAAATATTGCTCCGAGCCGGATTCGAACCGGCGACCACCGACCGGCACATTATTTTTAGCCCTGCACGGCTATCACGCGACGGCGCGCGAGCTCTCTCGAGTTTTCTCGCACGAGGTATCTTTCTAAGCGTTCTAATAAGAGAGAGAGATGGATAGTGCGAGAAAAATCAAGAGAGCTCGCGCGCCGTCTTGTGATTGACGTGCTGTAACAAAACCGAGAAGCGCTACTGTTGTCTGGCAATATTTCTTTGTCATGGAGAGCTCGTACTGTCCTTGTTGTTAAAGGCGACACAAGCTTCCTGCATGCGTGATTTGGGCTGTACCTACCGATGACCTACTTTATGAGCCCTTAATCCCGAAACTCCCTACTTAGCTGTCACGTCTATGTCGTCAACAATGTACTGTGCAAGTTGCTTTCACTGTGCAGTTTCAAAGGCAAGGTGAAGAGGAAACTGTGTTAGCGTGTTAAATGTGTGGTTAATTCCGCATCGATTGATAGCGTTAATTGTGTTGCGAATTATGTTGGGTTATCTTCAAACCCCGGGCTCCTTTAGGGTACAATCTGGAGAACGCTAGGAGTGTAAAAATAGTGGTTTTGGTTCATTAATTTCTTGTAGTGTTTTTGGCAGATAATGTTTGAGACAAATCTCACCTTAAGAGTCCGCAGTAAGTTCGATTCTCCGTACAAACGTAGTTACGCTCTCATTTTAAAACTACGTGTTGGATTGTAACGAAACTTTGCAGGTACAATGACATAAGGTATATCCAGGTCTGTAATTAGTTTATGTAGCTTCAGATAAGTACCATAGTAAAAAAATACAGCGAAGTTAAGCTTTTCATCCAAACTTGTTTTGGATATATTTTGTTGATTTTATAAACTGGAACCATTTAAACTAATTACAGACACAAATATACCTCATTTCATTGTATATGCAAAATTTCGTCACAATCCAATACGTAGTTTTCAAAATGAGAACGAAACTCCCGTTTGTATGGGAAGGTGAAATTCGGCCGAGCTTACTGCGGACTCTTAACTCACGTGGAGAAGAAAAGAGAGGTATCGACAGATGGTCGAGTCAGATATCTTACGACATCTCACCATGGGAGGGCGTTTCGTAGAAATTGCCTTATTCAACGACTACGATCCCATTTACATGAAAGACGGTTTAATACTGCAAAAACAATTTGGTATTTTGAATTAAGTAATAGAATTCTTACGTGATAATACAGAAAAGTGTACAGCACGGCTACCATGGGAAGGCCGCGACATACTCTCGATTTTTCTCGCACTACACCTCTTGTTCTAATTGTTCTAATAAGAGAGAGACGGATAGTGCGAGAAAAATCGAGAGACCTCGCGCGCCGTCGCGTGATAGCCGTGCAGTAGTGGCTTTTCGTTGAAAAAATATGTCGAGGAGACCGATCTAATCCCAACAATGTAAAGTTTCCTCCAGGGTAGAAGTAGGCCAGGCAGCTGGTGATAACAGTCGCTTTCGTAAAACTAGTGCCTACGCCAAATCTAAGGATTATCGGACCCCGGGCTCCTTTTGGACACAATCGGAAAGACGCTAGGAGGATGATGAATATAGAAAAGTGGGCGGTCCCCATTCTTTGAATTTTTTCCTTAGGTAACTAAAATGGCTGCGTTATGAATAACTAAAAGTTATAAAAGTTGAAAAACCCCCGGCATTTTCATTTCAAGTCCAATATCTCAAAAACGGCGGAACAGATTTTCATGAAACATGGCTAAGAACACTCAGGATAAAATTATCTACTACTACTAAAGTTTGGGAGCTACGATACCACAGACAGATACGAGCATTTTCAATAATTCGTGCACCCAATTAGCGCAAGTTGTTAAACAAAAATTAACTCGGTGTCAGTTTTGTAACGAAAATTAAGCATACAAATCATGTCTAAATTAACTTTTTTCACATTTAATTAACGTGTATAGGCATATTATTCATAAATTAAACAGAAAAAGTTAGTTTTTATATAAACTGAATGCTTAATTGCCGTTACAAATCTGACACCGAGTTAATTTTTATTTAAGAATTCACGGTAATTGGGTGCACAAATTATTGGAAATGCCCATGCACAGACGAGACATGTTAAACTTATAACACCCCTCTTTTTTCGTCGGGTTAAAAAGGTCCATAATCTCTGGTGTAAACTTATCCCTTCCGACTGTATGTACACGACCGTGTTATCCCCAAGTACATATAGCCACAGCTGTAGGTACGGCAGACTTCCTGTTGCGGACGGAAACGTTGGCCAAGGCTACCGCGATGTCGCTGAATTTGACGCCAACTCCTATTTTTAGACCTATTTATGTGGCTAAGTGTACAGTTGGATAGTTGATTATGGAGATTTATATATTTATTCATTAGAACTAGATCGGGGGCGTGCTGTGATTACGTGAGCTGTTTTGTTGCGGAATCTCATCTATAATATCTCGCCGGGAAAGGGCCTCGGCAAATAGCAATGGTTTACTAAAATTTCTACTGGATTTAATTACATTAATAATTTCTCCTCACTAAAGTACGGCTAAATCTAGACCACTTTCTTAGTAGTCTTGCATTGTAATCTCTACTAGTCGATACTGATAGATAGATGATTTCTGTGGTTTGTAGTACGTGTTATATAGAATGGACACACCTATAGGCTATATTTTATTCCTCTACTGGGCTAATACTACTACCGGCGAAAGATTTTTAAAACCGGATGACTAGTTCCGGTGATTATCCTCTACATCCAAACTAACAAAGATAAGATACCACAGACGTTTCTTCCTTTTAATAGTGGCGTAGTCAATCTAAATTACTCACGTATTCACAAAAATACATAAAATAAGTTTCTCAAACTGTACTTTTCTGTGTTATACCGTCGTCAACTACTCATTGAGACGAATCTAACGAGCCCAAACTCAACGGGGTTACGTCGGTTATTTACCTGGTGAATTCCCATGGCCACCTTCTGTGTCCATCATCAGATCAGCTCGATCATCATCATCATCATCATATCAGCCGAAAGACGTCCACTGCTGGACATAGGCCTCCCCCAAAGAGTGCCAAAGTGACCGATCCCGCGCCACCCGTATCCAGCGGACTCCCGCAACCTTTACCAGGTCATCAGTCCACCTTGTCGGGGGCCTACCCACGCTCTATCAGCTCGCCTGATCAGCTCGATGGTACCATAATATTGAATTGTCATCCAAACTATACTTATACCCAAAATTTAAGCTCAATAGGTTGAGCTGCTTCAATATTCAGTTCCTAGATTTGTTCCACACTAACAATCTGACAAGTGAAGTTAAATAAAACCTTGTAAAAATCTCTCATTATCTGTTCCACTATAAATAAATATAAGGGGATAATCTTACACAAATCGACTTAGTCCCATAGTAAGCTCAGTAAGACTTGTGTTATGGGTACTAGACGACGATATATATAATAGATATAAATACTTAAAATACATATAAAATATCCATGACTCAAAAACAAATATTCATGCTCATCACACAAATTTTTGCCTTTACCGGAATTCGAACCCAGGACCTCTTGCTTCGTAGGCAGGGTCACTACCAACTAGGCTAAAGCGGTCGTCAAAAAAAACTATAGCGACAGATAATAGCATTTGTTCCTCAGTAGCTGTATATTGTAGTAACCGCAAATAGCATACGTGTAGGCTTGGTAAACATGACGCGATGTGTGTATGTTTGTATGTTTATGTCCAGTTACATTAGCTTGTGGCTTTATTTACTAATCTCACGGTATTATATAGACTAGATATATTGTGTAGACTGAATATTCTGTAGAATTTAGCTAGACAGTAGAAGGTGTATTTATTATAACTAGGGGCCGTATAATTCGCGATTGCCTGCCTTTTTACTCGACTGCCGAAGGAGAGGGGGGTTATGGGGTATGTATGTATGTCTTATTCTAAGGGGATTTGGCAGCTTAAACCGTTAGACGGATTTTTACATATGAGGTTATTCCTCTTAATCGTAGGCTATAATTTTAGTAGGAAAACATTTGGGTTTTTCTAAAATTCTTTTGATATCATCTTGTTTCATATATTTTTTTATTATTTCGATAAGCAGAATGCCCAAAAAAACACTTTATAATTATTAGTTTAATTTCTCAAGAATCAGCCGGACAGACGGTGGACATACTAAATAATTTTCGCTCAAACTAATACGGAGAACTTCGTTCGCTTAGCTCGCTCGTTCAAAGAGTGAGATGAGTAGACAGGTTGTGAATTACTTCGCCGTAAATCCCAACGAACACAAACACGCACCCGAGATATATGCAACCGCAAATAGCTGACATGTTTGGTTCGCGTGAACTTGAAACTATTCGTGTGTTTATAGCTTGATCCAGATATCTAATAGATCTTACGAGATGTAATCTGGGGGCACGGCAGTGCCCCGCCGAGGCGAGCCAAAATAGCGGCACGGCCGTACCATCCTTCTCGAAGCAGTTCAGTCCATTTTCGACCCCCCTATAACTTCGTTGTAATAAAACTAAAAGCCTGAATTTCCAGTAACCAAGCAGGCATTGTATAAACACGGTATATTTCAAATTTCATTCAATTTGAACCAGTAGTTTAAGAATTATAACTAGTCAAAGTTTCTTAATTTTGTAACTCACTGACTGACTACAAAATAATAATAAATAATAATAACAATAAAAACTTTATTTAGTTACAACAGATGTTATTTGTACAACAAAAGTGTAGTTAAACCTAGTCACACCGTTATCGAGTTGTAATTTACATTATTGGTGCAGAATGAAGTCCTTTACTTCCCGTACTAGTTATAACTGTATCACGGTGAAGTAAGATTCGTCAGCCAACATCAAAAGGCATTTAACTGATAATATACCTACTTAAGTAATGTTTTTACATTATATGCGGTAGGTTATTTTTTCTTAGATTACATTTTAGGATTTTATGGTAAGTTAGATAATTACCAATGTAGGTAGGTTGGTACTTGAGACTATGTGAGTTGGCCGAACTGCATCAAAGCCGTCCATTCAAAAAACAACCCTTGAGTCCAAAAAAAAGAAGTTAGATGCCATAAAAAACATTCCATGCAAAAAATAGGCCAAGTATTGAAACTCTTCCACCGTTAAAAGTTGTGAGATATTTCGCAGTACCAAAGGCATTGTTATTAATCTATATAATAGTACATTACGTACCTAGGGCGGTGAATTCGTGAATGCCCCACATCGCAGGTGTTTGTGGCCCGAACCGAAGGTGAGGGCCATAAATATAAATATGCGCTCTGGGGCTTTACGAATTACCGCCCGTGGTGAGTACAAAAATTTACGTCTTCACCTGGCCACAATTCCGTACGCGCAGCGTGCAGTAAAACTCGCATTATGGCCAGGTGTGACGTAAATTATTTGCTAGCTAAATAAAAATTTCTTACTTAGCAGGAGGGTTGAAAACAATGTTACAGAACACATTGCGTTATTTTTAACCGACTTCAAAACAGGAGGAGGTTCTCAATTCGTCGGAATCTTTTATTTCGTTTGTAGGTATGTTCCCCGATTACTGGAAGACGCGTGGACCGATTTGGAAAATCCTTTTTTTTTAGGGAAAGATATCCTTTTGGAGTAGTCCCATGGTCATCAATCATCAGGTCAGGATCTGATGATGGGATCCCGGGAAAATCGGGGAACTCTTCAAATAAGGCGAACTACTGAATTGAAGTCGATTAAAACGGTTTTTTAACCCCCGACGCAAAGAGAGGGGTGTTATAAGTTTAACGTGTCTGTGTATCTGTCTGTGGTATCGTAGTTCCGAAACGGATCGACCGATTAGAATGCTTTTTTGTGTCATAGATAATTTTATCCCGAGTGTTCTTAGCCATGTTTCAAGAATCTGTTCAGGCGTTTTTGAGGTATTGGACTTTGAAATGAAAATGTCGGGGGTTTACAACTTTTCTAAGTTGTAGTTATTAAATAAATTATAACATGAGATTATTAAGCAGACAACGCTTCTAACAACTACAATGTACCTTGTTAAGGGAAAACGTACAAGCCCCGCATTTTGACATTTAAATTCCAGCGTGACCTTTTAGGTTTACCTAAGTGTGAGTTTTTTTCCTTCTCTAACCGAACAGAAATGCTGCATTTGTCGGGTTTACCCGACGGTTAGGAGATTAATTTTTTTTAGCCTTCGTATTTAAATTAGCGACCAGTGCTACACACTTTCATCAAGTCTGTTTTATATAATTTGAGAATAATCGTTATCCCAAAGTATCACTTGACAAACTATTTTCTCAAATTGTTCTAGTTTACACATGTTTATTCTAGGAAAGGGGGAATTTCGCTCAAATGTAAAGCAAATTTTTGAAAGGGTATACATACGCTCCTTAAAATATCACGCCGTTAGCTGCGTCTGCGAATGTCAAAAAACGCATATGGTCATCGAACCACCTTAACAAAGGTCTTTAAGATTCGTTTGTCTTTATCTGTCACTCTGACGTTTATGTTTGTGAGAAAGGGACAAGATACATTTTTGTAAACAAAGGCTTTATGAATTAGGAGGATAATCTCTATTGTGCAACGGAAGAACTTATCGTATAGGGGTGGGTTGCACCAACTCACGATTACAGACCGATCAATGTTAAATATGGCGCTGACAGCTGTCATCCCTTAGAAACTTTCCAAACTTCAGGGGTAAATGTATTGCCAAGTTCACGACCGGAAGGAGACTGGGCAACGCTTAGCCTGTTCCTATACAAACCACTTACGATTACAGACGGTTTACTTCGGCCTTGGCAAAGCATACAAATTGTGAATTTATAATATCCGGAGTCTGGCAATTCATCTGGTATTGCTTTTGAGACGATTCCCTAATCAGAATGTATCTTTTACAGGAATACAACACGCAATCGGCGGTCTCGCATCTAAACCGGAGCGCGACTTGCTCATGCAAGACTTCATGACAGTCGAAACGACGAACTTCCCCCACGAGGGCTCCAACCACACTCCCGCGCATCACTACTCCGAGTTCAAGTTCAAGACTTACGCGCCAATAGCGTTTAGATACTTCAGAGATCTGTTCGGGATACAGCCGGACGATTTTCTGGTGAGTAGACGGTTTTACCCCCTTTAAACACGGTGATCCCACGTCTGACGCGACTCGCTCATGCAAGACGTCATGACCGTCGAAACGACGGACTTCCCCCACGAAGGCATGTCGGCATTCCCACTGAGTTTGTCATGGAAATCAAATTGAACAAGAGAATTTCCTCCTGTGTTAGATTTGCTCTCATTTCTGCGCCCTATTTGGCGATGATCTGATCACCACAATGACGTCATAGCTCTTCTCCACCCAATTGTTTACTCGTTGCTCCGTTACGTGACGTCACCTCGCAGCGGAGAGCGTCATTTGTTTGAGACTTGAGAGTCAATTAAACAAGTTTGCTTGCGTATGACTGGTTTTGACGTGAGTGGATACGAAAGAATAATAATGCTGATCATTATTATTATTTCGTATTGGGATTTTTTTGGGAAAAACTTTGACGTTTACGAATGACAGTCTAGCCCAATATTGGGAAAATATTGTATGGTATACAATTCAGTGGCATTCCGGTGATGGTGGCACTCTTTTATGCTATGTCCAGCAGTGGACGTCTTTCGGCTGATATGATGATGATACAATTCTGTCGCAGCGCGTGAGAATTTTCACTGGACAACACGAAGCAAAAAAAGGGAAAATAGTGGTGTAATCAGGTTGACAGTGCACGCATGATACAGTTACAATTTCACTGGCAAACTATAATTCGTACCTACGATTGTCGACTAGGGTATCGATATTTATATTATTTCACACCTGCTAGGTGTGAAAATATAAATATGCTATTCAGAAAAGAGTCAATTGTTGCCCTAAATATTTTTTAACCCCCGACGAAAAAGAGGGGTGTTACAAGTTTAACGTGTCTGTCTGTGGCATCGTAGCTCCCAAACGGATGGACCGATTAGAATGCGGCTTTTTTTGTGTCATAGATAATTTTATCCCGAGTGTTCTTAGCCATGTTTCATCAAAATCTGTTTAGCCTTTTTTGAGATATTGGACTTTGAAATGAAAATGTTGGGGGCTTTTCAACTTTTCTTAATTGTAGTTATATAGAATGCGTATAGGGCGAGCGTATGTAAAATCCTTCGTTTCACTCAGGATTCAATATGATCTCTCTATCTGATCTATGACCTCCCTCGAGTCACAATCTGCTATTTTACCATTATGGTGCAAAAAAGCAATTGTTTACCATGCACTTGCTGACTCATTGTTAAGTTATGGACTCAGTTGCTATGGACGTTCCTTCAAAACATATTTGGATCAAATAAAGCAACTGCAAATTAGGTTAATGAAATATTTAGTTGGAAGAAACACGAGGAATAGGTATAAACACCAATATGATCCACTGTTCTCAATTTGTAAAATTCTCCCAGTGCATTGTAAAGTTACTTACTTAAATGTAATTAGTACTTATTACACAGATGACTTTAAAGTACAAAAGAAAAATAAACGTGTGACTCGATCCTCTAAAATAGTACAATTAGAACAACCTGTAGCCAAAAATTATTATGGACGAAGAACTCAAGAATACTTGATCCCGAAAATGTATAATGAGAGTCCTATGTTATTAGATAACCCTAAATTAAAAATAGGTAGCTTGAAAGCAATATTTAAACAAGTATTATTAGATAAATTCGATAACTCCATAAAACAGCAGCAGTAAGTAACTATAAGTAAAGTTAGTATTACATTGTATTAAAGATTAATTACAGTCACAGTGCCTCTGGCCACATGTATACTGTGACGAGTTGTTAGTTTAATTAGTTAGCTAATTAGTTAGTTATATAATAAAAAAAAAACAGCATCAAAACAAGGTAGTTTATAAGCACCGTTGTACTCCTGTCCTGCCAGTGGCTCAGTCATCTTATTTGCACTTAATGCACAATATGTTATCAGTTATGAGTTATGAATGGGCTACGTCGGGCTGGTAGTACAGTGTAATTTCTATGTATACCTACTTTTGTCGTAGAAGGAGTGAGCTCATCGCCAAGAAACTGCTCTGCAGTTTGGCGAAATGATGTAATTACGGTACACATTTTTTATATTTTCATGTTAAAACAATAAAAAAAAAACCTGACCTGACCTAACTAGGCTTTGTGGAACATGCAAACATTAACAATTGAATACATAATGTGGCACAGAAACTGATTTTTAACTCTGCCCAGTTCATCCAATATTCAGCAAGGATTGTACGAGGCGCAGTATAACGGGCATTTCTCAGTCTACCTCTGTGAATAAAATATAAACGGTGTGCTTTTATAAAGAAAAACCGGCCAAGTGCGAGTTGGACACGCACACGAAGGGTTCCCTACCATTATCTATAAAAACAGTAAAAAAACAGTTTGTTGTATGGGAGCTCCTCTTAAATATTTATTTCAATCAATCTAATCAATCAATCAATAATTTATTCATCAGAATATATGGTACATAAGGTGTTATAGTATATGCATCGATCCATTATATATTCGGCCGATAGGCATGTGAATATTCCTTGAAACTATAGTCAAATTCTTACAATTTCCATGCAAACAAGTTCAAATGTCAATCTCATATTAGCTTCATTCAGTTTTACAGTCTTAGCCGTCATTTTATTCATTTAAATATAAAAATACAAATTAATTTAAGTCTTTCGCGTCACATAATCCAATTAATAAAACAAATAGTTAATGATATATTTACAATAGTCATTCAAATCATAAAGTGCCAAACAATGTAATTATTTGAGCTGTCACATTATAAATTAATACCATTCTATAAATTATTTGATTGATTGATTGATTGATTGATCTATATTGCATGCAAATGTCTATCATATATTAAAACTTATCTTTAAAAAAGTCATCTGTCGTATAATATACCCTATTGATGAATTCCTCCTTCAATTTTTTTTAAACTTTTCTACATGTAGTTGTTCGAGTGCATCAGGTAAAAAGTTGTATATTCTAGAGGACATACCTAGAATACTATTGCGAAGGAGGGTTGTTTTGCCAGGAAACGTGTTAATTCGATATTTATGACGGAAGTTCCTGGACTTCGTTGGAAACAAGTTTGGGTTTGACTTAACAAAAACAGCTACTTCATAAATATATAAACTGGCCAGTTTCAAGATCTTGAGCTCTTTGAAATACGGCTTACAGCTGTCAGTCTTTTTAATGTTACTGATTGCTCGTATGCATTTTTTTGAGCTAAAAATACATTTTTTTTATTTGTGGAGTTGCCCCAGAAGATAATTCCGTAGCGAAGTATTGATCCTATATATCCATGATAGGCTAGTAATGCAATTTTACGATCTGATAATTTAGAGATACTTCTAAGAGCAAAAACAAATTTATTTATCTTTTTATTCAATGTTTCGGCATGTATTTTCCAGTTTAATTGTTTATCAATGTCTAAGCCTACAAATTTAGCTACATTCGTTTGTTCAATACATTCGTCATTATATTTTATTTCAAGATTAATTGAATTTAATTTTGATTGATGAAATTGCATAATTTGTGTTTTTTCGATGTTCATTTTTAGTCTATTTATTTGCAACCAGTCAATAATAGTCTTGAGCGTATTATTTATTTCTTTATTATATGATAATAGACTTTCTGACTTAATGAGAACAGTACTATCATCTGCAAATAGAATCATTGGATGTTGAATGTTTGTTGGCAAGTCGTTTATGTAAATAAGGAAAGAATTTCATTTTGTTTTTTTTTATTTGTTGTTATAGCGGCAACAGAAATACATCATCTGTGAAAATTTCAACTGTCTAGCTATCACGGTTCTTGAGTAACAGCCTGGTGACAGACAGACAGGCGGACAGCGAAGTCTTAGTACTAGGGTCCCGTATTTATCCTTTGGGTACGGAACCCTAAAAACGGTATTATTTTTTTCTGGATAGGATCTAAACAGCACTATGTACTGTAAGGAGCTACATACGTATTTATTTATTTTTTGTCACTTATGTCACTCTTTACTACCACGTACATACATACGTATTAGAGAAACACTTGTTTACTTCGCCTTCTATATTGTCATAAATATACTACCAGTCAGATCCTGTGATAGGGGTGGGGTGTAGATGCTAAATAAAATAATCAACAATGATGTATTTTCTTGAAAAAGGATTTACAATGTAGTTAAATGGAACAAATAGCTACGCAAGAGGTTAAATAATGACAGAAGGGGTATGTTGACGACCGCTTTAGCCTAGTTGGAAGTGACCCTGCCTACCTACGAAGCATGAGGTCCTGGGTTCGAATCCCGGTAAGGGCAAAAATTTGTGTGATGAGCATGAATATTTGTTTCTGAGTCATGGATATTGTCTATGTATTTAAGTATTTATATCTATTATATATATCGTCGTCTAGTACCCATAACACAAGCCTTACTGAGCTTACTATGGGACTAGGTCGATTTGTGTAAGATTGTCTCCTTATATATATATATATTTTTAATGTTTTGTAACTTTTCCTTAAAACGCACCTTCATATGAAACGATTGCCATTTACTATGACGCTCGTGGATCGTGACGTCACGGTCTGCTAGCGGTTTCTCTGTAACAAGAAACATTGAAACGGTTGTAGCTTCGTAATTATTTGAGATATTTGAATGGGAGTTTTGTCATTAGGCATATTTTTTGCCTACTTTCTTTTGAAGTAATATACATTTTGGGTCTACGCCCCTATTGGCTATTTATTCGTCAAAGTGCAGTTGTGTGTGCAGTTAAGTACTGAATTCCCTTGGCCACCTTCTGTCTCCATCATCAGATCAGCTCGATGGTACCATAATATTGAATTGTCATCCAAACTATACTTACGCCCAAAATTTCAGCTCAATCGGTCACCGGGAAGTGGGTCAAATTTAACTTGCAAGATTTGATTACAGACAGACAGACAACGGTACAGATGAAACTCAATTAAATCTTGTAAAAAGGAGGAGGATGTGTGTTACCTCGGAACTGTTTTTTAGTACAATTCTTTATTTTATTAGGGTTCCGTCCGTCCGTCCGTCCCCCCTACTACTAAGGCTCGAATAAATAGCCAATAGGAAGCTATTTATTCGACAAAGTGCAACTGCATGAGAACCAAAAATTTCAAGCCAGTTGTGGGCGTGTTTTACCAACCAAACAAAACCCGTCGAATGCCCGCCCAGTGGCCGAAACGCACAGAGAGCGGTGGCGGAGCGGCGCGGTGCGGCGCGGAGGCGGTACCGGTTGTAATGTTCGAGCTAATATGAAACGGTCCGCACAGAGCGGCGCGGCGCGGTTTTCTGTGCGGACATTTTCGTATTAGTTCTAACATTACAACCGGTACCGCCTCCGCACCGCGCCGCGCCGCCCCGCCACCGCTCTCTGTGCGTTTGCAGCTTAAGTCAAAATTCTATTCAGAATTTAACTCTATAAGTAAAGTATAATCAGTAGGTACAAAAGTACAAAATTGCTACTAACATCAGTCTACAGGACACTTGACGGGTTAAATAGCACTTGTTTCAAACACATAATTCCTGTGTCCACAGATGTCAATGTGCAGTGCGCCGCTACGCGAGTTAGGCAACCCCGGCGCGTCCGGCTCCATCTTCTATCTAACCAACGACGACGAGTTCATCATCAAGACAGTTCAGCACAAGGAGGGAGAGTTTCTGCAGAAACTGCTGCCGGGATACTACTTGAACCTCGACCAGGTAAGGAATCGGTCATAAATCATCAAATCAGCCAGATGTACCGGACATAAGATTTAGTACAAGGAATCAATAATCATAAGATCAAACAAACATACATACATATAATTACGCGTATTTCCGATTCGTTCGATTTTGAGAAGCCTTTCTATTTTCGTACTCCTTCACTACATTGAACATCACACAAAAGAAGACATTTCAGCATACATTTAATAACCGGTGATTTGATAAAAGATCGATAAAAGTGAAAAATAAAAAATAAATTCGCCACGAGCAGGATTTGAAATTTTTTTTTTTTTTTTCAATATTCTACTGAAATCAAGTTTGGAGTTTCGTCAGCGGACGTTTCCACTTAGTAAACATTTACTGTAGATGATTTGAAAGGTTTAATTGTTTTTCACACCTTTCATTCGGAAAAGTAAGTTTTGCTCCACGACGAGAGGGATCAAAACGCTACTTTTCTGTTCAAGCTACTTTTTTAATTTACACATTGGCATTGTAGCATTTACGCAATGTGCCAATTGAACACAGATCTTGATAAAATAATCGATTGTAATTTCATCGTAATCGATTCGAAACGAACATATTGAAAGTTTTAACTTTAACAACGTTGTATCGAAATTTAGGAATATTTCGTAAACCTAACTAAAACTTCTTAATTAATTTTAACAATATCTTTCTTAAATTTCTCCACAGTCGGTGTGAAAAATAGTATGTGTCACTCGGTAGCAAAATTATTTTCGTCTCGGGCGTAAACACTTGTATCCCTCACTACGCTCAGGATTCAATGCACCGCCCTCGCCGTAAATATACTATTTTGCTCCCTTGTGACACAAATAACTATTATCTTTGCTTACAGAACCCCCGCACGTTGCTACCAAAGTTCTTCGGACTCTACTGCTACCAGTGCAACAGTAAAAACGTTCGGCTTGTGGCCATGAACAACATACTGCCCTCCTCGGTCAAACTGCATCAGAAGTACGATCTTAAAGGTTCTACGTACAAGCGGAAGGTGAAATGCTCTTCGATCTTCTTTGTAATTTTTAACCGACTTCAAAACAAGTTTCTGGCATAAAATTCATTTTTGGCACAAGCTTTTATTGCCGACTGTACTTTTCTGTATACCATCATAACTCATTGAGACGATTCTAACGAGCCCAAACTCAACGGGGTTAAGTCGGTTAAGTACTGAACTCCCATGGCCACCTTCTTCATCAGATCAGCTCGATGGTACCATATTATTGAATTGTCATCCAAACTATACTTACACCCAAAATTTCAGCTCAATTGGTCACCGGGAAGTCGGTCAAATTTAACTTGCAAGATTTGATTACAATCCAATATCTCAAAAATGGCTGAACAGTTTTTTATTGAAACATGGCTAAGAACACTTTGGATAAAATTATCTATGACACAAAAAGACCGCGGTCCATCCTTTTGGGAGCTACGATACCACAGATAGATACACAAATACACCGGGTTAATAAAACGCTAGGAGAACGATGAGAATAATCCAATTCTATTTTTTCCATCAGGCCAGTAAATCGGAGCGGCAGAAGGGCTCCCGCGCCACGTACAAGGACCTCGACTTTATGGAGCACCATACCGAGGGCATATTCCTGGAGGCCGAGACATACAACGCGCTCATCAAGACCATGCAACGCGACTGTCGCGTGCTCGAGAGCTTCAAGGTAGGCTGGGGTTGGAGGTGGACATTGTACCGTACATGGAGCGTCATCGTCACTATAAGCATCATTGTACGCATGATGTCACATTGTCTCCATTAGTGTGGCTTTGTCTCCATCAGTGACATTCTCAGCATCAGTGTGACATTGTCACCCTTAGTGTGACATTGTCTCCCTTAGTGTGACATTGTCTCCATCAGTGACACTGTCGCCATAAGAGTGGCTTTGTCTCCGTCAGTGAAGTTGTCACCATCAGAGTGACATTGTGTCCATCAGTGTGTCATTGTCTCCATCAAAAACACTGTCCCCATAAGAGTGGCTTAGTCTCCATCAGTGACATTCTCGCCATTAGAGTGACATTGTCTCCATCAGTGACATTATCTCCATCAGTGAGGCACTGTGTCCATACCGGTGACAGTGTCTCCATCAAAAACATTATCTCCATTAGTGTGACATTGTCTCCATCAGTGACACTGTCTCCATAAGAGTGGCTTGGTCTCCGTCGGTGACGTTGTCACCATCTGTCTCCATCAGTGTGACATTGTCGCCATCAGTGTGACATTGTGTCCATCAGTGTGACATTGTGTCCATCAGTGTGACATTGTCTTCGTCAGAGACAGTTTCCATAAGAGTGGCTTAGTCTCCATCAGTGACATTGTCATCATTAGAGTGACATTGTCTCCATCAGTGACATTATCTCCATCTGTGTGGCACTGTCCCCATACCAGTGACATTGTCTCCAAAAGTGACATTATCTCCATCAGTGTTACATTGTCTCCATCAGTGTGACATTGTCTCCATCAGTGACATTTCCATCAGTGTGGCATTGTCTACATCAGTGTGACATTGTGTCCATCAGTGACATTATCTCCATCAGTGACATTATCTTGTGAATTTTCAACTTTGTTTTTCAACTTTTCTAAGTTGTTAATCATTTTAATCAGAAGAATGCGTTTTAATTGCCGCAGAGACACACTTGTTTCATGTTTATGTGTTATTTAATTAACGTATCTCTCTTTCTTTCTTTAATTCCGTCCACTGTCCCAACTCGTCATTTCCAAGATAACTTCCATTAGTGTGACATTGTCTCCATCAGTGACACTGTCTCCATAAGAGTGGTTTTGTCTCCGTCAGTGAAGTTGTCACCATCAGAGTGACATTGTCTCCATCAGTGACATTATCTCCATCAGTGTGGCACTGTGTCCATACCGGTGACAGTGTCTACATCAAAAACATTATCTCCATTAGTGTGACATTGTCTCCATCAGTGACACTGTCTCCATAAGAGTGGCTTGGTCTCCGTCGGTGACGTTGTCACCATCTGTCTCCATCAGTGTGACATTGTCGCCATCAGTGTGACATTGTGTTCATCAGTGTGACATTGTGTCCATCAGTGTGACATTGTCTTCATCAGAGACAGTTTCCATAAGAGTGGCTTAGTCTCCATCAGTGACATTGTCATCATTAGAGTGACATTGTCTCCATCAGTGACATTATCTCCATCTGTGTGGCACTGTCCCCATACCGGTGACATTGTCTCCAAAAGTGACATTATCTCCATCAGTGTTACATTGTCTCCATCAGTGTGACATTGTCTCCATCAGTGACATTTCCATCAGTGTGGCATTGTCTACATCAGTGTGACATTGTGTCCATCAGTGACATTATCTCCATCAGTGACATTATCTTGTGAATTTTCAACTTTGTTTTTCAACTTTTCTAAGTTGTTAATCATTTTAATCAGAAGAATGCGTTTTAATTGCCGCAGAGACACACTTGTTTCATGTTTATGTGTTATTTAATTAATGTATCTCTCTTTCTTTCTTTAATTCCGTCCACTGTCCCAACTCGTCATTTCCAAGATAACTAACATAACCTTATTGCTACAGATCATGGACTACTCGCTTCTAGTGGGTATCCACAACCTGGACGAAGCTCAGCGCGAGAAGACTGAAGCCAGGACCCGCACGGAGTCGGGGCAGAGCGAGGAAGAAGACGGGAATAAGAAGGCCGGTCTCAATCGGACGAGGTGAGTGGGGGTTGGCGGCCGAGCGGGGGGCGAGGACTGTTATGTAACAAAGTCAAAGTCAAAAGTTTATTTTTACAAAAATTAGGTAATGTTAACAACAGGTGTTATGTTGACAATTTGGAGTATCTCCACTTTTTGCCGATAAAACGGCATACAAATTTTAAATCAGGCGATAACTATAGTAACTAGGATTTATTTTGAATAATAAGGTAAATGTCCGAGTGCTCGGCGCTGTACTAGTATATGGCATGGGCACTCTATGTCAAAGTGATATGGCATAAATTCCAATGAAGAAATATCCTCTTAGTTCTAATCTAACCCATATTGCTTTGACATAGAGCGCCCATGCCATATACTAGTTAGTACAGCGCCGAGCACTCGGAAGTTTACCTTAAGTTTTCTTAAAAAAAATGAAAGGATGCATAGTATATTTAAGGATTATGAGTAAAGGGCGGACAGTGGATGCAATATAAGTCAAATTCATGTCAAACGATATACTTAATATGGATATGACTTGGTTTAAAGAAGAGAACATGGTTGCAAAATAGTTAAATAATTTTATTGTTTGTTGTAGTAAATGATCATTATTCTATATAACATATTTTCAGTACATTCCTTTTATGGTTCACTATCCACTTATATGGAGAAAATTACCTCTCTACATTTACCGATGTCTTCTTCTTTCTCGTGTGAAGGGATCTAAAAAAAAACTTAGACTAAATTTTGTTTTGCCAATATTTTGCCACCTCTATCGCTCGAGGTGTAGCTTTCATAAGGTCTTCCTGAGTGCACGAAGCCGGACACAGGGAGCACTGCGTCATGTGCTGAGTCGTCTGAACGGTGCCACATTCGCAGAGTACGTTGCTATTTCCTGGTCTGATTCCCCATATCTGGAGGTTATCTTTAGAGCGACCAACTCCCGTCCTCAATCTGTTTAGAGCCTTCCACGTGATCCAATTTTCATTTGCTCCTGGGGGCAGGCTTTCTGCAGGTGCGATATGTGGTAGGTGGTACCGATGTAAGAGGTGCGTATTCGTAAAGTGAAGCTTCACTATTATCAGTAAAATTATCACCATCACTCAAACATCTTATAAAATCGTAATCTGGAATTCTGTCTATAACTGACTCCATTTTGTTATAAAAACAATCAGAAGATGTCGTCATCATGCAAAGTCTTACTTCGTCCAGTAATTTGAGTGCTTCATAAGACGTAGTAGATATATTAGTACATTACGTAACTAGGGCGGTGAATTCGTGAATGCCCCAGATCGCAGGTGTTTGTGGCCCGAACCGAAGGTGAGGGCCATAGATATGCGCTCTGGGGCTTTATGAATTACCGCCCGTGTTGCGTACAAAATTTTACGTCTTCACCTGGCCACAATACGAGTTTTCCCGTACGCGCAGCGTGCAGTAAAACTCGCATTATGGCCAGGTGTGACGTAAAGTATTTTATGCAACTGTTGTATAAGTAGGGTCTTAAAACGCGAGTGTCGTGAGTTGCGATGCGAGCCTCGGCGAGCATCGCAATTAAAAACGCCACGAGCGTTTTAAGACCAAGTTATACACCGTTGCATACAATACTTTTTCTACGATTAATTTTAAATAAATAGCATTTCACTTTTCGGGCAGTAAGTTTTCCGTTAATTCTATTACTACTCACGCAATTTCTTCAGCGGTGCAGTTATTTTCTTCTTCGTCCATTTTAAAAGGAACGTAGTAACACATTTTTCTTCACTTCACAAACACGAATCAAATCTTAAGAAGTTATTAATAACGTATAGTTATCATATTTCGTCTCTTAATTTTGAACTGGAACTTTGGTGGGAAATTAGAAATATGACACATTGACACCTCTTGTTTATGGTCTGTTTTGTTTTTAATTTCCTTGCACTTGCCATCCGAACCAAACTGAATCCGGATACGAACCGAATCGGATCGGTTAATATTTATAAATAATACCAATAATTGGTAAAATATGTATATTAACACACAATAAATGATAATTTATTTTTATTTTAATAAATAATTTATGTTTTACAAATATTTGATAGTAAATAAAAACTCTTTATTTCGAAAAATTTGCTTATGAAGTTGGCGCCACTGCAATATAGTGACTGATTAAAAAAAAGTTAGATGATTTGCAATCGTGGTAAACAGTGCTTTTATGGAAAATGTATGAACCAAAAAAGTACACTAAAGTGTGCGTATATGGGCCATAGAGCATAGAGTTTTTCGACGACTTATTATCGGTGTCATTGTATTTGAGCTAAAGCCTATATAAATGACAGATAACGGTATAGGAGTAGAAAAAACACTTAATAGCCTCAAGAGGAGATAATTTACAAGTGGCCAGTTACATATTTCTTAATAATCACATTTTGTTCTGTGGTGGATAGAGATATTTTGTAATTTGTGATATATTTTTAATAAAAATGTACAGATAAATATTGCTCAAAATTTAATAAAAGTCTTATCCATCTTAGAAAGAAAGAAAGAACTGTCCGCCCTTTAATTATAAGCTACGGTAGCCTAGCGGTTCAGGCATGCGGCTGTCAAACGGCGGCGGCGGTCGTGGCTTCGAATCCCGGCTCGTGCCAATGAGTTTTTCGAAACTTGTGCACGGAATAGATGAAATGCAGGAAGCAGATGAAATGCAGCCCGTCTGTAACGGGCCTTAGGGTTATTGTATACATTTTATATGTAGCCTTTTCGCGATTATCGCACATCTGGATCCATTTTCATATTATGTTTTGTTTTTTGTTTTTTTTTCATGCACTTTAATTACTATAAATAACACAAGACTCAAGCAATTCATTAAAGATTAATGAAATTAATTAAAGCACAGGCATTTTGTACTGCATTATATCAAAAAATATCAAGTAAATATAATATCTCTTAAGCGCTTATTATATTTATTACTTTTATCTATAGTTTGTATAGGGTGGCGGCATTATTTTTCTATATAATATTTTCAGATGCGACAAGGAGGACTTCAGCGCGCAAGTCAAAAGAACCCAGTACGGAACATTTGTATAATTAATGTGATATGATAACTCATGTGATAGTGATAGCGTACTAATATGTCGGAGTCTATAGCCGGCAGTACTAACGCGTATCTACTAACACTGCCTTGACAAAGTGTTTGTCCTCCTAACATGCATTGTATAAGGGCGAATATCCAACAGAGGCGTGCGAAGACTTGTTTTCATATGCTGGACAGTTCGCATCGAAAGCTAGGTGTCAATTATATGGAAACACTGGCCCGCACTTCTCTGGTGGATTTTCACCCCAAAACCAAGCCTCTATTACACAACTTTGGCAATTGTCACTTGACAGTGTCAATTACCAGCAATGTACGTTTAAATGTCAGTGTCATGTGACAATTGTCGATTTAGTGTAATGTGGGCCAGAAAGTAGATATAGTGGTAGGCCTTCGCTTAAAAAAACCGCAAATCGATGTACAGTTTAGCCGTTTGGCACACACATACTATAGGGCAAAACAATTTTTTTGACCCGCAGTTCCTAAAAAAATTTCCCTTAGGGGAGGAGTGCCGAAACATTTTTCTTTTTGTATAGGAAAAAAAATATTTTTTTTCAGAAACCTATCGTGTGTAGTATCATATGAAAGGGCTTTTTGAGGCGATTCTAAAAATATACCACATCATTACATTTTAGCCATATTTTTTTAATTGAAACAAAAATAATTTTCGAAACATACCAAGTTTGGGCTCCTCCAGACACGATATGGCTGATTTTTTTTAAATTCAATATACCACAAATGATACGTGATATCCTCATATCTAACCTCAAAAAAGCAATTTTGAAAAGGATTGCATTAAGTATTTTTTTTAAAATTTTTCAATATCACCAAGGGACACAGTTCTACTTGAATACCTATTTTACGTGACTTATGGAACTGTACTGCAGATACGTTACTTGTTAATCATAAAATGATACGTAGTATCCATATATCCAACGGGAAATACCTCTTTAACCCTTTCACTGCGCTTTTTTCATCAGTTGGTATAGTTTGGTTAGTTTATGTCACAAAATATCAAGGTAATATATAAGGATAAGGATATCAAGATATAATGTATCACAAATGATCCGTTATATCTTTATATCTAACCCCATGAAAGCAATTTAGAAATAATATCATATAGTTTTTTTTTTATTTGATTGTTTCACTTGGATATATTGAAAAAAAAAAAATAATAATAGTGCAATTATTTTCAAAATTGCTTTTTTGAGGTTAGATATGAAGATATCACGTATCATTTGTGGTATATTGAATTAAAAAAAAATCAGCCATATCGTGTCTGGAGGAGCCCAAACTTGGTATGTTTCGAAAATTATTTTTGTTTTAATTAAAAAAATATGGCTAAAATGTAATGATGTGGCATATTTTTAGAATCGCCTCAAAAAGCCCTTTCATATGATACTACACACGATAGGTTTCTGATTTTTTTGTTTCCATACAAAAAGAAAAATGTTTCGGCACTCCCCCCCTAAAGGAATTTTTTTTAGGAACTGCGGGTCAAAAAAATTGTTTTGACCTCTAGTATGCGTGTGCCAAACGGCTAAACTGTACATCGATTTGCGGTTTTCTTATGAAATTGGGCTCGTGGGGCTTCCACTAATAGTAACATAGTGTTCTTTAAACTGCAAAATTGCACGTTATCCACGTTAATCACCTGACCCCGATCACCCAGAATTAGCGCCAATTATTTTGTATTCAACTAGGAAAAAATGATAATGTTCGGTTATGGAGCTTCGCCGGACGCTGCCGTGTCACGCTCGCTTCGCTCGCTCGGCTCGCGCGCTGTACGGTCGCAGTTCACCTAACAACTTAACCGTTAATCCCCTGGGGGATCAGGCTAGGGGATTAATATGGACAACAGCCAATATTGCAACTGTCTACTTCCTGGCAAAGACAATAGTAAAAACTTGCATGTACTTGATATAAATCTACCCTCTGAGTTAACATAATACTGTAGATATAAATCTGTAAAGTGATCACAACGTTGTATTCATACTAATATTCAAATTTGCGTATAAATTGACACTGGCGACATGTTTCGGGCTCGTCAGTGGTCCTTCGTCTGGCTTAATTTTATCATGTCCGCTAAGCACTGGTCACTTATTGTCCTGAATTTATTTAATAGTTCTACTTTATAAAAGGACCATTCGACTAAATAACCTAATGGTTGACTAGTGTCCAGTAGACTAGTGTTAGTCTATTCCAGAAGAAAATTTGTAAACAAATACAACGTTTTAGTCACTTTAGAGAGTGACAAAACAGCATGTCCCCTGGATTGGATTCGACGAGACATTTTTTACTCATATGGTTCCAAAAAGTTGTTAATCTAAGAGAAGTACAAGCATGGCTCTATCTTTCAAAAAATTAACCCTATTATGTTAAAGTATTATTACTACTATACCTAGCAATATTCATAATAATGATTCATAATTCATTTATTCATTATACCATGGTAAGGAAGGATAATATTAGTTCGGAAAATAACATTCAAAAGTATGGTTCTATTAGATTTCTGAACTCATATCTACTTTCATCCTTAGTTCTTCTTAAGTAGTATTTAAATAAGAATTATGTATTAATTACCAGAGTAGATAGTCTGTCTTGTGGATAGTAATTTGGTATTCGATATTTGTCCATATTTAGATTAAACCTAATATATCAATAAATATAGTCACGATACCCGGTCATTCCCCACACAAGGAGGACTGATGACCTGGTAAAGGTCGCGGGAGTCCGCTGGATGCGGGTGACGCATGACCGGTCACTTTGACACTCTTTGGGGGAGGCCTATGTCCAGCAGTGGACGTCTTTCGCCTGATATGATGATGATGATGACCCGGTCATTCATACAAAAAATCTTAATCAACACATAACACGCCCAATGCGTATCCGACCGTATATCCATCCAAATCCAAATCTTTGCGTTTAACACAACGCCATCTACCGTAACTGCAACGAACTGTTTTGTCACAGATCGATAAATCGTCAGCGGCTCGTGGCCCACTCGACGGCGATGGAGAGCATTCAGGCGGAGAGCGAGCCCATTGATGAGGAGGATGATGTGCCGTAAGTAATTTTTTTTTTAAATATATATATTAGGGGACAATCTTACACAAATCGACCTAGTCCCGAACTAAGCAAAGCTTGTACTATGGGGACTAGACGGCGATAAACATACTCATATACATAAATAAATATTTGAATACATAGAAAACATCAATGACTCAGGAACAAATATTCGTGCTCATCACACAAATAAATGCCCTGAACGGGATTCGAACCCAGGACCTCTTGCTTCGTAGGCAGGGTCACTACCAACTAGGCTACAGCGGTCGTCGTTTTAATGACCAGACATAGGAATCCGCAGGGCAAAATTGTTTGACAAGTAGAGAGTTCCTATATCGACAAATTAAATTATCGGTGGTCGTTCTATATATAGTTAAAATTATTTAAACTAAGCTCATGAATGGCCATTGTCCTGAGCTCATGAATAGCCTTTGTTTGCGGCAGAAGACCACTGACTTCTTTTATTCAGAACAATAGCATTCAAGTCTAACAATACGACTGTGGTCGGACGCGTGCCATTTTTTGCAAGAAAAAGGTTAGCGCCACATAAAATGTTCATTGTATTTGCAAGTGTCGACGGCAAACAAAGGCTATTCATGAGCTCAGGACAATGGCCATTCATGAGCTTAGTTTAAATAATTTTAACTATACTAGTGATAGAGATAGAGATTAATATCTCTAGCTATCAAAACAACGAATCCCCAAGTAAATAAAGGTTCGGAATCGCCTTTCTGATTATTTTGATAGAGAGAAAGAAAGAGAGATATATTTATTCACAAACACACATATTAAATCATAAAATAAACAAGAAAAGCACATAAAACATGAAAAATTGTGTCTGCAGTAGTGAACCGGACACTGGTTCAGCATTATGCTGAGGTGTCAGACACCTACATAACTGATTTTCAGCCATTTTGGAGTGGCAAGCGTCCACAGGTAACGGTATCTGCTTAACATCAGGCCGTACACTTGTTTGCCACCATCGTAGTTAAATTAAGTAACATATCTACTCTATTTCCTTTACAGACCTGGCGGTATTCCTGCAAGAAACGCGCGCGGCGAGCGCCTACTCGTCTTCCTGGGCATAATCGACATCCTACAATCCTACCGACTGCGCAAGAAACTCGAGCACACGTGGAAGAGCATGATACACGATGGGGTGAGTGCGATAGAGACAGCTTTACTTCCACAGCTCCGGACTTGCGTACTTTACGATTACAACTCGGGAGATTTTGCCGCCCGATTCTTAACTTAAGAGGCCGCAGTAAGCTCGATTCGATTAAAAAAATACAGCAAATTTAAGTTTTTCATACAAAACTTGTTTTTTTTGTTTTTCGTTTGTTTTATAAACTGGAACCATATAAACTAATTACAAACATAGATATACTTATGCAAAGTTTCGTCACAATCCAACTCGTAGTTTTGAAATGAGAACGAAACTCCGTTTGTATGGGAAGGGGAAATTCGGCCGAGCTTACTGCGGACTCTTAACTGTTATTACTGTTTTCCATTGCCGTACTGTAGTCGCACCCTCAGACCAAGAAAAAAAGACAGACGGAGCGTTACGAACAGTCAAGTGAAGCCAAACCACATACAAACAAAACCAAGCTACATCAAGTTTAGCACACGCTCACGCACACATATACAAACAAAATTGCACAAAACTCTTCAGCACGTGTCGTAATGCTGTCAAGATCATTTATTTCGAGTTTTGTGCGATTTAATTTGTTAAGCGTGTGCTAAACTTATGGGGCTTGGTTGAAAACCGGCTTCACTAGACTGTTCGTAACGCTCCGTCTGTATATTTTCTTGGTCTGAGAGTCGCACCAACTCGAGCACCCGTGAAAAAGTATTCATCACACAGTGAGAGTAATAGAGCTAGCTATAACTATTATTGTTGCAAATGGTGGCCATTTCAATGATAATAACGGGTTTTTTACCCACGACGCAAAGAGAGGGGTGTTATAAGTTTAACGTATTTGTGTATCTGTATGTGGTATCGTAGCTCCCAATCAGATGGACCGATAGAAATGCGGTTTTTTTATGTCATACATAATTATATCCTGAGTGTTCTTAGCCATGTTTCATGAAAATCTGTTCAGATGTTTTTGAGATATTGGACTTTGAAATGAAAATTTCGGGGGTTTTTCAAATTTTCTAAGTTGTAGTTATTTTTCATATATTTCGTTTCTTAATACCCTTTTTCCATTTTTCAGGACACCGTGTCAGTCCACAGGCCAAACTTCTACGCCCAACGGTTCCTAGACTTCATGGCGAAATCAGTCTTCAAGAAGATACCTTCGTGTAAGTGTTACTTTAAGATATTCCTAGTATATCTTCCTAAAATAAGTAACTATATTACTACGTATTTTTTATTAACTTGACAAATAGCAATAATGTAATTTTTTTGGATGGACACGTGTTAATCAACTGCTGAAATCGGTTACTTGTCAACCCAGCAAGACTAGCACAAGCGCAAGTGATAAGTTATCCGTCTCTTTCTAATTAGAACACTTAGATAGAGAAGGGAAGTTTATTTCTTGTGCTAGCAAAAACAAAAAATTGCTTATCATTTGTCATTTGTTGAGTTGAAATAGGGCCAAGAGAATAGAGTAGTAATATTTATGGAGTGCTTATGCCCAAGGAAATTTTACGCCATAGCAGTTTTACTAAAGCTATTATGCACGAAACTTATTTATTTGACTAGCATTATTATTTCTCTACTCTCTGGCGATACTATGAAAACACACTTAACTGACTTCTTATGATGATATTGATATTGGTCACAAAAGTGTGTATGAGATGTTCACGACGAAAACTTAAAGTGCGTCTTCACATAGGATCCTTTCATCGATGAGAATTCAATGACAGAAATACAGCACCATGAGACTGGTTAGTTAACATGGACTCAACGCATTTTTTTTCTAAATGAATACCAATTTGGGGACGCACTATTACGATAAAATACATGATAGGCGTAAAGGAATATCCAAATCTATCTATTTCATTTCTCTCTTCAATTCACTAGGAATCATTATGGGCTCACAAGTGGTTAACGCCTTGTGTGAAATCTACCAATATACACCGACAATGGTACGAAGTTTGTCGGCGACTATGTGTCTAGTGTTTTAAATATGCGAAGGAAATATTCCATATCAGATTAGAAAAATCATGCGATTAAAAGGAATACTATTTTGAAACGCAAAAAAATATTGTTATGTTGGAAAAACTGTCAGGCTAGTACAATATTTACTGTCAATATGTACAGTCAATATTTACTGTCAAGCTAGTACAATATTTCCCTCTGATATCCTATATAAAAGTAGAAACGTAGACGAATTCGCTCGTTAAAGTTCGTTTTTAAAGAAATAAAAAAACATCTGTTAGATATGAATGTAATTTCTAAATTGATTTGAGATTAAAATTCCAAGTGTTTTGGCTGATTTCATACAAGCTAGTTTAGCTTGAAGGTCCCAAGTAAGGAATATAGTATTGGAATATAACCCTTACTGTTATAGGTTTAAGTATCAAATCCCTATCAGTGTCGAGCTAATAATATGTGTCTTAATCCTTTATGGATGTGAGTAACTTGATTATGTTTATGTAATTTTGAGACTCGCAAAGTGACAAATTCATGTAAATTAATTGTACAATATATATATATTTCTTCTATACATTTGACTACAAGCCAATGGAAATTAAATGCGAGTCTCAAAATTATACAATGAACAATGGCAACACTTTTTATATACGCAAATGTGATCACGACTTACTAGACATATTCCAGGTTCCTTTGTTGTAAAAAGAGTTGCCAAATTAACGGGGTCGTGTCTAGGATTTATGGATATTGGCAAAAGAGGGGCTTCTTGGGACTGATTTATTAAGAGATTTATATTTTTACAAAGTTCCACTTCTACAGTTTCGTGTGTGTGCCTACAGATTTCGATTTCTATAAAAATCCTTATATGGATATTCCTCTATGTGTGAACTCCAACTCGTGCAGTAATCTGCAATAATATATGATTGAACAAGGTGCTCAAAAATATCTGACTAAACTCTCTTCCCAGTGCTATAAGGGCGTGTCAGATATTTTTGCGTTCTTTGTATAGTCAGATATTAATGCAGGTGACTGTACAGATCTTCTTATTTACACTTTCATCTATTGAATGCGTGCGTAAAGATATATTTTATAAAATTCGGAATCCTCAGGGGTTCCCAACTTATGGGAATACGTAAATATCGGAATTTGTAGACATGGAACTCTGTAGAATTTTTATAAATGGGTATCGGTGAATATATTGAAAAGGGATACCTTAATGGGAGCTACGATCAGTAGATTTGAGACCAGCCCACTAATTAACCATTTTGACAATTGTCATCTGGCATTAACTATTAGCTACACTTTTAGTGGTCGCAAAGTAAACATGCTCACTAGACAGCATCGCTCCAAATGGGTGACAATCGTCAGATTGGTGAAATAGGGGTCATGAGATCGAGGGATATAATTTTGCTAATAATCCATACATTAACACTTTCGTTGCCGAGAATCGCTACGCGCTACGCTCGTAGCCGATCCCGTGGTTTTCCTCGTAAGCGACTACGGCGTAGGCGCCTAGGTGGGTTCCTGGCAGCGAAAGTGTTAAAACGCGGCCCTATACCCTGTCGTAACAAATGTTAACGCTACAATCCTGCGCCAGTGGACCTGCCAGAGATCAAAGGGAACCACCGCAAGTTCAGGACACTGGTCACAAGCTACATAGGTACTGTAGGGTGTTTTTGTATGTGTGCCTGTCCTGTGGGGCGGGTGTTGGTGGTTTTATATTACAACTCGTTACCGCTTTAGGGAGATAAATGCTATGGAATAGTTGTTGGTGTTCCACTTTCGCCACCCATTTCATTCACTCTATTGCGGGATGACTGTTATGATCAAAAGTATATGTCCTTCCCCGAGATAAAAGCTATCTCCTTATCAAATTTCATCTCGATCAGTTCACCGGCTTAAGTGTAAAAAGGTAACACACAGACATAGTTATAATATTAGTATGGTTTGTAATGGGGCTGGTTTAGTTTACCAGTCGATAGAGACGCGTGGAAGAAAGGGAGGGAAAACGGACATATAATACTCTGGACAAGCTATACGCGGTGCCACGGAGAGGGACGGCTATGCAGCTAAATTAAGAACTGATCCTAAACAACATAAGCAACACAAATATAAGTTACATCGGCAATCTTCCTCCACGCCGACGAGTGCTGACAAGTACCGAATGAAATGGAACGTATGACCATTTCAATAAAGACCTTGTTGCACTATGCGTAAGGTACAATATGTAATGACAGGTGAACTCGTGCTTTCCCGGTTATGGCGCCAGACAAAATGGCGGGCGCCGGAGCTACCGGCGTCACGCGCAAAATTTTGGCCAATGGGCTTTGAAGATTTTCCCCGCGCAAATGCGCTGCCTTATGATTGGTTAAAAAATGTTTTTCAAAAATGCTTTCTGCGCAGGTACATCGTTGTAAGTTATATTTGCGTTACTACTGTACCATAAAGAACCTACATAATTTGGACGTGTAATGGTTTATGAAGAGTTGATGTTAGGTCGTAGCGAGATGTCAAAGAGGTTGCCTGGTATCGGAGTAGATGGAGGGCCTGCTTTGAGCTACACCGACAAGAGCTTAGCTCTTAAATAATCAACAGAAGAGTGGTTTATTTTCCGCAACTTCATACTGAATCAGTTGCGGCAAAAAAAGAACTCTGACAAGGACAACGAAAGATATTTCCCTTTCTGTCACATTTGTTGAGATTTGTATGCTACCATCTCGCTCGGACGTGGTATTATTATTATAACATAGCTTGTCATGAGTTATTATAGGTCCATGGGAGGGACAGATATCGAAGTAGTTGCCCGAGTCCATTCTTAGGGAGACGGAATATCCCCTGTGCAACATGCACCTAAGGCGTAAAAGAGATGGACTTATTTTTAGGAAGTTACTTTATTATGTGAGATAGTTTACAAATACAAAATAAAGTACGTAGATTACAGTTTCTGGGGTCTCACTTGCAGAGCCAGGAAGCCTCGCTCTTCCAAGCTTAATGAAGATATATATATATTTCTCATGATTAGTTATTGATCTTTTCTATACTTACCTGTAATTTAAAAATAGACTGCGTAGTGTTGATGGCAATATTTGTATTTGTATGAAACCATAGTGATTTTTGTAGGTACGAGTTATTTTAGAAAAAACTATTGTAAGTGTTTTCAAGCTTGTGTTTTAAGTAGTTCGTGATTTCGGATTTTTAGATAGAAACTAACACATTATTGACATGGTGGAGGTTTTTTTAAGTATTCTTGTTCAATTTGAAATTATTATTTTCTATTCGTCCTGTCCTGTGGTATAGTACATTAGACTTATTAGGACATAAAAAAATTAGGTTTCGTTATAGATACCTCAAACAATAGGTTTTTATTAATTGAAATTCTGAAGTCCTCTAATAACTGTTTAAGCATGTATTGGTATTCCATATTAAAGTTAGATTGCTACGAGATGAAAGGCATGTTTCGATTCGAGTTAAAAGTGCTGTTACTTTTTTTCTGTTACCTTAGTTGTTAACATATCAAAGAGTAGAATTATGCAGTGCAAATCAAAGAGTGTCTTGTGCTCTATGGTTGAAGGTAACAGAATTCTCAATGTGGCAGCACAAAAACAGAATGGCGCTCAGCGTCATCAAGTAAACATAATTTTTTAGTTATAGGATTAATTAGATTAAGAATAAACGTGCCACCAACACCCAAACCGACGTTTCTGTAGGCGTTCCGCTGGTGATGTTTTATTTAATTTAACATTTGTTTCGTTCGCATCTATAGGCATGTTAGACACTTTACAATTGGCTTTTATTATTTTCAAAAACGCAATTCTGCATGACATAGTCATGCACGGCCCCCCTCAGAGGCGGATTAAATCTAGCGCCCCAGGTGAACACCACACCGTCGCCCAACTAGCGGCCATTGTTCATGAAATATATCGCGCGCCTCTTTGGAACCGCGCGCCCCTTGGCACATGCCTGTCTTTATTGCTAATCCGCCTCTGCCCCTTTGAATTTAAATTTGAAGAAATAATACGTGTTTTTTTCCCTTTCTACAATTGTCCGTATTCGGAACTTGCGCGTGCGTGGAGGTTTGAGTAAGTCTGGTCGGTGTCTTCGGCATGGTTGCGTGCAAGTCTGTCGCTGTTAGTTGTGGTTTTAAACACAATGATGTTAGATGTGAATAATAAAATAACATCTAAAAAACCTCATTTTTAAAAATATTTTTTTATAAACAATATGTATATTTCCGGAATCATTTAGCGATATCGTAAGCTGACAATTTAATTACACAAAAAAAAACCATTATTGTCATGCTAATGAAATATTTTTCTTGTCACCAGGGCGTTTCTCAAAAGCTTGTAACTTGTAATGCCAGTGGAAGTCTCTTTATTATAAAAGAAGTTGAAAACTGGGTTCCGCTTGTATTACACAAGCTTTTGAGAACGGGCCCCTGATAGTGCCAATTCTTCAACAGAAGTGGTCAACAAATTCAATCCTAATCCCGAGTACCTAAAAAAAATACAAAACTAAACATAAAATAAACTACTTAAACATATAATATATATATATATATTAATGGGTCGCATAGAAAAGGCCTCCACACAGTACACACCTAGCAATTTATCAAATCTGCTGCCCTAGGAATGAGACGACAAATCATTCTGATTTTATTTCATTCTAACCATCGATTGTTGTGTAAAATTGCTAGGTGGGTGAAGTGTCAATGACCTTAAAGATCTGTTTTGACATACGAGGGTTGAGTAAACTACCTACCGATGTGTTAAATCCAGAAGAATATCTAACCCATCATATGGAAATTATAAAATAAAATAACATCATATCCTCAACGTCAATGTGTTTAAATCCGGTTTTGGTCTGATTTTGTCCCACATCTGTCACAACCATGGACGTAGTTAGCTAGATATCCCGTTTGGTCCGTTGTCATATATGTCATCCCCTCCAGTATTCAGTATTGGATGTTTTCTGCGCCAGTCGCCATTTTGTGATTGTTTTTGTTCTATTACTTTGATGAAAAAGGGTTGTCACTTTTGAATATATCTTAAAAGATCGGTGTCTCTCATTTAGTGGGCCGGTAATAATTATGAGCCGTTTCAAAAAATTGTATGCCTAATTAGCGCAAGTTGTTCAAAAATCAAGTGTCAGTTTTGTGATAAAAAATGAATAGTTTCACATTGAAGGAACATTGCTTATTTTCTTACAACCTGAGTACTAAATTTTCGTCACAAATCTGACACCGGGTCAAAAATTGTCAAAAAACGATGACGTAATTTATGAACGCAAGGGGCGTTTGGGTTTTTTTAAATGCTCGAGAGCTTTCACATATGAACTGCCCAGTGTAAGGGGGAATATTCACCAGGAGGCGAATAAATGTTTTATGTATTTAACACTTAGCTGAGTATGTGAGGTGTCAAATTTATAAAAAATACAGCTTCGCCCGCCTCTGGTGGATATATTCTTTGTAGCTCAAGTTTTCCCAAAACATAATTATCATTAAAATAGTAAATTTAAAATAAATAACCCTTTTTTATTAAATATACTTTCGATCTATTTCAGCTCTCTCATTCTGTCTTACAAACGATATGAATTACTATTTTTAGCATGGGTTTTCGAAACTTTTTGTTTAGTTTTATTTTAGTTTAAGTTGTTAGCCTTACCGATTTAACTTTTTAATTTACGCAACGCCTTAACTTCACTGTTTTTTTAGCAATGCTTTTTTGAGCATTTTAGTGGTTTTTTTTAATCACACCTAGCTAATATTTTATTTACATTGGTTTAAATAGCATTGTTGTGGTGTTTTTCATTAAATTGCTTTCCGATTATGAGTATTATCATTAAGAAAATAAAGGACCTTGTTTGACTGTAGCAGCATTGTTTGTGTCTTTAAAGATTCGAAGTCTATTATCTATTTAATTTCGTAAATATCAAACACTTCAACAATGCGTCTGTTTTATAAGTATTTTAATTTATTTATATTAACACTGTGAGCGTATCAGCACGGCTATTACAGGACGACACGCGAGCTGTCTCGCGGCGAGATAGCTGTATATCGGTCTCTTTCTAATTATAACGCTTAGAAAGAGACGGATAGTCTATGTTGCCCGACAGCTATCGGGCCGTCTCGTGATAGCCGTGCGCCATAACATTCTATCCTCCTAAAGTCTATATACAATACAAAATGCCATTTGAATTTGAATCAATTAGTGTCGATCGGAAATAGAATTGAATTTCATTTGTTTCAAAATGAAACAATACAAATGCAACTCTAAACCGTTCGAAAATTATTTAAATTTCTTTATGAGCTTTTTCATATCAGTAGTTTAATTAACGTACTTTAAAATGTCCACACTGTATACGGGCATTTTCGTGAGACGACATGCATTGTTAGTGACGTCACCGAGTATAAGTTAAAAATGTTCAATTTTGTAACCATTATTAAACATGACAAATAAAAGTTACAAAATGGAACATTTAACTTATACTCGGTGACGTCACTAACGATGCATATCTTCCCGCAAAAATATACAGTACCAAACGGTTATGGAATGTAGTATAATAAGCTCACAGTGTTCATGTAAATGAGAAAAGTCTTTACATGATTCTAACGCGATATATGTTTACCATAATTTCTGATGTTTCGACACTGGTTGCACCAGTGGTCTCATATGACTCAGACGATGACGAATATGGTCATGATAATGATGAAGATGGTGACGATGATGATCAGACATAGGAACCCGCGGGGCAAAATTATTTGACAAGTGGGGAGTTCCTATATCGACAGATGAAATTATCGGTGCTCGTTCTATATACTAGTGATTGCCCCCAACATTGTGTGTTTTTTGTTCTATTGTTCAACATAGAATATTTTAAATAATCGCTAGGTTATACCGGGTGGAATGACACGACGATACTTTTCGCAAAGGGGGTTAGTTTAAGTGATGGATAATCGATTCGTAATGTTTAGATTTTTGTCACGAACAATTAGTAAAAATATTAAAATTAATTTATGTTCTTCTTAGTGACTACCCTACTATTACTACATACGTACTATCTACCAACATGTAAGCGTAATGTGACACTTTATTTTTACAAAAATATTAAATTCTGCATGCCATAACTGCCCTTAGGCTCAATTTATCTATGGTTAGATAGATTATTGTTTTGATAAAGGTCACTGACCCTTGTGTTATTGTTAAAATGTTACTGAACCTAGTGAGGATTGTCACTTGCAGTATTTTGCATTAAAAGTTAACTGCCTATTTTCCTAGCCTAGCCTATTTTCTTTGGAGGAACCTAAACAACCTCCCCCTTTTGCGGAAAGGATCGTCGTGCCTTTCCACCATGTATAATGGTAGGGCGTAATATACTTATTGCATTACAAAATAATTAATATTATCTCAACCCCTTTAGATAATTAAATAGAAGTAAATTACCTACTTAGACAGAGTAAGTTATTATTAAAAAAAATCCTCGTTTTTTTTTATAAGCAAACCCTTGAGTGATCGCTAGTATATAGAACTAGCATCGATAGTTGAGTTTATCAATATAGGAACTCCCTACTTGTCAAACAATTTTGCCCCGCGGATTCCTACATGTCTGATGATGATAAATGATAATGATGATGATGACATGTGTCACCTGATACCACGGCCTGTGCCACCCGTGAAGAACGTTAGAAATAAAAGTACCTATACTATCCAAAGCTATAAGAGTAATTCCGTCCAACGAACACAAGCAAAGACTGTGTGTGTATATAAAGTCTCTTTTTGCTCGAGTTTTTTCCACTCTTACAGTTTCGGACGTGCAGTCAGCAGAAGTAGCTACGCAAAATAAAACACTCAAAATAATCTAGACGGTTATCCTCTTGGCTTAGAGTCGTGTGGAGGTAATTTTTTAACATTTGGCCCGCTTATCAACTTTTGTAGCTGACTGTACTAATACAGTCGCCAGCAGAAGTTGCTAAGCAGTTCTAGTGCTCAAAATTATGTGTACACGAACTCTAATGTCAAGGGAATAAGGATATTTTGCGTAGCTGCTTCTGATGCTGACTGAACCTATACGTATCTGGGCAAATCTTGATCTCTATGACATCTGTCATCTCGGGACAATTTTACATTTTAAGGCTTTAAATTGTACCGATCTGTCAAAGGGATTAAGACGCCGCGATTCGTATAAGTATTGCGTTAGAGCCATGTAAAGAAGTCTTTAAAATAAAAATATGTTCATACAATAATGATAATTTGTATGTATAGCCCTGAAACACTCTCCGTCGAAGAGGAAAAGTATCAGCAAGCCCGCCAGGACGCAGGAGGAGATCGACACGCCAGGTATGTTTTTTTTTTAATATACAGGGTGTGAAATTTATTGCTTTTTGGATACAGGAGTTACAGTTTTGTAGGATTTGTTACACTGAAAGCATTCAGACAAATTTTAGGATCCTATTTTACCAACGTCACATTATCACGAATTGGGTCTCAAGGGAGCAAAATGATTATAATTATTCACGGCGAGGGCGGTATATTGAATCCTGAGTAAAGCGAAAGATTCTACATTAGCGTCCTCAGTGTAGCGAGGGATGCTTAAGTACAATCTTAAACGTAACGAGGGATTCAAGTGTTTGCGTCCATGACGGAAATCATTTTGCTACCGAGTGACACATTGTTTTTCACACTTTCTATGAAGAATAAACAATGACTTTTTCTGGACTGGACTGAATAGTTATAAATTATCTACATTTATGGGTTGATAAGCGATGTTCGTTAATTTTAATTGTCGACCTAGTAATGTACATGAAAACGACGAAACTCACATGTTCTTTGGCTAGAGGCAATGCTTTCAGTGTTTATAAGTTCCTCTTCATGTAGTTTCAAATGAATCGACTATTCAATAATACTTTAACATAGTGTCCCTGTTGATATACAAAGGTGGAATTGATAGTATAGTACGAAATAATTTGAAATTGAGAGAAAATACATAAGTTTTCTTTGATAATTCTTAACGTAATCACGATAAGACTGTTCTTGCTTGAAGGATTCCGCACTCTTTTTAAGGCAGTTGGATATTTTTTACGAAACACCGAAACCTAATTGTGTATGAATTTCTTCAAGGCAATACATTTTTTCTACAATTTTATAAGCTACCTTTTTTGTAGTTGTATATATATGTATTTTTATACATATTATGTTTTAAGTCGATTCATTTCAAAACCTACCCGTCTAACCCACTAACCCCAAGTATTTAGTACCTACTTTTTATTTTTTAACAGTAGTTACCCCCTCCTAACAGTGAATGCGATTGGTACCCATATATTATTATACATTTCAGTTTATTTTCTACCCTCCTTTTCCCACCCTTTTTTTTAATTTGGAGTATTTCCGCGGTCGCGTGTGTTTTGACGACGCAGCATGGAGAGAGGAAGATAAACTGAAATGTACCAAAATACTGCACTAAATATACGCTACTGTTACACAGGACGAAAGTACAACAAACCTATCAAAGACTACAATCCAGACTTGATGAAGACGTCTAGACAATCGCCCAGGTCTTCCCTAAGATCCAGTCTGAGTGATTTCACGGATACAACCATATCTACCTGGAATCAGAGACATCCACAAATACCAACAGAGTACCCTTCAGTATTATCCGATAGACTCAAAAATCTAGATCGTGATCGCATTTTCCAGCGCAGAATAGACTTTGACACTTCAAACTTAAACCCAAGAGACCCTGGACCTTCGTACCTAGACAACGTGTATAGAACCACGATCCAAGATAGAATGGACAGTCTATCCGCCCAACTGACTAAAGTCCTCAGCACTGGCGCAGGCAGTTCTCATATCAATGGAAGTCTAGCTGACAGCGGCATACAGACGGACAATACTAGCACAAGCGTACCACAGATATTCATAGACACTCAAATGCCAGGCAGTCCTGTCAAAATACTAAAAGATGCAGCGGTCGACACTAGAAACGAGAATAATCTACAGGACATACCATTTATAGACGACGATGAAGATTTGAGTAAAAGGCGGATCGTTCTAGAAAAACACAAATCCATGTCCAACATACCAGAAAAAGTTGAGGACGAAACTAAATTCGAGAGGCTTTCCAACAGCTACAACAGATCCAAATCGCCGTCTTTCATCGAGAAGTTCAAGAAATTCTTCACTGACATCGGCCTGGTTAAAGCAGAAAGCGAAGACGTCACTACGGAAGCTAAAAACCAACCAACCACCAGCACTTTACCCAAGAGCTTGAACTCTAGTTATAGAACCAGAAGCGTCACGCCTACCAGGAGTTTAGAAACGCGAGAATCCTCAACTCTACCCAAAGACATGAGGTTCAGAAAGGTGCGGTCGACGCAAACAGTTTACATCAAGCCAGAATCTCCGTTAGTCATGAAGAGGGACCAGGAAATGCAGACGCATGTCTCCGTCGTAAAACTAAACGGTGACGAGTCTCAGGAGTCGGAGAAGGTTATTAGGGATGTAGTTTACATTAGCAGTATCGAAAGCGCTGAGATATATAGCACTAATCACAGTGGGAGTACCATAATAGTAGTGCCGCCGGCGGATTGAGATGTGCATCTCAATTTTCCGGTATAATGTGTGTCGTTTAATTTTGTTGCGTGTCTAGATTTGAACACTCGACGCAGACGTGATTAATCACAAATCAAGGTTGAGGTACAATATTCTAAACAGAAGTACGGTGAATTTTGTATGGAAAGAAAATTAGGGCAATTTTTAGGCGAATAGTACAGACAGTGAAGGATTAATTAAGTAAAATTGAGTCTTTGATATTATCAGAATGTATAAGTTATTCAAATTATAAGTTATAAGCCAATAGGGGAGCTCAAAATATTTAAATACACACGATGATATCAGTTCAAAAATGTCTAATTCTGAGACTATCTATTCCTGTTTAAAATATTGCAAACTTTACAACACTTGTACACTATATACAAACGCACAAACTACCCCGTGTTATACTAATACAGAAATAGCTACATGTTTTAAAAGCATTACCTTTGTATTAATAAGTATAGTAGCACAACACAAAAATATCTCAATTGTATTACTTTCTTTTTTACTTTAAATGCCGAGGCAAGGTAAAAAAACACCCAGAATAGGAACCGCACAAAAAAACACTAGGATCCCTAAAAGCAGCGCATAAAACGACTATATGCACTTGTAACAGGGTTCAAAATTGAATGACAAGCGGCTACTAAGAATTATGTAATCCTGGTCACGGCACCACGGAATTGTAACGTCTCCTCCTCACAATTGTCCATCATGACAGGGACGCAGTTATGCGTTGGAATGCGATATCTCTCTCCGTCTAACGCATAGTTGCGTCTTGTATGATAGGTCATGATGGCCTATTGTGTGAAGGAGGCTCAACCTTATATACTCAACTACAAATAACCACCCACCCTACATTCAAATGGATTTAAATTGCATATTGACGTAACCGTATATTGGTATTCCCAAATTGTGATCTCACTGCGGTGTCACATTTTGTCGATCTTTTACAAGTTTCATGTGTTCTGCCTACCCCTATTGAGAATTAAGGCGTAAATCTATGTTTGTGATCTACTCTTCGACGATAGTATGAGACTGCTTTTTTACTTGAGCGGTTTAAATATCTCAACCAAGCTATGTGCTAGTACTTAGTACGAAAATATAACTAGGTTCTGGTGGAAAAACTAACGCGTCCACTGTCCCCTTACAAAATGATCTGACAACGTCACACGTCACTTAAGTACCTCTTGTATTAATATATATGTAAAAATATGACATTCAAAAAGTATTCGCCATTAATTTACTTATAATTGGATAAAAAATTTACTTACACGTCCAAGTGTGCTTCTAGTTCGAAGGGGTGAATCCATTGTGAAAGCACGGACTCCTGAAGAGCAGGTGCATGACCCATCATTGGGAGCACTCGAACGAACACCCTCGTTATGACGCTAGATTCTCTATCTATGAGCAAATTCTAAAGTTCAATTATGCTCGACCCTCGAAAAATGACAAATTTTTTGCAGTGTATATTAGACTGAAAATACGTAAAAAGGGTTCTTCTCAGAGGTTCTAAGCAGGTTTAGACAGTTGCTTCTGTATTTGACTCCCATGTTTAAGCTGATGTCCCATTCAATATGGGATGTTATTTTTCCGCTAATTGATGATGAAATACTAATGTTCTGTTGGTTTTCGCGATTGTTCATTATATAACAAAAATTATACAGATTTGTATCGCGCTTATTAAATTTTGCACCCTTATATTTAGAGTCCATCGCACGTCTTTCGATTGCGGTAGAATGGGACAAAAATATTTTATCTTTTAGTAGTTCTACTGTAAGTTCTATTAGATAAGGGCGCACAGTGATTATCCAAGATATGTATACATTTGAGCCTTATAACAACGGAATAAGGTGCACAATTGTACACATATCTTTGACGTTGATCATACAGTGATATACTCGATATAAATCCGTTTATACAAAGATGTCATAAACTGAACGAAATAAGGCTACATATGCATGACATTCCTTATTTTTTGGAATAAAAAGTATTGTTAATGTCACAAAGTAAGTTATTTAATAAAAGTGCCTTTCGATACATAAGATTTAAAAAAATGCCTTATATAAACAGAATATAAAGAATTAGATTATTTTTGTAACTATAAGTCGATGTTTACAAAAATATATTTTAATGGCGCTATTAAAATATTAAGTCCAAATGAAATGTGAATCGTCAAAAATAATCAACAACTTTTTATTATTATTTTATTATGTGAATAATTTTGACAGGTGACATGATTATGTCTACGTAGATTATTAGAAAGAAATTGTATGTATATAAAGTTTTAATAAAATGTGGCGTAGACGAAATACTTGTTTTATTCCCATCCTTAATACTTTTGCGTAAATATTTTTTTTTATAAAAAAATATATATACACTTTTACCAGTTAGTTTCATATTCAAGAATTAAGCATCGCGACATATTTTTATTGTAAGTAAAATTGGTATTAATTTGGCAAAATATTCCGTATTCACCAAATGCACTTCACCTTCCAAATTATTCTCTTTGAGTTGTTATGGGTACGTCTAGAAGTATGAGAAATAAAAATCATGAATTGTTTATTTCTTATAGTTTCCGGTGTTCCCATACTGACCCATCGGATCACTGATTAGTATCACAATTGTATATAGCATTATTTAACAACTAGTGGACATGACGTATTGGTTGACAGAATATTTTTTGACCCAATTAAAAATAATAAGTGGGTCCATTAACATGTTTGTCCCCAAGTTTCCATAATGTTCTCACGCCTGCCTGATTTGAACTATGAAGATTCAATTAAGTATAACGCGGCCAGTAAATAACACCTTATTCTAAAAAATATTCTATTATTGGTGAATAGAATGCATTATTTGTATGAGGTAGGCAGATTTATGGATGATTTACCCTATATGGGAGGTAGTGCACTTTTTAGTTGAATAAACATTTCATTATGCATACACGTTTCTGTATTTCGCTGAAGCAGCGTTAAATGTCCTCTGTCAAGCTCCAATATTATTTGCTATCAACACAATTTGTTGATGTTCAGTAGTTTAATACTGATTTTACAAGCTTTATGTTAACTTGACCTGTTCGTATATGTATATATAATATATATAAGTATATAAGTAAGTTGTCCGACAAAATTTTCAATCAATTTTACAGTCAATTACCTTAATCTTGGAACTAAATTTTGAACCAGTTAACCTCAACCAATTGAGCTGAAAATTCGGGTATTAGTATGCTTTTGGATGACAATTCAATATAATGGTACCATCAAGCTGATCTGATGATGGAGACTGAAGGTGGCCATGGGAACTCGGTATTTAACCGACGTAACCCTGTTGAGTTTGGGCTCGTTAGAATTGTCTCAAATGAATGATTATACATGCAGGGTTTTTTGTAATTAATATAGTCCGTAAACCCAATAATGCCAATTGAGTGTATGTAAAAAGGTCACTATTTTCGAAATATTGAGATTTGAAGCGGTTCATCCCATGTTCCTTAATCTTATCTGTCATAATATGATATGTTAAACGATATTCTGTCAAACTATATAGTTTGACCACAGTCCGCTTTGCCATGGCTTGTCACTAATCATATATATATTATGTTGTATATATTTTCACGCTACTATTGGATTAGGAGCGGCAAGCTCAAGCGGCGTGGCCGGTATAAAAGCAGGTGAGGAATTATTAATATTATATTTTTATTTTAGTATATGGCATACAATGTGTAACAATGAAAAGCCAGTGTTTTAACCCGTCAAAACAACCTTGTCTTTTAAATTTATAAATGACATACATGATTTAAATGTGAAACAAATTCATTTTGACATATTTTGTATGCTTAACTTTTGTCACAAAACGGACACGAGTTAATTTTTGTTTAACAACTCACGCTAATTGGATGCAGTCAGCGTCATATAGTCTGTAACATCCAAAGCGCCAAATAGTTCGTAACACATCTTTATGTCTATGGGAACAACGATGTGACGAAGTATTTGCATGTTACAAACTATACAGGTTGAATTTTTAATGATGGTCCAAATTTTTTGTGGGCATTTGGTATCACTAATAGACTCCATTTTTGAAAAAATACTGGTAGGTATATTTTAAATTATAAATTGTCTATCAAAACAATTATCCATACAGCGTGTTTTTTTTGACTGGTTCGCGTGCAGCAGCCTGAAGGGCTGTAGCTGCGAATCTTGGCTGGCCTGTGGGTAGTCGCCACTACGGGGCTACCCGACTGCCGAAAAGGCGTACAGCCTGGTTACTCGGGGCGGGGGAGGGGAGGCGTGCCGTGCGCAAATCTTACTAGCCGCTGAGCTGAGGTGCCCGCGCGGTACGGTTTTTTTGGGATAACTTTAAGCAGCAATTACTAAAAATTTTAGTACCAAATAATATGAAACAAAAAAACACGTATTTAATATTTTTTGCTGAAGAATCTTATACTTGAATTTGGACACTCATTAAAATGTCACCCTGTATGATACTCGTACTGACTGTAGGTACACAATTATTTGAAAATGTTCACATAATTGTATACCAAACCTACTTGTACCTACATAACAAAGTATGGGGTGCATTTTAATCTCAATATCAACTTTGTGTAGATATGACTAAAGTTTTACCACGCCACTAAATTTTTGAGCCCTATGTGAGGTCAGGGCCCTATTTTGTAATTTGTACATTTTACGAGTAGATAAAATTTCGTATTGGCTCACCTTTACATGATTTTGGTCATGCTTTAACTAATTAAGAATATGTTCCCGAAAATGCTTAAGCGTCGACCTGAACTTTCTGGAAGAGGAGGAAGATTTTTGGTTCTTTAAATATTTACTCGCGTATGACCAAAATGACATCAATGACATCATCATGCTTTTATATGGGAATTTGGTTAATGCTTCGCAACTTTTGCTTTTTAGATTGAAATAAGAAGTAATATAACGTTTACACTTGAGGTCGTAAATATGTACCTACTATTTTATAACTTGAATGGAGTAAGGAGAACCGGTCTGCATATTTTATGCACTCGGCTGTATGTGTAACATAGGCTACCTAATGTCCACTTCAAGAAGCTACAAGTTTCTATTTTTCAAGTTTAAACTGGCAACAGAGGCTCTTGACCAATAATAATTGGCCATTTGGCCAGTGTTGAAAGTTAAGATTTACAAATTTGTAACAAGCTTTGTGTAACGAGGCATTAGTGACTGTTAGCCAACTACTCGCGGGTTTTTGAAAAGACGTTATCATTTTCCCTTGCTTGAAGATGATGTCTATAATTCGGGTACTATGTGGTCGTCGCTGTGAAAATGATAAAGCCTTTACGAATTACGAATGAAAATGAACTGAATTATGTATATGTCTACATTGCCGTGTGCAAACTAAATTGTAAACTTATTGTCATAAATTCTGGTCTTTTCCACGCTGCTATGACCTTACGGATCTTTACTATTGGGTATCACTTTGATTATTTCACCTTCCTTGCGATGCATGCACACACTGACGCACCAATCCAAACTCATTCACGGTCAAGCTCAAAATAAAAAATATAAACACAAACATGTAATTTTGGACATGTAAACTAACTGTACAAATGACACTGTGCCAAATATCAATAAAACTTTTACTGTATATATCGCTTTTTAATTCAGTCTCACTGTCTGACGTCACCGCACACTTTACGCCGACCTCCGTGACGTCACCAGTGTCCACTGCAGCCAAAACGGTCCTGCAATCTTCGGTTAAGACTACGGCGGTGTCCGAGCCAGACGTAGCGTTCCCAGCAGTCTTAAAAGGCTCGCAAAAGCAAAGGGTTCCTCCGCCCGTGCCTCCTAGAGGTTCCCCCAAGGCTAAACGTGGCGGTGGGCACTCCCAATCCAGTATTGACGCTAAAGGTGACTATCATTTAAGCATTTCCGTCAATGACATACCACCACAGACACCGATCACGAGTAGCGATGACGATTTTGTATTCTACGGGCATGATTTTAAGTTCCAACAGCCTGTTGCATGCCGTGTACCGCCTTCTATATCTGACCATTCTGTTAGAGTGACAAAGTTAGTTGCCTCTAACTCTTTCTTAGACTTCGCTGAAGAGGGAGACAGTATTACTGAGAGGTCGCATCCTGGAAAAGATCTGATAGCCCAAACGACAATGATGGCCAAGTTTAATGTTGATAATGCAATAAGAGAGCATTTAGATTCTGGGGAGTATGACGATACATCCTTTACTGAATCGAGCAGTGAAGATCAAATCGTGGTCCATGAGATTATTGATGAGGTTGATGTTGAAGGACCTTACAATCCTAAATCCATCAGACAGACAAAGAGCCCCTCACAGTTCCTCAAAGGAGTTGTTAATAAAGTGGGAGATAAATTTGCGAAAAAACCACCAATTAACACTGACAATGTTGAAAAAGCAAGTGTGCATAACGTGAAGTCTTCAGATTTGATTTTTGCGGCGAAATCTTTGAAAAAGACGCCCCGTTCAGATAAAGATTTAAATAAACAAGGCAAACAAGAAGACGTTGAAGCAAAAGGAGATAAAAATGTAGCTAGAGCCGGAATTATGTCCGGATTAACTAAAAGGTTAAACTTCAATCAATCGAAAAGAGACAAAAACCGCCAAGAATTTAAGAAACCTAAACCAAAAATAGAAATAAAGACATATTCAGAAGAACATTCCAAAGGAATGACCAAAGAAGAAGTAGTATGTCACAAGAAAGCTAAAACTAAGATAGACATGTTTCAGAAGCACATCCTTAAGGTGCAGACTGATTCTGAAAATAGCTCACGAAGGAGTTCCATTTCATCTTCACAAGACAGCAAGAGATATAGAAACGTTAACGACACTATTAAAATTAAGAGTGACCTAAGAGTTAAAGAGACAAAGAAAATTTTCGAACCAATTGAATACAGTCATGGGAGCTCAAGCTCTATTGACAGGAAGGTTTATTCTTTAAATACTACTGCAGTTAGTCCCGTTGTCTCCAAGTCTTATACTGGCAATGTGCACGACAAAATCAAGCAGTTTTCGCAAGACACATCCTCTGAAAAACCACCTGACAAAGTGCTGAGGAAGAAGAAAGGAAGCTTCAAAAAGAGATCAGATAAAAGAAAGATTTACAGAATGAAAAAAGACATAGAAGAAGTGCTATAATTTGAAAAACAGACCAAGTGCCGAAAATAAAAGGTTTCAATAAGAGAAAGATCTATCGAACGATGAAAATTATTCTTCTGTAAGGAGAAACAAATTTGGAATAAAGCTTTCGGATAAAATGTTGGCGTAAAAAGAAAATTAATAGAGCGATTGACTAAATGTTTTTTGATAAAGTAGATATAGTTTTTATTTAGCATGTCGTAGATTGTGTTGTGATTTGCATTATTTAAGAGCTAAAACTGCCATTCGTTTCCGTGTTATCTAAATGTTCCTAATTTTAGTAGATTAGCTATAGTATCTTTAGTACCTAATGGAAGACATTATTTCATGAGATTTATTAGTAGTAATGCAATTACCTTCTACTCCCTTATTTAAATGGCGCGTCGTCGTCGAATTTATTTCTTCAAAATTCCTAAATATCAGATTTTTGATAAATGTATCCTCACGTAGCAAACTGACATAAATTGGACCTAGCATTTATTGTTTGTTACCGTAATTGTCCTGTTTTTTATTTATTTATTCCTAACCTAATCTCCCCCATCATCCAACCATCGCAATCTCCTAAGATTAGATTTCGTTTAAAACTTCTAAAACGATTTTTGTACATTGATACCTCATACCTTCTAACTACATGTATTTTGGATTTGGTAGTATAGTAGTCTTTGTTCATAATCTCTGTGAAACACCTATTAGTTTTATTTCCTAATCCATTTTAGTAGCTATAGCTAATCCATCATGATACCTGTTGATGTGTACTCCCAATACACGTTACGCCAAACGCTAAATCTTAACACAATCATCTACATTTCACTCACCTAACCAGACTTACCACCCAAGTGACCCAACTTAATCAACTTTGTTCCCACAGCCTAACCTAACTATATTACCATGAAATCGTATCAATTTCTGTTTCATTTCAAGTTCATGTACCTATCTCAACCTCATAGAAAATTAACGTTATCATCTAATTAACCAAGCATATTTCTTTACTCATGATTTCCTTCAGTCTGACCACCTCGTTACCATCAATCCCAACTCCATTCGTAAAGTCTAAACTCATCTCACCTACAAAACCGCCTTCAACTATAAATAAACTTAGTTATTAATAGCTAGAACATCAATCGTACACACCCTAAAAGTTACCGATACGCTCTTAACACCAGCACATGACACTCGAACACCTCAAACTACCCTGCGCCCGTCACAGTAGTAACGCTAGTTTCCATCCAGCCATGCCGTCGTGTTGCTCCACGCCGCCGCCGCCGTTCGAAGAGCATCCGCCCCCGCGGACGAGCCGGACGAACTCGTCGTCCACCACGTCGTCCAGCGCGTCTGGGAGACGGCGGGGAGCGTCCAGCGCGGCGAGCGTCATGACGACGTCGTCGGCGTCCTCGCTGGCTCTCACGCCTGCTGCGTTAAGCAGCGCGAGGAGTAATGAGGCCAGGTAATTAAGCTTCCAAATGACGGTGTAATTAGTTTTTTTAGGAGCGTACTACGCTACGCGTTATCTTAACGACGACGTGGTCAAAACGACGTCGTCGGCGTCCTCGCTCGCACTCAGGCCTGCTGCGTTAAGTAGCGCGAGGTGTAATGAGGCCAGGTAATTACGCTTCCAAATGACGGTGTCATTCGTTTTTTTAGGAACGTACTAAGCTACTGGTTGTCTTAAGAGGGAAGTCATGACGACGTCGTCGGCGGCTCGCTCGCGCTCACGCCTGCTGCGTTAAGTAGCGCGAGGAGTAATGAGGCCAGGTAATTACGCTTCCAAATGACGGTGTGATTTGTTTTTGAGGAGCGTACTAAGCTACATGTGGTCTTAAGAGGGAAGACATGACGACGTCGTCGGCGTCCTCGCTCGCACTCACGCCTCGCCTGATGCGTTAAGTAGCGCGAGGAGTAATGAGGCCAGGTAATTACGCTTCCAAATGACGGTGTGATTAGTTTTTGAGGAGCGTACTAAGCTACATGTGGTCTTAAGAGGGAAGTCATGACGACGTCGTCGGCGTCCTCGCTCGCGCTCACGCCTGCTGCGTTAAGCAGCGCGAGGAGTAATGAGGCCAGGTAATTGCGCTTCCAAATGACGGTGTAATTAGTTTTTTAGGAGCGTACTAATAAGCTACTTGTGGTCTTAAAAGGGAAATCATGACGACGTCGTCGGCGTCCTCGCTCGCGCTCACGCCTGCTGCGTTAAGTAGCGCAAGGAGTAAGGAGGCCAGGTAATTACGCTTCCAAATGACGGTGTAATTAGTTTTTTTAGGAGCGTACTAAGCTACTAGGGGTCTTAAGAGGGAAGTCATGACGATGTCGTCGGCGGCTCGCTTGCGCTCACGCCTGCTGCGTTAAGTAGCGCGAGGCGGTGTGATTAGTTTTTAAGAGCGTACTACGCTACGCGTGGTCTTAAGAAGGTGCGGCTACGGCGCCTCTCACACTAAGGTCAGACATAGCCTGACACTTAAAGGCTCTCACAGACTGGCGCGGCCTGGCCTATTGACCGCCTAAGCAGGCCGCGCCAGTGTGTTGCGGGCTTAAGCAGCGCGGGAAGTAAGAAAGCCAGTTAATTAGGACCTACGCTTTCAAATACCGGTATAGTTACTAACTATAACGCTATAAGCGCTTCTAAGCAGAGATATAAGAATAATGAGAATAGGCCTTTCAAATATAATAATAAATTAATAATAATAAATCAGCCTGTATACGTCCCACTGCTGGGCAAAGGCCTCCTCTCATGGATGAGAGGGAACGGGCAGTAGTCCCCACGCTTGCCCGGTGCGGGTTGGGGACTTCACATACACCTTTGAATTTCTTCGTGGATGTATGCAGGTTTCCTCACGATGTTTTTCCTTCACCGAAAAGCTAACGGTAAATATCAAATGATATTCTTTCAAATATAGACAGGTAAATAGTGGATCATACACAAGACTTAACAGGCGAAAAATCGGGAGCATCGCAGCGGTGGCGGATTGATATACTGAAAAATACCGAAAATCCAGAGTTCGATTCTCTGTCTACTACAGCGTACTTTAGTATTAATGTCAATGGTAGATTCACCAGCAATTAATATCTGCATAAATATCTGACACGGCTCTATTAGGGCATTTCCGACGTGTCAAATATTTTTGCTTGCCATGTTATGGCAGATTTTAATGCTGGTAATACATTACTAAAGTTATCAAAGTTGCAGTGTGTGTTGGACCCCGCCGGCGTCCGTGGAAGGCTCGACACCCACCTGGACGGAGGGGACCCCTAGCTTCACGGAATCCAGTAGCAGCGAGCAGGGCATGGGGACAGGTATGTTTATATAGTTGGATTGATTAAAACTATTCATTCCCACAACATAGATAGATGTTTATTGTAAAGTCATGTACATGAGATGTTTAGATTATTATTATGCTTACATGATACCCTGTTAGGGCACGCAAATAAGTAACTTATTGATATATATATATATATTATGTGAAAAGTAATCCATACTTAATATTATAAATGGGAAAGTGTGTGTGTGTATGTTTGTCCATCTTTCACGGCAAAACGGAGCGACGAATTGACATAATTTTTCAAGTGGAGATAGTTGAAGGGATGGATAGTGACATAGGATAGTTTTTATCCCCGAAATCATCTCCTAAGCGGGTGAAATGGGGGGGTAAATGTTTGTATGGAGCTGCGATATAAACGAGTTCCACGCGGACGGAGACGTAGGCAGGTGACTAAGATAGGCTGATAGAATAGAATAGAATAACATTTATTCATCACACTAACACATACATGCACATATATCAAAATACAAAAGCAGTAAACAATCGTGTGTAACCTCTCTAAAATGCCGATCCAGTGTGACGTTACCGAAATATCATAGTCACCCCAACTTACATTACTTACTAATTTTCCAATCCCAAATTGCAGGATACTCAATAACCCCCCTCCGCGGCGCGACCCCCTCTGAAGGGCGGCGCCCCCGCTCCCCGCGCGCCCCGCCGCCCCCCGCGCGCGCGCTCCCTCCCACCACCATCAACTGTCTCACCAGCGAAGTGGTAAGTCCATATCTTTATCATACGATGTACGGAATGCCAGTATTAAGATCAACTGATTAGAGCCTCCCGGCACCCGACCCGCACCGCCTCGCCTCGAGCGGTTAGTATTCTTTATATGGATTTGTACGGGCATGCGCTCACTACATCCACTCCGTAGTAAGTACAGTTCCGAGACGAGGTGGCTCTAATGAGCTGCAGTTTGTGCACTGAGAGACGAAGGTTAAACACCTAGATTCCCGATTCATTGAGTGGCGATTTGCTTCGAAATTCGAAAATATCTATAATGTTTTGTTACTACTGTATTTTTCGAGTCGCCTCTGCATTTCAAAGTCACCCCGTTTTACAGTTTACGTTTGGCTGCCGAATGTACCTTCTTTTTGAATTATGCTGTAAGTAATCAATAAAAAAACATTCTAAAAATCAGTGATAAATAATCGATGGTTGCGCATACACACATGATAATTGGTAATTAATAAATGAAAATCATTAATCGTTAACGTCGCAGCACTAATTATTCAGAAAAAAAAATCTGAACGGTTTTAAAAGCTACTACTATTCTTCTTCTCTCAGTGGCTTACATGTCCACAATAAAAAAAGACCTTTCCGTTGCACAAAGGTTCACTAGCGATACTGTCCCATTTAATCAAACTCTGTTTTGTAATAAGTGACCATTTATTCATTCGTTTTACTGCTATATAAAAAACGTTTGTGTAACTCCGTTCATCTATTATGAAACTAAATCTGCATTCACTCAAATTGATTTCTGTAACACCGCGGTGCACGGTGGTATCTAGTTAGCACGGTTTGGAAACTTGTAGATAACGCTTTCAATATTAATAAATCTAATATAACATGAACGAAGTTACGTAATTTATGAATTCTCTTTTCTGAACTATGAATACAACTGGTCCTGCGAAGTCAATCTCATACAAAAAGAATGGGTGTAAGTGTAACTTTAGATCGAAAATGTAAATTTAAGCTTAAAGCTTTTCGTTATATTTTAAGGCCTAGGAGAATTGTTATATTTTATTCAACTCTAAAAGAGCCAGTGGTCTATTGAGCAAACGTGCATAGACCTTATTTACCGTTTCGTAAGTTCTGATAGTGGTTCAGAAAGGACAATACTGTATTAGTATTTAAGAATAATCTATGTATATTAAGCTTCTTTACTATTTCTATTTTCTACATGCACGACTCTTAACACTGACGAATATTGTAGCACAAAAACGAACAACTTGAAAAATTCAACATCGTTACTCTGAAATCGAAATATTTTAACACTTACACCAGACTTTTTATGCCGTTGGCGCTTAAGTCGTGCGCAATGCATACGTCCTTGTCTAACAAATATGTAATCGCGAGAACGACGAATGGTTTATGTCGAACATAAACGCGATCAAGTTTGCTAGACAGGCCCCTGGCTATTTCACCAACGTGACCATTTTCACCTGACGATGTCAAGTCAAAACGACACGGACAGCATCAATACAATATAATATAACATCGCTACTTATTAGCCGTGTCTACACCACACGGCTATTGTCCCAGAAATGTGCGTTTAATTGTCAATGTCAGCTGACAATTGGCAAGTCGGTGAAGGGTCAGTTAGCGATAATCTTGATATATTTATGTGTTATTTAATTTTAAGCTGTTCGTTTTAACCGATATGTATCCAGCGCACGCTTAACTTAGCTTCACACTATCTGATAATATCTACTACTGCATTTATTACTAACGTGCTACATTCCACTTACAAGTACCTGTGACATGGAAAAATTAATATTACACTCTTAGGCCTTAAATTTATCCGTTGAAATAAGGCAAAAAATTACTCAAATACATATTTAAATAACCTAGGCAGCTAGAATTATAGGTTTTATGGTCATGTTTTACGTAAGGTTCTGGTCCATACAGGTTGTAAAATTTGACCATACAACCTAACGTGCTAGCTGGGCTGACACTGATAATTCGCCATTCATTGACACTGTTTGGCACGTAAAGATAATTCATTGGCGACTAAAACCCGGCTCTGTCTAAGCAATCTAATTAGAAAGAGACGCATAGTCTATCTCGCCGCGACTCAGCTCGCGGTCTTTCCTGCAATAACCATGCAGGCCCCGTATCATGGTCGGCCTTATCACGCGATAAGTGACAAGATAGCGTCCGTCACTGGATGACAGCTGTCACTTATCGCGAGATAAGGCCGACCGTGATACGGTGCCTGGACATGTACGGCGAATGTCAATGTCACGTGACAATTATACATGAAATATACGGTTGTTGACGCCATTCATTTCAATATTGTGATATTTATGTCATGGTTAAGGTACATGTAATTGGAATACCTTTTCTATATTTCAGTAATCTTGTACTAACGTTATATTCATTATTTGGACGCTGCTTTCATGGTGGGTTTTGTTTGTTATTTATGTAAATAGTTGCACTTGAAAGAGCGCGTAGAAAATGATTACAAATGATAAATTCCATGTAGAAGTACGGCTTGATTTCGATTTCGGCGCTAGCTTTTTAGGTTATGTTTCATGCCATTGCGATTTTGAAATTTGGGTGCTTCCATTTTAAGGAATGCGGCAATATGTGGCTTTTGTGTAAAGTGACCCGTAAATTAAAAGGAGAATCATGATTGTCTATGCCAGCAGTGTATCGGTAATTGGTTGGCACAACACTTTGGAAGGGTTTTTTTTATTGAGTGTTGCCATGTATTTAAAATAAGTTGTCTCGTTGGACGTTAGAATGCTCTAATAGATGCCAAAATTATGGACCCATTTTTTGAACAAACTTAAGTAATTTTCCTAATGTTCATTAGTTTCAGAATAGATACGAGTATAGTATACCATTTCGATCCATTCTTCATAATGGCCTGTTTCATATGCCTATGAAGATATAAATAAATCAATATCTTATAATTTGATTCAAATAGCGTAATGTGATAACTAAGTTCTGTTTACTGTAAATGTATACAACCGTTTGTTTCTTAATAAACAATAAATAAATAAATAAATAACTGTTTGTCGACTCTCCGGGCCCCTTTTTCACCAACTTGACAATTGTCATCTGACAACGACAATTCGTCGTACATTGCCGTGGCTTAAGGTAAAGATGCTGTTCAGGAAACCCTTTAGGTGTCGACCTCACAATGTCACACGAAATGTCATTGTCAGGTGAGAATTGTAAACATGGTGAAATGGGGGCTTGTTAATTGTCTTACAATAATATTACTGTAACATATTTGCGTATTATTCGTTTATTATGTCGATGGGTGATTCTCACGTAGCGTTTTTAAACGCTCAGCGTTGTCTTTAAAATCTCTGTATAACAAATTATAATTACTAAAAAATGTAAGTTGCCTAGGGGCGCGGGGTTTCAAAAAGGACGCGCGGCAAGCATTTGTCGAGCGCGCGATATTCTTTTAGTTATAATTTTTAATCTATGGCCCCTTGAACTAGAGAGGGCGCCGATGAGGTGCTCGCCTAGGGCGCTCTCGACATTTAGTCCGCTTCTACTAGGTATCGCGGATAGATTCCAATTTTGTAAGGTCAACTCAGTTAATATGTGCGGTGGTTTTTTTTAAATCACTCGATAGCCTATTTATTATTCTCTTTAAAATATTTCAAGCGGCTATGAAACAGGTCTGAATTAGAAATAAAAGTTACGACTGAATCGTGTTATCATTATAATCGACTGATAAATTTGACATCTAGAGCAGTTTGGTTAGTTAGGTTATTGATTATTACGTAATACCAATTGATCATCTCAACTGTATACACGGTGTAACATAAATGGCGTGTGAACCGATCAAGGGCATAACAGGTATCGTGTTCTGATAAGAAAAAACTAAGAGAAAAAAAATATTAACGCGATTTTTTTTTACATTTGTATGGAGCAGGTTGCCCCAGTCGGCCAACGATCCATTCAAAAGTGAAAAAAAAATCGCGAGAAAAAAAAATATCTTACTTTTTTCTTATCAGAACACGATACCCGTTATGCATTTGTTCGGTTCACACCCGATTTATGTTACACTCTGTATTTAATACTTATAAAATACTTGTCTCAAATTATCATGAAAAGTTTCCATTTTTTTTTAAATTATATATCTATTATAATGCATAGCAGCAGTCTGGTCAGTCTTTTCCGACCTAGATATGACGGGTCCCATTGTGAATAAGAATCAGATGATATTCCACTATGCTGTTTTAAAATGAGAACCAAACGACATTTATGGAGAGTAGACTGGCCTGCAACACACTGGCGCGGCCTGCGGTGGCGGTCAATAGTAAATTATATACAGCTTATGACAAGTTTACTATTGACCGCGGCCGCGCCAGTCAGTGAGAAGCCTTCAAGCCTTGTTTCCTTTGTCAAGTACTTATAACATATATCCTTATAGAATTCATTTGGATATAACCTAATATTTGTCTCCAATAATGTTCAGCTAAATATTTCATACGCGCATTAACATACGTAATATTGAATCATATCAACTTATTTGCAAAGTACAAAAATAATTATGTAGTGAATTTATAAAACTACATTTGTTTTAACGGTTTTCTCGATGTCGCCCGCTTAGTTGACCAATACTCAATGTGCTGGCTACTGAAAAATTTACTGTGTAAAAAAATGTAATTGTATTTTTAAATAGCAACTGATTAGTGTAAAATTTCTTTTGTATTCTTATTAATAAGTGATGACACAATAATTCGTTGGTACTTTTAAATGTTTTTTAGTAGCCAGGCATTACTGTGTATAACAATAATAATAAAATCGATGGTTGTTGAAATGAAGCAATCTTTAGCTTAAACATATAATCAGCTTTCTTGTGCGTGTATTATACAGTAACCACTGATCTGTAAGCGTTTTTTTAGGTAGGTATTGAAAATGTTCAGAAGGAAAAGATAGTTGTGCGAAATATGCATGGCAAAGTATTCGAATTCAAAGACACATTTTTACTTACATTCACATTTGATAATTAGTCGATGCAGGGATGTAGCGATTCTGATGGAGATGGAGGTTTCCGTGTATAATTATGCCACTTTACTATATATTTTTGGTCATAACGGAAGAGAGATCGAAGAAAATAGAGCAGGCGTTTGCCCAGCAGTGGGACACAAGAACAGGCTACAAAAAAAAGTAAATTTAAAAAGTTACTAATAAAATGTTAACATGTCAATGTCGTGTTTGCTGGTCGTATGATATGAAACAACATCCGAATTTGCAAACGTGCAAATTGATTTTTGGATGTGGCTTCCGAAAATCATGCCGAAATTCACTCTCTGCTTTCACTGCCAGGACCGGCTAGCGGGCGCCTGAATCTTTCTTCTTTTTAACCGACAATGAATCGTCTTTTTTCTGTTTTTTGCGTTTTTCAACTATCGATAATGATGGTTTTAATGTTTGATTTTAATAAACGTTGCATGTATTTTTTATTAGGACTAATTCGTGATTCTTTCCGTGGCGATGTTTTTTAATTATGGTGGTTTTTCCATAGAATCGCGTGACAGAGTGGTAATCCAAAATGTGGTCCCCGCAGAAAACGACCACTCTGTCACAGTATTTTCTGTAAAACTATCATAAAGAAAAAAACATTATCGCCGCGGAAAGAATCATGAATTAGTCCTAATAAAAAATACATGCAACGTTTATTAAAATCAAACATTAAAACCATCATTATCAATAGTTGAAAAACGCAAAAAACAGAAAAAAGACGATTCATTGTCGGTTAAAAAGAAGAACGACCCGCCTACGTCGTAGGCGCTTAGCGATTCTTGGCAGTGAACGCGTTAATCTGCAACATCCCTGCTCCGTTGGATTAATTAGGTAGATGTTTAAATTTCAATGTTCATGCAGGTAAACTAAACAAGCATGGAGGTACAATGTATATACGTAATATAGCTTTTCACGCCAGGTCCAGCGACGGTGACCCTAGCTGCGGCGTTAACGAAACGTTAATTTCGTTCGTTCGTACGGTCAAGGTCTTTAATTGACAACATTTTATTTTTCGAGTGGGCCATTATACGATTTAGTTCGATAGAAAATGACATTTTATACGTAAGGCATATGGTACGTGTTTTTTTATTTCTCCCTAAATGTTTATATTCATTCAAAAATATGAAAATTAAAAGTAGTGAATTCCAATAGGTCGTAATTAAAATAGGATGACGTCATTATTATGTCTCTCTATGGCACCTGTCCACATCTTTCAGTCGACAGACGTAGGAATGACGTCGGTATAGGTACAGATTTTTATGATTTTCTCCGAAACGAGTAAGAATAAAAATGGGAAATAATTTAATTACCGAAATGGTTTTTGATTTAGACATCATTATACATATTTTGAAATGTTGTCAATTGTTGGGCCATTTAGGTGCCAACTAATTATGGTTTTTAATAGTAGCTTTGAAGTTAGTATAATCATAATCAATTAAAATCCGTGACTGTACTCTATCTCTATCGCACTTGCATATTCGAGAACAGAGAGGGAGATACAGTTTGTTCTAGTTTAAATAGCGAACATGCATTCAACGTTAGATTTCACAATTTCTTTTGTTGCTAAATATGAAAAGAAAAGATAATAAAGAGTCGTAATAAAACTGACCGAAGTGTGGCATATGTCCTGAGGTAGCTACTGTTTCTGCTATTGTTTATTCACGTGCATGTGCCTACCGACGTACCTAAGTAATTGTTTTACAAACCTACATGAAGATTTCTAAACAATAGATTTCTGTAATGGTTGGTTTTAAGTACTTTTCGTCATCTAAACTAAAACAAACTACACGAACGAACGACGCTTGCTTCTAGCGGTAGCCTCTGAAAGGCTGCCAAACTCTACAACTCGAAGGCAAAGGAAGTTAGAAGCGTGTTCCAATTGTAAAATCCCTGATTGGTACAAATATTATGTAGTTGTTACTTATTTCGAAAACGCTTACAGATCAATTACTTCGAAGCATTCTTTGTGTATAGTGACCACAAAGTTTACTAGGTTTTTATAAGTAGAATTTTAGTAATAACATGATTTCATCGTCATATTGTAGTTGCTGAACTGGAAATGTGTAATTTATTTCTTAAATTAAAAAATATTGACTTGATGGCAGCAGTAATCGACACTTTAAGGAGGTCGTGTATTATAATCAATTATAACAATTAAAAGTGCGTAGGTACTTAGATCATTATAAGTTAAATATAAAAATATTTTTATGTGAAATTACGTATTGCTATGCTTTCTATTAAATGAAGAGATATAGATTACTTGAAAAATTTGAATAAATAAATCGATTCCCGAATCCAGTAATCAATTACCTACCACATTATTTGAAAAATATTATATTAATCCATAAAATAAAATTCAATTATATTTTATAGTAATTAAGTTATCGGCAAAAGAGCACACTTAACAAAACCGCTGACACTAAATACTTATTATTTAATTCACCATTTTGAACAAAACTGTTGATCTCATGAATATTATGCTGGAAAAAAGTAAGATATATAGACACTATGGTTCAGTGTTGCCACATAAAAAATATGCCAGTCCTAATTTTCAAGAGGTGAAGAAAAAAGTTTCGATTACTGGTGCCGTTAAGTTACATTATCAAAATAAAAAAACGGTCAAGTGCGAGTCGGACTCGCGCACGAAGGGTTCCGTACCATTATATATAAAAACAGTAAAAAAAAAAGTTTGTTGTATGGGAGCCCCTTAAATATTTATTTTATTTTGTTTTTATTATTTGTTATTATAGCCGCAACAGAAATACATAATCTGTGAAAATTTCAACTGTCTAGCTATCACGGTTCTTAGTTACAGCCTGGTGATAGACAGACTGACGGAAAGCGAAGTCTTAGTAATAGGGTTCCGTTTTTTCCCTTTGGGTACGGAACTCTAAAAGATTTCACCAATTCAGCTACACCTTCAGTAATGCTAAAGCGTCAATATTAGGTAACGGTTTCCCGTTGAACCTCCCAGGAACCAAACGAGTAGAGACCAGCGAACGAATAAAACCATAGAAGTCTAAGTAGCGTCTCAAAACGGCCCCACAGACTGGGTGCCATTGCCATTATGCGGGGTTGGGGGCGGGGTGTCAAAACGATGCCAGGCAGCCGTTGAGTTAGAACATGCGCATACCGGGTTTTTGGCACGTGTTCGTTCGCTGGAAGACTTCGAAAAGGGGGCATTGTCACTGTCAGCTTTTGTGGTATCTTTCTACCACGGGTTATTACGTTAGTCGCTAGCGACTGCGTAAAATATTTATACGGAGACTACACACAGCCCCTGGCGGTCACTCATAGAACTAAAATATTTGCACCACGAGTTAGATTTAGATTTGTAAAATCCACTTTATAACTTCGTGAAATGGGTTTTGTTATAGGACTGTAGTTCTGTGACGGATCTGCAAAGACAAATGTGTAATATAAAAAAGAGGTAGATACGTTGTCTATATAAAATTCCGTGCTTAAAAATGGCCACCAAATCTGACAGCTGACGTTTATACGTGCCCACTGACGACGCGACACTGAGGCAAGGTCATACAATTGGCTGAGTTTTAGTGTGCCACTTTTGGAGCGCTTATAACCTAGGTATCTACCTCTTTTTCATATTACATCATTGCGGATCTGTATGAAACAATTGAAATTATAATCACCTTTTCTGTGGTCACTTACACGAAAACGTAATCTGGTGTGTAAAAACCGTTTTGTTAATCGTCGTTGTTACTATTATCAATATTGTATATTTGTTGTTGTTAACTATTTAAGACGATCGGTAGAATAAATATTTGAAATAAATTCAGTTTTTATTATGCTTATGGATATCATAACTCTAATTTTAAGCGGGTGGGTATAATTCTAAGTTGCATGGTTATACGCTAATTAGCAATAATAGAACAGTCAGCGTCATAAAGTTAGTACCAGCCAAAGTAGCCAAATATTTCGGTATCATCATCATCATCATCATATCAGCCGAAAGGCCTCCCCCAAAGAGTGCCAAAGTGACCGGTCCTGCGCCACCCGCATCCAGCGGACTCCCACAAGAATCGAGCTATAAATAAGGTTTTTATCGAATAGATACAGAAGAGGAGACGCTGTTTATGCGGATTAAGAGTCCAAACCAAAATTAGGCTTCATAGCCCTTAACTTTTATAATGTCCACAGGAAAGACGCGAACCTATATTTGAGTAGGTATGACCCGGATGTGTTACGATATATTTAGCTACCTTGGCTGCTACTAACAATACGATGCTTGCTGTATACTAGGTACTTGGTGAGTACCAAGGGTGGGAAAACGGAGAATGTTTCAGATTGCAGGTATTTAACGCACGGGCCGAAAGCATGGGCGATAGTTGTGCTATCCGAGGCTTTCTTTATTACCGCCCGTGATGAGTATAAAATTCTGGTCAGGAGGTGGAAATTTCCGCATGCGTGGTGGGTGGCATTTGCCCGTTTATGGCTAGGTGTGACGTAAATATATTTAACCATCTTCCAATTAATGGCAATATTAAAAATACACCGGAAAAGCATGCATTCATTTCGTCGGAGCAGCGAAATTTGGCAGTAGGGTAGTCGAATCGGGGTCACTTTGATCAGTTAGTTCTAATGGCTTATTAACGAGGTAGTTAATAAACAGATTACCAAAATAATTCAATTAAGAACCCTCAATTCGCTGCCCACTGCCTCATTTCACTGGCCAGACTGTAAGTCATGTTAAGTTTATTGTTAGAAATATTTAAAAAAGCCATGAACGTTTTACTTCGCGCCTTTTTCGCAGTGGTTGCCTCGGCTTCTATAACTACTAATATGGTAGAAAACGCTTCGAGCTTAAATACTTTAGCTTGACTCGAATAGTGCATTAAGTGCTTGCTAACTATAATGGTGAGTAATAATTATTTTGTACTTAGTATATAATATAATTAATTTAACAAACAATATTAAAATCTAAAAGTGATAATATCCACAAATACGATTGTGGAACCTAAAATCCACTTGTCCTAAGTGATGCATGATTTAAGGCATGTAATCTCGGTAAATATGTCATTCCGTTAAATATGGGCTCGTTGACTGGCAGTCATATCACTAGTATATATTGGAGCTTCTAAACGGGCAACATTTTAACGGTAATGTGTGGCCGGCAATTATGTGCATCTTGCTCTAGCGTACAAAGTCAGCGTAAGACAGCAATAGTTGCCGGCTAGAAATTGCAGGAAAATGTGGCCCGTTTAGAAGCCCCTTAAGTAAAATCATTTTAGAAGTTTAGCGAAATAAGTTTTAAGGGAGAACGTTTCAGTGCAATATCACAGAATACTCACTAGTTACATTTAAATAAGGTTTCTTATTAATGTACTTCTAACTACAATGTTGCTAGGTGGAATAGAGGGCAAAAACTAACTATACACGATGACTTTGCCTGATTGATTCATACTGAATTGAAAAAATGGTTTTTGATCACCAATCAAAAACCACCGTGAATAAAACTATAAATTTAAATAAAAAGCATTTTTCATTTGTCATCGACTAAAACAATAATAACTTAAAATAATTTTGTTGATGCGTAAACATGCCCGGAAAATCTTTTAGGGAAAAGTGCAACGTTTCACCTTAGTACTTATTGAATTTTTCTCTAATGACAAACCGTCTACTAATTTGACTCCCAGTCGAATAGTCTTTTGCGGATATGTACCTACTGCTTAATAGATCAAGAGAAACTAAACTATACAATTGATAACAATGATAATCTATGTATCACCGTGTATAAATTATTACTTTCCACCACAGGTAGAGATCACACATCTGACTTCGGAGACGTCAAACATCAAGATATCGACGTACGAAGTTCACCAGAAAATGGAGAGTGAAAAGAAATATTGTTAAAAACTACGTTAGCACAGTCTATGATGAGAAATGGTACTTAAACGTTAATTGAATATTAACGTTAAATGAATAATTGAATGTGGGAATTGTCAAACATGCACTCTCAAAAAGGACCTCAGAGTATAGATATCTCCAGAGGATCTATACTGGTGCCACCATAAGTGAAGGAAAGGCACTTATGCAGCTAAATTATGAAATGGTCTTAAAATTGCTGACGACTAACTACAACCTAATTACTTTGGGCGGGTAATTGTTTTCTTGCGGCAACATCATGCTAACCCAGTTGCGGCTAATAAAAACAAGTGAACTAGACAAGGACAACAAATGACATATCCCTCTTTGTCACACTTATTGAGATTTGTATATCATCTCGCTCGGTCGTGGTATTATTATTACCATAGGTCCTTTGTAGAAATCTGTACTGTAAGAGAAGGACGAATGCTTAGTATGTCTCGCACAGTATCTTAACCTATTTGACGCCCTATTTGATATGTGAGCCTTGAATGGGTTAAGCAAAGAGACAGCGCGTTGATTGAATATAAACAAAAGACCAACAACTTTAACCTATTAAATGCTTTGTCGCGCTGTGATAAGGTCTATTAGTTAGCGTGTTGTCTGTCTTTGTTTGCTATTACTCTGCATAGACTACATAATCCTATTGTTGATACTTGACTTTGACAGCTGATTATATAACAATGTCAAATTTTGTAATCAATTATAATCTGTACTTATCTTTTTTGTAATGTACGTAAATTCAAATACCTATCTTAAAAAGAGAGCTCTGTCATAAAAAAACTGCTTGTTAAAGGATGTCAGTATTAAGAAATTAATGATTATAAATGTATGTTGAAAGTCAATATAGAAATAATTATCAATGCATCAAATTTTGGAGGCAGATGTATGTTCACCATGTGTATTCTGAGGGATGTTTTAAAAGCTATAGATGCTAGCTACTTATAAAATGAACGACAATAAACCTCACGTTAATAAATATGCCAAAATGATCATTTTATATAATTAAGTCATATATTACATCACGCCATGAAGCCTAAATTTTCAATATACGATTATGTAACTATTAGATAATTTTTAAGGTTATAAAATGGTCACTATGTGGCCAAAATATACATATTTCACCGTTGTGGTTCGTGTTGCATATTTGCTTCTCATTTCAGTGGAGAAGGTTTTTTACACTCATTTCCATGGTACCTACTCTCGATCATGATGAATTAAACTAAACAATTGATAATCTATCTTTCACCGTGTAATATTCGGGAATACAATATTATGTTTAGCGCTTAGCATAATTCATTATAATTTATTTAAATCCATCAAATTAAAACACTTTGATTATTATAAATTGAATTCTAATAAGAATAAGTGTTTATGAAGTAATTTGCACGATTTGATTATTTGGTTTTGTAATTAATCATTATTATCAATTAAATGCATGGCCTCTCTTTGGGGGAGTGTCGTCTTTCGGCTGATATGATGATGATGATGAAATGCATGTTATGTCAAATTTACAAATTAGCCGGATCAATTGGATGGATAATTTTTTTTGCATGATTATTAAATAATGAATTTAGTTACTGTCGATTATTTATTAATTATTTAAGGATTTTAGAGTCAATTTAATTATTATAATATGTATACCTAATTTTGTTCAGTCTGTTTTTTATTTGTATTAGGCGAAACTTTATGCCATATAATTGTTTTAATAAGTTTCTTATAATTATAACTACATCACACTTTAGGTGTAATAAAAAAAAACATTTGAATACTTGTCTGTTGTTCATCTGTTAGTTTCACTGGCATCTAAACTGTTAAATAATTATTGTTTTTAATTTGCATAAAACCTAAGTAGTCCAATTTTATAAATGCAACTTATTATTTATATAAATCAGATAAATCTATAAAAAAACATATTACAAACAATTAACAAGTCCGACCTAACGGGCAAAATATAGAATCCAGATAAAGCTAGGGCTTCTAGAAAAGCTGTCAAACTTAGATAATAATTCTTTAAAATAAGAAACATTTTGTAACAACATGTGAATTTTATAGATTTATCACCAAGCAAAGATCTGATTTTTTTTACTTTTTACTTAGATACGTACCTATAATTTATTTACATGAACCTAACAATGAGATTAATTAATTGTATTACTTTAGACAATTATGAATAGAAGCTCATGTACTCGTATCAAGCAACGAAGTTATTTGTGTTAACATCGCCTTATATAAAATAACTACTTATATAAAAAGGAGTTTTTTAAAAAGCTTTTTCAGGCCTTTAAATATAATATGCATGAGCGGGCAGCCTTACGATTTACTATAGAAAATAAATGTTTTGTATGTCCGTCTGTCGCAGTTATTTTGTACGATCCAGTAAGATCAAATTATTTTTTTAACCAATGCCGATAGGAACTTTGAATTTTACCCTTTTGCAGATTTGTTTTTAACATAACATATTTTTTTGTTGTAATGAAACATGATAAAATTATTTCAAATAAACTTATAAAATTGTACTTAAAATGTAAAGAAAAACGTTTATAAAGCCAACTGTTTTGTCGCTAGCTGCTAATTCTATAACCTAAATATTAACTATAATCATCAGGGGTCAAAATCATATGGAGGTTTCACTCTCGTTCTCGCATATATACACACCCATAAGAGCAAGCAGAACAAACTATACGATTTCCGCGTGTCAGATGGTAGTCCCGCCCACAAATTTTGCTGTTTTCCACGTTAATCCTCTCGCCTGATCCCCAGGGGAAAAAACGGTTGTTAGGTGAACTGCGACCCTACAGCGAAGCGAGAGTGACGCGGTAGCGCCCGGCGAAGCGCCGAAAATTATAATTTTTTCCTACTTGAATATAATAGTACATTATTGCAGCGGCCGGGAAGTAGCAATTCGTGGATGAGTTGATTTCGTCGGATGAAACAAAGCTGAATCCGACAATAGAGACAAATCCACGAATTGCCGTTCCCGCCAAGGCAGATATAGTGCTTTTCTCCATAAATGTGAGGAAATCAAATAATATTTTCAATAATCTTAAAATAGTGAGTATGTCAATAACCTATCAAGTTCCCGCCCAACTAATTTTTTTACACGGCATGCATGACTCGTAGTGCCAGTCTGAATTGGCATACATTAAAAAATTTGAACCATTAGAATCGGTCACAATTTTGAATGTGTTATGCTATTAAAATGATTAAAGATTAAACGGGATTGCAATCGAAATGCATTTCAGTTCGTTGTTAGTTTTATTTCGACAAATATTTTTAATTCTTCATTGAAAACTATTTGAGACAATTTTAAAAACGTCACTTCGATCACATTCGAAAGTGCGCGTTTTGTCTATGACCTTTAAAAAAAGAAAAATCGAGAAAACTAAGCACGCTTCAAAGTGGCGTAATTTGTCACAGCAACTTGTAATAGTTGGAAAGAGACAGCTACCTATACACTATTAATTAACCAGTCTAACTATAGCAGGTTGTTGTGACAAATTGCAAGGTCCTTAATCGTACGAGCACTTGGCTGTTTGTAGTAATTTGTCTTAGTCAAAGCATGTAGAAAAAAGTATACAGTAAAGTAATTTCATACATTTTCCTGGCCGCTAAAACTGTACAGTACCTAATGACATTTAACTTTTTAAATTTGCGTTCTATAGTAACGAGGAACGCGTTCTATTTTTGCTACAGTAAGGCGAACATTTCCGAGCATATTGGAGAAAAATAATTTCCGCTAATATCCCGTGGGTGATGGGGGTCAGGTGATTAACGTGGATAACGTGCAAATGGGCTCGATTCTAAGATGTACAGCAGAAAGGATCACTTTAGTGAAACACTGGGCTACTATCATAATCCTAAAATCATTTTCAAAACAGGATTTTCTGAATAGCTGGAATATCAATTTACCACTCCAGGCAAGCACAACTTGCTGCTAAGTCGCCCCGCGCCCGCCCGCAGTACCTCTCTCACTCGCACTCTGCAAATTCGAAAGTGGAAACCTTTCCTCGTCTCGCCTCGCATCGTGGCGGCAGATTGTGCCAGCACCGTGTTGAAAAAAAAGTTAAAACTGACAGTTTAATGTCGCCCCTGCATTAGTCACCCCATTTTATAGCAATACCGTAAAGTAAAAGTTGTTGCATATTTATATGGAGTGTACAGATTTTTATAAGATCTTGTTGAACTTTGCTAGCGCCTATTGTATTATCCTTGTATTTGTATGTTAACGACATGTACTTATATGTATACCGTTGAGGTTATTAAACGTGTATTTGGTGATATTCGGTGTTTTATTTTATACTTCTTGCGTTACAAGAAGTATTTTATACATACATTAGACTTCAACTTCATAATAATAAAAAACGTGAAATGCAACAATTTTACCAGCTGCAAAATCCTATTTCACAATTTTCACATCCTTACGAGATGATTTGGGAGGTTATTTATTATTTATTAGAGAAATGGCAGCCTCTAGGGCCTTTGCCAAAAACAGTGTACAGAAATCAGAAATAAAAAAAACATTTCACATGCATGATGTACGGTTTAAGGCCTTCACGATGCACTGAGTGATAGCTGGAGCAGTACAAAGTATAATGGCGGCCGCGACCACGAACCGCTGAATGATGCCCAAGAATTGGTTATTCGCATTTCCAGGAAAATTCTTCATAAACTGTAGCCGTCATGTTTGCCATTTATTGCATAATACGCTATCAAAACTATACATTAAACAGCAGGATGCAGAAAATGAAAAAAAATGTCTGGAGCACGATCCGCCATGTTCCAAGGATCATTCAAAAGTCCCGATTTGGGAGGTTAGTAGAATGATTTTTTAACCCCCGACGCAAAGAGTTGTTATAAATTTAACGTGTCTGTGGTATCGTAGCTCCCAAACGGATGGACTGATTTGAATGCGGTTTTTTTGTGTCATAGATAATTTTATCCCGAGTGTTCTTAGCCATGTTTCATGAAAATCTGTTCGGCTATTTTTGAGATATTGGATTTTGAAATAAATAAATAAATATAAGGGGACAATCTTACACAAATCGAGCTAGTCCCATAGTAAGCTCAATAAAGTAAACTGTCCACGGACGCGTCATTTGACGAATGCATGCAGCTTTCATACAATAATCGACGTACCAATGTATGAAAGCTGCATGCATTCGTCAAATGACGCGTCCGTGGACAGTAGGCCTAAGGCTTGTGTTATGGGTACTAGACGACGATATATATAATAGATACAAATACTTAAATACGTAGAAACATCCATGACTCAGAAACAAATATTCATGCTCATCACACAAACATTTGCCCTTACCGGGATTCGAACCCAGGACCTTCAGCTTCGTAGGCAGCGTCACTACCCACTAGGCTAACCGGTCGTCAAGTGAACATGTCGGGGGTTTTTCAACTTTTCTAAGTAGTAGTTTATTTCTGTGGCTTGTATGTGGTGTTGTGTTTCTGCTTGTGACTGTTGTTGGTAAGGTCACCTGCGCATTTAGCACAAGACAGCGTGGTAGCTCTCTCGCACTATCACTCCCCTTCTAAAGCAGGCTGTAAACGCTCAAATAACGTCCAGACCGCAGCTTTAACACGTTCGCAACCAAGAACCCGCCTAGCGGGCACTCGTAATGTTTGCTCAGATGCCGGCTGACCCCACTAGGCGGGCAGTAGTATGAACTTACCCGCCTAGCGAATTCTGTCGGCTTCTGGTGAATGTTTCCATTTTTACTCCGGTTGCGAGAGTGTTAAGATTGTTCCCATACAAACACGTAAATTTACTTACACTTAGGTAAATCAATTATGTATATTTGTTATCGCAGTTACCACAGATTTCTGAATAACATGATGACGAAATCATACCTTAAGAGGCCGCAGTAAGCTCGGCCGAATTTCACCTTCCCATACAAACGTAGTTACGCTCTCATTTTAAAACTACGTGTTGGATAGTGACGAAACTTTGTATATACAATGACACGAGGTATATCTATGTCTATAATTAGTTTGTATGGTTCCAATTTATAAAACTAACGAAATACAGCTAAAACTAGTTTTGTATGAAAAACTTAAATTCGCTGTATTTTTCTTATTATGGTATGTGAAGCTACATGAACTAATTTCAGACATAGATATACCTCATTTCATTGAACATGCAAAGTTTCGTTACAATCCAACACGTAGTTTTAAAATGAGAGCGTAACTACGTTTGTATGGAGAATCGAGCTTACTGCGGACTCTTAAGAATAGAAATACGTATGTATTTGAGAGTATAATGTTCAATTCAAATTCGATTTTAGTAGCTTTAAAATGTTTCACTGCTGAATAGATATGGTGTGTTTGTGTCTAACCATGTGTGTTTAAAGTAAGTATTAATTATATTTATTATGGCACATATTTGTCTTCGTTGTACATTGCATGTTTGTTTTCACTTAAGTGTTTTTCACCGTAAGGTACTCCTTTCGATTACATGAAGGGAACTAATAAGGTAAACGTCCGAGTGCTCGACGCTGTACTATTAGTATATGGCATGGGCACTCTGTGTCAAAGCAATATGGTTTAAATTCGAACTAAGAGGATTTTTCTTCCTTCGAATTTAAGCCATGTCACTTTGATATAAGAGTGCCCATGCCATTACTTACCTATAGCACAGCCAGCATTAAAAGTAACTGGGCAAACGAAGACGTCAAAAGTCTTTATTAAAAGGCAATAAGAGCTTTTAAAACGTCAATTGCGCAGTTATTTACTTTACAGCGTTGAGCAGTCGGACGTTTACCTTACATAAATACAGTTTCATTGATTGCAGACAACTTGACAGTTGCTATCCGTCCTTGTCAATTCGTCGTCCATTATAATATTGGGCCGACAATTTTACTGAGCAGAAAAGTCCGCTTACGAAATTCTTAATTTCCAGCAGTGGACGTCTTTCGGCTGATATGATGATTAAAATTACTATTTTCTCTTATCTTATGTTATCTTTATTCTACCTTTCAGACGCGCCTGTGATAATGACCGGAAAGAAGAAACATATGCCAAAGTATAGAAGGTTGAATTTAAGCGTAGTTAAGTATGCATTTATGATGTTAATCATGGTTAAAGTTGAAAGTTAAGTTTACTGAAATCTAAGCTTCAATCCAAATACTTATGTCAGTATATTCCTGATAGTAGGGCAGTTTCAGGTGATAATGTGGACAAGCTGGACAAAAGCACCAAATTTTTTCCAGGAACTATCGGTAAAATACTTATCTAGTTGAATTCCCTGACCCCAAATATATATATTTAGACACCAAGTCTGTGATTCTAAGTGACTTAGAACTCGAAGTATTAATAAATTAACAATTATTCAAAATGGCCGCCTTAAAACTAAATATGACCGACGGAGGAGTTGATTCCTATTAAAAACCTTAAAAAAATATGGACATGGACCTGATAAGTGCCTGAAACGAAAATGGTGCTATTGTACAGCGTGTCCACATTTACGCCAATTTGTACGAGCACTCTGCCCCACTAATATATTAACAATATTATATTTTTATTACTCGTTATTATAGAGACTATAGTGACACATAATCTCCGGAAATTTCAAGTGTCTACATATTACGGTTCTAGAGATATACCGATTATTATGGGCGGGCAAAAAAACTCCATAAAATTACGTTTCATGTATGAGAGCACTGTCTAATTTATTTATTTTTTATTTTTGTTAATGTCTGTTAAAGCAGCAATAGAAACTCCCAGCGTGGTCCAGCGTGTCCACATTTTTGACAATTTGTTCGAGCACTCTGCCCCACTATGACCATGTTTCGAAAATAAAATATCTAAAATCGAAAATAAAATGTAAACTGGAATCCCTGGACTTTTTAAAATATTTTTTTATTTTGTGTTATAGTACTTATCTATAGATTTTTTATTATATTTTATCGATATATCGACCCATTAATGAACTAATTTATTATAATTGATTTAAGAATTCTTACTTATATCCGTCCATAAGTAATATTATTTATTATAATTAAATTAAGCATATATGTCGACACTTAGTCATTAGATTTTGAATTTCAACAATTGTGTTTGTGTTCAGTTATTTATTTCTATTATTTATCGTGTAATTATTATGCACTAGCATCTGGCTGCGACTCTGTCCACGTGGAACTTGTTAATATCCTAGCTTCATACAAATTTTCAACCCCAATATCACCCCCTTAGGGGATGATTTCCGGGATGAAAACTATTCTATGTCCTTTCCCGGGACTCAAACTATCTATATACCAAATTTCATCTAAATCGGTTCAGCGGTTTAAGCGTGAAGATGTAACAGACACTTTTGCATTTATAATATTATAGTATGGATTTTACCAGTTAAGAGTCCGCCGTAAGCTCGATTCTCCATACAAACGTAATTACGCTCCTCTAGGTTCATTTCGTCCCTATTCCCAAAATCCCTTTTCGTCCACATTCGATTCCCAAATCGTCCTCTTCCTATCCTGTCAACATTCCCAAATCGTCCATTTCCTATCCTGTCAACATTCCCGAATCGTCCACTTCCTATCTTGTCAACATTCCCAAATCGTCCGCTTCGTATATGGTCTACATTCCTAACTCGACCTTAAGGCTGCCTCTTCTGCCGGAGCTGTGAAAATATAGGCATGTGTTGCGCTGCACTGAGGCGGAGTGGAAATGTGATTGTCACTAAATGTGATTGGTCGATTCCCGCACGTCTCCGCTCCGCTCCTCTCCGCTCCTCTCCGCTCCGTTTCAGTGAAGAGGCAATCTAAATTCTATAAGGGATAGTGACGAGTTGGGAAAAAGGACGAGTTGAGAAAATTGACAAGTTGAGAACGTGGACAAGTTGAGATACTGACGAGTTGGGAAAGCGGGTAAGACACTGGACAAAATGGGATTTTGGGCGAGCTAGGATGTTGGCAAAATGGGAATAGGGACGAAATGAACCTAAAGGGTTACGCTCTCATTTAAGTACTACGTGTTGGATAGTAACGAAACTTTGCATATACAATGACATGAGGTATATCTGTCTGTAATTAGTTTATTTAGCTTCAGATACCATAGTAAAAAAAAATACAGCGAATTTAAGTTTTTCATACAAAACTTGTTTTTGATGTATTTCGTTTGTTTTATAAATTGCAACCATATAAACTAATTACAAACATAGATATACCTCATTTTTTCGTTGAGAATATGACACACCGTTAGCTTTAAAAAAATACTGTTCAAAGTAGCCTCATTTTTCATACCTTATCCATTAAAAAGAAGAAGAAAACTATAGATAAATGTGTTGTCTAAGTATGCACATATGAATGTTAAATTAATAAATAGCACTAATCCAGCCAACATAATTGAAAATCTCGTTACTCCCTTGTTTTTAACCCTTTAGACGCCAAGAACACCTAGATATGTGTTGCGTGTTGGCGTCAAGGCAAGAACGACTATAGCTGTTATGGCGTACGTACGCTGTCAAATTCACTGCCTTTTTCAACAAAGGTTCAAATCAGATCCATACTCTTCAAAAAAGTGGCGTGTGCGTGTCACTTTCCTGCGTGAGGAATGGCGTCCAAAAGGTTAAGTGAGATAATAATGAAGATTAATATGCATATGTAACCTTTTTTTATTTTTGTATTCGTAGTTATGGTGTGAAAATTGTGTAATTAAAATAATGAGAAATATTGTTTTGTTATTGCTTTTGTAGGTAGGTACTTTTACAAACCCGCAAAACCGTGGGCTGGGAATGTGAAGCTTGTTGAACGACCGAGCGAAGCGACGAAGCTATCCGTTTCAGCCAGGGCAAAAAATATTTCGTATGTCCGCCGTCTGTCAGCGGAGTACAGCTGCCGGTCGCATTTCTCAACCGATTCTCGTGAAATTTTGTGAGCCGGTTCAATGATAATCTAGATTGTTATTGCTGATTCAGCTTTTCATACTTAAAAAAGCAATCTGAAAAAAGTCAGCATCGCGATTTCTAAAGCTAACAGAGCCACTTATATATGACTTTCAACGTCAAAATAAAGTCGGCAATAAAAACTTGTATCAAAACTTTCATTTTTGGTAAAAGTAGGTATATATTGCCGACTGTACGTTTCTGTAGACCGTCATCAATTACTCATTAAGGACTTCTAACGAGCCCAAACGCAACGGGGTTACGTCGGTTAAGTATTATTCCCATGGCCACCTTATGTCTCCATCATCAGATCAGGTTGATATAGTTAATAGTTAGCCAGAGTAGCCAAATATTTCGTAACCCTTATTCTTTCAGTAATAAACACGTGTACCGGAATATTTGGCAACCATTCATTAACTATATGACAACTGACGCTGACTGTACAATAATATTGCATTTTTGCGCAGTCGGTCAAAATAGCCCAATATTTTTCAACCGGTCGACTTCGCGATTGGTCAACTTCGCAATCAGTCAACTTCGCATTTCGTCAACTTCACGATTGGTCAACTTCGCAATTGGTCAACTTCGCGATTGGTGACGACTAGGGATTGCAATCCGGTATGATTTTCGGTATGATTGGTCTTACGCTTCTGCGTCTATTAAAAATTGAACATTTCGTCAAGTTTGATGGCAAAGAGGGGAAAGAGGGCTGGTGTACATAGTAAATATTGGTTTGCTATAAAAAAAAACATCCAAAATGTAAAAATAACTAATTCTTTTGAAAGTTCAGTGAAACAACTCGTTTGTCTATTTGAGATATGAGATCAAGTCATCCTTTGAGATTTGAGATCCTCTATTCAAACTCAAATATAGATTCAACTACTTATAGTTCAAGTCATCTTGCTTTCTTATAGTTAGGGAGGCGAGGTAGCTAAATGGCGTAATTCAACGGCGCCGTCGAGACCTATCAAAATCGAAAGATAAAATAATTTCGAAAAGAAAAGCTCGTATGGTAAAAGCCATTTTAGCGGTGGGTTTGGCATGTACGGCTTTTCAAAAATGTTAAAAAAAACAGTTACCTACTTGGGCATTCTCGAGCGCGACAGATATTCATACTACGTATGCCCCAAGTGCCTCTGATAACAACGGTATACTAATCTGCCGGTTTGCGTGGTGGGGGTAGGCATATAAAGTAGTCAAAAACGCAAAAAAAAAATTTACTCGAGCGCGTCAGATTTTCGGAAGGGGTGTTAAGTAGGCCCCAAGGAAGCTCCCTTTAAAAAAACTGACGATTTCGGCGTGACGATAAGTTACGATGAATTTTTGAAAATGCAAAAAAATAAAGTTTTTTTGAAATACTCGAGCGCGTCAGATTTTCATAGGGGAGGTTTATCTCGGTATCCTGAAAGCATATTTTCTTACATACATACATACATTCACGCCTTTATTCCCAAAAGGGGTAGGCAGAGCACATGAAACGTATGTTCCAGCGCCACTTTTAGCATAAATGTGGGTATAAAAGATCGACTAAATGTAATATTGCAGTGATAGGTTGCTAGCCCATCGCCCACAACACACTTCTACCCTGGTCCCTTAGTCGACTTTTACGACACCCACGGGAAGAAAGGGGGTGGTGAAATTCTAACCCGACACCACACGGGGGTTTTTGGTTTCTTGAAGTCTATTGAAACATGAATAAAACTGACAGATGAAGTTTCACATTTTGACATCTAGTGTCAACGTCAAATGTGACGTATTCGTTCAGAAATTATTCGAATTCAATACGCGGTAAATTTTAAGTTTTGTGACAAGATGAATTTGAAGTCCTTTTAAAAGGTATGCGGGCGTTAAAAGGTTAAAATTGTCATTACGCTTGGGCCGGAACCACTACTCATGCGGAGACCTTCTGATAGGTCATTGGGCGGCAGGAGGTTATTTAAACTTTTTTTTTGTAAAATGTATCGTTCGCGACTTATATGCCGCAACGCGTTTTTCGGAAGACGAAATGGCTCCTCCACACTTCCGGTCATGCGGAAACCGGCAGATTTTGTATTTTTAGTAAGTTTTAGATTATATTCTTCAAAAAAAAAAATCGCGCTCGAGAATGCCGGATTAACGTTTTTTTTTACAAGTTCGCGACCCTATAACTCAGAATAGTTAAATTTAGTCTTAAAACACTAAAATCAACCCCCAATATCTTCATCTGACGCGCTCGAGTATTTCAGACTATCGATTTTTTTTACTTATCTGATCGTCTATCCTAGGCGCGCGTCACTACATATAGAGCTAAATACTTTACAAGGTTGTTCTATTAGGTCTAAGGTATCTCTCATATCTTAAACTGCCACGCTCGAGTATTACCGAAAATTCCCCTATTCGCCTCCCTAACTATTACTGCTTGCGCTTACAAAACTGACGTGTCACTGACGCACAAACTGCATAGGTACAAGGCTCTCTACCAGCGCTTGTGACTGACGACGAATTATGAAAATTATATACTCAATAATCAATGTACTCGTATGTAAGTAAACATGATGAAATTATATATCATCAATAATCAACATACCTAAACATACCTTATAAACTTCTTAGTCGAGATAGAGAATATCGAGATTCAAGGAAATTATCACGATTATCACGAAATTAAGGATAACATCACATAATACTATTCTTATATTAATTAACTGTTTTCCTGAAATCATCAGGAATGTATGTGATTTATATGTTACTAAAATAATATCACCGTAAACATAACGATAAAACAAAATTAACTTCTAATTCGAGATTCAAGGAAACTATCATGAGATTGGGGTTGGGAATAGTAAGATTTGCAAAGCAAGACTTATTGAAATGCTGCGTTGCAAAGAAACATTTTATATGCTGAAGATCTGATGCTGTTCAAAAAGAAACTGTTTGCTCTTCTAGTGGAAAAGGCATATTATTCAATTGACGAATATAGAAAAGACGATTAGTTAAATTCGCACTAATTTTGTTATTTTATGTATTAGGAAAAGCACGATGCATGAAAATTGTGGTATCATATAAATTTAAGCCTATTTCGTTCTATATTTTGTTACACCTTCGGGTAAAAGATAGTGATACCTACCAAGCTGTCATTTTATATTACATTAATTACTTTGACTTTAACGTTGACTTTGCGTCTTAGCAATCTTTTCGTGTCTACTGGATCCGGTCCGGATCTGGTAAAATATTACCGGATCCGGTGGCTATCAAAATATACCGGATCTGGCCGGATTACCGGATCCGCCGGACCGGATTGCAATCCCTAGTCACTACGGAGCCAGGGACTAGACCCAACTAGAGTGGTTCAAAGTTATACTATTCTGCCATAGTTTTATCTGTGCGGACTGATAATCTCCAGCGAGTCGACGCCACCCCGCTGCGCGGGGTGTCTATTTCTGGTCTGAGGGACACAAGTGAACCCTAACCTAACCGACCTAAGACAGAGTTCGCTTATGACAAGCCATTATGGTCCGCCCTGATGATGCACGATCCAATAAACCTCGTCCAAAATAGGGCTCCGCGCCTCAGTATCAGGCTAGAATATCGGGGAATGGACGTTCAGGGAAGTGGACTATTTGAGAAGTGGACCATTTGCAGAGTGGACCATTTGCGAAGTGAACCATTTTTGCGTTATAAAACAGCAAAAAGCTTGCGATGACGTAAACAATGCTATTTCTAAAGTAGTAAATTGGTTTAATATTAATAATTTATTGTTAAATGAGAAGAAGACTAAATGTATTAAATTTGTCACGAATCACGTTGAACACGAGCAAGGGAGTGTCTTTGTGAAAGATGAGGAATTGGAACTAGTTGATAGCACAGTTTTTCTCGGTTTAACGTTAGATTCTAAGCTTCAATGGGGTCCCCATATTGCTAATCTCTCGAATAGACTGAGTTCTGCAGCATTTGCAGTGAGTAAGATCCGTCAACAAACAGCTCGATTAGTATATTTTAGCTACTTCCATAGCATTATGTCATATGGTATTTTATTGTGGGGCAGTGCCTCGGACATTCATTCGATTTTTGTTCTGCAGAAACGGGCTATTCGGGCGATATATAGATTGAAACAGAGGGACTCACTTAGGGATAAGTTTAAAAATATTAATATCATGACATTGCATTGTCAATATATCTATGAAAATATTGTGTATGTACATAAAAACATTGTCAATTTTAGGAGAAACTGTGACATACATAATATTAATACTAGAAATAAGCATAAGCTCGCGGTGCCCACCACTCGGCTCCAAAAAATAAAAAAATCATTCATGGGTAATTGTGTAAGGTTTTATAACAAACTTCCTGGAAACGTAACTGAGTTATCTATTAATAAATTCAAAAACTATGTGAAACGTAAACTTATTTCTAAAGCTTATTATAGCGCACAAGACTACATGAATGATAAAACTTCTTGGGACTAATTTTGACTGGATTTATAATTTAATTATTCCGTTTGGAAAAATTTGACATTGTGTTTTTAATTAATTATTCTCGTTTTATTTATTTTTTGACATTAGATTGTCTTTCTAGAAACATTCTAGACTAGTATTTTTTTATATAAAATTTTAAATATTTCATTTAAATGTTACTTTTTATGTTTAATAAATTACTCGAAGTAATTAGCTTAAGATTATGTTTCTACCTGACGATTTGAAAGTGCTTGTTACTGGGCCTACTTGAATAAATATAATTTTGAGTTTGAGTTTTGAGTTTGAAGTTGACCACTTGAGGAAAGTGGACAATATGCGCATTCCCATACAGGTCATTTGAGTGGACTTTTTGCCATGTTGACCGACTGCACACATACCTAATATTCAATTGTCATTCAAACTATATCTTTATTCAAAATTTCAGCTCAATCAGTTGAAGATATCTGCTTCAAAATTCTGTTGCAAGATTCCACCCGGACAATACTTTGCAAGTCAAATAAAAGCTTGTAATAAAATACTCTTACAAAATCACAAATTATTTCCTTTATGCCAGTAAATACAGAAACAGCGGAACATCGAAGATGACGTCACTTCACAAAGGCAAGGACATGACAGACATTCTATCACAAGCGTAAATACCTCGGTATTTTAGCAACTAAGTAACCCCCGTTATCTACTGTTTCGTCACTATAAAGCTGTAAAACAGCTTTCTTTATTTTACACGACTGTAAAATATCAGAATTTCCTTCACTATACAATGTTTCTACTGGATCAACGACCATGGTTGGATCGGCGTCTTTAAAACGAATTCTATACTCCGTAAAGGACGTCTTTTGGGAATTCTTGGAATCAGTGTTTTCTAAAATAGTGTCTTTTTGACACGAGTTTGAGACTTTTTTATTTGCACATTTCTTTTTCTGCCAGTTCTTGGTCTGATTTCTCTTCGATTTCTTATTCATATTTTTCACACAGCACCAACAAATCGGTTTAGCTTCATGTATCTCTTCAGTATTCCTTGTTAAGGAAGGCCACATAGACTCCATGAGTACTGCACGGATTCCTGCATTATCTGTATTTAATGTACCCGAGTTATTCAATAAATGTTCTTCTTTTAGAAAAGTCATCAGTTCTTCAAGCTCTATAGATCGGGGCATAATCGGGGTCACCAAATGCGGGAGATATTGGTCAGCAATATCTCCATTTGCATTTGCACTGACTTTAAAATCGGTCGGCATATCTATTTCCACACATCGATGGCTATTCAGTTTTCTTGCTAAAACATTGCACAAAGAACAAGATCCGCTCGTTTCTGAATCGTGAATAAAATCTGTGTTGCCGGCATTCGCTCGCTGCCTTAAATAATCGGTTCGAATATTCCTCATATTTATTTCGCTTAAAATACTCGCGATCTTTTTACGCCTCTTCAGTTGCTGTCTTAGAGACTTGTATGTGTCGTTATGATCGCTAACAGGCTCACGCATAAGAGCCGTTTCAGCAAACGCACTTACATTTAACATCATCATAGCGTTTAGCGTTCTTCTCATTTCTGCTACTTTTTTCAGTTTGTTAGGATCGATTTTATCTGTGGCTCCAAGTACCTCGTTTGCATACTCTTCTGCTGCAATATATGATTGACTGTGTAATGGTTTTTCAGTAACTAAAAATGAATCATTGAATTCAGTAACACTTATTCTTCTTTCACTCGGCGATTTTGGCACGTAAAGGCGTTGTGTGTTGGTACCACTCATATCATCGATTAATGAGCAGTCTGTGAATGGCTGCAGTGAATGAGATTTATAGACTGAGCAGTGCTGACTATCTGCTGGATAATCAGTGGTGTTTTTTGAATCAATACATTCCGTCGCTGCCATTTCATATTCTTCCACCTCTTTTTGAGGTACTTCATCTTCAAAAACATGATTAGAATCGAATTTTATTAGTAGATTTTCACAATTTTTGGCCTCTTTAGTATTGATGTTTCTAATATGAATACACACCTTCACGTTTTTCTTTGAAATCCTTTTAGTAGATTGTTTTATCGGCTCTGAATTATTAGTAACTACGGGATCTTGAGAGATTCTTAGATTAGTTGATTTAAAATGATTATCTTTTTTCGATTTACGGTTCTTGATGAAAATTTTGGTGACCGCGTCACCTTTTGTCACTTCAACACATTGCACATCCAGGAAACGGGATATCTCTGACGTAAAAGTTTCATTTTCTATTTCAGGTATTTGCGTTACGTAGGTTAATTGTTTGTTTTTCTTTGGTTTACTGTAATTTATTACGTCACAAAATTCGCGTTCGTCGCACCGATACATGTTAAGCTTTTTTATTTCTGTATTCGACTGTTTACTGTAATGTTCCACGGGATCCGTTTCGTTTGATGATAATTTCTGTACAACAGTATCAACAGTGTTTTCACTTCTCACTATATCCTGAACGGTTTCTGTAAGTGTGTTGTTTTTATGTGCCGATTCCACTTTATCGTCGTGTACTTCACGCTTGGACAATACAGAAAGGCATTGAGATAGTTTTAGAGGCTGCAGCTCTTCTGACTGCTTATATTTATCAAGTATTTGTTCTATTTTCGCATGTCCGTTATATACTGGGCGAACAAATAATAGAAGTTGGGACTTTAATTGATGAATTTGATGATGAAGTAATAGGACTGAGCGAACAGCTTTAATTTGTATATTTCTTTCGGTTTGTAAATGAGCGTGAACAGAACGCACAAGTCGTATTCGGCATACTTGTTTACGGGCCGTTAGGGATGTCTCCTGTTCTACTTTTGTTTCATCTAGAACTGTTGTTCTAAGTGATTCGCCATTTATGGGACCTGGCGGATCATCAAGTAGTAATATATTATCTGATTGTTCTCTAGTTTCTACTGGAATTGCAGGCACAGAGAGCTTCTCAGGCTTTTCAACTTCAACCACGTCTTCAGATAATTCAACAAATTGCATTGAACATGCTGAGGTAATTACTAGAGCTGCTTCTTTTTTGACTTGAAACGCGATTGAAGCTAACTGAGCTAATCTTAGGGGCTCAAATGGTATTTTTTGCTTTTTAGCTCGCAGAGGTTTACGTGTTAGAGGAATTTGAGATTTATAGGAACATTCAGGTTGAGATACAATTCCTGGTGGTTGTACTAACGACAAATCACGTGGTGGAAGTTTTAGCCCTGATTTAGGAGAGTGGTCCTTTTTTAGTAACTTGACCAAATTCCAGAAAACTGACAATACCACGGGTTTCCTGGACTTTATACCGACTATACTGTCTGAAAACGTGCCTGCGGCTCGATTTCTCCACTGAATAAAATTGTTGTTTAAAGCATTGAACTTCTTTCCAAATATCACATCTTTGGAATTTTCCGATGCCACTTTATTTGGACAATTTTGTATGTAATCTTCATTGATCGATTTTGTTGGGGTATCTGTACCTGACCGTATACTGACGTTATCAAGAATGATTGAGCGTTCTTCTAACTCTTCGCAATTAGCGGTCAATAGTAAGGAATCTGAGCTCATTGGCATCCAATTGAAAAATTCATTGTGAAGGTATTTTTCCGCTAAAGAGCAACAACTTTTAGGAAAAAAGGTATGCTCAGTTTCTTCAGATATTAATTCCTGTTTTTGAATCCTCGATCTGAAAATGTCAATGCGTTATTGCGTTATGTATGTAAGATGGATTAGTTTTTCTAGCTAGGACCTAAGAATAATCACTTGTTTATGTACACACTCTCCTAGGTTGGTGCGGTCATCAACTTTTTACTTTATATTAGAAAAATATCTTACAAATATATATAAATAATAATTGTTGTTGCCAATGCAGCCATCCCAAACCTCCACTAAACCAAACGCTGCCTCTCTTTCTGCATACTTGCAGGTTGTCGGAACATATTAGTAATTGCACCAAATAAAATTGCAACTGGACTGAGTACAATTTAATAAGATAAAGTTATTTTGTTGTTTAAGTACTTACTTGCTTGGCTCTGATTCAGGTTCTTTTTGAGTTACTTCCACTTCCCCATGTTCACATCTCTTTGGAAAACCGTTGCTGACATGGACCACATCTTCCGAATGTACATCTTCACTAGCGTCAAGTCTTATGGATCCATTAACAGCACATTCCCGATCACCACTCATTCCATATGAATAATCTACTAAACTTTCCTCAAACCCTTCAGATTTAGTCTCTTCGTAATCAACTGTTTTGTATGCTTGGTTATCACTTTTTTGTTCCTCACTTGACGATTCAGGATCGAAGAAATTCTTGGGCAACTGTATTTGGAAATAATTTGTACTTAATTCGCTTGTCATATTAAAACCACTATAAAGGTTAGGAGTGAACTCGTTTAGATATGGTTTTGGCTCACGAGGCTTCGACACACATTTTTCAGTATGTTTATTTATTACATTTGGTGTATAGACTGGCCCAGGAACTATAATTTGTGGCATCATGTAAGCTTCAACTTTCTGTTTATATTTTGGTTTCTTTGAAGATTTTTGCATTCTGGTCTTAGACTGTTTGTGAGTGGTTCTTTTCGGTATTTTCTTAGGTTTCGATGTAGATATCTCGTCGCTTTTAATGTTATTTATTCCCATTTGTTTGTATACATTGCTGACTAGTTCAAATATTGTACTACTACTTTTAGTATAAAAAGCTTTATTGTTCCATCTGATACGAATGTTGTTTTTTGTATCTTTTTTGTCTTCTAAAAATTTCTTAATCCACGTTTTAGGCATCTTGTCTTTATGTTTTTCAGGGGTTGCTGATTTTTTACGTTGCGGATTCCCGCCAATTTTTATCATCAGGCCAGCTTTATTAGTCTGACCTTGTTTAGTACGAACATTTTTTTCCGACTGCGAGTGTTCTGATTCGAGAATTGATCTAATTCTGCTTTTACTTTTCGTTTTGCAGAAAAACGACCTGTTCCTTTCAGTTTTATCAGTTAATCTTTCGTTCCCACTATCTCTACGCATTTTTATTCCCGAACCTTCTTTCTTTCTCCACGATAAACGAGATCTTAATGACTTTCTTTCAGCTCTCGCATCTCCTTTCTTTGGTTTTAGCTTGCCATAAACACTCTTATTACTCGTTTTTGGTTCTTCCGTTTGCAAAAAAATGTCTTTTCGTATGTCTTCGTGAATGTTAGTTGAAGAATTTAAATATTTTCCATTGGAAAAAGATCGTACTTCTAACGATGGTGGGTCTGATGGTATAACATTTTTATACTTCGCTAAATTGCTAGAATACGAGCTATCTGCTCTATTCTGGAGGCTCTCGCCTTCGAACTGTTTAAGAGCATCTACTAAAGCTTCAAGTCTACTTCTCACTCCAGAAGCTGTTTTAAATTTAATTAAAGGATCATCTGGTTTATGCCGTTGCATTTTCTGGCATATATTAACTCTTTGTGTGATCAGCTTGGTTACATTGTTAGAACTACGGCAATCCAAATTATGAATGTTTTGCAACAACGAAACTGACGAAAGCTTCGAAACGTCTTCTCCATCGGTTTTTTGTAGCCGAGACATGATTTTGAATATATCAAGAGACAATTCCTTTGCTTCTTTAGATAAGTCACTGTGCTGGGTTTTATTATTAACATTACTTTTGTTATTCTTTTTCACCGATCTCGCATTGGATGTCGTTGCACAGTCACATGTAAATATGGGAGACAGTTTCCTCGTCACTTTCCTCACCAGGTTTCTGTCTGTATACCTAGAATTCCAATTCGGGCAGTAGTCTTCGTCATCGATATACATGGACGATGGCCTTCTTGAGTAATGACCTTCGCATCTGAAGTCTCTTCTGTACGGTCTTTCTACGCTTAAATGGTAAGGTTCGTTCGGGTAGTAGCTTCCCATGTTATATCTGGGCTTTCCTAGAATACATAAACACTATAAAACAATTGATAACGTGACACGCTATACTTTGTAATTTAATTGCATCTTTTCGAAAGTCAAAAATACTTAGTTACTGCCTTATTCATAAAAGTTAATGAAACCTTTTTTAGCCAAAGGACATAAGACCAGCATAATGCGGCTGTCCCATCCACTATTCATGCGATTTCAAGGAAAACCATTTCAAACGCAAAACAAAGTATTGTTATTTTCGAAAAGCACAATGATCGAATTAAGCAAAACTAATACAATAATTCCCTTTGCTATCCTAGATAAACGAAAAGACGTTGACGAAGTTGTTTGTTAAAATTCTATTGTTATATGAAATGAGATATAGTTCCTGCCACGTCATGCATTAGGTACAAGGTTATATCACTGTTACTTATTGTTACACTGTTTATTTATTGATCTACTTTGGGAGACCTAACCTGCCCCAGACCCAATTTTGAAGAAGTAGGTAGACCCAATAGTCGAACGATATAATGTGGGTTTATTTTTCCATTATATTCTTTCTCTCTGTCTCATATCGTTTAAAAATGATCGAGGTGACTTCCTCGTTAAAATAACACGAAAAGCTCTGTGTTGCCTGTTCAAACTTGTTCAATTTTAACTTGTAGCTTAGTGAAACAGACTTCTAGGACAAGTTTTATGTCGGACATAAATCATTTGTCCCTCTTGCACTCGCATATTTGCTAGAATGGGACGAATGCTTTATGTCCGACATAAAACTTGGTGTGCTAGGGGGTCAGGTCACTGTATGGCAAGATACTTACGAACATAAGCCGCGGACTCGGCACTCCCCGTACCCCAATCGTCGTCAGGTAGGTACACTCGCTTGACTCCGTAGCTGGTGCCTGAACTGGCAGTGTGGTAGTATATCGGTCTGTTAGAACGGGCTGTGCAGTACCTTGGCTGTGGGACAGGTTATGTTGTAAGTAGACTTAGAAAAAGTAAGGTTCTTATGGTCTAGGTCAGGGGTCGGCAAACTTTTTAGACAAAGAGCCAGATCCCGGAAAAATTACGATTTTTCGGAAGCTCAGAGCCACAGTACCAAATTTTATGAAAAATAATAATTTCGGGTGAGTCTGCAAAGTGGATAAGCTGTGTTTTTATATTTGCCTCGCGCTATTTACGAATTCTATGACTTGATTTTCATAAAAAACTATTTTTTTGGGGAATCTAAAGAGCCGCAACAAAGCGAGCCGCGGTTTGTCGACCCCTGGTCTAGGTCAAGTCAATGAATCAGATATCCAACCAGTTGGAAATTCCTCTGAGCATCGCTCTCCATAGAGCAACCAACAGAGCGATGGGGAGAAATGCTATTAAAAAAATCCCAGGTTGCACTCCGGGAGTGCCGGCAGAAGTGAAAACTCAGACACACCTTAAGAGGAAACAAAACGGCCGATTTTCCATACAAACGTAGTCCCCTGTTTCTCCCTGGATAATGGCAGTAGAGCAATAATTTTTTCATAAATATATGGCTACTATTGACATGTTCCTGTTTTCCTTTTTTTCATAAATTTATTCTTAAAAGAGAGAGTTACCTTCAAAAACCTAAAAAAATGCCAGATTTTCCGCTGTGTTCAAACATCCAGAAAACAATTTTGAATAGATTATTTAATAAATGGAAGACATAGGAACACGGCCAAAGCCTTTCTTTGATTTTTAATTAAAAAAAAATTAAATATGTCAAGTTTTGGAGAAGAAATCAGGGGACAACGAAACGTTGATTTTATGTTCTTTTAATAGGTATTTTCGGTCCAAGCTGCAGTTGTCTCTATCGCGCTCTGCGAGGGGAGGCTTGAGGTTGGCGCGACAGCAATACATTTTACAAATACCTATTTCTCAATTATCTCGACCTTTTCGTTTCCTCTTAAAAGCTCAATATCTCTACTTATAGGAGTCAATGCAATGCAATCCATTCTGTATGTATTTTAACGACAAAATCAATGTTAATGTTACGAAATAGTTCATATCATAATCTATTCAAAATAGTTAGGATGTTTTGACCTAGCCCACTACAATTAAAGTTCAGTTTCTTAACTCTGTTGATGTCCGTCGCAGCTCGCTCACAGTAAATGGTCGTGAGAAAAAGGTCCTAAGCGCAGATTGATGCACTTACGCGTCTCGAGAAACGACTGTCTCAATATTATCAGTCGCAGTGCCGCCTCACACCTTCTATGGCGCACATAGCGATTATTTTATAAGGTATTACTTTGAGAATGTAAAGCTCTTGGATATTCTACGAATATATAATAAAACTAGCTAAGTACATACAACTTAGAAAAACTCCCGACATTACATTTCAAATTCCAATATCTCAAAAAAGACAGAACAGGTTTTCATAAAAGATGGCTAAGAACACTCGGGATAAAATTATCTATGACACAAAAAAAACCGCATTCAAATCGGTACATCCGTTAGGGAGCTACGCTACCACAGACAGATACACAGACAATCACGTTAAACGTTAAACTTATAACACCCCTCTTTTTGCGTCGGGGGTTAAAAAATGACAGAGAAGAGTACTATGAATCAGGCAGTACAGGCCTTAGAGGACTAGTCCTCAGGAGGATTTCACGAAGAAATGAGTTGAGTAAAGTAACTCGGATGACCAGCAGTGGACGTCTTTAGGGTGATATGATGATGATGACTTCGATGTCCATAAAGACTTGTACCCACTACCAGCTTAAAATGTCTTAGTTTGTCTCCGTTGGCTCGGTCACGTCGAAAGGAGTAGATCGGGGTGCCAACGTCAACCATCCAGTAGGGCGGCGACCCGTCGGACTCCCAGGTATTTTTATTTATTTATTGTAAACCAACTTAACACGTTCGGGCCAGCAACGTTTTACCACGTCATCATCAGAATATTGTAATAAACACAACGTCTAATGACTACCAAACAAAAAAAATATTTTCTCGCACTACGTTATAAAACGTCGGCAGTCCGTATTAATTCCTATTAGAACTATTCCTGTGCCGTAACACTGAGAAATTCCAAACTGCTAGAGCCGCAACGCATCAACTTTTGGGAGGATTTTTCGTGGTCGCGCGGGTAAGCGGCGCGCCCCGCAGTGGCCAGCGTGCGTCGCAACGGGCTGCGTGTGCGCTGTTTTCGACGGAGCCGCGAAATTTGTTGAATAAATCGTAAGTATTTTGTATTTTTTTTTATAAAAACCTTTCGTTTTTTTACGGTTTACGCATAATACTCATATTTGTCTTCGATATGGTATATTATTGATTTCAAATAACCGCGTGGCGCGTCGAAAATAGACTGTACAAATACTATTATTTTATAATATTTACCCACAAATACATTTTATAATAGTAATTGTACAATGGAACGTGCTATGATTGGATTCAAGTATTATCAAATCAAGGTACTAAGTGACATTTGCGAAAAATCATGTAATTACTTTGTATGTTTCTAAAAGTAAAATACATACTTTTTGTTTTAGATGGATAGAAAACTACGTAATAAAGCGACACTGAAGCTTTTTGAAGACTCCCTGTCAGAAGAAGATACACCAGATCCTTACAGCGACGATGGAGAGTGTGGATCTGATCAGGATTATGATCCAGAACCAGCCGGATCTTCAGAGAGCGACTACTCTGTAGTTGACGCGCGACCTTCAAAAGCGACGACATCGAAGATCGAATCATCAGTCTCAGGTGATTCTGATAGTTCAGCCTGTTCCTCAAGTTCTGACAGTATTTTTGGGACTCGGGCTCGGAGGAAACAGACACCGACTTCAGTCAATCGTCGTAGAATTGCATCGGACTGTAGTTCAAACACGGCGGAGGCTGATACTATTTCACTTGAATCTCTTCCTGGGTTACCTTTGGCAGCTAATTTAGAAAATGGAGTACCTAACGCCTCACCGTCGCCTGTACAAATGGAGAATATCCCTACACCTCCTATATGATCCTATTATTTTGTTGTGAATTCATACCTAATAATAAATGATTCATGCAATAAATACGTTTTATTATCCATTTAAAGACAAATTTATAAGTTTCAATGAGTATAAACGGTGGCGTTTATCAACGTTGTTCATTTTGGCATGCTAACATTCAAATATTTTTGTGATACAACGTTTTATCATGTCGACGTCATTAGATGTTCATGCATCACATTCACAAAAAAGACTTAATCATACGACGCAACTTTTATACACGTCCCCGTGTTATGATGTTGTTTCTAGTCTATAACAAATTTAATGATTTGTTGAGACACAACGTGTATGAAAGTCGATAACAGACGGTGACGTGATTGGACGTTGTGTAGTAAATTGATACAGAAAAATGAGACGTATACGACACAACGCTATATAACGCCGACGTCTCAAGACGTTTGTGTCACGCATGGAATCTTTGGCGTGTTTATAGCCTGCAGAACGTCATCCAACGTACCTGCGATTTGTATGGGAAAATATTGTGTCACGACCTCAGTACCTCATTAGGCCGGCGGTGGGCCGAACGTGTTAAATCTATCATTACAGGTGGTACCTAATGCGATAAATAAGCAACATTGAACATACACAAAATAAGTAATAGCAATTAACCACACATTGACAATATAGTTTAATAGTACATTACGTAACTAGGGCGGTGAATTCGTGAATGCCCCAGATCGCAGGTGTTTGTGGCCCGAACCGAAGGTGAGGGCCATAAATATGCGCTCTGGGGCTTTACGAATTACCGCCCGTGTTGAGTACAATATTTTACGTCTTCACCTGGCCATAATGCAAGTTTTGCCGTGCGCGCAGCGTGCAGTAAAACTCGCATTATGGCCAGGTGTGACGTAAAATTAATTATTTAATTGTACACACTTAACCACACGTAACACAATATGAACATTGTGATCTTAGTGAGATCATTCAGGGAGCACGTGAAAATGTCTAGGTCGAGCGTAACTTTATTAATAGTTCGAAAAGCCCTCGTTACCGCGGCTTCTTTCAGCAGCATTGTGCGAGAGACGGGCACGGCCAGCAGCGGCGGCCGGTGGCGGCGCCCCGCGTGCCGATCCGGCATGTACAGTGACTCAGCGTGCAGGACCCCGGGGTTGCACAACTCGCCTCTCAGTACTCTCACTACATATGAAACAATGGCCAGTTCCAGCCTCGCCTCTAGTTTGTCATAACCCACCATTCCTAGCACAAGCGTGGGATACAGCAAAGGATATCCAGGATACACCCCGTGTAGTTTTAGGTAAAGCAGCCTAACAAATTTGTTGTGAATGCGTTCCAACATAAATTTATATTTAGCTTCGCGTGGACTCCAAATTACCCGCAATTACCATTACCCTCGAGATGACTCTTTACGAGAGCCTCATATACAGCTCGAATAGCTGAAATCCCTTGCTTGTCGCATCAAAAAACCGAGGTTACGAAAAGCCTTCTTGCAGACATCTATAATGTGATTACGGAATGACAAATCGGCAGTTAGGTGGACACCTAGATCACGTACCTCCGACACTCGCTGCATTGGCTCTCCACCGATTTCATATTGATGGTTCAGTGGGCTACGAGTTCGACTAAACGAAATTACCGTACACTTATCTTATCTTATCTAGATGAGGCCTTTCTGACCCACGGCACAACTACGCGGATCAACTGGTTGAGCCGTCGGGAATTTAAATTCCCCATAGCACACCTAAGTTACCAATGACTCAACGCAATATTTCTATTGACCTACAGCACAACTATGCAGCACAACTATGCAGCACAACTATGCAGCACAACTATGCAGCTACTGTTCCGATTACGGAGTAGAATCTAACCCCCGATTTAAGGCTCAGAGACGGTATACTCTTGCTTGCCAGAATTTCATTTGCCCGAATTTTATCTGCCATAATATTCAATTGCCATAAAGTTGTTTTCTATAATTTTGTATGCCATACTCACTGTTTACCATATTAATTATATACCAGAATCTTTGTTTTCCATAATATCAATATCAATAATCTCATTTTCCATAATCATTGTAATCCATAACTATCACATGCCATAATGTCATTTGCCATCCATCTCAACATCCTTATTATTCATATGTAATAATGTGGGTACGTATTGCAGTGCCTACAATGAAAAAAAAAATACCTCGAACCTATCTGCGATCCAGGTCGGTTTTGCCACTAAGTAAAAATAAACTTTTCTCTGAGATTACCCAATGCCAAGATAGTGGTGTATCATAGGCACTAGGGGCTTAGTGGCAATACCGACTCGGATCGCGGATAGGTTAGAAGACGGAAGCGGGAGCTTTGCTCCCGCTTTCGTCTTCGAGGTTATTTTTTTTATAAAAGAGCGGAAATACTAACAAATTAACAAAGATGAATCCGAATGCATGTTTAGTATGGCGTTTAAATATTCTATTAAAAAATATTATTGCAAACAATAATCTGGAAAACAATACGTATGGCATTCGTATCATTATGACATCCAATATTCGGGTAAACAAGAGTATGTCAATTAACTATTATGGTAAACGAAACATTCGGGCAAATGAAATTCGGGCAAGCGAAGTTCGGGCAAATGATTATTATAATATGTGAATGTCGGGCAAACAATAGACAACCCTCAGAGACACGACGACGACGACGAGTGGTGCCCTAATAGTCCAAATCGCATAATGTTGAATTCCCACTTCTGATGTAAAAGATAGGTAGGTTAGGTTCGTTAGGTGTCTTCAGATGCCCGAAGGGCAAACAGGCCAGAAATAGGAGCCCCGCTCCGCGGGGCTCCGTCAAAACTGTCGAAATACCAGGAGACCATACCTTTAATAGGTGGCTTCGACAGTTTCGACGGAGCCCCGCAGAGCGGGGCTCCTATTTCTGGTCTGTTTGCCCTTCGGGCATCTGAAGATACCTAATTAACCTAACCTACCTATCTTTTACATCAGAAGTGGGAATTCAACATTACAAGAATTCAACATCTTGGGAAAATAAAAAAAATCAACATTCTGGGAAATCCAACATTTCGAGATTTCAACTTTATGGGAATTAAACTTTATGGTCCTAAAGGACTAATTGTGCCATGGGGAAATCAGTAATTTCCAATGACCATTAATGTCGTTGGAATGAATAAGACTTGCGCGATCTTCCATGAACTGGCGGGAAATGCAAGATCAGTGGCGACACATCGTGTCGAAGGCCAAGACTATAAATCGGTGAGCCGTGATTGTGGTTAGTTAATAAGTTCATTTTACAAGTCTACCGTCCTACCGGGAGGCGCAGCGTCGGTAGACCTAGACCCCCACAACCCCACAAGATGGACTATGGTAAAGGTCGCGGAAGTCCCCTGGATGCGGGTGGCGCAGAACCGGTTATAATGGCGCTCTTATGTCCAGCTGCAGTGGACGCGTTTCGGCTGATATAATGAGTTACTTGATGATGATTGATGACTGACCTGTCGGTTGCAGTGTGCCTGGCACCCCGCGTCATGCAAACCCCTCCAGCGCGGCCTCGCGTCGAAAATGTCGTACTCATACGCCCTCAACACGTCGTTTCTAATCCTCCGCTCAGTGACATTAACTCCTCTGTTCCTTAACATTGTTTTGTCATCATTTTAATGGTTTCGGTCATTTTTTAATGGCACGGCAAATGAATAACCTGTAATTTCGGTGAAAAGAATAGTGTTGACAGAAACGAATATAGGTATTCTTGTCTTTTGAAAGTTGCGTACTTGAGTGAGATTTAGAATTGTTCGGATTAGTAATTATAATTATATTTACCGTGTTTGAATAGGCTCTATAAGACGTAGAACATATCAAATTTATCAATATTTTTTTCGATTTAGAAAAATTAGAAGTTCCCACAAAATATTTACAAACGTCACTTTTGATAGAAAAAGGCTACTTCTTTCTTTATTCGTATATAGTATTTATGTTTTGTGATGCCTTAAGACCATCATCACTATTTATCTAATTCGACTTCATTTATATGTATGAGGTACCGCCATGTTATCGCTGTTTACTTTATGGATAGGTTAATAGGATAGACGTCACTTATGTCATTTTCAATTTTGACTTTTGTAAATTCATTTTCATTTTTACTATTATTTTAGAAGAGTATTTTTATATGCACATATTAATGTTTTTTGAACATTTATAGGAAATATGAAGAACTAGTCTCAAGAAAATTATAAGTGCTTAACGTAAGTATATATCCCTCCTCCTTTGAGCAGATTTGGTTAATTTTGGTTAGAACTACAAATCCGTGTTGTGGGGCGATTTGGAATAGGAACCGCCTATAAGCATATAGGCCCGAGTCTGTAGCAGTTGAAAAGGCCTTCGACGCGCTCAACGACTGTCTTGAAACGAAACTACCTATGAGCGGTCGTTTAGCATAGGACCATACACGGAAAGCCAAATTAATAAAATCGTTACAAACGAATGCGAGTGGAAATGATGATGTCACAATAGACATGAGCCGGCTTACATTAGATGTAACTCCAGTAATTTAAATTTAACATTTCAGCATTTGTCCTTTTTGCTTCCAGAGCTTCGATGGTTCCCTATGATATCTAAGGAACGACCTAAAAGAGTCAGAATTCATATAACTACTTACGCTAAACCCAGTACTAAATATTTTGTCGAAATGAACAAGGCTCACGTCTCCACAAATGATCATAATTCCAGATTCATATGTTCCATATGTCTAAACACTAGAGCAAAAAACGATGAGATGAAAAATCTTGAATGCGATAGAAGGAAATCAAAATCTTGTCCAATGTGCCAAGGAACTGAGTTAAATGCAGCATCACGTGAAAGAATTATCAGAAATCACACAACTGATCATAGAATGGACGATACAAAAACGAAGAACGTACAGACATCCAAAATAAATGTTGATCAAGGATTGAATCTCCTGACTGAAGTTTTAACTGTTTTCCAAACTCAGAAAGAAAGTAATGTTAAAGAGAGAAGCAGCAGAACTATCATTATGAGAGACGCGTGCGTCTCAACTGGAATTGGGCTGATCAAAAAACCAAAATTGTCTGTGAGCAAGATTTTCCAAGTCTCTATTGAAGGAAGTGGTATGCACGAGAGCGGAAAATTTCATGTAGTCAACGCGTGCCAACCGAAAGTATTAACCAACTCTCAATGTTCCATAGATCTGATAAAACATAAATCTTCTTCGATACCTCAAATGAAGATGGATGAACTGAAGAATTCTTTTAAAGATAAAACGAAAAATAGTAAAGATGCTGTAGACGAAGTTAACAGAATGTTTGCCACTGTGAAAAGAGATGACAATTTCGAAAATGTCAATAGACCTCTGATTAGGAGCGGACCTAGAGTGCTACCAGTAGTAAAAACTTCAGTCGATAAGCAATCGGAGAGCCGCTATGAAGACGATAATTCTGAGCAAAGCCTTAAACAAATCTGCAAATGTTGTCAGACTAAACAGACGAATTATTACATGTCCAGTGGGGATTCTTTGGTGAAACAAGAACGATGCGAGAAGAGTGTGAATGTGGAATGCTGCAATAAAATACACAATCGAGCACAGATACATGTCTGCGAACGCTGTCGGAAACCAAGCCATTGTGATTATTAGGTTTTGATAATCTAGGTGGAATAAAAAGAAAGAAACTATTTTGAAATAGTTTGATTTAATGTTATGTTGGCAGCGTAGCGTGGCAATTTTATTTTGTTAATTTCTCGTACCCATATACTTTTGGAACAGAGGTGTATATTAAAATACCAGGGGCCGTAGACAAGGTTACAATCGACAAGCGCTAACGCCAATAGAAAATAATAAAATGTATGGGAATGACAGATGGTTAGAGCTCCCGTTGCTTGAAACCCTACCTCACAAGGTGGCAGAACAGAAATGCAATATAGTGATAGATACTACTTAGGAACACTGGATTTTAGTTGGTTGCCATAGCATATCCTGGAAGAACTATAATTTTTTTTCGTCGTATCGCTTTTTTGATCGAAAATTACATCATAAGGTGGCAGATCGAAACGTTTACTCATCGAAAGAGAGACATTTGGAGATAAAAACCCGCATGGGTTGCCAGCCCAAATCCTAGCAGGTTTCAAGATCAGCCACGTTTTAAGAGCCCCAAAAATGGGGTCAATTACCTCATCAGGTGGCAAGATGAAAATGATGCAGATCGATTGCCCTAGATGTGCCGTTCAAGAATATATAGGGTTGCCTGCCTTCAGCTTGGCAGTTTTTCTGGTCAGCCACCTCAAACAATGTATGTGAAAATCTTGGAATAACGAGAAATTCGTGTATTTATGCTATGATTTAATAAAAATCAGGATATTAAATTAAAGTCAACGTACTTGCGTCTTATGGTGTTGAAATAATATGGTAAATGTACCAGTTTTGGTCATTTCTCATTAATATTTCTTGAAATATTGAAAGAAGTGATGTTGCCTTTTACGTTCAACGTGATACTCGTATAGCAATCCTCATCAGGTGGCAAGAGGACACTGTTGCGAATCGATTACTCTAGACGTGCCGTTTACGAATATACAGGGTTGCCTGCCTTCAGCTTGGCAGTTTTTCTGGTCAGCCACCTCGAGCAATATATGTCAAAATCTTGGAATAACGAGAAATTCGTTCATGTATGCTATGATTCAGGGTATACTCGTAATTTTAAAAAAAACAGGATATTAAATTAAAGTCAACGTACTTGCGTCATATGGTGTTGAAATAATAGGGTGGGTCTGTATTGTTTCCCATAAAATTAAAGATCCGATTTTTTCAGTCCATAACGTTTTCCACCATAATTTTTTCTAGTCATATTGTCGAAAGTCATAAAATTTAACAATATACATTGGAGTTCCGATTTTTGCAGGTCATCATTATTGTTAGTCATAAAATTGGTTAGCCATAACGTTCAATGTCCCGGTGGTATGCAATTACATAATGTTACAGGCAATAATCTAGTTTGTAATAATTGTTATAAGGTATTTTTTCGCAAGTCATAATGATTGGTAGTCATCTGATTAGTTTCACATATCATTCAATTTCACGGTGGTGTCACTTTTCATAATGTTAAAGCCCATAAACACACTCCCAGAAAAATAATAAAATATTTTTTTTAGTACCGAACGTTACTGAACGCGTTCTTCCAGACTGCTTTATAACATACCCACATACCCATTAATTATAATTAATGTGGGTACTTGGGCAAAAATAAAGAGTGATGCGATTGAAAGATATCCATGCCGCTCACTGTTTTGTTTAGTGGTCAGAATACGTTAAAATATGTATGTTTTGTTTTGAAACTTTTTTCTCTAAAATCAAAAATTGCCCAAATACGAGTATTTGACCCGAAAGTTAGGAAAAATATGTACTTGTCAACATTTCGATGGATGTTGTGTCATTATTGGTTCTGGCGCTTCGCCGGCCGCTGCCGCGGCACGCTCGCTTTGCTCGCTCGGCTCGCGCGCTTAGGGTCACAGTACAACTAACACTCCTCCTCGCTTCGCTCGTCGTCGTACCTACAGCGACCCGCCTTAGAAGTCCAATATCTTATCCATTTTTAATTTCAGATTAAAAGTTTCTAATAAAACATGCTTATTTAAACGTATTCTTTACGAAACAGTCATAAACCCTTCGCGCAGTAGTACCTAGTACCCCTTTCAAATGTATGTCTAGAAATGTTTCTGAGTAATTATCTATATGACTTTGGATGTTATAGATTTGGTCTCTTAGACGTAATTCACTTTAGGCATTAAAACGATATGAATAGCAATCATTAGTACGTTGAAATATATGCCTTAGAATATTTATGAATAATTATCGATAGACCTTTGATCGTTATGGACATCAATTTCTGACTTTTATGATTATAATACTTAATATTATGGGTCATTAATGTTAGAACTACAAAACATTATACTTAACAAATATTATGACTATTGATGTTTATGTCTGTAAATTATATGGATATCAATTTCTGACTATCGAAATTCGGAACATTAAGTTTATGGGAAACAAAGGGACCCCTAATAGGGTAAATGTACCAGTTTTGGTCATTTCTCATTAATACATACATACATACATACATACACATACATTCACGCCTTAATTTCCAAAAGGGGTAGGCACATGAAACGTATGTTCCAGCGCCACTTTTAGCATTAATGTGGGTATAAAATATCGACAAAATGTGATATTGTAGTGATAGGTTGCTAGCCCATCGCGTACAACACACTTCAACCCTGGTCCCTTAGTCGACTTTTACGACACCCACGGGAAGAAAGGGGGTGGTGAAATTCCAACCCGACACCACACGGGTCTCGACACCACACGGGTCTCGACACCACACGGGTACCCGACACCACACGGGTATGAATATATCTTGAAATATGGAAATAAGTGATGTTGCCTTTTACGTTTAACGTGATAAAGCATTTTTGTGCTGCATAACAATGTTTATTTTGTAGAAATAATATGAAATAACGAATCAATTTTATTTCAATCTTAATTCAAGGTTAGTATTAAAATTTATCTCTTCACACTAAAACAGTACAACATAACATACACAAGTAAGATTTTTTGATATTTATATACATTTAGAAGAAGATGCATATAATTGCATAATCACTTGCATATTTTTTTAAGGTACACAGTCAAAGTGTACAAACATAAAACAATACGAACTTATATATATATATATATTTTATTATAGGGACACTTAAAAACGTACAAAGTTATTCTTCATCATAAGAAGAATCACAACTAATATCTGATTCATCTGATCCGGGTGCCGTTCAGTGGTCATACAAACAAAATGCATAATTTCAAGTAGCATAAGTACGGAAATCATAACAAACTATTATCATAATAACAAAATGCATATTTTTATTGGTCATAATATTTAAATACATAACTATCATTTATCACCATAACATTTTTCATAACGTTCATGTGAACTAATTTCTTTTTGTATAACATTCATTAACTATAATGATTAAAACTCATAACAACATTTTGAATAATTATCAGGTACTGTAGATTATTTACTTACCAAGTGATTGATATATTAAGCAGAACAAACAAAAAACTGATATTGCAAGCATTATTGCCAAAAACCGAATCAGAGCGCCCCACTTCTACGTGGTCTTGTCTGTCCTACCCCTGGAGTGTATATAAAAGCCTGCGGAGACAGAAGCTCGCGAAGGAGGTCCTGAGTTGAACGGGTGCACGAGGCCAAAGCGAAGCGAGTGGGGGGAGGTGGCGAGCGAAGCGAGCCGGCGACCTCCCGAGCGGAGCGTAGGTCGAGTGCGCACGGGAAACGAAGGGCCGACGAAGCGAGTTTCTGACGGGAGCCTGGGCGGAGGGCGGAGGATTAGGTCCCAGAAACGAGAAGTTCTTTATAAAAACGTATATTATGAATGGAACATGAAATAAGTTTTTTATAAAAAAAGTACATTATGAGCATTAAATTTTATACAGCGTGCCCATTATAGCGTTTGATCATTATACAATTCGAAATTGGGTTGAAGTGTGTTGTGGGCGATAGGCTAGCAACCTATCACTGCAATATCACATTTTGTCGATATTTTATGCCCACATTTATGCTAAAAGTGGCGCTGGAACATACGTTTCATGTGCTCTGCCTACCCCTTTTGGGAATAAAGGCGTGAATGTATGTATGTATGTATGTACAATTCGAAATTATGAAAATTGATAATTATAATCGATGAAATTATGCAAATAGTTTGTATGCATTTTATTTTTATGCAATTTGACCACTTATACAAGGTAAAATTATGGTATTCGTTGTTATGCAAAATGAAAATATGCAATTTGTTTTTATATGAAACATTACACACCCATCTGATCCATTGTCATCCATACTAAGAAAGTCTCTTTCTGACAAGGTGCGTTTAAACGGCGCGGGGTAGCACGATCCGAGCCGTCCGTGTAGATGCGGCTCGGCTAAATCCAAACGCAAGCCTGCTGGAACGCTCGTATACACGGCGCGGCGGCACGTGGGTCACAACAGAGCAAAAAACTCAAAATGGGTGACTTTCTCCGTCGCGCGCTCTGTAGCACATACTCGCATACTCTCGATTTTTCTAAGTGTTCTAATAAGAGAGAGACTGATAGTGCGAGAAAAATCGAGTCGCTATGTCGCGGCCGTCTCATGATAGACGTGCTGTTTAGACGCCGCATATTAACACAAGCCGAGCCGAAGATGGCACGCGCGCCTTTTATCCGTGTCGAAAAACCAGAGCCATGCCGAGCGTGGCTGTTTAGACGGCGCGTGGCGCGCTGAATCACGAGCCGAGCCATTTAAACGCACCTTCACGCTGCACGGAATATTCGCTCCTTCCTTGTCTATCATACTAGTTGCCCATAATATGTGTTCGTTTACTATCGATAAGATAATTCACGGAAGATGCAATGCATTGCAAGTATGAAGTAATTTATAAATAATACCTAGCAAATTGGCAAATCATTTAAAATCCAAGGTGCAATTAACCAAACCACCCGACGAAGATGTCCTTCTTTTAGATGGTTTCTTCTTTCTCAGAAAATTGGGACCTCTACCAGATACATTCAGAGAAATAACTGAGTTCATTTTGAGAAAAATGTGTAGATCAGAAGCAAAAGTGGTCCATTTGATTTTCGACAAATACATCGAACCATCCATCAAAGAAATAGAACGAAACAAAAGAATCCATGAAAACACTCCATATAAAATATCAGGTCCAACACAAAAAAGACCAGGGAACTTCCTGAAATCTCTTAACAATGTCAGATTTAAAGAGGCTTTAATTAACTTTCTTATTAATGATTGGGAACGCGATGAACTGATACCGATTATTGGAATTTAAATGATATATGTAACAAAAGAAAACTTATGTTTTTCTTTCAAGAGCATACAATACAAATTGCAGAAAATAGAAGAGACGGAGTACTTCTGCACCCACGAAGAAGCAGATACTCGGCTTATCTTTCATATATCTAAAGTTCAACCTAAATCCAAAGTTCTGGTTAATTGCTCGGACACAGACATCTTGGTAATTATACTAGGAAATATTCACCAACTTAAAAACTGTTCACAAATTTGGGTTTACAATACCCAACTTAAATCAGCTTATAACTGTACCGAATTAGCGCACAAGCTGGGACCTGAGATGTGCAAAGCCTTACCAGCTATATATATCAAAAATTCTTACTTGTGTATGTTATGTTGTACTGTTTTAATGTAGAGGTAACTTTGAATACTAACCTTGAATTAAGATAACTGCATGACGTTTCCCATATTTGAAATAAAATTGATTCATTATTTCATATAATTTCTACAAAATAAATATTGTTTGTAGCTCAAAAATGCTATATCACGTTGAACGTAACAGGCAACATCACTTCTTTCAATATTTCAAGAAATATTAGTGAGAAATGACCAAAACTGGTACATTTACCCTATTATTTCAACACCATAAGACGCAAGTACGTTGACTTTAATTTAATATCCTGATTGTTATTAAATCATAGCATAAATACACGAATTTCTCGTTATTCCAAGATTTTCACATACATTGTTTGAGGTGGCTGACCAGAACAACTGCCAAGCTAAAGGCAGGCAACCCTATATATTCGTGAACGGCATGTCTAGAGCAATCGATTCGCGACAGTGTCGTCTTGCCACCTGATGAGGATTGCTATATCACGTTGAACGTAAAAGGCAACATCACTTCTTTCAATATTTCAAGTAATATTAATGAGAAATTACCAAAACTGGTACATTTACCCTATTATTTCAACACCATAAGACGCAAGTACGTTGACTTTAATTTGACATCCTGTTTTTTTTTAAATTATACCCTGAATCATAGCATAAATACACAAATTTCTCGTTGTTCCAAGATTTTGACATGTATTGTTTGAGGTGGCTGACCAGAAAAACTGCCAAACTGAAGGCAGGAAACCCTGTAAATTCGTGAACGGCACATGTAGGGCAATCGATTTGCATCAGTGTCATCTTGCCACCTAATGAGGATTGCTATATTACGTTGAACGTAAAAGGCAACATCACTTCTTTCAATATTTCAAGAAATATTAATGAGAAATGACCAAAACTCGTACATTTACCCTATTATTTCAACACCATAAGACGCAAGTACGTTGACTTTAATTTAATATCCTGATTGTTATTAAATCATAGCATAAATACACGAATTTCTCGTTATTCCAAGATTTTCACATACATTGTTTGAGGTGGCTGACCAGAAAAACTGCCAAGCTGAAGGCAGGCAACCCTATATATTCGTGAACGGCACGTCTAGGGCAATCGATCTGCATCAGTGTCATCTTGCCACCTGATGAGGATTGCTATATCACGTTGAACGTAAAAGGCAACATCACTTCTTTCAATATTTCAAGTAATATTAATGAGAAATGACCAAAACTGGTACATTTACCCTATTATTTCAACACCATAAGACGCAAGTACGTTGACTTTAATTTGACATCCTGTTTTTTTTTAAATTATACCCTAAATCATAGCATAAATACACAAATTTATCGTTGTTCCAAGATTTTGACATGTATTGTTTGAGGTGGCTTACCAGAAAAACTGCCAAACTGAAGGCAGGCAACCCTGTAAATTCGTGAATGGCACATGTAGGGCAATCGATTTGCATCAGTGTCATCTTGCCACCTGATGAGGATTGCTATATCACGTTGAACGTAAAAGGCAACATCACTTCTTTCAATATTTCAAGAAATATTAATGAGAAATGACCAAAACTGGTACATTTAGGGTAAGTCCGGGGTAGTTGGCCATAGTTTTTTTGGAACACTGTTAAAATAAATGCTTGCATATCACGAATACATATTTTATTTTTTATTAAACTTTGGTTAATTAACTTTGTATTATTAAACAAAAAAAGTATTATATCTATATAAATTACATCGAAAAAAAACCCTTTGAAAAAAAGACACGATTGGCCATCTCTCCCAAGGTATACGGGTGTGATGACCATACCTTTACAGGAAAGATGGCTATAACTTAACTCTCTCAGTTAGTATGTTTTTTGTATTTTTTTTTATACGTAAGCACGTGTCCTCGAATTCGGTGCAATTCTTATGTAGCCAAAACTACACTGAAACCAGTTTTCGAAGAAAATAACTTCTAATAGGTAATTATCCCCACAGCCGTGGCAGTTTCTTTCGTGTACAAACCGAGCTGGCAGTTTTGGATATATTTTCCTGCTTAGGTTTCTTGGATTGTTTTATATACTATTCTTTGACACACATTCAGCATCGTACCGACATATGGCATACCGACTAAAACTAGCCAGTGGCCATCTCTCCTTTTCTTGCGGGAGAGATGACCACACCTAATTTAAGAACAAGTCATGACATGACTTGCCAAAGTCTGACCTTAGAACAATGAGACACTCATATACTTTGCAACAAATACACGAAAACAGCATTATTTTGAGAAACTAACATCGTCACCTGGTAAAACATGACCTCTCAAAAAATATTGACACTAGTCTAAATAATCAAAGACGATTTTACTTACTTTGGGTTTTTTTTCGCCTAATTGTTAATTGCACCCGTGCTCTTAGGCACAAAGCGAAGCGAAATAAACAAACAGTCGCGAAATCAAGTCACTGGTTCCATGAAATATTTCGATGGGATTTTCTCCCCCTTATGGCCATCTACCCCGGAATTACCCTACCCTATTATTTCAACACCATAAGACGCAAGTACGTTGACTTTAATTTAATATCCTGATTTTTATTAAATCATAGCATAAATACACGAATTTCTCGTTATTCCAAGATTTTCACATACATTGTTTGAGGTGGCTGACCAGAAAAACTGCCAAGCTGAAGGCAGGCAACCCTATATATTCTTGAACGGCACGTCTAGGGCAATCGATCTGCATCATTTTCATCTTGCCACCTGATGAGGTAATTGACCCCATTTTTGGGGCTCATAAAACGTGGCTGATCTTGAAACCTCTGCCAGGATTTGGGCAACCAATGCGGGTTTTTATCTCCAAATGTGTCTCTTTCGATGAGTAAACGTTTCGATATGCCGTCTTATGATGTAATTTTCGATCAAAAAAGCGATTCGACGACGAAAAAAAATTATTGTTCTTCCAGGATATGCTATGGCAACCAACTAAAACCCATTGTTCACAAATCTTACAAGTACATAGTGAACATTTTATTAAGAGGCCGCAGTAAGCTCGGCCGAATTCACCTTCCCATACAAACGTAGTTACGCTCTCATTTTAAAACTACGTGTTGGATTGTGACGAAACATTGCATGTACAATGACATGAGGTATATCTATGTCTGTAATTACCTACGTAATTAGTTTATATGGTTCCAATTAGTAAAACAAACGAAATACAGCAAAAACTAGTTTTGTATGAAAAACTTAAATTCGCTGTATTTTTTTTATTATGGTATCTGAAGCTACATAAACTAATTACAGACATAGATATACCTCATTTCATTGAACATGCAAAGTTTCGTTATAATCCAACACGTAGTTTTAAAATGAGAGCGTAACTACGTTTGTATGGCGAATCGAGCTTACTGCGGACTCTTAATTATGTCATTTTTTTTATGAACGCCCGCTCTAAAATAAAACTGAGACACACCGTTAGAGCGATTAAAAATAATTTATTAAAATAACAATTAATCACAATAATAAATCTTATATAACCAGTAACAACGAGAATAATATTCTGTAAATTGTAAATAACTCAAAACTTCAGTAAATGTAATTGTCCTGTCCTTTGGAACAGTCAGCGTAGCAGCAGGCAAAGCAGCCAAATATATCGTAACACGCCATTATGCACGATTCACACCGAACGGGTCGGGCCGGCGCGCATTCTATTACATGCAAAGGAATTTGAACCGTCTTTATTACAGTAGTTACATTTCATATTTGAATGAATCGTGCATCTACTGCGAGGCGGCAGCTACCGACGCGGTCGGTGGGGATTGTAATCAAATATAAATTGTATCTGCTGTATAGACGGTTCAAATTCCTTTGCATATAATAGAATGCGCGCCGGCCCGACCCGTTCGGTGGGAAACGTACATAACACAGCCACTTACAGTAATAAAGACGTGTACCGAACTATTTGGCTATACTTTGGCTGCTGCTAAACTATACGGTGCTGACGACTGTACTAAGCAAAACTTCATGGGTATTTGCATAAACTCCTCTGCTACGGGATCTACCAATCTCTTGAAGAACTGCAACAGAAATAATTTACAATTAAGAAAAGCTGAAACTCCCGACATTTTCATTTCAAAGTTCAATATCTCAAAACTGCCTGAACCGATTTTGTTCAAACGTAGCTAAGAACGTTCTCGATCACATCAGCTTTCGGACAAAAATACCGTATTAAGAGATGCCTTGATTCGAGTCGCCCCCTTGACAGAGACACGCTTATGCCTTCCGCGCACGAGAAAAAGAGGTACACTCTTCGGTACTAGTAGTTAAAAAGTTCCGTTGTGACACGAAAATCATCCATAAATTTTCTATGGTTAAGGTGCAACATCACTGACGAATTCCATACAATTTTCGTTCGGACTAGACGTCTAATCTACCGATATCAGGAACTTGAAATTGTAATATTTAGATAATACATGACCCTCTTCTCCCGCAGTTTGAATAAATACACGTACAAACCAGTAATATTCAAAATATAGCCATTTGAAATTCATAAAATTTTACTCCGAGCCTTGTATGTGTGCGTGAGTTAGACACTGTCCGTGTAAATGACATGGCCGCGTCACATGACAGCACGTGGCCCAAAACCTTCACTAGATGTCTTTGATATCAAATCAAAATTAGTTAGACAGCGGGGTCAATAGTAGTAATTATATTCACCAGACGGCGACACCATCGTACAATCCCGTTTTTTCTGGTGAAAGAGACGGCATTCATTTTATATTGCTACGCTACTCATTTTGGTAATGACGTAAGAGCTATGTCATTTGTTTATTGATAGAACGAATTTCTAAGAACAATGCATGAAGTTCAATGGTTTGCCTTTATTCGTGATTATTTATTGAGATTGCCATGAACAATAACCTAAAGTCCACGCAACGATAATTATGCATACATTTTGCGTCTTATTAGAAAGGAGTAAGATACAATATGGAAAAGTAATCTGTGCCACCGGCCGTATACATATGTATATAGGATTTGATCAAATGAATTTGCAACTTGGATTGATTAGTTTCGATTGAGTGAATGTTAATTAATGTAGCATTAAATATAACAGACAAATAAATGTTTTCTTTCTTTCTTTCTTTCAATTGTGCATTTGGAGTGAACTTGTTAAATTTAAAACGTTCGCTTTAGTCGACTACACAGTTGACAGTAAAATAACTAACTACTGCAACCTATATATGAATCGACTGTTCAAGTGTTCAACTACCGGAGATTAGATTACCGGACATGTCAATTAACTAATGCCTGTTCCCAATAATCAGTCCACGGATAGTTTTCCTTACAAGCATTTTGACAGATTATTAAAATGTGTCAAATGTCGGTAAGGAAAACTATCAGTGGATTGATAATTGGTAACCGGCCTAAGTCACAAGTAGTCTTCTTTATAAAATGTTGTGAAGGGTAGAATTATATACTCGTAGGCATTCTTCGGTGCAGGGACTGATGTCGGTTACGACCGGTGGCTAGGCAGATACGAGACCGGTATTCCATTAATTGGGTACGGCACTGTTATATTGTAAGGTTTAGCCGCGCAGCGACAACACAACGGTGCCCCCGCGACCAGCAGTTAGAAATATTGGTTACCGGTATTTATTGCCTAGTGATACCTTATAATACCGGTTCCAAACAGGTATTACTCCAAAACAGTTTTTTTTGTTCTTATGCGGGTCGAATTCGCACCTTTACATCTTTTATGAAACCGTTTACGGTACCGGAAAAATTAACCGTAACCGTAGTTTTATGGTAGTAAAATATAAAGGTGCAGCTAACTATCGAAATGGCCCGGAGAAAACTGATGTACGTATTTAATTATTTTTTTTAACGTTCATATAGGGAATACAAACCGCCATCTTGGAATCCCGAAATACCGGAATCCCGAACCGATTTTTCCACTAGTCTAATACCGGAACTGAAAAAGACCAATATCGAATTACTTTTTAAACCTACTAATATTATAAATGCAAAATTTTGGATGTTTCTATATATAGATGTTTGAATGTTTGTAACTCGATCACGGCTCAACCGATTTAGATGAAATCTTGCACGAAGATAGTTTAACCGATTCAACTGGAATAGAGCTGAATTTGTTTTGTTTCGGGCAATTTTTAAAACAAACGAATGCCAACTCTATTTCCGACACAACACAATTCCAATGCCATTTTGTATTGTATGCTGGGCTTAAGGCCCGAGAAGCCGAGATTAAAATAAAGGATAGTTTTTATCCCGGGTCCATGGAGGCGGAAACTGGTTTTTAATAAAAAATATAATAACTTCATGCAATTGTAAAAAAAGGAACGCATAATCAAGTTAAGTATTTACATTTATTTGAATAATTTTATTTGTAATGTCTGTGCTCCATTCTTTTTCTACCGAAGAATAATCACTTTTACGCTCTAGTGATGATAGTGGTAGGAGCATAATTTGAAATGTTCGAAGGTAAAATAGGCTTCCGCTAACACGGACAACTTTTATGAATGAACGTAGAACACCGTGCTCGTAAATAGGGAATTTAGGTAATAATAAATACCTCGTCTTTTTTACTGGTGAGTTTGTTATTTTTTTCACAAAAACGTAGTTTTTCGGGTTGTTAACCCATTATAAAAACGTTAGTTGACATAAAACTTTCTTAAACTTTTGGTTTTTTAAATAAATGTAAAAAAGAAATGTTATTCATTTACTCTTACTACAACAGGTTCAGGGAGGGAAGGTGTATTTGGGTTTCACATGCCGTATCACATACGCGCTGATTCTATTGTATAGACAGTTTCCAAATACACCATCGCTCCCTGAACCGATAAAAGCAATGTTCGCAAACAGCTCAATACTTTTTTTAAGTAAGAAGGTTGGTTTTGCTTTTGGAGATGAGTTTTTTTATTTTACTGTCAAGGCATAAGAGACGTGTTCAGATATTTGTGAGCACTCAAATATATCTGATGCCGACTGTACTTTTTGACGAACAAACTAAAAAAGCTGCAAAACTTCCAATAATGTAAATTCAAGTAATGCAGACGAAGTAGACGAACCAAAATTTGCGAATACGTAAAATAACAAATTATTATCCTATCTTATCCTATTATACTATTAAACGAGGAATACACACGATGATTCTTAATTCGTGATCAAGACAAGTTACATATTACAAGCGGCAGTCTCTTTCTATCAAAAGGTATTGAAAAGAGACTTCCGCTTGTAATTCGTTACTTGTAGCTTCGTGAAACGAGCCCCAGGAGTCAATTTTTCTAATTCTGTAATTTATACCAAACACGATTAACTCGAAGTTACCTAATAAATATAAATAAATAAATAAATATAAGTTGACAATCTTACACAAATCGACCTAGTCCCATAGTAAGCTCAGTAAGGCTTGTGTTATGGGTACTAGACGACGATATATATAATAGATATAAATACTTAAATACATAGAAAATATCCATGACTCAGAAACAAATATTCATGCTCATCACATAAATGTTTGCCCTTACCGGGATTCGAACCCAGGACCTCTTGCTTCGTAGGCAGGGTCACTACCAACTACAACGTTCTTTCTTTTTCTGAATAAACCTGAACAAGGAATCACTTTATAATTCAAAATCATCGTCACCCTAACGGTATTTTGCAAAAATTTGACGTATGTGTGTTTGACGTATCTACTTAACTTCAAGAAATGTAGGGTGACCAAACATTCAGTGGATATTAGTGTTTACATTATCATTTAATTGAAGTAACTAAACAGTGATTTAATTGCATGAGACCTCATCCATTGAAATCCGTTTTGGCTGTTTATCAATATTTTTCGACTCCTGATCACGGATTAAGAATCATCGTGTATATACATTTTCGATAGGTATTAATATTGAAGTCCCGAAATTCCGGTATTGTGGTCCAATATCACATTTCAGTACCGGTATTAAGAATCATCCGATATTTAATGCCTTATACATATGTACATATATCTTTTTCGTTTTTGAGGATTATAATAATGACTTAATGAAAATTGGCATGGTCACCGTCACATGTCTGTCTTGTTTGACGTTTTAATTGCCGGGAGCATCCACCTGTCATAATGGCGCTAGTGGGTCGGTTGGCGCGGTTATAAATGTTGCGTTCATAAAAAAGTTTATTATTTGTCTTTACGGTTTGTTTTGTTTTATATTACTATTATTATAACTATTTTGTACGAGTGTAAAATATGTGTTACGCCGTGGAATCACCGGATGGTTCCATCGGAAGACCAGCGCTGGCCACCAGGCCAGCACAACGCTGAGATGGAACCATTTCGTGGCAATTTGTCTACCATTCTGTTTTTTTGATTTATGTACATGTATGTGCTGTTGCCATGAATAAATATGATTCTATTCTATTCTATTCTATTCTATTCTAATGGATCAGCCTATATTACGTTCGACTGCTGGGCACAGACCTCCTCTCATGGACGAGAAGAAAAGCTTAAGAAAAAAAAACGGTATCATAAGTATACCGGTTTGGAAAAGGCATTATAAAAGGAATTAGAACAGAATAACTCACTGAATTTCTTGGATTTAACGATTACTAAGGTGGATAACAAACATCAATTCCAAATTTACCGTAAGCCTACGCATACAGATACTGTTATCCCGGCTTCTTCCGCTCATCCATGGCAACATAAGTTAGCTGCTTTTCATTGTTATGCACATAGGTTATTGACAGTGCCTCTTTCTGATATTCATTATAAAATGGAATTAAATAATATATACCATTTAGCAATTTCAAACGGTTACAGCAAGTCTCATGTGGATGGTATTATTAGGAAAAAACGGGCTAGAATGACAAACTATCTTCTGTACGCTGCACGACCTTCGGACCCACCTAAAAAGTACAAAGCAAGCATAACTTATGTTGGCAAGTTGTCTGATAAGATCTACAATATTTTAAAGTCTAACGACATAAACGTGGCTTTCAAAACGAATAACACCTTGCGCTTTAGACTGTGCAATGGCAAGGAGAAAGTGGAAAGTGCCAAAAAGTCGGGAGTCTACAACTAACTAACTCGTCTAACTTGCCTGTGATAATTGCAATAAAGTTTATGTGGGACAAACAGGCCGTAGTTTTAGCACAAGGTATAAGGAACATGTTGCGTCGTATCGGCATAATCACCCGGACAAGTCTAATTTCGCAAAACATTTATTGGAGAATAACCATGCGTTATCTGACAATCATTCTTTCAACATCTTGCATGTTTGCGAAAAAGGATTGCGTCTAAGTGTTCTAGAACAATTAGAAATAATTAGGTACAGCAATAGAGGCGTTATTATCAACGAACAATTGAATGTTGCGTCATCACCGTTGTTACGTGTTCTTCCATCTCTTTCACGCATGAACGGTAGTATGGGGGGACAGAATATAAATATGACGGATGGCTCCGGGCGGGTCATTTGCTCAGTGGACGTGGCGCAAGCAACATCTCCTGCCAGCATCTCCTGATGATGCCTCGTAGAGAGGCGAAACACGTGTCGAGGTTTTTGTCATTATTGGTGGTGGTTTGCTGTAATTTTTTGCATGTTTTTAAGCAAATAGTTGCATCTTATCTTCACTAACAGACCAGCACGTTTTTTAGCGGAATAGCAAAGAAATATTGTTCTCCTAATGCATTATAAAAGTGTAAGTAAATACAGTAAAAAAACCGGTAACGATATGTATATCTACACGGTTCCGGTTCCGGTACCGTTATGTTGGCGGCGCGGCTAACTTTTACAATATAACGCTATCGTAATGGAATACCGGTCCCATACCGGTATACCGTAACCGAAATGAGTACATGCTCGTGAATCTGCCTTTAAAAAATATATTTTCGGACAATTATTAAAAACTGAATCGATAACATATATCCATTATACTTAATTGAACGAGCGAGTGAGGCGAACGAAGTTTTTCATTTAAGCTTGGGCAAATATTCTTTCGTATGTCCGGCTGTCCAGACTTCTCCTCTACATGTTCTCAACCGGTTCTCGTGAAATCTTGTGAGCTCGAAACTACCAGAGACGCGGAAATTTGCTCTTAGGAGTCACCAGACCGATTTTAGAACAAATATAAACTGCATTTAATAAATTAACGGTCAAATCTCTCTAAAAACCAGAGTAACTTTTTTGCATATAAAATTTACTAAGCCTAAGATTATCGCCATGAACTCCCAGGGCCCTATTTAATAAACATTACAATCCTAAAATTTTGTATAAAGGTGACATAGGTATTTGTAAAGATTTACTAAGAAAATCTTCACAAATATGTCACTTTTATACAAAATTGAAAATTGTAGGATTCTAATGTTTATTAAATAGGGCCCTGAAAGTTCATTCATCCATCACCACAGAAATATTTTTTTATCGGATGTGGTTCCGGAAATTATACCCTACATACAAACACGCAAAAAAATCACAGATTTCTCCTCTATATAGGAATCGTTCCGGTAGCCTAGCGGTTCAGGCATGCGACTGTCAAACGACGGCGACAGTCGTGGGTTCGACAGATAAGTTTCATCTCATATTTACCTAAACAAGATATTCAATAATTTTGTAAGGAAATGTCCACCTCTGAACATTAGTACTGATGAATCTTTCATATAACTGTGAAAGCATCAAGCACACGATACATAAACGCGTGTTCAAACCAAAAAAGTAGAATTCTAATTTTGAATTTTGACAATCATCGAAAACAGTACCATATTGTCAAATGGTATATTTCTCTCTTTCCGACGCGCTCTCGGACGGGACTCGAGAGACTGGCCACTAACAGTTTTGATATACCTAAGAAGGATATAACAAACTCGCCCGTTATTCACAAAGCTCACCATATTCGTCCGGTGACGCAAAGTTATTACCAATTTTGAGGTCTAATTATTTTAGTCGGAGTTTACGGGCGAATACAAAACATTTTGTGAATAATATTTAGCCTTTCTAATAATTAGTCCTGCAAGTCAATATGGATATAACAGATCAAAGTAATATACTAAGTATCTTACTTTACGTACCTTATTCCTTATAATATTAGATTTTCTAGGGAACATATCTTCGTTTATGATCCTTTTAAAATACTGTACTAGTGTTACTTATTTCGATTATTTAATGTGTCTCAAATTAAACAATTACGTTGTTGTCAATCAAAATGGTTTTCATTCAAATAACATGAAGATTTATGCACGATTCGTCTAATAGATAAAGGTTGGGCTTTGATTTGTCAATTGTAAACCTATGGATAGTCATGACTTTCCAATTAAATCAAAGGCGTAACATCTTTGTAAAGGATATGCCTATCCAAAATAGTATATATGTAGTAGGTATGTAACATGTAAGAATATGTCCGCCAAAAATATAGGGGATATTTGTGGATAATCTAGATACAAACATACATACATACATATAATCACGCCTCTTTCCCAGAGGGGTAGGCAGAGATCACGGATCTCCATTTGCTACGATCCTGGCAAACCACTTTCGCTTCACTCACTTTCATAATATTTCTCATACATGCTCGTCGGTTTAGGGTACTTTTGACCTGGCCTTTTGTTAAGACTTCTCCAATTTGATCGGAGAGTGACAAACATGCTTATCAAAAAAAATTAAACATATTGAAAAAAAATTTTTACACGTTACAAGTCAATCTAATTAGTTGAGACGGTCATATTCGTTAGAAAATCCAAAAAGAAAAACAAAAAAGAAGTACTTTCGTCGGGATTTGAACCCGGTTCAATGATGGTGTTACAGACAGATTTAAGCAAAAGAGAGATTTACTGCGCTACCGCATGACATTAGGTGATGAGTGAAAAAGTCAGGTGGGTTCATATTGCATTCTAGAGTGCCAGCCACAAGAACATTTAGTTTCACTATTTCCTAATAGAGGCGCTACTATATATTTAGTTTTGCGCCCTCTAGTTTGATTTATGAAAAAGGTTTGACAATGACTGACTTTGAAGTGACATTTAGTTACGTTAGTCTGCGTAAATTCACGAAAAAGCACTTTTATGCATATTTTCGGACTACATTTTAAAAAGAAGCACTGATTAGTGCAGATTGATTGCGATTCATACGTAGCACGCTCTTCGGCTTCCGCAGTTTGAAACACATGTTGGTACTGGTCACGGTTTTGCGTAAAATGATGAGCAACCATCGAAATTATATATCGCGACATCTGTTAGCAACAGCTCGACAGGAACCAGTGATGTTTAACCTTAATTTTCGTGTCACAACGGAACTTTTTAACTACTACCAATTAACGACGCTAACTACTGGCCAAGAATTTGGTCCTCACTCAAATGCCTAACTGAGTGAAGATTTATTTATATTCCATTAAGTGAGATTTTAGATGACACAAAATATATATGTAGTATTGACTCGATTGTGTCGTAAAATAATGTGTTTTGAGTAGTCTGAGTAAAAAAAAGGAATATCAAGACGAGAGATACGAATTTCAATTCTCGCCTCGCCTCGTCTCGTCTCGCCCCTCCGGTGGAAAATCATCTTTAGTCTCGCAGGGTTTCTCATCTCGCGTCGCCTCGTTCTATAGTCGTTGTGGCGACCAATATTGAGCCAATTGTTGGACATACTTAGTTCTTCATTCACTTACTCTCCTAACCTCAGATCGAACATCGGCTCAGTTCGATGCTCGGAACGATGCTCGGTGCGGTCGCTCCTGCTCTTGGTATCGAGCTCTTTCGCCAGCACCTGCGGCAAATACTATTTTAACCGATGTAACTTACGATTACTTACGTTTTTTTTATACAACGACGGTGGCAAACAAGCGTACGGCCCGCCTGATGGTAAGCGGACACCGCAGCCTATAGAGCAAGTAGTAGTGTTATTATGGCTGTGGTCTTCTGCAAGGCGGAGGTGCTTCCCCAGTTGGGCTGTTCCACATTCGAGCGGGATGACATTTCGCTGTGCCCTACCTGACCAACGTACGGTTTGAAAACCGGCTCTATGGGCAGGTTGCACCAACTTGCGACTACAGACCGCGCTCATAGCCTAGCGACGACTGCGAGTCGGAAACGATAACGCAGGTTAAGCAAATGGCAGCAGTCAGTCTTTGGATGGGTGACCGCTTGATGTTTGAGTGGTTAATATACATAAATGAGCGCTTCTGTGCTTTGGAAGGCACGCTAAGCAGTTGAACCCGGCTGCTGTGTATGACAGTAGTCATACACAGCAGCAGGGTTGCGGTAGGCAGCTATGACAGTTGTTCCCCCTTTGTCAAGTGAGTGGGCAACTCGACTAGGTGGCGGTTCGCGCCGCGACAGATACCAGCGACCGAGACAGTCGACCGCGACCGGAGACTGCGTCCATCACTTGACGGTAGGCAACACATAAGCGACAGTTCGCGAGCGAGACAGAGACCCGAGACAGGAGACAGCAAGACGGTCGCGCAGCGAACTGTCGCTTATGTGTTGCCTACCGTCAAGTGATGGTCGCGGTCTCCGGTCGCGGTCGACTGTCTCAGTCGCTGCTATCTGTCGCGGCGCGAACCGCCACCTAGTCGAGTTGCCCACTCACTTGACAAAGGGGGAACTACTGTCATAGCTGCCTACCGCAACCCTGCACGTGGCCCCTGGGTAGTAACTTAAAGAGTGACAAACTTTTAAAGGCCAAAATAATGTATGCCATACGATTAAATTAACCGCTTACGATTACAAGGTGCAAGTGGTGCAACCCATGCTCAATGTCATACAATTATTATTGAGAGGAACTCTCTATAGCATATCTCAGCGACAGCGGAAAAAGAATATTGTTCTACAAATTTGTCATGGAGTTCCGCTAATCAGATCAACCAATAATCTCTATGGTACTTAAAAACCTGGAACGCGATTTTATATAGGGTGTAATAAAAGTGACACACACTGAGGCAGGCGCAGATGACACTCCGCGATTTACGTTCATCGCTACAAGTACATGCCGGTGCCCCAACATTGGGGAACCGGCATGTACCTGTACCGATGAACATAGACGTCGTCGTCGACGACGTCAGAGGGTCATAAATCTTAATGTTTTGGCTGAGAAAAAAGCGCCTTTAGTAAAAATCAAAGGAGTGTCCCTTCTGTACTTGTACTATTATCTTTTCTGTGACTGAGGGCAGATTTTAGTAAGGACTCGGTGCTTTGGGGTTTTAGGCCACTTAGTGCCTCCCCCTATATAAGTTAGACGACGTGGGCATTTGCTTAAAAAAAATATTCACACCTGCTATTCAGAAAAGAGTAATTGTTGCCCTCAAACGAGTGATTACAATTTTCCTCATAAGTGTGGAAAAAAGTTCGTGTTAGGTACTTGGTAGCAAAACAAACACTTAAAACACTTGATTCCCTCGTTACGCTCAAGATTCTACTTTAGAATTCCTCGCTACGCTCAGGACTAAATAGAATCTTAATCAGGATGCAATATACCGCCCTCGGCGTAATTATACCGTTTTGCTTCCTTGAGAGACAATATCACAGATATAGATATACGTACACTAGATAACTTAACCTCAATCTGTATGAAAACCGTCCGTGTTATGCCTGCTTCCTCGATTTATCGAAAGCGTTTGACCGTGTGTTACTTTTTTCTACCTACTGTGACGTCACACGGGCGAATTAGTGATGTGAATTCCCCGTTGTCCGCGAAAAATCGATTCTGCAATAAGGCATTTTCTTAATATTCACGGACAACCGGCTACCACAACAGACGCGCGCGGAATATCAGTCGGAGTGCCAACTCGGGAGACCGAATTCGGACACGCGAAGTACATGCATTTGCGTGATCTATGTATATCTATATTTGTGAACAATATACTATTTTAATACCTGCTTGAGCATATTGGAGGAGTCCACAAACTTGCACATGTACTCGTTGAGGGTCTGCATCTTCAGGAACAAGTCGTTGTGGTCGCACGCCTCCACGGGGCAGTTCACTATCTTCTCTAGCTCGCTGGTGATCAGCTTGAAATTGTCTGTCAGACCTTGAAGAGAATGGGTAAAAGTTTAATACAAAGGACAATTTAACCAGACTGCTTTTAAAAAGAAAATCTAGCCTATAGTCGCATTGACGATATTTTCCATCAACTGCATTTTGCAGCCACAAAGCAGCCGAAATGAAGTCCGTCAGTAACGGTCCTTTGAGTTCAATAGACACTAGAATCTAATCTTACCTGTGTCCTCAGTATTAGTAGCAGCATGCTTCATTATCCTGGTCCTCGGGGCAACTGTCTCCATGAACTCTCCGTCACCCAACTGGCAATCAACTTCTTGTTGCTTATAATAAGGCTGTCGCTTAAAAGGATCCGTGTTCGTTTCCTCCGAGAGAGCGTCTCTGGTCTTCGCGATGACCAGTTTGAGGAGGTTGTCGATCCCGATTTTGTGGTCGTTCAGGAGGTGCCGGTCGAGGACTGTTATCCTGGATGACAATGAAATGGATATATGTGGCGTATGCCTAAAGGGTCCTTATGGCAAACGGCGGGCCCTTTGGGCATGGAACGCCACATATGTTACTACATTTTATGCCAAAGCTGAATTCCACGGTCGAATTCCACTTTTCTTTAATTATGTATGTATGTAAGAACTTTAATGTAGGTACATAATAAGAGATTGAAGAATATACATGTCACACAATAGATCAAAGTAGATATTTAGGCGAACTTATCCCTATAAGGATCTCTTACTGCTAACCTTTAAGCAATTGAGAGGAACATGTTTTCAGTACCACGATGGTAAGCAAACAATTATATGACCTGCCTTGTGGTAAGCAGACATCCTATAGACTCTAATACAAAAATTGTCGTCCCTCACTCAACACATCGCATCACCGGGAGCTCACTCATTACGACATCCGCGACCTTACTCATCTCACCAACACCAAGAACTCGACACCTTATACCAACCTCCGGAGCTCACTCATTACGACATCCCCGACCTTACTCATCAACAAGAACTCAACACCTTATACCGATCTCCGGGAGCTCACTCATTACGACATCCGCTACCTTACTCATCAACAAGAACTCAACACCTTATACCAACTTCCCGGAGCTCACTCATTACGACATCCGCGACCTTACTCATCACCAAGAACTGAACACCTTAAATACGAACCTCCGGGAGCTCACTCATTACAACATGCGCGACCAATTAAGTAATATACCAACAGAGCGTGTAGTGGTGTTATTGTGCGGCTGCGATCGTCTATAAGGCTAGTTGGGCTGGTCCAAATATGAGATGATATTCCGGTGTGTCTTTACCACTCGTCATGCGAAAACATATCATTCGACAGTCTTCTCTCTTGAATTTAGACCACAAGGGCATGAATTTTACGAATAGGTAGTTTGATAGAAAGGTTAAAATATGAAATCTCAGGGCAAGCAAACCTATCGGCCTCGAAGTTACATAGATGGCAGCTGAACGTCTCCCTCGCCAGTCGGTCGTCCTTGCTGATAAAGTCGCTGCGCGTCACCATCAGGGAAAGGTCGTCTTTGAACGCCTTGGAGGTACATTCACTGAGCATGCAGAGATCCTAAAAACGAAGTCATGTCTTACAAATTTTAAATTAAAGGAAAATTTTTAAAATTTGATTTTCCGAGCCGGATTTGAATCGACGACCACATTCATTCATGGCCCGTCGCTACTAGCCAACTGAGCTTAACGGCAATAACTTTGCGGTAGATGTCGCCTCCCTAAGGTATTATCAGAAGAGTGAAAGGGATTCAACGGTTCGTCGCCACTAGCGGATTCACGGTAGCTAAGATGGCAAGAGCGATGGACGGATTCTAGAGGGCGAGGGTTGAAACCCCGCTTGTGGCGAATAATTTTTCTATGGTCCTTTAATCGAAATTTATAATTTCCAAAATTCTTAAATTGTAACTTGTAGCTTCGTGAACCTGAACCGGGCTACTGCGCAGTCCCTTCGTCTTGTGAAATCGGAAGTCAGGAAATGAGTATCTAATTATTAAGGTAAATAACAGAGTTAGCTTACCTAGTAAAAATGATCTGGGCAAATAGGTTAGGCGCCTCGAAACACCTATACTTGTAAAGGTGAAGATTACGATTCGAGTGAGTCGGTCGCATAAGGTAAACTATCAGTGCTAAAGTTGTGTGTTGTCTTGTTGTTTTTGTGTGTGTTGTGTGTTGTCGTATCGTCGGTCTTTTTCTACTAGGTAGTACTACTAAGTAGGCGTCCGTTGAAAAATGAACCGTTTGATTATGGAAGTGTTTGGTGACAACCCGAGCTGCACGTATATCATGGGACGGCCGCAACATACTCTCGATACATCTGTTCTTAGTGTTCTAATAAGAGAGAGACGGATAGTGCGAGAAAAATCGAGAGCTCGCGTGCTGTCGCCGTCGCGTGAAAGCCGTGCTGGGGACCGATTTTTGACTTTTTTTTTATGAAATGCTATTTTGAAATAGTGATAGAAAATTTAAAAACGAGTGGTATTGACCACTCGTATTCGATTCTATTGGTAGGAAGTAAGTGCCGGCTATTTTGACACTACAAACGTATTTAGGTACTTTTGTTTTTCGAGCGCTCGAAAGTCAAAAATCGGTCCCCTGGTTGATACCCAGAACCTTACGGTATGGTCTTCGGCTGGGTCCTCGGGGTGCGAGAACAGCGTACGTCCCCGTCCGATGCGCGCGCGCAGCTTTTCGAACAGCCGCGTCGCTGAGGACGTGCGCACTGGCGCTGTAACAAACAATCAAATTAATTAACATTCAATAGAAAAGTTGAAAATCCCCCGACATTTTCATCTCAAAGCCGGATGAATTTTGTAGAAACGTAGTTGAACAGTCAAATGCAAAAATATGTATCCAGTTAATCCTCTCATAAATATGTACCAAAACCTTAATCCGCTGACATAAAGAGTTTTATGAGTATAAGTTGTACGCACCCATATTTTTACACTTGACTGAACCATCTCGATCACGTCAGCTGTCGGACAAACATCGTTTAGGAGTTACGATGCCACGGACAGACAGGCAGATACATAGACACGTCAAACTCATGACACCCGTCGGGGGTTAAAAAAATACTTTATTAGGCCTCCACCCGCCGAACGCGCGTCGTGCGCGGCGCGGGTCGGGTGGTATCTCTATCTCTTTCGCACAGTAGCGCGGCGGCTCTATCACACAGAAGCGCGGGCCCGCGCAACCACTGTGTGATAGAGATAGTGAGAGAGATATACCGACCCGCCGTCGTGAGGAATCTGCCTTCTTCGAGGCGCGAAGGGAAGCCGTTTGAGGCGTGGCCTCTTTCGGCGGCAATTCTTCGGCCGTTAAGACGGCCGCGGGGTAATGGTTGCACTGCTTTTTGCTGTGCTGCTGGATATTTCTTGTTTCTGTCCAGGATCTTCTGCTATGCAGGAACGTCTGGGTTGCGGTTGGTTTGTTTCCTTTCTTCCTTCTTGATGTTGTTGTCTTATATTATATTTGGCTCTGGTCCCGAAGTAAGTCCCTCGGGAGGCCTTTCTTGTCTGGGGGCCTAGAGTGATAGGGAGCAAGCTCACGTAGGTGTTGGTGAACTGACCCCTCTGCCTTTTCGAACAGCTTCCTTGCCAGTTTTTTGGTGATCTCCTCTATACATTCTATTTTTAGATCCCTGGCTAGGACACTGTTCCTGACGAAGAAAGGTGCTCGCGCTATTTGTCTGAGGGCAATATTCTGTTGTATCTGCAGCTTGTCCTTCTGTTTTTGGCTCAGCAGCGCGTACCATGCCGGCGCTGCTTGGTCTTATATAGGTTTTGTATAGGTTGATGCGGTTTCTAAGTGGGATGCTTTACGCCTCGAGCACAGGCCTCAGTACGATCCTGGCTGCTCTTGCCTGGTTTATGGCCTGGGTTACGTGGGCTTTCATTGTTAGGAGTCGGTCTATCGTTACTCCTAGATATTTTACTTTGTTGTCCCAGGCCACTTCCTGGCCCATTAGAGACAGCTTCTGTGGTAGTTTTTGCTTTGTGGTGATTGCGACGGCTTGTGTTTTACCCACGTTTACTCTCAACCTCCACTTCCCTAGCCATTCCGGAAGGTGGTTGAGGGACCTTTGTATTTTTGTCGCCGCGTGCTGTAACTTAATGGACGAGGTCATGTAGGCAGCGTCGTCAGTGTATAGGGCCAGCATGGTGCCCTCTCCTACCGGTATGTCATCTGTGTACTTGGCGTATAATACAGGTGACAAGCAGCTGCTGCCCTGCGGCCGCGCCCGACCCGCCGTGAGGAATCTGTTCGGTGTTTGGAGGCCTTAACAGTAACTTTTCGCCTAAAGGAAAACAACGTGAGAAATCGGACTATACTTAATCCCAATAAGGTCTAGTTTTCCCTCTGGGTTTGAAGGTCCGATGGCAGTCTGAGACATTCTTCGTTTTACCACCATAGATATGTAGATGAATATTTGTATCAATTGTGTGAACGTGAATATGTGTAGGTATAAGGTTAATTGTCAACTCACATTTAAATTCCTTACTATGACTAGGTTTCGTATTGAGGGAGTTGATTGATGGTCCCGGTAGTGTGAGACTTTTCTGAAAATAAGAACTCTCGAATTTAAGTATCCTGGGTAATGTAAAGTATAGTGTTCAGGGGCGTTACCACGAAACGAAAACGAATTTAATTGGTGTACCTAGGTTCCCCTCCGTTAGCCCTAATAATTTCATACCTAATTTTACTAGCCCTAATTTCATTAACCCTAAAATCACAAACCCGAATTTTCATTGTTCCTAATTGTTCATTAGCCCTAATTTCAGTATCCCGAATTTTCATATTACCTAATTTCTCATGACCGAATTCTCACTAAGACTAATTATATTTGACCGATTTCTTCCTAGGCCTAATATTGCAATGCCTAATAATGACTACACCTTATTATCAATGTCTCTAAAATCACTAACCCGAATCTTCATTTTGCCTAAGTATTTTAGCCCTAATGTCACTAAGTCACTATCCCGAATTGTCAGTAGTACTAATTTTATTTCACTGTTTTTTTTTCCTTATAATGTCTGTTCTGGCGCTTCGCCAGCCGCTTCCGTGGCACGCTCGCTTCGCTCGCTTGGCTCGCGCGCAGTAGAGTCGCAGTTCTACCTAACACTCCTCCTCGCTTCGCTCTTCGTCGTACCTACACTGGCCTGCCTTAGGGTAGAATAGGTGGGTAATCCGATGTCTATCTAGCTCACTCTTATTAGACAAGAAGTATCATGCGAGAAAAAATGAGAGAGCTCGTGCGCCGTCTTGTGATAGCCGTACAGCAAGTCGACGCCACCCCGCTGCGCGGGGTGTCTATTTCTGGTCTGAGGGACACAAGTGAACCCTAACCTAACCGGCCTAAGAAAGAGTTCGCTTATGACATGCCATTTTCGTCCGCCCTGATAATGCAGGATCCAATAATCCACGTCCACAATCAAAATTAGTCTTCAACCCGGTTCTTCGGTATTGAAAAGTACTGAAGAACCGGGAATTCCCGGTAATGGCTCAGTACCGGAAATCTCAGTCCCGGTTTTTGGAGTGGTGCCGGTACTGCGCCCCGTAGCCTCCTGCACCTCTGAACGCCTTCTTAAAAAGGGGGTCTAAGTTGCACCACGTCCGTAGGAATTACCCACCGCTACCCTACACGTGACCCCTGGGTGGTGCTAAAAGTGCAACAACCTGGCAACCGTACTGTCTTTTCCAAGATCTCACGGTTCTAAATACTGATTTGCCATATGATAAATAAATAATAAGGGAAAGAGTTTTTGAAAATAAAAGGATTTTGTACGATAGACAGGTTGACTGCAGAACAGTGTGAAGTTACCAATTTTGTTGCGTTATTGAGTATATAAAAAACTACTTAGGTACTATACTGCGTGACGGCAATATTTTGGGCATAAAGTGGCGATTAACTCCCGCAACGCGTGCGGAATAATCACACTTTATGGCCAAACCAGGCGCGGGACACTCTGCGATTTACGTTCATCGCTACAAGTACATGCCGGTGCCCCAACGTCGGGGAACCGGCATGTAATTGTAGCGATGAACGTCGTGGTCGACGACGTCAGAGGGCCATAAATCTTAATGTTTTGGCTGAGAAAAAAGCGCATTTTGTAAAGATCAAAGGAGTGTCCCTTCTGTACTTGTACTATTATCTATTCTGTGGCCAAGCGAAGACTTAAAACATTAAACTAAGGTACCTACGCCACGGAGGGCAGTAACACAGAAAAGCTTGTCCATATATATAAGGGCATTTATTTGAGTGATGAGCACGAATATGTTTCTAAGGGGTCTCTATTGTTTCCCATAAAATTTAAGATCCGATTTTTTCAGTCCATAACGTTTTCCACCATATTTTTTCTAGTCATATTGTCGAAAGTCATAAAATTTAACAATATACATTGAAGTTCCGATTTTTGCAGGTCATCATTATTGTTAGTCATAAAATTGGTTAGCCATAACGTTATATGTCCCGGTGGTATGCAATTACATAATGTTACAGGCAATAATCTAGTTTGTAATAATTATTGTAAGGTATTTTTTCGCAAGTCATAATGATTGGTAGTCATCTGATTAGTTAGTCATATCATTCAATTTCACGGTGGTGTCACTCTTCATAATGTTAAAGCCCATAAACACACTCCCAGAAAAATAGTAAAATACATGTTTTTTTTACTACCGAACGTTACTGAACGCGTTCTTCAAGACTGCTTTATAACATACCCACATACCCATTAATTATAATTAATGTGGGTACTTTGGCAAAAATAAAGAGATGCGATTGAAAGATATTTATGCCGCTCACTGTTTTGTTTAGTGGTCAGAATACATTAAAATAAGGATGTTATGTTTTGAAACTTTTTTCTCTAAAATCAAAAATGGCCGAAATATTTGACCCGAAAGTTAGGAAAAATATGTACTTGTCAACATTTCGATGAATGTTGTGTCATTATTGGTTCTGGCGCTTCGCCGGCCGCTGCCGCGGCACGCTCGCTTCGCTCGCTCGGCTCGCGCGCTTAGGGTCACGGTACAACTAACACTCCTCCTCGCTTCGCTCGTCGTCGTACCTACATCGACCTGCCTTAGAAGTCCAATATCTTGGCCATTTTTAATTTCAGAGATAAGTTTCTAATAAAACATGACAAACAAACAATATTCTTTACGAAACACTCTTAAACCCTTCGCGCAGTAGTACCTAGTACCCCTTTCAAATGTATGTCTAGAAATGTTTCTGAGTAGTTATCTATATGACTATGGATGTTATAGATTTGGTCTCTTAGACGTAATTCACTTTAGGCATTAAAACGATATGAATAGCAATCATTAGTACGTTGAAATATATGCCTTAGAATATTTATGAATAATTATCGATAGACCTTTGATCGTTATGGACATCAATTTATGACTTTTGTGATTATAATACTTAATATTATGGGTCATTAATGTTAGAACTACAAAACGTTATACTTAACAAAGATTATGACTACTGATGTTTATGTCTATAAATTATATGGATATCAATTTCTGACTATCGAAATTCGGAACAATAAGTTTATGGGAAACAAAGGGACCCCGTTTCTAAGTCATGGAACTTTTTAACCGACTTCAAAAAAAAGGAGGAGGTTCTCAATTCGGTTGTATTTTTTATTTTTATTTTTATTTTTATTTTTTTCAATGTTTGTTACCTCAGAACTCCGTCATTGATGAACCGATTCGGAAAATTTTTTTTTTGTTCGTATGTATATACTTCCAGGTGGGTCCCATTTTTTTCAAAATTCAGTTAGATGATGGGATCCATGAGGAATTGAGGGGACTCCTCAATTTTATAAGGCACGCGTGTAGTGATTTTGGTATTTTCTGTTATAACTCGTGTATTTACATCCGGAATCATAAATTTGGTGGCGAGGAATTGATGATGAAGACCACAGATGACTTATCGAATTCCTCAATTATGTACTTAAAAGTGCAAAAGTACGTCATAGGTTCTGATAAGATTCCGTTGAAATAGGAACTAATGAAGTGCCATTGGTGATGATCTTGGGGAATCGATGGAAGTCCTCAAATATTAACGGCCCACATACAGCGATTCGGTTTTTTTCTATAGTAATCAACGCATTTGCTATCGGAAATCAGTTCATGTGGTAAATTGTAAAAAATAGGAAATGCAGTGCTCGTGGCTTGGCGGAGTACTAAATTGAAGTCGGTTAAAACTTTGTTTTTAAAGTAAATTATTCAAGTATTTATTTATATATATAAGTATGTTTATCGTCTCCTAGTACCTATAGTAGGTACCTACAAGCTTTGCGAAGTTTGGGACTAGGTCGATTTGGTAAGATTGTCCCCAAATATTTAGGTAATACCTAAAATGACTACCGTCATCCAATCTGACGTACTAGGACAGCTCCAAGGAAGAAGACATTTAGATAGAAGTGGACACTCTAATGTTGTTTATATGCCACTGATTCCAAAATTATCGCTAAAGAAAGCTTTCTTCCAGACCACTAACGCGAACTTTACCTTAATGTCGTTGAATGCGTCTCGAGTGTTGTCCTCGTGGTGCAACTGACGATGCATTATAAGCGCACTCTCGAAGTTGGTTGTAAAGCCGCATTTGGAACAGCTGTGAAAGTAAATAGGTAAGTTAACGAACTAGTTAGTTATACTGAGTGTTTCCGCAAGTCGACATCCAATGTGCCTACCTATTTTGCGGGAATCAGTTATAACACCAAGACCGTAAATGTGATTGGCAAAACACTCCGCCGCACTGAGCGTTTGAGAACAGTTCCCCGCCGCATGGCACTTGCAGGCAAGAACCCGCGTGTCATTGGGCCTACCTACTACGAGCGACTGCCCGCTGCTCTTAGACAGGAACCATCTGACGAAGCATTTAGACGCCGCCTTAAATACCTTTTATTGAAAAATCCAAGAGTATATGAATCTTGACTTGACATGTTAAATTATTATTATTACCTATTTAAATTTGTATTAATATGATTTGACATTAAATGTATTGTGTTCCGATGCACTAAATATTGTAAAAAAATGACGAAACCTAGAGGTTGATATATTTATTGTGATTTTGCCTTGGATTCATTTTTTATATTTCCTTGTTACTGATGTGTTATGTTGTGTTCTTATATTTGTTTCCAAGATCTCACGGTTCTAAATACTGATTTGCCATACGATAAATAAATATTTGTTGACATTATCATAATATTATATCTTAATTTTTCTCTGTTTTTGACGATCGTGACAAAAATTCTTATTTTTTTGACATTTTTATGCAAATCTGTAATGTAATTTTTTATCATGAAATAAATCTAATCTAATCTAATCTAATCTAACGCGCGCAGATAAAGAATGGATCTGAAAATGGCGGCGGTCACCAACGGTATGGTTTGCAAAACAATTAGTTCTTGAACATCGATTTATTTTTTTAATTTTATTCTTATTATTAATTAATGATACTAATAATAACACCAGGTATTAATAGGGGCCCATCTAGCAGTTAGCGAGTCACCCTCTGCCAGAGATAAAGATTGAAACAGTTTTATTAGGCAGGCGTCCGATGTTTCACCCAATAGCCCAGCCACTAGTCCATCTTTTCAACCCAATAACCCGTTTTATTTAGATTCCATCAACCATCAATAGTCCCTATACACCCCAGCGGGTGCTGTCTCTGTGTGCGTCCCATGACACGGGCAGGGGCAGCATCCGCTCGGTGTACTCCTTGCATTTCATTAAATTGTCAAAAGGGCCTGTACGTGTTGGCTCAGTTGGTACTTTGTAGGTACCTAGCTCCACGCACGCCTCCCAAAGGTCCGGGACATCGTTGTCCCGTGAACGGGAAAGACACCAGGTAAATTATAACACAAGTTTTTTTTTTTTTTCTTTATTATTATGAATTTCCAATCACCAGATGGCGTTCACCACAATGTAAATGTTTAAAATAAGGACTAGGAGGCGTGTATTTTTATCATTAACCAATGAACAAATTAATATTTTTTTATCGAATTTTTATTTGATTACAAAGAAGATTACAAGAAAATAAACTCAAAATCAAATTCAAATATCCGAAATGTATCCAATCATAAATCATAAATCCGAAATGTAGGTATTCAATAAAATATTAGCATTATTTTTTTGCAGCGAGTACGTAACAGTGTGAGTATAGACAGCGATAGGGTGTGAGCGAGATAGCATGCCATCGGACGCCATTTTCAGATCCATTCTTTATCTGCGCGCGTTATACGCGCTACTCTAACCACCCCAGCTCCTCCAGAAAGTTTGTGAGTGCCTTGGTCTTGCAGACTGCGTCCCGTTGTGTGTCCGGACCCTAGGTGTTTTTTCCTGTATACTTCTACCTGCTTACAGTCCAGTAGAATGTGTTTGGTATGTATGGTAAGTTAACATCTTAAAATCGTATGAAATTCAAGTATTTATAGGTGAACAAGTGAACACGGGCGGCTAAGAAAGGTGACCTAAACGGTACACTTTGAGCAGAATTGGCGATTTGACAGCCTCTGAAGCCTAGTGGGTAGGTAGTGACCCCGCACCCCGCCTACGAAGCCGGAGTTCCCGGGTTTGAATCCTGGGCATTTATTTGTGTGATGATCTTGAACATTTGTGCCTGAGTCATGGTTATTTTCTATGTATTTAAGTATTTATTCATCTATATCAAGTATGTATATCGTCATCTAGTACCCCTACCTACAAGACGACGCGAGCTTTGCCAGGCGCGGGACACTCCACGATTTACATTCATCGCTACAAGTACATGCCGGTGCCTCAACGTTGGGGAACCGGCATCTACTTGTAGCGATGAACGTCGACGTCGTCGTCGACGACTTCAGAGAGCCATACCTAAATCTTAATGTTTTGGCTGAGAAAAAAGGGCCTTTTGTAAAGAGCAAAGGAGCGTCCCTTCTGTACTTGTACTATTATCTATTCTGTGGCTCTGCTTAATTTGGAACTAGATTGATTTGTGTAAGATTGTCCCCAAATATTTTACTTATTTTATTTTACTGCTACTAAACGGTGCACCTTTATTTTGCTCCTGAGTGGTCCAGATACTGAATTCAGAGACAAAGGGAGTAAACATACAATACAATTGACACATTGTGTGTCGTCGCGGCGGTGGATCGGTCGCTGTCTCAGCATTAGGTATGCCGAGGTGTCAGACAGACCTACAGGGCTGAATAATGTGTTGGATGTCAACAACCGTTGGACCACCGCCGGATTTGTCCAATATCATGATTTCCCTTTTGGGTCAGGGTGGTGCACCAAAGGGTATCTACGCAATACAGGACGATTTTTGATATTTGCACCAAAAGCGCAGATCTCCCCAGTTATGAAGCTAGGCTAGAGTTTTTCAAATTTAATACTTTAAATAATAGGCGAAAACTTGCAGATGTTACACTCTTATTCAAAATTGTAAATTTCTTAGTAGATGCCGATATAATTCATCAATTTAGTTTTAAATGTAGTAATAGACCTGTCCGCCATCCGCATTGATTGCCTGTCCTCACGCCAACAACAACGTATCTGCAAATTGTCCCACTATCCGTATGTGTCGCACGTTTAATGATATTTGCTCAAAATGTGACCTATTTGCAGTGTCCCTCTAAACATTTAAAGCCAATGCAACTTTAGCTTTTAATAATCCAATTTTACCTTAGAAATATTAGCAGTAGTATTACAGTTACATCATCTCACATTGTATATCCGTGACACTTGCCTTAAATAGATATTTTTGTAAGTGATGTGGACAGTTGCTGTTAACTTACAAATATGAATTTTGTGTAAACACATGTGATGGTTAGATATGTTTAGTTTGTTAGTTGTAACTTTTCCTTACACTAATAAAGTGCAAAAAATATCAAAAATCGTAACTCAAGATATTCGAAGGACCTATTTCTGAAGCTACCTAACGAACCTAATTGTTTCTCGAACGCAATGAGCCAATATCTCAGCCATTTTTGTTTTAGAGAAATTTTTGAAATAAAACATGCTTTTTTGACATTTTCTAAACGATGGAACATTATAAAATATCACGATGTCCCACTGACGAAACATTCCTGCGTACTCTTTGCTACACCCTCGCAGGCCATCTGTCCTTTCTTTCTTTCTACGTAGTGTGGAAAGAAAGAAAGAAATTAAAACATTTATTCATGACACAAAAAACATGTAGGGAACAAAAGCCTTGGCCTTTTTTTGTAATAGGAGCAAAGCGCGGAGGTTATGTCGGATTCGCACCGACTAAAACCCGTGATTGTCGCATCCCGACGCACCTCGACGCATTTCGACCGCCGCTGTGAACCCTACCTTTTCTTAAATTTAATGATTGCCGCCCCCAACTATCAACCTATACCACCCCATGGACCCCTTTTAGTCGCCTTGTACTACATGCAGGAGATACCATGCTTGGGCGCAAATGCCTTGGCCTAGTCTTCGATGGTACTCGACGGAGACCTAAGAAGCGATGGCTGGATGTCGTGAAGTCCGACATGAGTGAAACTGGCCCACAAAGGGATACCTAAGGGCTGTTATTCGCTACGCGCTAATGCGGCTCACCCCGCCGGTAACCCGTCACGAAACTATAGACCTCTACCTACGCTTAGTTTTATTTGTGGGTGAGCGTTGAGGTGAGCTTAAAACAAGTTACAGAATAGGGGAATAGGGGGGTAGGATCGTGCAAAGAGGAGAAAAGCGCGTTAGGATAGCGCATCCTAACAAATTGCACGTAGAACCGATGGCCGTTGGGGCAGAAAGGTTCTCGAGTGGCGACCACGCACCGGAAGGCGCAGCGTGGGTAGCCCCCCGCGAGGTGGACTGATGACCTGGTAAAGGTCGCGGGAGTCCGCTGGATGCGGGTGGCGCAGGACCGGTCATTGTGGCACTCTTTGCGGGAGGCCTATGTCCAGCAGTGGACGTCTTTCGGCTGATATGATGACGGTGATGATGACCCTGACAAAGGCCCGGATAACACTAGGTGGAAGAAGACTCTATGCTGCACCCTTGCCCCCTTTCCTATTTCCATCTGTTGCATATTTTCTGACTTAACACTTTAGCAACCGGACTAATAATGGAACAATCCACCAGAAACCGACAGAATTCGCTAGGCGTTTTAGCGTTCATCATACTCCTGCCCGACTAGCGCAGCGCGCTCAGCCGGCATCTGAGCAAACATTACGAGTGCCCTCTAGGTGTCGCTGTAACGTCCGGTGCAAATCCTGAATCACGCGAACGGTATGTCGACGTAGAATGTTTAAGAGGTCGAAGCAAATTAATTTCTATTATAAGCAAAATATGTGTATGTATGATTGTTTCATTGACAATTTTAACATATATAGAGCGCCCTTATTGACAGTTAGGAGTACAATACAAACACTCAATATACCTACTTCCTCTTATTTCATCCTATTAAACATTTCATTAATTCGTTGATTGAATATAATAACTTGGAATCTCCGTTTAGGAAAAGCAAATTTGCAAAGCAATCCGGCTGCAGTTTGATAAGTTTATTTTAGTTTGGTTGTGACCCTCGTACAGATGTAGTGAAAAATAACGCTATAACTTACCAATAACTCATGATTAAAATCTAAACTGAACACGTAAATAAATAAATACAAATATAACGTTGCTCAACACAAAATCTGTCAAAACTTCAATCTGATAGATGGCATAAAGACATGACATTAATTCTCGAAGGTTTTATTTTGATCCAAGAAGATCATGAATTGTAAAGAGTTACACACAAAGAGAACGAACTAGAGTACTTACATTACAAAGTAGCTTCTTTCTCTTTAAGTTTATCGTAGGAGCGGCCATGAGTCATTTTCTATACATAAAAAGTCTGCCGATTTTTGCGGGGGAGGGGAACGTCAAATGTATGCGTAACGTGAAAATAGCTACGTCAGATAAACGTCAGTCCATACAATGAGTATGACCACTGGTCATATACTTTTGGCAGAGGGGAACGCCCATCAATGGCCGCTCCGGTTGGTTTAATGCTCTAAGTACATATATCGTAGCTCCATACAAACTTTCACCCCCCATTTCACCCCTTCAGGGGATAATTTCTGGGACAAAAACTATCCTATGCCCTACCGCTGGGTTCAAAGTAACTCCATTATACCAAATTTCATCTCAGTCGGTTTAGCGGTTCAAGGCGGAAACACATTATTAACACGAGACGCGACCCGATACCACGCGACGAGTGTTGAGTAGAATCAAATTGTAGTATTTTCTATGACCAGAATCACACTATGAACTGTGGCGTCGCCTCGCGTGTTCATAGTGTGATTCTGGTCATAGAAAATACTACAATTTGATTCTACTCAACACTCGTCGCGTGGTATCGGGTCGCGTCGCGTTTTTATAATGTGCTGGCACCTTCAAGCGTGAATAGGTAACAGACGGACGGACACACACACACTTTCGCATTTATAATATTAGTAAGTACTTATTATTAATCCCCGACGAAAAAAGAGGGGCGTTATAAGTTTAACGTGTCTGTCTGTGTATCTGTCTGTGGTATCGTAGCTCCCAAACGGATGGACCGATTTGAATGCAATTTTATTTGTGTCATAGATAATTTTATCCCGAGTGTTCTTAGCCATCAAAATCTGTTCAGCCGTTTTTGAGATATTGGACTTTGAAATGAAAAGTTCGGGGGTTTTTCAACTTTTCTAAGTTGTTTCCGTGTGTGGTGTGCGTAAGCTATATAGTGTGTATTTTTAATATTATCTCAAATTGTAACCAGAGGTTGGTGTTAGGCTAAGAACCGATATTGCATTTTTTTTCTTAAACACTATCTTTTTTTCCATATAAAATAATTCGGCACGCAATGGATCACTTTCCTCTCTGACGTGACGTCACAATAAATTGTCACATGTGGCCCGATTCTTCCATGCTCTAATCACTAATCAATGTGTAACCAGGCCCTTATGGTATTTGTATTTACATGTGAATTAAACAGCATTAACAACAAAAAGAAACTTTCAAATCTGTCAATCTGACCAAAATCTGACATTCATCGTCTGACATTGTGTTAAATATCAAAATCTGAGTTATACAATGCAATACAAATATTCTTTATTGCTCACCAGACATAGTAGTTATTATCGTGAATTATATAAATATAATACTAAAAGCCATGTATGCTAATGGTACGACGCGACGGTCAAAGGGATTTGGGTAAATGTGTTATCATATTTTTTAAATGAGTGGCCACTCGTTAAATTGGTATATTATGATGGATCTTTTTAAAAAAAACATATTTTGTTATGAAATGTAATACTCTAATAAAATGCATCGGAGCCGAGATATTTGCAATACATATTTCCGCAGGTCATATTGAAAAGTTATAAACCAAACTAAAACATCTCGGCTCCGATATTGTTTAACGCGTTTATTTATATATATATATATATATATGCGTATTAAGAGGTCCTCTAAAAGATTTTTACAGAAACATCCGTGGCCGCTGCAAAAATAAAATGACAATTTTTCTCAACACCCGTGTGGTGTCGGGTTAGAATAGCACCACCCCCCCCTTTCCTCCTGTGGGTGTCGTAAGAGTCGACTAAGGGAACAGGGTTGAAGTGTGTTGTGGGCGATGGGCTAGCAACCTGTCACTGCAATGTCACATTTTGTCGATCTTTTACACCCATATTTATGCTAAAAGTGGCACTGGAACAAAAGTTTCATGTGCTCTGCCTAACCCTGTTAGGGATAAAGGCGTGATTATATGTATGTATGTATGTAATTTTTCTCATACAAGGTTACCCAATGCCCTTTAAGAAAAAGCAACTAATATACAGGTATGTACATATGCTCCTTAAAATAAATAATGTGGATTCGCGAGGACTAGGGCATGCAATCTCGTGAGTCAAAGCTAGACTCGTAAATTTAGGCACGTTTTTGGTTTTTTTCCATTCTATGGTGTTTTTCGTTCGCTAATACCATGATTATCAACATGTCGTGAAATCTAAATGTAAAGTGCCTGGTTTATAATATCTGTTTTATTTCAAAATACAACACAACAGTGCATTGTTGTAAAGGTTAGAAAGTATGCAATTTGCACTTATGAGCGAGACACTACATAGCGCTTTTCACGCCTACTACGAGTAAATCTGAAATAATTATAATTATAAGTCAAAATGAAGTACCTAATTAAAGATCACAATAAGCGCGGCCCCGCTCGCGTGCCGGGGGCCCGAGATAGAGCGAATCGCCAAGCAGTGGCGTGAAAAAGCATTATTTTCTTATTTATCCATCAGGATATTATAATTTTCAGTCTGAAGACTCTGAAGTTGTAAAATATGGACGAGAACTCGCGACATCGAGTTTGCATTCACTAGCGAGACACAGGTATTTATTATTGGATCTTACAGTACATATGGTGCTACTTTCCCGCACTAGTGCGGAAAAGTGCACTTTTCGTGCATATGTCAAAACTTTAAAAAGCCATATGTAGGTCCAGTAAAACGTTGTACGATACACGTGCGAATAGGTAATTCGCAACTCGTGTCGATTTAAAACACTACTTTCGGTCGTGTTTTAATTTATCACCACTCGTTGCGAAAATTCCTATTTTCGGCACTTGTATCGTAATCGTAACTAGGGCGGTGAATTCGTGAATGCCCCAGATCGTAGGTGTTTGTTGGCCGAATCGAAGGTAAGGGCCATAAATATGCGCTCTGGGGCTTTACGAATTACCGCCCGTGTTGAGTACAAAATTTTACGTCTTCACCTGGCCACAATGCGAGTTTTTCCCGTACGCGCAGCGTGCAGTAAAACTCGCATTATGGCCAGGTGTGACGTATATTACTAATGTTGGTGTTTACCCTGAAAGACAGAAATGTTAATTTTACAAATCTATTATTAACTTTACCACGAGTTTAGAGATGTATTTATTTTCACACCCTCGACCTCATCATCACTCACCATCAGGCGAGATAGAGGTCAACTGTACCTACACGTAATAAAAAAATTATAGTATAAACAAGTTTTTACAAATTTTCCATGTTAGTTACATTAGATTAGAATCATCATCATCATCATATCAGCCGAAAGACGTCCACTGCTGGACATAGGCCTCCCTCAAAGAGTGCCAAAGTGACCGTATTGCCGTATTAGATTAGAATGTACGGGTGTAATCTTACAGCTGAATTTTCAGCCCCTTGCTGGTATCAGCTTGAGTTGATGGTATAAGTACCTATGTAAATTCGGTTACAATGGAATATTATTGCATCTCCGAACTGATCATACCCCGTATCATGGCCGGCCTTATCACATGATAAGTGACAGGATAGAGCGTCCGTCACTGGCTGTCACCGTTCTCCTTCTATCTTGTCACTTATCGTGTGATACGGCCGACCATGATACGGGGCAGAAATACCCCAGGAAAATTACGTTTTTTTCAAACATTAATTTATAACAGCGTTTTTTTTGTTTGTTTAATTTTAAAATGTTATTCTAAGATGCCTTATCCAAGAATCCACCAAAATTTCCATCGGGAAGTAAATATATAAAAATAAATGACACATCCATTATGTTTTTTGTGTGATTTATTTATTATTCTTGAAGAGCTCCTGTAAATTAACCAAACCAAAAATTAAAATATCTATTAATATTTTTCCTCTTTTTTCAGGAATTGGTTAAATATCGATTTTTTGATGACTAATATTTTGGTGGATATTGAGTCTACGTAATTACTAAAGTGATAATATATCAGTTACACGCAAAAAAGCTGCTGTTATGAATTATTTCAAAATTTGCATTTTTTTCCATACCAATGAAAATAAAGTGCTTGGGCTAAAAATTATACTGATGATGGGGCCAGAAGGTTGCCATGGCAACTCCTTAACTGCACAAGATAAACCCGGTGTGCTTGGGGTCATTGGAACCCACTAGTGGATTACTGTACAAAATAGTACGGCAGCAAAACGTGTACCGAAATATTTTTTAAATCCCTCGACTTTATATTTTTAAACCCCTCGACTTTATATTTTTTAATGTTTTAATTAAGGCTTCCCACACCAAACTAAGGTAGCCTAGTGGTTCATGCATGCGGCGGTCGTGGGTTCGGATCCCGGGTCGCACCAATGAGTTTTTCGAACTTACGTACGGAATATCATTTGATATTTACCGTTAGCTTTTCGGTGAAGGAAAAACATCGTGAGGAACATACATCCACTAAGAAATTAAAAGGTGTATGTTAAGTCCCCAGCCTCCACTGGGCCGGCGTGGGGACTCCTGCCCGTTCCCTCTCATCCATGAGAGGAGGCCTGTGCCCAGCAGTGGGATGAATTTAGGCTGAATAATTATATATTTATTATTACACCAAACTATAATCATTAATCACATACTTTTTAACCCCCGGCGAAAAAAGAGGGGTGTCATAAGTTTAACGTGTCTGTCTGTGTATCTGTGTGTCTGTCTGTGGTATCGTAACTCCCAAACAGATGGACCGATTTGAATGCGGTTTTTTTGTGTCATAGATAATTTTATCCCGGGTGTTCATAGTCATGTTTCATCAAAATCTGTTAAGCCGTTTTTCAGATATTGGACTTTGAAATGAAAATGTCGGGGGTTTTTCAACTTATCTAAGTCGTAGTTATTTCTATTTAGCTCCCAACTCAACTGAAATAAATTATAATATAACAGTTTACACAACTATAATGAATTTGATCAATCACGGGGCCTTTACTGAACTGTAATGAATTTGACCAATAGAAGGTCACCTTTTTCATAGAAGAAAAGACATCAACGAAACGCTGAGCCGGTGCTGCGCTTCGTTTCAGCAGGCTTTAGATTTTCAAATCAAATGAAAGTAAAATGTTTGTTTAATTATTTCAGTTGACTCGTAAAAAAAGTATTGTCTATAATAGTTACACAATTAATTCTTAAATGCTCTTACCTTACTTAGACCACTTGCAACTTTAACGAGGTACTCGACTTTAAGAGCCCTCATTGTGTAACGATTGTATAACATACAATTTGACATAAATTTATATAGAACGCTCCTGTTGAAACCATTTGAATATGGAACACTATCTCGTTCATGTAACAGCTATCAATGAATGTAGCTTGCATAAACAACTAATTACCAGCCATCACGCGTAACTTGAACAAGTATACAAACTTATATTTGCGGATCCTACCGTCGCTTTTCTAATCTCCATAAGCAATCTAGTACGTCACTGTTTTAGTTTTTAATTTGGCCACCGCCTTAGATAACTTTGTCTTGATAGAACACGGGAGAATTTGAATGAGTAACGATGAAACAGCCAACGTGCGATGACTAATTTTCAACCCTATGGAAAGTAAGATACGGTTGGGATTAGAATGGGTTATAGTTTATGGTGGTTTTAAGGAGGGGGTAAGCGGGGTAAGCGCACTGTGGAGTGTTGCCAGGGTGACGTAATTACGCGTAGTTTGTAGGTAAATCTTATAAGTAAACTTTAAAGTTTTTCTTCATACATAGATAGGAGCATTATAGGTACTCGTACATTCTAGTGTAAGTATTGTACAACTTTGAAGTACTTTTAATTACGAAACATAAGGTAGTATGTATGTATGTAAGCACTTTACTCTACACAATAACCAGGTTTAAGCAAATAAATCTCACATAAGACAGCACCAGAGGCATGTACAATTTTAGACATGTAGGTATATACATTCTAGAACTTTATTGTTTAAGATAAGAGATAGGGTCGAAAAGAGTGTATGTTTATGATGCTGACTGTATCGTAATGTTAAAGTAATTTTAGCTAAACTTGAAAGATTTTGACCGCTAGATGGCGCTATACCAACTGCGACGATTTCTGAATCACGTTATAGAGATTTTTCCTGAGATGACCTCTCTATTAAACTACTATTAAATTGACAAGGCAAATGCATTTTATTGTACCAAAAGGTGAAGATTTGCGACTATTCTACACAAAGTATTTTTGTTTTTTACTCCGACGACGGTGGCAAGGCAAATAAGCATATGGTCTGCGAGACGGTAAGCTGTCACTTGCGATTTGCGATTAATAAGCGCGTAGCCGACCATTTATTGATTTGACGATTCGTTGTGTCGCACCCCTCGGTTCTTAGTGATTGCCATGTTTTGAACATTACATGGGGTTATTGATCTTCCAATCTGACCGGATCTTTGAAACAAGTTATTCCAATGATTTTAACAGTTTCACAAAGGCTAAATAGCTTGTTTACAACGCAGATAATCCAGCTTTAAGTGAATTTACATTTAAAAAAAAAATCAGGACCTTAAATAGTGTCGTAAAGAGTCGAGTATTGCTTGTACTTGTTGATACGTAGACAATCGCAAGCGTTTTAACTTATCAACACTGTTTAGACATTGAAACGTGTGAAATCTTCACTTTTTTCCATTCAAAACTCAAACAATTACTTCTTTTTCTTCTGTAAAGCGATAAATACTCCTTTGTAATTTTATCACGATTATTCCTATAAACCAAATTAGTGTTGCTGATTAAAAACAGACTTTGCTGAAAACGGAACTTTAAATCATAGTCTTAAGGTTGTTTTTCTAGAAGGCTGTTGGCTACGGAAGTGAGGTTATGTTTGTAATTGGTAAAGCCTTTTCCTTAGCGTGGCAACATTGGATACCAGTCACACTCACACAGGTAGCAGTTACGCGCGGGGTGCCAGCGCCGTTGCACGTTCTTTTTACACAAACTAACCGTTTTTACCACGCAAATTCAAGGCTTCAAAACACAAAAAGAACATTGATGACATAGCAGTTCCGTATTAAACTAAATAAAAGTGTGTTTTAGTTAGTTTCAACGTCGAATTATTACATTAAAACTAGTAGGAAGTAGTTATATAAAAGGAAACATTTCTCTTGCTGCGTTGTGCTCTTTGTTTTGTGTTAATTTACGCAAGTTTAGTTTTTGAAGTGGTTTTTGGTTTTGTGGAGTGAAATCGAACTGTCAGGTGAGTTGTAGACCTTTTTTGCTACTTTCTCTTAGGGCTTAGCGCTGCGATTAGGCGCGCGGTGGGGCGTTTCGACGAAAGGCATTCTGTTTTACAAACTAATCAAAGACTAAAGTTACGCCGTGTAAGCGTGCCTGTTAAAAAAAAAAACAAATTAGAGGTAGTTCTAATTTTGAAATGCCGTTAACTTTTGTAATTGAATTTGTAGGTAGTCATTTGACTTGAAAGAAGTATGTCATGACATGACATACAAGAGTTTGCTTACGGTTTATGTTTTATAGATGACTTATAGCAATAACAAAGACAGCTGGTTTAAATTGCGTTTATTTTTATGAATAATGTGTAGAAACCTGTTCGTTTTATTTTATAACTGTATATAGAAGATAAGTAGATACGTATTTTTTTCTAGTCATAGCCACGTAAGGCCCATCGGCCTAATTTTAGGACAAAGAATTTCAGGCTTAACAGCCCAACTCATTAGCTTTTGGTAATAAAATTTAAACTATTGAAGGGGCTCGAAATTTCAAAATTAAGAAGTATTTTTATGACCTATTTTTAGGACACTGGGCTGGTCCGTTATTACATATGTCCTAAAAATAGCTTGGACTTTACGAGGATACGTTAATAATATAACTAACATTGCGTTTCTTTAAATTTATTATCTGGTCTATACTGAACCTATGAAATGAAACTTAATATGGAAATAATTTGAACCCCAGAGACGAACATTATGATGCTTTATCCCGGAAATCATTCCGTAAGGTGAAATGAGTGCCTTGAGTCACCTTGAGTGGCCATTTCTATAAGAGTGCGATGAACGTAGTTTAAGATAATTTAGAATTTGGACCACTAGATGGCGCTGTTACTTGTAGAAACTACTGAAACTTAGTAGTGTTTTTTAAACGGTAGTATTTTTGTCTGACTTGCTTATGTTTTAGCAGTCTACGTTAGTATTACGTGAGTTCCACCAGATTTTGATAAATGAGGTGTGGATCGATTCGAAATTATGCTCCCGTGACGTAGGCCTACCTTTTTCATGAAAAAAAAGTATGCTTTATCGTAGTTGGGTGTTTGTGTTTGTATTGTATAGGTACTACTTATCGAACCAACTGAATCATGACCCACCATAGAACCTTGTTACAATTAATAGGTACGATCATATGACGTTAATATGTCAGTTAATTGTAACAAGGTTCCATGGTGGGTCAGCGGCGCTACCACGAACTTCGAAAGTCGAAGTTCGGGTATTTCCATCTCTATCGCACTCCCTTACTCGAGTGACAGGGATGCATGTAGGTATTACGAACTTCGACTTTCGAAGTTCGTGGTTTTCAGGATTCAAGTTTTAGGGTTCCGTACCAAAAATGGTAAAAAGGAACCCTTATTGGTGCGACTCTGTCCGTCTGTCTGTCTGCCACAAAGTGAAATATCTCACGAACTACTTGCTATCAATTTGAAATTTGGAATGATTATAAATGAGAGTTATCCGCGTGCATGGAAAATAAAAAAAATAAATATACATTTAAATTAACTATGAAAAATTACGAATTTGAGGAGGGGGCAAAAAAAATATATTCAACTATTAGGTCAAATGGGGTATCATTTGAAAGGGCTTGAGTTGCACTTTTCGAAGCAGTTTTTCTTTTTTTTGTATCTAGCATATTTTTTGTTTTGTTTTGATTTTAAGGAGGGGGCAAAAAAAATACATTCAAGTATTAGGTCAAGTTATATAGCTATAAGCTGTTTTCGAGGGTCATTACAAACCGTCTCGTACGCAGGCTAGATGACTTCCAGCCTCCCGAACAAGCCGGTTTCCGAAGAGGCTTTAGTACCGTAGACCACATCCACACGCTTCGTCAGGTTCCTATTCCGCTGCAGCGGGGAGTCAGGCAAGGAGATGTTATTTCTCCAAAACTGTTCACCGCTGCACTGGAGGACGTTTTCAAGACTCTGGACTGGAGAAGGCTAGGCATCAACACCAACGGCGAGTACATCACTCACCTTCGGTTTGCTGACGATATAGTAGTCTTGGCTGAGACCATGGAGGACTTAAGTACGATGCTCGATGACCTCAGTAAAGCATCCGAGCGAGTTGGTCTAAGAATGAACATGGATAAGACGAAGATCATGTCAAATGCCCATGTAGTACCAACTCCCATTACAATCGGACACTTTACGCTCGAAGTTGTAGACGATTATATATACCTAGGACAGACGATCCAGTTAGGTAGGTCCAACTTCGAGAAAGAGGTCAATCGTCGAATCCGACTCGGCTGGGAAGCGTTCGGGAAGCTACGGCAAATCTTTTTGTCCAATATTCCGCAGGGTCTCAAGACGAAAGTCTTTGACCAGTGTGTGTTGCCAGTGATGACATATGGCACTGAAACGTGGTCGCTTACTATGGGCCTCATAAGAAGGCTCAAAGTCACCCAAAGGGCAATGGAGAGGGCCATGTTGGGAGTTTCGCTGCGTGACCGCATCAGAAATGAGGCTATCCGCAGCAGAACCAAGGTAACCGATATAGCCCTCCGGATCGCTAAACTTAAGTGGCAGTGGGCGGGGCACATAGCACGTAGAACCGATGGCCGTTGGGGCGGAAAGGTTCTCGAGTGGCGACCACGTACCGGAAGGCGCAGCGTGCGTAGGCCCCCGACAAGGTGGACTGATGACCTGGTAAAGGTTGCGGGAGTCCGCTGGATGCGGGTGGCGCGGGATCGGTCACTTTGGCACTCTTTGGGGGAGGCCTATGTCCAGCAGTGGACGTCTTTCGGCTGATATGATGATGATGATGATTAAGTCAAGTGGGTTATCATATGAAAGGGCTTGAGTTGCACTTTTTGAAACCCCTTTTCTTTTTTTTACATTGGTAAAATTTTGATCTATGTAGGAAAATGAAAAAAAAATACCATTCCCCCCCTCATCTCCGAAGTTATCAAAGCAAAAAATTTGAAATAATTACTTGTGATTAAGATAAACATAAATATTACTGGAAAAGTATTTTTTTTTCTGCATCTAGCATATTTTTTGTTTTATTTACAAAAATCATTTCCCAGTTAAGTTTGCAATTTAATCAACTTTATAAGGCTTTTTTCGTTTTGAAATTCCTATAAGACTATAATAGAAATACTCTCTTTCAAATAAATCAAAAATAATAGAGATCGGTTCACGTGATAAACAATAATCGCTAAAAGACCAACATACAACAGCCGATTGCCCTTGCACGTTAGTACAAAATGGGGCCGATAGATGGCGCTGACCCCATTCGCGCTGTTAAGATTTTTCTAGAATTAATGGGGTTGGGATTGGGACGCGTATATTTATTTTCAATAGCAGGTCAAAAAAAGGTCGCGATTCAATTGTCTTGGTGTAAAAGTTACTCTTTGTTTGTTAAAATAAGTAATTTAACAAATATTGGGACATTTACTTTACCTTGAGTTTATTGGTAGTTTGTACGGAACCCTCGGTGCGCGAGTCAGACTCGCACTTGACCGGTTTTTTTCTATAGTAGGTACTTATGCAAATTTCTAAGAAATAATGAGATTTTAAACAAGTCGGTGTCATTTTGTTAATCTTAGTATCGGCGTATAACGCAAGCCTCCCTTTTTTCCGTGGGTGACGTGATAAGTCTACTGTTACTATGTGAAATGTTACAGTACTTATGTTGTGGCCATGTGGCCGATGGTCTAGCGAGTAGCAAACTACCACTGCAATGTTACATTTTGTTCACGTTTAAACCCACTTAAAAGTGGGACTGAACTGAATATTGTGTATTATACATGGGTTATACGCGGATTGCCTAGAACGCAAAATGACTAGTGTGTTGTATAAATAAATAAATAATAGGGGACAATCTTACACAAATCGACCTAGTCCCAAATTAAGCAAAGCTTGTACTACGGGTACTAGACGACGATAAACATGCTTATATAGATAAATAAATACTTAAATACATAGAAAACATCCATGACTCAGGAACAAATATTCGTGCTCAGCAATATGCTACCTCATAAATAACAATTTAATGTCCTATTTATGCCCGTTTGGGAATAGGTAATATATATACATATAATTAAATAACATACTAACACACACACTGACACAATATTTATCCGTGTTCAATTAAAATTTTAGCAAAGTCGACTACTAAGAGATTGATACGACCAAAGTTACAAAAACATGTATACACGCCCTTATTGTTAAGTGTAACTTTGGCGGTGTATAACATATATTTGCAGTCGACTGTACATCATAACTAGGCTTGAAGCGGGTTAGTTCTGCGACCACTGTATGTGTTTTTGTTTTGTGTGTCACGCCGTCTGAACAGGTTTGTAGTAAGCTAAACCGCCGCTGATGTAGGTAGATGAAACATGTTTAGTGTCCAGGCCCGTTGCATAATGTCTTGTTACCTAATGACACTGATGTAGGTACCTACTTATTCTATGCACATAAATTCTATTCTATTCTATTCTGAGGGGTAGTCACGTAACGCAACGTAACGCAACTGTAATTTTTAGGGTTCCGTACCTCAAAGGAAAAAAACCGAACCCTTTTAGGATCACTTTTTTCTCCGTCTGTCTGTCAAGACCCTTCATCTCGGGAACGCGTATCGAGTTGAAATTAAAACCATATACTCAAGACTACAGTCTTGAAAAAATCGTTCACCATCAAGGGAATCAAAATTTATAGGGTACTTTCTGTTGACCTAGAATTATATAACTATGGGCTTGCTATATATATAATATCGTGTTATAATAATAATATTATATATTGCACCAAAACAAACAAATGCAAAACAAAATATAAGATATAATCCACTTAGCAACAGGCGGTACTACAAATGGAAAGAAAAAAACTTTACAGATTTAATTAAGTACGGAACGGTGAGACCGACTCGCACTTGTCCGGTTTTTCCATATAAAAAATAACATTTAAATCAACCTAACGCACGTACAATGCGTTACGGGACCGACCTGCTGTAATACAAGCGGATATCTCTTTTCAACCGCTTTTATCAAAAAGGGACTTCCGCTTGTGTTACAAGTCATCCCCAGCAAACATTTTAAGTGTTTTTTCCTAGGCTGAAGAATATATTACTAATTTAAGTAAAAATTACATCATGCGCACCACTTATTTTCGCTTATTGTACAATTTTACTCCTGGGTTAAAATATAGAGACATTACAACGTAAACTTCACTTTATCAATACACCATAAAGTAGGAGACTTAATGGTTGAGAATACGGCTAAATATTAGGTAGAATTAACTTCGAAATCCGACCAATAGCTCATATATACTTTTATGTACATATTAGGTGTTTTTGCGACGTCATTATATCTTATCTTGGGTACCTTTAGGTCGTCGATTTATGTCACTTTTGCTACCAATTTTTGAGTAAATTTTACTTTCAATGGATACCAAATTGTGACCATTAAGTCTCCTACATAATGGTTGAGAACAAGGCGAAATATTAGGTAGTACTCACTTCGAAATACGACCAATAGTTCATATATACTTTTATGTACATATTAGGTGTTATTGCGACGTAATTATCTCTTATACTGGGTACCTTTTGGTCGTCGATTTATGTCACTTTTGCTACCAATTATTGAGTAAATATTACTTTCAATAGATACCAAATTGCGACCATAAAGGTAAAGTCACTTGTAAGATATTAACATTACCATAAGGTTGTATTCGGATAACTTAACGGTCAAACTAACATAAAAATTGAACTTATAAGTTGGAGGTCGCGTGAGCGACTTCAGGTTAATTTGTTTTAGTCAGAAGTAACTCATTCTTCGGTGGAGTAGTACATATTTACGTAATAGTTCGTGTTTTATCGAAATTAGTTTCAGATCTACAATGGCCAAAGACAAAAAAAATACAGACATTCAAGCAGTTTCTATAGGAAGTATAAAAGTAAAATATAAAATAAAATCATACAAACTAAGCATTAGTGACACATATACTGTGAGCAGGAAGGTATTTGCTACAGTGGGGTATCTCAGGCGGCTTCGTAATTTTCTACCTACTTGATCCATTGAGCGTCTCCTAAATTTCTGCATTCGGTTCATATTTGGGTTACGCAAATATGACCACGTTTCTAGTTTCCGTTCCAAACTCAAGTGGCTCCCTATCCGTTATCGCCGTAACTCTTACATTATTTCGCTTCTGTTTAGTGTCCTATGTCCTTTTTAAACCTGCGGCTCCCCGCTATTTCAAAGAGCGTTTAAGTTATTTTACGTCACACCTGGCCATAATGCGAGTTTTACTGCACGCTGCGCGTACGGGAAAACTCGCATTGTGGCAAGGTGAAGACGTAAAATTTTGTACTCAACACGGGCGGTAATTCGTAAAGCCCCAGAGCGCATATTTATGGCCCTCACCTTCGGTTCGGGCCACAAACACCTGCGATCTGGGGCATTCACGAATTCACCGCCCTAGTTACGTAATGTACTATTAATTCTGTTAGATCTTCTAACATTTTGCTATTAACTGTGCGTTCGTCATCTTTCAAATTTTACAGTGGACTTTTACAGTAATAGAATTTTACAGTAGACCAGTTTTAAGGCTATACGACTGTGGAATTATTTCCCTCTTGACATAAGACAAGCTAAATGTATCGGTAACTTCAAATCTCTTTTAAAGAACATTATCTGTCGCTCCCCTAACCCTGATTGTCTTACTATTATTATTGGCTGACTGTGTATGTATTATATATTTTTTTTCTGATATTTGTATACAATGTATGATTGTCTGTATATGTTTATATATATAGCTATTTATGTACGTATTTATATACTTACTAGCTTCTGCTCGCGACTCCGTCCGCGTGAAACTCGTTTATATCGCAGCTCCATACAAACTTTTACCCCCCCATTTCACGATAAAAACTATTCTATGTCACTTTCCATTAATCACGTCAATTCGTCAAACAAAAAATCACGTCAATTGGCAATATCTCCTATGGCAAAATATTACTTCGCAAATTATTGTTTGGCAAAGTTTTACATGGTCAAGTTTCATTTGGTAAAACGTATTATTTAGCATAACATTCTTTTTCCAAATTATTGCATGGCATATGATTAAGATCCTAATTGTGTAGTGCATACGAAATCTATTTGAGTGAGATTACATAATTTTGCTAAGCGGGTAGTTTGTAAAAAACAAAAGTAAATAATTTACAGGTAAGTTTATGTTCTTTTGTACTATAGGTACTTATGTAACAATATATTATAATCCAAATAAGCAGCATGCATGCAAGCAAGCCGTCGGTTTCGCCCTTTTCATCGAGAGTCTCCAGCGAATCGACGCCACCCCGCTGCGCGGGGTGTCTATTTCTGGTCTGAGGGACACAAGTGAACCCTAACCTAACCGACCAAAAACAGAGTTCGCTTATGACAAGCCATTTGTTCCACCCTGGCTTCACCTTGGAAAACAATATTAGCCCGAACAAAGTGTTTGCTTAATAAACTTTTGTCTTAATAACATTTTTTGTCTTAATAGCAAAATTATGCCAAATGATATTTTGACCAAATGAACAGAATGCGAAACTAAAATGTGCTATTTGTTCGTTTGGGAAATGAAACTACTGCCATATGTTTTGTGGGAAGTGAAATTTGGCGAAAAATATTTTGCCGAAACAGCAGGATACCCGGACAAACAAACAAACACACACACCTACACTTTCCCATTTATAATATTTAATATGGATTTTGATTTTTGGCTGATTATAATCTTTGCACCACCTAAATACAACATAATCTAGTTTTATCTCTTCCTTCGTTACCCAAAGGTTGTCTGGAAGAGATCGCTCTTCAGCGATAAGAACGCTTGTTGTCTACCTCTACCTAAATGTTATTGTATTGTTTCTCTTTCTAACTGCTTTGTTTGTGTGAGGTGTGCAATAAAGAGTATTTGTATTATATTGTATTGTATAGGACCTATACACTAGGCACCTATACTATAGGTAACTTACCGATTGTTGAATGTCTGGGCGTAATTTTTACTTAATCTTCAAGACGGCCACGGTAGACCACTCTGTCAAACAAATACAATGCGATTGCGTTCGCGCCGCGCGGTAGAAGCGACCTCGCGAAGCCATCGCTTCGACCTATTGGTCCCTGATACAACTTCAAACAGTAAATCTATACCATTAGGTAACAGAAATATGTATATTTACCATTAAATATACTTAAATACCAATAGGTCGTATTTTTAAGTAAAATGTAACATGTTAGTCGAGCCGACATTTTGTTTGGTTTTAATTGAGACGCATTATTGCAAATTGCCTAATTTACGTATGTTGTAATCACCTGAATAATAACTCCCAACGGTACTTCTATTATCCTATACTAACAAGTTATAAAATGTATACTCAATTTAATGTATATACCATGCAATATTGTGATTCTCAATTACAAGCAATACATCTTGAACTTACAAAAAAATTAATACTTGATTATTTCAAAAGCCCATCGGTAGTTTTGGATCTAAACCTAACATAATGCACGTAAAAATTTTCCGCGCACTAGATTTCATCGTAATCTCATCTGCGTAATAGATCTAAATTATGTTGCATGAAGTAGTGGCCGCCATTACTATTATCGAAAAAATTTAGATTGGTTTTAGTTAGACATTTTGTTTCTGAGCGAAATAAAAACATATCCAAATATGTTTGTCTCGTTTTCTCTTCATCACTTGTCATTAAAAAAACCTTATCGAGTAATTAAATGGTAAATAAATACGTTGAGATCATGATTAAAAGGGGTAAAGTTTACCAAATTAATACATTGCAACTTCACGGCACGTCGTTTCGACGTCGAATACATGTCGAAAAAATTACCTTTGTTATTACTTAATGGTCGAAATTTCTAAAACTACGTGGAAGTAACGTAGCCGGCACGTGCTTTTTTTCCCCACTTTGGTTGATTCCACGTCAATTCGAGGTCGATCCAAGGTAACTCATTTTGGTGACAGTGAAATTAGCGTCCTATAATAGGTGCTTTTATCGCAAATTTTTACCAAAAATGTTTGCTGGGTCATTGTGCAACAAGTCCCCTGGTCATAGTCCTTCGAACCGGATATCTCACGGAATACAGCCGCCATTATCTTCCTGAACATAGCGCGCATAAATATCTGACACGACTCTTTTTTTAGGGTTGTTAGGACGTGTCAGATATTATAATCGAACTAAGCCTAAAGCTGAATAAAGGCCGAGTCACACCAACTGCGTGTGCAGCACGTCTGCGTGTGCAGCACGTACACCGCTGCGTTGTAATGTATGAATCCTCATACGACATGACACACCGGATGCGTCTGCGTAGACGTGCACGCTGTTGTCGTGCAGTTGGTGTGACTCGGCCTTAAGGCTTATGTTATGGATACTGGACGACAACTATATTTCATAAATGTAAATACCTAAAGACATACAAATCCCAAGACTCTGAAACAAATATTCATGCTCATCACACAAATACTTGTCCTTGCCGGGAATTGTACCCGGGACCTTCGGTTTCGTAGGCAGCGTCTCTTAGGCTAACCGATAGTCAAACAATAAATGAATAAATATTTAGGGACAATCTTACACAAATCGACCTATACCCAAACTAAGCAAATCGTGTATACGATGGGTGCCAGACGACGAGAAACATACTTGTATAGATAAATAAATACTTAAATACATAGATAACATCCATGACTCCGGAACAAATATTCGTGCTCATCACACAAATAAATGCCCCATGGTCATCCAGGTCAGGATCTGATGATGAGATCCTGGAAAAATCGAGAAACTTCAAATTTTATAGGCACCCTCGATGGCTGTTGAATTATTAAGAGGCCGCAGTAAGCTCGGCCGAATTTCACCTTCCCATACAAACGTAGTTACGCTCTCATTTTAAAACTACGTGTTGGATTGTGACGAAACTTTGCATATACAATTACATGAGGTATATTTATGTCTGTAATTAGATTATATGGTTCCAATTTATAAAACAAAGTAAATACAGCATAAACTATTTTTGTATGAAAAACTTAAATTCGCTGTATTTTTTTAATAATGGTAGCTGAAGCTACGTAAACTAATTTCAGACATAGATATACCTCATTTCATTGAACATGCAAAGTTTCGTTACAATCCAACACGTAGTTTAAAAATGAGAGCGTAACTACGTTTGTATGGAGAGTCGAGCTTACTGCGGACTCTTAAGCAACGTATTTGCTACGGTATGATTTAGAATAGATTTAGATTTCTTTATTTCATGCATACATATAATCACGCCTATTTCTCGGAAGGGTAGGCAGATATCGTGGATTTCCACTTGCTACGATCTTGACAGACCTTCATTCGCTTTTATATTACATTGTTCATACATGCTCCCGGTTAGGGTATGATGTAAATTTCATACAATAAGTTTACATTATGGTCGTCAAATAATGAATATCATCATTATATCAGCCGAAAGACGTCCACTGCTGGACATAGGCCTCCCCCAAAGAGTGCCACAATGACCGGTCCCGCGCCACCCGCATCCAGCGGACTCCCGCGACCTTTACCAGGTCATCGGTCCACCTTGTGGGGGGCCTACCCACGCCGCGCCTTCCGGTACGTGGTCGCCGATGATAATACGAGTATATTATGTGAAAATAGCAAGCAACAAAATCTAAACTGACAAGTTTCTTCGTGTGTGATTCTTCAGATGTAGGCTCGGGTTACTAAAGTGTATATATCCTACTTTATTAAGTACCTTGTATTTGTATATTCCCACTAGCTTCTGCCCGCGACTCCGTCCGCGTGGAACTCGTTTATATCGCAGCTCCTTACAAACTTTTAACCGCCATTTCACTTCCTTAGGGGATGATTTCGGGGATAAAAACTATCCTATGTCACTCTCCATCCCTTCAACTATCTCCACTTAAAAATTTGCTTAATGGTAACAACAGGCGGTCTTATCGGTAATGTACTTTTTTTTTCGTGGGGAAATGCTTTTACGCATCCTGCCTAGGGTTTGCAATTCGAATATTCGAATATTCATATTATTCGAATATTCGTCATAAATATTATTCGAATAATACAACACGAACTATTCGAATTATTCGAATATTATGTATACTATAAAAATATACAATTACTACTAATTACACTTAATAAAACCTTAGGAATCTGTTTTTGCAGGTGAATGTCACATTAGATTTATAAGGAATTGATATAAAACACAAATATGAAAGACCAAAAACTTAATAAATTTTCTCCTTATCTAGAAGAACTCGTATTAATACTGGGAAAGTCGGCAACTCCACGTGTTAAAATTTAAATGCATATGCGAGAATCCTGGGACCCTTTTTCTATCTGCTGAATAATTAGTATTACTTTAAGTTTATCTTCTTCTTCTACCTGGCGTTATCCCGGCCTTTGCCAGGGTCCGCTTTCCTACTCGCTTTCCTCCATTTTGCACGATTCTGGGCGTCTTCTTTTGTGAGCCCGTTTTCGCTCATGTCGGCCTTCACGACATCCAGCCATCGCTTCTTAGGTCTGCCGCGGAGTCGAGGGCCGTCGAGAACTAGGCAAAGGCATTTGTTCCCCACGTAGTCCGAGGGCCTGCGAGAGACGTGACCGAACCAACGAAGGCGACATTCCTGAAGCTTATTCGCTACGTCACGAACTCTGAGGCTGCCACGGGTGTACTCGTTACGAATGCGATCCGCACGCGTAACGCCGCAGATCCACCGCAACATCTTCATTTCAGTAACGCGAAGCTCCTGAATGTGCCTTCCAAGAACTGGCCACGTCTCGCTGCCATATAACAGGACTGGTCGTATGACGCACTTGTACACTAGCCCTTTGAGTCGAAGTGGTATTCTGCGATCGCAGATGACTCCTTTGACCTCTCGCCATTTAGACCAAGCCGCGCTGATTCGGGCTCGGATGTAGTGATCAATGGTCCCGGACACATGCAGTACTGATCCTAGGTACTTGAACTTGAACTTGACTTTTTCATCTGCATACATCGAGCAGCCATGGCGGCGGATCTTGTATTTCCGATGTGACGGCGTCAAGCACCACACTAAACAGAAATGGACTTAGGGCCGAGCCTTCGTGTATACCCACTGTAATAGGGAAGGGTTTTGTGTCGCCAACGGCGGTCCTTCCTAGAGAAACCGAGTTGCGGAACATATCTCGGATGATGTCAATATACGAGTAGACCTGTGGCACGTTCTTCACCCTCAGTGCCCACCAGATCATCTGACGTGGGATGCAATCGAAAGCCTTTTGCAGGTCAAGAAATGCCATGTAAAGTGTGGCTTTCGTTTCTTCCTGTAAGCTTCGGTCAGACTGCAAGCTTCGCTCAGATATTACTTTAAATTTATGGCTCTGCTAATCCCATCACGGTCATATAAGCAGTACTTAGCAGTTCTGGGAGTTCGTTGTTACGTATTGTTTTTATTGTGCCGTGCGTAGAGGGGACCTATTAACATTGTGTTTTTAACAATTAAAGTACATGTGGTTACTTTGACACGCTACTGCTGGCCTGGATGATGTAAGTAAATTGTTTTCTTGTATGCATTACTCTGGTGAAAATAATTAGACATTAAACTGATACCTATTTTACGTGCAAATTATGATCTAGTATGATTTTACATTACTACATATTCAATTTGTATTCTAGCTAGCTAGCGATAAAAGGTATCACGTCTGAAAAAAATATTTTTACTTTTATTGCATCAGTTAAACAAGTACAGTATTATACAGTACAAACAGTATTATATATTATGTTACACGTATTTATTCAGGCATGATCATAATCAAAACAATCCTATTGATTATCCACAAATTCAGCGATACGAAAACTATTAAGAAAAATTCAAAATTAATCAGTGAAAATATTCTTACTTATTCGTTTTTCCTTTGGCAGGTTGACTTCGTTTACTCATTTTGAGCAAGAAATGCTTTAACTGGAGAATAATAGTGACTTTACCGAATATGAAACTTCTAATAAAGAAAAAAACTTTGTGACTTGAAATTTGATACCTAATAGTACAATTTCAGTAATGTTAATTTGTATTATGGTCTTAAATGGACTACTTTATTGAAATCTAATTTTATAATTGATATTACATGAATTCAAATCGAAAATTTTGTTCAATTTTCTCAAATATTCATATTATTCGAAATATTCGAATATTCGTATAATGAAATTTTTACTATTCATATTATTCGAATACTAAAAACGGACGAATAATGCAAACCCTAATCCTGCCTGGCTGGGGAACCAGGACGGGTATGACGGACTCCCGGGAACCGCCCGGACTAAAACCCCACGGTGTTCTACGCGCTGCCCTTTGGCGAAGCCACGGGAACGCTTGCGCACATTTCCGTGACTCCACCGGCAGCTGTCCCTATGTGGGGCCCGTCAAGGGGGGAGGGGTAAGTACCCGCCCCCAGAAAAACACCGTAAGGAGCGTGCCCGAACACCCGGCACGCTCTCCACCTCGAGGACCTGTTTCTTATGGGTGGCAGACGCCCCCGCGTCTGTCACCCGGAGGTCTTCATTTTGGCGGTAGGCGCCGGTTATGCGCTGCACGCCTTCGTCCGGTTCTGCGGCGGCGCATTGGGTGAGCCTCAGCACAGACTTCCCGCTCGCGCTCAGCCGCCTCCTTCTTGGCCATGACTTCTTCACAGAAGTCCAGCATCGCCTTCCACGCCATTTTGCCGGATACCATGGCCCGCACTACGGCTGGCAGTGAAAGATCTTGCCCTAAACGGGCTACCAACTCCTGTCGTTCTGGTCCCCATGCCGGGCACTCGGCCAAAGTGTGCTGGGCCGAGTCTATGCCTGCTCCGCACTGGTGGCATTCCGGGGTCGGCTCCCTCTGTGCAATTTTGTGCAGGTAGCTGCCGAAACAACCGTGCCCTGACAGCACCTGCGTCAGCCGAAAGGTAATAACCCCGAAACGCCTTTCCACCCAGTCATGGAGGACTGGGTGAACCGCCTCTATGGTGCGGGAGCCTGCCGTCGGACTTTCCAGTCGCAGCCCCCATACTTCCTCCGCCTCTTGCAGCAGCTCCGATCGCCGCTTTTTAACTTCCTGTGGAGCTAGCAGATCCCCACGGTCTCGCGCCTCCCCGCGCCACTGATACAAGTCCGCAAGGGCCCTCGCGTCCAGGTCCCAGGGCATAGTTCCGGCCAACACGCACGCGGCTTCCGCGCTTACGGTACGGTACCCTCTAATTGCCTTCACAGCCATCGCTCTCTGCGGCCGGCGCAGCAGAGCAATATCTTGGCTGCTGAGGGCTTCCACCCATAATCGGTAATGTACCTACGCTAAGTTTAAGTTTGGCTATTGATTTCTTTGTTTTAGTTTATTTCGATAAGTGAGAACCTATAATTGGCTGTATGGTTTTATTATTGCTTACAAATATTTTGCGCTGTTGGTTTTCCATGTATTAATAAACTTTTTTTTTTCCTAGTCTGTTTTAGGTGTCCCACTGCTGGGCAAAGGCCTCCCCTCTTTTCTTCCACTCGGCCCTATTGCTGGCATGCTCCCGCCAGTCCAAGAGAAACGCGTCCAAATTGTCCCGCCATCTCCTTTTTGGTCTGCCTCTGCTCCGGTGGTTGTCTTGCGGAGTCCATTCCGTACTGATCCTGGCCCATCTTTCCGGATGCATACGGCAGACATGTCAAGCCCATTCCCACCCCCCACCCATTCAGCGTATCAATAAATAAAATATGTGATGGCTGATGGCAAACACACAAAGCTTGGTATTCCAATTAGAACCTCTTATATTAATGATGTACACGTGTCTTCGGAGCGGTGTGAACGAACGTCATTAGTTAATCATGTGAGGATATTGCCAGCGACATACTGGTAATCGCTTTCGTGTTTAGAACTTAGCCACGTACGATGGGTAGGTAATTTGCAGTTATTACTCGTACCTATTATTAGAAAGAAATGGGTGGCGCAGGACCAGTCATTGTGGCACGCTTTGGGGGAGGCCTATGTCCAGCAGTGATATGATGATGGCTCACCTGACACTCACCGTTTGAAAGTCATTGTTTGGTCCTACGTTTGACTGGTAGAGAATGTCGAATTAAGTCCGCCGTTAGTACTTTTTGTTTTTGTGTAGTAAAGTTTAAATAAATAAATGTATAAAATCTGAATTAACCCTGTCAAAGTCGCCTTCATGCTTTAAACTTGCAGTACTTTCACACTCCTATGAAAAAGTTAACGTGCCAATTTCACTTTATTAGTTCGTGAATAATTTACTTTAAAAACAAAGTTTTAACCGACTTCAATTTAGTACTCCGCCAAGCCACGAGAACATTTCCACATTTTTTTTACAATTTACCAAATGAACTGATTTCCGATAGCAAATGCGTTGATTACTATAGAAAAAAACCGAATCGCTGTATGTGGGCCGATAATTATATTTGAGGAATTCCGTCGATTCCCCAAGATCATCACCAATGGCACTTCATTAGTTCCTATTTCAACGGAATCTTATCAGAACATGTGATGTACTTTTGCCCTTTTAAGTACATAATTGAGGAATTCCATAAGTCATCTGTGGTCTTCATCATCAATTCCTCGCCACCAATATGATTTCCGGATGTAAATACACGTGTTATAATAGAAAATACCAAAATCACTACACGCGTGCCTAATAAAATTGAGGAGTTCCCTCAATTCCTCATGGATCCCATCGTCTAATTGAATTTTGAAAAAAAAATGGGACCCACCTATATACATACAAACAAAAATTTTTTTTTCGAATCGGCTCATCAATGACCGAGTTCTGAGGTAACAAACATTAAAAAAAACAACCGAATTGAGAACTTCCTTTTTTTTAAGTCGGTTAAAAATGGCGTTTAAAACGTTAACTTGACTCCGCTCCCGTGATGACAAAGCACGGGAGCGCTCAGTCAAGTCTGTCTGTCACCATTTTGCATATCAGGAAATATATTTTTGGCCTAATGGCCCATAAGCAGGCAAGTGGGTTTTTTCTCACTAAAAGCTTATGCAATATCTGGTTTGGTGGGACACTGGCAAAAACACATAAAACTGGTCGCAAAAACACCGTATACATACAGTTCATACCTACTATACTTATGGGGCTACAGTACAATACAATACAGACGGTAAAAATAAAATAGAAAAATAGAGGTAAATTAAACATAAACAATGGTAGACATGTCTATATTGAAACGTCTGAGTTTCGTAATTGCAATGATTGTTAGTGGTTTCGTACTACTCAATTTGTTTATAATTTCAATTTTTTGGTAAAATAAATAAAAAAGTAATCACTGAGTTCTCTCAAACACAATATTGCCGATTTTTAGAAGCATTTTTAATACTTTTAGCTTTTGTGCATAATTTGTTACGAATATTTTAAATGTAGATTATTAGACCTATGTTCGTGATTTTTTTCTATTGATCGAAAATTGCTTAATCATGTTTCGAATCACTGATCTCCCTGCAGAAAAGCCTCAAGATTTCTACTCGTATTTTTTTTAAACCATATTATTATAACCAGACGCATTAATATTGTTTCAAAAACCTTTGCTGAACCTACGGCGCCTTAATGTCGTAGAACTTTTTACGTCATTATTATTGCGTCATTCAAAGTCAAACTAGCATTTATCGTCCACTACGCGCAGGAATTCTGGAATCGCAAGCGTCTACTGGCTACGTTGACATCGTTGATCAACGCAGGCGGGACACTGCCTTGTTTGTTTAGACCACGCGGGTGGCAAAATTGTGTACTTTTCGACAGCCTATGGACGCGTGCAACTTCAGAGGTGTCACTGCGCGTCGGTTTGTAACTTGTTTTAAGCTCACCTCAACGCTCACCCACAAATATATCTTGACACCGCCATGCGTAGTAACCAAGAGTAGGTAGAGGACTAGTTTCGTGACGGGTGACCGGCGGGGTGAGCCGCTTTAGCGCGTAGCCCAGTTAGTTAGTTAGTTAGTTTTCCTGGGCTCTTCCGCAAGTCGACATCCAGTGTGCCTATTTTGCGTGAAATGGGGTAGCGCTACTCTAACCACCCCCAGCTCCTCCAGAAAGTTGGGGAGTGCCTTTGTGTTTTTGACCGCGTCCCGTAGTGTGTCCGGGGACCCTAGGTGCTTTTTTTCCTGTATACTTCTACCTGCTTGCAGTCCAGTAGAATATGTTTGGTCGTTTCTTCTGCCTCCATGCACGCTCTGCACATGGGGCTGTCCGTAATACCTATGTTGTAGAGGTGTCTGTTCAGAGTGTTGTGTCCTGTTATTATTCCTACTATCTTGCGTAGTTGGTTTCTATGTGTCCTCAGTAGTGCGGTTGTGAGTTTGTTGTCGCGTTTTGGCAGAATCTCTTTGGTCTGTTTGCATGTGTATCTCCTCCCAGTGTCTTTGGTGTACGTTTTTGGTGTATAGGTCAAGTTGAGTTGCCCAGATTACGCCTAGCTACCACGAATCGCGGCGTCATGATATATTAGTGGGTAAGGATGATAGAACTAGTTACTGAATATCGGGGCTGGAAAGCACGAGTTGATTAGCAGTCTTCCGTACGCCGTAACGCCGTTACGCCACCGGAAAGCGTTGGGTAATGTAAACAAACGCATTTTTGGCGTTACGCGCTGCGATGTTACACTGATCAGCGAGGTTCGTGATTAGAACTATGTCTCTCATTGTGTTGTTGTATGCTTTTTATAATGTGGGACCGTAGGTTCAGCGAAGTTACGCGAACAGTGTTTTTGAAACAATATAATGCGTCTGTTTATAATAATATGGTTAAAAAAAAATACGAATAGTTATCTTGAGGCTTTTCTGCAGGGAGATCAGTGTTTAGAAACATGATTAAGCAATTTTCGCTCGATAGAAAAAAATCACGAACATAGGTCTAAAAGGGTCTAAAATACACTTGAAATATTTGTTACAAATTACGAACAAAAGCTAAAAATATTAAAATGGCTTCTAAAAATCGGCAATATCATGTTTGAGGGAAATCAGTGTTTACTTTTTTATTTATTTAAACGGCCAATAAATTAAAATTAAAAAACATGATTTCCGCGCTTCCGAGCACGCACTTCCATCTCGCTCACGCTTATGCTCAGTGAGAGGGAGAGAAGACCATGAACCTACGGCGCCTTAAGTAGAGTCAATAAACTGACAATTTGTATGGAAATATATCGATTTTGGAAATAATTTATGATAGCTGATTTTTTCGATTAAATAGTTACTAGACACAAGATCCAACAAAATTTCAGACTTCAAAAAAAAACTGTATTTCAGTAGGTATTCGTTGTTATAGCGGCGGCGCATCATACGTATACATGATCTGTGAAAATTTGAACGGTAACTATCACGGTTCATGAGATACAGCCTTGTGACATACGGTCAGACAGACAGACAAACGGACGAGAATTATAATTATTATACTACGTTTGTATGTAGACTCGAACGCCCTGGCGACCCTTAAAACTTCATCAGCAATTGCGGAAGAGCATTAAAAATTAGGTCACGAACTTGATTTATTTCATAGATAGTAGAACTCGTTTATATCGCAGCTCCATACAAACTTTTACCCCCATTCCACCCCCTTAGGGGATGATCTCGGGGATAAAAACTATCCTATGTCACTCTCCATCCCTTCTATTATCTCCGCTTAAAAAAATCACGACAATTCGTCGCTCCGTTTTGCCGTGAAAGACGGACAAACAAACAAACAAACAAACACATACACATACACTTTCCCATTTATAATATTAGTATGGATGTGTAATACAGAAAACTATTTTTGTTCTTGTGGAATATTGCAACACAATTTTGAATGTCTTCAACCGATTGATCTGAATTTTAGGTTTAAGTAGAGTTTGGATGACAATTCAATATAATGGTACCATCGAGCTGATCTGATGATGGAGACAGAAAGTGGCCATGGGAATTCAACACTTAAGCGACGTAACCACGTTGAGTTTGGGGATTTACAGAAAAGTGCTGTTGGCCACAAAAGCTCGTAACAAAAATTTCTTTTTTTGACAAACTATTTGGGAATCAACTCAATTTTCAAACGTAAAAACAGACAGAAAGTTTCTTGCGTATTTATTACCACACACATTACAACTAAACTTCCGATAAATTATTTAATAAGTATACTTACAGTTCTCAACAGAATCTCGTCCATTAAAGCCACTCGCGCCCATAACTCTTCGCTGTTATTACTGGACATTAATGCGTTAACTCGATCACATGAACTAGTTATGAAAGCGGTGGGGGAACGAGCGCAGCTAGGGTTTCTAACGCTCGTTAGATGAGAGTGTCGGTTTTAATTGACAGATCAGTTTGCTATTATTAGCTGGATTAAATATATACAACATGTAACATGATGTCAACATCGCGACGTGTAAGGGTGGTCAATATTATCTCAACACGCTTTAGCGTCAAAATAAGATCGTGTTTGGTTGTGAGCATTAAGTTCGCTCAGATGTTTTGATTGAGACATCTGATATGTCGTTACTATTCTTATCCTAGAAATAGATTCGTGTCAGAATTGGATGCGCGTTTTTTGTGGCATTTTAATATTTATTAATGCTGGTAAAGGAAAGCATCGTGAGGAAACCGGTCTAATCCCAATAAGGTCAATTTTTTGTTAGTGCATATTATGCCAAATCTTAGGGATTAGGTGTCAAAGCTTATTCTCTACATAATCATAATATCATTCTCTTGGATTCTCATTACCAAAGCGGGTCCATATTGGCTCAATATAAACTTGATGTGTCGATTTTTTCTAGTAATACCGCTTTGTAATCATAATCATCACTCTTCATAATGTTTTTCTTCCTACCTTTTATGTTCCTAAATTTCCATTACTATCATCGGAACTCATAACGACCTGTATTCATAAAATGTTTCTTCATAATGTCATTAGGTACTAAGAACAGACTTGAACTCATAATTTGGTTGTTCTTAACAATTTCCTTCATAATGGACATATATCATAATTTTGTTAGTCCTATTTGTTATTATTGTTGTTGATTGTTGTGGTTACTTTGTAATTTTGTTTTCCGCTCTTTTATAATAATAAAAAACCTCGAAGACGAAAGCGGGAGCTAAGCTCCCGCTTCCGTCTTCTATTATCCGCGATCCGAGTCGGTTTTGCCACTAAGTCCCTGTTCCCTACTGCCTACTTAAAACTTATACACCACTATCTTGGCAGTAGTTGATCACAGAGTGTCTTTATTAATACGAAATTTAGCAATAACTACTAGTATGCATAGAAATAAATATGATATTAAACAATATTGCTAAAAATCGTTATGACATAAAAGTATATAAACATTAGATAGTAGTAACAGAGATACTTATGTTGAATAACATTATGAATATAGACAATTCGGAGTTACGATAGTTATTAGCACAAATAATTATGAATAGTGATCATTATGAGATAAAATGGTATAAGAGGAATTTTCGGAAATCCAAAAATCGAATTTGCAATTTTATATGAACTTTGGCGCACCCTACCAAAGCATTTAATATCTCTCTCACTAGGTATCTCTATCATACAGTTGCGCGGGCCCGCGCTACTGTGTGAAAGCGATAGAGATACCGCCCGACCCGCGCCGCGCACGACCCGCGTTCGGTGTGTGAAGGCCTTTACCATATATGTATAATCTGTGCCTTTACTATCAACATATTTAATAGTGCCTTGCATTATACCACCCAATTATCATTATTTCTGAAAATTCATTGCGCGCCTCCCTGTCATTGCCTATATGATCATGCTCTAATGAAATAATTGATGTAATTGCTTACACAGTGTGACCTTCCATGGTGTAATCAATAAACCATATAATAAGGAAGCTAGGGTAAAAGTACCGGTTGTAGACTGTGGCCCGTTCCACGAAGCTAATAGTCGTGTCAAATACAAATAAATAAATATAAAAAATATTACGGCACTATATTTGTTGTAAGCTAAATAAGGCTTGTGTTATGGGTACTAGACGACGATATATTTAAAAATACTTAAATACATAGAAAACCTCCAAGACTCGGAAATAAATATTCATACCATCATCACACAAATATTTGCCCTTACCGGGATTAGAACCCAGGACCTTCAGCTTCGTAGGGAGCGTCACTACCCACTAGGCTAACCGGTCGACAAATACATACCCTTGATACAAATATCCTTGTCAGTTTCACAATAAACTCAGTTTCATGTCATCTCCAAATTATCGATTGGATTTCGCGAAGGTTGTACGTGTCAACTTACGTTGCATTTACCCTGCTACGTGTTTACCTTCATTTGTCGTAATCAATTAACCATAATGAGGAAGATATAGCCATTATGTGAGAATCTTCATACGTTTATGTTATACAGCCTTCCGCGTTGATTTCTGGAAGGGATCTATTTTATTTTCTATGTTTTCAACCGATATTAAACATTCTTAACCCCCGACGCAAAGAGAGGGGTGTTATGTTATAAGTTTAACGTGTCTGTCTGTGTATCTGTTTGTGGTATCGTAGCTCCCAAACGGATGGACCGATTTGAATGCGATTTTTTTGTGTCATAGATAATTTTATCCCGGGTGTTCTTAGCCATGTTTCACGAAAATCTGTTAAGCCGTTTTTGAGATATTGGACTTTGAAATGAAAATGTCGGGGGTTTTTCAACTTTTAAGTTTTATTTATTATATTATATTTATCTTGTGCTTCTGAGTTCCTATAGCCTTCCGTCTTCATCATCAGACCAGGTTTATATTACCATACCATAGTTATCCGACCAGTTACCATACCATATGGCATTGTGATCCGACTTGCGTAATACGGGTGTAGGTAGACTCGAAAATTATTATTACTCCAAAAAAATATGCCTAGTGACGAAAGTCCCATTCAGAGATATCGACACAAGACTTTCGATAAAAAAATCACACTGACATCGGTTTATTCGAAAAGCGACGAAGCCACAGACAGACACACAGATACACGACGCCGCCGCTCGCTTGCGTCCATGGTTAAAATTTTAAATTATTGTATTTTTTGACAGGTCCAATATTCATTGGAAATCCCAACTTCCAAATCACATACCACATGTTATGGTTAAACGCCTAGGCATAGGAAATGTATCCGGACTTGATATCAGTGGTTACCGGAATTTTTTAGATGTTTATTAGTCAGTTAAAATGACGCATTAACCAGCATGCGCCCACTGTAACTAAATAACCTAAATAAACCTAAAGAAATTAAATCTTAAAATTAACTTGATTTGGCCAATGAGATCGTCTAGTGTCTACGTTATGTTCCTAGCAACCCAAATTCTTTTATGTGTAGCAAGTTAGACTTTGACTCATCCCTACCTACTCAACCCTACGTTCTCCTACTACATCCTAGTTCAAAATAATAATCAAGTAATAAATAAAATTTGTTTTTGGTTACTAAACCCCAACCAGATCCTACCGTGGCCGGTTAACGTAATGGTAGCTAGCTATATCATTATTTTCTCAACATGTAATACTTTCTCAAATCAAAACCTTGGTTTCTTTATATACCAATTGCCTCAATTTATATTCATATCATCAAAGTATATAACAGACCAACCTAGCTAGCTAATTGTTTATTATTATTATTGTATGGAAGATTCTCTTTCATCCATACTATGCTACCATTTCCGTCTGGATGTGGGTTTGGCCAACTAGCTAATTCAATACCTATTTTATTATATTTTGTTTCTAATAGGTATTCCTAACTTATTGAATTTACCTGTGCTTCGTACCTATTTTCTGATGAGAAGAAGCACTGAACAAACTCATCAGACCTAACAATTGAATATTATTTCATTCAAAATTATGTATTAAGGCATTATTTCACCCATTACATGTATACTAATGGATTCATTAGATACCTATAATCCCTGATATAGTGAAGATATTTATAATACCGAGGTTTACCGTTCATTAAATATGAAATATTGAACCTGAAGTTTACCCTAAGTAATGAGTATATTCCACTCATGATAATTTGATACCTTAAAATTAGACATAATGGACTGCTCCGCTTGCCATTAGCCTAGAATCATTTCATCTTTTTGAAACAATTCTGATATCCTAATCATAACTGGAATCTTTATGACGATAATCAATATATAATAGTTACACCTTTAATATTTCATATATAATAATATACGGTATCCAATACTACTGATCCTCACACAATGACTAATTCCTATTCACACAGTTACTCATAATTGCTATTAAACCTTCAAATAAACGCTATTTGATTTGTAAACCTTCTAACTTTCCATCCCTAAGAATAGTATTCCTACTACCCTATTACTGTGTTTGACTCTATACCTAAGCCTACCTACCACTAAACTCTAAACTACTGTAGGCAAAACTCCCATCATTACTTTATTAACGTTATGTGTTGTGTAGTGTATGTTCTAGCTAGGGACCTAAGCTGTACAACGTTCGGAAGGCTAGTCCGAGAATGCAACTGTTGATAAGAGCACATCACTAGCGATGCGCTCCACACAAGCGCATCACTAGTGATCCGCCATCTTGACATGGAGTTGTTGTATACGCGCATACGCCTAAGAGAATTACTTAAATACACAGTAATGAATAACTAAAATCTATTATTGATGTCCCAATGGTGTCCTCACTGAATCGTAATGGCATCACCAACAAACATGGTGTCAGGTGTGCCGCCATTGTCATGGCACGGGAATTTAGCAGACAATTTTAAAACGTTTAAGCAACGTGTGTGCATATATTTAATGGCAAATGGCCTAGACGAGGCGAAGGAGCTCCGGAAAGTGAACATCCTCCTAAACTTCATCGGTGAGAAAGGCATAAAAATATACAATTCGTTCAACCTTGATGAAACTAAGGTGACTTTACAAGACCTTATCAAAAAGTTTGAAGCTTATTTTGAGCCAAAGAAAAGCCTAACCATTGCCCGCAATGAATTTTTCACAATTACTCAAAATGGGACATGCTTGGAAGAGTTTTTCGAAAAGGTTATTAATTTGGGTATTCGGTGCGAGCTTGGCGCTCTGCGAGAGGGCTTAACAGTTAGCAAGATAATTTCCGGGCTTGATTCAAGCCATAATAACCTGAGAGCTCGTCTGATGGCGGAGGATGAATCCAAGCTAACTCTTGATTACGTAATGAAGTACATACTGAGTGCGGAAGCTTCGAGAAAGTACATTGAAGAAAAGCAGACCAGTGAAGAATCAAGTGTTTTGCTAGTTCAGAAGAAACAGATAAGAAACTGTAGAAATTGTGGCACATCTCACAATATAAACCAGTGCCCAGCATATGGCAGAGTGCCTGAAATGTAAGAAAATGAATCATTTTAGTAAAGTTTGCCGTTCAAGGAGACCTAGTTTTAACAAGCAAGTTAAGCTCATAGAGATGGACACTAAAGAGACTGAAGAGGACCCCGACTTTTTCATTGGATATGTAGGCAATGAAATAACTCAAGACTTTTCAATAAGTGGAATTAAAGTCCCCATCAAAATGGACAGCGGAGCTGCTTGCAACGTTATAGGAAGTGAGGTATGCCGGTTAATTCAATTAAAAAATGATCAAATATTACCATGTGATAAAAAAGTTATCCAACTTGATGGAAAATGCGTACCAGTTAGAGGTACTTGTTGGCTAGATATTATACATCCTAATGGTAGAAAATACAATATTAAATTCATTATTATTGAAGGGAATATACCAACTTTACTTGGCTGTCGGACATGTTTAACATACAATTTTATTTCAGCCAACACCAAACTTGTAAATATACATAATGTTACATGTGAATCAGACAAGATATCTAATTTAATAAAGAAATTAAAACATGATTTCAGTGAGCTCTTCAATGGTGGTCTTGGTTGCATCCCAGGCACAGTTAACATCCAGCTGAGTGGTGAAGCCGTTCCCACTGTACAAGCTGCTAGACGTGTTCCATTCGCATTGATGCCAGAACTACGCCAAGAGCTAAATAATATGGAAGCACTAGGTGTTATTGAAAAGGTAAATAAGCCCACAAGATGGGTAAACAATATAGTACCAGTCAGAAAACCAAATGGCAAATTGAGAATATGCATAGATCCAAGAGTTCTAAATAAATACATATTACAACCTAAATTTCAACTACCAACTATAGATGAAATTAAAAGTAAAATGCAAAATGCCAAGGTCTTTGCTTTACTTGATGCATCAAATGGATTTTGGATGCTAAATCTTGATGAGGAAAGCTCGGATCTATGTACATTCATCTCACCGTTTTGTAGATATCGTTTTAAACGGGTCCCTTTCGGAATCAGTTCGGCACCAGAAGAATTTAGCCGAATAATAAGTCAAATGTTTGAAAATGTCGAAGGGGTAATTCCATATATTGATGACTTATGTGTATATGCAGAATCAATAGAAGAGTTGAATGAGCGTTTAAGAAAAGTTCTAGAAGTTGCTCTTAAAAATGGCCTTAAATTGAATGAATCAAAATGCAAATTTTTTGTACCAGAACTAGTTTTTGTTGGCCATAAGTTTACAGAAAAAGGTGTCTCACCAGACCCCGACAAAGTTAAGGCAGTAATGAAAATGGAACACCCAAAATGCAAAAAAGATTTAGAGAGATTCTTGGGAATGTGCAATTATCTATCTCGTTTTATCCCGAACTATTCCAAATTAATAGAACCTCTGCGTATTTTGATGAAAAAAGATGCTGTGTTTACATGGGATAGCAATCAAGACCAAGCAATGAACAAATTAAAGGAAGCTCTGTGTAAAGGTCCATGTCTCACTTATTTTGATACCAATCAAGATATAGTATTGTCCGTTGACAGTTCATCAACAGCCATGGGGGCGGTTGTTTTACAAAATGGTAAACCGGTTGCATATGGGTCCCGTACTCTTACATCAGCTGAACAGAACTACTGCCAGTTAGAGAAAGAAATGTTAGCTATAGTCTTCGGCTGTTATAAAATGCATCAATATACCTATGGTCGTAAAGTACATGTGGAAACAGACCATAGACCCCTGGAGTCGTTGTTTAAGAAACCTCTGCATAAAGTGCCAGCGAGACTGCAGAGAATGATGTTAGCGGTACAAGGGTATAATTTACATGTTAATTATAAGCCAGGCAAATTACTATTTATCGCTGACACACTCTCTCGCAGTTGTGCTGACACTGTAGAATCAAAAATGAAACAGCTACATGAAAATATAATTTGTCATGTAAGATTGCATAGAGATTGTTTGCCCATATCTAATGTGCAGTTAAAGCGAATTCAGGAGGCCACTAAAGTAGATGAAATACTGAAACCAATTACAACATACATTAAACAAGGTTGGCCAAAAAACATAAAAGAAGTAAATGAAAAATTAAGAGACTTTTGGACTTTTAGAGACGAGCTAGGTTTATTAGACGGTGTAATTTTGAAAAGTAATTTAATTGTAATACCTGACTCCCTAAAAACGGAAATGTTGCAAAACATACATCAAGGCCATGTTGGCTTGAGTACTTGTAAAACAAGAGCCAGATCATGTATTTTCTGGCCAGAATTGAATAAAGATCTAGAATTATTTGTAAAACAATGCAAACCTTGTGGGAAATACTTACCAAATTTACAAAAAGAGCCATTAATTAATCACAAAGTAGAGCAAATTCCATGGTACAAGGTTGGCATTGATATTTGTACACTGAATCAAAACAACTATCTTGTAATAATGGATTATTTTACAAAATACATTGAAGTGTGTAAATTAGACAATTTATCAAGTGCCTGTGTAATAATAAACTGTAAGTCAATTTTTGGAAGACATGGCATACCGCCAGTTGTGGTCACCGATTGTGGCACACAATTCACTTCAGATACATTTCAGGACTTTGCTTTAAGTTATAATTTCGAACACATAATGTCAAGTCCAAAACACTCACAGTCAAATGGACTGAGTGAAAGTGGTGTTAAAATATTTAAAAATATTTTTAAAAAGTGTAATGAAGATGGATCGGATCCTTACTTGGGCTTGTTAAATTACAGAAATACTCCGAAACCATATATGCCATCACCTTCTCAGTTGCTGTTCTCTAGAAACTTAAATTCACTGTTACCGACCCCTAGAAGTGCATTAAAACCGAAATTATTCCATTGCGAGAATAACTACTACAATCACCTAGATTCTGTTAAGAAAAATTATGATAAAAATTCAAAATGTTTGTCAGATTTGAACATAGGCCAAGAAGTTTACTTCAAGAAATCTCTAGATTCTAATTGGATTAGAGGAAAAATTGTAAAAAAACGTGATGAACCTCGCTCTTATTTAGTAGAGGACCAATACAAAAAGACCTATATAAGGAATAGAAAGTATATTAAGGAGACGGTACTAACAGAGAAGCATTGTGTAATAAATAATAAGATAACTACTAGTTCAGATAAAAGTAAATTAGTTCTGGATGATTGGCATGTACCTGATGTTATATTATGTGAAAATAATAATCATACTGAAACTGAATCTGCCACCTCGGTTCCCAGCAATAGGATAATTTTTCATACAGACACTAGCGGCTTGCCAGAAAGGAGCATGCCCATGGAGAGTATTGGAAGTTCAAGTAGGGCTTTCGAAGTTCAAGATTATCCAATTTCCAACACTCGTAGAAGCCTCAGCTGGTCTAACATGGGTGACAGAGTTCAGTCAGACACGGAGCAATCAAGTGGTAATGTTATGATGAGTAGAAGTGGACGTGTAATTAAGAAACCAAGTAAATTCAAAGATTTTGATTTGTAAAAGGGGGGGGATGTTGATAAGAGCACATCACTAGCGATGCGCTCCACACAAGCGCATCACTAGTGATCCGCCATCTTGACATGGAGTTGTTGTATACGCGCATACGCCTAAGAGAATTACTTAAATACACAGTAATGAATAACTAAAATCTATTATTGATGTCCCAATGGTGTCCTCACTGAATCGTAATGGCATCACCAACAAACAGCAACCTAGAGCCTGTGTAATGTACATTTCACAACATGTCCGTGGACTAAAGGGTTCTGTGAAATGCACGCCCTATTTTTATAACATATAAATATATATTCAATAAAAGACCAAGCCTTAAGCACACACGAGACATCAACGAGTGGATAACAATCCTAGCGATCGACTTATGGGAAATGGCGATCTTCTCGCTTCAGCCTGTGGCCAACCTTAAGACCAGTAAGAGGCCCATCAAAGATAGGCTACACCATCTGTGTAGGTAAAAAGATGGTGCCAGGCTTCTCTTAAACCTGGACCTACTACTAACAGGATCCCGAAGTGTACTTCCTTGACACCGTTAGGTGAAATGCACTTCGTTAAGTTGACCATGCAACTAGGACATTGATCTGGTTCGAAATGATAATAAAATCATCTAAAATAAACCCGAAATGTAATAGAAAACTAAGCGAAATAGTTCACTACTATGCAACATACTTGCACAATACTGAACCTTAGAAAACTCAGAATCTAATAAGTAGTGGAATAGTTCAATACTACGCAAAGCAATCGCACAATATTGAACCTTCCCGCCACAACAATAGTGTATCTACGATTGTTTACGTTACGAATTTAAGCTCGACCCAGAGTCAATGACAATCCGACAGCTCGCTAGAGAAAGAATGCATACGTCTACCCGGTGCGCCGTTCTTATATACACTAAAAAGTATGAATTGCTTGAAACGCATAATTCGCTCGATTTACTCGAATCGCATTATTCGCTTGACGTAAACGAAATAATACCTTACCACCATTAACTTAAGATTGGTTTTTAATCGTGCACGTACGTGCTTACTCCCTATTGGAACCAATTTTACTCATTGCGTAGTGTGCGCGACAGCGTCGTAGCGACAACACGTACCTTTACTCAGAAATATGAAAATATTAAGTTTTGTTACGCACAAAACGTTGGTTCAAGTATGCACCACTATATTCTAATCAGATGTACATATCAGTTCGATTCTTATCCAATGATGATGACGATTAATGTATTAATCCCTATTATATTGTATTATTCCTTCATTCAGCATTCATTAAAGACCATAATAGAGCTATAGGCATAGTTCTAGTTACATAATTCGCCCCCTCGAGGATTAGATGTGTAATTACATGTAATTCACAGAGAATCCTCGAACTACTATTCCATAAGACAACATTCCCTAGATTTGTTAGCATAGACCCCCCATTTTAAACGTGTGTGTGTGATGTGTGTTTAACCAATACTCATTGATTGTTAGTGACTTGGTATAAAACTTAATACTTTGAACTTCAATAATGACCCATGAATATCTTTTACCCAATTCTTTCCCATTTGCCCGAAGTACAGGTTGTGAGGCTGTAGAACCTATCGTTCCGAGTTTGCAGTATCAAACTGAATCTTCAGGTCTGGCTGGGCACCTTCCAATTCCATCCACATTGTTCGGACATGAATGATCCCACAAAAACTCTCCACGCAAACCAGAAAAAACCTTTATGTAAGCATTGAGATGTTCATTTCTCATTAATCAAAATTCGAACCAAATCTTGATACGTCATCACTTTTTTCAATCAAGTTTTCTTGGAGAGTGTCACATATTTGAATCAGATATTTGATTTCAGACTCATTTCCACCCCAATATATAAAATGTCCATTTATAAACCTAGTTAACCTGCCAATTTATCACCTCAATGCCCCGACATCACCATTCATCATTAAATACTATTTCAGCAATAAAATGAAATGACCATCAGAACATTAAAGTTCAAAATGCGATTAACTACGATAATTATTCATAATTATCTAAAAATGTATAATATTTTAGAGAAAGAAACTAAACTTGTATGCCAATTATTGTACCACAACTCCTTTATTAAGATGAACATGTCAAAAATAGGATGAAAAGTAGCCTTACTTTTATTAATTAAACCACCGTTATCCTTCCAAAGATAACCTTTCACCATCGACAAAGGAAATTATGCAAATATCTGTTAAAATAGTTATTAAGATCATTCTTTTAAAGAAAACTATCAACTTAAAAATAGGTAATTTGGTAATAATGCATATAATTTTTTTTTAAAATGAATGTACATTGACAAATCATTTTTGATCCATTTTGAGTTCAAATATCCTTCTTCAAAATGTGGTGTGTATACCCATTTAGTCTTAGCTTCTATGCAGTATGTAGTCAGTAAAAACTCCCATGGAACGGGCTAATCGTAATACGATTCTTAACCTACGGATAAGATTTTACTGACTAAAGTGTTATTTCGATTCCCCCAAATACCAACAAATCCAGGTTGATTACCATCTAACATTTGTCTATTTGCAACAACCCATTTTCACAAAACTTCCCTCAAATCTGCACACCCTTTTCTCTCATCACCTTACTTTGATCATCTCTGAGTAAATCATACACTCAAGCACTAACATCACTTCCTCATCCGTTTGTTCACTCGATTATTACAGATAGCCAAAGTTCCAGATATGTAATCAATGCAACAATGCATACTATTACCGCTAAGTATTTTTAATTATTTATAATAATTATTAAATTTTTAACTCTTTTCCTTGAATGAATGCCAAATAAAGCAGCAAATTTTAAATTCCATATTTTATAATGCACATATAATATGCCCTGTAACTCACTTTTAGTAAAATAGTATCCATACACAACATTATTTGAATAAAAATATAAATAAATTTTAAATTAATTAATTATGTTTCTTTTTAGGTACCTTATAACCAATTTCTATTCATCATTTATCTAGGCTTCACTGTGATTAATTAATTAATCATAAATTTCAAATAAAAAATATTTTCCAAACCGTCTCAACGGTGTAATGAATTATATATTCTTAACTTTTAGGTTTCATTTATTTATATCTATAGTTTTATAATATATTCAAGTTGTTCATATTATTTCTATTTATAATTTATACTCTAGCCAAATTCACCAGTCAATATTTTGTCAAAACTTGTATCAATACCAAAAATTACAAACATCTATCCGGATTAAAAGATACATAAAACTAGATTGACATTCTAATAGAATGCTTTATGCTTACCATAAAATCATATTTGCCATCCATTTAAATGCATCACAACTTATTTTTATGTGTTATTTTTACTTTAAAACTTTAGTAGAATAGATTCACTACTGGTTCAAATTTACAAAATAATGTCTGTACTTGTGATGAATAATAAATAAACTTCTAACAACCAACACTTATATATGATATAAACAAAACTAGAGTTTCCACTGCACATACTATACTTGGAATTTTTTTGAAACCCACATAATGTTCCTGCCTGAAGTCACCTATACTTTCATTATTATTATTTTTTGAAAACATATCATACTCTTTTTCCTAATTCTAATCCAAAAGAATACTAGAATTATTACGCAAAATAAAGTTTATCTGATAATTTTAAGATAAAACGACATCTCTTTTTTTTGACACTTGCACGCGACTATCCGGACAACACTACGTTCGGAAATCTGTATCTTCTTTTTTTCTATTCACTGTTATTTGTGATGTTGATAACACTTCAGTATTAAAGCTAAATAATAAATAATTAAATCTCTCCTAATAATATTTTATCTCATTTTATAAACTTGAATGTAAATTTTTAACTATTCACTTGTAAAATCCCTTAGATGATGGCTGGTGTTGCCATATATGAAAATAAACTTGCTACATACCGTGCCATTTATAGTTGTATAATGGTAACTGTACGTTCAAACCATAGATAATTGCTTATAAGTTCTTTAATTTATAACGAGGAATAATTTTATTAATTGATACTTATGTTTTTGTTACATTTTAAAAATATATTTTAAATTTTATTTAAAAAACGTTGTTTGAGAAAATCGATTTAGTACGGTGATGAGTCATACAGATTATAACATCCCATTCCAAATTGTCAACACAACATGTCAAAGTCATAACAGATGTAAAATTCAACCACATGTTCATGCGATTTCTCAGCACAACTCGTTTGACAGTTGCATCAGCTGTGCAACATGCCTACAGACGGATAGCAATGAGTCAATTCCTGATAAATTGGAGCTGCCGAATCATGACACGTATACACTCCATTACTTATATTGTGCCAGACAGTGCATAATCTACAATTTCCTAAACAATACGATAACACGCGTTGTAATGCATGCGGTCCGACACGCTTGACCGTTTGGACGCGGCTTATCTGCAAAATTCTAGATTGTCTGTGGTTTTGTTTACATTATTACTGGTAATTTAATTTGATCTTAAGTTTTTCAAGTGCTTTTCTCACATGTCCGTGTCTTGAGAAAGGTTAATTAAATAAGTGAATTTCTGAATCTATGGGATTACAACGATCCTAAGTATTTTTGTAATAGTAAGCTCTCAACACAATGAACTAAACATTACGTGATATGTGGATTTCGTACGAAACAAACTTATAAAATAAAGTACAAGTGTGTACAAGTGTGATAGCTGATAGCGTCTGAAATACAATTAAGGTAAGTAAGTCCTTGGTCTATTTTTGTTTCAAATCGTGGTGTTTTAATATTTTATTCCTGCGCTTAGCTTAACTAGACCCCTGCTATTAGTGATTCTCAAGTACTTCCAAACACAAGTATGTTGCCATTTTTAACATAAATTTGGACAAAGCATCGACCTACGCTCACATAACATAAATGTAATATTCACCTATAAACATGTATCAAACAATTCTGAGCTTAAAGCTTACTTACATGGTATTTATTCCTAGCCATAGAATGTTACTATTCTTTATTAATGAACTTTTTGCGACTCCATATTACCACATCAGTGCCGTAACGTACTATGAACGTACCTAAGATTATAAGTCCTAAAGAGCCCTTGCCAAAAATAGCTTTGTTGGTAATGATTTATGCTCAAAAGTACAATTCTAAACTATGACATATTTTTTTTTGTTTCCTAAACTAAGTTTAACTATCTTACTACTCACATGAAATAATGACTTAAGTAACATAATGTAATTAATATGATATCAGATGTGATTTTAAAACAATTTGTATCTAAGTACAATCCATTCAAAACAACAAATGTTACTTTTTTCTTTGCTTATGATTTTATCAAATCCCTTTTTCTTGTGATTTCAGAAATTCGATGATGATGGTGTCCTATCAAATGATGAATTTACATAAAAGCTGATTATTCTATTGGTAAAGAACACTTGAGAAACTTGTTCACCCCAATGATTCCAGTGATGACTGAACTCTTTATCTATGTATATCATAGTGTATGGATGATTCTAAATGTAAGTACAACAAATATATAGTCATACTGGATCTATTGATTTTATATACCTGTAATCTTTCCATACAAATTTATTTCAGCTTGTTTGATATTGTGTCACCGGAGAGTCAAAAATAATTTTATTTAATCTTACATTCTATTTGTTCATTCCATTTGCCTAAACATAGGTTTTATTTATTCTCATATAGGTTTATATATATGGATACATATCTAGTGCTCTATGTAACATTAAATTTTCAAATTGAAATGTTTTCAGGTTATTTGAAGCAAGCGGAGCGGTATGGTGGATTTTGAAGATATACCCCGGCATGCTGATTACTTGAATTAATAAATTCTTGTACTATATAAGGTAATTAAATATCTCATTACTTTATTATTTCAGTTTATTTAATATTACTATTAAACAAAAATCGAAGATTTTATTTTTTATATAAAAATGTACACGTAATGTATGTGTATGTAATGTAATGTATGTTGTTACTGCAACATTACAGTAGTGAGTCAATATGATTCATAGAACACATTTTTTTGTTGGATCTCAATATAAATCATGTATCACTTTACTACCTATCCAGAGTCTATCTTATTCCTACATACTGTCACTAACGACACCTAGTGGTTCATCCTAGAACGACCAAGCCCTAGATTTACTAATACTACAATACAAGTACACTCGCCTAGTTCACTCCGCTTTGCCACTATTTGCACCTTTATCATATTTTCTTTTCAATTTGTGTAGATACCTCACACATGAATACCATACTAAACACAATAAACGCCCCCACGCCCCCTACAGTTTTAGACTCAAGACCCTTCGTACAAAAATTTGAAAATGACGCACAAATTAACATACTTTTGTTTTTTTTTCAGATGCTCTACGATAGCTCTACGGCAAAGTATCCAGAACTTGCGTGATGCTACGTTAATGGCAAACAAACGCACTACCTGGTCGACAAAAGCAGTCACCGCAGCCCACGAACGCGTGCAACTCCAGAGAACCCTACATATCGATTATTTGCATTTACTACTCGCTGTTATTATGAAGGCGTATCAATAAATCATACTATTTGTTGCGTTCAAGTTACTAGTAGGATGAGTCAAAATCCAAACATGCACACACCTCCACCTCACGCCAACAAAATGTAGCCCAAGAAAAGGCTACTCTGACCCCCCTGTCATCGCCAATGCAAATCGAAAAATCACATTGTGACCAAATAATATATGTAAATCCAGCGTCACGTCACCAAAATGTAACTAACTAAAACTACATCCCGCGTCACGGCAACAAAATGTAACTACCTAAATAAAACCTAAAGAACCTAAATAAGACAATCCAGCGTCAAAGGACACTAAAATGTACCTAAATAAATAAAATCTTAAAAATAACTTGATTTTGCCAATGAGATCGTCTAGTGTCTACGTTATGTTCCTAGCAACCCAAATTCTTTTATGTGTAGCAAGTTAGACTTTGACTCATCCCTACCTACTCAGCCCTACGTTCTCCTACTACATCCTAGTTCAAAATAATAATCAAGTAATAAATAAAATTTGTTTTTGGTTACTAAACCCCAACCAGATCCTACCGTGGCCGGTTAACGTAATGGTAGCTAGCTATATCATTATTTTCTCAACATGTAATACTTTCTCAAATCAAAACCTTGGTTTCTTTATATACCAATTGCCTCAATTTATATTCATATCATCAAAGTATATAACAGACCAACCTAGCTAGCTAATTGTTTATTATTATTATTGTATGGAAGATTCTCTTTCATCCATACTATGCTACCATTTCCGTCTGGATGTGGGTTAGGCCAACTAGCTAATTCAATACCTATTTTATTATATTTTGTTTCTAATAGGTATTCCTAACTTATTGAATTTACCTGTGCTTCGTACCTATTTTCTGATGAGAAGAAGCACTGAACAAACTCATCAGACCTAACAATTGAATATTATTTCATTCAAAATTATGTATTAAGGCATTATTTCACCCATTACATGTATACTAATGGATTCATTAGATACCTATAATCCCTGATATAGTGAAGATATTTATAATACCGAGGTTTACCGTTCATTAAATATGAAATATTGAACCTGAAGTTTACCCTAAGTAATGAGTATATTCCACTCATGATAATTTGATACCTTAAAATTAGACATAATGGACTGCTCCGCTTGCCATTAGCCTAGAATCATTTCATCTTTTTGAAACAATTCTGATATCCTAATCATAACTGGAATCTTTATGACGATAATCAATATATAATAGTTACACCTTTAATATTTCATATATAATAATATACGGTATCCAATACTACTGATCCTCACACAATGACTAATTCCTATTCACACAGTTACTCATAATTGCTATTAAACCTTCAAATAAACGCTATTTGATTTGTAAACCTTCTAACTTTCCATCCCTAAGAATAGTATTCCTACTACCCTATTACTGTGTTTGACTCTATACCTAAGCCTACCTACCACTAAACTCTAAACTACTGTAGGCAAAACTCCCATCATTACTTTATTAACGTTATGTGTTGTGTAGTGTATGTTCTAGCTAGGGACCTAAGCTGTACAACGTTCGGAAGGCTAGTCCGAGAATGCAACCTAGAGCCTGTGTAATGTACATTTCACAACATGTCCGTGGACTAAAGGGTTCTGTGAAATGCACGCCCTATTTTTATAACATATAAATATATATTCAATAAAAGACCAAGCCTTAAGCACACACGAGACATCAACGAGTGGATAACAATCCTAGCGATCGACTTATGGGAAATGGCGATCTTCTCGCTTCAGCCTGTGGCCAACCTTAAGACCAGTAAGAGGCCCATCAAAGATAGGCTACACCATCTGTGTAGGTAAAAAGATGGTGCCAGGCTTCTCTTAAACCTGGACCTACTACTAACAGGATCCCGAAGTGTACTTCCTTGACACCGTTAGGTGAAATGCACTTCGTTAAGTTGACCATGCAACTAGGACATTGATCTGGTTCGAAATGATAATAAAATCATCTAAAATAAACCCGAAATGTAATAGAAAACTAAGCGAAATAGTTCACTACTATGCAACATACTTGCACAATACTGAACCTTAGAAAACTCAGAATCTAATAAGTAGTGGAATAGTTCAATACTACGCAAAGCAATCGCACAATATTGAACCTTCCCGCCACAACAATAGTGTATCTACGATTGTTTACGTTACGAATTTAAGCTCGACCCAGAGTCAATGACAATCCGACAGCTCGCTAGAGAAAGAATGCATACGTCTACCCGGTGCGCCGTTCTTATATACACTAAAAAGTATGAATTGCTTGAAACGCATAATTCGCTCGATTTACTCGAATCGCATTATTCGCTTGACGTAAACGAAATAATACCTTACCACCATTAACTTAAGATTGGTTTTTAATCGTGCACGTACGTGCTTACTCCCTATTGGAACCAATTTTACTCATTGCGTAGTGTGCGCGACAGCGTCGTAGCGACAACACGTACCTTTACTCAGAAATATGAAAATATTAAGTTTTGTTACGCACAAAACGTTGGTTCAAGTATGCACCACTATATTCTAATCAGATGTACATATCAGTTCGATTCTTATCCAATGATGATGACGATTAATGTATTAATCCCTATTATATTGTATTATTCCTTCATTCAGCATTCATTAAATACCATAATAGAGCTATAGGCATAGTTCTAGTTACACCACGCACGTTCCTTCCTGTTTACTAGCGGCTTAGGGCAGAGGTATGATTGGGTAATGGGTTTATTGCTAATTTTACGACCGCTTTAGCTTAGTTTGTAGTGACCCTGCCTACGAAGCAAGAGGTCCCGGTTTCGAATCCAGGTAGGGGCATTTATTTGTGCGATGAGCACGAATATTTTTTCCTGAGTCATGGATGTTATGATAGATGTCGGTTCTCACGACACAACGGCACTACCACGAAAATCGAAACTCGAAGTTCGTATACATGCATCCCTGTCGCTAGAGTATCGAGCAATGTAAGTGCGATAGAGATGGAGATATCCGAACTTCGAATTATGAAGTTCGTGGTTATATGTGAGTCCTCACATATAAACACAGATACTCTAAGACCAATCATAATTAGCTACACTAATTTGAATCAGTCATGCTTCTAATACAGCTTTGGTAAATAAAGTTATTTGTATTGTATTTGGAGCGCTACTGTAGCCTAGTGGTTCAGGCCTTCAGGCATGCGGCTGTCAAGCGGCGGTCGTGGGTCCGAATCTGCGGCTCGTAGCAATGAGTTCTTCGGAACTTATGTACGGAATATTAACCTTAGCTTTTCGTTGAAGGAAAAAATCGTGAGGATACCGATCTAATCCTAAAGGTCTAGTTTTCCCTCTGGTTTGGAAGGTCAGATCAGGCAGTCGCTTTCGTGAAACTGGTGCCTATGCCAAATCTTGGGAGTGTGGTGTCAAAGCCCCCGGGCTCCTTTAGGGGCATTACCGGGAATGACGCTAGGAGGATGATGATGTATTGTATTGAGCTAAAATGTCTCTCCTTCGCCCATGCGTAGTCGGTTAAATCAGACAATACTACGATCCTGAATGTTTACGCGTAGCAAAAGTATGAGAACACGTCAACGAAGCCGCTCTTCATGATTTGAAGGCACTTCAAAGTCTTCAAACTGTTTAGGATAATTTGCCCGCGTGGATCCGCCCGCGTTTTAACCGGGTAAATATAGATTGGCCCATCTCTAAGGTCTTTTATAAATTTATACTATCTAGAATACCAGTGGTTTGTTTTGAAATCGTCCATATTTATGAGTTGAATTATGTTTTACAATAATTTGATGGCTTACTATCCATTTATCAACACTACGTTTGAGAGTTAAAAATAAAACAATTAAAATAACTAATTAACTAAAAGACCTGGCCAATTATAATTAAATAAGTGTTTTTTTAGACAATGTGTAAAAAAATCATACGAAAATAAGTATTCATTTCTTTCAAAATCCGGTAGACAAAAATGGAGATAAAAGATTGAAGAACCGATAGCCGTTTGACTTATAATTCTATCTGTAGTGGAAAAGTATTCAGAACGATTAAAAACTTGTCAAAAATCGGTGAAAACCTCGGGTAGCCCCTTAATGTACTGAAACTTCGTTTTGGTACAAATATGCCGTAAAACGTGACCATAAAAGCTATCGTGCTAGACATGACATAAATGCAATCGAAAAAACCCTCGCTTAACCCGTTATTTAAAGTAGGTAACTACTAGTACCAACAGATAAAACGAACGACTATCATGTCTTCTGGGGAACTCCAAGATGCGGTTCTGCTAATAATGAGATAATAGTTTTGTTTGTGGCGTGTTTCAAGAAAGGAGTTCTTGGAATAGTGGGATTTGTGTACCTACTTGGGATTATTCGAGTTGGTCGAATTGCATCAAATTAGTTCTTTCAAAAAGCAACTCTACCGTCCTAGGTATAAGATTCCAATCCCAATGATAGCTTTATAAGAATTCGGCCACATTGAATAAATGATACAAAAGGGGTTACACTTGAAGAGCTGTGACGTCATACTTTACGCCTTTCTTTTCCAAAAATGTTTTGTAGTGGTGTTCTGCCTTTTCGCAAAATTTCCTTTGGTCAAACATCACTTGCCAACCAACATTTCGAAAATGATTCACTTTGACAACTAACCATTACCAACTTTTTGTATGACAACCTGACACTTGGTCAAATTTTTATAAAGCAGAATATCACAATGACTAAAAATGTTTGGAAAACTTATCACTTGCCAACTATTTCACTAGGCCAAACAACTATTGAACGAACAACGTTTCGTCAGTGCAATAGTTACGTAACAGAAATAATAACTGTGACAGAGTCCAGATAGGTGCGACGACGAGCGAAGCGAGGAGGAGCGTGTTAGGTTAACCGCGATCTTACAGCGCACGAAGCCGAGCGAGCGAAGCGAGCGTGCCGCGGCAGCGGCCGGCGAGTGCCAAAATCGCCTTATTGAATATTCAAAATAAGTAAGTAAACACTTATCGCTAATAAGTCAGTTTATTCTTACTCACCCACAAAGTTATTAAAAGAAGTGAGCAGTTGCGCTTACCCACATTGTAAATTATATTACATAATTTACAATTATATTACGTAACTGTACGAACCCTACTGCGTGAAACATTTGGGAAACGTTATACAACGAAATGACTATTCAGCCAACTAAAACATTCTGTTAAACGATTTTTGGCACTTTGAAAGTTTACTTTATAATCATCAGACCAAACGTACAGTTGGCAACTGTGAGGTTGGGAAACGAAACGAAATCTTATGACGAGTTGGCAAGTGATTATTTGGCGAAATAATATTCTGCGAAACTAATAATTGGCCAAACAATTTTCTGCGAAAAATAAGAGAACCTTTGTAGTTCGTGATGGAAGAATATTTTTTAAATATGAAATTTGCTCGGATGACTACATTTTGTCGTTTCTGTTCTGCTTCGTAAGGCAGGAGACAACGGTAAATGAATATAAAAAACAGGTTCCTAATCTAAACATTCAAAGTTTGTATTGTGTTATTGAGATAATGGCCCTAAAATAACACTAAAAGTGAACCGGAGAATACACTCTACATACAAACTTACGAAACTACTAATTAGACTTTTTTTCTTTATAATTTTTTTTTCATTACGCTGGTTATGTACGATTCCCACCGAACGGGTCGGGCCGGCGCGCATTCTATTACATGCAAAGGAATTTAAACCGTCTATACAGTAGTTACATTTCATATTTGAATGAATCATGCATCCACTGCGAGGCGGCAGCTACCGTCGCGGTCGGTGGAGATTGTATGAATTGCATTCTGCTGTATAGACGGTTCAAATTCCTTTGCATGTACCTACCCAACTAGCACACTAGCGTTAAAATAGCCCTTATATCATTCTTATATCGGTTCCAGCCAAGTGTTAAGGTGTTAAGAATGCCTATAAGAAAGGTTTTAGAGCATGCTCTAACACCTATATAACCACGAAAGAGGCCCACGTCTTACAGGTTAAGGTGTTAGAAAGCCTTTAGTTTAGAGCAGTGTTATCTGACACCCATAGTGTTAACCAACGCTCTACAAACACCGTAGTAACGCTTAAGGTGTTAGCTGAGAGTGTTGTAACACTCTTGCGCTTACCCAGTATCAAGTGAGCATATATCTTACTATTTTCTTGACTATAAAATTATGAGACAAATATAGTCTACCGACAAAATGGCGAAGATTATTAATATATGTGACACGAGTCGTACTAATTGAAAGTGTATTCAATTGGATGTGTATGCGAAATTAAGTGAAAACAATCTGCCCTTGTGATTTTACGGTAAGTGTATACAATGTTTCCCATCTCAATTTTAACGCGCCCGGAATTTATTAAAGATTTCTAATAAAACTTATGAAGAATAAAATAGACACCTAAAGTTTTTATTATTTTCTATTCTTGTTTCTTGGCCAGTGGCATGTTAAATTAAGTGGCATCCATAGAATGGCAAGAGTAACATAAAAAGTGAAGTATTTTGATATCAAATATCGAAAAACCTAATCAATTTGTAGGTTAGAAGTTCACCAAAACAATGGCGAACTTATATTAAAGCTTTAGGCGTCAGTTAACTCATCTATAACGCTTATTGAGTTACAACACCCTTAGTCAAGAATATGGTGCAGGCTGTTACAACACTGTTGACCAACTCTGTTATAAAGTCTCTGCCTGCACCTTATAGCAGATATAACACCTTAAGCTTTATAAGACACTCCACTGCAACAACTAAAAAGCAATAAGAGTTAATGAGCGTCAGCGAGCACTCTTGTAAAGGTTTAAGCGTTACAAACAGGTAAAAGCTTTAACGTCTTAAATATAATTGCTTTGAGTAACACTCTCATAACACTAAAAAACCTTTTTTCAACACAATTGCTCGTAACGTACCTCTTATTGTGTCGCTTTTAGGCTCATAATCCTGGATATTAAAAACGCGTGTTTTATATCTTTACAACACTTGTGTGTTATGGTTATATCCCGATTAAGTCACGTTGGCACCTTGCAGCAAGATATATGCATGAACACGGTGCATTCTTAAATTAACCAGGTTGTACAGAATGTACAGCTTTTTTTTAATTTTCGGCAAATGGATTCTTACTCGACTAAACAAATTAAATCCTTTTTGTTAATTAATTGACTATTTCTTTTTGTATATGATATGGAAACGTTTAATTTAGTAAAACTATTCACTTTTCATAACATTCTACATGAATTAAATACAGATACCTAACATATTAAAATGAAAATATAATTTTATTTTGTATTGGCTGTTTAGAGATTTCTGTGCCCACACTGCGCAAACTTCACGAAAAAAAAACTGTTGGGTGCCAATATAGGTTATTTTTTGATAGGTTATTTATTTCACAAATATTTGTAAAATTTGTTTATACGTGATTGGTTATTATCAAAAATGTTGACTCGTGGTGACTAGAAAAGTGATAAATAGAATGGACGCCTCTGGAAATTCTTGGCGATGTGCAATTGTGAGTAAAAACCTGTTGTCATCGTAATGATTTGCTTAATGTAAAGTAAATAATTTGGCAGGCCTATAACATTTTCATCTTATGAAAATGATTTTTTCCTCGCAAAATGTGTTGAAAAACGTCGTATGACAATTACATCCTCGGCTTCCTTATCACGCTCACCTGCGGTTCGCGTGAACAATTTCGCCTCTGATGTAATTATCAACCTACCTCACTTGTATCACAATGTACTATTAGCAGCGTTCAATAAAGCTCTAGTAACACTTTAGGAGTTATATTTTTTTCTTAACTCTTCTATAACACTATTAGTTCCAACTGAGATAAATATAACTCACTTATAAAGGTTAAGGTTATAATAAAACCCTTAGCTGACACCAAAATGTTAGTTGGGTTATAGAATGCGCGCCGCGCCGGCCCGACCCGTTCGGTGGGAAACTTACACCGACCACCTTCGGTTAGCGACCATCTGCAATGAAGGAGAAGGTTTTTTCTATTGAAGATAACATCTATTCTACAGACCCTATTGAGAAAATTAATTGTGCATGCTTTTTTTTGTTGTTTTAGAATAGAAATCTACAAAAAAACCGAGGAAATATCCTCTCAGGGCACCAACTCGGCTAAGTGGTCGGCAACCGGTACATGAAATTAGGCGGTCGCTAACCGGCGAAATGACCCTACCTATAGATAGCAATATCCATGGTTACCTTATACCTAGATACCTTCGCGCTTTCCCATCAGTCAGCCATTAAGGTTCAACGTCACTGGTTCCTGTCGAGCTGTTGCTAACAGATGTCGCGATATATAATTTCGATGGTTGCTCATCGTTTTACGCAAAACCGTGACGAGTACCAACATATGTTTCAAACTGCGGAAGCCGAAGAGCTTGCTACGTATGAATCGCAATCAATCTGCACTAAACAATGTTTCTTTTTAAAATGTAGTCCGAAAATATGCATGAAAGTGCTTTTTCGTGAATTTACGCAGACTAACGTAGCTAAATGTCACTTCGAAGTTTGTCATTGTCAAACATTTTGCATAAATCAAACTAGAGGGCGCAAAACTAAATCTACAGTAGCGCCTCTATTAGGAAATAGCGAAACTAAATGTACTTGTGTCTGGCACTCTAGAATGTACGACGAATGCATCTGACTTTTTCAATCGTTACCTAATGTCATGCGGTAGCGCAGTGTTATACACTTCTGCTTAAATCTGTCTGTAATGCCATCGTTGAACCGGGTTCAAATCCCGATGAACGTACATCTTTTTTGTTTTTCAATTTTGGATTTCTAAACCAATATGACCGTCTTAACTAACTTAGATTTACTTGTAATGTGCAAAAATTTTTTTTTTTCATATTTAACTTGTTTAAGTTTTCTTGATAAGCATGATTTGTATCTAGATTATCCACAAAACCCCCTATATTTTTGGCGGACCTATTCTGTCATGTTACATACTACGTAAATATTATGATGCATAGGTATTTCATTTAAAAAGATGTTATGCCTTCATTTAATTGGAAAATCATGATTCATGAGTATCCGTAGGTTTACTGTTGAAAAATCAAAGTACTACCTTTATCTATTCTATACCCTATTCCACATGATATTAGACAAATCGTGCGTAAATCTTCAAGTCATTCGCGTCATGAAAACTATTTTGATAAACGAAAACATTTACATTGTTCCATTTGAAACACATTAAATAATGGAAATAACACTAGTAAGTACAATATTTATAAAGGAAGATAAAAGAGGTATTTTTCCTTACAAAAATCTAACGTTATAAGGAATAAGGTATCTATACTTAGGAAGTATATTGGTACTTTGATTTGTTATATCCATATTCACCCGCAGTTGCGGTACTACATAATTACAATCAGAGAGGCTACGTATTATTCACAAAATGTTTTGTATTCGCCCGTGACTCGCGTCTAAAATAATGACCTCAAAGTTGGTAACAATTTTGCGTTACCGGACGGACGAATTTAGTAAGCTTTGTGAATAATTGGCGAGTTTGTATATCAAAACTCTTAGTGGCCAGTCTCTCGAATCTGGACCTAGACCGCATCAGAAAGAGAGAAATATATCATTTGACAATATGGTACTGTTTTTGATGAACGTCAAAATTCAAAATTCGAATTCAACTTTTTCACGCGTTTACGTTTATGATGCTTTCACTCATTCATTACTAATCTTCAATGGTTGGGTTATGGGCATTTGCTTACAAAATTATTGAATGTCTTGTTTAGGTGAATATGAGATGAAACTTATCTGTCGAACCCACGACCGCCGTTTGACAGTCGCATGCCTGAACCACTATGCTACCGGAACGATTATTGTAAAGTGTTATTTATTTGTATCTTTGTATGTACGGTATAACCTCCGAAACCACTTATCCGATTATAAAAAATCTTTCACTGGTGATGCTTACTGGGGGGACATAGCCGTGCTTAGGCATAGTAAGTATACTTAGGTATACTTACTATGCCTAAGCTAACTTTATACGCAAAAAACGAACTCGGATTTTTAGACAGATTTGACTGCGTACTAAGTTAAATGCAGTTTTTATTCTTTCTAAAATCGGTCTGGGTGACTCCTTAGAGCAAATTTCCGTGTCCCTTATAGTTTCGGATTGAATGTCACTCTGTATAATCTTCAAATCAGCTCACAAAATTTCCCGAGAATCGGTTGAGAAATATAGCTACCTACGTCATATAGAGGAGAAGTCTAGACAGCCGGACATACGAAAGAATATTTATTTATTTAATCTTTGATTTGAACAAAAGAACAACTTATCGTACAAAAGGCGGACTTAAAGCCGTAAGCATTTATCAGTCAACATTTGGGCAAAGCAGACAAATTTTGGTCGGTGCAACTACAGATATAAACACACAGTGGTTATACATACATAATAAATAACGACAATAGACAAATAAATAAAATACATATAAATACCTTCATACAATATTTATGTATATATATAAACAGACGAACATCGAGAACAGAAACACTAAAAATTTACGGCTCTGCTAGCAAACAACTTGCGTAAAGTAAAGATCTTTTAAACGCGAATCTGGAAATCTGGAATAATTGCCTAGCTGAAATGAAAATCTTCGTTCGTCTCGCTCGCTCGTTCAATTAAGTATATGGATATTGTTATCGATTCAGTTTTTAACAATTGGCGAACACTTTTGTTTTCAAAGGCTGACTTACGAGCATGGACTGATTTCGGTTACGTTATACCGGTATGGAATCGGTATTCCATTACAATAGCGTTATATTGTAAAGGTTAGCCGCGCCGCCAACGTAACGGTACCGGATCCGGAACCGTGTAGAAATACATATCGGTTACCGGTATTTATTTTTAATTTTACTGAAACTTTTATAATTCCTTTTCCAAACCGGTATAATTATGATACCGTTATTTTTTTCATTTAATTCTCGTCCATGAGAGGAGATCTGTGCCAAGCAGTGGAACGTAATATAAACTGATATATTATTTACTATGCCAATTTACACGAGTCATTATTATAATCGTCAAAAACGAAATAGATATATACCTTCAATATCAGATGATCCTCAATGCTGGTAGCATTGAATTTTGATATTGGACCTCAATACCGAGATTACCGGGGCTTCGATAATAATACCTATCAAGATTTGGTTGCAAATTATAGTGCATTTTTTTAGGATTAGAAATGCGCTAAACAGAGAAGAAGTTGTCGTCAACCTTTTCTGCTTGGGATAAATATTGAACAGACACGGTTTGTTACACGGAAATTCATTATTGCTGCAAAGTTCACACACCAACTTGTAAATTTTGAACACCAACGTTTCTCATTTGTTGATAATGGACTTTGTTTCTGCCTCTTTGCTTTTGTTGAAGGCAAAACGTTCGGGAGAGAACGAGTCGGTCTTTTTTGCAAGCCACTTAGGCCTGCCTCTGGTAGCTCCATCGCAGTCCGCACACCACCACACACAGCGAAAAATAAAATCTTAATATTAATTAACAAATAGATACTCGTTTAATAATCTCGTGATCTGAATTCAATAATTTGTTGATTAGCAAGAAAACAAGAAAAAGAACGTGATACGATTTTCAATTTTGACAATTTCGATAGCGAAAAATACGAACCGATCGTTTCAAACCTCTTCTTCTTTAGGTTTTTTATTTAAGCAACTTTTCGAGAACTGAATAACGAAATTTAAAATTATAGAGTTTAATAATAAATACATTCAAAATAAATATATTGATTGTTGTAAGTACTATTTAGATATAAATAATAAAAACACTTGTATGTGGAACAACACAGCTGTGTGGCATAAAGTGTCTTATATAAAAGACCTCGTGCTTTGTGCTTTATCCTTCTTTGTAATGCTAAAATAAAGCACTATAAAGTTCACTTTTTCTTGTAAAATAAGTCTGAAATTAAAAGTGTAAACAATACATTTGTGTTTTTGTGTTTAGGATTTACATTATTGGAAGTTTTACACCTTATTTTTTTGTCCAAACATTACTAGTGGTATATAACCTAATATAAAATTAAACACTCATCTCTCACAGCAAAACCAACCTATTTACTTAAAAATACCTATGGGGCTGTTTTCGACCACTGCTTTTATCTGTTCAGGGAGTCATTGTAAATTTGGAAACTGTCTATACAATAGAATTAGTGCCCTCCCTGAACCGATAGTAGTAACAGTTTATTTTTTTAGATGCATAATATTTTTTTAACATTCATGTTTACAACCAAAGGTTTAGTACTTAAAGTTTTATTTCAGGAACGTTTGTGTAATCAGTTAACAACCCTAAAAACTACGTTTTTTTGAGAAAAAAGAAAAAACTTAGCAGAAAAAAAAATCAATAAATCATTTTTTTCCTACATTCCCCATTTACAGTGTTCTACGTTCATTCATAGAAGTTACCCATTCTAGCGGAAGCCTGTTTTACCTTCTAACAGTTCAAATAGTGCTCCTACCACCAGCAACAATAGAGTGGAAAAGCGATTATTCTTCAGTAGAAAAATTACGTAGGACAGACAATAACAACTAACAAATAAATTTAACTACATTAGATTATGCGTTCCTTTTTTTACAAATGCATGTCAATTTTTTTTTTTATTAAAAACTATATTCCACTCACAGTTTCGTCTGCATGAAACTGGGATTAAAAAAATGTCCTATATTTTAATCTAGGCTCCTCCTAAGGCTCAGCATATATTACAAATTGGCACTGGAATTGGAATCGCATTGTGTTGGAAATAGAATTGACTTTCGTTTGTTTTGAAAAGTGCCCGAAACAAAACAAATTCAGCTCTATTCCAGTTGAATATAATTTAAATGCCTTCGACAGAATAAGTCCCATGAGTAGGCCCATGGGCTTTAAGAGGTTAGGCAGGCAATAAGGTTGCGCAGTTTAAGCGTGATTGAGTTACGAACATCCAAACATCTAAACATTCAAATATTTATACATATAAACATCTAAACTTTCGCATTTACAATACTAGCAGGATAAAAATAAAAATAATACACTTGTTTCGACATTGGTCCTTTTAAATTCTGGTATTAGAATATTGGAAAAATCGGTAGGAGATTCCGGGATTTCGGGATTCCATGATGGTGGTTTGCATTCCCTATCTGTACCTAGTATGTTAATAATAGCATAATTAATTAAATATATCGGGTTTCTCCGGGACATAGATGGCTGCAGCTTTATATTTTATGTCATTTTTTTCGGTACCGTAAATACGGTTTCATAAAAGTTACAAAGGTAACCGATATTTCGGCTTCGGCGTGGAGGGCAAGGTCGACCCGCTTAAGAACAAAAAAATATCTAAGTAAGTATCGAAATAATACCGGTTTGAAACCGGTATTAAAAAGATATCACAAGGCTTTAAAAAAATACCGGTAATGGACATTTCTAACTGGTTGCGGCACTGTTATGCTGTCCCCTAACCACTTTGCCTAACCACCGGTCGTAACTGGCATCAGTCCCTGCACCGAAGAATGCCTACGAGTGTATAATTCTACCCTCACAACATTGTACTCGTAAAGAAGAAAAATTGTGACTTAGTTAATTTACATTTTGGGGGTAATCTAATATTCTAGTTGAACAGTCGATTCCTAAATAGGTTGCAGTAGGTAATTTACTGTCAATCGATGTGCAGTCGACTAAAGCGAATGTTTAAATTTATCAGTTACTTACACTCCTAATAATTGTCTGTTATATTTAATGCTACATTACGTAACATTCACTCAATCGAAACTTGCTTATAATCTGCAAGTTGGAAATTCAAACGGTTCATTTGATCAACAACACCCCTTTCTTCCCGTGGGTGTCGTAAAAGTCGACTAAAGGACCAATGTTGAAGTGTGATGTGGGCGATGGGCTAGCAACCTATCACTGCAATATCACATTTTGTCGATATTTTATACCAACATTAAGTGGCGCTGGAACATACGTTTCAGGTGTTCTGCCTACCCCTTTTAGGAATAAAGGCGTGAATGTATGTATGTATGTATGTATGTCATTTGATCAAAACCTATTATGTATACGTTCGGTAGCACAGATTACGTTTCAATATTGGATCTTACTTCTTTCTAATAAGACGCAAAATATACCTATGCATAGTTATCGTTCCGTGGACTTTAAGTAGGTCTATCACGGCTAAAGAGCAAAGCATTGAAATTCATTCATTGTTGCTTGAAATTCAGTCTATCAAAAACAAATGACATTGCTCTTACGTCATTACCAAAATGAGCAGCGTAGCAAGATAAAAATAATGCTATCTCTTTCACCACAAACTAAAAGTGTTTGTACGATGGTGTCACCGTCTGGTGAGTATAATTACTACTATTCACTCCGCTATCTAACTAATCTTGTTTGATATTAAAGACATCTAGTGAAGGTTTTAGGCAACGTGCTGTCATTGTGACGCGGCCATGTCATTTACACGGACAGTGTCTAACTCACGCACACATACAAGGCTCGGAGTAAAATTTTATGAATTTCAAATGGCTATTGTTTGAATATTACTGGTTTTTGCGTGTATTTATTCAAACTGCGGGAGAAGAGGGTCATATATTATCTAAATATCACAATTTCAAGTTCCTGACATCGATAGATTATACGTCTAGTCCGAACGAAAATTGTATGGAATTCGTCAGTGACGTTGCACCTTAAAAGACTCAACGGATTAGAAAACAAATCATAGCGAAAGTGAACTAAACAAAGAAAGTACAATGCTATTAAGTCCCACTTCACCCACCATATCTAGAACCCAAGACTCCTAACAACTATATGTAATTGAAGGTCAGACTTATATTGGTGTACTGAGATTGCATTGCTAATACTGCTGCCTATTAGGTCGTACGGCAATCACGTTCGGAGTTTCCCGCCAATTTTGGCTGTCGATTAAAGTTTACGTGACTTCTCTTTGACCGGAGGTTTGAGTAGAATGACAATAAATATTTGTTGCGTGAGGTTGGCGAAATTGATGACGATAAAAGATATTATATTCCTATAAGTACTACAGACCTACATATGAAAAAGCGGCCTATGTGTGTTGGACCACGCACAACGAAGGGTTCCGTGCCTATTAAAAAGGTCGTATCGTTACTGAAATCTTATAACATAGGTAACACTTACGTCAGACTCTATTCACTTAATCAAAAAAATTGCTGAGTAACCTTATATTTATTTTGAAAGGCCTTATAGATTGATGTGCCACAAGTGGGCTTGCAAAGAAAACTTTTTTTTTACAATCAGTTTTATGTATGGAGTGCACCCCTAAACAACTTTTTTATTAATTTAATTACAAAACTATGTAGCGGTTAACAAAATACACCTATCCTCAAAATTTTATTCAAATACATCTTAAGCCCGTCACAGACCTAGCTATAATATATATATTAATGTACCAAAATATATATTTATAGCAAGGCATCTTACGGTATATTACGATATATTTTGCGTACTTATTTTAGTATATTATAGCTGCGTGTGTGGACTCTGTCAAATAGTACGCAAAATATATCGTAATATACCGTAAGATGCCTTGCTATAAATATATATTCTGGTATATTAATATATATTATAGCTACGTCTGTGACGGGCTTTATAATTTTCGGGTAAAATGACTGGCACAACATACGGAGGGACAGACAGACAGACCGAAATGACGAATCCATAAGGGTTCCGTTTTTTGCCATTTGGCTACGGAACCCTAAAAACGCCCTCCTTCCTCTTATTTCCCCAGTCCCAATGCATCAGAATAACATGTTTACAACGCCACCGCATAAAATTCCCAAAATGCAGTATCAGTCCGAACCGAAAGTCCTGCGCGCACGCGTCACTGGGTACTAGCGGTCGGCGGATGACACTGCGTGGTACAACTGCACACTATGACCTGTCCCGTGTTATGCAAGACGTAACCAACGATGTTTTTTTTTTTTAATACGTCGATGGCAAACGTCTGCCGGCTGATAACATGTCACCCTAACCTATGGATGCTTGCAACTGCAGATCATACTAGACATTATTTATTGACTTTTGATTGTAATAACTTTTGCATGCCATATTGGCTAAACATGTGATACTTCATGAAATAATTACACCAACTGTAACAAACAACCATGTTTACGCAAATAAATCATAATTCATTTCACTATTGTTCATAGGAATGGGAATTATTGACACTTTTACATCACTGCTTTTTATTTTGAATTCTGGTCGTAAAATAACAATGTCTGAGAAGGAAGGAAGAAATACTCATCAAATTGTTCATTTCTAGGAAGGATTACTCATAATCATAAACAGTCATAGTCAAAACAATAGCAAATAATTCGAAAGCGCCAAACATAGTTGCTGATTAACAGTATCGATAATAATAATAATCATCATTATCACCATATCAGCCGAAAGACGTCCACTGCTGGACATAGGCCTCCCCCAAAGAGTTTCACAGGTGCCAGTCTAGGAAGGATTATTCATAATCATAACAGTCGTAGTCAAAAGTTAAGTCTCTCTCCTCTCCTATCTCGTTCTACCTACTTTCCTCCCAATTGCTCAAAGGTTAGCTGGAAGAGATCCCTTATAGGGATAAGTTCGCCTTTGTACTTTGATCAATTGTGTGACATGTATATTCTTTAACCTGTTATTGTGTACAATAAAGTGCTTACATACATACATACATACAAAACAATAGCAAATAATTCGCCAGCGCCAAACATAGTTGCTAATTAACAGTATCTATAATAATAATAATAATCATCATCATATCAGCCGAAAGACGTCCACTGCTGGACATAAGTCTCCCTTAAAGAGTGCAACAATGGCCGGTCTAATAATAGTAAGTTGGTTAATGCCGGTAAGTGAATAATCATAGTAGAGGGTAAGGTCTTCTTTGTGACCGAGTTCATGGTGGTATAAGCACTCAGCATCCGTTTTAGATAACGCTGTTGTCTCTGAGATTTAATCACGCGGCTTTATGAGTGTCTTTGTTTAGGTAAATAAGAGCAAAGTTTTGTTTAATTAGAGAATTCATGATAGTGCACACGCAATGTATTCATGAATTTAAATTATAGTATTAAAACGTTTTATTTAACTATAGCATAAATTGTCCAATCATTAGACCGTGAAAAAGTAATGTTTTGTTGATTTACAAAAATGCATTCCTTGTTTATTACGGTAAAAACTTTTGCTTGTATCTTTTTATAATACGTTTGGATTAAAATGGGATATAAATATTTCAAAGAACTTCGTTTATACCTCTTTACTTTTCCTCAAAACAAACTACTTCAATGATCCATACGCGTACTGTATTTTATACATTTATAATGACTGCTTTTTTTACTGCTTAAAGAGTAGATTATGTTTGTGTTTTTGGTATAATGGGAAAGAGATTCTGTGCCAAATTTAATATTCAAGTAATGATGCGAAAGTAGGACGCTTTCTATGTAAGGACATTAGACACGTAACAGAATTCCAGTTGAATGTCTGCGAAATCATTAAATAATGATTTATAATATGCTAATGAAATGGTCAGTAAGGTACACAAGTTGTCGGGAGTAGCTGTACGAACTTGTTCTATCCGCCCGGAAGTACACGCGGGCCCCCTCGTCCCAGCCGTGGGTACGGGGGCGGGGGCCGCCGGCGCTGCTGCCGGCGGGTCCTCCTGGATTTCCGATTCTAAGTCGGATCGGGCGGCCTCCGCCCTGGCTAACTTTAACTGGCAACGGGCGGCCGCTGCCGCCGCGTTTGCCTGTGCTAACATCGCATTGTGTAATACCAACTCCGCCCGTAATATAGCTATATCCTCCGAATCCGCGCCTATCAACGTTGGCGGTCCGCTGACCCTAATTACGGTGTCGTTTAAAGTTGAAGCTGGCAGCGTCGCCTGCTGGTCGCGATCGCCTCCCGCGCTTTGTCTTTCCGTGGTTCTGGTCGCGTCACTACTCGTATTATCCGTACCGTTCGAGGTTTCGTCAGTACTCGCTGTACTGGTCGAAGTAGGGTCCGTCACTGTCGACGGCGCAACTTTCCCGCTGCGTAACAAACGATGCTCGTTAACACTCATTTTGCACACGTGGGGCCTACTATACCTATTGTGAACGTACTTAACAGAGTAAATGAGTGATCAAAATGTACAACTTTACACAGAATAAACAAATTAAAACGCGATCATTACACAATTATAAAACGAAAATTAACACTTCAAAAACTCGCGATCAAAACTAGCCATCGAAATTAACACAATAAAACATCCCGTGAATTTAACACTCATTTAAGGATAATTCCGCACTTTTTAACACTTTTGTTGAATTTGATACACTTCACACTCCTATGCGGCGCGCTTGCCCCCTCGTAGGCCTGCGCGGCGCGTATCAAGCGGGCCCTAGGGCCTAGCCGGGTTACTAACTGATGGAGCCGGCTAGGAGGGAAAGGTAAACGTGCTGCTCCGGCAGTGGCGTAGCGAGTAAGTGGGTACCCACCAGTGGTCTGGAATCACCACTGGCTGCAACGGTATGGTCTCTGTCCGTGAAACGGCATAAAGTCGCCCACCTTCTCGCCACGCTTACCGGCAAGGCAGCCGAGAGATACGCGCCACTTGCGTGGTGCGGTGTACAGTCTCGAGTGCACACGAAGACCCGCTGCCCAGACCCACTACACGCTTAACACCGCAAGGGCATGCATGGGGAGGGTGAGAAAGTCGCCCAGGTTTCGCTACCCGTAGGCTGCGTCCCCCGCGTTACTGTTCTCCTACTCGGATCCGGGGGCCGAAACCCCTTACACCGAGGATAGCCAACGGCGGTTGGCCCAGACGAGTTTTCCCCCTAAGGGTACTCTACCTCGTCTATTGATCGACCTGACTGTGTTAATCAAGATTCTTCTTTCTTCTCTTCTTCTGGCTCGAAGGTATCCGGTGAGCGAAGGACCATTGTTGACTGTAGCTTTGTAGGATATATGCGGGGTAGAAGAAAGTAAAAATCAAGGCTCGATGATTTCACATGGCGCTGCCGATGTAGGTGAGTAGTGATGTTGTCGGAATGATGTAAATTGTATAACTGATTTTAGTTTTTTTTTTTTTTTTTTTGAACCTGACTGTTCCTATAATAGGACGGACCCAATATAGCGGTCGAACTGCGTGGTTGGAGGGTGGCCTGGGGAAAATCCAGGGGAAGCCTCCGGCACGACCACGCGGGGAAGTTTGTACACTGGAATACTCTAAGAGTTTGCGATCCAGTGAGATTGGTTGAACGGTATCAACCGAATCTGGGGTGTGAGTGGTATCGAACTACTGGGAGTTTTATCGCTGGTTCGCTAAAACCTAGCCTAGCTGAGAAGAGTCCAGCAAGAAACTCAGCTAGGCCCGACTTGCGTCGGACTGACTCTACCCGGTATGCGGCGGTACCGGGACGAAAGCGGACTGTCTGATTTTAGGATGCTTGGGCGGCCATTTTATGCGCGCGCGAGCGTCCTAGCTACGCAGGAGCGATCACCCGCGATACTGTTTGGGTCGCGATAGGGGCGTGGCTTCTGCGTATAGACTTCGTTACCTTGTGTATTGTGTATGGGTAATGTGTAATACCGTGTAATCGACCTCACCATCCCTTTATTGATTCATATCAAATCTTAGACTAGTTACATGACACACTAGAAAATGGTAAAAAATGGTGAGAATATAACAAAACAACAAGACTTATTATTGTATGATTGACTTACTTAACTAGCACATAAATTTATAAAAGTAGGAGTTTAGATAAATTTAAACATAGGTTAATTAGGTAAATTCTTAAGAGCTACTCCCGACACAAGTATTAGCCTGTTTAAGGTGTATGTAGGGCGTTTTAAAAAGGTAAATTTGACTCGTTTTCTCAGATTCTGAAACTGTTATGATTCCTCAGAATCATAGTATAATATTCATAATAATTGATGGTATTGATTGTATTGAAGAAAAAAGGTTCCCATTTTTTTTTATTTCGTTGTGTAAAGTTTCTTCGTTTATTTTGTATGGACCGTTACATAGCATAATTAATGGAAACCTGAGAAATGTAAGGGAAATTGAGGACCCTTTTTCTTTAATTACATAAATCTCAGGGAAACTCCTATATTTCCAAATTATTAAGAAAAGCATAAAGCATTTGTTTAAACGTCGTATCGTACTGTACTAGTGCTGCTATGAGTCATCTGTAGAGAATTAGTTCATAGATCCGCCAAATTTCGTTATGTACATATTAACAAATTCTCTAATCTTTTTTTTTACAGTGTTAAAGCATTGCGTCACATTCGTGGGTATTTGGGAAACGTTAGAACTGCGTATTCCATTGCGTCGTTTTACGTAGGTGTACGACAAAACTAATGCGAAGGTAATTTGCGATCAGTTGGTGGAGTCTAGTAAAAAAAATAACTTAATGAATGCTAGATTTTGTGACGATATTTAGATTGTTACTCTTTCACGCAATAACTCCCGATACTTATCTTATTACTCAAGCTTCAACTGGGAGAGATTCATTACAGGGTAAAGTTCACATTTATTTATTTAAAACGTAATGCTCTAAATAAAGAAAATACAAAAGGCGGATCTATGCCGATCTAACCTAATTTGTCTGTAGTTTTACTTGTACGATAAAGTATTTACATACACAAACATACAATCGGACGGATTTTATGCCACTTTTCAGCATAGCTTACTTATGTCAGAACATTTGTGCCATAATTTATACGCGTACTAGGCCAGTCATTATAGATTTTGACCCGTGAATAATTAGTTCTTGGATTTTTTTTTCATAGGTTTTTCGGGGGAATCAAATTTCCTACAATTTTTGTCCTAACGGTTTTACTGTAAAATCAAAAATGACTGAGTTATTCAAGAAAAACCTTTTTTCGAATATACGCAGAAGCCCGATTCGGTCTACTTTTTTAATGTACACTCCCAGTGACCACCCCGAGGGACCTACGAAAAAAAAAATCCAAGAACTAATTATTCACGGGTAGGTTCGGTTATTTGGATAAAATGACTGGCCTATACGGCTTAGGCTGCATAATGATAAGTTCGACTCTCCCGAACGCTGTTCGTTGTATCGACACGCTCGGCTAGAATGCAGTGTCGAAAACTTGTTTAGGAAACAATCGTTTAACCTTTGCAACGCTACGACAAATTGTTGTCATACATACACGCCACGATATGTCGTGGCGTGGCGTACAGTCGACTTCATAAAGATATGAGATTTTTTCATCGCATGGGTTTGCTCTAAGTTGAACAACAAGGTCAACAAGCATAATACGTTCAAAAAACTTTATCCCGACTACGGAAAACTAAATGGGTCACTGTTTTTTTTATTCAATGTTAGCCGAAGCGTAATTTCGAATCGATTGATACCTCTTTCATCGAAATCAGTTCAGTATCTTAAACGCTACGGTGGATCACACGTAAAAACATAGACTGCTAATATCATATCCCTTCTATTCGGCTCTGCCGTATTCGCGCATTTTTTTTTTCGTCAAATTAGAAAAAAAAAACAAGTCTGGACTAAAAACGACAAATGACGTAAAGGCCTGTACAGCTTGACGGATTAATGCGGTGTTGACCTGGTGCTGCGGGGATATATTCGTTCAAAAGATTTAGCGTCCTATCTAGGATTAAATGTTAATCCAAGAGCAAACGCAAAATGGCCGACTTAGGCCGACCTGTACGATGTTGATGGTTAAGGGGATGCCTTGATTTGAGTCGTACACGCTCCCTAGACAGAGACACACCGACGCCTTCCGCCCACGAGAAAAAGAGATGTAACACTCTTCGTTAATCGCTGTTTTGGACAAATTTCGATAAATGCGTAACTTAGTGAAGTTTTATTAAAATTTCATTTAGAGAGATTTTAGATGAGATAAAATAATATAGTATTAACTTGATTGTGTCGTAAAATAATGTATAGTCAATAGGCGGAGTAGAAAAAGGAAAATACAGGCCCAACTTTGGATTTTTTATCTATTGAGGAAATTTTAAGCAATCGATAAAATCAGATGAACAATCATATAGCCAAGAATCATAGATCTGAAAATCAGACCTTATTGTTTCTTAATCTAGTCAGAACGGCGCTTCAAAGCACGCGATAATTTCCAATGCACCGCCTTAAGTGTGCTATTCTAATAATATACGAGAGACTGACATTCTTATGAACCTACTGTTTACTAACAGCAGGTAAGCATAATTGATTAATTAAATACCTATACGCAGACTCTTCCTCATAGTCATACATTGAAACACGCGTTACTTTAAGTCAGCTAACCAGCTAAAAAGCCAGCGAACCCTCCATAAACTCACTTGACTCGCCATAATTCAATGTTTATTATAAATAAACTGCATTAAACCATCTTGCATAAACGCATTCAATTATCACAGCACCGAGTGTTATCCTACACGAGAACGCTCATCAGTAAATTTACACCAATAACGTACCCAATCGCTCAGTCATTCAGTGTGCCGCCGGACGGCAGTCGCGACGCGTGTGCAGTGCCCAATAATTAGTACTCAAGTCTTTAAAAATAAAAAAATAAACTGTGTCAATATGGCCGAAGGTGACGTGCCGCTTGTCAGGAGTTTTGGCGGGAACGAGATCGAATTTGGCGCGAGCAACGGGACCAAGGTTACGCGGAATTCTAGGTCGGTTTTTGTTTTTCAAGGTTGCCAGTATTGTTTATGTTTTGGTTTTCATATTGTGTGCATTAGGCAGTGTATATATAATGGTTGATGTGAATAGACACATTGTATTTGTAACTATAAATTCGAAAGTTAACGATTGCGCCTTGCTCAACAGTTGAATGGTCATGTTATGTATGGATGGTTTGGTTTGAACAAACTGTACGTAGTTCATACTACTATACTTATACGTGCATTCTATGATGACATGTTTACATGTTGCATACAGTTTCCTACCATAAAATAGTGAACTGTAAAACTCGCGAGTTTGTTTAAAACCGTTTTTTTAAACATTCCAACGTTTAATCATTAAAAATATTCTATATGATTATCGAACACTTTCAAAAAATATTACGAGAAGCGGTTGAGAAATGCGACCAGTAGAGGAGACTGGACAGCCGGTCATACGAAAGAATTTTGGCCCAAACTGAAACAAAAAATTTCGTTCGCTTCGCTCGCTCGTTTAATAAAATAACTAATAATTAAACTTCATATAGGTACGTTGAAAATAACTTTGGCTCATGAGATTATGCGTGAAACATTGCAATTATTGTATTTCGTTGATTTCGTGAAGCGGTTGAGAAATGCGACCAGTAAAGGAGACTGGACAGCCGGTCATACGAAAGAATTTTGGCCCAAACTGAAACAAAAAATTTCGTTCGCTTCGCTCGCTCGTTTAATAAAATAACTAATAATTAAACTTCATATAGGTACGTTGAAAATAACTTTGGCTCATGAGATTATGCGTGAAACATTGCAATTATTGTATTTCGTTGATTTCGTAGGTATACAGGGTGAAAAATTAACATCTTTAAAAAGAAACAAATTTATTTACAACACTTTTAAATGAAGAATAATAGACTATATATAAAAATACACTACCGCACTATCAAACTAATTTGGGAACTGTAAAGGAAACTACACTGCAACAATTATACACGAATAAACAAACAATACAATGTCGTCAGCTTATGACCTCAGGATTTTTAGCGCTAACGATGACGTTGCTTAAACTGTTACATAGTCATAATAATGCCGGCTTAAGCAGACCTTTTAAGGTACAGTCGAGTTCTCAATCTATACAGACAACCTTTCAAAAATATCTACCCCTTTCGGTCCCGGCTAATTACTATAGGGTACTTGGTTGAAGAGCTGCTTTCATCGGGGATACGGTCAGCAGTCTTGCTTCTTAGCGGAGTTTCTGACGCTGATGGAAGCCTTTTTTTTAAACTTTGACAAACGGTCAATATATTGTTTTTTCATTAGCAACAGATAAAAGTTACGAAAATACTCGAAAAGTATGATTCTTGTTCAAATTCAGTTGTTCGCTATTTTAAGATTTCTTAATTCATAAAAACTTACAATATGGATGTTATTTGATTGTGACGTCAAAAGGAATCCCTACAAATTCTGTACTAACGGAGCGTTTTTGACGTTTCATAAAAAGAAGCGGAATTGACTTTAGTGACATGAAATACCGTATTCGGGTTGATCACATTTAATTATCAAATCAAAAACATGTCAAAATACTTTATTTTATGTTAGCAGTCTTGTTTTCGGTCTGAAATACAAATGAATCCTGTGTCAGTAGGTAACAATAAATACTGTGTATAGATATTTTTGAAAGGTTTTCTTTATATATTTCAACGTCACGCTACAGGACTGTTTTTTTGGGGTAGTCTATTAAGTTTGCTGGCCTGATTTCTCACACTGCGCTGCTGTGGCCTGGCTTTACCTTACTTTATTGTGATAATTGTACCTACATGTAATGGTCTCCTAGTACAGGTCGACACATGTTAAAAGAGCCCTGGCGTCCATACATTTTATATGGCCGCCAGGGCTCTTTTTACGTGTGTCGACCTGTACCTACCCATAGTACAAGCTTTGTTTAGTTTGGGACTAGGTCGATTTGTGTAAGATTGTCCGCAATTATTTATTAATTTATTTATTCTGAGTGTGGTAGAATCGTAGAATTCCTCTTTTACTGGACTTGCGAAACTTGTTATGTATGAAAAGAAACAGAATTGGACCAAGGATTATTTTTAAAATTTTCGAACTCATGACTAATCTGGTAAAATTGTTTGAGTTCCCGAGCATTCTATAGGTGACGTTTACATTTTGTTTTGGTTGTATGCTTATTGTCCAAAAAGCGACTTAAATATCCAGGCTTTCAAAACCCAATAAGAATTTTAAAAAAACGGACTATAGCAATAATTTCTACTCCATCGACACAGTTAACTGATCCTTTATGAACCTTATTACAACGAGATAAGATCTATTAATAGTCAATGTGAGTTTGTATGTGTGTTCAGCGCAGCGCACGCGCCTGTGGCGTGGATAAACACATAAAGACACAACGCTCATGAACACACTGCATCCGTTAGAATATTAGCCAGTGAGATTGTGTGTGAAAAAAATCGCAATTATTCGCGTGTGTACAGGACGCACTGTGGTGTTTATTAAATTGATTTAGCATTTAAATGGAGTATTGCATGGGCTATCACAATTACATCACCAGAAATTTAAAGAGTTCCTCTTGTCGGTGGACTATTTCCCATTTATCTCGTACGCCAGCCTTTTGATTTGCTGATACGACACGACAACGACACAGTATCTATACCGTGACAGCGACACCAGCTTTTGTTTCCCTTTATTTGGCCCATATAGTTATGTAGACCAAAAAAGAAAGAAGTACCGTCGATTTTTCAATCTCCAGATAAAGTTATCCGTCAGTTAAAATGATCACCATCTTTTTCTTAAGTCATATTTATTTAATCGTATGGCATACATTATTTTGGGGTTACCTTTGTTTTACCAAAAAAAAATTACAAATTATCACTTCCCAAAACATTTTTCGTAGGATTTCATTTGCCAAATAATCGTTTGCCAAATGAACACTCGACAAATAATTCTTACGCAAACCTTATGTTTGGCATATTCATGTTTAGGCAATATCTCGTTTACCAACTGGTACTTTGACCAAATTTCATTCAGTCAAATATGTTAGTTGGCATAATATGTTTTAACCGAAACAAAATTAGGCAAATTATTTGTATCGTCAATATTTAATTGACCATTTCTATTCCGTCGGTTAATCAGCAGAGGAACTCTTCAACAAATCATTTGCATCTTTATTTCAATGGTGTATAAGATACACAATAAAATTACAACTTTTTTTGTTATGTCGGTAGGGAAAATTAATTCGAGTAGAGGTCAAATTCTAACCTAACTGCCAGCGTGTCGACGTCACCCCGCTTCGCGGGGTGCCTATTTCCGCTCTAAGGGACACAAGCTAACCCTAACCTAACCTACCAAATAATACAATTTTTACGATTGTTTTTTTACTGCTAGGAGGCTTCGCCCCCCGAGCCCCCCCCTTTTTGGCTGCCCTAACCTAATTTAACGCCTTTGCCTACCGGCCTACTGAACTGTGCATTATTTTATTTAAGGGACCGTGCCGTTTTATTAATAGTATTTTGGTAAAATGTCATAACCCAAACAATTGTGATTTTTGTCTATTTATAGTTTGCCATAACATTAATTTGACGAAATGTTTATTGTCTAATGTTTTTTTGCCTTATTAAAGCATTTGCTAAAAGACCACATGTCATAATGTAATTTATCGTAATAATATTTTTCTGAATGAAAATTTGACGTAATGAAAATTTTCGTATTAAAATTGTGCCAAAATTTGCATTGGCAAACAAAATATTTGCCAAAAATTGTTTGGGAAATGAAATTTGACCAAAATAAATTTGGTAAAACAACAGGATCCCATTATTTTGGCCTTTAAAGTTTGTCACTCTTTAGTACCACCCAGGAGACACGTGCAGGGTTGTGGTAGGTAGCTCCTGCGGACGCGAGTAACAGTTGTCCCCCCTTTGTCAAGTGAGTGGGCAACTCGACTGTTAGAAGTTCTCAAGCCGCCCGAAAGCCTCTAACTCGGCTTTACGACTACTGTCATAGACAGCAGCCGGGATCAACTGCTTAGTCTTAAGTCATATGAAAGAAAAGGACAAAGCTAACATTTATCTTACCGATAGTTTTATTTGGGAATTGAAAAAGTTGCCGTGCCGTATTTATGGAATGACCCCTTCTAGTGTCGATGGTGTTCAATATCGCTCTTTTCTTCATGAAAATTACGGATTTTTAATCGTTTGATACAGCCTCACTCCAATTTCCTGGTTTGATGTTCTAACATGAAATTCAAATATGTATTACTAAACATTTTCTTTTTCATAGTTTCACCATCACTTTTGAAAGCGTTTCAATCTGACGTTTGTTTCTACTTCCCCTTTTTTGTACCAAGAACCTCTAATATGGGTTGAAGAGAAATATATCGAGGGCAAGGGATATTTTTTATTTTAAAAAAATATTCTATTTTTTATTATTTTTGCCAAAAGGTCCAATACATGCTAGTAATGTTGATTCATATCAACCTTTCACCCTCTCATTGTGGAAATTTAGTTGACAAAACATAACATAATAAACAAGCATCCGAAACAAAGCAACACTTTCCTCCTTCCATTGTTATGATTACGAACTCCCCACGTGTGCACTTGAGATATGAGTTGGCCGAATCGGATCAAAGTAGTTCATTCATAAAGCACCTACCGTCCAAGGTAGAGGTTTCAAATTCCAATGACAACTTTATAAAAAGGTGGACATAGTTAACCCATTGGTCATCCAGTCTTCCGGCCAGTATTTGGGTCATATGTAGTGATCTATTTCGTATATTATTCGTCCATTCATGCGTTTATTACATAATGGTACATGTGTGTTAGAGTTTATTGAATATAGGGTCCCGATGGTTTATAGCCGCTTAATTTAAAGTCAAGTGGTGTCGCGTTACTAGTACTACCTATATATTATTAACTCCCGACGCAAAATGAGGGATGTTATGAGTTTGACGTGTCTGTGTATCTGTGTCTGTCGGTGGCATTGTATCCTAGACGAATGGACTGATTTTAATGCGGTTTTTTTGTCCAGAAGCTGTGATCAAAATGGTTCCTAGCTTCAACAAAGCAACTTGCTAACTTCCATCCCCCATTTCACCCCCTCTGGCTATGTATGCAGGATAAAAACTCTCTTAAATCCTTCCCTTGAGATGAGATGTGGTATGGAAATAGTTTGAGTCTCGAAACTATCGGAGCCGCGGTTTCAGCGTGAAGAGGTACCAGACAGACAGACAGACACACGTTCGCATTTATAATATTAGTATGGATTGCTACGAGTGGATATTAAATTCGATGTGCTCTGGTTACCCCTTATTGGGTTAAGTTAGATATGTAAGTATCGTAAGTTAGTCTATATTTAGCAGGAAGCTATACTTTCAGGTCTAAGCCCGCTGTTTAAAATACCCTGTATATAATTAACGGATACCAAATAGCTATTGAGAAATATGTTATCACGACATGGAGCTGATATATTGCTAGCTATGTATTATGTAAACATAGATATACCATGTAACATGCTATGTGGGCTTCTATTCTTAGAAATGCAAATACAATACTTACCAGCTGTTTATGTTTAGACTCCGGATTGAAATTAATTTAAATATTAAGAGTCCTCCAGCACGGTCGACTCGAGTCGATTCTCTATACAAACGTAGTTTGGTGGTCATTTTAAAAAGGCAATACTGGAATGACATGAAACTTTTACACACAATCGGAGCCGCAGCATCGCAGCTGTTGTTAAAATTAGAAGAGAAATAAGAAATATAATAGAAATAAGTTTCTGTCAAAAAAAATTTTTTAGTGCAAGCTTTTATTGCCGACTGTACTTTTCTGTATACCATCATCAACTCATTGAGACGATTCAAAGGAGCCCAAACTCAACGGGGTTACGTTGGTTAAATACTGAATTCCCATGGCCACCTTCTGTCTATATCACCAGATCAGCTCGATCGTACCATAATATTGAATCGTCATCCAAACTATACTAATACCCAACATTTCAGTCAAATGCAAGTGACTGAAAAATGGATTGTAAATTTTGACGGACAACTTCCATATCTACATACTTTCATAGGAACAGGTCAGTAAATAACTTAGCAATGTTGAAGAACCCCCGACATTTTAATTTCAAAGTGTAATATATCTAAAACGGCTGAACAGATTTTCATGAAACATGGCTAAGAACACTCGGGATAAAATTATCTATGACACGCAAAAACCGCATTCAAATCGGTCCATCTGTTTGGGAGCTACGATACCACAGACAAGTCAAACTTATAACACCCCTCTCTTGCGTCGGGGGTTAAAATATAGAAGAAATAATATATATTGTCAATGAGGAAAATCGTACCTACATAACATAACACTTCTAAGAAAATACGGCCGTTCAAGTCTTGAGTGTCACAAACACGGATTAAAATGTACCTACGCATTTGATGACACACTGTAGAATTAAGCGTACAAATAAAGTCGAGTTTTCATTAATTATCTCATCTCTCAAGAAATCTCAAAAAAAAACAACGCAGCTTTGGCAAAATAAATATTTTCATAATAGATAGTAAAATTGTCCTCATTCTTCGGTTTTTTATGTATGTTAAAAGTGGCACTGGAACATATAAGATTCATGTGCTCTGCCTACCCCTTTTAGGAATAAAGGATCTTTGTATGTATGTAAATAATATTAGTTAACAAAACTGACCCTTTTGAGGTATTTTATGTTGTAATAGACCTGTCAAGGCGTACCTCGACGTGTTTAAATATTAGCATTAATATGTATACGTATGTCCGTAAGGCCAGTCAGAGGTCAAGAACTAACTGAATAGTCAAAATAATGTGTATGTATTCAAATGTTATTCTAAAATTGGACCTTGGTTCATGCAACTAAATTATTGTATTGTATGTATTTGACATGCTTAAAGCTGTGCTTATGCAACGACATTTAAGTTTTTTTATTTGGCAATCGTCTACTACGTTCTGATTTGTTATAGTAGGATTTGATATTTCGGTTACTAACCGTCCTTATTTAACCCATTGACATTCACGTACTTTCCACCCATGTATGAAGTGTTTAAAAAAATTACACAAAAATGGCTCCCATGTCCTTTATTTATTTATTTATTTATTAAGAAAAAATAATACAACATAGACATGTACAGTGTCCCGCAAAACTGTATGCACAGTTTGACTGTGGGATCGAGCAGTCTCTACTCTCTTCTATTTCTATTATTTATATTATCTACATCTATAGGTACAATAATTATTTACAATAATTTTTAGACTTTGTATAACGCACACTTCGCATATGAAACAAAATACAAGATAAATAAAAATAAGTAGTAGGATAATTTTATTTACACATTGAATGATGAGTCTGATGAGCGTATTTCTAGAAAAAGTATGTTTCTCTTGAAAAACCCGCATGAGTAGAAAATTGATAAATGAAATGGTGTTTTTCTTAGATCTCACACGTGTCCAGTAAGCGTGTATCATGAGGTACATGCGGTCTTTGTAAACTGAAGGCTGAACACTCGGCCTTAACTTAAAAACATACTTAGAGTTATGGTAACAGGGCAATTTTGCTAATTGTAACCAGTGACGGTGCTTCATAAGGAACAAAAAAGTGTCTCACTTTTCTCTTCAGAATTGGTTTTTTTAGAACCATGATCATATTGCTTCAGATAAAGTTAAGTTGCGTACAAATTTCCGCTCTCCACTGTGAGAATTGTTTTTTTTATGTTTAGAATGTTTTTGAGTTATTTTCATTCTTTCTTTGTAAAATGCTTGATAACGTATCATATTAAGCTAAAAAAAACAGGGTTCCGTACCATTGTATCCATCTATAAAAACGGCAAAAAAATCACGTTTGTTGTATGGGGAGCCCCTTTAAATATTTTTTTATTGTTGTTACAGCGGCAACAGAAATACATCATCAGTGAAAATTTCAACTGTCTAACTATCACGGTTCATGAGATACAGCCTGGTGACAGACAGACGGACGGACAGCTGACCCTTAGTAATAGGGTCCCGTTTTTACCCTTTGGGAAACGTGAACGCAGGCAGCGAGTACGTACGAGTGAGAGACGCTTGCGTGTGATTTCCTCAAAATACCGGACATAGTTCTGTCCGGTATGACCACTTATTTTTTACCGAACAGGCCTGGAAAATACCGGACTGTACGCTTAAATACCGGACATCTGGCAACCCTAGTCCTGACCCCGTATCATGGTCGGCCTTATCACGCAATAAGTAACAAGATAGAGCGTCCGTCTCGTTCTATTGAACGGTGTCAGCCAGTGACGGACGCTATGTTGTCACTTATCGTGTGATAAGGCCGACCATCATACGAGGTTATGTCATTTTTTGACTAAAGAAATATATAAAAATAAAAAATCATTTACTTTACTTTTGACCTGCGCTTTTGAGGGGTTTCTGCGTACTAAGTAGTAATTTTTTGTCCATAGCATTGTAGCCATCGCATCCTCGCACGTTGAACCATATATCCCTGTCTCAGGCACACCGCATGCTATTTGCCACCGTGTGGTATGAAAACTGTAGGTTACTGTGTTATCAGTTTCAAATGATGAATGAACAGAACAATACCGCAGAGACGGCGCCCGCTGGTACAAAGTGTATGTTTTTGTGAAACATGTGTTGGGGGCGTATTTGCGAGTCAGTGTTCCGGGCTGATTACGCATTGACGTTGTGTACATGGAATGGAATACCTACATAAGATCTTTTTACGGACATCAAGCGTATTACCGACGCTTTATCAACCCCCGACGCAAAGAGAGGCGTGTTATAAGTTTGACATGTCTGTCTGTGTATCTGTCTCTGGTATCGTAGCTCCCAAACGGATGGACCGATTTGAATGCGGTTTTCTTTGTGTCATAGATAATTTTATCTCGAGGGTTTTTAGCCATGTTTCATGACAATCGGTTAAGCCGTTTTTGAGATATTGGACTTTAAAATGAAAATGTCGAAGGTTTTTCAACTTTTTAACCCCCGACGCAAAAAGGGGGGTGTTACAAGTTTAACGTGTCTGTCTGTGTATCTGTGTATCTGTCTATGGTATCGTAGCTCCCAAACGGATGGACCGATTTGAATGTGGTTTTTTGCGTCATAGATAATTTTATCCCGAGTGTCTTTAGCCATATTTCGTGAAAATCGGTTCAGCCGTTTTTGAGATATTGGAGTTTGAGGTGTCTGTCTGTGTATCTGTGTGTCTGTGTATCTGTCTGTGGTATCGTAGCTCCCAAACGGATGGACCGATTTGAATGTGTTTTTTTGCGTTATAGATAATTTTATCCCGAGTGTCTTTAGCCATGTTTCGTGAAAATCGGTTCAGCCGTTTTTGAGATATTGGAGTTTGAGGTGTCTGTCTGTGTATCTGTGTATCTGTCTGTGGTATCGTAGCTCCCAAACGGATGGACCGATTTGAATGTGGTTTTTTGCGTCATATAGATGATTTTATCCCGAGTGTCTTTAGCCATGTTTCGTGAAAATCGGTTCAGCCGTTTTTGAGATATAGGAGTTTGAGGTGTCTGTCTGTGTATCTGTGTGTCTGTGTATCTGTCTGTGGTATCGTAGCTCCCAAACGGATGGACCGATTTGAATGCGGTTTTTTTGTGTCATAGATAATTTTATTCCGAGTGTTCTTAGCCATGTTTCGTGAAAATCGGTTCAGCCGTTTTTGAGATATTGGAGTTTCAAATGAAAATGTGGGGGGTTTTTCAACTTTTTAAGTTGTGGTTATTGTAGATAATAAAGATTCGTTGTGGCAGTTAGACACAACGAATTGAACAGTTGTGTGTGACCTGTTATTGTGCTAAGTACAATATACTCGCGTGCAATTGTACACACATACGTATTAGCACAAGCCATCTGTTAGGTCATTTCTCGTTCTTTGTCTATAATGCGACTTGCATTGCATGACTCATTGTCCATAGTCTATAGATAAAGACTTGATAATTAGACAAATATCGTCTAATGAGCCTTAATCGCTGTTATTAAAACTGAAGCATGGTCTGCGATTTAGGTCGTAATTTAATAACTTAAGTAGCACAATCAATTAACAGAACACAGTGGCGACCACGTACCGGAACGGAAGGCGCAGCGTGGGTAAGGTGGACTGATGACTTGGTAAAGGTCGCGGGAGTTCGCTGGATGCGGGTGGCGCGGGACCGCTCATTGTGGCACTCTTTGGGGGAGGCCTATGTTCAGCAGTGGATGTCTTTCGGCTGATATGATGACGAATGCTGTATCTAACAGCCCAGACTTAAGCGCAGCGCGAGGCACAGCTTAAATTGGTCCTATATTCATCGGCCATACAATACCCGTTTCGCTGCATATTAAGAGTCCCCAGACTCAGATCGACTCTTCAGATAAACGTAGTCTGGTTATCATTTGGAAACGCTGCGTATAAATAGATAGATATATAAATATGTGGGGACAATCTTATACAAATGGAACGAGTCCCGAACTAAGCAAAGCTTGTATACAACCTTTTATAGCTATGGCTACTAGGCGACGATCTATATACGTATATACATAAATAAATGCGTATATACATAGAAAACATCCATGACTCGCGAACAAATATTCATGCTTATCACACAAATAAATGCAATTACCAGGATTCGAACCTGGCACCTTTAGCTTCGTAGGGGCTACCAACTACGCTAAATCTTTGCTTAGATATAAGCCGAGTCGAGCGTCGTGGCAACTCTTAAACAAGAATGTATACTCTTTATAATATTACTCACAAAAACTTAAACCTTAAATTGGTAGACAACAGGCGAGGCGGTCTTATCGCCAAGGAGTGATCTCTTACAGACAAACTTATTATCTTACTAAGTTGTATAATATTCTTAGCGGACAGATTCGCTGTTACCAGTTCAGCAGACAATGCTAAATTGTTGGGAAAGGAAGGCCGTCTGACGTATTTCAATGTCACTAACTGCAATTTAGTCTTGTTTCTAGCTATATAGCTGATTGTGGCTATGATGTCATGATGGGATATCTATCAAATCTTGCCATTCCAAATGCATTACAGACTTCTAATGTACGATTCTCACCGAACGGGTCGTGCCTAGGGTTACCAGATACAAATTTCAAAAGTCCTGACAAAATTCCTGATTTTCGGCCAAAATTCCTGACACGAGCTTGTAGCGCTCGCGCTCGCTTGATTTATTTATGTCTATATCGTAAAAAGATAATTAAGATTATTTATAAGTCATTTATGAAACTCCAAAGTACCTGTGACTCCAAGGTAAACCTTTTTTGTTTTTGTGATTAAAAATAAAAGTTTACAGTGTATAAAATTTTATTGTGTCATTTACATTTTATTGTGTATTTGCCGAAAATTCCTGACATTTCCTTTTTCCGGCCGCATTCCTGACATATGTCTAAAATTCCTGACATGTCAGGAAAATTCCTGACATCTGGTCACCCTAGTCGTGCCGGAGCGCATGCATTCTATTAAATCCAAAGGCATTTGAACCGTATATTAAGAGTAGGTATTTACGTTTCATTATCGAATGGATCGTGCGAGGCGGCAGCTACCGACGCGGTCGGTGGGGATTATTGTAATCAAATATCCCACCAAAAACATAAATGTAAAAAAGGAGAGCCAAGTTCAATACAAAAATTATGCTTGGCTGTGGGCTACGCCGCAAAAATAATGGAGATCTAAATGAGTGCCACGTTCTATGCAAAATCCAAATATGTATTTATAGGAACAAAATAACATTAAGAACAAGTATTAAATTCTATTCCTTTGCTTTGTTGGATACCTATAACAATTGCTGTTATTTAAAAATGTGAGAGAGTAGGTTAGATTTGACTTGGCCGATGATGGCAGTCGCTTTCGTAAAACTAGTGCCTATGCCAAATCTTGGGATTAAGTGTCAAAGCGGACCCCGGGCTCCCTTAGGTCCATTACAGGGAATAACGCCAGCAGGCTGATGATGAATTAGTTTATTAAAGTTAAGAAAATTACCGCTTGACTACGAACGGTTCAAACACTGAACCGCTCTTATTGAAGTCAGTTAAAATAAACAAGATCAATACGAACAGGACAGTTAATTGACGTTAATCAATTACTGCCATTACATTCAGTAATTAATGTGATTTATATCGTTTTATTTTATTAATTGACTGCGCCGTGTGTTCAGAGAGTGAATGAACGATTGAATGAATGGAACAAAAGGGTCATTCGTATATTTATTTACGTGACACCTGGCCATAATGCGAGTTTTACTGCACGCTGCGCGTACGGGAAAACTCGCATTGTGGCCAGGTGAAGACGTAAAATTTTGTACTCAACACGGGCGGCAATTCGTAAAGCCCCAGAGCGCATATTTATGGCCCTCACCTTTGGTTCGGGCCACAAACACCTGCGATCTGGGGCATTCACGAATTCACCGCCCTAGTTACGTACAGTACCTATTACAGTACATTATGGTGCTACTTTCCCGCACTAGTGCGGAAAAGGACACTTTCCGTGCATATGTCAAAACTTTAAAGAGCCATATGTACGGTAAAACGTTGTACGATACACGTGCATTCGCAACGAGTGGTGATAAATTAAAACACGACCGAAGGGAGTCGAGATTTCCTATTTTCGGCACTTGTATCGTAAATAACTCTTATTTTTTAAATTTTTCTGTACTTAATCACGATCGCAGTAATAATTGTTTTATTATGGCTTTTTTCACATTTGAAACAATATGGTGAGTCCCCATAGTAAAGAAAAATGCGAAAAGTATGAAATCTTTCCAATATATTTATATTAAATTTCATAACACTAAGGATATAACGATATACCTAGCTTCCAATTAGGAGCCAACAAAAATTGGACACAGTTTTGAAACAACCAATAAATAAAAAGAGGATCAAATATGTAGTTTTATGTGCATTTAATCCACAGGCTATCAATCGAATACCATTTCGAATCTTTTGATACCTGATTCATCAAAATCAGTTCAGTATCGCTACGGTGGAACACACGTTAATACAAACGCAGACTGCTACAATATGTTTTTTTTAAGGGGCTCCCATATGCCAATGACCTTCGATCGGAATCCCTTAGTTTTCTTATGTTTTTTGTAGCTTATTATATTAACGACAACGGCTTTAAGCAATATAGTATCCCATATTTACTTCAAAGCTCATTATTTTCGAGATTGTTGACAACAAAGTTGAACAATTTTAGGCCTATAAACCGGATTTCTGGCCATAACTTTTGTGTTAATTGGTTTAAAATGAAAACCAACCCAACCCAACCAACCAACAGACGAACCCAAATATATAGATTTTGTATATGTTAGATCCTTCACGTCAATAGAGATACGAAAGAGCCGATATTTGACAGCCGTTCAATAAACGTCAATGAGGGCATGACTAAGCTGTCAAATATGGGATGTCAGGGCATTTTCACTATAATAACATATGGCTTCAATATACTGACAATAGATTGCCAAGAAATATAACTAAGTTAGAAGAATTGGTAGCGTTCGCATTCATAAAAAGCTTGTTTGCATTTCTTGTTATAAAACCCTACTAGCCTACTACCTAGTGAATACTAAGGGAATACTTACAGATAAAAAATTTAAACAATTTACGCATGCTCCATCTTGACTAAAAATATTTGTATGTCTCGTGGCAAAACATAGAGATGCGCTAATATAAATAACTAGCGTGTGCCCGCGACTCCGTCCGCGTGGAACTCGTTTATATCGCAGCTCCATACAAACTAACCCCCCCCCCCCCCCCCAAACACACACACACACACACACACACACACACACACAAATATATAAGGGGACAATCTTAAAAAATATATAAGGGGACAATCTTACACAAATCGAGCCAGTCCCATAGTAAGCTCAATAAGGCTTGTGTTATGGGTACTAGACGATGATATATATAATAGATAGAAATACTTAAATACGTAGAAAACATCCATGACTCAGAAACAAATATTCATGCTCATCACACAAACATTTGCCCTTACCGGGATTCGAACCCAGGACCTTCAGCTTCGTAGGCAGCGTCACTACCCACTAGGCTAACCGGTCGTCAAAACAAATACACTTTCCCATTTATAATATTGGTAACGCCTTTGAACCTATGTGTACATTTTTTTTTTTTTGCTTTGTCTTTGTTTTCCTTTCGGCTCTGCCGTATTCGAACAAAAAAGAAGATGAAACTGTTCTGCGCATTAGAGATACGAGGCTATCAAGCCATTTAAAAGTATCTCGCACGTGTCTGGCGACCGTCTGGTGTGTGGGTCGAACTCATGCGCATATCAGGAAACGCAACACGGGCAGATAGCCCCGCCCTTGTCCGCCATTGTGAAACGAGTGTCGCGTTGCTTTTGATCGTTAATTGTAGCTTTGTTTAATGATCGATAGTATATTATTGTGTGACATTTCATTATATGTATATAATAACATAAACGTAAAAGTCCTGACTGACTCACTCACTGAAATCATGATGAACAAACCGCTGTTATCTAAAATATCTTTTGGCCCTTTTTCACTAAGATAATTGTCAAAGTGCCAGATAAAGACATTATAAGTTTAACATTTTAGCTAAAGTATGTGTATGAATAAGGCCAATAGTGATTATGCTAGTGAATAGTTAAAAGCCTAGTGTAGTACCTTGTGGAACGGCGATAATTTGTATGAAATATTGTACGTGCGTAATTTAATTTAACGAATCGTGTTTATTATTCATTACGCGTGTCATTTGTCAAATCCATTACAACAAGGAACAGGATATAGTTAACATGCTCAAAGAATAGTAGAGGTCCTAGTATAGCACCTTGTGGAACTATAATATTTTTTACTGTGTGATCAATTATTTCTAAATAAATGTTTTAAATTAACAATCAGTGTTTACACCATTGTGCATTCGATATACGAGTATCATATGTGTAATCGATATGGCAAAACCAATTTCACCCGAATCGAATGCTTACGTGAAATCAAATGCATGTCAAACGAAATTTCACAGAACTACGTGTCAAACCGTGTTAATTACCTACTTAACGTAATGAGGCTGCTAATGTGACAAGGTCGTAGCCACTAGTGATAACCTCTGCTCAGCGGTCTTTGACAAGTCTTTGTCCGGCTATAATAAGAGTCATTCACGTCTGTCCCGTTGATGCTTTATGCGTTGAATCATGTGTGGATCGTTTAATCTACGAAGACACGTATAGCTAAGCAAAATAACACTCTCAAAATGACCTACACAGATCCTTATTCCCTTGACATTAGAGTTCGTGTGCAGATCATTTTTAGCACTAGAACTGCTTAGCAACTTCTGCTGGCGACTGTACCTACACTAGTGGTTCTCTGAACTGTCTTTACAGAATTTCGAAAAAGTGACTCGATAAAAACATCTATATATAATTAACGAACTTGCTAACAAAATTTCACGAGAATCGGTTGAGAAATGCGACCTGTAGTTGAGAACAAATTATTTTTGACCCAAACTGAAGCTACGTTCGGTTCGATAGAGCGTTAAATAATTAAATAAATAAAATTTTATTTGAGACATTTAAGGCCCATAGTTACAAATACCTACAATACAATTATACATACAATTATACAATTAAACATGAATTATTATTTAGGCTACGAAACAGTGTGGCTCCGTTGCGTCCGGTGTAGAATTCGGTAGGTTGCCCCGGAACCGCCGAAACACGACACCCTTCGGCCAGAAGTCATCCAACGCGATGGTCTCCTGCAACGGGCGCGTCACGCGCACCACAATCGAGCTGAAGTGCACGTTGAAAAAAGTTAAAACAAAGAGCATCTCAGGTTCCAGGTGCCCGGGCCGGCAAGGGCGCCGGTTAATAAGCGATCTGAGCTTTCCAGTTCCAGGAACAGTTCACGTCTCCTTTGGGTTAGAAAGTGGGATTTTCCGCACGCGTACACACATATAATCGCAACTATTTCCCAGAGATTCAGAACTCACTGATGTCCTCTTGCTACGATCTTGATATACCTTGCTCCATTCAAGTGAAAAAGCAACAAGGTTTTGAAAGTCTTGTTTCGCCCTGCGGACCTAAGATGGTTGCTACTATGTCACTTTTGGATAAGAAATCCGTCACCCTCGCACTCGCGCACTTGTCAGAACGTGACGGATGTCTTATCGACAGCGTAAAGTGATAAAATATCAACCATGCCACGCACGCTGGAAAATAACTGAAGATCTGAAGCGTATATTTCGCAAACGCGTTACATTTCAAGTAATATTTCCTCACACGCTCCACTTTAATTATTGTGAAAGGACTCGGGAGGGTTAAAATTATTAGGAACGCATCACGTTACGGTGTTGCGCAAGACCGTCTGCAATCAGAGTGCTGGTGAATACGTAAATTGCACTTGCCAAATTGTAACAATTTAACCTAGTGAATGCTCCTCTCTAAGTAATATAGCACAAAAAACAAGTTTTTGTACATCTCTTACGCCTATCTTTAAGTCTCAGCCTTGCTTTAATACAATCACAATACAATTCCTTTTTCTTTTAATTATGTCCTTATTGACGTTTTTGTCGATACAATATTAATTATTAAACTATTGGTTTTTTTCTTATAAAGAAAATTCGACTGAGTGCTTCATTTGAGAAGTAATTGCTTCAACATGGATGAAACCAGACCTAAATAGTTTTATATCTATGTATTGTACTTACATGGAATCATTGTTAAGAGGTAATGTCAAACCAAAATAAAAAGAACGAAAATCGGTAAATATTTGTTGCTAAATATTTACATTAAAAACTGTAAAAAAGAAGCCTTTATAATTCCAAAACACGTCGTTTTAAAAGTTTTACTCTTAACCGTGTTCGCCTAAGCTTACTTCAAATCATTTAATCACATTTGATCCTTCTGTACAACTTAAGTCTCCCTTGCCCTGAATTCATCTGCCTTTATTACGCCCACATCATCATAATGAATATATTTATGCAGTTCCACTACCTAAACCCTGTTACTTAGAACAGCACAGAGTTTTTATCCTGGAAATCCTGCATTAAAGAGGTCAAAAAGGAGGGGAAGTTTCTTAGGAAAGCCATAATTGATGCTGTGCTGCTTTGGGAATATTTATTATTAGATTTTTTACAGTCCTTGTAACATCATCATCGTCATATCACTCGAAAGAGTGTCCACTGCTGGACATAGGTGTCCCCCAAACAGTGCCAAATTAACCGGTCCTGCGCCACTCGCACCCAGCGGACTCCCGCGATCATAATCAGTCATCAGTCCACCTTGGTTTACCAACGCTGCGTCTTCCAATACGTGGTCGCCACTCGAGAAAGTTTCCCCCCAGCGGCCATCGGTTCTACGTGCAAGTAGGACATAGGCATAGCATACTATAATATCATACTAGGTTTTGCCCGTAAGTTGTACAAAATCAAGATATTTTCCATGTCAATTTTCCCTTTTTCTTAATAGGCGTGTGCCTAAACGAAGTAGACAACAAGTAGGCCAAGATTACCAAATACATGAATTGTAAATCAATCATTGATCGGCACGCGTTGAAACTACGCACTACCTTTAATTGATCATTAACCCTACCAACCGGTTTTAGCGGTCAAAATATTCTCTACGTTTAGTTCTTGACCCTGAAGTTTGTTACTAATTATATAGTTCCTCCTTCCTCTATAGGTTCCTCATTGACCAGGGATATTGAAACCAAAATTATCAATAATTTTGAATAGTCGCAAAGTTATAAGTATCCTAACTTTTAAGAGCATATTTCTATTATTTTACGCAAAACAAAACGCATGTTAACATAAAACGATTGTCATTAAATTTCTCTCTGACAAGAAACATTATAAACAGTGGGTAGCTGCGTAATTCTTTGAGATATTTGAATGGGATTATCGTTATCGGGAATATTTTTTTGTCTTCTTCCTTTTGACATATCTTAAATGTTTTTTTTATTCATCATCCTCCTAGCGTTATTCCCGTGTAGTGCCCCTAAAGGAGCCCGGGGTCCGCTTTGACACCTAATCCCAAGATTTGGCATAGGCACTAGTTTTACGAAAGCGACTGCCATCTGACCTTCCAACCCAGAGGGAAAACTAGACCTTATTGGGATTAGACCGGTTTCCTCACGATGTTAGTTTTTTTTTTTTTTTAATTTATTTATACTTATCATTATTATTACACAGTACACGGCCAGGCAGCGGACAAAACCCGGCAGGGTTTAACTGCCACTGCATTCACTCAATTGATATTATATATTATATATTTATATAGGATATCAGCAATGTCAGTTTTGGGATATACAAGCAGATTTCATTATACGTTTACAGTGTTGCGGTTTATCACTTATATTTGTAAGTACATCAGATGGTAAATCATTAAGTATACTGGGTAGCAAGTATTCCCACCTTCGTTTTCCATAGATATTGGTAAATTTTGGTAAAACATATGGTGGCAGGTATACCAGTTTTCTGAGTTTTTGAGGTCTACTAGTTTTTGTTAATTTTGCTAAGTTATCAATTTCTTCAGCAATAATTAACATTTTTATTCTATTATAAATACTCATGACGTTACAGTACCTCAAAATTTCTTTTTCTTCTTGGCTATACTTTTTTCTAACTGACTTTGGTACTATTGCTTTCAATAGGCTTAACTGTAATTTGTAAATATTATTAATGTATGTGTTGTAAGTCCTACCATAACTAGTTAGTCCATAATCAATAACAGACTGTGCTAGGGATAAATATAACATTCTAAGACTGCTGTATGGGACTTTGAATTTTAACAATGATATTTTCGAGAGTATAGACCTTAATTTATTGCAAACATAAGTTACATGGGGTCCCCAATTAAATTTGGAATCTATGATCAGGCCAAGGTAAGTATGTTCAGTAACTAATTCTAAGCGTTCACAATTGCATATAGTTTTTATATAGTTCTTATTATTAATATTATGCAAACATTGGTGACTATGCGATAAAATGGTAGGATTAGAGGTCTTCATTAGGTGAGTTGAATGGATATGCATGAGTTTAGTTTTGGAGTAATTTATAACAAGGCCTAAGTCGTGGGCCCATTTACATAAGGAGTCAAAGTTTGATTGCATTATGCTTGAAGCCTTTTGCACATCCTTGTCCGCCACCAGGAGGCAGGTGTCATCTGCAAATTGATATACTGAGCCGCCATCAAAAACATTACACATATCATTCACATACAATAAGTACTCGGTTGGGCCGATTATAGAACCCTGGGCCGTGCCTTCCTCGGTTGGAAGCAGGTTACTGAGTGTGTTATTTACTTTTACTGTTGTGAAACGATTTAGATGGTAGTTTTTAAAAAGTTCCAGGTGGGGGCCTCGTATACCACTTTGCAGGAGTTTTGAAAACAGTATGTCATATCTTAGAGTATCGAAGGCTTTACTAAAATCAATAAAGATAGCAAGTACGTGTTTTTTGTCATTTAGGTATTGATTCACTTCATTAGTGAATTTACTTAGTAGCTGAGAAGTATTTTTTGTCTTCTGAAAACCGTACTGCTTGTTATGAATTACATTGTTATCACTAAGGTATTTATTAATTTCATAGCCAAGGTATTTTTCTATTATTTTATCAATACATGGTAAGATCGTAATGGGCCTGTAATTGTTTACATCATTGTAGCAACCTTTTTTATGAACGGGTCGAATTATTCCTATTTTTAAATTATCTGGATAAGTCGATTTCTTAATACATGAATTAATCAGATGAGTTAAAACAGGTGTTATTTCTGACGTTCTGAGTTAGTTAGTTAGTTAGTTTTACTGGGCGTTTTCCGCAAGTCGACATCCAGTGTGCCTATTTTGCGTGAATCGGTGGGGTAGCGCTACTCTAACCACCCCAGTTCCTCCAGAAAGTTTGTGAGTGCCTTGGTATTGCTGACTGCGTCCTTTAGTGTGTCCGGAGACCCTAGGTGTTTTTTCCTGTATACTTCTACCTGCTTACAGTCCAGTAGAATATGTTTGGTTGTTTCTTCTGCTTCCATGCACGCTCTGCACATGGGGCTGTCTGTGATACCTAAGTTGTAGAGGTGTCTGTTCAGAGTGTTGTGTCCTGTTATTATTCCAACTATCTTGCGTAGTTGGCTTCTCTGTGTCCTCAGTAGTGCGGTAGTGAGTTTGTTGTCGCGTTTCGACAAAATCTCTTTAGTCTGTCTGCATGTGTCTATGTCCTCCCAGTATCTTTGGTGTTGGTCTTTGGTGTATAGCTCCAGTTGATTATATATGTAGCTTTGTGGCAGGGGTAAGATTGGCTCCGGTCCGTATGCCGTTGTTTCTGAGCCTTTCCTGGCCAGTTCATCCGCTGCATCGTTTCCTCTTGAGCCACTGTGCCCCTTGATCCATTGTGAGGCTTTGGTGGCATTCGTATAGCAGGCTAGATGTGATGTTATCACTGCTCAGTGCCTGTAGTACCGATTTACTGTCTGAGAGTATCCGTATGTTTGTATTCTCGACTTGTCGTCTTTTTATGGCATTGCAGGCTTCAGTTATCCCTACGCATTCGGCCTGGAATACCGTGTTATGTTTACCTAGTGGTTTGGATATGTGTATGTTTAAATCCTCTGAGAACACACCACATCCCGTTCCCGTGTTCGTTTTTGAGCCATCTGTAAATATTCTGAGGTCCGTTTGGTTTAGCCCCTCTTTCGAGTCTTCTGTTAGTGATATGTCATAGTCTTTCCTGAAGACTGGAGTTCTTGGTATTTTATCGATTGAAGCCTCCATCATCCTCCATCCTCACGATGTTTTCCTTCACCGAAAAGCTAACGGTAAATATTCCGTACATAAGTTCCGAAAAACTCATTGGTACGAGCCGGGATTCGAACCCACGACCGCCGCTTGACAGCCGCATGCCTGAACCACTAGGCTACCGTAGCTTAAATGTTTTATTAATTAATTAATTCAATTCAATTTAATTTAATTTAATCTTTATTCTTCACCAAGAGTTCGGCTGTCTTCGTTACTTTAAAAGTCTCCAACGCATGGTTCAGCTAAAGTTTATATTGTATTTATTGACTGAGCGTTCTCCAAAAGACTGGAATGTTTCTGAACAAGACTCTTATCTAAGCGAAATCTGATTGATAATAGCATTAGATAACTGTGAGAAAGATCAATGATTGCACCACTGTTTGGAAACAGTTGTGAGATAAAAGTTAATTGATTAAATGGAGACGCTACGCTAATAATAGCTTGAATCGATTTATAATTATCTGAATGAGTGAACTCACAAGCACGAATGGATTGAATGGGTGATTGAAAGTGTAACACTAATTGGACTACGGGTTGATTGAGTAAGGTTTTCATTCCGAACTTCCATAGTCCTTTTAACTTTGTCCCGGTTGCATCCTGAAAGAGCCAAGCGAAGCGAGATCCGCTTGGCTCCTAGTATATATTTTACGAACGGTTATTTATTAGCCTAGTTAGTGACGCTGCCTACGAAGCTAGAGGTCCTGGCTTCGAATCCCGGTAAGGGCAAATATTTGTGTGATGAGCATGAATATCTGTTTCTGAGTCTTGGATGTTGTCTATTATGTATTTAAGTACTTATATCTATTAAATATATCGTCGTCTAGTACGTAGCCATAACACATGTCTTATTAAGCTTATTATGGGGCTACCTAGTTCGATTTATGCAAGATTGTCCCTTGACGTATAAATGAGAAATACACAGCTTTCCGTACACTCTCATTGTAAAGTATTCTAGTTTAATTTTTATGTAGGATCTGCATTCTCAATTTAATTAATGAACAAGCGATATCAGAAGATTTTTCGTAAAACGCGATTGCTTTTTTACACATGTCATATGCCTTTGTCACTCACGACACCTCATATGTCGGAATCCGTCAAACGGTTTAGGCTGCAGGGCGTGCCAAAGAATAACACATACACACATAATATGCATACGCTCTAAAACATAACCCTCCTCTCCTTCGGCTGACTAACAGACAGTGATCTCATAAGTGTTTCAATGGACCAATTTTGGTATGAACTCATTTAAATTCGAAGATTCGGACCGTTGCTGACAACTAAACAATTTTAGTTATAATTAAACGGTTACTAGACCAACATATAATTTACAAATACCAAGAAGCCATATTGAAACGCAGGCGTGACCCGAAATTCAAATTCGCAACATCTGTTCGCGCTGCCCTCCTTTGCCGCCAAAACCGGGTGAACGACCTCTTGACAGAACAATGACCAATCGCCGTTTGCATAACTATGCACAATAAACTGCATTCAAATTTAAATCTTATTACTCAAGCTTTAGCTTTCAAATTGTATTGCTTTTTAATTTACATCTTTTGTTTTTAATTCTAGTACAATTTTAGGTTTGCGTGTGACGAAATTTAAACATCGTCGTCTTGTAGGTAATAAATGCTAGGCAATGTTTGACGACCGCGTTGCGTATGACTGTACATGTAAATTTGTATTCGTTCAGAAATAGGTCACAGATAAAGCTGCGAATGTTTTTCTTAGGTAGCGTAGTATGCAATTTTCCATCCAACTTCCAAGTGAAGTTTTTATCCGTAACGATATACCTAATATTATTGTTTTTTACAGGTAAATACATTTTCGAGGACAAGTGAACAACACGCAGGTATTTAACAACTCTAGCTTGTGAAAAAACAGCAGACTTTTTGGAGAGTTTGGGCACAACAGAGTACCGCATACTAACACTAAACTGCTCAGGTTATGTAGTGAGGTGGTGGATAAGATCGTCAGAGCATCCGAGGATGCAATATGTTGAAAGGGAGGAACCTGCAATTTGTTTCTAGCTGTCGACACGATCAGTCTACATTGGAAGTACTCATACTTAACGCTGCGCCTTTTGACGCTGCGCACGCGGTCGCTAGTCGCCTCTCAAGATTAGCACGTCGATCACGTTACGCATTGGTACGCACGTCAGGTAGATCTAAATGACACTTTTTGTATGGGAAAGTTCGAACAGTTACGTGATCACTCCTCTAGAGTTTAGAGGGATCATCACGAGTGATGACCTGGTAAAGGTCGTGGGTGTACGCTGGATGCAGTGACGTAGGTACTATCTACGTATAGACGAGCCACCTCGAACAATTTTCTTTACGTCTTCTATCAGGCCACCATCTTAAAATTCAGTAGAAGCGCCCGCCATAGACTGCTTAGGTACTCCCAATAGAGTAGGTTTACAACTTTACAAATGGCTGGATGCAGCTGGCACTGGACCTTTCATTTTTGGGGAATTTCGGGTAGACCTATGCCCAGCAGTGGACCTCTTGCGGGTGATGTGAAGTTATTTATTTATTTATCGTATGGCAATTACAATAAAAATACGCTGTTTTATAATCTAAAATTAAATTCTGCCAGGTAGTTGGCAGCTGCACTAGTAATTTTTTTAAATCTTATTTTGCACCATCTTATTCGGTTAGTGGACACTCCAAGACGATATGCCTTACAGTTTGCTTTGAGCATCCGCAACAGCAGCATTCTTGTTCACTCCAGCCCCATGTTTTCCGGAGATATGATGTGGACCGACAAGAAGATCAAAAATACCACCGAATTCAAGCTGTCCTTTTCAGAACTGTTGATAACACAGATGATCTCAAACCCCAAATTCAACAACGGCTGTTCAATGTTATTGTTTCGGCCGATTGCGCGCCATTGTGCGCGTTTAAAAAAAACAAAATGTCATGCGTTATTTATAAATAGAACAGGTGTGAGTTCGACTCCATCTTGATTTCTCCGATTGATCTTTGGTAAAGTCCCCGGTCACGTCTGCCACAACAAAACGCATAATAATCTGACTAGGTCATTAAGTTAAGACCGGTTGGACGTCCCAGGTATCGACGTCGTTGAATCACACCTGGCCCCTATTTCACAAACTTGACAATTGCCACATCACAACGACAATGCTCCGTACAATGCTGGATCCACAAGTAACCTAGCGACCATCTTAACTTCTAGAACAAGCAATGTATGGCGAATTGTCAGTGTCAGGTAACAATTGTCAAGTTGGTGAAATAGGGGCCTGCACGGCCGCGACAAACTCTCGATTTTTCTCGCACTATACCTCTTGTTCTAATAAGAGAGAGACGGATAGTGCGAGAAAAATCGAGAGAGCTCGCGCGCCGTCGCGTGACATCCATGTTGCGTGTTCTTCAACGAACTGCCCCCCTATTCTGTAACTTGTTTCAAGCTCACCTCAACGCTCACCCACAAATATATCTTGACACCGGGATGCGTAGTCACCAACCGTAGGTAGAGGTCTAGTTTGGTGACGGGGTGAGCCGCATTAGCGCGTAGCGAATTGGAATTGGAACGACGTCGTTAAATCGCACCTGCAGCGCTACCACGAAAATTGAATCTCGAAGTTCGTGTACTTGCATCCCCGTCAATCGAGTCAAGTACCTAAGTGAGATAGAGATAGAGATACACCCGAACGTCGACATTCGAAGTTTGTGGTTAGCTCAGCGTGTTCTTCAAGTCACGAACTGGCGAAAAACGGTACAATATCTGGAAAAATGACGACAACTCGTGTCGGAGGCAATGACTCGCTTTGGGTCGCTGAGCCATTAGCCCGTTAGTTAGGTCATTAAGAAGTGTCCGATATATTTGGCCGCGTTGGTCGAGATATTAATACCGGCGACTGTAGTGACCCAATTGACAAAATTTGGCTGTGTTTTTTTGTCGTTCAACTCTTGTCAAAGTCGTAATAAGTTCTTTTACCGGGTAGAAAAGTGTGTTCGATCAAAATCTCCCAAATTTTTTAGCGTTCATACAGAGTGCTTATTGTCCTTTATTAGCAAACAGTATGTACTTACTTATCCCGTTCTGGATTTTTGTGATCTCTTTAACACGTGAGTTTTATTATTGGGAGCCTATAGTGTCCCACTGCTGGATAAAGACCTCCCCCCTCCGTTTCCAGTGTTCTCGATCCTGAGCTTCTTGTGGCCAATCTTTTGAGGACGAGTCTAGCTCGTCCCGCCATCGCCGACGAGGCATGTCGCGTTTCCGTTTTAAACTATCGGGTTGCCAGTCAGTGGCGGCTTTGGTCCACAGTTCACTCGGCACGCGGCAGACATGCCCAGCCCAGTCCCACTTCAACTTAGCCGCTTTCCAAGCTACGTCGACTTTTTGAGTCTTGGAGCGCAGCGTGCTGTTCCGGATACGATCCATTAATTTGACACCTGATATGCTGCGCTCCATGGCCGAGTAGGTACTACTTAGGTACAAGGCGGACTTAATGCCATGTGGCATTCTCTACCAGTCAAACCTTAAGGCAAAGCGGAAAAGATTCTGGGCAGTGCAAATAACAACTAAAAAAAAATTACGGTATTCCTATACTTATACAACATATTTACACCTATATACGTCCCACTGCTGGGCACAGGCCTCCTCTCATGGATGAGACGGAACGGGCAGTATTCCCCACGCTGGCCCAGTGCGGGTTGGGGACTTTACATACACCTTTGAATTTCTTCGTGGATGTATGTACGCAGGTTTCCTCACGATGATTTTCCTTCACCGAAAAGTTAACGGTAAATATCAAATGATATTCCGTACATATGTTCCAAAAAACAAATACATTAATAAAATAAATACTTGCATACACAAATAAATATACACTACATGCACACCTATAAGCGAAATTTTCAAACCTGTAACCAGTAGTCTACTCTGATCTGCCAGCAAAGAAATCACGCACAGGTTTCTTAAAAACGAATTTACTATCATATTTGGCATGGCCCCCGTAATATGTGGATGGGCCATTGTATCAAAAAATTGTTATTTAAAGAAACTTGTTTTGTACGAATTAATACCTTGGTATTATGTAACCAACCAGTCACATTTGTTTACTTTTAACCAAACATCCATACTACAGTATCCGGACGCCCTTACCTAGAAAGTCGGTCAGTGCGCAAATTTCTATCGGCCATAGCTAATTAAACGTGGTGAAACTGCATGTGCGCAACGGTTGAGGGTGTCGCAGGGTTACGGGCATAGACAATTACAGTAGCAGCACGTCTCACTTGCACTTATATGTGATGGAAAGTGATAGCAGCTGCGGCGGTGAAAATCGAAATTATACCCTGACCAATTTTATATTAGCCCTACGTAGAACCTTGTCGTAACAAGCCGACGTATTTTCGTCACTATATGATCGAATTCATATGTCATTATATGACAAGGTTCTACGTAGGGCTAATATAAAATTGGTCAGGGTTTAGTCGCGTTGCTGGGCCTGTGATAGCACTGTCGGGCCTCTTCTTCGGTGAAAAAAAAAACATGCTATGTCATTCCCAACGATGTATCCTGCCAAATGTTATCTGTTACTGTCATCTTCCATACAAACAAGGAGTTATGTTAATGCATGATTAGTTTTTTTTTTTCATGTCAGCTAGTTTAACTCAGTGGCGGCGGTAGGGGGGGGGGGTGCCAACAACCTGAACGACAACTCACTCATATAGCCATTTTATCAATTGAAAGAGACATGGAAGTCCATTTTTATCATATAATAAGTAGGTACCTAGGGTAGATTATGTTAGTAAAATAAAGCCACGTAGGTATAATGAGTGTTTGGTGTTTTATTTTGAGTAGGGGTCAGGGGTGCTCAATACAAAACCGCCCAGGGTGCCGGTGTACCAGCGCCGCCACTGGTTTAACTGTTTCTTTTGGGGTGAAAAGACAACTGTACTTATACAATTAGTTATTTAGCGTAAATATTGATTGAAAACACGTAAGTGATTTATGCAATTTACTCTAGTAATTTGCTTTCACGTAAGCTACGGTAGCCTAGTCAGGCATGCGGCTGTCAAACGGCTGTCGTGGGTTCAAATCCCGGCTCGACCAATGAGTTATTCGGAACTTATTTATGTCCGGAATATCTTTTCATTTTAGCTTTTCGGTGAAGGTAAAACATCGTGAGGAAACCTGCATAATCTGCGAAGACATTCAAAGGTGTATGTGAAGTCCCCAACCCACATTGACCCAGCGTGGGGTCTAATGCCCTTTCCCTCTCATCCACGAGAGGAGGCCTCTGCCCAACAGTGTAGTATAGGCCGATTTATTTATTTAATTTGCTTTCACACAGTCTCAAGACTCGGACATGTTTAGTTACCAGTGAATAATGATTTTAAAAAGCGGATTATGTCAGCATATAAAAGATCCAATTTCATTGACACGCTCGCTCGAGTTCGTAACTTAATTCCTACAGAATTTGATACGCTTCAGCACTAAGTAAGTCTTCCTACTTTCGATTAAGTTGGTAAATTGATATTTTCAGCTGATACACCATCTGTAATACAGACATAGTTTAAGGAAGTTTAGAGCGGGTTGAGCCAACTTACGATCACAGATCGATCAACGTAAAATATAGCGCAGCTGTCATTTCATATAGTCAAAGCAATTCCGCGTAGTTTCAGTGTCCGAGAGGCAACCGGATGGCTCGCAGCTGTTGCCTGAAAGTGTGTACGCTGTTTATAAATATATATTTAGGAATAAATAATTTCCGCCCCAGTCCAAGTTGACTCAGTTCGGGTTGCTCAGGGCGGTTTCACAACGCTCCGGGAGCTCAAATACCGCGAGCCATCCGGTTGCCTCTTGGACGCCAACTTTCGATTACAGAAGGTTTGGTGCACCCACCCTTTGTCTTCAAACTAATAGATACCTACAGACGACTACAATAGTACATTATTCACCTAGGGCTGTAAAACAAAGAATATCTCAGATCGCAGGTATTTGACGCTCGCGCTGAAGGCAAAGGCGATAAATAAGCGGCCTGGAGCTTTCTTTATTACCGCACATGGTGAATACAAAATTGTCTCCCCATTTACGTCTTACTGCAATAATCTACTCGTTGAAGTCGCAGACGTTCATCCATAGGTTTCAGCAAGTTTGCATCGACTTGACCATACGCTTGTTTGCCACCATCATTGTATTAAAAAACAAGGGTCGCCATCAGGACTCTCGGATCTCCATACAAACGTAGTTTGGTTCTCATTTTCAAACGACATGCTAGACTGACATGAAACTTTGTATACACACAATGTGATCCACCATATCCAGGTCGAAAACCAGTTACTGTTTCTAGAAATTAAAATTAAAAAATAAAAAGACCTGGTTGCTATCCGGGAGTGCCGGCAGAAGTGAAAACTTGCGAATTGTTTAAAAAAGCACTTGCATAATTTTAATTTTTCAAGAGTCGATCTTGCTGGAAGTTGACCTGTATTTCGAACTGATTTCCCTTCTAGGTAGATCTAACCTCTGTATTATAATCCTATCAACCCGAAATCGGCACTATAAATAGTGCAGGTGTCGTAACGAAAGAGGTCAACATTGACGGCCTGGACCAAATTGATGCGTTTATATTATTTAGGGTCCTAAACGGGGACTGGTACGAGAGCGTACGATTAGATCGAGGGCGTAGCCGTGAGTAAGATCAAGATTACACACACAGACAGAGTGTTGACAGTCCTGAGGTACGGAAGATTCACTCCCTTGTGACGTTAGCTGTCTAGTTTACGCCATAACCCTCTCAGGGTTGTCGACATTCCTTCACGAATTGACTGAAGCAGCGTGGGTAGACTACAAGGTGGACTGATGATCTGGTCGGGGGAGTCCGCTGGATGCGGGTGCTCTTTGTGCGGGTGGCGCAAGACCGGTCATTGTGGCACTCTTTGAGGGAGGCTTATGTCCAGCACTGGACGTCTTTCAGCTGATATGCTGATGATGACTTAAGTGTAAGTATATGGGCAGCAGGTTTTATGCTCACGTACTCGCGTTTAACGTGATGTTTTGGGGCACTTGGGCCGTAATTCATGATTATAAAATATACCCTGCTAGCTGCACGGCTATCACAAGACCGCCCGCGTGCTGTCTCGCGGCGTGATAGAATATCCGTCTCTTTCTAATTAGAAAGCTTAGAAAGAGACGGATAGTCTATGTCGCCGCGACGCAGCTCGCGAGCCGTCGTGTGATAGCCGTGCTGGACAGGTAGTCATCTCATCTCTCAGAGGCGGCGTGAAAATGTTAGATGGGCAGCCCGGAACACAGAAAGTTATGAAAGAGTAAAGAGTATAACTATAGGCTTGCCTAAATATAAATTTTAGGCAAGCTCCGCCACTGGTATCACTGTTCCCTGGCAGATTAAAACCGTAAGGCCAGCGGGCGCCGACGAGCGGGAGTTCATATATTCGAGCGACTTCAATGTATGGGCAGTCCGCTCGTCGCTCCGCTGCTCGCCGGCTTCCAGTCCGCTGTCTAATAGATCCTACTTTAACACGGTAAAACTGTCTTCATTTCACAAACAATGCCTACGTAATCTAAATCACACTTCCTTGAAACTCATAGACACTTTTTTCTTCACACGTCACAGTTGTCTGTGGCACAATGCAGACAGTCAATTAAGAGTTTATCTATGGTTACGGTTCCCACGTCTGCTCTGTGCCAATTAAAACTTGTAAGTGTGCGGTCTCTCGCACTGGGGATTCCGTTGTGCGGAAGGGAATTGTAACAAGACAAGATTATTTTTGAAGACTTCTTTTTCTTAGTCTCTTCACGGTTGGCAGAGTGGTCGTGATCGTCATTTCGGGTAGTAGCTTGACAATCCATCGCCATTGTCCCTCAAGGCAACACAAATGTGCGGGGTGTGTCTACCGCGGTCCTGATTTGGTCAGCCCATTCATCTCGTAGGCGATCTGCCGCGCGCTCTTGTGCCCTCAACCCTGCACGGCTATCACGCGACGGCGCTCGAGCTCTCACAATTTTTCTCGATCTTCATCTCTCTCTTATTAGAACACTTAGAACAAGAGGTATAGTGCGAGAAAAATCGAGTGTATGTCGCGGCCGTCCTCTGATAGACGTGCAAAAGCCGCGCGAGTCACCGCCCCGCCGTGATACGTGACCGAAGAAAATCAGAATGCGGGACTGGACCAGGGGAGGAAAGCCGCTGCCTGATGTTCAACTCGTCAAATATGGATTTGATGGTCCCAAATTTGGCCCACGATATTCTCAACATCCTTCGCCAGCACCACATTTCCTAATGCGTCGATCTTTTTTTTTCGCTCTCCCTCAAGGTTCACGTTTCCACAGAATGATCAGAAATCAGAATCCTGACGAGCTGGGTCTTTGTGTGATCGAAGTTATGTTGCGATTTTTATGACACTTACTACCAACTATAGGAGTTTCCTAACGAATCCAAATAACTACTGTTCATCTTTTAGAAAAAAACCATTATCAAAATTTGCAAAAGTCAATCAGCCTTTAGGTATACCTAAACAATTTTCTTATTCAAAAATCACTAATCATATACGTCACTGGCACAGGACCGAGACGAGTGGCGGAAAAAAGGGGAGGCCTTTGCCCAGCAGTGGGACACAATATAGGCTATTAAAAAAAACATATTTGCGGACAATCTTATACAAATCAACCTAATACTCCCAAACTAAGCAAAGCTTGTACTATGGGTACTAGACGACGATAAACATACTTGTATAGATAAATAAATACTTAAATACATAGAAAACGTCCATGACTAAGGAACAGGAACAAATATTCGAGCACTTAATTATCTTTTCATCGACGTCGCTACTAAAACATGTCCCACCTCTAAATTATAAAGTAAACCTACAATAAAAAAAGCGAGAAATTCTCCGGCACAAACAAAAACATTGGCATAAAAACCAGCTGACCATTCAAGGCCGCTCGTCGCGTGATAGCCTTTATAAAAACTGTCATAACAAAAAACATAACATGGTTTTATCGTCGGTAGTCAATCTAGTTGGGGAACCCGATATAATTATTAGTTACAAGTTTAGGTCTCATATGGTACCTATTTGACTGACGAATTAGCAAATTTTTTAAATACATGCGTCAGTTTTATAGTCAAACAGCGTCCGTTTTTGGTTGTTGGTTATATAGTAGAGTTGTTATACACACTGACTTTTTGCTGCGATACAAACGCAATACAGTATCGATGCAGATATATTTCGCGATTCATTCGCGCGCTCGTGAAACGCGCTAACGCGCAAAAACTTCCCGTGTGTTATTTGTCCTACAAAATAGTTTTAAGTACTTACCTATCAAAAATAAGTTTTAGTTTGGTATTTTAAGCGTAATTTTATTGCGTAAGTTCCGTTTCTTGGTGTAATATGAACAAATCTTATATTGATTTAAACTCACGATTCTCACAATGATTTTAAATATTTTTGTCTAGTAAGTTGGACTTAATCTCTTATAATTAACTTAGTTATTTATCTCTTTGATGTTTCCCGACGATTCGGATGTGTCGGTCACGAGACAGCCAAGTCAAGGCTGTTGTGACAAATCTTATTTTTAACTGTTTGTCAAATAAGTGTTTACAACAGTCTCCACGCGACAAATGTTGTCGTTAGAATAATTAGTTAGGGCCCCTTCAGTGCTCAACTTAGATGCATAGGAGGACAAACAAAAACGACAAATGGCATTAAACTTCAAGTGCGGGTACAATTTACCGATCTGTTTGACCAAACAATTTAAGATAACAAGCAAGGCCAATGTCAATTTGCCAAAACAAACAAACATCAAACTTCCATTATATTATCGACGTCTTTTCCTCTTACTTCCACGAAATCAAGTTAGGTATCTGCATGTTGAATAAACAATTTGCATGGTTATAAAAATAGATTATAAGAGCTGTCACTTTGGAAGCCATTTCATTTATCGAAGTGTGATTCCCTCCTAGGTAGTTGAAAGGTTACTACCATCTGCACAGTCGCTTCCGTAAAACGTACCTACGCCAAAGATTGAATTCAAGAAGAAATTAGTATAAAAAATATTACATTTCGTTAAAAAAACAAAGTTGTAAGTGACATCAATTCAGTACTCCGCCACCTTTTTTTTTGGACCGGTTCGTTTGCAGCAGCCTGGAGGGATGTGGCTGCTGGTCTTGGCTGGCTTGTGGCCCTTGTGGGTAGTCTCCACTACGGGGCTACCCGACTGCCGAATATTACTCCGCCACGATTTTTGAAGCCGTTTATAAACCAGCGCCCTCTGTTACCCTATCGTCAGAACTATTAAAAAAGTTGACAGAACAAGCAAGATGGCGTCCGGAAAATGGCGCGTGGTTTGAGGTTAAAAGTGAAAGAGCGCCCGCCTCCCATTGTTCGTGCGAATTGTCTGCGGGCGTGAGTCTTTGTGCAACGCATTTTTACTCATTTTTATTACTGACCCTACTACAAGTTAATCTGTAATTCCTGCGAGGCAGTTTTGTTACGATGACCAACCTGATGCACAGATTACATCACCATTCATGTTCTTGTTTGCCTTGTCTGGCTTGCTGCACGGCCAGTAACAAATCTGTTTTGGGATAGCCTCACTGGGAGCCTTATAAGCCACCTAGGCCTTAGGGGGAACCATTAGACAGGTAGAGAAGAGCGGAGATCACGACTACTCTGGTAAGAGAAAGAAGTGAAGCTCTAAGAAGAAGACATCTTGCGAGATTCTCTTGTTTCAAGTGGCTGATTTAGGTACCCAGAAGCTGGATAGTGAGGGCTTTTCAATATTTCGTGTTTAAGGGTGGGTTGCTTTAACTTACGATTACAGACAGAGGAGGTAAATTATGGCGCCGGCTGTCAAACTTTCCATACAATCAGATTTTAACCGACACCGATATGATTACACGGTTTGTCTTTGGTGCACCCCACCCTAAAGTTGACGTCGAAGCGTCGAACTTTTCAGTTCGCAGAGTAATCGTTTTGTAGAATATTTAATAAGTCCTTGGAACTAAATTTTTACCAATTTCCAAACTCAAATGTAAGCCTCTAACAATCTTAGTTCGTTTTAAAACATTTTCGAAAAAGTTGCGGTTTCATAGAACACTACGTAATAAATACGCACTGACCATTTCTGCGAAACGAAGGTGAACTATTTTAATTAACTGTGTAAATTCCATGCATTCTAAACATTAGTGTAATATTTTCTTTAATGTGACAATAGCCATGATGAGATGATGACAGTAATTGCAAATCACTAAAATATGGTATTTTCTTAGTGAAATTTTAATCATAGAATTCGAAAAATGCTCATATTTTTTTTATTGAGTAAGAGTTTATTATTTATTTTGATAAAATTAAACCGAAAAATACGGACGCCCGCAATGATATGTTAAACACCAATCAGAGCGCATGACGTCACGTTTGTATAAAAAATACCCATAAAGGCCATTACCACAGATTACAGAGAAAACTTACGTACTGAACGAATAGTAAGACAGAGATAGAACCATGTTATCTGTCAGATCTTCATACGTCATTGTCCCGCTTTCTCGCTCGCACGGCCACGCAAGACTTGTAAACTTTTTAATTCAATGAGCAATTGAGCGATCTAATCTAGGTAGCAAACGTCTAAGGCCTGCGTTCTGTTTATACAAACGTGACGTCACTCGGGACGCCATGACACTGACAAGCGTTTTACCGCCAATTTGAAATTTAAAAACTAAAATGCATTTTTTTCCTACTTAACTGTTATATTCTCTTGAAAAATCTTATTCGTTGTACATAATAAATGTTTCTAAACATTATAGAACAGTTTTTCAAAATGTGTCATCATGCCTATTCTCTACAAATGTTACATCTATATAAGTAACATTAGGATACCTTCATAAATGGTAGTAAGCATCACCTTCACATGTCTATCCGCTTGAACCAAAAGTAACAAGTGTTATATAATTTAGCGAGTTAGCGTGGTTAGAGTTAAATGACCTAGACACCGATGTGGCCTAAGTGTGATTCGTCATGTGTGCGGTCAAATGAAGTTACGACGTAGTTGTGAAGTCCCGCTATTCTGTAATTTGTTTTAACCTCACCCCACCGTTCAGTTCACCCACATACTTATATATCCTGACGCCGCGATTCGTAGTTACAAAGCATAATCAAAGATCTAGTTTCGTTAGGTGTGACAGATGAGGATATGCGCATTCGCGCGTTCCTAAAAACAGCCCAGTTGTATGTACATACTAGTTTCTACGACTCCGTCCGCGTGGAACTCGTTTATATCACAGCTCCATACAAACTTCTAACCCCCCATTTCACCCCCACAGGGGATGATTACGGGGATAAAAACTATCCTACGTCACTTTCCATCCCTTCAACTATCTATACTTAAAGAATTAAGTCAATTCGTCGCTCCGTTTTGCCGTGAAAGACTGACAAACAAACACATACACTTTCCCATTTATAATATTAGTATTGGACTAGTATGGATACAAACATTTATAAACTGACGCCTATAGGTACTCCCAAAGTAGGCAGACAAAGTACATGAAATATATCTTTTTATTCTTTAGTATTACCATACCGTACTTAATCATTATGCTTGTCGGAAAATCCTCCAAACAGAGACGTACATTGTACTTCCCACAGGGGCCACAGGCGGCACTTGCCATAGATCACCTGTCAATATCACCTGCAATGCAATTCTTTAAACCAATTATGTCTTTTATGTCGGCGTCTACGCCTTCAACTCACTGGATCACTCTTATACCTCACGCCTCACCATCGACAGCCAAGATAACCTTATGTACGGTAGTACGGTAATCACCGAACGGGCCCCAGTGTACAAACTTCCCCGCGTGGTCGTGCCGGAGGCTTCCCCTGGATTTTCCCCAGGCTACCCTCCAACCACGCAGTCCGACCGCTATATTGGGTCCGTCCTATTACAGCAACAGTCAGGTTCAAAAAAAAAAAAAAAAAAACCCAACGGGCCAGGCCGGAGCGCATTCTATTTCATGCAAAGGAATTTGTACCCAAATCCAGCGAACGAATAAGCCATAGAAGTCTAAGTAGCGCCACAGAATGGCCCCATACAATGGGTGTCATTGCCATTATGCGGGGTGTCAAAACGATGCCAGGCAGCCGTTTAGTCCGAAAATGCGTATACCGGGTTTTAGGCACGTTTTTGGGTAAGAAATTTGTATGGAACTCGCAGTCTATGGGTTTTTCGTTTGCTGCCCAAATCGCTTCAAGTTTGCCTCTAAAGTTTTGAGAGTTCCCTCGATCTCTAGGATCCCATCATCAGCAGTGATCGGAATAGGCAGAGTATAAATACCTAAACTTAGTAGAACAGAGACAAAAAGTGGAGACTTCCTTACGACTATATTTTTTGCGTGACTAAAGTCCCGGGAACTTACTAAGTAACTAATATTGTTATAAATGGGATAAAAAAACAATGTATTTCGTGTTCAATAGAATCAATAGGCACAAAATAAAACAACCAATATTAAAAAAAAGAAAAAAAAAACATTTATATCAAAAAAAAAACTTTTTAACAATATATTGGCTGGTGCCTCTTTTTAAGTATGAATAATACCTGTATTAAGAGTCACCGCTCCTCCACTGTGGTAACTAATAACATATAGATAAGAAATGACATGTTGAGAAATCTTAAACTAACAAAGGATAAAATAATATGATTTGTGTATACTTAATATTTGGTATCCCTTTGCAAGTTTACACGTGTTGGTTTACGTACACTACAATAACATAACATTGGCTAAGTGACCCCATTATCAAGGTTCAAGACCGTAAATTTGAGCCTTTTATTTTCTAACTCTTTTGATTATAATTGAAAAATAATACATCATCTTACCTTGAAACTTGGTACTCTTGCAGTATTTCGTGGTGTTTTCAATATCCAGTAATCGTCAAATCCAATCAAAACAAAGTCAGTGTCCGAGTTCAGGCCAGGCCAGGTAATCAGGTAGATATAGCAGATTAAATTCCAGTAAACAAGCCAACGCCAAATATCATAATATAAACACGTCTGTACTCGACAAATTATTAATGCGTAAAAAGGGTAGCAGGTAGCAGCAACAAGTGATAACGTCTACTCTGCTTTCTCTTTTACACAATAACAATAGACCCTTTGACCGCTTTTACTTTCGTATCAAAATGTGACGTACACACCAGCATCTTGAAAGCTAAATTGCGAATATGTAACTTATCTGACAGTAAGAAAATTGTTTTGACAGTGTCCGCTATAACCACTTTAAAGGTTGTTGGCGTGGTAGGCACGACGGCACACGACCGATTTATGGTTTTTTTGGCGTTCAAAGGGTTAAAGACAAAATGTGAACGAGGGTAAAAGAGACAGATCAGTTTTAAAAATATAATAAAATAAACGTAATGGTGATTCTCATGTAAAGTAAAAAAAATGTAGGTAGTGTTGCTGTTACTACTGAATTATTGATACATCCGGGATTAAATTATGGGAGTTACTTTTATATTACTATAATTTTTAATCCGGGAAGTCCCGGAAAAATGTTATCGCAAGGAAGTCTCCAGTTCAAGACTTTGTTCTACTAAGTTTAGGTATTTATACTCTGCCTATTCCGATCACTGATCATCAGATCCTGACCTGATGACGACATGAACCACCTGGAAAAGATACGCTTTCAAACAAAAACATTTTCTAAATCAGTCCAGGAGTGTTCGACTAATCGGGTAAAATACATTTCAAAGTCCAATATCTCAAAAACGGCTGAACAGATTTTCATGAAACATGGCCATAAAGTTATCTATGACCAAAAAAAACCGCATTGAAATTGGTCCATCCTTTTGGGAGCTACCTTACCACAGACAGATACACAGACACGTTAAACATATAACACTCCTCTCTTTGCGTCGGGGGTTGAAAAATGGTTGTGACAGGCGGATAAAGTGATCGTATAAGTGTTCCATTGGACCAATTTTGGTAAAGAACAATAAAATTACAAAGAACAAGAAACTCCTCCTTATTGAAGTCGGTTAAAAATATGGTAGCTTGCTAGCCCATCGTCCACAATGCAGTTCAGCCCTATTCCATACTAGTTTATTGTTGTACATTTCGTGTTTGTGACAATATGCGTTTTGTAAATTGTGCTGCTGGTTTACTTGTGTACACGCGTCTTGTGTATTTTGCGCTGACTGACCTCAAATTACGACCATGTAGAGGTCAAATTACATGTTACTGTACACGTATTAAGTGAATAAAGTGTCCGTATACACAATTCATCATACATTGATGGTCGTTACTGTTACGCGTACCGACTATGATTATATACAAGCTGTGCTCACTCGTCCAATATAATTTGATCCTTCAATTTGTAACGATCATGATGATGATGATGATGATGATGATGATGATATGCAATCGGAGATCAGGCTATAGATAAAATGTATGTTTGGGGGCGTTCTTTTACCTTTTTCTGAGGATTTGGGGATTTTTGGTTGTTCTCGCTGAATCTGATATAGAAAAATGGTTTCTATTATGTGACGGTCCACTCAAAACGTATGAAAAACGAAATACAGTGAATTTAAAAAAAAACAATAGTTACCGCAAAAAGTAGGTATAAGGCGGCAGCGGTCAGGGTGATCATCTTCGTAATTTAAGAACTTGGCTCTTGTCGATGGAGTCGAAAGTAGCTACGCAAACGAAGACGTCAAAAGTCTTTATTGAAAGGGAATAAGAACTTTTGACGTCTTCGATTGCGTTACTTTTGATGCTGACTGTACAGGCTAGCTTTTCATCATCCGATATCATACTCCATTATTAGATCGTGTTTTAGCCATTTGCCTTCCGTACTGCCTTTGGCCGAAAGAAAGACGTCCACTGCTGGACATAGGCCTCCCCCAAAGAGTGCCAAAGTGACCGATCCCGCGCCACCCGCATCCAGCGGACTCCCGCAACCTTTACCAGGTCATCAGTCCACCTCGTCGGGGGCCTACCCACGCTGCGCCTTCCGGTACGTGGTCGCCACTCGAGAACCTTTCCGCCCCAACGGCCATCGGTTCTACGTGCTATGTGATCATCATGATGATTATGATGACTGCAATTGGGCTTCAAATCAAAAAGCGTAGCGTATCTGGGAAAAGTCGCGGGACCCCGCTGGGTCTTGCGCGCCCGCGCGCAGGACCGTTCATTGTTGCAGTCTTTGGCCTGATGATGATGCTTATGATGATGATGAAGATGATGGCGATGATGATGACATTTCGTCTATGGTCACACTTATCCTGGTTCTGGGACGAGTCGGTGAGCATCGAGAATGCGACAAGGTCTTACAAATGTCACGTATAGTGATGCTGCAGATTCCATTGACAACCAATGTTGACGATTTTAGACGCTAACCCGGTTGATATAAAGGTTATTACTTTTTGTAAACCGACGCATCATGTAATTGGTTAAGTTATACTCTAAAATTCAATGTCAATTTTGTGATGTCATACCTAGTTGGTTAATGGTAGGTACCTGAGGCTCGAATCAAAACGCGCTATTGACATTATATTGACGTTTGTTTGAAACTCATGGACATGTTAAGTAGTTGGAAAGTTCTCGCTTTTGCTAATGCCATTTGGCATATTTATGCGCAAGAAAAAGCGCACCAACCAAAGTTTGGCGCTGTCGGCTGCGTAAAAAATGTTGTATTAAAGTGACGGTCTGTTTATTGATACATCGGATATAGGTTTACGCACGTTGTAATTTGTCACCACAACGGGCTTTACTTTTCTCATTCCAAGTTCAACTTGTTGTGCTGTGATACGTATTCCTTTCATTCTAAAGCCTGCGAGTCTGTGAGAGCCTTAACTATAGCAAGTTGTTGTGACAAATTGCCTGGGCTTATAAATAACAGCATTCAGATCGTGTCAACGTCAAACCCGAACATTTTTGAATAGTGATGCGACATGACCGATTAACATCAATAAACCGATACCGATTCAATCCAACCTTCACGCTCGGTTGAAGCCAAAGATAAACGAATAAATTATAAATTAATTTCCTACGGTTATAGCTCTTAATGCAATGGGGTAAGGTTCACGAGTTTATAGTGTTAAGTGGCACAGTTTACCGACCTAATTGCGAGACTGAGGTTTATCGCGGGTCAACAGTTCAGCTGCAAATTAGCTTTGTTTTGGTACCATGTCAGTTTGAATGATTTGAAATGTCAGTCAAATGGGGTAACATGGAACCCCGGGTTACTTGAGACACCGGTTTTCACCAGGAACTAGTAGTGTGTTTGTTTGTAGGAATACTTTTGATTTCTAGCTTGCGTGTTGATCCAGAGGTCGAGGCTAATACGTACATACATAATATACACATTACATCAGCCTGTTGCAGTCCACTCCTGCACGTATAGGCCTCCCCCACACGTTCGTTCGCTTCGCTCGGACTTTCAATTTACTATTACTACTCTTATACCTATTAGTCAATGAAACTCACATAGGTACCTATTATACGTATGATTAGGATTGATGTAATCTTTAACTAGGATTAAACTAACTTCATTTTAATTTTCCAATTTTCGAATTCCAGTAGAATTTTCAATTATTTTTCCGGTCACATAATTGTATAATTGGCTAACCGCGGATCCCACAATTTGTGTAAACACAGAAGGACATAAATAACGTACTATTTCTATGAAAACATGTCGTTTACTAACTTAGCTACGTACACAGTTAACTAGTTTCTCAGGAGAAAGTTAGCAAGGCACTGGGTTTTACTAAGTTTAAGTAGAACTGTGGAACTCCTATATGAAGCTGTTTGTTGACTTAAACACGATCATAGTTTATCTACATCTTACATTCTCACAAAGTGAATTCGAGCTTCGACACAAAGATTTTAAAAATCCCTTCTTTTTAACCCCCGACGCAAAGAGAGGGGTGTTATAAGTTTAACGTGTCTGTCTGTGTATCTGTGTATCTGTCTGTGGTATCGTAGCATTCGTAGCTCTCAAACGGATGGATCGATTTGAATGCGGTTTTTTTGTGTCATTAGATATTTTTATCCCGAGTGTTCTTAGCCATGTTTCATGATAATCTGTTCAGCTGATATTGAGATATTGCACTTCGAATGAAGAATGTTTATTTATTTGATTGGTCTACTAAGTTAACTATGCGCCCGTGATGTTTTCTCATAGCAGGGCTGTTATTCGCTACGCGCTAATGCGGCTCACCCCGCCGGTCACCCGTCACGAAACTAGACCTCTACCTACGCTTAGTTACTACGCATCGCGGTGTCAAGATATATTTGTTGGTGAGCGTTGAGGTGAGCTTAAAACAAGTTACAGAATAGGGGGGCAGGGACGGTTCACTCCGTGATTTGGTCGCGTTGCTACAAGTACATACCGTACCGTACCGGGCCGGTATGTTAGCCCTGCTACGACACGCATTTTTATTTAGTGGTTTTATTTATTTATTAGAAGACCAACAGCTTTAACATACAATATAAATAGGCGTACAGCTAGAATACAATCATCGAGGCAATGACAGGCCCCTATTTCACCAACTTGACAATTGTCATCTGACACTTACAATTCGCCATACATTGCTTGTTCTAGAAGTTAAGGTGATTGCTAGGTTACTTGTGGAACCAGCAATGTGCGGAGAATTGTCGTTGGATCATGTGACAATTGCCAAGGCGTCTCCCTAACAGGTACCTACAGAAAGAAACTTACATACATTATGTGCTTATTTACTCGTAATTAATATCTACGGCGAAACCAAATGTAAGTACTATTATGTCTTTGACAATGCTTAACTATTACCGGTTCGAATGAGATATCTGTATCTTTCAGATAACTGTGTCCCTCTCAGCTCGTTCAATAGTCTGTTAACACTAACAATGCATATAGTCTGGCGATTGCAAAATGGTTACTAGGTCACATTTCTATATTAAGATACCGACCTTATTCCTAGTAATGTAAGACTCAAAGTCCATCACGTTGTTCTATGATAATTGTTTCGTGGTCTTGTTAAATGTGTTCTTAATTATGCTCGCATGTTTATGAACACTTTGTTCTATCGGGTTTAGGCCAACATTATATTTAGAGACATACAATATCATTTCGCTGATATTTGGAGCAGCCCGTCTCTAACAGAAGAAGATTATGATATCATTTAATATCCCAGTGATGCAAAAGGTCTCTGAGTATCCAGATACATTTAATATTTATTATACTAATGGTCTTAGAGATCTATATAGTCTCTAAGCGGCAAATACAATACACACATAGGTACATTAATAATAATATTGACAGATTTTCATAGGGTTAATAACAATAAAAGTAGTCTAGAACATGATGATCTCATCATTTATTTATTTATTATTTATTTAAATCAGGCAACAAGGCCCATATTACAAATACCTTAAATACTAACACACATGTCAATATAAACTTATTAATAACTACAATTACTCCGACCTGTTGCGCAATTTCGTGGTGTCAGGTATATAACCGCGACCGCGAAAACGTCGGAAGTTGACTCCCTTCGGCCAAAATTAGTGAATTCATTCTGCTGAACCGAATTTTCAAGAATATACTTAATGTCACCAGCACCGAATATTCGGCGCATCTCTAGTTAATATTCTTGGAAAAGACTGTTTCTAATGACTGCGGTTAAACCGGTGAGAAGCCGGTGAGTTGTAATCTAAGGTACTTTCGAGAAATTATGCGTTTAGCTCAAACATTTTTCGACCACACGCTCCGAAGGGACCCTGATCACATACCGAGGCAAGCCCTGGACTGGAATCCCCAAGGAAAGCGTAAACGTGGCCGCCCTAAACAGACCTGGCGGCGGACGATCATCGCAGAGGCGAAGACCATAGGGAAGACTTGAAGCGCGAAGCTCAAGACCGAACGGGATGGCGGCGCACTGTGGACGCCCTCTGCCCCATCTAGGGGACACAGGAAAATAAGTCAAGAAAGTCAAACATTTTTCCTTGTAAAATCAGAAATGTTGTCAGAGCTATTTTGCATACAATTATTACAGTTCCCTAAGGAATTTTCCTCCTTTACATTGTATCATTGTGCCTTGGCGTCACACAAGACGGAATTCAATCACTTACTCTGCAGCTAATAAAAAGGGTACCCCTTGTGCAGAGTTTGTACAAACGGTCCACCTTTTTAACCGACTTAAAAAAGGAGGAGGTTCTCGGAAGCTTTGATTTTTTATGTATACGTATTCCTCGATTAGGTGGGGCCCGATTTCCAAATTATTCTTTCTTTTGAAAGGCTATCGTTCTCAGGTGTTCTCATGTTCATCAGGTCAGGATATGATGATGGAATGGCACATTTGATGCAACTGGGTTACGATTTGAATTCGTTTAAAATTTTGTAAAGTAAATTATTTGGCTTTTTAACTGTTTGTGGCCAGTCTTTTCTGTAAACAGGAAACATCTGTTGGTATTCTAAAGCTATTCCTATTAGTTTTATTCAACATTTTATGTAGGCATACTTGTTTGTTCGGGACTAATAAATATGTTATTGTTTTCAGGTAAGCATCGTTCAAGTTTCAACTAAATATAGCATTCAAGGTAACTTAGTGACTAACCAAAACAATTCGTAACTGGGACACACGGGAGCTGTTTTCCATAAATTATATATATAATATAGTGGGTGAGCGTTGAGGTGAGCTTAAAGCAAGTTACAGAATAGGGGGGCCAGAGGTCTAGTTTCGTACGATGATGATCTTATTTATTGATGAGATGTCCTTGCTACGCAGCCAAAACCGCAGGGCAAAACTAGTATTCAATCTCTTTGTACAGCGCTTGCGACACAGTCAAGGCCGTACCGGAAATACGGACGTAGAGTATTCTGATTGGAACCGGAGCGGACCAGAATGGATTCCTTTTGAACCTAGTACAGTAAGCATGAAAAGTAACTACGCCATCGGAGACTTCAAAAGTTCTTATCCCCTATTAATAAAGACTTTTGACGTCTTCGTTTGCGTAGCTACTATTGATGGTTGTAAACTTATTTAGATTCGCGTCTTTCTTGTCAAACATTGTCAAGTTGAGGGTTATACTATTGTTATTTTTGTCACAAGGGAGCAAAATGGTATATTTACGCCGAGAGCGTATTGAATTGTGAACGTAGCGAGGGATCCTACAATAGAATCCTGAGCGTAGCGAGGGATTCTAACGTAGGATCCTGAGCGTAGTGAGGTATGGAAGTGTTTACGCCCGAGACGAAAATAATTTTGCTACTATTTTTCACACCGACTATGAAGATATTAAAAAAAAGATATTGTAAAAATTACTTAAGAAGTCTTAATAAATTTTCTTAGTTTTTATTACTAATTTTTAAGTAGGTATAACGAAAAAATTATAAATTTTCATACAACGTTGTTAAAGTTAAAACTTAAAATATGTTCGTTTTGAATCGATTACAATGAAATTACAATCGATTGTTTTATTAAGATCTGTGTTCATTTGGCACATTGCGTAAATGCTACAATGCCAATGTATAAATTAAAAAAGTTGCTTGAACAGAAAAGTAGCGTTTTGATCCCTCTCGTCGTGGAGCAAAACTTACTTTTCTGAATGAAAGGTGTGAAAACCTTATTTTTGTTAGGTAGGAATAGGTATGAACTCATTTAGTAACAAAATATAAATTTTTACCTGTGAATAATAAGAAAATGTCTTTTTCCTGTTAAGTAGATAGATAACGTTATTACCAAATTAATTTAACACGCACAAACGGCGTCTCTTATTATTTTCACACCTACTATTCAGAAAAGAGTCATTGTTGCCTTCAGATTCAATTTTCCTCATAGGTGTGAAAAGCAGTAGGTATGCGTCACTCGGTAGCAACACTATTTCCGCCTTGGGTGTGAACATTATAATCCCTTGTTCTAAGTAGGTACTTTAGAATCGGTTTCGCTCAAGATCCTACTTTAAAATCCCTAGCTTCGCTCTGGATTCTTTTGTATACCGCCCTCGTCATAAATATATAATTTTGCTCGTTTTTAGGGTTCCGTACCTCAAAAGGAAAAAACGGAACCCTTATAGGATCACTTTGTGGTCCGTCTGTCTGTCTGTCAAGACCATTTTTCTCAGGAACGAGTGGAGGTATCAAGCTGAAATTTATATCTAATACTCAGGTCTATTGTCTCTTGGAGCTGTAAAAAAATCAAGCTTAAAAGCCAACGCAATCAAAAGATACAGTCGTTTATGCTGCAAATTTTAGAGTTTTTCGACACTCGCAAAACCTACGGGGTACTTCCCGTGAACTCAGAAACTTGAAATTTGGCACGAAGCATTGTCATATAGCACAGACAGAGGAAAAATTACGAAAAGTAGACATTTTTAGTTAAATCATACAAAAAAAACAGTTTTTAAATTTTAAACTTAATACCTTTTTCCTCGCAAAAGTGTGGTGGTATTCAATTGAAATTCATGTCAAATACGCTATATGACCCATCAGATGTAGCAAAACCAAACTTTTATGTCACCGCAATGAAAAGAAATGGCAATTTAAGTCGCATATTTTGAAATTGAGTACTCGCAACAAACTCAAAACCAGGGTACTTCCCATTAACACAGAAACTTGAAACTTGGCACGAAGAAACTTCATATAGCACAGACAAAGGAAAAATTACGAAAAGTAGACATTTTTAGTTAAATCATACAAAAAAATACGTTTTAAATTTTAAACTTAATATCTTTTTCCTCGTAAACGTGTGGTGGTATTAAATTGAAATTCATGTCAAATACTTAGGGCTATATGACCCATCAGATGTAGCAAAACCAAACTTTTATGTGAACGCAATCAAAAGAAATGGCAATTTAAGTCGCATATTTTGAACACATTTTGAAATTGAGTACTCGCAACAAACTCAAAACCTAAAGGGTACTTTCCGTTAACACAGAAACTTGAAACTTGGCACGAAGAAACTTCATATAGCACAGACAAAGGAAAAATTACAAAAAGTATAAAGTTTTAGTAAAATCATACAAAAATCATTTTTTTTAATTTTCAACTTTCTACCTTTTTTCTCGTAAATGTGTAGAGGTATTAAATTGAAATTCATGTCAAATACTCATGTCTATAATACCTTTCAGCTGTAGCAAAACGAAAGCTTTATGTCCACGCAATCATAATAAATAGCAATATAAGTCGCATAATTTAAAACTGAAAAAGGTGTATGTGAAGTCCCCAACCCGCACTCGGCCAGCGTGGGGACTACTGCCCGTTCCCTCTCATCCATGGGAGGATGCCTGTGCCCAGCAGTGGGACGTATATAGGCTGGTTTATATTATTATATATTATAGGCAATCTCAAGGGTATCAAAACCTAAAGTTACTTTCCCGTGAACTCAGCTTTCAATAGAAACAGCAATTTAAGTAATCCTCTTATTTTGCCGTTCGCAACTTTGATTTCCTTGCGAGGAGTTTTACTCGCAAGGAAATCAAAGCCTAAAGAATGATTACTAAATTGATAAAGTGACCCTGTTTAAATTTATGCTCCCCCAGCTTTCCACATTGTAATGTTACGGATTCCATTTTCATGTATTAATTATGTAGTAATTTTTTTGCTGGCAGATCCGAGTAGTAGTAGGTTTCAAGTTTGAAAATTTCGCTTGTAAGTATGCATGTAGTGTATATTTATGTATATATTTATTTGGATATGTATTTATTTATTTTGTTTATGTATAATTGTATATGTATTTGTGTAAATATGTTGTATGTACTTTTTTTGTTGTTACTTGCACTGCCCACAATCTTTTTCCGCTTTACCTTAAGGTTTGACTGGTAGAGAATGCCATATGGCATTAAGTCCGCCTTTTGTACGATAAGTTTTCTTTTGTGCAATAAAGTTTAAATAAATAAATAAAATAAATACTCAGTACAACTTTTGCTTGTTATAGGTTTGTACGGAACCCTCGGTGCGCGAGTCCGACTCGCACTTGGCCGGTTTTTTTTAGACACAATCTCACTATTCATCCGTTTATATAATTCTCCTTCAGAATGGACATGAAATAGGCTATATTTTATGCCGTGCTTCTGTACTATACAAGTAGGTAGTTTTTTGTATCTCTACAATTCGAAATTATTTTCAGTACGACCTAGATAATGTAGCCAGGGTCTCGCCACACTTCCTACACAGTCACATCCTATCTATATAGTAGGTAATGTGCACATTTCCTCACTAACAACATTAACATTGCCACACGGCGGTTTGACGTCTAAAGTGGTCTAAAAATAAACAAGCTGGTCTGATGCGAAATTTCATTTTACTCCATATTTAGAAGCGCTGTGCGTCGGCGCATATAAATGGGCTTTGAGAGTGAGACAGATACTGTATACCAGTTAGATTTGTTGGTGTGTTTTTTTACCTACTTATATTTATGTTTTATATAGATCCTTATATTACTAGTGGCTCTCTAAGCTGTAGATATTGCGAAACTGTATTTTTTAGGGTTCCGTAGGATCACTTTGTTGTCCGTCCGTCCGTCTGTCAAGACCCTTTTTCACAGGAACACGTGGAGGTAATCAAGCTAAAATGTATACCAAATACTCAGGTCTACTGTCCCTTGGAGCTGTGAATAAATCAAACTTCTAAGCCAACGCAATCAAAAGATACAGCCGTTTATGCCGCAATTTTTCGAAACTTGCAAGGGAATCAAAACCTACAGGGCACTTCCCGTGAACTCAGAATCTTGAAATTTGGTACGAAGCAACGTCTTATAGCACAGATAAAGGAAAAAATGCGAAAACCGTAAATTTTTGTACGGAACCCTCGGTGCGCGAATCCGACTCGCACTTGGCCGGTTTTTTAATTTCTAAATACTTATTCGATAAAAAAAAATATAACTAGCTGACAACATTTCACGAGAATGGGTTGAGAAATGCGACCTAAGGGGTTGGGGTTTCCAACGCGCGTTAAGACTGATAACTGTCATTTTTCCATATAAAATTTGACATGTAGATTTTTTTATTTTATTTATTTATTTAAACTTTATTGCACAAAACAAAAATGATGTACAAATGGCGGACTTAATGCCAAATGGCATTCTCTACCAGTCAACCATAAGGCCAAACAGAGACACTTAAAATTGGAGCAGAGTAAATGATCAATATTTAGAGCTTAGTACAGACTTATAAAAGCATAATCCTACATATATAAAATTACAAAATTACATATTATTACTTATGTACAAAGATATGATACACTAATATATATGGGACGATGGACGCTATGCAAATTCTTCTTCCAGCAGATGCCTACGAAGCATTCGCTTGAAAACTAATTTGCTTGGGGCTTGTCTTAAAGGGAGAGGGAGTGCATTCCAGAGACGGACTGCCTGAACGGTGAAAGAACTTGAAATGAAACCAGTATGGTGAGAAGGTATTTTAAGTTTGAGTAAGCGGGAGGAACGCAGTTCACACCCGGGGCGCGGAGTTTCGAAGACGAATTTCTGTATTAGATAACATAAGTCATAAGTCATAAGTAATTTATTTGCTCAAGATAGGGTTTACAGTCAGATGTTACAGCAGATATTCATTAGCGGCCTTGCTACCTTGTCACCTGGCGCAGAAGGCTCGAATAGGATAGAAAATAAGGTACAGAGGGTACGCAAAGATCTGCGACGACGAATTGAAAGCCAGTTGAGCTGACGGCGGTAAAAGGATACACGGTCGTATTTACGAAGACCGAAGATGAAACGTATGCCATTGTTAAGGAGGCAGATCTACTTAACGTACGTTCAATGCGTTACGTGATTGAACTGCTGTCACACCGGTCTGCTGGACAGCCGGACATACGAAAGAATTTTGGCCCAAGTTGAAACGTCTTCGTCTTGAATTTCATGTGCTCTGTCTACCCTACAGACGTTAAATTATGTTTTTATGTAACAAAGAGCGTTTCTATTGTATTCAATGCATTTCTTAACTCTTTGAACTTAACTAGGTGTGACAAAGGTGACTCACACTTTAAACGCGCCAATGCACAAAGACGCCGGCGATGCAATGTAAAACCTATACTTATGCTAATAGAGCTGGTTTTCGAGCAAACAGGTTTGAGATCATTGCACTTTAATGCAGAATCAAGATCTCGTCTCATAGAAATATTTGATGTCAAGGGTTCTTGTCGATGTGTTAGGGAAAAATTAACTTTATTTGTATTGCGGTTAAAGTATATATTTCCAGTACCATACCTACATATGGATGCAGAAGTTTTATTTCAAGAATACAGGTAGTTCGTATTTGATAAGGTCGCCTGGTTTTCTTAAATACTACTTAGTTTGTCTCATAGTGAAATCGGCAACTTTTAATGAAACGTCAATAACGCACCATTAGTAAGTAAGAAATGTGAAAATAAATCCAGACTAGAGACGTCATAATTTTCTATCTATTTAAATACCTTAATTTACTTTATTTAGTGACTTATATTTAAACAAAGTTATTGAAAAAATAACAATATATACAAAAAACACACACTTGCACACTGTCATTTTTGTTTTTATTACATTGTTAAGATTTAATAATATTTTTATTTTTATTAAGTTAGAGAAAATGTCTTTATTTTTAAAATAAGCGCACTGTCTACATATTAGCTAAAATCCTAATTTTTATTTATAATGTTGATAGTAGCCGTTAAATATATTTAGTTAACTGTAGTACCCACCATCCCTTTAAAGCCCAATATTTCTCAAACGAGTCGCTAAATTCAAAATTGTTTTAAAAATCTCATCTTTTTTGAACAAGCCACCCAACCATACCCCACACTATGAGTTTGACGCGAAAAAAAATTACATCCACACTTTCGGTGGAGGGGAGGTACCCCAAAAAATCAACTACTTAACTATATTTAATTGTTGTTAGCAGTTTTATCGAAAAATAATAACAATCGCCTACATTTAACTTTAGCCAGTTCGTTAAACCGACTGACAGATATGGTTTAGTTTGCTTATCTTCAGTTAAATACTTAAACGGAAATACTATATCGTAGTTACATCCGATCATCAATACACAGAATGACAGTTTTATACGTATGATTGCATTTGATATTTTTGTCTCGGTAAAGTTGTTTATGAAATGATGACTCGTTATATTTTTTCTTCATAATATTATTTTGGCAATTAAATGCCTCCTTCAAATTAGCCACTGAATGGCTTCCAAAAGATGGCTTCCGAGGTAGAGGCAGACCGAAAAGGAGATGGCGGGACGACCTTGAGACGTTTTGTGCAGATTGGGGAACACTGGCACAGGAGCGAGACGAGTGGCGGAAAGGAGGGGAGGCCTTTGCCCAGCAGTGGGACACAATATAGGCTAATAAAAAAAAATGCCTCCTTAGCATCTAACATGTTACATGATACAGAGCAGGGCTGTTATTTCGCTACGTGCTAATGCGGCTCACCTCCCCAGTCAACCGTCACGAAATTAGACCTCTGTCTACGCTTAGTTACTACGCATCGCGGTGTCAAGGATATTGTGGGGGTGAGCTTTGACGTGAGCTTAAAACAAGTTACAGAATGATAGTTACAGATGGGGGGCAGGGGACCGATTCAAGACCTACGAGCGGTCGACTCTTTTCACACGGAGACTCGCAAAAATAACGAATTGCTATTTTGAAATGGCGATAAAAACTTGAAAACCGACTGGTAATGACAACTCGTATTCAATTATATCGGGAGAAAGTATGTGCCTGTAATTTTGACACCACAATCGTATTGACTTTTATTTAATCTTTCAGCGCTCGTAAGTTCAAAATCGGCCCGCAGCATCTGTGCCAGTATTGGTAGAATATAATTATAAATATCGGAAGTCGATAAATGAGAAGTTCTTATGACAGCTCGTAAGTGTTTGATAATCAGTAGGATTGTATTAAATAAATAAATATTTGGGCACAATCTTACACAAATCGACCTCGTCCCAAACTAAGCAAAGCTTGTACTATGGGTACTAGACGACGATATACATACTTATATAGATAAATAAATACTTAAATACATAGAAAACATCCATGAATGACTCAGGAATCTCAGGATTCATGGTCATCACACAAATAAATATAAATACCCTTACCGGGATTCGAACCTATTGTAGGATATGTTATTTATATTAAATGAATATATACTCATAGAGTACATCTGAATGTCTGTCTAATTATACCAGCTAGACAGTACAGCGTCCCTATTCTGTAACTTGTATTAAGCTCACCTCAACGCTCACTCACAAATATAACTTGACACCGCGATGCGTAGTAACTAAGCGTAGCTAGAGGTCTAGTTTCGTGGCAGGTGACCGGCGGGGTGAGCCGCATTAGCGCGTAGCGAATAACTGCGCTGGCTTACCACGAGGCAGTTTGACCTCAGGCCATACGTGTGCGAAAATAAATTAATTAACAGCACGTCCTGCCATCATCAATGCAAATCGGTTTTTATAAACGGCAAAAACTTAAGCGAAAACGGACAAAAAATCATATTGCTTTTCCTTCCTCTTAAGATGTTTTTTACTAGTTTCGAGAACTGATACAGGAAAACACCTTAGAAGCTTCCCTATTAAATATGAGATAAATAATGACGTCATCACGGGTGTTTCGTTATAATAAACATATATCTTTTGCACACACGTAGGTATACAATCGCACACTCATATTTTGTCTTTATCTTATCTTAATAAATTAGTTTCTTTTGGCTGGAGTGAACAAGAAGTAGCACTAGGTATCTAGTGTTAATACTAAGGCTAAGCGCGCACTGCGGTGCGGCGAGTGGCGGTGCGTTTTCAAAATCGCAAAGGAAAAAAAACCGTGTGTGTCCAGTACGCGCACAGCGGTGACATATCCGCACGTTTTGCCATTCTAGTCCCAACTCTGTTAAGAACGGACGTTGAAAATGGACTATCACACCAAGAACAACTGAGACACTGGATGGCGGTCGGCCTTCGTCCGCACGGATTTTATTCCGCAGTGCGCGGATTTATTCAATAGTCCATAGGATGCAGAAAATTCGTGCGGCGCCGCACCGCAACCAATCTGCAGCAAACCACAGATTTTAATCCGCATACGGATTATTTTCCGCAGTGCGCGCACTTCAAGGAGGTTCCATACTTCACAGATTTTGCGGAAAATAAACGCACGGCAAAAATCCGCAGTGCGCGCGTAGCCTAAATCTAACCTGATTCTTCTTCTCTCTTGTCGGTGGAGTAACCGCCATTCAGCTCTACGCTCTGCCACTGCTTTGAGCTCCTGGTACGACACTACATTGACCTTCTCCTTGACCTGGTCCATAAAAGCACGTCGCGGCCTTCCTCTGCCTCTTCTTCCCTCTATTTTCCCTTCGATTATAGTTTTTATGTAAATTCATGTCGTAACAGGTGCCCCAAAATATTTCCTCTTCTATTTTCAATCGTCCTTAGCAAGGATCTCTTCTCTCCGACTAAATCCAAAACCTCTTCATTCCTTCTTCTTTCCGTCCAACTAATTCCTTCCATCCTTCGCCAACACCACATCTCAAAGGCACTTAATCTTTCTCGGTGTCGCTGGGTAAGTGTCCATGTCTCGCAGCAATACAACGCTATGCTCCAGATATATGACTTTATAAAACGTTTCCTTACGCTTCTGGAAATCTTGGCTCTAAAGAGATGTTTTTTGCCAACCTGATTAAGTAGTAATAAAAAATCACTCCTCCTTACATAATTTAAACTTAAACCTCATGTTTGTTATTACGGCTTACCTTCATGTGAAGAGCGGTATCTCTTGACCCAGGTACCCCGGTACTTAAAAACAGACACCAACCTGTTTATCTGTTACGTAGACTTTAAGGTTACCTAATATATATTTTTTTATGCGGAAATATGAAAAGGCGATGTAGTGTCTATAGCCCGGCCCACGAAACAACAGGTTAAAGGGTGTTTTTTTTTATGTATGGGTAAAGAACGAAACTCCGTTTGTATGGGAAGGTGAAATTCGGCCGAGCTTACCGCGGAGTCTTAAGCCCACTTTGACATAGGCTGAACAAATTTTCATGAAACATGGCTAAGAACACTCAGGATAAAATTATCTACAAACGAAAATCGGTTCCTCTGTTTGGGAGCTACGATACCACAGACAAATACAAGATACACAGACACGTTAAACTTATAACATCCCTCTCTTTGCGACGGGGGTTAAAAATTACTTTTTCAGTTTTTTCCATAGTCGGGTTATATAGTTTTTTAAACTTTTTTGCTTATTTTCTATGTAGATGACAAGCCTTCTAGTTTCTAATTCAATAAGTTTGACACTTCACCGGTATGCAGTTTCGCTTGCACGATATTAAATCGGAACGGTGCAATGAGTCAGCCGTTGACCTTTCACTAAAATAGTCGTGACGATTGCGTTCATTCCATTTTCGATCCGGCGCTATCTGGGGGATCTAGCTGCTCAATAGCAATGAATGCTGGTGCAGTTTTTGGTAGGATTTCTAGGCAAGGGAACGTTTTTTTTGTCTTTTTGATTTTACCGGAAAGCAGTCCCCGCAAATGTATGGTAAATGGTTTCTAATGGAATAAGTGACTGTGTATTATTTATTTATTTAATCGCATGGTATGCATTATTTATTTATTTAATCGCATGGTATGCATTATTTTTGGCCTTTAAAGTTTGTCACTCTTTAGTACCACCCAGGGGACACGTGCAGGGTTGTGGTAGGTAGCTCCTGCGGACGCGAGTAACAGTTGCCCCCCCGTTGTCAAGGGAGTGGGCAACTCGACTGCTAGAAGTTCTTAAGCCGCCCGAAGGCCTCTAACTCGGCTTCACGACTACTGTCATAGACAGAAGCCGGGATCAACTGCTTCTGTGTATGAATGATGAGTATGGTTGTAATGGATGACGGGTGAAATGAAGAATGAAGTATGTGTCATTGAACGTTTAAACAACTTTTTTTTAACTTGCTCCGTTCTTTATTAACAAAGCCGGCTACCGGGATCTAATTGAGCTGCAATTAGGCATTGGTAATTATTTTTTTAAAGTGAGACGGAATTTGTGATGTCACCTCTAATGGATTGCACCAAATCCTCTGTAATCGTAAGCGGTGTTCGTTGAAATTTGAATGTATGGAAATTTTGACAGCTTTCTATGGAATAACAGCTGCCGGCGAAATATTTAACGTTAATCGGTCTGTAATAGTAAGTTGGTTGCGTACAACCCGTTCTTGGTAAACTACAGAAAGTGCAGCAGTCATGTTTGAGCTCATTGACACAATCTCTACGTACACCTACGTAGTTGATGAGTGCTAATAAGTTCCTGTAAAAAAAAAAAAAAAAATGGTACAAGCTTTAATTGCCGACTGTACTCTTCTGTATACCATCATCAACTACTCATTGAGACGATTCTATCGAGCCCAAACTCAACGGGGTACTTCGGTTAAGTACTGAATTCCCATGGCCACCATTTGTCTCCACTATCAGATCAGCTCGATGGTACCACAATATTGAATACTTATACCCAAAATTTCACCTCAATCGGTCACCGGGAAGTGTTCAAATTTAACTTGCAAGATTTGATGTCAAACATCGGGACAAGTAAAACTAGGTACATAAAAGCTTGTAAAAAGTACAGTCAGCCAGTCGTAGTAGCAGTTCGTTCTATACACATGAGTTTTTTTTTTAAATCAGATATCTTGTGTATTAATGTATTTCATTTGTGACTTGTAAAATGCTTATTTTACCAATAAATGCTGTATTCTGTATTCTTGTTCAGGATATTCTCTCCTGCGGTTCTCACTTGTTATTCCTAACTACTTTAGCCCTGAATGCTTTAACCTTATGGTTCAATAGACCTAATGCTTAGTTTTCCTCATATTATAGGGTGTCGTTTATAAGGACGCCATTGCTGCATGCTGTAAGTAAACAGCTGATATTGCTATAAATAAATAAATCAGCCTATATACGTCCCACTGCTGGGCACAGGCCTCCTGTCATGGATGAGAGGGAACGGGCAGTAGTCCCCGCGCTGGCCCAGTGAGGGTTGGGGACTTCACATACACATTTGAATTTCTTCGTGGATGTATGCAGGCTTCCTCACGATGTTTTTCCTTCACCGAAAAGCTAACGGTAAATATCAAATGATATTCCGTACATAAGTTCCGAAAAACTCATTGGTACGAGCCGGGATTCGAACCCACGACCGCCGTTTGACAGCCGCATGCCTGTACCGCTAGGCTACCGTAGCTTTGACGTGCCGTAGATATTGCTATATGTGTGCGTTAATAAACTCCATTCATATAGGATAACGACTAGAGATAACTCCTTAGGCCGGAGACCGAAGTCCAGAGTTGGGTAGAAATAGGTACATTTATGAAAGCGTAACCAAGGAAAGTAGGTCAATAACTGTGCTATAACGATTAAGGTTAGGAATACATTAATTACGGGCTTGTAGTTTTATTAACAGTCAATGAACAGATATGACTGGCAAAATACGTAGATACGGCATTTGACTGATAAAAGTTATAAGTAACTTACCCAACTTTTTATAAAACGTCAAACCCACTTTTCTCTCGCGTCTATTTTTAACCCCACGTGCGAGAAAAGGGGTGTTTTTGATTATTCATTTATTTAAAAACCTCTAATATTGCAAAAAAAATAAGGTCAAACTAGATGTGTTCCGAGTATTTTCGAAAGTTTCGCTTAAAATTAAAAAAAATATCATCATCATCATATCAGCCGAAAGACGTCCACTGCTGGACATAGGCCTCCCCCAGAGAGTGCCAAAGTGACCGGTCCCGCGCCACTCGCATTCGGCTGACTCCCGCAACCTTTACCGACCAAAAAAATATATATGTTTCTAGTATGTTTACTGTTGTCGCATTCTGTGTTATTTGTGTTCGGGCCACAGGCGTGACGGCCGTGTAAGTATATTGTATACTATGTATTTAAGTGTTTATTTCTGTATATAGGTATGGCACATCGTCTATTGCCCCTAATACAAGCTTAGCTAGCTAAAAACTAGCTACGTCCATCATTTGGAAGAGTGTAAGTTTGCCAGTGTCGGTTTTTTTTTCATTTTAATGGCAATTTTAAGGTATTTTTTTTGGAATTAATTATGGTTTCAAGTTTAGTTATAGGGAAGTTTGGGATTACGCCGATTTATACGAGATAGTCCCCAAAACTTAGTTTAAGTATACCTAGATACGCGTAGTGCGAGTGACAGAAAAGCCTACTATTGCCTACAGTATAACAAATTAAACTAAATATTTTCCACGTTACAAGCGGGTTGGGGGCTTGGTTTAGAAGACAAGAATGGCGGCCTGTGCGCAGAGGACGCTGCATATTATGCAACTTTAGGGAGGAGACATGCTCATCGATAAGGCAGTGATAAACATTATAATATTTCGCAGAAAAGGCGCCCTGGGCTCTTTACAGTAAAGTTATAAGTAAAAAAAGATTTATCTGTATGTTAAGTATTTTATTATTAGTATATACCTATTTTTTTTTATTTCACATGTAAAAGTGCCCTAGTGGCCCACTTACTGAATAGGAAATCATATATTACATTTTTATCATGTCCGAGTAGTATTTTCGCATATTTTTTAACATATACTGGTACCGTTATAACAACTATATACATAGAAAAATCAAAGTTCAAGTAAATATATACATACATCGTTCGTAACCCTGAGTTGCCTGTTCTAAATTACTTACGTAAAAAAATCTGAGGTGACAGAAAAGAATCGGCTAAAACACATTCTGCAATATAATTTGATGCACAACGGAAATAACTTTTATATTCAATTGAAATGTGATTTTCTAATCCCTTAAATAACTAACAGTATCCTGCCAGAAGTCACGAAATTTTTTGTCTTCGTTTCCTGTAAGGTAAAAGTCTGTTACTCATATAGTAGTTTAGTTATACTTATTTATTATGAAAATACTACAATATATATATATATCAAATAATCTAAACCTCACAAAGAAACAGTTACGAGAGAAACAAAACAATAACATGTAGGCACGCAAGCACACAAAAGGAATTATCAATTGGTTTCAAAGTATGTTTGTTTATTTCTACGAAATGTTATTGGTTTGCCGCCACATTAGCGAACTTTGAACTGAGTAATTATGATAAAGATTTGTTTACATGTATTATCTTCCGACCAGACTTAACCACTGTCTCATGTCGAAGGTTGGGTATGTTTGTATGTCTTACACCGATCTGATTATTTATTTTATATGTAAACCATGACAATTGTTTCGTAGATTTAATAGACACTACTAATAGGAGGTTCTTACACACATACACATGATTATGTGTATGTGTGTTTTAACGAAAATAATGTTCTTTTTTTAACTTATTACAAGTTTTAAACTAATAACAGGATTTCAACCCATAGGGACCAAACTAGACCTAACTTCAATAGCCTTTACCTCCTACATACAAACTAACACTCACAAACTTTACCTATCTACTTAGGTACAATATATCATCGATTAGTAATCATGTTCTTTTTCAATAAGTTTTATTTACTACTGATAAATCAAAAACGTAAACACTAACATAATATCGATGCAATCGTAAAGTCTCCCTACATTATATATTAGTAATGAACGACGTTTTTTCATCCCAAGTTTGCCCCGAGGTAACTACTGCTGCTTTAGTTATACGAGTAGTCAATTAGTCGAGGGGCTCTTCGGGGCTCGACTCAGGAGACCATGTTACAAAAAAAACATAAATATAACGTAAACAATCGTGTAAATATCGATACCATCATCCCCTCCCTACACTCACACAGCCGCGCCTGCGCCGTGTCAGCCCGTGACAAGTACGGAACTGGCCAGTTACATCAATTCGAATAAAGACGTAACGCGCCCGCCGCGTCACTTGAAAATGACTCCTCTCACTTGGAAATAGAGTCCGATTTCAATTGGCTGCAGCCGGTGGAACTGGCTCGTTACAATACGAATAAAGGTGTATCGCGCCCGCCGCGCCGCTCGAAAAGGAGTCCTTGCACGTGGGCATAGAGTCTGATTTGAATTGGCTGGAGCCGGTTTTGACCGACGTAGTAAGTTTTGAGGTTAGGTTAGGGATTGTCAACTGTACCTTTGGACGGTTACACTATTTTCTCGCTGCCAACTGTCTCAGTAAATTTTATATTTTAATGTTTCATATTAGACAGTTGTCTTGTCAAACAAAGAGTCGCCTTCCACGTAAAATCTATCTATAATTAGATTTTTTAAAAGCCGATATTTGACAGCCGTCATCCCGGTACAATTTAAACGTCAATTATGACATATGATGACATAAATTGTACGGGCATCACAGCTGTCAAATATTGGATGTAAGGGCATTTTCACTATAGGTAGAGCTATGATAGCATACAGATTGCCATTGTCATCACCAACGATGCACAATATGAGAACTCCGGTTATAAACACACGATTATACTAGAGCTAGGTCCCCAACAAATCGATGTGACTTGTCATGATGTCATGACATTATGTTGTGTCATAACAAGGTTACAGGATGGGCAAACACATCTTTTTGTTGACGTGTCTTTTTTGGGGATAAAACTCAAGGCATTATTTATGCATAGGTATATATATCTAGCGAATAGACGACATTACGGGTTTGAAGCTTGAGAAACATGAGCACGACACACACTGCTAAATTAAAAAAAAAAAAAAAAACTTTAGGTAAAATAATTGGAAAATTGAGAATAGAATTGGAAAGATAGAAGGAAGGAGAGGCAGGGAATGGCCAAGACGAGCGTTTATGGACCAAGCTAAAGAGAATCTTAATGAAATGTCGACCGAAAAATCCAGAGCTCAAAACAGTGGCAGAGAGAAGAACAGAGTGGCGATTACTCCACCGACAAGAGCACGGCTCTTAAGTTTATGAAGATGATGAATTGGAAAATTATTGAGCATCAAACTCACCAAATTGTCACACACTTGCCCTCCCAAACCGTCTCAGTCCCACAGCCTAACATGTATTAACCAAGGTATATTATTATGTAGTTAAACCAGTGAGAAACTCTATGTTCGCATAATGACCTCATATCATTTGCGATTCAGTTCTACCCACGGTACCAGCCACGATAAACCTACTTTAGGTTATAGCTTCTGTAATCGCTAATAACGCCTCGTTCCTGGGAATACACATTGTCGATAGCCGGCAATACCAGCCCCCCCTATTCTGTAACTTGTTTAAGGCGCCGTAGGTTCATGGTCTTCTCTCCCTCTCACTGAGCATAAGCGTGAGCGAGATGGAAGTGCGTGCTCGGAAGCGCGGATATCATGTTTTATAATTTGATTTTTTTGGCCGTTTAAATTAATAAAAAAGTAATTACTGATTTCTCTCAAACATGATATTGCCGATTTTTAGAAGCCATTGTAATGTTCTTAGCTTTTGTGCATAATTCTTACGAATATTCTAAGTGTATTTTAGACCCTTTTAGACCTGTGTTCGTGTTTTTTTTTCTATCCAGCGAAAATTGCTTATTAATGTTTCGATTCACTGATCTCCCTGTAGAAAAGTCTCAAGATTACTATTCGTATTTTTTGAAACCATATTAATTATAAACAGACTCATATTGTTTCAAAAACTCGATTTGCTTCACTTCGCTGAACCTACGGCGCCTTTAGCACTTCAACGCTCACCCACAAATATATCTTGACACCGCGATGCGCAGTAACTAAGCGACTGCTCAAATGAAAGATAGCCCACTTACATTTTTCTATTTTTAACCCCCGACGAAAAAAGAAGGGTGTTATAAGTTTAACGTGTCTGTCTGTGGTATCGTAGCTCCCAAACGGATGGACCGATTTGAATGCGTTTTTTTTGTGTGATAGAAAATTTTATCCCAAGTGTTCTTAGCCATGTTTCATCAAAATCTATTCAGCCGTTATTGAGGTATTGGACTTTCATATTAAACTGTCGGGGGTTTTTTCAACTTTTCCTTTGTATTGTTAATTATTGGACGTAAAGTAATTGATAAGTGGCTAATTAATGATGTCCCGCATCCTTCATAATCCAACCTCTTTCATTCTGGTGTTTAAGTCTAGTAGATGGAAAATATGTAGGGGAAGGTTGCTATGATTGGACCACTTAACTTCGCTGCCCTATAGTCTACACATTTTACGTCAGAAAATAAAACAAGGTTGATAAGTTTTAACTCTTGAAATATATTTTTTTATTACCTTATACACAGTGGAAAAAGTATAATAATTTTAGAGAAAAATCGTGAAAAGAGTTTTCCGTGCTGTTCCCTTCTTTGGACCAGAGTCACCTTGATTGGACCACTGAGTCGCCATCAATGGACTTAGGAAATTTAAACCGATGGCCCAATGAAGGGAACTTATGGAAATCGAGAAAAAACAAACATTTTCTAGTAATAAATTTATTTAATCAAATTTTGCATTCAGTTTTAATCTTTTTATTAAAACTTATTTCCAATGTGTACTATGTAGTAGTAAGTGAAGAATTAAAAATCTAAAAGAAAAAGTTGCCATGATTGGACCGGTTCGATGATAGAATACACATGTGGTCCATTGATAGCAACTAGGCCGCACATGACACATAAAAATATCAAAAAATAAAGAAAACAAATGGTTAAAAACAGTTGTCATAAATTTGATCATCAATAAATGTCTAGCCATTATACATCAGCACTCTTAAACAATTGCAAATGGAATGATACTTTCGTAAATTTTTAAATGAAAGGAAAAATTTAAAAATTTAATGCTCCGAGTCGGATTCGAACCGGCGACCACAGGCATTCATGGCCCGTCGCTACTACCAACTGAGCTATCGGAACAATCTGGTTCGGGCACCAAATCCTTCAATCAGTTCCTTCATATAACGCCTTAGGGAGGCGTATGTAGCGACATCTACCAGAAAAAACTCAATCAATTCAATTCAATTCAATTTTTCCTTTCATTTAAAAATTTATAATTTTCTTTAGCAGCGTTACTGCTTAAAAACAAATATTGATACTTTCGTGATTTTTTTCCTCCGCGTTATTTAACATCAACAGCGCTCGAAACATACTCGTTCAGGTCACTCATCACCGGGAAGCGCGGCGCGACTGAGGTTGCGGGGGGCCAGTTGGGCTGCCCAAGGACACTTTGTACCTTGTTTGGCTCTGTCTAGCACGTGTAGATTTTAAAATATTTAAGTGGTCCAATCAAAGCGCCGGTCCAATGATAGCAGCCTTCCCCTACTCGTATATTACTGTTTAAAATAATTTTCACGTAACGATCACCGTACAGTGATCAAGAGCCCCACAAGCCCAATTTCATAAGAAAACCGCAAATCGATGTACAGTTTAGCCGTTTGGCACACGCATACTAGAGGTCAAAATAATTTTTTTGACCCGCAGTTCCTAAAAAAAATTGTTTTGCCCTCTAGTATGTGTGTGCCAAACGGCTAAACTGTACATCCATTTGCGGTTTTTTAAGCGTTGGGCTACCACTATACGGAAATCATGTTTTTTTATTTTATTTTTTTGGCCGTTTAAATAAATAAATAAGTAAACACTGAGTTCTCTCAAACATGATATTGCCGATATTTAGAAGCCATTTTAATATTCTGAGCTTTTGTGCATAATTTGTAACAAATATTTTAAGTGTATTTTAGACCCTTTTAGACCTGTTCGTGATTTTTCTATCGAGCGAAAATTGCTAAATCATGTTTCTAAACACTGATCTCCCTGCAGAAAAGCCTCAAGATTACTATTCGTATTTTTTTTAACCATATTATTATAAACAGACGCTTTATATTTCTCAAAAACTCTGTTCGCTTAACTTCGCTGGACCTTGACCGGTCCGTATGTAAAAACGTACTCGTATGTAAGTTGTCCGTCAAAATTTGCAATCCACTTTTAAATCACTTTCCGTTAACCGATTGAGCTGAAATTTTGGGTATTAATATAGTTTGGATGACAATTCAATATCATGGTACCATCGAGCTGATCTGATGATGGAGATAGAAGGTGGTCATGGGAATTCAGTGTTTAACCGACGTAACCCCTTTCGGCTCGTTTGAATCGTCACAATGAGTAGTCGACAGAAAAATCATCATCATCATATCAGCCGAAAGACGTCCACTGCTGGACATAGGCCTCCCCCAAAGAGTGCCACAATGACCGGTCCTGCGCCACCCGCATCCAGCGGACTCCGCGACCTTAACCAGGTCATCAGTCTACCTTGTTCCCCACGCTGCGCCTTCCGGTGCGTGGTCGCCACTAGAGAACCTTTCCGCCCCAACGGCCATCAGTTCTACGTGCCGCGCCCACTGCCACTTCAGTTCAGCGATTCGGAGGGCTATATCGGTTACCTTTTGGTTCTATTCTATTATACAGTCTGCAATAAAAGCTTGTACCAAATATTTAATTTTTGGGCAGAAACGTATCTTTTGAGTAGTATACAAATATTCAAGCGAGTTCAATCAGGGCTCGTAGTATTCCGGATGCAATGTGGATTATTTTTTGTGATTGATCTATGCTTGGAATGATATTCAACAATGATAATGCATTTTGCAAAAACCGCTTATATTTTTTCCTTCTGATGGTATTTTTCACCTTCTAGCTCTAATGAGGTACATGTACGTATATTTATAATTGAAGTTCGCAGAATTTAGCATCACAAAAAACCCTTATGAATTTTGACTAATTAACTTTACAGCAGTGCCAATAAATCGCATATAATATTTAGTCGTATTAAACCATGGATTTCCGTTTTTGTAGGTGTGCATATTTAAAGCCGAATTATCTAGGAATATTGTCTGAATACCCAAATGTCTAGTGCGTATTTATGGGTTCCTTATTAAGGCTTCCATATTTATGTCCTTATGTCCTAAAATAAGGAATCTAGAATTGTTCAAGGAGTTAAGTTTTAATGTTCAAGGAGGAAGACCTCGGCGCAGTTATATAACAATAATATGAATAATAAATAAATAAATAATTAAATATAAGGGGACAATCTTATATGGACCAAATAAAGGAAAAAGCTGGGCTGTTATTCGCTACGCGCTAATGCGGCTCACCCCGCCGGTCACCCGTCACGAAACCAGACCTCTACCTAAGCTTAGTTAATACGCATCGCGGAGTCAAGATTATATTTGTGGGTGAGCGTTGAGGTGAGCTTAAAACACGTACTGAATAGGGGATAGGGGGGCTGGTGTCGTATCTGCAAATGAGAGAAATGGAAAAAACTCCACGGACAAGATGACAACTAAGGATCCGCACAGAGCGGCGCGGCACGGGGCGGTATTCTGTGCGAACCTTTTCGTATTAGTTCGAACATTACAACCGGTACCGCCTCCGCGCCGCACCGCGTTTTTCTTGTGATTTTAATATATCAAATTCATATTCATATCCATATTCATTTATCAACATAATGATCCGGTCGTATCCATAGTAATATTATAGATGCAAAACTGTGTCTTGTCAGTCTGTCTGTCTGCCTGTCTGTCACCTCTTCACGCTTAAACTGCTGCACCAATTTAGGTGAAATTTGTAATAGAGATAGTTTGAGTGCTGGGAAAGGACATAGGATAGTTTTTATCCTGGAAATCAGTCCCTAAGGGGGTGAAATGGGGGGTGAAAGATTGTATGGCTACGATATACAGTTCCATAGTTCCAAGCGGACAGAGTTGCAAGCCAGTAAGTCATAAAGTCGCACAGACGCTTTGACTTTTCGAAGAAGTGTCTCACATCACTTTTTTGTACCTACACATGTTACATCATCGATTACACATTCTTGAATTAATTGTTCATATGACGTATGTTTGAGCGTCACATGACAAAGATGCCGGCGCAATAATACTTTGGAAATACCGCTAATTACCTAGGTTTTATTTCACTTTTTGTTGGTACTCTGTTAAATATAACGGTTAACTTAATATTGTGTAGTGCTTCAATCACTCTGATTTTAAAACCAATTAGAATTATTAATATTTTTAACCGCCGACGCAAACATTACAAATGTATGGTATATATGGGTACTATCTGGGGGTGAAGATGGGTTTGGATCGGAAGTTAAAAATAACAACGTAAAAAAGGGAAATCCTCCGACATTTTCATTTCTAAGTCCAATATTTCGAAAACGGCTGAACAGATTTTCATGAACGATGGCTAAGAACACTCGGGATACAATTATCTATGACACTAAAAAACCACATTCAAATCGGTCTAACCGTTAGGGAGCTACGCTACCACAGACAGACACGTTAAACTAACACCCCTCTTTTTGCGTCAGGGGTTAAAAAAAATAGCAAAAGAATTTCCTTTGACATTGGCACAATTCAGTACTCTACGATATTTTTAAACTTCGAATAGATCTTAATGCACGTAGGTATGTTATATGTTTGTCAACATAAAGTTCGTCGCACGAGCTCTGCCGCGTTTGTCGCGTACTCGCGTGGAATCCTTGGTGCGTCGGAATACTAATATGTTTGGATACACGTGGAAATACTACGTTAAAACTCTTTGTTGTCTTGTTTCCGCGTAATCGATTACGAGTAGGTACAGTGAGTGTAAAAATATGGGTGCATGCGACTTACTCATGAATATGTCCCATCATTCGCATCGCTCTTAACTAAATCAGTGGATTAAGGTCTCGGTACGGTGAGAGGTAATAATATACGTTTACATAAATAAGGACATGTATATCTATACAAGAAGACCTGCTAGAATACATAGCCTAATAGCCAAATTAAGCTTCACACACACACACACACACACACACACACACACACACACACACACACACACACACACGCGCACGCACGCACGCACGCACGCACGCACGCACGCACGCACGCACGCACGCACGCACGCACGCACGCACGCACGCACGCACGCACGCACGCGCGCACACGCGCACACGCGCACACACACTTGCACGTGCTCACCCACTCACAAACGTACAACATGCTCAATAAAAAAATCAGACTATAGTTCTAAGAAGTAGAGTAGAGTTCTAGTAAGTAGTAAATTGTTAGTTATGGAAGAGCGGTGCCTCCTGACACAGGTTATTTTGCAAATAACTTACAAGGAGACGCCGGTCACTGTATTGGATTGTAACCGGTTGTTAAAGAAATAAAGAAATTTTAATTTTTAATTTTAGCAAGACTTTATGTTATGACATACTTCGGCTCGGACGTCTCCTGGGTCACTCTATAAAACTATTTATGATATTATGGGAGTTAATTTTGCATGATAGTAGTCCATTTATAGTATTTTTCCAAGAAACGGTCACTTATGTAAAAGATATTGACCCAAATATGCTATGTGATTTTTTATTACCACTCGTGGTGAGTACAAAATGTCACTTCTCCCCCTTACCAGGAAGTGGGTTCTGCGCGCTTAGCGATAGGTAGGTATATGAGCAGAATGCACTGTACAGTCACCGGCATCAATATCTGCCGAAACAAAGCCGGCAAAAATATCTGACACGTCCTTATGGCATTGGACATAGAGTCGTGTCATATATTTATGCGTGCTATGTTGTGGCAGATCTTATTGCTGGTGACTGTACAGATGGGCATAAAGCTATAGTTTATCCCACAGATATAGATATACACTAGATAACTTAAACACCTCAATCTGTATGAAAACCAACGTCACTTTGACGTCACAGAGGCGAATTAGTGATGTGAATTCCCCATTGTCCGCGCAAAATCGATTTCGCAATAAGGCATTTTCTTAATATTCACGGACAACCGGCTACCACAACAGACGCGCGCAGAAAGTCAGTCGGGAGGCCAGGTAGGAGACCGAGTTTGGACACGCGAATTAGATGCATTTGCGTTATCTAGTGTATATATATCTGTGGTTTATCCTGTCCACATATGGTTATTTCTGGAATACAGGCGGAGCCTCAGGGGCAGCTAGTTATATGTAATACAATACATACACAAATAACATAACACATTACTACATAACAAGAACATTACAACTCGATGGTTGTATCAACGCCATATACAGGGTGACATTTTAATCAGTGTCCAAATTCAAGTATAAGATTCTTCAGCAAAATTATAATATACGTCTTTTTTTCATATCATTCAGTACTAAAATTAAAGCTGCTGCTTATCCCAAAAAAACCTTATCGCGCGGGCACCTCAGCCGGTAGTAAGGTTTGCACACGGCACGCCTCCCCCCACGCAGCACTGATAATTCTTTTGAGATAGAAAAATTATATTTTTAAAAATACCTACCAGTTTTTTTTTCAAAAATGGAGTCTATTAGTGATACCAAATGCCTACAAAATATTTGGACACTGATTAAAATGTCACCCTGTATAACTTTACACTAAAAGTATTTCGAACAATATCAATCAGTTAACGTACTGCACTAAATTATTATAGGTACTGCGTAAATCGTGATCGGATCTCACGCCACTGACACCGTAGATTTAGATTGAGATATACCTACAATTAATAGTTCATTACAGCTATTGTACGTTGAGCGATCACGAATGGGCAAGGACGAATGTAATTAAAAATGTTGCGAATATAAATACACTTACTATATATTCTAGTGTGCCCACCTGCGTCCGGAATCCCACACCTTTAGGATGCATTAAGGGGATGCATTGATTCGAGCCGACCACGCCCCCTTGACAGAGACACGCAATGCCTTCCGCGCACGAGAAAAAGAGATGCAACACTCTTCGGAAATTGCTTTTTGGACTCGATGAATACCTAACTTAGTGTCGTTTTATTTATATTTGATTAAGTGAGATTTTAGATTAGATAAAATACTTATAGCATTGACTTGATTCTGTCTTAAAATAATGTATTGAAAACGACAGTGTGACTTAAAGTAGCGACCACACCGGTGCGTTACGCTGCGTATACGCGTTGACGTGTCGTATGCGTCACGTATATTCTTCATACATTTTGCTGCGTTTACGGTGCGTTGGCGTATTTTGAGCAGCGGTGTGGTCGCTCCTTAACACCGCTCGACTACTTTCTGTGGGGCTACGTCAAGTCTCTTGTCTATGCAGGCAAACCACAGACAACAGACAATTGCTGGTCTGAAGGCCAACATAACCGGCGTTCTTCACGATATAGAGCCCCATTTATGCGAAAATGTCGGCCATAATTTGGTCCACCACCTACAGCGGAATCGCGCCGAGTTGACTGAGATTATTTTTGAAAAATAATGTCATCAAATGCACTTTATAAAATATCATTTATTAGAAAATAACATTGGAATAATAATAACAAACATAACAAAACTTAACCTACAGGTAAAAAAATTGGCATAAATCGCCGTCAACGGGCAAGGTGCCCAGAAGGCTGGCCGTATTTTGTCGCTGTATAGCGATACTAATACGCTGTGCGAAATAGTGGCCAGCCCTCTGGTCGCCCGAGGCTTCTATTAATAATGTAAAAATTGTTGCAATATCGGCTACACAGGTTATTTTATTACATTTCAAAGTTCTAGCGCTCTTAATGAAATACCCTTTATATATATATATATATATATATATCCAAAACAGTAGTTATAATCAAATTTTACAGGGTAGGGATCAGGGATTCTCAAAAGCTTGCAATACAAGGTTCTTTTTCAGTCATATTAGAAAGAGACTTCCGCTTGTATTATATGTAACAAGCCTTTGTGAAATGGGCCCCAGTTATGAGGAGTTTTACTGGCTTACCACTTTTACTAGGGACCAGTTGTGAAACAAGTGAAGACAGGACTTGCTCGCATATTATATTAATTGTATGCACGCATGTATAATCAGGTCTAAACCAGAAGGACTTAAGCGCGTAAAGTTTCCTACTAACATTCGTCTTTTGTTTCATTGTATGAATAAGTACCTAGTTGTTGCAAAAGCTTGTGTTAGTATTGCCGTTTACATTGCATTCCGCGCATCGTCCTGTCATTAATTAATCAATTTACGATTCAGTAAAGACAAGTTTCTTACTGCGATTATATAAATATGTTTTAATTCGGATTTAGACAAGTTAGGTAGGTACACCTATTATTTTATGCGATTTAGTAAGTGTGTTTGCATTGACTAGATGTAATTAACTCGAATTGTAGCTATAATGTTTTGATTGTTAGTTAGAGTTATTTTGAACTTCGATTTTGAAGAAGGGTTCTATTTTTAAGGTTCCGTACCCAAAGGGTAAAAGATGGGTAAAAGGGACCCCATTACTAAGGCTCCGCCGTCCGTCCGTCCGTCTGTCATCACGCTGTATCTCATAATCTCATGAACCGTGATAGTTAGACAGTTGAAATTTTCACAGATGATGTATTTCTGTATCTATATTAATACCATTATGCTATGATATGACTGTAAGTAATGGAAGTAGGTTGAAAAGTATTTTAATTAAGTATCTTAAATATTGTACCATTGTATTATATATTACAAATGCAAAAGTTTATATGTTTGGATGTTTATTACTTTGCGAAAGTTTGTATGGAGCAACGATATAAACGAGTTCCACGCGGGCGAAGTCGCGGGCAGAAGCTAGTATGTCAATGTATGTTAACATATGACATTTACACATTCTCCTTTATATGTAAACAGTAATTAAATTCACGTGTACAAACATGTTAGAGTCGTGACGGTTTTACACATATCTGATGCGTCTAATTATACGAGTAGGATTACACGCATTTTTCTTGGTATTCGTATGGTTTCCATCGTCAACATTACTAGGTAATTATAGTATCGATACATGTAATGGAAAAAAATCTGTAAAATAATAGTGGCAACAATAAGAATTAAAACAATAGATGTATATTATGTTACAGTACTCATATATTTATCAATTTACTTTTCAATTAACTACATACATATAGAGTTTTTTGATATTTACAACAAGTACATAAAAAAGGAACGGAACGGACAGTTGTACGTAAAGTGACCGTCAATAGAATTTGCTAACTTTGTAAACAAACCGCCATATTGAAATTGTCTTTCACTGTCACGGTCACTTTACGTACAACTGTCCGTTCCGTTCCTTTTTTATATACTTGTTGTAAATATCAATACAATTATACAGCTTTGTCACGAAATGGTCACAACCCAGCGTAACGCAGGTCTTCCGTTGTAGCCATTTGGTGAAGAATAAACGCAATGACGCCGTGATCGTACACAAGGCCAATTTATAAAAAAAAGAACACAAACTTATTAAAGAGAAATAATATTGAATTGCCATCCCAACTATATCTTAATCCAAAATTTCAGCTCATTCGGTTGAAGATATCTGCTTCAAAATTGAGTTGTAAGATTGCACCTGAACAAACATAAATAGTAACATACCTTAGTTACTTACATACATTGCAAGTTAATAGAAACTTAGAAAGCTTCTAAAAACCAGGGACCCGCCCACCCCTTCCCAGAAAAAAGCCTTTGAACGGGTTAGTCGTTCGTTTAATAGTCATAATCACTTGCTGTCCCTTATTGATTGAAAACTCATTCATTTAACTTAGCCGTATGAAGGGGTTTCCCTTACGGGGCGCTACCGCTACTGATAAAAAAACCCTTTCGAAAAGCTTTTTTAAGCGCTTTTGAAAGGGTTGAAGCGCTTCCTCGTGTTGAATACCCATTCATTGTGCTTTAAAAGCCAAATGAATGGGTATTGAGGAGCATCGGCTTTGGTAAGCAAACCCTTTCAAAAACCCTTTGAAGGGGATACCGTATTGGAGCGCTTTAATAGCCAAATGAATGGGTTTTAAGGAGCATCGTTAGTAAGCAAGTAAGGCTTTGGTAAGCAAAGCATTACGAAAAACCCTTTCAAAAACCCTCGAAGGGGATACCGGGCGGGTCCCTGCTAAAAACCCATTAAACACCCTATCTAATACGATTAGGAGGACCAACTAGTGTGAGGCTGTCTCAACATATGAATTTATTTACCTTTGTATTACATGTAATCGTCGTGCAATGCAACCCCTGCACGGCTATCACGCGACGGCGCGCGAGCTCTCGATTTTTCTCGCACTATCTGTCTCTCTCTTATTAGAGCACTTTGAACAAGAGGTATAGTGCGAGAAAAATCGAGAGTATATCGCGGCCGTCCCATGATAGACTTGCTGGTCCGACCATTTCTTGGGTGATCTATCCCTGAACCTGAAACGTGTCCGCGAAGTAATTGCTAATGACCTGTTCCGTTGTTCCAGGATGTCGACCCTGCTCTTCTGGCAGGGCAAGGGCAAGAGCAACGGCGCCCCCAACGGACGAAACTGGATCCACGCCCCGGACGCCCTCGTTAAGGGGCATGTCGCGTATTTAGTCAAGGTATCTGTTTTCTTATCATTCCAAGTCTAATACCATCGGCAACGGCGCCCCCAACGGACGAAACTCGATCCACGCCCCGGACGCCCTCGTTAAGGGACACGTCGCGTATTTAGTCAAGGTATCTGTTTTCTTATCATTCCAAGTCTAATCCCATCGGCAGCGGCGCCCCCAACGGACGCAACTGGATCCACGCCCCGGACGCCCTCGTTAAGGGACACGTCGCGTATTTAGTCAAGGTATCTGTTTTCTTATCATTCCAAGTCTAATACCATCAGCAACGGCGCCCCCAACGGACGCAACTGGATCCACGCCTCGGACGCCCTCGTTAAGGGACACGTCGCGTATTTAGTCAAGGTATCTATGTTTCCTTATCATTCCAAGTCTAATACCATCAGCAACGGCACCCCCAACGGACGCAACTGGATCCACGCTCCGGACGCCGATGTTTCCTTATCATTCCAAGTCTAATACCATCACCCCCAACGGACGCCCTCGTCAAGGGTTTCTTCTTCTTTTTCTTAGCTCCATCCCTAATTAGCTGGCTCTCCTAATTATACGGTGCTAAGACTGTCGGTGCAGGGTTATTTATCAGATCCGAGAATCCTCCTTTTGTAGTAGTTTTGTCATGCCGGTCCACCACGTCAACAGAGAGCGTCCTCGACCTCTTCTGTTTTCCGGGAGACAAAGTTTTCTTGACCACATGCTCTTCGCCTCTTTCACGTGGCTCTACCACCGCAGTCGAGTTTCAGTAAGCTTATCTATATATATACATTAATCCAGTAACTTTGTCGCCTGAAAGTATGGGGCAGTATGCGTCAAATCCGGTAGTTCTGATTTTTTGCAGACTTGTTTATGATGTTGGCCTAATGAATAATGCAAGTTTGTGACCTCGAGCGCCGAACGCAACTTTGTCAAAAATCGAAATAACCGCGAAAAAATCGTTTTTCTTTTCAAATTTTGGCGATTATAACCCTAAAGGACTAGTTTTTGAAAAAACTTTCTGCGAACGTTGTAAAGAAGACTAAATTTGCTACAATATGATACTAGAATTGTCTCTGTGGACCCAATATTTTCCGAGATTAAGTCTTTCAAAGTGCAGAGACAATTCTAGTGTCATATTTTAGGAAATTTAGTCTTCTTTAAAACTGTTCAGATAAAGTTTTTTCAAAAACTAGTCCTTTAGGGTTATAATCGCCAAAATTTGAAAAAAAAACCATTTTTTCGCGGTTATTTCGATTTTTGACAAGGTTGCGTTCGGCGCTCGAGGTCACAAACTTGCATTATTCAATAGGCCAACATCATAAACAAGTCTGCAAAAAATCAGAACTACCGGATTTGACGCATACTGCCGATGTATAAAGTTACTGGATTATATGAGGGAGGGCCCTTTCGTCTTTTTTTGCATTTGCCCCCTTCCTTATGCCTACTCCCAAGCTCGCTCCATCATTTCCACAAACTGGATGATGAAGCTCAGCGGGAGCGGAGCACCTTGAACACATTTGGTTTGGTCAAGGTACATACATATTCCCTTATCAATCATCCTCTTTAGCGCTTCCCGGATGTACCTTGAAAGAGCCCAGGGTCCGCTTTGTCACCTAATCCCAAGATTTGGCGTAGACACTTTACGATGGAGACTCTCATCTGACCTTCCATATTTTATTTACAGTCAAATACAATCTTACGTCAAACAACAGGAATGCTAGTGAAAGGACTAAGCACTACAGGTACAACTCTGTACCCCTAAGGTGTCGAGACCCTCGGTGTGTGGGGTTGATGTAACTGGTGACCGAAGAGCTGGCGGCTTTCTCGTGCAACGCATCAGCTAAGAAATGCCGCCAGCGTCCTCGGTACAATGCCTCGAGGGCTTTTTTAATTTGACTTAACTTTTTTGACTACTTGTACAATAAAAGAGTTGACTAATATCTGACATATTTGAGTCGCTGTCGAGTCGGTTGAACGAACGACTGCCCCGTGGACTGACCCTGGTCATAAATCAACATTCTATAATTAAATAATTGTACACTATCTTCTCATGTAGCGAGGGGCGGATTCATATCAATTGTCAGGTTCGACATTTATTATTGCTTATCAAGCCGCTTGCATTCGCTTTGTTTGTGAAATGATATATGAGATTTGCATCAGTTTTATGCAAACTCTGTAGAAGTACTTGCTCTGAGGCTATGTGTTTTGTCCCCGATGGTGATCAAGGTCGCCAGAGCCCCCGAGGATGTCTTATAATTATTAACAATGATGGGTCCTCGGATGCTGCGTGAGATACGACAATGATAAAACTTTGACAAGAAGACGCTGTCACGATACATGTTACGGCCATCTAGCTGTCTAGTAACACCACGCAAAGCTGATACCATTTCAGCAAAAGGGTAATACGAATCGGAGATTAAATAAAATTATAGATCGATCAATCTCCAGGTATCGGACGGTTCTTCATCAATGTAACTATCTCAACTATCTGTGTCTACTAAACTGGAGGGTTCCTAGCGTTTTCCCGTTGGCATTAAGGATCCCGGTGGGGTCCGCTTTGGTGCCTAAGCCCATTTGGCGTAAGCACTCGTTTTACAAAAGCGACTGCCGTCTGACCTTACAACCCAGAGGGGGTTAGACTACTGCACCTACACTAGACCTTGTTGGGAATACTTACCGAGGTAGCGTGGGCACCCCCTATAAGGTGGGCATAACTTGGTAATGGTCGCGTGAGTCCGTTGAATGCGGTTGGCTCAGGACCGGTAATTTTGGCACTCAGCCCGGGGGAGGCCTATGTCCAGCAGTGGACGTCTTTCAGCTGCCATGATGGTGATGGTACTTAACTCAGATACAAAAAAACACTGTCAAACCTTGGTTTGACTCTTGAGTTTCATCTCCATCAAAGGAAGGAAGCCGATTTCGGGAGGCTCTACGGCCAAAGTGCTCCTAACCGTTAATTATAAAACAATAGGTTACACGAAACTGCAATTACTTGTACAATTGACTTATTTGCATACAAACGAAGTTTAACAAGGATAGAGGTCGTGCGAATCGCGTGCGCGATGGGTTTGATTTTAAAAACAATACAATTGGATGTTATAATGTTCTTACCCTCATTTCATTACCTAAATCACATATAAATACAATTATATAAAAACCATAAAACAAATACAATTATATAAAAACCATATAAATTCAATTACCATTTCTCTGCTGAGAGTTCGTTCTATGATATTCTAGTATTTATTATCAACACCCTCGGGACTTTCTGCGCTGGCAGAGTTAGATGTTTAGACATTTTCCTCTCGCTAAAATACCGTAATAATAATATACGTCATTAGGAAAATTACCAAATTTATAGCATCGTCAATTTCCTGGATTGACATGGTTTTAGAAATTAGAATCGGGGCATCCGAAGCGGGTATGGATCATCTGACGAGGGCGCCCGATGCGATGCAACAGAACGCTATCAACGGTTTTCGAATCAAAGCGCTCGATTGTTACAATAAGCGTACCTAGGAAGTAGACCTGCTTTCAGGCGCCCTCGCCAGCTGAATCGCCGAATAGCTGATCCGAGAACATGTGGTAAAACGTAAGCTTTGATTTTAATTATTGTAGGTCTCTGCAAACTAGGAGATGGCACAATTTCTAAAGCACAAAAATTGCAAAATTTACTATAGGTCGTGGGTTTCGGACACTGAGAATTAGTGATTATAACTCTGTTATAACGTGACTGCCACATCGACTCATGACATGACAGGGTCATAATATGTCATGTTAACTATTAAAAAGTATCCCAGACCCACGTTCGTAACTCATCATCCTCATCCTCCTAGCGTTAGTCCCGGTTGTGCCCAAAAGGACCCCGCGGTCCGCTTTGGCACCTGATCCCAAGATTGGCATAGGCACTATTTTTACGAAGGCTACTGTCTTCTGAGCTTGTTTCGTGAACAATTAAATTTCAGAATGAGGAGCTGATTAAGGCTTGTGTTTATGGGTCATGGGTCAGCAGACTTACTAAGAAAATTTATTAAAATTTATGAATTTAATTGTTATGTAATATTTACATGAAAAACATAAAAGTAAAAGGTGTCAGTCCAAATGCGGGGGGAGAGCAGCACCGTCGCCACTGGCTACGGGTTTAAAGCGGTGTCGTGTACCGTGGATACACAAACTGGTGGCGCGTATGGCAATGCCGATTCATGCTCTCAGCCAGCCCAGTATGGCGCTTAAGGCGCCGTAGGTTCAGCGAAGTTAAGCAAACAGTGTTTTTGAAACAATATAATGCGTCTGTTTATAATAATATGGTTTAAAAAAAATACGAATAGTAATCTTGAGGCTTTTCTGCAGGGAAATCAGTGTTTAGAAACATGATTAAGCAATTTTCGCTCGATAGAAAAAAATCACGAACATAGGTCTAAAAGGGTCTAAAATACACTTAAAATATTTGTTACAAATTATGCACAAAAGCTAAAAATATTAAAATGGCTTCTAAAAATCGGCAATATCATGTTTGAGAGAACTCAGTGTTTACTTTTTATTTATTTAAACGGCCAAAAAATTCAAATTAAAAAACATAATTTCCGCGCTTCCGAGCACGGACTTCCATCTCGCTCACGCTTATGCTCAGTGAGAGGGAGAGAAGACCATGAACCTACGGCGCCTTAAGGAGCGGTTCCAGCGCTCTGAGATTTTCTCTGCCATGTGTTTGATTTGTATATGTATATTCAATTTGTAACCCGACATCCTTACATTTCCAGTTCCTCGGCTGCACACAAGTGGACCAGCCCAAAGGCATCGAGGTGGTGAAGGAGGCTATAAAAAAGCTGCAGTTCACACAGCAACTCAAGAAGTCGGAGACGAAGGATGCCGCCAAGTGCAAGAAAGTGGAGATCACGATATCCGTCGATGGAGTCGCTATACAGGTGTGTATTGATCTGAGAGACCGAACCAGTTCCTTTGACCGATTGAACGGGCGCAGCGCTCTATGGGCAATATTTCACCGGGACACCATGACGGCGGCGGCGTGCATACAAATTGTTTAGTGGAAGCCCCACAAGCCCAATTTCATAAGAAAACCGCAAATCTACATCGATTTGCGGTTTTCTTATGAAAGTTTAGTCGTTTGGCACACGCATACTAAAGGTCAAAACAATTTTTTTGACCCGCAGTTCCTAAAAAAATTTCCCTTAGGGGGGGAGTGCCGAAACATTTTTCTTTTTGAATGGAAAAAAAATATTTTTCTTTCAGAAACCTATCGTGTGTAGTATCATATGAAAGGGCTTTTTGAGGCGATTCTAAAAATATGCCACATCATTACATTTTAGCCATATTTTTTAATTAAAACAAAAATAATTTTCGAAACATACCAAGTTTGGGCTCCTCCAGACACGATATGGGTGATTTTTTTAAAATTCAATATACCACAAATGATACGTGATATCCTCATATCTAACCTCAAAAAAGCAATTTTGAAAATAATTGCATTAAGTTTTTTTTTTTAATTTTTCAATATTACCTACACTAGTGATTCTGTTTGGTATTTAACTTTGGAAAATGGTTAGTATACAAGAAAACAACAACAAATTATCAATATTCGTTTATGCATACGAAATAGTTCCGTACACTGGTCTAATAAAACTCGTTTCTTGCCCAGAAAACGGTCCGCGCGAACTTACAATACGTAACAGGTTGAAACCTGCACGACGCGCCCTCCGCCAAACTAAAATGTAGGTATCGTTTGGCCGGCCGAATATTCGGCGGCCGGATACCGGATATTCGGCCGGTGATCAGGCCGAATATCCGGTATCCGGCCAAACAACTATCCGTTGCATCTCTAGTTTAAAGCCCAAAGCGAATCTGTAATCCTTCGCAAACGCACATAGTCGCGTGGCAGCCGTCGTCACTGTCAACAATGATCACAAAACGCGACAATTTTATCTGGACGAAAGATCACGATAGTTGGTCTTTCGTCGGGGATGTTGGTCAGTTAAGCGGAGCTTCTGACGCTGATTGACGACTGCCCAAAGTACCGAACAACGTCGCTTTATAAGCAAACTTGACCTTCGCGGAATCATCAATGGAAGCTATTTTTAAAAGAAGATAATATAAGAAACACGTTAGTTTCCTAGCAGTCAAACATCAGTTTTCTAAGATAGAGCCGACAGAGGCCCTTCTGTACGTATGCCCTATTATTTATTCTGGGGCATAGGTCTCTCATTGACAAGTTACTTGCAGACGAGGATACGGAACCACTCTACAAATCCCTTCAGCCCACATCACACTGGCGCGGCCTGGCCGTGGTTGACCATAGTAAACTTGTCATTAGCTGTCAAATTTACTATTGACCGCCACCGCAGGCCCCTCCAGTCTGTGAGAATCCTTTCTCATTGTGACAGCGAATTACACAAGACTTAACATTGATATGCATAGCATAGCAGTCAATAGACGGCGAGCAACTTTAGTAGGTAATTACCTACGATTCGTTAGTACTTTTAACTAGGTAACGAGATTTCACGGTATTCTTACGTTACAGTTACATGGGTTAACTATAACTGACGTATCATAGTCAAGGTTACATAACTGCCGGCGAAAAGTGAAAATGCCCGCCATATTTGTTTGACTCCATTGCGTGAGGTAAATAATAAAACTATTATCCAATACGCACGATTCAGTAACTCGTTGGTTATTCATAAGAATGCGAGCGAGATTGTATGGAAACTACTGTTGATGTTACAAGTTTTATTGTAGATCGGGTTCAGACAAAATAATCATACCAACCTGAGCGCTATTCGCATAAATGCATAGGTACCTACTAGGTCAAACTCAGATAGGGCTGACCTTTGTATCATGTCGCTATAACGTCATGTTTAAACTGCCATACGAAGTCAGACGAGTTAAAGCGACAGGTATCAAGGTGATCAGGTACTTATGGGATCGACTGTACATTACCTTAAACTGTTCGAGATAGGAACAGTAAGAACAGGCATTGGAAACTGCGCCTACCACTGGTATAAATGGGGTTGGTGCGCCTCCCCTCGGTGTGTGTGTGGAAACCCCGATCAAACGGATCCACATGGTCCTGGAATGCCCGATAACTAAATTTTCAGGGCGGATGGAGGATCTCAAGTGTCTTAATGAACTTGCTGCAGAGTACTTGAAGAGAACAAATCTAAATCTTTAGTCAATTTATAGTTATTATTTTCACATAATTCTTTTACATGTAATCCAGTGACCAAAATGCCATACGATAAATAAATAAATAACCTTAAACTGGAAATGTGGAAGTGTCGTAGGTATTCACGTGTTTTGTATTAAGTATCGTACAATGTCACGCTGAAAAAAAGGTTTTGGTTAATGGCGTGATTGGGAAAGTATGAGATACCTATTTTAAAAGCTATGCTAATTTGTAAGTGGTTTTGGTGAAGTAGGGCAATGCGAAATGTCATCCCGCTCGAATGTGGAGCAGCCCAACTAGGGAAGTACCTTGCAGAAGACCACAGCCAATAATAACACTACTACTTGCTCCGTAGTAATTGTGTGTTCCTGGAGGTGAGCGAGGTCGCCAGAGCTCCCGAGGATGCGTTGTAGAGCGAGAGCATTTGTTCCTTCAGCTGTCAACACGGCGAACCCTCAAACATATCAAGGGTCGGCAACGCCCATGTTACTCCTTAGGAGTCTATAGGCTGCGGTGTCCGCTTACCATCAGGCGGGCGCTTGTTTGCCACGGTCGTTGTATAAAAAAAATACAACCGACTATACATAGAGTAGACTAATAGCGGCCGGCAACAGGCGGCCCGCAAGACTCCCTTGCTATATTCTATTCTGATGAGTACAATTTATGTTTACTACCTACCTTCTGCCCGCGACTCCGTCCGCGTGGAACTCGTTTATATCGTAGCTCCATACAAATTTTCACCCCCCATTTATTATAAAAACTATCCTATGTCCTTCACGAGTTAAGCATGAAGAGGTAACCGACACACTTTAGCATTTATAATGTTAAGTAGTATGGTTTTTGCCAGAGACAACAGCTATATTCCCACAACTGACTTTAAACTGTAACCTCAGTCTTTGGGCACCGCGTGCACGGTAACTGCCACACATCACCTGCCGCCATGATTGCAGGAAGCTATTACCGCGATGACACGAATTATCCGGAGCCGGCTAATTTGGCGCTTTCCATCAGACTATGAACAGACTAGTGGGAAACGGTTGCGAACGCTTAGACATCCGCGGGCCACCGTGAAGTGAAAACGAACTTCGTTCGTGTATTTCCCACGTCGCTTGAACAAGCAAGTGCGATAGAGAGAGAGATACACGCACGAAGTTCGTTTTCATTTCGCGGTAGGCCTGTGCGTAGTCCTTTTGATCGACTAGGATCCAGGCCTGTTCCTCATGGTTGCCACTTCTGTGAAACTAGGTTCTCAACTTCTCACACACACCACCGGGGTGTAAAATTACCCGAACCATAGGCGGCTCACTCCGTGATTTAGTCGCGCCGCTACCAGTACATCGGCCTGACTGAGATGTCCCTGTAATCCCTCATCTAAGCATCCCAGTGGTAACCCGCATCCTAAATAGCCTTAACTAAAGACTACTTCATTGTCTTTGGCCGAAGAGTTTTATACCATCCCAAATGATTTACTTTGTATTGATTAGGATTCTATTGACATGTTCCTTTTATCCAAGTTTAGTGTCAACATGGGGCCGCAGGCAATTTAATGAGGTCGTTTGTTTGGGCACCGTTGAATATCTATTGCTGTTTATCTTGGAATGTAACTGATACAATCTCATCTATTTGCCGAGAGGTACCTACACTTATAAATATTTAGTACTATTATGCAAAATTTGTGCCATCACCAGTAATTCAAAACAAAATCAAAATGTATTTGTAAACATAGGTTAAATATAGATCTTATACAATAATTTACGTTTCACTATGTTTTGCCATTTGGCATACAAATATAATCAAGAAGAGATGGAGCATGCACTAATTATAACATGATGTCAAACGATAATAATAATATTAATAATTTGTTAAATGTCAAACAAAAATAAGAGAGTACTAAATCTAAAACAACTTAAATTTATAATGTGTCTAGTAAATATTCCCTATACCTATTCACATCACATCACATTATCAGCCTATACGTCGTCCCACTGCTGGGCACAGGCCTTCTCTCATGTAAGAGAGGGAACGGGCAGTAGTCCCCACGCTGACCCAGTGCGCCCTACCTATTAAAAAGTCTATTTTGATTAAATACGGCAATTCGCTCTACATTGTTGCGTCAAGTTATGACAGTCTCTGGTAACAATTGTTACATAGCTACCGAACCAGAATGGTTCAGCAATTGTCAAGCTAGTAAAATAGCGACCTGTATAAATAAGTCTCAAAGGATCTTTTAAAAGTAAGATAGCTCGAAAAGTAATCCATCGTATTTTCGAACCCTAATAATTTCCATAGATTTTCTCCTTGGGCGACCACGGTCAGCTACCTATAAATCATGGCTGAACGTCCGGTCAACTTTCCAGCAAGGCTCTCTATTGTATTGTCTAGACGTGACAGATAGGTATGACTATAGCCGCTAGACACACATTTAATGGAAAATTGCCAATGAAATGTAAATCGACTGCTTTAGGAAATAGAGTAGAGTTTGTTTAATTTTGAAATGGAAAGAACACAAAACAAATGCGAGGCTGTTCCAATTTTGAATATAAATTCCATTGAATCTCGATTGGTCTTTGGGTGGCCCGAGGATGGAGAGTAGGCCGGGTATCAGTATCATTGACTTTATGCTATAATAAGGTTGATTTTCCACAAGCTATGTTATGCTACGGTCACAAGAGGCATAGCTTCGTTATTTATTTAAGGTAGTTTCTGCTAGCTAACAAACATGTTACGCTTACGACTTGCGGACACGGACACTTCTAGTACTCATATTTAATATTTCGTTGTCTAGTACTCATAACAAGCATTATAGAGCTTACCATGGTCACAGTAGATTTCATGACTACAAGCAGTAAAACAAATCTGTGCAAGCAAGCGACGCAATCACGCAGACATACGTCGCTACAGTAAACTTAAGGGCCCCCCACACTACCGGCGTCTTGTGAACGTTCTCATACAACGTACGTACGTACGTCTCGTACGTTGGGTAGTGTGGGGGGGGGGGGGGCTAAGAGCAAGTCGGGGCAGCCGGCGGCGGTACATAAGTACGCGTACTACCCGTGCGCCTCATAGAACTGGTTTGGAAAGGAGCGCAGAGAGGCTACCGCGAAACGAAAACGAACTTCGTTCGTGTATCCGTCTTTGTCGCTCGAATATGCAAGCGAGAGAGAGGTAGCGTTTTTTTTTTCGTCATTGTCGGAGACAGCAAATACTGTTAAAAGGTACAAGCATCAGAGTCTACTTTTGATGAAGATGTTAGCCAATACCAGTACTGAATCTTTTTTAATTAAAGGTTCTGCGGTACGTTTTACCTCTGATGAAATAATCTTGAGACGACAATGACGTTAAAACCGAGCGGTTCAAAAGCTCGAAGAGTCGCCCAGCTCGTTTTTGTTTCGCGGTAGGCCCTCAGCACGGCTATCAGGCGTCGGCGCGCGAGCTCTCTCGACTTTTCTCGCACTATCCGTCTCTCTCTTATTAGAACACTTAGAACAAGAGGTATAGTGCGAGAAAAATCGAGAGTATGTCGCGGCCGTCCCATTAGACGTGCAGCTGTAGACATGCCTTGAGCGACGCTGGTTATGATTACCGCTTTAAGATCACTTCGATATCCTTAAAATCCTCTAGCTTATTTAATATTTATTGTATATTTCCAGGAGCCCCGGTCAAACAACATAATGTACCAGTTCCCGCTCCACCGGATATCCTACTGCGCGGATGACAAGGGCGCGAAGAAGTACTTCTCGTTCATAGCGAAGCACGGCGGCGAAGCGAACGGGCACGTTGAGAAGCACGAATGCTTCGTGTTTATATCTACGAAGCTCGCTTCGGAGATCACGCTTACTATTGGGCAGGCTTTTGATCTCGCTTACAGGTTAGTCGATAGTCACAAAGTAATACATTATTATTGTTATTATACAAGTACAAAAAAACGCAGCCTCGGGGACCTTTACCAGAATCATCAAGCATTCATTAGCCTGTCCGAATGGACGAATTAAAAATATATATATATATATACATATTTTTTTTTAATTCGTCCATTCGGACAGGCTAAGACCATGGATCATACTGCCTCGTCTTCAGTAAGTCATCAAGCGTATAAATTAAGTACGAAATTCATTGCGCCGTAGAATTGATCTGTCAATTTGACTAGTGTTGTATAAATTTACCGGTTTTTTATGTCTATTAAACTAGCCTTTTTCTGTTGCAGGCGATTCATGAACGACAACGGCAAATACATCGAGATGCAAAAGCTCTCCCTTCAGAATAAGAAACTGGAATTGCAGATGAATGCGTACAAAAATCGTTTACAGGCAAGTCTCAAATTGAACTAAAAAATTACCATATCACGTACAGGTAGACATCCTAGCCACACCGCCGAAACCCACGTGGTAATCGTCACTATTGGCGGCAAGTTTCGCAACCATCGGAGGTCTTCATCAGCTTGAAAATGGTCAATATCCATCAGTTTGCGCCTTAGCTGTGACTGACATTCTGGGTTGGTCCATGATGACATTTTGCAGCGTTTTGTGAATATAGAAAATCCATACTACTTAATATTATAAATGGGAAAGTGTGTGTGTTTGTCCGTCTTTCACGGCAAAATGGAGCGACGAATTGACGTGATTTTATAAGTGGAGATAGTTGAAGGGATGGAGAGTGACATAGGATAGTTTTTATCCCGAAATCATCCCCAAGGGGGCGAAATGGGGGGGGGGGGGGGGGGGGGGTAAAAGTTTGTATGGAAGCTAGTAATATATAATCGTGAGTGGCTGCGAATAAAAAAAGGTAAGAGAATCGATATAGAGTAGCTATATCGCCACTGATGACCTGGTGAAGGTTGCTGGAGTCCGCTGGATGCGGCAGGCGCAGGACCGGTGAATTTGGCACTCTTTGGGGGACGCCTGTGTCCAGCAGTGGTCGTCTTTCGGGTGATATGATGATGATGATGATGATGATATCGCCACTGCTTCGCTGTACAAAGCAATAAGCAATGGCAGACAAATCATTCTACATTTGTGGCCAGTTTCTCGAAGCTACAAGTTACAATTTGTGCCACAGCCCGTATTTTTGCTCCGTACCTACTAACCTTCAAACCCTCAATTCCAGGAGCTCTCAAAGATCACATACAAAGACGACCTATCGGCGTACCTGGCGCGCAACAACCTCACAGACATCGCGGAGTTCAATGCCCCGACAGACTTGGACAAGCAGATTGCCTCCCTAACACTCGCCAACGGCTTCAGCGCTATGAACGGGAACAAGACTCCTGAGGCGAACACGAACGGTAAATACTCTACATCATTCCAACCGTGTACTTTACCCACAGAACTTAGACTGCCTACAGCTAAAAGTGTTCTTAAACTGATAAAAGTGCTCCAAAACTGGTAAAAGTGCTCCTAAATTGAGAAAGTGCTCCTAAACTGATAAAAGACCTCCTAAACTGATAAAAGTGCTCCTAAACTGATAAAAATGCTCCTAAACTGGTAAATATGCTCCTAAACTGATAAAATAGCTCCTAAACTGATAAAATTGTTTCTTAAACTGATAAAAGTGCTCCTAAATTCCCCGTCCCAAAATCTCCCTATTATATATTTTTTTAATGTGATCCCAAAGTTCCTTTGTTTTCTGTCGATAACTACATATTTTGCATCTAGCACACTTTTATTAAAGGTTTTGTTATACTGTATTCTATCATCATCATATCAGCCGTAAGACGTCCACTGCTGGACATAGGCCTCCCCAAAAGAGTACCAATGAGTGATATTCTAAGTTATTTGGACCATAAAGTCCATAATTGCAGTTGGGTGATTTTACAACACACGATTTTTTCATCATAATTTCAAATAAAACGTAATCATAATCATCTCTTGTCGGTGGAGCAATATCCACGCTTATCTTTTTCCGGAGCCTTTAACAGCCGCTACGTAACTACATTCCCCATTTCCTAAGCTCGGATCATAATCTATATTAAACCCCGACGCAAAAAGAGGGGTGTTATAAGTTTAACGTGTCTGTGTATCTGTCTGTGGTAGCGTAGCTTCCTAACGGATGGACCGATTTGAATGCTGTTTTTTCTGTGTCATAGATAATTTTATCCCGAGTGTTCTTAGGCATGTTTCACGAAAATCTGTTCAGCCGTTTTTGAGATATTGGACTTTGAAATGAAAATGTCGTGGGTTTTTTAACTTTCCTAAGTTGCATTTATATAATTTCAGGTCAAGACGCGTTGTCGCACAACTCATCCACGGACACGTTCAACTCGAGCAACGACAACAACCTGCTGTTGTCGACGCCGCCGCCACAACACAACGGGAAATCCAACTTTGGCACCGGGTGAGTAACCGGTTATTTACCGGTTATCGCAACGCTAGAAACATGCTTAGTGTCAGCTGATGGCATAGTAATTTTAAACTGCTTGAGGAAACAAAATTGACAAATAATATTTATCCGCTACCCGAAGGTTGTCTGGGACAGATCGCGATAAGACTGCCTATTGTGAACCTGTTTTTAGTTTTTATGCCCTATATTCGATTCGTGTTTTGGCTTTTGAGTCGTGCATTAATAGTACATTACGTGCCAAGGGCGGTGAATTCGTGAATGCCCAAGATGGCAGGTGTTTGTGGCCCGAACCGAAGATGAAGGCCATAAATATGCGCTCTGGGGCTTTACGAATTACCGTCCGTGTTGAGTACAAAATTTTACGTCTTCACCTGGCCACAATGCGAGTTTTCCCTTACGCGCAGCGTGCAGTAAAACTCGCATTATGGCCAGGTGTGACGTAAAGAGTATTTGTATTGTATGGTATATTTATCATCATTTGTCTTAATTTCAGCAAACTCCTGGGCGATCTGTCGAGCAAGAATCCCGTCGTAGGCACCAAGCTCGAAGGTCTGCTGCTCAACTCAGACTCGGACAGTGGTAAGTGTCGAAAACTGCACTTTTCTCCTGTAAAACAAATTATAACATTAGACATGTAGAAATGTGAAGATGAAATCGGCGAACGTAATTTCTTCTTCGACTAAATTGAAGAGAATACGGAGAGGTTATAAGGTTATAAGTTTTAGCCAACAAAGGCATTGTTCCTTTAAGTAGATTGGACACAACTCATACCGAACCACTATAACCCCGTTATTTAACGAGCGAGTGAAGCGAAGGAAGTTCACCGTTTTTTTTAAACACTGATTCAATTTCAAATTCACTCGCCAATCTGACGGAACAGTTTATTGGCTAAAATTCATTCGTAAGGCGTCTGGGGTTGTTCTCCTCTTTTGGTCGCATTTCTCAACCGATTCTCGTGAAATTTTGTGAGCAGGCCCCTATTTCACCAACTTGACAATTGTCACCTGATACTGACAATTCGCCATACATTGCTTGTTCTAGAAGTTAAGGTGGTCGCTAGGTTACTTGTGGATCCAGCAATGTACGGAGAATTGTCGTTGTCAGGTGACAATTGTCAAGTTGGTGAAATAGGGGCCAGGTTCAATAATTGAAATTGCATAAAAATTTTAGTCAATAATTAATAATATTAATAAATAAATAAGTGAGACAGTTTTATTAGGCAGGCGTCCGATGTTTCATCCAATAGCAGTACCCTGCTTTCATTAAATTGTTAAAGGGCCTCTACGCGAGTTGGTAATTTGTAGGAACCTAGCTCCACGCACGCCTCCCAAAGGTCCGGGACATCATTGTCCCGTGAGCGGGAAAGACATACATAATAATTGGTAATTTTAGTTTTTCGTAAAAAAAATTTGGTTGGTTGTTGGGGTCCTACAGCATTATAACTACATATAATCAAGTGTGATATACATAGTGTTATATGATGTATGGTTGCAGACTTCGACCCGCGCGCGTTCGAGGCGGACGCGCCCCCCCCGCGCGCCGCCGCCTCACCCCCGCTGCGTGAGTATCATCAATGTTACTACATTTTAAGTACCTAACCGGTTAAGGATAAACCGGTTACATTGTCAAACCGGTTATACGAGAAACTGCAAACAGGAACTGATACTTTGCACTTAAATACAATTTACTAAAATAACCGGTTCCATAGATAAGAGCTAGTATAGGTATATCTTTCATGAATCAACTATCCTTGGTAATTCTAAAGAAGGTGTTCCCGCCATGACCCCGGGGAGTGTCACGGGCCCATAGAATGACCTCCCAAACAAACAGCCGAACCTGGGGGGAACAGATCGAACACGATACGCGCCGCTAAACTTATAACTAACTTAAACTAAACAACTACTGACCCTCTTTCTTGAACCTTTCCGCCCCAACGGCCAGCAAGAATGAGTTAGTGTTTGTGTGTGTGTCTCGACGAGGTCTGCTGGCCCTCAGCTTCTCACGATGATGACAGCTCCATACAGCAAGTCGTCAGGCACCACTCCTCGACGCCCCTGCGTGGGCGCAACCGTCCGAGCTCCAAACTTATATCTCGGTGCCTCCGTAGGCACAACGAAACGAGATCCAAAACCGTAATCTAATTTATTGAGGTACGTGCGTCCGCGGCGACGTCCTTATGACCTCACGTGTTAACAACTACTACCACGTGAACGCGCGTAGCGTCTGTCTCACCTGGCCGAATGATTTCTCTTTTGCGCGGCGATGTAAAATTACAAATAAGCTGTCTATTCTAAACGGAAGGTATTATATTAATATTTACCATCACCATGCAATGTTTGTCCTTAACCCATTCGCTTGCGATCGCACGCAGCTTTTTTTCCACACCACGCTTTCGATATTTACGGAAAATATCGTGATCAAACTTAAACTATTTTAAATAACCGGTTAATTACTGCACTGAATACAAAGTTTTATAAATTCTATTTATTTATCGGTCTTCTAAAACCGGCTTTTATTTTAACATTTCGCTTTACCGTACTTTGTTTGTTCCAGTGGCGCCTCCACCAAAAGCGTCGAAGCGCCAGAACACGCCGCAACAACCCTCCCCTCAGCCGCAAACCCCTCCCATCCAAAACGGCAACGACCTCTTCGGCTCCACCCCTTTTTCAACCAACCAATACACCCCCATAACGTCCCCCTTCGCCACAAAAACCAACCAGCCGAACTACGACATTAGCGATTTCAACCTCCAAACATCGGTTTTCAACAACACTACCTTCACGAACGGCCTTAGCGGGTACGACCCTAGTGAGCAGAAGAATAATATCTTTGGCAACGGTTACGGGAATACTTTCAATGGCTTCGGGAATCTCAGTGAGAAGCAAACTGTGGAGCTTGATAGCAGTTTCAACGGGTTCTTAGACAAAACTATTTCGGAGATGAAGGTAAATAACTCACTAACATTTAGAAGTAGTTTTTAAGCTGTAAAACTTATTAATAATATAAACATATTTTTTTAATTTAATACATAGTAGTAGTAGTATTTTCGCTTGCTATTTTGAAATTGTATCCCTCTTAGTGACACAGTTTTCTTAGAAACTTCCATTCTTCCTAATATCGGTTCCGACAGCTCCCCATACAAACATGATACATTTATTTTTTATTTAATTATAATTTCTAGCAACAAAAAGTTTCCGACCTTGATATGGCAGATCTCATTGGGGATACAAACTTTCATGTTATTCCACGTTTTATAGAGAGTTAGCTTAGTCTAGTGACATATTTTGCCAACAAACTTCGTTTAAACCTTTCCTTCGAGTAAAAGTAACTGCATTCGTATAGAATAGAACAAAATGTAACTACTGTAAACTAAATTTAGCTAGTACATTCAATTTTATACTTATTTAGTTAGTTGGTTAAGCATAAAGCGTAACACAAAATTATGTAATTTATAGGAAGAGCGGCGCCATCCAACACAGGCATTTTTTTTGCCTACCGGGTGGCTCCATCGCCTTAGATTATAGACAAAGTGTATCTTACAAAATAAAGAATTTTGAATTTTTTGAATTTGAATTCCAGTCTCATCTCGGCCCCTAAATAACTGCACGTATCTCATTTTAAATACTGGAAATCTAATGTTTGATGGGTGCCTGAGGTATTTGCATTATAAAACTATTGACGTAAGCCGCACGAAATTCATCTATACTAATATTATTATAAGGAAATCCGGTCTGTGAGCTTAATTGTCTCTTTGTAAGTTTGTTTTTTTTGTATGCAATGTGTTATCTAATCTCCAGAAAAACTTATCCGATTTAATAAAATATTAATATGTACCTATAGAATGAATTTTCTGTATGGTAAGGCTATATTCCCACGAAATAGGCATGATGACAGTAATTGAAAATCACTAAAATATGGTATTTTCTTAGTGACATTTTAATCATAGAATTCGAAAAATGCTCATATTTTTTTATTAAGTAAGAGATTATTGTTTATTTTGATAAAATGAAACCGAAAAATACGGACGCCCGCCATGATATGTTAAACACCAATCAGAGCGCATGACGTCACACTTGTATAAACAAATACCCATAACGGCCATTACCACATGATTACAGAGAAAACTTACGTACTGAACGAATAGTAAGACAGGGATAGAACCATATTATCTGACAGGTCTTCATGTGTCATTGTCTCCGCTTTCTCGCTCGCACGGCCGTGCAAGACTTGGAGCATCTAGGTAGCAAAAAGGTTTGCGTTCTGTTTATACAAACGTGACGTCACTCGGGACGCCATGACAAGCGTTTTAGCGCCAATTTGAAATCTAAAAAGTAAATGCATTTTTTCCCTATTTAACTGTTATATTCTCTTGAAAAATCCTATTCGTTGTACATAATAAATGTTTCTAAACATTATAGAACAGTTTTTCAAAATGTGTCATCATGCCTATTGCCTGCATTCTCTGCGCTAGTAATCTATAGTTAGCTTAACAATGAAGGTCACTTACAATGAAGTTGATTCAGCATTTTAATTTGTTTCCAACAGCTCTGCGAATGGTGAGTTGTAGTTGTTTTATTTGTAACGTTATAAAAACTATAGGTAGGTATTTATTTAAACTATTTATCATGACAATATATTGAAAAATAACCGGAGTCTGAAACCGGTAATTTGTTGACCGGTTAGCCTAGGTAGTGACGCTGCGTACGACGCTGAAGGTCCTGGGTTCGAATCCCGGTAAGGTGTAAATATTTATGTGATGAGCTTGCATATTTGTTTCTGAGTCATGGATGTTTTCTACCTATGTATTTTAAGTATTTATATTTATTAAAAATATAGTCGCCTAGTACCCATAACACAGCTGAGTGTGGGAATAGTTCGATTTGTATAAGATTGTCCCTTAATATTTATGTACAGTACACTAGTTTATTGTAAAGTGAAGTGTTAAAATATGGGTGCATACAACTTACTCATAAATATGTCCCGTAACTCTGAAATGGCAGTGGATTAAGGTTGTGGTACTTATTTATGTGAGGATGTTATTGATACCTATTTTTGCACTTGAATGTAAGTACTATAACTGTTGAAAGTCTAATCGGAAGGATGGTTAACTGGTTACACAAGTACGAATGATTAATTAGGTAGGTATGCGATAAGTATTTTATATTTATCCGCATTACGTGAAATTTTTGCAAAATTGTCTAATAATTATCGTTAAAATTATGTAGGTATATGTGTGTGTCTTACGAGTAAGTTTGGTTCAACCCGTGTAAGCCAATTTTTGACTTCCCGAAGTTCTATCGAATCCAAACTATTCATATTTTTGTCAGAAGATTATTTAATATTATAGTCTCACAGAAGGAAATAATAACGGATTGGTATGACGAAGGAGCCCAGAAGTGTGCAAGGTTTTTTGTTTAATAAACATCGATGCACCCTGTTTCCCAAATCATCTTGGTGCATAGCTGATGAAGTGATGACTATCCAACGAAAATTATTTAAAAACATTATTTTTGACTGAAACTATTTTTGTCCCCAGGATGGATTCAGCAGAGGAATCACCTTCGGAAACGATGATTTTTCAATAGACAACTTCGACCCCTTGAAGAAGAATTGAGCTAAAACCGTTACGATATAAATAAAATAGATGAAATTATAGTTAATGAAAACATTGCTTTCATCCACACAAATTAAATTTAGTTAATGCAAGATTACAAGAAAAAAATATAAATTTTATTATTAAGCGTTGCGTGGATTTAAACGATGTTTTTGTACGAAATTGTTTAGTTCTGTATTGCCATGTTATTGGTTTATTATTTAATTTCTTGTATTGTAATTGGCAACATTTTTATGAAATCCTATTTAAAGTAATTCTTGTATCTATGTTATATTTTTAAAAGAATCTCATAAACCGGTAATGTGTCAAGACATTGCTATTTCTATAAAAAAGGTTAGATATAAATTTTGGTGATATATTTTAGATTGTACGCGGATGTATTACGCTCAATGTCATTCCAAAAGTGCCTTACATTACGGTAATATTTTCAGGTAATTAATTATACAATATTATTAACGTGTTCTTAAGTTGACGCGTGTTGTTTCACCGATAAATTTTGGATTAAAATATATTTTGGTAGAAATTGATGTTTTAGCTGTGAAGTCAGTATTGTAAATCGATGGTAAGTTACTAAATTACGCAGTTCGAAAATTTGAAGATCGCCTCAAATCATTCTGTGATAATTCTTTTCAAAGTTGAGGGACTTCAAAATGTATATTATATAATATAACGTCCAAGCATGACTGAATTTTATTGGAGGGAATTATATCACTTGTAACCAGATGTAAATAAATAATATAATTTAAGGTTTATATACATTTTATTAGTGTACGGATGACATTGTAGCTATTAAGGGTCAACATTCCATGAACTTTTTAAATGATTATTATGTAATTATTTTTACTCCTGATTATTTACAAAATACTTTTAATTATAGTTGTATATAATGTCCGTAATAAACTGTTGTATCGCCTTGTCTCATTAGTGGAATATTATTTTAAGTATTGTTTACACTAATGTAATGTTAAGGCCAAAAGAATACATATTGTGTATTTTAATAATAAAATTTACGTTTATATGAAGTTGTTTTAATTGATACATTTTAATAAATCTATGATTCCAAAATTAATAATTATAGAGTCCATACAACACACAAAGTTATAATATTGGGGGATTATAATATTAAGGGAGTCTGGCAAACAAAAATTACATGTGGTATTACTAATTTTTTGTTTTTTACGGATTCCTTGAATATTTTCAAGATTATCTGTAAACATAAGAAACGTATCATCATTATCGTCAATATTATTATAACAAATAATCAGCCGACAAGGATTATGATTACAAAGTCATACTCACCTAAAAAATCCGACATCGCATCTAAACATTGTTTTTTCTCTTGGAAAACAACTTCTTTCTACTCTTGTTTTTGCTTGAACTTACTGATCATAGTATGTAGCAGCTTTCGCACATTACTTTTTATTGTTTTACCCATATTACGGCAATTATTAATGCAAAATAATTGTGTAAACAAAATAGTGAAAACTCTAACTAAAGAATTTGACGTGCCTTTGACAGATTATAATGTTGCCACTTTTAAAAAAGTCCAGGTCACGCTTTCGTTTGCCAGACTCTAGTAGCAGGTAGAAAGGTATTTATTATCCGCAAGGCAAAAGAAGGGAGACAAGCATATTGTCTCGTGTTTTTTATTATAATGTTATACTTATAAGCTAAGGCAAAAAGGTCGTAATAAATATTATGTGAATATAGTTTGGTGTAGGAACGAAGTCTTGATTCAAACATTAAAGTCGACGAGTATAATTTTTTTACACACTTTTCGAAATATTTCTTGTTCTTGATCCGTTTGAACCTTTTCACATTAAATCACAAAGGAAAGGTCTTCCGATAAAAAATGGCACTCAAATCAGTTCATCCGTTTGGGAGCTACAATGCCACAGACAGACAAGATGCACATATAAGTACACACAGATACGCATATTGCACGGAACTTATAACACTCCTCTGTTTCTTCGTGGGTTAAAAACCGGAATAAAATTTATTGTCCTTATAAAACCGGTACGCCGAACAACTATTCTATTCACATCACATCACTACAACTGTCAGTCACATTGTTGATATCGTCGGGAGGAACGCGGAGGAAGCGAACTTTCGCCACATATATTTTACGAAAGTATTACCAAATAAAAGCAGTGCCAGTGCCAAGCATGATTTCCCTATAAACTCTATTTATTGTTTTTGTGAACCGCCACAGTATTAGGTGGAAATATCTCAGTATTACATCAAAATGGTGGATCTAAGTGGCGGGCAAGATGGACCGTTGGAGCACGCATTTTCTAACTCAGTTTTCATCCTTCCTGGGCTTATTGTCATCAGTTTAAGTGGTAAGAATACTCATTATATCCTTAACTTGCAATTTACAGGCATAATCGTCCTAGAAGTTGAGTATTTCGTCAACAAAATGGCGAAATTCCACGAAGATTTTCAAGCCAGACCTCGTATGATTTTCACTCCGGCTTTCGTAATTTTTGTGTTGATGCGTGAAAAATTGCTTCCATAGTCACGCATGGAGCGAACAAATAACTTTGTTATCAGTAAATCCATTCTTTGACGTACTTTATGGTTTATGTTATGTTAAATACTTTTTCCTTGTGTGCAAAATTGTTTACTAAACAAGCTCGTAATAACCAAGAAATATTGTTCTAGTTACATACAGTATGTAACTTAACTTGACTCATTAGTCGTTCCTTAATGCTGAGGATCGTGACATCATGTCCTATTCTTGTTGAAAAGACCTCCATAGGCTCCTATTTCCGCCTCCTTTATGTGTGGCCTCGTGCTGGTGCAGTTGCAAGGGTGCAGTGATTTGTGTGCTCCATCTAGCAAGCGGTCCGCCCTAAGACCTCTGGAATTGCCCATCATAATAATCATCTCCAGGCTTCTGAAAAATGTTGTAAAGATGTCCATTTTGTGACAGTCTTGGCATATTTTAGAAATTCAACGTCAGTCAGAATTATGTGCCACTATTCCAGAAATGATTGGTATATGCGCATTGCAGTCCAAGGTATCCTTAGAAGACGATGCTAACAACACATCTCAAAAGCATTGATGTAACATGATGGTAGGCGAATAATTTCATTCTTTCAAATATAGGCAACACTAACTCGCTCAAAACTACCAACATTTATAGTTCTGCTATTAGTTATTCCGATTGGAATTTTCTTGATTCTTTGGCCATTTGGCGCTGGCGTGGTAATGTCATGGGATCTTTCAGACCACCAACAATCCAGGGTGGGGCTTATTGTTAGTATCATGTATGTAGATGCTAAAATTAATATAAAAATGACAGATTTGATTCTATCACGGTCATTGGAAATATGATTGAAATGAATAAACATGTGCAATCAGTTGAAAGTCTTCTTTATGAAAACATAAGTTAGGTTAAAATTATTATGCTGTTGACAAGCCTTGTTGTGGATTCTATCTTTGTTAGATAAATGCCTAGAGAGATGTGTTTTTATACCCACTTGACTAAGGCATACTCCCGAGATTTCCCGACACCAAAAGTACCGGGAAATTCGGCACTTTTGGTATGTTGGAGCGCAATGCGAACATACCAATCCATTCTGAAATTGCTGCTCATAAATTGTTGACTATTTACATTATGCCAAGACCGTTCTCACATACTTTGGACACCTCTCACTGCATTCTTTGAATAACCTATAGAGGATTAAAATGAGAGGTTACGGGGCAGACCACCCGCTAGATGGAGGACTGCCCCCTTGCAGCTACGTCTGCACAAGGCTTATAGATAAAGCGGGTGATAGGAGCCGTTGGAGAAATCTGGTCAGCAAGAATAGGACATGCGGCACTGGTCCCACCGCGAGCACTCTCATTATCATAGTAATTCTTACTTGCTATTACTCACTTGGGCGAGTAGCACCTAGTACTTACTACTCGCTTACTCGCCGGCCGATGGACAAGGAGCAATATGTAAGTTCACTTGACGAAGCCTGCCTTGCAGATATTTTTCTGTACCTAATTATTCTTTTCATAAATAAACAGTAAATTGGAACTAAAACATAATTTTGATAATAAAATAGTAGTAGAACCTTTGTTAACATGAATTTAAATAGTCTGCCTCATTTCCTGTTTTGTAGCTTATCATAAGGCAAACTAAAACTAAAGCGAACCAAATTATATGATTCAGTTTGGTCCGAAAATCGTTCTCCAGCGTCCATTGTCTGTCCTGCTGTTCTCTACAGGTCGCATTTCCCAACTGGTTCTCGTGAAATTTTATGAGTAGGTTCGTTAATTATATAGTTTTTTTTAGTCTAATCATTTTTTCGAAAAATAAAATATGAAAATAGATGCTCACTAGTTCACAGAGCCACACAGAGCCACTAGTCTTATACGAGTAGTAGGTATACCGCCCTCTACTAGGCCAGCTAGCCCAATCATCGAGTAATGGTGCTGCCTGTATTTCAGATGGCGCAAGCATGAACATACATTCACTGTAGAATATAGACTCAGGTGATATTGTTAATTTACCTGACGGACTTAGCTAGCTTACTGGAAGTAGCTAACATAATACTAATGGAGCTGTTTTCACGTCTGTTAATTGACGTATCTTGCTCACTGCAAATGCTGCAAAACTCAGTCTATTCGAGATATTAGCAATATGGGGACCCCATTGAAGCTTGGAATCTAATGTAAGACCAAGAAAAACTGTACCATCAACTAGTTCCAATTCCTCATCTTTCACAACAACACTTCCTTGCACCAGCTTAACGTGATTCATAACACATTTAATACATTTAGTATTTTTCTCATTTAAAAATAAATTATTAACATTAAACCAATGTACTAATTTAGAAATTCCATTGTTTACATCATTGCTAGCATGTTGCTGTCTTATGAGTTTGAAAATAAGTGAGTAACAATGATAAAATTTTACCTTTATCAAAACAGAAATATCTCAAAAAAAAAGAATATTAACTTATATAACATTAACTTAAGTACTGCATATTAAAGTTAACAGAGTTAATGATAAAGTATTATGTATTTACGTATTGGCTCTTTATAAAGTAAACGTTAAACACTTGTAATAACTTGACTTAATGTTTATCAGAATGTCTGGCCCAAGCCATAAGCAGAAGCGTGCCACTGCCACTTAAAAGCTCATGCCTGCACGGCTGTCACAAGACAGCGCGCGAGCTCTCTCGATTTTTCTCGGACTATCCGTCTCTCTCTTATAATATTAGAACACTTAGAAAGAGAGCTATAGTGCGAGAAAAATCGAAAGAGCTCGCGCGCTGTCTTGTGATAGCCGTGCAGGCATGAGTGATGTTGAACCAGCACAGCGTGAGTATTGTATTGTATGTAACTCACGTAAGTATGATCTAGTTTAATGACATTGAATATTCAGTTCAGTGACGTTTTATGAAATTATTTGCTGGTATTTTTTAATAGGTTGCAGTCCCGTTCTCCACGACGTATGTCAGTTCTAGTCCCATAGTGGACACGAACGATACGGGGCACAACTAATCGCAACGTGATTTTCTCCTTTAGTTAAAAAGACCTTGTAAAAGGGATCCTTCTCTTCAATGGAATTTATTTAATTCTAAATTGGAACACATGCAAAACAATTTATTTTCTATTTCCTACACTAGGTTATGTGTGGCGAGGAGGATGAGACTATGGAACACTTATTGTGTGAATGTTTGTCTAACAAGGGCATGATTGTTAGACAAATAATGAATTACTTTAGTAACGGCTAAACGCAACCAAAGGCATTCAAGGTGCTCCCGGTGAGCTGTATCATCCGCTTTGTGGCAATGATGGAGCGAGCTTGGGAGTAGGCATAAAGGAGAGGGCAAATGCACAAACGATCCCACTGGGTCGAAGTGCATCCGAAAGGGCCCTCATCTAGATAAGATAAGACAAGATAAACTAGGTTATTATCAAACTCGCTATCTGTCATAACTTACGCCGCTTACGTGGCTCCACGTTTCGCACAACACCAGATAACCCATTACGATACGATACTGCCACGATAACTCCTCAATATCGCTAAACTGTCATTGGAAACAACATGGCTGACGATCTAGACTTGGATAATCTGGAAGCTGCAGAGCTGGATGAGCTGCTGAAAAATGGGAATCCACAGGAGCTCAGGAAGAATATGCTGGATATGCTCAATGATTCAGAAATGACGGAGGAGATGAAGGAGAATTTGAGGAATATGCTCACTGGGAATTCGCCGAAAGTGATAGGAGGAAGTGGACCCTGGTTAGGAGTGTTGTTCGCGCTACTGATTTTCTCTATTATATGTAAGTCTTGTTTTTTTTTAACGTATGCCATACATTATTTCGCCTTTAAAGTATGTCACTCTTTAGCACCATCCAGGGGACACGAATAACAATTGTCCCGTCTATATTTTGTTGGTGATTTTATGGGCGGCGAAGTACTTTTGGAAAGTTGGGTTTTGTATTAATAACATATTTTATGGGTATTCGTCGACCCAGGCATTTATGATGAATAGTCATTATCAGATAGTTGTAAATTTGATGAAATATGGGCCTTTGCACTATTACCCTAGCTCGGAAGGAAATTGGGTGATGTTTATGTGACAAGGGACAAGGACATTGTCAGTAGCGGCGTTAGGGTAGGGCGCGGTGGGGCGACCGCCCAGGGCGCCGGACATAAAGGGGCACCGGCGCCCCTTTATGTCCTCTCGCTTATTGAGTTAGGGGGCACCCTATGGAAAGCTCGCCCAGGGCGATTGCTAAAACCGACATTGGACATTGCAGCACGACCTATCTTTCAGAAGCAAACTAGGTTTCTGTGGTAGATTCTACTGAGGCTCCACGCGATATCAAGCGTGTCCTGCCACGCACGCGCAAATTTTCCACGAAGCGGTGATCATGATCATGATTTTAAGTTAAGGTGAGAGCTAGTGAAATTCTTATTCGCCAGAGATCAATACATTTGCCTTGATTCATGCACATGCGTCCTATTAGATGGGCCCGATCAAATCTGCCCTCAAGATTCTTGTGATAGATCGCCATGTAGCCAATAGAGTGATGTATAGTACTGATAAACCGGAAGATGTGGATTCTGTAGGAACTTATGTACAGATAACGGATGACAGACTCCTGCCCTCTGCACTGCAGTGCGGTAAGCAGGTGAAGATACTGCCGCATTAAAATATCCTCAAACACGAAGTTAAAGATATGAACAGAGTGGGGGGGGGGGGGGGGGGGGGGTCGGGGGGGTAATCCCCACCGACAAGAGGCTAGATTAAATAATGATTGTGATTATTAGTCGCTAGTGTCGTTACGGGGTCAACTTTTACTTTTTAGGGGTAAGGGATGTGGTGAATAAAAACAGACTGTGAATCGCCTCTTGAAATGCTGCAAGAAATTGTCATTTGCTATGTATAGTTTTAAGGTTTTCAGGTTCAGATCTTCTGAAGCTTTGACACAGCTGCGCTTTCTTTCTCTGCTAATGGTCGTTGTTCTTCGTAAAGTCAAGATAAATGTACGCAAAGCAGGACAGTAGAGCGCGTCCTTGAAAAACAACAAGAAATCATGAGCGATGGTTCCAACATTTCTTCGATTCTTTCTATTCTTTGGTTGTTCTAGACCTTTTACATAGTTGCTACGTCTTTCTCTGTCTCTGGGACAGCGTTATCACATATCGGCCACGTTAGCGGGTTGCGTAAACAATAATTCGATAACAGATATCAGTTTGTATTACGTCCGCTCATAGCAATGGCTACCTATCAATAGCAAAGATATACTCTTGCCTTGCACAAATACTTTTTGTTCCTTCTTTGTTCACACGCCCAATAAGTTTTTTCGCCAATTATCCGATTTCTTATATGTATACACTGATTTTGACGACCGCGTTAGCCTAGTGCTGATTCTTGGAGGTCCTGGGCTCGAATCCCGGTAAGTGCAAATAGATATTTGCGTAACGAGCATTGAGCACTGCCATTTAATTTGAAATTAACCTAAATTACATTTACATTTCCGTGCCGCCACCAGGATTGTAGCTTTGATTACTTAAAAAAACAGTCATTGTCATTGTAGTCTGAATCTTCTGCCTTGGACGATAGACTTGTTTTTTGACTGGACTATTTTGATGAAATACGGCTGACTCAAATAATCTCGAGTATACGTGGACGCTTTTATACTAGCGTCTCTCGCCACATCGCCTTATCGCTATAGTTTGACATCCCGTATCGCTATGACACGTAATAAGTTCGGGACAGTTGCAGTGCCAAACAAATCACTGGGCCGATAATTGCTAGTTTATCTAAAGGTGTTGCCCCGATTACACACCGGTAAGACAATATTAACCTAATTCATTTATTGTTTCATTTTAATAAATAAGCTAGTTGCTGTTCGTATCATAATCGCGTGTAGGTTTAAATTTAACTGTGGCACTTGACTCTCGATCAATTTGATAAAGTTCGGCCCCTTCTGTGGATACTACAGAGCCAAACTGACGCATCCGAGTTAAATTTCTCTTCAGTTTTAAGACGTTTAAAAAAAACACTGATGTACAGTCGACTACAAAAATATGTGTACACGCCTGTATAGTGTATTGCCCTAACTGTATTGCCGTATCGATCTCTATGTAGTCGACTGTACAGAAATCTTAAAAAAAAACCGTTGTTTTTTCGAAGTTCATAGTTTATTTTACGTTTCTTATTAGCAAATGAAATAAAGTTTACATTTCTACGGTCGATTTTAGAATTAATTAGTTGATTTGATATAAAAATAACAAAGCAAATGAAATAATTAATCATTACTCAGATAAGAGATGACAAACGTGTAATCGGAAGCAATTACGATTTTATTTACAATTAAATGTTTCTATTTCAAATGGTATAATAATATAATTCTCAGTATACTGAGTTTAATACCATTACCCGGGTCAATCAATTTTTTTTTGTCGTGTGCTTCGGTAAGCCAGGAAACAACACTGACAGAGTTTCTTACAAAAAATACTATAATTTGGACTTGCTAAGGAGATGCCCTACCATCGAATGGGCTTACCAATATAGTGAAAACACGCGTTTAGTTGTTTTAAACCTCATGAAATCATAGCTTTAAAGAGTGACGGCGGCTAGACGTAAACATGGTTAACATGGCAACGAGCAACAAAATATAGTTGACTGGCCCACCTATAGTATTCATAAAACCGAAACCCATAGTCCAGTCAAAAACTAATAGTCCTTGATTTCCCGCCAATACAGCAAGATGTCCGGCGATATGGAAATGGAACACGTGGACGGCGCGCCGAAACTCGACTTCGGCAAAGTGATTGGCGAAAAATTGCAAGAGTCCATCAGAAAACTAGACGTATTGTCTCTGGTGCAGAAAATGGCTGAACAAGTGCCAGAGGACGAGGAGTCTGAAACGTTGCAACAGAAATTCAAAGATGTCATAGAACAATATAACTCTATGAATGATGAAGAGAAAGAGGAGTTTAGCGGGAAGATGAGAGAGGCTCTAGTGAGCAAGCTAGCTCTTAAAATGCAGGATCCTAATGCTTTTAATTTGAGCGGGCTGGATACTGCAATACAGGACGCGGTTAAATTCCAACTCATGATGGTAGCTGGAGGGGTGATATTGTTCGTGATTCTTTTAGGTATGTACTGAAGGTCATAATATATTTGACACTTTCGCAACCGGACTAAAAATTGAACAATTCACCAGAAACAGACAGTACTCGCTAGGCGTGTAGGTGCTGCCCGCCTAGCGGGCTGAGCCGGCATCTGAACAAACATTACGAGTGCGTACCAGGCGGGTTCTTAGTTGCGAACGTGTTAGAAGCCAGGCTTCTTGTCGTAATTTCCACCATCATCAATATCATCATTGGCCTCTTACATCTGCGATAAGATGATTTAAGCAGCGTCTATGTCATAGTGGTGCAGCACTTACGTACATGACTCGTAAGGACGATACGGGAGCGGCAGGTACGACCGCATATTGGACAAACAATTTCCATCTTTGTTTGAATTTGTCTTTACTTTGAAGTCCATGATATGTTCCGAGACCAATATTCCTTTGCTATTCCGCTAAAAACAATTGCCGTTTGCGCCACTGAGCAAAACATTTGCTAACTGGATGTGGCCCAAGCAACATCTCCTGACAGCATCTCCTGATGATGTCTCGAGGCGAAACGCGTCAAGGTTTTGTCATTATTGGTGGTGGTTTGCTGTAATTATTTGCATGTTTGCTCAGCGGAGGAAGAGGGGCTCATTAACCGCATGCAAAAATACGCAAATATCTAATTTCCATCTCCTGATCGCCGATAGACCAGCGCGTTTTTTTAGCGGAATTGCAAAGGAATATTGTTCTCGTAAGTAATTTCCAACTTCTACAGTATTATACTACTCCAATGAAGAGAAGTGTAGAGTAGCGGCCCTACTATAGTAGCCCTTGCCTTCCAGTTCCAGTTTACGATCAGTTTGTCTCGCCCCGCGATACCTAAACAAGAGGCCTATCACATTTCTGTCTTCGTTCTTCAGTCAGTACTATAGTGCATTCATCCTTACTTGTCTTATTTGGTAAACATTCTAACCTCAAAATGGTACTTTTTAGACTATAGCAGCTATCTTATCGTAAAAGAACCGTTGCTAGACAAAAAAATTCGTGAAGTGATGTCCGAAAAGTCGTCTCAGCATGATGTAATACTCACAAAATTGCTATTCTATCCTAAAAAGATGCATTTTGAGGTTAGAATGTTGTTTACCAAATAAGACAAGTAAGGATGAATGGAAATTATCTGGTCAGTTATACGTTTCTACACAGGTCAAAAGGTCCATATTGTATGTGTCGCTGATGGATGACCAAAGCAGCTGTTTTACAAATCCGTTAGTTGTTTTATAGAACACCTCGCGTGTCATGGTCGGCCTTATCACGCGATAAGTGACAAGATAGGAGCGTCGTCTCGTTCTATCGAACGGTGTCTAAACTGAACTTTATTATATGTTACCTTCATCATCATATCAGTCAAAAGACGTCCACTGCTAAACATAGGCCTCCCCCAAAGAGTGCCACAATGACCGGCCCTGCGCCCACCGCATCCAGCGGAGTTCTGGCCCCCTATTCTGTAATTTGTTTTAAGCTCACCTCAACGCTCATCCACAAATATACCCTTGACACCGCAATGCGTAGTAACCAAGCGTAGTAGTCCATTGAATAAAAAGTTCTAGAGTGCGTGAGTTAGTAACGTAAGATGTTTCTTCGGAAACATGTCAAGAGTCCCTAGGTAATAAACATACTAAAACCCCGGGACACTAGGAGGAGCCCCGGAGTGGGGGGAGGGGGGGAAAGGGTCAATTTTTTAATTTTTCGCTTAAATCTCAAAAACGGTACATGTTAGAGAAAAACTTTGAAGGAAAAGTTGAAAGGCCATAAAATTATCTACAAGTTGTACCTAAATATTTTTTTCCTATATCCTACCGTTTCTGAGTTACACGCAGTAAAAAATGATTTTGGCTCAAACAATTTCCCCATACTACATACCCATGTTTATCACATCAATCGATCAAAAAATATTTCTTTCTTCCAAAAAACTCAAATGTGCAACTTGTGACCGGTACTGATAGATTGCTCTTAATTAGGTCTATAATTGGTAAAGTAAACACATTCCTCCATGGAAGCCTTTAGGAGGAATCGATTGTCAAAATATTATATTAGTTAGTTATAGTAGTTTGAGTTACTGAACTTGATCTTTTTATTTTTTCTTCCAAAAAAACTCAAAAGTGCAACTTGTGACCGATACAGATAGATTGCTCATAATTAGGTCTATCATTGATAAAAATACCAGATTCCACCACGGAGGCGTTTACGGGGAATTGAATTTTATTAGGGTAGTTACGATACTTGAACTTTTTATTTTTTTTCTTCCAAAAAGCTCAAAAGTGCAACTTGTGACCGGTACTGACAGATTGCTCTTAATTAGGTCTATCATTGGTAAAAAAAACACATTCCTCCATGGAAGCCTTTAGGAGGAATTGATTGTCAAAATATTATATTAGGGTAGTTACGCAACTTGACCTTTTTATTTTTTTTCTTCCAAAAAGCTCAAAAGTGCAACTTGTGACCGGTACTGATAGATTGCTCTTAATTAGGTCTATAATTGGTAAAAAAAACACATTCCTCCATGGAAGCCTTTAGGAGGAATCGATTGTCAAAATATTATATAAGGGTAGTTTGAGTTACTGAACTTGATCTTTTTATTTTTTTCTTCCAAAAAACTCAAAAGTGCAACTTGTGACCGGTACATTAGGTCTATCATTGATAAAAATACCAGATTCCACCACGGAGGCGTTTACGGGGAATTGAATTTTATTAGGGTAGTTACGATACTTGAACTTTTTATTTTTTTTCTTCCAAAAAGCTCAAAAATGCAACTTGTGACCGGTACTGACAGATTGCTCTTAATTAGGTCTATCATTGGTAAAAAAAACACATTCCTCCGTGGAAGCCTTTAGGAGGAATTGATTGTCAAAATATTATATTAGGGTAGTTACGCAACTTGACCTTTTTATTTTTTTTTCTTCCAAAAAGCTCAAAAGTGCAACTTGTGACCGGTACTGATAGATTGCTCTTAATTAGGTCTATAATTGGTAAAAAAAACACATTCCTCCATGGAAGCCTTTAGGAGGAATCGATTGTCAAAATATTATATAAGGGTAGTTTGAGTTACTGAACTTGATCTTTTTATTTTTTTCTTCCAAAAAACTCAAAAGTGCAACTTGTGACCGGTACTGATAGATTGCTCTTAATTAGGTCTATCATTGGTAAAAAAAACACATTCCTCCATGGAAGCCTTTAGGAGGAATTGATTGTCAAAATATTATATTAGGGTAGTTACGCAACTTGACCTTTTTTTTCACCTTTCATGGGATGTAGCTCGAGAACGGCTGCGAATAGAAAAAAAATATTTAGGTACAACTTGTAGATAATTTTATGGCCTTTCAACTTTTCCTTGAAAGTTTTTCTCTAACATGTACCGTTTTTGAGATTTAAGCGAAAAATGAAAAAATGGACCCTTTCCCCCCCTCCCCCCACTCCGGGGCTCCTCCTAGTGTCCTGGGGTTTTAGTATGTTTATTACCTAGGGACTCTTGACATGTTTCCGAAGAAACATCTTACGTTACTAACTCACGCACTCTAGACCCCCCTTGGAGGGACTCATTCAATGGACTATAGGTAGAGGTCTAGTTTCGTGACGGGTGACCGGCGGGGTGAGCTGCATTAGCGCGTAGAGTATAACAGACCTGCTGCCTTTCGCGCGTCGTTGTCAGTCAGTTCATCAGTTCGCCTGCTTATTCTAAAGAACGCAGGCAGACCCGCGGGTCAAATTATAGCCTAGAACCACCCAGACAGTTAATTCTATAGGAATAAAGCATTCGAAATCGGATAAGTGTTCCGGAGATTACCCATTACATACAAACTTGAACATTGTACGTAGAACCGATGGCCGTTGGGGCGGAAAGGTTCTCGAGTGGCGACCAGGAAGGCGCAGCGTGGGTGATGACCTGGTAAAGGTCGCGGGAGTCCGCTGGATGCGGGTGGCGCAGGACCGGTCATTGTGACACTCTTTGGGGGAGGCATATGTCCAGCAGTGGACGACGGGACGACAGGGGTGATGATGATGCAAACTTAAACATTTGACAAAGCTACAATCTCACAGACTCTGTTCTCTTTGTAATATTAGTATACCTAGATAATATAATGTTATTAGGTGCCGGAGATAGTCCAAATGGTCGAGTCTAAAATAGATTAACCTTTACCGACGCCTTGTCGCTGTTATTGCAACGATATTACTTTGTAACGTCCCATGTTATCTATAACCGATTACATCTTAATTAGTTTTTACTTGATATTATTTAGATTCAAGACTACATGATAAACAAAGTCATATGAAGTAGAACTTAAAGACAAACCAATTTTTTTTGTCTCGCTTGCTCTCTATATGTTGTCCTCTGCGCCTGCGCAGTTACTTGTGATATTTGAATAAAATTCATCCATACTTGTATTCTAAATTCGAAAGTGTGTCTGTCTGTCTGTCTTACTGCTTAACCCGCTGAACTGATTTATATGAAATTTGGTATAGATATAGTTTGAGTCCTGGGGAAGGACATATGATAGTTTTTATCCCGGGAATCATCCCTTAAGGGGGTGAAATGGGGGTTGAAAATTTGTATGTAGCTATGATACCAATGATATTGTCATATAACGACAATGAATGACGACGACGTAATGATTATTTCGGAATAAGCTGTTCCGATTTTGTAAACAAACTTTTTTCGAAACAATCGCAAAAATATCACTTGTAATTTTGATGCAGTTACCAATTTTAGTAATTTGTGTTCATATTTAGTATAAAATCTATCCTATACTTCAATCCAGGCTATAAACTGTCTTCGTGCAATATTTCATCCAAATCGGTTGAGCCGTTTAAGCGTGATTGAGTAACAAACATCTAAAAATCCTAACTTTCGCATTTATAATATTTAGTATTTAATATTTTGATATATTTAAAAAAACTAATAAAAAACTTTCTCTTTCCAGTATTCTTCGGCTACAAACTCTACAAATCCATCAAAGACAAAGAAGTGAAAAGAGAAGAGAAGAAGAAGGCAAAGCAGATGAAGAAGAAGAAATGACCAGCCAGCGACAATCGACCAGGATCCACAGTTTTATTTGACTAAGCGAGATTTATTGGGGAATAAATAATACCCGAATAAATCCTAAATGTGTTTGTTATTCCCTGAGACTGAAACAACTGTCAAAAAAAAACTACGAGTGTAACCAAAGGATTTTTCAGAAATCAAAAATCATAAATATTTAAGCCTGCTCACACTATTATAAGGAATATAACGACACCTCATGTCAAAATCCACCAAGCCGTTGGAACTGTTAGCCCGTGAAATTGAATTTTCTTGTGTACATACATACTCACATACAAACGCTCGAGAAATATACGTACTGAATGCTGTCATCGCAGCATAAATTATGTCATGTTTGACGTTTTGATGTTACAGAATAATGTGATCTAATCTGTAAGGCCTGAATCACACTGACAGTCAATAGTAAATTTGACAGCCAATGACAAGTATACTAATGGCTGCCGCGGCAAGGCCCCTATTTCACCAAATCGACAATTGTCGCTTGAAGATGTCAATTTTACTTACATGGCTGCGTCGACAGGTTAAGTTGGTTGCTGGTCGGCTTATTGACCCAGCAATGTACGTGCAGTTGTCATTGTCAGGTGACAATTGTCATGATGGTGAAAAAGGGCCGCGGCCGTGCCAGTATGTGAGAGATTTAATGGATAATTAAGATGGCAACAGACGTGGTAACCTTTTTTGCATTGGATTTTTCACAACAGACAACTAAATAATACATTTGAATTTTCAACAACTCATTAGACCTTTTAAAAGGCCTTTGGTCGGCTAGAGGCATAGTGTTAAATCATAGTCATAATTTCGTATAAAAAATAAATTTCACATAAATGTTAATAAACGTATACGACTTCATCTCTGGGAACAATGAACACACTTAGTTTAAATAATACGTGTGATGACAGTTAAATTATTTATTATACCAAGAATACAAAAAAAATATTCCTGTAAACTTTAAGCCGTTCTCTTTTAGGGGGTCGAAATTTCCTTTGTTCCCTACCCATATATCAAATACTAGCTACGGCTCGCGACTCCCTCCGCGTGAAACTCGATTATATCGCAGCTCCATAAAAACTTTTATCCCCCCATTTCACCCCCGTAGGGATGATTTCGGGGATAAAAACTATCCTATGTCACTCTCCATCCCTTCAACTATCTCCACTTAAAAAATCACGTCAATTCGTCGCTCCGTTTTGCCGTGAAAGACGGACAAACAAACAAACACATACACTTTCCCATTTGTCTGTTTAACCCTTTGTCTGCCAAGAACTATAAGTGAACGGCCTCAGTGCACACTCCGCTACGAGCAGTGACTGAATTGCATTTGTTTTATGCTGGGTACACAATGAGCAAACGAACGCGAAGCATATATGTGGGAGCTATTGGTTAGTGTGAGATAGCCTTTCGTTGGCCCATTGTGTACCTAACATTATATGGATGCTGCACGCCCCGCTCACAGCGGCGCGGGCACTGGCCGTACACATTAGTGTACTAACCTTAAACTAATGGCTAATGCCCGGGCCACACTAGCGGGAAATGCCGTCAATAATGGCGTTTAACGTTAGTGTAGCCACGACTTAATTAATTCGACAACGGCATTGATATTGCCGTTTGACGTTAGGCTATAGCTCAAGTGACGGTAAATCGAAGAGATTAATGCGAAAATGTCAAGTGTAGCCACCCCTTTATCCTGTTAAGGTCACAGCTCATTAGAGCCACCTGGCGCCCGACCCGCGCCGCCTCGCCTCGAGCGGTTAGTATTCTTTATATGGATTTGTACGGGCATGCGCTCACTGCATCAACTCCGTAGTTAGTACATTTACGAGGCGGGTGCGGGTCGGGCGCCGGGTGGCTCTAATGAGCGTAATGAATGTTTAATAATTACGGCAACAATTATCGCGATGTTGGGCATTGACGTTTCCCGCTAGTGTGGCCCCAACATCAGTAATAGGTTGCACCAAACCGGATGTAATCGTAAGCGGGGTTCGTTAAAATATGAATGAATGGAAAGTTTGACTAGTTTCTTGTTGCCTGGTAACGGAAAACTATCCGTGGATTGATTATTTGGAACCGGCATAAGAGAAATACGGAATATTTTATGTCGGACATAAAGCATTCGTCCCATTCTGGCAAATATGCGAGTGCAAGAGGGACAAATGCTTTATGTCCGACATAAAACTTAGTGTGCTAGGGGGTCAGGGGTGAAGAATAAACTCCTCGTATGTTGCTTAGGGTATTCCACTTGTCCAGGATCCCTTTCCAATGTATACTTACGTCTCAAATTTTGCTTAAAGAGTGAGCGAGACGCAATGTACATTGGACAAGGGTCTCGGACAACTCGAATACCACCCTTAGCTAACCTGTAAGTAACCTAGGATTTACAATATAAACCCTGACCAATTTTATATTAGCCCTACGTACGAGTAGAACCTTGTCATAATGACATAATATGAATTCGATCATAATAGTGACGTAAATAAGTCTGCTTGTTACGGCAAGGTTCTACGTAGGGGTAGGGCTAAAATGAAATTGGTCAGGGTTTACTAAGCTCGCTGAGACTTAACCAATATTTATTTAGCGACATTTTTTATTTAATATACCTCTTACGCATACTAAGTTTTTTTCGGTAAACATTATAGCTATCTTTTATTGACACTCGGCGCTCGTGACCATTGTCCACTGGTGACCACTTTAGGCGTCGTTGGCTTTCAAAGTGTTACAATTTGTTCGTGCAAAAGGGTTCTTTTCACAAATTTTGCTTATAACGGGCTAATTATTTTGTTATTCTTCTTTTTCCCATAGGAAAGGTAAAATTAGTACCTCAGGGTTGTTTTAGGCTCAAAGTTGACAAAGCTAGAATTATAATATTCATATTTTGCCGGAAAGGTACTGATTTAAAATAATTATTTATTAATATAAATTTATTTTAAGTTGTGTCGAAACATTCCTATTTTTTTTTTCAATAGATATTTAAACGCACACGAATTTTAAGATTATAAATTATTAGGTTCGCAGATTTCGAAGTGAGCATGAGAATATAACTACGTATCTAAACGAAACTAATTTGATCTTCATGTTACTATAATATCTGTATTTTTATATTTTTATTTTCTGTTATAGGACCTAATAATAATAACTGAAATAACTTATTTTTACGAAGAGTTTGTTCTTAATAACATAACTAGATTATAATTAGGAAAAATGTATTTTGATGTGGTGCATATTAAATGAAAAATCTGTTATATTGTTTTATTATCTGCCTAGCTTCTGCCCGCGACTCCGTCCGCGTGGAACTCGGTTATATCGTAGCTCCATACAAACTTTCACTCCCCATTTCATCCCCTTAGGGGATGATTTCCGGGATAAAAACTATCCTATGTCCTTCCCCAGGACTCAAACTATCTCTATAAAAAATTTCATCCAAATCGGTTCAGCGGTTTAAGCGTGAAGAGGACAGACAGACACACTTTCGCATTTATTATTTATTTATTTATTGACAAATACATTTACGTGACATTACAGTAATAACCAATGCGTCACGAAACCAAAACAACAAATAATACTATGCTGCAGCGGCCGCGGCACGCGCATAATATTAGTATGGATTACTATCAACCCACAATTTCAGTAAGTTAGTTAAGACGTTAAGAGCGAAGTGGAAGCTAAAGTGTGCGAAGGCCCACCGTTGCCGTTGGGACAATGGTGCGTGAAAATGGTCACCACGGCCTAACAAACAATTGATTCGAACCAGGGACCCGCCCGCAGCCCCTTCGAGGGTTTTCGTAATGCTCTGCTTACTAAAGCCGATGCTCCTCAATACCCATTCATTTGGCTTTTAAAGCACAATGAATGGGTATTCAACACGAGGAAGCGCTTAAAGCCTTTCGAAAGGGTTTTTCTATCAGTAGCGGAAGCGCCCCGTAAGGGAAACCCGGCTAAGTTAAATGAAAGAGTTTTAAATCAATAAAGGACAGCAAGTGATTTGGGCTATTAAACGAACGACTAACCCGTTCAAAGACAAAAACGTCAGTCACACCAATGGAACACGGGGCGGCAGAGCGTGAACTAACAACTAACTACCTAAAAACTAGACATGCGAGTTTCGATGTTTGTCACTCAATCACGCAAATCGGCTGAACGGTTTATACGTACAATACGAGTATATAGTATTCATTACGAGATGATGTTTTCATGATGAGATCACAAAATAAAATAATAATAAAAACGAAACAGGAAAACAAAAACAGAAAATGTGATTAATGACAAATATAGAATTAAATTAAAATGAGATACTAAATCATACTTTTTATACCGGGTAGCACCTTTAAAAGTTTGTATAGGGCTACGATATACCTATGATTCATCTACACTTCTACACAATATTATAAAGAGGAAAGATTTGATTGTTTGTTTGTATTGAATAGGCTCCCAAACTGCAGGACCGATTTGAAAAAATATTTTACCATTACAAGCCATTATCTCTGAAGCATTTTCCAGCTGAAAAATAGCCTATGTTCAGGCTATTTTTAACGCGGGAAAAAAAAAGAAAACAAAAAAAATCGTTTAATTCAGACCAGAAGATCCATATTATGTTAGTTATAAAGGTCCCAAAGGTTGTCTGGAAGAGATCGCTCTAAAGCGATAAGACCGCCTGTTGTTACCTCTATTTTACATTATGTACTCTTGTAACATGTTTTTCTTATGTTGTGGTGCAATAAAGAATATATTATTATTATTATTTATTTTCTTTTCTATTCTCAGTATTTTAATACCAAGCCATTCATTAGTATTTTAAGCCAAGTGCATCCCATGTTCATAATGCGTATCACATATAGTTTTGGGATTGGTTGTCGTAAGAACTAGCTACTTGGGTGACTGATGCGGGTATTTGAGTTTGTGAGTTGGGTAGTTGTATATCGTTCTGTAAAAAATTTCGGACTATCCTGCAAGTGTTTAAGATGGCTGCTTTCTGCATAACAATAAAAGATGATGGCGGCAATGACAGGGTTTTTATGGAGGTATGCAACTGCTGTGGGATGACACCGGTGGTAGACAAAACTATGGGGACTATTGTAACATTCTTTAGTTTCCAAATCCTGGTTATTTAGTCTTTTAGATCTGTATATTTGGTCAATTTTTCAGCGATTGTGCTTTGTATTGTTATGGGTGCTTGGAATTGCAATGTCAATTAAAAGGGCAGTTTTATTTATTTTGTCTACCACAGTAATGTCTGGTCTATTGTAATGTGTGGTCCGGTCTGTTAATATGGCTCTGTCAAAGTAAATTTTATGGGTTTGGTTTTCTAGGACACTTTCTGGGGTGTATTTATAATAGGCGACGGCTGGCTGAGGTAAGAGAAGGTATTTGATAGCAAGTTTTTGGGGACTATATTGGCTACCTGGTCATGTCTGAACTTGTAATCGGTCTGGACTATTGCTCTGCACGCTCCGGTAATATGTTGGATGGTTTCAGCTGAACTATTGCATTTCCTACATAAGTCCATGGCTCTGTTTTTCATTATAAATTTCTGGTAGTTTCGGGTTTCTATCACTTGGTCCTGAATAGCCAACATGAAGCCCTCAGTCTCTGGAAAGAGCTCGCCATGATTCAGCCATGCGTTCGACGCCACTTTGTCGACATTAGGTTGGCTTAAATCATGACGATGTCTTCCGTGTAAGGACTTCGCACTCCATTCGGCTATTTTGGTTTTGTGGTCGATAAGAGCTTCGGTCTTTTGGGTGGCTTTATCTCTGAGGTTCAATGCTGTAAATTTATGGTCATTCTGTTCAATGGCTTTATGGATGAGGGAAGAACTAGATTTCTGGTGGAAATATTTTCTCAGTGTTGTAATCTGTTTGTTATGTAAATTGGTGATATCGATGATTCCTCTGCCACCTTCTTTTCTTGGCAGGGTTAGTCTCTGTACGCAGGATCTAGGATGGTGTTTACGGAATTTTGTGAGAGATGTATTTATGGTTCGTTGAAGAGATTTGAGATCAGATTTACTCCACCGGATTATGCCAAAAGAATATGTCAAGATGGGGACTGCGTACGTGTTGACTGCTTTAACTGTATTGCGTGAATTTAATTGGGTTTTAAGTATCGAATTAAGCCTGTGCTTGAACTGTACCTTTAATTTAGTTTTCGTGTCCTTATAATGAATCCGTTGTGACTGCAAATAACCTAAATATTTATACCCTGTCTTTTCGTCTAGTGGGTCTATGGTTTCTCCGGTCTCTAAAGTGTACATGTGCTTATGGCTTCTTCCTGCTTTCATAGAGTTAATTTTACATTTATCTATTCCGAATTGCATTTTAATGTCTTGTGAGAAGCTTTCCGTTAAACTTGCTAAATGGTTGAGGTCATCTTCGTTGGATGCGTATAGTTTCATGTCATCCATGTAGAGAAGATGGTTCAGATTAACTTCGTCTTTGTCTGTCTGTGTGTAATTCGTGTCAGGTTCGTATTTAATCGTGTATCCTGCTTCTGTGCTGTTTAGTATATTAGATAGAGGGTTGAGTGCGAGGCAGAACCAAAGAGGGCTAAGCGCATCTCCCTGGAAAATGCCTCGTTGGATTTTGATAGGATTTGTTTCTGAGTTTCCAGCTGGTGTGTTAAGTCTGAGTCGGGTTGACCAATTTTGCATAGTTGATTGTAGAAACCGGATTACTTGTGGATGGATTTTATACAACTGTAATACTTTAACTAACCATGAATGTGGAACTGAGTCATAAGCTTTTTTGTAGTCAATATACATAGTGTATAGGTCAGATTTACTTTTGTAGACTTGATTTAGAATAACAGTCAATAACTAATTGCTCTTTACAGCCTTGGCTTAGTTTCCTTGAGCCTTTTTGCTGCTCTGCGAGAATATTGTTGTTATGGGTATGGTTGTAAATCAGTTCTGAAATGCAGCTGGTGATGATTTTATAAACGGTCTGTAAACATGTGATGGGTCTGTATTTGGCTGGATTTTTCGGGTCCTCGTGGTCTTTTGGTAGCATATATGTGGTTCCTGTTGTGATGTATGGCGGCATAGAGTCGGGGTGCAAAACAAAGTTGTTTATGTGGTTGTGTAAGAAAGGGTGGATTGCGGTAAACTTTTTGTACCAGTACCTAGTTGTGTATGTGATCGGATCCTGGAGCCTTCCAGTTGTGTAACTTTTGGATAACTTCATGAAATGTTTCTACTGGTATGGCATCAAATTCCATTTCTTGTACTTCAGAATTAATTCTTACTTCTGTTTCAATCCATTCTCCCTCAGTATTGTGCTCTACAGGATTTTGCCAGATATCTGCCCAAAACTTGTGCAAGTTTTCTGTGCCAGGGCCATTGTTTGAGATATTATGGTTATTATTATTATTACTTACATACTATGTTAGTACAGATTTCTAATGAAATTACAACACAGGAAAGGAACTTCGTTCCCATAATAGGTGGCTGTATTGGAAGGATATCTGAGATGTGTCCAGGATGTAATCTCTTCAATGCTTCATTCCTACGGGAAAACGGAAAATTAACCGTGCGAAGTCAGGCCGGGCAGCTAGTTTATAATATAAAGCCCGTCACAGACGTAGCTATAATATATATTAATATACCGTAAGATACCGAAATATCTATTATGGTTGTGGTGTCGTCGTGTGGTGTATACGAACACACAAACAATAAAATCTTTCCTCTATAATATTATTGTAGATGATTAATAATGACTACTAATGAGTCAAGTCGGATACGGGGTTTTGCCCGATATTGGAAGCGAAACCACCTACTACTGCCGCAAACGACTGTCGTCCTTAAACTGAATATGTCTGCTTAACCGGTCACATATTTTTGTTTTTCAATTTTTTTATAGCATCAAAGTAATATATTACATCTGTGCATATAAGGTAACGTATAACACCCTATCTTCGCCCGCCAGGCCTAGCTTTGCCTAGAAAGAAAATATTTATTTATATTTCTAATTTTTAAACCAAAATTTCACTACCCTTGATTGTGTTATTTTCAGAATTTAAAACAATAAGTTTGAATTGCGGTGGATTAAATGAAACGTAAAAAATTTAAATAGCCATACGTAGATGAAAAAGTTTAAAAATAGAACACTTTAAACTGCGCTTTGTCAGAAATAAATATGAATAAATATCGCGTTAGAGTGTATTTATATTTTAGTTAGGATTGTTGTGTACTTAACCTGATCAGAGCATGTATATATTTTTGTTTACATGAGAATTTCATCACTTTTTTTTAACCCCCGACGGAAAAAGAGGGGTATCTGTGTATATGTCTGTGGTCGCGTAGCTCCCTAACGGATGAACCGATTTGAATGCGGTTTGTTTTGTCTCATAGATAATTTTATCCCGAGTGTTCTTAGTTATGCTTTATGTAAATCTGTTCAGCCGTTTTTGAGACTTTGAAATGAAAATGTCGGGGGTTTTTCAACTTTTCTAAGTTGTAGTTATTTACCTATGTAGACTAGGTACCTGCTAGTTGATTTTCTATTATTTTTTCTATGCGAAAGTGTTTTGCATACCTACATATGTTAACGCTCTTAAATTTGTAACAGTCGGGTAAAAACAGCGGTTATCTCTGTCAAGGGGGCGTGGTCGCCTCGAATCAAGGCCTCCCCTTAACCAGCAAATCTAGCTATAGTAAAACGGAAAGTGTTACTCTCCATCCCTTCAACTATCTCCACTTAAAAAATCACGTCAATTCGTCGCTCCGTTTTGCCGTGAAAGACGGACAAACAAACACACACACTTTCCCATTTATAATATTGGTATGAATGGATTCTCGGACACGGCCATACTGACAAGGAGCGCTCTCTCGCTCGTGTTGTTTTGGTACACATCTCATTGTTTTATACGAGGAAAAGTCCTCTAACAGGAAAGACTAATAGAAGCAGACTTAGTACAAAGCGCAGCGAGTATTGGCTTTCAGCAAAACGGTCACTCAAGGCGTATGGGCCTTTAGACCGATTGAAACCCATTCAGGGCCCGTGACTCAGCGTATGGGTCATGTTAAAACAGTCGCGCAGGGCCCGTGACTCACATGTGAGTCGTGAATAAATTCTGATTTAAACATAAACAAAACGTAATATGACGAAATAATATAAGTATAATTTGAGCTAACAACCATCTTTATAAGGCATGTTGAAAAACATAATTGTAAACATGTTTTTTTTTAGTGAAACAGGGTCTAGAATATTCAAGTTTGGTTTACTGGAAGTGTAATATTGTAAATATTCTGAAATTCGAGATACATACGTACGTGTCCCAAGCAAATGGATAAATCTACATTTCAAAAATATCAAAAATATATGTATGCCTGAAGTTATTGACATGACACAAGGTATGGGTCACCGTGGCCTGGCGCCAATTGTAAAAACTACACATATCTTCATAGCACGCAAAAATAAACTTTATAACTTGGTTTTAAAGCTTATTTCATGACGAAACTCGTTGCAAATTGTACCTTTTTACAATGGATTACTGTTTGGATGGTAGCAAGCAACATTTCTAAGGACCAAACTTATTACCATGCCAATTTTTTTTGTTTCATTATAAAAACAGGGCGGCTTAAACTGTCATCAACTAAATGGTATATTGTATTATCACAACAGTGTGTGAGAAATATGTACAAGAAAAGATTTTTTCTGAACCCTATAATTATATGAAAATAACAGCGCCCTCTTGACAATGATCAACTATTTCTGATCAGGTTTTAAAATGTTCATTCTTAGTTTCTTACAAATATCAACAAATTAGTAAATATATATATTTTAATATGAACAGTAAATAGTTGGTTCGTAAAAATGTTGCATAATATTGTTCAACGGACCGGATTCATAAGCGGCAATTTCTTTGACGTTCGCGCCAGGCCCCGAGACCCATAAGCTGAGTCACACGTTTTAGCTGAAAACGGTTTGTATGGTGGCCCGGCGTGTTGTGTACGCTTCGTGGTTCGTGGCCATGAATGGGTTAAGGGGCTCCACCACATTCTGTGGCTCCACGCGCTTTTTGGCTAGTTTTGATGAGTTTCGAGTTAATATTCCTTCGTTAAAACGATAGATATATTTATGTCACAAACATGAGAGTTTTTTGTTTTAATAATAATTATTATTATTTTTATGATTTATTCAAAGATGGTCCAAAAAACTCTGTTTTCGATATTAGTGTGTCGTTTAATGCACTTTTATCTATGAAATCTACATATAACTGTTCCTTATTGACGTCTCTAATTATCCACGAGAGATCTTTATTTTAAAGTAATTTTCACAAAAGTAACGTCAAAAAAACTGGTTTTTTTTTTGGCCTGTAATTGCCAAAGTTTGGTGCCATATATCCCGAAAACTGTGAGGTTCGATAAACCTTGATAATACCTACGATAAGCCATAAGAAATACGAAAAGCCGAGAGTTACAGATCGAAGATCATTGGGAGCTAGGAGCCCCTTAAACGGGTAAAGCACAAGGACTTTCGTTCACAGCACCTGCAATATTTTTTTTTATTGTTGTGAATTAGGGAATAAAAAACACCTAATGTTTGAATTGAATTCTGTTTCCTGATAGGCCGATTTTAATGTCTAGCTGTATTCTGGTCAGTAGATACTAGATAGCAAATATCAATGTTTTTTTAAAGAGTTGTGATTGGTGGATGTATGAACTGTTGTGATTGGTCAAATTAAAATGTTTTATAAATCATAAATATGTATACATATTTTCCCTAGGGGTTAAATGCACTTTAGCCCCGCTTGCTAAGTCTAATATGAGTATATGACGCACTTTTTGAGCATGAGAAGTGAAAAATGTATTGTTTTCACATAGGTACTTCACTCTTAATTTATTTTAGTAGGGTGCTCGAGGTGACCACCTTTCTTTCAATACAATACTCAACACGTTTAGCTAACTAAAATAAATTAAAGTATCTGAAAACAATGCATTATATTCATTTTAGACATCATGTTTCATAGAGCCATTTACTGCTTAAGAGTCTTAAGACTTACACAATCGATATCTAAATAGAAATAGTGTAAATATTTTTTTTTTCAAAACAACCGGGTTCGATTCCCGAGCTGGGTACAGGTTTCTTTTAAACGTATGAATGCAATTTTTCTTCGTATTAAAATCGACAACATGGTTTCTAATGGTGGGTACCTACACACTGAGCAAACGAACGGCAAACGAACGCGAAGCATTTATGTGACAGCTATTTTTTAGAGTGAGATACATAGCCGTTCGTTGGCTTAGTGTGTACACACCACACTATTATAGTTTCAGACTTTCCCATACTGACCGATTTAAATGAGACACCCTGTAACAATATTCTTTATAAGTTGTGATACTCTATGATTAGGGTCCAACAGGGACGGTGGATCGTCCGCCATGTCGCCAATCACAGACTAATAGAGATACTGTCAGAATCATGTCAGAATCTAGCCAGTTTTACATAGTCTCCGACTTATATAAAGCTATTGCTTTACTATCCTCCCCGAAACATACCCACTAATCGTTAAGATAAGATATAATTTATTGTCAAAACTGTGCACATAATTTTGTAATAAAATATAGTAAAAAGTCTCAACAGTCTGCCCATTTCGGACGTACAATATTAATAAAACATATGCAAGGTTATAATTTTACTTATAACAAAAAATGCAAACAAAATAAAGAAAAAATATTAAAACAATGATTGAAAAAAATCAAAGGTAGGTAAACCCACTGACGGCACTGACGCAGCCCGCAGCGGCGGTCAAGAAGACAATTTTGTCTTTAATGATGATGACTATTGACCGCTACCGCAGGCCGCGCCTGTGTGATTTGCGCCTTATCAACAAAATACTTGTACAATTCAGTTCTAACCAGTTTGAAATCGAGGCTGAGGGGCGAAGGAAAGGAGCGCTAGCTACTGTAAAACGCTTCGTGTATATCGATCTCTGACGCACTTGCATATTCAAGCGGCAGAGAGGGAGATACTACGAGTTTCGACTTTCGTTTTTCGTGGCAGCGCGGCAGGGAACGATTGGTATGCGCAGCGGCTGACGCCTATCATCGCACTGCGAAACTGTTCCAGTTTAGCGTTTTAGTTTTCAATTTTCATGGGTTTAGTTATTAAGTCTTACTTACCAAAGTTTATTACGTACTGTTTATTACCTGTGACATATGTGTGTACCATAGATGGACTCCAAGGGAATGCCATGGGAATGCCCATAAGTGAAGGTAAATTAACCTGACTAAATTGAGAAGTATCAAAAGACTGACACATCTCTGACATCTCATGTCCTATATACTCAATTCGTGTTATGCCCGTGACGTCAGTTTCAATTGTCCTTCCTCCGTCTCACACACATGGTTTATGGTACTTGAGCGACAGAGATGTACGGACTTGATACGATGCGACTATGTCTCTCGTTCCCACTTGGAATATTGTCTATGCTTACATCCTTGTCACTCTTCTGTGTCTCAATTGATATTTGGGCCATCCACATTAAGTGATTTTACCCCAATTTGTCAGTACAACATGTCGAAGTCAGAATTGGGTGTAGCGTACAAACGTAACAACTGCAACTACAATTTCATTCAGTGTGGCCAGTTAAGATTAAGAGTCCGCAGTAAGCTCGATTCGCCATACAAACGTAGTTACGCTCTCATTTTAAAACTACGTGTTGGATTATAACGAAACTTTGCATGTTCAATGAAATGAGGTATATCTATGTCTGTAATTAGTTTATGTAGCATCAGATACCATAATAAAAAAAATACAGTGAATTTAAGTTTTTCATACAAAACTAGTTTTTGCTGTATTTCGTTTGTTTTACTAATTGGAACCATATAAACTAATTACAGACATAGATATACCTCATGTCATTGTATATGCAAAGTTTCATCACAATCCAACCCGTAGTTTTAAAATGAGAGCGTAACTACGTTTGTATGGGAAGGTGAAATTCGGCCGAGCTTACTGCGGCCTCTTAACAATAGGAGATAGTATGTCGCGGCCGTCCCATTTTAGACGTGCTGTCTTGCCCTATCTCATCGGTTAGTAACAATCTTGCAGTCCGCTTCGCAGGACAGTTTAAATGCGGCAATTTTCGCTTTCCTAATGTTAACTTGCCACACTGAATGAAATTGTAGTTGCAGTTGTTACGTCTGTACGCTACACCCAATTCTGACTTCGTTTTTGTTTTACTAATTGGAACCATATAAACTAATTACAGACATAGATATACCTCATGTCATTGTATATGCAAAGTTTCATCACAATCCAACCCGTAGTTTTAAAATGAGAGCGTAACTACGTTTGTATGGGAAGGTGAAATTCGGCCGAGCTTACTGCGGCCTCTTAACAATAGGAGATAGTATGTCGCGGCCGTCCCATTTTAGACGTGCTGTCTTGCCCTATCTCATCGGTTAGTAACAATCTTGCAGTCCGCTTCGCAGGACAGTTTAAATGCGGCAATTTTCGCTTTCCTAATGTTAACTTGCCACACTGAATGAAATTGTAGTTGCAGTTGTTACGTCTGTACGCTACACCCAATTCTGACTTCGTTTTTGTTTTACTAATTGGAACCATATAAACTAATTACAGACATAGATATACCTCATGTCATTGTATATGCAAAGTTTCATCACAATCCAACCCGTAGTTTTAAAATGAGAGCGTAACTACGTTTGTATGGGAAGGTGAAATTCGGCCGAGCTTACTGCGGCCTCTTAACAATAGGAGATAGTATGTCGCGGCCGTCCCATTTTAGACGTGCTGTCTTGCCCTATCTCATCGGTTAGTAACAATCTTGCAGTCCGCTTCGCAGGACAGTTTAAATGCGGCAATTTTCGCTTTCCTAATGTTAACTTGCCACACTGAATGAAATTGTAGTTGCAGTTGTTACGTCTGTACGCTACACCCAATTCTGACTTCGACATGTTGTACTGACAAATTGGGGTAAAATCACTTAATGTGGATTGCCCATAACAACAACATGGGACGGCCGCGACATACTCTCGATTTTTCTCGCACTATACCTCTTGTTCTAAGTGTTCTAATAAGAGAGAGACGGATAGTGCGAGAAAAATCGAGAGCTCGCGCGCCGTGGCGGAATAGCCGTGCAGCTCACAAAAATCGACAGTATGTCACGGCCGTCCCATGATAGCAGACGTGCTGTCTCGCCCTATCTCATCGGTTAGCAACAATCTTGCAGTCCGCTTCGCAGGACCGTTTGAATGCGACAATTTTCGCTTTCTTACTGTTAACTGGCCACACTAAAAGAAATTGTAGTTGACAAATTATCATGTAAAGTTTAAGCCTGCATCACACTGGTGCGGCCTGGCCGCGGCGGACAATAGTAAGCTTGTCCGCCGCTGCCAAATTTACTATTGTCCGCCACCGCAGGCCGCGCCAATGTGTGGCAGGCCTTATGCCCCAACGAAGAAATAGGGTGACCAAAACTGGTTATTATGTGATAAGGTTCAAAATAAAACCGGTTAATACCGATTTTAAATAATCGCAATTTCTTCTGTTATGTTTTTTGCTTGTTATTTATTTATTTTATATAGGTATTGCCGTCATGTACAATTCGTAATTATGTCTAACACCTTAATTCTAAATTACATGAAACCTGATAGGCAATTTTAAATTAACTGATACTTAATTCATAATTTCTTGATTAGGTACACATACAATATAGTTCTAAATAATAATAATAATATGAAGCATGCGTGTTAAGTTAAGTGCAGGTAACAGAATAACATGATTAAGTACTAAGTATATTTACTGAGAAAAAAAATAGCTACGATATAAACGAGTTTCACGCGGACGGAGTCGCGAGCAGAAGCTATAATATTTATTCATGATTCTTTTCTTACATATAATTTTTACTAAACGGGACTTAATTTTGAGGTCTCCCGACGTTTCGGATGTGTCGCAACGCAACATCCATGTTCACGGGACAACTAGCTTGAGCGGGTATCAACATCTTCTTGCTGCGCGGGTTTTCCGAACTACCCGCATTTGGTCTTTATTAACCACTTGTACACTAGGGTTGTCACCCGGCCGACCTACAACACTAATAATGTCCGGTGATATAACGGACGATGTTTTTTGACGCTGGACACACGACACTATAACAATGTCCGGGGTTGACGGTACTTTAAAATGCCAGCGTCAAAAGACATCGCCCGATATCACCGGATATTATTAGTGTTGTGTGGGGCCGGGTGACAACCTTAAGGCGGTGCATTGGAAAATATCGCGTGCTTCGAAACGCCGTTCTGACAAGAAACAATAAGGTCTGATTTTCAGATATATGATTCTTGACTATATGATGGTTCATCTGATTTTATCGATACAGGATTGCTTAAAATTTCCTCGATAGAAAAATCCAATCCAAAGTTGGGTCTGTATTTTCCTTTTTTTACTCAGCCTATTCAAACGAAACATTAATTTACGACACAATCAAGTTAATACTATAGTATTTTATCTCATCTAAAATCTCACTTTATGAAATTTTAATAAAACTTCTCTAAGTTAGGTATTTATCGAATTTTGTCCAAAACAGCGATTCCCGAAGAGTGTTACATCTCTTTTTCTCGTGGGCGGAAGGCATCAGCGTGTCTCTGTCTAGGGGGCGTGTACGACTCAAATCAAGGCATCCCCTTAATGTAGGTACCTAAGTGATTAGTACCTAAAGACCAAATGCGGGTAGTTCGGGAAACCCGCGCAGCAAGAAGATGTTGATGTTGATAACCCGCTCATGCCAGTTGTCCCGTGAACATGAATGTTGCGTCACATCCGAAACGTCGGGAGACCTGAGGTAAATAAATAAGTTATTTAAACGCGACTAAGTTCCGTTTTAGGAATAACAATTACGTTATTTTCCTTAACATTGTAACTAATAAATGTATTTTATGTTTTTTAGGTTTATAACAAGAACTATACCGGCTGTGATGGTTTCATATGAACGTATACTAGTGAGTGAAGTGATTTGACTGAACTGTTTCAATACTTCAACCATCATGGTTATGCCGTTCGTGGATTTACTTTCAAATCCTAATATGGAGGTAAGTGATAAAATTATTAGTAAATTATATTCAGCGTTGCCAGACGGTTACATTTCTTACATTTTTCGTAACTTTTGACCCGCTCGCGTAACTCGTAAGTAACATTTGTTAGTAAGGTTTATAGTATTAAGATAATGTTTGTAGACGTGAAATTGAGAAACGTAACTTTTTCAGCAAAAATGTAACATTTCAAAAAACTAAATGTAACTTACGACTCAAGGGCCCTGGTAACACTGATTATATTGTTTTTAACTTTTTTTTTATACTACGACTGTGGCAAACAAGCGTACGGTTCGCCTGATGGTAAGCGGACACCGCAGCTTATAGACGCATGAAACTCCAAAGGAGTAACATAGGCGTTGCCGAACCCTTGATATGTTTGAGGATTCGCCGTGTTGACAGCTGAAGGAACAAATGCCCTCGCTCTCAACACAACGCATCCTCGGGAGCTCTGGCGACCTTGCTCACCTCCAGGAACACAACACTACTACAGAGCAAGTTGTAGTGTTATTATGGCTGTGGTCTTCTGCAAGGCGGAGGAACTTCCCCGGTTAGGCTGTTAATTAAATTAGATTAATTAAAGCAAGTCATTAAAAGTAACCACAATATTTTTCCTCGTCGAAGTTCGTTCATGTATCTCTCATGGTGGGTACACACCAAGCCAACGAACGGCTATGTATATCACTCTAACAAATAGCAGTCACATAAATGCTTCGCGTTCGTTGGTCGTTCGTTTGCTCAGTGTGTATACCCACCATCAGACAGGGAGGCTCAGCGACAGAAAGGGAAATTTACGAAGCCGGCAGCCACTCTGGGGCCTGGAGTGCTATCGGGAAACGAACGAACGCCAAGGCGCTATAAGGATTCCTTGTAAACTATGGGACTCTAAAAAGTGACTCAGAAGACATAGCCAATTAGCGACGGCAACTAGTAACTTAAGTTGATTCATCCTCGAAAACGGCTTTTATAATGCCAATGTGATTCACAATACGGAGGTTTAGGGCGGTCAAAAAATGATCTTGTTATGTGTCATATCAAGGACATCAAGGTGGACTGATGACCTGGTAAAGGTTGCGGAAGTCCGCTGGATGCGGGTGGCGCATATCCGGTCACTTTAGCACTCTTTGGGGGAGGCCTATGTCCAGCAGGCGTCTCTCGGCTGATATGATGATAACGATGTGTCATATTTCCCTGAATCCCTCTTCATGTCATTCATCCTTCTAGCGTTATTCCCGGTAATGCCCCTAAAGGAGCCCGGGGTCCGCTTTGACACCTAATCCCAAGATTTGGCATAGGCACTAGTTCTACGAAAGCGACTGCCATCTGACCTTCCAACCCAGATGGAAAACTAGACCTAGTAGGATTAGACCGGTTTCCTCACGATGTTTTCCTTCATCGAAAAGCTAACGGTAAATATTCCGTACATAAGTTCCGAAACACTCATTGGTACGAGCCGGGATTTGAACCCACGACCGCCGCTTGACAGCCGCATGCCTGAACCACTAGGCTACCGTAGCTCTTGAATCCCTCTTCATGTCGTTTTGATTTTTACAGGTGCCCCGGGAATCCGGGACCATATTGGATTATCTGAACGTGGATTGCTGGCGTTCCGTATTAAACTACCTGAGGGTAGAGGACATCGTGCGTTCAGAGCGCGTCAGTCGGCAATGGCAATACATTGTGATGTACTACTTGGGAGGTACTGTTGACTGAACAATTTTGCATGAGCCACTTAACTTTTTAGGGTTCCGTAGACAAATGGCAAAAAACGGAACCCTTATGGATTCGTCATGTCTGTCTGTCCGTCCGTATGTCACAGGCATTTTACTCGAAAACTGTAAGGTGTATTTGAATAAAATTTTGAGGATAGATGTAATTTGTTACCCGCTACATACTTAGTTTTGTAATTATAAAACTGAAAGTCAAAAAAAAAAATCTTTGCACACGTGGGCTGTGTGGCACATCAATCGATAGGCCTTTCCAAATAAATATAAGGTTTATCAGGCATTTTTTTGATTAAGTGAATAGAGTCGGAGATAATCGCCTCGAAAGTCACTAAAATTGTGTCCCCCCCCCCCCCCTCTAATTTTTGAACCGTGTATTTTAAAAGTATGAAAAAAATAGGGCTTATTAAATTCTTTTACTGAAAATTGTTTTGAACAAGATCGGCTCAAAGGTTTTCGAGATATTTCTAAAAAAACTGCCTTTCTTAAAGAAAAGGACGTAAGCGCCATAAGATTTCAGTAACGATACCTTTTTAATAGGCACGGAACCCTTGTTGTGCGTCGGACGACACGCACTTGGCCGCTTTTTAGAGCCTGTTCATACCTAACCGTCGGTGTAGGATCCAGTAATCGGAGGGTAAGCAAATGCATGGAAAACATGCTTACTTTTCACACCGCCTAGTCAGATATCGGAGCATGCTCTAATGAAGTGTCAATGTCGGATCCGTCACCGACAGTTACGTAGTGTGAACGGGCTCTTATAGTTTCGTTATAGTTTTAAACCTTGCTGATATGCTTCACAGACTGGCGCGGCCTGGCCGCGGCGGACAATAGTAAACTTATCCGCCGCTGTCAAATTTTCTATTGTCCGCCACCTCAGGCCGCGCCATTGTGTTGCAGGCCTAAAGCAGGTTTTTATTATTTTAAAGGAACGCGCACTTGTTTAGACATTCGGTCCTCTTAATTTTTTCGTCCATTGCACACGGAAGTTAGAAGATAGTACTGCAGATCACGCGGACAAAGTCGCGGGCAAATCAAGGTCTGCAAATGATCGGTTGAGTGTGTTGTCGATGGTATACTAAGTTCGCACTTTCGCCGACAAGTTGCCCTCAGTTTGGCGAAACAGGCGATGTATAATTATTTTTACCGCTAAGATGTTTTATCTACACTAATATTATAAAGAGGAAAGATTTGATTGTTTGTTTGTATTGAATAGGCTCCGAAACGACTGGACCGATTTGAGAAACTATTTTACCAATTAGAAGCCGACATTATCCCTGATGAACATAGAATATTTTTTACCGCAGGAAAATGCTTTATTCCTACGCACTAACCATGCGAAGCCGGGCCGGGCAGCTAGTTTTTTAATAAAAAAAGAAAGTAGCTTTATTGCACTTTGATAGCGTAACTGAAGAAAAATGTTACTCGTAAAATATCGCACTAACCGGTTAATATCTGAGCATGCAATCGGTTAATTAATCGTCACATTGACAAACAGTGTATAAATCCACTACAGGCATCCGTATCCGATTGCAATACCGCCGGTTCCGACGTGGCGAGACACGCGACCACAACTGCCGAATCCTGACGTTGGATAACGCGGACCCTGAGGTCTACGCGAAAATCACCAGGAAGCTGGGTCCTCTCGTCGTGGCGTCAGACTGCATTAACCGAGCCAGTTCCTGGTCGATTGCGAAGAACTGCCCCCACATCGAAAGCGTCACGGTACGTGCGGTTTCCAGTGATGATATATGGCACTGAAACGTGGTCGCTTACTGTGGGCCTCATAATGTATGATTCCCACCGACCGCAGCGCGCCTTTGCGCATTTTACAAGTTGCCAAAGGAATTTGAAGCTTTAATATAGACGTTAAATTTCATATTTGAATGTACTTGCGGCCGGTCGGCTCCTTGCGGACGTGGACGGCTCTGGTCGGCTGTCGTCTCATGTGACCGGCTCCGTCGGGTGCTCGCGCACTCGTTGCGACGCGGCGCCAGGCGACCCAACCCGGCCTGTTCGGTGGGAATCGTACATAAGAAGGCTCAAAGTCACCCAAAGAGCTATGGAGAGTGCTCTATGTGGGTAGTTTCTCTGCGTGAACGCATCAGAAATGAGAACCAAGGTATAACCGATATAGCCCTCCGAATCGCTAAACTTAAGTGGCAGTGGGCGGGGCACATAGCACGTAGAACCGATGGCCGTTGGGGCGGAAAGGTTCTCGAGTGGCGACCGCGTACCGGAAGGCGCGGCGTGGGTAGGCCCCTGCAAGGTGGACTGATGACCGGGTAAAGGTTGGGTTGCTGGAATCCGCTGGATGCGGGTGGCGCAGGACCGGTCACTATGGCACTCTTTGAGGGAGGCCTATGTCAAGCAGGGGACGTCTTTCGGCTGATATGAGGATGATGACTTTGGTTTATCTAGTTTAAAAGCAATATCCTGTAGGCTTTGATTTGATTGAGGGTCACGCCAATGCGGGTATTGTCCCACGCCTATCCTGAGTCCTAAGTTAAAGTTTGGTCTAATTCGAGATGAATCAGGGCTCGCAGCTCACTCTCGATGGACATTCGCCAAAAGGTCTTGTATACGGACAGGCGATGCCAGCACGTCTATCATCCGCGACAGACTATCTAATCGATTTTTCTCGCTCTATACCTCTTGTTCTAATAAGAAAGAGCCGGATAGTGCGAAAATCGAGAGAGCTCGAGCGCCGTCGCATGATACTCGTGCAGGGGTGGCGATACACGCGTAATGTCAGGCGACTATCGAATGAAAACGCTCACGGCTGTACATAAACACTCCTGAGTCCTGACCGACGTCGTATCATGATTGTTTGAGGGACTTACGTAAACGCTTTGTAACAGTTACTTTCATTACAACTTACCGTTTATGACCGTTTCAGATTTCCGGTAAGCTCGAGACTCAGCTTATGCACAGTCAAGTAACTAACTTCAAAAGCCTGAAGAGGCTCGCCTTCAAGCGGTGTCGGTTCTCAGGAGTGCTAGAAGGCAATGACTTTAACGCGGATGTAAGTAGCATTAGCATCCGGCCTGTTCCTCTTGCAAATTTGATTTAACTCGGCAGTACGCTAGAAACGAAAGAGTAATTGTCTGTCGCTTGGAGACATGAATTCAAAACTGTCCTGGCTTATTTACGGAATATGTTTGAAGTCGCACTGGTAAGTTGTAGTTGATATTATAGGTAGATGCAGGGTAAGGTTAGTTAGTAGTACTGGGGACCGATTTTTGACTTTAGAGCGCTCGACTCTTTCACTCGAAAACTGATAAAAATTATGAAATTCTATTTTGAAGTAGCGATAGAAAATTCAAAAACGAGAGGTATTGACCACTCGTATTTAATTCTATTGGTAGAAAGTAAGTGCCGCCCATTTTGACACTATAAACGTATTTACTTTTATTTAATTTTCGAGCGCTCGAAAGTCAAAAATCGGGCCCCTGGGCATTTTCCGCAAGTCGACATCCAGTGTGCCTATTTTGCGTGAAGTCGGTGGGGTAGCGCTACTCTAACCACCCCAGCTCCTCTAGAAACTTGTTGAGTGCCTTGGTGTTGCTGACTGCGTCCCGTAGTGTGTCTGGAGACCCTTAGGTGCTTTTATCTGTATACTTCTACCTGCTTGCAGTCCAGAAGAATGTGTTTAGTTGTTTCTTTTGCCTCCATTCACGCTCTGCACATAGGGCTGTCTGTGATACCTAAGTTGTACAGGTGTCTGTTCAAATTGTTGTGATCTGTTATTATTCAAACTATCTTGCGTAGTTGGTGTAAGGATGATATGGAGTGGACTGGCAACACTGGGTTGGTGTCAGATCGACGGATACTGAACTAGACTAGAGGATTGATGCACGTGTTGAATAGATATCAGACAATAAACGATACTAATATAAACTTCTTATTTATTACTTATTTACATGGCGCAGCCGCGAAGTGAACCGGTAGTGAATTCGTTATGAAAACATGGAAACGTTGAAACAACCACCGCCATTGTCATTACAAGGAGATCCAGCTGAGAACTTTAAAAAATGGCTGCAAAGGTTCAAGATTTATTTTACTGCCTCGGGGGCAAAGGAGAGATTAGCTGAAGAAGGAAAAATAGCACTGTTTTTACACTGCATAGGTGAGGAGAGTCTGGAAATTTATAATAACTTCGACCAGGAAAAGGTTAAGACGTATGACGCTCTTGTAGAGCAATTCTCTACCTATTTTTTGCCTCTCAGCAACGAGAGCATTAATAGAAATGTTTTCTTTAGACGCAAGATAAATGAGTCCGAAACATTCGATGAATATGTCAACACGTTGAGAACATTAAGTGCAAATTGCAATTTTGGTCCACTGAGGGACAGTTTAATAAAAGATCAAATAATCAGAGGAATTAGAAAAAAAAATATCATGGAACGGTTGTTGAAGGAGCCAGATTTGGATCTGCCTAAATGTCTGATGATCTGTAAAAATTATGAACTGACAGAGAAAAAGATAAAAGACTTCGAATTTGATGAGGAACAGGAGACTATCAGCGTCGTAAAAAATCAAGAAATAAGAAATTATAGTTTGCGAAACTCAACAGAGTCGTTTCAGCATGCACATGGGAGTCATGGATCGAGAACAGTACCAGAGTCACAGCAGCAGGCACATGGAAGTTGGCAAGGGCCAGCAAGAAGAACTCAATGTCAACGGTGTGGCTACATCCATGGATTCAAGTGCCCAGCATTCAATCAGACCTGCAAAAAGTGTCATAAGTTTGGACATTACGGTAAGATGTGTCGAAATGTTAAAAGCATAAAAGCAGTGGATCAATCATCTGACGAAAGTGATATTGTATTGGGCATGGTGCAAGTCAATGCCATTAAAAAAGAACTGTGTGAATCCATGCAAATACAAGGTCATATTATAGATTTTAAGCTGGATACTGGAGCGGACTGTAATGTACTACCATTGAATTGTATACAAAAAATGGGACTAGAATGTAAAATGACTAAAGTTCAAAATAATCTGCATAATTATGATGGATCAAAATTAAACTGTGTGGGAAAAATCAAACTAACTGGCTGTTTTATGAATAATAAAAAAGTAAAATTGGAGTTCCATGTTATTGATACAGTTCATCCGATAGTGCCAATATTAGGTTGCGCTGCCATATTAAAAGAAAAATTAATGGAGAGAAAATATCTAAATGTTATAAAAAATGACTATAGCAACCTAATGGAAAATTATAAAGAATTATTTGATGAGAAAATAATAGGAACTTTAAGCGGACCAGATTATAAAATAAGGTTAAAAGAAAATGCAGTAGGAAAAGTAGAAAACTGTAGGAAAGTGCCTGTGTCATTACATGAGAACTTAAAGAGAGAATTAGATAAAATGGAAAAATTGAATGTTATTGAAAAAATTACTGAACCAACTGAATTTGTCAGCAACATAGTTATTGTTAAAAAACCAAATGGAAAAATGAGAGGTTGTCTGGACCCATGTAATTTGAATAATTGTGTCATGCGTGAACATTTTCAACTGCCAACTTTTGAAGAAGTGTCAAGTAGAATGGCGGGTGCTAAAGTATTCAGTAAATTAGATGCCTCTACAGCATTCTTTCAAATAAAATTACATGAGGATAGTGCTAGATTGTGTACATTTTCAACACCGTTTGGTAGATATTTTTTTAAGAGGTTACCTTATGGACTCTTATCAGCCCCTGAGGTCTTCCATCGTAGGTATAAAGAAATATTTCAAAATGTTAATGGATGTGAAGTATTTGTAGATGATTTAGTGGTGTATGGAAAAAATCAAGCTGAACATGATGAGCGTTTACTGAAAGTGTTACAGATGGCTAAAGAAAATGGGGTACAATTTAATTTAAGTAAATGTGTATTTGGCCGATCAGAAATAGAATATTTAGGACATATGTTGACGAAGGATGGTATAAAACCAGATCCCACAAAAATAGAATCGATAATAAAAATGGAACAACCAAAAAATGTGAAAGAGTTGCAGAGATTACTAGGAATGATTACATATGTGGCAAAGTTTATACCATCCTTGTCTCAGGTTTGTAGTCTGCTAAGAAATTTAATAAAAAAAAATATTGATTGGCTGTGGTCAAAAGAACATGATGATTCTTTTTGTGAACTTAAAAAAATACTGGTTTCAGATCCTGTGTTACAGTATTATGACGTCAGTAAACCTGTAAAATTATCAGTTGACGCCTCAAAAGATGCACTGGGAGCAGTTTTGCTTCAAAATGACTTGCCTGTAGCTTATGCGTCAAAGTCCATGACTAGTACTCAAACAATGTATGCTCAAATTGAAAAGGAAATGTTAGGAATTGTGTTTGGCTGTTCCCGCTATCATCAATATATTTATGGTAAACAAATTGAAGTAGAGACTGATCATAGACCGCTAGAGTCCATTTTTAGAAAATCCATGTGTGATATACCATTGAGACTACAACGTATGCGTTTACATTTACAGAAATATGACTTAATTGTGAAGTACAAGCCTGGTAAAGAACTTTTGATTGCTGACACACTTTCACGACACAATATTAAAACTAGTGATAATCTCTTGGAACAAGAAATAGAAGCACAGGTAGGTATGGTGGTAACAACCTTGCCAGTAACAGATGAAAAACTAAAAAAATTTAAGGAAGAAACTAACAAAGACACTGAACTACAACAGTTAAAATACTATATCTTGAATGGATGGCCAGCTATCAAAGATATTCCAAGTAGCTTGAAACCATATTTTACATTTACTGATCAATTGTATGTCTGTGAGGAACTGATTTTTAAAAATAATTGCATTGTAGTACCACAGTCTTTAAGATCTGATATGTTAGAACGCATACATTATAATCACATGGGTTTGGATAAGTGTAAGTCTAGAGCCAGATCATGCATGTTCTGGCCATTCATGGGCAGAGACATTGAGAATAAAGTATTAAATTGCAGTACATGTGACAGATTTAGAAAAAATAATAGTAAAGAACCAATGCAAATTAGAGAAATGCCAAATAAGCCTTGGTGGCATTTGGGAACTGATGTATTTCACTACAAGGGCAGAAATTATATCTTAGTTGTGGACTACTATAGTAAATACTTTGAAGTGTCCGAATTAAAAGACTTAAGACCTGAAACTACAATAGATATATTAAAGTCTATTTTTAGTAGATTTGGAATTCCGGAATATTTGTACAGTGATGGGGCTACCAATTATACCAGTTTTAAAATGAAGGAATTTGCTCAAAGCTGGGGCTTTATTCACAAAACCAGTAGCCCTACCCATTCTCAGTCTAATGGATTAGCGGAAAGATATATTCAGATAGCTAAAAATATGTTTAAAAAAGCAGATCATGAAGGCAAGGATAGATACTTAGCACTCTTAGAGTATAGAAACACACCAATTTCAAAAGAATTCAATTATAAAACTCCCTCAGAGTTGTTGTTAGGGAGAAAAATCAAGAGTTTATTACCTAATTTTGAGAAACCTAGTAAGGAAAACTGGAATATTCAAAAAACCTTGTATGACAATGCATGGAAACAGAAACTATATTATGATAAAGGGTCAAGGAACTTGTCAAATCTTAATGAAGGACAAAAAGTTGTATTAATTAATAATGATAAAAGAAAGCCTAACTACTATGCTGAGGTAGTAAGAAGGGATGTCAGACCCAATTCGTTTAAAATTAAGACCGAAACTGGTCAAGAAATATATAGAAATAGGAGATATTTAATAGACTGTAAGAACCAAGAAAAAATGAAAATTGTAACAGATAATCTGATAAATAGTGATGATGAAGGAGCACAAACTATGTTGAATGCAAGTAGAAGAAATAGTGTTAGTGGTAGGCCAGAGGATAGCTATGTTTCAAGACAAAGTGATGTTCAAAACAGCAGGGAAGAAAATCTGAACAGTAATATGAATGAAAATAGAGGTTTAGAAACTACAACTAGATCTGGTAGACTCATCAAGAAACCTAGCTATCTGTCTGATTATGAAACGAATTGAATCACATTATTACATAGTAGTAGCTTTGATTAATTGTTTGCAGTTGTAGCTTGAAGGAAAGGGGGATGTAAGGATGATATGGAGTGGACTGGCAACACTGGGTTGGTGTCAGATCGACGGATACTGAACTAGACTAGAGGATTGATGCACGTGTTGAATAGATATCAGGCAATAAACGATACTAATATAAACTTCTTATTTATTACTTATTTACAGTTGGTTTCTGTGTCCTCAGTAGTGCGGTTGTGAGTTTTTTGTCGGGATGATTGAATATATATTTTTGAAAATTCGTCATTTTCTGTATTTCCAAAACTATTACTTTGTAACCAATATTTACATAGGTAGAGGGTTACCTTACGAGTTTTTACTATATTATATTTAGACGCAAACAATGTCTTGTCCGCAGATTCCAGACGACTGCGTCAAAAAGTATCTAGAAAGCGAAACTCTAGAAGAGTTAAAAATCTACAACAACACACAAGTGACCGGTACTTGTTTGTCCGCATTGAATCACAAACTCAAATCCTTATACTTCATAAACTGCCAAAAATTAAGTATTAACGCCTTACTTGATAATATCGACCGCTTATCCGAGCTAACTAAGTTGGAATTAAACGGGAATCCGCAAGAAATACTGCAGAATGTCCATTTGCTGCTAGAGCATATGCCGAATTTGGAACATCTGTCTTTGAGTATGTATAAAGAGACAGAGTTGTCTGCGTCAGTCATTGAGTCCATAAGCAAATTGGACCGGTTAAAGCATCTCTGTGTAAAGGAGAATCAGAATGTTACTGATGATTGGCTGCGGGCAGTGGCGAAGGGGTGCAAGAAACTGGAAACTGTAGACATTGGGAGTTGTCGAGGTAAGCTATGAATGTCCTTACATCATTCGCTTGTCCTTATCCCATCTAAGTACTCGGGGTCGGCGCATGTTTTTACTTCCATACCTCTCTATCGCCCGTCAACTCATCACACACATATTTCCTGTTCATATCATCTCTCTCGCAGTCCATCCACCTTTTTATTGATCTACCTCTTCTCTGGCAACCCTCCACATTCATACTTAATGCCCTTGTAACTTGACTATCATCCCTCCGCATAACATGTCCATACTATGAATGTCCTTACAATGAGGATAAATTGACGAATGCGTCTTTGAGTTCTCTGGAACCAGTGTCAACGTGTGACTTAGTATGGGAACCCTATTTTTACTACTCGATAAGATGGTTCCAATGAGCCCGGACGCGACGGAATTTAAGGATTGCTATGGTCAGCTTTTGCACCATGATGTTGGCAGTCTTGGTCAATGGGGTTTTTTTTTAATAATGGCTACTGTCCAGTGGGACAATTGAGCCAGCGTCCAGATCATCTCGGCGTTGGCATAGGGGCAATATTTCACCGGGACACCATGGCATACAATTTATACAATACAATTTATTGGTGGCGGGTGACTGGTTGCGCCGCCATGGTGGCCCCGTAAGATATTCCGTATAATGAGGATTTTTCAAAGTCTTATAGTCCTACTAATCTAACTAATGGGACTTTCAAAGTTTATGTTGTTCATAACAAGTTTTTCCGCTCTGTAATAAAGAAAAACATCGAAGACGAAACCGGGAGCAAGGCTCCCGCTTCCGTCTTCTAACCTATCCGCGATCCGAGTCGGATTTGCCACTAAGTCCTCGTTCAAAGGGTGGGCATCAAATAAACTTTTCTCTGATATCAACCAATGGCAAGATAGTGGTGTATCGTAGGCAGTTGGAAACAGGGGCTTAGTTGCAAAACCGACTCGGATCGCGGATAGGTTAGAAGACGGAAGCGGGAGCTTTGCTGCCGCTTTCGTCTTCGAGGTTATGTTTTTTATAAAAGAGCGGAAATACTAATAATGTTCGATCAATCGATCCTGCAGGAAAAAACCGACCTCATGGCCCGATCGATCGGACTACAACGAAATGTAAACGTCCTAGTAGTTTGAAAATCAGACTACGAGAACTTTAGAGTTCGATCAATCGAAACAACAGTAAATAAATAAAATCATCGTCCGAGCGATCGGACTAGCCGATCGGACCATGTGGCCTAAGGGAAGATATTGCCCTGAGAACGAGCAGTTCAAGTTAAATAAAAGCTTGTTACATGCGTTAGTTTATATACTCACGAATCATCATCATCACCTTATACATGTATGTAAAGATGATCTAAGTAGCGTCCGTATAAGGGGTGTGGCACTTACGTAAGCAGCTTGTAAGGCCAATACGTGAGCAACTGCCACGACCCCATGTACTTATTCATATATATGTAGGGACAGTTTGGCAACGTCGGCTCATATTCAAGTGCAAGCGTACCTAAGTATGAGCTGACTAAGCACAAAGGAACACACGAGGCAACGGGCCCACGGACGCCAGTCCCATTGTAACCGCGTTCAGACCTACTACTGTAATCTGTGTAATAATATATTGAAGCCTTGAATTATACTTGTGATTGACATTGACTCTTATTATTTATCTCTCAGGTCACCATCCTAAATATACATAAATTTTCAGAAAAAATTGGACCAATTGGACGTAGAAAGGTCATCTGGGTCACCCCAGAGAGCGTGCTCGCGCTCTGTAAATCGCTCAGCTCCACGCTGACCGTCCTCAGTGTGGCTTGTAACCATAACTTGAGCAATGAGGATCTGGCTGATTGCATCAGTGCGTGCCCTTATTTGACGGTACGTGCAAACCAGGGTTTATTAATATTTTGTCGTACTATCTCGCTCTATCCTCGCACGTATTACCTTAGCGTTAATTTCCTAGACACTTGACCTCCAAGGCTGCGGCCAGCTATCCTGGTACCTCGTAGACAAGGCCGAGCGCGCCGCGCGCGGCCGCCCGCAGTTTTTGCGCCTGCGTCTATACACGTCACTGCCGGGAGCCACTGGAGAAGTTGTGAGTCTCTTCTTGACAGTGTCATTGACTTATTCTTATTGTAAACTGGCTACCTAGAGCTCTCTTTGCCTAGAGCAGAGCATTTTTCTTGACGGTTGATGCCTTCCTTCAGGCCGCCATCTTGGAATACCAGTTTTAGCACAGACTATATAATAGTTCTATTAGTGCCCGCCACAGACTAAGTAAAGTGATGCCGACTCGCATAAGGCCTCTCACACACTGGCGCGGCCTGCGGTGGCGGACAATAGTAAATTTGTCCGCCACCGCAGGCCGCGCCGCCAGTGTGATGACGGATTGTAGTGAGCGTAGCACATCGTCATTATCATAGTCATCGTCACAAGTCACAATTATTCGTCAAAATCATCTTAGCGTTTCGCGGTTGTATTATAAAAGACCGGGATCTGATATCACATCACATCACATCATCAGCCTATATACGTCCCACTGCTGGGCACAGGCCTCCTCTCATGTATGAGAGGGAACGGGCAGTAGGTAGTCCCCACGCTGGCCAAGTGCGGATTGGGGACTTCACATACATCTTTGAATTTCTTCGCAGATGTATGCAAGTTTCCTCACGATGTTTTCCTTCACCGAAAAGCTAACGGTAAATATGAAATCATATTCCGTACATAAGTTCCGAAAAAAATCATTGGTACGAGCCGGGATTCGAACCCACGACCGCCGTTTGACAGCCGCATGCCTGAACCACTGGGCTACCGTAGCTTGTCGTGGATCTGATATCATGATAACGTAATTCGCCGTCATCAAAATCATGGCAAAACTTTCGCTTACGCTATGACTATCATGATCATTATTATTAGGTAGTAATTTCCTGAAAAAAACATTTCATGGATATAAATATCAAACGATTTTAATCTGAGACAGTAGTACGGACTGTTCATTTAACATAAATATATGTACGTTCCCAAAGCTTCAAAAATATCTGTGCAACATATTTTTGATCACTTTGCCCGCTTACATATTGTCGAACTCGTCTGTTCCCAGACAGACGCAGGGTAATAAACAAAGAAAAAAGTTTTAAGTTTGTATGTATAAAGCTCCTCAACCACAGCTTACTTGGAAAATTATAATTCCAGCCGTGTTTATTGAATGCACTTTCTAAATGGGCATAAGCTATGTTTTATCCTGCGGCTCGACTTGCGTTCTTAACACATTCACCGCCAAGAATCGCTACGCGCAACGCTCGTAGCCGATCCCGTAGTTTTCCCCGTATGCAGTGGAACGCTACGGCGTAGGCACCCGCTAGGCGGGTTTGTGGCAGCGAATGTGTTTATACGCGTGCAAAGCTGCGCGGGTAGCTAGGTAATTATATAGGTAAATAAAACTAGGTAAATAATTTGTCTTGCTTACAGGAAAAACATGGCCGTCTGCTCCTTGACTTCGATCCGCGGGAATGGCGGCTACCAGAGGACTACTAATATATACGAGTATTACTACCGAATTACTAGCGCACCAGCACCAGCATTATAATTGTATAACAATACTGTTGGCTGCATGATTACTAGCAAAAATATTGCTTACGTACCTTGGAATTCATATCCCTATCTCCCTCTGTCTTGTAGCGTGTGGAAGTTGTCAGTGAAGTACAGTGTAGCTTTCTGGACTACCAAAAAACCTCATATTAATAGCTACATCTGGCAGAATCGGTTAAGAAGTTAACCGACCCGGTTACATAAACCTCTGGGACCCAAAACTACGTTAAAAAGACTTCCCGTTTCTCGGCGGATATCCTGCAACTTCTATAACATACAGTTGTACGAGACTCCACTGCTATGCTTATGGCTCAAATACACGAAGCGATTCACTTGCGCCAGATTCAGAAATTTGCGCAAGTATCTACCAATACTTGTGCAAGTCTAAACTGGCGCAAGTAAATCGCTTCGTGTATTTGAGCCATAACTCGAAGATGCTTGTACGATAGACAAACTTCGTTTCGCGCCAAATTTACAATGAGATAGGCCTGCACAAAGGTAGATACTAAAACAATCATAATTTTGGATGTTCAGTTATGAGATACACCGACAACCCCTAAAAATGACTGCTAATGTCGTCATTTAGGCAGTGGACCATCTATTTTAACAGTCAATTTGAACGCGGCTGACACCACAGAATATTTCGATCATAGTGGAAAATTGAAAGATTATTCGCCACGAGCGGGATATGAACCCACAACCTCTGGAATCCGTCCATCGCTCTCCCAATTGAGCTACCGTGGGTCCGCTACCTGCGACGAATATTTCAATCCCTTCCACTATTGTATTTATACCTCCACTATTGTATTTGGACGTTTCTGCTTCATAAAAAAAAAATGTGGTAGCGCATTGTTACTAACGATACTCAATGTAACTTGAGACGTTGGTGCCGTTTCAGAAGTTGTCATAACTTTGCGGCAGATGTCGCTACGAGCCTCCCTAAGGTGTAGATACAATAGTGGAAGGGATTGAAAGATTCGTCGCCATTAGCGGACCCACGGTAGCTCAATTGGGAGAGCGATGGACGGATTCCAGAGGTTGTGGGTAGGGTCGCCAGATGTCCGGTATTTAAGCGTACAGTCCGGTATTTTCGACACCTGTCCGGTAAAAAATAAATGGTCATACCGGACAGAACAGAAAGTCCGGTATTTTGAGGAAATCACAACGGTCACAAGCAAGCGGCTCTCTGCGGACTGCGTGCAGCATACCCGTCTCACTCACTCGTACGTGTTGTTATATTAGTATAAAAGAAACAAGGATTTTTTTTGCGCTAGCATACCTCCTCCCCGGTTGGGGTTGTCCGGTATTTTTTCGCGACTCACCTGGCAACCCTAGTTGTGGGTTCAAATCCCGCTCGTGGCGAATAATTTTTCAATTTTCCACTATGATCGAAATTTGGAATTTCGTTAGCGGAAGTTTCTGCTTCATAAACATTTAATACCACATGTTTTTTTGTCATTTATTCTGTGGTTTCAGCCACGGTCGGTTGAACGGCACCCCGGAGGTGTGCGGCAAGAGGCCGCAGCCTTGGTGGAAGTGAAAACACGTTTATATAAGATCCTTTATTATAAAATAGAACACAGTTTATTGGAATAGTTTTGGTATACACAAGCCAACAGGCGAAAAAGCTATAGTGTATAGTCGTTTGCCTTTAAACTGAGCTTATCCATGCAACGTCATAAAATAGCTTTGTACCTACTCACACAATCCATACTAATATTATAAATGGGAAAGTGTATGTGTGTTTGTTTGTTTGTCCGTCTTTCACGGCAAAACGGAGCGACGAGTTGACGTGATTTTTAAGTGGAAATAGTTGAAGGGAAATCATCATTATCACCTAAGGGGGTGAAATGGGGGGGTAAAAGTTTGTATGGAGCTGCGATATAAACGAGTTCCACGCGGACGGAGTCGCGGGCAGCTGGTTCTTTTATATTTGGTTTTGGAATCTCAAGCCTAAAATCGTTCATAATATTAATTTTAGACAGTGAATATTTTTTTATGGTGTAACTAGCTTCCTCCCGCGACTTCGTCTGCGTGGACTCGGGATAAAAACTATTCTATATTTTAACCCAGGCTATAAACTATCTTCGTGCAAAATTTCATCCAAATCGGTTCAGCCGTTTAAGCGTGATCGAGTAACAAAACATCTAAACATCCAAACTTTCGCATCTACACTAATATTATAAAGAGGAAAGATTCGATTGTTTGTTTGTATTGAATAGGCTCCGAAACTAGTGCTACTACTATTTGAAAAAATCTTTTACCATTACAAGCCGACATTATCCGTGATGAACATAGGCTACTTTTTACCGCGGGAAAATGCTTCATTCCTACAGGAAAACGGAAAACTAACCGTGCGAAGCCGGGCCGGGCTAGTTTATAATATTAGTAGGATAATGGTCTGAGACTAATGTTTAATTAATACAGTTTAGAATTACACTAAAGGAGACGCTACACGGGCCGATATCGGCAGGACTGCATGCAGGCCGACGCGTGATTCGGACCGCGTGGATACGTGTCGGAAGCACAGCGGCCGGGCAAATGAAGGTCACTCCATACTAGATTATCTGTGATCTTGCTTGGTTGTCCCTCGTGTAGACACTCCTTAACACGTTCGCAACCAAGAACCCGCCTAGCAGGCACTCGTGATGTTTGCTCAGATGCCGGCTGAGCCCGCTAGGCGGGCAGTAGTATGTACTTACACGCCCAGCGAATCCTGTCGGTTTCTGGTGAATGTTTCCATTTTTACTCCGGTTGCGAAAGTGTTACAGTAGCTGGGAGATCGAGATTTCCTTTCGAACGAGGTTTCCCGAAAATGAGACAAGATTTCCACCCCAGCACTTCCCATATTGGAAATCACACCAAAATCGTTAAAGCCGATTATGAGAACCGATAAATTCATATAGAGATGATGCTTGTTTATATAATAGGCATGATGACACATTTTGAAAAACTGTTCTATAATGTTTAGAAACATTCATTATGTACAACGAATAAGATTATTCAAGAGAATATAACAGTTAGGAAAAAAATGCACTTTAGTTTTTAAATTTCAAATTGGCGCTAAATCGCTTGTCAGTGTCATGGCGTCCCGAGTGACGTCACGTTTGTATAAACAGCACGCAGACCTTTGACGTTTGCTAACTAGATCGCTCAATTGCTCATTGAATGAACATAAATTCAAAAGTTTACAAGTCTTGCGCGGCCGTGCGAGCGAGAAAGCAGGACAATGACGTATGAAGATCTGACAGATAACATGGTTCTATCCCTGTCTTACTATTCGTTCAGTACGTAAGTTTTCTCTGTAATCTGTGATAATGGCCGTTATGGGTATTTGTTTATACAAACGTGACGTCATGCGCTCTGATTGGTTTTTAATCATGGCGGGCGTCCGTATTTTTCAGTTTAATTTTATCAAATTAAATAATAATCTCTTGCATATGAGCATTTTTCGAATCTTATGATTAAAATTTCACTAAGAATATACCATATTTTAGTGATTTTTAATTACTGTCATCATGCCTGTTATATGAAAGGATTCAATGTGACACTTATATTTTAATAAGGCTTTTGGATTCCACTACAATAGCCATTGTATTAGATTACAAAGCTTTCGTTTCACGATAAATGGAAAAGCTCAGTTTGAAACCCAGACAGTTTAACTAAATACATACATCAAAATATTGTTACAAATATGCAACACAGATCAGTTTCTAAATTAAGTATTTATTTTTAAGTAATACATTAAATTGATCGCGATGCGAAATTCAATATTACGGGGGTAACCTTCAATGTATTTCTTAAAAGTGAGTATATAAGTACCTAACTCGTAAGGCGCGAATTATACAGAGACAGTGTAAGGTGGCGCAGACGCAGCGCATACATGATGCCGCTTCAAATCACTTTCATACAGAATGTACGTAAACGAAGTGCCTTACTTCATACCTTATTCCATTGGCTGAAGGTCTACAATTTCACCTTACGCCGCCTCTGTATAATTCACGCCTAATATCGTCATAGATATGCTATTTAAAGCGCAGTGTAACTGCAAACAATGGTTTAAAAATCAAATTTACCGTAACATTATACTAAGATTAAATTGATGTTGACAAAGTATTTCGAAAAGGAATATTAGAAATTATACAATTTCAAAACTAACTAGAATATAAAAAATTGCATTTACATAATAAAAATCAATGCAATAATGATATGACGTAGAAAAAGCTTATTTTTTCACCACCTCAAATGATATAGTTATACAAATTACACATTTTTTTTCTAAATAACTTTACAAACATGCATAAGGTACAATCCAATTTTTTTTTGCTTATATTTTACCAAGCGATTGCTCAAATTACATAAAAAATTATGCGGTTTTACAGAGTGAAAAGTCTTTTTAACCCCCAACGCAAAGAGAGGGGTTTTATAAGTTTAACGTGTCTGTGTATCTGTCTGTGGTATCGTAGCTCCCAAACGGATAAACCGATTTTCGTTTAGTTTTTTTGTGTCATAGATAATTTTATCCCGAGTGTCCTTAGCAATTTTTTATGAAAATCTATTCAGCCTTTTTTGAGATATTGGACTTTGAAATGAAAATGTCTGACGAGACTGAAAGAGTGGTTACATACTGAATTTTTTGCAGCGATATCTTGTTACTCCTTCCTTTTAATTTGGAACTGATACGTATTGGTTGAAATTAACAAAAGGCACGATAACTCTGTCTAAAGAAAAGCTGTTTGTAACCTTGAAAACCTCACTATAGCCGCTTTAATACCCCAGCCAGGCTAGTAAGGACCGCTTTAATACCGCAGTGAGGCTAGTAAGCACCGCTTTAATACCCCAACTAGGCTAGTAAGGACAGCTTTAATACCCCAGCCAGGCTAGTAAGGACAGCTTTAATACCGCAGTCAGGCTAGTAAGCACCGCTTTAATACCCCAACTAGGCTAGTAAGGACCGCTTTAATACCCCAGCCAGGCTAGTAAGGACAGCTTTAATATCGCAGTCAGGCTAGTAAGCACCGCTTTAATAGCCCAACTAGGCTAGGAAGAACCGCTTTAATACCCCAGGCAGGCTAGTAAGGACCGCTTTAATACAGCAGTCAGGATAGTCAGGACCACTTTAATATCCGAGCCAGATCCCAGTCAGGCTAGTAAGCACCGCTTTAATACCCCAACTAGGCTAGGAAGGACCGCTTTAATACCCCAGCCAGGCTAGTAAGGACCGCTTTAATACAGCAGTCAGGATAGTCAGGACCACTTTAATATCCGAGCCAGATCCCAGTCAGGCTAGTAAGCACCGCTTTAATACCCCAACTAGGCTAGGAAGGACCGCTTTAATACCCCAGCCAGGCTAGTAAGGAGTGGACGAGGGTCCACGGCAGCAGATACCGTCAGAGCCAGCAGAGGCCGGCGAGCAGCGCCCGTGCGCGCGCGGGTCACTGCGGCTCCTCCTCCACCGGGGGCTCCGCTGGCGGCTCGGGCTGAAACAATAAAAACAAGTGTTTTATATGTTTAACTAGTTAGCTGTTGGGCGACCTAGGTCTGTGGGAAGCCTATGGGATGACGTCCAAAAAGAACGTAGACTGGCGTTCTTTAGTGTCGCAGAAACTTTTTTAGTTTAGTTTAGTTTAGTGTTTGTTTGAATTCTAAGTGATTTAGAACTCGAGATGTGAATAATATACCTGTAATTCAAAATTTCCGGTATTTTTCCTTTTATTAATTTTTGTTTGTTACTTTCCGTGTCCTCACCAAATGGACCCTGCGGAAGACCAGCGCTGGCTGCAAAGCTAGTACATGCTGAGCTGGGTCCATTTCGTGGCAAAAATGTGTTTTATTTTTTATTATTATTTCTTTTAATCGATGTTGTGTTTGTCACGAATAAATGTTTTGATTTGATTTGATTTGATTTGATTTGATTTGAAAATGGCCGCTCTAAAATTAAATACGGATGGCCACCTTGGGTGGTTCAGTGGGGCAGTTTCCAGTGACAATGTGGACACGCTGGACAAAATCACCAATACAAAGGTATTAGTTAGATAGACAGCTTTAAGTACTTGATAGGAATCAAGTCCTCCATCATTTTATAGCAGTAATTTTGAATTACAGGTACATTATTCATATCAAGATTTCTAAATCACTAGAATCACAAATTTGATGTCTAAATATACTTATTTGAGGTCAGAAAATCCAACTAGATATGTTTTAGGGTCGAGTTCCCAAAGGATACCAAACGGAACCCTGTTACTAAGCCTTCGCTGTCTGTCCGTCTGTCTGCGTCTCGTCTAACCTAACTAGAAACTAATAAAAAAATAGTGCTTTAGTGCGTTGTGTCCACATTTACGACAATTTGTTCCAGCAATTCACCCCACTAGTTGGGATACAGCAGTAAGAGCTTTTTAGGCATCCGTCTGTCTGTTCGTCTGTCACCAGGCTGTATATCATGAATCATGATAATTAGACAGTTGAAATTTCCACATATGATGTATTTCTGTTCTTTCTGCCACTATAACTACAAATGCAAAAAACAGGATAAAATAAGGTAGCCTCAGCCAGGTTGGCGACTCTGGGGTTGAAGCAAGGTTGAAATGACATACCTGAACTTCCACCTCCAGTTCCCTGACCCTGTTCTCCAGCTCCATCACAGGGTCGGCGGTAGCCTCAGCCAGGTCGGGGACTCTGGGATTGAAGCATGGTTGGAATGGACTGTCCTGCATGACATACCTGAACTTCCACCTCCACCACAGAGTCGGCGTTAGCCTCAGCCAGGTTGGGGACTCTGGGGTTGAAGCATGGTTGAAATGGACAGTCCTGCATGACATACCTGAACTTCCACCTTTCGGCGGTAGCCTCAGCCAGGTCGGCGACTCTGGGGTTGAAGCATGGTTGTAATGGACTGTCCTGCATGACATACCTGAACTTCCACCTTTCGGCGGTAGCCTCAGCCAGGTCGGCGACTCTGGGGTTGAAGCATGGTTGTAATGGACTGTCCTGCATGACATACCTGAACTTCCACCTTTCGGCGGTAGCCTCAGCCAGGTCGGCGACTCTGGGGTTGAAGCATGGTTGTAATGGACTGTCCTGCATGACATACCTGAACTTCCACGTTCATCACAGGGTCGGCAGTAGCCTCAGCCAGGTTGGCGACTCTGGGGTTGAAGCATGGTTGAAATGGACTGTCCTGCATGACATACCTGAACTTCCACCTCCACCACAGAGTCGGCGGTGGCCTCAGCCAGGTTGGCGACTCTGGGGTTGAAGCATGGTTGAAATGGACTGTCCTGCATGACATACCTGAACTTCCACGTTCATCACAGGGTCAGCAGTAGCCTCAGCCAGGTTGGCGACTCTGGGGTTGAAACATGGTTGAAATGGACTGTCCTGCATGACATACCTGAACTTCCACGTTTATCACAGGGTCGGCAGTAGCCTCAGCCAGGTTGGCGACTCTGGGGTTGAAGCATGGTTGAAATGGACTGTCCTGCATGACATACCTGAACTTCCACCTCCATCACAGGGTCGGCGGTATCCTCGGCCAGGTTGGCGACTCTGGGGTTGAAGCAAGGTTGAAATGACATACCTGAACTTCCACCTCCAGTTCCCTGACCCTGTTCTCCAGCTCCATCACAGGGTCGGCGGTAGCCTCAGCCAGGTCGGGGACTCTGGGATTGAAGCATGGTTGGAATGGACTGTCCTGCATGACATACCTGAACTTCCACCTCCACCACAGAGTCGGCGTTAGCCTCAGCCAGGTTGGGGACTCTGGGGTTGAAGCATGGTTGAAATGGACAGTCCTGCATGATATACCTGAACTTCCACCTTTCGGCGGTAGCCTCAGCCAGGTCGGCGACTCTGGGGTTGAAGCATGGTTGTAATGGACTGTCCTGCATGACATACCTGAACTTCCACCTTTCGGCGGTAGCCTCAGCCAGGTCGGCGACTCTGGGGTTGAAGCATGGTTGTAATGGACTGTCCTGCATGACATACCTGAACTTCCACGTTCATCACAGGGTCGGCAGTAGCCTCAGCCAGGTTGGCGACTCTGGGGTTGAAGCATGGTTGAAATGGACTGTCCTGCATGACATACCTGAACTTCCACCTCCACCACAGAGTCGGCGGTGGCCTCAGCCAGGTTGGCGACTCTGGGGTTGAAGCATGGTTGAAATGGACTGTCCTGCATGACATACCTGAACTTCCACGTTCATCACAGGGTCAGCAGTAGCCTCAGCCAGGTTGGCGACTCTGGGGTTGAAACATGGTTGAAATGGACTGTCCTGCATGACATACCTGAACTTCCACGTTTATCACAGGGTCGGCAGTAGCCTCAGCCAGGTTGGCGACTCTGGGGTTGAAGCATGGTTGAAATGGACTGTCCTGCATGACATACCTGAACTTCCACCTCCATCACAGGGTCGGCGGTATCCTCGGCCAGGTTGGCGACTCTGGGGTTAAAGCAAGGTTGAAATGACATACCTGAACTTCCACTTCCAGTTCCCTGACCCTGTTCTCCAGCTCCATCACAGGGTCAGCGGTAGCCTCAGCCAGGTTGGTGACGCTCTTGGACTTGAAGCACTGAAAGTCCACGTGGCGACTCTTCGCTTCTTCCTTCTCCCAGGACATGTGGATGAAGGGCCGCTGGACGTAGTTGTATATGACTTCGGCTCGGCCACCGGGTCTGAGGGTTGAAGGGAATACAAGGTTACATTAGCCAGTCTTCACAGCCACTATTAATGTACACGGGTATTATTCAGAGCAATGACGAGTTTAGTGTCCAAGAGGCAGATGGCTCGCGGTATTCGAGCTCCCGAACCGTCCTGTGCACCCCTGTGTGACCATGATAATGAAATATTGACATTGTATAATAATATTGATTTGTATTTGTATTGGTTATACATATTTTAATGTAGTGCGATTGTTACGCAAAATTTTGACGAACTTTTTCGGGATGCCTTATTTTAGTATAAATTAACTTCTATAGTAACATTTATAATTTTTTATTATATTTTTTATGTCAAGTCCTGTAAATTAATACAGGGTGGTTTATATTGTATTTTCATGTTATGAAATAAAGAAATTTAATCTAATCTATAGTCAAGATTCTGAAATTCCGAAGATGTATTATATAATTACCTCTTGCGCACTTTTTCTTTGTAGGTCGGGTAGCCCTCTACGCCGAGGCGAATCTTTTTCAGTCCTCGTTCCTTCATCACTTGCTTCGCCACATCCCTGAAATGAAAGAAAATACACATTTAATACAGAAATTTCATTTCTCTCTTGCCCAACCTGGTGAAATAAAGTGTCTGTATCTAATACTATGGATAAGTTGTTTATTTTATTACAAAATACGTAAAGATGGTGGTAGAATCTATTATACAGCGGAGTGGACAGCACAGCCTGACTGTACTCATCGCCCATCTGCAGTGGATACTGTTCATCCCACTCCACAGCATCATCGTCCAGTAAGACCACGGCGTGGCATTCACTGTCTACTCTCCTCACTGAGGACACCTTGGTGTGTCAGCAAATATCGTCTCTAGAGTACACTGACCTGTTCTCGATATACTTGAAGAACCTGTACAGCGGAGTGGACAGCACAGTCTGACTGTACTCATCACCCATCTGCGGTGGATACTCTTCATCCCACTCAACAGCATCATCGTCCAGTAAGACCACGGCGTGGCATTCGCGGTCCCCTCTCCTCGCTGAGGACACCATCAGGGGGAGTATAAGGCGCTCTAGAAAGTTCTCGAACTGACGGCGCGCGCCTTCGTTGGATAGCTCGTGGAGAAGGCCTCGAAGGTTCTGGAAATATGGGGCAGGATTCAAATGTTAATGTTTCTAAAGGGCAGTCACTGTTGTAACCTCAAGAATTAAAACTTTATTTATCTTGTTGAATGTTTGGAAACATTCATCTGCTATCTGCAATAATATACCACATGATGAAAGTCCATAAATAGAGTTGTGTCAGATATTTGCAAGGGCCTCATGCGGGTTTAAAGAACATTTTTTTTTCAAGATTTTATTGTACTGTTTTGTCGGCGTGATTGATTTATATACCCATGCCGAATCACAGTTTTCTAATAGTAATGGTTACTGAGCTAAGCAGCAGGACGGACAGACGGACATGGCGAAACTATAAGGGTTTCTTGTTGACTATGGAACCCTAAAAAACCGAATGATAGTGATTATAGTAATCAATGACTGTGATTTTAGAACATGATTTCATGGGTTACTAATTCTCATTTGTATTGTTACAAATAAATTGTATGGTGTAATTGTATGGTGTAATTCAAATTGTCTATTTCAATGATAGTCAACGTCAAAGATATATTTTTCACCTTATTACAAAAAGTGTACTCATATCTTTGACCTGGACTGTACAAAGTTAAAGAATCGTATCAGACCAAGGACCAAAAAACCCCCCTTTTTATTAGGCTGAAGCTTATCGATTTGGTAACCCTCTCAATTTGGTTAACCTATGAAAGGATTACCCTATTGTTATGGTAAGCATATTGGTTGTGGTAACCATAAGTTAACCCTATTGAGATAGTTTTGTTTAGGGTTGCCAAATTGGTTAGTGCCAGACCATCCTAACTCAATCAATAGGGTTGCCTTATCATAAGGTTAGGTTACCCATATGTATAGGGTTTTAAAAACAACTTCTAAAATAATCCTATGGAAAACCTTAAGTAGGGAAACTGTTTCCGGTCCCTGTATCAGACATACCTGGCATCTAACAGTATCAGCATCAAACGGAACAAGCAGATAGTCACAAGCCTCCCTCAGCTCCTGAACGGACACAGCGGGCGGGCACCGGATGGCCCCGCCTCGGTAATACTCCAGGATTGCACGGAACACTGTCGCTGATATGCCTTCAGCCACTTCATACTCACCCCGTTCATTGGGATGTGTGAATTCAAGGCCTGGAATAGAAAAACTTGCATTTCATTCCTGAGTGTATAGCAAAAACATTACATCAAATGAAAAAACCATAGAAGTCTAAGTAGCGCCGCAGAATGGCCCCACAGAATGGGTGCCATTGCCATTATGTGGGGGTGAGGTGTCAAAACGATGCCTGACAGCCGTTAAGTTGAAACATGCGCATACCAGGTTTTAGGTACATGTTTGGGTAGAAATTTGTCTTCTTTTTCTACCTTGTCATTTTGGTCTTTTTCTTTGTCTTACTATGCTTCTTTGACCCTTTCGCCCAGTGGGTCAAACCACATTGTCTGAATAGGCCATGTCTTGTCATGTCTTGGTAAATGTCCAGCCAAACTCCAATAACTCAGTTGTAATAAAGACTATTGATCTATTTATAAAACATCAACATTATGGCTTGTTTGTCTGTTTAGTAAAAATGCCATATTGTAGAATGCAAATACACAAAGCCATTATTTTTGTAACTATTATCTTTTACTGCTCACTAAGCCACTAATATACCATGTTCATCAGATCACATTCTTGATCAAAGCTAACTGTGTACCTTTCCATACCTATAAACCCTAAGTAGGTCAAATACCACTTAAAAATGTTGTTGTGTCCAAAAACCAGTCAAAACACAAACCTGAACTGAACATCCTGCCCAGCATTGTGTTAGGGTGCGCAGTAAACTGCGCTGGGTCCACCACGAATCTGGTATTATCTACTACCAGCGTAATCCTATCTTCAAATAACTGCTTCCCATTCCTGGGCGGATCCTGGGCCGACGACGTCGAGGGAAGTGGTGTGATGGCTTGGTTTTTCGGGGGCAAGCTAGCCGAAGGCAAACGCGCCCGCATGGGCGGCATATTCCTCTTCGACAACCTCTTTCTTCTATCTTCGTTGTCCCTTCTGTATTCCTCGGTATCACTGCTGCTATCGGGGTAGAAAAACGGTCTCCTTAGATCGGTCATGGCCTCCTGGCCTTTGTCCTCTAGGTCGGACATGGGAGCTATCACATCACGCGTTACGCGTTGCCTCTGAGGCTTGAACTGGGGGCGCCTGAGATTTCTCGTTGTGAAAACAAAGATTTGCAGTGGAAAAATTTTACGTCAGCTAGCGTTTGACAGATCGCGGATGTTCCTAGAACGAATAAGGGGCTAATGTTGCCAGATTTGATGCTAAAATTTCAGTGAAAGTTTTTAAAGTGCATTAATTACAAGAGTCTTGCAACTTACAGGTTCAGTTTTTTTGTTAAAGCTTTTTGTAATTTGCTATGTTTCGACGGTCTTTTATTTTTTAATTAGATACAAAGGTAAGTAGAGACTTAGCTCGTTTTATGACGCAATGCCTTTTTAATAATTGTTCCTAGCTAGACTTCTATTATTCACAGACGCTTAGTTGCAGTGTCCGAGAGGCAACCGGATGGCTCTCGGTATTTGAGCTCCCGAAGTGTTGTGGAACTGCCCTGTGCAACCCGAACTGAGCCAACTTGGATTGCTGTCTCATGCCAATAATAGCAAGTTGTGGTGACAAATTGCTAGGAGTGTATGGCCTCTAATAAACTGATAATCCACTTTATAATTATTATTATTATCATATTTTAGACAGGCAGCTGCCGCTGATACGTCTAAATCATAGTTCACTTAAGATCAGGTTCACACTGCTTTAGATAGTTTGTCGAGTCTGTTTTTAAACCTGTTTAACACTTCTAGCGTTCACAACTTCTGAGGGTAATTTGTTCCATGCATTAGCTATTCGATTTGAGATTAAGTTTTTGCCGATGTTTGTTATACATTTATTTGCTGACAATTTAAATTTAAATTTTACAGGGATTTTAACAACGAAAATAGCAGAACGTGCCAGATTGTCATCATAAGCCCAAAGAGAATATAACCACTACGTCATCAGTCTATAATAATCATTTTTTTCTCCCACAGTTGGGCACAGGAATTGCACAGGCCTTCTACTATCCTACTAATCCTACTAATATTCAATCACGCTTCAACGGCTCAACCGATTTGGATGAAATTTTGCACGAAGATAGTTTATAGCCTGCATTAAAATATAGGATAGTTTTTATCCCTTGTCCACGCAGACGAAGTCGCGGGCGGAAGCTAGTATACTATATAGTACTTACGAGATCACGTTATTAGGCAATAAAATAAAACCCATAAGCTTAATCAAAAATCTTTATCTAAAAACTTGCAGTAATCTTTTTCAATAGCTTTTGCCGCGGATTCTGTCGTCAACAGCGAGTTTTGCCGCTTCAAGTTATCTATGAGTTCTGCTTGCTTGCGAATACGCGAATTCAGCGCCTTGATTCGGGACTCCAAGCGAGAGATGGCGTTACGGTGCGAGGCTGAGAGATCACGGGACGCTGTGCGAAATTCCTGAATAAAATGCGAAGATTAATAAGTCAAAACGGTATCAAGCTCCCACAATCCAAAATCATAGATAGACCATTTAACAACAGTGAAAATAATTTGTTTATTCATTAGCAACAGATAATAATGACGAAAATACTGGGAAACTATCAATCTATCATTTAAGTTGTCAATTTTAAGATTTTTAAATTCATAAAAACTAATAATAAGGACGTAATCCCTATAAATTCCATACTAACGGAGCGTTTATAGCGTTTTATAAAAATAAGCTGATTTGACTTTTGTCAAATAGCGTATTGTAACGTAAGCATACCTTTTCAACGATCTTAGCAGTCTCCATCTCTTTCTGCAGCTTGTCTATGGTTCTCTCGTATGAACAGCACCTGGATTCCGCGCTGGCAATTTTCGAAGTCAGCTGCTTCGAGCGACACCCCAGACTGTCCAATTCGGAGCGTTGTTTCTCGCAAATACGCTCTTTTTCCTGAAATAATTAAGTAGGAAAACTAGAGTTTTTCTCGTAGCGGCGTCATCAGCACGTGTATCATGAGACGGCCGTGACATATTCTCGATTTTTCTCGCACTATACGTCTTGATCTAAGTGTTCTAATAAAAAGAGACTGATAGTGCGAGAAGAATCGAGAGTATGCCGCGGACATTTATAATATCCAAATCGGAGAAAAGTTGAAGTTGGTCCTAGTCAAAAGGTGTGGAGACGTGAATGGAAAGCGGAAACCGAGAGGGGGATTTGTAAGTCAGGCTCTGCAAACGGTCAGTCTTGCTTGGTAAAAGAATGGAGGGTGTGAGTATCCGTGTCGGCTCGCCCTTGGGGCCTTCGGACTTGCGTGCCTCGCCGCTCACTTCAGCCAGCCACCAAGTTCGCTCAAGACACTCGGGCTATCTCTTTTGAGCTCGTGGCAATGCCAGTGGCAATCGCCCGAAGTTTGGCTCAAATATCAAAGTAGTCCCGAAGTAGACGAATCTTATTTTGTAAGAAACTATAACTTAATCAAACTTACATTGAGTCGATTTTGCAACGACGCAGACTTTGCCTTTACGCCACTTAGTTCCGCTGACATATTGTTGATGTTATTCAAGAAGGACAACCTCTCCGATTCCAGGTCCGCTTGTCTTGCCAGATGTTTCTCACATTGTGATGCCTGAAAATAGACAAGACAAACTAAATTCAGACAAACAAGATATTAATACCTATCTGCCATTACCTTTTATTATCATTGCGTATACAGATTATATGATTTTACCCCAATTTGTCAGTACAACATGTCGAAGTCATAATTGGGTGTAGCTTAGGTACAGATGTAACAATCCGACCCATGTGCATGCCTTTTCTCAGTACAACTCGTTTGAGAGTCGGATCAACAGCGCAACATGCCTCCAGACGATAGCAATTAGTCAGCTTCTGATAAATTGGGGCTGACAAATCATGACATGTATACACCCCATCAGCACCATTCATTTGTTCTACCCATACTTGACAATTACGTTTTCGTAGTGTAGGACGATAGACCGCCCCGAAGCAATACAATCGTCCTACACTACCAAAACGTAATATCTAGAATATCAGTGACATTCAATTTGAACCTTAATATTATGACAAAACCGTTTGTTTTTCAATATGCATGTTGTTGTGGCGCGTGCTTACCGGTAGCTAGCGGCTATGCGATAATAGAGACAATGGCCTTTGTTTGAAAGGGCTCGAAGCAAAAAGTTCACCTGGGAATAGCCGTACTATAACAGTTTTTTTTTTACAATTTAGTTTTAGGCTATTTAAGTCATGTGCTCGTAAAATCGGGTCCACTGACTGCTAAAAACTTATCGCTTCCTTTCGGCTCTGCCGTAGTCGGGAAAACACATAAAAGCTGTGTATGTAATGATATGTGCGTGATAATGATAACTGCCGCTAGCACGATAGCTTATAACGTCACGTTTTACCCCGAAAAATCACTGAAAAGTCACGTAAAACATATAGATAAAACCTATATTGCCTCTGCAGCTCTGTAGTGACTCTATTTAAGAGCTATTTCATTCCGGTTCAATTTCCAAACGAAATGAATGTTATAGTAACTTCTCTATTGTGAAACTAGCTAAAGCAGGATCATTATTTGAAAGGAATATTCAGACATAGTCACAGTGGTTTATCTAGCCCATGTAGCATTGATTCCCTTAGCACCCTCTAGTAGGCCAACGCGCGCGAGTGGCGCTCGGCGCCCCCAGGACCGCTGCGCCCGTGTGCAACGCTCACCTTGCACCATGGGCCTTAGGTAAAGCCGCCTCTGCATAGACAGCTGTCTAGTCTTTATAATTTACTAGTCATCAGACTAGTAAATTGACTAGTATCAACTAGTATTCAAAAAAAATTGAAAGAACTCACTTTCTTGTCGACAGTTGCCTGCAACGTATTTATTTGTTCTTGCAACAGTTTTGACTTGGACGCCAAGAATTTGCAAACGCTTTCAACTGTAGTACTATCTAAAAAATAAATAAACAAGCACTGAGCATTTAAGCCCATTACAAAAGATGCAATTTGTCGCATCAAATTGCTGTAGTTAAGAATGAGAAGCATGTATTTCTGTGTCTTTCCAACTGTAACCAGATGTTGTGACAAATTGTCAGCTTTGTAATGGCTTTTTCATTTAGGCATAAAGTAAATTTATGATTTAGGTGGGTACATTATGTACTAGTTAATGACGTCACGCAACCATCCCGCACGTCTATCATGGAACGGCCGCGATATACTCTCGATTTTTCTCACACTATACCTCTTGTTCTAAGTGATTTAATAAGAGAGAGACGGATAGTGCGAGAAAAATCGAGAGAGGTCGCGGGCCGTCGCGTGATAGCCGTGCTGCATCTAGTTTCTCACCTTTAGCAAAAGATGCCGGAAGAACTTTATCTTGAATATTAACTATAACAAATGCTTGCAAGAATTCGTTTTCTGGAGACCTTCGTTTTTCCAGCACTTCAGCGAAATTACTCCCAAAGAGGCCGCAGCCGTGGTTTTTGCATATCATCTCTGGTTCCATTTTGGCAGGCTTGATATTAACTTTGGCGGGAGATTTAGTTTTAATTTTCGTCGGAGTTGTTTTTGGAGAAAGGCTGGTATTAGACTTCGGTGTGTCGCAGCAATGCTTTTTATAATTCTGGTGCTCAGGCAGTGAAATGTTATGCGGAATTTCTGTAAAGAAGTCGGGCTTTTGCTGAAAAAAAGTGGAAAGATGTTGATCTCGAGATTATAATGAATGCCTTAAAATAAGGGTTAGTCAAAAAAACATTCTTATTAGCTATTATTTAATGCGCAATGTAGTATATTTTCGGTAAGCCGCATCCACATCACAGTACAGGTACATCTTTTCGTGCAATATTCCGCAGTGTCTCAAGACGAGAGTATTTAACCAGTGTTGCCAGAGTGATGACGTATGGCACGGAAACGTGGTCGCTTACTATGGGCCTCATAAGAAGGCTCAAAGTCACCCAAAGGGCAGTGGATAGGGCTATGTTGGGAGTTTCCCTGCGCGGTCGCACCAGAAATGAGGCTATCCGGAGCGTAACCGATATAGCCCTCCCAATCGCTAAATTGTCATTTACTATGACGCTCGAGGATCGTGACGTGACGATCTGCTAGCGTTTTCTCTCCAACTAGCAACATTAAAACGCGACGGTTGTAGCTTATTCGCAATTTTTTGCTATATTGAACGTGATTTTCGTCATCAGGCATAATTTTTGCCATCTTTCTTTTGAGGTAATAATACATTTTACGTCACACCTGGCCATAATGCGAGTTTTACTGCACGCTGCGTGTGCGGCAAAACTCGCATTGTGGCCAGGTGCAGACGTAAAATTTTGTACGCAACACGGGCGGTAATTCGTAAAGCCCCATAGCGCATATTTATGGCCCTCACCTTCGGTTCGGGCCACAAACACCTGCGATCTGGGGCATTCACGAATTCACCGCCCTAGTTACGTAATGTACTATTGAGTCAACACCCCTATTTAAAGAGTCTTTAAAAAGTTTATTTATTACAAGGTTTATAAATTTACTAATATTCATAGATGGCGCTGAAGTAAATTTTCTTGGTAATGTTCAGCGTTTTATAGCGAAACTGCAGATGGTTATAAGTAAAGTCTTACCATTGCTTGTTCTATCTGCTTCATCAAACTCTCAGTCTTCTTCTCTAACTGCTTATTAAGTTTTTTAAACTCTTTTTCTCTTTCAATTAAGTCAGTGGAGTCCATCTTTAACAATAGTAATCTGTGTCACCAACAAATCAAAAGTATATTTATTTTTTATTAAACTATAATATCCTAGCATGTATGAAGGGTTATTCTTTATTCACAAAATAGTCTACGACGGCCGGCCTCTTTGATTTGGTTGTGTTTTATTGTAATCAAACAACCCTGTTGCTATAGCGACGAGTGATCAATACAAGTACTTATGTTTTCACTTTGAAGTCATATAAACTTCTTTTACTGATTGTATAGTGTTAGACCAAAGCTATTGAAATATAATTAGTGTGAATAATTCGTGATAATTTATGCATGATTTTATTTATCTTCATATTATTCTTTTTTATCTTATGTAAGTTGTTGTTGGCCACATCGAGGTGCCATCTAGCATTGGAAACGATCTAAACAAATATGGCTGACCCGCGTCAAAAACAGCTGTGCGTCGACCAATCAGAGGCCGTTCTACAATTGTCAATATGCCATGATTCTTGTGGTACAGACACACATTGTAAATGTTGACACATTGCTTTGTCTCCCATATGATTCATCCCAAGAAACCCACTGCATTAAACCCGTGAAACGAATTGAACTTTTGAAGACCTGAATAAAAAACATGATTTGAAAACAAAATTGTATGAAAAACTGTTCTTATTTGTCTGAAAATCGCATCAAGGTCGCTGAGGTAATACTGGGAGCGAGCGAGATGGTGGACTCTAGAACGAGACAGAGAGATAAAATTGTGTCTGTACCACCGTTTCGCTGGTTTCTTTCAATCGATTGGCCAATAGCAGAGGTCGGAGCCAGCTGACATTTTAGTTTGCGACTGGAGCGAGCGATACCCGGACGCTCGCTCAGATTGATCGAGGCGTTTTACCTGAATATAAAATCCATTTGGACAGCATTATTGCGTGTCCGGACTTGTCTTACAGTGTCATAATGTATTTGAAGAGAAAAAGACACGATTATCGAAGTGTGATATTATAGCGTAGGTGTTTTTAAGTGGAGCTGACGACCAAGTTTGCTAATAAAAAAAGGTATGTGTTTCCATATGTTTGGGTGCCACCGTGCTTTCACTGCATAATATACATGATTGGACAGCTATTTTTCTTCGTGTTCGTGTTAATTTCGCTTGTCGTGTGATCCCCTACGGGTTTAGAAAGTTATTATACAGGTTTGGTATTATACTCGAGCAGTTTGCGGAGTATTTGTTTGCATTTAAGTTCTTTACAAAGTCGACGCAACGTTATTCGGTTGGTTGTTGAGCATACATGCATTATTTACAAAGTTTCTTTCCGTGAAAACCCTAAACAAGGGATATAGAGACTTCTAACATAATTACTGTAAATTCGATACTCAACTTACAAATCAGCTGTTTTTTTTCAACAGGTCTTTAGCCAAGGCCCAGTTGTTTTTTTAATAACGGGTTAAGCTTTCAGCCAACCAAGTCCATAGCCCTTTAGACCTGTCCGTGTCCGGCTAGTGCTGTGCGTTTTTTATCGATATTACCGGTTCGAAATCTAGATTGCAACTCGTTCAGTAGAACGGTAAATACTTTTGAACAAATGTTTGCTGAATGTGCGTGGAGTTTCTAATTATACGGTTTCTGTCAACATTTGTTTTGCTTGTTTATTCATTGAAGTGCATCCGTTATATGCTTGCATTGTTTGCCTTAAATCTCGGATTTTGCTCAACAGTAGATCTCTTAAGACACAGCATGTTACCTGTCTCGGCCACGAAACAGCTGTTTTTGTGACGTTACGATCTGCCATTTTGTAACCAAGATGGCGTTGAGTAGCCGGTTCCACGCCTGTTCTGGCTGGCTCTTAATAAAATTAATATAGGTAGGAGCTTTTGCATTTCGTTGTAATTTCTTGTGTAAGTATAAGTATTGTTCATGTAGGTAGTTAAGTACATATTTAATTTAATTGAACGTTCTTAACCTATCTATATCTACCCCTAGATAGTTGAGGCGGGTAAGTATTAAGATCCTTTTATACCTAATATCGGATACTACCATATTTATATTTTAAGAATTGCCACATGTCGCTAAAACAATAGGCCCTTAATCTCGTTTTAATTTTTAAATCACATTTATTTTATAAGCCATACATCTTAATCTTTAAAAGCCTTGAAGAAGAATTGAATTTCTGTAGCCAAAGCAATTTAACTTTCACCAATGCCTCAAGTAACAACAAATACAAACAGATAGCTTACCTATTTTACCTGGCAAAGTTTTTCTATTCTATTTCACTTTACAAGACATCGTCTTGTTTTTGAAGCATAGGGTTGGGAATAAAGGGATTATCACCTTATCGATATTTTCTTTTCAAAAGTAGAAATGGCCTGTCTTTTTTAATTTCGGTAAACTGTAGCGACCAAAAATCTCTATTATTATTGATCCTGTTCACAATTTTTCATGAGAATCGGTTGAGAAATGCGACCTGTAGAGGAGATCAACCGGACATCCGGAAATTGGAATTTTGGCCCAAACCGAAGCATATAACTTCGTTCGCTTTGATCGGTCGATCGATAAAAATACCTATGCTGCAATTTAAGTAAATAAATCCATAAAGTCTTTATCTGTTACACAAAGTCAACAAACTTATGCTCTTCCCTGTTACAGTTGCATTTATGCAGTGCAAATAAACTGCAGTAGCTGGAAAATGACATATATCACAATTATCACATAATATTGATTAAAAAGGTCGCGGGAGTCCGCTAGGTGCGGGTGGCGCAGGGCCGATCACTGTGGCACTCTTTGGGGGTCTATGACATCAGTGGACTAGTTTCGGTTGGTGTGATGATGATGACGGATCGATTAAAAGTTGCATCCTTGTTTATAACGTCAGTCGCGACAGGATAGGGACAGGCCGTAACGAGTTTTATTTAAGAGGAAACACAACGGCCGTTTTTCCATAGAAACGTAGTCCCCTGTTTTCTCCCTGGATAATGGCAGTAGAGCAATATTTTCATCATTATTTTCCATAAATTTGTGGCTACTATTGACATGTTCCTATGATTTCCTTTTTTTCATAAATTTATTCTTAAAAGAGATATTATCCTTCAAAAACCTAAAAAAATGCCAGATTTTCCGCGGTGTTCAAACATCCAGAAAACAATTTTGACTAGATTATTTAAAAAAAGGAAGACACGAACACGGCCAAGCCTTTCTTTGATTTTTAATAAAAAAAATAGTTAAATAGGTCAAGTTTTGGAGAAGAAATCAGGGGACTACGAAATGTTGATTTTATGTTCTTTTTATAGGTATTTTCGGTCCAAGCTGCAGTTGTCTCTACCGCGCTCTGCGGGGGAGGCTTGACGCTGGCGCGACAGCAATATATTTTATAAATATCTGTTTCTCAATTATCTCGACATTTTTGTTTGTTCTTAATCTTTTTTATTACAAGCCCAGCGAACGAAAATACCATAGTATGCGAGCTCCTTACAAATTTCTACCCAAACGCGTGCCTAAAACCCGATATGCGCATTGGGGTAAACGGCTGCCTGGCATCGTTTTGACACCCCGCCCCCATCCCCGCATAATGGCAATGGCACCCATTCTGTGGTACGCTACTTAGACTTCTATGTTTTATTCGCTCGCTCTATAAGTCTCACTAGTTCCTTCTCGTTCCATCACCAGATCAACTTGATAGTATGTACGAACGAAATTATTATATTGTCATCAATAACTTGAGATCATTTGAGTATTGTAATACTATAATGATAGAACTATAGCGTAGATAAATGTATCACTTGATGACTTAATGACACAAAATGGCGACTGCGCGGTAATATGCCAATGTTAACTTAGATTAATCTATAGGTAATAATCGTACTAGCAAATTAGGTTTGGTTTTATGACTAGTTTAGTCAGTGGCTTGGCGTGTCTCTTTATTCGACGACTGCCCCAAAAAAGGAGTTTAATGTGATCAGTTCAGTCAGAGCCCATGTGGGTTTCTTTATTCTACCAGAACAAATATACGAGTCAACCGATTTTGGTGTGTCAGGTGCACAGATAAGCTCCAAGATAGATTATCTGTGGTCAGGTGTCTTGAGAATTAATTAGTTATCCTGTAATATTGAGTACCTACATATATGATATTTTACGTCACACCTGGCCATAATGCGAGTTTTACTGCACGCTGCGCGTACGGGAAAACTCGCATTGTGGCCAGGTGAAGATGTAAAATTTTGTACTCAACACGGGCGGTCATTCGTAAAGCCCCAGAGCGCATATTTATGGCCCTCACCTTCGGTTCGGGCCACAAACACCTGCGATCTGGGGCATTCACGAATTCACCGCCCTAGTTAAGTAATGTACTATTAATTGTAAGTCTTGTTTTTTAATATTTTAATAGTCAACTATAAAATTACACGTACAAATTAAATAAACCCGGTGGGCTTTGCATTCTAAGGAAACCTGCCCAGCCCTACTGATACCCAACTTGAGACTCTTGAGTCCTTCTGATCCTATGATTTAATTTAATGCATTGTAGTGCATCATTCAGTCGTGACAGTCTTAATTTATTTATAGTTAAAGATAGTGCTATCTGGGTGTGTTTACGTGACAGGTCATTTGTTGTACAGATTATAAAGGTTCAATGAGTAAAATCGTGTATACAGTATGTAATGCGAAAGGCAAACAGCTTGTTCATAATATATACTATTGGGTCTGTCAGCTGTAGAACTCTTAAGCCTGTCTATTGTTCACGTTTTTTTTATCATAGTAAAACTGAATCGTCAAAAAAACTATATAATTAAATTACCTGCTCGAAAAATTTCACGAGAATCGGTTGAGAAATGCGACATGTGGATCAGAACAGGGAGACAAAAGAGGGATAGACACCGGACGATATTCAGCATAGAACTTCGTTCGCTTTGCACAACTTACAAACGATTTGTAAGTTGTTGTGACAAATTGCTAGGTGTGTTGAGGCCTTTATGGCCTTTATAATAGAGGGAAAGAAGTGATTCAGTGTTCCATGCAAATGCTTTGAGTTCATGGACCTATAATACTCGGGACAGGCTATACGTGTTGCCACAGTGAGGGACGGAAAGGCTCCTATCTCCTATGCAGCTAAATTAAGAACTGGTCTTAAAATGGCTGATGACTTACCATAAACAACCTACTTAATTTGGACGGGTAATGTTTTATGTGCCACAACTTCATACTAAATCAGTTGTGGCAAATAAAAAAAAGTGGAACTAACAAGGACAATGAATGATGTTTCCCTTTCTGTCACACTTAGTGAGATTTGTATGCTACCAGCTCGCTCGCACGTGGTATTATTATTACCATAGCTTGTCCTGAGTATTATAGGTTCATGTTTGAGTTGATATGTCAAATGTGTGACAGTCAAAGTCATCATATCAATGTTGTTTAATGTCAAATACTGATAAATTAAACCGACAGCTCGTGAATATTTTCGTTAACAATGTACTAATGACCTACTGCACTACAACTGATACTGTAACGGTTAGAGTTAATAGTCTCAAGAGAGAATATAGGTTAGCTTAGAGGCTAACCTAACCTATAGGTACCTTAGATTATTTCAGTTGGCCGAATTGCACCAAAGTAGTCCATTCAAAAAGCAACTCTACCGTCCTACGTAGAGGATTCCATTTCCAAAGACAGCTTAATGAGAAGTCGGCTATATAAAAAAATGTCAATCATACAAAGATATTACCTATGAAAATAGCCTACTTAAACTTCACATATCAAAAAAGTCTTAACATATAATTTCGCTCCTCATGGGGTATACAGGTTATGCGATTTTACCCCAATTTGTCAGTACAACATTTCGAAGTCATAATTGGTTGTAGCATACAGATGTAACAATCCGGCCACATGAGCATGCAATTTCTCAGTACAACTCGTTTGACAGTTGGATCAGCAGCGCAACATGCATCCAGACGATGGCAATTAGTCAGCTTCTAATAAATTGGGGCTGACAAATCATGACATGTATACACCCCATCACCAGCTGAATCGATAACGCCGAATTTCAACTTCGTATTTTGGTCGACCCTGTTTACCGGTTTTCCGGGCCATATCCCCGCACTAGCGCCCCGAACGCCCTTCGAAGTGCGAGGCCCGGTCGGTCGCGAACCTCGGGTTCTTCAACTCTTTTAAAAGGAAGGCCTTTTTACTTTCGAAACGACTTTCTTTACGAAAGTCGCAGGTAGCCATTGTTTTGTTTTAAATTGTGGTTTTTTAAGGTTGAGCGCTGGGCTGAGACCCGTTAAATTGTGTTTTGCAAAATTGTATACAATTACAGTCGGAATTTTTATTCTACTATTTTAACATCGATGCAAATAACGTGAGAATATTCTTGATGAAATGATGACCTTGACATAGGTTTGAATTTCATGTAATAGAACACTTAGAAAGAGACGGGTCATTACTACCTGTCTCTTTCCTCTCTCACTTGCCTCGCGCGCGGTCTTGCTTAAAATGCTATCGTGCTGTTTGGTCGAATTCGGCCTAAGTAGGTGTACTGTATACTATAACTAAGGCCGAATATCAAAAAATTGGCATAACAAAATACGAACACTTAGAAAGAGACGGGTAGACTACTCGTCTCTTTCCTCTCTCCGTTACCTCGCGCGCGGTCTTGCTTGTGCTATTCGCGCTGTTTGGTCGAATTCGGCTTAAGTATACTGTCCTGTCGAGTTCTTCAATATGTGCACGGACATATGATCAAAAATACGTGAACATGACTTTATTGTGAAGACCATAAGGTTGCTAAGATATTTTTGAACCTTAGGGAACGTACATATATGAATGAACGCGACTGTACAGTACACCTACTTGGGCCGAATTCGACCTAAGCAACACATATACAAAGTAATGTATTTAATTAGTATGAATTACGATATAGCGCGAGTGATTGTGTATGCTTCCCACGATTCAAAGGAAGCCATCGTATAATTTTGACGGAACACTTAACTGCAACATTGTAGCTGTCTATTGACCTTCCTGTTGACGATTGTACTTTTAATAGTACAGTTAAGGACAGAACTCCAGCGCTTGTATCAAAGAAAGGTTCCTGATTAAACGAGCGAGCGAGGCGAACGAAGTTCTCCGTTTCGGCTTGGGAAAAAAATATTTCGTATGTCCGGCGTAGCAATTAGAGGCGTTCACAATTTGACGTTTCGATATTGATACTTAGTAACAAACAGCCAACGAAAAAACCATAGAAGTCTAAGTAGCGGCGCAAATGGCCCCACAGGTAGGTGCCAATGCCATTGCCATTATGCAGGGTTGGGGGCGGGGTGTCAAAACGATGCCAGGCAGCCGTTTAGTTCGAACATGCGCATGCGCATACTGGGTTTTGGGCAGGTGTTTGGGTAGAAATTCTAAACTAGCGAGAAAATAATGCGTCATCGTCGTGTTCATATATTTTCGACATTTTATAATATCGCGAGTAAGATCTATTTTCATAATCTGACGGTAACATATACATATTTTCGACCACAGTTGTGTGTGTGTATATATAAGACGGCACTACCCTGTTTGTTGATATGGAGCAAATATATAACGTCCATTGTCTGGGTGCGTTAACCCTAACGCATGTGCGGCTTGAGACCTATTTAACTTAAAAGGTCGGTCTTTGACCGGTTAAAAGTGCATTGAAACGCTGGGACGGGAAAAAGGAGGTACTCAATTCGTCGGAATATTCTTATTCGGAAGCTTCTTCCCGCGACTCCGTCCATATGATATCGTAGCTCCATTCAAACTTTCACCCCCCATTTCACTCCCTTATCGGATGATTTCCGGGATAAAAACTGTCCTATGTTGTACAACAAATTTCATCCAACTCGGTTCAGAGACAGAGACAGACAGACAGTATGGATCTCCCGTCTCCCTGTCGATAAGGTAATACCAGTAATGACTAACTGATAACACTAATTGCACAATCCGGAACGATGACGACGACTGACGTACAAGACACGATGGCAGTCGCCCAGCGGGGCTCCGTCGAAACTGTTCGATTGCGAATAAAATTAATGTCGAAAAACGCATTTGTAAACTTGCGAGCAAAAAACTCGCTACCATAATCTAGTGAGGAAGGTAAGAGTCGCCAGTAAGCTCGGCCGAATTTCACCTTCACATACAAACGGACTTCCTTCTCATTTTAAAACTACGTGTTGGATCAAATAAAAATAATAAATGAAATAAATATTAGGAGACAATCTTACACAAATCGACCTAGTCCCAAACTAAGCAAACCTTGTACAGGTCGATTGACAGAAAGTAATGTCACTTGTCACTCTGAGTGGCAGTGTGAGTGCCGTTCTTATACAGGGGCCTCCTAATATTTTGTAAACATGAACCTAATACGTTTTCGTTATTCAAGAAAAAAAAATATTTTATTATAATCTGCACCAAGTAGCAGCTTAATCCTTTTAGTAATTATTGTATATAAGTTCTTTGTAAATAAACGTACTTATGTATATTTTTCTGACTTATTTTTAATGTCAAGAATCGAAAGGTGATGGCTTCTTCGAACTGTAAAAAAGAGCAGAGAGCAAAGAGAATGCTATTCTCTAAAACACAATTATCATAATCATTTTTTGCATCAACCTGTATTTAATAAAAATGCGATGCACACATAGACTTTATCATTCACTCGTTTAATTCATTCGTGCCAGCTTTCGTGAATCGACCCGTACTACGTGTACTAGACAACGATAAACATACTTATATACATAAATAAATACATAGAAAACATCCATGACTCAGGAACTAATATTCGTGCTCATCACACAAATAAATGCCCTTACCGGGATTCGAATCCAGGACCTCTTGCTTCGTAGGCAAGGTCACTACCAACTAGGCTAAAGCGGTCGTCGAATGTGACGAAACTTTGCATATACATTGAAATGAGGTATATCTACTCGTATGCCTGTAATTAGTTTATTTTATATATGGTTCCAGTTTTTAAAACAAACGAAACACAGTTTTGTATGAAAAATTTAAATTCGCTGTATTTTTTCACTATGGTATCTGAAGCTACATAAACTAATTACAGACCTGGATATACCTCATAACATTGGACATGCAAAGTTTCGTTACAATTCAACACGTAGTTTTAAAATGAGAGCGTAACTACGACTGTATAATTACGAGACGAGGGATAATGGCGAAAGAAAAAATAGCTACAAAGGTAAATTAAATTGCGTTTGGGAAACCGATATCTAACAAATCCACTCACTGATTAGAGCGAGATGATTTATATCCTCTCCCCAGTTAGTGCACTACATTTAGCCAGGTCTATAGGATGCATTAGCCAAGTCTAAACTAGTCTAAAGGCTGCACTCAGCGATGACTACACTCGCCGGCTATTTCCTTTGTTGACAGCATGTCATGACTTTTGTTGTTGCAAATGCCTCGCCGATACCGTAGCCGGGAATTCTTGAAGACATTCGTAATACTGAACGAATGTCTGTTAACAATTTCTACAGTAAAGATACATATACCCCAAAATTGATTCGTTGTTACCTCCAAGGCATCCTGCTGTTTCGGCAAAATATTTTTCGCGAAATTTCACTTCCCACAAAACTTATGACAGTAGTATCATTTCCCAAACGAACAAATAGCACATTTTTGTTTCGCATTTTATTCATTTGGTCAAAATATCATCTGGCATAATTTTACTTTGTCAGGTCTTATTAAGACAAAAGTTTATTTAGCAAACACTTTGTTTGGTCTAATATTGTTTTCCAAACAAAACATTTGTTCAAATTTTCATTCCGCACATTAGGTATCAGGGTGGAAAAAAGGGCTTGTCATAAGCGAACTCTGTTTTTGGTCGGTTAGGTTAGGGTTCACTTGTGTCCCTCAGACCAGAAATAGACACCCCGCGTAGCGGGGTGGCGTCGATTCGCTGGAGACTCTCGATAAAAAAAACTACCCGCTTGGCAAAATATGTAATCTCACTCAAATAGATTTCGTATGCACTACACAATTAGGATCTAAATCGTACGTCATGCAATCATTTGGAAAACGAATGTTATGCCAAATAATACGTTTGACCAAATGAAACTTGGCTATGTAAAACTTTGCCAAATAATAATTTGCGAATTAATAATTTGCCATAGGAGATAATGCCAAGTGATAAAATGCGAAACAATAATTTGACTAGTGACTTTTTGCCAAATGATCATTTGGGAAACATTTTTTAGGAAGTGACACTTTGGGAAATGATTTTTGTCCATACAATAGAGAACCTTCTTCCAATTGCCGCCTTAGAATGCAGTATAAATGCGAAAGTGCCCGTCTCTTTTGCCTCTTCACGCTATAACCGCTGAACCGATTGAGACGAAATTTGGTATAGATAGAGATATTTTGAATCCCGGAAAAGGACATAGGATAGTTTTCATCCCGGAATTCATCCCCTAAGGAGGTCAGATGGGGCTTGAAAGATTGTACAGATGCTATGATATACTTAAAACGAGTTCCACGCGGACGCAGGCTAAGTAATCTCATAACTTTGCAATGTCAAAACCAAAAAACTATACGACGGATCATTTTTTGTCCGATTACGGCCGAGTCGAAACCGGGGTGACCTTTGTATGAAAAGATACAGTTTTTTTTCAGTTGTAGCGAGAATACAGTTTTTTTTAACTTTTAATACTTGTTTAATTTCTTAAACGAAGCCGAAGCTTTCACATACCAGGATTTCATAGGAACCAAACATATCTCCTTACATTGCATGACGTAATCCAATACTTATAATTGCGCACCGCGGTTACCAGGCAAGCATAAAAAGTGTTTTTGTCGAAATGAAGGTGATAGGCGATTGAACCCAGGCCGGGTCAATAGACCCGTGATATCCTGGTTTTTTATTGTGTCCTGGTATTATATAGTGAATATGAGCATTCCTAGAAAATTTCCGTTTAATTTTGTGCTTGTCATTTTTCTAACTAGTAATTTTAATTGCTGTATTTTATTTTATTTCATTGTAATGTTTTGAGATTTTTTTGAATTACGAAAATATAACAGAACCTTTACCAAGAATAGTAATGAAGTTCATATAAAAACGTCTTTATTTCTAGAATTGCTGTTATTATTGATTTACCACGAAGTTATGAAACGTCAAATACGCTTTGTATGATTGTAGTTTGAAAGAATATAGGGACATGTGACGTCACAAATTTCTATACCAATTTAAAGATACATTGAATACCTATAGATAGTGAATGACTGTCAGTGTTAACTGTCTAGAAAATTGGTCGAATCCATACTTGATCAATAAACATCCCCAATCAATTATTATTATTTCGATTGCAAGCTTCCTATTTAACCAACTGGACACTTGTCATCTGTGACAATGACAATGGCGTACATTCCGTTATGGGGATACAAAAAGAAAGAAAAACCATTTATTCTATAAAGCACACATAACAGGACAAGATTAATAATAATAACATAAGCATAATAAAAAATGAATTTATAACGTATCCTTGGGTTATTCCTAGCTGTTACTATTACCACTAAAATCGAGACCTACGAGTAATTGGTAACAGTTAGGAATACCATAGAAAAATTAACAACTGTTACAGTGGTGACTAGTTAAAAATAACAACTTTGGTGGTAGCACTCAGGAATTACACGAATTGTCAGTATCAGGTGACAATTGACAAGCGTGTTTTGTTCCTTATTTGACAAACAGGATATCACAAGTACCAGGGAAACATGAGTCACATGTCATGTTAACGTTTACTGAAGAACCTTACATAATCAGATTATGTTACGTGAACAATTGGCTTCCGTTACGCGGTGGCTACTTATAATTCTGCTATATCCATACCAGTTAATATTATAAATGGGGAAGTGTATGTGTGTGTTTAAGTGGGGATAGCTGAAGGGATGGAGAGTGACATAGGATAGTTTTTATCCCCGAAATCGACCCCTAAGGGGGTGAAATGGGGGGTAAAAGTTTGTATGGAGCTGCGATATAAACGAGTTCCACGCGGGTAGAGTCGCGGGCAGAAGCTAGTTTAATATAATAACTTCACCGCCTCCGCCTACACTAAGTTTATATAGTACTAGCTTCTGCCTGCGACTCCGTCCGCCTGGAACTCGTTTATATCGTAGCTCAATACAAACTTTCAACCCCAATTTCACCACCTTAGGGGATGATTTCGGGGATAAAGACTATCCTATGTCCTTCCCCGGGATTCAAACTATCTCTATACCAAATTTCATCTGAATCGGTTAACCGCTTTAAGCGTGAAGAGCTAACAACATACAGACACATTTTCTGCATTTTATAACATCGGTATGGATAAGGGCCTTTTTGACAAAAAGTCGCCGTGGGCGAAGGCCCTAATTCGGCAATATGGCGACCCATACAACTGGGCTACGAAATCTAAAGTGCATTCGTGTATCTCCTCTCTCGCACTCGCTTATTCAAGCGACAGAGAGGGAGATACTCGAATTAAATTCGTTTTCGCTTTGCCGTAGCCGCTCTGTTTAAAACATTCTGAGAACGAGTTTTTTTCAGTTACATATCCCAGACATATACAAACGCCGGCACAGCGAACATTCGTGACCCTTATTACAAATGCCTATAAAGTGCACGCGTGGTCTGTTAACTGTGTTAGCAATGGATCTTTTGGACGGGTACTAAATATTGTTACTCGTACTGTGAAACTTTTTAAGGCGCCGTAGGTTCAGCGAAGTTAAGCGTACAGAGTTTTTGAAACAATATAATGCGTCTGTTTATAATAATATGGTTTAAAAAAATACTTCAATAGTAATCTTGAGGCTTATCTGCAGCGAGATCAGTGTTTCGAAACATGATTAAGCAATTTTCACTCGATAGAAAAAAAAACACGAACATAGGTCTAAAAGGGTCCAAAATACACTTAAAATATTCGTAACAAATTATGCACAAAAGCTTAAAATATTAAAACGGCTTCTAAACATCGGCAATATCATGTTTGAGGGAACTCAGTGATTACTTCTTTATTTATTTAAACGTCAAAAAAAATTAAAAAACATGATAATCCGCGCTTCCGAGCACGCACTTCCATCTCGCTCACGCTTATGCTCAGTGACAGGGAGAGAAGACCATGAACCTACCGCGCCTTAAGCCAGACTATTCATCTCCAGGCGTGTTCATTCGCCCTTCAGGTGTCGACTTAGTTTGTGGTATGAATAGTGGATTGACTTCTGAAAATGGAGGTGCAAATTCTCAACGATTTTTACAACGATTATTTTTATTAACTAAGTACCTGTAACTAACCCTCTTGGCTCCACGCGCTTTTTGACAAGTTTTGACGAGTCTTGACTGTTTTGAGTTGATATTCCTCCGTCAACATTTTAAGATATATTAAATAAAAATATATTCAAAGTAATGACGCGTTGTTCAGTATCCGGAAATAGAAAAAAATGTATGGAACAAATAAATATTGTCGCGAGGCAGTCGATTGAAACAGCGGTTGCCTGTGTGTACGCTGTTTATATAATGAAATTAATGCTGGTCAAATTCGAATACCAGGCGATTTTTTTTCGATCTTTTATATCCACGTTTATGAAAAAAGTGGCACTGGAACATAAGTTTCATGTGCTCTGCCTAACCCTTTTGGAAATAAAGGCGTGAATCTATGTATGTAATATATAAGCCAGAATCCGTCCAGCCGTTTTTGCGTGATAGAATAACAAACAGCCAAGCTGTTAGTTATATTTAGTAGGATGTATTGTGGGGCAATAATTAAGTAATAAAATAGTGCGAATCCCTTTTCTAGAAAGGATCTTATCTTAAGACCCATCGGTTCAACAAAGCCATTGTTTAGCCACGTGCCGAAAACGCTTCGAAAAGAAAATGCCATTAATAAATACTTTACTCTATTAGTGACTATTGTTGAAGTAGCAGGTTTCAAATTAAAACGATATAGAAAAGGGATTCGCACTATACCATCAAAATCATAACACTCCTCCCGTATTCGGGTAGGTAATTGCAGTAATCGCAGTAATGTGAAAACAGAAAAAGTACCAGGACCCCAGCGCATGTGAGGAGCATTGATTGATTCAGAAGTGCATCGGCCTCACGAAATGTTTTTGCGGTACGGTTATTGCACCCGGGAGCGCAGGTCGATGCTCGGGCCATTCACAATCATTCATCCCTAGTACTACTTGGTCCTGGATTTCATTATAGTTATGCGTAACAAGAGTTCTGACTTGCTGGTTCGCAGTGCGAATTGGAACAAGAGACCTTGGTATTTTTTTCCTTTTCACGCTTAATCCGCTGAACCGATTTAGATAAAATTCGGTAGGTACAGATATAGTTTAAGTCCCGGGGAAGGACATAGAATTGTTTTTATCCCGGAAATCATCCCCCAAGGGGGTGAAAGTTTGTTGAAGCTAATACGATGTAAACGAGTTCCACGCGGACAGAGTCACGGGCAATATTTAAAAGGGCTATGTTTAAAAAAAGCAGTGTTGTTATTTTTATCTTACGATTTCACCTGTTTCCCCGAATTTCCATCGCGAAAACAACCAAATGATTTGTCATCGAAGGTGGACGGACGGAGCGAGGTCGTGTTTTTTGCCACTAATTATAATTTGTGACATGGCGCGCGTAAAAAACTGACAGACGTACAGAAAGTTTGGCATTGGTTGAACATAAAAAAAGCTTGGTAAAAATAGTTGTTTCTTTATGATGGAATTTACTTACAATATTAGGACTACCTTACGGAACGCGACCACAATAATATCCAATTGTGTTGTGGTCCTACAATCTGGTAGCGCACTTCGGTATACACACTCGCACGCACACACAAACCGAGACATTTCGTTCCCGACAAACAGCGAGCAAATGGAAAATTAATTAATATAATTACCAGGATCTGCCGGATACTGAGGCAAGCTCCTTTTTAACCGACTTCAAAAAAAAGGGAGGAGGTTATTAATTCGGTTGTATTTTTTTTTCGGGCGCCTACGCCGTAGCCACTTTCCGCTACATAAGAGAAAACTCACGGAATCAGCTATGAGCGTAGCGATTCTTGGCAGTGAATGTGTTAAAGTTATGAAAGAGTAACAATAGCCTTGTGTGGGCGCTCCGTACTGTATGTATGTATTACTTTTTACCGTTGTTGAGAATTCACCTTCATGTATTCCAGTTATTTTATTACTGACACTCCAGTAATTACCGCCGTCTGTCTGTACATAAGATGAACATACACCTCCACCCACCACGTCTAGACTCAGGAGGTCTGTCTGTCTGTCGGCAGTCTAGGACCGACCGTCGTCGCGAAACGTTCTTTGGAATCGAGTATTTTTTACTTTAAAAAACAATGGACAGTCGGTTTATAGGAAAGTGAGCAACGCTGGCAAATTTTTAAATATTTTTTTTGTCATATCGGAAAAATATTATAATTGATCATCTCGTTTACAAATACAATGTTAGGGTAGGCTTTTTGCAATATTCTTATGAAAGTTAAATATAAAAAAATTGATACATAAAAAACATAAAAACAAAAAAATACCTAGGGTGCCAATCATTATTATTTTTTCAATTGAATGTAATAATTATATTGTAAATAACGCATAATTATGGGTGTCAAACTTGAATTAATGAATTGAAATACATATAGTATATAACAATGCAATTCTGATAAAAAACCGAAATACTAGAGTATTACTTTTCAAAAAAATCCTGTCAGCTAATTACGAAATTCTAAGATAACAATATAAAATAAAACAGTACTTTTTTAGTAAACACAATTGCAAACTAAGACCACTATTTTATATTAAATAAAAAAATTAAAAAAATTGTATAACACAGATAAACCATCAAAATCTGGTGTCTCTAAATATTCTAAATCTTAGCAAATTTTCCTAACAACTGTTTGCTCCGGAAGGCATGTTTTGCATTTACTAATTGCATAAATATCAATGCATTTTCCAACGTCGTGAATCAAATACTTTTTAAAGGAATTTGTATAACAGTGTTGAAAATGTCTTGTAAATTGTAATACGGCAAAGATATAGTTTTATTAGAATGACGAAAGTGCGTTTACTCGTAACATGGGATGTTACAACTTCTTTTGTGTCTAAATATGAACAAAGAGACCTGATAACCAGTGATCGGATTTAGGATTCAATTTGGGGTGAACGACCTCAAACGTTTTGCTTGAAAATGAAAATGAAAAATATTTATTTGCATAGACACAGCGCAGGGATGTTTAAATATATTATGGTCATGTGTATCTAGCTTGCATGCAAGCGTGCAAACATGTGAATGTCAATTAAATTATCAAAAAGTCCAACGAGAATTAAAATAACTATACAATGTCAAATTGAATTAATATACATTATTTACATAATAGGCATAATCATAAAATTCGTCAAAGAGGCGGAGTAAAATTATATAACTAAATACTACAAATTCTTTACTGATTTTCGAGAAACGCCTTAACGTGGATGAGTCTCGGATTTCCCGGGATTTTGGGAAATAGGCTATTGTAAATAATAAGCTTCTCGAGGGTTAAACTAAATAAACAAAATCAAAATATTTGCTATCTATCAAAAAACTTTGAAGGCATCCTATGTGCGGTGCAGTGCAACTGCAATAAAAGTTCGAGCCCTGGTGATAAGATAAACAAAATAGTGATACTAATAACAATTATTACTTTTACTTGTATAGCCTGGTAAACATAAAAGAATAATAAAAATTCATAAAAATAAGACATACTTGTTGTTATTACATTTTCTGTAAATTTTATACTGTAAACTACTTAAAATTAAAAGTTATTTGCCTTTTTGTAAAGGTAGGTAACAAAAAAAGTCCCGGGATTGTAGCCATATCCATCTTAATATTACGGACTTAAACCCCGGGACATTGCATTCTATATCCGATCACTGCTGATAACACTGACCGAAGCTTGGCACGCTTGGCTTGTTTGTTCTATTGTTTATGCGTAATTGTTTAACAAACAGCGATCGTCATCTAAACTAAAACAAACTATACCTGTGCGTTTAGTTAAAATCGTTCATTTGTCAAGAGGTGTTTTTAACCCCCGACGCAAAAAGAGGGGTGTTATAAGTTTAACGTGTCTGTGTATCTGTCTGTGGTAGCGTAGCTCCCTAACGGATGGACCGATTTGAATGCGTTTTTTTTTGTGCCATAGATAATTATCCCGAGTGTTCTTAGCTATGCTTCATGAAAATCTATTCAGCCGTTTTTGAGATATTGGACTTTGAAATGAAAATGTCGGGGGTTTTTCAACTTTTCTAATTATTCTCTTTGTTCCACATACATATTTATATACTACCTGTCTCATTCGCACCGCCCGCGTACCTATAGCAGGGATCGCAGGCAGAGCCGGGAGATGGAGTTTATGTTTAGCTCGAAAGACCAGTCTATACATGATGATTTTTAATTCGTGATCAGGAGTAAATTTTTCTAAATCTGTAATTGATACCAAACACGATTAACTCGCAGTTTACTGAATAAAACTGAGAGGATGAGATAAGGAATCAATTTATAATTCAAAATCATTGTCACCCTGACGGTAGTTTGCGAAAATTTTACGTATGTGTGTTTGACGTATCTACATAGTATCTTATAGTATAGGGGATAAACAGCATAAAGCCAAATGTGTAATTAAGAAAGTCATACTTGGTGTGAAGAAAAATCTTAAAATCTTAATTAACTAACAAAATATAAATGTCAAATTTATGATATATAGTAAAGAACCTGCCTAGCTAGCAATTCGTATAATAGTAAAATTATATCAAAGTAAACTTAGCTAATAATCTTTAACAGCTAAGATTGTGCTAAGTCTAAGTCTAAAACATCACATCACATCACATCACATCATCAGCCTATATACGTCCCACTGCTGGGCACAGGCCTCCTCTCATGTATGAGTCTAAAACATATTTGTGTAAAAAATGTTGAAATAAACAGTAAAAAAATGTTTTTACTTTATTTCATGAAATGTGGAGTGACCAGACATTCAGTGGATATTAGTGTTAATATAATCATTAAATTAAATTAATTAAACAGTGATTTAACTGCATGAGACCTTATCCATTGAAATCCGTTTTGGCTGTTTGTCAATATTTTTCGACTCCTGATCACGGATTGAAAATCATCGTGTATACTGGGGATTTTTTTATCGGTTTTGTAGTTCCGGAGATACATAACTCACAAACTTGAACTCTTTAGGGCACATGCCTCTCACCATCGGGTATTCGGAAGGGTATAGTCCCCTATCTGGCCCAGATTCTTTAATTAATTGAGAAAATATATGTGCGTCCTGTCCTGTACACAGTCGCCATCAAATCGTATGTGATCGAAACAGATGCTCTCTAATACCTGAACATCTTTTGTCAAATTCGTTAACAGTGCCTAGGTCATGATGAATGTTTTTGAAAAGGTTGTAGGTCGCCATGACGATCGACTGACCATACAAACTTAGTTTCTCTCATTGTAAAACGACATGGTAGAATAACATGTTTTTTTTTTAAATTGCTTCGTTAAAAAAAAACTAAAGATATCTAATGAGCCTGCTGTAGCTAGTTTCACGATAGACAGGTCTCTGTGCCTACCATTAATTTTGACATATTGTCGCCATCTATCAAGAGCTTCTTCATTGAGTGATATATGAATATGATATAAAAAAACAACTTTTAAAAAATATTTATTCTGTGTGATAAAAATATTTATTTAATAAGAGTAGCGGTGTAGACATTAAATAAAATAACCAATAATGTGAAATTTTCCCGAAAAAGGATTAACAATATTGTCAAATATTGAAAAAAGTAACAAAGTAATAAGTGGCCAAAGTTTCAAGACGGGGTATATTCTGTACCTTTTCCGCAAAACGCACCTTCATATAAAACGATTGTCATTTACTATTTTCTCTCTCTAACAAGCAATATTAAAACGGTTGTAGCTTCGTAATTCTTTGAGATGTCTGAATTGGATTTTACTCATTAGTCATATTTTTATTCCTTCTTTCGTTTGGAGTACCTAATAATACATTTTGTATTTTTTTTTACCTCGGTATGAAATGCGCCTTTAAATACTGCAGTTGCACTGAAGACTGACTATTTCTTATAACGGACTGTTATAGAGTTATAGTCTCTGCTCTTATCTTTGGAATGAAACTTTGAAAAGAAATGCTTTGCAAAAGTGCTTTATCCCGGTGACGTAATTAAGTTAGTTAGTAATCTTTAAAAAAATCTACTGTGATAAAAACTAGTAAAGACTGTGATAAAATTAAATTATGTTCTGCCTCTTCGGGGCCAGTAAGTATCTAGTATATATTACTTATTTAAGCATTATAATATTTTAAATTTATGATTGTCACATTTGTTACTAAGGTGTGTGTTTTGCGTATCAATTTTCATAAGCGTAAATGTACATAAGTTGGCCGAATTCGCCGGTAGATGGCGCTGTATCGTCTGCGACGATTCCTGAATCGCGCTGTTAAGATTTTTCCCAGGCTAATGACCTCTGGCCATTAGTTTTACATATTACGTTTGAGTCCTATGTAAAACAGGATTACGTGCTTTTAATTTAGGCAGTGTATCAATGTTATCATGTTATAATTGTGTTATTTTGGGATCCCTTGAACAGTGTGTTAATGAGGAAACTCCTTATCCATTTAAAAAGTAGTATTTTATCCAACTAAACGACCCCACTACTTAAATCCACTACTTGCTCTGTGAGTATGTATCAGTGAACGAAAAAACCACCAGAATGGCAATGGCCAGAATGGGGTTTTTTTCTTTCGCTGATGGCAGGTTTGTGTTCAGAGTGAGGGACCTGTATTTGTCTCTATCTGTCAACACAGCAAACCCTCAAATCAATAAAGGGTCGGCAGCGCTTGTGTTCTAGTGCAAGCGTCCATTGGCTTACCTTATGCTTGTTTGCCACCTTTGAAGTATTAAAAAAAAATCAATTTCTACATCGCGGGTTCGAATCCTATACATCAATTTGCAAGTTGGTCCACAATTTTCATTTTTATACTGGTTAAACTTCTAACGCTTTGATTCGGGCGTTAAAAACTCATCCGTTTTGAGAACCTTCCTTTTTGCAGTCGGTAAAACTGAACTAAGCCAATCAAAACCCCGCCCCGGTCTGGGGGCGGTCTAGACGCGACCTAGGTCAACGTACAGACTACAAAGGGAGATTGGGGTAGGTCTGTCTGCCCCCGAGTGAGGTAGGATTCATGTGTAATTTACTTTTGGCGACCTCCGGCGCGTCCCTTCATACTTACAGAGTGGAGCAATCTCCAAAAAAATATTTAAAAAAAAAACTTGTCGAGCTGCGCGTCTGTCTGTATTGCAACGATTTCATCTATGTAACTATGTTTGCGTGCACGCTGCAGCTACATACACTAGGCTCTGTGAGCTGTAGAATTCGCGGGAAAGTGACGATAAAAAAAAACTATACAATCAGAACCTGCTTACAAAATGGCACCAGAATCGGTTTAGAAATGCGACCTGTAGAAGAGAACAGCTGGGCAGACGGACATACGAAAGTATTTTGGCCCTAGCTGACGTGGAGACCGTCGTTCGCTTTGTTTGCTCGTTCCACTCTGGGGCTCGGTCAATTTGTCATATGTTGCCCTTACTGAGTATAGCTACTATTCATACATTTTTCTCAAAAATGTTCGGTAAAGTTGATTATATTGGTTAACAATCAGGACGTTAACTGCATAGTTTAAGGTTAGGCATAATTTTAAAAATAAAAAACCTTGTGGATTCGATTTTGCTCGACTACAATATTGCATACAAAAACCATTATTGTATATGTACAAACTTAAAAAAAAGTGTGTGTGTGACTTATCGTGAGTTTTTAGTTATCCCAAATAACTTAAGGCGTTTTTGGAAGAAAAAAACACTTCCAACTTATTATTAAAAAAAACTGCAAGGCGGCAATAAAAAAAACTATTTTTACATAAAGTGGCTAGTGGTATTTTCAAAAATGCTGGAAGCTCAGTTATTGATAATTTGTTTCCTGTAAAGCCAAAATATAAAGGCTTATACGATAATTTCACGAAGCATACCTCATGATTTTCAGGTTTTCTTGCACAATTTTTGAGAAAAGTGCTATGTTTGTCTTAGCCGGAAGGGCAATTTAAATTAAACGAACTCCCAAGGTCGTCCGTTTATAATTAATACTCAGCCAGCAATTGCCTATTTCCCTTGTTTCGACAATAATGTACATACTATATTGTATGTCCTTGCCGGAATTGAACCTAGGAACGACAGCTTAATAAATAGTAAGCAGGGTCACTAGTGTCACCACCATGCCTTTGACTACCAAATGGCATTGACTTTGACACATGAACCTAGTAGGAGTGAATTTATTATTTCAATTGAATTATTACCACACAAAGGCTAAGGTTGACTTATCAAGATAGCGTCCAATTTGGCAACAATATAGGGGTCGTTGACTGGGGTATTGTGACTTTGAATATGGCACATCTCCATATAACTTGAGATTATTTAATGTGGCTGATTTTTTTTTAAATACATTGGAATTGGAATATTCTATCTTGGGCTGTAGAGTTGCTTTTTAAATCAACTACTTCGTTCCAGTTCATAATTACGAGAAGAAATTATACGCTACTTATGCTCTTTTGAAAATAAGTGTATGTATGTTCTTCATATAACTTTCCCCAGTAGCGCAGTACATCAAAATGATATTAAATATGTTTAATGCATGTTGTGCATTGTATTGTCTTGGGTTTTTTACACAGGCTATATTATAAGTAACATTTATGCCTTTACTTATTCATAATCGTTCATCATAATTTTAGCTAAAATGACGCGAAAGTTCGTTGAATATCAAAATATTTGTTATTGGGAAAATTTTAACCACTCGCCAAAAAATGCGGCGAAATTTAACATTCGATCAACGATTCGGTAGGTTTTTTTCATGTGCCGTTACTACGACGTTCCTACTAGCCGCCAACGCTAAATTATTATTTATTATTTATTTATTAATTAAGAAAAAGATATACAGCACAAACAAATACAATGAGGGGTGTTATAAGTTTGACTGCCTGTGTATGTTTCTATCTGTGGCACCGTACCTCCTAAACGAATAGACCTATTTTAACGCGGTTTTTTGTCCGAAAACTGACGCGATAGAGATGGTTCTTAGTTACGTTTCAACAAAATCCGTTCAGCCGGTTATAAGATTAAGCTTTGATATGAAAATGAGTTTTTCAACTCTAACACATCATCCCTCAGTCCGGCACCCCTATTCTGTAACTTGTTTTAAGCTCACCTCAACGCTCACCCACAAATATATCTTGACACCGCGATACAAAGTAACGTAGGTAGAGGTCTAGTTTCGTGACGGGTGACCGGCGGGGTGAGCTGCATTAGCGCGTAGCGAATAACAGCCCTCTACAGTTCGGCTTTCTCAACCGATTCTCGACAAATTTTGTAAGCAGGTACAATATCTTTGTCGATCCTCTTTTTTTTAAAAGACATTCGAATTTAGAATTCTACAGCTCGCAGAGCCCCTAGTATTAGTGTAGATGTCAACTTTTCTAATAGTTCTTAGTGGCAATTAGGGAATGCAATCTCTATCTCGAGAGATCTCGAACTGACCAGATCTCGTGCAAATTTTCGAGAATCCTGGCATGGCCATTCTGGCAGTGAAAGTGTTAAAAGAAATACTTTTCAAAATAACATTTAGTGTTGTTGCGTGTGCGCATTTTTACGTTATCAACTTATCATTATGATTACGGTTGTTTAATGAAAAATCTTTACTTCTTAACGAAACAACTTATTTTATTAAATATGTTTGTTTCGTGTTATTTTTAACATGGAAGTTACCACGAGCAAAAATCTTTGTTCAATATTCAATAGGTACGTGTTATGTTTCATGTTCTAAATATAGTTAAAAATTGCCTTACGGTAGTATTAATCGATAGCAGGACATTTTTACCAAAATAATTTTTTTTTTAAATAATATACGAGAAATCTCAGTAGTGTCGAGATTAATCGAAAACCTAATTGACGAGATCTCGAATCGCTAAATCTCGACCTCAGTATTTCAACGCGAGATCTCGGATCGAGATTGCATTCCCTAGTGGCATTTGAGCTCGATGTCTAACGCGCGCCCACTCGCCGCGCCCTTCTGCCCTTGCGCCTGAAGGCCGCGCATGCGTATTCGTGTTAAGGTTTCGGATTAACTACGATTCTAACGCTTTGCGGAAGTAATCTAACTATTCGATGTAGCCCTTTTAGTATTATCATCATATTTAAGAATCAGGTTTTGATCGGCTCTGTGAGTTGTATTTTCATATTTCGAAAATCGGAATCTCCAACAAAAAACTATATAATTAATGAACCTTCTCGCAAAATCGAATTTCGAAGTTCGGGTATCTCTATCTCCATCGCACTTACCATATTCGAGTGACAGGGATGTATACACGAAAGAGATTCAATTTTCGCGGTGTTAGCCCCGCCGTTACGTACTCATCGTACTGACTAACACGTTTCACTGTGTATGTTATATGAGTATGTGTATAACTGGTAATACCCATTTATTTTCGTTTCAGGTGAGTGTGCCAATCTGCTGGGGAAATCGCAGGATGAAACGGTTGGTGCAAAATAAGAATATCTTTCAGTTTGGTTAGAACGATTATCAAGACAGCGTGTCAAGCCAAGTTCGAGCCTAGATCAGTTTTACGAGGTTTTATTTAACTCTACATGTACATACATTGCACGTCGAACCGATAGCCGTTGGGGCGGAAAGGTTCTCGAGTGGCAACTACGTACCGGAAGGCGATACGTAGTTGCCACTGATGAACTGGTAAGGTCGCGGGAGTCCGCTGGAAACGGGGGTGGCGTAAGACCGGTCATTGTGGCACGCTTTGGGGGAGACCTATGACCAGCACTGGACACTTTTAACATAAATGTGTGTGATCGACAAAATGTGATATCTCAGTGGTAGCTTGCTTGCCCATCGCCCACAACACACCTGTTCCCTGTGTCGACTTTTACGACACCAAAGCGAGGAAAAGGGGTGAAATTCTAACCGACATTCTTTTGATTTGAATTTTATAAATTTCGTTAGCAGATATTACTGCTTAACAAAAGATTACTAGATCACAATTTTTTTTTAAATTATGTGTGAAGTCAGAGTCACTCTCCGCAAGGCCGGGCATTATTTAATATTGACCGTGCAAGATATTGTTGTTGATACAAGTGAAATTTGAATTCTGTTTCCGTAGCCGACAAGGTTACACTTGTGGTCATTTTGGTTGAATTTTACGCATTTCGTAGAAGGCGGGTTACTCAGGACCAGGAACACATAACACTTATAGAGCAAGAAGTGATGTTATTTATTTATTATGAATGCGGTCTGAGATAGTTTCCCAACTTCAACGTTATGTGCACAGTGTTTTTTGACAATGCGAGATTTCAGACCTCCGAGATCTCACGAGACCACAGAGCCAGACACTCGAGATTTCAAGATTTACGAGATTTTCCGACATTGCATGCAACCGCTATGGATTATATTTTATAAAAATGCGAAAAAAAGACAGACAATTTTTTAAATAAATTTATTTAAATGGAATAAATGTAGGTTTCAAATTGTCAGTCAGATAAAACTTTTGACATGCTGTGTTTTGTATGGAACTTGCAATCTCGAAATCTCGCGATATCTCGTACGACACTCAGTCTTCATTCAGCCGAGAAGACATTGGATTCCCTAGTCCTTTAAGTTATTTCATGTACTAGCTAGGTCTTAATTACCTACCTAATTTTTTCTAAGTAAGTAGACTAATTCGAAATATTGACGAAGTAGATGTAAGTTTTTGTAACGACACCCTTTTACCAGATTAACAGATACATTTTTAGTGAAGTTCAAAGGTTGGACACATTTCGTTAGTTGACCTACTGAACTTATTCCTATGTCATATTAGAATTTCGATTATGGGATTACTATATCAAACTCGCATTTCCTATGCATTTGTAAAAGCGACCATATCTAATGAAAATAAAGTTCAAATTCTTGTGAAAATCACGCGACGCATTTGCGTAAAATACGCTCGCATTGTGCGAAATAAAACCTTAAGTGTTGCTAGTTAAGGTTGCAGCAGGCTGCAGTGGTGTGGTTTGCTAAGGTAAAGTGAAACGTGATGGGCTTGTGACGTCACGTATAATAGCACCGTTTCAATTATGAGTCCCTGGTAGGTCTGTGAGTCATCGATCCGGATGTTGAGCGGTGGTTTTGTTAGTCAGGCAAAAATAGTACATATATACATATACATATACATATAACATATAAGTAAGTATAGGTATTCTTTTGCTCAGTGATCATCATCATCATCAACTAGTTTTCAGGTTCCAATGAGCCCGAACACTACGGGTTTACTTGTATGTTGTAAAGTTATATTTCCATCATCAGATTCTAGTTCGATTTGTGTAAGATTGTCCCTTTTTTTAATCTTGCGGGATTAGTTAAAACTGGGGTTGCAGCTTTTAAAGGACAACTTACAAACGGACTAATTTTACATAGATACTCCGCAAAGTGCAAGTCAAATAAAAGCTTGTAATTTGTAATAATAAATTACTGTTAAAAGTTTTATTTTTGTTTTAAGATGTTATTGCCATTTTTTGTATACCGTCATCAATCATCAGTTACTCATTGAGAGTATTCTAAGCTCCTCCTTTTGCTGAGGTCCATGATCCTAAGCCCAAACTCAACGGGGTTACGTCGGTTAAGTACCTACCTACTGAATTCCCATGGCCATCTTCTGCCTCCATAATCAGATCAGCTCGATGGTACCATAAAATTGAATTGTCATCTAAACTATACTTATACCCAGTTCCAAGTTTGGTTCCACACTAACAAACGAACTGGTCAAGTTAAATAAAAAGTAACATGCCCAAACTCTTAGTTAAACCGAACTTTCGAAACAGTGACCAGGCGAGCATAAACGCGCAACAGGAATAGCCGGCCGGTGGAAAAATGCGGAACCGCGCCGGTCCACTTTCGTGATTTCTCAATGGGTAAACCGCTTGCCCACAAGGCCGGTGACATTCGATATCAATGCAATTAACAATAAGTCAATATGACTGGGGCTCTTATACTTAATAAGGGCTTTATACATAGACTATAGCAAAGAACGCCCGCGTGTAGCAAAGAACGCAAACCCATTGGCTAATCATAGTAAAGCCAGAAAAGAAAAAAAAAAAAAAAACGCAAACCCGCGGGAGAAAATGAAGCATAATCATCCAGAAAGTTCATTCTACACGCAGGTAAAAATAATCTTTAAATGGGATGAGCGGTTCCGGAGTTTACCCAAAACATACAAACTGACAAAGTAGATAGATATAACAGACTTTCCCTCTTTATAATATTAGCGTATGTAGATTGTTCAAGCTATGCGAACTCACTCCATTCCTGCTCCGAAAAATTGCGTGCACAAATGAGGGATTTAAAATTTCTCTATGGAAGGTGTGAAAAGCGGTACGCTATATCTGACACTTTCTTATGTTTCTTTCTTTCTGCTGGTGCCATTGTGCATTGCCAGTCGCAGAATTGGGCGTAAACACTTGAATCCCTCGTTACGCTCAAGATTCTACTTTTGTATCCCTCGTTGCGTTCCTCTTTAGAATCTTTCCTTTCGCTCGGGATACCGTCTTCGCCGTAAATATGTCATTTTGCTCTCTTGAGATTTAATCTTCACAGAAACTATTTTAAGTTTCCCTTTCATCCTGCCTAACCAAGCCTCTACGAGCCATTTCCGTTACAAAGCGAAAAACGCTGATACGCGCTACGGCGTAGCGCACGTGGCTCGGCCTCGAATGGCCAAATCTTTTATAGATCGTGAACGTATTTCCTTCTAACATATGTTTGAGCGATCGTAAAACCGTGCCAAGGTTCTATTGCATAAATATACTCGCACGAGACGAAGTGACGCCTGCGTTATTGGTTTTCAATCGCTTATGCGACCTTAATACAATTGATAACATGACGGACAAACTATTCCGCCTTTAAGCAGACGCTGTAGCCTACGAACGCTTGAGACCCTTGTTGATTTAAGGATTGTCAGCTGAGACAAGGAGATTCACACAGCCTAGGGAGTTCTTGCGGCTACCAGGAACACAACACCAAGTAGTAGTGTTATTATGGCTTCTCTCTCTCTCTCTCTCTATCTCTCTCTCTCTCTCTCTCTCTCTGAACTCATAATTCTCTCTCTAATCGCTCTTTCATTTAGGGATACAGATGGACGTAACAATACCTATAGATCGTAGGATGTTAGGTCCAGGCGTGTCCAAGCGTCTATTTTCCTGAACATTATATTAAGTCCTGACTGACAACCATGTACAATTCTTAGTTTGAAATTAGTATGACTTGTTCCGTCTACCCACTTGACAATCAAGCTTGATTATACTCCCACGTACCAACTAGGCTGCAATAAACGCTAGGAGTTAATTTTCCACCGTTTCCAATTTCCACTTGACAACAGCGTTTCTATGCCACTCTAATGTGACGTCACGAATGCATTCGAAAATCGAATCGCAACGATGCAACCTGAACCCAGCTCTATTCCCTTTTACATTAAGTATAAACTGAAATGTGTAAATGTGTGGAATAACGTTGTATTTGAGTTCTATGCGGTATTGGAATATGAATTTTATGGTACGGTGATAGAGTTGTTTTAACATTGAGAAGAGTTGCGTTATTATTGGCAATAGTTACCAAGGTTGTTTTTAATACTAAACGTTGGTTCTGTTACTGTGTAGACGTATCCACCAGTTTTTCAATATTAAAAAGTTACGTATCTGTTTAATTTCGAGATATAAACACCTATAGGACATATTCTTGAACAACAGCACAGCTGTCACAAAATTACGTCCACGTAAAATCTAGGAAGATGTTTGTTTTGTTTCATATTATTAACAATAAAAAATCAAATAAGTAACAGATGTTGCCATAGCCTTTCAATAATAACACAACACGTAATATTTTAACTCAATTACACTTACGCTCTTTTGAAATAAAGCAAAAACTAAGACAAACAGGATTAACCAATACTCGACCTAATTCAGTTGTAATAACGTTCACACCTTCAGTTACCTGTGTCGATGGTACATTACATAGTATGCCTAGCTATGTTGGTTACACGTGCACCTTATTGCGTTTGTTTTAGAATACATTATCGATTACGATGCTTTGAATTCGTAATCGTCTTCCGTTTATGTCTTCCTGGTACTTTTTTACCTGATTACGTCACATATTGCGCATTACGGCGGTTTGTGGAGCTGAAATGAGTTTTAAGATGAAACCGTATTGGTTGGTGCACTCTCAGTAATTTGTGGACGTTAGCGCAAGCGAGAACTCACGAACCAATACGATTAATGTCGCAGTCGCGTCACGCGTGGTTTGAAATAAATATGAAAAGTCCGTGGATTCTTTCGCACACCAATTTAGCCCTTAAAGTTAAAATACATAAAACTGAATTTTCGAACTTTTCAATTCAACTCTTACTGAAAATGTTTCAGTTGGGTTATACGTACCTAAAGTAAATAGGTACATATACATAATATGTAAGTATTAGGTACCGTATTTTACAGATAATATTACTTTACAACTTTACGAAAACCCCGTGGGTTTGCCCGTGTGGTGTCGGATTAGAATTTCACCACCCCCTTTCCTCCCGTGGGAGTCGTAAAAGTCGACTAAGGGACCAGGGTTGAAGTGTGTTGTGGGCGATGGGCTAGCAACCTATCACTGCAATAACACATTTTGTCGATATTTTATACCCACATTTATGCTAAAAGTGGCGCTGGAATATACGTTTCATGTGCTCTGCCTACCCCTTTTGGGAATAAAGGCGTGAATGTATGTATGTATGTATGTACGTACGAAAACCCCGACACAGGGCAAAAACTCTTTAAAATAGGTACTTAAAACCGAGCCATATTTGAACTTGGGTCATCGATTTAAATATTAAAGTGTATTAATATTAAAAACCTCTTAACCCGCCCGAGGGCAAAGGCTCATGAGCTCTTGAAGTCTTGACCATTATAAACTAAAACTAAGTTTATGAACGAACTCAATTATTATATTACTTAATAATTTACTGTTCATTTTGAACTTTGCATATTCACTTTAAATATTACTGTATTTTATATGGAAAATCCCTCTACTAATACTACGAAAAGCCGCCACAGGGCAAAGACCTTTAAATACTTAAAACGGGGTTTTTCAACTTTTCAACTTAACTCTGTCAGGGGGTCGTCAGATAAAAATAAACGGACAATGACCGCTTCCTAAAATGGTCCACTTTAAAAATAAACTTAATCAGGGACTGTCTACACTTATACTTTTAGTTGATGAGTTGGCTGAATTGCATCAAAGTAGTCGATTAAAAAAGCAACTCTAACGACCGAGGTATAAGACTCCAATTCCAATGACAGCTTTATAAAAAGTCGGCCACATGAAATATCTCATCCATAACTAATCATGAATACTGAAGATGTATTAATATAGCAAATTACTCAACTAGGGAAGAAAAAGTTTCAAACGGAGGTATTTGACGCCTGATCTGAGGTTTTCATTACCTGTGGTGAGCACAAAGTGCAGAGGTCGGGAAGTAGTATTTTCTGCACGTGTAGCGGTAATTATTGCCATTATTGCCATATTACCGTGAGTGGTAGCGTGCTATATACTACGTAAACTCTTTCTTTTTACCGCTTTTATAACTTCACGTGTAATGTTATTTTTAAATGAATACAACATTCCGTTTAGATATATAGATATCGAAACGGAATGTTGTATTCATTCCCACTCCTCAAATGATTCGACAAGTATCCAGTTGAACTGAATAATTCGGCCGTTACAAAAATATGCCAAATGTGTGAAGTATCGAATAATTACCGAATGTTCGGTGAGTCTCCAGTTTACAGTTATTCTGGGTGCGATGATATACCTGCCTGTGAATCATTTCACAATAACCACATTAACCACACCATATACTGTCCTTTGTTCTAACTACGCAAAGTTATGATACTGACAAAACGTGTAATTTGCTCCAATTGAAGCTCTATTCATAAAGCAGTAAAAACGTTTACCCACGCATTTAAGGACCACCAAAGATTCCAAATTCAAAACAAAAATATTATTAAAGAATATATTTACACACGTTAAACAGTTGACACGCGGAAGCGGTTCTATATTTAAAACGGCGGAATGTTGACAAACAAACGCTCGTCCTTGTCTGGCACGCGGAAAACGGGCCTGTCTATTTAGCTGTCTCGCTCGTTTAACACGGTTTTGCAACGTTGTTATCGTCCCAGATGATTTTGATTAGCATAGTCTATGCAAAGTTGGCGCATGCTTATCACGTTTGGTTTATGTGACATAATATGTGCTAGGTATTTACAAACAAAGGCATAATATTATTAATAATAGAATAGTGCGTTCAAACATGACTCGAACAAAAATTAGGGGTTTAAAGTCCAATATCTCGCAGATAGTATCTCAGTAATCACCGAGTTGAAAAATGGTTTGACGAAACTCGTAGTATTTTTGAACAACCTATCCAACGATACCCCACACTATGGGTTTAACGAGAAAAAAAATGACATCCCCACTTTGTAGTTTGTAGTTGTGTTGTGGTGTAGGGGAGGTACACAAAAAAATATTTTTTCGATATTTTATTGTACTGTTTTGGAGGCGTTATTGATTTATATACCCATGCCGAATATGCTAGTAGTAAGGGTTACTGAGCTAAGCCAAAGACGGACAGACGGACAGACTACCGAACCCTAAAAATGGGTTGATCTTTGTGCAAAAAAATCTGCATTTTTTATTGGTCTAAAGTTCCAATTGGTGATATAACCCAAAATTTGCACTGCACATATACTTGACATTATTTAAGTTAGCCGAATTGCTTAGAAGTAATTCATTCAAAAAGCAACTCTACTGTCTCAGGTAGAAGATTCCAATTCGAATGACAGTTTTCTTAAAACTGGACCACATTATATAACCTCAACCAACCTTATCGGAGTCAATCGGCTCATAGTGTGAGTTGTTTCAACCACAGCTGATAGCAAATGCACCGATAAGTTATCGCCGGCCTTGTGTTATCGCTGTTTATAGGTCACTTGTGGCTTGTGGGCTACGGCCGCCGTGGTGAACCTTTGTTGGTTCATTTATCGATTCATTTATCTAATCGCAAAACCTGTTGAGACTGTGGTGTGGGAAAAAACGCAACTTTCGTGGCAATTCTTACGACGTTTGAAAGAATTTGGAAACTACAGCCTTGGCAAAAAGTATTGAGCACCTTCTTTTTTATCATTAGCTCCAAAAACTCCAAAAACTGTACTTACATATATCAAAGATTGAAATTGAATAAAATTGTTTGTTTACCTTTAGAAAGAAATGATTATTTGGAGCTATGATAAAAGAAAGGGGGTGCTCAATACTTTTGGCTAAGGCTGTATAAACAGTTGCCAATGATGAAATTACAAGATTTTATTGATTAATTTATGTCAGACCCTGGTTCCACATAAAAGTTATTAATTGCAATAAATAGACTTAAAAGCCAATGCATGTATCTGCAAAATGTATCGTCTAAAAAAACGCCCGAGTTCAGTCAGTATTGTACTCGTTCGAAAAACTTTTCTTAATATACTCGCCTAATAAATGCCTGCATAATAAATCGCGAGCTGTAATCTATACTTTTATAATCGATTTGATTGCGTCGCCGTTCTGTCTGACGGTTGGATTACGTTTTAAGAGCGTAGTCGGTCTGCGACAAAATTGAGAAATAGGTATTTGTACAAACTATTGCCGTCGCGTTGCGCCCTTGATCTTTCCCCGTAATGTGCGATAGGGACAACTGCAGCTCAGACCGATTTTCACTACAAAATCTTGACCAGATCGATGCTTTGTATTCCCCTGTTTTCTCCGCCAAACCTGCGCCGATTCAATTATGTTTGGTGTCGAAATTTAGAGGAAGAGCAGATCTATGTTTCTATTATTTTATTTTAACGTAAAATCTTTTCATATTTGTCTGGTAGTCATCTAAATATGACAGTAAAAATGGGGTATTTTTTAGGTTTTCGAAAATTCGTATCTGTTCTGGTAATTATTTTTTGGGAAAAAGTAAATGACAGGGGCATACATACAGTAGACCTAGATTTTATAAAAAAAAACGAGTCCTCTAGAGGGATAAACCAGGAAGGAAATAGGGGAATACGTTTGTATGGAAAAATGCTGCTAGGATACCCTCCCTTCTTACCTTATGAATACAACTGTTCTCTGGGTTTAATTAAAGTAATTTCTCCCTATTGTATGGTGTGAATGTAAATAATTATTTTTAAACGGCGCTCAGTATACGCACTGTAGCATATTAGTTACTTGTACAGTGAAGTGCAAAAATATGTATTGATAACATCCTCTCATAAGAATTAATCACCTATTAAGTAGAAATATCCGTTACTACGGCTGTCACACTAATCTATCGATAGTTTTATAAGTTGACTATTACGAATGGAAAGTTTACGTTTGCACGAACCAGAACGTCAAATTTAACAATTACCAACACTTATCCAACTAAGTTCTAGCCATTAAGATGAACAACAGAGTTACTAGTTACGCAGTTTTCCTTGACACCAAATCACTAAAGATTATTCTCACAAATTTACATATACTACAAACTAAATTTCGTCTAATCTGCGTTGGTCAGTCAACTCGCGCGTGATAGAGCAAGTGCACAATAACAAAATAACACGTGTTAAAATGAGACGAATGTAGGGATATTAAGTACGCTCTCAGCACGTGCTGTGGACATTACACTGATTTAAATTTATTATCTCCTGGTATGCTTGGGGGCTTGTGACACACTTGTTTGTCGTTGGAATGTTGTTAAAAAAACAAATTAACCTTAATCTTTAAATCGGTTCTAATGGGTCCGATTAGGTTTATAAAAATATGCCGGCAGGTGGTGCAGGACTGGTCACTATGGCACCCTTTGGGGGAGGCCTATGCCCAGCAGTTATTACAAAACCGCGCGCGAGCTCTCTCGCGGCGAGATAGGCTATCCGTTTCTTTCAAAGTGTTCTAATTAGAAAGAGAAGGATAGTCTATGTCGCGGCGAGAGGGCTCGGGCGCCGAATTGTGATAAACGTGCAGATGCAGATACAAAATCATAAGCGCGTTGCCGACTCTTTATTGATTTGAAGATTTACAAATGTCAATGGTCGGCAACGTCAGCAATGATCATTGTGACTTCAGAAATGGCAGTGTTCAAAGTCTACAGTGCCATTTGCTTGTTAACCACCAAACTAAATATACCAGTACTTGTGCCTTTTCAGCACTGTATTTTATGTTTATTGACCCGCAATAACATTGTCCATAAAATCTCAATAATACGATTTCCTCATGAATTCCAAAGTACGTAATAAACCTTTCAGTCTGGATCTCAGCCAATACCCGCTATTCCTGGATACCCCGTTCGGGACAATTAGCGTGACTATAGTGCGAGCGCCGACCGTAAAATGCTCAAGTTGAGTATATTTTTTACGCAACATTGCGTTGATTGCGGGATGTAGGGGAATGCGTGTTTTATATAACGGGACTAAATTACATGCTTAGTTTATGATTGTAAACTAGTTAGAGGAATTATAGGTAAATAAACCGTTTTATGAACAGTATATACTGTCTATAAATCGAGAATAATATCCGTTTTATTACACATTCCTAGTACTTGCTCTGTAGTAGTGTTGTGTTCCTGGAGGTGAGCAAGGTCACCAGAGCTCCCGAGGATGCGTTGTGTGAGAGCGAGGGCATTTGTTCCTTCAGCTGTCCACACGGCAAATCCTCAAACATATCAAGGGTCGGCAACGCCCATGTTACTCCCTTGGAGTTGCATGCGTCTATAGGCTGCGGCCGCTGACCATCAGGGCCGTACGCTTGTTTGCCACCGGCGTTGTATAAAAAAATGAATTTATTAAATATATATTTCAAAGAAAATAATAAGACTGCGTCGTCGCCGTATTGTACCTTTAATGCATTAAATAAAACCTATATTTAGGTGTACTTATTTTAGGTATCGTGTCATTAGGTTTTATGTGGGCAGTAAAAATTGAGTTCGTTTCGGCCTTTCTTTTTGACAGTAGTCTCCTATTTTAGAAACGCTAGTAGATTTTGACTTGTAGAAGTGCATGTAAAAAGTATGTCTATTTAATATGACGTAATCATACCTTAATTTAATTTAGTTAATGTTATAGTTATCATCTTGTACATACATACATACATTCACGCCTTTATTCCCAAAAGGGGTAGGGGGGGGTAGGGGTCATCTTGTAAATACAATTAATCTTGTCTACTGTAAAAAAAAAACATATCTTACGACAATTACGCCTCTACGCGATTAAGCACAGTTTAGGAAAAACGGAACTCGGTTTAATCAAACATTAACTATTATTTCTAATTAACATTATTACCTCATAGACCTATTATCATTTGAAGTTTCCAAAAGCCGGGTTCAATTAAATACGCGTTTATTAATGACATCGAGTAATTAGTAAATTGGGTTTCATCGCTCAACACCGAGTCTTATGAGTCGTATGAGTCCAAGTCCTTTTCCTCGGTATTCTCATTAAGTGTGTTTATGAAACGGTACAATTACTTAAAGGCTTTAACCGCTTAAAAATAAGGTCCTAAGTAGAAGGAAAGTTATAAGCTTATACTGCCTTTTCGTTTTTACGGTTGTATTTAGTTCTCTTGGGTAGTAAGTGACGTGACAGAAATAGTATTGCCGTGGATGCTTTTGACACAAGCTTATGTGTATGTTTGTGAAGTGGTGTCGAAGTTTTAATTAGTGTATTGTTAACGGATCTTCCAATTTCTCATACCTATAAAAACAGTGTAAGTGCATTAAACTCTCTGTTTGTCTCTTTTCGTATTCGCGTGCAAATCATTCATTTATTTAATCGTGTGGCAAACAGGATGAAACAGTTAACTAATATACAGATGATTACTATTGTGAGCCTGAAGCGTCGCACTGCTGGGCAAAGACCTCCCCCCACTTTTTCCAGTGCTCCCGATTCTGAGCAGTCGTTGGCTATCTTTTAAAAAAGAGTCTAGCTCTTCTCTCCGTCACCGACGAGGTCTGCCACGTCTCCGTTTCGAGCTACCGGGCTGACATTCAGTGGCTATCTAGGCCCACAGTTAACTCGGCATGCGACAGACATGACCAGCCCAGTCCCACTTCAACTTGATTGACTTCCGAGCTACATCGACTATTTGAGTTTTGGAGCGCAGCGTGGTGTTCCGGATGCGATCCACTAATTTGATACCTAAAATGCTGCGCTCCATCGCTCGTTGGCAAACTTCTAATTTAGACTTTTGTGACATAACAATACATAATCAACTATGAATTCATTTTGAGGCTACTCTGCCAACCATTAATTTCATCCCGTCAAAGGAGAATTTGGGATAACATTTTTAATGCTTAATTAAGAAAATACATTATTTTATTTAGTGTTTGTATTGTTCACCGTGATTCCATGTCAAACCGTCTATAATTATGCTATCGCTAACAGGAAGTGAAGTCACATAGAGACGCTGTACTATGTATTAGCATGCTAAACAGTTATGCCGAATTAACACGCATCCCGGATATAGATGCATATGCATATATTGCCAGTTATGCATATGCATATGCATCATGGGCGGGCACCGGTACGGTGTGACGTCACGCGTTTCGATTTTTATTTAGCGCGATGTGCTCGCTATCTGTTTTGTTGTTGTTATAAAAAGTTCTTTTTTATATGATACGAGCTTCTGCCCGCGACTCCGTCCGCGTGGAACTCGTTTCTATCGTAGCTCTATACAAACTTTTACTCCCCACTACAACCTTAATAGGCATTTGTTAGTTTGTGTATATCTTGGTTCCTGTTGTGCCAATCTCTCACATGTTAACAGGAAATACCGTACATGGAAAGTCCGTCTTTTTACTGTATTTTTACCTGTGGCTTCTGTCCAAAGTCTTTACATACATACATTAGTCATCCAAATTCACATTTCATCCCAAATCATATTTGAAATATGTAATATCAAAAAGTAGGTATGTTTCAATTCCACGTGGCTCCATAAACGTCATCAGACGTCATTCGACAGCGCATGAGCTCGGGACCTTGCACTGTACAACGGTCCTAAACGCTCTTGCAAGCCATGCAGTTACGCCATTTTGTAAAGGGATAGGTTATAAGCGCGGCACTATTCTACAACGGCCCTACACGCTGTTGCAAGTCATGCAGTTACGCCATTTTGTCAAGGGATAGGTTAGCGGCACTGTCGTACAACGGTCTTAATTGCTGTTGCAGGCAATGCAGTTACGCCGTTTTGTAAATGGATACGGTAGCACTGTCTATTTCTGCGATCACGGCCGTGGCAACAGCCGGTGGGAACTGCCAAATTAGGGCAGAGTGCAGGGTTATTAGTGGACGAATCATTTTGAAGAAGATATTGTTAGAACGGAAGAACTGGTTTGTAATTGGACCCTGTAGGATTTTGTCGAAATACATGCTATTTCATGTACATAGTAGACGAAAGATTTACTGTATCCTCTAAAATTATAAATGCGAAATTAGCTCTGTCAGTCTGTAACGTTTTCACGCGTAAGTCACTCTTGCATTAAGATGAAATTTGGTATGTAAGTAGTCTGTATCTTGGGTAAGGACTGAAATCATCTCATAAGGGGGTGAAATGGGGATATGGGGATAACTTATGGGGGTAAGGTATAAATGAACAAGTTCCAAACGGACCAAGTGGCGGGGAGACTAACAAAGTGCGTTCTGTTGAGCCTTTAGGAAACTACTCGAATGAATCCTCCCATCATCTTGATGATTTCAGACTCGCGTGCACGTTTCTGCTGAATGCTCATACTTAAGTTTAGTATGGAGGGTAACAGCTAGTGAAATTACTAGTATACATGCTTATCATTCACAATAATTACTCATTCACAAATCTTACAATGCAGAAATCACTTGTATACACATTGGCCTTTCTGTTGTATAAAAGTCTAAAAGGTTTACGAATTAAAGCTGCGTGGCATTGTGTAATGTTATTTATTGTGTTGATTTTGACCCATTCAAATTTTAAATCTTGCTTAACAACCCTCATTTTTAACAAGCCTTGATTTGTCCTTTTAGAAGACCTTTGGCCTCTTCTCATGGTCCAATCTAATTAACTAACACTAAAAAGCATACAAGGCGATATTTATGTGTCTATTAAAAAGTTTGATTCTTACTTGTTGTTCCTGACAATGCACTCGAAAGGAGGTTATGAGGGTTTTCAGAGTGTTAATAAAGAATTGAAAATGAAATAAATTATTTTTATTCTGCAAGTACGCCGTCGTAGTGGCACTTTCACTAGTCAAAATTCTACCAGCGTTTCTGAAAATTAAGACGACTGTTAAGAAGAAACGCCGAAACAAACTCAACAGTCACTCATTTTTTGCCAAAAAAAGCTTATGATAGTTCTTAACCCACTTAAAATAAGTCAAACTGAATATGAATACAAAGGAAAAAAATCATCATAATGCGTTGTTATACAAGATTACATGTCCGAATAAGTTATATGAATGATTAAGCTATTTGTGCTCTGGTTTGGGCCATGCATTTCTGTCAGTGAGATAATCCTAAACCCTGTAATAAGCCTTTGACATCAATGTGTTTTTTCAAATATTTTTTTAGACCTGGAAACTAGATATAAGTTCGTGACAGAAAATCCTGGAGACTCAACTTTAACTGGACACTTGGTTAATTCATGTCCCAATTCTGCCCAAGCGGCAGGGTGGAATTAGGGCGGGTGCACTTTCGGCCCAGAAACTGGGTCACGGAACTAGGGCGGGCGGGGTGCAGCGTGTCAAGGGCCGGCCGCGCCCTAGCGAGTCTTTATTCCTGGAGGATTCAGGTTCAATGGTTATATGAGAGAAGGCGATCAACACAAAGAAACTCGACTCAAAGTAAATGTTCTTGAACAAAGAAAATTATTAGGAAGATGTTAATTGGTCGGCAGGTTGAGGATGCCATTTGGAATTAATTTCGTTCTTTGTATATTTCTGTGTTTTCTGCACTTCTACACTAATATTATAAAAAGGAAAGATCTGATTGTTTGTTTGTATTAATAGGCTCAAAAACTACTGGACCGTTTTAAGCCGACATTATCCCTGATGAACATATGCTACTTTTAACCGCGGGAAAATGCTTCATTCCTAAAGGAAAAATGGGTAATCCGTGTGAATATTCAATAAAGTAGTAAAATAAATACATTCTGTCGAATGAAGTGAAATTATTTTGAATCATGATGCTCTTTGTTTGAAAATGAAGTCGAGACGATATCTGTTTCATACAAGATATTGGCAGTCTTCCTAATTTATTTCTTGTTTTTTTTTATTCTGTGCTGCTTTACATTTGTCAATCGAGTATGATCCTTATGAAAGTTAACATTTGTTTAAAGTCGAATAACCGAAAACTCGAACGGTCAAATACCTTTATAGGCCAACCGCTTCATGCAGTCCTCGGCTGCGCCGCGCGCGGGGGGTATAATGTATGATTCTCACCGAACGGGCCGGGCCGGAGCGCGCCTGAGCACATTATACAAGTTGTCAAAGGGATTTGAAGCTTTAATACAGACGTTACATTTCATATTTAATTGAATTTGCCACCGATCGGCTCCTCGCGGACGTGGACCTGCGCTCGGCTGTCGTCGCGTGTGACCGGTTCCTTTCGGCTTTTGCCTACTGCACTCTATTAAAACGCGATCGGCTGCCGACGGATGGTCGCGCATCCGCTACGAGTCTACGACGCCACGCCACGCGACCCGGGCCGGCCCGCCCGCCGCGGCGGCAAGGACTGAGTGAAGCGGTCGGACTATAAATGGGTTGCAGACTATATGTATTCAGTTGTTTTTATACCACGTCGGTGGTAAACAAGCTTGCGCGCCTGATGCTAAGCGGTTACCGTAGTCTATGGACGCTTGCAGCTCCTGAGAAGAGAAAGCGCGTTGCCGATCATTTTTCCCCCTATCCATTTCTTTTTCCTATTTCTAACGTATTATTCTTACTAAAAGTGGTCGTTTCCTTTATATGTGTTATTTAAATCTTTTTAGTTTTCGTTTATACGTTTTTATCTCTGTTTTAAACCAATTTTTAATCTAAAGTTTGGTCATGTCATAAAGTTTTTTATATCTATCTACTTTATGGTATAAGTTAAATTTATGGTCGTCCCTCGGACTATAAATCACAAAGACAGAGAAGTAGTAGTAAATACGCCTAAGGAGGCTCGCAATATAATAAATCAGTAGATTTGCCAACCGCACTATATTATATAGTATTGTACTATATTACGCTTTGTATATACTGTTGAAGACATAATAGTAAGCTAAAATACTATATTTTGCGGGACCTTACGAAGTGCTTCAAAATGCCGAGGTCTTTACTAAACGGTAACATTGCCCAGCCAAGTACTATATTTTTTTTTGATCGTACTATATTTTTTGTTTTTTTGCTCTGGAAAATACTGTATATCCCGCGAAAATAGTTGGCAACCTTATATCGGACTCGTGAGTCAACACTCATATAATGCTGGTAAATGTACATTTCCAGTAAAGCTAATGCTTATTTGCAACCGCATAACCGCCGCGTACATAATTTATTCGTTCGTTCTGTTCAGTGAATCAAACAACGGCGTTGTCGTTAATGTGATTACAATGATGTAATCATATTTCAAGGTAAATTACATTTACATATTTAATACAAACTCCACTGTTCCGTTTCGTAATAAACTAGATTTCCGTCGCCTACGCATCAAAGACAAAGACATTTTATAAAACACGGTATCATTATTTTTTGTTATACATACTATTTCTCTGAACCTTTATTTCACGTGAACTACCATTATACTGTTAGTATAGATCAGTAGGAAAGTAAGGAGGGTAATATTTTGGGGGAGGCCTATGACCAGCAGTGGCTATTAGGGAAGTAAGGAACTAGGATATCCATCAAATCGATTAATCACTCGATTTCTTCGCCATGTGTGGGGCAGTCGCAAATTTTCACACTTAATTAATATATATAGAAAAACCCAGTAAGTCTAATCCATAAATGTAATTAGTTTTGTGCGTGTACGGGACATTACGAAAGTGATGCGGGAAAATGTTTGTCATAATAACATTATTCATGATAAGTTAAACTTAGCCATATCAATTAATTTGCGCTAGTTTTACCCAAACGAAATGACCACGCTACGTGTCCTGGCAAAGGTCAGAGTGAAACCAAAGTTATCGCGTCATTCAGATGTTTTTAATTTTTTTAAAACATGTTAATTAGTTTGTTTCCTTTTTAACCCCGACGCCAACGAGGATGTTAAAATAAGTTTGACATGTGTCTCTCTGTGGCATCGGATTTTCGGATGCTTTTTATGTTTTTTTTATGTATGTTGATTACTTATACAAATGAGTCCCATTTTACAATCGCCCCTCGGACTATCGGAAAAAGTCAAGGCAGTATGTATAGCTTAAAATGTCAATGTTAACAGCCCTGCTACGGCTAAATATAACCTGCCAACTGCGTTGCTTAAGTGGCAGTGGGCGGGGCACATAGCACGTAGAACCGATGGCCGTTGGGGCGGAAAGGTTCTCGAGTGGCGACCACGTACCGGAAGGCGCGGCATGGTTAGGCCCCCACAAGGTGGACTGATGACCTGGTAAAGGTTGCGGGAGTCCGCTGGATGCGGGTGGCGTAGGACAGGTCACTTTGGCACTCTTTGGGGGAGGCCTATGATCAGCAGTGGACGTCTTTCGGCTGATATGATGAACTGCGTTTTAGACAAGTGATATTAAAATACAGCTATTCGGTAAAAAATACTTCAAATGAATCATCCATCACTTTGTTTCGATTAGATCATGCTTTTATGAATGCGATTTACCTCCCACTATTAAAATATATATCACGATTTGTCCTACTTTAATACGAATGAAGGACACTACTGTAAACTGACCTAAATGCAACATTTTTCTTTTGTCCCATGGCATATCGCATATCGATTTGTGCAGCTGTCGCTTGTACTATGCACCATTTTCCCGGTTCACAAATGCCCCAGAAACCTAGTTGAGACACCTATTAACCTACAAACGGTGTCGAATGGATCTCGGGCTGACAAGCCACACTGGGGAGCCTTGTTCATGGACCTCCTCTTTATTTCTGTGATTCTGGTACATTCATGCTGCGCTTTTGTTAAGTTGCTTTGTATAGAGAGTATCCCGTACCCGTCTTAGTGTAAGGCCTGAGTGGACGCCCCGCTCAGAGCGGGGCGTCGAGCGTCCATATAGATTGCATTTGTTTTATATGGACGCTGCACGCCCCGCTCTGAGCGGGGCGTCCACTCAGGCCTTGCACTTATTCTGGTCTTATGCGAATAAAGATACTTACTTACTTACTAAAAGTCCAAACGACTTGACTTTTACGTGGGTTATCTTCATTTAGGAGCCATAGTACCAATTTCACATTTATGTTATAGTGAAATAGACAAACGAATTTAACGGCATTTCAACAAAATGAGATTTTACGGGTGTTTGGGAAGATAGCGAGATAGCGAATGTGAGCAAGGCAAAAAACGGTGATTATCGAGGTGGGGGCGGTATTGTATTACGTTGAAATAAATAAATGAAGTTTTATTCTGCAAGTTGGCCGTAAAAAAAAAAACAATATAAATGCGACTATTTACTAAATCCTTGGATATGCTTTCTTGTAGGAACTGTGTCATCTAGCTCCCTAGGAGACTAATCTACTATTTGTCAATCTAGAGCGCTCAAAGTGGGCTTGCAATGCTGCTTGAATATTAAATTTCCGTTCTATGTATTTTGTTTGAATTGGAACTTCGAAGAAGTGCATGTTTTTTAACGGTTATCGGTTGTAATTGTAAGATCCTTCTATTTGGAGTGGATCCAGCAATGGGAAGTCTAGTCTGCCCTTAACTAAAGGTCTCCTTATTTCAGATGCACAGTAGCGAGACGCTACCGGCGCCGCCGGCGACCGGGCCGAATCTTCTGCTGCAGTTGGGACGCCTTATCATCCGCGCTCGGAGCTCCAGCCCCGTGCCCCGCGCACCAGCCCCGCCCCGCGACCGCCTGCTGCACGCCAAGCTGCTCGCGGCCAATCCGTCTACTAGCCAGCAGGTATGATCTCCTGGTATCTTCAGTCAAGATTTAGTTCTGCTCCGTAAACGATTGCTTGCCGCATCACCTCACGAGCTGATCATGATATCTGTGCTCCGCTAGGTAGCAGCAGCAAGCATACTTCTAAGAAATTCTTAGAAGGTTGCTCTCAAAACTGCTCAAAATACTTAATGAATTCGTAGCTTTAGCTAGCTGCAAGCTGGGCAGGATCAGCTTATATTGCGGCGTTTCCTCATCCGTGCTCCCAACGCTAGTCCCGCGTTCTGCTCCGGCACCGTCCCACAACCGCCTTTCTACTAGCCAGTAGGTATGGTATCCTAGTAATCAGCCTAGTCGCCAATAACTGTCCAATTTTATTTAATGGCTTTACTAGCAAACTTCGACTGTAAAATTTGCACCCGGGCTCACTTTGATAATATTTGGTTACAGGTGGTGACCCAGCCGAAACATGACCAGGATGAGCCTACACCCAGCGTCGCGGCGTCTCTGAACGATCACGTGCACGCGCTGTGGAACGACCAAATTCCGATCTGCATCGAGGTTAGTACTGACGTCCTATGTGATCCTAGTACGTCGTTGAAGCTTTCTTCTCTGTTTACCTTCGCTGTTGAGCTAACACCCTCCGTTCAGGATGTGCAAGGCTGTGTTGATGAAGGATGTTAGTGCTAGCAATGGTTTCTCCCATTCCGTGTCCCGTCTCCTGTTCTGCAAGCCAGCAGCGTGTTGCTATCTCACCCGCACCCAGCGTTAGGATTTTCTCAAAAAAAAAGTCTTTTCTCAACGAGCACATGCACGCACTGTGGAGCGACCAGATTCCGATCTGCATCGAGGTTGGTACTGACGTTTTATGCGAGCCTAGTACATCGCTGCAGCTTTCTTCTCCCCACCTTCACTGTTGAGCTATTTGTCACAGGATGTTCAAGGTTATGATGATGAAGGAGGGTCGTGCTACTCGTGCTAGTAAAGGGTGGGAGAGTAATATGTCACTCCTACCTTTTTTTTCTCAGGGGAAATCCCTTATGGATGCCACCCGGCTTAGGAGAAGCCGAGTGGGTACGTCCGACTCTCCGGACTAAAACCCCTGGGGTGTTCCACCGCTCGCTTTTAGACAGCCCCGGGAACGCTATTGCACACATCCGGAACATGTCACTCCTATCTACCCGAACCCGGTGTCAAGGCATTTCTTAACGACCACATGCACTCGCTGTGGAACAACCAGATACCGATTTGCATCTAGTTTGGTACTGATGGCATATGCGATCCTAGTTGGTTAGTTAACATTTTTTTGGCGAATATCTGACGACACAATGTCAATATTTCATTGCATGTTTGAGAAAATAGTAGATTGTACAACAAGTGCATAAAACGCACTCGCTCGCAAGCTCGCTCGGATGGATAAACATCTCGAGTAAAATGGGCTTTATGGACGAATTGTACACTCTACTTTTCACTTAGATTGCGAGGAAATGAAAACCATAAATTTATTTCATGAAGTTTTATTGTGTACTTTGGCTGTTGGTATCCTTGCCTTGGTCTATGAATAATAACGAAACTTAATAAAATTAAAATAGAGTCTATTCTATGAAGTTAAAGTTGCTCGTGTGACTGTTGGACCGATTGCCTTGGTCTTCGACGAAGATTTTACTTTAGACACTAGAGCATAAAAAGCGGCTGTATGTCGCCTACACACAACATAAAGAGGCACTTTTTGAGCATGATTAAGAGCTTCTCTCAAAATTTTTATTTTACGTCCATCAAAATCCAGGGTAAAAGTCAGTCATATACATGGACATACGTACGAGTTTATATAGTGTTTATGTTGGTGTAAAAGGATTAGGTACTAGTCATATCATAACAGTCAGTTATGCAGCTAGTACGTAAAGTTTATATTACCAGTTGCTTGCTGCTAACCGCATTATTGTATCAAGCCTGTCATTACACTTGCGTTGGTGAAAGTGAGCGTCTTTACGTCTTTAGTTTTTTAAAGAGCATAGAAAAATTACTAATGCCTGATTACGCACTTTGAGTAGTGCGTGTATGCAATCTAAGTAGTATATGCTTTTGTTGTCAATTATATGTCAATTAACACTGAATTGGCTCGTGAAAAGCGCAAATCAGACCAAGTTTAACGATTACAAGTGTGTCATGTATATCTCTGGGATTAAAGTTCCCCATATAAGTTCAAAAGAGGTGACTCTCTCTCTCTATTTCAGTTTTTATGCAGTTCTATTGCAGTCGTCAGAACTGCAAGGAAACAGCATTTAAACTGCTATCTATGTTGCGTGCAGTTTGGACGACTCGATTGCATTTTGATATAGATTTTGGTATAGATTACTAAGAAACCTCCGGAATGGTTTCATATCTTGATCAAGATAAAACAGCAACTGAAGTTTATGTTTTGTATTAATTTCCAGGTGCTTCTGGCCCCAGACTGTCCGGAATGCTACCAGGCGATCAGCCGCGTCGAGGAGGACTCTTCATACGACAAGCTACACAACCACCAACGCGCGTTACTCCTCGAGCGTTGGAGCATGCGTGCCCTTATTACCAAGTATGTTTTCCTAGTACATCAGTTCAAATATGGGTACGGTGCGTGATTTCAAGGGGAAGAGGCTGGTTAGATTGTTGATCTTTGGTTGACTTTATATAGGTTGACTTTGTATATAATATTACATAGTATAGAGTATAGATTAAGCTCTTGTTTTCTTTATACCAGTGAGTGAATATGCTACGTATTTACGTGCATCCTACGACCCTTATAATGTCATGTAACGTAATGTCGGTTTTCCTATGTTACAGGTCCCACGAATCCCCAGCGTTTATAACATCGCAGTGGCTCCTGAACGCGGTCCGCTCGCAGCTCCACTTCTCGCAGCTGTCGGCCTGGTTAGCTAGGCTGAAAGGCAACGGCAAGCCGGAGGAGCCAGGCGAACGCAGGTTAGCCTCCTCTAAGTATATGCTTCCCTGGTACTTTAGTGTTCTCTGGCGCCACTGCTCGCGGCTGTGTCCGCCTGGTTAGCGAGGCTGAAAGGCAACGGCAAGCCGGAGGAGCCAGGCGAACGCACGTTGGAGGCGAATCTGCTTTTGGTGGTTATGCATTACTGGTATACCGATAAGTTTAACGATAAGCTCTAACGAACGGTGCGCGTGTTTAAAAGTGCATGTGAAAAGGATGAAAACTGACTTTAAATATTATTTTTCACACCTTTCATTCGGAAAAGTAAGTTTTGCTCCACGACGAGAGGGACCAAAACGCTACTTTTCTGTTCAAGCTACTTTTTTAATTTATACATTGGCATTGGAGCATTTGTACGCAATGTGCCAATTGAACACAGATATTAATAAAATAATCGATTGTAATTTCATCGTAGTCGATTCATACATGAACATATTTCAAGTTTGAATTCTAACAACGTTGTATAAAATTTATAAATATTTCGTAATATTTAAAAATTAGTAAAAAAAATAAGATAATTTAGATATATTTTAACAATAGCTTTTTTTTTAATTTCCTCATAGTCGGTGTGAAAAATAGTATGTGTCACTCGGTAGCAAAATTATTTTCGTCTCGGGCGTAAATACTTGTATCCCTCACTACGCTCAGGATCCTACGTTAGAATCCCTCGCTACGCTCAGGATTCTATTGTAGGATCCCTCGCTACGTTCAGGATTCAATACACCGCCCCCGCCGTAAATATACTATTTTGCTCCCTTGTGACACAAATAACTATTTTTCCAGGCGAAAACTGAGCCGCGAGAAGTGCAACTTCAAAAAACTGGAATCCAACTGCGACGAGGAATCGGATGACCAACGCAAACTGAACATCGTCTACTCCATAAAAATACCAGGCGAGAGCTACAAAATGGCGGAATTCAGCAAACCCCCGACCGACCACACCTTCCCCATCACGGACATCGGCAATAACGTCTTTCTCAAAGTCACCCTTCAGAGCCTGCCACGCATTGACCAGGTCCCAAACGTCAAATGCACCTGCCCACCCAAAAGACGCGCCAGCAAGGAGGTACCAGTCAACCTACACGAAGAGTTGGTCGGAAAGCTCAATGATCTCACTATTGGACCGAGAGGTTCCAAGTTCTCACCAGATTTAGATGTAATTAACTCTAACACGGGCCCGTCGAATCGCCGCTTGTCTATCATATCTACGCCTGCTTCCACGGAGTACTTGTACTCTGTAACGCCAGAAAAAAAGGTGGTCGATGACAGGATGCATACCACTTGCAGCGAAAGCGGGAAACACAAATGCGAATGCGACGAGTCAGACGGCAATCACAGATCTTCCACTAGTTTAAGTCAGGAACCGAAGAAGCTGGATGACCGCCGGTTGAAAGAGATAGCCAAATACAAAAGGCGTTTGCGGAAAGAGAGCAAGCTCAAGAAACTCTGCGACAGCACGTCTTCTGAAGGCGACGGGCTGGGGCAGAAATCTAAAGAGACCCATACGTCCATTCCGATCCTGCAAGCGGCTAGATTTGACAGGTTCCGGGCTATCGGGTGCTACAGGAACCAGACATATTTGACGCTGCCCGCTAGCAGGATGGAAACCAGATCCCCCTTCGTTGAAACCGACAGTATACCGCCAGCTGTGTTTAGAAAGACCAACTCGGTTGCCACGCAAACTGACGAAGTCACTTGCGCCTGTGGTAGACCGTTGGTGGGCAAATGCGAGACCTGTCTAGATAGAGGGATGGTCAGATCGGAAGCTAACTATAATTTAGCCTCTATAGATCAGTCTGAAGTTTTGCTCGACGCTATAAATCGATGCAAAGACGAAAACGGAGCTCGAAGGAAATGCGAAGAGGATAATAAATCGCTGAAAAAGCATAAATGTGATAATTATAATATAAAGTGTGATATAAGTAGTATAGATGATAGTTATAGTTTAAACGGAGCGAATGCATGTCTAGAAGGGGTAATAAAGAGGCCAAAATTAAGGAGGATTTACCCTATAGTCGACAAGATTGAGAAGATAAAATCGGACAGAGCACAAAACCAGGACAGCAGAGATATGGAGGTGTTACATTTGAAGGTCGATGACACAGTATTCTCGAAGCCCAAGGAATCAAAACGGCAGAAGACTTTCTCTATAAACGATGACGACTACGTATTCTATGAGAAGTGCGATTATGGAACTTTTGACACATGTGAAACAGATTCTCCTAGCGAGACTCCTGATCAGAATGGGTTTGTGTACCCGGATCCCAGGAAAGAGGGGGTGGACAATGTGCCTTCGCCGTCTGAAATGGACCGGTTCAGGTGGAGATTTGACTCGGCAGCATCGATGGTCTTTCATACGGAGACTGGGTTACCGCTCACCTCGAGTCCCGCGCCTCTGCGCAGGGGCAACAACTGCTTCGATTTTGATGATTCAATTAACGGAATTTCAGGAATCAAAAGGTATTTCTTTTTTTGCTTTTTTTATTTAAATAATTCATTTAAGACTTGAGGGTATAGTTAAATCGTAGTCTGTCTAACGAAAATTGAACCCACTAAACTGAATTACGCGGCAACACTAAACGTCATATACGCATACATTTTGATCAACAGTGTTGCCGCGTAATCGAGTTTAGTGGGTTCAACTTTCTTTAGACAGACTCTAAAACCAGAAACACTCATTTGTAAAGGCGGGTTTTCTTTCGAGTCTATCGTCTTCTGTATACATATTTGAAGATTTTTCATTCGCGCTGTTTTCTCCATAATACGTCACTATATTTATATAATCAGCTGTATATAGATAATAACAACGACACGAGATACACTTTGATTTTATCTGACGACGTTATCATTCTCATAGAATTGAATCCCATAAAAAAAAACCTTGTAAAAAAGAGGCCAAGTCTCCAAACTCTTTCACCGTAAAAAGTTGTGAGACGTCGTTGTGTGTCGTAGTACCAAGTACCAAGTCTCAGGCATTCTTAATAAATAAAATTCTGCAACTTGGCAATTACACAACTTTACTGCTTTTATCGACTTTTGCTTACCTAAAACTACGTAGTACTGTCTGATTGCCAAGTCACAAAATTCTATTAAATTATTTATGCAGCTATATCTAGAAAACTGGACCGAAATTTAAAATATTTTAGTTTTCCTTTGATTTATACACTAAACACTGAATGTATTCTAAATTTGAAGCTTCTATGTCTGCTAGAAGGGCCTTACAGTTTCGATGATCGGTCAGTCAGTGAGTTAGTGAGTGACAAATTTAAGAAACTTTGACTAGTTATACTCCTTAAATTTGAAATATACCGTGTTTCTACAATGCCTACTTGGTCACTGAAAATTCAGGGTTCTAGTTTTATCCATAACGAAGTTATAGGGGGGTAGAAAATAGCCTGAACTGCTTCGGGAAAAGGATGATACGGCCGTGCCGCTGTCTTGCTCGACTCGGCGGGGGCACTGCCCCCAGATATGGCTAACATCCGCCCTGCAGATGTTTGAGCAAATGAATCCAAGCTACCAGGCTCACATAACTGGTAACGTTTACAGCGCGCTGTTCCACCCCTACTCGCCGTCGGCGTCGGTGTCGGTGTCGCCGGCGCCGTGCCCCTCCCCCGCGCCGCCGCGCCCGCCGCCCCCTCCCCAGGAGCCCGCCACGCCCAAGCTCAGGATGGGGCCGAGCGCTGGACTGCTTGGTGAGTTATGCTGCCCTGGTACTTTATAACCAACTGTTTACAACAAAAGCGTACGTTCTGCTGATAACGTAGCCTGTGGGCGTTTGCAAGTCCAGAGGGCCTACCGCGAAACGGTAACGAACTTCGTTCCTGTATCTCCGTCCCTGTCGCTCGAACGAGCAAGTGCGACAGAGACGGAGATACACGAACGAAGTCCGTTTTCGTTTCGCGGTAGGCCCTCTGATGAGTCGCATGCGCTTTGCATACTCTTTATTTGAGGATTAACTATACACCGTCAATACAGTTCATTCTAAACTTGACGCCAAGGTGGACATATCTTCTGCTGTCCCATTGGGAACGTATTTTTTCAAATAGCACTGTGTGGTGAACAAGCGGACGGCGTAATGGTTAGCGATCGTAGCCTCTGGACGTTTGCAAGTCTAGAGGTGTCGCATGCCCGTCTTCGAGCCTATTGCCGAACGATGTAAATAACTGTGCAAGTCGGATTACACACTTATCGACAACAATTCATCATCATCATCATCATCATATCAGCCGAAAGACTTCCACTGCTGGACATAGGCCTCCCCCAAAGAGTGCCAAAGTGACCGATCCCGCGCCACCCGCATCCAGCGGACTCCCGCAACCTTTACCAGGTCATCAGTCCACCTTGTCGGGGGCCTACCCACGCTGCGCCTTCCGGTACGTGGCCGCCACTCGAGAACCCTTCCGCCCCAACGGCCATCGGTTCTACGTGCTATGTGCCCCGCCCACTGCCACTTTAGGTTAGCGATCCGGAGGGCTATATAGGTTACCTTGGTTCTGCTGCGGATAGTCTCATTTCTGATGCGATCACGCAGAGAAACAATTACCTTGTCGCAATAACTAAAAACTCAAACTACGGGCACATTGCACGTAGAACCGATGGCTGTTGGGGCGGAAAGGTTCCCGAGTGGCGACCACGTACCCGCAGTGGGTAGGCTGGTGGACTGATGACCTGGTAAAGGTCGTGGGAGTCCGCTGGATACGGGTGGCTCAGGACCGATCATTGTGGCACTCTTTGGGGGAGGACTATGACCAGCAGTGGACGTCTTTCGGCTGATATGATGATGATGTTGAATAACTCAAACAATAAATTATCTTAGCGGCCCAGTGAACTGCAATATCTTCATACTATTCTAAAGGTTTTTGTTATTTTCAGGAAGTTTCGAGGAATCCGCCCTAAAAGGGCGCCTGGAGCCAGTCGCGACCGTCCACGGCTTCACCGCTGAACTTGGCGCTTCAGGTGCCTTCTGCCCGCCGCACAAGCGTCTGCCTGTGACTGTCTTCTTCTACGCACCGGGCGGCACTAACGCACCGTATATGGTGAGTCTCTTAGCTGGCTCTGATAGCCTGGTAACCCTGTTGCAGAAGAACTGAGTACTTTTGGCGTGTCCTGCTTTCGCAAAGCTTTTAATTTGGTCTACTCAGGGGTCGTTCATGAATTACGTCATCTTTTTTGCCGATTTTGTACCTCCCTATCATCATCCTGTTATTCCTTGAAATGGCGTAATAAAATGACTATCGTCATCCAGTGGTCAGAGCGTCTCCCCCTATTTTGAAATGATTGACATGATGATGCAATTTATTTTGGCCCCTCACCAGCACGTCTATCACGGGACGGCGCGCGAGCTCTCGATTTTTCTCGCACTATACCTCTTGTTCGAATGAGAGAGAGACGGCAGGTACAAACGCGCCATACACGGCAGTTCTAACTCGCTAATAACTTGATGTTTCTGGAGCCACGGGGTTACTACGCTCCGTATTATGGGTCAAATTCCAATTAAAAGATATCAGAGCGTGTTTATAATGAGCATTGACATTCACACGGTTGTATTAATTTACTGCTTCTGATTTTTCCACTGACTCAATTTTCTTTACAGAGATACCACACACCATTTATAACCCCCGACGCAAAAAGAGGGGTGTTATCAGTTTAACGTGTCTGTCTGTGTATGTGTGTATCTGTCTGTGGTATCGTAGCTCCCAAACGGATGAACCGATTTGAATGCGGTTTTTTTGTGTCATTGATAATTTTATCCAGAATGTGCCAGCCATGTTTTATGAAAATCTGTTCAGCCGTTTTTGAGATATTGGACTTTGAAATGAAAATGTCGGGGGTTTTTATAACAAACCCTTTCTCCACAGGGCCACATAAACCTCGGATCATCAGGCTACCGCGTGGCCCGCTCCGGCACGATCCAAGTCTCCCTCTTCAACCCCCATGGCACCCTGGTCAAGATGTTTGTGGTGCTATACGATCTCACTTGCATGCCGGCTATGGCGCGGACCTTCCTGAGACAGAGGACGCTGTACATGCCGGCTGGCGCTGCCGCGCCGGCGCCTCATCATGTGCATAAGTGGCTCCGGTACCTTATACATTTGAGGTGAGCTGCTTTTATGTTATGATTGCTTGGTACTTTTAGTCTGAAGGGGCCGAGCCTCTGGCTCTCACGCGCTCGCTCTGGCACGGTCCAGGTCTCCCTCTTCAACCCCCATGGCACCCTGGTCAAGATGTTTGTGGTGCTACCGCCTGGTACTTTTAGTCTGAAGGGGCCGAGCCTCTGGCTCTCGCGCTATGCCGGCTATGGCGTGGACCTTCCTGACGCAGAGGACGATGTACAGTCAGCGTCACATACATCTGTACTCTTCAGGGTGTTAAAAATATCAGAACATGCACTCTATGGCTTTAATAATAAGGTCGTGTTCAGATGTTTGTGAACACCTTGACCGCTCAGATGTATGTGATGACGAGTGACGACTGTACATGCCGCGCCGGCTCCTCATCTTGTGCATAATTGGTTCCGCTACCTACATTAACTAAAGGTGAGCTGCTTTGATGTTATGATTGCCTGGTACTTACATCAAGTGACCGAGTGTCAGTTTGCGTTGTTGGCTCCCACAGGATCCATAAACTAACTAAACTAGTCTAAATATTATATCATGTAAGTTTTATGAAACGGCCCAGCCTTACTTTTTAGCGCGGATGTAGAATATGTAAAATTGGGGCTGGTAGAGTTCCTTGTAATCTGATAAGTCGATACCTACAAGCTAGGGAACCTTGGCTAATTGAAGCGTTTTCGTTGGGATAAATAACGCATTTCCCATGTCGAAAGCAACAACAATGCCAAACTATGCCCCTGACACGAAATGTAAATTAAAATTCAGTAACCCCATCGCTAATAAATTAATAATCCCATTTTCTTTTACAGATTCATGACTTCAAAATCCGGGAAGCTGTACCTTCACACAGACATACGTATAATAGTCTCCAGAAAAGCCGATCTAGACACGGCTACAGCACACTCTGCCATTTTCCGGTCCATACCGACCGACAAAACGACCAATGAGAAGCCAGAGCTACCCGAGACAGCCAATGGGAACGCCGAGATTTCGACCAATGACAGCCCAGCAATCCCAATACGCACTCCGAACAGAGTTTTCGGAGGCTGTTCCGAGTTTGACTCGGAAATTCGAAACGAAATCAGAGAGCTGGGCTATGAGAATCAAAATGGCGTGTCGTATGAGCTGAGGAGCTTCACTTATGCCCCTGAGAACCCTAGGTTCTCGCCCCGATAGTATTGGGGGTTGAAGGTGTTTTATCTGTTATTTAGTGCCTGCGGTAAATATTGATCCCGATATGTAATATGTACGAAGTAACGAGAAAATATATTTTTGGTTTTTTATAAGAGGTTGTTTCATTCAAGTTGTAGTTGAAGCCTCTAACGATACATAAAGTCGTGCTTAATATAATATAAGCATTATTTGTCCCGAGACTTATAGTATATCAATGCAGTATATTATAGCTTAAGTAACAGTAATGTACAATTGAGCGGACTTCTATTCGAAGACATCTTTGAGATTTCCCGGTAAAATTTAAAAATCTAAACAATTATCATTATAATTAATTGTTTAGTTGTCATTTATCATAAATTCATAAAGCAGAATATATAACTACTGCTTTATTTAGATGGCAGTGGGTGAGAAAACAAGATTTTTAAATTTTACCGGGAAATCTCAAAGATGTCTTCGAATAGAAGTCCGCTCAATTGTACATTACTGTTACTTAAGCTATAATATACTGCATTGATATACTATAAGTCTCGGGACAAATAATGCTCTTATATCCCAAATGACAAATACTGCAACAATTTGTAACATGCATGAATCTATACTCGAAAACGTAATTCAAGACCAAAAAATCTACGACAGATATGTCACTGTCATTAAGTGTCAAAGTCACTTATGTCATTGTCAATCGAACATGTCAGATGTAGCCAACCTTTTTGCATTGATCATCAATTCATAGTAAATATTCGTGGATATGGCCAACATTTTCAATATCCAAAAGTTACATTCAACAATACGCATTATTAAAAAGTAATTGTTTTTTCTACCGTTCAAAAATGATATCGTTAAAAAACAATTACAATATCCCAAAACAAAAATTACTTGTTAAACATTTTATAAATCTATTCAGATATAAAATAACAGATTGACAATTATTTATTATTTATTTAATAATTTATTCATATAAACAATTACAAAACACAGTACAATAAATGCGCCAAACTGGAATGGCCAGTTTGTTGGCGCGTCGCGCTCAAATTACATCACTGAGATAATTGTTTACAGTGTATGTTGTATGTTATCATTACTATAGATTACTTATTTAACTAGGGCATGCATATTAACATTAGGATGCGGTTAAATGCTTTCGTTTCTATATGATTCTAATAGTGTATTTTTTAGCTTATTTTTAAATGCTGCTTTGCTAATAATATCGTTACATAGAAAGGGTAAGTTATTAAAGATTCGAGGAGTTAAATACTGCAACGTTCTCTCACCATAATAGTTACAACTTCTTGGTTCGGCATAATGTGGCCTCTTATCCAGCCTAAGTGACCTAGTGTTTACGTGTCTAGGTATTTTATAGTCGTTGCAGTCATATTGATCCACGGCTATAAGATACCTAAACTTTTCTTGGACGGGGAGAACCTTACACAACCCATATAGCTGATCATAATTATTTTTGAATTTAAGTCTGACTTTTTTACTAACAAGCTGTTTCAAAAATCTTATTTGTAATGACTTAACTTTGCTGATATAGGAGGGGAAGGTCCTCCCATATACACTGAGACCGTAACCAATCAAAGATTCCACTAACGCATGGTAAACTACAAACAAGGTTTTTTTGTTGACTGTATTTTTGAGATGGTAGAATTTCCCTAACATTATTCTAAGTTTATTACAAAGGTGGGTAATGTGATTTTTCCAACTAAAATTAATGTCTACTATCAATCCTAGGTATTTATATTCTGTGACCGTTTCCAGTTCAACACACGCACACACAGCCTTATCATTATGCAGGCAATCGTAGGTATGACCAAATTATTGATATCTTAGTTCCTAGACTGGGCATGTACGGTGAGCAAACGTGCATAACTTTCGTTTTGCCTACATTTAAAATAATGCCGTTATCATGGGACCACTTCAAAATATTTTCAAAATCGATTTGTATTTTTGTATGTATATTTTACAGTGTCGTACGACATTGCTCATACTGTTAACATGCATAATGTACCCAACTGGGCCATAAACTGACCCAGTCGGTACACCAGACGTCACACATGCTTCCTCCCCGGACACTCCGTTAACTACTGTCCGCAGAGTCCTATCTTTAAGGTAGTTTTAAAGAAAGCATTTACTGGGCCTCTTATTCCACATTCCGACATTGACTGTAATAACAGGTCATGGTCTAAGGTGTCAAATGCCTTTTTAAAATCAATAAATAACATGCCAATATGTTTTCTTTCATCTAGGTACCTATTTACAACCTCTGCGAATCGGGACAGAGACGTCTCAGTGCTTCTGCCGCGCCGGAACCCATGCTGTGCATCCGCAACAATACCGTTTGCCTCTAAAAAAATACTAATTTGTTCAACTACTATTTTCTCGACAATTTTATTGATTATGGACAGAATGGATATCGGCCTGTAATTGGTATAATCTAGGTGGCTACCTTGCTTATAGATTGGCCACATAGTGGCTATTTTTAACTTAATTGGGTACTCTCCAGACAGTACGCACATATTCACGAACTTGGCCAGAACAGGACTAATTTGGTGTTTTAAAAATTTTAGATCTGCGATTTTTATCTTGTCCGCACCAGGCGATTTACTTTCACTCATTTGATCGATTACTTTCATTATTTTGCTACCTGTGGTCTTTTGAAAACGAAAGGATACATCTGCATTTTTAACATACGTGTTTCGGTCTAGGAATTTCCTGTCACATCTGTGTTTTATATTCTCAATTTCCTCTGTAAAGGTCCTTGCAAAGTTCGTGCATATGTCGTAAACAGAGTCTGTTTTACCAAGGTACTTCATTATAACACTGTCCAAACTTTCACTTGTTCGGCCGAGCCAACTATTTAAATTACACCAGATTTTCCTGAAATCATTTTTACATAAATTACTAATCTATGGCGTCATGGCTGGTGGGGTCTACAGATTTATATGATTTCACCACAGTTTGTCAGTACAACATGTCGAAGTCATAATTGGGTGTGTCGTATAGATGTAACAATCCAATCACATGTGCATCGAATAGCTAAACGCATGGCATAGTATTTACATTACATCTAACGTTGTTCACGACCATTGTTTATAAATCGTACCAAATGTTATGAATACCTGAAGTATTACAAGTGCAATAATTCAGACTGCCCTCAGCTGGTCTCGCAGCTGTTGCGCCTCCGTGTCCCTTCTCTGTCTCAGGCAAAGTTTAATCTCAGAGCTCGTCATTGCGACTTACTTGCAGCACCTAAAGCGCGCACTGTGGCGTACAGGCAATCACCAAGGGTCCGCGCTTTGCACTACATCAACGCACTTCTCAAGTCGGATTCTGACTGATGTTTTTGCCAGTAGTTGGAGGCTAATTTGTGAGAAATGCAAAAACCTTTGTGAAGCGATGGATGACCGTCCGTCCTCAGTTGGTTATTAAGATTGTTGTTATGTGTACTTTCTGTCCTAAATTTCGCAGTGCATTAGTATTTACTGTAATGCTGTGTAATTTCCTTTGTACCAATAAATAAATAAATAAATAAATAACAGTTTTTCTACCAAAAATCTTGTATTTTTGTAAATAAGTTGAATTAACTTGTTTATTTAAATCGTAGGTTTAAAACTACCAATAAATAAATTTTCTTAATGCGGCCTTTTAAAAAGTGAAAATATACCACCTTATACATATTTTATTTTAGTGGCAACCCACGTTGGTCTTGAATTACGTTTTCGAGTATAAGTAAATATTATTGTTGGAAGTTGGAACTAACTGTTTGGTTAGGCAGGGTACGTAGACCTTCCGAAAAATCAGGAATTTAGTGATTGATGATCAATATGATCATAAATTAAAACGCAGTAATGAAATACAAACATATTTAATAATCATTGCAATTCATCAAATAAATAAATACACACATACAATATGGCGGCAACTTAAATTAAACATACAATACACTCTTAATTTTGAAAATAAACACTTAAAATACTGATAATATTAGAACATAATGCAAAGTTTCATCAACATCGACTTTTGCACCAACGTCAAATTGTTTAAAAATGGTTTGCACAATGTTTGTGACAGGTTTTTTTTTCTGTTGTCTACTACTACTACTAAATGACGAGCTATGCAAAGGGATTGGAATAACGGGATGTAATTATTGCATAATATACGGAAAAAAAAGACTTAAATAATGTGATTTATATGTACCTACGTAGGGATAAGGGGGTAATACCGGAACCACACATGCGATTTTATAAAATCTTTTACCTGTGGGTTCTTTGCAACACGCTATAGCCAGTGAGTAATAATCGCAGTAAATACGTATTACGTATTAGTAACGAAAATATTACAATTGTAATGTGGTTTTCACCAACGTATAGTCTTATTTTCGAGAATGGTCCATGGCTATATAATTCGAGCGAATCGCGGGGTTCATCGATAGTTCTGTATATTACGTACTTCAATTACCTATCGAAATTGTGAAACTTTGCTGATTTCTGAAACCCTAGTAAAGCAAAATACCTAGCTGTATAAACCATTAACAACACCCTTAAATTTATTACAGTCATTTCTTTTTAGTACCTAGATACACTTTTTACTAAGAGGAAAATAAGGTGTTGTCAATTGACTTTTTAAATATTGGTTAGTACTAGTAAGTATAATGTTTCTTTTAAAACATAAATACACATATACATCTAACTACATTTAAGGCAAAACAATTGTACATAGTTGAAGAAAATCATTCAAAAAAAGTGTTTGAGGTTAATAAATAATAGTGTTTGTAAATACATCCATGCATTATTAGTAATAATAAATATAAATACAATTACTAAAATTTAAGTTAAAATTCAACGATTCCATAGAATCTACATTATCTTGTACGATTTCTTATAAGTATAATAAATAACTTAGATTAAAATAAATAACTTAAATTAACACATAAATATAGTAACAAATTACATTGAGTAAGTAAATAAAACATGAGGTAAGATCGAACAAAGTATTGCCAAGCGCTGTATGAAACCAAGTGAGGTTCTATTATAATCGTATTTATTATGTAAACTACTTTCAGTAGTTACATTTCTACTAAGAGCTACCTACATGTATATGTAGGTATAGATGCCATTTTATAGTCAATATTTTGAGTAGGTTAGATTAAGTTGATTGAAGTAATTATCCGACCATTAACACGTGTCTGCTTTACCCAAATCATCAGAAACAATTCAATTTTAACATCAAAGCTATTTGAAATGCTCACAAACTGAATCCAGTATTTGGTAAAGTTATCTTAATCTCATGTCGCCCAATGTGCAACAGAATGCACCCATGAAAATTAAATCTTTTATACTTCTTTTGTTAATTCTATAACTACTCAATTACAGCTCTGTTTTATTAATAGCTTGATTAAAGTTTCACTAACAATAATGTTGTATAGTGGGAAACACGAGGTTATACGTAAGAAATGAATGTTTTTATATAAACCGTTGTCTTTCTAAACTATATACTAGCCTTAAACTCTAAAGTGACTGTATATAGCCCTGTCATCTCAGTATATATCGTTTGTTTTTGGTCATTAACCCTTTTGTACTGAAGGAGCTCGGTATCGAAAAACGAATCTACAGGGACTAGAGGGAGAGACGCATATGCCTAAACTCGGGTTAGATGAGGCCGGATATACGTCGCCGGTTTCTCTTGTGCTCTGTATGGAGTGTTGGTGTCGATGTCATCCAAATCGGAATCCTGAAACAAATCCGGTATTAATATACTGTTGAATTAAAAACTACCTTAAATAGTGACGAATTTCAATCAAATTGCCGGTTTACAAAAAAAATACATTAGTTAAAAAGAACCGACTTCTTTGAAAAAATCGAAAAACCAGTTACAATTTTAAAAGTACCTGGCACTAAACCGACAGTAAACTGGCAACACGAAAACGGTTGACCAATAATGACATGAACCTAGAACACTATGGACGGGTTGTACATGTTATCACAGTGAGGGACGGAAAAGCTCTTATGCAGCTAAATTAAGAACTCGTCATACAATGGCTGATGACTTGCCATAAACAACCTACTAACTTTGGACGGGTAATGGTTTGTGTGCCACAACTTCATATTAAATCAGTTGTGACAAACAAAAAAAAGTGGAACTATGACAAGGACAATGAATGATATATCCCTTTCTGTCACACTTATCGAGATTTGTATGCTACCAGCTCGCTCGCACGTGGTATTATTATTACCATAGCCTGTCCAGAGTATTCTACGTTCATGAATAATGACTAGCCAGTTGACCAGTGTTGCCAGCTTATTCTGGTAAAATAGTAACTTGCAGCCTCGTCAAACAGGGCACTGGTTATTCGTCTCTGGCAACACTGTTGGCTGTAGTAGCTTAATTGAATCAAGTGGGTTCAACTTGCGTTTCCCGGACTCTGTAAGTAGTAGATCGGATACTAAGTTCTGTTGCTATAAATTATAATAGAAACAATATAAAAAATTAAGCGATTAGAGACTTTGTACAAAAAACGTTCAATTCGCTCTACTTTTTTCTATTATAATTTCTAGCATCCCCATAAATTGTTCATACAAAATTTCATATTATTCTAACATACCGTTTTAAAATGAGAACCAAAATACGTTTGTATGTAGAGTCGAGCGTCGTTAAAGCAGGTAGACGTTCTTGCCCCATAAACGATCTTACAACGCACCGACCTTTCTTTAATAGCTGAAGTCAATGTACCATTTATTTATCCTTCACTAAAGACAAAAGTTACACTCATCGAATGCGTGATAAGAATCGTGGGAGAAAGCGCTTTCACAGGACTGAACCCCTCGACCCTTTACCTTTGCATTCCTTGACTTTCGATCGCTTGCCTTTATTTTAGCGAGAACGCCCGTCCTAAAACCAGTTTGAAACTGCAAGCCTTATCGTGTAGAGAAACCTAGGTAACTGGAATGTTAAGGATGACTCAGTGTATACTGAGGTCGCGACATCCGTTTGGAAGCTACGATGTGGTATCGTACTACAATAGGGGTATAGGCATTTAATGGAGAAATTATCAAATCAATAGGTTAAATAATCACAGTTTCTCTGCGTGACCGCATCAGAAATGAGACTATCCGCAGCAGAACCAAGGTAACCGATATAGCCCTCCGGATCGCTAAACTTAAGTGGCAGTGGGCGGGGCACATAGCACGTAGAACGGATGGCCGTTGGGGCGGAAAGGTTCTCGAGTGGCGACCACGTACCGGAAGGCGCAGCGTGGGTAGGCCCCCGACAAGGTGGACTGATGACCTGCTAAAGGTTGCGGGAGTCCGCTGGATGCGGGTGGCGCGGGATCGGTCACTTTGGCACTCTTTGGGGGAGGCCTATGTCCAGCAGTGGACGTCTTTCGGCTGATATGATGATGATGATGATGATGATGATGAAATAATCACAAAGTTATGAGTGTCCAAAATTTTAAGCGAAACGGCTGCCTGGCATCGTTTTGACACCCCGCCCCCAAACCCGCATAATGGCAATGGCACCCATTCTGTGGGGCCATTTGAGCGCTACTTAGACTTCTATGGCTTTTCGGACGCTGCCTGTTTCGTATCCCCCTAGGGCAGGCAACCGACTGGCCTGTATGATATGTATGGATGTGAAAGAAGCGAAAAAAGTTTGTATAGTTTGTAAGGACCGTTGTAAGTAGCGTTCGTTGGTATGCCTACCCCAATGGCATTTTATAATTACGGCTTTATAATTACGGTTACGTATGTATTGATTATGAAACAATGCATCCATTTTGCATTTTTTGTCTAGGAAAGACATTAGTCTTGAATGGGTACAACTCGGTTGGGCAAAAACTGATTCTTGTTTAGTTATAATTGTAATAACAAGCTGTTAATTAACAAGCACTGTTGGTATTATATAGTTGGTTATAGGGTAGACCGGGGTCAATAGTACCACGGGTCAATGGTACCATCGCCTATAATTCTTCAACCACATCGAAATATGCATGTTTGTGTATACACCAGTGTGCCTTGAGCGTGTCTCTACCTGCTCACTAGTCGGCCACTCGCTGCCGTGCGAAAAGAATGTGCTATACGACGATTTGCATTTTTGACTGACCAAAGTAAGTATTTGCGATTTACGTTTTGTACTAGTGTTTATAATTAGATAGTCGTAGTGTGAAACTTGTACTGAATTGTGACTCTCTAGTTATTAAAGTTTTTGATATGCCACAGTGTGGGGGTCAGTTAGATAAAGGAATCGAGATTTGTGAAGGTTAGTGAATGCGAGTAAAAAAGGACAATTGTACCTCAACACTCGGGGTTAATTGTAACGTTACAATTGACCCCGTGCTACAATTGACCCAAAGTTTTTACACGACTGCTAAAATAAGACAATTGAAACTAATTATTTTTGTAACAAGTTACATCTCCGGTAGGTATTTTATGTTATACCTATGATTCATACGACACTTCGGGATGTATATACATTATAATACCCGCAATGCCATCTGTTTTAGTGGTATTATTTAATATTTATTTTTGGTGAAGGATGGGGTTGATTGTACCAGGGCTCAATTGTAACTGTATGGGATTAGTAATTGTTAAATAATTCGTTATTTTGTTGTATTGAGATGTTCTTATTGCTTGAAAGATGTGTGCTATGAGCACCGCTAAGTATTTTTTTATAATAAGTCCACATAATATGTTTCAAAAACTTGGAAAACATTGTTACTTTTAGTTCAACTGAAATGCTACCATTGTCTAGCGTAAATACGAGTCTCTATAATTAAGACTGATGTACGTAACAGACTCATTCGTATCAAGAAATTAACAATAATTACTGATTTATTTAAACATTATTTTGGGTTTTATTGACCTCTGATTATCTGGTACAATTGACCCGTACTAGGGGTCAATTGTAACACAAGGACTTCATGAACAAAAACTCAATTTCCACCATTCTGATACCATTAAATGAAAATATCTTTCTAGATTCTGATAGCCAATGAGACTAGAATGTTATATCCTAAGCAATTTTTAAATGGTAGCGTTAGATTCTGAGTTATAGGTAATTATTTCTAAAGTGGTACCATTGCCCCCGGTCTCCCCTACATATATAAGTATGTTGATAAGGTACCTACCTACTACTGTGAAATGCATTGTCAAGTTGGTGCATAATTGGTCATTAGGTACGGCTGCATCACGGTATTGACAAAAGTCAAATAAGCCTCTTTTTATGAAACGTCAAAAATGCACCGTTACTATGGAATTTGTAGGGATTACTTGCTTGTGACTTCACAATCAAACAACGTCCTTATTTCGACTCGCAGGCGCCGCTAGGCTATGATCGCTTCTGGGGGACTGAGTGAAGCGGTCGGAGTCGAACTATAGTTAGTGAACTTACCTCGCCGGGGTCCATGCTACGGGACCAGGGCGCCCGAGCTCCCGCCCGCTCCCTCGCGGCGTAGGCGGGGATTGAGTGAAGCGGTCGGAGTCGGACTATAGTTAGTGACCTTACCTCGACGGGGTCCATTCTACGGGACCAGGGCCCCCGGGCTACCGCCCGCTCCCCCGCGGCGTAGGCGGGGACTGAGTGAAGCGGTCGGAGTCGGACTATAGTTGGTGACCTTACCTCGACGGGGTCCATGCTACGGGACCAGGGCCCCCGGGCTACCGCCCGCTCCCCCGCGGCGTAGGCGGGGACTGAGTGAAGCGGTCGGAGTCGGACTATAGTTAGTGACCTTACCTCGACGGGGTCCATGCTACGGGACCAGGGCCCCCGGGCTACCGACCGCTCCCCCGCGACGTAGGCGGGGACTGAGTGAAGCGGTCGGAGTCGGACTATAGTTAGTGACCTTACCTCGGCGGGGTCCATGCTACGGGACAAGGGCCCGCGGGCTCCCGCACGTCGCCCTCTCCCCCGTTATACCCCCCGCGCGCGGCGCAGGCGGGGACTAAGTGAAGCGGTCGGACTCGGACTATAGTTAGTGAACTTACCTCGACGGGGTCCATGCTACGGGACCAGGTCCCCGGGCTCCCGCCCGCTCCCCCGCTCCCCCGCGGCGTAGGCGGGGACTGAGTGAAGCGGTCGGAGTCGTAGTTTGTGAACTTACCTTGCCGAGGTCGATGAAACGCCACCAGGGCCACCGGGCGCCTGCACGCCGACCGCTCCACCGCTCCCCCGCGGCGCAGACGGGGACTGAGTGAAGCGGTCGGTGTCGGACTATACTTAGTGAACTTACCTCGACGGGGTCCATGCTACGGGACCAGGGTCCCCAGCCTGGGGCCTCCTCCTCGTGGTCATAGTGGTGTTGGTGCTGCGCATGCTCGTAGTATATCACCTGTTGACAAACACAATTTTTTGATTTTACATCTTTTATTTTCATTATTATCGCCCACTACTACTAAAAATAAAAACGATTGAAAACATAAGGGGAAATATGTTGGGGCACCTGATACGACATGACATATACATACAAACTATAATTGATTAAAGATAGAAGAAAGGAGAGGCAGGGGAAGACCAAGACGTGCGTTTATGGGCCAAGCAAAAGAGAAATGTAATGTCGTATCACGACCCGGGACGTTTGACGACCGCTTTAGCCTACTTGGTAGTGACCCTACCTACGAAGCAAGAGGTCCTGGGTTCGAATCCCGGTAAGGGCATTTATTTGTGTGATGAGCACGAATATTTGTTCCTGAGTCATGGATGTTTTCTATGTATTTAAGTATTTATTTATCTATATAAGTATGTCTATCGTCGTCTAGTACCCATAGTACAAGCTTTGCTTATTTTGTGAAGAGCTCAAAACAGTGGCAGAGAGAAGAACAGAGTGGCGATCACTCCACCGACAAGAGACTGGCTCAGAGTTTATAAATGATGATGATCGCTTTTATTTAGATGTGGGGTACTCGAAGAACGAAAGAAAGAAAGATAATAATAACAGAAAATAATAATAACTTGAAAATTCTAGTTCATCTCGGTCCTGAGCTAGTCTTATCTATTAGGAGTGGCCCTAAATCCTAATATCGTCCACCCATCAGCTGGTGGACATCCAACGCGCCTTTTATCTATAAGCGACCATAAATCTGACACGATTTTGGTCCCCCTGCCATGACTGCCTGCCTGGCAAGGTATCCTGCCTAATTGGGCTTGGAATTTTACTTGAGTGGGCATAAAATTCTGTCAAAGAAATCACTTGGGCTATAAGCTTTTATTGCCAACTGTACTTTTCTGTAACCGTCATCAACTACTCATTGCTTAGAGCATTAAACCAACCGGAGCCGCCATTGACAGGCGTTCCCCTCTGCCAAATGTATATGACCAGTGGTCATACACATTGTATGGACTGACGTTTATCTGACGTAGCTATTTTCACGTTACGAATACATTTGACGTTCCCCTCCCCCGCAAAAATCGGCAGACTTTGTTAGATAGAAATGTGAGCGCGTGTCGTCTCCGGTTGGTTTAATGCTCTAAGACTCATTGAGATGATTCTAATAACCAGCCCAAATTCAAAGGCGTTAACTCAGTAAAGTAGATACTGAAAGCCATCATCAGATCAGCTCTTTGGTACTATAATATTAGATGTCATGCAAACTGTACCTTATATATCCAAAATCAATCGGTTGAGGTTAACTAGTTCAAAATGCTGTTCACGTCACGAAAGGTCAATTGTGTGTGTGATACGCTGTATCGCCCTCCACAAGAGGTTACCATAGACAAACGTCGTTTCGCACCAATATTATAGTAGGATGGGCCTGGTTAAACTAACACGGGCAATACAAATCTGACCATACACGTAAATGAATTAAAATAATTTCATACAGTTTTTTTATAAATATCCGTATAATAGTATAAACGGTGTATAGAAATTCACACGCTTAAAAATTTCACCCAAAAATGTGCAAATTCATGCCAAATTTCACCTCGCAGGCGATATGAGTTAGTTACGCAAGCACCTATAGAACTTTAATATGTATTGGATTTTGAACTTTATTCTAAAGCAAGAGGGTTCCGTTTTGAAAAGTAGCTGTTATTAAGATATGAGATTGATTTTGTCGCGAATCTACACGAAATCAGTTACACTATAAATGGAATTAATTATGAGCAGTTAAAGTTCAGTTTTGAAAGTTGACCCCCATATTGGAAGAAATTGTCTCGGTTTGCACATACAGAGAATTCAATACAGTACAAATATTCTTTATTGCTCACCAGACATAATATGTTGCGAAATTCATTCACGAGAAATGTATGGCAGCGTAGGCTTCGCTTAAGTTGTCAAGGTTTTGTTTTGAGTGGACAAATAAGGAGTAAGTTTTCGTATGACACTATTGTACCTGAATACATTCAACATACGTAATTGTTGGGAACTTGTATAGGTACAAGGGTTCAAACTAATTCAATCAGGGTTAGTCCGAGGATCATAGGATTATTGAGTTGGGGTCACATTTTGTGCATGACTTTAGGTAGGTTAGAATTCATGACTAATATTTATTCAGTCTTATCTAATTTGTGTCTTAGGTAAATATGATACTATTATTTAGAGCAATAACACGCAGCTGCAGTGTCTAAGAGGCAACCGGATGGCTCGCGGTACTCTCGAAGTGTTGTGGAACCGCCCTATGCAACCTGAACTGAGCCAACTTCGACTAAGGCGGTAAAAGAAAAAAATATGTTTTTTTTTGTGCGAGGCAAGGCAGCCGATTGAAACAGCGGTAGCCTGAAAGTGTGTACGCTGTTTATATAACGAAATTCTGTTTAAATCGAATAAATGGCGATATTTTTTTCACCCCCCCCCCCCCTCCAATTTCCGCCCCAGTCCAAGTTGGCTCAGTTCGGGTTGCGCGGGGCGGTTCCACAACGCTTCGGGTGCTCAAAAACCACGAGCCATCCGGTTGCCTCTTGGGAACTGAAACTACGCTTCATTGCCTTTAAGTGCCTTGATTCGAGTCGAACATGCCCCCTAGACAGAGACACGCTTATACCTTCCGCGCACGAGAAAAAGAGATGTAACACTCTTCGGGAATGGCTTTTTTGGACAAATTTTGAGATGAAATAAAATACTATAGTCTTAACTTGATTGTGTCGTAAAATAATGAATCGTTTTAGTAGGCTGAGTAAAAAAAGGAAAATACGGACCCAACTTTGGATTTTTTTCTATCGAGGAAATTTTAAGCAATCATAAATCCATCAAATCAGATAAACAATCATATAGTCAAGAATCATATATCTGACAATCAGACCTTATTGTTTCTTAATCTAGTCAGAACGGCGTTTTAAAGCACGCGATAATTTCCAATGCACCGCCTTAACTAATTCGTTTGATATGTTCGCCCGTGACGGAAACTTGCGAACATCGGTAGAAAATTGACCATAAATGATGCCTAAGAGGAAATAGCAGGCATTGGAACAGGGAAATATAGCTAGCTTTTTAATCATAATTAAAGCAAATTAGATTGCAATTTACTGTCCCGAAGTCAGGAAGTCATAAAATGTCCGCGGAATGCGAATTAACTCACAAGTCTCACAACCGTCTGCGAGAAAGTAAAAGTTTTCATATTAGTGTAACTATTATGTAGGTATGTATGTGTTTTAGCATCATAGTAGTTCCGAAAGCAACCAATAGGTATTATATCTAAGTTTTTCCTCCTCAATTCACTCCCTTATTACTGAGAATGGTGCTACGGTACGGTACGGTCACAGTATACCGGGTGGAAAGGCACGACGATCCTTTCCGCAAAAGGGGGATTGGTTAGATTTAGTACTGTATTTCCTCTAAAGAAACTAGGCTTGAATTCGTAAGCGTTTTGAAGTTATAGGCAGTTAATTTTTAATGCAAAATACTGCAAGTGACAACCCTCATTAGCTTCAGTAACATTTTAACAATAACACGCGGGTTAGTGACCTTTATCAATACGTATATGCAATTATTAGTACGTATTGATAGTAGGGTTAGTGACAACTAAGAAAAACATTAATTATAATATTTTTACTAATTGTTCGTTAAAAAAATCTAAACATTACGAATCGATTCTCCATCACTTAAACTAACCCCTCTTTGCGGAAAGGATCGTCGTGCCTTTCCACCCGGTAGAAGAATAATACAGTAGGTAATCTGAAGCCGTTTAGGACCGTTCGTTACCCACTTTCGCTCGATGCGCAGGGCTGTGTCACGTTTGTCGCTTGGCATACCTATAATACTATACTATTTTACTTTTAAGTATGCAAAGTATTTCTGTTACACTTTTCTGTTCTGTGGTGATAACTGATAAACTAATTCGAATCCCGAATCGTAGCGAGGAGTTTTTCGGAACTTATGGAATATATACCATTAGCAGCTAACGAAACCATCGCGAGGAAACCGGTTTAATCCCAATAACGCCTGGTATTCCGGGTTGGGAGGCCTGATAGCAGTCGCTTTCGCAAAACGCCTTTGCACAAATTTTGATAAAGCGATGATTACGTGTTAGGGCTCCTTTAGGGCAGAACCGGGAATACCTAAACACTACGAGGATGATTAAATTACTGAGAATGGTGAGTTGCCGAGTAAGCAGCTTAGCCGATAAGTATTCGCCAGGAGTTTCGGCCGGCTGCATTAACAATGTTGTCTACGTTAATCTGTCTGGGACCTATTGCCCCAAAAGAATTGAACTCTTTATTTTTATTTTAGCATATTATTACTGTTTTGTCACTGTTTGTATATGTCTGTAACTAGTTTGTTTTTTTGGCAATAAATTATTATTATATTCTTATTATTCTATTCTATTCTAATCCCCTTAGCCTGATCCCCCAGGGGAAAAAAACGGTTAAGTTGTTAGGCGAACTGCGACCTTACAGCGCGCGAGTTGATCGAGCGAAGCGAGCGTGACGCGGTAGCGCCGTAGGTTCATGGTCTTCTCTCCCTCTCACTGAGCATAAGCGTGAGCGAGATGGAAGTGCGTGCTCGGAAGCGCGGAAATCATGTTTTTTAATTTTAATTTTTTGGCCGTTTAAATAAATAAAAAAGTAAACACTGATTTCCCTCAAACATGATATTGCCGATTTTTAGAAGCCATTTTAATATTTTTAGCTTTTGTGCGTAATTTGTAACAAATATTTTAAGTGTATTTTAGACCCTTTTAGACCTATGTTCGTGATTTTTTTCTATCGAGCGAAAAATGCTTAATCATGTTTCTAAACACTGATCTCCCTGCAGAAAAGCCTCAAGATTACTATTCGTATTTTTTTGAAACCATATTATTATAAACAGACGCATTATATTGTTTCAAAAACACTGTTCGCTTAACTTCGCTGAACCTACGGCGCCTTAAGATTTCTGGGACCAGTGGCGGTGTCCCAAGGTCTTTGTTTGGGGGACGCCTGCCACCACTAAAATGAGATTTTAGCTACCTACAGCACAGATTTACACACATTTTATTTCTACAGTTACATATTTTAGCTAGCTAGTTTTTTATAGATACCTGCAGTTTCATAGCGATACGGCTGATGGAAGTGGGATGGACAACTTGCAAGATTTGAATACATTGAACAGGCATACATTTCCCGAGGGGAGGAGGCTGAGATCACGGATTTCCACTTGTTACAATTTTGACATACCTTTCTTGCTTCATTCACTTCCATTACATGGCAAGAAACAGCACAAAGACACAGCCGAGAAAAGCACCGAGCCACAGAAGACTTAGAGGCTCATTTACACCATTAGTAATTTCATGTGATGGAGCCTTAGGGACTTTATATATGATTTTTTTGAAAAAAAAGCATCTAAATTATCATCCAAATGGGAAAAACCGTACTCTCAATTAATTTTCTGGCTAAAAGTTAAAGTTCAAATATCACTCATACGAGCTGTCTCCATGAGAGTGAGAGGCACCAGAAGACACATCAAAGCCTTCGATTGCGAAGACGGAGCAGGAATTCTAAACTAAGCAAGATTTTACAACCGACCTCCCCCTCCGCCCCATCTTTTCTTTTTGTCATTGCCTTCGTCACTCCATGTTTGTACATTGTTCATTGATTCTTCTTCTTCAACTTAAGAGCTCTGCTCTTGTCGGTGGAGTAACCGCCATTCAGCTCTACGCTCTGCCACTGCTTTGAGCTCCTGGTACGACACTACATTGACCTTCTCCTTGACCTGGTCCATAAAAGCACGTCGCGGCCTTCCTCTGCCTCTTCTTCCCTCTATTTTCCCTTCGATTATAGTTTTTATGTAACTGTCATGTCGTAACAGGTGCCCCAACATTTTTCCTCTTCTATTTTCAATCGTCCTTAGCAAGGATCTCTTCTCTTCGACTAAATCCAAAACCTCTTCATTCGTTCTTCTTTCCGTCCAACTAATTCCTTCCATCCTTCGCCAACACCACATCTCAAAAGCACTTAATCTTTCTCGGTCTCGCTGGGTAAGTGTCCATGTCTCGCAGCAATACAACGCTATGCTCCAGATATATGACTTTATAAAACGTTTCCTTACGCTTCTGGAAATCTTGGCTCTAAAGAGATGTTTTTTGCCATTGAACGCTTTTTTCGCCATTGCTATTCATTGATTGATTGACTTAATTATATGTCTCATCTTCCATTAAATTGTTCATTCATGCTCGTCGGTTATACTTAGTGCCTTCTTTAAACCCGAAAACATTATACCGACATAAACAAATAGCCGCAGCGACCATGCCGATCGTATCGAATCAAACGAGAGAGAAAGTCAGGACTGTTTGAAATACAATTGAGATTGGAGCAGGTTTCTTCAATTGATTTAATTTCGTGACAGCTGGGAGATATCTTTATCACGGTATATTGCATAACGAAAAGAACGAAGATCTGAGAGACCATTCACACACAAAATGGGTCCAGCACGGCTATCGATTTTATTTTTCTCGTAGGTAATTGTTTATAATCCATTAGCTTAGGTTAGGTTTGCTTTATAACAATCCTGAAAAAAAAATCTGAAACATTTTTTTCGACTAAATGAAAATTCTTCGAAACATTCATTCGATGAAACGTTTGTCGGTGAATGAAGGGTAAACCGATTTTGACAGGTAATCTAAGCAAACGAAAACCATAGAATGCTGATCCTTACAAACTTCTTTACGGTTTATTATATTGTAGTCATGTTCATAGTACATTAAGGTCTTCCTAAACACGTGCCTAAAACCCGATACGCACATATTCGAACTAAACGGCTGCCTGGCATGGTTTCGACAACCCGCCCCCACCCCCCAAATTGGCAATGGCACCCATTCTGTGGGGCCATTTTGCGCCGCTACTTAGACTTCTGTTTTTTTTTTTTTTAACGTGGGTCTAGCCGTAGCCCGAAGGCTGTAACGTCGAATCCTGGCTGGCTGGTGGATAGGCGACACTATGATGCTATCCGACCGCCGTAGAAAATCAAGCGCGAGCACTCGAGGCGCGCGGGCGCCTCGAGGCGGTGTATTATTTAGTCGTGTGTAGAAGTTACATTTAAATTCTTGTCTTATCAAAACTAGTGTGTAGTAGGTGTCTGGGTGGGTAGACTTCTATGTGTTTTTCGTTCGCTCTATGGCAAGTGTCGCGACACGCGTTTTTATCGCAGCAAAAAGTCGCAGTGCCTAACCGCTAGTAGTAAAATAGAGGCTCTATTGAATGAAACTTCCGGCGTCCGTTTCCGGTTTTCTTAAAACCTGACTGTCCGGCGAAACTGTATAAAATCCTCATCACCTTAATGGCGATGGCGGCTGAACTCGAAAGCGGGAACCGGGCCGTGCCTCTTACCCACATAAATACAGACATACAAACATACATACATTCGATTAGAGTCGCATGCCACACGTGGCTCGTGACGTGATTATTAATAGGGATTGCTGACCTGTAGTTATAGTTAAATGAGTTTTTTTTATGAAACGTCAAAGATGCTCTGTGAGTATGAAGATGGATCATTTTGTATGGTTGACTATACAACAGCGTGCATTTTTGATATTTATGAATTCAAAAAACTTTAACAAAATTTGCTCAAGAGGGACGTTGACAGAGGATGTTGACAGAGTTTCTTCGTGGGTAGATTCGCGGACTATTTTTTTTATTACTTCATAATAACGGAGGCAAAATGATATGCTTAGTGACGAAAATCCCATTCGAATATCTCAAAAAAGAACTAAGCTACAACCGCTTTGATGTTCCATGTCAGAGTGAGAAAACGCTCGAGCTCCGTGACGTCACGATCTGCGAGCGTCATAGTAAGTGACAATTGTTTCTATGAAATGAAGGTGGGTTTTGCGTGAAAGGGACAGAATGTAGGGTACTACTAAAACTTTGGACCTTTAGTAATTTTGTGATTACTGATTACGTATAAAAAAAATCTGCTGTGTTACTTTTTTTTCTTTTAACTATATTTTTAATCCTTTATCGAGTAAATTTTACATTATTGGTAATAGTTATGATTTGGTGTTCACATCTCTTTTTTAACCGACTTCAAAAAAAAGGAGGATGTTCTCAATTCGGTTGTATTTTTTTTTTTTTTTTTTCAATGTTTGTTGTTACCTCAGAACTCCGTCATTGATGAACCGATTCGGAAAATTTTTTTTTTCATTGTAAGTATATGCTTCCAGGTGAGTCCCATTTTTTCAAAAATTCAGTTGGATGATGGGATCCATGAGGAATTTAGGGAACTCCTCAATTTTATTAGGCACGCGTGTAGTGATTTTGGTATTTTCTGTTATAACTCGTGTATTTACATCCGGGATCATAAATTTGGTGGCTAGGAATTGATGATGAAGACCACAGATGACTTATCGAATTCCTCAATTATGTACTTAAAAGTGCAAAAGTACGTCACAGGTTCTGATAAGATTCCGTTGAAATAGGAACTAATGAAGTGCCACTGGTGAATGATCTTGGGGAATCGATGGAAGTCCTCAAATATTATCGGCCCACATATCGTCTACTACCGTATCGTGGAAGATACCGCTAGTTACAGTCAGCATTACATAGTTAGTACCTAGCAGCCAGAGTACCCAAATATATCGTAACACAGCCTTACATTATGCTTAGGCTGCACACATCGCGATAACGCGAATATTCGCATTATCGCGATCTATGTAGCCGAATATTCGCGAATACTTCGGCACTTCGCCCGAAGCCGCAGACCATTCGCCCCGGCCCCGCTGTCGGTAAATTTGCGCACATCAAAGGCTTTTATCGCGATGAACTTCGCTTGCGCGCTGCGCGGCCACACTTCAGTCGGCTCAACTTCATCGTGCGTTGGGGACGTACTGTCAGCTGCAAGCGGCAGTAATCATCCATTGCCGCCTTTGCTTCACTTTTTTTCTATTTTTTATTTTGCACAAAGCAAAAAAATAATTGCTTTTTTTTATGTGATAGGAGGCAAACGAGCAAACGGATCACCTGATGGTTAGCGATTACCGCCGCCCATGGACACCTGCAACACCAGAGGTGTTGTGAGTGCGTTGCCCGCCTTTAAGATGGGAGTACGCTGTTTTCTTGAAGGTTTGAAGGTCGTATCGGTCCGGAAATACCGCAGGCGACAATCCATTCCACAGATCAGCTGTGCGAGGCAGGAAGTTCCTGGAGAATGGCACAGTGGAGGACTGCCAACGATCTAAGTGGTGAGGATGGTAATGTTGTCGCGTTTGACGACGGCGAAAAGAAGCGGTAGGGATTAATCCGAACAATTCCTCGGAGCACTCCCCGTTATACATGCGATAGAAAATGCAGAGCGAGGCCACATAGAGATGTGTGTGATGCGTAGAGACGCAGCGCCAAGGAGTCAAGCCGATCCGAAATATGCTGGCAGTCGACAATTCGAGTTGCTCGTCGTTGGATGCGGTCCAGAGGGAGAAGCTGGTATTGGGGTGCCCCTGCCCATAGATGAGAACAGTATTCCATGTGTGGGCGGACCATGACTTATAAAGCTGCAGGCGGTGGGCCGGTGTGAAATACTGTCTCGATCTGTTGAGCACACTGAGCTTTTTTGAGGCTAATTTGGCCTTACCCTCTAAATGCCCGCGGAACTGGACTTCACTCGAAATGTCGACGCCAAGGATTCCGATACTGGCTGCGGCAGTCAGGGGAGTGAGGGGAGTGCTCTCAAAATCAGGTTAAACGACACACTTTAACTTCTTCGCGGTAAACGCGCAAACCTGTGTCTTGGTAGGGTTAAAACGGACTAAGTTAAGTCGACCCCATTCGCTGTCGCGCTCATTGCTGAGCGCCATAAAATACAGAGCGACAGCTTCGTCCATTTTCGCGATAAACTCTGCGGCATTTCAGTGTGGCCATGCACATTCGCCGTAGGCCGAAGACGAAGTATTATCGCGATAATTCTATCGCGATGTGTGTAGCCTGAGCATAACTATATGACGCTGACTGTACTATCTATTCTTGACTGTACGGAGTCGTCGGCCTAACGACGCACGGCATGCATAGAAAGTGCAACGACAAGTATTTACAACGCATACCGCCATGAACCAAGCCAGTGTAAGTTTGTCTCTCATTACACGTAGTCTTTACGAGTCTGGGGTTCAAGATAACGGAGTGAGTCGAGTTGTGAAGAGTGTAGTTGACACGGAGAGATGACCTTCATGCCACGGGCGCAAGTTGCGGAGATGACGCCTTATTATCCATACTTAATATTATAAATGCGAAAGTGCGTGCGTCTGTCTGTTTTTGACCTCTTCAGGCTTCAACCGCTGAACCGATTGAGATGAAATTTGGTATAGAGATGGTTTGAGTCCCGCGGAAGGACATATATTTCATATTTATTGCAACCACGGTATTCATAGGATAGTTTTAACCCCGGAACTCATCCCGAAGGGGGTGAAAGTTTGTATGGAGCTACGATATAAGTAATAGAGGAGTTCCACGCGGACGGAGCCGCGGGCAGAAGCTAGTAAGTAGTTTTCATAATTCGGTGCCGGACAAGATAAGCCCCATCGTAACTGTCGTAAGCTCGATACAATAAGGCTTGTGTTACAGGTACTATAGACGACGAACAGAACTAGAACTTTAAAAAAGCTTGTAAAAATAGGAGAAGAAAAGACAGTGTTCATGTTTTCATAAATAGAGTCATGTGATGTCCCCCTGCCTTACACATTCGAACAAAAATTTGGGTTTTAAAGATCAATAGCTCGCAAACACCCTGCCTACGAAGCCGGAGGTCCCGGGTTCGAATCCCGGTAAGGGCATTTATTTGTGTGATGAGCATGAATATTTGTTCCTGAGTCATGGATGTTTTCTATGTATTTAAGTATTTATTTATCTATTTAAGTATGTATATCGTCGTCTAGTACCCATAGTACAAGCTTTGCTTAGTTTGGGACTAGATCGGTTTGTGGAAGATTGTCCCCAAATATTTATTTATTTTATTTATTTATAACAAATCACCAATTTGAAAAATCGTTTTAAGAAACCCATAATATTTTTGAACAAGCCAACGATACTCCACACTATCGGTTTAATGAGAAAAAAAATACATCCCCACTTCGGTTTTGTCGTCGTGATTGATTTACGAGTATACATATACCCATGCTGAAGTACAGTTTTCTAGTAGTAATTGTTACTGAGCTAAGCCGAAGACGGACGGACAGACGGATAGCGAAACTATAAGGGTTCCTTGTTGACTACAGAACCCTAAAAACAGGATCCATTCCCAGGTATTCAATATGAATAAAACTAGCATTTATCAAGACGTTTTAGTTTGACCTTCTCCGCGCTTTCAAGCCCATGGCCTGACGCGGGGCATCCGGAAAACAGGTCACGTAGAAAGCTAATGTTTACTTAGCAATTGTATTCGCTAAGCTTAATTGGGTGACACATCATGTGGTTTATAATAACGTATATCAGCCGCGATAAGTCCACTGCTGGACATAGCATCCGCCAAAGAGAGCCACAATGCGCCAACAGTTATAGACAAATCAGATCCCTCGCTCAATAGCTCTACACAAAGCATTATCCTCGGGAGCTCTGGCGACTTTACACCACTAGGAACACAAGTTGCCACGTACCTATCCGAGCTTACTTAACGAGCAACATTTGTATAATTTCATTAATTTTTTAAGGGGTTCTTGAAAACAGATAAAAGGATTCTATTAGATTTGCAATACAGCAGTTGACGGGGGCGAAAGATCGATCTAGCTTTGTCTCATTCACTTTACCTATGAACAAAACTCAAAATACTCGGAATAAATCACGTTTCAACTTATACTCGAAAACCTAATTCAAGACCAACGTGGGTTGCCACTAAAATAAAATATGTTTACGGTGGTATATTTTCACTTTTTAAAAGGCCGCATCAAGAAAATTTATTTATTGGTATTTTTAAACCTATGATTTAAATAAACAAGTTAATTCAACTTATTTACAAAAATACAAGATGCCCTGTTAAATATTTAACCATAGAAGATTTTTGGTAGAAAAACTGTTATTGCACTTGTAATACTTCAGGTATTCATGACATTTGGTTAGATTTATAAACAATGGTCGTGAACAACGTTAGATGTAATGTAAATATTATGCCATGCGTTTAGCTATTCGATGCACATGTGGTTGGATTGTTAATTTGTTACATCTATATGACACACCCAATTATGACTTCGACATTTTGTACTGACAAACTGTGGTGAAATCATATAATCTGTAGACCCCACCTGCCATGACCCCATAGAATAGTAATTGTCAATCTGTCATTTTATATCTAAATAGATTTATGAAATGATTGATTTTTGTTTTGGGATATCGTAATTGTTTTTGAACGATATCAGGTAGAAAAAACAATTATTTTTTAATAATGCGTATTGTTGAATGTAACTTTTTTGATATTGAAAATGTTGGCCATATCCACGAATATTTACTATGAATTGATGATCAATGCAAAAAGGTTGGCTACATCTGACATATTCGATTGACAATGACATAAGTGACTTTGTCACTTATGACAGTGACATATCTGTCGTAGTTTTTTTGGTCTTGAATTAGGTTTCCGAGTATAGTAATCTATGTATTTTACAGAGTTTTAAATAGGTACATATAGATCAAAGAATGGACGCTATTTCGCAATAGAAATATTAGATGTCACATATAAAATATCTACAACCGTCATACTTCACATTCTATGACATTTTGATGGTCGTAACCTGTAGACGACGTTTGAAACTACCGAGCGAGACGCAGAAGTGTAAATCATAACTGCATTGTTACGAGGTACACATGCTTTAGGCAGTAAAACGCATAGATCACAGGTGTATAATAGAGACTGTTACACATTATAGTGTTTAACCATTATTATAAAGGTCACCCAACTTCGAATAGAATGGAATAGAACTTATTCATGACAACAACATATCATATCATATCATATCATAATCATAATCATTTATTTCGGATACTAGTCCATATTTGTTAGTAGCGTACAAAAATTCTCAAAAACTTAATTCTAGTGTTAGTAATTACATATAATTCATAGTATTCATTTAAAATATTCGTATTTGCAAATGTCAAGACTATATGAATAACATACTTTATTATATATTTATTATTTGCCCGTGCCGGCTCATGCAGCTTACTCCATCGCCTCATGAGTGGGCAGTCTATTCTGCAGGATAATGCGCTTAGGAGACTGTTAGCACTACCTTGCAATCTGTGCAATAGGGATGCCGCTCTTTTACGCATAATCACATAAAAGTCGTCCATACGGGCATCGGCAAACATCCCTGACGCACTGCAGTATCGAGGTAGCCCTATCAGCATCCTAAACGCATTATTATATTGTACCCGCAAGGCATTGTATGCTCGCTGCGTAAAGCCGGTCCACAGGCCGCAGGTATAAAAAGACTGGCAAAACGACTTAAAAAGCGTGATCTTTACGTCATTGCTGCACTTTACAAACCTGCGCACCAGCATATTGCAGCGAACCGTCAATGCCCTACGCTCCCGCTCTATGTCAGTGTCGTCACTGAGATCCTCGGTGAGCCAGTGACCCAGGTATTTAAACCGCTGTACTCTCTGCAGGGCGGCACCATTTAACACAACAGGAGGAGCTTCCTCTAGTTTCCTGTTGCCTGCCCTGAAGACGAGTAACTCACTTTTGGCTGTACTCGTATTATACCTGAGCCCATGTCTCTCCGCATAACACTCACAAACTCTGATGAGCTTCCTGAGCGCACTGATAGAGGGAGGCAACAGCACCATATCGTCAGCATAACTAACGTTGTTGAGGCAAGTACCGCCTATGTGACAACCGACCTTGGTGCTAGTGAGTTCCTCCATCAGCCCGTCCATGTACACATTAAATAAGGTCGGAGAGGTTACCCCCCCCCCCCCCCCCCCCCCGCCTCACTCCGCACTCCAGCATGTATTTATCCGAGTGTACGCCTGCCCATCGCACAGACTTGATTTGATTACTGTACCAGTATTCAAATACCGCGACTAACTCTGGCGGGAGACTGGTCTCCACAAGATGTCATACGAGACCAGGTCAAACGCTTTGGATAGATCTAGAAAACAGGCATACACTGGACTATCCTGATTCGCATAGTATTGAACAGTACTTTTTAGGCAAAAGATAGCAGATTCCGTCGACACTCCAGGCTGGAACCCGAACTGAGCGTCTTTAGCCTTATAGTGTTTTCGAAGCAGCCCATCGAGAAGTCTGTCTGTCATACATATACTTAGCATACAAAAGAAAAAACAACATTGGCACGAAACGGTTCCATCTCAGCGTTGTGCTGGCCTAGTGGCCAGCGCTGGTCTTCCGATGGTTCCATCCGGTGATTCCACGGCGTAACACAATTTACACTCCCATAACCGCCCTAAGCGCCATTTAAATGACAAGTATGACTTCGGCGTGTTTCTTAGCCTCTTCTGAGATCTTTTCTTGTTTTTGATCGAGCCGAAATGAAAGGATATGATTTTATTGCATTCTATATACGTCTGATCCACCGTATCGATTAACCGATTTTGATGAATAAGGTATCTTTCGATTCGAAATTATGCTCCGCGACATAGTCTTCCTTTTGTATAAATAAAACTGCTTTTTTATATAGTTTTCCGTAGTCTGGATACTGCTTTTTGATTTTTTTTATTGCTTTTCGGACCCCTGCGACCTTTAGCCACTCATACAGATAAGTTTACCGAAATCGAATACCTAAGGTGGATAAATGGTTACCCTACTGTAACCAGTGGCATCGCTAAAGGTGCATCAATGCGGAGAAAGTGCAACCGTTGACCCCGAGACCCTTATGCAGGCGGCCGCATCGCGAGTTGAAACCAGTCTGTCAACTTGTGCAGGCTCTGTCAGTACATGTTAGTACAAGTGTTTAGGCTAGACAGCGTAGTTATACTAGGGATGATGACTAATATTTTTTAACCAACTTCAAAAAAAAAGACGAGGTTCTCAATTCGGCTGTATTTTTAACCGACTTCAAAAAAAGGAGGAGGTTCTCAATTCGGCTGTATTTTTTTTCAATGTTTGTTACCTCAGAACTCCGTCATTGATGAGCCGATTCGAAAATTTTTTTTTGTTCGTGTGTATATACTTCCAGATGGGTCCCATTTATTTCAAAATTCAGATGATGGAATCCATGAGGAACTGAGGGATCTCCTCAATTTTATTAGGCACGCGTGTAGTGATTTTGGTATTTTCTATATTATAACTCGTGTATTTGCATACGGAATCGTAAATTTGGTGGAAAGGAATTAATGATGAAGACCACAGATATGACTTATCGAATTCCTCAATTATGTACTTAAAAGTGCAAAAGTACGCACAGGTTCTGATAAGATTCATTAAGTAAGTAAGTAAGTGCCATTGGTGATGATCTTGGGGATCGATGGAAGTCCTCAAATATTATCGGCCCACATACAGCGATTCGGTTTTTTTTCTATAGTAATCAACGCATTTGCTATCGGAAATCAGTACGCTTACCATGAGTTTGACAATGACGGCTTACGCTAACGAGTATCGAGTTTTCTATCTGTGCATCTCTATTGCACTTTGACAGTACGAGCGGGATGCACAGATTAAACTCGATACTCGTTAGCGTAAGCCGTCATTGTCAAACTCAAGGTAAGCGTTCATGTGGTAAATTATAAAAAAAAAATAGGAAATGTTCTCGTGGCTTGGCGAAGTACTAAATTGAAGTCGGTTAAAACTTTGTAAAGTAAATTAATTATGATGTCATTCGAACCCGTTTTTGAAGAGGAGCACATGTTTGTATGGGAGCAACTACAATTTAAGAACATAAATACCCAAAAATTTGAGACAAATATTGACGTCGCTGGCGGCAGCGCGAAACGCTTCATACTGATAGACAGACAGGTATGACGTCACAACTGACATTTTGTTAGTACAAATTAGTTGTATCGTTGTATGGAAAATCCGGTAAATTGTTGTTTCGGTCGCGAAGTACTGCGTTTAAGTACATAGTTGTCATACAATTTTGTTTCTATAAAAGCGTAAGGATTCTATTGGTAGCTTTATATTTACTACTAGCTTCTGCCCGCGACTTCGTCCGCCTGGAACTCTTTTTAACCCCGGACGCAAAAAGAGGGGTGTTATAAGTTTACGTGCGTGTGTGTCTGTGGTAGCGTAGCTCCCTAACGGATGGACCGATTTGAATGCGGTTTGTTATGTGTCATAGATAATTTTATCCCGAGTGTTCTTAGCCATGTTTCATGAAAATCTGTTTAGCCGTTTTTGAGATATTGGACTTTGAAACAGTTGTCGACTTGCCTTGACATTTGTCGGGGGTTTTTCAACTTTTCTAAGTTGTACCTATATCGTAGCTCCTTACAAACTTTTGCCACCTTAGACGATGATTCCCGGAATAAAAAGTATTATATACTCGTATGTTAATCCAGGTTATACACTATTATATACACGAATGTATACCAAAATCAATTTTAATCCGTTAAGCCTTTTTTGCGTGAATGAGGGATACGACTCGCCTGACAGACTCTAAGTGTAAGCCCTGAGTGAACGCTCCGCTCACAACCGGCGCCTGCGAGTCGGAAACGATAACGCAGGTTAAGCAAAGATGGCAGCGGTCAGTATTTGGATGGGTGACCGCCTGATGATGTTTGAGTGGTTGATATAAATGAGCGCTTCCGTGCTTTGGAAGGCATGCTAAGCAATTGATCCCGGCTGCTGTCTATGACCGTAATCGTTAAGCCGAATTAGAGGCTTTCGGACGGCTTAAGAACTTCTAACAGTCGAGTTGCCCACTCACTTGACAAAGGGGGGACAACTGTTACTCGCGTCCGCAGGAGCTACCTACCACAACCCTGCACGTGTCCCCTGGGTGGTACCTACTAAAGAATGACAAACTTTAAAGGCCAAAAATAATGTATGCCGTACGATTAAATAGTTTAAAGAATGAGGTTTATTCTCGATTTTCGCTACGGTGATAGAATTGTGCTGAAGTTTACCAAAAACAGTGAAAATTTTGATAAATTATAAAGTAAAAGATAATCCTACTAACATTATAAGTAGCGAAAGTTTGGATGGTTGGATATTTAGTTGGTTGTTACTCAATGACGCTTAAACGGCTCAACCGATATGAAAGAAATTTTACACGAAGATAGTTTATAGCCTGGATTAAAATATAGGATAGCTTTATCCAGGATCCACGCAGACGAATTTGCAGGCGAACGCTAGTATTCTATAAGTGTACAATTTTCAATATGAATCTGCTTATTTATTATAGTTTCTGCCCGCGACTCCGTCCGCGTGGAACTCGTTTATATCGCAGCTCCATATAAACTTCCCCCCCCCATTTCACCCCCAAAGGGGATGATTTCAGGGATAAAACTATCCTATGTCACTCTCCATCCCTTCAACTATCTCCACTTAAAAATCACGTCATTTCGTCGCTCCGTGAAAGACGGACAAACAAACAAACACATACACTTTCCCATTTATAATATTAGTATGGATTACCGAGAAATAACATGCGCGAATTGGTCCATAAAAACATTTATAATAATTAGAGATTTCGAAAAAGATACATAGGGTGACTGAGGTGCGACTTCTCTGAGAGGTGAAGCGGTCTTCTTGTTGTGTACTCGTAAATGTTTCAGAAGCCCGAGAATTCGCTGTTAATCTTGTTTCACGTTCCGTAATATAGTCTTCGGAAGCTCGCGACAACGAATGGCGTTCACGATCGTGGCCGAGACGTGCTTCCATGTCTTCACTGTTTTCAAGGAATCTAGAAGCCCGGGAAGCTTCTTCGGACTCCTGAGATCTTGCCACTCGTTTTCTGGCGGCCTCTCTAGAAATTCGTGTCAGGTTCGATCTCTTTCTGGAGGGCATTTTGTTATTATTTATTAGAGAAATGGCAGCCTCTAGGGCCTTTGCCAAAGACAGTGTACAGAAATCAAAAATAAAAAAAACATTTCATATGCATGATGTACGGTTTAAGGCCTTCACGATGCACTGAGTGATAGCTGGAGCAGTACAAAGTATAATGGCGGCCGCGACCACGAACCGCTGAATGATGCCCAAGAATTGGTTACTCGCATTTCCAGGAAAATTCTTCATAAACTGTAGCCGTCATGTTTGCCATTTATTGCATAATACGCTATCAAAACTATACATTAAACAGCAGGATGCAGAAAATGAAAAAAAATGTCTGGAGCACGATCCGCCATGTTCCAAGGATCATTCAAAAGCCCGAGGGCATTTTGAGTAATAATGTTTTTGGGGACTTTTGACACATAATTTTGTGATTTGACAGAAGATTTGACAGAATTAAATAAACTTGTGAGTATTTACTCTGCATTAAAAAAAAACTATTTATATACAAAAACATACTTACTGAATTCAACCCCATTTTTTAACCCCTTTCCACCCTTATCTTTATAATTTTTATAGCCTATTACCTGGCCGAAGATCCATTTAACGTTTTAGTGAAAGTTGCATATTAATCCATTCGACAGTTTTCCCGTGATACCCGGACAGAAACAGACAAACAGATAGATGGCGCTGGTGCGCAAAGTAAAGATTATTTATCCAAATATATTCTCAAATTTGGCCTGTGGGTCACCGTAACTCCATCAAACTTTTTTATACGTCTAATATGGTTTGTTGAAGTTCAGACGCCGACAAAAATCTGGAGAATGACCTTCTAAAAGCTTGGAAATTGGTGAAGTTCTGCATCGCGCTATTGAAGTTTTTAATGTATGTTGTATAAATACAACTTCCTTCAAGCTCTACTTATTATGTCTCACTGACAACCTCACCGAATTTTCACAACTATTATATGTAGAGAAGAGATTAAACAGTAAAAAAAATGCGTATTTTTCTAACTTTTCAAGGTTCATATCTTATTACGATTTTAATTATATTTTATAACTTATACCTAATTACGATAATTTGATGGTTTCCTATCCATTTAGCATCACTACGTTATCAATTTAAACATGAGGCATCATGACTATTGACCGTATTGTATTTAGCGTGTGTGAGAGAAAAGGTATTCGGAACACTCGGGCGCATTCGGATGCATGCGCAGGCGAGTTGCACCTATTACTCGCTACGGGCGTCGCCGCGGACAGACGCGCCTCACGGCAAATTAATAAATTACGGGTTTTTATCTCGAACGGAGCGCCCATAACGGAAAGGCGCCGAGGTTCACTATAGATAGTATAGTTAGAGGTTACACGAACTCCGAGCCGGACGCGCCTCGACACGGGAAGAAAATACGGGTTTTTTGATCTTTCTTCTTCTTCTTCAACTTAAGAGCTCTGCTCTTGTCGGTGGAGTAACCGCCATTCAGCTCTACGCTCTGCCACTGCTTTGAGCTCCTGGTACGACACTACATTGACCTTCTCCTTGACCTGGTCCATAAAAGCACGTCGCGGCCTTCCTCTGCCTCTTCTTCCCTCTATTTTCCCTTCGATTATAGTTTTTATGTAACTGTCATGACGTAACAGGTGCCCCAACATATTTCCTCTTCTATTTTCAATCGTCCTTAGCAAGGATCTCTTCTCTCCGACTAAATCCAAAACCTCTTCATTCGTTCTTCTTTCCGTCCAACTAATTCCTTCCATCCTTCGCCAACACCACATCTCAAAGGCACTTAATCTTTCTCGGTCTCGCTGGGTAAGTGTCCATGTCTCGCAGCAATACAACGCTATGCTCCAGATATATGACTTTATAAAACTTTGATCTAGCCGGGTTATAATAAAAAAAATTACATGATTAAGGGCCTTAATCTAATCTACGATAATTCAATTACCCATACATTTTGCATGGGTAATTGTCGTTACTCACATGAGAAAAGTTAAAGCGTAGATTATACTAAGGCCCTTATCTATGTACGTTTTTTTTGATTTTCACCCCCCGCTGTATTTTTCCATTTTAACGCAGCACAGAGCCCTATTTGAGTTCGGGTCTTCGGGCGCTTAACTACAGGAATGCCTATCAATCAAAGTAATTTATTTACCTATACTCTACTTGTGACTTGAACTACACGTATGTAAATATGTAAAAAGATAAGTAAGTCATGTCAGAATAAGGATATGTTGTCTTTAAAGGAAAAAGGATTGTTCCAGAAGGAGAGGTTGTCATCCTCTTGGTAGTATCCGGTTGAGCTGAACTTTGGCATACTTTCGGCGACAACGCAGTATTATAAGTTATAACAAAACTGACGATGAAGACATAAGGTTAGCCATAGAAACTCCTTAACTACACAAGATGTACTCATTGTGTTTGCTCTCTTCGGAACCCTCTCAATAAGTATTTAAAAAAGTGCAGTCAACAATAAAAGCACAAACATGTTTTTTCTTGTCAAAAAATGAACAACGATTGTACGGAGAATTCAGCAATTTAAGCACCATGCACATTGCAAACTCAACTGCAAAGATATGGATCCATGTACAGCTTAGGTACTCAAAACGGCTCTTTAGTCGGCGTATATAGGTTTCGGTATACATATTTATGAAAGGGTATTTGATTGTTACCTAATTGTCACTGGTGACCAAAGGGCTGGCGGCTTTCTCGCGCACCGCATCAGCCTTGCAATTCAGCGAGGAAATGCCGCCAGCATCCTCGGTACAATGCCGCGGGCCTTTTTTACATTTAACTTAGTTTTAATTTAATTTAGTTAATGTTAGTTAATCTTGTATATACTTTAGAAAATATTGTCACTCATCTCGCACATCCATTTCAAACATAATCCTATACTTTCCCACGCCTGTTTCCTAACCAAAGACTCAACCTTTTCGCGTCCACACAAGGGTGATTTTCACTTGAACGTTACATATTAATATGCTCATGATCATGTTTTATAGCAGTTATAATTATAATAGTTAATCTAAAGATTAGGGTCACGGTAATGAGCACTTTCTTTTTACGCATGTGGATCGCATACCGTTCGTATTAGTTGTTAAAATGAATATAAAAAGCGAAAATATGAATAAGTATGAAGTTGGTGTGGTCATAAATAAAGAAAATTAATTAGTGCGTAAACATTAAACTCGTACTCGGGTATATTATGATAGTTGCTATAGTGTTCACTTATTTGCACGTTCTATAGGTATACCGGTGTTGCTATTTACACGTTCCTTGGCTCGACAGCACACCACTACTCCCGGCAACGGTCGAAAAACTACTCCCCCCACTCCGGTCATCGTGACGTGACGTATGCGCGCGAGATAAGGATAGCAATACACTAAATAAATAAATAAATAAATAAATGTTAGGGGACAATCTTATACAAATCGCACTAGCCCCATAGTAAGCTCAATAAGGCTTGTGTTACGGGTACTAAACGACGAAATATTTAATAGATATAAATACTTAAATACATAGAAAACATCCAAGACTCAGCAACAAATATCACACAAATATTTGTCCTTACCGGGATTCGAACCCAGGACCTTCAGCTTCGTAGGCAGCGTCACTACCTACTAGGCTAACCGGTTGTCAAAACAGTTGCCATTAAGCTTTTATTTATTTGTTGAACTCAAAAAAATAATATATAATAATATTAATAATACATTTCAATTCGCCAAACTCAGTTTGTTGGCGAGTGATGGTCTCTAACTCAAAATAACTCTCTCATGGAAATCTTGCAAGTTAAAGACCAAGTTCTCAAAGTAACCAGATTAAAGTTTGTGCACTTGAGCGGTTGAGGTGATAAAGCAATATTTAGGTACCATAAAGCGGGTTTCATGATGGTTACTGAAGATAGCCATGAGAACGCTCCAATTTATGAATGAAACATCTTGTAAAAAACTATTACCGGTGACGGAACGGAAAAGCATTTGGTGTGAGAGGCTGTTTGTTTCTATCACAAGCTTTTATATTTTTTTTAACTTGAAAACCACTTTATAACCCAGGCAAATCAACGAAGTGTGATAGTCACTTCTAACCATTTACATCGTCGGTATATATCTATTAAGCAATCTAAGACAAATTATGTAGTTTATTTGTAAAATCGCCTCTCTATACCCACAGTAGCAGTGTCATTAACCGATTCAAATAGCACCCTCGGCTGTTAACTGTGTATAATCGACATTGCATCTTTATTATCCATCTTATTTATAATGAAGATTTGAGTTGGCCGAATTGCATCCAAGTATTCTATTCAGAAAGCAACTCTACCGACGAATGTAGAAGATGTCAATTGCAATGACAATTTTATAAAAAGTCGGTCACAATAAATAATCAACCACATTTTATTGTTATACTAGTATTGGCCGCATTTTGTTCGAATAGCAGGCTAGGTTTGAAAAGTTAACGATACCTTGCCGTTATATCGTCATTATCAATGAGCACATACGTATAATAATCATTCGAACATACAAATTATGGCTCGTGAAATTTCTACGAGGGTCTGATTGATCGAAATTATACGTTCTATGCAACTACTAGTATGAACGCGTCGTGCATATAGCATTCGTTTCTCGCACTTTTAAAAGTTCTATAGGTAGTAAGACGAATTTATGTAAGACATAAACTCGATCATGCCAAGCCTGGTCTACACCAGGCTACTTTCCTGGTATTACTACTATTATTTTAAATTTGTATGGTTTTGTACTTTTACGACCAATTACTGTCATGGCGATCGTTAACCTGGCCATTAAAAGGTATTGGTTGTACTTAATAATAGTGATCATTTGGTTAAGTGGAGACTGGATTCGGAGGTAGGTCATCCATATTTGGACAAGCAGAAGTATCTCTAATTGTTATGTCTAACGATATAATGCTCTTTTGAATGTTCTCATGCTCAAGAACTGCTAAAATATTCAAGTTTAAAATACTCAACACTTTTGACTTTACTAAGTCACTTTGATCAAATTCACAAACCCGATATTTAACCACGAAATCACCATAATCTTCATATAGAATCATATTAACCTGCTGGAAATCATTCGTAAAGAAAATACAATAGCTTCTATTTGCAAACTCGCCACCTCCATAGTAAATAAGGTGCAACCCGCCCTTGATCTGACCCCGTATCATGGTCGTCCTTATCACGCGAGAAGTAACAAGATAGGAGCGTCGTCTCGTTCTATCGTACGGTGTCAGCCAGTGACGGATGCTCTATCTTGTTACTTATCGTGTGATAAGGCGGACCATGATACGGGGTCTGTTTGTTTAAGGAGTTTGACAGTTCTCTATGAGATGCCACCTGCCGGCGCCATATTTAAAGTAGACAGGCCAATAAGATGTGGTCACTGACCTTCTGCGGAGGCGCGTGTTGCTTCTTCACGTCGATCCAGAACCGAGCCAGGTTAATGCCCAGTCCAATCAGCGCCAGGATGAAGAATTTCACCTGGAACGGACACAATCACTTAGATAATAATACTGGAAGGGACCTTTCCCAGTGGACAATCCAGCATTTTGATTTAGGAGGGGCTTGACACAGGGTGTTGACCCAGGGTGTTATAAGATGGGAGCGTCATCTCGTTGTATCAAACGGTGTCAGCCAGTGACGGACGCTCTATCATGTGATAAGGCCGACGATGATGACCATGTCTGATGTTAGATTTTGGTAAGGACAGATGATTTTGAGAGGAATCTAAGGACCTCAGGACTTGACGGGTCTTTCCAACGTATCATAATTTACGCGGCTCACACAAGTTCAGTAGGCCAGAGGTCTCGAGGCAGACCATCACATGGAGCATCAGATGGAGTACACAAATCACGTCACTCTTGACTCTACAGCTGCACGAGACTATGCAAAAAGCGGGTGATAGGAGCCTTTGGAGAAGTCTGGTCAGCAAAAATAGGACACGATGTCACGATCAGCATTGAGGGAAAGACTGATGATGATAATGGTATACATTCAGTTAGTAATTGGTTAGTTCTTTTTTGCAATCAGAGTGCATTTTTCCATTGGCTTCTCAGCCCAGTTTTATATCAGTTTTATATCAATGCTGTGGGTAGCTTTCAAACAAAATCAAACGAAACATAACTCTTTTCTCTACTTTTAAGTTGTAGACAAACATTCCATTGAACATATTTCGTTCTTTCTGCAGAATCTAGAGGAGGATATACTTAATGAGAAACATTTAGCGTCGGAAATAGGGTCCCTAATATTTTAAAACGACTTAAACAAAACAAATGCATCACTCCAATTATAGTGTTACAATTTACAGGCGTAGAAAAAAGGTCCGTGAGGGGGCTCAATTTTAATGATATATTGGTATTTACCTGCAGTTTGAAAGAGAGAATTTGCAGCAAGGTTCCGATCTTCGCCTTCAGCACAGCTCCAAGAATAAGCAGCTTCAGGATAGCCTTCTTCTTCTTCTTCTTCTTCCCTCTTTGTTCTACAATTATAATGTTTATTACAGAAGAATTGTTATCAACACCTTCACGAAAACCTACACAAGTATGTAAACTATGTTTCGATTCTGCGTCCCTATCGGCTGATAGTGCACCGTTTGTGGTTAAGCGGGTCAATTTTTTTTATAATACGACTGTTGCAAATAAGCGTCAGCCAGAGGCGTCTCTAGCCCATGTAGCGCCCGTGTGCAAACATTACTCTAGCAGCCCCTAGTAAGCGCGCGGTCAAAATGAAATGGTAGCGGGCGGCGCTCGGCGCCCCCTAGGACCGCTGCGCCCGTGTGCAAACATTACTCTAGCGCCCCCTAGTAAGCGCGCGGTCAAAATGAAATGGTAGCGGGCGGCGCTCGGCGCCCCCTAGGACCGCTGCGCCCGTGTGCAAACATTACTCTAGCAGCCCCTAGTAAGCGCGCGGTCAAAATGAAATGGTAGCGGGCGGCGCTTGGCGCCCCCTAGGACCGCTGCGCCCGTGTGCAAACATTACTCTAGCAGCCCCTAGTAAGCGCGCGGTCAAAATGAAATGGTAGCGGGCGGCGCTCGGCGCCCCCTAGGACCGCTGCGCCCGTGTGCAAACATTACTCTAGCAGCCCCTAGTAAGCGCGCGGTCAAAATGAAATGGTAGCGGGCGGCGCTCGGCGCCCCCTAGGACCACTGCGCCCATGTGCAAACATTACTCTAGCAGCCCCTAGTAAGCGCGCGGTCAAAATGAAATGGTAGCGGGCGGCGCTCGGCGCCCCCTAGGACCGCTGCGCCCGTGTGCAAACATTACTCTAGCAGCCCCTAGTAAGCGCGCGGTCAAAATGAAATGGTAGCGGGCGGCGCTTGGCGCCCCCTAAGACCGCTGCGCCCGTGTGCAAACATTACTCTAGCAGCCCCTAGTAAGCGCGCGGTCAAAATGAAATGGTAGCGGGCGGCGCTCGGCGCCCCCTAGGACCGCTGCGCCCGTGTGCAAACATTACTCTAGCAGCCCCTAGTAAGCGCGCGGTCAAAATGAAATGGTAGCGGGCGGCGCTCGGCGCCCCCTAGGACCGCTGCGCCCGTGTGCAAACATTACTCTAGCAGCCCCTAGTAAGCGCGCGGTCAAAATGAAATGGTAGCGGGCGGCGCTCGGCGCCCCCTAGGACCGCTGCGCCCGTGTGCAACGCACACTCTGCACCATAGGTAAAGACGCCTCTGGGGCAAGCGAGTGTTGCCAATGTAGAACTTGTAAAAATAGTAAATTCTTCGTAAAACTGGGCGTTGCTAGTCTTCATCATCATCATCATCATATCAGCCGAATCTATATGTCCATTGCTGGACATAGGCCTTCTCCATACACCAGCAGGGTGGGTGGTCTTGACTTAACCTTTTCACCGCCGAATGACGTCAACGTAAAATCGTGACACCGACGCCAATGACGGCATTTGCCGACATTTTTTATTTATTTTTTTATTTATGAAAACCTACTCTGAAATAGCCCAATTTCATGTTGGCATTATTTCTTTATCCATTTTTACCCTTGTGGCGTGAGGTGGCACGGCAAGTTGCTTTACTATCTAGCGGTGAAAAGGTTAAATTGACTGAATAAGACCTAGCCGAGAAAGCGTTGAGTAATACCGATGGAATTAATTATAACTGTATTATTTATCGGTAATACCTATTAAACACGTAAGAGTCTGATAAGTATACTTAATTAATAAACTGCATAACATGCTGTCATTCCGTCTCATGCTAATCACAAATGCATTTTAAAACGACGGTAGATTTCGCTAAATTTCTTTTTTTGATACAACTTTTATAAATTACTTATTTTTAAAGAGCGACGAAGGCAAGTCGCCATACATTTCTGGGCCTGGTCAATAACTGGTATTGTTGTTACTTAGTGACCAAGAAATGTACGATAGGTCGACCGTTTAACTCATACCACTGCGCCCGCGCAGGCCAGCATTGTACGTAAGTACGTTAGGTAGATCAAAATGTCAACTTCTATATGGAAAAATTACAGTTGGATCTACCTAAAGCGCGTTCAAAATGTTACGTGACTACCCCTCAGGACTTAGTTAAACGGTCAACCTATAACGATATATATTTTGGGAACACCAGTGTAGGACGTAAGAGGGTATGAAAAGTTTGATGAAGAAATTAACTGTTTCACAAAAACTAATCATTCCAATTCTGAAACATAAATATAACACATAGCAGAGGTACCTTACTATATTTCGTGCACTAGAAATGCACTACATATCAAGACGATTGATAACTATATCATCATCATAAATAAAATATATGCGAAATACATGCGTCCAAATGCATTGTAAAATATTTACCGATATCGATCATAGTTGATTGCTCCTGAAACTGATACCATCTTTGATCATCAAGATGCTTAGGAGTTACTTTCTTAGGTGTATCCAGAAATAGAGTCGTTTCATCTGGCGCATCCTGTACCACATATTTTTAAGTATTCTCGCAAGTAAAAAAATCTATAGAATAGAACAAATCAATCTAACTTGTTCTAACATATTATGCCATTTATATCAGACTGTTTATAGACTGGTTCTGGATGGAGGCTCGGCTTTATCAGTGATTATTTTGATTCTTTATCTTTATTCAATACGTGAGCGAAGCCTCGTGGTAACCAGTAATTTATAATTATGGAGTACCTACTCGTAATTCTACTTCTCCCTAACAAATTACGTCAAACAACATGCGACCACCACCCACCTTCAACTCCACTCTTATCGGCCACCCCATCTTCAACTTCATCACTCTTCATTGCATGCTCAGCCATAGAATCCAGGGCTTTATCCCCCATGCTCCACACTTCATCAATAATGTTCCTCCCTTTCCTCAGGGTCGCATTCTCGCCTATCACCCAGGACTGCGTCTTGCCGAAACCCCGACCTTTGGGCTGCGTCTCCATTGGCATCATCATGGGGTGAACGAGGTGGATTTTGGGGGGTTTCTGCTTCTTCTTTTTCATCTTTTTCTTTTTGTCCTGAGCGCCTGTGGAGATGGTTATGCTGTCGATGCCGCCGCCTTCATGGTGCTTTCTGGACAGTGCCCTGTGAAGTAATAAGATATTTAGACGACCTGTTCAGCCTTTTGGCTGCTATGCGCAGCAGTGGCGGCGCGTAAACATTTTCGATGGGCAACCCAGAAAAGAAAAAGTTATGAAAGATTATACGAGCAACCCGCCCGGCTTCGCACGGGTACTATACATATAAACCTTCCTCTTGAATCACTCTATCTATATAAAAAACCGCATCAAAATCCGTTGCGTAGTTTTAAAGATCTAAGCATACTTATGTACAGACAGCGAGAAGCGACTTTGTTTTATACAATGTAGTGATAACTATAGTAGTAGGGAAGTCGAGGGTACAATAAAAAAAATATTTATCGAATGATATAGATTGCCATCGAGTTCCACGCAGAATAGATCACGGGTAACAGCAAATATTAACTCAAATACTACCTATGCATGTATAACTACGTTAATAGTAAAAAATTAAGAATCTGTTCCTGACCTCTGGTTTGCTCAGGTCACTGGCCCGGCAGCTAATTAAAAAAACAAAAGACTGTGGACATCGCCAAAGTTAGGGGCTATACAGCCTAATTTTTGGTTAAACTCTGAATCCGCATAAACGGCGTCACATCTTCTACAATTCTATGCGATAAAATCATATTATACAGTGTGTAAGTCTAATACGGGCGAATCTCTTAACGGTACAAATACAAATACAAATTATTTATTCTGCAAATAGGCCACAAGGGCATTGTGGTTAGTATAGGACAAATTAAAGGTAATAAGATAACATTTACTTAAAGTTGCAACAGTAATTTTGTCCATACAAAATAATTCAGCCCGCAATGTAATGCAAACACACCCACGTTAAACGCTCGTTGACAGTTGCTAATGAACATTTGACATTTCGGTACCGCAACCATGTTTACAGTACATTGCTGTTGAGAAATTTAAAAAATAATAATTATGGGGTCGTAATGACCTGCAACTTAAAAAAACCTTTTACTTCATGATTACACTAATTAATACTATGTCCGATTTAATTTATCGCCCGTATTAGACTTACACACTGTATATAAAAATAAGCGCGTAACTATTGACCACAAAAAAAAAACGTTTTTTTTTTACTGACAATGACCCCATATCACTGCTTAAACATACAAACGCGATACACATATCACATGCCCTTCTTTTTCACCTGCAAACCGGTCCACATTTGAATGACTCGCCGGGTGAAAGTGAACGAAACGCGTCATATAGCGGGTTCGAATCCGCGATAAACAAACGTACAAAGTTGACTTTCGCTTTTACTACGGGTAAATATGCGAAGTACGCAAGCTTGAAATTTAGCATGACTAACCATATTGACAGATTGTTTGGTTTTTTTATCTGTTGTATGTGAACCGATTTTCAAAATATACATTTCTAAATTACCGTCATGGGAATATGTCTCATCATCATCCTCCTATTAGTCCGCTTTGACACCTGTAGTTGATGTCTCAGTAAAACGATATTCACTAACTTCTGTATATTTGTAACTAGCGATCCGCCCCGGCTTCGCACGGGTACTATATTATACATATAAACTTTCCTCTCGAATCACTCTATCTATCAAAAAAACCGCATCAAAATCCTTTGCGCAGTTAAAGATCTAAGCATACATAGGGGCAGACAGCGGGAAGCGACTTTGTTTTATACTATGTAGTGATGACGGTCATCTAGAATGCTGGAAACAAGTGCACAGTACTAGATGCAAGTCAGTGCCGATGTGTAGGAACACCAGAAGGTGGTGATTGAGGTAAGAGCTCCCGAGGAAAGCTATATGGAGACTTGGAGAGTGGCAGACGGACCTTCATATCCAGGTCGGCTCCAGTGGTCTGGTGGGGGCCCGGGTACTCGCTTAAGAACCCCAGGGAAGGCGACAACATCTTTGTCAGTGTCAATGTGGCGAGGCGCGAGGGGGGCTCCAGTGCGTTCAGCATGAGACCCAGGAGTCCCCCGCATGAGAGCGCAGATGCAGGGCACCGTGGAGTTTTTAGAGGATAGAAATACCACATAACCCTGACTGGGTTATGTGGTAACCTCGGTGATTGGGCACCTGGCTCGCAAGTTTAATCAACGAAAAAGAAAAGGTCGGCTTCTGAGGAGTCAGAAGGGTTAACAGGCAACGGTTATCACCAGGCCGCTCGTATGCTTGGTTGATAGGTTAGGTTAGGTACCGTTCAATACAGCACATCCTTAAGTAACTCATGAGTAAGGTCGCTAGAGCTGTAAATTGGTGGCACTGCCCCAGTTAAAGTGAACTTATTATTCCCACGGAATAAATGTAAACAAAGTGACGTCACTGACGTGGTATGGGTTGGTAATAAAATTCACACGATTCAAAGTGTGTCTGTCTGTCTGTTACCTATTCACGCTCAAACCGCGTAACCGATTGAGATGAAATTTGGTATTAAAATAATTTGAATCCCGGGGAGTAATATTTTCTATATCCCAAGGTGGAATGGAGGGTGGAAATTTGTATTTGTATTGTGCCCCATAGGAGCCCGGGGTCCGCTTTGACATCCAAAGTCATTCGCTTTGACATTCAATGTCAAGATTTGGCATGGACACTTGTTTTACGAAAGCGACTATCATCTAACCTTCCAACCCAGAGGTAAAACTAGACCTTATCGGGATTGGACCGGGCGAAGCGGGCAGAAGCTATGTAATGTAAGTATAGGCGAACCTATGTATCTTTTAAATTGACATGTAATTTGTAATGTAATCTGATCATCATCATCATCATATCAGCCGAAAGACGTCCACTGCTGGACATAGGCCTCCCCCAAAGAGTTCCAAAGTGACCGATCCCGCGCCACCCGCATCCAGCGGACTCCCGCAACCTTTACCAGGTCATCAGTCCACCTTGTCGGGGGCCTACCCACGCTGCGCCTTCCGGTACGTGGTCGCCACTCGAGAACCTTTCCGCCCCAATGGCCATCGGTTCTACGTGCTATGTGCGTGCTAGCACGTAGATGTAATCTGATATTGTGAGTAAATAAATGAAACTGAATCTATTTAAAGTCCGCTCAAGCAAATTTCAAAACACTGCTTTTGCTAGTGAAATCTCAATCACGTACAGCATCGCTAACAGAGTTCACAAAATAGAGCCAATATGTTAAGCACACGGAATTGTTTGTAGAAAACAAGTTTCTCTAGTGCCAGTGTCAAATTTCATTTCCTGTGGACCTGCGCAAATGTGTGAGGAACGTGAGGGAAATGAGGTATTAAATAACATAGGGAGGGCTACAGGGTGATATAGGACATGGGACACTTTGATCAAACGATTCCTATATTTACAGCGTGTATCCATTAGAGCATACACTCTAAGGGGTATATGACGTAACTCCTAATATTCATTTGACCGAAAGCATATTTATCCGAATTTCATAATTCCTAAAACCATGTTCCGCTAATATAATACTATATAACTGATAACTAACCGAACCTATTGAATGTACTTTAGTAAATAATCTGGGTCCAAATTTTCGTTGAGTGGTAAATGGCGTTCGGAATTCTGAAATTTCGGGATAATGATGCTTTCGGATTCGGACAAGTGACTCTTCGGAAATTTTGTGTGTCCCCTATTTTAAGTAACGATAGCTTTGAGTGGTGTGAACCGTGAGGCAGAGCCAGTTACTGTCAGCAATATTTTTTTATGAAAATATCATTTTTTATAACTTAGAGAGACCAATTTACGTTCATTAGGGCTTATATTTACAGCCCTTAAATCATGAAATTCACACACTGTATATGGTATTAATACTTATCTTTGCCGCTCCCTCAAGGATTTTTTTTCTTTTATGAATGTAGGTATATCATCCTATATTTATTATATTGAATGAGTGAGTGAAGGTCAAGATTTACTCATATGTCCGGATGTCCGGCTGTCCGGCTGTCCTCCTCTACAAGTCGCAGTTCCCAACATCTTATATACCTACGAGTACGTAGATTATATTGGTCGATTCAATTTTTCGAAATTCAAAATCACAATCAATTCAAAACAAAAATATCTACTTACATATTATGATTGCAATTGACTTATTCGGCGAAAATAAACTTGGAAATATCGATGTCCCATATGCCATTCTAATGTAATCAGCATTACCTATGTCTCGTCGGCTTCACACCCTGTATATGAACATTATGAACATACGCCACTATTCACCAAGGTGATCGATGAGCCGATTTCAGCCTACCTACTGATAGCCTCTTCTCGACAGCTCCAAGCGTACAATAATAGTAATTTACGTCACACCTGGCCATAATGCGAGTTTTATTGCACGCTGCGCGTACGGGAAAACTCGCATTGTGGCCAGGTGAAGACGTAAAATTTTGTACGCGACACGGGCGGTAAATCGTAAAGGCCCAGAGCGCATATTTATGGCCCTCACCTTCGGTTCGGACCACAAACATCTGCGATCTGGGGCATTCACGAATTCACCGCCCTAGTTACGTAATGTACTATTACAACATTGAGGCCAATTTGTAACTGACAATTTCATTTCAATATGATCCTAATGCGTCGTGCTTTGGGCTCGGCCACCACTTTAAGTATTTAATTACTTGTATCATCATTGTTTGAAATTATTAGGGGTTTATGAAGACGACAAAAACAAATTAGTGCTGTTTACAACTTAAAAATCGCTACGGAATCTAAACTGTAAGATATAGTAGATAGTTCTTTTGAGAAAATAATCAACATCATTTGTCCGTTTGGCGAAAACTCACTTGTTATGCACATTTTTACAAGTTTCCGTGCGCGGGCGGCGAAGACTGCATATTCAGCTAATATTAGTGAGCGAGCGAGACCCATTACGGGAGTTACATTCGCTTTAAAATGTGATTGGTTTATTTGGAATCATACGTGGTGGATACCATAGACTTAGAAAACAGAACAATTTCTGAATTATAGCTAAGAATAGACATGCCCGTAAATCGGGAAAGTAGCTGCCATGAAAGTTACAGGCATGTACGAGTAACTGGCACACTGCGGATACATTTGCAAGTAATTGCAATCTACTTGCTTGCCAGATACAGGCATGCCAGTTAGTGTATACACATGACAATAGCTGGCACGTGCAAGGAGCTGGTATGCAAGTGTGCCAGTTAAAGGCATGTGTATTCCCGGCTTAAGACTAAGATGGACTGGCATAACTCTAAAACCTGTTTGCTACCTCCAACTCGTGTTGATTGTTATGTCAGTAAGTACTGTGTTATTGTAAGTATTTGTATTGTACATGTTATACAGAGCACGCTTCTGCCCACAATGACTCAGCCTCCTTTTTGGTATTATGTTTATAAGTTAAGAAAGCAGGATGTATATGTGAGCGAGAGAAACTGCAGCAATTATGTTCTACATGCGGTATTAGTAAACTAAGTATCTAGTTGTTTAAAAAGATGTAAGTGTCCGTTAAGTAATGGTGGTTATGATTTTTTAGAACGAGATGTATTTGCGGTGGTTCTAATCAATGGCTAGGCTTCTGTTTTCTGCGAGAACGTGTTTAAAAAGGCAGTTTTCTATGGAAAATGACATTATAAGTACAGTCAACAGCATATATAGATGATCATTTTAGTACTTTGTCGCACTTAACGTAACAATACTACGACAGTTGGGATGCGTCAAAGTAGCTAAAGTGACATAGATAATTTACTTTAAAAACATAGTTTTAACCGACTTCAATTTGATACTCCGCCAAGCCACGAGAACATTTCCACGTTTTTTTTACAATTTACCACATGAACTGATTTCCGATAGCACATGCGTTGATTACTATAGAAAAAAACCGAATCGCTGTATGTCGGCCGATAATATTTGAGGATTTCCGCCGATTCCCCAAGATCATCACCAATGGCACTTCATTAGTTTCTATTTCAACTGAATCTTATCAGAACCTGTGCTTACTTTTGCACTTTTAAGTACATAATTGAGGAATTTGGTAAGTCATCTGTGGTCTTCATCATCAATTCCTCGCCACCAAATTTATGATTTCCGGATGTAAATACACGAGTTATAAAAGAAAATACCAAAATTACTATGTACATGCGTGCCTAATAAAATTGAGGATTTCCCTCAATTCCTCATGGATCCCATCATCTAACTGAAAAACTGAAAAAATGGGATCCCCCTGCAACCATATACATATAAACAAAAAAAATTTTTTCGTATCGGCTCATCAATGACGGACTTCTGAGGTAACAAACATTGGAAAAAAAATACAACCGAATTGAGAACCTCTTCCTTTTTTTAAAGTCGGTTAAAAATGATCATCTACTTTTGCTGTTGACTCTTTGGTTATATTATGGTAGTACCAACTTTCATCCCCAAATGAATCCTTTCAGGGATAATTTTTCGGATGACCGAACTCAATTAAGGTTCTTCGTTTTGTGAGATGGAGTAACAAACATATTTCTGACTTTACTCGGCCGTTCTAAGGCTGGTAAGATTTTTGTGTCTCTTTAAGATGCTTTAAGTGTCTTGAAGTTTTGATTTATGACCTATTGATATTCCACCCTGTATATGACGAACGGATAGCCTAGAGTAGTGACGCTGCCTATGAAGCTGAAGGTCCTGAGTTCGAATCCCGGTAAGGGCAAATACTTGTGTGATGAGCATGAATTTGCTTCTAGTCTTGGATGTTTTGTATGTACAGTCAGCATCACAAATAGCTACGCAAAAGAAGACGTCAAAAGTCTTTATTAAAAGGGAATAAGTACTTTTGACGTCTTCGTAGTTGTAAATATTTAGGTATATAAATTAAATATATCTTCGTCTACACGCCTCATTGAGCTTAGGGTTCGATTTGTGTAAGATTGTCCCCCCTAATATTTATTTATATCCCCGGTTCAGCGACCTCACCTGGCCACTCCGTGTTGCACGACCTCCGCTAAAGAGGTCAGCGAGCCCTCCACCTCCCTACCGAGCTTGGACGGCAACTCTTCCAAGGATCTCCCTGACGATCTGGCTTCTGAGTCCGCGGCCGCTGTAACAAGGACATTTTTGAATTCATCATTATCATTATCAGTCTGTAAGAGATTATGGCGGAGTCTGCTGGATGTGGGTGGCGTATTAGGACCGGTCATTGTGGCCAGCAGTGGACGTCTTTCGGCTGATATGATGATGATGATGATGATAAGCCGCTCTTCGAGTACGCTATTCAACACGGCCCGATGCTAGTCGAGCTGGTGCACTTTAGTTTTATTATGTCAATAGTAGCCCGCGTAGTTGCGCGTATTGCAAAAACCGCACGAAACCTGGGGGATAAAATATAGCCTGTAACCATCCAGAAACTACATTCTATACAGTGAAGCTAGTATTCTATCTAGTGAAGCCGGGGTTCCTCCAAAAGAGAAGCCCCTCGCACCGATGTGGATAAGGAGGGTTTCACATTGGTGTCTAGTAAGCGTAACCCGCGAAAGAGCCAGTGTGGTACAGCAGAGCCAGTTGGTTCGGGTCTGCGGGTTGCCATACCGAGTAAAGCGCTGTACGTGTCGCGCCTGCATTACTCCGCCACGGCTGATGACATGGTGCAGTATATTCACCAGAAGACTGGCTACTCGCTGAGGGTGTTCCAGCTGCGTTCGCGTCACTACGTGCACTTCAGCTCGTTTGTGGTGCGCGTGCCGCGGCCGCTGCAGGAGACCATCGCGTGTGCTGACTTCTGGCCGAAGGGTTTCGTGTTTCGGCGGTTCCGGGGCAACCTACCGAACTCTACACCGGACATGACGACGCAACGGAGCCACACTGTTTCGTCGCCTAATTAATAATTAGTGTTTTAATATTATATTGTATGTATGTTAGTCTGTAAGGTATTTGTAACTATGGGCCTTAGTTGCCCGAAATAAATGTTTTATTTATTTATTTATGTATATTTATTAATTTATACACGCGTTAAAGAATTTTTGAAATCGGATAAGTCGTTCCGGAGATTATCATACAAAGTCATAGCAAAAATAGTATTATATGTAGATTAGAGTTACGATCAATTAAACAATTGATGGTAGTGTTTCGCAAAATGGCTTTCCATCCGTTTGGGTACCCAACGATCCTTTTTGACATTTATGGACCGATTTTATCACGGCGCCAATCCATTCGGCTTGATTGAGTTTAATTCTATGACGGCCAATAGTTTCCAACCTAGATATCGCGGACCCCGTGGTACCTATACACAAAGTTTCATATTATTCCAGAATGCTATTTTAAAAGGATAACCAAACTACGCTTTCATGGAGACCACAGCATCATTTCATTTCATTTCATTTATTTATTTCTATAACAATATTATATTGTATCAGAAATCTTCAGCATCCTAGGGATTCATAACAGGTCGACCTCATAGGGCAGAACACTTGTACGTTGTCGTTATAACGTCATGTTTAAACCGTGAAAGCGACAAAATATCAAGGTGTTCGGTATTCAGTTACCTACTAATGGGTTTCAGTTATGAGTTCGACTGTACCGTACCGTGTCCCGTACGCACGGTACGCCGTGTAAGGTGGAAAAACGTGTGAGCTTGTATTAAATATGGCACTATACATACCTAACAACGGTGTATACAGTAGCGGGCAAAAAACGGATGAATTTAGTGTGCATTCAAGCTACGGTATTAGCCTAGTGATTCAGGCGTGTGGCTGTCAAGCGGCGGTCGTGGGTTCGAATCCCGGCTCGTACCAATGAGTTTTTCGGTTACGTACGGATTTACTTGTATATGTGTATCTGTCTGTGGTATCGTAGCTCCCAAACGGATGAACCGATTTTCGGGAAGTTTTTTGTGTCATAGATAATTTTGTCCCGAGTGTTCTTAACCATGTTTCATGAAAATCTTTATAGCCGTTTTTGAGATATGACTTTGAAATAATAATAATAATAAATTCTTTATTCACGACCAACTTGGATCATTGTGTTAGTAGCATACATGTAGAACTTACTATATAGTGTTAGTAAACAATATTCTTATTATAATTAATGTGGAGTTAATATATTAATATTTATTTGTTCCTGCGTGCATGTATCATACAGGCCATCAACCCTGTCCGTAATCATGCTCAGAATGCTGTTGGAGCTAGCCCGCACTCTGCGCACCAGGGACGTAGCTCGCTTGCGCATAGTGGTGTAGAAGCAGTCTACCCGCGCCTCTGCGAACATCCCTGATGCGCTACAGAATCTGGGCAGCCCCATCAGCATCCTGAACGCGTTATTATATTGCACGCGCAGAGCGCTGTACCGTTTATGTGTATAGTCTGCCCACAGGCTGCTTGTGTAAAAACTAGTACAGTAGGCCTTAAAAAGACTGAGTTTCACCTCTGCAGAACACCTAGCAAACCTGCGGGCTATCATATTTGCTCTGACGGACAGCGCTCTGCGCTCGCGTTCAATGTCTACGTCATCTTTAAGGTCTGCGGTCACCAAATGCCCTAAATACTTAAACTGTTCCACTATCCGCAATGGTTGACTGCTCAGTTTGACAGGTGGAAACCTAGGAGTGCATTTGCCCTTGACCCCAAAAACGACGCATTCACTCTTGTTGACATTATAAATCAATCCGTGACTCGCAGCGTACCGGTCACATATAGATATGAGCTGTGCAAGTCCACACGCTGAGGCACTCAGCAACACCATGTCGTCAGCGTAGCTCAAGTTATTAACGCACACTCCGTCTATGTGACAACCTACACGGGTGTTGCTGAGCTCCTCAATAAGCGCATTGACGTAGAGGTTAAACAGGTTCGGTGAGGTCAACCCCCCTTGCCTCACGCCGCACTCGAGTCCATATGGCTGCGAATACGAGTCTGACCATCTCACGACATTGACCTGATTGTGGTACCAGTACTTAAAGATGCCACTTATATCATGTGGCATCTTCAAGTCGGCCAGCTTTTGCCACAAGATGTCATAGTGAACCAGGTCAAATGCCCTAGATAGGTCTAGGAAACACGCGTATATGGCTGACCGTCTGTCAGTGTAGTACCTGACGGTCTGCTTCAATGCCAAAATGGCACTCTCAGTGGATAGTCCTGGCTTAAAACCAAACTGATTGTCATGCACGGTTAGATATTTATCTAATTGGAAATTCAGCAGGCCATCAAGGCTTGGCGAGTGAGATAGGTCTATAGTTACATCTATCGCTGACGTCACCTGTTTTATTTTTCACAATTGGGACCACCACGGTCCTCATCATGTTGGCAGGCAAGTAAGTGTGCTGTATACAAAATGTGTACAACATTGCCAATACTCTAGTCAAATGTGGGCCGGCATGATGAAGATGCTCAGCACTGAGGCCATCGTGGCCAGGAGACTTCCCTCGCGAAATAGCACGTAACGCGTTTTTAACGTCCTTCGCCAAAAACTGAGTCGTCTCCTGTCCTCGCGACCCCGCACCGTCCCCACCCGCTGCCCGTGGTGGACCCAGCGGTGATTTAATTGTAAAATGGTCTCTGAATAATTCGGCTATAGACTCATTCCCACTGACCCCACCAACGCTAACAGGCAGGCCCGGCTTACCATTCAATCGGTTGGTCGACTTCCAAAACTTACTAAAGTCTCGCCTAGAGTGATGTCCGGCAATGATGTCCATTGTAATCTGTTCTGCGTGTTTCTGACACCACTTTAAACGAGACCTGAAAATCTTACGACTTTCGCACATTTCACTAAAAATACGACCAGACTTTGGTTCACCGTGCCACAGCCACAGCTTAAACTTAAGATTAGCTTCTCGGTGAGCCTCGCCTACATGCTTGTTCCACCCTATTACGGGTTTTCGTTTTTTGTGCCCTTTAGGATCACAATCATGACTAACAACAGCAGCTACACTTAAGGCATTTACAATATCGTTATATAATGTATCGATTATAGCTATATGGCTGTGATCACCACACATGTGACCACAGCAATCGCGAAACATATCCGGAAAATCTATGTGTTTTAATCTGTTATTACATTCGGTGGTAAATATTTTTATTTGCTCCGGCGTTCTTTCGCCCCATACGATCTTATTGATTGCTTGAGTACATAATGGAATAGGTTTGACTAGATTAAAATCACACTCAATTATTAATGGGAAATGGTCAGACCACATAACGTCTATTGTAACGGAAATATTAACAATGGAGCGCTCTGCTGATTTTGTGACAACACAATGATCCAGCCATCTTTTTGACCCGTGCGCGTCACTTATAAAAGTATAAGTTCCTGACTGAATGCCTAACTTATCCACATCCGCGCACGTCCACTCTTGATCATCACAAAAACAAACGAGTTCATTGTAAAACAGTTCACCGGGGTGCGCGTTAAAGTCTCCAAGTATGTAGACAAACTCCGAGGTATTATTCTCAATTATCGCACTTACCGCAGCGAGACCATCCGTAAAGTCTGTCAAGTTATCCAGCTTGTCCGTAGGCATATATACGTTCAATACTAAAACCGACCTTTGACCGATATCCATTTTAACTCCACACACTCGGGGATTAGCACACTGCAGAACGGACACGGTTTTAAACACTGTTTTGTTCCATAACAATGCAACACCACCGTAGGGTCGTCCTTGTATCATGCCGGCCGCCGCGTCTATGGCTGATGTACCAGTATATCCAAAGGAATCATTGATGCTGCCCAGGAACGAGATATCCCACGGGGCCAACCAGGTTTCTTGTAAAGCAACGATATTGGACGATTGACATAATTGCCGTATGCTATCGATCGAGCGTTTCGCACTTTTACAATTGAAACTCACTAGTTTATAAATAGAATCTTTTCCATTTTATTATTTATTTATTACTGGCGGTCGAGCCCGTACTCTTCGGGCCTCTCATATTTCTGTGCTGAAGATGCACAAATTTTCGGAATATAATGCCCTTAGGCCATAAAACGTCACTAAAAACATGTCAAGTTTATTTTTCGGGACTAAAAATGTATACGCACAGTGGTTTTTATCTTTTTGTATTGTAAGTTTTCGTAACGAAATCCTCTCTTGGGTTTTGCTATGGTAATGAAAATGTTGGGGGTTTCTCAACTTTTCTAAGTTGTAGTGACATCGTGTAGCACTTAAGATACGGAACTGATTTCGAAATAATGCTTGGGGCGGCATAGGCTACCTTTTGTGTGTATAATGTTGTGTGTATAATGTAAAAGCCACGATTGCTGATAAGACTTAGTTTGTGTCCTGACTTGGCACAAATTATGTTTTGTCTCAATTTGAATATTGACATTGAATAGGTCAATATTAGTACTTAGTAGTAAACTAATTGTAATCAGTTTTTATATTATACTTTCACTGTTACTTGATGCATGCTGTGTCCTTCTGTAATTAATAAGGTACTTAGTTTTGATTTATGCATTGAAGAGCATTATTATGTAATGGTATGCTTATTGTTGAAGGTCCTAATAAATAAACAAATAAATAAATAAGATGTTTCCTGCTAAATATTTACGCCTTTTTAGGGTTCCGTAGTCAACAAGGAACTCTTATAGTTTCACCATGTCCATCTGTCCGTCCGTCTTCGGCTTAGCTCAGTAACCATTAGGTACTACTAGAAAACTGTGATTCGGCATAGGCATATAAATCAATCACGCCGACAGTATAATAAAATTATGAAAAAGCTCGTTCAAAAATAATATGGGTTTTCTAACACCAATTTTGAAATCAGTGATTCGTTTGCGAGATATTGGGCTTATGATGAATCCAACGACACCTCCCATGTCGAAATCCGTCAAGCCGTTTAGACGGTAGCCCTACATATAGAATTTTCTATACGCTCGAAATACATAACCCTTCTTCTGACGCAGCCAGGTAAAAAGCAATAAGCATTGAACCTGCCAGTCTTTGAACTAATAGCTATTATAAACATTGTTATTCTCAATAGAAAACTGCTAATCTACCAAACTCCCATACTAACAATACGGTGAAAGTGAAAATCAGTAACAGTCGAGATTCCCACGGATTTATCTGCAACTTTCGTTGATTCCTTAATGTGCTGTATATCGATTTTTAATATGGGAATCATAATTGATGTTTCACGCGTTGTATATATTTTTATGAAGCTTTCGGTTTAATTGTATCAATTGTAGTTTTGTATTTTCATATTCGTCGACTTTAATGTATGAGTTAAGACTTCGTACATCAAACTAAAACACGTACTTTTTACTATGTCCCAACCCAACTCAACATTTTACAACTGTTTAGGCAACTAAAATAAATTCGACCAATCACGTGGCGCCTTTACTGAACTAAAATGTATAAATTTGACCAATAGGACGCAGTGAAGAGTAAAAAGGCGAAATATGTGGAATAGGCGAAAACATCAACGCACAAAAAAGAAAAAGCCGTTGGCTGCACTTCATTTCAACAGGGCTTAGATTTCCAATAGATACCAAGTTTGTTTAATTAGTTCAGTTTACTCGTAGAATAAGTATTGTATACAATAGTTATATAATTCGCTATTTAAGTTTCGCACCTTAATTAATCCACTCAGCAAGCTTCTTGGCCTAAACGTGGTACCTACTCGACTGAAAAAGCATACATTATATAACGATTGCATAAAATACTATTTATTGTTAGACGAGTATAATAACTCAATTTATTTAATTCAAATTGCTGTGTATTTAAATAATCCGAACCAAACCCACACACGTGCGTGACCTCAAGAGACGTTTAACTACCTATGAATGCCTCATCTTCCCTAAAAACTTCGCATGTTTCCGTAACAAAATGTTAATTTTAACGAATTTTGGTGATCTCGGTCACTGGGTCTCCCCATAAGTCAAGTTTTGACCGAAAACCAGTTAGCGGGTGAAAGTGGTGTATGATTTTTGGCGTTAACGGATTATACGAGTATATTAGAGAATACATTTCGAATTTAGAAAATGCAATTAATTTGCAAATTAGTTTCAGACACGGTAAATTAGGAAAGTTGATTCATTGTTTTGATCCGAAATATTGTATGTATAGGTATGTTGGATACAATATTTCGTTTCTTTTTCATTCATTTCTAGCTTTAGCTGTCTCATTGTTGGAAGGCTCTCTCTTTCTCTCATGTGTTCCTCTCTCTCGTTTCAATCTTGGTAGAGCGGCCGTGGTCAAGTCACTTCGAGGCATCCACGGAGGTGGAAGAGGCGGACGCAGCCCCACTAATCTGTAACTTGTTTTAAGCTCACCTCAACGCTCACCCACAAATATATCTTGACACCGCGATGCGTAGTAACTAAGCGTCGGTAGCGGTCTAGTTTTGTGACGGGTGACCGGCGGGGTGAGCCGCTTCAGCGCGTAGCGAATAACAGCCCAGACCCCGTACCATGGTCGGCCTTATCACGCGATAAGTGACCAGATAGGAGCGTTCGTCTCGTTCTATCGAACGGTGTCAGCCAGTGACGGACGCTCTGTCCTGTCACTTATCGTGTGATAAGGCCGACCATGATACGGGGTCTGAAAGTCGAGGCATCCCGCCATCTTTACCGCTCTCGGTAACTTTTCAAAAACCAAGGGACGTACAGGAAAACATAATGAAGAAGATTGTTGTCCCATCATTATAGAATGATATCTCGTTATAAGAAAATCAAATGCAAAGGTTGAATAAAAAGTCAGGAGACTTCTGAATAGCGTGCGATCGGAAATCCGGTTATAATATCTTTTGTTTTAAAGTTAATCTAATCCCTATTAGGTTACTAGAACCTGGGAACTATTGGTTTATCATTAACTATCCATTGGATCTCGATCGTGGGATAGTTTAGGATGTGTCAGTGTCACTAAATAATCGTTATTTATCTCTATACTATACTGATAACCGTCGACGTTTGAATCAAGAATGGCGGCATAATGGCTTTCTACATTTTGAGGTCGGAAAAGCGTTAAAGATGAACATTGAACTTGACTTCCGAAGTGTGTGTATGTCTTACCTTATAGAATTAGCGAGACCAGACCCCGGATCATGATTTAGATTTAGATTTATTTATTTCGAGATAAAAATTACAATATAGATTCGCATACAATGTCAAAATTAGGTATAAGAATCTTTATCACGATCGTCAATACAAAATGATAAAGTAAAAATAAAGAATATAAATATTGATATCTCGTAATGATCGTCAAAATAAAAACTAGAAACATTATCAAATTATAAAACAATTTAAAGTAAATTAAACATGTCAAATATATTATATGTCCATATACTCACATACAGAATACAATGGATGTTCCAATAAAAAGATTCTCAGCTGACGTTTGAATGCTTCGTCAGATGGTTCAGTTCGCAATTTCGCGGGTAGACGCTCGTAATACGTTGGGCCAATTACCCTAGGATTTTTTACTGAAAGTGCCATGCGATGCGGTACTGTTCTTAATCTTCCAGTGGATCGGAGCTGGTTACCTGGTACTTCCACCCGTTTAAACGTTCGTAGATTGGATCTCACAAACATTAGTACCTCAAACATGTATAGGGAGTAGTGCGTCATGATGCGGTACCTAGGTTTTAAATAACTCCTTACATGGATGCCTGGGTTTTACTCCAGCCAGCAATCGAAGCGCACGTTTTTGGAGTAAGAACACACGCTTAGCATCGGTTGAATTACCCCAAATGACTGTACCATATGACATCAACGAGTGAAAATGAGAAAAATAAACAGATTTTAAAGAATTTCGTGATATCAATGGTTGCAGCTTTTTCAGGGCAAATACAGCACCACTCAGTCTGTTACATAGTTGGTCAACATGGCACTTCCAGTTAAGGTTCGAGTCTAGTGTAAAGCCGAGAAATTTGCACTCGTTGCATAATGGCATTGGGCCATTGGTAACAGATGGTCGGCCTTATCATGCGATAAGTGACAAGATAGGAGCGTCATCTCGTTCTATCGAACGGTGTCAGCCTGTGACGGACACTCTATCTAGTCACTCTGTCTGTCTGTCCTGCGATAAGGCCGACCATGGTACGGGGTCAGATAATAGTCTTGGGACGGGAATCGAAGAGGCATTAGGAGCTAGAGGAGCTGATGGCTGAATCGACACAAGGAAACTACCCAAAGAGTATGAATCAAACGACGGTGCGAAACGAACGACGTTCTATGCTTCTACTTGGACCGCAAATCGTTTGTATGTCCAGATGCCCGCTTTCCTACTGTTCACCTCTAAGGTCGCATTTCTCAATTAATTCTCGTGGAATTTTCTGAGCAGGATTGTTAATTGTATAAGTTTTTTTTTGTCAAGACACTTTTTCGAAATTCAAAACATAATTCAAAATATAGCTCACAGAGCCACTAGTACTATTAGGTTGAACTGTGTTTTGGGCGAAGGCCTAGCAACCTAACACTGCAGTATCATGTCTCCATTTGTGTGGCACAAAAAATATATAATGATCTCCGCCCTTTTGGAAATATAGGCGTGAGTTTATGTATGTAGTTGTTACATTTGTCTAAATATGGGAGCGTAGTAGTAAACTTCGTTGAATGAGTGTACGTGACACTGATATACACGATACGTGTATGGCATGGGAACGCACTTTCGTTTCTTATCTTCCATTTAACATGTCATGGTGACATTCTCAATGTTTTAGCTTCGAATTTAACTGTACAGTGGCGCGGTAATTGAGAGAAATTTGATGTGTTAATAATATTTGTATAGAGTTTAAGTGTCGATGCAAATAAATTGTTATTTGTTATAAATTGTTAGGTTACATCCAGAAAGAATCACTGTCGCGGTATTTCGTTTAACTCCTGCAGTCTCATTCTCAAAATTTCGATGAGAATATTGATTTTTGGATGTCGATTTGAGACATTGAACACAATTAGGGCTCCATTCCCGAGCCGGGAATACAAATCGGAATACTTGTTCACGGGGTACACACATCAGTGACATATCTGACAATCCGATTTATGTAGGAAACTATCGCCGACGATCACTTTGGCCTACACGGAGGTCCCAGGTTCGAATCCCGGTAAGGGCATTTATTTGTGTGATGAGCACGAATATTTGTTCCTGACGATGTTTTCTATGTACTTAAATATTTAAGTATTTATTTCTCATAAGTATGCAGGTATATCATCGTCTGGTGCCCATAGCATAAGCTTTGCTTAGTTTGGGACTAGGTCGATTTGTGTGAGATTGCCCCTCATTATTTATTAAGGGGGGTACACACTTTCTAAAATCGGCCTCGTGACTTCTAAGAACTAATTTCCGTATCTCTAACGATTTCCGATTTTCCCTCACTGCCTTATTCGGATTAAACATCCTGTATTTTACGTGTTTGGTCCCAAGTCTGGCCCAAATATAGTCACGTCCAACGCCGCGCCGTTATAACAATATTTAATTAAATATCTGCTTGTGTGCGTTATGCGTACTGGATTAGGTGACAGCTATCTTGTTAGTACGCTCTCGTTTGCGCCATAGCACATAGTAGTTAACAGTACGCTTAAGGTTGCCCGATGTTTGACATTCTGACTGTTGACACAGATGCCACATTATCACGTTTGATGTAACAACATTTATTCAGGAACGTTATTGTACGCATGGTTAATTTTATGATAAACGTTAAAAAAATTGTCTTCCGTTCCCGCTGCTATTATTCGTTAAATAAAACGGTTTAAACGGTTGTGTCGCGTACGAGAATATTGTGTGGTATTTAACACTTTATATCTTTACATTTCGAGCCCCTTTCTTTTTTTTCTTTAACTTAGCGTAGTCATAATGTAATTGACACAGACAATTACACTGTGTAAACTAATAATGTTTTTTTTTTAAATTAATTTCTTGGCAAAAAGTCAACACTTGTACCAAAAATATAGTTAGGGTATCCTAACGTTATATTATTATTATTATTAATCATTTATTCATGAAAGGCACATTTATGTTTACAAACTATAGTATACTGCCAAACTGCATGACAGTTTGTTGGCAGTGCATTAATTACTCTTGATTACATAGTTGTGTCAAAAACAGATGGCTAAATTATATTCATGCTATTAAATAAAATAAATCCTGCAAATACTTACTAACCTGCAAGTTTTACATTATAAATATTAAGTTAATGTTATTCAACCATATTATCATATTATCCCCTAAATAGTATTATTTGTTGTTTTGGTTTCGTAACGCATTGGTTATTTTATTACTGTATTTGTCAATAAATAAATAAATAAATCATGTCAAATTGTTTAACATAAGATTAATGCGACATCAAGTTATATTAGACATTTCCGTTACTGTATTAGAAGTTATACGAAAAATTATTTGCAGACACATTTATGGGTCGATTGGGGCGTTACATTGTGGAGGCTTTCTGGTAAAAGAAAACATCGTGAGGAAACCGGTCTAATCCCAATAAGGTCTAGTTTTCCCTCCCGGTCGGAAGGTCAGATGGCAATCGCTTTCGTAAAGCTAGTGCCTTCGCTAAGTCTTGGGATAAGGTGCCAAAGCGGACCTCGTACCTACATTTTTTTTTCTACAAAGGTAGCCAACAAACATACGGCCTGCCTAGTTGGTAAGCAGACCGCATAAACTGTTGACGGCTTGCGACCCTAGAAATCGAATCACAAGCGCTTTACCAACTTTTTGGTACCCTGTTTGGTCTGCTAGGCACAGATACGTTTTCTGTCTTTGCCGTGCAAGGCACGAGCGGCGCTAGTGCCGCGTGGTGGAAACTTCGTCGCGATACCATAGATGATGACTATTGAGTCTATCGATGACAATGATCAACCGGTAGATGGAGTGTTTATTAATTTTTAGAATAATGGATTACTGATATTACGATCATGTATTAATTAAATTAAGTAGTTTAAAAGGATAGGTATCGGAATTATAGTAGGGTAGGCAGTGTCTTTTGTCTTTATGAAGTGCACGCCACTGCCTGTATTCTGCATTAATTTGAACAGTCTTTTTGTGGATGACGTACTGTCTGTCTGTGGACTGTGGCCCCTATATCGGCCGGGTGACAGCTAGGTAACCGCGGTCGTTACGCTGTGGTAAGGCTCAATTCCAGCGCGCACGCTTCCGTGTTGAAAGCGTCACTTTATGCGCTTTTAATTAACTTAACCCTCTGGCTGCCGATGTCAAAAATGTGTTAATGACCTTCACGTTTGAAAGTAAGTTTCAAATCCTGCACGGCTTTTACAGGACGGCCAGTGAGCTTTGTCGCGGCGAGATAGCCCGTCCGTGTATTTCTAATTGGAACGCTTAGAAAGAGATAGATTAATAATGTCGCCGCGACACATTTCGGGGGCCGTCCATTGTTAGATTTAGGTTCGCGTCTTTTTGGTGGACATTGCCAAAGTTAAGGGCTCCGTATTATGCTTCGCCTCTTCTATAATTCTATGCGATAAGAATATATTATACTCGTATATAAACATTAGCCCTGAACTATTGCCCACTGAAAAGTCGTTTTTTGTTTTACTGACTGACAATGACCACTGGGTCATTGTACTAAGTACGCATTGCGGGATCAAGATATATTTGTGGGTGATCGTTGAGGTGAGTTTAAAGCTAGTTACAGAATCCGGGTTTGACGGTTCCAGGAGAAGGTATTCGAAATGTTAATGCGGCTGTAAGCCTTAACGTTATGGTCGCTACCCCAAATGCCAAATTTAATCTAAGTCAGTTCAGCTTAAGTATCTTCTCCTTATCATCATTATCATTATATCAGCCAAAACGCCCACTGCTGGTTATAGGCCTCCTCCAAAAAGTGGCGCAACACAGGTCTTCAGTCCACCTTGGGGTCTACCCATCTGTGGGTGGGTTTTTATCTTCTTCATAGCTTCAGATTGATTTTAGGCCCAAAATTGTAGTCTATCTCGCTTGCTCATGTTAGCTTGATATCATGGTGTGTTTCTACTCCCGCGCACTTACAACAATTGAGTAAAATATCACTTTGCAAAACGAATTTTGGATTGAGATTTTTTTCGTCATAATATTGGATTAATTATCATTTGATGATAAAATGAATCGGGCGTAAATGGAATTTTTTTTTACCGGTTTGGGTGTCTGCTGCTGGTCAACCCACCAAAGGAGCCGCAGCTGATTTCCACGGGGCTTCATGATACAAGAATCTTAACCTTGTCACAATTTATCGCACAGGGGTTGATTGGTCACGAAAATCTGTTGCTGGCTCGGGGGCTATTCAGATTTTACCGCGATAATATGTATCACTCGTAGTTTTTAAGCAGTGCCAGATTTTAAGTTGTAAACAGACGTTTTTCAGGAATTATTTTGGTAGTATTTAGCGTACTACTGAAAAAAGCGTTCAAGTAAATTATGAAATATTCAAGAATAATATTTTTTTCTCTCTGACTACCTCTTTTGGGAATAGCTACGGGAGTGAGTTAGCTATGTTAAGTATTATACTTTATTTGTAAAAAAAATATATATATTTATGTCGGCATTAATACACAAATCTCACATACAACGGAGGTCCACCCTCGGGCATTTAGTGTTCATAACTGGGAATAATTTATCAATGCGATTCGTTTATGAAGAAAACTGTCCAGTATGTATTTTTACATTTAAGTAAAAGGAACACCTTTATATTGTTCAAAAAAGGAGAAGTTAACTTTAAGAAGATATTGACCTAGATTAAAACAAAAACTACTTTTTATTCTGAAAATCAACCCCCTCAAAAATTAAAGGGATGCGAATCGGGGATGAGCGTTCACATGCATATACTTACTAATCTTTAACGATATTATAATGAGGTAAAGTTTGTTTAGTTTTTTTATGAAACGTTTAGGAGGTATATAGCCACGTTCAGGATGGAGATAAGTATGTATTTTTGCACGTGTCCAGCGGTTTTTTAAATAAATAATCTTATTTAGTACAAATAATAGTTAAATTTACCTTGCCAACTCCTTCGTTGTTTCTCAACCTCTCCGTCCCAAGTGTCCAAAATTTTTCCCGCCTTTTGCTTCGCACAATTCCAAGCGTCATCCTCCCCCAAACAGTCCAAAATAGACATTAAACTAGGCCCTAAATTCTTCCCTAAGCCCATAACAAAGTCATAAGATCTCTCCAGTAAGCTCGCACTCTGGACCCGACCACACAAAACTACGAATAAAATTAATATTAAACTTTTCGACGCCATCTTGACGCGAGGTGCTTTCTCGGACCCGCTCAAGGTTAAACTAAGCGAGCTCCCGAGCTGTCAGCGATTTTATATGAACCTACTTTCTTCCACCTTAAAGAACCTAACATGTATTCTGCAGTGTGCTATCCATTGCGCGCTAACGTCTGCCAACTTTTTCAAAATGGCGTCGATGTATGTGTCAAAGAATGTTTTACAGGTTTAGTGATAACGTTCGCATTTATGACTTTTTCTTTTTAGTGTTCCTTGCTATAATTGGGAAATCGCTTGTGGGACGGCAGTCTTTATTGGGAAATGTAGAAAGTTGAATTAGCATAGTTATTCGCATTTTGAGACGCCGAATGATCAAGTATTCAGTTGGCATTGCCATTGTATTCGACGTAATGTTGTGTCAGGATAAATACAAAATATTCGGACTAAGATAAATACTTAGGTACTATATAAAAAACAGTCAAGTGCGAGTCAGACATGCAAGGCTATCGTTCTGTATTCGCATGATTTGTAGCTAATTGAACAAGCGAGCGCAGCGAACGAAGTTCTCTATTCCATTCAGCTTGGGCCAATATTCTTTCATATGTCCCGATGTCCCGATATCCCGCTGTTCAGCTGTTATCCTCAACAGGTCGTTTTCGCAACCGATTCTCATGAAATTTGTCAGGTTCTATAATTATATAAGTCGTTAAATGATTTGATTTTACAAAATGTAAAAAGTACCAATTGTTTTTTTTTGAAGACAGGTTTTTGAGTTCTATATAGCTCTAGGCTAGGTTGTATACACAACGTCAATAATAAGGTAGGTACCACAGATATAGGAAATAAGGAGATCTGACTTGCCGCGCGATTTGTATTGAATATGCCTGTCGCAACTTCTTGAATTCGTGGTTTTATTTGAAATAAATAGTATTTATAGTATTTACCTCTGAAAAGTGATCCATTGGTGTGGAAATTAATGAAATCACTGCGATGTTTGCAAGTAATTATTGCAAAACTCGGCATTTTGGCAAAAAACTGAACATTCTCGGTGGACAACGGACGGTAAATGTATGGCGGAGTATGCCCAATGAGCTGACATGTGCGACACAGCCGCCGGCGGCTTATCCGCTCTATAGTATTTTATGCTCTGAGGTAGGTACACTGCGCTTTTCCAGATGGAAGACGCGCTGCGCAGCGAATTGTGTACCTCGCGGGCGACGCAAGTCAGACCGACTTCCGATACGGCCGCGATTATGTCAGAATAGGCATGATGACAGTAATTGAAAATCACTAAAATATGGTATTTTCTTATTGAAATTTTAATCGTAGAATTCGAAAATTGCTCATATTTTTTATTAAGTAAGAGATTATTATTTATTTTGATAAAATTAAACTGAAAAATACGGACGCCCGCCATGATATGTTAAACACCAATCAGAGCGCATGACGTCACGTATGTAGAAATACATACCCATAACGGCCATTACCACAGATTACAGAGAAAACTTACGCACTGAACGAATAGTAAGACAGGGATAGAACCATGTTATCTGTCAGATCTTCATACGTCATTGTCCCGCTGTCTCGCTCGCACGGCCACGCAAGACTTGTAAACTTTTTAATTTATGTTCATTCAATGACCAATTGAGCGATCTAGTTAGCAAACAACAAAGGTCTGCTTTCTTTTTATACAATCGTGACGTCACTCGGGACGCCATGACACTGACAAGCGTTTTAGCGCCAATTTGAAATTTAAAAACTTAAATACATTTTTTTCCTACTTAACTGTTAAATTCTCTTATTCGTTGTACATAATAAATGTTTCTAAACATTATAGAACAGTTTCTCAAAATGTGTCATCATGCCTATTTTAATACAGCGGACGAACTGCGCAGCTAGATCGGTGGACAACTCAGTCGGTTCAACTACGTTGTGCAGCGCACTGCAACAATAAAATTATCGCCGTCGTGTGTGGAACTGTGGACCCACTATAAAAGTTCTTAGATCATATTTATTTAAACGGAACCCTGCATTTCAACCCGACTTGCGCTTAGTCATTTTATTCAATAAAAACCGGATATTATCATCATTCAATTAGCAATCGTGGCAGTTCTCTACGAGTATTACGCATTTTAGTTAAAGACATTTACTTGATGGGAATTAAATACACTACGGTTTTGATGTTTATAGCTAAATTAAATAGTTTCACTTGCTGTTTACTGATTACTTTTCCGTTATTCACGTCTTCATTCCCAAACCAGTCCCGAAACTTCAACCCTGTTCCCTTACTACGACTCTTAATTTACGACACCCACGGGGAGAAAGGGGGTGGTACTATTCTAACCCGACACCACGCGGGCATTTATGTAAGTTGTACTTAAAAATCAGTCAATTAGAATACAATAAGAATTGATTTATGTAGCACACAAAATCGGGAAAAAAAGAAAATACAACAATAAAAGCTTGTAAAAAGTTCACGCATCATAAATAATGTGCTAAATGGGAGCCTCACTCAGCATGTTGTCACGGGGGTCGTGACTCTAGTTTTCTGTGAGAGCCCCAAAAATAAATAAAACTAAACTATACTAAACAATCAATTTCATAATTTTTACGCACTGTATGGTCTAAAAATCACAAAAGTGAGCTTAAAACTAGCGAGTAACATCAGAATTCAATTAGGTGACTGACCAAGTAAAACAGTGATATTTCTCCTCTACCCAAAGATTATCTGGAAGAGATCGCTCTTTATCGATAAGACCACCTGTTGTTTAACACAAATCCGTACAAACGCCCGATGCGACGCACTACACAGAACGCGTTACAGGAAACTTAAGTGAAAGCCTGGATAGGGCGGTACATAAACGCATGCCGCCCGTGCGCCTCGTAGAACTGAGTTTAAAATAGTGCGTGTCGAAAGGCCTTAACGACGCTTGTTGAGAGGCCGCTTTAGCTAATATATTACCATGCCTCTCCTTTTGAGTTCCAGAAGGTCAGGGAGGATTTACGTACCTGAAGGCACATCAAAGGTAGCCCCCCCCCCACAAGGTAAACTGATAACCTAGTAAAAGAAAAACACACACCCCCACCCCCACAAGGTGGACTGATAACCTTAGTAAAAGAAAAACAAGGATAGCACGAGCTCCCGTCTCTCTATCGACCTGTGTAATTGAGTCTTAAGCCAAAAAATAAATGAAATAAAAGCATTTATTTCAGAAGCAAAGAAAACTGCCCGACAAAAGTGTGTATGGAAAGTGACGCGAAACGGTCCCCCTTAATCGAGGCCTCTATTTCCCGCGTTACAAAATAGTATGGCGATTGTATTGCAATAATATGCAGGTATGTCCTAGTTAACTCCGGAGCTGAGATTGTAAATACATAGATAAACACAGATTAAGTTAAAAAATATCAAAGATAAGTGCGGGGAAATCCGATCTAGTCAGGATCTAATTTAATATGGATTTAAATAAACAAAACTATCATTAATACTTGGCTAATTAGTAATTCTGTCAATATACGTATGTCTGTACTCAAGTATTAATATTGTAAGTCGGTTTGTGGGGGATAATCTCCGGAAATATTAATCTGATAAAAAACAATATGTGGATAAAAGCTACAATACCGGAAGGCGCGGCGTGGGTAGGTCCCCAAGGTGGACTGATGATCTGCTGGTAAAGGTTGCTGGAGTCTGCTGGATGCGGGTGGCGCAGGACCGGTCACTTTGGAACTCTTTGGGCTCGCCTCGGCCTATGTCCAGCAGTGGACGTCTTTCGGCTGATATGATAATGATCTATAGATTGATGAACTCTACATTTAAGATTACGTTCTGCATTCATTTTATAGACTGAAATGCACAATATATAAGGTGCCATCTTAAGAGGTGTTACATTACATCAAAACAATTAACTTTGAGTAGAAATTAAGATAACTTTTTATATGATATTTTTGTTTTAATTTTTAGAACAAAATAAATAATTTAAAATTTCGTTTAAAAATAACCATCCTGTGTATTTAACTGACAAGGTGTTTAACACTTGCTGTGAAGTGAACATCGCTGTGTGTGACACACGTCAATGATTCGCGGTAAAATTGTTAACTATCTCATTAACAGGGTGTTTTTACGCAGTAATGTTGTTTCCTTATTTATCTTCCAAAATTAACACAATCTATTAAATATTTCTTAATATAAATAGACTCCTAGAGACGAATACTATCAACTCTAAAAGTATTGGTACCTAAGTAATTGAAATGCACCTTATATAGCCTACCTACCTACCTTCTTGTACTATCGCCAAAATAGTTAAATGTCCACCTGAGTACTTTATGAACATTGCAATAAGGTTCAATATAAGTACAGCATGGCCAGCTAACAGTGTTGGCGTTTGTATTATCAGTGTACAAATTTCATCGCAATAGCTTCAGTCGTTTAAGGGGGTGAATTGGAGGAAATCATCGCGTTCTTTGAAACGCCGTTCTGACTAGATTAAGAATCAATAAGGTCTGATTTTCAGATGTATGATTCTTGACTATATGATTGTTAATCTGATTTAATCGATACATGATTGCGTAAAATTTCTACTATAGAAAAAAATCCAACGTTGGGTTTCATTTTTCTTTTTTTACTCAGCCTGCTCAAACAATACATTATATTTTAGACAGAATCAAGTTAATATGTACTATAGAATTTTCTTTTATCGTATCTAAAATCTCACTTAGTCAAATTTAAATAAAACTTCACTAAGTTAGGTATTTATCGAAATTTGTCCAAAAAATCCATTCCCGAAGAGTGTTGCATCTCTTTTTCACGTGCGCGGAAGGCATAAGCGTGTCTTTGCCAAGGGGGTGTGGTTGACTCGAATCAAGGCATCCCCTTAAACGTTAAAACGGAACATACCTACAGACAAACAAAATTTCGCATTAATCTTAGTAGGATAACAGCGAGTCTGGTAATAAAAGTATGTTTAATTAGAGCTCTGCTGCCACGATTCGAATCGGACTCATGACCCACGAATAGAGTTTCCACTCTCTATTTGATGTTATTCGGTTTCAAGATGATATAACTGATGACTTAGTTATTATTATTGACAGAGACAAGCAAAGTAAAGGGCCATACACATGGTACAACAACTCGCATGCGAGTTTTATTACATTCCACGGTTTGATTGACTTGATCCTATTTCGCTAGCCAGCAGTCCCGCAATGTAATGAAAATCGGTTAACATACGCTCTCAGCATCGAGCAAAAGGCTTGTAAAAAAGTCAGTCAAAAAAAAATAAACGTGTCTCGCTCGGCGAATCTTGATCCCTATGACAGCTGTTACATCAGTACAATTTTAGGTTTTAAAGTTATACATTGGACTGGGGTGTCTATCATTTTATCGTTATATCTTACGCCGATTTTCATGTCGCCGAAAACTATTCTACGAATTTCATTACGTTATCTTTTCTAATCGCATATACACCAATTCAATGCTTAGGAACTTAGGAACATGATTCACAGATGGTACGTTCTATATATTATTAATTATTATTGATATGAACATTGTTTCATTGCATTAATTAGACTAATTTGTATAAGTAGATATATACATTTATTTCTAACTATGTAATATTTTTAAAAAAAGTTTCTGGCGCTTCCCGAGGCACGCGAAAACGCTCCTATATAGCAGTCTGAGGACAACCTTTAGCATGTGTAGTCAATATGTTCGGCCCACGTGACCCCGGAGTCGATCATGAGATTCATGAGGCTGAGGTACCTGCTCCCCCATTCTGTAACTTGTTTAAAAGCTCACCTCAACGCTCACCCACAAATATACCTTGACACCGCGATGCGTAGTAACTAAGCGTAGGTAGAGGTCTAGTTTCGTGACGGGTGACCGGCGGGGTGAGCCGCATTAACGCGTAGCGAATAACAGCCGGTAGCGTCTACCTACGGAACGACGGTATCGTTAATCACTATATTAAAATAATATTAAATAAATAATAATATTAATATAATAATATAACTTAATATAATATATAATATAATAATATAATAATTAATATTATGATATATAATAATATTAATTAATTAATAATATTTAGTGTTTAATGTTATATTGTATGTATGTTAGTCTGTAAGGTATTTGTAACTATGGGCCTTAGTTGCCTGAAATAAATGTTTTATTATTATTATTATTATATCTGATGGTGTTTTTTCTTAACTTAAAATGTACGATATTAGTCATGTCTACGTTTAGTAACATATAGGTATATGCCATTTGCCGAAAGCCACTTACTCATTTGATGCATTACTATAATTTATAGACACTGTTTTAATCTTAAAGTTAATATGATGCAAGGGTTTTGTTTTTCAGGGAGGTATTCGACTAAAACCAATTGAAACAGCATTTCATTACATAGAAAGCGTATACACTTTCAGGCAACCGCTGTTTCAATCGTCTGACGCGAAAAAAGTTGGCTCAGTTCGGGTTGCACCGGGCGGTTTTACAACACTTTGGGAGCTCAAGTACAGCCATCCGGTTGCCTCTTGGACACTGCAACTATATATGAGGATGAATTAATTTCTTGGTTCAAGATTTACCTCGAACCTCGTTTTCTGTGTAGTAATTAGTAATAATTGTCATGGAAAGGAAACTGGTTACAGAGGCATTGCGACTAGGTTATTAATTAAGGTTTGCTTACGTACAAAGACAGTTATTATATGAGAATTGTTGGCGGATATGGTGTTGTAGCTTTTGTATCGATAATAAGAACCAGTTAGCAGGCAGTAAATGTCAAGCGCACGTTGGGTTCTGATGTTTGTGCCTCATACAAAGGTAGAGTCATGTATAGTCAGTAGATTGGCAGCAAAATTTTACATTTGCAGTGAGGTCGTGATACAGAATCCTGAGTGAAGCGAAAAATTCTAAAGAAAAATCTTGAGTGTGTGAACGTGTCTAAATAAGTTATTTGATGTTCTGTGTGTAACTTTAGATAAATAAAAGTCATCCTCCTAGCGTTATTCCCGGTTGTGCCCAAAAGGAGCCCGAGACCCGCTTTGACATCTAAATTCATCTAATCCCCAGGATTTGGCATAGACACTACTTCTACGACGACGGCGACTGCTTTCTGACCTTTAGGCTTTAAAACCTAGAGGGAAAACTATACCTTATTGGGACTAAACCGGTTTCCTCACGATGTTTTCCTTCACGGAAAACCTAACGCTAAACTTTAGGCAACAAAATAAAATAACAGATCACGATCATTTACTATTGGAATGCACTATGCCAATTGAACCCTAATTTATACTCAGTATAATGAACGAACGAACGGTCAGAAGATCGCTGATATTTAACCACAACGCCACGATACAAAAACCCTTCCAATTACATTTTATTTTAGTACAAAACACTGTCTGTGACAGACGGACATACCAGTGACCGCAGTGTTGCATTGGAATTTGATACGAAACACTAAAAATGACTAAAACTAAAATAGCCCTAGCAGAGTCAAACAACAGTGTGTGTAGATCAAAATATGTGCAATCATTCAAGACATTGTTTCATTTTGTGGTTCTCGTACATTTCGGGTTCGTTTCCGGGTATGGTGTGTATATGTATATGGCTGTTACCGAAAAACAGTTGGAAGAGCCATTGATTTTGATGGCAAAAACGTATATGATGGCGTATGGGACTATTTGGAACGCGGTGAGTTATTACACGCTTTTCTTTAACTTAACCTGTTAGTTTGTTAGTGTGGGACAGATTTTGGACCAGTTAGCCTCAACCGATTGAGCTGAAACTTTGGGTTTAATTATAGTTTGGGTGACTATTCAATATTATGGTACCATCGAGCTGATCTGATGATGGAGACAGAAGGTGTCTATCGGAATTCAGTACTTAACCGACGTAACCCCATTGTGTTTGGGCTCGTTAGAATCGTACAATGAGTAATTGATGACGGGTAATCATTTATGGAAAATCTTCTATTTCACTCACGAATTGATTTATTTATGTAAATAGGTAAGTGAAAGTATACATTACCCTAATATTTTAATTAATTATTCTCGTTATATATATATTTTATACTTCCTTTAGATTTTGTTTCTAGAAACATTCTAGACTAGTAATTATTATACAATTTTATTTAATTAAATTGATCTAAGAAATTAGTTTAAGATTATGTTTCTGCTTGACGATTTGAAAATGCTTGTGGATAGGTTGGAATAAAGATTATTTTGCGTTTAAGTTTGACTTTGAAAGAGCCTCTAAATGATGGCCATGGCAACCACATACTTCGCTCGCGCGGACCACTCATGCACTCTTTCGAGAGGAATTCTGGCCGAAGGGCGTCAAGTTTTCGCGGTCGGTTGCCTGACACAAAGATGTTGTGGAACACATCGTGTTTTTGTTATAAAAAATAAGTATACTTTTATCATAAAGCCTGCAACACACATTATTATGTTGGCAAGGGCGGGACATACACAAGATTTGCCAGAATGTGATAGTGCAATCTGAAACATTGCAATATGAAAAAAATAAACATATTGCTTTAACATTTTTAATAATTTCCTTTATTAGAAAGGGACTCGGACTCGCGTTATAGTTGTAGAACTTACCTAGTGGTTAGGTATAGTTTGGAAAATATAAATTGTCCGTCTGTTGTCAAATTAAAAAGAGATCTTTTGTTCCACGTAAATCAATGGGTACTCGAAAGGATTATCTATTATTAATTCCTAAGACACATCTTTACCTGAGAATCGGACTGACTCAAGAACTCAAGATCAATTTCAGTCATCCATCACGTTTTTATAATATAACATAACACAGTGTTGTGTAGAAAAGAAGATCAATAAACATTTAATACTGCAGCGTGTGTCCTACCTGTTAGATCTATTGCCACAGACATCTACTAAACTTTTACCCCATTATTCATAAAACTTACAATACCTCTAATAAACAACATGTGTTTTGTCCCTTTCTTAATAATTTAAATATCAAAGTGACAGGTTTTAACGTCATTTTAACTAAAATATATAGGTTTATTTAAAGTTTTACATGATAGGTTAAAATTAGAACTGCATGTGTCCTATTTCCAAGAGAAGAAATGCATTAACTCCTACATTAACATGCAAACGAAGTCGCAGGTACAGCTAGTAAAAAATAAGTTTATATCGATATGTATGTTAGTAAGACATATGTAAAATATGCCTGTTTTAATAAAGTACCTCCCCTACACCTAAAGCGGGGATATATATATTTTTCTGTGGGTATCGTTGGATAGTTCGTTCGTAAATATTATGGGTTTCCTAAAACCATTTTCCAAATTAGTGATTAGTTAACGAAATATTGTCCCCCCCCCTGCCGGCTAAACGGCTACTACCTACTGGGGATGTGAAAAAAATCGTGGTAGTAGTACATATAATCTACCACGGAGGCATAAGTAGTTACCGCGTAATAGTCGACCAACTTAAAATGTGCTTAGAAAGGCCAACTTTCGTACAAATTCGGCCGACGCAACCATTTAGTTGGCACGCGCGTGTCCATGTAACTAAGAAAGCTAGGCAACTACGGAACCCTACACTGCGCGTGGCACGATACGCACTTGGCCGATTTTTTAGCTAATATTTATGATTGATTTAGTTAGTTCTATATACACTCACATATATTCACATAATACGCTCAAATGTCTATGTGATTCTGAAATTAGTTAAGATCATCATCATCATCATATCAGCCGAAAGAGGTCTACCTACTCCTAGCTGGACATAAGATAGGCCTCTCTAAAAAGTGCCATAGATTAGATTAGATTAGATTGCTTTATTTCATAATATAAAAAACAATACAAATTACTCTTGGTCAATTTACACGACTTGACAAATAAAAATAAAAACTTCAATAAATATTTAAATCAAAAATTACATATAAATGTAAAACAAATATAAATGTACACGTTAATTTTGACTAAAATAAGGCACCCTAAAAAAGTTCGTCAAATTATTACTATTTTTTTTGCATAACAATTCACACTAAATTAAAATACAATTAATACAAATCAATATTATTATAAAATGTCAAAAATATTTTATTTTCATAAAATCATTAACACAGTAAAAACTATTTTCCTATAAAAAGATTCTTAGTTGGTGTTTGAATGCTTCGACAGATGATTCGTTTTTTAATTTGGCGGGTAGATGCTCATAATACGTATTGACCGGTCCTCGCCACTCACGTCCAGGGGACTCCTGCGACCTTTACCAGTTCATTAGCCCATTTTGTCGGTGCGTGGTCACCACTCGAGAATCTTTCCGCCCCAACGGCCATCGGATCTACGTGCAATGTGTTCTCGGAGAACGGTTGTAGTTTTGTTTTATTTTAGGGATATTTGAATGGAATTTTCGTTGTCATTAGGCATATTTTTTCAAAGGAAAGAAGGCTGCTGAATCTCGCAAAAACCCTCACGACTTGTGGGTATAATTATTACGAATTTAAATGAAATATCAAATACCTACATCAGTAATGGCCGCATTACCAAATTACCTAGTTACGCTGGCTCTGTCAGTGGTCAGGCGCGAGCCTGTCTTTAAAAAGAAATGATTTTCCAAATAGTGTCTGGACAAAAAAATCACTTTGCTACATGTAGAGGAGACAGCGAGACAGACACCGGACATTGGACGAAATACGACTAGCACTAGCCCTAGTGTGTTTCCAAAACTCTCCCATACAATCTCCCGTGTACAAATATTTTACTGAAACGTCACGAATATAATACGACTAATAGTACATTGTGATACAAGTGAGGTACTGCTGCTGAGGTAGTACTGTACAAGTGTAACAAGGTATGTTGATTATTACATCAGAGACGAAATTGTTCACGCGAACCGCAGGTGAGCGTGATAAGGAAGCCGAGGATGTAATTATCACAGGCTCACGCGTATCATACGACGTTTTTCAACACATTTTGCGAAGAAAAAAACATTTTCGTAAGATGAAAATGTTATAGGCCTGCCAAATTATTTTCTTTACATTGAGTAAATCATTAAGATAACAATAGGGTTTTACTCTCAATTGCACATCGCCAAGAATTTCCAGTGGCGTCCATTCTATTTATCACTTTTCTAGTCACCACGAGTCAATATTTTTGATAATAACCAAACACGCATAATAGTACATTACGTAACTAGGGCGGTGAATTCTTACGAATTACCGCCCGTGTTGAGTACAAAATTTTACGTTTTCGCCTGGCCACAATGCGAGTATTCCCGTACGCGCAGCGCAGTATAACTAGCATTATGGCCAGGTGTGACGTAAAGTATATAATTTTGGCCACTGGGGGTTGAAGATTTTACCCGCGCAAACGCGCTGCCTTATGAATGGTTAAAATGTTTTCAAAAAATGCTTTCTGCGCAGGTACCTACATCGTTGTAACTTATATTTGCGATAGATGGTGATTAGTCTTCTGAACCTTCACAATTTAATCAGGTTAATTACTTATCCCTTTTGGGCATTCGCTAGGACTCAATCGATTAAATCCTCTATCTACGGAACGCAATGATTTCTCAGGTATTATATAACTTGTTGTCTTCATGATTGTCAAACGTAATTGTCGATAATCATTGCTCGAGACGTCATCCCATGATAGCTGCCATGAGACCATCGTGACATTGGAATTGTGAACATCATTATACGGAAACCGGTTATGTTTTTAAAATGGCTAAGTGTGAGCGGGTTCAAACTGCGTTTTTATTTGTTTTTTTTTATTCGGAATCATCGCAAAAAAAGCTGCAGCGCTACTATAACCTCCTCAGCTCCTCTTAAAAGTTAGTAAGCGACTTGATATTGCTTACTGCCTACTCTACCCACCTAGGTGTTTATTCTTTGAATAATCTCCGTTTCAGCTTATGCCAACATTATTTAGTATGTCAGACTGTCTGGCTGTTCTCCTCATGTCACATGTCTCGTCGTTTCTCTTTTCTCGTTCACTTCGCTCGTTGGTTCAGCTAGATGAAAGCCTGAAAATGACTCTTCTCTTCAACATGCAATGAAATATTGACGTTGTGTTCTTCATAATGGGGTTCGAGGTGTCACGTTTCGGGCACAGCGAGACGAGAGATCCGTAATGGCATTTCATACAAAATTGGAGGCCTAGGCCGGCAAGATGGCCTTTATTTATTTCCATTCCCTAAGTTGTGGCACAGCATCACGGCGTTCGCCATGAAAATTAAAGTTTGATTACTTGGAGTTTTATTTATTTATTTTATTGCATGTTTGAGGAAAGCACTATACATACCTCGGCGTGAAAAGGGTTGCCAGCCCCATAATTATCCTATATGTACTCGATCGGCAACCGCTTACTTCCCGGCCTCTGTAGTAATGTACCTACTATTATCAACTGCCTGAAGACCCCAACTCATTAAAAAACATCACCTTAGAACTTCGCGTGAAACAAACAATCCGTGTTCTTTTTAATCTTCACACACTGCTAGTGAAGTTAACTGGGTCATTAATGTTTATATTTTTGCTCTTGTTGGTTATCTTGAAGAAAAAAAGCACGGTGTATATATATCACGGTTTACAGTTTCAGTGAGATTGGGTCGCGGGTTTGGAACACTTGGTGAGATTAACAGTGATATATAACCTTGTCATAATGTGTTATATCGACTGGTTAGTCCATAAAGAAGCGGAAAAACACCAGTAAGTTCTGTATTGACATTTTGACAAACAACTGAATTGAGAACCTCCTCCTTTTTTATGAAGTCGAGCCGGTTAAAAAAAAACCAAAATCGTTCAATGAATGTGTCCAGTCGATATACCTAAAGATGACACATACGTCATGATAGGGTTTAATCACTGTTAAATTTACGACCCATTTTTGGTGCTTGCTTAATATTTACTTGAAGTTTAAATAACAAAATGTGTATTGGAGATTCAGTGTTATTATCAGACCTGGTTAGGAGTATTTTCATTGAAGCGTTGTAGTTAGTATCAATGGAATTGGTATCATCATCATAGCGACCGAAGGCCGAAGGACTCCCCCAAAGAGTGCAGAAATGACTGGTCCCGCGCCACCGCATCCAGCGGACTCCCGAGACCTTTACCAGGTCGTCAGTCCACCTCGTGGGGTGCCCACGATGAATTGGAATAAACAATTACAATTGTAACTTACAGAGGTACTATACTATACTTGTAACCTGCACAAATTATGATGTATCGGGAGCTTGGAACAAAAAAAATACTGTGATATAACTCCGTCATGACGTGGATGTCACGACTGGTAAATTTACCAGTTAATTTCCGATCGACATGACATCCTGGTCATGACAGGGCAGGGTTATATCAATACTAGTTTCCGATCTAATTATGGTGGTTCCTATTGTATATACTTAAAAAGTAAAAGGTTATTGCAGTATACGGTTTTAAAATGAGAACCAAACTAAGTTTGTATGGAGAGTTGACTTGAGTGGACCTTGGGCTCTCAAGTTAAATAAACCATTCCAATGCAGTTTAAACCAATTCGATTAAAACTACAACACTTCAATGAAAATGCAACTAAATTTACGTGTTCAACTTATGTTTCATAAACTAGATTAGTGCATAAAACAAAGTTACTAAAACTGTACTAAAATGGTGAAATCTAAAACCGAAACAATATTAGCTATAAGTGACAACGTGGCAGTTGGTGAAAAAACCGTGTTGTTGAAGCTGTTCAAGACTTTCTTCCATTCAAGTTTTTTAGTCATCTTCTTCGGAATCAGTGTCTATGGTGTTAATATTTTTTTTAATCTGACGGAGGAGCAACTGAAAGAGCCGAAATTTTTGATGATGAAGACTTACCTGTTGTGTTATGGGACTAACTGGAACTCGGTACGTATTCAAAAAAATCTGAAGTAACAATGAATTAACTTTTTACACGAAGATTGAACTCATATCATCACATCACATCATCAGCCTGTATATGTCCCACTGCTGGGTACAGGCCTCCTCTCGGGTGCCGTTCAGTGGTCATACAAACAAAATGCATAATTTCAAGTAGCATAAGTACGGAAATCATAACAAACTATTATCATAATAACAAAATGCATATTTTGATTGATCATAACATTAAAATAACATAACACTCATTTATCACCACCACATTTGCTATAACGTCTATGTGTACTAATTTCTTTTGACATAACATACATTTAGTACAATGATTAAAACTGATAACAACATTTGAAATAATGATAAGAGAAGGTGGTGCATTTAGTTTTAATAAGTGGTTGCTATCACATCCTAGAAAAATAAAGTAGGTAGGTACTTAAGTACCTATATATAAAAAAAAATTGCCAAAAACCGAATGAGAGCACCCCACTTTCACGTGGTATTGTCTGTACTACCCCTAGCCTAGACTGTATATTATAAGAGCCCGCGGAGCCAGGAGCTCGTGAAGGAGGTCCTGAGTTGAAAATTAAAATGAACTTCATGTTTTTAAAGATCGGAGTTTAATTATTTATGAATTATGAAATTCGGACTTTTCAACGTCGTGTTTTGAATCATCGGATTTTAATGTTTTATGAATTATGAAGTTCAGAATTTTGATTAGTTTCAGAAAGACTCTAAGGCAGGTCGGTGTAGGTACGACGACGAGCGAAGCGAGGAGGAGTGTTATGTTGAACCGCGACTCTACAGCGCGCGAGCCGAGCGAGCGAAGCGAGCGTGCCGCGGTAGCGGCCGGCGAAGCGCCAGAACTGAACACTTTTTTAGTACCTAATTCTTACGTATTATATAAGTGCAACTTGCAAAGCCTAGGACTTCTGTTGTTGTTCTGTTGTAGTTTTAATGATAATCGGAATTTCGAAAATCGGTATTTTAGTAATAGGAATTAGATTTTTTTATATTTTGGATTATTATTCAGTCGAACATTTTATTGTTCGGTGTATTGAAATGCAAAATTTTGATACATTATGAGCATGAAATATTATACTGAGTGCCCATTATACCGTTTATTCATTATAATACATATTATGAAAATTGATAATTATAATCGATGAAATTATGCAAATAGTTTGTATGCATTTTATTTTTATGCAATTTGACCACTTATATAAGGTAAAATTATGGTATTCGTTGTTATGCAAAATGAAAATATGCAATTTGTTTTTATATGAAACATTACACACCCGCCTCCTCTCATGTATGTTATGTACCTTAAATAATTGATGGATTATCCCTTAATGCAATACTTTGTTGCACACCTCATACAAACATAGCAGTTAGAAAGAGAAACAATACAATACGACCGCTTTAGCCTAGTTGGTAGTGACCCTGCCTACGAAGCAAGAGGTCCTGGGTTCGAATCCCGGTAAGGGCATTTATTTGTGTGATGAGCACGAATATTTGGTTTTGAGTCATGGATGTTTTCTATGTATATATAAGTATTTATTTATTATATAAGTATGTTTATCGTCGTCTAGTACCCATAGTACAAGCTTTGCTTAGTTTGGGACTAGGATGATTTGTGTAAGATTGTCACCTAATATAAAATAAATAAAATATATAAATAATATGTAGGTAGAGGTAGACAACATGCGATCTTATCGCTGAACTAGAAAAAGTTGTGCTCGCAATAAGTTAAAAACTGCGATTTTTTTAGGGTTCCGTAGTCAACAATGAACTCTTATAGTTTCGCCATGTCCGTCTGCGGCTTAGCTCAAAAATTCAAAGTTAAGTTACTAGGACTCTATTTGCACATTCTGTTCAGTTTTTATTTTAATTTTAAATTGCGAATAATGATTACCCTCCCCCTATTTCTGAAGACAAGTTTACTAAGCGAAAATAAGATATAATATCTCTATATGTAAGTTTCCAGTTTAAAGTTATGCACTACAAGACTCTACTGAGGAGCACGTCAGTTCCTCATGAGATGTCATTCTAAGATCACCATATTTGACACAATTTTTTCTCAAAGCATAGTTGCAGTGTCCAAGAGGCAACCGGATGGCTCGCGGTATTTGAGCTCCTGAAGCGTTCTGGAACCGCCCTAACAACCCTAAGTTAACTTGGACAGGGAGGAAATATAAAAAAAAATATGAAAAAAAATATTGTCGCGAGGCAGCCGATTGAAACAGCGGTTACTTTTAAGTGTGTACGCTGTATATATATTTTAAAATGCTGTTTCAATCGAATACCTGGCGAATTTTTTTTTATCGTCCTGTCTCCAAGTTGGCTCAGTTCGGGTTGCACAGGGCGGTTCCACAACGCTTCGGGACCTCAAATACCGGGAGCCATTCGGTTGCCCTTCGGACACTTAAACTACGCGGCATTGCTTTAACTATAAGGCCTATACAATACAGCGGGTATTGGTACTATTTTAAATTATTTATTAGGAAAAAAAAATTTTTTTATTTGCAAAAATCACTTATAACTTACAATAGAATAAAATAGAAGTTTTTTGCCACACAAAATACCAGATCTTTTGTATCTGACATGAAAACACACTAAGTAAACAGAAAAATTAAAATATTTCTAGTACATCTGTGCGCACATAGCACGAAGAACTGATGGCCGTTGGGGCGGAAAGGTTCTCGAGTGGCGACCACGTACCGGAAGGCGCAGCGTGGGTAGGCCCCCGACAAGGTGGACTGATGACCTGGTAAAGGTTGCGGGAGTCCGCTGGATGCGGATGGCGCGGGATTTGGCACTCTTTGGGGGAGGCCTATGTCCAGCAGTGGACGTCTTTCGGCTGATATGATGATGATGATGATATCTGTGCGACAATAGGAGCATTTACTGCGGCACAGACTACTACCCACTTAGATGGAAAGACAATTTGAAGAGTTTTGACAAATATTCGTGGAGATCAGCTCAAGATATAAATTTATAGGAAAGGTTGGTAGAGGCTTTTTGCGCGCAAAGCGCTATTGTACTCGTACAGAGGATGGTGACATTACATATAGGTATCGGAGCAGCCAAAGTGCTCACAAATATCTGAACACGTATCTAATGCCTGGACAATAGAGACGTGTTCAGATATTTGTGAGCACTTTGGCCGCACTGATGGCGACTGTACTAAGTATGTAATTACGCAAAATACCCCAGGAAAATTAGGCTTTTTTCAGACATTAATTTATAACAGCGTTTTTTTTGTTTGTTTAATTTTCAAATGTTATTCTAAGATGCCTTATCCAAGAATCCACAAAAATTTCCATCGGGAAGTAAATATTTAAAAATAAATGACACATCCATTATGTTTTTTGTGTGATTTATTTAATAATCTTGAAGAGCTCCTGTAAATTAACGAAAACAAAAATAAAAATATCTATTAATATTTTTCCTCTTTTTTCAGGAATTGGTTAAATATCTATGTTTTTGATGACTTATATTTTGGTGGATTTTGAGTCTACGTAATTACTAAAATGATAATATATCAGTTACACACAAAAAAGCTGCTGTTATGAATTATTTCCAAATTTCCATTTTTTTCCATACTAATGAAAATAAAGTGCTTGGGCTAAAAAAATGCAAGAATTAATCATTAGAGTACAAGTAAATGAATACATTTGCTAAATTATTGTGTATACCTAGGTGTGTTTGTAAAGATTACTTTTTGAACGATTGGCATTGTACTTTATATGCATGAATAAAGGTTATTATTATTATATATCTTCGCAAATAAATTTAAATTACCATTTAATTTTTCACATCTAGAAAACATGTAAATAATGTTAACTACAATCTTAATTAAATCATCAAAACCCTTGAACATATGTCACCTACGTATGTCCCTGCATTGTGAAATTAGTATACTATTATTGTCCATAAAATCAGTTTTTTCAATATAGTTGTTGAAGCATAACGTAACTCAAATTCGTTAGTGTCAGAGGAAACTTTACAAAATTGACAAATTAAAAAAAAATACTTGAAAACTCTAAAAGTGGACTCAAATATGGCCAGCGAAGCTAAAGACGATCATAATATTATCAAGAAACCTCCAAAATTTGTATCGTTTTTCGGAATTCTTTTTCATTTAGCATTTTTCGCGCATTATAATGTGATAAGTGTTATTGGTTTTACTATATATCTAAATGCCACGAAAAAACAGCTGGAGGAACCCTTGATTCGGATGGCATTTAGTTATTTTCCGGCCTACTTCACTCTGTGGAATCTGGTGAGTACGTAAAGTTAAAACAATGACGCGTAGTTTCAGTGTCCGTGAGGCAACCGGATGGCTCGCGGTATTTGAGCTGCCGAAGCGTTGTGGCACCTCCCTGTGCAACCCGAACTGACCCAACTTGGACGGAGGCGAAAATCTGATATAGAAGGAAGAGAGGAATCTAAATTCGATATGGAGCAGCATTTCATTATACAACGTGTTTTTCTAACCGTCTTAGAGCCAAAGCCCACTGAAAGAATCCAAAATGTACTAATCAAACGTGAAAAAAAAATTTTTTTTTAGTTCAGATTTTAGTCATCATCATCATCATTTATTTAAGAGCTTGGCTCTTGTCGGTGGAGTAATCCATTACTCCTTTTTTGAGGAAGCATAGTGTGGTGGTTTCCCCCTTGCCTTCCACACCGCAGTACACGAACCGAGGTTCACCCGCTCCGTGATGTCCAAACAAGAGCCCTTCCAGATTCCTATCTTCGTTCTCCAGTCGGTACTAGTGCTACTGCTGCCTGACACTAGAGGATTGCTTATTTAATGGCGGCAACTACTCGCCGTGTCACAGAATCGTCGTCGGATATTGTAGCTTTTTATAGAGTAGCCCCTCCTACAAGCCTACCCACTACACATCCTGATAACCCTGCCGCTGCGTGGTCGGGGACTGCTTATTCAGTATATTCGCAGCTAACCATCATATCTGATGGCCATTCCACAATCCGCCGCCTGTGGACCCCGGTAGTAGCCTGCAGCTCAGCCCTACCATAATTTAGCCTTACCGTTTTTAGTAATAAAAAGTAATTAAGTTTGAAAAATTCTCTATGGCGCGCGGAGCGAAGTTCATTCACCTGGTTAGAGTTCGTACCTATCTACATAAGATGGCGGCTAGCGGACACTGCGGTCACTCAGCTGGATGAATAAAAATAATAGTAATACAAAAAAAACTATATTTTATGCATTTAAAAAGAATCTTTAATAAAATAAAAACTAAAAAAAACCTTTTTAAGTTCTTTGTAATGTTCATTAACTGTTAAAAAAACACCGTGTATAAACAGCGTACACACTTTCAGGCAACCGCTGTTTCAATCGGCTGCCTCGCGATTTTTTTTATTACTTTTAGGGTTCCGTACCCTATTACTAAGACTTCGGTGTCCGTCTGTCTATCTGTCACCAGGCTGTAACTCAAGAACCGTGATAGTGAATTTTTCACAGATTATGTATTTCTGTTGCCGCTATAACAACAAATAATAAAAACAAATTAAATAAGTATTTAAGGGGGGCTCCCATACAAAAAAACTTTATTTTAACTGTATTTATAGATCATCATCATCATCATCATATCAGCCGAAAGACGTCCACTGCTGGACATAGGCCTCCCCCAAAGAGTGCCAAAGTGACCGATCCCGCGCCACCCGCATCCAGCGGACTCCCGCAACCTTTACCAGGTCATCAGTCCACCTTGTCGGGGGCCTACCCACGATTTATAGATAATGGTAAGGAACCCTTCTCGCGCGAGTCCGACTCGCACTTGGCCGGTTTTTTCTATTTCCGCTCCAGTCCAAGTTGGCTCACTTCGGGTTGCACAGGGCGGTTCCGCAACACTTCGGGAGCTCAAATACCGCGAGTCATCCGGTTGCCTCACGGACACTGAAACTATGGACATTGCTTTTAATAGTAAACGCGAACCAACATTACGGTAAGCTCAAGCGAGCCGTGTCGCGACGAGACGGACTATCCGTCTCTTTCTAAGTATTCGAACGAGAAAGAGAAGCATGAATGGGCAGTAGCAGGTTGTCTGGAAGAGATCGGTCTTTAGCGATAAAACCGCCTGTTGTTTTACCTCTTCTGTCTCCCTGTATCTTTGTGTTTTCTTTAGTAACTGCTTTATCTGAGTGAGATGTGCAAAAAAAGGTTTTGTATTGTTTGTATTGTAGTCGCACGCTGGCCCAGTGCGGTTTGGGGACTTGCTTGCGTATGTATGCTGTGAGATCATACTAACAAATAGGTAGTTGTTTAGAGATTAAAAAAAAATAACTAAGAAGTCTAGACATAATAATATTTAACACATCTCTAAACTTGTTACCTACTTAATCTTGATTTTGTTTAGCGTTTTAGACATAATCTTGCACAAACACAATTTGTAAAGCATTCGTCAAAACATGTCCTACGTTCAATAAGAATACGTTAATAACATTATTAAAACAAAATAATCAACCTGCATTTACAGTATTGAATTACATTATCAACTCTTAATTACAATTAATTTAATCACAAAAGAAGATGGCCGAAAATAAAACAAAAGTAAACGATGATTTGACAAAAAGCCATATAAACCCTTGTTTTTGAAGACTTTGTTTCATCTAGGAGTTATTGTGCATTTCTTTGTTGTGTTTGTCATTGGTGTGTACATATATATGCATATATCGGATAAGCAAAAGGAGAGCCTCTGATTTTGAGGGCGTACACTTATTTTACTGCTTACCTGACGATTTGGAACGCGGTAAGTGTTTATACATTGATTATATCCCGTTGAAGGATGATTTTCGGAATAAAAAGTATTTCGTCATATGAGACATATCTAGGCTAAAAAAGTGAACGGTCCTGCGCTACACGCATCCAGTGTAATAGTTGTATAGTTCATCATCCATATCATATCAGCCTAAAGACGTCCACTGCTGGACATAGGCCACCCCCAAAGAGTGTCAAAGTAACCGTTCCTGCGCCAACCGCCTCCAGCGGACTCCCTCGACTTTTACCAGGTTATCAGTCCATCTTATATGGGGCCTACCCACTCGTGATCCTTTCCGCCCCAACGGCCATCAATTTTGCACGCAATGTGCGCCACCCACTGCCACTTAAGTTTAGTGAATCGGAAGCGATATACAATGTTAACTTGGTTCTGCTGCGGATAGTTTGCTGGTAAAATTATCTCAAGTTTTAGTAAGAATTATATATTACCACGAGATGCCCGAGAAGTCCTGATAAAACTGTTATTACAATTTGAGTCTCCTCAGTTGATAACAAATTCGAAAATAAATCATTTCATTCTTGAAATATGACACAGGATTCTAAAGTAAGTTCCTACAATGTTACGTTGTACAATTGCCAACACAGTTTACTGACCATCATCTATTTATATAGAACCTTATGACAACTCACATAAATCATTTCATTTTCCCTTTCATTTAAATTTATAATTTTCGTTAGCAGCGTTACTGCTTAAAAACAAAAATTAATTTAGTATGGGGTAGCGCGTCGTTACTGACGATTTCTCAATATAATTTGAGACGTTGGTGCCGTTAAGAAGCCTAAGTCTTCTGGTAGATGTCGCTCCACGCCTCCCTAAGGCGTTGTATGAAGGAACTGATTGAAGGATTTGGTGCCCGAACCAGATTGTTCCGATAGCTCAGTTGGTTAGTAGCGACGGGCCATGAATGCCTGTGGTCGCCGGTTCGAATCCGGATCGGAGCATTACATTTTTCAATTTTCCCTTTCATTTAAAATTTATAACTCACATAAAGTTCTCGGATGGTCAGTTAGCTGTGTTGTCGATAGTACAGTCAACATAAAAGATGTGACTCGAAATCAGTAAACATACCTTTGAACTCAACTACAAAGCACCAGGGCCGGCTCACTCAGTGATTCGGTCGTGCCGCTACAAGTACATGCCGGCCCCAGGGGATATGCTAGGGCTACTACACGTTGCATGCATTAGAAAGGGATGGCCACGGCTTGCATTAGGCTCGTTCGTCATACCTAAACAGAAAGAAAGAAATAAAACACATTGATTCATGATATAAAAGAAATATACGAGTATATGCGCAAATAAAAAATATTAACAGAACAAAACAAACTGAGATGAAAGTAAAAAATAAAAATAAACATAACATCTACTAGTGTTTGTATTTGTTAACAAGATTATTTTTTAAAAACGCCTGTGAAATCTTTATAGCAATGCTGCGTATTGTACTATCGGCTGCATAAATGCATGGACACCTTACGGTCTACTTTCGTTTGGATCATTTGACATACAGCTCTCGCATAGTTGCACGTCGTTCACAAAGCGTGAACTAGATGGCGTTGCTGTTGATACACCTTTGGATATAGAATAATATAACGAAATGCACTATTAAGTGACACTTGTAATCATCAGAAGTGTTCTCTTACGGGTATAATTATTAACAAGTCTAGCAAATGCTAATACACAGGAACTGTATTTGAGTGTGACAACTATAGTATGTGTATGCTTTATTCCAATGCAATCGTTAAGTATCGGTAGCCTAGTGGTTAAGCACATTAACTTAATTAACTCTGCGCTTTGACGAACCAAAGATCGATTCCCAGCCAGGGTATATGGCAAAGGTAGCTTTTTCCTTTTTTTTAAATACATTTCTTGAAATTGTAAATAACAGTGAATGATAGTCTTTAAATAAAAATGTTATTCAGTTTTTAAGGATTAAAACGTTTTTAAATGTTTTAATTATCTTTATTCAGTTAACTACAGTAGATATCTAATTGTTAACGCAGTTTTATAGTTAGCAATTTCCTACCATTTTATTGAGCTTTAAGGCTTAAGTTTCATTTCCGAAAATCGGAAAAAGATTGAAGCCTTACCCCAATACATATTAAACTATTGACAATTATTAACTAAAGGCCGGGTTAAAAATTAAAATCATAACATTCATAATTCAAGTCAGCCGAACGCTTGTATAGTGTGGCGTGGCGTGTGATTGATATTTGCAATAATGACAATAATGTTATTCGGGCTGACATGGTTACTTACGTTACAACATCATAATAACATTTGTCAATAATTATGTTATTATTTATTTATTTATTTATTTATGTTGTTTAAGTAATAATAATTCACCATCACTTTTTTAATAGTCCAAAAAAGAATACAATCGGCAGTTTAATAATAACAGCTAAGGTCTACTTACTTTGGTAATTTGTTTATTTTGTTAGAAAACATTTGTTTTGTTAACCCGGCCTTTCATTACCTTAATAAATAAATCTTAATTTACGGCTTCAGCTAGTATTTAGTGTAACCTCCTCTTTGGTCGATAACAGTTTGCAAGCGGGAACGCATGGATTCAATGAGTCTTTCACATAAACTAGAACCACGAATACTTTCCCATATTTTTATACAATGTGCCTCTAACGCTTCTGGGCTTCGTTCATTGTGATTTTCCCAGCGTTGCACAATAAGACCCCACAAATTTTCAATAGGGTTCAGATCCGGCGATCTAGCAGGCCAAGAAACTACTTGCAAGTTATCTTTATAACGGTCAAACCACTCCCGCACATTACGCGAACGATGTATAGGGCAATTATCTTGCACAAAAGATATCACAGGTAATTCTTCTTCTGGATACACATTTCGGACGGTAGGTAACATAGTTTCCTCCAGGACATTCATGTAATCCACGCTGTTTGCGCGACTCGGCATCCTCACTAGTTCACCCGGACCGGCTGCACTCATCCAGCCCCACATATTGACACTTATACGACCAGATTCCATGTTCGGCACTACGTGACCACTATCATACCGCGTATTATTGCGACGCCATAAACTCAAACGTCCGTGTTGACTCGATTTAAAACACTTTTCGTCACTAAATATAACATTACTCCAGTCATCATTTAAATGCCTTAGGGCAAATTGTAATCGTGCTGCTTTATGTGCTTCTGTAAGCAACGGCTTGACGGCATGCCTGCGATAGTGCAAACCCTCGTCATGAAGCACACGACGAACAGTGTCTACACTAGTATGGAATAAACCAGCGTAGTGACTTGTTGGTATAAACCCATTTTCTTCGTACTCGGTCACCATCGCTGCACGCTGCGCGGTATCAATGAGACGAGGTCTACCCATTCTTTGCCGGTGTAGCAAAGATCCTTCCTCTTGGAATCGCCGTACCCATAAAGCAACCGTTTTTCGCTGCAACAATGACAGTTAATAAATAGGTATAATAAGCGAATAGTTACCACGGCGTCTATTAAAACAATAAAAAAAAACTACTTACGTTTACACCGGTTTCACTAGCAATTTCTGAGAAATTGTGGCCTTCGTTACAAAAGGCTATTATTTGCGCCCTTTTAACAAGATCAATATTAGATCGAGAACTCATCATTAAATGTATAAATACGCAGGAAAAGATGAAAAACGCAAGTGAAATAGGGAATCGAATTAGAAACGGCTGACGAACGAACACGCAGTGAATCTTTGTTATAAAAAAATATGGTAGTTTCATATAATCTATATCTACCCTCTTTAGTTATTATACGACTCCTAGTCGTAATGAATATAAATATTTGAGCATTCAAATTAACTGATAGTGAATTTGAACCATGCTGTCAATTAACCCGGTGGCCCAGTGGTGAACTATACAGGTCATTATCAACCTAGGCCGAAGGTTTCAGGTTCAAATCCGCTCCCAACCATGATGTTGGGAAAAAGTGTTTTTGGAATTATCTTTGGAATATTTACTCGTTGTGCAGAAACACAAGGATACAAAAGAATAAATAAACAAAGCCAGCGAACAAACAAAAATCGGAAATGTATTCCAATTACGTCGTATAAATCCGCCATTATCATAAATGCTATTGGCAAGATTACTGAATAATAATGTTACCCAAGAAAATACAAAAAACTATGACGAGAACAAAATAGATCATGTGCCTTTTTATTTATTTTTTTGTTAACAACGCCATCTAGTTAAATCTTGCAAATCCTCTGAGGTCTCCATTGACATCTATAATGCTATTCACCATCGCGCCACATAGATGGCGTAGGATTCGGTCGCCAAGCCAAACTATTTCTGCATTGACCATGCACTTATGCTGCCTGCTGTACAAAAAGATTACTCCGACTACTCTATTATTCTGTAGGCGCTCATGCGCCTCACTCCTGTCACGCCTAACGAAACGAGATCAATACCTACGCTTAGTTACTACGAAGCACGGCGTCAAGATATATTTGTATACAGCGAGGCTGGGGGGGGGGGGGGGCTATGCTGTGCTTATGTTCTTACCTCACACGTCACGCGCAACGAAACAATAGTGATCATTATCATCATCCTCCTCGATTGTGCCCTAAAGGAGCGGACGCTTTGACATCTAATTTCAAGATTTAGCTTGGCACTAGTTTTACGAAAGCGACTGCCATCTGACCTTCCAACCCAGTGGGAAAACTAGACTTTACTGGGATAAGACCTGTTTCCTCACGATGTTTTCCTTCACCGAAAAGCTAAGGGTAAATAATCCGTACATAAGTTCCGAAAAACTCATTGCTTTGATTACGCTTGACAGCCGCATGCCTGGGGCCGTAGACAAGGTTTCAATCGAGAAGCGCTAACGCCAATAGAAAATAATAAAATGTATGGGGATGACAGATGCCGACGAAACACTTTTCGTTGATATCTGTCATTCCCATACATGTTATTAGTTTTCTATTGGCATTAGCGCTTGTCGATTGTAACCTTGTCTACGGCCCCTGAACCAGTAGGCTACCGTAGCTTCTAACGACTAACAATGATATGATATATAAAACCGGCCTGAAGCGTGTCGGGCCACGCGCAGTGTAGGGTTCCGTTGCATGTCTGTCTCAGTTACATCGACGTGCGTGCGCGTGCTACCTCTTTTTAGGGTTCCGTAGTCAACAAGGAACCCTTATAGTTTCGCCATGTCCGTCCGTCTTCGTCTTAGCTCAGTAACCCTTACAATTAGAAAACTAATTAGGCTTGGGTGTATAAATCAATCATGCCAACAGAACAGTAGAATAAAATCTTGTTTTTTTCTCCTTTTCCTAAAGTGGTGTAGTCATTTTTTTCAATCCCATGTTGTGGGGTACCGTTGGATAGCTTCTCCAAAATTATTAGGGATTTTTTAAGTAGGCATAAGAAGTTACCGCGTAATACCTTATTATACATGTCTTACTTTCGTACGAGTTTTCGTAAATACTTTGAGAATATATCAGCGGGATTTAGCGGCAGTGTTATAATTATGACCGACTTAATCGCTGTTGTCCATGTTAATTCCCTAGCCCCTAGCCCCTAGTTGGGTGTTAGGTGAACTGCGACCCTACAGCGCGCGAGCCGAGCGAGTGAAGCGAGCATGACGCGGTAGCGTCCGGCGACGGGCCATATAACCGAACATTATAATTTTTCCTAGTTGAATATAAAATAATTGCCGCTAATTCCCCTGGGTGATCGGGGTCAGGTGATTAAGGCGCCGTAGATTCATGGTCTTCTCTCCCTCTCACTGAGCATAAGCGTGAGCGAGATGGAAGTGCGTGCTCGGAAGCGAGGAAATCATGTTTTTTAATTTGATTTTTTTTGCCGTTGAAATTTTAATATTGCCGATTTTTAAAAGCCATTTTAATATTTTTGCTTTTGTGCATAATTTGTAAGAAATATTTTAAGTGTATTTTAGACCCTTTTAGACCTATGTTCGTGATTTTTTTCTATCGAGCGAAAATTGCTTAAACATGTTTCTAAACACTGATTTCCCTGCAGAAAAGCCTCTAGATTACTATTCGTATTCTTTAAAACCATATTATTATAAACAGACGCATTATATTGTTTCAAAAACTCTGTTCGCTTAACTTCGCTGAACCTACGGCGCCTTAACGTGGATAACGTGATTTAATCCTTGGCTTTTGTTTAGAGAACATTATTTGTGTTTTGTTTGTAATATTGCAGGCTTGGCTTGAATCTTGTAAACCAAATGCTTAAATATCATTAACTTCACATTTGTCGCGCATCAACATTGAAAACCAAGGCTGTCGACCGGTTAACGGTGTATATTATCTCGTTGGGGGTCGAGGAAAATGTAAATTTTGGTGCAGTTTGACTAGCATTTGGCCGGTTTTTGTTATCGAGTAAAAATAATACTACTAGTTACAACTAGTTCATACTTCATACTCCTACGCTTTATACATTAACCCATTCACTGCCACTGACTGGAACTCAAGTTCGTCACCGTTGCCACCACCTGCCACCGACTTAATACGTAGTCCAAAAACTAATAGAGCAGGGGTTTTCAAAGTGGGGCCACATTTTAAGGGGGGCGCGTGGCCTCAGAAAATCCTTTCGCAAAAACTAGTGCCTCGCCGATCCTTGGGATTAGGTACTCAGCTGACCCTAGACTCCTAAGAGCCGTGGCGCTAACGGCAACGCTAGGAAGATGATGATGATTTGGCTAGCTAACCCAGTCACTTCCGTTTCCTTGCATCGAAGCGAAGGGGGGCGTGGGAACTTCATTTTAGGTAGCAGGGGGGCGTGCCTAAAAAAAGTTTCGGAACCCCTGCAATAGAGTAATAAAATAATGATAATAATTTAATAATAATGTGTATCCCTCGCTTTAGATTATTTTTGATCCCACGCCTGCCTTCCAAAAGACCGGTCCTGAGATATGGAAAAATCATACAAATAATAGTGGCAACACCGCGGACCCCTAACCTCCAGAGGGCCCGAGTGATCTGGCCCTCGCCTCCGTGCTTGCCTTAACCTGCCGGCTAGAGTCGAGTCGCAAGAGCGGAACCTATACTCCAGGTTTGAAGTGTAAAATGTCATAACGCCCTTGAACGGATTACCTGGATCTGGCGCACCGCAGACTCACCTCTCGACAACATCACAGCCGCTCAGACGTGTTGCTCCATTGTCGCACTGTGCGTGCGACTGTTTGTGGGGCCCACTTAAAGAGTTGGCGAGTCACCGCCTGCCTTTTCAAAATTTTGTGACTTATTGTCACGGCAGGTGTCCGCTAGTCTCCTACCATACTACCTACCCATTGTCCAGATCACCCACCATTCATCCCAATAAGCTATGACCTTAGTTTCCATCGCAGCACAGTGTTGCACTGCAATAGTCTTTGCACCTGGCGGGGACCGTCACCGGGTGTATCATGTGTATCATGGTATCCGCCATGTGTATCCCTCGCTTTATATTATATTTGTTTTAAAGGGCCTCTGCGCTGTTGGCTTCGGCCCCACGCATGCCTTCCAAAAGTCCGGGACCCCATGGTCCTGGGATATGGAAAAAACATACAAATAATGATAATAATTATATTGCATCATGTAAGGCCCGTACAAAAAATACCTAGCTGAGCAACTTTTCGAATCTCGAATTTTTGACGCAGTGTTTCTGTCGCGCTGCTGTGGACGGGAGCTCTAATTCGTGCGATAAGGACAACTGCAGCTCGGACTAAAAATCTCACGCAAAAAACTCAAAAATCGAGGTTTCGCTCTCGACTGTTTCCTCCTCCAAAACGCAACCTATATTTACAAAATTTTGGGAACTGCAAGAAGAAGAAATAATCTACGCCGCTATGTTTTAATTTTTTGGCGATTTTCAAGGCGCTGTAAGTTTCTCTAAAATAAAATTACTTATACAAAAAAAGCAAAACATAGCGGCATAGATATTGATGATCTTGATCTTATTTGAAAAATTCATTGCTCTATCTTCAAAAACCAGAGAGGAAACAGTCGAGAGCGTTTGTATGGGAAAATCGCAGGTAGGCATTCCTCTTAAAGACTAACATGCCTGTTAGTCTTATGTTTATGTATGTCTGTTCTGTGTATTTGTGTTCTTCGTGGTCCACAAAACCTTAGCAGAGCAAGTGGCTGGAGAATTATTTTTTTATCATAATCGGCTACATACATAAGAAGCTACGGTAGGCACCTGTTCAGGCATGCGGCTGTCAAACGGCGGTCGTGGGTTCGAACTCCGAATCCCGAATCGTACCAATGAGTTTTTCGGAACTTATGTACGGAATATCATTTGATATTTACCGTTAGCTTTTCGGTGAAGGAAAAACACCGTGAGGAAAGTTTAGTTTAGTCCCCAACCCGCACTGGGCCATCGTGGGGACTACTGCCCGTTCCCTCTCATCCATGAGAGGAGGCCTGTGCCCAGCAGTGGGACGTATATGGGCTGAATTATTATATATTATTATTATTATTATTAATCGGCTCTCCATACAAAACTTGTTTATAGAAATTAAAGGTGTTTTATTCGCAAATCATCGTGATGCCTATGAATGTAACCACTACTAAGTTGCCTCGTTTGACACATTACAGAAAAAATGTTTTTTTTTTTACTGAAATTAGATATTGCTAAGCGTTGAGAGCGCTCGATTGGGACTATAAGCGCTTGGTGCTTCGAAAAACGGTATCAGGAAGTCGGATCCGGTAACCGCGTCGTACCTTCGACAGTTAGAATACTTAAAAAAAGTCCGTGACAGTTGCAGCTGCTACAATGCAAAATGAATGGATCTGTCAGTGGTCAAAAAGTGTCAAAGTGGTTTTTGGTTCTGCGAATCGGTTTCTATGGCTTGTGCAGTGTTCATTTCGGCGTGGTGTTTTTTGTTGGACTGTACCTATATGTCCACATCACTGAGAAACAGATGAAGGAACCGCGTATATTAATGGCAACAAAGTATTTCTCCATGTGGATTACATTTTGGGTTATTGTAAGTAGGTAGATTTAAACTAAGGTAGGCTAGTGGTTGACGAATGCAGCGGCGGTCATGGGCTCGAATCCCGGCTCGTACAGATGCCGTCAAACTTCTTGAACATGCGGGACGAAGTGGGGGGGCAGCTCGCCGGTACAATTCGCCTTTGCGCAGGCAAGGTCAAGTGTTCAAGAAGTTTGACGGCATCCGTACCAGTGAGTTTTTCGCTAGTTATGTACGGAATATTTGCCGTTAGATTTCGGTGAAACCATTGTCGTGAGGAAATCGGTCTAATCGCAATAAGGTCTACTTTTCCGTCTGGGTTGGAAGGTCTGATGGCAGTTGCTTTCGTAAAACTAGTGCTTATGCCAAATCTTGGCATTAGGTGTCAAAGCGGACCCCGGGCTCCTTTAGGGCTCAACCGGGAATATATGACGCTATGTATGTATCTTATAGAAGCCAGCGTTGGGACTACCCTACCCGTTCCCTCTCATCCATGAGAGGAGTCCTGTGCCCAGCAGTGGGACGTATATCTTTACACAGATCGACCTATAGCCCCAAACTAAGCAAAGCGTTTCAGAGCTAAGCTCTTGTCGATATAGCTCACGGCAAGCCCCCTGCTCACATCTCGATACGACCTAACATCAACTCCTTTTTTGAGCTCCTCTATGTAGTTTATTCTATCTATTTCTAGGTTTTTCTCTTCCCCACTTCCCCTGTATAATTTCTGAGACCGCCTCAGTTTCACATGTGAGGCTTGAATGAATCACATCGGCGCCAACGCAGGCCACGCCGCCAGGCCACACGCTGTGATTCAAGTTTAAGGCATCTGATGGACTAGCGCAACCTGAGGTGGCGGCCAATAGTAAACTCATAGATATACTCATAGATTACTTCGTTAAGATAGGCCCACGAGTAATTCGTCCAATGCGGTGGCCCGCCACGGGCAATCGGGGGCCACCGTGCCTCAGTCTTCAGCTGCAACAGTGTGTCACAGTATGTCAAGCGAATATTGTTCGGACATCAGGCGTATCTTTACTTTCGATATCATTGAGTAAAAAAGAGTAATTCGAAATAGTACATTGTTTAACGATGGGCGTAAGTGGATTATTGCGAACAAGAGTATCAAGGCGGAGGGCTTTTGATGACTCGAGTTTGCAATATTCTCACGCCCGTGTTATACACAATTTTTTTCATCACATTTGCGAGCGAATTTTAAATACTGCAACATGTCAGTCGTCCATTTTGTTGAATTTGACGTGAGGCGCGTATAGCAAAGACCCTTCGGTATACAGCCACGATTTGAAAACACTTAAAAACATTTTACATAGACACTAAATAACTGCATATTAAATCGGTAAATAATTCTGTCGAAATGTTTTAGTAGTGTTTTTAAGTTTAAATTTATTAACAAATACGTTTTCACACATCGTATTTGATACAAAACCTCTTTGCTTCGTAGCAGCAGCATGAGTGACAGATTCAATTTAAGAAAAAAACCATTACGCCCGTGGGCGTAACATAGGCTATTGTAGCTCTGTATGTCTGCGCATTATGAAGACCTTTTCGAGCAAGTGTGATGAATAAAAATATGTTTACTTTCAGCGTCATTTTTACGCACCTATGTCATACCTGTTTCCTTGACCTGGGTTTTTAATTTTATGCCATTGACGTTTGCTGCTTGAAATAGATAATAACGACCTTGTCTAGGATGCCTATTTTAAACCGACTAGTATTGTATAATAATAATAAAATAGTTGTCTCTATAAGGCCGTGGACCCGGCCCTATTATGGCCCTTGAGTTATTATATCCAATGAAATTATATTAAATGTTGTTATATCTAATGAAAATATATCATGGGAATTCACTACTGAACAGACGTAACTACGTTTGGGCTCGTTAGAATCGTCTCGATGAGTAGTTGATGACGGTATACACTAAGTACAGTCGGCAATAAAAGCTCGTACCAAAAATGTTTTTTTTTTATCAGAAACGTATTATACGACGGTTAGAATATAAATATAAACCATGGACCTATAATTACCCAGGACAAGCTATGACATAATAATACCAAAACCAAGCGAGATAGTTTACAAATCTCAATAAGTATGACAGGAAGGGATATATTAATCTTTGAGCTTGTCATAGCTCCAAATTTTTAGGGTTCCGTACCAAAAGGGTTAAAACGGGACCCTATTACGAAGGCTCCGCTGTCCGTCCGTCCGTCCGTCTGTCAGCAGGCTGTATCTCATGAACCATGATAGTTGACAGTTTAAATTTTCACAGATGATTTCACATTTCTGTTGCCGCTATAACAACAAATACTAAAAAACAGAATAAATATTTAAGGGGGCTCCCATAAAACGAACGTGTTTTTTTGCCGTTTTTTAGATAATGGTACGGAAACCTTCGTGCGCTAGTCTGACTCGCACCTGGCCGGTTTTTTTTTAATAGCCGCAACTAATTTAAAGTTCGTAATTTAAATGCATAGGAGCCTTTCCGTCCCTTATGGTGGCAACGTATTTAGCTCTTCTGTAGATTTTTTTAAAGTAGGTAAGCGAAAAACATGAAGGAAAACATGAATAAATAGGACATTTGACAAGTTTATTATTTACCTACCATGAAAACTAGTATTTATAAGAGGGTAGTTCCCAAAATTATCTAACCACTCGATACTAAATGTCACAATCGATTGTATTCCATCTTAATTGAGTAACCTTAAAACTTATTTGTGACTTAAATAAATCATGTGGCAGTCAAGTTTAAGAAACAAATAGTGTCAAATTATTGACAGCTATAGTCGTACTGTAACATATTCTAAGAATTAACATATATCATACTGAAAATGCCGAAATTTTCTTACGATTTTGAGGTCCAAGAGCGACCTAGCATTGTGAAAATTGTGTCTCGAAACGTTAGGTTCCGTTTTGAAACGTTGTTCCATTTTGTGCTGTTTTGTAATAATGTGATGATGCATATCATTTCTCTCGTAATTTTCGATAGTGTTCGCCTACACCCCATGGAAAAACTGCGGGAATTGAGTGTTTATATGTTTTGCTACTTGACTGTCTGGAATTTCGTAAGTGTTGTCATTTAATTATTGTTACCTTGATGTTGTATCTAAAGGTTAGTTAACGAGCATAAGGTACCATTCGCAACGTCCCTCCACCATCCCTCCACAAACATTACGTCCCGTTCGCTAAACGTCCCATTCCCAAAAAGTCCCAGCCCTTTCGCAAAATTTCCCTTCTGTCAGAGCTTCGTTCGCTCCCTGCCGCATAATGGACCTTTCGCAGTCTATAAATTTATCTACAAAATGACGGATAGGGTGTACGCTGGACTTTTTTTTGATCGGGCATCGTTATAGCACTTAATTTTATATGGTTCTATCGTGTACAATACGCTAAAACCAGTATGTTTTATTTAACAAATACAGATAGTCTAGGCCTCTACAGTGTACGAGATTTAGGACTGGTCTTTGGACAGTTCCAATATGATGTAAAGAGTGATGTGGCTAGAGCAAATCGATTGTCTTAATATCCGATTACGATTGATGATGGCTAATAAAAGGAATCGATTGATTACTGTGTAATAATTATTTTTAGGAACCAAATAAAGAACCGACACTGTCGTCTGCTAACACAAGTGTCCTGTAAGTAAAGAGAGAGACTGATATATGCGAGAAAAATTGGGAGAGCTCGCGCGCCGTGCAGAAATCAATGCCATATTTTCAAACGCAACATTTTGCACAATCAAATACCTATGTCGGTTTCGATCGATTTGATTTTATTTCGTATTATCGTAATTAAATAATACATTGTTATTTTCCTATTCACAATTATTTGATTCATATCGATTTATTTCTAAATTGACAGACTCCAATCGATTAAAGCAGTGTATCACTAAATTTAAATAAAAAACGTCGTAGGACGTAATGGTTCGCATACCGAGTTTTCAATGCTAATTTCTATACAAATAAGCCGTAAAAAAATATTACTATCATTTTATAAGTGCTAAAAATAGCGTGCATGGAGATTGAACTTTGTTTTGTAACTCGGAAGCTATTGCAACTTTTTTTATTATTTCGATGGGCAGTGCCAATTTACGTTATATGGGTGTCGCGATGTGTCAAAAGACCAGTTCCAAATCTGGAACACTGTAATAGTTTCTACAAGCTGACAGAGGCTTATTAAGTTTTATGATATAATGGTTTAGTATTATGGTTTTGTAAGTTTTCAGGTTTCGAATTGGCTAATTTCCTATTAAATTCGTATCTAATCCTTAGAGCATTCAATCTACCGGAGCCGTCATTGACAGGCGTTCCCCTCTGCCGAAAATATATGACCAGTGGTCATACACATTGTATGGACTGACGTTTATCTGACGTAGCTATTTTCACGTTACGTATACATTTGACGTTCCCCTCCCCCGCAAAAATCGGCAGACTTTTTATGTATAGAAAATGAGTCATGGCCGCTCCTGTTGGTTTAATGCTCTAAGATCTAATCGGATCATCTTTGCATCGCATTCTCACTTATTTAGCTACACGCTGGAAAACGCGCTGTTTTTGTTGTGACGTCACATAACCTATGCCACCCGGGTTGACGTATATATTCTAACGACACCCACGTCTAACTCGATTGACGCATTGATTAATTCCAGTGGAATAAAGAATCCCATATATATGCTGCATAAGTACATGTAGCCTGGACCTTTTCGTTGGGCATTTGTTTAAAAAACATACGCGTACCAAGTGCTTAGAACGACCTACACACGACTACTCTTTTCTCAAGACAATAAGGCCTGTGTAGATAATTTTGTGGACTGTTAAAGTTGGCCGGGAGTCCGCTGTTTGCCGGTGGCGCAGGACCGGTCATTTTGGCACTTTTTGGAGGAGGCCTATGGCCAGCAGTGGGCGTCTTTCGACTGATATGATGAGATCATTTTGAGAAAGTTCCTTTGCATAGCTACTTCTTACAATAAGTGGTCTCCGCGGAGAATAGGACTTTGGTCTTGGCATGAAGCGTAGTTAAGTAGAAATCATCATTAAGACACGCCACAATCATGAGTCATTTCAATATTGATGAGCATCTTCAATTTGAATCATCAACTTTGCATCCCAAATGAATTTCAATGTGTTTAACGCTTTTTCTGTCACGTTAACCTTTTCGACGCCAATCAAATATTCAAAAGAGACACTGTCACGCCAACCTCATTGTTTTATGAGAGGAAATACGTAACTGGAAGACTGAAGGTTGCTTTGCTGTCAAAGCAACCTTCAGTCTTCCAGTTACGTATTTCGCCGTAATTTTTATACGCCATAATTAATCCTCTTAGACTCACGCAGCCTGCGTTGGCGATCATCATTAAATTTGACAGTAAATGTCACTTACTTCTTAACGAAACAAATTATTTTATTAAATATAATTTTTTTTCGTGCTAATTTAACGTGGAAGCGCCATCTCTCTCGTTAATCAGAAACTACCTGATGTGGTTCGATTAGAATGGATCGAGCGCATAGCTTGCCCATGAAAGTGGCCCTCAGGCTGTGAGCCTTTCAAGAAAATACAGAGAGGGCGCTAGCAGCGGTGAATGTGCTTGAAAGATACGCGTCTTCGGTCACTGTCCTCGTAGCTTAGTAGTGAGCACTCTACCGGCAATAGAGGGGTCACAGGTTCGAGTCCTGTCTAGGGCTACAGACGATTTGTTTTTTATTACGTATAGGTACGCATTTGACCACTATCTCACCTGATGGTAAGTGATGATGAGGTCGAGGGTGTTACATGCATACCTAAATAGTGCCTGTTCACTCTCGTCTTGAAAAGATCCAAGTTATATATAACTGGGAAAAGGTTTGCCGGAAGCGAGTTCCACTCTTTGGCTGTCCTCGCGAGAAAACTGGAAGCATAGCGCTTCGTGCGAATCAGTGGTAAATCAACAACATAAGGGTGGAACCCACGACCGCGCCTAGTCCCAAGATGGCGAAATGGTGAGGGCAGGATTAAATCGTGTAATCCTAGCGCACACTCATGATGGTTTATTTTTCCTCTTCTTCTCTGCATCCGTTATAACTGTCAAGTCTACCACCTAATGATCGCCACCGCATGCCGCAGTGTGATTCAGGCCTTAGGTCTTCTTGGCGCTGTGGACCCTACAACAGACACCTTGAGGATATAATGTTTTTATAACATTATGGCGCTCTTTGGCGAATGTTCAGCAGTGGACGTCTTCCGGCTGATATAATGATGATGATAACCTCCTCCTAATTGAGAACCTCCTCCTTTTTTTGAGGTCGGTTAATAATATCTACATGTATGCCAAATTGATCAAGCAGGTAGGTTTATTATGTTTGGTTATCCGTTTGGGATATTAAACGGGCTGCGCCAACTACCTTTAAACGCCACTGTTTTGACATTCATGAACAGATTTTGGCGCGGCGCTACTCCTTTCGCTGGTGCTCATGATGGATGGAGTAATCATGAATGCCCAGCACATGGGACGGCCGCGACATACTCTTGATCTAAGAGTTCGAATAAGAGAGAGACGGATAGTGCGAGAAAAATTGAGAGCTCGCGCGCCTTTGCGTGATAGCCGTGCAGTTTTAGCTGAGCACGTGAAAGAGACAGCGCACCTCATAGAATTACGATTAATATTTGAAACGACGATTATAAATAACCCTCTTAACCTCTATAACCATCAGAGTTATCAGACTGATAAGACTCTGTATTGAGAATGAAATCAGACGTACAATTATATTCCTAATTGCCCTTATCTCATAGAATGGCGTAACCTTTTATTTGGATTCCTATCATCTTAGTTGTTAGATATAGTTATGGTCCGATTATGATTAAGATTACTATGTGGGATTATGAAAAAAAAGGCATAGGTACATTACGTAACTAGGGCGGTGAATACGTGAATGCCCCAGATCGCAGGTGTTTGTGGCCCGAACCGAACGTGAGGGTCATAAATATGCGCTCTGGGGCTTTACGAATTACCGCCCGTGTTAAGTACAAAATTTTACGTCTTCACCTGGCCACAATGCGAGTTTTCCCGTACGCGCAGCGTGCAGTAAAACTTGCATTATGGTCAGGTGTGACGTAAAGTATTTTAATACTTCTATACTTAGGTACGTTTTTCAATATCAACCTTAGATTTTGGAAATTGGTACTTTTTATCAAATATGACACGTCTGTCATTTCACGGTCACTTAAGGCTATTTCGTAGTAGTACCTACCCTGCCCACAAAGCCGACGGTTCCAGGTTCAAATCCCGGTAAGGGTAGGTAATTATTTCTGTCCGAATATTTCGGTTTTGCGTGAAGTCTATGTAATTTCGTTTATATATAATATATGTACCTATATATATATATATATATATATATATAAATGTATATAAAAGTATATATCGCCATCTAGTTCCCAATGACTTATATTACAAGGTACAAACTCTTAATGTCCAAAGTCGCACTAATATCCAAAGTACGACATTTCCTCTAGACAAGTATATATAGTGGACAGTAACACCACGCTGTGGACTCCACAGTCTGTGACCACTATATGAGTCGCTAGAGTTCAAAAGGTTAGAAGTGGGCATCGCATCAGTGGAAACGTGGGTAACATGTGATATGACGCCGGTGTTGCCAGGCGATACTATGAATATCAATCGTTAGGATTTGTTGTGGACCAAGTTTACACCCTTCACAGGCAGGGGGAGCTAAATGAGGGATATGTGGGAATCACACCCTCCAGCCAACTCTACTTCTTTAAATACTCCCCCCCCCCCCCCCCTCCCCTTCTCTTTAGAAGGGAAAGAGAGTCTTACCCACTACGGCACTTGTCCTACCGCCGGCGAGTACTCTCAAAGGAATTCTTGCGCGAGTAAAAGCGAGTAAGAAATCTATGAGAGTTACTCGCTACTCGCCGGCAGTGGGACAAGTGGCTTAAACGGCTCCGGCATTTCCACCCCTGCCGTTGACGACCGCTTTAGCCTAGTTGGTAGTGACCTTGCCTACGAAGCAAGAGGTCCTGGGTTCGAATCGAACACGTATATTCGTTCCCGAGAAATGGCTGTTTTCTATGTATTTAAGTAAGTAACTATTTAAGTCCTATATTTTAATCCAGGCTATAAACAATCTTCGTGCAAAATTTCGTCCAAATCGGTTGAACCGTATTATAGAAGGATATGTATGCAATATATTAAAATATGCGGTATCTAAACGTCGCACACGGCAACCCACCATTTGAATCGTGCGTTTATCTGTCTACCCGCCGCATCGCAGTAACCAATAAACTATTATCAAAACAACTGTTAACTAATTAACCTTAAAATCGAAACAAAATCAGAAAAGTTACTTAAATAGTATTCCTGCTGAACCGTGATGTGAAACAAATAAAAATAAAAGGTGGTTTAGATTACGTTAAATTCGGCGATAGTTTAGTTTTAGTAAAAAGTTTTAGATTTGTTGTAACAATGGATGTACTATTGAAAGAGAATAACGTTTTTTACAATATTTTGTGCGTGTTAATAACTGAAAATGAGAAGTAGTTCGATAGAAGTGACCAACGATTGTACTGGAAGACAGTGTACCATATGTTTTTGATTTTACACCATTGCTATGTGGGTAATATGGGGGCTGGTATGAATTTGAACATTGATCATATGGAAATAAAAAAACTGAAGAAGTATAGAGTTGGCTATTTGACTGGATGGAATTTTGTAAGTACCAGAATGTTGAACTGAATACCGGTTTTGCACTGACTTTAATACGAGGAAGTCCTCAAATTTTTACCAGCTTTTGTTTAACCTGCACTGTTAGTATATAAGTATGTAAATATGTGAGTACCCATATATAAGTTGTCCTTCAAAATTTGCAACCCTATTCAGTTACTTGTACCCGATTGAGCTTATGTAAGGCCGGTGACGGCGTAATATTTTGTGATGTTGAAATAAATAAATAAATAAATAAATAAATAAGGAGCTCGCATTCTATGGTATTTTCGTTCGCTGCATTTTTGACAGAAAATTCCTGTTTTTACCCCCGTCGCGAAAAGACGGGTGTTATAAGTTTAACGTGTCTGTCTGTGTATCTGTGTATCTGTATGTCTGTGTATCTCTGTATATGTCTGTGGTATCGTAGCTCCCAAACGGATAGACCGATTTGAATGCGGTTTTTTTTTTGTCATAGATAATTGTATCCCGAGTGTTCTTAGCCATGTTTCATGAAAATCTGTTCAGCCGTTTTTGAGATATTGGACTTGGAAATTAAAATGTCGGGTGTTTTTCAACTTGTCTAAGTTGTAGTTATATATATATATGTTTTGTGAAGAATCAAAAAAAATCTTTTTTGTTTCACATTTAAACGTGAGCTTAAATTTTTTCTTAACTTAACTACTAATCTTAAATTCTTAAGATTTTTTGAGTTCAGGAGTCTAAAGTTAAATTAAAACACGACCGAAGGGAGTGTTTTTAATCAACACGAGTTGCGAATGCACGGAAAGTGCTCCGCACTAGTGTTTTTGACATTCGCAGATTAACGACGTGATATTTTAAGAAACTTATGTAACATGCATACTTCCATATCCATACGAATATTATAAATGGGAAAGTGGATACTGTGTGTTTGTTTCTTTGTTTGTCCGTCTTTCACGGCAAAACGGAGCGACGAATTGACGTAATGTTTTAAGTGGAGATAGTTGAAGGGATGGAGAGTGACATCGGATATTTTTTATCCCCGAAATCATTCCCTAAGAGGGTGAAATGGGAGGTAAAAGTTTGTATGAAGCTGCGATATAAACGAGTTCCACGCGGACGGATCCGCGTGCAGAAGCTAGTCGTACATAAATTGGCTTTCCATTTGCGCGACTATATGATTGTTTATCTGATTGAATCGATACATGCTTGCGTAAAATTTCCTTGATAGAAAATAACCCCAAAGTTGGGTCTTTATTTTCCTTTTTTATTCAGCCTACTCAAACAATACATTATGTTACGACCACGTTATGACGATTATGATACTCAGTATTTTATTTCATCTAAAATCTCACTTATTGAATTATAAATAAAACTTCACTAAGTTAGGTATTTATCGAAATTTCCCTCGAAAGGTGTTGTTATTTTATTAATTCTCGGTCTCGGGCTCGGCCCAGAATACCATGTAGTCTCGGTCTTGGCCGAGACAATAAAAGAGCTCTCGGTAGGACCTTAGGGATACCCCAAATATGAACAGAATGGGATCTAGTTCACATTTAGAACAACCCCCTCTAACATATCACTATCTCCTTCCGTTTACCATGTGTCAGATAAAAGACTAGACCAAACGTGATGTCTGTCCGTCTGCACTTCGCCCTCGAGTCAACAGCCCGATAATCGGCCACGTGCCAAAATGGGCCTTAAGACAATGAGATAAAGTCCTTATTGGAGTGGCGATCTAATTTTTTTGTTATTAGGTCAATGACACGTGTTGTAAACTATGTGTTTATTATATGATATCCTTAATTGGTATTGTGGTATACTTGTACTTCTTGCGTAACAGTTTGATTCTCAATCGATTGATAACTATGTCTATAGTTTATAGCCATGCGTAAACACACGCCGGATATCTCAAAGGTAGATAGGTTTTCTATACGAAATTCCGTGTTTAAAAATGGCCACCAAATCTGACAGCTGAGACACGTTTATACGTTTCCATTGACTACGCGGAACTGAAACAAGTTGATGCGATTGACTCAGTATTTAACCCCCGACACAAAGAGAGGGGTGATATAAGTTTAAGGTGTCTGTGTGTCTGTCTGTGGTATCGTAGCTCCCAAACGGATGGACCGATTTGAATGCGGTTTTTCTTGTGTCATAAATAATAATATCCCGAGTGTTCTTAGCCATATTTCATGAAAATCTGTTCAGCCGTTTTTGTGATATTGGACTTTTAAATGAAAATGTTGGGGGTTTTTCAAGGGACGTCCACTGCTAGTCATTAGGCTTCTCCCAAATATTTGTACATGCAAATCTATCAAAATAAAATCGGTATGCAAAACGGTAGTGCCAAATTGTCCTCGCAATTTGCTAATTAAGCCTCTCCTAATGAGGCATGCTTTATCATCTGATTGATGCTTCATAAATCGACTGTAATTGAATGGCACGCGCAGTTCAAAGATTAATTGGGACCAACCTATTTAGAAATACCTATGCGTCTTGACATAATTATCTTACTCAGGGCTCAGTTTGACATGCGGCAGAGTCGTGTGTCAGGTGGCGGGTTTGTTGATGAACTTATTTCATCATCATCATCATTTTCAGCCCCTAATCGTCCACTGCCGCATAGGCCTCTCTTCGAGAACGCCACCCATCTCGATTCTAAACTATTTTAATCCAGGAGTGACCCTCGATCTCTGGCGATCGAGCTGGGCTGGACGTCCAACGCTCCTTTTACCCTTTCACCGACACTATTTTGGCGCACCTCCATTGAATCTGGCTGGCTGGTGTCCTGCCCATTTTGGTAATGGCATCTCTGACGTCACACGCCTTTGTGCGACGTCGGTTCTCAACATTCCTCACGAGTTCTTGTAGATTTCGACCCCCTGGGGCGTCACGTAGCCTCTTGAAGGGTCTACCGCCTTCAGATGTAGCTACTTGTATTATTAGTTTTAAAGTCATTTGAGGATTTGATATTTGTGCAATCGAATAGATATAAGTATCTAAGTTAGGAACAGTGTTTTTTTTAAACTCGACTTTAACAATTTCCCTTTCTTAGTGCCCCCAATGATGGTTCATGTTGCTTTTCAGAAGTCCTTGCTTCCACGATGGATTCGATTCGATTCGATTGGACGTGTGGTGACCGTGAACGTGTTAAGCTTAATTGTGTTATACAATACCTATAATGCAAATACTCTTTATTGCACATTAAGCAGTTAGAAAGAGAAACAATACAATAACATGTAGGTAGAAGTAGACAATAGGCGGTCTGATCGCTGAAGAGCAATTTGTTCCAGACAACCTTTATCGTATCGGAGAAAGAGATAAAACTAGATTATGTTGTAGGTGGTGCAGATATTATAATCAGCCACAAATCAAAATAATTATATAGTGTTATGTAATAAAGGTGTGATTTAACCCCCGACGCAAAGAAAGGGGTATTATAAGCTTAACGTGTCTGCCTCTACAAAGATACACAGATACACAGACAGACGCGTTGGTCTCAGACGGTCCTGAACGCAATTTGCCTAGTTGGAGTTTTGCCCACATTGCAGTTTCACCACCGAGCATTATGCCTAAAACGCAAAGTGACCACTTATAGGTAGGTTAGGTTCGTTAGGTTTCTTCAGATGCCCGTCGGGCAAACAGACCAGAAATAGGAGCCCCGCTCGGCGGGGCTCCGTCAATATCGCTAACGTAACCTCAAAACGACGAAAATGTGATGTAGGCATTTTGCGTTTTAGGCATAATGCTCGGTGGTAAAACTGCAATGTGGGCAAAACTCCAACTAGGCAAATTGCGTTCAGGACCGTCTGAGACCAACCCAGACAGACACGTTAAACTTATTATAGCCCTTTCTTTGCGTCTGTGGTATCGTAGCTCTCAAATGGATGGACCGATTTGAATGCGATTTTTTTTGTGTAATGGATAATTTTATCCTGAGTGTTCTTAGCCATGATTCATGAAAATCTGTGTAGCCGTTTTTGAGATATAGGACTTTGAAATTAAAATGTCGGGGGTTTTTCAACTTTTCTAAGTTGGAGTTATTGTAGTGTATAACCATTGGATGGCTGCTGTTAATGAATACGCAATGAAAGATATGTGTTTGTCCACAGTCCTTCCAGACGGTGTTCCTCGCTCTCTCTCTGGTGCACGACATCTTGCGCTGGCTAGACAAGCACGACAGCAAGCTAGGGAAGAAGATAAAGTATTTCCGTGACGTCATCTTCAATGGGCTGGTCTTCCCATTCACATGTGTGAGTTATAGTTAATCACATCTTTTTGTTTTATGGTTTTAAGAGTCTGGGCTCGATTCTCCTTACAAACGTAGTTACGCTCTCATTTTAAAACTACGTGTTGGATTGTAACGAAACTTTGCATGGTACGGTCGAGGAAATTGAAGGTTTGGCACATGTCAACTCTATTGTAATGAGGCTAAGGTACAAAAGTGCTAAACATTCAATTTCCTGGACTGTACAATGATATGAGATATATCCAGGTCTGTAATTAGTTAATGTAGCTTCAGATACCATAGTAAAAAAAATACACCGTATTTATATGAAAAAAAATACAGCTTGCTGCATTTCGTTTGTTTTATCAACTGGAACCATATAAACTAATTACAGACATAGATATACCTCATGTATATGCAAAGTTTCGTCATAATCTAACACGTAGTTTTAAAATGAGAACGAAACTCCGTTTGTATGGGAACGTGAAATTCGGCCGAGCTTACTGCGGACTTTCAAGGTCTCTTTTTCATTGTCGAGCAATGCGTTGCAAATTTTTAACAAGTTTTTTTTAATCTGTTTTTTTCCTTTTTGGACAGATTTTGCACCCTCTCTGTCCTAATTTCGCACTCTTGTAACCTAACTTTTACCCGTTTAACGAGATCTTTAATTTTTTGACATGCTTTTCACCTCTTCAAGCTGATTTTTGCCGTATTTACCTTACGTTACCTAGGTTGTTCACCCTGTGTTTTTACTAACTTTTCCTGATTTTTAACCCCCGACGTTATCGTCTTTTATATGAGGGTGTTATAAGTTTAACGCGTCTGTCTGTGTATCTATGTGTCTGTGTATCTGTCTGTGGTAGCGTAGCTCCCAAACGGATGGACCGAATGCGGTTTTTTTCGTGGCATAGATAATTTTATCCGAAGAGTAAGAGATGTTTCACTAAAATCTGGTAAGCCATTTTTGAGATATTGGACTTTGAAATGAAAATGTCGGGGGTGTTTCAACTTTTGTAAGTTGTAGTTATTTCCTGATTTTTCACTCTTTACCTTCCAGTTTGTCACCGGAATGTTCTGGGGCGTGTACCTCATCGACCGCGAGCTGGTGTTCCCCGAGGTGTACGACCAGATCGTGCCGTGGTGGCTGAACCACTGCGTGCACACCAACATCTTCATCGTTATATCCATCGAGACGCTGCTCACGCGCAGGCTGCAGCCGACAGATGTCAAGGTGGAGAGGTGTCTGTGGGTGTTTGTGTCCGTGTTCTACGCTGTCGTGTGAGTATTATGGACTAATAATAACAATGAGTAAATATCAAGGGACAATCTTACACAAATAAAACGAGTCCCATTATCTCAATAAGGCTTTTGTTATGGGTAGTAGATATACGACGATATATTTTTACATATAAATACTCGAATACATAGAAAGAAAACATCTAGGTAACAGGAGCGTCGGCCGTCGTCCACTCCCGAGGATTCATTGTGTTGAGAGCGAGGGCATTTGTTCCTTCAGCTGTCAACACGGCGAATCCTCAAACATATCAAGGGTTGGCAGCGCCTATGTTAATCCTTTGGAGTTGCATGCGTCTATAGGCTGCGGTGTCCGCCATCAGGCGGGCCGTAAGATTGTTTGCCACCATCGTTATATTAAAAAAAACAGCTCGATATGTGGATGATATTATAAAGATCTCGGATCACTTCTGGATAAGATTAGCTCAGACATTGATTGATGACATTGATTGGTGGCGTACTCGAAGAGAGTGCTATGCTCAGCAGTAGATTACATGCTAAAAATTATGTGATGATGATAGAAAGCATCCAAGACTTGGAAACAACGTGAATATTTGTTTCCAAGTCTCATCACACAAATATTCGCCCTTACCGGGATTCAAACCCAGGAACTACATCTTCATAGGCAGCGTCACTACACACTATAGACTATCAACGCCAGTATTTGCCCTTTAAGTATGTGGTGTTGTGTTCCTGGTGACAGGTCTAGAGTTCCCGAGGATGTGTTGTGTTGAGAGTGAGGGAACCCGTTCGTCTCTGGCTATCAACACAACGAAACAATATACAAAAATAAATTTTATTTTTTGTGGTGTTAACATCGTTTGACTTAGACGCTTGACGATATTTAACTGTGGCATGATGCGTGACGTGACTATCATATTTATAATGAACCAGTCGATGTTATGTTATGACAAGGTTATATCACTGTTTAATTTCACAAAGTGCTCCAAACTTACTACATCAAATTATGTCATTAATAACTGTCACAATAAAGCGCGTAAATATCTGAAACGACTCTATTTCTAGGACTATTTTAAGGGATGTACAGATATACTTGTCGGCTTTGTATGGCAGATATGAATTTAGGTGACAGTGCAAACTATATCATTCCAAATGAAAAACCGAACTGCTTATTCCAGATACTACTCGATATACTTCTTCGGTGGCTGCTGGCTCTACGGCGTCTTCGGCGTCATGACCTGGTGGCAGGTCTGCATCTACCAGGCTGGCATCTGGGCATCCACATGGATCTTCTACAACCTCAACTTCTTCATCAACCGAATGATCCACTGTGAAGACGACTCGGCCATCCCGAAACCAAACAAACCCAACGGTGATTTAGAATCTAGAGAAACTACATTCCAAGCCGTTAAAAAGAATGTCGAGAATGGAGATTCAAGTAAATTAGGAGATATTGTTGAAGTTGGTGCTAAAGAGAATGAGGCATATGTGTCTGAGAATGGAGATACAGAGAATAGGAAAGAATGGAAGTCGATTGGTGCAACCGGAGTAAGTGAAGATGAAAACGGTAGTGTGAATCAGCCTACGTTCGATAAGTCATGGAGTACGAAGTATAGATCGAATAGGAATCAGTTTGAGAAGTCTAGTTTGTAGTTAGAATTGGTTTGGATTAACTGGGTTAGTGTAACTGGGTAATATCTGACAGTCGGAATTTGTAAATAATTTTACTCAAAAAGTGCAGCAGGTTCCCGGATCAGGCTCCTTCAAACGGTTCTGAGATTATGGCATTAGAGCGTTGCCGAGGACTTTGACAATAAGCCCTCGACTATAGCGCCCCGGAGTTTCCAAACCGTGTCAGGCAACCTGATACGATACTTGGTTTGTGTTGTGATGTGATGGTTATATTAATTGACAGTACAATTGCGTGTGAAATGAAATGGATTGGGATCAGTCAGGTATTTAGATATATTGGAGATTAGCTCGTGTCAATTTTGGCTATTGATATTAAATTTCTATGACCCTACGTAGTTAATTTGTTATGAGGAACCGACTACTTATCCAAATATTTGAAAACACCGTGGATATAATTCTAGTTTCTGTCAATAGACCCTTAATTTGGCAGTGTCCACTGTCCAGCCAGCGTTTTTTGTATTTTTTTCCTAACCAAGATCGCTGGGGCCGTAGACAAGGTTACAATCGACAAGCGCTAACGCCAATAGAGAACTAATAAAATGTATGGAAATTACAGATGCCGAAGAAACACTTTTCGTTAACATCTGTCATTCCCATACATTTTATTAGTTCTCTATTGGCGTTAGCGCTTGTCGATTGTAACCTTGTCTAGGCCCCCGGTGTCTTGCGTCCCCGATGATTGAACTGTACCTTCGTTAGTTTCTGTCAAATTAAGCGTCCTCATACAGTTTGTTCAGTAAAAGTAAAAGTAGTGTATTGTAAAAGTATGTTTTAAACATCAGTCCGAGCATCGTATATCTCACATGCTTGTCGATTTCCAGATATTCCATCAATATAAAAACTTAGAGAAAGCGTTACTGCTGAATTGTGATATTTTTAAAAATCTAAGTAAGTACATAGGACTTTCTTTCATAATGGCGGGTCCACTATGTTGGTCTATTGATAGGGTTAGATTTTAAAGGTAATATTTCAAAGACCTCAGTCGTCAGGGCTGAAGCGAATATTCCTATTACTGCCTAATGCAAGTCTTGGCTTAAATCAAGATTCTAACTTTTAGAAGGGTTTGAGCCTATTAGCCCGTTACCCTTTTGATTTAGCTGGCGATCATTAGCACTGCGTAAGTTCCAATAGTGGGGCTTCGTAGGCCATAGCTGGATCCGCCAGCGTGTAAACCATCTTTTGCTTACTGGGTTATTTTGCTTTAGGAACGTTATTCAAACGAAATACATTGTGAAGTTGAGAGCACAAAAATGGTCTGCTGAGTAACCTAAAGAATTGTGGTGATCCTATTGAAGATATATTGGGTACCTAGAATGAAGAGGAGAATTTGGAGGATTGTCTGCTTTGTAAAGTAAGAGTCATCGATTCTGCTGCAATTTTATTGGATTGATCGTAAAATCATCGGTAGTCAGATGACGTGATGAAATGCTGTACTTTGAAAGTAATTACCACGTTATCACCCAGGGAAACCTAGTGGCAATTATTTTATATTCAACTAGGAAAAAATTATAATGTTCGGTTATGGCGCTTCGCCGGACGCTGCCGCGTCACGCTCGCTTCGCTCGCTCGGCTCCCGCGCTGTAGGGTCGGGAAAGGTGGTTAGGTAGGTTAGGTGAACTGTCACCTAACCTACCTAACCACCTTTCCCCTGGGGATCAGGCTAGGGGATTCTAGTGGACAACAGCGTAATTACGGCATTCGATGTCTTTTTAAAACTTGTATAGATATCTACAGAGGAGCTATTGTAATAATAATACCATGACCGAGCGAGATGGTAGTATTTAAATGTCGACGAGTGTGACAGAAAGGTGTATATTATTCGTTGTTTTTGTCGTTTATTTGCCGCAACACAGATAGTATGAGGTTGCGTCAATTACACTATTATCCCCGCTCAAAGTAAGTAGGTTGTTTATGGTAAACCGTCAGCCATTTTAAGACCAGTTCTTAAGAGTCCGCAGTAAGCTCGATTCTCTATACAAATTTAGTTACGGTCTCATTTTAGAACTACGTTTTGGATTGTAACGAAACTTTGCATTATGTCATGACGTCATGAGGTATATCCAGGTCGGTAATCGATCGTAAAAACAAACAATAAAGCGAATTTAAGTTTTTCACACAAAACTCGTTTTTGCTAGGTATTTCGTTTGTTTTATAAATTGGAGCCATATGGACTAATTCATCATCATCATCATCATTGGCCTTTAGCATCGATAAACATGATTTAAGCAGCGTCCATTCAAGCGCGGCACTTACGTACGTGGCTTGTCAGGCCAGTACGAGAGCGTCAGTAACGATTGTATGTGAAAAGTTTCTTCACAATCCAACACGTAGTTTTAAAATGAGAACGAAACTCCGTTTGTACGGGAAGGTGAAATTCGGCCGAGCTTACTGCGGACTTTTAATTTAGCTGCCTGAGCCTTTCCGTCCCTTAAGGCGCCGTAGGTTCATGGTCTTCTCTCCCTCTCACTGAGCATAAGCGTGAGCGAGATGGAAGTGCGTGCTCGGAAGCGCGGAAATCATGTTTTTTAATTTTAATTTATTGGCCGTTTAAATAAATAAAAAAGTAAACACTGATTTCCCTCAAACATGATCTTGCCGATTTTTAGAAGCCATTTTAGTATTTTTAGCTTTTGTTCGTAATTTGTAACAAATATTTTAAGTGTATTTTAGACCTATGTTCGTGATTTTTTTTCTATCGAACGAAATATGCTTAATCATGTTTCTAAACACTGATTTCCCTGCAGAGAAGCCTCAAGATTACTATTCGTATTTTTTTAAAACCATAATATTATAAACAGACGCATTAAATTGTTTCAAAAACACTGTTCGCTTAACTTCGCTGAACCTACGGCGCCTTAAACCTCTGTAGATATGTTATACCCTTTAGTTTTAAAATGATAAAGAACGTAAATTTACCGTTTTTGGTAATTGTTTGCACTGTTAGACGTCTACCTATTTCAAACTGCACTGGATCTGCTGATGAAGGTAAGTGCTATTTCGATAACAACATTAATTTCACAGGTTCTCTGATGGAAGTGTTTCCAAATGTAACTTTTTCTACGTGAGTTTCACTGAAATAAAGTTAACTGGAGTTTTTGCGATCAGTAATCAATAATAATGGATAACTCCAAATGGATGATGATAAATGTTGGTACAGTTTTCTTGTAACATAAAGAAATGGATTAATTTAAATTATTATATTTTAAATGTATAATTCTTATATTAAGATTAGTTAATAAAATGTTTAATTTAGAATGGATTATCAAAGGATGTTTTATAAAATATTTTAGATGATATTTATTTGTTTTATTTTTGATGGTAGGCATACTTAGCTAGTTATAAATAACTATACTGACTTCCATCATTCCTAGATTATTTATTACCTAAATATGAATTCTTTATAACCTAACCTAACCTAACCCTCAGGTGCAAATTATATCAATCACACAAAGTGATTGATAGGAGAGATTCTGAGATTCTGGGATGGCGTAAATCAACGTCACATTTGAGACTGCGTCAAGTTTGACTAAGGGCGGGTTGCACCACAGACTAATAAGAATACAGACGCGCAGTATAAAGCAAGACGATGTTTCATATAGTTGTCTCTGTCACTGCTTATGGTCAGCTGATGTGAGTTAGAATGAGACGAATAGTATGGTATTTTGAGTCTATTGACGACTTGTCTCCAAAAACTGTTAACCACGGTGTTAAATGCTAAACAATCTGTCAAAGTCAAATCAACGTCAAATCTCTTGTGAATCTTGAGGAAAGTTGGTTATTTCAAGAATATTGTGTTGAAAAACTAAATATTTCTGTAATAAGTTAATGATTTAAGTTGTATGAAGTGGCACAATGGCTTGTGCAGTTCCGTACTGCCGAAGTTACGCTAGATTGTTAAAAAAGACCGGAGAAACAATCGGATTTCATCGGTAAGAATCATTTGGTTGTTTTTCAAATATTTCATGTACATTACGCAATATAATGGTCTGGGATTACAGCAGATGCTTGATACTATCGGATAAGTACTTTTTACATGGATCAAACTTGATATTTTTGGGATTTTTAGTAAAAATACAATTGTCGTAAACATGGGTAGTGTTGTTACCATGTATATATCGATATTTCGTCGACATGAATTATTCATGTAGGCGTTTAGACAAAATATTTTAATGTTACATGTCTTAACTTAACTGTTAACTTCAGGTTTCCGGTAAATAATAACCTTCGAAAAAAATGGATTGACGCAGTAGGGCGCAATAATTGGACGCCGAAAAAACACCATAGAATATGTTCGAAACATTTCGAAACTAACTGTTTCGTTATTATTAAAAACATAAAACACTTGCTGCCAGATGCGATACCTACAGTTTTTCAGAGGCCGCTTGAGGTAAGTTGGTATAGTGAGTTTTATTTATTTTATTACTTGACATTTCTGAGGTCCCTCCAGATGAGTTCGTTTCATTTAAGTTTTGTATATGCAACGAATTTGTATTAGTACATTGGTTTTCTTTATATATCCATAACTTTACTACTATAATATATATTATACATGCGAAAGTAACTCTGTGTCGGTTTGTTGTTTACCTGTTCATACTTAAGCAGCTCAACTGATAGAGATTGTATAATAATGTTTACAGTACATATGGTGCTACTTTCCCGCACTAGTGCGGAAAAGAGCACTTTTCGTGCATATGTCGAAACTTTAAAGAGCCATATGTACAGTAAAACGTTGTACGATACACGTGCGAATAGGTAATTCGCAACTCGTGTCGATTTAAAACACTCCCTTCGGTCGTGTTTTAATTTATCACCACTCGTTGCGAATTTCCTATTTTCGGCACTTGTATCGTAAATAACTATTTCTTTACTGTATTTAAAGCAGGGATCTCACCAGGATCAACAATTAGAAGGCAACTACAACAAAATGATGCTGAGCAGTAATGAAAGGCTACCAGATACAATACCTAAGACATCTGCATTGCCTCTTCAGGTGATGCAAGTTTACTGATTGCAAAAAGTTCTATATAATTGGATATTTATTATTTAAAGCATTAGATGTAACTTTCTTATTAAAATGAGATATTTTCAGGAATATAATTGCGTTGTTATTTTGTGTTAGCTTACTTTAAAAACAAAGTTTTAATCGACTTAAAATCAATACTTCACGTAGCCACATTCCATATTACCGCATGTACTGTTTTCTGAAAGCAAATGCACGATTTCAAAGTACACAAATCGTTTCAAAATAAGATTTGAAGATTTGTTTGCCCTAGTTTTCTCCAGGATCCCATCTTCAGATCCTGACCTGCCTAGGACCACCTTTTCTAACAAAACACCATTCTTATCGGTCCAGGCTTCTAAGAGTAATCGAGGAACATACATAAAAAAATAAAGAGCCAGCGGAATTGATGTTTCAGAAGTCGGTTAAAAATAAATGTGTTCCACTAAAGATCCACAAAATAGTGAGACTTAAAAAGTAACTCGTATGAAACATGGATGCAGTTTATTATATTCGTAGTCGTGTAATGGTTTTTGTTTTCTATTTGGTAAGTACCATATTAATTTTGGCATAGTATGGATAGAGATACAATTTACTTACGAGTATCGCATATTACGAATTTATTAACAGTTAATATCGATATCGATAACTTGTAAGAAAATATCTTTCTGTGCACTAAATCTCGAGCGAGCGAGAGAGCGAATTACATCGTGCGAGCGAGAAAGCGGAGACAATGACGTCTGAAGACCTGTCAGATAACATGGTTCTATCCCTTTCTTACTCGGCGTTCAGTACGTAAGTGAGAAGAGATCGGATGTATAGAAAACGTTTAATTTATTAGGGCCTATCTGCTTTTCTCTGTAATCTGTGGGTTGCACCGACTTACGATTACAGACCGATCAACGTTAAATATGGCGCTGACAGCTGTCAGTCCATAGAAACTTGTCAAACGTTCCATATATCCAGATTTTAACGAACACCGCTTACGGTTTGGTGCAACTCACCCTAAGTCTGTAATAAAGTAGTTTCCTCATGTTAGAATTGATAATGTAGTGTTGCTAAATGGATAGTAAAACCAACAAATGATTGCAATAACGTTTAAATAACGAAATACAATTATAATCGAAAGATGATGTAGACTTTCAAAGTTTAGAAAATATGCATTGTTAATTGTCCAACAGTAAATTTAAAGCTACCAATAGAATCCTTACGCTTTTATAAAAACAAAATTGTATTAGAACTATGGACCTAAACGCGGTATTGCGCGACCGAAACAGCAATTTACTTAATTTTCCATACAAAAATGGTACTAAAACTTGGAATTACTTACGCTATAAAAATCTATCATGGTCCTGTCATCCTGACGCTCACTAATGATTACTCGCTGATATAATTTCAACAACGTACTTATACATTAAAAATAAAACAAAGCAACTTATAGGTATTTTCTATATTTCTAGAAAAATATATCTTAAATTACACGTAGATACATTACTTACAGAAAGTTGTTCTATATTTATAAGATTTACACACATTCATCGTACTACGGTAACCTTTGAAAAAAAATTTTTCATCTTACGATAGGGTAACTAGGAGTATTGTTATTACTTAAATTAGTGAGTTATATAACTATATACAATACCCTTGGAGTGAAACACATAATTTTCTGTATAAATCTACTAATTACTTATAGTACCGTACCCAAATAGGTATAGTACATACGCTTACAGCCTGAACTTTTCTTACAAACTTTTATCAGACTATATTACTGAATTAAAAAAATACATAACAAATAGGCACCCTTTTTCCCATTTCTATTAATTTTGATAGATCAGCCCTTCTACATTTTGTATTTTAACCTCAGCTGTTGCACTTTACTAATCTTTTATTCGAAATCTCTGTTTCGTGGCATCGCCACATGGTCCCCGATCATAAAAGGCTAACAAATTTATATATAATACATAATATCTGGCACGTTAAATAACCATATATTGCACCAACTTTAGACACTGACTATGTTTAGTTGACATGCATTGTTGAGTTTGCAAGTAAAGATGGTCAAAACCAAGAAATGAGCGCTAAATTCTCATTGTCAGGTCACATTGTCTAGGTAGGGGAAACAGGGCGGGTCTGTTTTATGTCCAATATTAATGTACCTATGTTTTATTAAAAATCAAATAGGGCGCTATCATCGCACGAGCACTTATAAGCATATATCTTCGCTGTTGCTTGGGTGACTACAAAAATTCCTATTGTCGTTCAGTGACTTAATATAGTTATTATTGCACTATTATGTGTACAGGAATGAAATATAAAAATTTGTTTGACGGAGTGAGTTTAGTATTAATTTGAAGAAGATTTATATTATAACATGTAACAGAAGTAAGAAGATTAAACGCGTCAGAAGTTAGAGTTTTCTTCAAAATGTTTTCGATCATCGTTATCTTAGACGAGACTTGCAATTTTAATACTAATGAAGATTGGATTCTAACATAATTTTTCGATAATTTGATTACTTAGATCATACTAGTGTGGCAGTGATATTAAATAAACTAAAAAAATGACTAAAAAACCAAAAACGAAAACCTGCGGCGTGTAATAAACGATTTTTGTGAAAAAATAGTACAAACCACAGGTTTTTTTTCTCAATCTTTCAAAGGTTACCCCATCCCATCACAATTTGGCTATCCCAATTTATCCCACAACATGGTATTGCATACACCTGACAATGCGGATTAGGATTCAAGTCCATCTCGAATTAAATGTAATGCCGTTTGGACCGGCAAATGCCTCAAAACAGTTGAAATTTTGGTGCCTCATACACCATGCTTTGAGGTCTTGAGTCAAATACTAGATGTCTCTGTGGTCTGTGTACCGCGTCTTGGTACCTCTGTGGATGTAGATAATATGACGATGGTGTCCTTATACTGACTCCTGAAATCTGAGGCCTCTTCCGAATCTGGTAACTGTTCAGTTCGGAAGCAGCGAATTGGGGTTCTTGTTGAAAATTGCTTCTAAACCTCGAGAAAGTGTAGTCTCTGTCCGCTGGAACGATGAACCCGCTTGGTATGTTGTTTCTGACATTTACATTAGGCAGTACAGGCGCTATTGCTTCATTTAGTCTGACATCATAGTCGTTTTCAATAGAATCGGCTAGATTATGTTTTATAGATATGTTCTCTGGTATTCTTAATGGTTTACCGGTTGCGGTGTAGGGTTTGGAGATTTCGGGGTTCACTTCAGGTATTTGAGGAGAAGCTTTGAATGGTGCTTCTGTATATCTGTATTCATTCCTTTCTTCTTCTTCAGCAGCAGCTTGTTCAGCCGCTAAATAGGGCTTCAGGTAATCACCAGGTGACAAAGTAGTTTCTAATTTTTCTTTAATAGCTTGGTATTGATCGTTGTATATTCTTAGCACTTTCGCCGCTAGGTTTTTGGCCTGATCCTTAGTTGTTAATTCAGCGGCAGGTGTCGTAGTGGTTACTGGTTTGTGTGTAGTTAATTCTTCCGTCGTTGTTTCTTTCTTGTCATAATCTATGTCCTCTTCATCATAGTATTCTTCTCCGTAATCTTCTTTTGCTAGTTCAGTTGTAGTAGGTTTTTCTGTTGCAATTGTGGTTGTTGGTCTTTCTGTTGTTGTTGTTGTGGTTGTAGTGGTAGTAGTAGTAGGTTTCGGCGTAGTAGTGGGTTTAGGAGTAGTAGTAGTAGGCATGGGAGTAGTGGTGGTTGTAGTAGTAGTAGTGGTGGTGCTAGTAGTAGTGGTGGTGGGTTTAGGGGTGGTAATAGGGGGCGCAGTTAAGTCTTTACCAGCAACTGGTTGCAAGCCCCTAGGCAAGTAGGGACTACCACCCCTAGACGGTAAAAAAGGACGTTTGAGTACTTTTACATTAGGTTTTAGATCTTTGATTTTACTAGTAATATCTTCATCTTTCGACTTTACATGATCTCTATTCCTCTCTCGTTTATCCTCATAATCATCGTAATACTCGTCAGTTACTTTGACTTTAGCAGGTTCCTTGTTCCGTTGGTTATAGGTGTACTTTTGTGATTTAACAGGTGGCTCATAATAATATTCTTCATCATCATAATCTATCGGTCTTTTATTTTTTTTTACTTTAGGTACTGGAGTAGAATAATGTGGTCTTGAAGGTTTAAATTTCTCTTTTTCCACTACTTCGTATTTCGGTCTTTGCTGAACTTGGCTGTTCTTTCCGGATGACGAGGGTTTTCTGCTATCTTCCTCTTCATAATCGTCGTAGTATTCATCATCATCATCAACTCTCAAGGGCGCCTTAGTAGTAGCTATGGGGACGTACTCAAATTTGTCCTTTTCATTCGCTGGAACTGGTCGTTTGATCTTTGGCGGCATTCTTGGTTTGCCAAATATTCCATGACCATTAGGTTTTACCAATGTTTGCCCTTCAGGAGCTGTTGGTGGCTGCCTTCTCTCTTCACGAACTCTTTCATCGTCGTAGTTTCTTTCTGGTCTTGATTCTGGTCTAGATTCTGGTCTACTAGAAGGCCTTTCATCTTTGTCTTTTTCTCTTTCTCCTCTATATCTTCGCCCTTCATTTAAATATGCAGGTCTTGCAGGCTTGCCTTCGTCTCTCAAAGGCCTTCTTTCGTCACGTGGTCTTATCTCGTCACGAGGTTTTATTTCATCTTTGGGTCTCATTTCATCTCTATATCTAGTTTCGTCTCTTGGTCTGATGTCATCTCGAGGTCTTTCATCACGCGGTCTTATTTCGTCACGTGGTCTAATTTCGTCTCGTGGCCTAATCTCGTCACGAGGTTTCACTTCATCTCTAGGCCGAATTTCATCTCTGGGCCGTACTTCATCCCTTGGCCTAGTTTCGTCACGTGATTTCACTTCATCTCGAGGCCTGAAAGCGTCTCTCGCTGTCGGCTTGTCGTCCTTTGGCCTTTCGTTCCTAACATCATCTCTGCTTTCATCACGATTCCTCATATCATCACGGGGCCGTTTCTCATTCGGTCTGTCTTTATGTCTTGGTCTGTCATCTTCTCTGTATCTGTCTTCTTCTTCATCCCTTGGTCTCGGTTTTCTGCCACCAGGTCTAGGGATGGGTCTGGTTTCGTCGTCGTCATACGGTCTCCTATCACTGTAAGGTCTCTTCCCTGGTCTGTTGGGTCTGTCGTAAGGTCTCCTGTCTTCGTAGTCTTCTTCAGGTTGCTCGTCTCTTGGGCGTGGACGGCGTTCGTATCTGCAAAATTTTAGGGACTGTTTAGTGTAAGAAGGTAAAAATCTTATTTAGCGTGAATACATTCTTGCCTTGCGATGTTAGTACGAATACGTATGTACGTATTCGTACTGACATCGCAAGGCAAGAATGTATTGAAATTCCATTGGAATGCATTGTAATGAAATTCCACAATACCTACGGTTGAACCAGGCATGTGCCTGATCAGAGCTGATCAGCATTAAATGAGTCAACCGTAGGTATTGTGGAATTTCATTCCACGAAGCTATAAGTTGCAATTTGAACAGTTTATAATGGCAACAATGGTGAAAAGGCCAGTCGTTATTGGTCAAGAGCCTCAGTGGTGCCAGTTGAGATTTCTAAACAAACCACTTTTGTGTAATCCGTATATTATTATCTATTACATAAAGTGAGTGTAGCTACCTGTCTTCCTCATAATCGTCGACTGGTCTGCGCCTGCCGCCGGGTCTTGCCTGAGGACGAGGCCTAGGCCTTCTTCTGCCGCCCCTGGAATTGTACAACAGTAATAGTGAGTAAACATCAGCGTCTAAATTTCTTGTGAAAAAAATACATTTTGCTGAGAGCCTCGCTTAACCTCGTCCCAGATAGATTTTTGCGATTTTGAATATAGAATCTTCGTTATTTCCATAAATAATTTGATGATAAGAATTTATGCAAGAAATAAGCATATACCAGAGCAGTCAATAAAAATAAAAAAAACAAGAGTTCGAGGCTCGATTTGAATTTGTATAGGTACTTGTACAATTACGCGGAACTTACGACATTAAGGTTTTGTGACATTTAGCTCGACACCCTCCCTTTAAACTCCTCACGGTTCACGTAATCTCCCAACCTATCCCAGAAACAGAACCCTCCAGAAGAACAGTTATCAAAGTAGACTAACAAATTATTTTCTCAGTTTATAAAGGGTCTTTCATTAAGAGCGCTCGATAAATGGGGCTCTATTTCGTGAAGAACGCGGGTTACGTAGGCCTGTAGAGCAGCAATTGTCAGTGGTTTGTCTGCATAGGCAAGAGATTTGACGTAACCCCACGGAAAGTAGTAGTCAACAAATCCAGCATTGTAGTAGTTAATCAAATCCAGCATTGCCAGCTAGTGACAGCAGAAGACTATTATTATCTTTTTTTTTTGAGCCGTTTCGTTTGCCGAAGCCCGGAGGCTGTGTCGGCTGATCGTGGTCGTGGCTGGCCTGTGGGTAGTCGCCACTAAACTATTATTATCGTTGATTTGTCGGCCTTTATATGCCGCTCTGACCAGCAAGTGATGTGTTGTGGCAGCCCTTTTTTTGATTACACCGTTAAGGCCCGTTGCCTCTAGGAAATTCCAGATTCTTTGGTGACATGATGTACCTCTTTTGGGTGCACGATGTTTCGCCCTGGGTACACGATGTTTCGCCCTGGGTACCACGACATACCTGTCTTCGTACTCATAATCGTCCCTCGCCGGGTAAGAGTAGTCATCGTCGTAATAGTCGTATCTGTGGGGGCGGCGCGTGCGCGGGCGCGGGGGGCGGGGCGTGGTGGTCGTGGTGGTGGTGGTGGGGGGAGGCAGCGTCGTCGTCGTCGGGTTTTTGTAGAGCGCCTCATTCCTGGGAATGAAGTGTTGAGATTAGAAACGGGTGTGAAATGATTTGTATTAAAACTTCTTCTTCCGTCCCTGTTCATTTGGGGTCGGGTCTCCTCATTTTTCTGCGCTAGGACAGTCTGTCTTGGGTTGTCAGTGTTGTGTTTGCCTTCCAAATAATTTGTATAAAAAGCATTCGTATAATTTAATTTTCCATAATTGGCGAATATCATAATTTCAACTTGTGTAAGTCATTAAATAAGTTGCATAAAAACAAACTATATAATAACTTAATAACACTTGGCATAATTTCATAAAACATAATGATCACCTGTAATCATGTGGAGATGCATAAAAACAAATATCATAATTTTGTATGAAATTACGATACCTATTTGTTTTTATGCTGTTTGAACGTTATAGTAAAATATGTTAGCAACGATATTGGGATTCTCCTGCTAACCGTCAGGCAGACAGTACGCTTATTTGCCACCGTCACAGTATAAATTAACATAGTATACTAAAGCAATTCTTACAAAAAAAAAATGGAACCAAGTACTCTGAAATAAATGTTTTTTTTAACCGACTTCAAAAAAAAGGAGGAGGTTCTCAATTCGGCTGTATTATTATTATTATTATTTTTTAATGTTTGTCACCTCATAACTCCGTCATTGATGAGCCGATTCGATTTTTTTTTGTTCGTATGTATGTACTTCCAGGTGAGTCCCATTTTTTTTCAAAATTCAGTTAGATGATGGGATCCATGAGGAATCGAGGGGACTCCTCAATTTTATTAGGCACGCGTGTAGTGATTTTGGTATTTTCTGTTATAACTCGTGTATTTACATCCGGAAACATATTTTGGTGGCGAGGAATTGATGATGAAGACCCACAGATAACTTATCGAATTCTTCAATTATGTACGTAAAAGTGCAAAAGTACGTCAAAAGTTCTGATAAGATTCCGTTAAAATAGAAACTAATGAAGTGCCATTGGTGATGATCTTGGGGAATCGATGGAAGTCCTCAAATATTATCGGCCCACATACAGCGATTCGGTTTTTTTTATATAGTAATCAACGCATTTGCTATCGGAAAGCAGTTCATGTGGTAAATTGTAAAAAAAAATAGGAAATGTTCTCGTGACTTGGCGGATCACTAAATTGAAGTCGGTTAAAAGATTTGTTTTTAAAGTAAATTACTTTAGTATAAAATAAACAGGAAATCCTGTAGCATACCTGTTGAACCAGTTGGCCGAATTCTTACAGTCCACCTCGGACACAAACTGGCAGATGAAGGTTTTCTGGTCAAAGGCGGTGTAGTTCGCGCACAGGAAATCATAACGCGTCCCATACAGGCAGTGATGGTACAACTGGAAAGAGAAATTTCAAATGAAAAAATCTTAAGTATCCAACATAAGTTGAAATAAGAATTCATATATTGAACTAGGATTAATCGGTCCAATTTTGTATCGTTCTCAGCTGCAACTGCAACAATTTCGAGTCCAGCAAAAAAACTGGCCAAGAGGGAGTTCGGTTATGCGCCGTGTAGGGTTCCGTATGCCTGTCTTTGTTACATCGAACGCACGCGATTATATGGTTCCAGTGCACACAAACATGCACACACGCACACACACACGCACACACACAGACACACACACACACACGTACACGCCTCGGAAACCTCCGCTTCTGGCATCTTTTCCCAGTAAATTTATTAAATTTGTGGCACCCTGTAAATTAATTTATTAATTTTCTTTTTTATAGGCATAACTCTTGTACTCATCGTATGGTAATGATTTAGGTTACGGCATTTTCTGTACTTCAAGTTAGTCTGTATCACCTTTGTAAGTTAAGATACTTTACTGCGGACGAGCGGTGTCTCTTATCACAAGTATCTCTGAATACTTAAAAAGAGACATCTACCCTGTTACTGTTCAAAGTTTGTATGCTAACGAATAAATCATTTTTAATTAATTTAGTTTATAAAACAAACGAAATACAGCACCAGTTTTGTATGAAACACTTAAATTCGCTGTATTTTTTTTACCATGGTATCTGAAGCTACATAAACTAATAACAGACATAGATATACATCGTGTCATTATATATGCAAAGTTTCGTTACAAACCAAATCGTAGTTTTAAAATGAGAGCGTAACTACATTTGCATGGAGAATCGAGCTTACTGCGGACTCTTAAAGCCCAACATCACGTTGGCCGAGATTAAGTCACAATACTCAATTAGCAGAGAATAAATAGTACCCAATTACAGAATAATAAATAGTACCTAAATGTACAGAAGGTCCACTGCCGAAGTGATGACGTTAGCTGTTTTTTTGCAATAGACAATCATAGAGTTAGGGTTGCTGACATTGAGTACATTACTGAACATCCAAAATTATGACAATTTTGGTCTTACGTTTATCGACACGATCATCAATTTTGGAAATAATAAAAAAAAAACGTATACCTAACAGTGTGCGATCAATTAAACTCTATTGTACGTAAAACGGAACGTATATGTGAAACGCCATTGTGTGCGATACGCTATACGGGCTACAGCCCTGACACCCTAGACCTACACTAGGAGGTTACCCATAGATAAGCCTGATTCCCGGCCATAATGATGGTGGGATAGGCTTGACCTGGCCCCGTATCATGGTCGGCCTTATCACGCGATAAGTGAAAAGATAGAGCATCCGTCACTGGCTGACACCGTTCGATAGAACGAGACTGATGATCTATCTTGTCACTTGTCACGTGGTACGGCCGACCATGTTACGGGGCCTGGGCAAAATAAGAAATGACCACAATACTTACTTGACACTTATGCGGGATAGAGGCGTAGAAACCGTCGTGCAATCCATCGCACTTAAAGTCGATCTTCTCTAGCGGCGGAACAGTTGCAAAGAACGGGTACTCTGAGAGGTTGTACCCGTTCAACTCTCGGGGCAGGTTGGGGTCGTAGATGTAGTCGATCTGGGGGATGCCGATGTATTTGCTTGTGCTGTTGGTCTCGCCTTCTGCAGTCGTTTCTAACTGTAAGTAGAAAAGAAGGCAATTGATATTTTTATACTACAACGTTGGCAAACAAGCACGGTACTAATGAAATTCATAATTTTATTTGCAATAATCTGATATGCTATAATTTTATATGCCCTCATTTTTACATGTCATTATAATCTATTATCCATAATTATCATTTTCCGTCATTTAAATTCAAAAATTTCAATTGCCATAATATTTTTTATGTTATAAAACTTAGTTTTACCTAATTAGGACTGCCATAAAAGAAAAACAGAATGTTCGCGGGCTTTAGGCTCACAGTATTTGCTTCGCTCGTCGTCATACCTAATGGATAACTTATTAATGGCTTATAATGTTATGTCAAATAAAATTATGGCAAGTTAAAATCATTGCAAGTAAATTTATGGAAAATGTAGGTATCCCCTATGGACGTTTGCTAATGTAGAAGAATCAAGAGAGAAAAATAATCACAATATTTAGAGCAATGACGCGTAGCTGCAGCGTCGAAGAGGCAACCGGATGGCTCGCGGTATTTGAGCTCCCGAAGCATTGTGGAACCACCCTGTGCAACCCGAATATAGCCAACTTGGACTGGGGCGGAAATAGATTAAAAATATCCACATTTTGTAACCCCTAGTTAGGAAATCCCACAAATGCTGTGTAACGATAGTGATCTCACAAATGTTTACCTACTTCGATGCTATCGGCGGGAACCTGTAATTGGCTTTTTGTGTTTTATCTACATAATCATTGTGTCTCTGTAGCTGTTGGTTCTCCAAATATAAATAAATAAATATAAATAAATAAATATGAAAATTGGTTACGCCATAAATCCTTTCGGCCATTTAACCTCCTTGCGCGGATCGCAAATCGAGCCGTCAAGAGAGAAAAATAATAACTGTCGTCGCCGTCACGTCAAGATACAAAGGTCGTGAAAAAACCCATGAAATTATTTTAAATAATATTAATTATAGCTAACGTTGTCGACACTCGAAATAAGAAGCACTAAGAAATTAATAAGAACTGTACGCTGCCGACGAACGAGCAAGGAGGCTCCAAAGATTAATTGAACCAGGTATTTATTCCCCAAAAATAGTAGATTGTGTCACAAGGGAGCAAAATGGCATGTTTACGGCGAGGGCGTAGATTGAATCCCGAATGAAGCGAAGGATTCCAGAATAATCTAACGTGGAATCCTGAGCGTAGTGAGCGATTCAAGTGTTCACGCCCAAGTTGGAAATAATTTTGCTTCCGTGTGACTGTATTGAATTAATTATTATAAACCTACTGATTATAGTGTTACTTTGAATAACACATAACTTGTATTTTATTACGTTAGCAGTAGTAACAATAGTAGTCAAGATAAAAAAAATATGCAAGTAATCGATTAAAAAAAATAAGTAATCGATTATGTGTAGGTATACTATTTTCATGTATTCATTGGGATATTTTTTTTATTCCGGCAACCATATGTAATGGAACAGAAAAGTGCCACTTTGATCCCTCCTAGCAGGGAAGAAAAAGCCCTTATCCGAATAGCTGATGTGAGAAATAAATTGTTGCGAGGCAGCCGTTTCGAAAAGCGGTTGCCTGAAAGTGTGTACCTACGCTGTTTATATAATGAAATGCTGGTCTTAATCGTTGATTGTTCTTTGGCATTTATTTACATTGGATAAGACAGTCGAGTCGAATGCACTTTTGAAAACTGTGAAGCTTATCTGAGAAGACTGGTCGATTACTATCTTATCTAGATGAGGGGCCTATCGGATACACTTCGACCCAGTGGGAACGATAACTATTTTCAGTTCCAGTTACGAAAACACCAGCCATACATACTAATATTATAAAAGCGAAAGCGTGTCTGTCTGTCTGTTACCTCCTCACGCTTACATCGCTGAACCGATTGAGATGAAATTTGGTATAGTCATAGTCATAACATTTATTGCAACCATAGTTTGTACAGGTCTTAGTAACTAGGTACATTTGGACTCATATCGTATGGAGATAAGTTGAATCCCGGGAGTAAAAAGATAGTAATAAGTTAGTAGTAGTGGAGTAATAAGTTCATTCCCTAAGGGGGTGAAATGGGGATGAAAGTTTGTATGGGGCTATGATATAAACGAGTTCCAGACGGACTGAGTCGCGGGCAGAAGCTTTGCATAACTCCTAGCGGTTAAGTTCTTAAAAGATAATTCCATGAACTACAAGTAAAGGTAACTCTTTACAATAATAGCACTCGCGCGTCAGAATGTCGAAGGTTAGAGCAACTTTTCGATCGAGGTAGGAGACTCTTGCAAGGTGATACGCTGCGTATATCCTGTCTGAATTTCTCCTTATTAGCTACGTTTATCAAGGCAATAATACGTGTCTTTGTGCCTGATTTGATACGATGTTAAACTACCTATCTGAATCACTAAAATAAATTTCTTAACTGTTTTATTTGTCCTAAAAACCGTTTTTCTCTGAAGCCCTGACATTTTTAGTATTAATATTAAATAAACCTCACCTAACCTAATGGGTTTTAGGCGAAAAGTATTTATAAATAATGCGTTTGAGCTTTCGAGATTTGGCTTTTTACGGTACAAACGGCTCAATTGGGAAATGAAATTGAGTGATTGATATTGGATACGATATATGTTCCTTTTGAAACGGTGGAAGGAAAGGGCAAGGCATGACTCTAGGGGATACCAGTAAGGTGACCTTTCCCAAAGGTGAAAAACTGGCTGAAAATGCTTTATTGAATTAAATATACCTCCGCGGAGCACTCTTTTAAGGGGAGGTGGTGAAGACAGTGTCATTTAGAACCAGGGGATCGATTTTTTGAATCTCACCAAGTGACTAATTCAAACCGATGTGAGTGATTTCCGAAAGTTCGTATTTTTGAAACTCATCGGAGACTTACATTTGTCATACCTATGATATCGATTTACGAGTGCCCCTACCCACTCGTAATTGAAATCACCATGTGATTGTTTTTGACAGTTGACGTATGTGACATATGCCAAGAGTTTTCCAAAACTTAAATTTTCGGTTACATGACACTGACACATACGCTACGTTTTACGTTTGAATCTGTTTTAAGTTATAGTATGAGAAAATAAAAACCGGTATCAAGGACAAAATCTGCGTAAAAAGGAACGTAACGGGAATATTGTCTCTGACTGACATTGTAAAAACTCTGCATGTTGGTAAACAGCGTGTGTGACTTTCAAAAATACGGCTTTAGGAAAATGGTGACATAAAAGTCATCGGTGATAATTTTAGTCACCGGTGACTTTGATATCACCAGTGAGATTCAAAAATCGCACTCGAAAGCTCTAAGGTGTGTATTATGAGATCTTGAAACTATCAAGATCTGTAACTGTATCCCTCTCTGGGTGCCCCGAAAACCAGCGTTTTTAGTATGTATTGCTTGGTGGCACATACTGAGTGGCATGCATTTAGGTGCATTCCAAATTGTAATAACTACAACTCAAAAAACTTGAGAAACCTCCGACATTTTCATTTCAAAGTTCAGTATCTTAAAAACGGTTCTCTTATTTTTCGCAGAAAATTATTTGGCCAATTATTAGTTCCCAACCAACGTTTCGCAGAATATTATTTCGCCAAATAATCACTTGCCAACTCGTCATAATATTTCGTTTCGTTTCCCAACCTCACAGTTGCCAACTGTACGTTTGGTCTGATGATTATAAAGTAAACTTTCAAAATGCCAAAAATCGTTTAACAGAATGTTTTAGTTGGCTGAATAGTCATTTCGTTGTATAACGTTTCCCAAATGTTTCACGCAGTAGGGTTCGTACAGTTACTATGTAATATAATTTACAATGTGGGTAAGGGCAACTGCTCACTTCTTTTAATAACTTTGTGGGTGAGTAAGAATAAACTGACTTATTAGCGATAAGTTCATTACTTATTTTGAATATTCAATAAGGCGATTTTGGCACTCGCCGGCCGCTGCCGCGGCGCGCTCGCTTCGCTCGCTCGGCTTCGTGCGCTGTAAGATCGCTGTTAACCTAACACGCTCCTCCTCGCTTCGCTCGTCGTCGCACCTATCTGGACTCTGTCACAGTTATTATTTCTGTTGCTATACTTATCACGAAACTGTTCTTTATTTCAGGCAAGTTCAACAGATGGGTTCCGCCAAAAGATACGCAAGTGACGATTCATTGATCTATTGATAATTCATCGTAACTTTTAAGTTGGCTTATATGTTAAAACGTAACTATTGCACTGAAGAAACAGTGTTCGTTCAATAGTTGTTTGGCCTAGTGAAATAGTTGGCAAGTGATAAGTTTTCCAAACATTTTTAGTCATTGTGATATTCTGCTTTATAAAAATTCGACCAAGTGTCAGGTTGTCATACAAAAAGTTGGTAATGGTAAGTTGTCAAAGTGAATCATTTTAGAAATGTTGGTTGGCAAGTGATGTTTGACCAAAGGAAATTCTGCGAAAAGGCAGAACACCCTTAAAAACGGCTGGGCAGATATTCGTGAAACACGGCTAAGAACACTTGGTATGAAAGTATCTATGACACAAAAAAAACTAAACGAAAATCGGTTCATCCTTTTGGGAGCTACGATGCCAGAGACAGACACGTTAAGCTTATAACACCCCTCTCTTTGCGTCGGGGGTTAAAAACACATGTCATGTAGTCACGCCCAATTTTTATTTTTTTTGTCTTTCGTTCTTTCTTTCTTTCTTTCTATCATTCAGAGGGGATCAGCACTGATACTGATACCTCTTTAGTCGCTCTATACGACAGGCGTGTGCGTGTGGACTGAGGGACCACTTGGTTTTTAATGCAAAAAATAAATTTTAGTAAGTGGAAAATTTAGTAGTAGTAGCGAATTAGTTTGTAAAAAAAACCTGGAATTCGTAAAGAATTCACTAAAAAGTTATACAGCCAAAGGTGTGGTCCCTCAGTTCACACACTGAACCTTCCACTTCTGGGCAAGTATTTAATATGCTGGCTTATTTTGATGTTACAGATTTAGTAAAAACATGTTTAAACGTATTCGTAACGACCGAAACGTAATTTGGCAATGATTATACACTAAAGCAGTCTTCCTTCGTTGGTCCCTGAGAGACCACATAAAATAACTAATAAATCGGTACATTTGTACAAATAAATAATGCATTTTTCTTTGCCTACATTAGTAAAAATCGCAAGGAAGATTATAAAAGTTAAACAAAAGCACAACTATTAATAAATTTCGTCAAATTTATATTTGTTTGTGGTCCCTCAGTTCACACACTATGAATTAATAAAATAATTAAAATATCCTAAAATATAAACAATATAGAAAGGTTTGTCGTACTGAGGTTTAGTTAAAAAGTTTGACTACATATATATATTTTTTGTACGTCGATTGATGGCGTATAATATAAGATAAATTGCTTTTTAATATTTCCCTAGCAGTGTTTATTAGGGTGTCCACACAATGAAAAGCATCTAATAACGTGAATCATTTTTAAATACTACTTTTTAAATTTGCTTACTTAAATGGACCAAGGAAAAACTGCATACAGCCAACTACATTTTAGATTCTGTAAGCAAAATGACGTCTTATATGTCTTGCACATAAAACTACTTTTTTTACGTCGCATTCTAACATGCTCTTGACTTTCGTACATAAAACGTGATGATATGAACCGTTGACGGACGAAATTTTACGTAGGTCACTCGAGACCGCTGATAAATTTTAACACTATGAAAACAATACAATTGGCCGCAGGATAGGTATCTGTAAAATTTCTGTCACAACACACGGTTTCAGTTTCAAAACTTATTAGTTCGTTTGCTGTTTGGATGGATTACTTTTCTACGACTTTTTGCTTGACAATTGGATTTCGATATCGCATATTAACACGACCCGTGGTAATTTGCTTTCATTTAAAGGCATATATAATATGCGCATCTTCAAGAAACCTAATGGAGGAAATATTTAACGAAAATAATTATACTTAAGTATACACAAATTCTCCTTATCCATTGTTGAAATTGTTGAAATTATCTATCCTAATATTATAAGAGGACAAATTCTGTGAGATTGAAGCTTTGCAAGTTTGCGTGTTTCAAAAAATCTTTGAATGCGTATAGATTGGGGTTTCTGGGTGGTGGTAGGCTATATTTTATCCCACGGGTTTCCTACTTTCTTTGAATTATGCGGGAGAAGCAGCGCGGGCAGCTTGTCGTCTAATAAATCAATTGTTAGCTTTAGCCTTGGTTAACATTTACTTTTCCTCAATTTCAACAAGCATGCACGAAGAAAACAGTAACACTTTTATACCATAAAATGAATTACGATACAAACTTACAAATATTATAGGAAAAACGGGGCGGGAGTAAAGTAAATAAATAAAAACGAAAAACGATTATGCTTATTATTACTCTTTAATTAAGTAGTATTGTATTGGGTCTCTAACCATGGACTGCGATTGAACGTATGAAAAGAATGTAATAATTGGTAGAAATAAAGTTGTATATATATATATACACACTACACTTCTTTTTGCTATATATTTTACGTAATTTAAGTAATGTAAAAATGGGCACAATCGTAAAGTTATACGTCCGAACGTAAATAATATGGCCGATTAGTATGCTAGCCGGGCTGATTTGGTGCGGTAAAACATGTAGCTTCTGTAGCTTCACGACTCGAGTGCATATTTTTGATATATAAAAAGTGCCTTTTAGTGATTTACTAACAAACCAGAGGTACTTACCAGATAAACAACGCGGAAATCAGGAGTATAAATAACAAATCCATTGCAACACAATACTAATTTGCCTATTACACAGCAATAACAAACCAAACACATCAATTCAAGTAAATTTACCGCCTTTTTATTTTTTAAACATAATACGCGGGGCAAATATACGAGCTACATGTTTTACCGCACCAAATCTGATACCATATACTTAGTTTGTTTTTAATTTCGTAATTTTGCTTACAGAATCTAAAATGTAGTTGGCTGTATGCAGTTTTTCCTTGGGCCATTTAAGTAAGCAAATTTAAAAAGTAGAATTTATAAATTATTCACGTATACTACTTAAATGCTTTTCATTGTGTGGACACCCTAATGAACACTCTGCTGAGGATATATTAAAAAGCAATTTATCTTATATTATACGCCATCAATCCACGTACAAAAAAAATATATATGTAGTAAAACTTTTTAACTAAACCTCAGTACGACAAACCTTTCCGTAGTGTTTATATTTTAGGATATTTTAATTATTTTATTAATTCATAGTGTGTGAACTGAGGGACCACAAACAAATATAAATTTGACGAAATTTATTAATAGTTGTGCTTTTGTTTAACTTTTATAATCTTCCTTGCGATTTTTACTAATGTAGGCAAAGAAAAATGCATTATTTATTTGTACAAATGTACCGATTTATTAGTTATTTTATGTGGTCTCTCAGGGACCAACGAAGGAAGACTGCTTTAGTGTATAATCATTGCCAAATTACGTTTCGGTCGTTACGAATACGTTTAAACATGTTTTTACTAAATCTGTAACATCAAAATAAGCCAGCATATTAAATACTTGCCCAGAAGTGGAAGGTTCAGTCTGTGAACTGAGGGACCACACCTTTGGCTGTATAACTTTTTAGTGAATTCTTTACGAATTCCAGGTTTTTTTTACAAAGTAATTCGCTACTACTACTAAATTTTCCACTTACTAAAATTATTTTTTTGCATTTAAAACCAAGTGGTCCCTCAGTCCACACGCACACCGACAGGCGACTAAGATCATAGATTAGTCTTGACCGAGCCTGGTTGGAAAGCCTAAGGTAAAACCCAAAAGTCTTCTGGTTTGCGTTACCTGAGCGTCATCTTCTGGCGCGCTTGGCTCCGCCGGCGCTGGGGTGGTGGTGGAGGTTTTCGAGAAGATAAGAGAGGTAGCCTTCGCGCCTGATGCTGTCGGGATCTCCAGAGACAACAGGGCTAGCACACCTGGAAATTGAGAGTAACACAGATTAATCCAAAATAACACGTTAAGGGGATGCCTTGATTTGACTCGTACACGCCCCCTAGACAGAGACACAATGATGCCTTCCGCCCACGAGAAAAAGAGATGTAACACTCTTGGGGAATCGCTGTTTTGGACAAATTTCGATAAATCCCTAACTTAGCGAAGTTTTATTAAAATTTCATAAAGTGAGATTTTAGATGAGATAACTTGATTGTGTCGTAAAATTTTGTATCATTTGAGTAGGCTGGGTAAAAAAAGGAAAATACAGACTCAACTTTGGATTTTTTTTCTATCGAGGAAATTTTAAGCTATCGTGTATCGATAAAATCAGATGACCAATCATAGAGTCAAGAATCATGTATCTGAAAATCAGACCTGATTGTTTCTTACTCTAGTCAGAACGGCATTTCAAAGCACGCGATAATTTCCAATGCACGGCCTTAATTTGATCTGCCCTAGAGGCCTGTGCTCAGACATTGGGAAGTATAAAGGCTGCTGATGGTGATAACGAGGACGTTCATCTATTTTAGGTACATGACACAAATTAGTCGTATTAGTTAATATTTTGTCCATGGGGTCGGAAAAAGTGTAGCGGTTGTATGTGGATGGAACCATCTTTATTTATCTTTACTAGATTGGGCCCCTGAATTTCTTTGGTTCAGAGTAACAAACGTAGTACCAATGTCCAAACGGAGGCTACGGGTTCAAATCCTGACTCAACCTATAACTCAACGAAATATTATTAGGTATGTAAGTTTGTAGACTCAATTTACCCACTTTCCGTTTCAATTAGGCAACAACTTACCATTAAATGTCACGTGCATCATGATATAAAAAGCAAACTTGACATTTATACTGACTAAAATACTAAAAGGAACCTTGAAAGTCATACGCGCAAGATGAACTAATAAACATTCAAATAATATCTTGTAAAAGGAAAAGCTGCGCTCTAAATGTCGAATTGTGTCTAGATTTTATGCCAAGGTCTAACAGATAGTTGTGAAACCTGTTATTAAATGGTTGAACAGATCATAAAGTTGCTGCTTTTATTTTCCTAGTTGCTAACCATATGTTGACAAAAACAAATGCAGGTTGCTTACTCTCAACAGCGTATACCTACCTATACTAAGGAGATCAGAGAGTTAATATAATGGCCAATTTTTTGAGTGAGCATTAGGGCAAAGGCTACAAGGCTAATCAAGAGGCTGAAGCTCCCCTCCGCCCAATTACCTGAGTTTGATTTATAGTATTTATACTTTATTACACAAATAGGGTATAGGTATGGCGCCTCTCATTGTGTATATACAAACTTTCATGTTGTTCCAGCGCGCGTAGCATGCTTGCCATTTTGTCACTTATCGTTCTGGCTAACACATCCGTCACGTTCCGAAGAATATGGGAGTGCGAGAGTTATTACTTTTTTTTAAAACGATGGTTCAGCGATTGACCCTAGTCTCACCTGATGGCAAGCGACGACAGAGCCCAAGATGAATCTCACTGGTTCAGTAACATATCATAGGCCTATTAAGTCTTCTTTTGAAGGCACCTACATCTGAGTTCTCAGGAAATACAGATGAGGGGAGCGAATTCCGTTCCTGAGCAGTTCACCTTAAGAAAGACGAGGCAAATCGCTTCGTGAGAATAAATAGTAAGTTACATAAGGTTGCGTTCGCTCCCCACGCCTGCACGCGAGCTCTCTCGATTTTTCTCGCACTATCCGTCTCTCTCTTATTAGAACACTTCGAACAAGAGGTATAGTGCGAGAGGGAGAGAGAGTACAAGAGGTAAAATCGAGAGTATGTCGCGGCCTCATGATAGACGTGCAGGTCGTTCGGTGGTGGAACAGGGAAGGTGGACTTAAATTGTGCAGTTCCCGCGCACACCCTCCAAAATGTATCCGATAAAACACCGATAGGCAAGCTACTCGCCGTCGGTGTTCGAGACTCTGTAAACTACAGACTGACTTAAGACTTTTTATCGACAACGATAAGTGATAAAACGGCAAACATGCTATACGCCCACAGAATGCCGTTTTAAAATGAGTGGGGATTTCTTATGAGTCGACTTGTATCGAGTGTGTAAATGATGAGATTCAGAAAGAAAGAAAGAAATATTTACTCGAGACAAAAAAATATATGAGAAAGATGCCAGATATATAGCGTTTCGTCACGAACCGGTTGTATTGCAGCATAATGCTGGCATTACTGTCAGCGCTGATGATTTACGATGATGGATACTTACAAAATATGCTGTATCCCAGCCATCTGTGTCGTGCTCGCTTCATGGTGCCAGTTTGATCTGAAACAATATAATACATTTATTAGTACTCAATTTGGAATTAATTTAATCGCATGGCATATTATTTTGGCCTTTCAAAGTTTGTCGCTCTTTAGTACCACCCAGGGGACACGTGCAGGGTTGTGGCAGGTAGCTCCTGCGGACGCGAGTGATAGTTGTCCCCCTTTGTCAAGTGAGTGGGCAACTCGACTGTTAGAAGGTCTTGAGCCGCCCGAAGGCCTCTAATTTGGCTTAACGACTACTGTCATAGACAGCAGCCAGGATCAACAGCTTAGCGTGCCTTCCAAAGCACGGAAGCGCTCATTTATAGTAACCACTCAAACAGGCGGTTACCCATCCAAAGACTGACCGCTGCCATATTTGCTTAACCTGCTTTAGTTTCCGACTCGCAGGCGCCGCTAGGCTATCAGCGCTTCAGTGTGGAATAGTGATCTATTAGTGACATAAGTACACACAATTACACACGCCTGTTGCACCAAAATGATTATCCACCACCATCCACCATAACTGCTCCGATCATTCGGCCAGGCGAGCTAGGACTTGGAAACATAAAAATACTCGAAAAACATCATAGTAGGGCAGTTTCAGGTGATATTTAATGTGGACACGCTGGACAAAACCACCAGAGTATTTATTAATAATTAACTAAAATTCAAAATGGCCGCATTAAAATTCAATATGGCCGACGGAGGAGTTGGATCATATCCAAAACTTAAAGCTATGGACCTAGCAAGAGCCTGAAAAAATTGGTGCTTTTGTTCCAGCGTGTCCACATTTACGACAATTAGTTCGAGCACTCTGCCCCACTATCACTCTTCGACTTCTTTATATGCCATTTTAAAGATAAAATACATAGAGATCAAGAAATGGATCATAGGAAACCGTGACGTCACTAATTCGTAATTTCCTACAAACTTCGTAGTAACACAACATTTTTGACGAACATAAAAAGTTTTTGATTTGACTATCATTCAGAGAATGTTGTGGGATCAGCCCCGATTTTCTGTAACTTGTTTTAACCTTACTTCACCGTTCAACGACAAAATATATCTTGACGACGTGATTCGTAGTAACTAAGCGTAGACAGAGGTCTAGTTTCTTTAGACATGACGGGTGAGGTGCGTTCTGATAACAGGCAACCTTTGCGAAAGTTATAAGACCGTTTCAAAACAACGAAAATAACATCTACGTATGAGATCGATTATTGTCAGTTGTAATGCCAAAGCTCCGTAGTCTTAACTGCTGAACTATTTAGTTTACATATTATGAAAAACTTTTTACCACTTTACGTAAATAACTTCGAATAATAATAATATTCAACATGAACGAAAGGATATATATAAATAAAACTTAGAAAAGAGGTAAAACCCCCGATATTTTCATTTCAAAGTTTAATATCTCAAAAACGGCTGAACAGATTTTCATGAAACATGGCTAAGAACACTGGGGATAAAATTATCTATGAGGCAAAAAAAATACCATTCCAATCGGTCCATCCGCTAGGGAGCTACGCTACCACAGACACAGATACATAGACAGACACGTTAAACTTATAACCAGAGGTCGGCGGGGGTGAGCTGTTTTCAGTTTTTACATAACATGGACATACCTTGTTGTTCGCCACGCAAAAAACTCGTTATCACCTAGATGTAAGAGGCAAGAGAGGTGAGGGGTGACCGGGGGTGCATCTATGTGCTTCCGAGCGAGCCCGATTGGTGCCGATTTAGATTCCGCGACCGCCGCACGTCTCTTGCGCTCATTTTTTTTGTATGTGTACCTACTTTCCGTTTTTAATTGAGAAGAATATAAGTTTTGAACGTTTTTCTGGACTTTCACTGGTGTTGTTAACTCCCAGCTGTTACAAAAGTGGTCCTTCGAACCGGATCATTGATGTACCGGACGCCAAAGATGTCTAAAGTTAAAACACGCAGTGTTGCTAAGCGGGAACAATTGGAAAACGATGGTATCGCAGACAAAGGAGCTACCGGACCCCTTATGCCTAAGGGTAAGGAAGATGAAGAACCATCAGCAGGACCCTCGAAATTGAATTCGACATCAGTAATTGCGAGTTCTATTAAATCGGAGACTCGTAAATCCGTACGCGCAGCTAGCGTGTCGAAAACAAAGAAATCCTCAGCATCTTCCATTGAAGCGCGCAAGAAGAAGCTAGAGTTGGAGGCAGCGGAAGAAAAGGCGCGCATTAGGATGGAGTTAATAGACAAGCGATTGGAAGCCGAGATAGCGGAACTCAACAACGAATACAGTCCACAACCGTCGGAGGCCGATTCAGTTTCCAACCGTAGTGAGGTCGCAAGATGGGTTGAAAAAAGTCAGCTCGAATTGGAGTCACGGCCAGCCGCCGAACGGAATGAGGTTCCTGAAGAACCAGGCTTGCCGTGCCCGCCAGCGTTGATAGCCAGCGCTGACACAGACGGCCCAATTCAGCAGCTTGCCAATGTTCTCAAAGACCTAGTGACTTCAAATGCCTGTGAAAAACAAAACTCTAACCTCCTAAGTCGCATCAGCACACCTAAAGAGTTACCAATATTTACTGGAGACCCCATGGAGTGGCTTCAGTTCAAAACGGCTTACGACGAGTCCACTCGCGTGTGTCTATTCTCTGACAGTGAGAATCTATGGCGCTTGAGAAAATGTCTCCGTGGCCCCGCCAAAGATGCAGTGAATGCCCTACTCATCAGTTCCACATCTCCAGAAATTCTAATGTCAACCTTGGAATTGCAATTCGGAAACGCTGATGTTATTCTTTCCCGGATAATCTCGGAGATCAAGCGCTTAAACACAATGTCACCTGACTATCATAAAGAAATTATCGTGTTTTCGAATAAGGTTAAAAATTATGTCGCAGCAGTACGTGCATTAAATCGCGAAGAATACCTTCAAGGAATGAATCTAGTTACTATTGTGTTGTCAAAGCTGCCTACCATACTGTTATCCAAATGGGCCGACTACAGTTATCAACGAATCACTGAGGGAACGACTACTAGATTCGACTTATTAGCTAATTTTCTTCATGAAGAAGCCCTCAAGATATCTACATGCAGTGCTACGTTGCTATACGCGCGACCAGACAGTTATAAACGTAAACATTACGTTTATCGGCGAAAGTTCTGGGAAGTAATTTCCGATGAGCATGGCATCGACCCAACGGGCGCGTATCATGGAGACTCGGACCTACAGCTAGAACGCATCAACGTCTACTACAATGAAGCTTCGGGCGCCAAGTACGTGCCCAGAGCCGTCCTTGTGGACCTCGAGCCAGGGACTATGGACTCCGTCCGAGCTGGGCCGTTCGGGGAACTCTTCAGGCCTGATAACTTCGTGTTCGGCCAGTCGGGCGCTGGCAATAACTGGGCGAAGGGGCACTACACTGAAGGCGCGGAACTGGTAGATTCTGTCCTCGACGTGGTCAGGAAGGAAGCGGAGGGCTGCGATTGTCTCCAAGGCTTCCAGATGACGCATTCGCTCGGCGGCGGCACCGGTTCAGGCATGGGGACGCTTTTAATCTCAAAGATCAGGGAAGAGTACCCCGACCGCATTATGAATACGTTCTCCGTCGTCCCTAGCCCTAAAGTATCTGATACTGTTGTCGAGCCATACAATGCTACGCTATCCGTGCATCAACTGGTCGAGAATAATGATGAGACGTTCTGTATAGACAATGAGGCCTTGTGTGACATCTGCTTTAGAACGCTGAAGCTTACCACACCGACTTACGGGGATCTGAATCATTTGGTGTCGGCTACCATGTCTGGAGTAACGACGTGTCTAAGGTTTCCGGGGCAGCTGAACGCTGATCTCCGAAAGCTGGCAGTTAATATGGTGCCATTCCCAAGGCTGCATTTTTTTATGCCTGGATTCGCGCCGCTCACGTCTCGCGGGAGCCAGCAGTACAGAGCCCTATCAGTCCCAGAGCTGACGCAGCAGATGTTCGATGCTAAGAACATGATGGCAGCGTGTGATCCTCGCCACGGACGGTACCTCACCGTGGCGGCCATCTTCCGCGGCCGCATGTCCATGAGGGAAGTGGACGAGCAGATGCTCAACATCCAGAACAAGAACAGCACGTATTTCGTTGAATGGATCCCGAATAACGTGAAGACTGCTGTGTGCAACATACCCCCTCGCGGCCTCAAAATGTCTGCTACATTTATAGGAAATACTGCAGCTATTCAAGAGCTGTTTAAGAGGATATCTGAGCAGTTCACAGCCATGTTTAGGCGAAAGGCGTTTCTTCAATGGTACACCGGTGAAGGGATGGACGAGATGGAATTTACGGAGGCCGAAAGCAACATGAATGACCTGGTGTCAGAGTACCAGCAATACCAGGATGTTACGGCCGACGATGAAGGGGATTTCGAAGAGGATATCGAAGAAGAGTGAGTGTTTTGTAATGTGTACTGTTTGTCTAGCCGTTTTTTGTCACTGTGTTGTAATGTCATAAGCAAATAATATCAAACAAAAATATTGGATTACAAAACTGAGACCTACCGTTAGAGGCGTCACCGCTAAGTGTATGATCTGCCGAATCAGAAAATGTAAACCGGAGATACCCAGAATGGGAGACCTGCCGAGTGCCAGAATGGCTCACCATCAGCGTCCCTTTACGTTTTGTGGCGCTGATCTATTCGGCCCTATGGAGGTCACGATTGGAAGACGCAGAGAAAGAAGATATGGTGTTTTGTTTACCTGCTTAACAGTAAGAGCCATCCACCTCGAAACTGTTGCATCCCTCACAACTGACTCATTCATAATGGCTCTTCGTCGCATGGCAGCAAGAAGAGGCTGGCCTCAACAAATGTTTTCAGACAACGGAACGAATCTACGAGGGGCCGACTCAGAGCTGAAGAAGTCGGTTCAAGAGCTGGACGAAGAGACCCTCGAGGGTGCGGCCATGAATCACGGGATGAAGTGGACCTTTATACCACCGGCTAGTCCTCACTGGGGTGGTTCATGGGAACGGCTTATACGCAGCGTGAAAGTTTCCCTGAAAACTATTTTAAAAGAGCGAGCACCCAGAGAAGAGACTCTAAACACTCTCTTGGCAGAAGTCGAAAACATAGTCAACAGCCGACCGCTGACTCACGTATCAGTTGAGCCTAATAGCCAAGAGACCTTATCGCCTAATCACTTCCTTATGGGCTCGTCATCCAACCTGCCACAAATCGGAGTCTTTGATGGATCAGAGTTCTTTCTTAGAAAACAGTGGCGGATAGCGCAATTGCTAGCTGACCAGTATTGGAGACGTTGGGTGAGAGAGGTTCTACCCGACCTGGTGCCACGAAAGAAATGGCAAGTAGAACAGAGACCCTTGCAAGTGGGAGATCTTGTACTTATTGTGGAAACAAACGGACCTCGCAATGTGTGGCCACGAGGCATAATCCAAGAGGTCATACCTGGAAGAGATGGCCGGGTCAGAATGGTCAGAATTAAGACCAAAACTGGAATACTTACGAGATCCACTACACGCTGGAGTCGATATCTGCGTCTCGGTCAAGAAAAGCAAGGCCGGCTTTGTAGTCTCGAGGTGTAAGTGGACTGCATTAATATTGGAGTGTAAACCCCTGATGTTGCAGAAGTCCACGGCCAGCGTAGCAAGGGGTGCCGAAGCTGCCTTGCTCTTGCCTCGGGCAGATGGCAGATGAATGAGCGCGGTTTTGCCCCCCCCAGAGTACGACGTGGGGCGGCCTCGGCGTCCACGCTTAGGTATAATGTTACCTGAGCGTGGAAGCCCAGTGAGGGATTCTCCAGCGCTAGTGCAGCTGGTACCCTCCTGGGGTAACCTCTTTAACTGCGCCATCATCATTAGAAGGGGGGGTTGGGGATGGAGCTCTGGGAACCTTACTCACCATCAGGAACACAACACTACAATACCTACGGAATAGGCAGCAGTGCTATTATGGCTGTGGTCTTCTGTAAGGCGGAGGTACTCCCCCAGTCGGGCTGCTCCAGATTCAAGCGTGATGACATTACGCTATGCCCTACCTCTCTTAAAACTCTACAGGCCAATAGCTGTTACCTCCCTTCTCTCGAAGATAATGGAGTCCATTATCAACTGCCAGCTCCTTCGGTACCTAGAGGACCACCAGTTGCTTAGTGATCGACAATACGGCTTCCGTAGAGGCCGCTCGGCTGGTGATCTTCTAGTCTACCTGACACATCGATGGGCACAGGCGATCGAGACTAAGGGTGAAGCATTGGCTGTTAGTTTGGATATAGCGAAGGCCTTTGATCGGGTTTGGCACAAAGCACTTCTTTCGAAGCTACCATCCTATGGGCTTCCTGAGAGATTATGTGTATGGGTCAGTAGTTTTCTAGCAGACAGAAGCATTAAGGTCGTAGTTGACGGTGAATGTTCCGACTCCATGTCTGTAAATGCTGGTGTCCCTCAAGGCTGTGTGCTATCACCCACGCTATTCCTTATGCATATTAATGACATGCTGAAAATCAGCGGTATTCATTGTTATGCTGATGATAGTACAGGTGATGCCTCTTACACCGGCCGTACCAACATCTCTAGGGAAATTGTCATCGAGAGCCGGAACAAACTTGTGTCTGAAATTGAGACTTCCCTAAATGAAATCTCTGAATGGGGTCGACTTAACTTAGTCCGTTTTAACCCTACCAAGACACAGGTTTGCGCGTTTACCGCGAAAAAGTTAAAGTTTGTCGTGTCACCTCGTTTTGAGAGCACTCCCCTGACTGCCGCAGCCAGTATCGGAATCCTTGGCGTCGACATTTCGAGTGAAGTCCAGTTCCGCGGGCATTTAGAGGGTAAGGCCAAATTAGCCTCAAAAAGCTCAGTGTGCTCAACAGATCGAGACAGTATTTCACACCGGCCCACCGCCTGCAGCTTTATAAATCGCAGGTCCGCCCACACATGGAATACTGTTCTCATCTATGGGCAGGGGCACCCCAATACCAGCTTCTCCCTCTGGACCGCATCCAACGACGAGCAACTCGAATTGTTGACTGCCAGCATATTTCGGGTCGGCTTGACTCCTTGGCGCTGCGTAGAGATGTGGCTTCGCTCTGCATTTTCTATCGCATGTATAACGGGGAGTGCTCCGAGGAATTGTTCGGATTAATCCCTACCGCTTCTTTTCGCCATCGTCCAACGCGACAACATTACCATCCTCACCACTTAGATGGTTGGCAGTCCTCAACTGTGCGCTTCTCCAGAAGCTTCCTGCCTCGCACAGCTAATCTGTGGAATGGATTGTCGCCTGCGGTATTTCCGGACCGATACGACCTTCAAACCTTCAAGAAAAGAGCGTACTCCCATCTTAAAGGCCGGCAACGCACTCACAACACCTCTGGTGTTGCAGGTGCCCATGGGCGGCGGTAATCGCTTACCATCAGGTGATCCGCCTGCTCGTTTGCCTCCTATCACATAAAAAAAAAAAAAAAAAAAAAAAACACGCATCGCTCACCTTCCGATAGGGGATGAGTGCTGCTGAAGCAGCACTAGGGGGGGGTATGTTCGCGACGCAAAGAACTCGTTATCACCTAGATGTAAGAGGCAAGAGAGGTGAGGGGTGACCGGGGGTGCATCTATGTGCTTCCGAGCGAGCCCGATTGGTGCCGATTTAGATTCCGCGACCGCCGCACGTCTCTTGCGCTCATTTTTTTTGTATGTGTACCTACTTTCCGTTTTTAATTGAGAAGAATATAAGTTTTGAACGTTTTTCTGGACTTTCACTGGTGTTGTTAACTCCCAGCTGTTACACTTGTCATTCAATGGTAAATGCCGCATGTGTAATTATTAACAAATGAAATGATTTTATTTAGGTTGCCTTTCTGCTACGAGCTTTACGTAGCCATCAAAACAAATGAAATTTGTACGAATCTACGGAATGTGATTAATCTATTTTGCACAGCTTTCCGCTTCAGTGGGAAAACAGTTTCAACTAGAATTTAAGCTCGTTTTGTAATGCATTTTCATTTTATATTTAATCATTTCAATTTAGCCATTTTTTCTTTCTTTTAATATTTCTTTATAGATACACCTTATCCATAGTAATATCTACAAGACACAACTATGTGACATTAATGACGTAAAAATAGCTCACCCCCGCCGACCTCTGCTTATAACACCCCTCTTTTTGCGTCGGGGGTTAAAGTAATGTTAAGGAGTAAATTAATTTTCTTTCTTTATAGTTTGTTAGCAATTTTTGCTAGAGATTTCGGATTTGCTAGAGAATGCCATTGAATTGCCTATCTTTTGTACAAAAGTTTTTCTTTTACGCAATAATTAAAATGAATAAAAGAACTAAACTCAGCATTATAAATTATTCTCAAAATTAGGTCCCCCTATCACGCAGGTAAAGATTTGTACTAGTATACAAAAACGTACAAATGTTTGTTGGTTCGTAATAATTCTGTGCACCGCGTCGAGACAGGTCGTTCACCCGGCGCACGCGCAACCTTGCGTTACTTTTACTATTATTGTTCGATACTAAAGGGCTGGAGCAGAACCGAACGGGCAATTATTACCTTTACTGGTATTACAACCAAGCAAATCAGTTTTATACCGCGGTGGCAAACAAGCGTAGAGTCCCACCCTATATGGTGCTAAACCCTGATAAAGCTAGCCTCACTTGGCATCCATGGGGGACAATCTGTTGCTGGGGGATAATCTGATGCTGGATTTACCTAACACAACCCTGCACGTGTCCCCTGGGTGGTGCTAAATGAGCGGCAACACTTTCGGCGAAATATAAAGCGCTCCTATAAAAATTACATATACCTATTCGTCTAATGTACAGATCGCCATATGTAATAGTTTGACTAATTTCATGGGCGAGCCACGTAGTTCACTTCCTCGTGGTTATTTGGATTGTTAGAGCAGTCGTGAATGGCCATCTTTATAGTCATACCCCTACAGCGGAAAAAGGGTTAAGAAGTCATAAATGAAAACCGTAACCGTTTTTAACTTAGGTACCGAATAAGTGAAACCCTTTGTTAGTAAATTAAAGAGTAAACGACAGTCTTTTTAACCGACTTCAAAAAAAGGAGGAGGTTCTCAATTCGGATGCATTATTTTTTCAATGTTTGTTACCTCAGAACTCCGTCATTGATGAGCCGATTCGATTTTTTTTTGTTTGTTTGTATACGTTTCCAGGTGGGTCCCATTTTTTTCAAAATTCAGTCAGACGATGGGATCCATGAGGAATTGAGGGAACTCCTCAATTTTATTAGGCACGCGTGTAGTGATTTTGGTATTTTCTATTATATCTCGTGTATTTACATCCGGAAATCATAAATTTGGTGGCGAGGAATTGATGATGAAGACCACAGATGACTTATGGAATTCCTCAATTATGTAGGTACTTAAAAGTGAAAAAGTAAGTCACATGTTCTGATAAGATTCCGTTGAAATAGGAACTAATGAAGTGCCATTGGTGATGATCTTGGGGAATCGACGGAATTCCTCAAATATTATCGGCCCACATACAGCGATTCGGTTTTTTTCCATAGTAATCAACGCATTTGCTATTGGAAATCAGTTCATGTGGTAAATTGTTAAAAGAATGTGGGAATGTCCTCGTGGCTTGGCGGAGTACTAAATTGAAGTCGGTTAAAACTTGGTTTTTAAAGTAAATTATTGTTTACATTTTTACATATTATAGCCTCGGTGACACAAAATAAAGATTACGAGTAGTTAATTCTCGTCATCTTTGTGAAATACTTTACTAATATACTTTCTGGTACTTAACATATTCTTATAAGCTATGTTTCTTCGATTTTTTTTCAGAATCAGTAACCTTTTCAGGCTTGTTATAAAACAAACCTAACCTAACCTAATGGATTCTACACAATTACATTTTAGAATTACCTAAAAAAGGACCGTTTTTGAGAAAGAAAAGTTCGATGAAACTAAGCATTCGGTGAAACGTTTGTGGGTAAAATGCGGAGATCCTGTTTGACGGACTTGCGACAGGTTAGTTAGGGTTCACACAATTAATTATTAGCTTTTTATTATTTGTTAGGTATTTTTGTACCACCGCCCGTTCCCTCTCGTCCATGAGAGAAGGCCTGTGGTGGGACGTATATAGGCTCATTACGATCATGATGATGTTTTATGTAACACGTAAGTATTTTGAATTATTTAATTACACACTCTTTCCCGTCTGTGAAGTCGGGCAAAAGGACCGTTGTGTGACACAGTTGCGTCTGTCAACGCCGTCATATGGGACGTGACTTTTTTACATTTACGGTCGGTGCAATCACAAACTGGAAATATTGCTTTGTTAAAGATGGACTTGTGTATTTTATGGCAATGACAGTTATGTGCCATAGCGAGTAGTGGTAACTGAATTTTATCTTAACCTACTATAATATTATCTTTATCATCATCATCATATTAGCCGAAAGACGTCCACTGCATTATTACATAGGCCTCCCCCAAAGAGTGCCAAAGTGACCGGTCCTTCGCCACCCGCATTCAGCGGACTCCCGCAACCTTTACCAGGTCATCAATCCACCTTGTGGGGGGCCTAACCTTTCCGCCTCAACAGCCATCGGTTCTACGTGCTATGTATAATATTATCTTATCCTCCTTTTATTATAAATGCGAAAGTTTGGATGTAGGTAGGGCGATGTTTTGTTATAAATTTGGAGCCAAATTTGTATAAGGAATTGAAGTAGCAGCCGTTTAAAAAACAGAATTCGGTCTAGTTAGTTAGTTTACTGGGCTATTTTCCGCAAGTCGACATCCAGTGTGCCTATTTTGCGTGAAAAGGGGTAGCGCTACTCTAACCACCCCAGCTCCTCCAAGAAGTTGGTGAGTGCCTTTGTAAGAATTCGGTCTATAATTCTGTCTCGGGGATTCTGAAGATTTATCACCGGTCTTTTATAGTTTCGCAGGGTGGGGATGCAATTTTTGGTTTTCACATGTAGCCCCATTAGTAAATTATTATGAGGACCCCGTTAACTTAGGGGTTGAGGCATTATCTCGAGACGCAAACGGAGGAGGCGTGGAGGAGTTCACCTGGTTACCAAGCGTTTACCATCATTGAAAAAATTTGGACTCAAAATCCTCAGCGTGCTAGTTTTTTTGCCTCATTTAGTGGAGAAAATCTGCAGAACGTACGTACCAAGTACCAAGTCATCGGGGGATGACTGGGTTATGAGTATGAGGAATTCATTTCTATCCACTAAAAACTCGACGGAATCCATCTGCGCTCTCTTACGGAGGATTCTAGGATCTCATACTGAACGAACTGGAGCCTCGCACCTCGCTTCATCTGATTCGCCTTAAGACGACCCTATTCACCTTCCCTGAGGTTTTTAGACGAGTGTCCGGCCCCAGCACATGGAACACTCGAGACTCCAGTGCTTTTACTCGCCTTTTATGACATGAATGAAGACCGCAGATATTCTTGACCGAGCCTATACGGTTGCATACGCTCTTCCTATTCATTTTGGGGATACAGATGTGAGTTTTATGTGTTTCTAGTCTCTGTGACAGTCAAGAAAAAGTTATCTGTTGACCCTCTCAAAGTGCCTAGGCCTACGACCATCATAAATTAACCATTGTAATGACAAGCTCAAACTTGGTCTTTGACTGACGCTCAGAGGTCCAAAGTCAAGGGTTATCAGAGCGGGTGATGGAGCGCAGCATACTAGATGTTCGCAGAACTGATCGAATCAGAAACAGGCAACTGCGCTCTAAAACACAAATTGTAGATGTGGGTGCCAGGACCGCCAAACTGATGTGGGACTGGGCTGGACATGTCTGCCGTATGCTTCTGAAAAGATAGGCCAAAGCCACTGGAGCAGAGGCAGACCAAAAAGATGGAGGGACGTTTTGGACGCGGCCCTATTGCCATAGGGCCAACCCAATAGGGCCAAGTGGAGGAAAAGGGGCCTTTAAAAAAACGTTTATTGCAGACCAATAATCCATAGCATGTTAGTTACAAATTTTGACTTTAATAACTATGTTAGTAGGTACAGAAAATAAATAAGAAAAACAAGAGAAAACATATAACGTATTTTGAAATTCGGCGCCCCGGGACAATACGTTTCGCCGCCCCTGAAGTCAATGAATGGCGCGAAAACCAAAGAAAATGCAATCAGCCAGCTGCCGCCCCTGGCGGATTGGCGCCCCGGGCCATGGCCCGGTTGGCCCTAGGGTAAATACGCCCCTGAGAAAACATGACACAAACAGAGTAAAAGCGACCCGCGATTGGTCGTGGCCTCATCCTATTTGGCCCAACCGATGGCCACAGTGGAACACCACAGCCTTTGCCCAGCTGAGGAACCCCTAAAGAAGCTAGAAAAAATATATCGGCCTATTTCGACAGAGGGGTTAGAACAAATTGTTAGGGTGATTATGAACCAGACGTGCGCTTTTCTACTTTCATACGCTTGGCATCTGGCTGTCAAGCATGCAAGGTGCACTCTAGAATCGTGGCTTACATCGTTTCGTTTCTCAGCCGGATTCGAACCCGCGACGCTCCGTTGCTCACTTTCACTATTGGACGTACACTGTTGTAATAAATAGGCATTCCTCGCGGCCTTGACTATAGTGTAATGCCCTGGCATCGCCTGACACAACAGTATGCAGGGATAGTCCAGCCAGCAATAATTTAGTTTCAATTTTATTCCTATTAAATATTGGGGGGCAGACGGAAAGTTCGTGAGATTGTAGCTTTGCATGTAGTAGGCGTCGGCGGCGGTCACGGCGGTCGTGGGTTCGAATCCCGGCTCGTACCAATGAGTTTTTCGGAACTTATGTACCTACGGAATATGATTTCATATTTACCGTTAGCTTTTCGGTGAAGGAAAAACATCGTGAGGAAACCTGCATAAATCTGCGAAGAAATTCAAAGGTGTATGTGAAGTCCCCAATCCGCACTGGGCCAGCGTGGGGACTACTGCCCGTTCCCTGTCATACATGAGAGGAGGCCTGTGCCCAGCAGTGGGACGTATATAGGCTGATGATGTGTGTGTGATGTGATGTAGTAGGGGAAATCTTCACATCCACTTATCCGATTGCAAAAATTCTTTCACCTGTGTATAGAATGGAACTTCTGGTTAGACAAATATATTTTATCTCGTGGGTTTTCCTGCGATCTTTGCGATACGCGGGTAAACAAGTACTTTAATACACAATAAACAAACCAACACCGGGGAATTGTTTGCGCTCATCACACAAATAAATTAAATGCCCTTACCGGGACTCAAACCCGTGACCGCCAGCTTCGCAGGCAGGATAACTACCAACTAGGCCAGAGTGGTCGTCAAATTGACACCTCAATATCTGTGTTCCATCTAATTCCATCTCGCTCAGACACTTACGGTTATCCAAAAGAGAGCGCATGCTAGCAACGAGAATTAAAACGCTTAGAAAGAGACGCATAGTCTATGTCGCCGCGACATAACTGGCGGGCCGTCCTGTTATAGCCGTGCTGGTAAACCTGCAAATATATGCGTCAAAAAGGACCTCCGAAATGAGTTCCAACTGTATTTCTGGCCTGCCCAAAGGAGTCAGTATTCTCGAAAGAGGCGTACCCGAAGAGAGGCGTATGCTTAGCAATGGGCGATTACAGGCTGATAATGAAGATGAAAGAAGTCAGCATAAGTATTTCGCGCTACCAAGCCAGAAAGTCGTAAGATTAACGGTTGTCTATTGTTTGCCCGACATTCACATACTATAATAATCATTTGCCCGAACTTCGCTTGCCCGAATTTCATTTGCCCGAATGTTTCGTTTACCATAATAGTTAATGTACATACTCTTGTTTACCCGAATATTGGATGTCATAATGATACGAATGCCATACGTATTGTTTTCCAGATAATTGTTTGCAATAATATTATTTAATAGAATATTTTAACGCCATACTAAATATGCATTCGGATTCATCTTTGTTAATTTGTTAGTTTTTCCGCTATTTTATAAAAAAATAACCTCGAAGACGAAAGCGGGAGCAAAGCTCCCGCTTCCGTCTTCTAACCTATCCGCGATCCGAGTCGGTTTTGCCACTAAGCCCCTGTTCCCTACTGCCTATGATACACCACTATCTTGGCATTGGGTAATCTCAGAGAAAAGTTTATTTTTACTTAGTGGCAAAACCGACCTGGATCGCAGATAGGTTCGAGGTATTTTTTTTCATTTTAGACACTGAAATACGTACCCACATTATTACATATGAATATTATGGATGTTGAGATGGATGGCAAATGACATTATGGCATGTGATAGTTATGGATTACAATGATTATGGAAAATGAGATTACTTACTTAAATGAGATTAGCTTTGCTCCCGCTTTCGTCTTCGAGGTTATTTTTTTTATAAAATAGCGGAAAAACTAACAAATTAACAAAGATGAATCCGAATGCATGTTTAGTACCTATGGCGTTTAAATATTCTATTAAATAATATTATTGCAAACAATAATCTGGAAAACAATACGTATGGCATTCGTATCATTATGACATCCAATATTCGAGTAAACAAGAGTATGTCAATTAACTATTATCGTAAACGAAACATTCGGGCAAATGAAATTCGGGCAAGCGAAGTTCGGGCAAATGATTATTATAGTATGTGAATGTCGGGCAAACAATAGACAACCCGAAATCATCCCCTTATGGGGTGAAATGGGGGGTAAAAGTTTGTATGGAGCTGCGATATAAACGAGTTCAACGGGGACAGAGTCGCGGGCAGAAGCTAGTAATATTATAAATGCGAAAGTGTGTCTGATACCTCTCACGCTTAAACCGCTGAACCGATTTAGATGACTTTTGGTAGAGATAGTTTGAGTCCCTGCGAAGGACATAAATCATCCCTTAACGATGAAATACGATTTAAACGAGTTCCACGCGGACGGAGTCGCGAGCAGAAGCTAGTATTGTAACAATCTGACCGCAACAAGATCATGTTAGCTAAGGGAGTACGCTACACGTAATTGTTACGCCATGAGACGTGCCGGGCGAGGCCGAGTTGGACTCGAAAGTACTGTGTTGAAAGCATATTGATTTGCAAGACTGGACGAAACATATTGAATTAGTATCGGTTGTGAAAACCTGCATACATCTTACGAAGAAATTCAAAGGTGTATGTGAAGTCCCCAACCGCACTGCGGGCGTAGCTTCGCTGCTATCGCATGTAACGTGATAGTGGAGATTCTTTATCGAATGTGATACGTTAACCAAACCATATAACATGACCCGTCGACAATTTGACAGCTTGTCGCTTATCCCACGACGAGTGATAATTTGTCGGGATTCAAAAACTGAATGAATGCTTGCACAATAATTTACTTTAAAAACAAAGTTTTAACCGACTTCAATTTAGTACTCCGCCAAGCCACGAGAACATTTCTTATTTTTTTTACAATTTACCACATGAACTGATTTCCGATAGCAAATGCGTTGATTACTATAGAAAAAAACCCAATCGCTGTAAATATGTGGGCCGATAATATTTGAGGACTTCCATCGATTCCCCAAGATCATCACCAATGGCACTTCATTAGTTCCTGTGACGTAGGTACTTTTGCACTTTTAAGTACATAATTGAGGAATTCGATAAGTCATCTGTGGTCTTCATCATCAATTCCTCCCCACCAAATTTATGATTCCGGATGTAAATACACGAGTTATAACAGAAAATACCAAAATCACTACACGCGTGCCTAATAACATTGAGGAGTCCCCTCAATTCCTCATGGATCCCATCATCGAACTGAATTTTGAAAAAAATGGGACCCACCTGGAAGTAACACATACGAACAAAAAAAAAATTCGAATCGGCTCATCAATGACGGAGTTCAGAAGTAACAAACATTGAAAATAATAATTAAAAAAAAACAGTCGAATTGAGAATCTCCTCCTTTTTTTGAAGACGGTTAAAAATAGGATGGAGGATGGATGGAGGAGGATAATTGATGATGACATCAATGGCCTTAAGTCTATTACAGACTATACAAGCAGTGTCAAGAATGGAGACAACGTCTTCCATGGCTGTGTGAGCCAATGCGGGAGCGGCAGACACGACCGCAAGCCTGGCAGGTGTAATTTGCCCGCGGCGAACAGGTGACACGTTGATGCCGCTTGGCTCGCTTATCTGCAAGTGCCTTAAACCACGCTTCATCGTGGACTATACGACCATCAAACACCAGTTTGCGCCATTTGTTCCTTTCTTCGGCAAGATCCTCCCACTTGTGAATCGAGATGTTGAATGCGTGCATCGCTTGGCACAATCCTTATGCCGCAGCCGTTATACATGTTGCAATATCAATAAAATTACTGGACTGGTCGGTTTTTTTGCTTGAGTGGACATACAGGTAATGCAATTTTACATACGGATTTTCCTTGTTAGTTATGTGCAGTAAAAAATACAATACATACATCACATTAAGTAGAAAAAAAACTGCCAGGTAGAGAATGAATTGCGATCAACTGATTTAGGTTTTTCAGAACCATGATAAATTTTGATTCTAATTAATAAAAGAATAGCCCCAATTGTTTTATTCTATTGTGTGACGGTTTTCCATTAACCTGCTATTTCCCGTCAAAAAATGGAAAAAAAATGTGACACTTTTATCAGAATCACGTTACTTATAGCAGGAAAATAAATATAAAAAAGTAAAGGTTCACTTTACAGTCTAATATAATTTTGTTGACTAGGAATTACCGATGCAAATTAAAAAAGTATATGAACACACACATTATTGTGGTATGTAGGTCAAATGCAATTAATAAGTCACAGTAACGGTCGACTTGATTTAAACGTTAGAACAAAAACAGTCGAGCCATATACGGTTAGAAACTCATAACCTGCCTTATGCGAAGTAGGTTAAATGAGGTATTGGGATCGGTGGGTCGAGGGCCTATAACCTTGGACTAAATTATTGGTTTTAGGACGATGATATCGATATAGATAATGTCAAAGACATGTAAGAGTCTATTCGACCAATGAAGCGTAGAGTTTATTCTACGATTTTAATTTTTTTTAAACAACGACGGTGGCAAACAAGCGTACGGCCCGCCTGATGGTAAGCGGACACCGCAGCCTATAGACGCATGCAAGTCTAAAGGAGTAACATGGGCGTTGCCGACCCTTGATATGTTTGAGGATTCGCCGTGTTGACTCACACTCAACACAACGCATCCTCGGGAGCTCTGGCGACCTTGCTCACCTCCAGGAACACAACACTACTACCAGAGCAAGTAGTAGTGTTATGTTATTATGGCTGTGGTCTTCTGCAAGGCGGAGGTACCTACTTCCGTAGTTGGGCTGCTTCAAATTCGAGCGGGATGACATTTCGCTGTGCCCTACCTCACCAAATTTGTTTCAACACATTTGGGAGGGTATGTGGGACTTACTCTTCCCTAAGGGAGGAGTGAAGCGAATACCCACTAAATCCTCTGCGCCGTTAACGTTTACCTTATTTTGTGTAAAATGAGCTTTTTGAGTGATTTCCAGATATCCCTTAAATACAAACTTACCCTCTCATTATTTCATCGTATAGATAACTGAGATTTCTAGCATGGTGACAAAACATTGCAATATTAAATTGGTCCTTAATTTCACTAGCAATATGTCTGTCTGTGCGATTATATCTAGTCACGTATCTCATTGTTACCTTAGCTTTGTAGTATTGCAACAATAAATTATACAATTTTAATGTATGGAATAATGCAATACGAGTAGATGGAGGCAGCTTTGGACGTTATTGAACACTCTTGTCTTCTTGTTTTATACGGAATCTCGATACTGCCTAGCAGGAACGGAACAGCATTGGATTTTTCTACTAATATTATAACGAGAAAGCTACGGTAGCCTAGTGGTTTAAGCGGCTGTCAAGCGGCGGTCGTGAGTTCGAATCCCGGGTCGTACCTGCCACTAAGTTTTTCCGAATATTCCGTACGGAATATTTACCGTTAGCTCTTCGGTGAAGGAAAACATCGTGAGGAAACCGGTCTAATCTCGATAAGGTCTAGTTGCTAGTGGTATCGTAACTCCCAAACTGATGGATCGATTTGAATGCGGTTTATTTGTGTTATAGAGTTGTTGTTGTTCTGCAGTTTTTGAGATAATGGACTTTGAAATGAAAACGTCAAATTCAATTTAATTAATTTGTTTTTTTGTAAGTATACAGTATACATAGATGGTCTTAAGCTATAGTGCACATAGTTCATGTATTCAGCCTGCAAGCAGGCGTACAAATATTTCAATGAAAATAATCTATTTATGCTAAATAAAACAATTCTAAAAATAATAAAATTTAGGTACATGCGTGAGTCAAAGTTTATGATTTAAGTAGTCCTTAACACTGTAGAAGCATTTCTCTTGTAGACATTTGGTCAATTTTTTCTTAAATATGTCGCCTGTCAAAGTGTCATCATCCGGTAATTTATTAAAAAGTACAATGCTCATGTTATATACATTTCGTTTATACATGTCTTTGTGACAGCGAGGTTTGTACAATAGAGTCGAGGGTTTGTCAACTTTTCCAAGTTGTAGTTATTAGTACATGGCGGTCGCTTACGTAGAATTAGTGCTCGGCCTTTTGGGATTAGGTGTCAAAGCGGACCCTCGGCTCCTAGCCGCATGTCTGAACCACTAGGCTACCGTAGCATCTAAGCGGAGCTACTCTAGGCTAAGTGAAGCAAGCGTAAGCGCTAATACACCGTGCTGCACGCTTCATATTCATGACACTAACTCGACGTATATAATTGACACTTAAGAGGACTTAAGCTTCTTTAAACTTGCATGTTTTATTGAGGACAGGCATGAGTGAGCATGCGCAATGACGGAGAATCGGTGTTAGGCAATAGTCCTTGCGCATCCCTTCTGTGATCAGTGATCACGACTTCTCACAAAACAGTACAGTCGACTGCAGTAACCCAGTCAGTGCCATCACGACATGCGTCAGAACGCAACACAGAAGAAGTAGAATATTAGTAAGTAGAGTAAGTTCGCGGAAAATATACTTGAACCACGAAATCAATTGGGAAGAAATCGCGAAACGTCTGGTTGATTTAACTGGTGACCGAAGAGCTGGCTTTCTCGCGCAACGCATTAGCGTTGCAATTCAGCGAGGAAATGCCGCCAGCATCCTCGGTAGAATACCTCGAGGGCTTTTTTTTAACTTAGTTTTAACTTTTTTTTATTTAACGTATATTACGGTTATATCATTTCGAAATAAATATTTCCCGTGACTATTAGGAAATAGTACATTGTGATACAAGTGAGGTATGTTGATAATTACATTAGAGGCGAAATTGTGATAAGGAAGCCGAGGATGTAATTATCACAGCTCACACGTATCATACGACGTTATTCAACACATTTTGCGAGGAAAAATCATTTTTATAAGATGAAAATGTTATAGGCCTGCTAAATTATTTTCTTTAAATTGAGTAAATCATTAAGATGACAACAGGTTTTTACTTACAATTGCACATCACCAAGAATTTCCAGTGGCGTCCATTCTATTTATCACTTTTCTAGTCACCACGAGTCAACATTTTTGATAATAACCAAACACGCATAAACACACAAATATTTGTGAAATAACCTATCATTGGCGCGCAACAGCTTTTTTTTCGTGAAGTTTGCGCAGTGCGGGCACGGAAATCTCTAAACAGCCAATACAAAATTAAATAATATTTTCGTTTTAAAATGTTATCTGTATTAATTCATGTAAAATATTATAAAAAGTGAATAGTTTTACTAAATTAAACGTGTCTATATCATATACAAAAAGAAACAGTCAATTAATTAACAAAAAGGATTTAATTTATTTAGTCGAGTAAGAACCCATTTGCCGAGAATTAAAAAAAAACTGTACATTCTGTACAACCCGGATAATTTAAGAATGCACCGTGTTCATGCATATATCTTGCTGAAAGGTGCCAACGTGACTCAATCGGGATATAACCATAACACACAAGTTTTGTAATGTTATAACACACCCGTGTTTAATATCCAGGATTATGAGCCTAAAAGCGACACAATAAACCGTACGTTACGAGCAATTGTGTTGAAAAGAATGTTATACTATTGAAGGAATTTTCTAGAGTTTTTTTTCTCTTGTTTCGAGAGAATCGCCTTAATTTAAGATAATTGGTGTTTCATTTAACACTCTCACTGCCAGGCAACTTACCGGGCGCCTACAGCGTAGCCGCTTTCCGCTACTTAGCGGGAAAACCATGGGATCAGCTACGAGCGCAGCGCGTAGCGATTCTGGGCAGTGAATGCTGTGTTAAGATAATGCTTATATTCCTAGTGAATTTCTTGATTCAAAAATTATCTTACTTAGTTTTGCTAACCCAAAGCCCATAGTGCTGACACTACGGGCGATTTCCGTTACATGGCGGAAAAAGTGTCGCATGGTCTCTAAAGGTAAGCTGCTTCGGACTACGACGCTACGAGCGTAGGTCTTGTGTAAGGTGGAATACTTCCCCATATGAGCTGCTCCAAATATGAGCGAGATGTCAATCCACTGTGCCCTGGATCCTTCATTTCAACAAGATAAGTACTTTTTCTGATTCACGCCTTCATTCCCAAAAGGGGTAGCTAGAGCACATAACACTTATGTTCCAGTGCTACTTTTGAAAGAAAGGAAAACCATTTATTCTATAAAGCACACATAACAGGACTTTAAGCATAAATAAGGGAATAAAGTAAAGACAATATGTGATATCAGTGTGATATGTTGCTAGCCCATCGTCCACAACACACTTCAACACTGTTCCCTTAGTACGACTCTTGAGACAACTACGGGAAGAAAGGTGGTGCTATTCTAACCCGACCCCACACGGGAATCTTTTTCAAATAACAAACCAATATGACTACATTTCTGGGAAACCCAAAGGGCAAAAAACCCTTTATTTCATTCCATCAGGTCAACCACCTGACGCATGCAAATATTTCATTGTTCTCTTGTCAAAGTGAATTTCAATGAGAATACCAGGAATTTAGAAATACGAGGAGTTTATAAAAACGTATACCTCAAAAACGCACTGCACTGCAATCATAGGTGATAACACTATTGAAAGTGCCGACCACTTTTATATAGTTAGTAGACCGGACCTAAGAAGCCAGCAGTTCAGGGTTCGAATCCTGGTAAGGTAAACTTCCCAGTGCATGAAACTGGCCTAATACTTGACAGTTTCAATTTTATGTCAAAATAATAGAGTTGACAATAGCTCCACTAATAGGCATTAAGGTGTCGAGTGTCATTGGGAGTTTACCATAGATTTATTTTTATCGGCCGGCACCGTACTAGGTGCCGGCCGGCCGGTGGTCTCGGGTTAGAATTTCACCACCCTCTTTCTTACCGTGGCGTAAAAGTCGTCTAATCCCTAAGGGTTGAAGTGTGTTGCGGGCGATGGGCTAGCAACCAATGTGTTTGTGCTAAAAGTGGCGCTGGATAGTTAAGATAGATAAAGTTTCATGTGCTCTGCCTACCGCTTTTGGGAATAAAGGCGTGGATTTATGTTCATAGTCGGTACCAGTAGCAAGACTTTTGAGGGCTACCTTAGCCTTAATCAACCAACTTTGTTCCCGCAAAGCTCAAAGTTGTCAAAGCTGTGCCCTACAGGAGCCCAGGGTCCGCTTTGGCATATTATTCCAAGATTTAGCGTAGACACTAGCTTTACGAAAGCAATTGCCTTCCGTAATTCCAAGATTCCAACCCCTCTGGACAACTCACACTAGAGCTAGTTGGGATTACACCGGTTTCCTCAAGAACCCCAACAATAAAAAAAACCCAATTGTTAAACCGTGTCAACCAACAATATTTGTGTGCCGAGTTACATAAACTTTGCAATATCTTGTAACAATGTTACCCAGTTATATTTGGGTCGCTGTTCAAACACTTATATTATTAGATGTGAAGTGCTAATATTCTATGAGATTCACAGTCTGTTACAACACTCCGTTTATATCTTGGTCCTTACTTTCATAATAACTACTTGTGTTCGGGGGTCGGAATATGCTGGTCCGCCTAAGGCAAGTTAAGCGATGCACGATGTCAATGTAATCATAGGTGCAAATGCTATTTGTCGCTGATCTTTTGACACCGATTATTATGATTCAATTTGACATACCTATTTGTAGTTTAACCAGCAAATAGAAAAATAGCAAAACAACGCGGACTAACCTTTCATATGAATCAGTATGAAAAATTGGTTAGGTACATAGGATTAATTTTGGAGGAGTCGAGAGCTGGAACTCGAATTTTATGTCTTTTAGACGAAACACAAAAACGTTACGATAACCATTTTCGGCTTAGCAATAATGACAATGAGTTTATGATTCAATGGGATATAACACATCTGAATGGTTTGTCATTCAGTTATAGGAACTTGATTTTCGGAAACATGAAAATCGTTAAAATATGCATTCGGACAAATGAATATTTGGAACTCTGTCTTCCTAAACAGACCTCGTATCATTTATTTATTTATTTATTGACAAATACATTTACGTGACATTACAGTAATAACCAATGCGTCACGAAACCAAAACAACAAATAATACTATTTAGGCGACGAAACGGCGTGGCCCCCCGTTACATCGTCGTCTCCGGTATAGGATTCGGCAGATTGCCCCGGAACCGTCGAAACACTACACCCATCGGCCAGAAGTCGGCACATAAGACGGTCTCCTGCAGCGGCCGCGGCACGCGCACCACAAACGAGCTGAAGTGCACATAGTGGCGCGAAGTGTCCGTCGCTGGATGATACCGTTCGATAGAACGAGACGACGCTATTTTGTCACTTATCGAATGACATGGCCGACCATGATACGGGGTCAGGTGAACATAGCTATTCTTAATTCATGTTATATTTTAACCTGTTTTACAGATGACTGCAATAATCCAGTAAATGCAATTCATCCTCAATACTGATTACAATGTCCGAACTCCATCTTTGTTTCTGACACTGAAGGGCAGATATTAACTCTTACCAGCAAAACACAGATTTCCCACCTAGTTAGGGTCTGAAATAGCGACCTTTACTTTTAGGCGCTGTCGTACAATATATGCATTTCTGTTGCGGTTATTTTTGTAACTTGTTACTATAGAGTGTAGGTCTGTAGGTAACCCAGTATTTTATAATTTACCAGTCTTTGCTAGAAGGTCTTTGTCGGTACTTAAACAAACATGAAACCTACGATGTCAAGGTAATTAAGTATCATTAAGAGGCTCATACTTCCATGATATCTTGATTAGCCGGCTTCATAATTACGTTAAAACAAACATGTTTAAATTATAGTAATCAGACAGTACATGTTTCTATTAATTAATTACGAAGCGTTAATAAGGTAAGGTCGCGGGAGTCCGCTGGATGCGGGTGGCGCAGGACCGGTCACTTTGGCACTCTTGGGGGGTGCCATTTCTTTCGACTCATATGATGATGATGGTATGAGATATTATAGAAAAATATAGTGTTCAAGAAAATTTATGGTGATGCAACAGGGTCTCTTTGTACCTCTACCTGTAGGTATGTAAGTTAATGAGTACCAAATTTCATCTAAATCGGTGCAAGTCAAGCCTGAATTGCTCACTGACACATCAAGACAATTGAATTGCTATCTTTTTTTGACCTGCTATGTCAGCGCCATCTATCGGCCCCATTTGGTACTAACGTGCAAAGGCAATCGGCTTAGTATGTATGTTGGTCTTTTAGCGATTATTGTTTATCACGTGAACCACCTGCTCACTGACAGACATACACCCTTTCGTATTTATAATATTAGTATGGATACTACACGAGTGTAAAATTACATACAAATAAATAAATTTCTACGACAGCCTAGGTTTGAAAATGTTCTCAGCGACCATGCATTTATTGACAACATTCACGCGGTGGACTCTGTGTTAAAGGTATCTAATGTTTCTTGATTGCGATTGCTAAAGGGACCGGTTCTTGAAGAAACCGGGTGCAAAAACGAGTGTAGTTGCCGCAACAATTAAAGGCAAATTGCAATCAGCTAGTTATCTGTTTATTGGTAATTAATTGTAGAAAACGATAGTTAGACACATTGATTTCTTCTATTTTGTTCATTTATTTCGCTTCACACAAATGTATGTTACTGGTCGATTAGTTGGTTGCATCCATTAGATTTACGAAAGCGACTGCCATCTGACCTTTCAACCCAGAGCGGAATACTAGACCTTATTGAGATTAGACCGGTACGGTTTTCTCTCGAAATTTCCCTTCACCGAAAAGCCGTTGTTAAATATCAAATTTCGTACGTAGGTTTTTGAAAAGAAACCTAGTGGTTAGAAACTTAGAACACAGGTTCTAGGTCAGGTTCTTAGGTCACAGGCTAAGGAAGAAAAAGAGATAATTCTCTATGAATAAACAAAAATAATTTTGTATTGCGCTAACGAAATTATACCACATAAAATAATAATTTATCGTGCATTCGTTAATAGAAATACAATATTTCATACAATTCTTGAGATACATTACATGTCATTTCTATCAATAGTATCAATACAATAGAAGAAACTGATTGAAAGATTTAGTGGCCGAGACAGTTTGTTTCGATAGCTCAGTTGGTTAGTAGGGGCCATGAATGTCTGTGGTCGTCGGTTTGAATCTGCCTCGGTGCATTACATTTTTAAATGTTTCCTTTAGTCGAATAATTTATAATACTTAAACATAAATACTTGGAATTCAGTAGGTAACAGTGACATTGTCATACAACTCTATTTCCACTGCATTGCGTCATCATCATCATCATCATCATATCAGCCGAAAGACGTCCACTGCTGGACATAGGCCTCCCCCAAAGAGTGCCAAAGTGACCGATCCCGCGCCACCCGCATCCACCGGACTCCCGCAACCCTTACCAGGTCATCAGTCCACCTTGTCGGGGGCCTACCCACGCTGCGCCTTCCGGTACGTGTATTCCGGTCTGCATTGCGTATTGGAAGATTATTATCGGCAGCATTTACAGAAAAAGTAAAACAAGTGTGACTTGTATTATACAACTGCGTATCGATCTAAAGAAATGTTTGCTCAACACCATTGCAATAACAATAACATAACCTCGATATCAGCTGAGTTGTCTGTCCCAGTTTAAGCACGAGTTGCCTCAGGTTGCGCTTAGACCCAAAAAAATTCAGTACCTCCACTTGTATAAGTAACTATACCTACTAAATAGCTACCTAAGTAGTAGCTAAACTGGAAGCTAAAGACTTTCTTCCCGTGGGTGTCGTAAAAGTCGACTGAGGGAGCAGGGTTCAAGTGTGTTGTGGGCGATGGGCTACCAACCTATCACTGCGATATCACATTTTGTCGATTTTTCATACCCACATTTATGAAAAAAGTGGCACTGGAACATAAGTTTAATGTGCCTATCCCTTTTGGAAATAAAGGCGTGAATCTACGAATGAATTAATGAAAGCTTTTCTTATTGCCCCGTACCTAACATCCTCATCATTCTCCTAGCGTTATTCCCGGTTGTGCCCCTAAAGGAGCCCAGGGTCCGCTTTGACACCTAAAAATAAGTTAAATGGCAAAATTTACAGGTTATTAAAGATTCGTAAAAATGTCCGTAGGCTACAGCAAGCGCTTGTCATCAGGTGGGAAAAAAAATCTTGTCACTACACAATTTTATTTTCCACATAATATCTAGACAGTGAAATTGTTTCCCTCCACTATATTTTACTATTTTTTTTAAGTAAACAATGTTTGGTATTGTTTATTGAAGTAAATTATAAATCGTATATGCAGAATCATTTGGAATCGTAAAGTTCATTTGGCACAGCTTGAGGGTTATTCAAATCTGTTGCCACGCAACTGCCGGGAAAAAATGTTATCTCTTGCGTAGTTTTTTTTATGGCAGGACATTTACAGTTAATCGCGTTTTACACCTTATATGACACGTGGAAATCACATTTTCCATTTTGATTCTTGTTCCCAAGGGTTATCATCGCGATTCCCTCAAAGAGAAACAAAGTATGAGCTGAATAATGTAGATGCCAAAAACTAAAAAAAAACGACCAAATCAAACATCATTATAAACCCAACGCACAATAAAGCGGGCATTAACCCAAAAACAACCGATAAAAAAAAAAAACAATAATCAAAACCAGTTCAATTACTGGTATCGGAAACCGTAAAAAACATCTCGATACGAAATTACATAACCGAAACCAGGTTGAACAGAAATTGCTCACAATCAGACAATTACTGTATTGTGTTACATACCTAGTGGTTATCGTTTTTTAGTGGTGTTGAGGTTATGTTGGTTTAGCGTTAGCGGCGCGTTCGGTTAAAATCTTGCATTTTGTTTTTTACTCTTTGAACAAGTGTTATTACGAGTATTGAGTATCAAACTGCGGTAATCAATATTATCTAAGTATACTAATATTATATAGAGGGAGAGTTTGTAAGTTTATACGGGTAATCTCCGGAATCGCTTGTCCGATGTTTTTGCCTTTAAAATTTTCGAATCAAACCTCACCATAGTTTTTTTTTTTTTTTTGCTCACATAGATTTACTTTAAAAACAAAGGTTTAACCGACTTCAATTTAGTACTCCGCCAAGCCACGAGAACATTCCCTATTTTTTTTTTACAATTTACCACATGAACTGATTTCCGATAGCAAAGCGTTGATTACGATAGAAAAAACCGAATCGCTGTATGTGGGCCGATAATATTTGAGGACTTCCATCGATTCCCCAAGATCATCACCAATGGCAGTCCATTAGTTCCTATTTCAACGGAATCTTATCAAAACCTGTGACGTACTCTTGTAACGTTTAAGTACATCATTGAGGAATTCGATAAGTCATCTGTGGTCTTCATCATCAATTCCTCGCCACCAAATTTATGATTCCGGATGTAAATACAAGTATAACAGAAAATACCAAAATCACTACACGCGTGCCTAATAAAATTGAGGGGGGACTCAATTCCTCATGGATCCCATCATCTAACTGAATTTTGAAAAAAATGGGACCCACCTGGAAGTATATACATACGAATAAAAAAAAAATCGAATCAGCTCATCCAATGACGGAGTTCTGAGGTAATAAAAATTGAAAAAAAAACATACGGTGAAAAAATACTTTTGACTTTCAGTTTTATGTATGGAGTTGCATCCCCTAAAAAAAAGTAGCGGCTTTCAAAATACACCTATCCACAAAATTTTATTCAAATACACCTTACTGTTTTCGAGTAAAATGCCTGTGACATACGGACGGACAGACAGACAGACATGAATCCATTTCCGTTCCGTTTTTGCCATTTGTCTACGAAACCCTAAAAAGTGCGTTAACCATTACTGGCATTTTGAAAATTCGCAGACAAATCGCCCTCCGTTTGGCGATCACGAAGTGATACTTATACCAACCGCTAAAATTTGTTTTTATAAAGTTTTGCAAAGCCTTCGCTGGCACGGTGGTGGTCACTGGCCCGATATTAAAATAAATAAATAGTAAGGGACAATTTCACACAAATCGAATTAGTCTCATATAGGCTCAATAAGCTTGCTAGACAGCCACAAGATATACATATGATAGGAACTTTATTTCTTAGAATTACGTAAACTTATTTTGCCCGCGGGCCATTTTGTCAAACATGCAGTTAAAACCTACACAATTTCCCCAGGCTCCTTAAGTAACTCAGACCATAAATTAGGTAATTTAAGCATCATCTTACGTGTTTCGAAAGTCATACAACATTGGAGTCGTAATAAGAATGACCTTACTTATGTAATGTACAATGAAAATGTGCATTTGGCTGTACAATAGGACGGATGAAGAGGCCGAATCATGAAATATAGACGATTGTTCTCTTGAGTACATGGAACGTTGAGAGTTGAACACTACATAGCTACTGAAAGAGGAATCTGATTTACTTGAAACTTTTTATATGGCAACAGTAAAATCATTGTCAAATGTGTGGGTATAGCGTCTTAAATTAGTTTCATATCAAAGTAACTGTTCCATAATACCATAATACATTGGACAGCCAAGTTTATGCTTTAGAGACACTTTAGAGAATTAATAAAGGCTGGGTTACAGCGAATATTATTCACACACAAGAATGTCATAAAAAGTTAAATTATTACCCATCCCTCGTCAAAATTGAAATTTTGGAGAGTCGTTTTGATTATTCTTCTTTTTTTTTGCAACCCGAAAAAGGAGTTACATGGGCGTTGCCGACCCTTGGTATGTTTGAGGATTCGCCATGTTGACAGCTGAAGGAACAAATGCCCTCGCTACAGAGCAAGTAGTAGTGTTATTATGGCTGTGGGCTTACTATACCTCTTGTTCTTAGTGTTCAAATAAGAGAGAGACGGATAGTGCGAGAAAAATCGATAGTATATATAAGCGTTCTAATTAGAAAGAGACTGATAGTCTATGTTTTCGCGATACAGCTGGCGGGCCGTCGTGTTCTGCGAAACGAAAACGATCTTCCTTCGTATATCTCCGTCTCTGTCGCACTTCATGCTAGTTCGAGCGACTGAGTGGGAGATACATGAACGAAGTCCGTTTTCGTTTCGCGGTAGCCCCCCCCCTGGATCCTTTCATTCTGGGTGAATCTCCGGCTGTTTGAAACGCTCGGTTCTGAAGTCATTATCACCTCACGATTATTGCCGTAAAAGCGTGACAAATCGCCAGAATTTTGATCGAATAAAACTCCATGCTGGTATTGTTATACGTTTTTAACAAAAGTTAATTCTGACAGCTTTCGACACAGTGAATAGTCGGTAACGCGCTTGTCACGATAAGCGTCCATAAGCCACGATGGAAAGCCATTAGATAGGCCGTGTGCTTGATTGTCGCAGTGTAAAATATACGCGAAATTTACTGCTTCTTTATTTTTACCAGATTATGATTAAATAGTGTTCGGAGTTTCGGTGGCAAATTTCACAGAGGTAAATGGAGTCACCTAACAATTTTTTTGATTAAACGTTTAACGATTAAATGATTAATTTTGCATAATATTCCTTATAAAATATCTTGCGAGCATTACCTACTTATACCACGATAACACAGGACTACTAAATAACACAAGTATGTAGGTAGACATTGTTTAATAATTTTTACGTCACACCTGGCCATAATGCGCGTTTTACTGCACGCTGCGTGTACGGGAATACTCGCATTGTGACCAGGTGAAGACGTAAAATTTTGTACTTAACACGGGCGGTAATTCGTAAAGCCCAAGAGCGCATATTTATGGCCCTCACCTTCGGTTCGGGCCACAAACACCTGCGATCTGGGGCATTCACGAATTCACCGCCCTAGTTACGTAATGTACTATTTCACACCACATGCTCGACAATGCCGAATTATAGGTCATGTAAACCCTACCGAAAGCAAGACATTAAATCCCTTGGTATTAGCCGGGTTATAATGTTGTACTGAATTTCATTATAACCCGCTGGTTAATAATATGATTTCACTTTTCATAATTCTTATTACTATATGCATAAAGTTTAATTTTGCTAAAAACAATTTGTCCTAGGCCATGGCCTACTTGATTTGACAAAATAAATGAAGTTTGCCTCCGTGTGAACCCCGGTCCGGAGGAGCGCGGTGTTCGAAATTCGAATTTCGAATCTAGGACCACGGCTTGTGCTTTCGAATTTGGAACGTCGCGCGCCTTCATTTGTTCACGCGTGACGAACAAATCGAGTTCTTGTAGGTGCCTATAGAAGATTTAATTTCAAAAATAATATTGAAAATGTCGAGCGATGAAAGTGTTTTGACTCCTGAGTTTATCAAATTAGACAACTCAACCTCAATAAACGTACCAAACAAAAACATTACCTTATCTTTCCATAATTGGACTAACGTGTCTAATGTTACTATGTACTTTTAATTTGCTAAATAAACATTATTTATCTACTGAGCCTGTTTTTTTGTCTCGCATAAGGTGTGAAAAGTAGAGTATACACCTCGGGGATAAGACTGTTTTAGTCTTGGGCGGTTGAACCCCTCACTGCACTCAGGACTCAGTCTTAATTCCCTCGCTTCGCTCAGGAATTAACTTATAACTCCCTCGCTACGCTCAGGAGTTAAATTATGAGTCCTTCGTTACGTTCGGGATTCAATTCGCTCCCGTGACATAAAACAGTGCTTTATCCCCTTGGTGTATTATATTTATTTTTACTTATTACATACGTACAAATATGTCACCTAAACAGTCGGGACGAGTCCCTACCAAATTAATGTCGTACTAAGTACGTCAGGTAAATGAATAATTTATTTATTCAAATCATAAAAAGTTAATCATAAACACGACTCCATTATCCATAAATTGATTACGAGTTATTTGAACGTACCAAAATATTTTAACCGGTTTTGACTGATATTATTTTAGAAATAAATTTACCGAATTAGTTTTTCAAAAATAATACAGAGGTTTTAAATTTTTATTAACTAGTTTATTTCTTTTAAACCGACTTCTAAATAGAAGGTTCTCAATTCGTAAGAATCATTTGTTTTGTATGTGTGTTCCCCGATTATTTGAAGACGCTGTACCGATTTAGAAAAATCTCTTTTTGTTTGAAATTCCTCCGAGGTTTCCTGTGGTCATCAAGCCATGATCTGATGATGGAATCCTGGGGAAATCGAGAAAACTCTTCAGATAAGGCTGAATTCAAGACTGTTAAAACTTTGTTTTTAAAGTAAATTATAGTAATAAGCGTATTAAACAAAACACATTCTACTCACAACTCCCTTTTGTTAAACTTTGCTTTGTTTCAGAGACCTATTGCCAACGGACTTTTTGTAGCATTCAAATCACGTGGGCACCTTTAAGGCGATCAAAAATATGTATACTGTCTTCGCCGTATTACAAAGACGTGAGGTGCAGAATTGTGTATATGTTTTTGACGTAGACTGCTATTGTGTGAGGCAATAGTCGCACGGTGAACAATGGTCATTGCGTTCCTGTTGCTCGTTATCTTGGGATTTATAACTTTTGGGCTAGGTTGTACAAAACAATGCACAATATATACATTTATGCGTTAGGTGTCTGGTTGTAAATTTTGAGCCAGGTTTTGTTCAATCAGTTATACAATTATACATTAAGTGCATTTATACAGGGTGTCTCATTTAAACCGGTCAGTATGGGAAAGTCTGAAACTGTAAGACATACGAAGATCTGTTCTTAGGAACCATGTCATCGATTTTAATAAGAAGAAAAACTGCATTCATACATTTAAAAATACCTGCTCGGGAATTGAACCCTGTTGTTTTGAAAAAAAAAACTGTTCTATTTAGATATCGATTGTGTCTTAAGCAGTAAATAGCTCTATGAAACATGATTTCTAACATAAACAAAATGCATTGTTTTTAGATACTTTAATTTATTTTAGTAGGTGTTTGAAGTGACCGCCGTTTTTTCAATACAATTTCAACACGTTTTAGGTTATCTTACAATTGCATTTTGTATCTTCATGTAAATTTGCGTTAAAATTGACTCTATGGCTGCTTTTAGGTCTTCAACGGTGTCATAGCTTGTTTTGTACACTTCATCAACGTAACCCCACAAGAAATAGTCAAAAGGCATTCAATTTTAGATGCCTGAACTTGTTGAGTATGGTACAGGTATAATGATTATTAATTACCAATTGAATACCAATAGTTCCTAACGACACTAATGACCTTTCATTTATTATTAAATGCGAATGGAAATTTTCAGAAACCCTCCATATAGACTGTCTATCCGGTTCAATTCCGCCTCAAAAATATCATTACAATTCTGCACCTTGCCCCGTCGTGATACGGAGAAAACTGTATACATATCTTTGACGACCGTACTTCTACAACCTTGCGCGCTGCGGCGAAGGCCGACGGGTGACAAAATGGTCTGTGGGCTTTAACTATTGATTTAATATTAACATTCCGTTTGCACAACTGGCTATTCATGCTATTTAGCCCAGATTCCATGGATAGTCACATATTGGCAGTCAACTGACAACGACCATTCGTTTTACTTTTCTGGGTCTCCGAGTAAACGTGGTCGCTGGATAGCATCGTTACTGATCGACTCAGCAATGTAACATGTCACATTTTCGGTGGTAGGTGTTGTCGGTGAAATAATCCCGGGCGTAGTATGGTCATCATTTTATCACTTATCACTTCCGTCACGTTCTGACAAGAATGCGAGTACGAGAGTGATGGATGTCCTATCCACAACGATAAGTGATAAAATGGCAACCATGCTATGTCCGCTGACTGATATACGAGGTGAAGTTATATTAGGAGCTACAAATTAACCCATTCAAGTCAATGGCTCATGAGATAACCAGTGATTTCCGCTACAAAGCGGAAATATGCCGCTACGCGCATCGTCGCTTGTCCTTTAGTGGGTAATGGTAACTTCAATATCCGCTGGTAAAGTTACGGATATTCAATTACAACTTGGGATATTCTACAAAGTCGTCCATTTAAATCTTTGCTCCTATTACAGGCTTTAGGTTTTTAAACATTAGGATATTGAGCCAACGTTAATTGGCTCAATATTCCAACTAACTAACTATATCGGCTCAGTGATCCAAATAGGGCCTTGGCCTCCGAAACGTGAGCACGCCACTTATATTGATCTTCTTGCCAGCTTTCAGCTTGAAGATGAGGCAGATCCGCTTGCACGCCACCCCTCCGCGATACCTGGGCCGCCGTACTGGGCTTATCAGTCGGTCGGCCCAAGTACGTTCTCTTGACTGCCCGATCCTCTCCCATTCGCAGTAGGTGACCAAACCAGCGAAGTCTGTTGTACTTCGTTTCGCTGATGATGTTGGGCTCGGCCACCAACTCTTCGGAGTTCGGACTCGTCATTTTTCCGGATCCTTCATGTTCCATCATCTTGCCAGAACCCAAGACCTTCCGGAAAATTTCCTCTCCGTTACCAGGAGCAGATTTTCCTCAATATCCCAATGTTACAAAATTATTTTATTTAAATATAATGTTGTTTAAGACTCCTAAGCCTACTACTTATTAAGACGCACTGAGGTTAACAACGCCACGAAAAAGGTCCGTCAAAAAAAAAGTTAAAGCAATGTATGAATGTCAATAAACCACTAACGGTTCGGAAAGAACACCTCTGCCTTGGGGACAACCGGCGTAAAAAGCTCAGTCTGAAAACACCTGATGGGCAAATGGCACGTCCTATTCGGAATGATCATGTTTAGTCGATTTTTATTGAACATTTCGCCACATCTAGCCATCCTGCGAGTTTAAAACACGTCAACGGCCAACTGACCTTTCGATGGCATTTCACAACTGGTTTAGAGTTATGTAAAAAAACAACAAAATCCACAGTATCAAGAATACCCGATGTGATAATGATAGCGACAATGGCACACACTTTGTTGGAGCGAAAAGTGCAGCCATCCCTTTCCAATTTTAGGAGCGAATTTATTCATAACTGCCATTATTACCAGAATTATCAAATGCATAATTAAAGGCAATTTTTCAGAATTTGCGGCAATTTTCAGGATATTATGGGTGGCTATGTCATTTCACATAGGTGGTCACATCAGGTGGAACACATTTTTCACCCGTTACGCATATTAAGAGTATGGAAAGTGTCAAAAGTAATGGCAAATGTCTTGAGTTAAGGCAAATGGTTTTCATTCATTCATTATATAATGGAATCCATACAGGGGCATTACGTACAAAACAAAGTACCACGGTTTAATAATTCTTGGTAAAATAAATATATCACATTTAACAAAGAGATGCTTCTTACTTTTTAGCAGAGTTCCTTAAGGAAAACCAAGCATCGACACTCGCTAATAAACACAAATTTTAGGGCAAATAACGGTACACAATACAGTCAATGTACGATAAGCACTAACGACGATGCCCCTAATGACGTTTGGATGTTTATTTTATTTAATTTTTATGATTTTAATGCTTGCATTATTTAATGTTTAGAATTATGAAAAATACGGTTATTGCGGGCGAAAAAATTACGCTTTTACCAGTAGGTATTTATACAAAGAATGCAACAAAAAGTAAGTACATAAGTAAGATACCTATAACGATTAAAAAAGAATATAAAACCATTGCCCATTAGAAGTAAATTAATATTAGTGTTTTCATTATACCTGACGAAACCCGTTATTTTGATATAAATTTACGATTTACAACCACAATTCGTTTGCTAATTCATTAGTTGACATTTTAGTTGTTAACGTTTCAAGACAATTAATTGAGGATGTCCAAATCGATTAAATATTACCGGTTTTCATAAGCAATAATATCTATTAATTCATATTTAATGGTAAATGTTCTAGACGCGTTAGAGATTTCCTGAATTAGATTGATGATATTTTTTTTTTACCAGATTGTAGGAAAAATACAGCCTGATAGAAATTTGAAGCTCGGTTGTTTCCAATCATCGGTAATCGTCAGTTTCGTGCGTTGACATACGGGAAATTTGACAGTTTTCTATGAGATAACAGCTGGCAGCCCCATGTTTAACGTTTACCGGCCAGTAAAATCATCATGTCCAGTCATAGAAAATGGATATATAGAGGATATAAGCGAAGACAAGAAGAAACAACGAGGTCTTTATCGGCAACAAAAGAGACGACGAGCTTGCAAGAAGGTGATCTACAATTTGTAGGTCAAGCAAGAACCATTTGCCGGACTCTCGCAGTGAACCATAACATCGGCTTAAAAGCCTACGCCAACACCCACACGACTGGAGAAATGAGGCTGGAGGGACGCTTAGCTCTTCATAGAAGGAGTGGACTTGAGCTGGACCAAAACATATTGGAAATCCAGCAGGAAGCAACTCGGAATCGTATCTGGAATGTTCACGGGTCACTTCCGGGTCGAAGATCTCTTGGCCAAGATGGGACTAGCGGACAGTTTAGCTTGTAGAATGTGTGGCGAGGAGGATGCGACAACGGAACACTTACTAAGTGAGTGTCATGCCCTTGCCAGATAAAATGTGAATTACTTTGGTAACGGCTATCCGCAACCAAAGTCATTCAAGGTGCTTCCGCTGTGCTGCATCATCCGTTTTGTGGAAATGATGCAGTGAGCTTGGGAGCAGGCAAGGAGGGTGCAAATGCACCCTGCAAATGGGTGCAAATGAGTGTGAAGGGTCCCACTGGGTCGAAGTGTATCCGAAAGGACTCCATCTACTAAATCTTCTATCTACGTGTTCAGTATAATCTTAAGGTTCACATGTAACTTTAATTATTAAGTTGGCATGACGTTGAATAAAGTAAGTGTAAGAATGACCGTAAGTGTAAATTGTAATAGTCCTTTTATAAGCATTAATGCAAACGAAATAGGTCAGCTAACGTAATTGCATTTATGTTGGAAAAAATGTAAGTGCGAGAAGAAAGAATATTTTTTATTCGACATAAACGTTGTCATGCCAGTTAGATTGGAGTCTCGTATCTTAAATATATCTAAATATATATGAAACTAGCCCCATAGTAAGCTCATTAAGGCCTATACTATGGGTAAATACTAGCTGAGTGCCTCCCCCAAGGAGTGCCATCACGACCGGTCCTGCGCCACCCGCATCCAGATACCCTACTTAATGCGAAAGTTTGGATGCTTGGATGTTTAGATGTTTGGATGTTTGATAAATCACGCTTAAACGGCTTAACCGATTGGAATTAAATTTAAGCTTCCTAGTAGTTAATAGATTCATACACATATTTCTTATTATTTGCCCTGACCGGGAGTGGAACCCGGGACCGTCAGCTTCGTAGGCAGGGCACTACCGACTAGGCTTAAGTGGTCGTAATACGAGTATGCCGGTATTTATATCGATAATCGATTAAATAGACCGGCAGCGGTAAAAGTGTTACTGACGTAACACGACCTCGAACGATATCGACATAAACGTAATCGATAGCTTTCCAATCACGGTTAGTAGTCGACGGAACACTGGTCTATTGCCAAAGCCTGATCGAAATACAGCAAATCCTCCAAAGGTGAACGTCCCAGTGATTGACATCATAATTAACGATTTTGACGACCGCCTTAGCCTAGTTGGTAGTGACCCCGCCTACGAAGCAAGAGGTCCTGGGTTCGAATCCCGGTAAGGGCAAAAATTTGTGTGATGAGCATGAATATTTGTTTCTATATTATGTATATCGTCGTCTAGTACCCATAACACAAGCCTTACTGAGCTTACTATGGGACTAGGTCGATTTGTGTAAGATTGTCCCCTTATATTTTTTATTTTTTTTATTAATAAGTATTATCATTAAGACTCAAAATATGGTTTTTTGAGCACACTTTTGACGGTTTCAGCAAAAGCAGGAGATATAATTAGGTCCAAGTTATTGTATTGTACATATATGCTTGTGTAATTTTATGATTATTTCATGATTGTTCATTTAAAGTGAATAAAAATATGAATATGATTCACATTCAGTGGCCGTCACGAAGCTACAAGTTACAATTTTACAAAAAGACTATTTTACAGATGATGGCCCATCGTACAGGATGCAACTATGCGTTAGAGGGAGAACATACTTCCGTCGCATTCCAACGCACAGCCGCGTCCTCTTCTGCGTCATGATGAGGAGCCTGAAGACTGAAGGTGCGAAACACAGGGGCAATGTCGAGCACTGGCACATTTATATTACAGACCTGTTCTTTTATAAAAAAGAATCTAAATACTGCTGACCCCGTAGCATGGACGGCCCACGCGATAAGTGACAAGATAGAGCGGCCGTCTCGTTCTATCAGTGAGTGACGGACGCTCTATCTTGTCACTTATCGTGTGATAAGGCCGTCCATGCTACGGGGTCTGAAGTCTGTTCTTCTCAATTACTTTGCTATTATCTTCAATGTCCATTCTTTCGACTCTCTAGCCCTCAACCGAATACCATTATTTCATGTTTAGGTTAGGTTTGTTTTATAACAATCGTGAGTCTACAGTTATTGAGTAAAACTACTCAGGGCAAATGATAATTATGGCAAACGTTACATTTATGGCAAATAAAAAGTTAGATACCATTAGTAACCCTTCAGTTCGTTGAGCGATTACTTGCAAGGACAACAAGTAAACGTGTCAGCGAAACACACTTAAAGATCATACATGTCATGATCCAATAAAGCCTCTTACAGACTGGCACTGCCAGCGGAAGAGGTCAATAGAAAAATAAACAATTATTGTCAAGTTTATTATTGATGCAGGCTGAAAGACTCTCGCAGACTTGCGCGTCCTGTGGTGGCAGTCATTACTAAGTTAGCCAACTTCAAGTTTACTTTTGACCGCCATCGCGGGCCGCGTCACGATAATTCAGGCCTTATTTAACTCGTTTTTTTAACCCATAGGAATGAGAATAAAAATGTAACTCACCAATAATCCTCTCCAACGTGAAAATGTCAATTATGTCCTTATATCACTTAACTCACAGCACTGCCACTTCACATTCTATAATCGTTAGAAATCATCCAAAATAATAATCATAATAGTAAAACAATATGTATATCGCTACAGCGTAAAGTGCGAATTTGATATATATGTAAAAGAAGTCTTTGATGAATTCCCAGATTTTCTGGGTTATACCCTTTTGCTCAGGTGCGCTCTCTTGCATTTAAGTATTACTTTGCCAATTAACCTGCGAACAATGAGAGAAAAAAGTATTTAGTGACTGTTCAAATAAACTTTGAGACTTTTGAAAGAAATTTTGTAAATAGGTACGTGTTCAAGTTCAATAAGTGTTTATTCATATAAATTTTGTAACAGAACAGTAAATTTAGTGAATATTCAAATAAATATTCAAACTATCCTAAATAAATATAGTGACTATTCAAATAAATTTAGTGACTGTTCAAAAACAAATATATACTCTTAGCATATATTTTGATAGTTTCAATAAATTTAGAGTCTGATAAAATCCGTTTCGTAGTGGTTCTAACTGCAATTACTGACAGTTCAAATAAAGTTAGGTAATTTTACAGTTTTTAGTGATTAGTTAAAAATCGTCTTGTGAAACTGCAGGTTCCAGTATAAATTTAGAGTTAGCGGACTTGAGAGAATGCGCCTTAAATAATTTCGATCATTAATCTACTTCACAGGTTCAAGTCTTGTAAAGTATGTAGCTAATTCGATTTACGTATGGTTATCCCCTAAAATTACAGACGGTAGCCTAGCGGTTCAGGCATGAGGCTGTCTAACGGCGGTCGTGGGTTCGAATCCCGGCTCGCACCAATGAGTTTTTCGGAACTTATGTACGGAATATCATTTGATATAAATTTACCGTTAGCTTTCCGGTGAAGGAAAAACATCTTGAGGAAACCTGCATACATCCACGAAGAAATTCAAAGGTGTATGTGAAGTCCCCAACCCGCACTGGGCCAGCGTGGGGACTACTGCCCGTTCCCTCTCATCCATGAGAGGCCTGTGCCCAGCCGTGGGACGTATATAGGCTGATTAATTATTATCCCCTAAAATTTATATAAATGGGGGGTAGGTAATGTATTTATTTGTGTAAGTATCTTTGTAACTGTGTATACCTAATGGGTAATCTACAGAACCGTTGATCTTATTCAAACTTTCTTTCACCTGCGTGTAGACTTGACTTTTTGGATGGCTATCTTAGGCTATATCATCCCGCGGTTTCCCTGCGTTCTTTGCTATGCGCAGGCCCCGCCGCACTACCCAAGGAAAATTACGTTTTTTTAAAACATTAATTTATAACAGCGTTTTTTGTTTTGTTTCATTTTCAAATGGTATTCTAAGATGCCTTATCCAAGAATCCTACAAAATTCCCATCGGGAAGTAAATATATAAAAATAAATGACACATCCATTATGTTTTTTGTGTGATTTATTTGTTATTCATGAAGAGCTCCTGTAAATTAACCAAAACAAAAAATAAAATATCTTGAGTCTACGTAATTACTAAAATGATAATATATCAGTTTACACACAAAAAAGCTGCGGTTATGAATTATTTCCATATTTCCATTTTTTTCCAAACTAATGAAAACAAAATGCTTGGGCTACACGGGCAGCTGGTCTATCATAAACTGCTACACGTAATTATTAATAGTAAAACTATAAAAGTAACAAAATCGATTGAATTAACTTTACACGACTGCGTTATTACAAGAGTATAAATGTATATGTAACATTCGTAATTTTACTGGGCGTGAAATTGAAAATAACCTCGAGGCAAGGCCAATGCGATGACGTCACAATTAACAGTTACCTACCAGGCAATGCACTCAACGTTTAATAAAAAATAATATTATGTAGGTACAGTTCAATAAATCAATAAGTGTTATTAGTTTTTTGGGGCCGAGTGGTGATACTAAATAAGGGACATGACCTCAAAAACGAAATCACACTAGTAAGTAACTCGATGTCAAAAATTAGGGGACGACCTTTATCATCATCATCATCATATCAGCCGAAAGACGTCCACTGCTGGACATAGGCCACACCGAAGAGTGCCACAATGACCGCTCCCTTAGGAGATAAACTTACACAAACAATACAAAAAGAAACGATCTTTATAATTGTTTCATAATCATTTCACAGCTAAATACATTTAATACTTTTTTTAATTCGCCTACATACATAACCTAAACACTACTGGTATACGATGAATGATAAACTTTCTTGAAACAATAACATTTACTAGCAAACAAATTCTATGATTAGACTCACTACAATTTGATTGTAAAGCTGCGTATACATTAGCAAGAAAACTGCCAAGGAAAATTCCAAGATAATTGACAGAAAGAGACATGCCTACTTTCATGTCCGTCTTTCAAAATGAGAATGACAGAGATATGAAAGTGGGTAAGTATATGCCTCCTGACAATTATCGCGGATGAAATGCGGTACAGAAATGTCGATAGTATGTTATTCATAGCGCTTACCGAGTACATTGATAACATAAATTGATTGATTGATTTTAGGGCTCAAATAATAAAGATTGCAGGCCCATGTATACAAAATACGTAGAACCCAATATATATGCAGTTTAGCAATGTATGCAAACTATTTTAGAGTTTTGTTCACAGTTTGGTTCAAGCTATGCAACTACGATCAAAATAATACTCAATTGTTATTAACCTTGAATATTTGAAGGAATATTATCTTCTTAACTTTTGGTATGACTTATACATAATTTTAAGGTACCATGTTCCAATAACGTCAGACGAGGTTTTTCTTGCCTTGGGTCTAACGTGGATGGAAGTTATATGATGTGGATTATAACGGGCTCATTCGATGTGTCAGATATATCATGACAAGATCATAATTATATTTATATAACTGTTGAGTATCGCTGCATCCCAAACTAACAGCCAATATTTATGATTGGTCAATATCTAGTTGTACGGTCTGTACAAAGGTGTGCATTCCGCCCGTCAGCATTTTACTTCACGTAGCATATATTTAATTCCTTAAGTCAGTACATGTACACGCGTCTTTAGAGCAGTTACGACAAAATTGCACACTTATAGTGCGACAAAATCGAACGCCGTATTACTACAAAATCGTTGCAGCAGCCAACAGATTTTCACTTTTTCTTTGTTTTTAACCGACTTCAAAAAAAGGAGGTTTTCAATTCGGTTGTATTTTTTTCAATGTTTGTTACCTCAGAACTCCGTCATTGATGAGCCGATTCGTAAAATTGTTGGTAACAATAGGTTTCCAGACGGATCCCATTTTTTTCAAAAATTCTGTTGGATGATAGGAGCCATGAGGAATTGAGGGAACTCCTCAATTATATTAGGCACGCGTGTAGTGATTTTGGTATTTTCTATTATAACTCGTGTATTTACACCCGGAAATCATAAAATTGGTGTAGTGGAATTGACGATGAAGACCACTGATGACTTATGGAATTCCTCAATTACATTGTTTACTTAAAAGTAAAAAAGTACGTCACAGATTCTGATAAGATTCCGTTGATATATCAACTAATAAAGTGACAAAGGTGATCCTTGTGGAGTCCTCGAATATTATCGGGCCACATACAGCGATTGGTTTTTTTTTCTAATAATCAACGCATTTGCTCTCGGTAATCAGTTCATTTGGTAATATGGAAAATAAATGTGGAAATGTTCTCGTGGCTTGGCGGAGAACTAAATTGAAGTCGACTAAAACTTTGTTTTTAAAGTATTTTTTTTAACCTTACTAGCTGTTTGCGTGGCCCCGTTCGCGTAACTGAATCTAGGAGATAAAAATCTCAGAGTATTTGAAGTACTACCTACTCGAATCGTAACACAATCTGTCATATTTAACATACAAACCAATCCTATAACATAACCAACCACAAATAAATTAAATATTACTAATATAAGTCAATCATAACGTAAAAGTCCTAGTGTTCGACATTGGACTATTGCAGGGGTCGGCAAACTTTTTAGACCAAGAGCCATTTCCCGGAAAAATTAAAAAATTTCGGAAGCTCAAAGAGCCACAGTACAAAATTTTAGGGAAAATAATAATTTCGGGTGAGTCTGCAAAGTAGATATGCTGTGTTTGGGTTCGATGACAATAATTATATTTGCCTCGCGCTATTTACGAATTCTTTTGTCTGATTTAAAAGAAAAATAACGAACCTTAATAAAGAGCCTTATGCGGCTGCGAGCGACGGTTTGCCGACCCCTGAACTAGTGTATGACATTGGCAGCTTATGTCAAATTGATATGGCTGCAATTCGAAGAAAAATCCTATTATTTCGAATTTAACCCATAATGCTTTGACTTAAACTGCCCATTTCATACACTAGTGCATTGTGACTTGGGAATTGACAACTAAGATTAACAATAAGTAATTATTTCACTAGTAATTCGTAACGATTACAATTTGTTTTCATTTTCTAGCATTTATGTTGCACCGTAACAAAATTGTGACTCGTAATTGACATAAAAATCGATATTGTCAATTTAAATTAATGATAATTAACTCCAATTACATTACAAACACTTGAAATGTGTAACAATAACAACTGCAATAAAAATGCTACAAAGCGACGATATTTATAAAGTATCCAAATAAACACCTTTTTGCACTGAACCGAGCACTGGTTGACTGTACCGACGCGGCCGCTTTCTTAGCGACGCGAGCGCAACTGCAGGCGCACGCGCGAGTGGGGGCCGCGGTGACCACCAAGCGGGAAGAGAGAGGACAATATCTACTGTTATATTCTGTTACATGTTTTAGGCTCACCTTAACGCTCACCCACAAATATATATTGACGCCGTGATTCGTGGTAGCTAAGCGTAGATGGAGGTCTAGTTTCGTTAGGCGTGACGGGTGGTGTTAGGCGCATGGGCGCGTAAAGAACAGTGCGTGCGTGACTGGTGCGTATTTAGAAGGTTTGTTGGTATTAGCATTTTGAGTGTTAGGCATTGTCTTAACGATGCAGTTATGTGATCTTTGCTTCTTTAACTCATTTGCCGTCTCTGCCACCGACTTCATACGAAGTTCAAAAGCAATAGACTTTCAGGCGTGGCGTAGGGGTGCCACCTCGCTTTGTTTTCTGTGGCGGCTAATGGGTTTGTACCACGATGGTGCCAAACAAGCATTTATGGCCTACCTGATTTATAGGTGGGTGTCTGCTTACCAGCGTTTTCCCTTTTCTAGCTAATATGTGCGAGAGGGACGCTTTATATCAGATATTAAGCGCAATTTTGCTACTTAGGAAGAGTCGCAAACTCATTGCCGGCCACTCTAAAGAGTTAAGGTACAAGTTGGAACCCGACCGCATACAGCAACAGCTGACAACGCGTCGCGGCGGCACGACTGTTTTCTATATATCTATGCCGGCAACGTGTAGCTAGTACGGGAGGTATTTCATAGAAATACGTAGAAGGCAGTCGTGTAGCCGCGACACGTCGTCTGCTCCTGCTGTTTGCCGTCGGGTTCCAACTTGTACCTTTATTAATTATAATTCACCACCGAAACACAACGCCACATAACTACAGAACAATTACTGATGGTATTATCCAGCAGCGTCCATGAAACCCCTCTGTCCAAAGTCTCGGTTGCGTTCGAGAAACTCAGCGCTTTTTGGCCGAAAACAGACCGAGTTCTCGGCTCGATTACCGGCCGAAATTGGCTGAGACCGAGTTCTCGGTCGGACCTTAGTATTATGGCTACCTTAGTATACATTAAACTCGTTGCCCCGCTCGCTGTCCTGGCATCTATACCGCTGCCTAAGGTTCTTATGATGCGGCCGTCGAAACAGTTTATGAACAGGCGAAAACATGATTGTCCAAAATGACTCGTGAGTCATGGTCACACTGTCGTATTGCATGCACTCCTGCGCAACGTGAAACTAGCTGGTGCTAGCTGGGCACCGCGCCGACTATTCAGTTATTCACTATCATTATATCAAAACTCAAAGATCATGTGATCGGCATTCTTTGTACCTAACACGTAAGTACTACATTGGCTATCACTTATAATATAATTAGGCATGATGCCTCATCTTCAAATGGATAACGTAGTGATGCTAAATGGATTTAAACCATCAAATTATCGTATCATAAATTATAAAATATAATTAAAATCATGAAAAGATATGAACCTTGAAAGTTAAAAAAAATTATGCATATTTTTATTGCCCGAGAGTTAATTTAAGGCTACCAATAGAATCCTTACGCTTTTATAGAAACAAAATTTGATAACAACTATGTACTTAAACGCAGTATTTCGCGACCGAAACAACAATTTACCAGATTTTCCACACAACGATACAAACTACTTTGTGCCATACCTGTCTGTCTATCAGTATGAAGCGTTTTGCGCTGCCGCTAGCGACGTCAATCTCTGTCTCAATTTTTTGGCTATTTATGTTAATTACTTGTAGTTGCTCCCATAAAGACATTTGTTCGTCTCCAAAAACTGGTTCGAATGACATCATAAAAAAATCTTAGTCAACAACCCTATTGAATGCTTCCTTCACCTATCGTTGGATAGCATTTTCCAATTCGTTTGCGAGATATTGGGCTTTAGAGCCCCAATTATTGTTCGAGTCATGTGTTACCCCGTCCCCCCCCTGCCGGCTAAACGGCTACTACTGGAGACGTGAAAAAATTCGTGGTAGTAGTACATATATAATGTATTTAAAAGGAAAACTATCACGGACAAGGCATAAGTAGTTACCGAGTAATAGTCGACTAACTTACTAGTACTAGGAAATGCCTATTTTCGTACAAATTCCGCCGACGCAATCGCACCGCTCGTCGATGTAGGTAGTTAAGACAGACGGGCAACTACGGAACCCTACGGACACGCACGTGGCCGGTTTCTAGGGTTCCGTACCCAAAGGGTAAAAACGGGACCCTATTACTAATACTTCGCTGTCTGTCTGTCTGTCACCAGGCTGTATCTCAAGAACCGCGACAGCTAGAGCGTTGAAAATCACAGATGATGTATTTCTGTTGCCGCTATAACAACAAATACTAAAAACAAAATAAAATTAATATTTAAGGGGGGCTCCCATACAACAAATGTGCTTATTATTGCCGTTTTTATAGATATTGGAAGCGGCACTGAAAATGTTACCTCTTACAATACAAACGATATTTTATGTCTGCATGCATATCAACAGCCCAAAACTCCGGAACTGAACAGTCGCATGTTAAGCATCGAAAACGGTTCCTCCGTAATTAAACTGTTTGTATGCCCGTCCCTGTCACGCTAACCTACTGAAATACGAAAAAAAAACTGTAATGCGTTTCCTTATAAATGCATAATTTCGTGTTTGCTCCGCTTCCGCGATTTTGAAATCATTTCCTTTTGCTTCGATTTGCGGTTACCGGTCAGGAAAGTGGTTGATTCTTGGCAAAATATTTACTTTATACAGAGAGGTGCAGTAGCCTATAGTGTTTCTGTCAAGCGGCGGTCGTGGGTTCAAATCCCGGTTCACAGCAATGAATTTTCCGGAACTTATGTACGGACTATTTACCGTTAGCTTTTCGGTGAAGGAAAACGTCGTGAGGAAACCGGTGTAATCCCAAAGAAGTCTAGTCGCTTTCGTAAAAACTAGTGCCTATGCCAAATCTTGGGATTAGGTGTCAAAGCAGATCCTATGCTTCATTAGGCCATTACATTACCAGAACAATTTTAGCCACAACCGGGATTACCCGGAATAACGCTAGGATCCTGCGTGTCACCTGATATCGTCCACCCATCTCTTGAGAAATTATTCTTCTTCTAGTAATTATCTTGATAAAAAAGACTGAGAGGCTTACTTTCTCTTCTTATTTTTAGGGTTCTGTACCCAAAGGGTAACGGGACTCTATTAACTACGACTCCGCTCTGGCCGTCCGTCTGTCTGTCACCAGGCTGTATCTCAAGAACTGCGACAGCTAGACCGTTGAAAATTTTCACAGATGATGTATTTCTGTATCTGGGACCGTGATAGTTTGACAGTTTAATTTAAACTGTATGTTGCCGTTATAACAACAAATACTAAAAAACTGAATAAAACGTGATTTTTTTGCCGTTTTTATAGACCGCGACTCGCACTTGGCCGGTTTTTTTAAATATGTCTTACGACCCAACGGGTGGCAAGTAGTTCTTTTCCACAATCTACATCTTTTTCTCAATATTCTTGGGTATATCCTAAAGAAACGTTTTGAAAATAGGAAAATGCATTTCCCCCGCCAATCGGAGCGCGACGGTTACTGGAGAAACGTTTGAAAATCGAACGCGCGAACGCGATGAACTGACCGTTTGAATTACATTAATTAATGAATGACTAATGAATTCGTTGCAGAAATCGTAATGACGCTGAGGTATTTTTCCAGCAGGCATCGTGCACGCCGCAAACTAACAAGAAATTCGAAAATCAGAGGGGCTACCGCGAAGTGGAAACGAACTTCGTTCGAATATCTCCCTCTCTGTCGCTGGAACTGGCAAGTGCGACAGAGACGGAGATACACAAACGAAGTTCGTTTTCGTTTCGCGGTAGCCCCTCAGGTTTGTTGTCAACATTGACTTGCCATTACCAGAACAATTTTTCCAATATCTTCGGCCGTCTAGAGAGTCTTTTAAACCGAACTCAAAAAAAGGAGGAGGTTCTCAGTTCGGTTGTATTTTTTTCAATGTTTGTTACCTCAGAACTCCGTCATACATACATAGAACTACGTCATGTGAGCCGTTTCGAAAAAATTTTTTTTTGTTTTTGTAGGTATATATGCTTCCAGGTGGGTCCCATTTTTTTCAAAATTCAGTTAGATGATGGGATCCACGAGGAATTGAGGGGACTCAACGATTTTATTAGGAACGCGTGTAGTAATTTTGGTATTTTCTATTATAACTCGTGTATTTACACCCAGAAATCATAAAATTGGTGTAGTGGAATTGACGATGAAGACCACTGATGACTTATGGAATTCCTCAATTACATTGTTTACTTAAAAGTAAAAAAGTACGTCATAGATTCTGATAAGATTCCGTTGATATATCAACTAATGAAGTGCCAGAGGTGATCCTTGTGGAATCGACGGAAGTCCTCAAATATTAAGTCAATAAAACTTTGTTTTTAAAGTAAATTAGTACTATAATTAGTCCAACATCGCATTACACACGACGGCATGGTTTTACTTTCGCGCTGCAAATCTGACAGCTGTGACACGTTTACACGTTGCCATTAACGGCGTGGAACTGAGGCGAATTCGTGCAATTGGCTCCGGTTTAGTTTGCACCTTTTGGAGCGCTTATATTACAGCTTTTTTATTGGTTCAATCAATTTTACTACACATTATTTACTACAATTTTACAACTACAATTACAAAAAATAGTATTCAGCAGAAAAAAACCGTATAATTATAGAGCCTGCCCGCAAATATTCACGAAATTTTGAGAAAGACGACCCGTAGAGGACATCCGCCGGACAGAAATATTAAAGAATTTCTGCTCAAGCTGAAACGGCCAGAGAACTTCGTTTGCTTCGCTCGCGAAAATAAGACCCAGCGTGAGCGTGTCCATAGGCGCCTTTAATAATGCTGCATGCTTCGCTTTTCTCTACACACGGCCTGATATTAATAGCCAAACAAAGACCAAGAAATCAAGTTATTTCCTAATTCAACCACAATTACGTCTATTAAATCAATCGACTAATAACCATAATTCAACGCCTTTCCTTTTCATTGTGTTTCGGAGATCATATCTTATTGTCGACGCACCACCCGCCTGTAGTAATGATAGTTATGTGTTTAACAATAAAGAATGGGCGGAAGCCATACTAATTGCATTCGGTTAAAATGGTCAGTTTGGGTTCCTAATTCGAAGGTCAGTTACTCGTACGTAACGATGTATCTAACGTGCTCAAGGAACTACTGGCCCCGTATCATGGTCGGCCGTACCATGGTCGGCCGTATCATGCAATAAGAGACAAGATCCCGCGCATCATAGGCTCCATCCTTATCAGTGTATAATTGTATATAGCTCTCAGTTTGTTTGTACATATTCTTATATTGGTTGATCCTTCCTTTGGTGTTGGGTTTGTTATGTTTTTATTTTTGTGCCTGTATATATCCTTTGTATATACTTGTTATGGTTTTGTTATTAGTTAGTTTCTTGTACATATCTTGTGTAAATGTTACCCTTCTGGTTAAATATGTTTTATATGTTAGATTCTAAGGTTTGTACATTACTTAGTTAGTTTTATAGTGCATGGTTAGCACGTTAGATTTTAGTTTGTATATTATGTCTGGGTCGAGCGGCTATATGCTATCTCGCCTACGGCTCGCGTTCCCTCGCTTCGCCTTGTGCTGCCGCATGGCGGCTGGCTCGAGCGGGGCGGGGGGCGTGGCCTGTGCGCCGCAGGGCGCGCTATCGTTATCACCGCACTTAAGGTGTGGTGTCGATTGCGCGCCCTGCAGTGTTTCTTGTTATTCGATTTAAGGTAGTAGTTAGTTTTTGTATGTTGTTAGGTTCAGTACTGCATGATTTGCATATTTTTTGTATATAGCTATAGGTAATTACTTAAGGGCCCCTTCGGGGCCCAACTTAGAGAGATAAGAGGAAAAAATAAAGCATCATAGGTCCCACTTACTACACGAACGTCTACCCACTGAAATACAAATGAAAACATCAGAAACCATATTCAAGCGTCGATTAAGAAACTTTCTATTGGAAAATCCACTGTATTGTATAAGTGATTTTTTGGACATAACCGCATAATTTTTATTTATTGTTATTGATATTCTTGAATTATTGTAATATTATGTACCTACTCACGATCCTTTTAGGTTAACTTTGATAGCTATGACAAAAAATTAAATTGTGTGGCCATAGTTATGTTTCAATATTTAGTCATTATTCTTGTAATTATTATTTTATTGAATGTTATTGACGATCACAATAGGGATTCTTTTAAATTGACATGTTTTTTATAATGTAACTAGCTTCCGCCCGTGACTTCGTCTGCGTGGACAAGGGATAAAAACTATCCTATATTTTAATCTAGGCTAACTATCTTCGTGCAAAATTTGACCCAAATCGGTTCAGCCGTTGAAGCGTGATTGAGTAACAAACATCTAAACATCCAAACATGCAAACTTTCGCATTTATAATATTATTAGTAGGATCTTATATTGTGAGTAAATAAATGAATATGAATATGATCAGAGCGTCCGTCTCGTTCTATCGAACGGTGACAGCCAGTGACGGACGCTCTATCTTGTCACTTATCGTGTGACAACACCGACCATGATACGGGGTCTGTGCGAACCTCGGAGCTGAAAATAATCGATCATAATCAAAAATAAGGTGTTCTGATAAAATAAGCAACAATGGAAACCAATTATTATGGGTAAGTACATCAAAGTACAGAATAGAATAGTTTTATTTTATTTTATTATTTTTACACAACGATGGTGGCAAACAAGCGTACGGCCCGCCTGATGATAAGCTAACGGTAAATATTCCGTACATACGTTCCGAAAAACTCATTGGTACGAGCCGGGATTCGAATCCACGACCGCCGCTTGACAGCTGCATGCCTGAGGGCCTACCGCGAAACAAAAACGAAGTTCGTTCATGTCTCTCCGTCTCTGTCGCACTTGCTGGTTCGATTGATAGAGAGGGAGATACACGAACGAAGTCCGTTTTCGTTTCGCGGTAGCCCCTCTGAACCACTAGGCTACCCTAGGCATATTTTTGCCTTCTATCTTTTGGAGGTATTTTGAGTCTACAACCTAGTACCACGAGGCGGTGCACTTGTTTGCCACCGACGTGATACATGGTGGATCTATAGCTATATAGGTACAATTTACTGCAACGAATACGCCGTTTTCGTTTGCGTTAGAAAGTCGTTCGGTTCGGTGCGCCAGCGCAAGCAGCGTGTAGTGTCAGGCTAATTAAACGCTATTGTACGATTATGTAATTATGGTACTTATTATACGTGCAACAATTATTAATGTAATTATCGAAATAGGTACGCTATTAGTGTCTTCGGACACACTTGGGGTATATTTTGGTTCATATGTAGCCATAGAAATAGAATTATTATCGTCTACATACATACCTCGAAAAACATAACCCTACTTCTGAGGCAGTAAAAATACGTCCCCTACTTATAAGACATATTTTTATTTTTAAAGGGGATCCTTTCCAAGAATTAATAAATAAAGAAATATTAGGGGACAATCTTACACCAATCGAACTACCCATCATTACAAATCACATTACGCAGTCCGTCTGATAGGCTGTCCTCCTCAACAGAGGGCCGAGAAGCAGTATCGCGAAACGAAAACGAACTTAGTTCGTGTATCTCCGTCTTTGTCGCTCGGCCTACGGCCCTACGGCCTCAAAGGGGCTACCGGGAAGTCAAAACGAAATTCGTTCGTGTTTCTCACTCTCTCTGTCGCACTTGCTAGTGCGAGCGACAGGGAGGGAGATACTCGAACGAAGTTCGTTTTCACCGGTAGCCCCTCAGAGGGCCTATTGCGAAACGAAACGTTCAAACACCGAACAAACGAAACACTTCAGCACAACACTCAGTTCGTTTTCGTTTGTGTATCTCCGTCTCTATCGCACTTGCTAGTTCGAGCGACAGAGAGGGAGATATACTCGAACGAAGTACGTTTACACTTCGCGGTAGCCCCTAGGTTACATTTCTCAACCGAATCTTGTGAAATTTTGTGAGCAGGTTCAACAATTATACATAGATCTTTTGTTTGATTCAGTTTTACAAATAAATACCTACAGCAAAAGTTGAAAAACCCCCGAAATTTTCATTTCAAAGTCCAATAGCTCAAAAACGGCTGAACAGATTTTCATGAATCATGGCTAAGAATAAGAACACTCGGGGTAAAATTATCTATGACTCAAATAAAACCGTATTCAAATCGGTCCTTCCGATTGGGAGCTACGATACCACAGACAGATACATAGATACACAGACACACAGATACACAGACAGACACGTTCCAGAGCTCACAATAACAACTAAGTAGTTAATAAGGTTCAGTAATTAGCAAAAGCTCCGATTTGACCTCTAAAACCAAATCCCAAGTGACCAAGGTCAGTGTGTCGTGCCGGCCATCCTGCCTGACGCCCGATGACATAACCGTGAACAGTGACCTATTGCGTGAGCGCTTCTAGCTGTCAACTGTCATTGCGCAATGACAGCTGTCAAGATGGCCGCCAAGCGCGAGTGGGGTTTGTGGGAGGGTTCTTTTCCGGTTTATAGAATCTTTTTTACACGAAAACGGAGGGTGCTATGAAGTTAATTTAATATGAGTATCTATGGCATCGGGGCTCAGAAACGGATGAATAGATTTGAGCGCGGTTTTTATCGAAAGTCTTGTATGTCGAGATGGTAATATTGTTTTTTATACTCGTCGACTTTAATGTTTAAAATGAGACTTCGTACACCAAACTAAAATCACATGCTTTTTACTATGGAGTTCCCAACTCAACATTTTACAACTGTTTAGACACCTTAAATAAATTCGCCCAATCACGTGGCGCCTTTACTGAACCAAAATGAATTTGGCCGATAGGAGACGCCGTCTTGAGTACAGAAGAAAAGTAAAAAACATCGACGACTAAAAAAGAAAAAGAGATTTTCGTCACGTCCTGACAAGTGTGCCAGTGCCAGAGTGACAGACGTCTTATCCACAACGATAAGTGATAAAAGGGCAACCATATAGGACACCGTAGTGGTATAAAAAAGTCGTGGTTTTCTAACGGAACCCTAATTCTCAACTCAACTCTTCCGCCCACCTTATTCACAGTGAATACAATTTAAATGTATTCTTGTCTCATGGAATATTAATGTTATATGACATCGGAGATTGTTCCGGCGTACAGTTTCATAAATAAATGTACAAACGACCTTCTAATGCACCGCCTCAATTAAATGCAAAGGGGCATCTTGTTCATAAACAACTACACAGTATTTTATGTCTGTTATCAACCTGTCGAACAGTCGAGCAATTATTTAACGCGGCGACTTTTCATATAACTGTCATTGCAATTGGAATCTTCTACCTACGGCGGTAGAGTTGCTTTTTGAACGGACCACTTTGATGCGATTCGGCCAACTCGAATAATCTCAAGTATGCAGATATAGTGACTGATTACTCGGAAACTGCGTCCATTTTCGACCGCTGTAACTGGTTTAAAAAATAACTAGCGCGCCACGCGAATCCGCCTGCGAATTGCAGAGAGCCCAGACGGAACGTGGGTTAAAATATAGCGTATGTCCATTCTGAAAGACCATTGTATACAGGATGTATCAAAAATTGGGTGTGAACCGGTCAAGCGCATGTTCTGTGGCATATTGCGATTCCAATTTTTTTTGTTTATTTTATTTATTATTGTTATGTTCTTGTTCGTTGACAGTCGATAATAAGTACATGAACCCCGAAAAAAAATGTAAACAAGTAAATAAATTTAGTGAAAACAAAGCCTAAAAACATAAAAATCTGCAACCCGACTTCGGAAAACTAACTAAAATTTTAATTTGGAACTATTCTGTCTATAACTACAACTTAGAAAAGTTGAAAAACCCCGACATTTTCATTTCAAAGACCAATTTCTCAAACGGCTGAACAGATTTTCATGAAACATGGCTAAGAACACTCGGGATCACATCAGCTTTCGATAAAAAAAAAGACCGCATTCAAATTGGTCCATCCGTTTGGGAGCTACGATACGACAGACAGATACACAGATGCACAGACACGTTAAACGTATACCACCCCTCTCTTTGCGTCGAGGGTTAAAAATAAAAGACGTACATTTCAATGGTAATCTCGTGGGTTGGCTCCTTTTCCCTAAACTACGTCGAACACTTTGTTAATCGCACATCAAATAGAATTAGACTATTAATGAAGAGAATTAAAATAATACTCGAAATACGACTAGTTGGTTATTCATACAAGTTTCACAAGAGCAGAGGGCTATTTTAACGCTCCCGCCACTTTTATAACATTCGTGAACGAACAGTTTACTGAACGAATGATTGAACGATGTCACTAGCGTGTTTACGTTATGGCGACACAGATAAAAATACTGTTTCACACTTTTCACAATTTAATCTAGGCAACACTGACGCCATCATTCACACACATTTGAAGTTCATTCGAATTACTTGTATTATTATTTGCTTATGCGTAACTAACAGGACATAATGTCCCCATTACGTCTAAATCACGTAATCGATGGACGTCGATGTATATTATGATTCTTTGTTGCCTCCGATTTGCATAGATTCCGCGATAGACATCGAAATATCCTGATCTATATAGCACGAAAAGTTACGTCGCCGTTAGCATGCGCATGCGCATGCTGCTATAGTTTTGCGTAAGTGGTGAAAGTGTCTACTATAGTGAGTTCGGAGTAAGCGGTGGCAGATACTGGGAGTTCTCTGTCAAATGTAACATTGCCCATAACGCCTTACTTTGCCTGCTCTATGACTTAGATTTTCCACCGAACAGCAGGTCAATCAAGTAACACATTGTACGTACGTTTAGTACGGTATATCTAAATGTCAATTTTTACATGGAATAATGACAGTTGGACTGTCCTAACGCGCGTTGGAAACGTTACATAATTTCCACTCAGATGTAGCTATATTTTTCCCCAACTACAGCAGATCCCAAAGGATATGCATTTAATTAGCATTCGATGTTTGTAGTTACATCTGTTGCACCCATGTTGCACCGTAGCGTTTAAGATACTGAATCGATTTTGATGAATCAGGTGTCAATCTGACTGATCTGAGACTTTACATCTCCTTATTATTATTATAGAATTGTGATATAATGGACCCGGAGACTCTATACATATCTCGGGAAATGTGCGCATATTAATGTCATTTAAAGTTAATTAACTGAATTTGTAAGCTCGGACATGAGAAAGAGCCCTTGAGGCCTACTTGCAGAATAAATATTTGAATTTTGAATTTGAATTGATTCGAAATTATGCTTCCAGTAAGATAGGCTACCTTTTGCATGAAAAAAATAGTGTTTTTTAGTTTGTTTTCCGTAGTTGGGATCGAAATTTAAATGCTTGTTTTGGTTGTAGTCCTCTGGAAGTGAGGATTTTGTCCAATTATGTCCACGAGAAGGCGCAAGGTAGGTAGACCCCCACAAGGTGGACTGATGACCTGGTAAAGGTAGCGGGAGTCCGTTGGATGCGGGTTGCGCAGGACCGGTCACTTTGGCGCTCTTTGGGGGAGGCCTAGGTCCAGTAGTGGACGTCTTTCGGGTGATATGATGAAATCGGTAATGCGAAATGATAATCCGCTGTGCCCCAATTCTCATTATGTAAATAAATAACTATTTAGACATAGACATAGAAACAATATATTTAACATCACATTATGTTACTAATTTGGGGACAATGTTACACAAATCGATCTAGTCCCAAACTAAGCAAAGCTTTTGTACTATGGGTTCTAGACGACAATAAACATATTTATGTAGATAAATAAATACTTAAATACATATAAACCCATGACTCAGAAATAAATATTCGTGACTATCACACAAATAAATGCCCTTACCGGGTTTCGAACCCAGGACCTCTTGCTTTGTAGGCAGGGTCACTACAAACTAGGCTAAAGCGGTCGCTAAATATGTACGTTTCTCTTGTGACTACACGTCTAAAGAGGTCAAAATTTACCTTTACAGGTCGCATTTCTTAACCGATTCTCGTGAATGAACAGGCTCAATGATTATATTATTTATATAATTAAGACATTAACTAAGACATTCTGATGCAAATACGGTTACACTAAACACTCAACTTGAAGGAGATGTATAAATTTTTGACCTTGTACGAAAGGAATAAAAAGCAAAACTATATAATTATATATCTGGGGTGTCCCTTGTTTTGTCGACAAACTTTTCATCGAATTTTGTTTCATCGAAAACGTTTCAATTAACATTTCGTTCACGAATTATTGTTTGGTGTTATTTTATTTCATGACCAGATCATTACATTTTTTATCATTTCATTGAATAACTGTTCAGGGAATATTATTGGGCAAACGATACATTTTGTATCAATTTTAAATGGCAGAATAACAAAACAATGAATTTTATTTGTTCGAAAATTTATCACATTACAAAAACAAACAACAACTGATTACAGGGGTTTAACTAGATAAGGGTAGGTAGAGAGGGAGGGCTCGGGGGCGAAGCCCCCCGCAGTAAAAAACAAACAACCGTAACAATTGTATTCGTAGGTTAGGTTTCACTTGTGCCCCTCAGAGCGGAAATAGGCACCCCGCGAAGCGGAGTGACGTCGAGACGCTGGCTGTTTGGTAAGGTTTAGGTTAGGTTAAAATAATTGCCATAGATAACTGTGTATGTCAACTATTTTGATTTTAAATAATAGTCATAGTAATGATTTCTATGTTAATTAAAAAAAACTGTAATAATTATTCACAAAACGTTTTCCATGACATAATTCATCTATTTAATGAATCATCCGACAAGTAAAAATACACGATTTAAAATTACTTTGACCATTCCACGAACTGAATTGTCGACGAAAAGAAAAGACATGAAACGTTGACTTTAAAGTAAAATTCGACGAAGTGAGTGTCGACAATTTGATGATAAACCTGAGACCCTTGATCTGTGAGGCCTGCTGTCTTAGAGCATTAAACCAACCGGAGTGGCCATTGACAGGCGTTCCCCTCTGCCAAAAGTATATGACCAGTGGTCATACACATTGTATGGACTAACATTTATCTGACGTAGCTATTTTCACGTTACGCATACATTGACGTTCCCCTCCCCCGCAAAAATCGGCAGACTTTTTATGTATAGAAAATGACTCATGGCCACTCCGGTTGGTTTAATGTTCTAAGCCTGCTGTAGTTACGGTACCTAGATTATGATTGTCGATTTCTACTCCAGTGCTATCTCGACTGTCTCTTGTATAAACCAAGTAAGCTGTCACACTTTACACCCATTGCACCCTTTTCATACCTGCCTGGCGTTCTATAACTCTGTCCTTCTCACTCAAGTCGTTAATAAAGTCGCAGCAACGTGAATAATATGTTAACACTTTTGCACCTTACATGATTGTAATAAAAGTGAAAATTGAATACGTCGTCTCTGCATGTTGACATGCGATCGCGTGTATTTCGGACATTTGTTTAAGGTCTTTGACAGAAATGTCAAGTAGCATACAACTATAGGCATGAACATAAGCAAATTAATTGTCAATTTTAAATGGTTTTACCGTCACGTCATAACGTTCAGAATGTTATTATGGTGGGACAAATCATTAATGGACATAATAAGTAAATATCGTTATCAACGTGCTGGTGGCAAGTATGGTTGACAAAAAAACAAACTACGCAAGTATTTTAAACATTATATTTTTCACAAATGATGAGATCCAAATTATAGTGAATAAATGACTAAAATTTGTTCAACAGATTTAGCTGGCAGTCGTTCACGACGATTGGAAATAATCCATTTTAAATTGCTAAATGACCTTTCTACGTTAACAGAAGTCACAGGAAGGTAATTAAAGTCTGAAATATTGCATGCAATTTTTATTGACACCCTCCGGCATATCCACCTCTTTGCCTTCAATCAGCTCCTGCGCGACGTTTACGGTACTGTAACCGGGGTTTTTCTTCAGGATATTTTTTAGTTTAAAATAAACTTCCTTGCCCGTGGGATGTAATCTCAACTTTGCCATTTTTTTGTCAATTCAGAGACAATTTTTAATGACGTTTTCAGTTCTAGATTTGGATTCCTATAATGTTGAAGTTTGTGTCAACGAACAATAAATCTGATATTAAATTGCGATCACGAAAAAGTTTATTGTCTACTTGAAATACTTGAATATGCTCTAGATACGATGTGCACTGGATTATTTAGATTAAAATAAACACTTCGTGTAATGTAATTAGATTTTCAACTTTAGTTGTATTTTTATGACATTTTATGTCATTTGACGTACATTGTTTTAAAAATATATTAAGGAAAAGGTTTTGTACCGTAAAGAGTTATATCTAAAGGTGTAATCCTAAGAAGCTAAGTATTTATTTTATGGTTAAGAACAAAAGTGAATATTCAAATGTATTTGTTTTTTCTGCCAACCATACCCTTTGCCAATACACCAGATCCAATCGAACATGCGCATGCGCATACCGGGTTTTAGGCACGATCCTGTGATTTATTCGTTCGCTGATGTGAGACTTTGTTGTACACTAGCTGCCCGCGCGTCTTTGCCCGCGTATTGCAATGAACGCAGGCAAATCCGCGGTATGTAATATAACCTATAACCATCCTAAAAGTCCATTCTACACTCAGGTGAAAGAATTTTTGAAATCAGTTTAGCGGTTCCGGAGATTACCCAAAACATACAAACTTACAAAGCTACAATCTCGCAGGCTTTTACTCTTTATAATATTAGTACTACAATATGGACTCTTTTATGTCATTATTATATTTTAACTATTTTCTAAAGTAGGTATATACAAGATGATAACTATAACATTAACAAAATTAAATTAAAGCTAAGTTAAATTTAAAAAAGGCCCTCGAGGCATTGTACCGGGATGCTGGCGGCATTTCCTCGCTGAATTGCAATGCTGATGCGTTGCCCGAGAAAGCCGCCAGCTCTTCGGTCACCAATATTAGTAGAGATAATAACATGTTAAATAATGATCAAAGCAGAAGATCAAAGCACAAAGGCGAACTTATCCCTAAAAGGCATATCTTCCAGCTAACCTTTGAGCGAATGAGAGGATGGTTGGTAGAGCGAGATAGACAGACTTACATCGTGTATCAAAACACACAAAAAAGAAAAAAGTTAAGTAGTTATGCTAATTAGGGAGAATATACACCTGATGACCTGGTAAAGGTCGCGGGATTCCGCTGAATGCGGGTGGCGCAGGACCGGTCATTGTGGCACTCTTTGGGGGAGGCCTATGTCCAGCAGTGGACGTCTTTCGGCTGATATGATGATGATGATGAACCAGAGAAACCTGGTGGAAAATAGAAGTGCCAAAGTTAGGCATATCTCGCGGTAGACAGCCAGATGTCAAATACCTATATTAAAAAAACCGGCTAAGTGCGAGTCGGACACGACGCACGATGGCACGGAGGGTTCCGTACCATTGTCTATAAAAACGGGTAAAAAAATCACGTTTGTTATATCTGTGCCCCCATTTAATTTTTTTTTTCAGTATATGTTGTTATAGCGGCAACAGACATACATCATCTGTGAAAATTTCAACTGTCTAGCTACCTTATCCAGGGCCAGGGACCGGAACCGGTTACCATTAAAGGGTTTTGGATCGGGTATTTGATAGAATTGTTTTTCAAAACCCTATCAATTCGGTAAGCATATCGATTGACTTACCGAAACGATAGTGTAACCAAATTGATAGAGTTAATTCAGGTAAGCGCTTACCAACATTAAAATGCCTTCATAAGGTTACCCTATCAAGTGTTTTTCGGATACAATCAAGCAATTTTAATCTCTGCACGCTTCATATAAAGCTTCTTCTTGCATCTTATGGTCTATTATTAGGTAATCCACAATTCCACACGCAAACGAATCATCACGAAATAAATATCGAACTCTCTCACAAAATTTCACTAGAATCTGTTGAGATATGTGGCATACGTTTCCATTATACGAGATATTGATACGAGTATACTGTATAGGTAACGCTGACGTTATGTACGTGAATAATCAACGAAGAGAGAACTGATTCTCTTGACTGTTCACTGACAATACTGACAACCAACCATCAAATCAAGTCGTGAAAAGGTAAGACTATTTAATGGTAACCGGTAAATATTCACCCTATTCGACTTGGTAACCGCTTTGGAAACGGTTACCCTATTCAAAACGGTATCCATAACGATAGGCTAACACAATTGACAACATTTCATATTTTCATGTAGGCCATTTTATGATTTAGTTCGCTAGAAAATGTTTTTTTAAGCGACACGTGTTTTTTTATTTCTCCCTAAATTGTAATTTTCATTCAAAACTATCAAATTGAAAAGTAGCGAATTCCAGAAGGTTGTAAGTAAATTATGACGTCAATACTACGACTCTGTATGGCAGTTTGGACACCTTTCATATGGCAGCCATAATACTGACGTCACACACGGTGAAAACCACTTTTATACGTTTTCGCGATTTTCTTAAAAGCGAGCAGGAAAAACACAGAAAACTACTTTATTACATTCAGATAACATAATTACCGAAATGCTTTTCGATTTAGGCGTCATTACATATTTTGAAATATTGTAAATTGATAGGGAAATCGTTTGGGTAATCATTTGATAGGGTTAACCTGTAATCAAATGAAAGGGTTTTCCGGTCCCTGATCCAGGCACTGTTTCGCTCTAGTCTCTGCTCGAGCGATTATCTTACAAAACCACAGTTAATCAAGAAATTACAAATTACAGAGCAAATTACTGTAATACTCGGTTACGAAAAGCGCGGATGGAACTGAGTCGGCTTGTGAAAATAGTTTTTAAAGGTGACGAAAATGTATCGGGTAAAAATAGTCTGGCCTAACATTGCTTCAGAAAATGTGCAACGATGCACTTTTACAATCGCTAAACTAAGCCGTCCCAATGCTTGACATTGACACCTTAAGAGGCCGCAGTAAGCTCGGCCGAATTTCACCTTCCCATACAAACGTAGTTACGCTCTCATTTTAAAACTACGTGTTGGATTGTGACGAAACTTTGCATATACAATGACATGAGGTATATCTATGTCTGTAATTAGTTTATATGGTTCCAATTTATAAAACAAAGTAAATTCAGCAAAAACTAGTTTTGTATGAAAAACTTAAATTCGCTGTATCTTTTTTATTATGGTATCTGAAGGTATGTAAACTAATTTCAGACATAGATATACCTCATTTCATTGAACATGCAAAGTTTCGATACAATCCAACACGTAGTTTTAAAATGAGAGCGTAACTACGTTTGTATGGAGAATCGAGCTTACTGCGGACTCTTAATTGAACGAGCGAGCGCAGCGACTCAAGTTGTTCGTTTCAGTTTCAAAAAATCTTTCGTCTGTTCGGCACGGCTATCACGCGACGGCGCGCGAGCTTTCTCGATTTTTCTCGCACTATCCGTCTCTCTCTTATGATAGTAAGGCGGTAATAAGATACAGACCCAACTTTGGAAGTCAGTTAGGAAAAAAAAACATGCACATGACGAAAACCATTGAAGGATAAGCATCATCATTATCATATCAGCCGAAAGACGACCCTGGACATAAGCCTCCCCCAAAGAGTGCCACAATGTGCCACCGGTTCTGCGCCACCCGCATCCACCATACCAGCACGGTTATCATGCGACGGCGCGCGAGCTCTCACGATTTTTTTCGCACTATCCGTCTCTCTCTTATTAGAACACTTAGAACAAGAGGTTTAGTGCGAGAAAAATCGAGAGTATGTCGCGGCCGTCCCATGATAGACGCGCAGATGTTATTCTCTATAAGTCGCATTTCTCAACCGATTGTCGTGAAATTTTGAGAGCAGCTTTAGGTAATATTTTTTATGGAATTTGGTTGTCGATTCAATTTCTCGAAAAAAAAAATAACTTTGCTTATAAAAGACAGGATTGCGAGTTATCCAACTTACAGAGTGCCCTATAGTTGCTAGGTTAGATTTTACCTATGTTTGTTTTGTGGGGTTTTGTTATATTTTAATCTATGTAAGGTAAACAACCGTTGCACGTAGAACCGATGACCGTTGGGGCGGAAAGGTTCTCAAGTGGCGACCCGTACCGGAAGGCGCAGCTTGGCCAGATCCTCAGGTGCCTTTGGCTAGACCACAAGGACCAGATGACCTGTTCAAGGTTGAGGGCACAGATATAGGAAATAAGTATTATATATGCTCTGAGGTTGCGGGAGTCCGCTGGATGCGGGCGGCGCGGGACCGGTCATTGTGGCACTCTTTGGGGGAGGCCTTTGTCCAGCAGTGGACGTCCTTCGGCTGATATGATGACGGTAAACAATCGTCCTAGTCCTTGACATTGTACTAGTGTATGACATGGGCCCTTTTGTCAAAGCCACAAGGCTTAAATTCGAATGCAGAAAAATCCTAGTTCTAATTTAACCCATCTTGCTTTGTTATTTATGTTTGTGGTAGGTACGATCCCATCTCGCTCATACTCGAGACTTCATGTAGTACCTATATGTAATACCTATGTACTCGGTATTGGTGAGCGGCAAGCTGCGCTTACGCAAAAGCTTGCAAAACCGTCTGTAACTGAAGTTGACATAGTTTGGGAGACAAGGTCAGACAGACATGCACGTTACGTAATCGGGGACAGCGCTCCTTGGGCGAAAGTCAGTTGTGAGATAGAGATTGTTGCTACCCAAATCTAACAGCCTCCCAAAGGTTGTTTGGAAGATGGCGTCGAGACAAGACCGCCTGTTGTCTACCTCTTCTTATCCTAGCCCTGTTTATAAATAGTTATTTAAGATACAAGTGCTGAAAATAGGAAATTCGCAACGAGTGGTGATAAATTAAAACACGACCGAAGGGAGTGTTTTAAATCGACACGAGTTGCGAATTACGTATTCGCTCGTGTATCGTACAACGTTTTACTGTACATATGACTCTCTCTCTCTTAAAGTTTCGACATATGCACGGAAAGTGCTCTTTTCCGCACTAGTGCGGGAAAGAGCACTTACCTGTGCCTATTTTTTTATTGTGTTATTCATTTCTACGGGATCCAATAATGGACTTGATGATAAGGACTATCTGGAAAGGATACCCTTAGAAACATAAAAAGTATCAGAATCAGTCCTGGCGTCTACGAATAATCGGGGAACAATTTAAAGATTTCGAAGAATTGAGAGAGCGGCCTATTTTGAAGCAGCTAAAATAGTATGTTTGATAAATATAAATGATAATCATACAGAAAATGCCGCCAGCTTCCTGGCGCCAAGTTTTATATTTATACAGTTACTTGTGTGTCTTTTATTGCCTAAGTTTATATTTTCTTGTTGTCGTGTTTACAATTAGTTTTAATGACAAGATTTAATGTTATAATTAGTGTTCGGAGTTTCGGTGGCAAATTTCACACAATGGATAATGGAGTCGTTTTTATGATTAACTTTTTAAGATTTGAATAAATAAATTATTCATTTACCGAATTGTATAATTGGCGGCAGGACAAACATTATACTGTCCCGACTGTTTAGGTGACATGTTTGTAATAGGTAAGTAAAAATAAATAAATCAATTAAACAATGTTTACCTACATAGGTACTTGTGTTATTGTCCTGTGTTATCGTGGTATAAGTAGGTAATACTAATGCTCGCAAGATAATTTATAAGGAGTATTATGCAGAATTAATCATTTAATCGTTATTCGTTTAGGTACCTACCTACCTTCGTTCATTTACCTCTGTGAAATTTGCCACCGAAACTCCGAACACTAGTTATAATAGTCTGAAAAATCGTCTGAAAATACCAAACTTAACTTTGGTCCTAGCCTACGATGTACATACGTATTAGATAAGTAAATAATTAAATAAAAAGAAAACAACTAAGACTCAGGAACATATATATTCATGCTCATCAGATATAGAAGGGGGACCGGTTAGCCTAGTCGGTAGTGACACTTCCTACGAAGCTGAAGGTCCTGGGTTCGAATCCAGGTTAGGACAAATATTTGTGTGATGAGACTGATGAGCATGAATATTTGTTTCCGAGTCACGGAAGTTTTCTATGTATTTAAGTATTTATATCTATTATATACATCGTCGTCTAGTACCATAACACAAGCCTTACTAAGTTTACTATTGGACTGAGTCGATTTGTGTAAGATTGTCCCCTAATATTTATTTATTTATTTATATTTACCGGAATTCAAACCCGGAAACCGTTGTATAAAAAGGTAGATATATGAATGAAGCTTATTAAGAGTATTCGTTAGAAACAATAAGACTTTGATCAATCGGTTTAAACACAAACTATATAATTGCAAAGTCCAATTGTATATATAATTTCGCAAACTATACCCTATTAAAACTATATCAAAGTGTATTTTCCATTGCACCGTCAATGGAAATCGATAATAATCGAAACATAATTATAAGGCAGCTCCGTGACGAATTAACGACTTAACTGACAGAGAGTAATCGATTGATGCGTTACATTTGAAGATAATAGTTTTGTACAAGCTTGTGCCCGCGACTCCGTCCACGTGGAACTCGTTTAAATATCGTAGCTCCATACAAACTTTCATCCCCCATTACACACCCTTTGGGGGACGATTTCCGGGGTAAAAACTATATTTTATCCTACTTCGGAACTCAAACTATACCTGTACAAGATTTCTTTTAAATCAGTTCAGCGTTTTCAACTAGGAGAGGTAACAGACAGATAGACAGATGTACTTACAATCGGGTTTTGAATTTACTAGCTTCCGCCAGCGACTTCGTCTGCGTGGGCCCGTGATAAAAACTATCCTATATTTTAATCCAGGCTATAAACTATCTTCGTGCAAAATTTCATTCAAATCGGTTCAGCCGTTTAACAAACATCCAAACATCTAAACTTTCGCATTTATAATATTAGTAGGGTAATATTAGTATGGATACTTAGCCCAAAAAAAAACACATTTCTCATGATCACTGCCAACGCAACGAATCCTTAAGCCAATGAAGACTGCAACGCGCTCGTGATTCTACTGGAGTAGACAATCCATAGGCTACGGTGTCTGAACATGATTTTACTGCTCGAGGATCCTATGAGACAAATGCCTAAACCAACAACTTATTCTATTTTATTGAACAAGCGAGCGAAGCGAACGAAGTTCTCCGCTTTCAGTTTGGCCCAAAATTATTTCGTATGTCCGGATGCCCAGATATCCGCCTGTTATCTGTATCTGTCTTGTCAGTTATCGCGTGATAAGGCCTTTAGTTTTTTCTTACCAGAACACGATACCCTGTTATGCCTTAATTTGATCACATTTTTGGTACACTCTGTATATCCCCTAGAGCAATACCACTTGGAGGGTGCCCATAGGGCTGGCTGCGTTACCTCGATGAATGGCAATACTAATGCGTTGCGCGAGGACCGAGCCAGCCCTGTGGTACCAGTGGAGCGGATCAGCATTTTGGAGATTTGTTAAAATTATTTACGTCACACCTGGCCATAAGATTATAAAGTTAAATAAAGTTAGTTAAGTTAACTCCATGTCATCGTCATAAATAAAATAAAAAACTACTTGTTAATACAACAACTACATACCTACTTAAGTACCTACCTAGCTTACATAAATAAATGTTAAGTTAAGGAGCCTCGTCTGCCAACAAACCACTCTGTGGTTTGGCAGAAGAATTAATGTATTAGCTGTAAGAAAGTTCTTTGAATAAACGTTTTTTAGGGTTCCGTACCTCAAAAGGAAAAAATGGAACCCTTATAGGATCACTTTGTTGTCCGTCTGTCTGTCTGTCTGTCTGTCTGTCTGTCTGTCAAGACCATTTTTCTCAGGAATGCGTGGAGGTATCAAGCTGAAATTTATATCAGATACTCAGGTCTATTGTCTCTTGGAGCTGTAAAAAAATCAAACTTAAAAGCCAACGCAATCAAAAGATACAGTCGTTTATGCTGCAAATTTTAGAGTTTTTCGACACTCGCAAAACCTACGGGGTACTTCCCGTGAACTCAGAAACTTGAAATTTGGCACGAAGCATTGTCATATAGCACAGACAGAGGAAAAATTACGAAAAGTAGACATTTTTAGTTAAATCATACAAAAAAACACTTTTTAAATTTTAAACTTAATACCTTTTTCCTCATAAACGTGTGGTGGTATTAAATTGAAATTCATGTCAAATACTTAGGGCTATATGACCCATCAGATGTAGCAAAACCAAACTTTTATGTCAACGCAATCAAAAGAAATGGCAATTTAAGTCGCATATTTTGAAATTGAGTACTCGCAACAAACTCAAAACCTAAAGGGTACTTCCCGTTAACACAGAAACTTGAAACTTGGCACGAAGAAACTTCATATAGCACAGACAAAGGAAAAATTACGAAAAGTAGACATTTTTAGTAAAATCATACAAAAATCATTTTTTTTAAATTTAAACTTACTACCTTTTTTCTCGTAAATGTGTAGAGGTATTAAATTGAAATTCATGTCAAATACTCATGTCTATAATACCTTTCAGCTGTAGCAAAACGAAAGTTTTATGTCCACGCAATCATAAGAAATAGCAATATAAGCCGCATAATTTAAAACTGAAAAAGGTGTATGTGAAGTCCCCAACCCGCACTCGGCCAGCGTGGAGACTACTGCCCGTTCCCTCTCATCCATGGGAGGAGGCCTGTGCCCAGCAGTGGGATATAGGCTGGTTTATATTATTATATATATATATTATTATATAGGTAATCTCAAGGGTATCAAAACCTAAAGTTACTTTCCCGTGAACTCAGCTTTCAAAAGAAACAGCAATTTAAGTAATCCGCTTATTTTGCCGTTCGCATCTTTGATTTCCTTGCGAGTAGTTCTACTCGTAAGGAAATCAAAGCCTAAAGAATGATTACTAAATTGATAAAGTGACCCTGTTTAAATTTATGCTCCCGCAGCTTTCCACATTGTAATGTTACGGATTCCAATTTCATTTATCATTTAGTAATAAACATACTAAGTACAACTTTTGCTTGTTATAGGTTTGTACGGAACCCTCGGTGCGCGAGTCCGACTCGCACTTGGCCGGTTTTTATTTTTTTATAATGCCAGTTTTACTGCACGCTGCGCGTACGGGAAAACTCGCATTGTGGCCAGGTGGAGACGTAAAATTTTGTAATCAACACGGGTGGTAATTCGTAAAGCCCCAGAGCGCATATTTATGGCCCTCACCTTCGGTTCGGGCCACAAACACCTGCGATCTGGGGCATTCACGAATTCATCGCCCTAGTTACGTAATGTACTATTACGATTTTACCGGTGTGGTGTCGGGTTAGAATTTCACCACCCCCTTTCTTCCCGTGGGTGTCGTAAGAGTCGACTAAGGGACCGGGGTTGAAGTGTGTTGTGGGCGACGGGCTAGCAACCTGTCACTGCAATATCACATTTTGTCGATATTTTATACCCACGTTTATGCTAAAAGTGGCGCTGGAACATACGTTTCATGTGCTCTGCCTACCCCTTTTGGGAATAAAGGCGTGAATGTATGTATGTCCCTCGCTCTCGGCTTCGTTCGCGTGGACTTCCTTCTGTTGGTCTTTCGCTGGGATAGATAGTATTCAATATGTTAATCCAGGCTATAATCTATTGGCTCAGCCGTTTTTACATCAAAATTTTCTCATGTAGCATTAGTGGGATTTAGTGTTTATGATATATATCATATAAATAAGGTCTAGTTTTCCCTCTGGGTTGGAAGGTCAGATGGCAGTCGCTTTTGTAAAACTAGTGCCTATGCAAAATCTTGGGAGTAGGTGTCGAAGCAGACCCTGGGCTCCTTTAGGGCATAACCGGAAATAACGCTAGGAGGATGTGTTTATAAATGAATAAATAACGCTAGGAGGATGTGTTTATAAATAAATAAATAACGCTAGGAGCATGTGTTTATAAATATGTAAATAACGCTAGGAGGATGTGTTTATAAATAAATAAATAACGCTAGGAGGATGTTAATATTTATTTTTTAAGCAGTAACGCTGCTAAAGAAAATTATATTTTTTTTAAATGAAAGGAAATTTCCAGTTGGTTAGTAGCGACGGGCCATGAATGCCTGTGGTCGCCGGTTCGAATCCGGCTAGGAGGATGTGTTTATAAATGAATAAATAACGCTAGGAAGATGTGTTTATAAATAAATAAATAACGCTAGGAGGATCTGTTTATAAATAAATAAATTAAACCGAGTGAGTGAGACAAAATTTTGAGGGTTACATTCACATTAAGTAGGTAACTAAAAACACCGTGTTGCAATTTTAATTCGTTTTTAATAATTTATTGAATCAGGCGTTACTTTGCGGAAGTCCATGATATATTAGGAGAACAATATTTCTTTGCTATTCCGCTAAAAAACGTGCTGGTCTATTAGTGACCAGCCAGTCAGTAGCCAGCCAGTTAGTAGTTAGTGATTATTAGTGGTGTTGCGTCGTATCGGCATAATCACCCGGACAAGTCTAATTTCGCAAAACATTTATTGGGGAATAACCATGCGTTATCTGACAATCATTCTTTCAACATCTTGCATGTTTGCGAAAAAGGATTGCGTCTAAGTGTTCTAGAACAATTAGAAATAATTAGGTACAGCAATAGAGGCGTTATTATCAACGAACAATTGAATATTGCGTCATCACCGTTGTTACGTGTTCTTCCATCTCTTTCACGCATGAACGGTAGTATGGGGGGACAGAATATAAATATGGCGGATGGCTCCGGGCGGGTCATTTGCTCAGTGGACGTGGCGCAAGCAACATCTCCTGCCAGCATCTCCTGATGATGCCTCGTAGAGAGGCGAAACACGTGTCGAGGTTTTTGTCATTATTGGTGGTGGTTTGCTGTAATTTTTTGCATGTTTTTACGCAAATAGTTGCATCTTATCTTCACTAATAGACCAGCACGTTTTTTAGCGGAATAGCAAAGAAATATTGTTCTTCGTTTTTAATGTAGTAGATATAGTTTGCGTAATAGGAAACGGTGAGGTCGGGCTTTGTAATCAAATTGGGGCGCGGTTGCTATGCTATTTAAACTCACGCGCAACTACATTCATGTAAGGGTATGGCCGCGAATTTTGACCAATGTGACATAGAAATAACATAAATAAACATGACGTTACTATAAAACGTAACATAAGTTGTTGTAAGGCTTAGATCATACTGGTAAATATTCACCAAAATAATTCTCTAAATACAAATACAGTATTTTTTCGTCGTCAATTTTTTTTATTATTATTTAAATTATTTATTTTCATAAAAAAATAAATTAAATAGATATCAGTATGGTTCTTTTCTTATTATTTAAAAAAAAAATTGTCTCGGTTTTTGAATTAAAAAAAAAGTTTTTCGAAAAAAAAATCTATAATTGACGAACCTGCTCACAAAATTTCACGAGTTTCGGTTGGGAAATGCGATAGAGGAAAACAGACGGACAGACGGACGACGGACACCAGACAGTGACTGGACATACAACTTGAAGCATAGAGCTTCGTTCGCTTCGCTCGCTCGTTCGATTAATAGTTCCTCGCGGACGGAGTCGAGGACAGAAGCTCTGCCGTGCTCGTTTATATAGTAACTCCATAAAAATTTTCACCCTCTATTTCACCTCCTTAGGGGATGATTTTCGGGAAAAAAATAGTTTTCATTTTTATGTCCTTCTTTGGGACTTTAACTATCTCTAGAGAAAATTTAGCGTCTTGAATAAATATTTTTCTTTCTTACTTTCTAACAATATTAAATAGTTTAACTTTTTTTTACGTACCTATTTTAATTTAATTATTCTCTACACAGATTCAGATTCTCTCTTGGATGCGGGTGGCGCGGGATCACTTTGGCACTCTTTGGGGGAGGCCTATGTCCAGCAGTGGACGTCTTTCGGCTGATATGATGATGATGATGATGATGATTCTCTACACCGATTATTTCGACTTTTTTTATAATTCCTATATTAAATCATATACACAGTATTTAAAGTTACCTACCAAGCCGCGGCTTGACAGCGGGCGTCGTCCGCGACACGCGATCGTAGCCGCGAGTATGCTGCGACACGCGGCTTGGTAATACAGACTTTAAATACCAGGCGCGGAACACTCCGCGATTAACGTTCATCGCTACAAGTACATGCCGGTGCCCCAACGTTGGGGAACCGGCATGTACTTGTAGCGATGAACGTCGACGACGTCAGAGGGCCATAAATCTTAATGTTTTGGCTGAGAAAAAAAGCGCCTTTTGTAAAGATCAAAGGAGTGTCCCTTCTGTACTATTATCTATTCTGTGGTTGTACACATGGTTTACTGTCGTTTAATGATTGTAAAATCCGTTTCGGTCCGATGCGCTGCGTGCCGTTTGGTGGATATTATCCTTGATAGTACATTATTGCAGAAGCCGAGAAAGTACGGATTGTCGGCCAAGTAGGATAAAGAGGCTTGCAATATGAAATATCAAATAAAAATAGTAAAAACATTGCTCACGGTTTTTTTAATGTCTGAAATAAACAGTTCAATTTTTTTAATGGCTGGATGGCATGGTGTTGTGACACACATTGATATTGAATCGGTATACGAACGAAACGATTTTGTATGAATTTCCATTACGGACCTCTCTTCCGGTGTCCAAAATTGCACTAAATCGACCTTGTTTGTTACAAAATCATTTGTGATCCAACATCGTGGCGTTCAGGCATACAAAAAACAACTTTGTTTTTTTTTTTCATTAAATGTTTGAGAAAAGCATACTTAACTCGGTGTGACAAGGGATTGCCAGCCTCGTATGCCTATCCGGTCTCGCTACGCTCGTTCGTCTATATCTGCTTGGCAGGCAATCCCTATTTTCCCGGCCTCTGCAGTAATGTACTTATTACTCTCCAAGCCCTATTATAGCAGAGCGCGCGTTGATGTCTTTTGTATGAAGGTAAAACGTCTCTGTCAATCTTAAGGGGCTCCCATAATTGGCGTACCTATGGGATCGTACCTTCAATCTGAATATCTTAGTTCTCTCAGGTTTTTTGTAGCTTATTATGTTAACAACAACGGCTTTAAGCAATATAGTATCCCATATTTACTTCAAAGTTCATTGTTTTCGAGATATTTGGCATCAAAGTTGAACAATTTTAGGCCAAAAAACCGGTTTCTGGCCATAACTTTTGTGTTAGGTAATTGACAATATTTCAAAATATGTAATGACGCCTAAATCGAAAAGCGTTTCGGTAATTATGTTATCTGAACGTAATAAAGTAGTTTTCAGTGTTTTTTTCCTGCTCGCTTTTAAGAAAATCGCGAAAACGTATAAAAGTGGTTTTCACCGTGTGTGACGTCAGTATTATGGCTGCCATATGAAAGGTGTCCATACTGCCATACCGAGTAGTAGTATTGACGTCATAATTTACTTACAACCTTCTGGAATTCGCTATTTTTCAATTTGATAGTTTTGAATGAAAATTACAATTAAAAAAACACGTGTCGCTTAAAAAAACATTTTCTAGCGAACTAAATCATAAAATGGCCGACATGAAAATATGAAATGTGGTCAATTGGTTTAAAATGAAAACCCTAGACCAGTTTTTAGGGACGTCACAGACGAACCCAAATGTGTAGATTTCGTATGTGTTAGATCTTTCACGTCAATAGAGATACAAAATTAGTGTTATTTTAGACAATGTTTAAAAAGATCATACCAAATTAAGTATTCATTTGTTTCAAAATCCGGTAGACCAAAATGGAGATAAAAGATTGAAGAACCGATAACCGTTTGATTTATACTTCTATCTGTAGTGAAAAAGTAGGAGATACGATTCAAAACTTGTCAAAAATCGATGGAAACCTCAGGTAGCCCGGAGGACTTAGCGAAAAACATTTTCATCATTATCATTATCATCGTATCAGCCGAAAGACGCCCACTGCTGGACATAGGCCTCCCTAAAACATTTTCATAGTAAACAAATACTGTTATTTGATATCACCATTTTCTCTGTAACTACTTAAGTACCTACTTAAATATGCTTATTAGCTTGGAATGTGCTAAGTAACACTTTCACTGCCGGGAACCCGCCTGGCGGGCGCCTACGCTGCAGTCGATTTCCGCTACATGCGAGGAAAACCACGGTAACGGCGTAGCGATTCTTGGCAGTGAATATGTATACATTTTATTTTTAGGTAAAATTTGTCAGTCTATTTTGATAGCCAGCATTTATGTTGGTATTAAGGTTGTCGGGAAGAGATTGATTTTTAGCGATAAGACCGCCTGTTGTCTACCATTGTTTATGTTCTATTTATTACTTCTGTTTTTCTGCTATACTTGTATAATTGTATTGTATGTTCCCTCTCATCCATGAGAGGAGGCCTGTGAGCAGTGGGATGTTTATGGGCAGATTTATAATTTAAAAAAACAACAATGAAACGCAGGCAATGTAGCGGGAAATATCTAGTTCAAAGTACTTTTGGCTAGAAAACTTTCTGAAAGTAATTCAACACAATGTTAACTTCAAAACAACAAACTGCCAGTGTCTCTTTCAAACAAAATAATTCCATTAATATTAACATTGCAAATCTAATGATTCGGTCATTCTACCGGCTTTATTACATAATAATCTAATATGCAATAACAACTCTAACAAAGAACAAATAAGGTTGAAACTGGCTCGCTAGAGCTCCCATTAAAATATCACGCCAAATTATTAAGTAACAACATTAAAATTCCGTTCGCGACGAATCAAAGGTTTCTTTTTAAAGAAATGCTTCGGTTTGCTGTGTGGCAAATGAGCATAGCATACAGCTAGGCTGGTAAGCGGTTACCAAAGCCGAGAGCAAAATCCTCAAACTAATAAAGAGTCGGCAACGGGCGAAGAACGCTTCGCCCGTTGCCGACTCTTTATTAGTATGAGGATTTTGCTTTAATGTAATTTTATATACGCACATATCATTAGAGCGGTTTACCATTGAATTGCCGACAAACTTTTAATCGAATATTATTTCAAAGACAACGTTTCAAGTATTTTCATTTCATCGACAAGTCATTGCGTCGACGACTCGATACTAGGTAATTTGAACCGAGGTCTTTTAATTGGTCTTATTTCAATAAAATTCATGTCATGGCTTTTCATTTCGGGTTTCTTTAATTCATAATTTTATGTGTAATGTGTTTATTTTTATTCCGCATAAAATTATTTCGGATCTATATCTGAATCCCTTACGTTTTCTAACCTATTTTTGCCGTGCAGCGAGTGGACGCCACCCCGCTGCGCGGGGTGCCTATTTCTGGTCTGAGGGACACAAGTGAACCCTAACCTAACCTACCTAAAACAGAGTTCGCTTATGACATGCCATTTTTGATGCCATTTAAACGATTTACACCAATTCTTAGTATTTATTATGCATACATATTATACATATATGTAAGTCACACAATTAACTACACAATTTGAATAATGTATAAATGTGTAGTAGGATATATAAAATTGCTCAAAGTAATACGTCGAAGAAATGAATTGCAATGTATGTAGGTGTGCCAATTAAGATAATTTGTAACAAATCAGCGATTAAGTAATATTCGTTGAATAGTATTTCTACTTAGTACCATAAATTTAAATAAATAGTAGTTAAAATAAAATAACGCCCAACGATATTACTAGTACTGAAGTTTCGATGAATCGTTGTCGATGAAATAATATTCAATGAAAAGGTTGTCGACAAAATAAGGGTACACCCATTAGAGCTCTTAAATGCATTCAGAAACCGTAGGAAATGACCAGCAATATTACAACCGATTTTACTATGAGAACTTTCTTGTCTGTGGTAGTAGGTAAAATCTGTACTGTAATGTTATTACAGTATAGATTTTTGTTAAGTTATGAGTTTTAATTTGGAACAGCTGTCAAAACTCAAGCGGGTCTCTGTTCTAGTATCCATAGATTACTCGTATATACGAAACGTCCATTTAGTATATTTTTTTAAATGTAAACCGCACGACATTTGTATACGTGATATGAGTAAAGGGACTTCATTCGTTTGTCAATGATTTCAAAAAAACATTCGTCATGACGGATTGCCGCCATTGCTGTTATCATTTGTTGTTGGTTTTTTGCTGTTACTACTTCTTATGATATGTGTGTAGATAAAGTAGTGTATGCAACTGTACATGACTAGGCCTTAAAACACTCGTTTGATCCTATTATGAAACGAGCGTCAGCGACCACACTAGTGTTTTAAGGACTCTCATTATGGATCAGTAGCATAATAGTACATTACGTACCTAGGGCGGTGAATTCGTGAATGCCCCAGATCGCAGGTGTTTGTGGGCCGAACCGAAGGTGAGGGCCATAAATATGCGCTCTGGGGCTTTACGAATTACCGCCCGTGATTAGTACAAAATTTTACGTCTTCACCTGGCCACAATGCGAGTGTTCCCGTACGCACAGCGTGCAGTAAAACGTAAACTACTATTATGGGATGGACAAAAGCCAGCGAACGTAAAAACTATAATGCGAGCTCCTTACAAATTTCTACCCTAACACGTGCCTAGAACCCGGTATGCGCATGTTCGTACTAAACGGCTGCCTGGCATCGTTTTGACACCCCGCCCCCCTCCCCGCATAATGGCAATGGCATCCATTCTGTGGGGCCATTTGCAGCGCTACTTAGACTTTTATGGTTTTTTCATTCGCTGAAACAATCTTAGCCTGTTCGCTAGCCGGTCACCGTTGCTCACGGACGCTCGAAACGCGTTGCTAACTTTTACTTGATTTGAGGATTTTAGTTCGCAGTGTTTTAGATGGTTGCAAACTAGCATACGGGCTGTCTTGTGAGCGGACACCGCATCCTGACCACAATTTTAACTATAGCGGAGAACTATATATACTTAAAGCCAAATTCGTTTCAACAAGAATAAGAAATTAACCTTAGGTTACCAATCATAATTTTACGCGCTAATCTTTAAATTGACAGTATTCGGTGAAGAAAAGCACAGTGAGGAAACCGGTCTATTACCAATAAGGTCTAGTTTTCCTTCTGGGTTGGTTGCAGATGGCGGTCGCTATAGTAAAATTAGTGCCTACGCCAAATCTTTGAATTACTTGCCAAAGCGGACTCGGGGTGCTTTTTGGAAACAAAAGGGAAAAATGCTGGAGGATGATTATAATAGTCCATACTTATACTTACTTACTAATATTATAAATGGGAAAGTTTATGTGTTTGTTTGTTTGTCCGTCTTTCACGACGTGATTTTTTAAGTGGAGATAGTTGAAGGGATGGAGAATGACATAGGATAGTTTTTATCCCCGAAATCATCTCCTACGAAGGTGAAATGGGGGGTAAAAGTTTGTATTGAGCTGCGATATAAACGAGTTCCACGCGGACGGAGTCGCGGGCAGAAGCTAATAATATTATAAATACGAAAGTTTGAATGTTTGTTACTCAATCACGCTTTAGCGGCTCAACCGATTAGGATGACATTTGTCACGTAGAAGATAGTTATTGAAATATAGGATGGATTTTATCACGGGTCCACGCATACGAAGTCGTGGGCGGAAGCTAGTGATGAATCTCGGATTCAGTTTTGGACAAATTGACACTTACAGAACGATTTGCAATATCGATAACACCAACTTAATCCCCTTATAAATTTACAAACTGTCACAAGCAAAACATTCAAAAACCTACCTTCCACAGCGGTATTAGAACTCAATTTCGCTCATCACAAACTGACCGTAATACGAAACCAGTTACCAATTTATTAAAAAGTTACGCCAGACTTACGTAACAATGAAACAAACGGCCAAACAGCCAACACAGACAAAAAAAACAAATTTTCGACGTAAAACTTACAATTTTCTAGTTTTTTTCACTTCACAGCACTTTGAATGTATGTATCTATGTATGTATGTACGTAGTTTGTGTGGGCGGCGTGCGCCTGCGGCGACGGTTTGGGGCGACTGGCGAGCGGCGATGCTGGTGGGGCGAATGCAGTGTAATAACTGTTTTACATTGATGTGAACGAAGTTGTGGACAACTGAATATTAAGGCCATTACACATCTAGCAATTTGTCACAACAACTCAGAGGCAGTTATAAGATGAAACGTGACAGAAAATATTCAATTTAATGGAAGTTGTTGTGACAAATTAATAGCTGTACAGAACGCTCGAGGGTTCTGCAGTTTATGCAATTTATCCTCCATTAATCACATGTGATTTGTTGAAGGTAAGTTGAGGCAGTTTTGCGTCGATCCAATACAACTTAGTGACCAATCATTAATAGTCTTTTATGCAATCGTTGTATAATGTATGCTTTTTCAGTCGAGTACCATCTTTAGGCCACGAAGCTTGCAGAGTGGCCTAATTAAGGTACGAAACTTAAAAAGCTAATTATATAAATATTGAATAAGATACTTTTCTAAGAGTCCACTGAACTAATTAAACAAACTTGGTATCTATTCAAAATCTAAGCCCTGCTGCAACGAAGCTTACTTATAGCACAGCACGAACAATGCAATTTGTTGCAACAACGGACTGAGACGCTGACAAAGTTGGAAAGAGACAAACAAAAACCAAGCATTCAATTAATTGTAAGTCGGATTGTGACAAATTGCAATGTGTAAGTGGATTATCCACAGATCAAATACACATTCAACTTATCTAAAGATCATATGTTTATATGCGACATGTTTCGATCTCTCACAACTCCAGCGCAAGACTGCCCCCCTCCCCCCGCCCTGCCGGCGCGTGCGTCACGCGCCGCGCGGCGTTCGAAACGGGCGCGGACAGTGATTCAAGCGACACCACCGCGAAAACACTCATCTTGAAGAAGAACTCCCGATTAATTCGAAACATGTCGCCCTTAGTGACATTTAATACGTGAGTTGAACCGTCTAATTATTAGCATTATTTCAACAGGTCTCACGAAAGTGTAAATTCGATTATATAAGTGTCTTATGTCCAGGGATCGTAAATTCGGAAGCTTTTGTACCTATTCTGTGGCCTCAGTACCTACACCGCGTTGTTGTTGAGTAGCATGGAGACGGATTCTATATACTTTTACTAATAAACTTTCCGGGATTTCCTGGAATACCGAAAATTAGGATAATATAAAGTACACATATGTATTAAAGTACATAATTAGTTTATTTAAATACTTACGTATGTGTATACGTAATAAAGTATTTAAATAAACTATTTTAGTTATTCCTACTTACAAAATGTAATTTAATTCATGTGTTAATTTAACTAACAGTACAGTATTAGCTTACATCAAACTGAAATTGTATTGTTACTTTTATTTAAAAAAAAATGGTACAAACGAAATTAAAACAAATGTACCCATTCATACAATAGTGAACAGGTAATCAACCTACACCGACACACGGTATTTTTGCATTTCCGTCCTAGTCTAATGTTTAGCAGGTAGAAAAGGACGGCAATACAATTGCTTGATAGCGATATTAGCGATATCTTTACGACGGCGGCGGTGTCTTTTTAGTACGGTTATATAGATAAGAACTCAGGTAGTTTTAAAGGATTGGGGATAGGAACGCAGCTAGGTTTTATAGGGACGTTCATGATTCATTCGTTGCTGTACTTTACATGTATTCGGGTGTCAAATGTGCTCTGTTTTCACGTCTCTACTTGGCTATTGAACAACAATTTATGATTGGATTTTGTTATTTAGTGTGTTTCTTTACGCGTTTTTTTTACATTTGTGTGGAGCGTTGGCCGACTGGGGCGACCTGATCCATATAAAAAAACACGTTATATAAAATATTCCTAATATTCTGTAATCAAAACACAATACCTACCTATTACGCCCTTAAAAGGACCACCACTATTTTTTGTTACACCCTGTATGTCGTTAAAACTGTTTGCCAACGCGTATGTTAACATTGCCAATACAATCTCGGAATCCCGGAACAATATTTAAAATATTATTTTTAAGAAGCCAACTCCATCCTTGCTTAGCTTTTTCCGGGGTTTCGAATTTCCGATCCCTTATGTCTGACATAAAAGAGATCATGCTACAGCATAGATAAAGTTGAACTTTTACAATCAACACGCGCCTTTACGACGCACACAAGCGTATCCTAGCTAGCGCCGTCACGCGGTTTCGCCCGCTACATTGCTCAATTTACAGTCGATCATGAATATTTTCTCCAACGTCTCGGATCGATGGCTATTTACTTTGTGCCGTGAATACATTGTTTACTTTCGCTGTGTATATACGCGTAATCTAGGTAAGTATATCTACATATACAGTGCATTACCAGTAGGCGGGCTTCTTTTTAAATAGGGTAAATTAACGGAGTTCTTTAACTTAATCATGACCTTAATACAGATAATTAACTATAATTCCGACTTCATAATTTTCTAACAAAATTTAAATTGCCAGCAATGTACAGCAAAGTAAATTGACTAGTAAGTGTAAATGACAGCTCTTCATACTTTGTTTAGTACGGCGTCATACACCTAGTCCATTGAAGGTGTGTATTTTGGAAAATTAATTGCGCAGTTAATTTACATAATTATAATTTGCAAATACATGCAAACAATTGCTAATGGAACATATTATTATCAGTTTTAATAAATGCCCTCATGCCGGTAACACACTGTATATACCTCATTCCATGGGTATAATATTAGAATTATAATGGACTAATTCTGCGTTTCTTTGTGTATCTATAGGATATCAAAGGGAAATTAAGATTTTAAGAGATTTTAAGAGAGTTAGGGCACAGCGTAATGTCATCACGCTTGAATATGGAGCAGCCCGACTGGGGGAGTACCTCCGCCTTACAGAAGACCACAGCCATAATAGCACTGCTGCCTATTCCGTAGGTATTGTAGTGTTGTGTTCCTGATAAGAACAGTAAGGTTCCCAGAGCTCCATCCTTGAAGGCCGGCAACGCACTCACAACATCTCTGGTGTTGCAGGTGTCCATGGGCGGCGGTAATCGCTTACCATCAGGTGATCCGTCTGCTCGTTTGCCTCCAATAACATTTAAAAAAATGTTTTATTTATGTCTATCATTAACTAACTTAACAGTATTAACACTTTCGCAACTGGCCTAAAAATGGAACAATTCACCAGAAACCGACAGAATTCGCTAGGCGTGTACGTTCATACTACTGCTCGCCTAGCGGGGTCAGCCGGCATCTGAGCAAAGGTTACGAGTGTCCGCTAGGCGGGTTGTTGGTTGCGAACGTGTTAAGGTTTTAGCGTTTTAAATTGGTTTTTCTTGAAATCGGCATTAACGCATGATTATTAAAATCTTACATGGTGTTGAATCTGAAATGATGAAATAGGCGTTCCTAGCAACAATTGCTCCATACAACCAGCGCTATTAATTTCCGCAATAAAACATTAATGTATGAAGTTTTTTTAACAGGTAATTCGAGGAAATGTATATATCACTTATAGGCCTAGCACTTTATTTTCATTAGTATGGAAAAAAATGCAAATTTGGAAATAATTCATAACAGCAGTTTTTTTGCGTGTAACTGATATGTTATCACTTTAGTAATTACGTTGACTCAAAATCCACCAAAATATTAGTCATCAAAAAAATCGTCATTTAACCAATTCCTGAAAAAAGAGGAAAAATATCAATAGATATTTGAATTTTTGTTTTGGTTAATTTACAGGAGCTCTTCAAGAATAATAAATAAATCACACAAAAAACATAATGGATGTGTCATTTATTTTTATATATTTACTTCCCGATGGAAATTTTGGTGGATTCTTGGATAAGGCATCTTAGAATAACATTTTAAAATGAAACAAACAAAAAAAACGCTTTTATAAATTAATGTTTGAAAAAAAACGTAATTTTCCTGGGGTATTAGGAATCAGTCCGCTCTAACGAAGTTCGATGAATGATTCCTAAGTGATGATAAAATTCTGCGAATAGTGTTATAGGAAACGATAATCGATTAAACAATTTACGTTAAAATGATGGATTCCCATAATACACTCTGCATGATGGCTTGCAGTTTTTATTTTGGCTTAACTCGGCTTGGAACTTTTCGTATCTCTTATCTTTCCAGATTTTCTGTCACTACCCCGTTTAAATAGGTAATACGCGCCCATAGCCTGACAACGTCATCTAAATATTATAGCCTGGGACTGGAAGAGAATGCCTTAAGGCATTAAGTCCGCCAATTGTACCTTTATTTGTTATATTTGTGCAAAAAAAAAATAGCAGGCATTTTAATAAATAAATATTTGGGACATCCTTACACAAATCGACCTAGTCCCAAACTAAGCAAAGCTCTAATGGGTACTAGACGACGATAAACATACTTATATAGATAAATAAACACTTAAATACATAGAAAACATCCATGACTCAGGAACAAATATTCATGCTCATCAGACAAATAAATGCCCTTACCGGGATTCGAACCCGGGACCTCCGGCTTCGTATGCAGGGTCACTACCAACTAGGCTACAGATGTCTAGTATTAGGGATGAGCCGTTTACTAGACAGAATGGACCTTCAGAATATAAATAAGCGATTTTTTATGTCGTGACTCCGTGCGGGTCTCTTAAATACGTGGGAGGAGTTTTGCAGGCAGTGTACTTTTCTTAAAAAAGTCTTTCTATAGGTCGCGGGAGTCCGCTGCATGCGGGTGGCGCAGGACCGGTCATTGTGGCTCTGCATCGCGCTGTTTGGCGGAGGCCTAAGTCCAGGGCTGTTATTCGCTAAGCGCTAATACAGCTCATCCCGCCGGTCGCCCGTCACGAACCTAGACCTCTACCGACGCTTAGTTACTACGCATCGCGGTGTCAAGATATATTTGTGGGTGAGCGTTGAGGTGAGCTTAAAACATGTTACAGAATAGGGGAGCTGCAGTGGACGTCTTTCGGTTGATATGGTGATGATATGTATGTGAAAGAAAAACGCGATCGATATGTATAAAAAAATATTAAATAAGACGATAACAGTAGTAAAGGCGCAAATGCTCAATTAAAACACTACAATATTTATAAAATTACAATTTAATTTTTAGGTACAAATGAAGTCTTAATTACATTAAAATATAAGGAATATGGTAGAAGAGGCAAGATATGGCTTGGAATGATGGCTTGAAAAACATTTTTAATTATTTTACATCAATAACTTTTTACCATTTCAACATTATGGACGAAGTATGACAAAAATTTTAGTAATTAAGGGGGTAAGTCCGACATAGAGCTATGTCGAACTTAACCCGGCTAACTTATTTTACTTGTTCTCGTCCTTAGTAAAGTATTCCGTTGGTTTTTAAGAAACGTAACTAATACACCATAAGTTTGACAATCGCTATCAAATTTAAATTATTGTTTCTCACAGGTCTTTGGGGGATATATATCCCCGTTGACAACTTGCTGGGAGGACCATCATGACCGGTGCAACCCGTGTCGAAAAGTCAGTACTAAATTTGGATAAATAGCGCGTTAGAACCGTGAAAAACTATTATTTAAATATGTGTACAAAGCGGAAGAGTTTAAAGTGTTATATCACACTCAAAATCATAAAATCAGAATTAAGCATGAACGAGTTAATTTGTATTTGCTGTTTATAGATAACATAAATCTTACGACTATTTATTATATTTTGCACGAATACATTCATTTCCAATTTGGACGACATAACAAGTGTTTCAAATAAGTCAAAATACAAATCACGTAAAATATGCCAGCTATACGTTTTTAGTACAAACGCTTTGGATGCATTTAATTTTTGACTAAAAACATTACATGAAGATGTGAAAAGGACGATACCATTTGGACGAGACCCTCGACTGCTGTTTCGTGACTTCATATTGATGATAACAGTTCTAGTATTCATCATACGTTACGTCGTACGGGTTACAGGTAAAAGGTGAATGAGTAATTTGCACGTGTACTTACAATTATTTATAACGGCAACCGTGGGGTAAGATTGTACACAAAAGTCAATCTTGCCCCACTTGCAAAAATATTGTTACTTGTCTTATCTATTGTCATGTCAATATTTGTGTACAAAAACACAATCTTTATTAGTTAGCAACATATTTCTTCTTTATGTACAATCGCGCGCATAAATATCTGACACGACTTTATTTCTAGGTCTGTTAAAACGTGTCAGATATTTTTGCTGCCTTTGTTATGGCAAATACTAATGCTGGTGACTGTACAATTAAAGACTAGATTTTGATGAATGCGTCAGTCATGTGTTCTCAATACATTTATACAATCTTAAACCAACTCAAACGAGGGAACAACTGTCAAAGGCATCTATGTTTTCGATCCCAAATACGAAATTGCCAGATGTTTAATTTTTTTTGCATTTCCCAACTTTTGCACAATCACCAGCATTCCTATTCACCAAAACAAAGCGCGCATTAATATCTGACAAAACTTTATTTCGATACCTACTGGGATGCCTTGGGATTAGATCCTAAGTATGACCTGGTGTCCTTTAAGGAACAACCAGGAAAACGCTAGGAGAAGATTGGGCTGTGTCAGATATTTATGCCCGCTTTGTTACAAGACTGTAATTTCTTTTGTCATTTTCGTCTCTTGGATAAAAATACAGATTATGCGTGCGCCAAAGTTTCACCCTGGCTCGTTTAGGGCAATACCGGACGACTACGACGGTGGCAAACAAAAATACGGTATTACGGTCTGTCAGATGTTAAGCAAACACCATAGTAGCCTAAGGACGCTTGCAATTTCAGAAGAATCACAAGCGCTTTGCTGACCCTTTATTGATTGATTTGAGCGTCACCACTAGATTAAATGAATTCACTCATATAATTAAGTCGACGAAAAGGTATTTTCCGTATTTAACACAGATATTGCTATTTTTTTTATTATAAGCCAGTAATTTTGAATAAACTTTTCTTCATCCATTACACGTTTTTGAACATTTTTTTGCAAAGGGTCTGATGCATTTGCGTTAAGTTAATACTATTATTAATCGTATTTAGATGATATTATATTTAGGAACTAATTAGATTAAAACCGGAGATACCACTAAGTTTATTTAAAAACTGTAGAAAAATACAAAAAAAAACATTTCCCCGAACTATATTATATGCGCGAAAAAACTATATAGCATGATGAAGCTAAAATTTATCCACTTGGTTGCACGGCCGATATAGAAGATATGTGTACACTTTTGCACCTTATTAATTTGTAATAAGATGAAAAGTGTATACATATCTTTGACGACGACTGTACATGGGTAATCGTTATAGTAGCTCGACTGTCATTTGTTTAGGTCAAAGTCAGCACTTTTGCTCTAACTAACGTCAATGTCACTTGTGTGTGGTTCTACTGTATTCATATTTGGTACGAGAATACACAAATCATACGAAGACTGATTTGTCTGAGCGCATCATTAATAGAAATCTCAAAATTCCGAACGCCATTTTCCGCTAAATAAAATTTGAGACAGAGAATTGACAAAAAAACATATAATACTAATAAACATACAAATATGTTAGGTTAACTTGACATTATATACTGAAAATTTCATAATGCCTTCATCGGAACATAGTTGTCGAAATCATGAAAACATTGCGTTCTGACAAATGACTCTTGGAAATCATGTAGTGTATTTGTTAAAGGACTAATGTCTTTTTCTGTGTTGCATCATGTAGTCATGTCGTTTCCGTCTTGCAGTGAATCTCCGTCTGTCATAGTTGTTATTGTACGAATTGCCCCTGGAAATTGGTTAATATGTTAGTAAATATGGAAAACTAAAAGTCAGATCGGATAAGAGTTTTTTTTTGTGTAAATTACTTGCGAAAAACGTAAGGCACAACTCAAATTTTAATGCTGGATTAAGTTTCACCTTTTTCCGGACTTACCCCATCTGACTTTCCAACTGTTAGTGATTATGTTTAGGTATAATTATATTCGTTATAATGTTACAATAAAATAACATAAATCGGTGTGTGTGCAATAAGTTGTGGTAATGGTGACAATTAAAAGACTGAGAGAAAGTAAATACTGAAGTTTTAGATTATGATTATTTTCCGTTATTTAGATACAAGCTTTATGTCAACATGCATTAGATGTAAATATGAAAAAGTAATTAAAACAAAACCAATTTAAAACTAAGACAAAGAGATATAAGACGGAGGGAGTATTAAGCAGAATGAAATATTAAAATTAAATTCTATTCTATATTTTGAGCTTAATTTAATGGTAACTTTTTATCAACCTAAGGTATTTAACATAATAATATGACTAACACGAAAAAAAGACACTTTTTTCCAACATCGGATGTTCATTCTTTCTATGAAATATGCAGCGGCGACGGAGTGGTAAAATAAACAGTGTATTGGTAATCCAAAGGTCCCCACCCCAGTTCGATTCTCGTTTCAATTACGCTTGTATGCGCGTAATTTTTTTTCTTTGTCGGTACCAATCATGCTATAAAATTGACATGTTTTTTCCATTAAATAACGTTTAGAAAAGATAATGTCATTTTGTATCTTTGAATGTTGCATTTTAGAATTTATTTAGGTTTCAGATGTCATAAAAGTCAATAATAATGTTTCAGTAGGCATTTGTATCGAATTGATGCAACATGGTAACTAGGTATATGAAGACGTTAGCAGACACCTAATTATGCAAATTTGTATCTAAATCACATTTATATTAAATTTGTTGATAGTAAAATCACAATTATAAATTTGAACTACCATTAACAAATTTGTACAACGTATTTTAAGTTTTTACATGCATCGTCTTATTTCTGAATTCAGAATTATGGACGGCATCATTTAAATTGAATTATTTATATTTTAGAGGCGACATCGACAGAATTAAGTGTTAGTCGATCTCCTCAATGAGTCGATTGTATGTATCTCTTACTATACATAGAGTATACTTAAGATTGTGTGCGGATGAAACAGTGCCAATTGTGTCTAAAAGTGACCAGCGATAAGTTGTCAAACATGTGTTCCTCTAAAATGGTGCTTTAAAAGGGTTCTGTCACTAATAAATTCATATGAGAAAAGAGTGCTCAATAAAAAGCTGGACTGTATTAAGGGTATCTTCAATCAAATTAAGTTTTGAAGCCACTTGGTTCTCTCTCTGGTAAAGCAGATAAGGAGAAACTAAAAGGTGCATCCAAACGGTCCAACATGGCGTACTGCAAAGCTACTTATAACATGGAGCTAAATTATACAACGACGATATACATATCTCTATCCTGGGCCCATCACCGGAGCCGAAAGAAATGGGAAGATGTTTGCCTATATTATTTAACGCTGTGGATGTCACCCTTCTCGTTCTCAAGTATGGGTGAGCGAGAGTGACAGATTGTCTTATCCATAACGATGAGTGATACATTGGCAAACATGTTAGGCCCACTGGCGAGTTCCTTTCGTCTTTGGTTAACCAGGGCTGTCGCTATCTTCGACGTGTCTAGGACCGAAAGAGTCGGTAGTATACGGCGAGTGAGAATGAGATGCCATGATTTGAATTGTCAAGCCGCCTAACATCGGTCTTGTTAAGGCTATTAAACACCTAGCAATTTGTCACAACAACCTAGAGGCATTCAATTGATCACAACAGCGGTTGTTGTGACAAATTGATAGGTGTATAGAACGCTTTAGACCGAGGTCCTTCTGTGCTTAAGTACTAGTATTTATTTTGTGGGCAGGACCGTTTGGACGCGTGTTAAGTATAAAGTGTATTATAGAAGTTATTTAGTAATCTACTTTTTCCCATTAATGTAGTTTCCAGTGTCGTCCTTATACAGGTCTTCGTTGATGCCGTAGTACGCTTGAGAGTTCGGGCAATCCGTCTGAAAAATATTTATTATCTATGTAGAAAACAGTTGAAGATTATAATAGGATGATACATTTTTAATAGGTTTATGGAACAACTGGCCACCTGCGCGGTTTCACTCGCGTATTGGTGAGGTAGGGCACAGCTAAATGTCATCCCGCTCGAATGTGGAGCAGGTCAACTGGGGAAGTACCTCCGCCTTGCAGAAGACCACAGCCATAATAACACTACTAATTGCTCTGTAGTAGCGTCGTGTTCCTGGAGGTGAGCAAGGTCGCTAGAGCTCCCGAGGACGCGTTATGTTGAGAGCGAGGGCATTTGTTCCTTCAGCTGTCAACACGGCGAATCCTCAAACATGTCAACGATCTGCAACACCCATATTACTCCTTTGGAGGTGCATGCGTCTATAGGCTGCAGTGTCGGCTTACCATCAGGCGGGCCGTACGCTTGTTTGCCACCGTCGTTGTATAAAAAAAACGCAGACATACCCGCGGGATTAAATACCCTATAAGTCCATTCTACAAACAGGTGAAAGCATTTTTGAAGGTTAAGGGGTTCCGGAGATTACTCATTAGTACATACAAACTTATAAATTAACAAATCTAGGTACAATCTCACAGACTTCTCCTCTTTAGAATATTAGTATAGACTAGTCCACGAATGATAGAAAATAAATACGGGAGGAGCCGCGGGATGGAATAAAAGTAGTTACAACCTCTCATTAAATTGTTGGGCTTACGTCTCGTAGCAATGTTTTTTTATACAACAAAGGTGGCAAACAAGCGTACGGCCCGCCTGATGGTAAGCGGACACCGCAGCCGCATGCAACTCCAAAGTAGTAACATGGGCGTTGCCGGCAACTTTCAGTCCATAGAAGCCTTGCAAACTTTCCATACATTCAGATTTTAACGAACACCACTTACGATTATGGACGATGTGGTGCAACCTCAGAGCATAAAATACTATAGAGCGGACAAGCCCCCGGCGGCTGTGTCGCATATGTCAGCTCATTAGGCATACATTTACCGTCCGTTGTCCACCGAGAAAGTTCAGTTTTTTGCCAAAATGCCGAGTTGTGCAATAATTACTTGCAAACATCGCAGTGATTTGATTAATTTCCACACCAATGGATCATTTTTCAGAGGTAAATACTATAAATACTATTTATTTCAGATAAAACCACGAATTCAAGTAGTCATACAAATCGCGCGGCATGTCCGATCTCCTTATTTCCTATATCTGTGGGTGCAACCCACCCTTATAGTAGTTTGGTGGTACGTTACCTTGTAGAACCAGTCGCAGACCCTCGTCCGCTGGTTGAACACGGTGCCCGGAGCGCACACGAATGAGTACTGGATGTTACCGCCGATGCTCGGTACACACCAATGCCATACCTGACGGATACATACATTTTAGAAGCCTCATGAAAACTAATAGCAATAACGCCGTGTAAAAAAAGAAAGAAATAGTTAGGTACATTACATACAGGGGAGCAAAAGCGTATAATTAATCCTGAACGAAGCGGAGGGATCCTACGACAGAATCCTGAGTATAGCGAGGGGTTCTAACCGACTACGAAGAAATTAAAAAAAACATGCTTTTAAGATTACTTTACAAGCTTACCAAATTTTCTTAGTTTTAAATATCACGAAAAATTCATAAAAGTAACGTTGTTAAAGTTAAAACGCTAAAATATGTTAGTTTTTAATTTTTAATCGATTACGATGAAATTACAATCGATTATTTAATTTATTATAATTATATTATAAAATACATACAAATTGGTCAGTTAAATGCGTTCTCCGATTGTACTCTCAGAATCGTTTGCGTATTCATACAGCTTATCTAGTAACTTACCTACTACTTCATTTCGCGTTTTCGACGTCTACTAGTCTTGCTATTATATAAGTACTAGCTTCCGCCCGCGACTTCGTCTGCGTCGACAAGAGATTAAAACTATCCTATATTTTAATCCAGGTTATAAACTATCTTCGTGCAAAATTTCATCCAAATCGGTTGAGCCGTTGAAGCGTGATTGAGTAACAAACATCCAAACATCTAAACATCCAAACATCTAAACATTCAAACATCCAACCTTTCGCTTTTATAATATTAGTAGGATCGCGTCAAAGTTATTGTGTCGTCTCTTGTTTTGCCATTATGAAATAGTCAGGCGTCATAGTTTTTTCAATGTCTTTTGTTTTTACCAAGGAGAACGGGCAGAGGCATTGTTTATTTTATTTACTGACGACTGGTTTTTTCAGTACGGGTGATACTAGGGGGAGCGTTGTAACGCCGTTCTAACTAAATGAAGAAACAATAAGGTCTCTTGACTACATGATTGATTATCTGATTTAATCGATAAATTATTGCCCAAAATTGCCTCGATAGAAAAAAAAACAAAGTTGGGTCTTTATTAGATTTTCCTTTTTATACTCAGCGAATAATACATTATTTTACGACACAATCAAGTTAATACTATAGTTATTTTATTTCATCTGAAATCTCGCTAAATAAAAACTTCGTTTGTCAAAAAAAGCCGTTTCCGAAGAGTGTTGCATCTCTTTTTTTCGTGCTCGGAAGGCATAAGCGTGTCTCTGTCAAGGGGCGTGGTCGACTCGAATCAAGGCATCCCCTTAAGGTGGTTCGATCGCCATACAAAACGTCTTTTCTTTTGACATTCGCAGGCTAACGACGTGATATTTTAAGAAACTTATTTAACAATCTGTATAAACCAGAATAATTTGAGAATAATCGTTTTCGCAAATTATTCTAGTTTATACAAGTTTATTCTAGGTAAGGGGCAATTTCGTGCAAATTGGAAGCCAATTTATGAAATATTGTTACCGAAGTTTCTTAAAATATCACGTCGTTAGCCTGCGAATGTCAAAAGACGTTTTACGCTTTAGCCTAGTTGGTAGTGACCCTGCCTGCGAAGCAAGAGGTCCTGGGTTCAAATCCCGGTAAGGGCATTTATTTGTGTGATGAGCACGAATATTTGTTCCTGAGTCATGGATGTTTTCTATGTATTTAAGTATTTATTTATCTATTATATATATCGTCGTCTAGTACCCATAACACAAGCCGTACTGAGCTTACTATGGGACTAGGTCGATTTGTGTAAGATTGTCCCCTTATATTTATTTATTTATTATTTATTTATTTATTTATTTATTTATTTGTATGGCGATCGAACCACCTTAACGCGTTCTGTTCCCGGTGCTTAATACCTGACAGTTAGTCTCCGGGTCCGCGTAGTAGCCTGGCAGCTTGTCGTCGCAGGTGAACGACAATCCCTTTGGCACCTCGTTGTAGACCGGGTAGTCGTCACCCGCGGCGTACCCTTGCTCGTCTTGCTGTTAAAGTATGTGTTTTGTTAATAATAGTTGGTTAGATTAGTACCTAAATATCGTAACAATTATTAGGCATCTGATAAGGTCAAGCGGGGGCGTCAGATCACACTACATCATCAACATCATCATATCAGCCGAAGACGTCCACTGCTGGACATAGGCCTCCCCCAAAGAGTGCTAAAGTGATCTGTCCTGCGCAACCCGCATGCAGCGGCGACCTTTACCAGGTCATTGTGAGGGATCTACACTCACTGCGTCTTCCGGTACTGGTCGCCTATCGACAACCTTTCCGCCCTAACGGCCATCGGGCCACGCTAGATTAGGAATTTTACTCTCTATTTAGAGAAGTACGCCACTTAATTATTTATTTTAGTAAGTAGGTAATTATTCAGTTAATAAATTCACCATAACATAACGTTAGCGTTATATAATTCCATCCGCGGCGGAGGCATCCACAACTAACTGTGAGAGTATACAGAAAAACCGGCCAAGTGCGAGTCGGACTCGCGCACGAAGGGTTCCGTACCATAGTCTATAAAACGGCAAAATTGATCACGTTTGTTGTGGGTATGGGAGCCCCCTTAAATATATATTTTTTGTCGTTATGCGGCACGAGAAATACATCATCTGTGAAAATTTCAACCGTCTAACTATCACGGTTCATGGGATACAGCCTGGCGACAGACGGACGGACGCACAGCGGCCTTTGTAATAGTATCCCGTTTTTACCCTTTGGGCACGGACTCCTAAAAAGGATGAAGTTCCTGTTCCGCGAATAGTGTCGACATGACATCAAACAAAATCGTACTACTATAAAATACTTCTCGTATCTGGCAACGTAATGGGACTACACGTCATAGTTCCACGACACGTCTGACGTGGCGAGCAAAGCAAGCAAATTCTTCCGTCTGATATGGTGTACGATATTGGGCATAAGAACCATTGATTTAGTGTTCTATATACTAAATCAATGATGAAAACTAATCTCTTTAAAAATGTGCCTTCTAAATTGCCCATCATGCGGGAATGCATTATTTGTAAAGGTGCCGGTCGACTTGAGCATTCACTTTTAAAGAGTATTAGCCAGCAATTTTATTATTAGTGTTTACTGGATCTACCTAACCTAACGCGCGTTCAAAACGTTACGTGCTTACCTCTCTAGTCTAGGGCGTAATCAACTAAGGGCGGGTTGCATCGACTTACGATTACAGACCGATCAACGTTAAATATGGCGCTGACAGCTGTCAGTCCATAGAAACTTGTCAAACGTTCCATACATTCAGATTTTAACGAACACCGCTTACGATTACTGACGGTTTGGTGCAAGTGCAACTCACCCTAAGTTTTGTACGCGCGCTAGGGAGATACCTCTTTCATTTTTCCGTATAAAAATTGTCATCTAGATCTCCTTAACGTCCGAACAATGCGTTACTTGATATGGAAAAATTACATTAAAAAAAAAAACTTAATGCTACATTACACCTATAGTTGCAATCTTTTACATTTAAAATTATATATACTTTGATGTGGAGGGGGATTTGAAGTTAAAATATCCTAACGCGCGTACGAAACGTTACGTGCTTACCTGCAGGCCGATTACGTAACGCTTTGTACGTACGTTAGGTAAATCTAAATGTATATTGTTGTATGGAAAAATTACAGTTGGAGTTACCCAACGCGCGTTCAAATCGTTACCTGTTTACCCCTCATATTTCTCTGCGACTAAGTACGTAGGTACATTCGATACCTATCTAAAATCATATCATAACCTTTTAGACTTTGCCAAGATTAAAATGAATTATCGCAACAATTATTCCCTGCCCATGATTTACAAACCTACTCAAAATTATCTAAACAATACGTTTCCCACATCAATCAGGCTATAATTTTCCTATAATCATGATCAGCAGATAATTATCTGGATAATCAGAGAATCGGATTATTCAAATGGCTAATTATAAACTAATTAACACGACTGTCTTATGAATAGGATCTAAGTTTAATCGTTGAGATAATTTACGAGGAATCTTAGCAGAAGTTGAAATTTTAGTAGGCCGGATAATTCTAAGAATCAACTTTGCTATTTTCACTTTCCTAGTCTAGACTATTATATGCTATTACTAGCAAATCGGCATTCGACATATTTTTAAATGTGCAACTGCCAGTATTTACCGAAAATATGTGAGCAATTTGCATAACCTTGAGAAATCATTAGGTACTTGATGTCATGCCTACTTAGCCGTGATAGTTTTCCTTTTAAATTAATTATATGTGCCTGCTACTACCACTATTTCAAATTCCCCGTAGTAGCCATTTAGCCGGCAGAGTGGGGGGGGGGGGGTTCAACTCGAACAAAAATTAAAGCTTTAAACCTCAATAGCACGCAAACGGATAAGCCGCAGACGGACATTTTGTTGACTACGGGACCCTAAAAAAGGTTCAAGGTCCAAACTAAAATCCTGGATGCGCCACTAATGTAGCCTTATACTGGTAATATACTTACAGCGAGGGATGTGTTTATGATGTACAATATAACTGCTAGGACTCCGAAGGAGCGAAGCTGGACCCCGCTTAGCCTGAGTTGGGACATCTTGTGACGGACTTGGAGTTGATAACCTGGAACCAAACAAGACATGCTGTTAACTTAAGATACCATTGTCATTCTTGTCAGGTCTTTCTTTCTAGGAAAATTATTTTGTACTTGATAGGTTGAATCGTTTTTGAAAAAAAATACAAAATAATTTCTTAACTAAGTTTGTAATTTAACCGTATAAGCAGGTGTTTATTGTACCTGTAATTTCTACAAAATCACAATGAAATGAAGTTCTTTCAAATAAAGTAAAAACTGTGAAAGTCGGTTCTCGCAATACAGAATTATCCCATAAAAATCATCTTCCACACTTTAAGCTCGCGCGCAATAGTTTGCTTAATTTGCCGATAGATGTCGCTGTAAGCGGAACGCTCACATTGTACATGGCGCTGTTGAGATTTTTCCTGATTTAATGGGGTCGGAGCAGGTGCGCCCATACATTAGGTCGAAAATCTGTCGTGCTCGAATTGTCTGAGTTGTCAGTTGTCTTGTCATTTCTAATAAAGTGTATAGGTACCAGTTGGTACAGCCAGTCATATAGTTAGCAGCCGAGGTTGGCCGAGGTAGCCAAATATTTCGGTATACGTGTTTATTACTGTAAGAATAAATGTGTGTTACGAATTATTTGGCGACTCTGGCTGCTACTAACCATATGACGCTGACTGTACTCGTGGAAATTAAATAAGAAATGAAAATGACTGAAGCAGGTAGGTATAGAACAGATCGATTCACAAGACCTGGCGCGTAACTATGAAATATATGACAGTTTCATACATTACATTTTCCGCGCCAGCTCTCGTGAAACGACCTGTAGAGGTACGTCAATTAAAGCATATGGTACTTTTTTCCTGTGTTACATTTTTATTTTGTTATAAATATTTTCTTTCTTTCGAATTAAGGTTCTGTAATACCTTGACAAAATTAATGTAATACTGTGCGGATAACAACGAAATATATTTTAGTCAAGATCATACGTACCTACTCAAACCTACTCTAAGCTAAAATTAGTCGCACAATAGAATTATCGTGATGGGAAATTGTGAAAAGCAGTATTACTCAATTGGAAATCTACATAAGGAAACATGAAGTATACTAAAATCAAAGTCCAACCAATCGATAGTCGATAAAAACGTGGTCACATAACATTGCACTCTAATTATATGGAATAATACATAGAACAAAGATACATTCGATCAAAAACTGCACAATACTAATTACACTAATTATCCTTTTTGTGATCAGCTAATAAAACTCAGGCGGATTCCGACCTTTTCCCGTTATATTAGAAGTTCTAGTTGATTTTGAGAGCGGCAGCATTAAGGTTGTATTTAGTAAAGCTATTTTACATTTAGAGGATTAAAGATCTAGCTATAATAAGTCTTATTGGTAGGTGATAAGAGTGTGGTTGGGTTAAAGGATTGGCAAAGTTAAGTCGTTAATTTTGGCACACATTCTGAATTGAACGCTTGATTCAATTTAATTGTTGTGTGATTTGACCTGATTGTGATTAGATATAAAATTGTTTAGGAAGGAAGCTATTTGGTTTATTTTAGGAACTAAACAAAAACTCACTTATATACAGGATGTAAAAAATACATTTTTTTGTAAACTAAGTAGAACCGTAACCTAAATGTGATATTGCAGTGATATGTTGCTAGCCAATCGCAAAAACGATTCAATCAACATAGACGACGACGACTATTTACTGTCATTCAGCTCAAATGGAAAATTGACAACTCAAAATTATTGGTTAAGGTTAAGGGCGGGTTGCACCAACTTACGATTACAGACCGATCAACGTTAAATATGGCGCTGACAGCTGTCAGTCCATAGAAACTTGTCAAACGTTCCATACATTCAGATTTTAACGAACACCGCTTACGATTACAGACGGTTTTGTGCAACACACCCTAAAAGTAAAATGTAAGTACGTACTTAACATACGTCATATGGAATTACGTACACTTCAAAAATATGGCCAATTGAAAATCCATCATATAATATGAATTTTGTACAAATTTGACGAGTTTAATAAATAAATAATAAATATTTGTGGACAATCTACACAAGTCGACCTAGTCCCAAACTAAGCAAAGCTTGTACTATGGGTACTAGAGGACGATATACATACACTACTTAAATAGATAAATAAATACTTAAATACATACGAGTAGAAAGCCTCCATGACTCAGGAACAAATAATCAAGCTCATCACACAAATAAATGCCCTTACCGGGATTCGAACCCGGGACCTTCGGCTTCCAACTAGGCTACAAAGGTCGCCGCATTTCACTTTTGATATTAGTTTAAATGACAACATTCACTTTGCGCGTATTTAAATATCACATCACACATCATCTGCCTAATATACGTCCCACTGCTGGGCACAGGCCTCCTCTCATGTATGAGAGGGAACGGGCAGTAGTCCCCACGCTGGCCCAGTGCGGATTGGGGACTTCACATACACCTTTGAATTTCTTCGCAGATGTATGCAGGTTTCCTCACAATGTTTTTCTTTCACCGAAAAGCTAACGGTTATTATGAAATCATATTCCGTACATAAGTTCCGAAAAACTCATTGGTACGAGCCGGGATTCGAAGCCACGACCGCCGTTTGACAGCCGCACGCCTGAACCACTGGGCTACCGTAGCTTAATTTCACTTTTGATATTAGTTTAAATGACAACATTCACTTTGCGCGTATTTAAATATGAATCTATTTAATTCTGGACTTAATTCCATTTGGTCTATATTCAACAAGAAAAAAAACATCGTCATGATAAAGTATAGGTAGGACACAGTTACTTTTGATGGTATTAGTACTTTAGGTACAAATTCAAAATGGTAATTTTGGAACCATTTACCTACCATTTGTGCCGAACGACAGTATCCTTGCGTCACGTACTGGGGGAAAGGGGACGCTATTATCTAACACAAGGAATGATATAATATTACCCAACCATTGATACTACTTACCCATTTCTCCCTTGGAATGCGATTTCTACAAATCGAATCGATTTGGCAGATTTGCGTGTTACAATTGATCATGTATCGATGTACATATACCTAATTAATACATAACTGCACTATCATTGCATTTAATGAATATGCTTTTGTTTCTTTATGTATTCTTTTGTTTCCTTCACCGATCTAACGTATCCAATCAACAAATTGTTGTTTGAAAGAATATTTTTCAGCTTCCTGGAAGTAATCTACAACATAGTTTTGTTTTCATCTAGACTAAGTACGATTTCTTGCGTTTTTTAATCATATGATGTACCTAAATCCTAAGAAGGGCACAATTTAACATCGTTATTTTAATGAGACATTCGTTATTAGGTACCTACTTTTTTGTTTATTTTATTTATGAGAACAGTTAAAGTTAAATAATATTATTTCTGACGCACCACGTTTATTGTATGATGTTTCGTTTAATTTATTTGAAATCGTAGACAATGCTTTTTTCAATATGGATATATAAAAAATTATAATTTCAATGCAGACGCAGTCTTCATTGAACTTATAATTGATTACAATTCTGCAATAATAATTTATTAGGCACCTGACAGCTTTGATTAACCGAAAAATACTACAGAGACTTCTGCACGAATCAAACATGCCATCCCCAGACTTTATCGTAGGTATCCACTTTCCACTTCTATAAAGATGGTACTCAAAAAATATTGTGTTACGAGTGAGTTTCATTAACACTTTAATAATAGTGTCGATAGAGAGATCTCTCGTCAGATTAAAGTTAGGTACTCTCTCTATTGTTTTAGCGTGAAATACAACAGAATGCAACCTTGTATGTATACACAATAAGTTAGGGGGTGCCTTGATTCGAGTGAACCACGCCCCCTTGATAGAAACACGCTTATGGCTTCCACGTATGAGAAAAAGAGATGCAACACTCTTCGGAAATGGCTTTTTTGTACAAATCTCGATAAATACCTAATTTATTGAAGTTTTTTTATATTTCATCAAGTGAGATTTTAGATGAGCTAAAATACTAAAGTATTTATTTATAAGGGCCAACAACGGTGCCTGGGGGTGCCTACTGCTTTGTGCGCTGATTAACTTGATTCTGACGTAAAATGATGTATTGTTTGAGTAGACTGAGTAAAAAAAAGAAAATACGGACCCAACTTTGGATTCTTTTTCAATCGTGGAAAGTTTAGGCAATCATGTATCGATTAAATCAGATAAATAATCATATATAGTCAAGAACCATATATCTGAAAATCAGACCTTATTGTTTCTTAATCTAGTCAGAACGGCGTTTCAAAGCACGAGATCATTTCCAATTCACCCTTCATTCATTGAAAGTTCTAGCAGTAGAATGTCGTTTTAAATATGGCGTACCCGCGTGCCAATTGCGTGTACAAAGGTTTCATGTTATTCTAGCAGGACCGTTTTAAAATGAGATCCAAACACCTGACCTAGCGACTCTTAACCTTTTCAATCTCTTCTTTATCACTTCCTATTTTTAGGGAAAGGAATTTTACCCCCAATTTTCATCATCATCATCATCATCAGCCTATATACGTCCCACTGCTGGGCACAGGCCTCCTCTCACGTATGAGAGGGAACGGGCAGTAGTCCCCACGCTGACCCAGTGCGGATTGGGGACTTCACATACACCTTTGAATTTCTTCGCAGATGTATGCAGGTTTCCTCACGATTATTTATTATTTATTTATTTATTGATAAATACATTTACGTGACATTACAGTAACAACCAATGCGTCACGAAACCAAAACAAATACTATTTATTAGGCGACGAAACGGCGTGGCCCCGTTGCATCGTCGTCTCCGGTGTAGGATTCGGCAGATTGCCCCGGAACCGTCGAAACACTACACCCTTCGGCCAGAAGTCAGCACATGCGACGGTCTCCTGCAGCGGCCGCGGCACGCGCACCACAAACGAGCTGAAGTGCACATAGTGGCGCGAACGCAGCTGGAACACCCTCAGCGAGAAGCCGATCTTCTGGCGAACGTACTCCGCCACATCATCAGCCGTGTCACGATGTTTTCCTTCACCGAAAAGCTAACGGTAAATATGAAATCATATTCCGTACATAAGTTCCGAAAAACTCATTGGTACGAGCCGGGATTCGAAATTTAATAACCACTAATACTTCTTATGTATTGGATGAATAGACAAGATTTTAGATTCCAACTCGAATGTTTTGACATTAACGATCTAATGTGAACGGTTCTCTAATTAATGGATCAACACTTCCCATCTAGGGTTGGCAACGCCGTGTGAAGTAGCGATAGCAACACAATGACAATGCCACATCGCAATTACATTATTTGTTTTATGATTTAGGTATGATAAGCAGTTTCTCATAATTTGGCAATGTGTTGAGGTGTCAAAGTCATTGGCTATTCAGGGTCCTCGTTTTTAAACGACTTCAAAAAAAATAGGGAGGAGGTTCTCAATTCGGCTGTATTTTTTTTTATTATTATTTTCAATGTTTGTTAGGTACCTCAGAACTCCGTCATTGATGAGCCGATACGAAATTTTTTTTTTGTTCGAATACTTCCAGGAGGGTCCCATTTTTTTCAAAATTCAGTTAGATGATGGGATCCATGAGGAATTGAGGGGAATTCTCAATTTTATTAGGCACGCGTGTCTTTTTTTATTTTATACCTCTTTTCGTAAATATATCTTTTGTACGCAAAGACGCTATCAAGGTCTCAAGCCACGATTAAACACGCGGGACGACGCGCTTTTTATTAATTTCGTGGTTGGTCCTGTGGGAAAATTCGATCAAAATCGCCGGTTAATAATCATCGCAAACATCTTAACACTTTTAGGTATATGGTAAAAATCTGAATGCATCTAATAGCAAAACGAAAGACCGCTAATTATAACAAGCATAAAAATCTTTTATCTACGTATATAAGTACTTAAATAGGAACTAAAAAACCTTGCACCTCCCAACCACCATTTTTGATGATACAGTTTTTTGGGACTCTTAAAAACATTGGATCGGATTGATTTAGTGGTTTTCGACTTAAGCCGATGATATGACAATCTTCTTAACGTTTGGTCATTCTTGATCATTACCCCAAAGTCACAGACGCAAAAAAAAACACGTTTGTTGTATGGGCTCTTAAATATGTATTGTATTTTTTTGTATTTGCTGATATTGCGGCAACAGAAATACATCATCTGTCAAAATTTCAACTGCCTATCACGGTTCATGAGATACAGCCTGGTGACAGACAGACAGACATACCGATGGACGGACAGCGGAGAGTCAGTAATAGGGTCCCGATTTACCCTTTTCGTACGGAACGGCGGTTTCTGAGCTAATTTGTCTGTCATTGCGCCCATCTTCTTGCTCCTCTTTCAACTTTGTGAAAGTAATTTAATTTAAAATACGCGTTCGTACATGCAATTCTTATTGCGTGCTCAATTGCGCAAATGTAAACGCTATTTTTATATTCAGTTTATTAAATCTTTTTTTTTTTACAAATATATTTATAACACATTATTCGTTTTATACGTATTGGCACAAGGCTGAGATGAGTAGTGGCCGAAAAAGGGATGCCTTTGCCTAGCCGTGGGAAATTATATTATACTCGTACTAAGAAAAAAACTGGAACGTTCGATTAGAACATTCCTCATCTTCGCCTTTTGTTTTTCTTTTGGGACCATTCTGAAAGTACTCGCTATTTTTTTCTGGCCAGCGCATACTGAGATTAAGACCGTAATTATTATTGTTTATATGATTATGATTGTAATGTATGAGTTTATTTTTATAGTTTATTCAGTTATTACTTTCTTTTCCTCTTAAATTCATGTGCCCCAGAGAGGTTACATATATCTTTTAGCTACTCAAAGGCCTAAGTATTAAACGACATACTCCTCTTCACTGGAATTTATACCATTCTAAATTGGAACAGTCGCTTTTGTTTTGTTTCGTTCGGTTTCAAAAATAAATAAATCCGTCATTGCGTATACGACTTTTTGTTTGTCACCAGCTTTTTTTTATCACTAGAAATATAAAATGTATTGGAAATGACGTCCCAGATATAACAGGACTTAAGTATTGGGACCGAGGTGTAAAAGTATTCAAGGATGAAGGACATATCTTCTGAGAGTTGTCAATTTGGTCAGATTAATTTACTTCCATCCCTTTCGGGGATTTGGTAGGACCTACGCACTGATTGCTTGCCATTTTTTTTTAATTATTTAAGCTTGATTGCATGAACAAAAAGTACAAACGTTAACAGGACCACACAGAAAAGCTTATAGGCGTGCAAGCAGTTGACAAAAAAAAAACAAATGAAAGGAATGGGTAGGTTTTTTTTGTATGGTAGGAAGCTGGAAGATGATGCACGGGTTAAATTCTTGCTAGTTCAATATTTTCACTGTGTGTCTTTGTTGTAATTATGACTATTTCAATTAATCTGCTGTCTGTACATTCCCACAAAGGAAACAAATGTCCATTGCAGCGCAATGTCTAGTTTTTGTGTCACATTGATTGGTTTCTTAGTCGGCTGTATGTCGGGGATAGAGGCAAAATATTATACTTATGTCTATTAACGACAAGTTACATGAAAGATGGCGGTAAAGCTACTAGTATAAGAACACCTAGGCCAATTTCTAAGTGAATAAATCATATCAGCCGAAGGACGTCCATCGCTGGTCATAGGCCTCCCCCAAAGAGTGCCAAGGTGACCAGTCCTGCGCCACCCGCATCCAGCGGACTCCCACAACCATTACCAGGTCATCAGTCCACCTTGTGGGGGGCCTACCCATCACGCCGCGCGGCCAACGACACGGCCATCAAATAAATAATAGTGAATATTTAATTTTTAAAATAGGTATATACCTACAAGATGATAACTATAACATTAACTAAATTAAATTAAAGCTAAGTTAAATCTAAAAAAAATGCCCTCGAGGCATTGTACCGAGCATGCTGGCGGCATTTCCTCGCTGAATTACAATGCTGATGCGTTGCGCGAGAAAGCCGCCTCTTCGGTCACCATTTACGTCAACCAGGTTTAATTTAATTCGATAATAGTGAATAAATAGGGTAATGTAATCTGGGTGCGTATACAAAGCAACAAGTTGCTCAGACCATCATAACCGCAGAATATCTGTGGGCCGACACATGCTGTGCAACTGCGGTCGAATCATTAGCTTCCTTGTTTGTAATTGTGTTAGTGTTTGGAAACCGGTAAGACAATATGTGTAATGCAATTTTGATGAAAAAGAAATAGAGTAGGACAGAATATGTAGCGCTCAAAATTGTATCTTGCTCTCTCGGTAGCTTTATACGCTGGCTTCTTTGCCGGCGCACGGAAATCTGAAAATCGGTACCAAATAACTACAATTTAGAAAAGTTGAAAATCCCCCGACCTTTTCATTTCAAAGTCCAATATCTCAAAAACGGCTGAACAGATTTTCATGAAACATTGCTAAGAACACTCGGGATACAATTATCTATGACACAAAAAAAACGAGTAGGTAAATTAATTGGGTTAAATTCGAACTAAGAGGATTTTTGTTTATGCGAATTTAAGCCATGCCACTTTGACATAAGTGCTGATGTCATGCACTAGTACCAGCTGTATAACTGGCGCACCTATCGTAAAAAAAAAAAAAAATCGAATAACTGATTCGACAAAAGGAATTTATATATTTACTAGCTTCCGCCCGCGACTTCGTCTGCGTGGACTCGGGAACTATCTATGAAAAATATCCTATGTTTTAATTCAGGCTACGAAATATCTTCGTGCAAAATTTCATCGGAATCGGTTGATCCGTTTAAGCGTGATTAAGTAACAAACACCCAAACATCTGAACATACAAACTTTGGCAATTATAATATTAGTAGGATTGAACTCACAAAATTTCACGAGAATCGGAATGCGACCTGTAAAGAGCACTCGGCCAGACGCCATACATACGAAATAATTTTTGCCCATGTTGGAACGCGGAGCTTCGTTTGTTTTGATTGCTCGTTTAATAATCAGACTCCCACATAAACTATATATCCTATACTACAATGGAATTTAATTATCCTTCCATTATGTAGGACCTCAAACCTACAAACATTTAAAGTTAAACAAGTTAATTCAATATTTTAACCGCATGTAAAAAAACGTGCATTTGGATATGGTTAAACGTTAAACTAAACATACTTAATCGTCACGAATTTAACCACATAACTTATGTAAGCTTTCGTTAAACTAAGTCACATTTTTATGGACAGCTAATTTCGACTTTCAGATCACGTAAATAACCAAATTGAATATTTTTGAGGTATGAGGTACTTTTAATGTTTAACCCCTCCTCATCCTCCTGGATGGAGATGTCGTGAGATTTGCCCCTGCCCCATACCCTAATCTCACGTGAGATTTTTCAAGTTGGCCATATTTTTGTTAAGAAACATGTTTTACTTAATTTAATATTATTTTTTCGCAATTTCACTGCGTATCTTGCGGAAAAAAACACGTGATATTTTCCGAAACCCCCCACTCCCCAAAGTAATATTAGATGTAGATGAGACTCAGCTTGACCTCCTCCCCCCCTTGAATGTCACACGCAATTAATGGAAGCGTTTAGGCATTCATGTTTTGAACTATTCAAAATGTTGATGTTAATAAAAAAAGTGAGATAATCTTTTACACAGTCAGTGGTTCTGTTTTTTGCATAGTCAACGACTCAGCGACTAGTCTGAAGATACTAACACTCCCGAACACGATGAGTTTATCGTTTGATATGAGGAGTTAACCTAACCTAATCCCGAGATTTGGCGTAGGCAATAGTTTTTCGAAAGCGACTGCCATCTGACCTTCCAACCCAGAGGGAAAACTACTTATATATTGCGGTTAGATCGGTTTCATTACGATGGTTTCCTTCACCGAAAATCTACTGTTAAATATTCCGTAAAAGATTCCCTTCATTCCCTGGTAAGAGCCGAGGGTCGAACCCACGACGTTTAACAAATATTTCTTCTACTTCATTGTAAATGGTTCTCCGCGATACAGGCGAAGCCTGGTAACTTTTATGTAACTTTTCTCCGAGTAATAAACGTTTTTTTTTCGGTACAGTTGATGTTAAATAAAAATTTGTAAAAGGAGTTTCCCAATCTTGTTCCTAACGGATTAAATCTTGGAAGAAGGTTTCATTACTGTTCTGCTACATTATCACACTACTGTAAACGTTATACGGTAATCGTCAACATTATTAAGTAAAAAAGATATAAGCAAGGATAGAAAACAGTAAGAATGGCTAGTAAGTACTCTTTGGGCTAGTAATCAAATAAACTCCCTCCAATATGGTCGGTTAAAAAACTTACAATGTTGGTTTTGAACAGAGATCATAAGTGAAATGAAATGAACTGATTTATTTGCGTAAACATGGTTGTAACATGGTGTAATTATATAACAGAGATGCGTCTTGAGTTAGAAATTGCATATAATAAAAGCTTAAAATATCATGACAAAACCGATGTTTTGAAACAAAACTGGGTTTAATCTCGGCACAATTTGGCGTCATTATGAGACGCAACGCTGTGGGAGTCTTGTGAAACGCTTGTTGAAATGTAGATGTGAATCTTGCACTGCGGAACCTATGGTTATCTACTGTTTTATGGGAGTGGGCCGGATTATTGGCCGTAATTCTGCCAACTTCAAAATAATCGGTAATCGGGGGAACCACCCAAAAGAACAGAAAAGAAGATCAATCAGGCCATTCGAACAAACGGTTATCGGTTCTTCAATCTTTTATCTCCATTTTGGTCTACCGGATTTGAATCAAATGAATACTTAATTTTGTATGATCTTTTTAAACATTGTCTAAAATAACACTTATTTTGTATCTCTATTGACGTGAAAGATCTAACTCATACGAAATCTATATATTTGGGTTCGTCTGTGACGTCCCTAAAAACTGGTCCAGGGTTTTCATTTTAAACCAATTAACACAAAAGTTATGGCCAGAAACCGATTTTTTGGCCTAAAATGGTTCAACTTTGATGCCAAATAACTCGAAAACAATGAACTTTGAAGTAAATATGGGATACTATATTACTTAAAGCCGTTGTTGTTAACATAATAAGCTACAAAAGACTTAAGAAAACTAAGAGATTCAGATCGAAGGTACGATCCCATACGCCAATTATGGGAGCCCCTTAAGTAGTATAAAAGTAAGACTAAACACATCCCTCTGAATCGGTGCAACAGTTTACGGTTGGAGGCTAACAGGCGGACAAACTTTAACATTGAATTTAAATATTTACATGAACAAAACATACAATAAAACTTGCAAAATAGTTTCGCAAAAAATACAAGTTAATCGTGCCAATTGTCGATATAAGTGATCCCAATTTTGGATTAACATTTGGAGCATCATTACTATCATTAAGGTCGTGTTGGTCAACGGTTAAAAGAGCAGTAATGTGTTTGACCGAGTGTGAACTGACCTTTAAGGACGGATGCGTAAGCCATTATGTTATTATGAGTTAAGTAATTTTTACTTTTAATGGATGTCTGTGAGAATAATGGTGTATTTTCTATACTAATCTATACTAATATTAGAAAGGGGAGAAGTCTGTGAGGTTGCAGTTTCATAAGTTTGTATGTATGTTTGTTTGTTTGTAATCTCCAGAACTGCATATCCGATTTAAAAAAACGGCCAAGTGCGTGTCGGGCCACGCGCAGGGTAGGGTTCCGTAGTGCCCGTCTGTCACAGAATGTGGACTTAAAAGAGGCTCTTGGGGTTTTTATTATAGCTTACATACATACATACATACATTCACGACTTTATCCCTAACAGGGGTAGGCAGAGCACATGATACTTATGTTCCAGCGCCACTTTTAGCATAAATGTGGGTATAAAAGATCGACAAAATGTGATATTGCAATGACAGGTTGCTAGCCCATCGCCCACAACACACTTCAACCCTGCTCCCTTAGTCGACTTTTATGACACCTACGGGAAGAAAGGGGGTGGTGAAATTCTAACCCAACACCACACAGGGGTGAGGGGGGGTTTTATTTTGTTTTTATTATTTGTTGTTACAGCGGCAACACAAATACATAATCTGTAAAAATTTCAACTGTCTACCTATCACGGTTCTTGAGTTACAGCCTGGTGACAGACAGACAGACGGACCCGTTTTTAAGCTTTGGATACGGAACCCTAAAAAGTACCCACGGGCCATATATAAGAGGTTAACGACGCTCTACGTCTTTTCTAAAAGCAGAAACAAGTTAAAAAGTAATAAAAGAAATGTCCCCCTCCATAATCTATTCACGAACGATACAATAGCACTTTATTTGCGTTTCCAATAGCGATTACTCTATAGGAAGCCAAGCGATAGAAACGAGGAACTCCCGCGCACGCGAACTTCGGTATTTGTCAGACCATGCTAGTTATTACTAATGTAGTAATCTTCGAAATCAATCAGGCTAACCGACTGTGAAAGATTTTGGCACTGTGAATGTTAGAGGCTGAAATAATGCTTTTTCATCACTATAGGGCCCGGAACTTTGCGTGCGGTTCTGACTCGAAGGGAGAGAACACGAATGTTTATCGACATATCGATAAATCATACATGATAATCGTAAAAAAAAATTGTTTAGATGTTTAATGTATAGTTATAGTATAGATATAATGTAGAGTGTATGTATGTATGTATATATAATACATACATACATACATACACTCACGACTTTATTCCCAAAAGGGGTAGGCAGAGCACATGAAACGTATGTTCCAGCGCCACTTTTAGTATAAATGTGGGTATAAAATATCGACAAAATGTGATATTGCAGTGATAGGTTGCTAGCCCATCGCCCACAAAACACTTCAACCCTGGTCCCTTAGTCGACTTTTACGACACCCACGGGAAGAAAGGGGGTGGTGAAATTCTAACCCGACACCACACGGGTAATGTAGGTATAGTTATGAAATACAAATGTAAAATTATATTTTCTCTTTTATTACCTATATCAAATGGTAGGCGAACAAGCACTCAGGCTATCTAGCGTTATGTAGTCCGGTTATAGGTTATAGGTTTTCGTCAATATACTATAAAGAGTGATGTATGGTGTTTCGGACCGTCTCCGACACGACACTTTATTTTGAATAGAGAGTATGAGTATGACGTGAACTTTGTTGTGAATAAAAAGTGAAGTGTCGGATGTGTCGTGTCAGACACCGTTTAGAACACTTAATCCTTAAAACAATCAAACGGATTAAACTTTCCTATATTTCTTACATTTTTCGTCACTGACCATTGAAAGACCATAGAATGTATCATCGGAAAGTTTGAGTTATTATTTTTAAAAACACTAATAAAAAAAACGGTTTATCGATGTATCGTTACGTCGGTGTTCTCTCCCTTAGACTTTTCCACAACCGCACGCAAAATTCCGGGCCCTTCATCACACACGTAAAGGGCTTCATAACACGCAGGTATACAGAGAATACAGAGACAGTATAATAATACTTAGCCTTTATTACGCCCAGGGACGTAGGTAATGGTTTTTTTCTTAAATTGTAACTGTCGCTCATGCGTCACATACGCGTTATATTATGAAGCAAGTAGATGTGTATATACTCAAATACGATGTTTGAAAACTTATTTATTGATTAATTCTAAATAAGTATACAACATCAATATGCTTAACTGTATTCTTGCGAGATTTAAAAATTAAAATTTTGTAATTAATCTGTGTAAAACATTTTTAACTGTGATTTTATATGCTGAAGGGTTTTCCTTGCGTGACTTCACGTCAAATTCAACAAAGTGCACGATTGACAGTTTGTATTAGAGTTTCAAAAAACCCGAAAAACCCGAAACCCGTGTGTCGAAGTTCGGATATCTCTATCTCTACACTTACATTACTGCTTTTTTTTTTACTTGAGATACCAATGTATTCACTAAAATATGTTTAGCGTAGGTATTTGTTTTGTGTTGCCTTCCAGGAGGTAACTCATGTAAAGGTTCCGACGGAAGACCAGCGCTGGCCTTGTAGGTTTGCTCCATGCTGAGTCGGGGGCCTTTTCGTGGACCCTGCTACTTTTAAGTTACTGTGTTTTGTTTTTTATACCCATTGTTTTGTTCGTGAATAAATGTTTTCTTTCTTTCTTTCTTTCTTTATTTCTTTCAAAAACAATTGCCAACTTCGTGGCACAATGCACTATTATGATTCGGTGCTTAAAGTAGTAGTGCTGGGAGTAGGACTACTTTTTTTTATATGACTTCATAATAACACTACTTGCTCTATCGTTGTGTTCCTGGTGGTGAGTAAGGTCGCCAGAGTGGTGTAGACACTAAATTAAATAATCAATAATTATGTAGGTACTTTCTTGATAAGTTACGTTAAAAACAAAGTTTTAACAGACTTTCATTTAGTACTCCGCCAAGCCGCGAGAACATTTACACGTTTCTTTTCCAATTTACCACATGAACTGATTTCCGAAAGCAAATGCGTTGAATATTAGGGAAAAAACCCAATCGCTGTATGTAGGCGGATAGTATTTGAAGACTTCCGTCGATCCCACAAGTATCACCTTTGCCACTTCATTAGTTGCTATTTCAACGGAATCTTATGAGAATCTGTGACGTACTTTTGTACTTTTAAGTACATAATTGAGGAATTCCATCATAAGTCATCTGTGGTGTTCATCATCTATTCCACTCCACCAAATTTATGATTTCCGGGTGTAAGTACAATAAATCATAAACTCATAATAGAAAATACCAAAATCACTACACGCGTGCCTAATATAATAGAGGAATTCCCTCAACTCCATCCATCCATGAGGATCCCATCAAGCAACTGGACTTTTGAAAAAATGGGACCAGCAAGGATGCATATACTTACAAACAAAAAAAAATACGAATCGGCTCATCAATGACGGAATTCTGAGGTAACAAACATTGAACAAAAAAACGTGATAAAAAAATACAACCGAATAGAGAACTTCCTCCTTTTTTTGAAGTCAGTTAAAAAGGATTAAGAATGTAGAAAAAAGCGCGTTGCTTAAATAATCACAAAGTAGTAAGTGTCCAATGTTTTAAGGGGGTATGTTCTGTTCCTTTTCTGAAGTAAAGCACCTTCGAAATGATAATCATTTACTATGACGCTCGAAGATCGTGATGTCACGATCTGCTAGCGTTTTCTCTCTCTAACAAATTATAACGGTTGTAGTTTCGTAATTTTTTGAGATATTAGAAGGGGATTTTCGTCATTAGTTAGGCATATTTTTTGCATTTTTTTCTTTTGAAGTCATAATTTATTTTTTTGCCCGTCTATGTTAACAAAAAACATCAAAAGTTAATTTCAATAAATCAAAAGCAAATCGAGACAATGCCTACTTCTAATGTTATAGATGTGGTGTGTATTTATCTGGGGTGATTCAGATCAACGTTTTATATTTTTCATATGGTTTTTGGAACAAATAGTCATACATAAAATTAACAACATCAATGAGCATAATACAGACCTACAGTAATAATTACACGGTTCAAATCACGTATTAAATGTCACTACGGGCGAAATGTTTCGAACTCTTCTACCCTAATGTTTTCCAAATTTAACCTCTGCTTTGTGTTAGCATTTTTTTGTCTGTTGAATAAGATGCAACATAGGTAAACCATAATTAAAACGGCACCGTTAAACCATAGAATCGTCTTTCTTAATGCATCAGCTCTTACCTACATTATACACTTGAGTATAGTACAGCCACGTTTGAAACAAATACATTATAATGATTCGTCAAGATGAATACAACTTCACAAAATTATTAATTTATTTATCGGCATTAGTCAAAAATGCCATCCCGTTTTCTCGTGCGTAAACATTGTACGATTCCCACCGAACGGGCGGGGCCGGTTCGCCTGCCGCCGTGTCGCAACGGATGCGCGAGCACCCGGCGGCAGCCGACCGCGTTTTAATGGAGTGCAGTTGGCAAAAGCCGGACGGAGCTGGTCACATATGACGACAGCCGTCCACGTACGCGAGGAGCCGACCGGCCGCAAGTACATTCAAATTTGAAATTTAACGTCCATATTAAAGCTTCAAATTCCTTTGGCAACTTGCAAAAAACGCACAGGCGCGCTCCGGACCGGCCCGGTCGGTGAGAATTGTACCTACATAAACGTGGGTCTTTCGTCGGGGATGCGGCCAGCGGTGGACGTCTTGCTGCTTAAGCGGAGCTTCTGACACTGATTGCATTTATTGACTACTGACGAAACTACCGAACAACCTCGCTTTATAAACAAACTCGACATTGGCGGTTTTTAGATGGGAGCCATTTTTTAAGAGAAGAGTAGAACATAAACGTGATTCACAAGAAATACCAATCTCGTTAATGTCACTCCATACCACTATAGTCTATTTTTTTATTCCGTAGACTAAAATGACATTTCATGTATTGCTAGTTTTTTACGTCTTATAAATAGTGATGTGCTACAACCGGTACTAACCGAAAATAAACGATTGGGAGGTACTTATATTTGTTGATGAAGCGTCTGTAACACAATGAATGGATAATCCGTGACGTGCTAAAAACGAGAGAACACGCACTGAAAACATCCGATCACTGATCACTATACGAGTAAAATAACGAATGCCAAATACGTAAACCAAAATGGCGTCGCGTCAGGTCGGCGATACGTCAATGTCATTTTGAATGTTTGAATTAGTAGTGAGTAAATTTTATTTATTGTTTATTTCGTATCATTTTGTGAGTAGATTTCATTTATTGTTTATTTTGAATCTAAAATTAATTCAAGATTTACCATATACAATAATAAAATAAACCGATATCAAAGATCAGCACTGTTCGTATATAGCGTCACATTATTTCAACGTTTGACATTTGTGGTTGTCATTTTAGTCTACGGAATAAAAACAATTGACTTTAGCATGCTAAAAACGCAATTCTATTTCTTAACATTAAAACTCCGCTTACTTTCTCGATATTTTGACAGATTGGCATACAGCAAAAACAAAAGACGCACTTCATAATAATGATAAATACACTGCGTGGATAAAACGAGCCGAAATAAAAAAAACCTTTAGCTGATCAAGTGTAGCGTGAAATCTGTCTCTGTTTTTACAATATCCAACACAGTTTTTATAAACAATCGTATTCGTTTACTGCTTTTTGCAAAGTATAGTGCAAAATCGTCGATTATCTAAATAGTATTGATCGAAAAACTATCGTAATGTTAATCTTTGTTTAGCGTGCCGACTTGATATTTGAAGCTTGATTTAAGAGTTGTTTTTACATCATCGGTCAAGAGACGAAAAACACGGCAATAAAGTTATTTTACCTATAAAATAAGTCATGTTTGGTACAAGCTTTTATTGCCGACTGTACTTTTCTATATACCGTCATCAACTACTACTATATACTATTGATACGATTCTAATGAACCCAAACTCAACGGGGTTACGTCGGTTAAGTACTGAATTCCCATGGCCACCTTCTGTCTCCATCACCAGATCAGCTTGATGGTACCATAATATTGAATTATCATCTAAACTTTACCTAGGTCCTAGACCCTCAATTTCAGCTCAATCGGTCACCGGGAAGTGGGTTCGAGAATTGATGAGACACGTTTATGTCTAGCCTGCACGACAAAATGAGATGCAACACTCTTGGCTAAAAACTTTTTTGGACAAAAGTCGCTAAACATGTCGTTTTTATATCGAAATTTTATCCAACATTATGCACCTAGATGAAACTTTCAATGAGATAAAATTAAGCCTTTTAAGAAAATTTTTATATGAATAAGATGAGAAAAATACGTTAATAACCCAATTGTTGTTTTTATTTCAACGGTAAATCTGTAATTGGTGGATGATACAATTTTTACACAAAAAACATTGTTTGGCCGAATTTTCATTTCATCGATTTTTGTTACTCAGACACAGTTAATATTTTAACATTTTCGCTACCAAGAATCGCTACGCGCTACGCTCGTAGCCGATCCTGTGGTTTTCCTCGTATGTAGTGGAAAGCGACTACGGCGTAGGCGCCCGCTAGGCGGGTTCTTGGTTGCGAAAGTGTTAAGTACATACAGCTAAAATGCCATTGTGTAGAACCCATTAGTTTAGGAGCTGAATGAATTAAGAATGGAGCTGGCATCTTCTGAAGATAGTCTGTGATAGTCTGTGATAGTCGCCTATCATCATCACAACTTTATTACCATTATCGTCCGTCCTTCCGTTATTACCACAGTCCATCTGCCGTCCGTTCTTTTGTTTTGTTTTATCTTAATAAATAGTTAAAAACCTAGTTTACTTGAAAATATAAATGTGTCCGAAAATGAATTCTATTTATTTCCTATTTAGTCAAGAGAGCGTTGGGTTGGGCCGACCTGGTCGCCGCCCAGTGGCGGCCCAGATATTGCTGGGGGATAGAGCGCAGATCCCGTATCATGGTCGGCCTTATCAAGCGATAAGTGATAAGATAGGAGCGTCGTCTCGTTCTATCGAACGGTGTCAGCCAGTGACCGACGCTCTATCTTGTCACTTATCGTGTGATAAGGCCGATGACAATCCCACTCACACATGAGGTCCACTTTTCCCTCGGGCTTTAAAGGTCAGATGGCAGTCGCCTCCGTAAAACTAGTGCCTACGCGAATTAGTAATGTTTAAATTGCATTCTATTATTATGAAATATCATTCCTTTAGTTAGCACACCATAAACAAGTTTGAAATATCTCAGGGACTACACCTGCTATCAATTTGACTTTTGGATGTAAATATTGCTAACCGCGTGTATGGAAAATTAAAAATGTTAATATTATTTTTTACATGCATATAAAAAAAACGACAATGAAGTCGAACAACAGTCACTCAAAACTACACTGAAGGAGAGCATTAAAATCATCATATTAATCCCATTAATATTCTAAAAGTGAAAGTTTGTATGTTTGTTGACCAACTACCCAAAAACGATGCATTTGGATTGGATGAAATGTGGCACCATAATATACACCGTGGACGTTAATAACCCGAAAGATTTTAACCACGCATTCCTGAGGTCATTAGGAGTAAGAAATGGTATATGAACCCTAACAAAAATTCAGCAAAAAAAAAATTTTTTTTTTGCTTGTATTGTCGGTTTTTGTAAATAAAACTTGGATAACTATCGCTTTTCTATGGAAATTACCCCTTTTAATAAAACGGTAACGATTATTTTTTCAAAAGAGGTTAAATTTAGTGAGTGGTAGCTTTCAATTTCATATCTGTCAATAGCGACGCAAAACTGGCCAACATCGGTAGCAACGTCGCAATCAAAAGAGCTAAATGCACGTTAGTAATCGAAATAAAAAGTTTACATGAAAATTGATAATATCTTCAAAACTAAGCCGGCAGTGACTGGGTTTCATATAACATTTTTTGCTCCTAATGACCTAAGGAATGCGTGGTTAAAATCTTTCGGGTTATTAACGTCCACGGTGTATACAACCAGGATTATCACAGCATACTTTTAAATCTTTTTATACCGGAATTCATCCCTCAAGGAGACAAAATAAATATTTGAAACCGTGACACTCCCCGGGGTCCTGGTGAGAACAGAAATCTTGTATGTAGAGGGCCTCTAAAACTTCAAATCCAATTTTTTTACACTTTCACGAGTTGGTATTTAAGATAAGATAAAATATATATTGTATGTATGTAAGTAGGTACTTTATTGTACACAATAACAGGTAAAAAATAATTCATACAATTATTGATCAAAGTACAATGGTAAACTTATTTATTTATTTATTTATTTATTTATTTATTTATTTATCCCAATATATGTATAGTACGGACTTTCGGGATAGGTAGTAATAATGTAACCCTAAACTTGACATTATACACACTGCACATAAATTTACACATTTTGTAATCACATTTTTGCATTTTTTTGTTGAACGATTTTTCGCGCTCTTTATAGCACAACTGAGGTTTGAACGCACGTTTTTTTTTTAAGTTTAGGGATCTTACCGAAAACTTAATTACAATTGGCAAGCGTAATAATCAGTAGGTACGTTACATACCTAAATCCCAAGAATGTGCCGTGTAGAGAGTGTTGACCTGTATTGATCCAGCTATCAACACAACGAATCCTCAAATCAATAAAGGGTCGGCAACGCGCTAGAGCGTAACACATCGATAAGACATCCATCACATTCTGACGATGCGAGTGCGAGGGTGACGGATGTCTTATCTTAGGCCTGCTAGAGCAACCAGTGTCCATAGGCGACGGTTTCGGGCCGTATGCTTGTTTGCCACAAGTATAAAAATGGTACATACCTAAATGCGTGACGCGTGCGCAGAGCGAACGAACTGATTTGAACTGAGCCGGGCAAGCACGCGGTTTTCGCTTTTATAGTGTGCGAGAAATAGCGTGGATACGACGTTAAATAAATATGGTTTGGTTAACCTGCTAGTTTTTATTATAATTATATTTGTTAGTAAATGATTAAAAGACATTATTAAAATACATTTATTCGTGACGTACAAGCAAGAACACAATACTTTTAAAAATTGTATATGTAAATTATAAAAAGTGCAAAACAATCACTTAGAAAAGAAAATCACTTGGAAACGGATTTTATAAATGTTTATTTCTATAAAAACTAAATTATTTATTAATTGGGTGACTAAATAAATGTTTATAGCACGCCTGTGATTGTCTTGAGAACTTGTCTTTTTACATAAACAGGTATAATTATTTTTTGCAGTAACGTTTCAAATCTATACGACGGATGGAAGCGGGTATAAATCGTTATGCAAGATTTGTTACATATTTAGAAATGTGGTACATACTTAGTTATAGTGAAGGTAATATAAATTGTGTAAAAATAGCTTTTACTAGATTGCCCGTTGTGTTCCGCCCGCGTATGACGGCTGTTATTCGGATCACGTTGTCACCTCACCTGTTACGGCTAATGAAACTAAGCCTCTGATTTCGCTAAGTTACTACGAATCGCGGCGTCTAGATATATATTAGTGAGTGACGGGTAAGTAGAGATTAAAACTAGTTTCAGGATTGCAGGTAGGCCTGAGCGGATGACCCAGAAAAAGCCGCGGTATAAAATGTCCGTTCTGACGGTCCTTTTTATAAACCTACTGGTGAAACATTTTTCGAAATCTGAGGTGTAGTTCCGGTGTTACATAATTACACACAAACTTAATATCTCAGACTTCCTCTTTATAATAATACTAGCGCCCGCGCGGCTTAGGCCGCGTATTGCAAACAACGCAGGAAAACCCGTGGGTTAAAATGGGTGAGTTATAACCAGCCAAAAAGTTATTTCCACACGGTGAAAGAATTTTTGAATGTGGATAAGTTGTTCCGGAGACTTTTCCTCTTTATATTAGTATAGCTTCTGCCCGCGACTCCGTCCGCGTGGAACTCGTTTATATACAAACTTCCACTCCCCATTTAAGGGATGTGGGGGGGGGGTTAGAAAGAGACAAAAAGTAGCCTATGTCACTCTCCATCCCTTCAACTTAAAAACTTAAAAAATCACGTCAAAATCGTCGCTCCGTTTTGCCGTGAAAGAGATTAGTAAGTATAAGTATGGATAGATAATAGATAATCCATTGGTATCTGTTCTTCAATACGCTATATTAAAATCTATGCATATACTCGTATATTTTCCTAAGCCTTATCACGCCTTATCCACACTAAGCTCTCAGTCTTCCCACGCAGACGGTCACCCAGACTATGGAATTACCGCTTTTTACTACATATTAGTAAAACCCACCGCGAAACAGACAGACAAACACTTTGTTATTACTTGTTGGTTAACATTGAGCAAGTTTGGCAAGGAAGCAGATTAATTTTTGTGGAAAACTGTGAGAAAATTGGAATTTGTCTCCATGGTTATCCACATAGACTAGAATACGTCGATCAATTCCGGACGTTTGAAACCTAAATAGGTACTACAGAAATTTTAAATACGTGCACTGTTCGTATATGTATGTAAGTTGTCCGTCATGATTTGCAATGCATTTTTCAGTCATACGATATTAAATGATTGCTAAACCATCGCCCACAACACATCTTCATCGTCATTATATCACCCGAAAAATTTCCACTGCTGGACATAGGCCTCCCCCAAGATTGCCAAAGTGATCGGCCCTTCGCCCGCGTCCAGCGGTCTCCCACGACCTTTACCAGGTCATCAGTCCACCTTGTGGGGAGCCTACCCACGCCACGTCTTCTCGGTACGCGGGCGCCACTCGAGAACCTTTCCACCTCCAAAGTTAATAACCTAAAATGTTCAATGGCACATAGTTCATTCTTCATTTCACCCATCATCCATCACAACCATACTCATCATCCATCACAACCATACTCATCATTCACACACAGAATTAATTATTCATTCAGTAATCACTCATTACCACACAGTAATCGCGGATTCTGTCGCCCGTATCCTTCGCGGGGACTGTTCCTGGCAAAATCAGTATAAAAAAAAAAAAACCCTAACGGCCATCGGTTCAACGTGCAATGTGCCTCGCCCACAGCCACTTAAGTTTAGCGATTCGGGGGCTATATCGGTTACCTTGGTTCTGCTGCGGATAGCCCACACTCCTACCGAGAAGAAATTTATGTAGCGCCGCAACGTGGCCCACATAATGGGTGCCATGCCATTATGCGGGGTGGGGGCGGGGTGTTAAAAGGATGCCAGGCAACCTTTTAGTTCAAACACGCGCATACCGGGTTTTAGACACGTGTTTTGGTAGTGTAAGGAGCTCGAATTCGATGTTTTTTTTCGTTCGTTGGTAATCCCAGCCCAAGCACTTTATTTTCATTAGTATGAAAAAATATGGAAATTTGGAAATAATTCATAACAGCAGCTTTTTTGTGTGTAGCTGATATATTATCAATTTAGTAATTACGTAGACTCAAAATCCACCAACATATTAGTCATCAAAAAATCGATTTTTAACAAATGCCTGAAAAAAGAGTAAAAATATTAATAGATGTTTAAATTTTTGTTTTGGTTAATTTACAGGAGCTCTTCAAGAATAATAAATAAATCCATAATGGATGTGTCATTTATGTTTATATATTTACTTCCCGATGGAAATTTTGGTGGATTCTTGGATAAGGCATCTTAGAATAACATTTGAAAATGAAACAAACAAAAAAACGCTGCTAAATTAATGTTTAAAAAAAACGTAATTTTCCTGGGGTATAACGTTGGCCACGGGAAGAAAGGACATCGTGCTATTATAACCAAACACAACAAATGTTGAAAAAATATGATTAAATCATACTTATTACAAAATACTCAAGAGAGCAAACTTTGACCTACATAGCAGTTGCAGTGCAGCATCGCTGCAAATTACAAATTACATACAATGTAATCAGATGGAGAATGTTTCTCAATATATTGTGATTTACAAAAATGCGTAATCGAGTAATGTGAACCTGAGATTAACAAAATTTGTTGTAATTTGACTACTCGTGAAGAAATCTAGCTGGACAACTTAAAAAAAGAAGTGTTCGTTAAAATTTTATCATTTACATTATACTCTACTTTAAGCGTCAAGTTCTGTATTGTGCAAAAAGGTGTGCAGTAATAGTTCATTGGTGCACAAGCCGGGAAAATAGAGATTAATAAATAAATAAATAATGAATAAATATAAGGGGACAATCTTACACAAATCGAGCCAGTCCCATAGTAAGCTCAATAAGGCTTGTGTTATGGGTACTAGACGATGATATATATAATAGATAGAAATACTTAAATACGTAGAAAACATCCATGACTCAGAAACAAATATTCATGCTCATCACACAAACATTTGCCCTTACCGGGATTCGAACCCAGGACCTTCAGCTTCGTAGGCAGCGTCACTACCCACTAGGCTAACCGGTCGTCAAAGATTGCCGGCCAAGTAATCTATATAGACGGACGAGCGTAGCAAGGCCGGATAGAGGTACGAGGCTGGCAATCCCTTTATCATGTTGTGGTACCTACAGTTCTTTTCTGGTTAAGCAATTCGCAAATTTTTTCTTCTGCCGGCACTCCTGTAGTGCAACCCGGTCTTCTTTTTTTGTGATTCTGGAGAGCCTCCACCAATTACTACGCATGGACGCCGGGGATCCCTTCGGGGGTTGTTCTTACTATATTAAAGTTGTTCAGACACTTGTGGACTTAAACCTATAACCGTCCTAGATTATACCAAAAAACTAAAACGACGTGATATATTCGAACACAGCAGTGCGGAGACGCGGCTTAACCAATAGAAGCGTGTCAAAGGAGACTCGTTCCAAACGCCATCAGCAAAACTACATCAAACCTGCTTATAGTCCGAATGACTGATTGCAGATAAAGAAGGGAAAAAAATACAGTTAGTCCATTACTCAAAAAGTTAATTTCGTTTAATTAACTATGGAAACCAATGGAAAAGTACTACGTAGGATACGTATTTTAAAAGTGTTCTTCAAAATGTTAATCAGTTGACCTCAACATTATATCGCCCATTCCGTTTCGGAGATACAGACCAGCATGCGTGCAAACACATTAAAACAATCATAACGCAAGAAGGCTGCGTATTAATATTGTTAACTCTGTGAGAATTGCTCGCACTTTGTTACGAAATAACATTATTGGTTGGTTGGCCTGTTAATTTGGACAATTTGAATAACATAAACATTCCATCGTGTCTAAGGAATGTTATCACCTTTGAACAGTCACCACCGTTAATATTTGCGACAAAAGGGCTGTTATTCAGAACGTGCTCATTCACATCACCTCACCCATCACGCCTTACGAAGGGCTGTTATTCGCTACGCGCTAATGCGACTCACCCCGCCGGTCACCCGTCACGAAACTAGATCTCTACCTACGCTTAGTTACTACGTATCGCGGTGTCAAGATATATTTGTGGGTGAGCGTTGCGTTGAGCTTAAAACAAGTTATAGATTCCGGGCTGTGCCCCGCTATTCGGGTGCCGATCCTGTAAGAATTTTTACGTCACACCTGGCCATAATGCGAGTTTTACTGCACGGGAAACTCGCATTGTGGCCAGGTGAAGACGTAAATTTTTGTACTCAACACGGGCGGTAATTCGTAAAGCCCCAGTGCGCATATTTATGGCCCTCACCTTCGGTTCGGGCCACAAACACCTCCGATCTGGGGCATTCACGAATTCACCGCCCTAATAGTTACGTAATGTACTAATACATTCCTTTTTTGAAGAACCCCTTCTGTAGTCCCTCGGGAAATCCTCGGGATAGCTCATTCCACAACTGAACCCTGGTCAAAGCAAAGCTACTTGAGCCTAGTGGTCCACGGCTTCAGGCATGCGGCTGTCAAGTGCCGGTCGTGGGTTCGAATCCAGGCTCGTACCAATGAGTTTTTCGGAACGTATGTACGAAATAATTGGAAAGTGAGGAAACCGGTCTAATCCCAATTAGGTCTAGTTATCCGTCAGGGTTAGAAGGTCAGATGACAGTCGCTTTCGTGAAACTAGTGTCTATGCCAAATTATGGGATTACGTGTCAAAGCGGACCCCGGGCTCCTTTAGCGCTCAGCTGGGAATAACGCTAGGAGGATGATGATTCGATTTAAATAAATAAAATAAATAAATAAATAAATATTTGGGGACAATCTGACACAAATCGACCTAGTCCCAAACTAAGCAAAGCTTGTAATATGGGTACTAGACGACGACATTTAGACAACAAAGTTCTGTATTTAGGGTGCTGTTCAATTTTAATACAAACATATTTTGCATAGTTACATTTAACTACTTTTAAAACTCATAATAAACATAATGTGTAGAACTAGAAAATCCATACTATTATTCGTTATATTAATTAAATTACAGAATGTTCTATAATCATAAAAACGTTGTTCATAGCGATCAATAGGAATAATTTCACTTGTTATAACGTACAGTTAGTATTATGATTAAAATGTAGAACTATATTTCAACGAATGATCGGGTGACATAATACAATATATGACAAATTATAAACCAATTTAACTTAAGTATATATTCTACCATAAGACAGGTCGCCGTTAGGTACGCCGACGAACGAAGCGAGGAGGAGTGTTAGGTAGAACTGCGACCCTACAGCGCGCGAGACGAGCGGTGGCAAAACCGACGGATGGCGGATAGGTTAGGTTAGGTGGTTACTTTTTTTATAAAAGAGTGGGAAAAAATTCTTGACGTCAAATATCTCGGCCATTTTTGATTTTACTAAAAGTTTTTATTAAAAGTTTTCCCTACAAAACATGCTATACTTTTATATTCTTAGAACATTTTGAACTTGGTTTCATTGGAAAAAGACCGTTATGAGGATTAAATAGTATACGAAGTGATCATTATACTCATTACCTATTATGTAAATACATTACTATGCAACTTAATTAATAATATTACTGAAATTATGCAATTTGTTCTTATTCATTTAGTTTTTGAACTAAATAATCGCGAAACGTCTGGTTGACGTAACTGGTGACCGAAGAGCTGCAGTCTAATTCAGTAAAATATTGATATTCTTCGCGACGGCGTCCCAAGACATCACCTGTGAGGTCACCCCACCTCTCACCTCACCTATCACCTCTCGCCTCGCGCCTAATGCAACAGACAAGATAATGTTAGCCCGATACGTCATCTTTCTTTAATTTGAGAAAATATTGGCTTTGTACTTATGTTTCACACACACGATTAGCAAAGCTCAATTGTTACTTCAATTTATAAATTTTTGTTGCTTATAAGCCGCTTAAAATACTCAAATTGGAATAGTTTTGATACATACTTTCCGTCGATGTGTGTATCGATAAGTAGAACACCACTAGGGGTGAGATGATTTGACAGTTGTACCTATTCACTAAGCATTTTCTGACAGCTAATGACAGGACGAAGACGATCACACTTGACGCTCACCCTTCACCCTTACTTTTATGGGCGGACGGCGACCGGACGGGCGTTGTTGCCATGGCGAAAGCACCCCAACTGTCATATTCGACGTTTGTCGTTTCGAGTTCAGCGATGATTTTTATGCATGTTCTAAATTCTTTGAAACAAGTCGGAAATTGGAAATCTGACTAGTGCAAAAAATCACGTTTGATATATAACTTTCGATTAGTTGCGTTGAGTGAGACTTAATAACCCACTTATTCTTTTCGTCTATTATTTGCCTAGGTACGGAACTTTACTCTTGATAAAAATCGTATGTAACTTACATATACCTTGTTCAAGCTAGCTAGGTAGGCTCGTCTAAAACCTTTCAGAGCTCCAGAGGAAGCAAGGTGTGCTGCTATAAGTACCCAAAGCAACGGAACAGGGACCACCATGGTGTCGATAAACGTTCCTCGCGTTTTAGAGCCCTAACGACAGCCGTACCGATGGTAAGAGACCAAACACAGTTTTACGCTGGTTGCCTGTGCAAAAGGCCACTGCCAGATATGGGACGTATTCTGTGTGAGTACATCTGCACCCACTTACCTTAACCACACTATTAAGTTAGAATACACCGAGCTAAAATACTAGCAATCTAGAGTCAGCATACAACTTTGTTCCGATTGCTATCGAGACGGCTGGTCCTGGGTGTTTGAACGGCAAGATTCTTAGTCAGGACTTGCATCGGCGTAGGTATATGATATAAGATTTGTACCAAACTAGCTCCGGCTCCTTACAGCTCCAACAAGTATCGCTGGGAGTCCTGCAGATCAGCATTGCTGTCCTGCCACAAATTCAGTTTCAGTATATTTATTCTGTAAGCAGGCATCAAGGGCTCTTTCACATGTCCGAGCTTACATATTCAATTAATTAACATTAAATGACATTAATAAGATAACAACAATGAAAACATAGACAATACCTGGGCACACATTTCCCGAGAGATGTATAGTCTCCGGGTCCGTTATATCACAATAATCTTATTTTATAATAATAAGGACATGTAAAGTCTCCAGTGTCAAATGATATTATATTTTCCTTTGAAATATGCTCTTGGTTATACTTGGCAAGCTTTCAACAAAACTTGAAAATTTTGTTGTTTCCATAGAAATCTTTGCAACTTGACCACGGTTAAAAGTGAAGACTCTTGTGCTAAGCGATCATTTATTTCAGATCTTGAAAATAGACTTGGTTTACATACAAAACTTATAAACCAGAAAAAATGAATCTGTATTATTGTCATGTGGTTTTAGTAAATAAAAACCTGATTACTGATAACTAACCAGCACATTGACCCGCAACAACGCATGAAATCTAATCTAATAACTAAGATTAGTTTTGATTACTATACTATAATATTCTTCACATGTCCACTACCAACTAAGGAAGAGCAGTGCCGCTTAGCACAGGTATTGAATACTTAAAGTTTCTGTCAAAAAATTCATTTTTTGTACAAGTTTTTAATGCCGACTGTACTTTTCTGTATACCATCATCAACTACTCATTCTAACGAACCCAAACTCAACGGGTCTTCTGTCTCCATCATCAGATCAGCTCGATGGTACAGTCAAGTGCAAAAATATGTATCGATAACATCCTCTCATAAATAAGTACCAAAACCTTAATCCACTGACATAAGAGCTATGGGACATATTTATGAGTTAGTTGTATGCACCCATATTTTTGCAGTTGACTGTACCATAATATTGAACTGTCATCAAAACTATACTTATACCCAAAATTTCAGCTCAACCGGTCACCGGGAAGTGGGTCAAATTTAACTTGCAATATTTGGCCCATAATACTAACAGGGCAAGTTATTATAAAGATTGTTAAAAGAGGCGCCCTCAAATAATAATTGTAAACCCGTCTGTGACTGAATGAATGATTTATTATTAAGTATTATTATTATAGTCAGGTAGGTAAAGTTAATAAAGGGCACATGTTAAGCTTCATAATAATGTTATTTAATCATGAACCATGAAAGCCATCCACCGCTGGACATAGGCCTCTCTGAAAGAGTGTCAATGTGACCTGCGCCATCCGCATTTCTATTCTATTCTATTCCGCATCCAGCAGTCTCTTGCAACCTTTACCAGGTCATCCATCCACCTTGTGCACCCACTCTGCGCCGTCCGGTATGTAGTATTCAGTATCTAGGATTATCAGTATTGTCACACTCATTAAGGCACTGTTCCCACCGCCCGGCGACGAGCGATGAGCTATCGGCGATTTTCTCGCCAAAGAAACGAACAAAAGATAAGCTCTCCCATGTAAATAAAAGAGAGATATATATATTTATAGTTCATCGCGGTGTGAACAGCCAGTGATGAACTAAAAATATATATCTCGCTCTTTATTTACACAAAAGCGATTAATCTTTTGTTCGTTTCTTGGGCTAGAAACAAGTCGATAGTTCATATTTCACTCGCCGGCGGTGGGACCAGTGCCTAATACAGTGTTTATTTGTATTGGATACATTCAGGCTGTGTCTCAGCCTTCCTGCGGCTACAACTGCTGCCGGTGAGTTTTGGTTTGACACATCATATTGGGACACTGAGGATTTTAATAAATGTTTGCCAATGCACATTGCTGAGGCTTAATGCTAGACCAATATTTGGATTAAAATCAAAACTTTGCATAAGATGTTAGTATATTTAAATGCCAAACCCAATGGTAAATCGTGCTGGACAGGGTCCACTTTGTGACCAGAGGGGTAGTAATGTAACGTTTTGAACGCGCGTTAGGTAGATCCAACTGTCATCTTTCCATGTAAAAATTGACATGTAGATATACCTAACGTACGTACAATGTGTTAAACAACGTAGGTACAAGGCCATTTCTTTGTCATTTTGTAGCACTTTAAGGTCCGGTAAAACTGCCTTACTATAACACTATAGATGTCTAGGACACCTGGGTTTGTCACGCCACTTTCATCGTACATTCCACGTTCCATACTCGATATGCATTTAAAGGAAGCTGGGTCACGTCTTGGTCTATAGGTTTTGAGTTGGTCCTAGGCTGAAATGGTGAAATCCAGATGTTCCAATAAAATTCGTTGTTCGTTGTTCACTAGTCGAGTTGTGAGTGACAGTTCTGACTTCTGACGTTCAGTAAGTCAAGTGCGTTTGCGAAGTTTAGTAGTTATTTAAATCGGCGTACGCACACGACACTGTTTCATAAGAAACTTATTTTTATACTTTACATACGTTACTTTACTTTACTCTGTTCGAGTCAATTCTTACATTTTGTTTAACAATTACAAAGTTGATAACGTAATAATTCGCTGAGCGGAAGTCCTTTTCTTTTATTAAATTAATTAGTCGTCCTGCACATTGTGTGTCAATGGCTGTCTTTATAAATTTGTCTATCGGATACGTTCGGAAATACGTCGCTATTGAAATGATTATAATGGTGGCACTACACTTGGCGTTGCGTGTTCGCGTATTTGCTGTATTTGGCCAAAAACAACTATGTGTGGAGGATTCATTTTTCTCTATTTGCTATATTTGCACGAATATGCCAAACACCCAAATACGCAAACACGCGTATCCGCCCGCTTGTCGGTTTTTGGTCACACATCAAAGGACGCAAATATGGCGAATATTTGTGTACACCGTCCACACTTGGCTCGCTCAGTTGTGTTAGCGACGGCGACGAGTCAAGACGTGTTTTGCAGTATGGATTTTGACTGGAAAAATGATGTTGTGTTGCGATTTCTGGAATTGTACCAAATGCATAAAAATAAAACAAAAAAATATGCTGCTGCTGCTGCCGTGAACACATCCATCGCTAGCAAATTCAATTGATTTTGAACTGCAAACATATTCGCGTATTTGATATAATTTTTGTTGGCATCCCAAGTGTGGATGTCGTGTTTGTGATATTTGGACTTCACACGAATATTTAGACAAACACGGCAAACACGCTACGCGAACACGCAATCCCAAGTGTAGTGCCAACATAATATATTTTCGGACTTCAAAATAAAGGCCGCTCCACATTCACAGTCGTGAATCGCGGCGCAAATCGCGCGTGAACTCTTCGCTGGCTCCACATTCGCAGTGCGCAATTTATCTGGCGTTTGTAAGCTTGTGCTTTTACTGGGGCACTATACAGTACTTGTAGTTCAAGGGATTCATTTTTAATTAAATAATTCCAACAATCGTCGTACAGAGTATCAGTATAGTGCTTGTTTTGCACGGCGTGACGTGACGTAATGTCAAATGTCATTCAACTAATCAACTTTCACTTGAGCGTTTTCGAGACAAATCTAAATTACTTTTTAAAAATGCAGAATACTTATTGTAGATTATTCTAAATATTCTATTTTATTTAAAATAACACTTTTTGGGGTAAAATACACACTGAGGTACTTGTTTAAGTGTGTGTGTTAATAGTATTATTAACCACTTTTCAACATTAACGCAACAAACCTATTGTCGGACGGCCAAGGAAGGTCACTAGTAAGTAAGAATATGAAGTGACCTTGATTATGCCGACCGCCGTGCTTCCGACATATTACTATCTACACGGGCCGAATCACGCGCAGGCCGGCATGCAATCCTGCCGATATCGACCCGTGATCAAACTGTCAAACGAGTTGTGCTGACAAATTGCATGCAAATCACAACCACAGTTTGTGATGGGGAATCCACATTATGTGATTTTACTCCAATTTATCAGTACAACATGTCGAAATCATAATTGGGTGTAGCGTACAGACGTAACAACTGCATTTACAATTTCATTCGGTGTGCCCAGTTAACAGGAAGAAAGCGAAAATGGGCGCATTCAAACGGTCCTGCGAAGCGCACTGCAAGATTGTTAATAACCGATGAGATAGGGCAAGACAACACGTCTAACTGGGACGGCCGCGACATACTCTCGGTTTTTCTCGCACTATACCTCTTGTTCTAAGTGTTCTAATAAGAGAGAGACTGTTAGTGCGAGAAAAATTGAGAGAGCTCGTTCGCCGGCGCGTGATAGCCGTGCAGCACACAAAAATCTAAACACACAAATAACACTAGAATATAAGTCTGTAACTAACATCTATGGATTCCGTCCGAAATAAAAAGTTTATTATTATTATTGGGCTCACAAATCATTTATTTATTTATTTATTTATATTAAATACACCAACTATCCTTACAGGTAACCCTAATACAATAGTGCTATAACCTAAAAAATAATCCTTATTAAAATAGGTAACTAAATAACTAAAATTTAAAATTCAATTTATTACAATCAGTCTAGATTTAAATATGTCATTACATTTCAATATATCATTCAAATTCAGTCCATTACATAACATAATACGTATAAGCACGTTTTTGACAATTCCCACATAGGGCAATAAAAAAGATCTGTCTTGTCGGCAACAAGATTCAGAACGTGTATAGTTCGGCTGAGAGGTGCTTTACGTAGCAGATTCGTCCTGCCGGTTGGCTCTGCCAGCAGCCGCGGTTGCAGCCGCCGCTCGGTGTACCTGTCAGGCACGCATAGCTTAAACAGTTGTAAAATGTCCGGGTTGCAAATACTACCGCGGAGAACCCGAAGCAAGTAGCACGCAAGCGCCAGATTCCTGCGAGTTTCTAATTTGTCGTAACCGACCATGCCTATCACAAAAAGTGTGGGATACATCAGCGGATAGAAAGGATACACTCCATACCGTTTCCAGTATAAGTATCTTGTAAACTTATTTTGTATCCTTTCTATCATGATGCTGTATTTGGCCTCATGCGGAGCCCATATTGCCGCGTTACATTCTAATTGGCTTCTTACCAGAGCATTGTACAGCGCCGAGACGGCTTTCATGTCTGAGAAGCTTACTGCTCGGCGGAGCACAAAGCCCAGGATTCTGAACGCCTTTTTACACGCACTGACGACATGGGCCCTGAAACACAAGCTACTTTGCATGTGCACTCCCAAGTCCCTCACGGAGTCCACTCTTTTCAACTGAGCTCCGGCTACCTCATAGCTGTGGTTGATAGGTGTTTTGGACCTAGTGAATGTCATGGAAACGCATTTATCCACATTAAAATGCAGTTTGTTTCTCTGGCTCCACTCCACCACTCTGTCTATGTCCCTCTGGAGACGCTTACAGTCTTCCTCATTCTTAATTGCCAAGAGCAGCTTGAGGTCATCCGCGAACAACAGGCATTTAGCCTCCTTGACCACTTCTGGCAGATCATTAATCATAATAATGAATAATTTATTGAATCAGGCGTTACTTTGCGGAAGTCCATGATATATTAGGAGAACAATATTTCTTTGCTATTCCGCTAAAAAACGTGCTGGTCTATTAGTGAAGATAAGATGCAACTATTTGCGTAAAAACATGCAAAAAATTACAGCAAACCACCACCAATAATGACAAAAACCTCGACACGTGTTTCGCCTCTCTACGAGGCATCATCAGGAGATGCTGGCAGGAGATGTTGCTTGCGCCACGTCCACTGAGCAAATGACCCGCCCGTTTTTTTTTTTTTTTTTTTTTTTTTTTTTTTTTGACCCTGACTGTTGCTATAATAGGACGGACCCAATATAGCGGTCGAACTGCGTGGTTGGAGGGTGGCCTGGGGAAAATCCAGGGGAAGCCTCCGGCACGACCACGCGGGGAAGTTTGTACACTGGAATACTCTAAGAGTTTGCGCTCCAGTGAGATTGGTTGAACGGTATCAACCGAATCTGGGGTGTGAGTGGTATCGAACTACTGGGAGTTTTATCGCTGGTTCGCTAAAACCTAGCCTAGCTGAGAAGAGTCCAGCAAGAAACTCAGCTAGGCCCGACTTGCGTCGGACTGACTCTACCCGGTATGCGGCGGTACCGGGACGAAAGCGGACTGTATGTGTCTGTGTTGTCTCGCGGTGGACGTCCCCGCCGGCGGGAACGCTGAAGTGTACGCGATGTGTTGGACGCCGAAAGCGCAGCGTTCCATCTTTCGATGGACGCTGTGATTTCGTCGTCCGGGTCCGTGAGTGTGTGCCTAGGACGCCGGACCGCGCGGCCCCTAATCAGTGAGCGCCGAGTAACGACAGAGGGGGGAGGGATGGGGACGTAGTCAGCAGCCTTCCTAACTAACGGATTCCTATGGTGGGGAGCGTTATCAAAATAACGTCTGGCAGCCTGCTTAAAGAAACCATACATGGTGCTAATCTCCATGTCGTGGTGCAGGCTGAGGTTCGATTGGTACCACGGGGCACCAGTCGCCCTTCGGAGAAAACGATTCTGAATGACCTGAAGCGGCTTGAGCGATGACATAGGCACGTGAGCGAATGCTACACTTGCATATGTCATGATTGGACGAACACAAGTCTTGTAGAGTGTCAGCTTATTCCTAAGTGACATTTTACTAAACTTGTTGATCATCGGCCCTAGCCTTCCTAGCACGAACAACGCGCGGTTGCGTACCCTACGGATGTGGCTACGGAAAGTCAGTCTCCTGTCGAGGGTCACTCCAAGATATTTGGCCTCGTTGACCCAGGGGATGGGTCGGTCAAACATCTGGATCGGAGCCACCCGCCTTTCTGTACTAATGCAGTCCGACGGATGAAAGACTATTGCAGTGCTTTTCTCCGGGTTGACTTCGATACGCCAAAGATTAAACCAACGACCTAGGTCGGAGATTGCCTCTTGGAGGTATCGCCGGATAGTAGCGTACTTACAATGAGTCGTAAAGAGCGCGGTGTCATCCGCAAACAACCCCAGTTGCACCTTAGGGTGCCTGGGAATGTCGTTTGTGAATAACGAGTAGAGAGTGGGAGAGAGCACGGAGCCTTGCGGGACTCCGGCCCGGATGGGGTGTGGGTCCGAATACGTTCCCTCCAGTCGGTATCGAAAGCTTCGGTCACTGAGAAAATCTCGTATTGTGAGTACGAGTCTGTCCGGCATTCCGAGCTGGTATAACTTGTATACAAGCCCGTTATGCCAGACCTTGTCGAAGGCTTTCGCTACGTCGAGAAAGATCGCACCGGTCTTGAGCCCCTGGAATCGAGAGAAACCATCCAACACGTGCTCCGTGACGCGGTGCACCTGTTGGACGCATGAGTGTCCGGATCTAAAACCGAACTGCTCATCGATGAGGAGGTTATTCTCAGCCGTAAATCTGAGAATTCTCGTGAGAAGGATCCGCTCATATAGCTTTCCAAGGGAGCTAAGTAAGCTGATCGGCCTATAAGAGGCAGGCGAGGTCCGGGGTTTGCCGGGCTTCGCTATCCCTATGACCGTTGCACATTTCCACGCGGCTGGAAAGTGAGCATTGGTCAGTGCGGCATTGAAGATGCCGACCAAAAGGAGGAGGAGGGTTTCGGGGAGAAGTTTCAGGATGCGATTGGATAGACCATCCGCACCCGGAGCCTTCCTAATACGGAGACGCCTGACAAGGTCACTGACTTCCTTAACCGACACCGGTAAAATGGGTGAAGTTACGGGGAGACGCGATCTCCTGTCCACCTCGGAATCGACCCTACTAATGTGGGCTTCGTCGGTGTTGAGGAGGTTGGGCGAACATTGGGACTCTAAACTACTCGCAAGGCATTCGGCTTTCTCACTGTCCTCGAACGCGGGGGTTGAGTGATCCGGTCGATCCAAGGGAGGGATGGTCCAACAGGCATCGGATTTGAGAGATCTCGCTAGTTTCCAGTAAGCCAGGTGACTAGGCGTTATCTCCCCCATCAGATCCCTGAACGAGTTCTCCCGAAATTCGGCAATTCTCTGTTTGGACTCGTTAGACAAGTCCCTCAGGATTTGCCGATTTTCGGCAGAAGGGTGATTTGAATAGGTACGTATGGCGCGATTTTTCCTTGTCACCAACTCTCTCAGTTCCGTAGGTAGAGGTCGGTTTTGGATGTCCTCCGCCGACACCTCCCTTGAGGCTTCGCTTCGAACAGCGTTGAGGTAGTTGGTGAAAGAATCGATCGCTTGGTCTGTCTGTTCGGTTGTAGTTATATTGTCTGGGATATCTCTAAGCAGGGGGGAGTCCGTCTGTAGGAGACCTGATTGTACCTTGTCCCAGTCCACGAGTGTCCTGGTTCGAGGAGTACTATTGGGGTGAGGGCCTAGTCTCAAGAGGACTGGCCTATGATCCGAGTCTAGTTCGTGTAGCACTTCTATAGAACGCAGAGTTAACGCTACGTTCTTTAGTAGAGCTATGTCGAGTATGTCAGGTCGGTGGTCTACGTTATGAGGGAAGTGAGTCGGCTCTAAGGGAGCGAGGAGATCGAAAGGGAGGCTATCGATCAAAAGGTGATGAAGCCGATTGCCGTTGGGATTGGATGCTACGCATCCCCAGCTGATATGCTTACTATTTAGGTCCCCGGCCACGATGACCGAAGGACCTAGGGAGGCTAAAGAGTTGAGGTCAGTCAGAAGTAAGTCTCGTTGAGGTGAAAGGTAGGTTGACGCAATCGATATCGGGGGGTGCCCCTCCATCGAGATGCGACAGACCGACACTTCCATATTAGTCAGGGGCGGTGGATTGAGACTTATGCAATGTAAGTTACGTTTGTAGAAAATGAGCGTGCCCCCGAATGGCCTACCATCTTGCCTATCATCTCTAATCTGAACGTATCCAGGGACGCGAAAGGCTCTAATGCCGGGACGATAAAAGGTCTCTTGGACCAGAAGTAAATCTACTGAGTGATCGCGAAGGAAGTTCATCACCTGGTCCTTCATACCCCTTAGACCATTGGCATTATAAATGCCAATGGTAATCGAAGCAGGTTTAAGCTTCTGGGATGTACTATCCATACTAATAGGCACCGTTAACCTGGCTGCCGCTTGGTGCGGCGAGATAGCGAGTAGCTGATGCGAATATGTGGGTAGACAGGCCGCTCGCCACCTCCGGTGGGAGTACCTGTACTAACTGCATAAACGCATAGAGTGGGTCCATAGCAGGCCGGCCCGCTTGACTGGCGGCGGGTCCCCATACAGAGGGGCCCGCCTGGGATTGGGGTGCAGAAGGCACCGGGCGGGGACCTACGGCCGCTGAAGGCGGCGGGTTCCTAGGGGCTCCTAACCCTACGGCCGGAAGGGCGGGGAAGTTTTGCGGAGTGCTATGGGGAGCACCCCGGCCCGCGCTTTGCTTGCGCCCAGAGGGAGGCGAGGACTTCGACTTTGCTCCGGTGTCGCGACTCTTTGGGCGGCAAGGGCATCCCCCATAATTGGCAGTATGCCCATGGGGGAGCTTGCGACCCAAACAGTTGCAGCACCGTATGCCGTTCGGGTCCTTGCAGCCTTTTGGGCGCTCGCAATCGCGAGTCGCGTGATCCCCAGCGCACTTGACGCAACGGGGGGGAGAGTGGCAGCCACGGGCGCCGTGGCCAAACCGCTGGCAGTTGTGGCACTGTGAGAGGTGGGTCCTCTTTTTGGGAGTCTCCACTCTCACCGCCATTTTAAGGACCTGACCCGCCCGGAGCCATCCGCCATATTTATATTCTGTCCCCCCATACTACCGTTCATGCGTGAAAGAGATGGAAGAACACGTAACAACGGTGATGACGCAACATTCAATTGTTCGTTGATAATAACGCCTCTATTGCTGTACCTAATTATTTCTAATTGTTCTAGAACACTTAGACGCAATCCTTTTTTGCAAACATGCAAGATGTTGAAAGAATGATTGTCAGATAACGCATGGTTATTCTCCAATAAATGTTTTGCAAAATTAGACTTGTCCGGGTGATTATGCCGATACGACGCAACATGTTCCTTATACCTTGTGCTAAAACTACGGCCTGTTTGTCCCACATAAACTTTATTGCAATTATCACAGGCAAGTTTGTAGACTCCCGACTTTTTGGCACTTTCCACTTTCTCCTTGCCATTGCACAGTCTAAAGCGCAAGGTGTTATTCGTTTTGAAAGCCACGTTTATGTCGTTAGACTTTAAAATATTGTAGATCTTATCAGACAACTTGCCAACATAAGTTATGCTTGCTTTGTACTTTTTAGGTGGGTCCGAAGATCGTGCAGCGTACAGAAGATAGTTTGTCATTCTAGCCCGTTTTTTCCTAATAATACCATCCACATGAGACTTGCTGTAACCGTTTGAAATTGCTAAATGGTATATATTATTTAATTCCATTTTATAATGAATATCAGAAAGAGGCACTGTCAATAACCTATGTGCATAACAATGAAAAGCAGCTAACTTATGTTGCCATGGATGAGCGGAAGAAGCCGGGATAACAGTATCTGTATGCGTAGGCTTACGGTAAATTTGGAATTGATGTTTGTTATCCACCTTAGTAATCGTTAAATCCAAGAAATTTAGTGAGTTATTCTGTTCTAATTCCTTCTTAAACTTGATTTTAGGATGCTTGTTGTTGATTTCATTCACAAAAATATCCAGTTGACTCATACTACCCGTCCAACAAATAATCAAATCATCAACATACCGGAAATAATATAATATATTATTATTATCCACAATGTGTTGGTTCTCAAAATGATCCATGAAAATATCTGCCATCAAAGGACTAAGTGGGGAACCCATTGCCAAACCATCACCTTGCAGATAATATTGCCCCCCAAATCTAAAATAATTCTGTCGCATACAGACTGTCGCCAATTCTATTAATTCATCTACCTCCCCTGGATGCAGCCTCTGTTTTTCAAAAAGTGCCCTGAGAATGTCTAAAGTATTCAAATATGGTACATTTGTAAACAAACTATCCACATCCAGCGACAAAAGAATAGCATTTTGTGGCATGTTGATGTCTTTGATCCTTTCGATTAAATCCAAACTATTCTTTAAACAGTATTTTGGTTCAAAATTAGACTTCTGTCTTATGATACCATTCAACCTCTTAGCCAATTTATAAGTCGGTGCACTCAAATACGAGACAACTGGACGAATCGGGATATTGTCTTTATGAATTTTTGGAAGACCATACAGAATTGGTGCTTGAGGATTCATGGATATGACCGTGTTTTTCTGATGCTCGGTTTCAAAGACAAACATAGAGTTCTTGACAACATTTCTTAGATCTTTCTGGAAACCAGGCGTTGGGTCCTTCCGTAAAACCGAAAAACCATCATCCTGTATAAGATCCATTACTTTCTGGTTATATTGTTCCCTACCCACCAGCACCCTACCAGCACGTTTTTTAGCGGAATAGCAAAGAAATATTGTTCTCCTAATACATAATAATGAACTCCAGCGGTCCCAAATTACTACCCTGACTTACCCCGGTTCTGGTGAAATATGGTTGAGACTTGCAATCCGCGTACTCCACGTATTGTTGGCGGTCTCTCATGTAGTCCGCGAAGAACTGTAGCAACTTGGGAGTGCAGCCCACCGCCGCCATCTTTGACAACAAGAGGTCATTATCAACCATGTCGAATGCTTTCCTGAAGTCAAAGTACGCGGCGTCAACCTGCACCCCCTCGTCAACTTGTGGCATCAGGTATGCCATGGCGTTAAGGAGATTGCTCGAGGTGCTTCGTGCCTTCCGAAACCCGTGCTGCGCCTCCGACAGCTGCGCCGATACTTGGTCTCGGATGCTACGTTGCACTGCCGACTCAAACACCTTAGCTGGCGTCGAAAGTATTGCTACGGGTCTAAAGCCACTTATCTCCGACCCTGCCCCCCCTTTCGGTATGGGGATCACTCGCGTAAACTTCCAGCTCTTCGGAAAGTATGATCTTTCTAGGCATAAGTTAAAGATGTGAAGGAGTGGTTCTTCCAAAACTCTGCCGCAATCTTTTACTATGAACGCAGGAATGCCGTCCGGCCCCGCTGAGCGCTTTGGCTTGAGCGCTGCGAGCGCTCGCGGCGCTGGCGCCCCCTGCCCGTACAGCGTCCTCCACATTCAAGTTCGCCGGAGAGTTTCCATATACCGAGTGGAAATAGTTAGCGAACTCCTCTGCACATTCCGATTCCGCCAAACTCTTTCCGTTCTTAGTTACGGCCCTATGATTTCTCGCTCCGCGTTTAACGAAGTTCCAAAATGACTTTGGATCTCTAGTCAGTTGGCTCTGCATCCGCTCCTGGTAATGGTTATGGGCCTCGGTTATCATAGCCTTAACCTTGGATCTACAGGCCGAAAACGCAGAGTATTCATCTCTCGCCCCGCTGGATTTATACAATTTATGTAGCTTCGCTTTCTGTTGGATACACTTGATAATATCTTTAGTGTACCATTCCGGATAACTGTACCTGCCATTTACAACTTTCGGCTTCTTTTTCGGGGCACAGTCATCCATAATACGATACACCAAAGTATAAAAGTATTCCAATGCATCTTCTGGGTCGCCTATACTATATAGGGGGGTCCAGTCGATAGCTATTAGCAACGCATACATACTGTCAAAATTCGCTTTAGCAAAATTCCACTGTTCTGCCTTCTCCTGTTTGTTTGGCGTCAATACCTCAGGGGAGCGGGAAGCATGAACTCCGCATAGCGGGGCTCGGCGACCGCGCGCCGCCACCGCCAGCGGCGGGTGGTACGCGTCCACCGGCATCAGGGCCTCGTCTGCCTCTCGCACCGACACCTCATCTGCCATGTCCTTCACACGTAAAACTAAATCAAGTTGCCGGTCATTACAATTTGATACCCTATTCTTCTGGTCAAAGTCACAAAACATTCTAAAATATTCAAAATAATTATTAATATTATCACTACACGAGTACAGATTAAAATCCCCTAATATTATGTAGCATTTGAATTTAGTACACCATTCTTCCAAGATTCTAAATAACAACATATATTCATGCTCATTACTTCTAGGTGGAATATACACCACGCAACATAAAAACAAAAATCTTTTATTTAAATAGACTGCAGCGCCTACTAATTCAAACGCACAGTTATCTACGATGACGTCACCCGGTATCTGCACCAGCCGCAGCTCGAATCGCTGTGTGGCCACGAGAAACGCGCCGCCCTGTTTTCGTCCATCCGCTCGGTCACATCTTATTATTTGATATCCCGGTGGAATAATTTCTGCATCTTGTATTGATGCGTTACAGCCCGACTCAGTGATGGCAAACAAATCTGAACTAGAACCTTCTACATTATTATGGAAAACGTCTAACTTCGTTCTGAGACCCCGTGCATTTTGATAATAAATTTCGATGCTATTATTTTCCGTCTTTGGTTCCATTTGTGGCCCTCCGAAACCAAATCAATTCGCTAAATTCGACATTTAATGGCCAATTTCCTGGTTCCAATAACTGGTTATAGATGTTTTCTGGAGGTGTTATTATAAACGATGCATAGTCCCTTTCTTTTTTTTGTTTGATTTTTTCAACTTTTACGTCTTGTAGCGCTCCACATATATTTCCAATGTGGGTTGAAAGATTCTCCTCTGTTGTTTCTTTCTTTAATCGCCATACATGTAGACGTTTTTTCATTTCTATGGCCTGGATATCACAAAAGCTTGTACTGTTACCTCTTTGAACCTTTTTTAATTGGGCTTTGTCGGTTTTCTGAACATTACTGACTAGTTCCAGCTTATTAGCCTTTTCAGTTGTTCTGCTCTGATGACTACTTTCTGGCAGTTGTGGCCATATTTTACTCGGAGTTGCCCGACTTGCCCGTCGCATAGGCTCGGACGGGTTTTCGTCGTCTTTGGTCTGTGTTGATTTAATTTTATTTTTTTTAATTTTGTTTTTACTACCCCGAGCCTTTTGTCCGCAGTTCTCTGAAGATGGTCAATTGTCGAGTACAATAGAAACCGTTTCTTTTGCGTCCTGCACTTTATTGCAATCGGCACGTTGATCGGTTTTCGTGGCCCCACCAGCGATGTTATGTTCTCCGCTGGGGGTAGCGGCCGCAGTCGACTCGCTTACGCTTGCTGCCTGAGTCCGCGTTTTTGAGGCATAGCTACTTTGTCGGTTGTTATCAATCGATTTACCTATGTTTCCGGAATGTATGAGTGCCTCAACTCGCTTATTAAATGTCAATAATTCATCTATCTGCTTTTCTAACACATTAGTGACAGTGACTTTGTTTTGCAAACTAGTTTTTATGTCTTGCAGCTGGTCATTAGTAGATTGGCATATTTGATAAATATTAGTGATGAAATGTGTTTGATTATCTAATCGCTGGTATAATTCTGACCGTAACTCCCTCAGTTCCGTCCACAGAGAATCTTGGCAAGTGTCATGTGTGGTTGGTGTTGTATTGTTGTTACGGCTACCTCGGTGAGTGTTTGCGTTGGTACTTATCGTATTTCTTTGTGAAAGCATAGCTCGTACAGGAGTACTGGAGTCAGTGCGCTTAGGCATCATAGAAACGCATTCCGGGCATACCCAGGGGTGTGTCAGGCTCTCCATGTATGACTCACAATGTTCCGGCTGCACTCCTAGGCATTCCAAATCGTACACTTTAGTGCAATGTAGGTGTGTACACTGCACAAATCGTCCTTCCGTAACAAGATCGCCACACGCACAGCAGTTTAAGGCCATATTGATAGTCTCACAATGTAAAAATGCAAATAATTTATAGAGCGATCACAGGACCGCCCGCGAGCTGTGACAGCTGTCATGTAATGTATATACCCCATTAGTCGCTTTGAGACACGCTTTGGAGTCTATTTTTTTCACAAGCATTATATTAGGCCTGCCTCACACTAGCGCGGCCTTAGTGGGGTATAAAGATTGAATTGTAATTTTACCCCAGTTTGTCAGTACAACATGTCGAAGTCATAAGTGGGAATGGACGAAAATATCAGAAGTGCCTGATTATTTTTTTGATGGAATGGTGGGTACACACTGAGCAAACGAACGACCAAGGAACGCGAAGCTTTTACGTGACAGCTATTTATTAGAGTGAGATACATGTGTACCCACCAATACGAATAATGGGTGTATCAAATCTTCTCTTTGCCGGTAAAGAGATGGGATTCGACTCCGGTTGCACTGGTTCAAAAAAATCTCCCAGTTTCGAAATCCAAAATCCACCTGAGTGCCTACAGGTCGTGTGATAATGAAAATATATAAATATAGGCTAAACTCACCCCAATCAGTTCACTTGTCTTTCACAAAAATTAACCGGCCGGTCGCTTGACATTTGCAGTAGTAGTCGCTATCGTTCCCGCGTTCGAACAGCGTTCTGGCGGTTGCTATTTCGCCGCCGACGCAAGCCGGAGATGTCCGAAGATCTCCGAATGTAAACTTTCCCACCCCAGTGCGAGACAGATAGATATATACAAAATAGGGTGTGTGTGAATGGGATGGTGAGTGGCATGTTTGGTTTGCATGTTGGTAATATAAAATAACAGATAATCGATAAAGATTTGGCAATAAAATTAAACAATGGGCAATCCACATTACGTGATTTGTTAGCGTGATATTCAAACGGTCCTGCGAAGCGGACTGCAAGATTATTACTAACCGATGAGATAGGGCGAGACACCACGTCTATCATGAAACGGCCGTAGACAGCACGTCTATCATGAGACGGCCGTGACATACTCTCGATTTTTCTCGCACTATCCGTCTCTCTCTTATTAGAACACTTAGGACAAGAGGTATAGTGCGAGAAAAATCGAGAGTATGTCGCGGCCGTCCCATGTTAGACGTGCTGTCTTGCCCTATCCCATCGGTTAGTAACAATCTTGCAGTCCGCATAGCAGGACCGTTTGAATCGGCAATTTTCGCCTTCTTACTGTTAACTGGCCACACTGAATGAAATTGTAGTTGCAGTTGTTATGCCGCGTTTATACACTTGCGATGGCTTGGCGCGTGAGCCGGACGCAGCTATGCGTTAGAGGGAGAGGGCTATAATTCGATCTCATTCGTTTACATAGCTGCGTCCTGCTCACGCGCCAAGCCATCGCAAGCGTATAAACGCGGCATTACGTCTGTACGCTACGCCCAATTCTGACTTCGACATGTTGTACTGACAAATTGGGGTTTAATCACATAATGTGGATTGGCCATAACGTTCCTTAGCACCAGAAAAAGGTTCTGATTTTTTTCGCTGCGCCAATAATTTTAGTTTTTCTGAAAACCGTCTGGGGATGGACTCATATTTCTGCATGTATGACTCCTCCTACTGCAGCCAAATAAGTTTTCTAGCGGATTCTGGTTGTTATGCCTCATCCATATCGATTGAATGCAATTTTTTTAGGGCTTACAGTGTTAAATATTAAAACAACATTCTTTAATATATATTTTTTAAATTTCATTTAAATTAATTTGAATGAAATTTGTAAGAACTAACCCACTTGGCTGCTCATGCAAATTCCTTGGTCCAAATTATGATTTTCTTGCAATTTGTCAGGACAACTCGTTGGACAGTTGGATCAGCATCGCAACATGCCTCCAGACGATAGCAATTAGTACTTAAGCCCTTTTCGAACGTGGTAGATTAAAACACCCAAATTAAGGGGTTTTAACTTAAAATAAAATGAAAAAGTACGTGCAAATAAATGATATCAGTATTATTTTTATTAATAATAATTTTAAGTATGAATTTTTGAAATTGGTCAATTAAATCCAGATATTACATTCAAACTTACAAAGCTACAATCTCGGTTTTTTTGTTTATATAATATTACTAGCTGCCCACGCAGTTAGGGTAGCAGCAAAGAGGAAAAGTCTGCGAGGTTGCAGCTAACCAAGTTTGTGTTTTCCTGGGTGATAACCTTATAAAAAAATGTCACTTGTGTGTGTATAATGTAGTTTCTGGAAGGTTATAGGCTATATTATATACCCGCGAAGCTGCGCGTGCAGCTAGTTTATGTATTAAAATGATGTTATTTCTAGGTGAAAGTAATCAAACAAAAGTCTGCTGCCACAACCATTTATTCACTGACATCCCTTTGCATCATTCCACTTTAAACTATACTTTCACCGAGTCTTAATATTAAATCACATTCTACAAAGTGGTTTCGATGTGCGCAATTAGCCCTATTTACACAAAGCAAACTACACTGGTTGCTCCCCTAAGGGCTCTCAACACCTGGTTCAACGCGCAGGGCCGAGCCGCTATGCTATCGCCGAGTCTTCAACCATTCCAGACTATAACAGCCGGATTCCAAATAAAATTAGAACCGTATCTGGACACCTCCTAAAACAGATATTATTCGTGGTTAATTAAATTAGAGCGGGTCGCCCAAGAAGATCATACTAGTGCGTTTGACGCACATATGGCAAGCTGTACACCACATACCCAGAGAGAATTGCTGGCCCGCTAGAAGACCTCTCTGTAACTAGCCCCGCTGTCAATCTCCAGAGAGGTGTCCCGTCTCTTCAAACAAGGCTACTAGGCCCCCAGCTTCATGAACGTCTGTAATTACTGTATGTGTTAGCAAAATTACAATAAACATATATTTAAAAACAGTATGTTGTTGGCAAGTGGCTAGCTTCCATTGGTTCTCGGTTCATATATTACAGAAAAGCCTGACAGGGCCACTATATGCGTACAATATAGTACTTTAGGATGGATAAAGGTCAATTATATGTAGGTACATTGTATATTATTACTGTACAAAATACTTTTTTATTTTTGCCACTGTTTAAGCATCGGGGGTTACTTCCCTGCTTATGAAGCTGAAGGTTCTGGTTTTGAATCCCGGTAAGGGAAAATATTTGTGTAATGAGCATGAATAGTTCTTTATGAGTATTGGACATTTTCTATGTATTTAAGTTATAATATCTATTCAATATATTAAATACTAGCTTCTGCCCGCGACTCCGTCCGCGTGGAACTCGTTTACATCACAGCTCCATACAAACTTTCACTTTCCCATTTCACCCCCTTAGGCAATGATTTCGGGGATAAAAACTATCCTATGTCCTTCCCCGGGACTCAAACTATCTCTATACCAAATTTCACCTCAATTGATTCAGTGGTTTAACGTGAAAAGGTAACAGACAGACAGACACACTTTCGCATTTATAATATTAGTATTGAAGTATGGATGGACGGTACGAATACAGTATGGATAATGCAGTCTAGTACCCGGTCATAACTCTAGCCATATTGAGCTTACTATGGGGGTTGGATCAAAGCACGGTTATCACAAAAACGCGCGAGCTGTATCGGGGCGAGATATTCTATTTGTCTGTTTCTAAGTGTTTTAATTAGTAAGAAACGGATAGTCTATCTCGCCGCGACACAGCTCGCGCGCCGTCTTGTGATAACCGTGCTCGTAAAAGAAACTTAAGAAGAAGAAAACAGAATAACTGGGATCGACCTCAGCAACGAGATGGCTGCGAAAAGAAGAGAGGATCATAAGAATAACATAAATAACATACTCACATTGTTATGTTCCTCACAGACGTATAAGTTCCTTTTTCGGCAATTCTTCCGCAAAGATTGGCACTAATAGTTGATTGTAAATACTTTGGGATGCTCAAATACGCCGAAAAAGTTGTCCAAGAAGCAATTCCAAAGTAGCCATAACACTAATAAGTAATAATAACATAATCGCGAACAATTGCACAATTCCGTGTTTGACAGAGACAACAGTCAAGTGACAGTCATTCGCACAGACTAATAAGCGATACTGTCTTCCGCAATGGCATCTCATTTCGATCTCCCAAAAGATATTCCCAAAAGAATTTAGTAAAGTAAATAAAAGAGCACTTTCTCAATCTTTAAGACGTGGATTGTCGAAATCGTCTCGAATCTCGTTAAAAAACTATATCTGGCCAAATAATACTTATTATCGATAAAATATTTACACATGCGGGAAAGTCAATCCCTAGCTCGCCTGTTGGCCGGGCGTCTTCACGGGACGCTGTCATAGTGACGTTTGAGTTAGTGAATAAGGGTTTTTATTCACGACGTCCTGACAGGGTGATGTCAAGGGGCGCCGGCCTATAAACTAACGTCCGTCGGTTAGACGAACGTTGGTTTATTCGCCTATAGTAGACAAATTACACAATTAATTTGGATAAAATGGATATCATGAGGTTCTGTACAAAATGTTTGCTTGGTTTAATGCCATTCCAGCAGTTAAATCCGTTGCTTCGGCGAGATAAAAGAGAAAACGTTAGTGAATGCCGATATACCGTCCAAGCTAACGTCGCCACAGGTGAGAACGCGTTTTCACCTACGTCTCGAGATAAACGCTGCTTAAAGAATAGCTATGCTGGCTGTTTTCTCGCGCAACGCATCAGCATTGCAATTCAGCGAGGAAATGCCGCCAGCATCCTCGGTACAATGCCTCGAGGGCCTTTTTTAGATTTAACTTAGCTTTAATTTAATTTAGTTAATGTTATAGTTATCATCTTGTATATACTTTAGAAAATAAATGTTAAATAATTTGAAAAAATAATCATTTCTGCATTTCAAAATTATGTAATTCGATTTATGCAAAATGAGAAATCGAAAATAGTTGTTATTAAAAACATTACACACCCCTATGTTTACATATCTTGCACGCATACACATCACTAAAACGGTTTAATACAACAAAAACACTATAAGGTACACGACCGACATTGGCCTTATACATGTCTTTGAATCTTAAGTCAAAACATAGAGGTATTAAACAATAGGTGTTTAATTTTATTGCCAAATCTTTATCGATTATCTGTTATTTTATATTACCAACATGCAAACCAAACATGCCACTCACCATCCCATTCACACACACACTATTTTGTATATATCTATCTGTCTCGCACTGGGGTGGGAAAGTTTACATTCGGAGATCTTCGGACATCTCCGGCTTGCGTCGGCGGCGAAATAGCAACCGCCAGAACGCTGTTCGAACGCGGGAACGATAGCGACTACTACTGCAAATGTCAAGCGACCGGCCGGTTAATTTTTGTGAAAGACAAGTGAACTGATTGGGGTGAGTTTAGCCTATATTTATATATTTTCATTATCACACGACCTGTAGGCACTCAGGTGGATTTTGGATTTCGAAACTGGGAGATTTTTTTGAACCAGTGCAACCGGAGTCGAATCCCATCTCTTTACCGGCAAAGAGAAGATTTGAAACATTTTTGGTGCATCGATCGGGATTCATGGTTTCTCCCTGTTTTGCTATCGTAAAGTCACCAAACATATAAAACTCTGCGGTATATTGTTGTGACGTAGGCGATTCGAGCGGTCGAATCGCAAACGTAACCTGATAACCAAATTTTAGAATTTCACGTAAAACCAATTACACTACACATAGTTTAGCGGTAAGATATGTGTTTTTAGTGTTCGCTACAACGTATTTGATATATATTGACTCCCTCCCATATGTAATTACAATTCACTTTTCACAAATCACATTACGCACGGTAGGTACACAAGAAAGGTTTGCATTACAATCTAAGTGTTTTCTATACCGGTTGAATTTATAAGTTTTGGCAATTTAATTGGTGTGCTTTGTTATTGTGCGGTATAAAAAAAAAAATCGGTCGAAATTCTCATTTTGATTCTGAGTCGTTCGATATTTAACACTTGGCGGAAACTGTTACTTAAATTCGCTAGGCATTGCAGCAGTCAGCGTGGCCCAGCGGTATAAGGCGCGCTTACGGATAACAAGTTACCTGGATCGATTCCGTACGGGCTTGATCTTTTTGTATTTTTAGTTTTTTTGTTTCTTGTTTTATGCGGTGCCTTGTATTATTTAGCGAATATTAAAACTTTGTTTTCCTAAAATTGAATAATAATAGTAATTGATATTTTATATTTTCATTATTTGTCGTGCCTATTGGGTTTGGTTTTATTTATTTGATATTGTTCATCCATTTATCGACAAATATGGCTCTTACCAAACGGGAATTGATGATTCAAATGAAGTATGACACGGCAAAAAGGAATATTGATTTTTTGTATGATCTCGCCCAATCAACCCACCTGACTTCGGAACAGCAAAAGGAGTTTGTAGTACGGTACATGGACTTAGAAAAATATTATGAAAAATTGGTTACTTTACATTACGAGATACAACTTAAGGCGGAGGGCACGGAATTGGACGATCACATACAGTCGTATGATTCATACAATAAGAAATATTACGTTATTAAGAGGAAGCATTTTGAGTTGTTCAACAGTTCTCCGAAGTTGGAAAATGTCGATGCAAATAAACAAGCCGGGAGTCGAGCAGTACTACCGCGCTTGCAAATACCTACTTTCTCGGGAAAGATCGAAGAATACCTGTCGTTTATGGAGTTGTTTCAGTCGCTCGTAGGTAGTGATTCGACTTTATCCAACACGGAAAAAATGTACTATCTGACGGGTTCATTAGTGGGGGAACCTAAGTCACTAATTCAACACTTATCAATAACCGGGGATAATTATTCTGTTGCGATCGATTTGCTGAACTCGCGTTATAATAATAAAAGATTGTTAGCGGACAGGTTGCTACGTAACCTATTGAGTGTCGCTAATGTAGGGAGCAAAAATCTAAGCGGATTAAAATTATTTTTAAATACTTTGTCGGAAAGTACCAAGGCCATGGAAAAAATGAATTTTCCGGTTGACTCATGGTCATATTTGCTATTTTATATTAATTTTCAAAAATTGGACAGTAACATGAGAAAACATTTTGAGGACAAGGTGGCCGATAAGGACTTGCCGACATTTGCGGATTTAATTAAGTTTTTGGAAACTGAGATACGGATCTTGGAGTCCAGCGCGGAACCTTTGTCCTTTGCGTCCGAGAAGCGTGGTGGCGGACCGAGCCATGCGGTGAAGGCTCATGCGGTTTTTAATAATGCGGGGTTTTCATGTAAGTTATGCGCTAAGGGCGGGCACTTTATCGCCAAATGTGATAAATTTTTAGCGATGACGCCTGCGGCACGGAAGCGTCACGTGATCGCACATAATTTGTGTTTTAGGTGTCTGAACGGCCATAACATTGATCGTTGTAACTATAACGGTAATTGTTACAAATGTAATTCGTCCAAGCACCATTACTTGTTGCATTTTGACTTACCGGCGTCGGCGTCGGATCGTCAACATCGGCCTGCGACAAATAATGGTTGCATATCTAGGCCAGCTCCTGACTCGGCTCCAGCGAGCGTTCCTTCCACAAGTGCGCCCTCGGCCAGTAGTTCACCAGTGAATGCGGTACCTGGAACTACGGGCTTGATGGCTTCACACGTTAACAAAGATCACTGCGGCTATCAACGTACGGTGTTACTCGCGACGGCGGCGGTACGAGTGTTGGACAGTAGCGGTACTTACCAGGAAGCGCGCGCGCTGCTCGATGGGGGTAGCCAGGGTACTTTTATATCGGAAACTTGTGCGAGTAGGTTAGGGTTAAAACGGTTTAACTCGGCCATGGCTATAGTCACGGGACTTAGCGGCACTCCTGTGAGCGGTTGCAGGGGCGGTGTAAATGTATGTATGATACCTAAGTATGCGGAGCGACCTACTCTCATGACAACGGCTACGGTATTGAATAAAATTACTCATAACTTACCAAGCTTTTCTCTGCCCGCTCACATAGCGGACAATTTTCGAGGACTGTGTCTTGCGGATGACCAGTTCTTTATCAGTCGTGAGATAGATATTTTAATCGGTGCGGATCTACTCGGTGATATTTTACTTGGCGGAGAATTTATAAAAATAAACGATCAATTACCTCGCGCGATGAACACTGTGTTCGGACACGTGTTGACGGGCCCGGTAACCTTTACCTCAGGTCCACCGTGCCCTCAGGCTGCAAATATTTCGCAGACGTATTTTTGTAATGCGGCTGCCGACCAAATCTTGGAGAAATTCTGGGAGGTGGAAGACATTCCGGACAAGGTGATAGTTCCTCAAGACCTGGAATGTGCATCGCTTTTTGTAAATACTCATCATCGGGATGAGACCGGGAGATTTATTGTTCATCTACCGTTTTTATCGGACAAGCTACCGTCCCTCGGGAATTCACTACCATTGGCCACGAAGCGGTTCCTGGCAATGGAAAGGCGGCTTCAGATTAATAAAGGGTTTCGGGCTAAATACGTCAATTTCATGCGGGAGTACTTAGAAACTGGTCACATGTCTCTTTGTAACGGGTCAATCGATGACTCTGGCTCGGGTGCTGATTACATAATTCCACACCACGGCATTTTTAAAACGGATTCAGATAAGATTAGGGTTGTCTTCGACGCTAGTTGTCCAACTAGCAACGGAGTCGCCTTAAATGATTGCTTACATGCAGGACCCAAGTTACAGCGAGACATTGCGGAAATCATTTGCAGATTTAGACTGCACGAGTTTGTGTTTACCACAGACATCCGAATGATGTTCCGACAGATATTGATAGCGGAAGATCATCGACCATATCAACGGATCTTGTGGAGAGAGTCCCCAGAGTTGCCGCTACTTCTTTACCAACTTAATACGGTAACTTACGGGATGAAGTCCAGCCCCTACCTCGCCATTCGGGCGCTGAGGCAGTTGGCTGACGATGAAGAGGTGCGCTATCCTGCGGCTGCCCACCTTCTTCGCTCTTCGGTATATATGGATGATATTTTTGGAGGTGCGGATACCCTAGAAGGTGCTAAAGAGCTCAAACAAGAGCTGACGTACTTGCTCCGCTCTGGCGGCTTCGAGTTGAGCAAGTGGACAGCTAACGATGAGCAGCTTCTGAAGGATGTACCAGCGGAACATTTGGAAAAACCCCGGATTTTCGACACTGCCGACGGATCTGGTTTTTTTAAAATATTGGGCATCCAGTGGGACCCGAACTCAGATAGTTTTTCGTATCGCACCAATTTGGATGACAAGGAGACGACTACGAAGCGATCCATTTTGTCGACTTTAGCCCGTACATTTGACCCATTGGGATGGGTCACACCGGTAATTTATCAAGGAAAAGTCCTCATGCAGCGGTTGTGGCTGTTAAACTTGTCTTGGGACGAGCAGCCGCCGGCTGATATCATTGCAGAATGGCAGGGTATATTAGCGGAGTTACCTTTAATCAGTCACTTACGATTAAAGCGCTTTGCTTTGAACAACGGGAGAACCTGTTCCCTTCATGGCTTTGCGGACGCGTCTGAGCTTGGTTATGGCGCCGTGGTGTATCTACGAACAGTAGATCACGATGGGCGGGCCCAAGTACATCTAATGATGGCCAAATCACGCGCTGCGCCGGTTAAATCGAAGTTAACTATTCCCAAACTTGAGTTAAGCGCCTCGGCGCTGCTTGTGCGGTTAGTGAAATATGTAGAAGAGGCTATTAAAAAAGAAGTGGATATCGACGAGATTATTTGCTGGTCTGATAGCACCATCGTCCTATCATGGTTACGGATATCCCCCCATTTATTGCAAACCTTTGAAGGTAACAGGGTGTCACAAATTGTTAGTTGCGGATTGGAAATAGCTTGGCGCCACATACCTTCAGAGATGAATCCTGCTGACGTCGCGAGTCGAGGTTGCCGCACGTCGGAGCTGCTCGAACATAGCTTATGGTGGGGACCATACTGGCTGAAGGGTAGTGCGGACACCTGGCCTATAAACATAATGGATAAGGAAAGGGACTTACCAGGTTTGCGGAAAATACCGGTTAAGGTTCACACAACGACGACCGATACAGCGGACTCGATATTTACGCGGTTTAGCTCATTAAACTTGCTACTTGCGGCTGTAGCATACTGTTTTCGGTTTACAACCAATGCTAAAGGTTCGCCAAATAGACTCACGGGAGTGCTGACGGTCCCTGAAAGACAATTTGCCTTGGATCGTCGTATCAAGCTTGCGCAAGAAGCGGAACTTGCCGATGATCTAGATAATCTAAAGCGGGACAAACGATGTTCTACAAGACTGCGACGGCTTATGCCTTTTATCAGTGCGGATGGGCTATTGCGGGTCGGAGGCCGATTGCAGAATTCCAATTTGCCATTCAGCGGAAAGCATCCCGTGGTTCTACCAAAGCGCCATCCACTTACCGCTTTGATTGTGGATCACTTTCACGTCATATATTGTCACGTTGGTGCTACTACTCTCCTGGGTATTTTGCAGAAGCAATATTGGATTATTTCGGCAGCACAAGTAGTACGTACTCGGATTTTTAAATGCATAAAATGTTTTAGAACTAAGGCTAAACCAACTGAACCCATGATGGCTGCCCTACCCGGTGACCGGGTAAATGCTATTGGTGTTTTTCACACCGTGCAAACGGACTTTGCCGGTCCGTTTTTAATCAAACATTCACGTTTGCGGAACGCCAAAATTTTAAAGGCATATCTTTGTGTCTTCATATGTTCGTCCAGTAAGTGTGTTCATTTGGAATGCGTCACTGATCTTTCAACGGACGGTTTTCTTGCGGCCCTGATTCGATTTACATCTCGGCGTGGGCTTCCGAGTGTTATCAGATCTGACTGCGGTACAAATTACGTAGGATCACATAGGCACTTGAACGAAGTTCAGAAATACTTAACTTCGCAGGAAATTCAACAAGGGCTCATTAATAAAGCTGCCCAGCAAAATATTACATGGTGCTTTAACCCTCCAGCGGCACCTCATTTCGGCGGTTTATTTGAAGCCACGGTTAAAGCTGCGAAAACATTACTGCGGCGGGTCATAGGAGAGCAGGTCTTGACCTTCGACGAGCTGGTTACAGTATTTACTAGAATAGAAGCGGTTTTAAATTGTCGGCCGTTATGTCCTTTAACTCAGGATCCTCAAAACTTTGAGGCCCTTACGCCGGCACATTTTCTCATTGGGAGACCGTTACTCTCAGTACCGGAATATCGTTTTGAGGATATACCTGACACACGGTTAAGTAGGTTTAACCTCATTCAGGCTATTTCCCAACGTTTTTGGAGAAAATGGAGCGACCAGTACCTCCATTCTCTTCAAATGCGGCATAAGTGGACTTCACAGACGGATCCACCTCGTACAGGTGATCTCGTCTTAATTAAGGAAGAGAATTTACCCCCCCTCAAGTGGAGATTAGGCAGAATTGCGGAATTGCTGCCCGGTAGAGATGGTGTAGTGCGAGTTGTAAAGCTCAAAACTTCAACAGGCACAATGACGCGCCCTGTTGTAAAGATTTGCAGGCTTCCCCTGGATTAGATATCGAATTGATTAATTATTAAGTCTAGCTTTAGTTTTAGTCTCATTCGGTTCCGGTTTTTTGTACAGCATATTTTTTATTAGGGTTTTGCTCATAAAGGCTTTGGCCTTTCTCGGGCGGGGGAATGTTTAATTTTATTGCCAAATCTTTATCGATTATCTGTTATTTTATATTACCAACATGCAAACCAAACATGCCACTCACCATCCCATTCACACACACACTATTTTGTATATATCTATCTGTCTCGCACTGGGGTGGGAAAGTTTACATTCGGAGATCTTCGGACATCTCCGGCTTGCGTCGGCGGCGAAATAGCAACCGCCAGAACGCTGTTCGAACGCGGGAACGATAGCGACTACTACTGCAAATGTCAAGCGACCGGCCGGTTAATTTTTGTGAAAGACAAGTGAACTGATTGGGGTGAGTTTAGCCTATATTTATATATTTTCATTATCACACGACCTGTAGGCACTCAGGTGGATTTTGGATTTCGAAACTGGGAGATTTTTTTGAACCAGTGCAACCGGAGTCGAATCCCATCTCTTTACCGGCAAAGAGAAGATTTGAAACATTTTTGGTGCATCGATCGGGATTCATGGTTTCTCCCTGTTTTGCTATCGTAAAGTCACCAAACATATAAAACTCTGCGGTATATTGTTGTGACGTAGGCGATTCGAGCGGTCGAATCGCAAACGTAACCTGATAACCAAATTTTAGAATTTCACGTAAAACCAATTACACTACACATAGTTTAGCGGTAAGATATGTGTTTTTAGTGTTCGCTACAACGTATTTGATATATATTGACTCCCTCCCATATGTAATTACAATTCACTTTTCACAAATCACATTACGCACGGTAGGTACACAAGAAAGGTTTGCATTACAATCTAAGTGTTTTCTATACCGGTTGAATTTATAAGTTTTGGCAATTTAATTGGTGTGCTTTGTTATTGTGCGGTATAAAAAAAAAATCGGTCGAAATTCTCATTTTGATTCTGAGTCGTTCGATATTTAACACTAGGCGGAAACTGTTACTTAAATTCGCTAGGCATTGCAGCAGTCAGCGTGGCCCAGCGGTATAAGGCGCGCTTACGGATGACAAGTTACCTGGATCGATTCCGTACGGGCTTGATCTTTTTGTATTTTTAGTTTTTTTGTTTCTTGTTTTATGCGGTGCCTTGTATTATTTAGCGAATATTAAAACTTTGTTTTCCTAAAATTGAATAATAATAGTAATTGATATTTTATATTTTCATTATTTGTCGTGCCTATTGGGGTTTGGTTTTATTTATTTGATATTGTTCATCCATTTATCGACAAATATGGCTCTTACCAAACGGGAATTGATGATTCAAATGAAGTATGACACGGCAAAAAGGAATATTGATTTTTTGTATGATCTCGCCCAATCAACCCACCTGACTTCGGAACAGCAAAAGGAGTTTGTAGTACGGTACATGGACTTAGAAAAATATTATGAAAAATTGGTTACTTTACATTACGAGATACAACTTAAGGCGGAGGGCACGGAATTGGACGATCACATACAGTCGTATGATTCATACAATAAGAAATATTACGTTATTAAGAGGAAGCATTTTGAGTTGTTCAACAGTTCTCCGAAGTTGGAAAATGTCGATGCAAATAAACAAGCCGGGAGTCGAGCAGTACTACCGCGCTTGCAAATACCTACTTTCTCGGGAAAGATCGAAGAATACCTGTCGTTTATGGAGTTGTTTCAGTCGCTCGTAGGTAGTGATTCGACTTTATCCAACACGGAAAAAATGTACTATCTGACGGGTTCATTAGTGGGGGAACCTAAGTCACTAATTCAACACTTATCAATAACCGGGGATAATTATTCTGTTGCGATCGATTTGCTGAACTCGCGTTATAATAATAAAAGATTGTTAGCGGACAGGTTGCTACGTAACCTATTGAGTGTCGCTAATGTAGGGAGCAAAAATCTAAGCGGATTAAAATTATTTTTAAATACTTTGTCGGAAAGTACCAAGGCCATGGAAAAAATGAATTTTCCGGTTGACTCATGGTCATATTTGCTATTTTATATTAATTTTCAAAAATTGGACAGTAACATGAGAAAACATTTTGAGGACAAGGTGGCCGATAAGGACTTGCCGACATTTGCGGATTTAATTAAGTTTTTGGAAACTGAGATACGGATCTTGGAGTCCAGCGCGGAACCTTTGTCCTTTGCGTCCGAGAAGCGTGGTGGCGGACCGAGCCATGCGGTGAAGGCTCATGCGGTTTTTAATAATGCGGGGTTTTCATGTAAGTTATGCGCTAAGGGCGGGCACTTTATCGCCAAATGTGATAAATTTTTAGCGATGACGCCTGCGGCACGGAAGCGTCACGTGATCGCACATAATTTGTGTTTTAGGTGTCTGAACGGCCATAACATTGATCGTTGTAACTATAACGGTAATTGTTACAAATGTAATTCGTCCAAGCACCATTACTTGTTACATTTTGACTTACCGGCGTCGGCGTCGGATCGTCAACATCGGCCTGCGACAAATAATGGTTGCATATCTAGGCCAGCTCCTGACTCGGCTCCAGCGAGCGTTCCTTCCACAAGTGCGCCCTCGGCCAGTAGTTCACCAGTGAATGCGGTACCTGGAACTACGGGCTTGATGGCTTCACACGTTAACAAAGATCACTGCGGCTATCAACGTACGGTGTTACTCGCGACGGCGGCGGTACGAGTGTTGGACAGTAGCGGTACTTACCAGGAAGCGCGCGCGCTGCTCGATGGGGGTAGCCAGGGTACTTTTATATCGGAAACTTGTGCGAGTAGGTTAGGGTTAAAACGGTTTAACTCGGCCATGGCTATAGTCACGGGACTTAGCGGCACTCCTGTGAGCGGTTGCAGGGGCGGTGTAAATGTATGTATGATACCTAAGTATGCGGAGCGACCTACTCTCATGACAACGGCTACGGTATTGAATAAAATTACTCATAACTTACCAAGCTTTTCTCTGCCCGCTCACATAGCGGACAATTTTCGAGGACTGTGTCTTGCGGATGACCAGTTCTTTATCAGTCGTGAGATAGATATTTTAATCGGTGCGGATCTACTCGGTGATATTTTACTTGGCGGAGAATTTATAAAAATAAACGATCAATTACCTCGCGCGATGAACACTGTGTTCGGACACGTGTTGACGGGCCCGGTAACCTTTACCTCAGGTCCACCGTGCCCTCAGGCTGCAAATATTTCGCAGACGTATTTTTGTAATGCGGCTGCCGACCAAATCTTGGAGAAATTCTGGGAGGTGGAAGACATTCCGGACAAGGTGATAGTTCCTCAAGACCTGGAATGTGAATCGCTTTTTGTAAATACTCATCATCGGGATGAGACCGGGAGATTTATTGTTCATCTACCGTTTTTATCGGACAAGCTACCGTCCCTCGGGAATTCACTACCATTGGCCACGAAGCGGTTCCTGGCAATGGAAAGGCGGCTTCAGATTAATGAAGGGTTTCGGGCTAAATACGTCAATTTCATGCGGGAGTACTTAGAAACTGGTCACATGTCTCTTTGTAACGGGTCAATCGATGACTCTGGCTCGGGTGCTGATTACATAATTCCACACCACGGCATTTTTAAAACGGATTCAGATAAGATTAGGGTTGTCTTCGACGCTAGTTGTCCAACTAGCAATGGAGTCGCCTTAAATGATTGCTTACATGCAGGACCCAAGTTACAGCGAGACATTGCGGAGATCATTTGCAGATTTAGACTGCACGAGTTTGTGTTTACCACAGACATCCGAATGATGTTCCGACAGATATTGATAGCGGAAGATCATCGACCATATCAACGGATCTTGTGGAGAGAGTCCCCAGAGTTGCCGCTACTTCTTTACCAACTTAATACGGTAACTTACGGGATGAAGTCCAGCCCCTACCTCGCCATTCGGGCGCTGAGGCAGTTGGCTGACGATGAAGAGGTGCGCTATCCTGCGGCTGCCCACTTTCTTCGCTCTTCGGTATATATGGATGATATTTTTGGAGGTGCGGATACCCTAGAAGGTGCTAAAGAGCTTAAACAAGAGCTGACGTACTTGCTCCGCTCTGGCGGCTTCGAGTTGAGCAAGTGGACAGCTAACGATGAGCAGCTTCTGAAGGATGTACCAGCGGAACATTTGGAAAAACCCCGGATTTTCGACACTGCCGACGGATCTGGTTTTTTTAAAATATTGGGCATCCAGTGGGACCCGAACTCAGATAGTTTTTCGTATCGCACCAATTTGGATGACAAGGAGACGACTACGAAGCGATCCATTTTGTCGACTTTAGCCCGTACATTTGACCCATTGGGATGGGTCACACCGGTAATTTATCAAGGAAAAGTCCTCATGCAGCGGTTGTGGCTGTTAAACTTGTCTTGGGACGAGCAGCCGCCGGCTGATATCATTGCAGAATGGCAGGGTATATTAGCGGAGTTACCTTTAATCAGTCACTTAAGATTAAAGCGCTTTGCTTTGAACAACGGGAGAACCTGTTCCCTTCATGGCTTTGCGGACGCGTCTGAGCTTGGTTATGGCGCCGTGGTGTATCTACGAACAGTAGATCACGATGGGCGGGCCCAAGTACATCTAATGATGGCCAAATCACGCGCTGCGCCGGTTAAATCGAAGTTAACTATTCCCAAACTTGAGTTAAGCGCCTCGGCGCTGCTTGTGCGGTTAGTGAAATATGTAGAAGAGGCTATTAAAAAAGAAGTGGATATCGACGAGATTATTTGCTGGTCTGATAGCACCATCGTCCTATCATGGTTACGGATATCCCCCCATTTATTGCAAACCTTTGAAGGTAACAGGGTGTCACAAATTGTTAGTTGCGGATTGGAAATAGCTTGGCGCCACATACCTTCAGAGATGAATCCTGCTGACGTCGCGAGTCGAGGTTGCCGCACGTCGGAGCTGCTCGAACATAGCTTATGGTGGGGACCATACTGGCTGAAGGGTAGTGCGGACAACTGGCCTATAAACATAATGGATAAGGAAAGGGACTTACCAGGTTTGCGGAAAATACCGGTTAAGGTTCACACAACGACGACCGATACAGCGGACTCGATATTTACGCGGTTTAGCTCATTAAACTTGCTACTTGCGGCTGTAGCATACTGTTTTCGGTTTACAACCAATGCTAAAGGTTCGCCAAATAGACTCACGGGAGTGCTGACGGTCCCTGAAAGACAATTTGCCTTGGATCGTCGTATCAAGCTTGCGCAAGAAGCGGAACTTGCCGATGATCTAGATAATCTAAAGCGGGACAAACGATGTTCTACAAGACTGCGACGGCTTATGCCTTTTATCAGTGCGGATGGGCTATTGCGGGTCGGAGGCCGATTGCAGAATTCCAATTTGCCATTCAGCGGAAAGCATCCCGTGGTTCTACCAAAGCGCCATCCACTTACCGCTTTGATTGTGGATCACTTTCACGTCATATATTGTCACGTGGTGCTACTACTCTCCTGGGTATTTTGCAGAAGCAATATTGGATTATTTCGGCAGCACAAGTAGTACGTACTCGGATTTTTAAATGCATAAAATGTTTTAGAACTAAGGCTAAACCAACTGAACCCATGATGGCTGCCCTACCCGGTGACCGGGTAAATGCTATTGGTGTTTTTCACACCGTGCAAACGGACTTTGCCGGTCCGTTTTTAATCAAACATTCACGTTTGCGGAACGCCAAAATTTTAAAGGCATATCTTTGCGTCTTCATATGTTCGTCCAGTAAGTGTGTTCATTTGGAATGCGTCACTGATCTTTCAACGGACGGTTTTCTTGCGGCCTTGATTCGATTTACATCTCGGCGTGGGCTTCCGAGTGTTATCAGATCTGACTGCGGTACAAATTACGTAGGATCACATAGGCACTTGAACGAAGTTCAGAAATACTTAACTTCGCAGGAAATTCAACAAGGGCTCATTAATAAAGCTGCCCAGCAAAATATTACGTGGTGCTTTAACCCTCCAGCGGCACCTCATTTCGGCGGTTTATTTGAAGCCACGGTTAAAGCTGCGAAAACATTACTGCGGCGGGTCATAGGAGAGCAGGTCTTGACCTTCGACGAGCTGGTTACAGTATTTACTAGAATAGAAGCGGTTTTAAATTGTCGGCCGTTATGTCCTTTAACTCAGGATCCTCAAAACTTTGAGGCCCTTACGCCGGCACATTTTCTCATTGGGAGACCGTTACTCTCAGTACCGGAATATCGTTTTGAGGATATACCTGACACACGGTTAAGTAGGTTTAACCTCATTCAGGCTATTTCCCAACGTTTTTGGAGAAAATGGAGCGACCAGTACCTCCATTCTCTTCAAATGCGGCATAAGTGGACTTCACAGACGGATCCACCTCGTACAGGTGATCTCGTCTTAATTAAGGAAGAGAATTTACCCCCCCTCAAGTGGAGATTAGGCAGAATTGCGGAATTGCTGCCCGGTAGAGATGGTGTAGTGCGAGTTGTAAAGCTCAAAACTTCAACAGGCACAATGACGCGCCCTGTTGTAAAGATTTGCAGGCTTCCCCTGGATTAGATATCGAATTGATTAATTATTAAGTCTAGCTTTAGTTTTAGTCTCATTCGGTTCCGGTTTTTTGTACAGCATATTTTTTATTAGGGTTTTGCTCATAAAGGCTTTGGCCTTTCTCGGGCGGGGGAATGTTTAATTTTATTGCCAAATCTTTATCGATTATCTGTTATTTTATATTACCAACATGCAAACCAAACATGCCACTCACCATCCCATTCACACACACACTATTTTGTATAATTATATCTATCTGTCTCGCACTGGGGTGGGAAAGTTTACATTCGGAGATCTTCGGACATCTCCGGCTTGCGTCGGCGGCGAAATAGCAACCGCCAGAACGCTGTTCGAACGCGGGAACGATAGCGACTACTACTGCAAATGTCAAGCGACCGGCCGGTTAATTTTTGTGAAAGACAAGTGAACTGACTGGGGTGAGTTTAGCCTATATTTATATATTTTCATTATCACACGACCTGTAGGCACTCAGGTGGATTTTGGATTTCGAAATTGGGAGATTTTTTTGAACCAGTGCAACCGGAGTCGAATCCCATCTCTTTACCGGCAAAGAGAAGATTTGAAACAATAGGTGTCAACTATTAGGCATTAAGGTGTCGAGCACTGGTACACTTACCTTAACAGGTCAGGTCAGGTAACCGACCGCGAAAACCAAATGCAAATTAACTCTACTAGTTAGTTATACTTCACTATTACGTCTGTAATGTGTTTGTTGACGAATGTTAATATTACATTACTCATCTAGGGCAGTAATACAGAGACTGTCTCAGTTCGCTCAAGACAGCCCATGTCCTTCTCTAAGGTCTATCCTACATTGGTGATAGTTTATTTGAATCGAATGATTCCCTCTGTAATTGACAACATTTGTTTTTTTAAGCGACACGTGTTTTTTTTTCTCCCTTAATTGTAATTTTCATTAAAAACTATCAAATTGAAAAGTAGCGAATTCCAGAAGGTTGTAAGTAAATTATGACGTCAATACTACGACTCTGTATGGCAGTATGGACACCTTTCATATGGCAGCCATAATACTGACGTCACACACGGTGAAAACCACTTTTATACGTTTTCGCGATTTTCTTAAAAGCGAGCAGGAAAAAAACACAGAAAACTACTTCATTACGTTCAGATAACATAATTACCGAAATGCTTTTCGATTTAGGCGTCATTACATATTTTGAAATATTGTCAATTGCAACACAAAACCCAAAGAACCTTTACGTCTCATTTGCTACGCGTGCGGAAAAGCCCCTATCCTGAGGGGTAGTCACGATTTCACGAAACGTTTCGAACGAGCGTTAGGATAATTATTGAACTGTCAGTTTTATATATAAAAATTGAAGTTTAGATGTACATACCGCGTTACGTAATCGATCCTGGGGGGGCTGGGGGCTGATCTAGTAACGTTTCGATCGTCCGTTATGATGATACAACTAACATTCTGCCATACAAAAAGTGACATTTAGATATACGTACGTACAGACGAGTTCTCCAATATATATACAGACAACCTTTCAAATATACCTACACATGTGTCTTATGTCAGTAATAAAGTCTCTGTATAGATATTTTTGAAAGGTTATCTGCGTAGATATTGGAGAACTCGATTGTACAATGTGTTACGTGATTGCTGGACTAGGGGGACGTAGAATGTTGTACTCATCACAGGTGGTAATGTCACCCTTTGCATTTTAATGTGAGACATTCTTTTTTTCCCGCCCTAGATGTGTAATGTAATGAACTATTATTGTTTCTTTGTGGGTGCGTGCGCCAATGGACAAGTATTTGGCAAATCGTCCAATAGCGCCGTCGCAGATCCTCGGCAGTAAACGCACGCAACTCGTGACGTCATAATTATAACAGATCGAGAGAAAGACGAGCGCGCTACACTTCTTGATACTTTGTTTTTAACTTCTAGCTTTTGCCGTAGACTATATCTTATTTGGCTCTACAGTTGTGCTGTTTGTGTAGGGCCCAACCTTCCAACCAACTAACACCACTGCCTATGACAAAACTTTTGGGTATTTAATTTGTATAGGGAATATTAAGGAATATTTTCGAACCACGAATATTCCCCATTCCAATCTTGTATCCAAGGGAGCAGCTTATTACTACGCGTATCCACCAACTCAGAACATTCGCGCGATGGCTTTCCTTGCGTTTGGATATCAAACGGGCCGCACTTTAATCACTACAACAGGACTATCACAATACGGCGCGCCAGCTCTCTCGATTTTTCTCGCACTATCCGTCTCTCTCTTATTAGAAAACTTAGAAAGATAGGTGCAGTGCGAGAAAAACCGAGAGAGCTCGCGCGCCGTCTTGTGATAGCATTGCAGTTGTATTCATGGCCTGATTTTAGCGCGGCGCTACTCCATTCGGCTCGTCGGAGCTGTCGTGAATCATCATCATGTTCATAATCATCATTAATATCATCATCATCATCATCAGTATCATCATCGTCATATCATCGTCATTACATCGACCTCGGCGTTCACATTGACCGTAAACTTAAATTTGCCGATCATATTGACAAAGTAATCCTGAAAGCATCAAAACCGTTGGCATTTGTGATCAGGGAATGTAAATATTTCAAAAAACCTGCTACTAAACTAATAATGCTATTGTAAGAAGTAATTTGGAATACTGTAGCGTTGTCTGGTCGCCGTGCTATAACGTCCACATTAACAGGATTGAAAGGATACAAAAAAGATTCGTCTCACATTTGACTTTTAGTATTAACAGCAACTCTAGGAAGCTAATACGATCGTACAATGCACGTCTTAAGCATTTCAAAATCAGCTCGCTATCTGATAGAACGCATATGTTGGATGTGGTTTTTCTGAAAGGAATAGTAACAGGTGTACTTAACTGCCCTGATCTGCTCCAAAAAATAAATTTCCATATTCCATCTAGAATTCCCAGGTCGTGCAATCTCAAGCTATTCAATGTACCGACCTGTCGCACTAATCTTAATAGGCGACATTGTCCTCTAACGCGCATGTTTAACACTCACAAACAACACCAACATGACTTGGATCTTAACTTTACTTCACTCTCAAACATAAAAAGGAAGCTCTTGCAATGTAACATTTAAGAATTCAATTAATTAATAGTTTATAAACAGAAACTTTCTTCCGAACATTGCGAGTCACGGCAGTAGCCGCGAGATTAGGGACTTATTATAACAAGAAATGTTAATAGATTAGATTTAGTATAAATTAAAATTAAGCAAGTTGAATTTAGCTATGTTAATACTTCTTTATCTGTGCATGTGGTGATCTTCTATAAGTGATAAGGCGCTTAACTGTTAAGTGAAAATGTAATAATGTACTATAATGTATCAGTGTACTTATTGTTAAAGGTCCAAATAAATAAATAAATAAATAATAACTCAGCAGAAAGACGTTCACTGCTGGACATATGCCTCCCCCAAAGAGTGCCACAATGACTGGTCTTGCGCCACCCACATCCAGCGGACTGGCGACCTTTACCAGGTCATCAGCCCACCTTGTGGGAGTCTATCCAATGATGTGATATAAAAAAAGAGGTACCTACGAGATAGATACGTTCCCTATACCACATTCCGTGTTTAAAAATGGCCATCAAATTTGACAGCTGAGACACGTTCAGGTATACGTACGTATCCATTGTAGGGCTCGCGGTCGTGTCCGGGTTTCGTGTACACGTGTACACGGGTACCCGTGTCCTGTTTACACGCGGGTAATACTACCCGTCCTTGAGTTGTGGTGTGAAGCTAGGAACTATCCCGTTGTTCTAAGAATGTACATACAAGTACTAAATGAGTGTTCGTAGCATTGCAATTATAACATGTTATTTGTGAATAAAAATAGCATAGGAATAAATGTAACAAATTATAACAAAGTACGTAAAGTTCGCCTCCTCAAATTCATATTTTAAAAAAGTAAGTACGAATCCATGCTAATGTTATAAATATGAAAGTGGGTCTGTCTGCCTGTGCCTTTCTGTTACCCCTTCACGCTTTAACAGCTGAGTTGATTTAGATAAAATTTGGTATAGAGATTTGAGTCTGGGGGAGGGACATAGGATATAAAAGAGTTCCACGCGGACGAAGTCGCGGGCAGAAGCTAGTAAGTTTTATCCCATAAAAAAACATTCCATGTAAAAAAGAGGCCAAGTCTCGAAACTCTTCCACCTTGAAAAGCTGTGAGATATTTCGTAGTACCAAGTCTCAGGCATTCTCATTATTCCTTATTTGCCAGCTAAATAGAATTCGGCCACTTGGCAATCACACCACTTTACTGCTTTTATGGATTTTTGCACACCTTAAACTATGAAGTATGGTGTAATTGCCAAGTCGCAAAATTATATTTAGCTAGCAAATAAAGAATAATAAGAATGCCTGAGGCTTGGTACTATGAAATATCTCACAACTTTTTACGGTGGAAGAGTTTCGAGACTTGGCCTCTTTTTTACATGGAATGTTTTTGTATGGGATCTTACTTCTTTTTGTAGGTTATTGTGTCATCAATACATACAAATTACGAATGCAGTCTCATTCTTGCTTTTGAATTTTTTCTCCCATTCGCTGCAAATGTAACTTTGTAATCCTATATATTTATATGGGATTACAAATTATTTATGCGTATAATATCTGGACCGAAATTTGCAAAATATTTTATTTTCATCTTGATTTTAACACTAAACACTAATTATGTTCTAAATTAGTATTTTTGTTGATCGTTCAGTTGAGTGACAAAATTAAGAAACTTTGACTAGTTATAATTCAATCTTAAACTACTGCTTCAAATTGAATGAAATTTGAAATACACCATGTTTAAACAATGCCTGCTTGGTTACTGAAAATTCAGGCTTCCATTTTTATTCACAACGAAGTTATTGGGGGGTCAAAAACGGCCTGAACTGCTTCGAAAAAAGATGGTACGGCAGTGCCGCTTTTTTGCTCGACTTGGCGGGGGCACCGCCGTGCCCCCAGATTTTTATTTGAGCTTAAAATGTGAAAAATAATGTAGTAACATTAATCTAGCTTTGGTTTTGAACCATAATAGTAACGAAGCTGGTGGTCTAAAATTGGCCGGTCCCAATTTTTGAAATAATGATGAGACTTAACTGCATTTATGAAATTTTGCATACCTAAAACTATGTAGTATTGTGCGATTACCAAGTCACAATAGTACATTACGTAACTAGGGCGGTGAATTCGTGAATGCCCCAGATCGCAGGTGTTTGTGCGCAGCGTGCAGTAAACTCGTATTATGGCCAGGTGTGACGTAAAATTTTATGAAGCAAGTAAATAAAGCCCCCCACAAGGTGGACTGAGGACCTGGTAAAGGTTGCGGGAGTCCGCTGGATGCGGGTGGCGCAGGACCGGTCACTTTGGCACTCTTTGGGGGAGGCCTATGTCCAGCAGTGGACGTCTTTCGGCTGATATAATATTAATGAATGCCTGAGACTTTGCTCTACGAAATGTCTAACAACTTTTTAAGTTTAAGAAGAGTTTTGAGACAGCCTCTTTTTTCCATGAAATGTTTTTTATGGGATGAGACTTACTAGCTTCTGCCCACGACTCCGTCCACGTGGAACTCGTTTATATCCTATGTCCGTTAAAACTCCTTCCACCTGCCCCTTCCACTTCCCTAATATAGCCGTTCAGCGGTAAAATACCACAGCTCGGGTCGGCGAAGATAACAGATAAAAGTACATTATTGTCGAAGCAAGGGAAGTAGGCAATTGCTGGCTGAGTATTAATTTTAAATGGACGACCTTGGGAGACCCGCTTCGCCGGCAGGTGACGAACAAAACAAACAAAGTAAACTTAAGACGTAAGTAGTTAGCTTCCATTTTTTTGTTGAAATTTCGACTTTATCGCAAAGGCATAAAACTTAATATTGCTTTGGAATTCAACCACTTCTTTATTTATAGTTTAGTCGCTAAGACTTTTGGGTTTATCCAAAAAAAATAGCAAGACACTGATAACGCCTATGCAAATGATGATCTCGTTACTGCAAATTATTTTTACCTCGTTAAACTACATCAACGATGTTTAGTACGTCCGAAATTGTAAGATAAAATCCTGTCAAAAACGCAAGCAGAAAACGAGTTTTTCATGAGAGCATAAAATCGTACCGTTATCCGATATCTAAATAATTATGGTATACTTTGAATCAGTAACGTAAAATCGTTTTGTTTGAGTGGGTACCTTTATTTAAAAATGATAACGGTATACATTGAAGCAGTAGCAAAATAGTCGTAATATCGTTTTGTTCGAGTACCTTTGTTTTAAAATGATTACTGTATCCTTTAGATAGGTAGGCAGAGTAATGATGCAAGTATCGTTTTGATTCAGTGCCTTTATTCGGTGCTCATATTCAACTTCGTGAGTAAAGGTACGGTTTAAAAAGGTATACCACATTCAGTCCCTTATTTAGAACCATACTGACGGTGGAGGATAATGAAGACTTAGCAAATGTCAACTCTATTTGAATGACGTTAAGGATCAAAAGTGCTAAACATTAAATTTCCTCGACTGTACAATACAATAAGCGCTCGGTTAATATTAAAAAGTTCTCATGTACAGTCAACTTTTGGACCTTATTTTGCATGCAATAAAGTACAAAAGTGGTGGACCACTTTTGTGCTTGACTGTACTTACCTACTGTTTTTGTTTAGCTATCATATCTATAGGCGGCTATTAATAAAAGTTAAACAGTTTGCGTGCCCTTTGTCGGTCAATCATTAAATAAAATACTGGGTTTATACAATATTATGACGCAATAGAGCAAACATAGGCTTCCTGCGATATTTCCTTTTGCCACATACCTGATATAAAACAACATCATACACACCAAACCCATAGAGTTGCTAATGCAAGTAGAGTAAAATGAAATAAATAAATTATATTTGCCTCAACTCAAACGGCCGCGGACGGTCCGAACCCGCGTGTAATTAGAACCCGCGGGTACGTGTGTACGGGTACACGGGTACCCGGGTACCCGCCCGCGGACCGGGCGGGTTCGGGCGTGTCCGTGTGGAACGGACGCTTAGCACCGCGGGCTTAAGAACACGGGTATTCGGGCGGGCGGGTTTACACGTGTAGCGGGAGCCCTAATCCATTGACGACGTGAAATTGAGGCAAGTTCGGGTTCAATAGACTCAGTTTTAGTGTGCCAGTTTTGGAGCGCTTATAACCTATCTACCTCATTTTTGACCAGAGCTCGAAACCTATTCCGCTGCAGCAGGGAGTCAAGCAAGGAGATATTATTTCTCCAAAACTATTTACCGCTGCACTGGAGGACGTTTTCAAGACTCTTGACTGGAGAAGGCTAGGCATCAACATCAACGGAGAGTACATCACTCACCTTTGGTTTGCTGACGATAATAGTAGTCTTGGCTGAGACCATGAAGGACTTAAGTACGATTCTCGATGACCTCAGTAAAGCTTCCGAGCGAGTTGGTCTAAGAATGAACATGGATAAGACGAAGATCATGTCAAATGCCCATGTCGTACCACCTACCAGGGACCCGCCCGGTATCCCCTTCGAGGGTTTTTGAAAGGGTTTTTCGTAATGCTTTGCTTACCAAAGCCGATGCTCCTCAAAACCCATTCATTTGGCTATTAAAGCGCTCCAATAAGGTATCCCCTTCAAAGGGTTTTTGAAAGGGTTTGCTTACCAAAGCCGATGCTCCTCAATACCCATTCATTTGGCTTCTAAAGCACAATGAATGGGTATTCAACACGAGGAAGCGCTTCAACCCTTTAAAAAGCGCTTAAATAGCCTTTCGAAAGGGTTTTTTTTATCAGTAGCGGTAGCGCCCCGTAAGGGAAACCCCTTCATACGGCTAAGTTAAATGAATGAGTTTTCAATCAATAAAGGACAGCAAGTGATTATGGCTATTAAACGAACGACTAACCCGTTCAAAGGCTTTTTTCTGGGAAGGGGTGGGCGGGTCCCTGCCACCTACTCCCATTACAATCGGACACTTTACGCTCGAAGTTGTAGACGATTATGTATACCTAGGACAGACTATCCAGTTAGGTAGGTCCAACTTTGAGCAAGAGGTCAATCGTCGAATCCGACTCGGCTGGGCAGCGTTCGGGAAGCTATGGCACATCTTTTCGTCCAATATTCCGCAGTGTCTCAAGACGAGAGTCTTTGACCAGTGTGTGTTGCCAGTGATGACATATGGCACTGAAACGTGGTCGCTTATTATGGGCCTGATAAGAAAGCTCAAAGTCACCCAAAGGGCAATGGAGAGGGCCGTGTTGGGAGTTTCTCTGCGTAATCGCATCATCAGAAATGAGTCTATCCGCAGCAGAACTAAGGTAACCGATATAGCCCTTCGAATCGCTAAACTTAAGTGGCAGTGGGCAGGGCACATTGCACGTTGAACCGATGGCCGTTAGGGTTTTTTTTTTTTTGATACTGATTTTGCCAGGAATGATTGTACCGGAAGGCGCGGCGTAGGTAGGCCCCTCACAAGGTGGACTGATGACCTGGTAAAGGTTGCGGGAGTTCACTGGATGCGGGTGGCGCAGGACCGGTCACTTTGGCACTCTTTGGGGGAAGCCTATGTCCAGCAGTAGACGTCTTTCGGCTGATATGATGATGATGATGATGACCTTATTTTTATATTACATCATTGTGTCTATCCATGCCATCAACCCCCAGCCACAGAATAGATATACCTAATAGTACAAGTACAGAAGGGACACTCCTTTGATATTTACAAAAGGCGCTTTTTTCTCAGCTAAAACATTAAGATTTATGGCCCTCTGACGTCGTCGACGACGACGTCGACGTTCATCGCTACAAGTACATGCCGGTTCCTCAACGTTGGGGCACCGGTATATAGGTACTTGTAGCGATAAACGTAAATCGCCTTACGTAAATTGTCCGCCCCATGCCCCAGCCTAATTAGCCAACGATCAAGAGGTCTTTTTCGCACTACACCATCTTTCGCAGGCTGTGGGAACCACAATAGGTTCCATTGCGTTGCTCTTCTAACCTTGACGCATCGTTACCAAATAACCAAACCGTGGCTTTTACTGCAAGCACATAAAGGCTGTTTTCGCTCATCTTTTCACCCACTTTAATCGCGGTTTATTCTCGCCTTGGCAATTTAAAGATTGGTTGAAACGTTTAAACGATTATAGGCCGTATTGATGTCTCGTTAAAGGTGAGATTTGGGTGTGTTTTAATCAGGAGTTGTGTTAATTACTTCTGTTTGTAAGTCACGAGTCGAGTTGGACTATTTTTCTTAATTTGTGGAAAAGTGTACAATAGATGGGTGGGCTGAGATTTATACATCGTTTTACTTTCATTATTTCATGCTAGCCTAGTTTAACAGCGATAGTTAATGGAGATTCATAGATCGTAAATACTACTAGTGGCTTTTTGTAACTCGACAGTAAAGTTCTATATACTTAATTAACGAACCTGCTCACATAACACGAAAATCTGTTGAAAAATGGGACCCCTAAGTATCTACCGTGTAGAGGACAACACGGACAACAGCTGGAAAGCGGGAAACCCGGACATCACGACATCTACAGACCCCCTAGCACACTAAGTTTTCTGTCGGACATAAAACTTAGTTTGCTAGGGGGTCTGGACATACAAACCATGGTCATACAAAGGACATACAAAGGTAACGATGATCACTGCATATAAAGAAATTAACTAATCAATGAATCATTGTATCGCCATTGTTTTCCCACGCCAGATGATGTACAGCTGAAGTAATTATGGTTATTATTGATTAATTAGTTTTTGTTATGGTTTCAACGGATTTGACTTATTTACCAAGGATGTAGTCTGGCCATAGTAAATTGGTCCCTTTGGTAGCGATGGGCGAGTCGAGTTGTCTGATTCGAATAACTCGAATCAGAGTCTAGACGAGTTGATCCGAATCAAGTTCCTTCATAACTTGAATCAAATCGCCGCGCCGTCTCCACTGCCGGTTTGACTCGCATACCTAACTCTAGGGCTGTTATTCGCTACTTGTAAAGATTATTGTTCTCAATAATCTATGTTGCCGTTGAGAATCTTCTTCTTAAGGGGATGCCTTGATTTAAGTCGTACACGCCCCCTAGACAGAGACACGCTGATGCCTTCCGCCCACGAGAACTCACCACGGGACCAGGCGAGCACTACGATTTTTTGTCGTGCGATAATCGCGTCGCAGATATGCAACGTATGGGTTTATATATCAGTGCGCGCACCTTCCATAATAATCGCAATTTTGGACAAATTTCGATATATACCTAACTTAGTGAAGTTTTATTTCAATTTCATAAAGTGAGATTTTAGATGAGATAAATTACTATGGTATTAACTGGATTGTGTCGTAACATAATCTATCGTTTGAGTAGGCTGAGTAAAAAAAAGGAAAATACAGACCCTACTTTGGAGTTTTTTTCTATCGATGAAATTTGAAGCAATCGAGAATGTATCGAGAAAATCAAATCTCCAGATCATATATAGTCAAGAATCATGTATCTGAAAATCAATCTCATTGTTTCTTAATCTAGTCAGAACGGCGTTTCAAAGCACGCGATAATTTCCAATGCACCGCCTTAATCTGGTTACTATAAGATTTAAATTGGTAACCAATCCACAGCGTCGTCACTATAAGTACTAATGAACGAATTTATTAGTTCTATCGACTATTGTCTCTTTACACGCGAATGTTACTAATGAAGAAAAAAAAGACGCGTTTGTCCGTGATTGGCATTATGACTGGCTAATATCATACGGGATCTGAAAAAAAAGTTGTAACCGCAATCCGAGGTTAGTACAAATATCAAATTTATTATAATTAGCTTAAGACTTTAATTGCAGTAACTTAAAATATTCTAAAGGCGTTTTTTCTTTTAATTGTAAATATTGTGATGAAAACCACATGCAATGAAAAGGATTCGAAACAAGTGCAGGGTAAAGTACCTAGCCATGATAATTAGGTATATTGACGACAGGTTTAGCATAGTAGGTAGAACCCTGCCTACGAAGCTAGAGATCCCGGGGTCGAATCCCGGTAAGGGTATTTCTTTAGTGTGATGAGCACCATGAACGTAGTATAATCTGGACAGGCTATGATAATAATAATACCACGTGTGAGCGAGCTGGTACCATATAAATCTCGATAAGTGTGACAGAAAGGGAAATATCAATGTCATAGTTCCACTTTTTTTGTTTGCCACAACAGATTTAGTATGAAGTTGTGGCACACAAACCATTACCCGTCCTTTAGTAGGTTGTTTATGGCAATGTCATCATCCATTTTAAGACGAGTTCTTAATCTAGCTGCATACGAGCTTTTCCGTCCCTCACTGTGATAACATGTACAGCCCGTCCATAGTATTCTACCCCAGGAAAATTACGTTTTTTTCAAACATTAATTTATAACAGCGTTTTTTTTGTTTGTTTAATTTTTAAATGTTATTCTAAGATGCCTTATCTAGGAATCCACCAAAATTTCCATCGGGAAGTAAATATATAAAAATAAATGACACATCCATTATGTTTTTTGTGTGATTTATTTATTACTAGCTTTTGCCCGCGGCTTCGCTCGCGTTAAATTCGGGGTAACACGGTTCCCCTTTCCTGATTTAGAACACAGAAGAGAACTCGGAACAGAATATTATTTTAATACGCTAAGTTGTAGACGATATTATATTATGTCTTTCCATTTGGGGATAGAATGTAAAGATTCTGGGCATTGGACACACGCGAACATTTTAAGTTCACCCCAGCCACCTTTAATGTGTCCTTGCGCTTTGTTAATGGTCATAGCGAAAGTAAGCTTAGAGGAAATTGTAGCCTTTTCAACTGGAACGGGAGATCTGTGGGAATTATTGGGATTCGTGGGATCATTACATTCATTACATTTTCACCCTTTCCTACGCCGGTTAAGATAGTGGCCTAATGATATTGCATCCAAGTTGTGTGACACGAAGTCGCGTCATAATCTCATTACATAATCTCGGGGCATCCAAATTTCGCATAAGAATGACTGGGACGCCTAGTTTTAATTGAAGCTTGTGTGAGGGTACACCTCACAGCTCAAGCGAATTTAGAAATTCTACGGGATGTGATGTGATCTGTTCTGTATCCATAATACTGTGTCTCCTGGTACTTTACACAATGTCTGAATTTACATATTTTGTTGACAACATCATTTTTTGCTGCTAAAACTGCTCTTTCACATAAATATTGATTTTCGTGTATATTGTTTTGTAAATCTGGGTAAACACTTGCAACTAATTCTGAATGAATGTGCACTAATTCACAAAAATCTCCCGTCAATGTCACTCAGCCCTCAGCATCTGTTTCTAACCGACCATCTCCTATTTTCAATAGTGTTTCGGCATAGTTGCCAGCATTTGTGTCATCATATAGTTGCACTCTCATATTTGTAGTCAAAGTGAACTTTTTTACGGTGGCCCATAGAGTGGACGACTTGAGACTATGCTTTAATTTCGTCTGCAGGTGTCTTCTTCTGAATGACTGGTAACGTTTGGCGGAAATCACCAGCCAATAAAACCACCATCCCTGCCATAACATCGGTACTGTTGCGCAAATCCTGGAGCGTTCGATTTAGTGCTTCTACCGCTTTTTTGTGCGCCATAGTACTTTCAGTCCACACTAAGAGTTTGCACTGACGTAACATAGCACCCCATGCGCTATTTTTACTAAAATTACAGATTGTTTGAATTAAATTACCTTATTATTCGTTTGTATCACCTGTACTAATTTTTTAAATTTTTTTTTTAATTTTTAAAATAAGGCAGGTATTTTTCGTTGGTTAACAGAGACTGTGTACCAAGTTTTAGCTTCCTACCTTGAAAACTGCGAATAGTCCCATATAAAATTTCACCCCGTTTTTTAAAGAGTTGGGGGCAGATTAAAAAAAATGATGCACGATTTATTTTGTTAGTCACAAATAGTCCGAAGCGCGTGGCGTTGTACGAAGGAACTGATTGAGGGATTTGGTGACCGAACCGGATTGTTCCGATAGCTCAGTTGGTTAGTAGCGACGGGCCATGAATGCCTGTGGTCGCCGCTTCAAATCCGGCTGGGAGCATTAAATTTTTCAATTTATTCTTTCATTTAAAATTTACAAATAGTCCGCCTACCAATTTTTTGCTTTCTACCTTGAAAATTGCGGAAACCTGCATATAAACTTCCACCCCCTATTTTAGGAAAGTGGGGGGTAAGAAAGAGATAAAAAGTACCCTTTGTCACTCTCCATCCCTTCGACTATCTCCACTTAAATAATTTACTTTAAAAACAAAGTTTTAACCGACTTCAATTTAGTACTCCGCCAAGCCACGAGAACATTTCCTATTTTTTTTACAATTTACCACATGAACTGATTTCCGATAGCAAATGCGTTAATTACTATAGAAAAAAAACCGAATCGCTGTATGTGGGCCGATAATATTTGAGGACTTCCATCGATTCCCCAAGATCATCACCCAGGCACTTCATTAGTGCCTATTTCATTGGAATCTTATCAGGACCTGTGACGTAGGTACTTTTGCACTTTTAAGTACATAATTGAGGAATTCCATAAGTCATCTGTGGTCTTCATCATCAATTCCTCGCCACCAAATTTATGATTCCGGATGTAAATACACGAATTATAACAGAAAATACCAAAATCACTACACGCGTGCCAAATAAAATTGAGGAGTCCCCTCAATTCCTCATGGATCCCATCATCTAACTGAATTTTGAAAAAAATGGGACCCACCTGAAAATATATACATACGAACAAAAAAAAATTTCGAATCGGCTCATCAATGACGGAGTTCTGAGGTAACAAACATTGACCGTTGTTTTGGACCATAATTTTACCCCCCATGTCATCCCTTTAAGGGATGATTTCGAGGTAAAAACTATCCTATGTTTTAAACCTGGCTATAAACTATATTCGTGCAAAATTTCATACAAATCGGTTCAGCCGTTTAAGCGTGATTGAGTAACAAACATCCAAACATCTAAACATCCAAACATCTAAACTTTCGCATTTATTATATTATTATTATATTATAGTAGGATTCTTGAAGAGCTCCTGTAAATTAACCAAAACAAAAATTAAAATATGTATTAATATTTTTCCTCTTTTTTCAGGAATTGGTTAAATATCGATTTTTTGATGACTAATATTTTGGTGGATTTTGAGTCTACGTAGGTAATTACTAAAGTGATAATATATTAGTTACACGCAAAAAAGCTGCTGTTATGAATTATTTCCAATTTTGCATTTTTTTCCATACTAATGAAAATAAAGTGTTTGTCATTGCGAAGAACGCAGGCAATACCCGACGCATGTATAAGCAGTTGAATGGCACAACCGATTCCGCGCCACCCTTTACAACACGGAGCCGGATAGAAAAAAGTGGGAGAAAATGAATTTTCTAGACATGAGACCTAGCTAGATCGATTTCTCGCCCCCGTAAACTCCCAACATCCCAAAACTCAACGAAATCGTTAGAATCGTTTCCGAGAACGTGATTGCAAATATTGCTCGTTTAATATTTACCTAGTATAGGATAAGTTATGGCCAATCCACATTACGTGATTTGTCAGCCCCAATTCATCAGAATCTGACTAATTGCTATCGTCTGGATGCATGTTCCAACCGTCAAACGAGTTGCCCGGACCAATTGCATTCTCAGTATATAATAATTTCCTCTATGAAGTGCATGAAAATCACAATTTGGACCATGGAATTTGCATGATCTGCCAAGTGTTTTATCTCTCACAAATTCCATTTAAATAAATTTAAACGGAAATTTAAAAAATATACCGAAGAATATTGTATTAATATTTTACACTGTAATTTTGTATTTTTTTTAAACCGGTGTTTTACAACTATAATTTCATTCAGTGTGGCCAGTTAACAGTAAGAAAGCGAAAATTGCCGCATTTAAATGATCCTGCGAAGCGGATTGCAAGATTATTACTAACCGATGACATAGGGGGAGACAGCACATCTATCATGAGACGGCCGTGATACACTCTCTATTTTTGTGTTGTGTCTATGTTTTGTGTGCTGCGACGGCGCGCGAGCTCTCTCTTTTTTTCTCGCACTATCCGTCTCTCTCTCTTGTTATAACAAGAGGTATAGTGCGAGAGAAATCGAGAGTATGTAGCGGCCGTGTGATAGACGTGCTGTCTTGTAGACATGAGTGATTCAAATGAAGTACTTCACTTGGTATCACTCTTTCATTCACTAGTTCAGTTCGGATTCATATACTTCAATACTTCAGTATATCATTTAGAAAATTGGTAGTTAATTCTACCTATTGATCATTGAATATGATTCGATTCGATAATATGAGTGATTTAATGTTATTTAAATTTTAAATACGGCAAATAACTCAATAGATCATTGAAAGACACGCGTACGACTGATATGGTATATTCAATCTAATCTATTTATCTATATCAAAATGATGTAGATGCACCTCTAGAGCTACTGAACTAAATTTAACTAGTGAACTAAAAGAGTGATATACTTCACAGCGAACGAAAGATGCATATCAATCTTTTCTTTTTAGTGACACATTTTGCGCATGACTACTGTCTTGCCCTACCTCATCGGTTATTAACAATCTTGCAGTCCGCTTCGCAAGACCGTTTGAATGCGGCAATTTTCGCTTTCTTGCTGTTAACTGGCCACACTGAATGAAATTGTAGTTGCAGTTATTACGTCTGTACGCTACACCCAATTCTGACTTCGACATGTTGTCCTGACAAATTGGGGTAAAATCACTTAATGTGGATTGCCCATTACCTAGTAATATTAGGCCTTAAGTAAGTACTAGGTACTTACTTAAGGCCTCCACCCACCGGACGCGTGTGCCGCGCGTGTGCCGCGCGTGTGCTGCGCGTGTCGGGCGCGTATGAAGCGGTATATTCACACCGGAAGCGGGCGGCGTATAGCAACGCGTGTGCAGCGCAGCTGCTGCGCGTGTACCGCGCGTGTGCTGCGCATGTGCCGCGCGTCATATCTCTTTCACTACCAACACATTTAATATGTATCTTACTATCTCCATCACGCTGCCGCGCGTGTGACGCGCGTGTGCAGCGCGGCTGTTGCGCGGGTGCTGCGCGTGTGCTGCGCGTGTGCTGCGCGTGTGCTGCGCGTGTGCCGCGCGGGCCCGCGCGTCATATCTCTCTCACTACCAACACATTTAATATGTATCTTACTATCTCTATCATACTTAGCAGCGCGGGCCCGCGCGGGCCCACGCAGCTCACGCGACGCGCACGACACGCGGCCGCGCTGCCGAGTTGTATCTTTAGCGCCGCGCGGGCCCGCGCGGGCCCGCCTTCGAAACGCGTTCGATGTGTGTTTGAATTGTAGTTTCAATGCTTTACAACTTGCGCGTGTGCCGCGCAGCACACGCGCCGCGCACGACACGCGTCCGGTGGGTGGAGGCCTTTATTATTGATAGGTAATGATTGTAATGAAATGATATAATATGTTATTACATCCATTAGGTTCTTCAGATTATTTGTATTTGTAAAATTCATTCAAGACAGAAAATATTATAAACAAAGAGAAAAAAGAACAAATATTGATTTAAATTTGGTTGAATCTTTAATATCCGAACGTATGTGTCAAACTGACAGTGCCAGTTTTGTTTTGATCGGCTTGCTCAGAAACCTCAAACTAAGCCGGAGCCACGTCCCGAGAAGTAGGTTTCGCCCACAAATAAAAAAATATTATTTAATATTATGGTCTGAAAAAGAGAATCGTGAAGTGAACTTGTAAAATGAAGTCTTATTCCCTAATATTTTTCAAATCGATTTCGTTTTGGGAAAAAGTATAAAATCAGTCTTAATAATTTCTTATGGTTTCTGAACGTACTCTAATCGAATATTTTTCTTCAATCTTCATTGTTGTGATACTTTTCACTGTTTAGATAATTAAAACTATTAACTTCATTTGTTTTCGTTAATCTTAAATCGTGTATATATAATGTCAATTAAGTTCAGTTTGAACTTCATTAAAGTAGCTAAATGTAGTAGTATGGATGCATAATAATTAGTGTCCCTAAGTATATGTTATTCTTAGAACTGCAAATTACGTCTTTCGTTAATCGTAAGTAAATATTAACCAAGTTACTTTGTGCTACTAAGAACACATAATTATCTAATAACTGGTCTATAACTACAACCTCCGACTTCCAAACTGCTCTGGCAACTTACTATGCTTACGGCTTTCCCTGCCTCAGCTATGGAGTAATCCTCTGGGGTAACAGTACCGATGCTCCCTTTGTCATCACGTTGCAAAAAAACTTATCCGCATACTTGTAAATATAAAACAAAGTGATAGTTGCAAGTCTCACTTCATTAAACATAAAATACTTAACCTGCTTAAAATACATTCTAGAGATATGTAAGTCCGTTCGCAAACACTCCGAGTTTTACACTAAAAGAGAAGATACGCCGTTACCGTAGGGCCTAAGATATAGATCAAGGCTAGTGCAACCAACTTCCCGAAAATGCATTCATCTGGTCCGCTATCCATGTCAGTAAAACTATACAATAAACTACCGGAATACATAAAAAATAATAATAAAGATAATCTCCTTATAAATAAACCAAAATATATATTGCAAAAAATGCTTATTATTCTATTAATGAATACCTAGACGACAAACTCTAAACAATACATTACTACGACTAAACCATATCTATACACTATTATTGTACAAATGAAGTAGATAAAAATAACTTATGATCATCATCGTCTTAGCGTTATTCCCGGTTGTGCCCCTAAAGGAGCCCGGGGTCCGCTTTGACACCTAATCCCAAGTTTTACGAAAGCGACTGCCATCTGACCTTCCAACCCAGAGGGAAAACTAGACCTTATTGGGATTAGACCGGTTTCCTCACGATGTTTTCCTTCACCGAAAAGCTAATGGTAAATATTCCGTACATAAGTTCCTAAAACCTCATTGGTACGAGTCGGGATTCGAACCCACGACCGCCGCTTGACAGCCGCATGCCTGAACCACTAGGCTACCGTAGCTCGTAATAACTTATGATAATAATTTAAATTTAAATAATAAGTTAATACATAAATACAAATATAAAAAACACATACACAACAATACACTAATGCACATACAACAACGTAACCAAAAATTATGCCTAGCTCGGTTAACTTTTTAGATCTATACTGTTTTATGTTATAAATATATTTAGTTGTAAGTTAAACTTGAGACTTACTGTAAAACATGTTAACTATGTACCATACTGTAACAACATTGCAATTAATACTTGAACACAATGTTTCTTTTACTAATATTCAAGTTTACTAATTCTTTTTAGTTCTTTAGGCTGAATATCCACCTGAGAGATACGTAGATGTATTTAGCAGCACCGGATGAATACTACTTGATGCCCTAAGCAATCCCCGCATGTGATCCCCCATTCATAAGCTAGATTTGCGTAATGAATAAATAAATAATAATGAATAAATATAAGGGGACAATCTTACACAAATCGAGCCAGTCCCATAGTAAGCTCAATAAGGCTTGTGTTATGGGTACTAGACGATGATATATATAATAGATAGAAATACTTAAATACGTAGAAAACATCCATGACTCAGAAACAAATATTCATGCTCATCACACAAACATTTGCCCTTACCGGGATTCGAACCCAGGACCTTCAGCTTCGTAGGCAGCGTCACTACCCACTAGGCTAACCGGTCGTCAAAATAATGCCCTAAGAAATAGAGTAGTTTCCTCATGTTAAAATTAATAACATAGTGATGCTACTTTGATAGTAAACCATCAAATTATTGTAATTAAGCATAAATTACAAAATTTAATTAAAATCACATATTCCATATACCCACATATAACATATTTGTTAATGTGTTTTTTACTTAAGATGTATATATCTATATGATTTTTATATCATTCCAGCTTTACTACAAAACAATGGACAAAAAGATACATAGAAGAGTTTATGTTGGTTGCATGGTCACCCATACGCAGTAAGAAGTTGCATGGAATATCTGGAAGGCACATAAGTATAAAATATACATTATAAGTGGAACTACCAGCTGAAATGGAAGGAAACTGTTATGTGAGTGTCGTAATACATGGTATTAGTTTAATATAGATATTTTTAACTGAGTGAGCAAAGTGTGACTCGTCTGTTCTCCTTTTAAGGTCGGATTTCTTAACCGTATCTCGTGAACTTTTATGAGTAGGTTCAATAATTATGTAGATATATATATCTGAAAGAGTAGCACTATTAAAATTAAAGTTTGAGGACCAAACTATAACAATTATCCAAGCATACTCCCCAACTGAAAGCTCAACAGAAGATGAATTAAACAAATTCTACAACGACCTAGAAACAGCACAGGAATCTGGGGATAAGCATGTGATTTTAATGGGTGATTTCAATGCGAAGATAGGAAACCCAAAACCACACGAAAATATGATAATGGGCAGACATGGATATGGGAGGAGAAATGCAAGAGGAGAGCGACTTATACAACATGCATATGAGCACAAACTGTCGGTTATGAATACTTACTTTAAGAAAAAAGATGCACGAAGATGGACCTGGAGCTCGCCAGATCAGAGAATAAAGAATGAAATTGATTTTATAATGACTAATAACCCAAAATCAGTAATCAATGTAGAAGTACTAAATAAAATAAACTACCCAACAGACCACAGACTAGTAAGAAGCACAGTGACTTTAGAGAAGCCCAAAATCAGTAGGAAAACATTCAATGCACCAACTAATGTTCTAAAGTCAGTAGCAGAAAAAGAGATGTACATAAAAAACCTGACTGTCAACCTAACATCATCAAAGATACTTGAAAATGGAAGCAATATACAAACATTTAATGACAAACTTGAAGAAATAATCACACGCAGTCTCACAGCAAAAGTAGGAACTTATAACAAGCAGCACAAGATTCTTAAAGATGAAACTATACATATGATATCGAGACGCACAGAACTATTGGCAACAAAAAATAAATCTAAAGAAATGAGAGAGGAACTGAAAGTACTGTTTAAAAAAACCAGCAAGCTATTAAGACGAGACTATGAGGAACACAGAAAAACTGTAATAGAAACAAATATGACACGATACAGAAGCTCCAAACGTGCTTATAAGGAACTTACAACAAATATGAACTGGATACAATGTTTAAAAGAAGGAAACAACAAGTTAAGGGAAAGAACAGACATTATAAACTGCGCGACAACCTTTTACAAGCAACTGTACAAAAAACTACCACATGAAGTAGAAAATCCCCAACCGAGTGAGAATCCAAATAGCGCTACAAATTACAGTATGGCACTGGAACCCATGGACGACCATGAGGTACTAAAACACATAGCCAAACTCAAATCCGAAAAAAGCCCGGGACCAGACTGTCTAATAAATGAAACCCTAAAAATCGGAGCACCTATACTATTACCATTTTTAGTTAAACTTTTTAATATGGTTTTGGATACAGGACAAGTACCAAAACAAAGGTGCAAATCAAATATAATTTTAATATATAAGAAAGGAGACCCTCTAGATATTGGCAATTACAGGCCCATCAGCTTGCTATCATCGATATACAAACTATTCTCATCAATAATACTAAACCGAATAGCACCGAAAATAGAAAAAAAACAACCTATCGAGCAGGCTGGCTTCCGACGGAACTACTCCACAAATGATCACATACATGCAACAGAACAAGTCATAGAAAAATACAAGGAATTTAACAAATCACTGTTTGTGGCATTCGTGGACTACTCCAAAGCGTTTGACAGCTTAACTCACACATCAATATGGACAGCCCTAAGAAATAGCAATGTGGAAGAAAAATACATCACTATCATCAAGAACATATACTCCAAAAGTGTCAGCAGAGTAAAGCTAGAAAGGGAAGGAGAGGAGTTTGACATAGAAAGAGGCGTCCGGCAGGGTGATCCACTATCACCAAAGCTCTTCATAGCGGTTCTCGAAGACATCTTCCAAAACTTAGACTGGAAAAACCTAGGCATATCGATAAACCAACGAAGTCTCACACATCTTCGGTTCGCAGATGATATCGTCCTTTTCAGTAATTCGGCAGTAGACTTGGAAAAAATGCTAACAACTCTAGATAGAGAAAGCCGACTAGTGGGATTGCAAATGAATGCTTTAAAAACTAAGATCATGACAAACAGCCACCAAAAACCAATAAGAGTAGATGGAAAAGAAATAGATTATGTAGAGGAATATGTCTATCTGGGAAAACTTATTTCTTTTAAGGCCAACAATAATGAGGAAGAGGTTGAGAGAAGAATAAACACTGCATGGAGAAAGTACTGGACTCAAAAAGAAATTTTAAAAGGAGACTACAGCCTAAACATTAAAAAAATTGTAATGGACTCATGCATCCTGCCTACACTAACATACGCTTGCCAGACATGGGTGTACACTAACAAAACTAAAAACAAAATTATGAGCTGCCAACATGCTATGGAGCGAAGCATCTTGAAACTAAGGAGAATACAAAAAACAAGGAATGTAGACATAAGAAGGAAAACAAAACTAACAGATGCCCTCCAACATGCCTTAAAACTAAAGTGGAACTGGGCAGGACATGTTTCAAGGTACCAGGACAAGAGATGGACCAAGTCAACCACTGAATGGACTGGCCCACTGGGAAAGAGGAGTGTAGGACGACAAAGAAAGAGATGGGTGGACGACATAGTAGAGGTGGCTGGTAAAAACTGGATGGACAAAACTCATGATAGAGAAAAATGAAGAAAATGGGGGAGGCTTTTACCCTAAATAGGGACCACAAAGTAAAGGAAAGAAAAGAAAAATAAAACACAAAGAATATGTAGAACACAAAGTGGGAAATAAAGCTATAATAATAATAATAATAATAATATATTTGGCAATGAATTAATATATTCAAAATGATAACTTTGACTTTGCAACTTATCAAAATATTTATTAATTAGAAAACTTGAAAAACCCCCCACATTTTCATTTCAAAGTCCAATATCTTAAAAACGGCTGAACAGATGTTGATAAAACATGGCTGAGAACACTTGGGATAAAATTATCTATGATACAAAAAAAACGCATTTAAATCGGTCCATCCGTTTGGGCGCTACATTACCACAGACAGATACACATATGCACAGACAAGTTAAACTTATATAACACCCCTCTCTTTGCGTCGGGGGTTAATAGAGGTGCTTGTTTATATTTTCTTGACTGTACATATGGTTTTTAAACCTTTATTTATACCAACTGAGAGCTCACGAACGACGCTCCATTTTTACCCCGTGGCGGAAATCGGCCAGTATAGATGGTTTGTGATGATGATGATAATGATGGTAGTGATGATGATGATGATGAGCTAGAAGGACGGACCGATTGTTCATAAGTCATACCATATGTATTGAGAATTTGAGATCCTTACCTCTAACATAACATTTTTTAATAAAAAATATCTTTGCACTATTTCATAATTTTTTTTATGGTTAATGTTAATACACAGATCTCAAGTGTTAGACAATTCTCTCCATTTTTGACATTAAATATAATCCGCAAAAATTAATTGCTTATTCCGACATTATTTTATCAGGGCTACCAGCCAACAATTGTAGACATGTTGAATGGGGACTGCTGGCGCGAGGTGCTGAGTTACGTGCCCATCGAGGACATAATCCGTTCGGAGCGCGTCAGTAGGCTATGGCGGCACAGGATGCAGGAGTACTTGCAAGGTATGTAGTCCCAGGTAGCCACAAAGCCGTTTTCACCGCAATCGAATACCGGGGCTAACGCGACACGTTTTATTTTGTATCAGCTGTCTGTGCGGCTTCGGTCGCGTATTACAAAGAACGGAGGCTCTCGCGGAATAAAATATAGCATATAACCATCCAGGAAGCCCACTCTACACGCAGGCGAAAGAATTTTTGAAATCGGATAAGCTGTTCCTCATTATAATATCGGGGGCACGGCAGTGCCCCCGCCAAGTCGAGCAAAACAGCGGCACGGCAGTGCCATTCTTTTCTCGAAGCAGTTCAGGCCATTTTCGACCCGCCTATAACTTCGTTGTGGATAAAACTAGAAGCCTGAATTTTCAGTAACCAAGCATGCATTGTATAAACACGATATGTTTCAAATTTCATACAATTTGAACCAGTGGTTTAAGAATTATAAGTAGTCAAAGTTTCTTAATTTTGTCACTCACTGACTGACTCACTGATCATCATAAGTCTATGGCAGTTCTAGCAGACATAAAACATTTAGAGTACAATTAGTGTTTAGTGTAAAAATCAAGGGAAAACTAAAAAAAATGCGTCTAGTTTTCTAGATACACCAACTGCATAAATAACTTACAATACTACATAGATTTAGGTATGCAGAAATCCATAAATGCAGGAACGTTGTGTGATTGCCAAGTTACAGAATTTTATTTAGCAAGCAAATAAAGATAAATAAGAATGCCTGAGCCTTGGCTATACGAAATCTCAATTTTTTTTACGGAGACTTGGGCTCTTTTTTAGATGGAATGTCAAAACTCGCTCGCTGGGCACGGTTGGCATGGCAGGGGCTTCTAAAAGGACTAATATTACCGCTATACAGGGTGAATATTTTATGAGTATCCAAATTCAAGTATAAGATTCTTCAGCAAAAATTATAAAATAAATGTTTTTTGTTTCATATCATTCAGTACTAAAATTTTTAGTAATTTCTGCTTAAAGTTATCCCAAAAAAACCTTATCGCGCGGGCACCTCAGCGGGTAGTAAGGTTTGCGCACGGCACGCCTCCCCTCCCTCGGCCCCGCCCCGCTCCGCGCGGCACTGAATGCCGAGTAACCACGCAGTACGGATAATTCTTTTGGAATAGACAATTTATAATTTAAAAAATACCTTTAAGTTTTTTTTCAAAAATTGAGTCTCTTAGTGATACCAATGCATACAAAATTTGGACACTCATTAAAAATTCACCCTGTATACCTACCTGGGACCTCTGGCTTCGTAGCTGACCAGCTGCTCCTAACCCTGAGGTCACTACCAACTAGGCTAACGGTAATCAGTACATTATTTAATCTGTCTTCAGGTGTGAACCTCTCTGTTGAATACCTCCGGCCTTGCATTATCAACATCCTTAGCTGGGACCGGCACCCCAACAGCCGACACCTGACCCTCGACAAAGAAGACCGGCCCGGGAAGAAGGGAGCTTGGTTCCTGGCCATGCTGACCAAACTCGGCTGTAACATAGTGTTCATTGGCACTGACAGGATTGAGGGACATGATATAGCGAATATTGTGTGGTACTGCCCGAAGATTGAGATCTTATTGGTGAGTTTATTATTCGTTTTTACAACACATGACAACAAACTCACAACCGCACTACTGAGGACACATGGCCAACTACGCAAGATAGTTGGAATAATAACAGGATACAACACTAAGAAAGGACACCTCTACAACTTAGGTATCACAGACAGCCCCATGTGCAGAGCGTGCATGGCAGCAGAAGAAACAACCAAACACATTCTACTGGACTGTAACCAGGTAGAAGTATACAGGAAAAACACCTAGGGTCTCCGGACACACTACGGGACGCAGTCAGCAACACCAAGGCACTCACAAACTTTCTGGAGGAGCTGGGGTGGTTAGAGTAGCGCTACCCCGCCGATTCACGCAAAATAGGCACACTGGATGACGACTTGCGGAAACTCCCCGTATAACTAACTACATCTCATTGGTGAGTCATTGCATGAGACCTCATCCATTGAAATCCGTTTTGGCTGTATAACTATCAATATCTTTCGACTCCAGATTCCGTATCATTATCGATCTTATCACACGATGAGTGACAAGAAAGAGCGTCCGTCACTGGCTGACACCGTTCGATAGAACGAGACGACGCTCCTATCTTGTCACTTATCGCGTCATAAGGCCAAACATGATACGGGGTCTGATCACGGATTAAAAATCATCGTGTATACTTCTTTTTTTGTGCAATAAAGTGTTAATACTATTTTACTTCCAGCTCTGCAGTATTGAATACTACCTTCCGTTGGAGCAACTGAAGTGCTGCAGACGCCTCCGACGAGTTTCCTTACATACGTGCACGGTACGCATATTATCCCATCTTAAGCGCCATATAGGATACACTTCGACACGTGGGATCGTTGGTGCCAGGGTTCGAAAGGATAATTATCGTGATAATAACAGATGATTATGTATTCTCTTGAAAAAGGATTAAGAATGTAGTCAAATGGAGAAAAAAAACGCAAGAAGTTAAATACTAAATATATCGCTGCGGATAGCCTCATTTGTGATGCGATCACGCAGATAAACTCCTATATAGCGTAGGCCTCTAGGGTGACTTTGAACTTGGCCTTTTTATGAGGCCCATAGTAAGCGACCGCGGTACAGATTTATAAAAAGTCGACCCCATTGAATAGTCTCAACTCATGCCCACACGACACGATCGCGGGGCACGGTAGTGCCCCCGCCAAGTCCAGCAAAACAGCGGCACGGCCGTACCATCCTTTTCTCAGTTCAGGCCATTTTCGACCCCCAATGGCCCCAATAACTTTCCTGTGGATAAAACTAGAAGCCTGAATTTTCAGTAACCAACTAGGCATTGGTCAAAGACTTTCGACACTGCGGAATATTGGACGCAAAGGTTTGCCGTAGCTTCCCGAACGCTGCCCAGTCTTTGACCAGTGTGTGTTGCCAGTGATGAAATATGGCACTGAAACGTGGTCGCTTACTATGGGCCTCATAAGAAGGCTCAAAGTCACCCAAAGGGCAATGGAGAGGGCCATGTTGGGAGTTTCGCTGCGTGACCGCATCAGAAATGAGGCTATCCGCAGCAGAACCAAGGTAACCGATATAGCCCTCCGGATCGCTAAACTTAAGTGGCAGTGGGCGGGGCATATAGCACGTAGAACCGATGGCCTTTGGGGCGGAAAGGTTCTCGAGTGGCGACCACGTACTGGGAGGCGCAGCGTGGGTAGGCCCCCGACAAGGTGGACTGATGACCTGGTAAAGGTTGCGGGAGTCCGCTGGATGCGGGTGGCGCGGGATCGGTCACTTTGGCACTCTTTGGGGGAGGCCTATGTCCAGCAGTGGACGTCTTTCGGCTGATATGATGATGATGATGATGAACTAGGCATTGTATAAACACGGCATATTTCAAATTTCATTCAATTTAAACCTGTAGTTTAAGAATTATAACTAATCAAAGTTTGTTAATTTTGTCACTGACTGACTCACTGACCGATCATCTAAAGTCTCAGGCACTTCTAGCAGACATAGAAGATTCAAATTTGGAATACAGTTATTGTTTAGTGTATAAATCAAGGGAAAACTAAAATATTTTGCAATTTAGGTCCAGTTTTCTAGATACACCAACTCCCCTTGCTGATTGCCAAGTTGCAAAATTTGATTTAGCTAGCAAATAAATACTAATACAAATGGCTGAGACTTAGTACTACGAAATAATCACAACTTCTTACGGTGGAAGACTTTCAAGACTTGGCCTCTTTTTAACATGGAATGTTTTCTATGGGATTTCTATTTTCAGATCCCAGATGAATACATTTGCCAGCTGTTAAACGACGTGCCCATAGAAGAATTGGTCATCAACAACGCCAGTTATGTTTCTGGGATGTTCTTGGCAGAATCGAAAGACGTTAAATTGAAGTCTCTCACCATGTCGGCTTGCTATCTGTTGATGACGGAGTTTTTCAGAACGGCAATTGATTTGGATGAGTTGACCAAGTTGGAGCTCACGCTAAACAGCGTCGAGGTGAGTCAATCAATCAATCAAATCATTTATTTGCTGTAAAACATAATTAAATGCATGCAAACACGAGTGGTATCAACTGTCAAAGTATCACTTACTAGCTGCCCGGCCCGGCTTCGCACGATTAGTTTTCCGTTTTCCCCTAGGAATGGAGCATTTTCCCGCGGTAAAAAGTAGCCTATGTGCATCAGGGATTATGTCGGCTTCTAATGGTAATAGTACATTACGTAACTAGGGCGGTGAATTCGTGAATGCCCCAGATCGCAGGTGTTTGTGGCACGAACCGAAGGTGAGGGCCATAAATATACGCTCTGGGGCTTTACGAAGTACCGCCCGTGTTGCGTACAAAATTTTACGTCTTCACCTGGCCACAATGCGAGTTTGGCCGTACGCGCATCGTGCAGTAAAACTCGCATTATGGCCAGGTGTGACGTAAAAGATTTTTTCAAATCGGCCCAGTAGTTTCGGAGCCTAATGAATACAAACACTCAAATTGTTGGTTATAAATAAATCCTTAAAAGTAAATTCATCATCATATCAGCCAAAAGAAATCCACTGCTGGACATAGGTCTCCCCCAAAGAGTGCCACAATGACTGGTCCTGCGCCAGCTGCATCCAGCGGACTCCCGCGACCTTTACCAGGTCATCAGTCCACCTTTGAGTCTACCCACGTTGCTTCCGGTACGTGGTCGCCACTCGAGAACCTTCCCGCCCCAACGGCCATCGGTTCTACTTGTTGTGTGCCCCGCCCACAGCCACCTAAATTTAGCTATTCGGAGGACTTCGGTTAACTTGGTTGGAGAAAATGTATTCTAATAAACAATATTTGCTTTCCAGGTATACAGAAATGTCCATTTGCTGCTAAACAACACTCCGAACCTAGAACAATTAAAATTAGTATCGTTCGACAAGAAAATCAACGTCGGCAGGGAATTTTCCGATTCCATTAGTCACCTGAGTCGGTTAAAGCATTTCTATGCGCGGTACATCAACAATTCGCACGAAGGTTGGCTGGAAGACGTCGCCAATGGGTGCAGGGAGCTGAGGACTTTGGATGTGGGGAATTGTACGGGTAAGTTAAACTTGCCCGGTCCGGTCTGTTAGGCACTAATTTCAAAATATACCTTTATTCAATACGCTCTATTATCAAAAACACCTTATCCCATAATTAACGAAACCCGAAACAATCTATTCCCAGAAAGCCCCAGTCTCAATATACACTTTTCGCAATAGCACTTAAATTCAAATAACATGAATCTCATAAAACACTTACTTGCAAAATTCACCAATCCCAAAATACCCTAATTTTTAGTAAATCATTGATTTGGAAATCATTCATTACGAGATTTGTGTGGTTTAATACTAAAAATTAGGGTATTTTGGGATTGGTGAATTTTGCAAGTAAGTGTTTTATGAGATTCATGTTATTTGAAATTAAGTGCAATTGCGAAGAGTGTATATTGAGACTGGGGCTTTCTGGGAATAGATTGTTTCTGGTTTCGTTCATTATGGGATAAGGTGTTTTTGATAATAGAGCGTATTGAATAAAGGTGTATTTCGAAATTAGTGCCTAACAGAAGTGCAACAAATTTTAGTCGCCGAGTGAATAACATGAATAAACAAAGTCCATATGACACTATGAAGTAATAATAGTATATTGCTTAACGAGGGGCGTAAGTGGGATATTGCGAACATGATTCTATCAGAAGCTTTTGATGACTTGAGTTTGTAATATTCTTACGCCCGTGTAAAATAAAACAGAAAAATCTGTTTCATACAATCGCACCAACCAAAAATATTCGAAATTGACAACTTCACTGCCAGATTAGTGCGAGAGGAGCGCGGAGATTCAATATTTCAACCAATTACAGAGCAATACAGTAGTATTCTTGCGGCGCGTGATCAATTAGATTTTTTTCAACCAATCACAGAGCAGAATTCTAGCGGCGCGAACCCGACTATCAGATCATATACAAACTCATAACTCCTTAGAGAGTTATGAAAATCCATATCTCCCGTGGGAACAATTTTGTTTGCAGAGACGTAACAATTACCCGATTTAATATAATAATGTTTATACAGTGTTTGGCCTGTAACAGGGGCAAATATTTAAAAGGACTCTTCCTTAGAGCATCTGAAGTAACCCCTTGTGTCCATTTTTTTTTAATACGGAGTAGTGTTGACCTAAAGTTATGACCTCCAAGTAATGTATCTTGGCACCATGAGATCATAGCACAGCAGTCAATGCAGATTTTGAGGTAACATCACGTACTGAGTCATAATAGTTTTTGCATTTTTGTTTTTAAAAGATATGTTTGTGATTTTTTATATTTTTTTATCTTTTTAGTGTTTTTTAAAAAAAAAAAAATTACCTGTGTCACCCCAGAAGGCTAAAAAATACACGTGAACTTGCTTTAAAGAAAAAAGAACATTAAAATTTTCAATTTAAATTACCTGGAAATAAGTGTTCACACGCCCTATATAATAGTCTACCGTTTAAGTTTTTGCCCCTGTTTCAGGCCACACCCTGTATGTGTGTATGTCTTATTCTTTGGCATGCGCTGCAGCCTAAACCGTTTGACGGATTTCGACATATGAGGTGTCGTTGATATAGGTTATTAAAATATTTGTAAAAAGCAGTTGGGGGGGTTTGTTTTTATTATACTTGTTTAAAGATTGATTTTGGCTAATGGCGAAAATACCCATTATGCGAGCAGCACGCGCCGTGCTGAGCCACTTTGCTGTCGCGACTTACTACATCCGCATCCGCGAAAACTCTGCTTACGTTTTTGGGGATGCAGATGCGAATGTCTGGTACATAGTTCGTATAACCCCTTACAGGGGTGACTGCGGGCAGTGTGGTGGCGCTCTGCCGCGCGACGGGGCAGACTCTGAAAGAACTCGGGGTGGCTTGGAACAGCGAATTGACGGATGAACATCTAGTGGCTTGCATCACACTCTGCCCTAATTTAGAGGTAAATATATCCAAACTGGCATACCTACTCATTTATTGTTAACTAGTTTCCGCCCGCGACTTCGTCTGCATGGACCCGGGTGGAAAAATATCCTATATTTAGGGCTATGGGTAGGGGTCGGGTTGTAATTAGTCATACATTTATGCGCATAACGTTTCTGAACATATTGTGTAAAGCGCATAAATTAGATGCATGCGACTAGACGGCCATCCCTTGGGGTGGCTTTAAACAATTAAGTGTCAGAAGAGGTTATCTATTTAGCACGAATTTCATTTGCCCAAATTTTATATTCCATAACGTTTCAATTTCACTAATATTCATTTGACATATTATTATTTTCCATAATGTTGTATGCCCGAATCATTCATATGCCATGAACATTATTTGCCATTATCTTATATCCAATAATTTTACTTGATAGAATATTAATTTGTCATAAGAAACTACATTTCTGCGAGCCGTTCAATGTTACGAACGTTCGCTTCTGGCGCTTATATGACATTATAAGATTTTGAATAATTGTTACGTACAAAACACGTCAAAATAAGCATCTCTTTTACCTGAAAAACATATCTCAACAAAAAAATAACCACGAAGACAAAGTTGGTCCCATAGTAAAAGATGTTCAGAACCATGTATAGATTCACATTTTGCTATTTTGTATCACCACTTAAGTAACACCCTGTATATCAGTTTATAAAACAAACGAAATACAGCAAAAACAAGTATTGTATGAAAAACTTAAATTCTCTGTATTGTTTTTACTATGGTACCTATCTGAAAATACATAAACTAATTACACACCTGGATTTACCTCATGTCATTGTACATGTAAAGTTTCGTTAGAATCCATTAAAATGAGAGCGTAACTACGTTTGTATGGAGAATCGAGCTTACTGCGAACTCTCAATATATTTTCAGAGTGTTTTCGCGAGTTTTGCTTGTTGGCAATGAAAAATAATATTGAGTCCTGTGTTTGTAGGTGCTGGACGTGCAGGGCTGCGCGCGCGTGTCGGCGGCGCTGGTGGCGGCGGCGGCGGCGCGCGCGCGCCCGCTGCGCCTGCGCCTGCGCCGGACCAAGGTGCCCGCGGACATGCGGGTACGGAACATTAGCATATTTCGCGTCGTTATGGTTTTATGAGATGACATTTGCTCCTGGCCAGACACTTGCATATTTCGCGGCGTAATGATTTTATGAGATATAATATTTTGTTCTTGGGCAGACGCTGGCATATTTCGCGGCGTTATGGTTTTATTGCTTACATTTTAATGTCTGCAGTGGCTGCCTTTGAATTTAGAATTGCATGTTTCGTTCGTTCATGTTTTATTAAAAATATCCTAACTCCTTTTAATATAAAGAAGTACACTCACGTCCAATACGGTTTCAAACTTATATTTAGGAAAATGGGATTGAAAATCGTATGCACTTTTTTAGACTTGACCTTACTATTAGTCCATAAGCCGACTCCAACACGATAAAATGCATGGCAGCAGGTCGACACAGTTGTGCTGAGAAAGAGCAATGTTTTCTATGTATTTCAGTATTTATTTATCTATATAAGTTTAGTATGTTTATTGTCTAGTACCCATAGTACAAGCTTTGCTTAGTTTGGGACTAGGTCGATTTCCAAGGTTTCCAAGGTAACCATTATCTCCGAATCGCTAAACTTAAGTGGTAGTGGGCGGGTCACATTGCACGTAGAACCGATGGCCGTATGGGCGGAAAGGTTCTCGAGTGGCGACCACGTACCGGAAGGCGCGTCGTGAGTAGGTGGACCGATGACCTGGTGGCTCGATGCGGGTGGCGCAGGACCGATCATTGTGGTACTCTTTGGGGGAGGCCTATGTCCAGCAGTGGTCTCGATTTCTGCAAGATTGTCCACATTTTTTTTAATCACAATTATTTGTTTCAGTCCAAGAGTGAATGGATCGACCTGGACTTCGAATACTAGCCGCCGGAAGGCCCCGTATATGGGCTGGCGGGGCGTATAGCGGCGCGGGGCCCGCGGCGGAACGCGCTAACACAGTCACGGATAAAGATCAGTGGATCCACTTACAGGCGTTCCTAGGCATGTGTGATTGAACAAAAAGTAGGCCATTACCATCGTGACATATGCCTCCCCCAAAGAGTGTCACAAATGCTTTTTACCCGACCACAGGCGTTCTTAGGCATGTGTGATTAAACAAAAAAATAATTTGCTTTATTCTGCAAGCAATCATCATTGTTTCAGCCGAACGTCCACTGCTGGACATAGGCCTCCCCCGAAAAGTGCCACAACTGCTTTTTACCCGACCGCCAGGAAAGGAGGGTTATTTACAAATATTATAGTCTGTGCCACTCCTACAATTAAGAGGAATCCAATGACATGTCGAAATCTGTCAAATGGTTTTGGCTGTAGGGCGTTCCAAAGAATAAGACATACACACATATATACATGAAGGTAATTGCGGATGTTTCGAACTCCCACGATACAGGCCTAATCTAGGGTTGTCGATAAATTGAAAAATTTAGTGTAAATTCTTTTCTGGTATTTTTTTACATAAGTGCGATCGAAAACATTACCCTCCTCTACTTCGGCAGTCGGGTAAAAATAACTAAAATACCTCAAAATTCTACATGATCATAAGGGGGACGAGAGTCTTTGACCAGTGTGTGTTGCCAGTGATGACATATGGCACTGAAACGTGGTCGCTTACTATGGGCCTGATAAGAAGGCTCAAAGTCACCCAAAGGGCAATGGGGAGGGCTATGTTGGAAGTTTCTCTGCGTGATCAGAAATCTGGCTATCCGCAGCAGAAACAAGGTAACCGATATAGCCCTCCGAATCGCTAAACTTGAGTGGCAGTGGGCGGGGCACATAGCACGTAGAACCTATGGCCGTTGGGCGGAAAGGTTCTCGAGTGGCGGCCACGTACGATAGATAACATATGCAGTGTTGCCCGCTCTGTGAAAGGCACCGGAATTTATTCCCGACAGGGTAATATAGGAAATGAACTTACATATAGTATACAGGGTGACATTATCACTAATAAATGAAAAAAAACTGGTAGGTATTTTTTTAAATTATAAATTGTCTATCCCAAAAGAATTATCCGTACAGCGTGGTTACTGGGCTATTCAGTACCGCGCGGAGCGGGGTGGGGCCGAGGGAGGGGAGGCGTGCCGTGCGCAAACCTTACTACCCGCTGAGGTGCCCGCGCGGTAAGGTTTTTTGGGATAACATTAAACAGCAATTACTGAAAAATTTTGTACTGAATGATTGAAACAAAAAAAGGATTTCATAATTTTTGCTGAAGAATCTTATACTTGACTTTGGACACTTATTAAAATGTCATCCTGTATAATTGGGGCCACCACATACAGAAATACAAAATGAATTCCGCGACCGTATGCCGCTTGGTTGAATCCGACTACAGCCATACCGAATGTATATCAAATTGATTTAAAATGAGCTCTTCGTTTTTCGTCTAGACAATGCCAATAAGTAAAAAAAACCATTACGTGGTCGGCGCGTGCCATATTTTGCTAAAAGATTACCGCCATCGCCACATAAAATGTCCATTGAATAATGAACACTCGCTCTGGCCAAAGATTCAAAATAAACTACCAAAGACTGAAGTAAATCTGGTTCAATTTGAATCTATTAAATAAATAGAACGATAGAAATCGTAATTCAATGATCATTTTACAGTATCAGTAGATCCGCAAATATAAGTTACAACGATGTACCTGCGCAGACAGATTTTTTGCCATGAGCGGGAAAGCACGAGTTCACCTGACATTGGATATTGTACCTTACGTATATTGCAACAAGGTCTTTATTGAAATGGTCATGCGTTCGATTTCATTCGGTACTTGTCAGCACTGTTGGCGTGGACGGAGATTGCCGATGTAACTTATATTTGTGGTACTATTTACTGTACTTGGCGGGAAACCTTTGCAAATTACGGCACTCGCTGTGACCACAAACAACCCATTGATGAGCTCTGTTCGAAAAATTTGGACTATACCTCAAACAACCGATAAATTCTACCGCGGATGTTTTCTGGCTGTCTATGGCAAGGCCTTAGAGTCAGCGATCTTCATTCAGTGGGATTCGTTTGCAGAATTCAACCTGTATTTAGCGAGCCCTTCGGCTCGGGCATTACTTCGGCCGGCAGGGGCAGCGCCATAAGTGCGAGCGAGATATCGGACCTTGCCTCTCGCTCCCACATATAGCGCCACAGCTAGCCGCGGCCGAGCCCTCATTGTCTATGATTCAGCATACTGAACCATGGACTTAGGATAAATAAATGTTGGACAAAATTGAATCTCTACGGTTGTCGGGTAAAACATGCCTTGAGGCATTAAGTCCGCCTTTGTATTTTAAATGTGCAATTGATGTAATTATATGTGTAGAATGTCGTTTAAGCTTTAAGAAAAAAAAAATGTCTGTGAATGTACTTATTTAGTTAATTAATTTATGACGTCAGCAAAATCATTGACGAAGCATTCAGGAGGACAATTAGCAGCAAAAGTACCTACGCGGGTCAAGTGCTAAAAATTTCCTACACACGACTCTTATTGTCAATAAGTAAAATAAATAAATAAATATTTAAGGACCACCAAATCGACCTAGTCCCAAACTAAGCAAAGCTACTATGGGAACTAGACGATAAACATACGTATATAGATAACTGAATACTTAAATACAAAGAAAACCTCCATGACTCAGGCACAAATACCGTGCTCATCACACAAATAAATGCCCTTACCGGGATTCGAACCCGGGACCTCTAGCTTCGTAGGCAGGGTCACTACCAACTAGGCTTAACCGGTCGTCAAACGACTGCCTAGCAGTGTTGGGCGTAATGCATTACATTTGAAATTAAATTACAATTTGAATTACATTTAATTCAATTACGAGTAATTGAATTACACGTGTAATTGAATTACATTGCAATTACGAGTAATGCATTACACTTGTAATTGAATTACGTGTAATTTGTTGAATTACTTCGTAAAATGTAATTGAATTACATTTAATACATTACACGTGCAATTGCATTACATTGCAATTTTAAGCTAAATAAAATCTTGTAAAAACTAAAAATTAGTAGCTCTGTGAGCTGTAGACCTCGTGAGTTTTCAAAATCTCAGAAAAAAAAACAACTCATGTTTCCGGCATTTTTTTTTTCGGAAAACTGATGAAAATATTTTATATAATTAACGAACCTGCTCACAAAGTTTTACGAGAATTGGTTGAGAAAGGCGACCGGTGGGCGAGAATAACCGGAAATCTGGACAAACGCACATACGAAAGCATTTTTCCCCGAGTTGAAACGGAGACGGTTTACTCACTCGGTCAATAATGAAAAATATTTTATTAAATAAAAGTAATGTTACGAAGTAATGCATTACAAATTAAAATTACAAAATGTTATTTGTAATTTTATTACAAATTACATTTTGTTATTTGTAATTTTATAATTGAATTACAAATTACATTTTTTAATTGTAATTTGTAATTCAATTACTTTTTGCCCCACACTGCTGCCTAGGTAATTTTAAGCGTGTTATTTTATACATGAAGTCTGCCTAGATCATTTAGAGCGTGTTATGTGTACGTGTATATTTGAAAGGTTGTCTGTAATGTCTGTATCGATATTGGAGAACTCGACTGTACAGTCAGCAGATGTGGCTACGTGCTGACTGCACAGTCGGATTCTCCAATATCGATACAGACAACCTTTCAAATATATCTACACATGTGTCTTAGGACAGTAATAATAGTCTCTGTACACATATTTTTGAAAGGTCGTCTGTGTAGATATTGGAGAACTCGTACAAATAAACGGGCGTTTCTTAAAAAGCCTGTTGTCACGATAGAGGTCTCTATACAATTTATTTCTTACGGCATGTATAACTCCTGTTTTACACATAAGCGCCATCTATAGGAACTTTTTAGAAATGAGAACTTGGAAATTGTAGGTACAGAGTCACCTCTATTGTGACACTAGTTCATAGATGGCGCTGTTGTGTTAAGCAAACGTCATGGACCAATTATTCTCTGAGGGGCTACCGCGAAGTGAAAACGAATTTCGTTCGTGTATCTCCCTCTCGCTCGCTTGAACTAGCAATTGCGACAGAAACGGAAATACACGAACGAAGTTCGTTTTCGTTTCGCGGTAGGCCCTCTGGACAAGCTATACAGTGTTGCCACAATGAGGGACGGAAAGGCTCCTATGCAGCTAAATTAAGAACAGATCCTAAAATTCTGATGGCCTACTATAAAGAACCTACTTAATTTGGGCGGGTAATGGTTTGTTTGCCGCAACCTCATACTAAACCAGTTGCGGCAACCATAAAAAGGGGAACCATGTCAAGGACAACGAATGATATTTCCCTTTCTGTCACACTTGTTGAGATTTGTATGCTACCATCTCGCTCGGACGTGGTATTATATTATTACCAAAGCTTGTCCTGAGTATTATAAGTCCATGAGCAAACGTCCAAGTTCCAAACGATATGAATGATATAGAGACCTCTACTTATAGTAATTTACTAATCTAAATAGATAACCAATGGTTTTAAATCTCCATCATCATATTATCAGCCGAAATTCACTGACTTAGGGCTCCAACGCCTCATGTGTTGCCAATTTAGATTTGTAAAAAACCATTTCTGAAAACTGCATTTAAATCGGTCAAGCTTTTTTGGAGATACATGGGAACATTGGTGTACACAAACACACAGTCTTTCACGCTAAACGCATATACCTTCTCCGTTCTGTCGGTGCAATGGGACCCAGGCATTTAATTTTTGTTTTAATGATTCCAGGCCCCTATTTCACGAACTTGACAATTGACACCTGAAACTGACAATTATACATTGCTTGTTCTAGAAGTTAAGGTGGTTGCTAGGTTACTTGTGGAACCAGGAATGTACGAAGAATTAATTGTCATTGTCAGGTGACAATTGTCAAATTGGTGAAATAGGGGCCCGACTGTATTGTATAAATTTGCCGTCCTCTTGACGTATTTATGGTCAAGTTAAATCAATAACAGAACTCACATTTCATATAATAAACCATTGTACAATAAATGTAAAATATTATTTTGTTTTTAAATCCCAACCCATATTTTTATCCTTAAAGAACTCCAGCATCTATCATGAGACGGCCGCGACATACCCTCGATTCTTCTTGCACTATCCGTCTCTCTCTTATTAGAACACTTACACAGAGAGGTATACTGCGAGAAAAATGGAGAGATCTCGCGCGCCGTCTTGTGTTAGCCGTGCAGATGTAACTGCAACGCCAACGGTGCCGTTATTTGGGCGCTCCATCTAGCGGGTGGACTGTTCAATATGATGCGCAGATAAAGAATGGATCTGAAAATGGCGTCCGCTCGCATGCTATCTCGCTCACACCCTATCGCTGTACTACTCAGTATACTCACACAGTTAAAGTTACCAGAAGCGTTATATCAGAAGATGATTCGTGTCGAGAGCGCCCTAGATGAGCACCCTCATCGGCGCCCCTCTAGCGGCCATAGATAAAAAATATTCTACAATTTCCACTATTCATATTCCTATTATTACTATTCCTACTAATAATATAAATGCGAAAGTTTGGATGTTTAGATGTTTGGATATTTGTTACTCAATCACGCTTAAACCTCTCAACCGATTTCGATGAGACTTTGCACGAAGATAGTTTATAGCCTGGATTACCATATAGGATAGTTTTTATCCCAGGTCCACGCATACGAAGTCGCGGGCGGAAGCTAGTATGGAAAAAAATGCCTGGCGGGCTGCTCGTCGCGCGCCCCTAGACACGTGCCTAGTTTGCCTGTTATGGATAATCCGCCTCTGCTCAATACGTACCTACCCTCTGGCTCAATAGTCCTAGCTAATGAATGAAAATCAGGAATTGAGGTAATAGCCTCAATTCAAATGTGTCAAGACCCGTGTGGTGTCGGGTTAGAATAGCACCACCCCCTTTCCTCCCGTGGGTGTCGTAAGAGTCGACTAAGGGAACAGGGCTGAAGTGTGTTGTGGGCGATGGGCTAGCAACCTATCACTGCGATATCGCCTTTTGTCGATATTTTGTATCCTCATTTATGCTAACAGTGACACTGGACACAAGTTTCATGTGCTCTGCCTACCCCTTTTAGGGATAAAGGCGTATGTATGTATATAAAAACCTAAAACCTTCAAATGTGTACCTACCTAAATCAAAGTAAATTTTTCGTTTCCACTTGCTCCTACTCGGTTCTCCTAGGTACTGGTAGGAGCACGAGGTCTAATATTTCCTTATGCTCCTACCGGTAGGACCATAATTTTCTTCGTAGCCACACTGTTTGGTTCTGGCGCTTCGCCGGCCGCTGCCGCGGCACGCTCTCTTCGCTCGCTCGGCTCGCGCGCTTAGGCTCACCATACAACTAACACTCCTCCTCGCTTCGCTCGTCGTACCTACACGGGCCTGTTAAAGTATTATCTTTTTTAAAGTGGTGTGACCACAAGTAAAAGTAGTTACTGTGACAAAACGATGTGACCACGAGTCTGCCGCTATTTTTTTATTCTGTACTTAAGTGCACTAATTGCATATAAGGTCACGATAGGAGCATAAGGACATATTGGTCCTCGTGCTCTTACCAATAGGAGAATTGTGTAGGAGTAATTGGAAACGCCTGTTTCCATTGTAGAGTGTAGGTATTCCGTCATGCAAATTAGCGTAATCTAGTAATCCGGTTTGGTGTCATAAGAACATTGAACCCGCAGGATTAGACTTAGCCGCTGAACCGTGGTTGGAGAACTATTCTAATCGACGTATTGTTCAGATTCAGATTCAGATTTTTATTTGTGAAACATAGATAATACAAAGTTGGTCTTACATAATAAGTATACATGAACCTCTATGTTTTGCCGATTGGCATAGAAAATATCAATGTCTAAGAAGTTACAAATTAATAACATAACAAATGTGACATTTGTTGCGCCTATTGGGTCCGTATAATGTGTGGGCCCAATCATTCGCGTCCACGTTGATTTCTCTCTTCATGCGCGGGTTAAAAAAGGATACGGAGTATTATATAGTGGTCGCGGATTATTCAGCCGTAATCATATATAAAATGATCTGACAATGTCACACGTCCAAGTGTGCTTCCATTTCGAAGCGGTGAATCCATTGTGGAAGGGCTCCTGAAAGGTAGGTGCTTAACCCATCTTTGGGGGCACTTGGATAGGGAACGTGTTACCGACGCCAGTCCGATCTACATCTTTGATCTACATGCGAGTTAGTCAGTTTTAAATATAAAAAAAATTAATGCTCCGAGCCCGGTTAATTTACGAGTTTTAATACCTAGTAAATGAAATCTTTATTTTCAAGTTTGTCAGTAGTACTTAGTACCTAATACCCACTAATTTGGAATATAAGTTTGGAAATTAAATCTTTATTTTCAAATTTGTCACACTAATATTATAGAAGTAGGCAATGTCTGTAGAATGTAAGTTTGTAAGCTAATCTCCGAAACTAGCCGATTATATAATTCTTTCACCAATATAGGATGGGCATAGACTATATCTTATCCCGACTACGCAGTTCTTTAGGGAATTACTGAGAACGCTCTCAGTTATTCGCGAAAAGCTAGTTCTCCGATGAGATTAAACCACCGTTGACTTTTCTACCCATGCAAATCCATACTTCCATACTAAAATGGGAAAGTGTATGTATGTGTTTGAATGTCCGTCTTTCAGGGCAAAACGGAGCGACGAATTGACGTGATTTTTTAAGTGAAGATAGTGGAAGGGATGGAGAGTGACATTGAATAGTTTTTATCGCCGAAATCAGCCCCTAAAGGGTTGAAATGGGGGGTTAAAAGTTTGTATGGAGCTGTGATATAAACAAGTTCCATGCGGACGGAGTCGCGGGCAGATGCTAGTTTTATATAATTTTGGTTTGGAGGAGCGTTGAACCCGCGGGGTGAGGATTAGACTGAAACCACTGAACCACGCCAGGGTTACCGGACCATGCGTGAACCATACCGGTGGAGCGCAAGAATACTCTACTTCAGTGAGATACTGACTTGTACAGAATTTTGTATCAGTTCTTGATCAATTCGGACGGCTTCACACCATGGAATTAAGGTAATTATATCCTCCTGGATCCTGGAGATATCGGTTGTACCTGATAAGTACATCTCTTGATGTCGGAAAATGGTAAAAAAATCATGGAGTTTCCCCTCGCAAAACTGATCGCTGATTGGCCATCTTGGTGTTTATTTTTCAGGTTGACAGTTTCGTTTGGAACCGTTGTGACGACTGCAGATTTTTTCAAATGTTATATCCTCAAGTGTGGACCGGGGGATCCAGGAGGATATAGGTATATGGATCCAATTTTCGACTCTAGTGATCATTTCATGTCGGAAACGTGGAGTCACCATTCGTTAACTGTTAAGTACCTACCTATCCTATCTACCTAGCTATCTTGATTTTGTGACTACGGTTCCTAACAGCCATGGTGCCTTTTTTCAGTCAGTTTTCAGTAGTATACATATCTGATACGACTTTATGTCTAACTCCATAGGGGCGTGTTAAATATTTTTGCCGGATTTCTTATGGCAGATATTGATGCTGGAGACTGTACCCAGGAGTCACTTTTTAAGACAATGTGGTCTTTCTGTTCCTACCAAACTATAAATGCCTAAACGCACACACAATGGCACGTAACATGTTACACAACTGTTACGTTAATTAATGTTAATTTGCTCTCTCAATGGAGAGGTCAAATGTTCAGTGTGTTCGCACAATGACTCGAGAGTAACTTCTTGACACGTTTTAGAGGAAATTAAGTAGATATGACAGATAAAATTAAGTATCTAGATGTCCTAGATCTATTGAAATAAAATATTTAAAATTCAACATTGGAAAAACAATGATTGGTTCCTTTAAACTTTCTTTAAACATAAGTTAGGTACGTGTTTTATATTACCAAAGATTTATAAACACATCTACCCTAATATACGCGACATCCCTTAGGGCGGGTTGCACCGGCTTCCGATTACAGACCGATCAACGTTAAATATGGCGCTGACAGCTGTCAGTCCATAGAAACTTGTCAAACGTTCCATACATTCAGATTTTAACGAACACCGCTTTCTATTGTTTATTTGTTTTAATTTTGTCATGTTTTACGTAAGTAACACAAACAAGATTTCTGGTTTGTACGAGTAAGTATGTAGGTGTTCTTATAATTTTCTCATAAAATACGTATCTAAGATCATAGGTATTAACCGTTCCCATTGCTTTGATCTAAACCTACGATTCTTATCATTTTCCCATGTACCAAATTGTGGTTAATTCGTGTCAGAAGTCTTATTAGCAAGATAAACATCTGAGTTCCATTTTATAAAGCGACATGTTAAAATTAAAAGTTTGTTGGTAAAGGTCGCGGGAGTCCGCTGAATGCGGGTGGCGCAGGACCGGTCACTTTGGCACTCTTTGGGGGAGGCCTATGTCCAGCAGTGGGCGTCTTTCGGTTGATATGATGATGATGACAAGGGTAAATGAACTTAGTTGAGCGAGCAAGCATCGTTAGTATATCTGAATGTCACGCTGTCCAGCAAAGCTGTTCCCCTCTAAGGTTGCATTTCTAAACCGACTCACGTGAAATTTTAGGAGCAGGTCCGATCAATATAGTTCGATACATAGAACTATTTAGCCGGTTCAGAGATTCTAAATCAATTCTTTTTTACAAGCTTTTATTTAACTTGCCCTGTTAGTATGGGACAAATCTTGCGAGTTAAATTTGACCCACTTCCCGGTGATAAGTTGAAATTTTGGGTGTAAGTATAGTTTGGACGACAATTCAATATTATGGTACCATCGAGCTGATCTGATGATGGAGACAGAAGTGGCCATGGGCCCTGTTAGTATGTATGGGACAAATCTTGCAAGTTAAAGTTGACCCAGTCCCAGTGACCGATTCAGTTGAAATTTTGGGTACCTATAAGTATAGTTTGGATGACAATTCAATATTATGGTACCATCGAGCTGATCTGATGATGGAGACAGAAGGTGGCCATGGGAATTCAGTACTTAACCGACGTAACCCCGTTGAGTTTGGGTTTGTTAGAATCGTCTCAATGAGTAGTTGATGAATGGTGTACAGAAAAGTACAGTTGGCAATAAAAGCTTGTACCAAAAATTAAATTTTTGACAGAAACTTATTTAAAGACAGGCTCGTGAGTTTTACAGCTCAAAGAACCACTAGTACTGTAGGTACTATTATCTTTTCTGTGCCACTAGTAAGTTAGTAACTAATAATGCTCTGTTATTTGGGTCAATCAACTATTTCTGTTATTCTGCGCGTTAGCCAGGAGACAATGTGACAGAATTTTTTAGAAAAATTGTGACAACATGGACTTTTAGAAGGCCATTTGTTATTGTCGATTAAATTTTTAGAATATTTTTGTTCAATGACACTCGCGAGTTCTAAGGCTCATACATCACTCTAATAAATTAAATGGCCGTTAATGAACTGAGTAGAGCGCCATCATCATCATCATCATCATCATCATTATTTTCAGCATGCCCACTATGTTCAGACATAGGCCTCTCTTAATATACGCCACTCATCAGAGCATGTCAGACATTGGCGCTATATCCTGTCACAATTTTCTGCAATGAACTGTACCAGTGATATAAAGTAGAGCAACCTTCCCTCGTTCACGGTTCACGTACGGCACACAATATCCACGCGCGCACACATGCGCACGCGTAACAGGTGGGCACACACACTGGTGGGGTTGGGGTACAGGGTGCTTCGAAACATTGGTGAGATTGGCAGGAAGTTGAGTCCGCAGTAAGCTCGGCCGAATTTCACCTTCCCATACAAACGGAGTTTCGATTATGTGGCTCCAGTTTATATCACAAACGAAATACAGTTTTGTCTGAAATGCGTAAATTCGCTGTATTTTTTTTACTATGGTATCTGAACCTGCATTTAAACTACCTAATTACAGAATTCTAAGTACAAAGTTTTAGAGCAAACAAACGCTTGTCGTTTTTAAAATGAGAGCGTATTCTACGTTTGTATGTAGAATCGAGCTTACTGCAGACTCTTAGGATCGGTAACTACTTCGGTATATATTGTTTGCAAGTAGGTTTGATGTTGGTATTATTAGAAATTAGAACTAATTCGAAACTCCCGAGATCCAACAACACGTATTTTTAGACAACAAAAAAAACTTTTTGCTAAGGTAATGCTACTTACGATTACTTCTTTTCTATATTTATGAATGTTGTTATACCTACCTATGTAATATGGATGGCGAGATGGTCAAATAGGGTATTTGTCAAGAATATATAAAGTTTTGTAATACACTAACTGTTAAATGACGTGTAACTAATGTTATTAATAAATAATTGAATTGAATAGAATTGAATTGAAAATGAAATTCTTTATTGCACACGTCACACAAGCAAAGCAGTTATAAAGATAAACAATAGCATGTAGGAAGAGGTAGAAAGCAGGCAAAATGACCTACGTATTTGACAACCTAACTGACACATTTTTTTTCACATTATAAATAACATTCATTTTCGCTCTTGTATGAAAGTGATTTCAACTTAGGTTTGACTGCCGTTTTTGCATTAATTTAATGTAAAAACTATACAATTAACATATTTACCAATTGCCTACAATGTAATCCCCCAGGTCGGCGCACTGCGGTAGAGTGCCCATAAAGCTACGCTACGCTAAGCTAAGCTACGTTTCCTCGTTTTCTGCATTTAGGTATGAAGGTAGGTACTTTATCAGAGTTTTTAAATTTGCAAAATACTAAGACCACCTTTTTATTTTACTCACGTATGCAAACAACGTCGTATAAAATTATGTTTTACAATTTGTCACCTACTAACAATATTCTATTGAAAGGTATACATGTATCTAAAATTAAAATAACTTTATAAGAAAATACTTCCTATGAAAATATTACAACCTGTATATCTTATCACTACTGGACTAAAACATATACGTAATAGACACACTTATCTATTCACCCGTACTAAAACACTCGGACCTTAAGTTAAAGTAATACAGTTCAATCTCTAACCACCGAGCCGCATTCATCGCTTTGCTAAATAAAGCACTGGCCTTTATAAATTGGTCTTCCTTCCCGCTCTGCCTTCGTACAAATAAAGACAGAAGAGGGTGTTTTTTATACAATTGCATAGATCAAGATACAACGGCCAGTGTTCGTTCCGATTTTGAAAATTCAATTTCGTATTCACATTTCTGCCGCAAAGCGGAGAGGTTGTTTCCCGCGCAAACTTTTGTTTTTAAATTTTACTTTTTTTGTGTTGCATTCAGTTTAGTGGCCAGTGTTTTTATAGTTATTACAAGTGTTCAGTGTTTATATTTTGATTATCGTGAGTATTTATTTTATTGGTGTTTCAGCTATCGTATTACGTCAACTTTACATTTATTGCTTTTGTAGGTTAAGTACTTAAAATTCAGTATTACACACATGTACATAATGTTATATTGTTTTCGACAGCATACCAGTAAACATAGGTAATTAAAGTGTTTACGAGTAGGTATGTCCCTTTTTAAATTATGAATGTAATTTTTTTTAACTTAATCTAAATAAGTTAGGTAAGTATGCTATTCTACCTTATTTATTCTTCTACATTTCTAGAACCTAAATTATATCCCTGTCATACATAACTTACATAAGTATATACCTACATGCACATGGACTTATATGCATGTATGACATAATGCCTGAGTAGCTATGAATTATTATGTTACATTTTAACATGTTACAATAAAATTGTATTTGCAAATATGTACTCGTATAGGTACCTACTTAATACTTAGACGTACCTAAGAATGTCAGAAGAATATTGAGAATCAGCCAGACCGGTAACTTTAGCAACGTATACATATAATCTATTGCAAATTCATGCCATAATCATATTAAGTATAACTATAAAAGTAGACATACGTAACCATTTTTTTAACAAATGCATTTACGTTGGTAATCTATAAAATAGTTTTATCATATAATATCATTGACTAACCTAACAAAGACTATCTTATCAGCTTCCATGACTGTGATAATAAATCACATCATCCCGATATAGATCTTATGCATAGGTGAATAAAACACATAATACCTTGATCAATTTTGATAAGGATAGTTACGTACCTATACATAATATTGTATAGCTACTGCTTTTGGCCTATCTTGAAATTGTTTAGTCTTATCACGATTCATTATCAAATTTGCGAAAACTATCAGTCACCGGTGACCAATTAAAAAAATACACCTTTCGCAATCGCATAATAAATATACATTATTGTAGATATTTAAGTCATCTGGAGGTCGCAGGTTCGAAACCCAGCTCGTACCACTGGGTTTTTACCAAAAAACTTATTTGTTATATGTTGTTATATTTATTAGCTAGACATTCATTTTTTACAGTAAAAATATTCAAAATGAACACTCATAACATAACAATGACTAACATTTAAAACACAATACTATGTACTTATAGCTACTATTTACTCAAGTGTTTTTATTATATATAGTACAAAAGTTTATCACTGTTGCGAATAGCATTTGTTGGCAGTGAAACATCTAAAAACATATCTACACACACTAAAGTATGTACAGTCAGCATACAAAATTTCTATGCAGGGGGGGGGGGGGAGGAGGGGCATGTTAATGGGAAATAATCGGGTTTAACACCAACCTCTTTCTTTTTTGTTTCGTATGAAAGAAATATTACACAAATCAACCAACTCCCAAACAAAGGAAAGCTTGTATGTACTATTTATGGGTACTAGATGAAGATATACACACTTGTATAGATAAATAACAACTTAAATACATAAAAAACATAACAAATACTGGTGTTCATTACACAAATAAATGCCTTGCAATGCACAATAATGTGCATTCGAAATTCGAGACCTCCAGCTTCGTAGGCAGAGTCACTAGCAACTAGGCTTCAAAGTTGTCAATAGAAAAATACTAACAAACATCACTGAGCCTATGGTAGTACGTTAAGATAAACACTCTACAAACCATGCAATTTGTCACATCAACTTGCTTTCGTTGGAATCAGACAGCAACACATTCCTTAGGTCCTAACTATGGCAAGTTATCGTGACAATTTGCGCGGGGTCTAAATGGCCTTGTTTATTTGGAAGCTCCTAATCGAAAGTGAGATAGCCATACATCCCTTTCATTTTCATTATAGCACTAGCTCCTGCCCGCGACTTTACATCGCAGCTTCATACAAACTTTTACCCCCCTATTTCACCCCCTTTGTGGATGATTTCGGGGACAAAAACTATCCTATGTCAATCTCCATCCCTTCAACTATCTCCACTTAAACATCACGTAAATTCGTCGCTCCGTTTTGCCGTGAAAGACGGACAAAGATACAAACAAACAAACACACACATACACTTTCGCATTAATAATATTAGTATGGTGTGCGAGTGTGGTGTGTGTGGTCCCCGTGTGGTGTCGGGCTAGAATAGCACCTCCCCCTTTCTTCCTGTGGGTGTCGTAAGAGTCGACTAAGGGAACAGGCTTGAAGTGTGTTGTTGGCGATGGGCTAGCAACCTGTCACTGCGATATCACATTTGGTCGATCTTTTATACCCACATTTATGCTAATAGTGGTACTGGAACATAAGTTTCATGTGCTCTGCCTACCCCTTTTATGGCGTGATTGTATACTGTATGTATGTATGTATGTTGCTGTAACAAAATGGCTAGGTGCGTAAGTGGCCTTGTTTTTATTTGGCAGCTCCAAATCGAAACTCAATCCAACGGCGTTTCAATACATTTTTTGTATAAATAAGTGCGTCAACGCACCTGTCGTGGTCAACGGTCGAACAACTGTCTCCCCAATCACCCCGGCAGGTGGGATGTTACCAAAAATTAGGGTTTATTTCACAGATATAAGTACATGTATATTTATATCTGTGGTTTATTTGTTAACATTTGTTACTACGGTTCCGTAGATGGCAAAATACACGAGACCTGCTACATACTGGTTCATTATCAGATTTAAGTTCGCGTCTCTTTTAATCTGTGGACATTTAGTGCCGCTGTTTAATTCTATGCGATAAAAACATAAGTCCTCAACTATTGACCACTAAAAATACATTTTTTTTAATGACTGTCGATAGCGATCTAAATGTGTATGTGTATTCTTAACGTGACAGTTGTAATTTTTATTTTTTATTTGTCTGTAAATTCTTTCCAAAACTTAAGTACGTAATTATTATTTTTTTCAAGGTAGCCTTTGTCACCCGGAACATAATTTCGAATTGATTGACACCTCATTCATCAAAATCTTACCTATCTTAAACGCTACGATGGAAAACACGTAAATAAAATCAAGTCCCTTTATTTTGGCTCTAGCGTAGTTGGGCATAAAACTTAACGTAAGTTTCGCTGCCACCAGTCCAGCCCCCGTATTCAGTAACTTGGTTTAAGCCCACCTCAACGCTCACCCACAAATATATCTTGACACCGCGATGCGTAGTGTAGAACCCCAGGGTTCCATATTAGGTCCCATCCTCTTTATATTATATAGTACCGACATAGTAAGTAGCATTAGTAGGAGTAACTATCATCTATATGCAGATGACCTACAGTTGCACATCTCATTTAAACCCGAACATGCCAACATAGCCGTTGAAGAACTAAATCATGATCTCAGTCAGATTGCTTCCTGGTCTAATAAAAACAGTCTAGTCTTGAACCCCCCATAAATCTAAATTTATAGTACTAGGAACAAAAAATCAAATAGAAAAAACTTTATCTCTTAATCCACAAGTCCGTATTCTAAACGAAAACATTGTTCGTGTGACTGAAGCCAGAAATCTGGGAGTACTTATGGATGGAAGACTGCAATTTGAAAACCATGTTCTAGAAACCGTCCGTAATTGTTTCTATAGACTAAAAATTCTGTATAGGATTCGCAATCACTTAAGCATAGACATGCGTATCAAGCTCTGTGACACGCTTGTCCTATCAAAATTAAATTATGCGGACACGGTCATTGGAGAGTGTCTACTATCGCGTACAAAGATGCAACTGCAGAGACTTCAGAATGCCTGTGCCCGGTTCTGTTTTCCTATTCCACCCAGAGCCCATGTGACGCCATTCCTAAGCAACAGCAAACTTCTTAAAATGGATGCTAGACGGAAACTTCACTTTGCTTGTTTGCTGTTCGGGATGGTTCAGACTAAACAGCCTAGGTACCTTTACGATCGACTAACATTCTCCAATAAGCATGTAAGACAAGCCCCTCGCCTCATCTGCCCGCGACACAAGTCGGCTAGTTTCCGTGGCAGCTTCAGGTACGCTGCTACGCGATGCTGGAACAACATCCCACCGCCAATAAGAAACTCTAGTTCTCTGGTCACTTTTAAAAATAATCTGAAAATCCATCTGTTAATGGAGCAAGCGTCCTCTATCTAGCCGACAATATAAAATTTAATCTATTGTTGTATGTTGCTGTATACACATTTATTCATGCTACTTTAAATATTTTATACACATTATTTATTTATTTATTTATTTATACGTATATATTCATCTGCTTTGCTTTTCGCAATTTAAACAGTGTCTTCGCCCAAATGTCTGCTGCTCCGCTTGGTGTTTTCTTGGTGTTCTTTGTTATTTGTTTTGTTTTTGTTTGTATTGTTTAACTGGATTCACTGAAAATCAGCGTCGTGGCACTTCATGCCCCGACACATGCTGAGTGGATTCCTTTTTGAGACTAACCTCAACAATGTACCATTTCTCTTTCTCTCTACTTTTAAGCAAGTTTATTGTTGTGCTGTGTGTTTCAAATAAATCATCATTCATTCATTCATTTAGTAACTAAGCGTCGGTAGAGGTCTAGTTTTGTGACGGGTGACCGGCGGAATGAGCCAAATTAGCGCTTAGCGAATAACAGCCCAGGTGGCTTACACTCGTTTGCCGTCTGCCGACCATAAAGACACTTATCACTTAGTTCCCACGGGGACCATACCATTGACCTTTCAGGACCCTTATGGACACAGTCCAGTGAATACGCCGACTTTTGCTACAACGTTGCAATAGGGGTGTAGACACTTAATAAAATATTCAATAATGTCATATTTTCTCGAAAAACAATTAAGGCGCCGTAGGTTCAGCGAAGTCAAGCGAACAGTGTTTTTGAAACAATATTAAATGCGTCTGTTTATAATAATTTTGTTTAAAAAAAATACGAATAGTAATCTTAAGGCTTTTCTGCAGAGAAGTGTTTAGAAACATGATTAAGCAATTTTCGCTCGATAGAAAAAAAATCACGAACATAGGTCTAAAAGGGTCTGAAATACATTTAAAATATTTGTTACAAATTATGCACAAAAGCTAAAAATATTAAAATGGCTTCTAAAAATCGGCAATATCATGTTTGAGAGAACTCAGTGTTAACTTTTTTATTTATATAAACAGCCGTAAAATTTAAATTAAAAAATCTGATTTCCGCGCTTCCGAGTACGCACTTCCATCTCGCTCACGCTTATGCTCAGTGAGAGGGAGAGAAGACCATGAACCTACGGCGCCTTAAAGATGTAGTCAAATGGAGAAAATCAATGCAATAGGTTCAATAATCACGATGTTATAAGTGTCCAAAGTTTTAAGAAGGGGTATGTTGTGTCCCTTTTTCGCAAAACGCAACTTCATAGGAAACGATGACGCTTGTAGATTGTGACGTCGTGCGCGGCTTGCTCTGCGGCAGCCTCGCATATTGTGACGTCACACACTGTTTGCGTTTTCTCTCTCTAACAAACAATATAAAAGGTTGTAGCTTCGTAATTCTATGAGACATCTCAATGGGATTTTCGTCACTATATAGGCAAATATTTTTGCCTTTTTTCTTTTCGAGTAATAATAATTTTCGAGTCTACTCTACACCCGTATTCACCTGTGTCAGTCAACTCATGCTACGCCTAGCCACTAGTATAAATTGAACTATGGTGGTCCGACTTTTTTTTTCAATATTTAATTCTGTTTTGTCGGCGTGATTGATTTATATAATAATAATAATAATAAAACATTTATTTCAGGCAACTAAGGCCCATAGTTACATATACCTTACAGACTAACATACATACAATATAACATTAAGCACTAATTATTATTTAGGTGACGAAACAGTGTGGCTCCGTTGCGTCGTCAAGTCCGGTGTAGAGTTCGGTAGGTTGCCCCGGAACCGCCGAAACAAGACACCCTTCGGCCAGAAGCCAGCACACGCGATGGTCTCCTGCAGCGGCCGCCCACCCATGCCCACCCACCCATGCCTAGTAGTTAATGGTTACTGAGGGGAAGACGGACGGACAGACGGACGGACATGGCGAAACTATAGGAGTTCCTTGTCGACTACGTGTATCCCTAAAAAATTACCGATACGAATTTTATTTTTCAGGTAGTAAATAATGGATTTTCGGATAGACCTGACCACGTGATCGAAGAAAGAAAATATTTAAAACAAAATGGCGGAAAACGAAGGCCCAGTCGTCGTGGACGATTTGCCGATCTCATTTCAGGTATGAATTCCACACGTCAAGGCTACTTTCTCTCTTGTATAAATTAATAGTGCAATACTGCAGAGGCCGGCGAAAGAGACAGCGAACGAAAATACCCTAGAATACGAGCTCCTTATAAACTACCCAAACACGCGCCTAAAGGCCTCCACACACCGAACGCGGGTCGTGCGCGGCGAGGGTCGGGCGCGGCGCGGGTTGGGCGCGGCGCGGCGCGGGTCGGGCGAGGCGCGATGCTACCGCGGCGGGCTCGCGACGGGCCCACGCCACTGTGCTATAGACACGCCGCGCTACTGTGCGAAAGATATAGAGATACCGCCCGACCCGACCCGCGCACGACCTGCGTTCGGTGTGTGGCGGCCTTTAAACCCCGTATTCGTATGTTCGAACTAAACGGCTGCCTGACAGCGTTTGGACACCCCGCTCCACAGAACACCCCGCGTACACATAAACATACAAACAGATAAACAGACAAAAAATCTAAAAACTGTTGGAACGTGTTCTGTTATCGATTCGAAGTATCCCCAGCAAAACATTTTTTGAATATCTTTTATTTACTTACAGACTTTCGACCTTCTTCAGCTATATTATACCTATGTATAGATGTAATCTAGTATTAGAGATCATTTTATTGAGATTGCAATTAAGAACCAATTGGTTTCGTACGCCAGAAGGCACGGCACGTCATAGCTGTTCCTTAAAATATAATGTTACCACCTTATGTACCTGTGATGAACGAATAAAATATTGATTGATTGATTGATTGAGTGCTAAATTCATTGGGCTTGGTTGAAAACCGGCTATCCTATATAAGTTGTTCGTAATGCTTTATCTTTTTTCTTGGTCTAAGATAAAATTCAGAGAAAGGTTTCCAAAGTTACGAACCATCTAGGTATATGATTCGTAACTTTGGAAACCTTTCTGCACTGCATTGCTATACCCAATGAACTCACCAACCGTCGATCACTTTTAACTTTTACTATGTAATCAATAATTACTGTTAATATATCGATACGTGAGCAGGATATCCGATGGTTATATCTTTCGATACTTATGTTTTTATAATTGAAAACTTTTTCTATCATACTTAGGTATACTATAGGAATATGCGTTCGGTTAGTATCGAACGAGCGAGCGTAGCGAACGAAGTTCTATGCGCCCGTTCTATGGCCCAAAAATCGTTCGTATGTCCAGTGTCTGTCCCGCTGTCTGGGTGTTCTCCTCTACAGGTCGCATGTCTTAACCGATTCTCGTGAAATTTTGTGAGCAAGTTTGCTAATGATACAGTTTTTTTTTCGAGTCATGCTTTTGAAATAAAAAGGAAAGACGGACTCGCAATTTTTACAGCTCACTGAGCCACTAATCGTTTGTCTGTCCAGCTGTTATTGCACAGCTTTTTATGAGCAGGTTTGTTAATTAGACTTACCATTTTTTTTCAAATATCAAACTTTATATAGATAATTTACTTTAAAAACAAAGTTTTAACCGACTTCAATTTAGTACTCCGCCAAGCCACGAGAACATTTCCTTTTTTTTTACTATTTACCACATGAACTGATTTCCGATAGCAAATGCGTTGATTACTAAAAAAAAAAACCGAATCGCTGTTTGTGGGCCGATAATATTTGAGGACTTCCATCGATTCCCCAAGATCACCACCAATGGCACTTCATTAGTTCCTATTTCAACGTAATTTTATCAGAACCTGTGACGTACTTTTAGTACATAATTGAGGAATTCGATAAGTCATCTGTGGTCTTCATCATCAATTCCTCGCCACCAAATTTATGATTCCGGATGTAAATACACGAGTTATAACAGAAAATACCAAAATTACTACACGCATGCCTAATAAAATTGAGGAGTTCCCTCAATTCCTCATGGATCCCATCATCTAACTGAATTTTGAAAAAAATGGGACCCACCTGGAGGTATATAAATACGAACAAAAAAAATAATTTCGAATCGGTTCTTCAATGACCGAGTTCTGAGGTAACAAACATTGAAAAAAAAAATAAAAAAAATACAGTCGAATTGAGAACCTCCTCCTTTTTTTTGAAGTCGGTTAAAAAATGACGGTTAAACTATCCTAACGCGCGTTCAAAACGTTACTTGATCACCCCTCTTGGTTCATTCGACAATATACATTTAGACAGCTAGTGACACTTTCCTTTAGCAACGCCACATTTTTTAATTTTGAACCATATTATTTTCAAAATATATGCTCATTTCGACAGCAAACATAGTAACTTAAATAGTTATAATTTTGTATGTTAAGTTTTTGGTACTGCAACAACCCTATCATCTCACTCTATTGCAAAAAAAATACAGCTAACGTCATCACTTAGGCAGTGGAGCTTCTGTACCTTTCGATACTATTAATTATTCTGTGGTTTAAGATATTATTAAGTCGAATTGTAGTACCAATTGAATCGTCAGTATAGCGTGCCATAACGCTAAAGGGTACATAAGTACGCTAATATTTAGGCCCTAAAATTTAAAACACCGTAAACGCTCATTTTGAAACAGTTCCGCTCCGGTGACCGATTGGCTCACACCTGAACCGTCACGGCGCATGCGTGGAACAATTAGCTAGGCTGGCATTCAAACCGACTAGCATGCATACTAATAGTATGCGAAAGTAACTCTGTCTGTTTGTGGCAACGGAGAAAATGCTGTTTAGATCCCGGCAACAAACAACACAATTCTATTCCGAAGTTGTGACGACCTCTGTAGCATAGTTGGTAGTGACGAAGCCGGAGGTCCCGGGTTCGAATCCCGGTAAGGCCATTTCTTTGTGTGACGAACACAAATTTGCATTGTGGCACTCTTTGGGGGAGGCCTAGGTATGTCTAGCAGTGGATGTCTTTCGGTTGATATGATGATGATGTTGATCACGAATATTGGTTCCTGAGTCATGGATGTTTTCTATATTGTATTTAATTATTATTTAATAAATATTTAAATGAAATTTTGAAAAATTTAATGCTCCGAGCCTTTCTCTTGCGCGTCCCTAAGGCGTTGTATGAAGGAACTGATTGAAGGATTTGGTGCCCGAACCGGATTGTTCCGATAGCTCAGTTGGTTAGTAGCGACGGGCCATGAATGCCTGTGGTCGCCGGTTCGAATCCGGCTCGGAGCAGTAAATTTTTCAATTTTTCTTTTCATTTAAATATTTATAATTTTCGTTAGCAGCGTTAACTGCTTAAAAAAAAACAAAAATTAATTTAATTATTTATTTATTTATTTAAGTGTTTATCGTCGCCGTCGTCTAGTTCCCCAAGCTTTGCTTAGTTAAGGACTAGGTCGAGTTGTGTAAGATTATACCCTATATTTTTTTATACATTTAAATAAGGGCCTCTTCATGTATAGAAAGTCCACTGTTTAACCATTGCTACGGTGACGGCTTACCAGCAGGCCGTAAGCTTGTTTGCCACCTACATACAAAAACTGCTCGTCTCTCCTTCCCAGCACACAAGGTCCCTTTCCATCGTTCATCGGATCAGTATATTTGTTTCTATTAGGATGTACGGTTGGGTATAATCTAACATGCATCGGGGAGGTGACGTCACGTCCGGTAAACACAATATGGCTGCCGTGGATCAATTAGGTATACACCATTCATGGTGTACACTTGTACAGTCGACACTAATATGTGGAACACATTTATTTTGCAAATAATTCTAGGTACCTACATTATTTAAGTGCCGTAAACTTGGGTATGTAGTACAAATGTAATATTTGATATTAGGTAGATTTGATCAAAGTCACCCAAAGGGCAATGTGATCGCATCAGAAATGAGGCTATCCGCAGCAAAACCAAGGTAGCCGATATAGCTCTCCGAGTCGCTAAACTTAATTGGTAGTAGGCGGGACACATTGCACCTAGAACCGATAGCCGTTGTGGGGTGGAAAGGTTCTCGAGTGGCGACCACGTGCCAGAAGGCACAGCGTGGGTACCCGACTAATATTTTGGTGTCAGCTAAGGGTTTTATTATAACCTTAACCTATACAGGGTGACATTTTAATCAGTGTCCAAATTTTTTGTAGGCATTTGGTATCACTAATACACTCCATTTTTGAAAATAAACTGGTAGGTATTTTTAAAATTATAATTTGTCTATCCCAAAACAATTATCCGTACTGCGTGGTTACTGGGCATTCAGTACCGCGCGGAGCGGGGCGGGGCCGAGGGAGGGGAGGCGTGCCGTGCGCAAACCTTACTACCCGCTGAGGTGCCCGCGCGGTAAGGTTTTTTTGGGATAGCTTTAAGCAGCAATTACTAATTTTTTTGTACTGAATGATATGAAACAAAAAAAAACGTTTTTTACAATTTTGCTGAGGAATCTTATACTTGAATTTGGACACTGATTAAAATGTCATCCTGTATAAGTGAGTTATAATTATCTAAGTTGGAACTAATAATGTTATAGAGTAAAAGGTCGCGGGAGTCCGCTGGATGCGGGTGGCGCAGTGGATGTCTCCTAACAAAAGTACAAAAGTGTAACTTATGGTTCGAAAGGCGGACTTGATGCTATAAAGCATTCTCTACTAGTCAACCTTAAGGCTGTGATTGTGGTTGGAGCGGGTGACACATACAAATAAATTGCGGGCGTTTTTTTAATACATTTAAATTACTTATTTGTTGCATCTTTACTGCAAATGGAACTCCAACTGGACCTAAACATCGCCTGCGCACAACTCTCAGCCATCCAATCTAGTCTGGACTTCAATCACGCACATTTTCGTTACGAAAAGGGGTCTATATATTCAGGATATAAATGGTGGAGTTCGAAACAGGTAACCGTACGTGTCTAGCATAGGTACTTACTCATTGTGAACCGTTAGGTGACAATAGAAAGTATGGTATGTATGTAGTTCCATTTTTGATCTAGTGTATAATTTCATGGTCTATCATGGTTAATTAGAGGTTCTTTTTTAAACTGAAAGTTTGATACTTCGAAATAATCATTCGATTTCACGATAGGAATTGTTATTATTTCGCAAGGTTGCGGGTGCAGAGAGTACATCGTATGGATTGATAGATAAGATAGATAAAACGTTTATTTGTCTGCTACAATCACATAAAATCAACGCCGTACCAAAATGGGTCAAACGCAGATTTAGGTTCGCGTCTTTCTTGTGGACATTATAAAAGTTAAGGGCTACGAAGCCTAATTTTTGTTTGAACTCTTAATCCGCATAAACAGCGTCTCCTCTTTTATATTACTATTCGATAAAAACCTTATATACATGCACGTGAGCTCTTAATCATTGACCACAGAAGAGACGAATTTTGCTTATACACTGTGTTTGGGTGAACCCAGTGTATAAACGAAATTCGTCCTATGCGAGCCCCAGGTCCGAAGACCCTAAGGCGAGCCCGACGGACACTCACTATCCTAAGGTGTCTCGCAAGAGAGCGGTGAGGCAAGAGAGGCCGAAGGCCGAGCTTTTCATTGGAATTAAAGGCGCTCGAGGGTCTAAGGCCCGATCCCCCATAAAGCACCCGACTTCAAACTATACCCCATCTAAATATATAAAAGAAGAAACTGACTGACTGACTGACTGACTGACATATCAACGCACAGCCCAAACTGCTGGGGCTAGAGATTCCAAATTTGGCACGTAGGTTCCTTATAAGGTGTAGGGGAGCACTAAGAAAGGATTTTTCGAAATTCACCCCCTAAGGGAGTAAAATGGGGGTCCAAAGTTTGTATGGGGGAAGCATTATTTTTTGAACTAGAGACTTTAAACTTTGTAGGAAATTACTTATTCAGATACAAAAAAGGCACTTTCAGCGTTTTACAAAATTCCACCACTAAAGGGGTTAAATAGGGGTGCAAAGTTCGTATTCCAAATTACTGGGACTACAAACTTGAAATTTACACCAGAACTTCTTTTTATGACGTAGGCAAGGGATAAGACGGGATTTTTGGAAATTCTTTTCCTAAGGGGGTTAAATAGGGGTGCAAAGTTTTGTATGGGAGAAACATATTTTTTTGTACTAAAGACTTGAAACTTTGTAGGAATATTACTTATTAAGAAACAAAAAAAGTTCTTTCAGCGTTTTAGAAAATTCTACCCCTAAGGGGGTCAAATAGGGGTGCAATGTTTGTATGGGGGAAACATTATTTATTGAACTAGAGACTTGAAACTTTGTAGGAAGATTACTTATTAGGATACAAAAAAAGTCATTAGCGTTTTATAAAATTCCACCCCTAAGGGGATTAAATAGGGGTGCAAATTTTGTATTCAAAACTACTGAGACTAGAAACTTGAAATTTACACCAGAACTTCCTTTTATGACGTAGGCAGGGTAGAAGAGTATCTTCGGAAATGCTATCACTAAGGGGGTGAAATGGGGGTCTAAAGTTTGTATGGGGGACATTATTTATTGAACTAGAGACTTGAAACTTTGTAGGAAGATTACTTATTGATACAAAAGAAGGACTCTCAGCGTTTTATAAAATTCTGCCCCTAAGGGGGTTAAATACGGGTGCAAAGTTTGTATTCAAAACTACTGGGTATAGGAACTTGAAATTTACAATAGATTTTCCTTTCATGACGTAGGTAAGGGATAAGACAGGATTTTTGGAAATTCTATCCGTAAGGGGGCTAAATAGGGGTGCAAAGTTTGTATGGGAGAAACATTTTTTTTTTTGTACTAGAGACATGAAAATATGTAGGAAGATTACTTATTAGGATAAAAAAAACTAATTTCAGCGTTTTATAAAATTCCACCCCTAAGGGGGTTAAATGTGCGTCCAAAGTTTGTACGAGGGGATCTCTTTTTTTAGCTACGTACTTAAAACTTTGTGGACAGATTACTTATTCATTTACAAATAAAGTACTTTCAGCGTTTTGGAAATAATTACACTTAAAGGGGTTAAAAAGGAGGTCCAAAGTTTGTCTGGGGAAAAAAGATTAGTTAGACAATTTTATTCGAAACTTTACAGGATAATTCCTAACGATAAATGAGTACCTAAACAAGTGTTTCGGTTTTTTTAGAAATCGACCCCTAAAAGGGGGGCATGTGGTGACAAAATCTGAAAATCAACATCGGCATCCATTGTTTCTATCGTGTCGCTGGTCGCTGATTACGAAAACAACAACGATTTTACATTCCAACGTGGCGTCTAAATATCAAAATGGGCGTTGTTATTATGGTTTTTTGGGACGTTAATTACGAAAATCGCATAGATTTTGAAATGTAATGTTGTGGACATGAAAATTCATGAAAGTATTTGTGCCAAATTGCAATTCATTCGGTTCAGTTTTTTCGTAGCAAATTGGTTGTAACAGACGGATTGACAGACAGCCACACGTGATCCTATAAATAAGGGTTCTATTTTTGCTTTTGAGGTATGGAAGGAGACCCGCGTTATAGGTTTTAAAGTTTGTATTTGGTGCCATCTCGATGGTCATCAATCGGTACCTAAGGCGAGTGCGGGCGGCGCGGCGGGACGGGAGGGTAGGAGACATTGGGAAACTGCCTGCATCCGTTATAATTATACATTCAAGGTGCTGCACGAAGATCTGTTTGGTTTTTATAAGTTAAGCATTTTGGCTGCCGCAAAATTAAATATTTTTTTTGGGTATTTATGTTCTTTAATTGCAGTTGTTCCCATACAAACTGTAGTTCCCCTCCAAATACTGGTTCGAATGGCATCGAAAAAAAATCTTAGGAAACAAGCCTATAGCAATGTCCAGACACTTGAAATTCGTGGAGATATTTTGGTATTTCAATATTATCATGAACATAAACTAGCTTTTATTCCTGAGGACAGATTTTCATTAATCATGATTGTAAATTTAATAACTAAAATACGTACATACATACATACATCCACGCCTTTATTCCCAAAAGGGGTAGGCAGAGCACACGAACTTTATGTTCCAGCGCTACTTTTAGCATAAATGTGGGTATAAAAGATCGACAAAATGTGATATTGCATAGGTTGTTAGCCTACAACACACTTCAACCCTGCTCCCTTAGTCGACTTTTACGACACCCACGGGAAGAAAGCGGGTGGTGAAATTCTAACCCGACACCACACGGGCATAAAATAATAGTAAATAAAAAATAATTTTCCATAATGGGTTATGACGAAGGGTTATTCATAGGGGAAGTTAGTAGTAGTAGGCCGTTGCCGGCGTAGCAATTCAACAATTATTGGAAAATTACACTTACTACGCAGGCGAAGCCGCGGGCAAAAGCTAGTATCCTATATAAAGAGACTTTGTAAAACCCACACCAAGGAATCAAGCAGCAACTTCTACCATACATCTACTACTGGATCACACCTGAAAAACTGGCTACCGACTTTGCAGCATATTCAAGATCTACGAAACAAGACCATTATCTCATTCCATCTTACCCAAATTCTCACAGGACACGTCTACCACAAATCCTACTTACCGCTTTAAGATAACCACCGATGACCTTTGCCCGTGCGATGGAAGCACCTCACAATCCGTCGACCACCTTTTAAAAGACTGCCCGAAATTCACAAACCCGAGATTTAACAACGACATCACCTGTCATAATCTCCATAGAACCATATAACCTGCAGGAAATCATTCTTAAAGAAAGTACAATAGCCTCTTTTTGCAAACTCGCCAACTCTGTAATAACCTGAAAAAGTTCAATGGCACATAGTTCATTCTTCATTTCACCCATCATCCATTAAAATACGACCATACTCATCATTCATACACAGAATCAATTATTCATTCAGTAATCACTTATTACCATACAGTAATCGCGGATTCAGTCGCCAGTAACCTTCGTGGGGACTGTTTCTGGTAAAATCAAAGTGATAAAAAAAGATATCTGGGTACTCTTTATCTCCGAGTAACTTGCAAGCAAAACCTGAGGACCAAAGTTCTGGAGGTAAACGGGGAGGCAAACGGAGCCGAAGGCTGAGTTTTTCGTAGGAATGACAGGCTCTAAGCAGGCTTTTAGAGAGCGGTCGCTATGTGAGCGCGGGGGCTGAAGGCTCTTGAGTGAGCCCCCACGGACACTTACTATCCCCAGGTGTCTTCGTATCCGGAGACCAAAGTCCAGAAGCTCACTTTCTGGCCAGGCAACTTTTCGTAACAATGAAAGAGCCAAATCAAGCCTTAAGAAAGCACTTGGGGGCTGAAGGCCACTTATATTATAGTATCCCCAGGTGGCAGCGAGGCCAAAGGCCGAGTTTTACGTTGGAATGAAAGACCCAAGCATCCCTTCAGAGAGCGTTCTCAATGTGAGCCCCCACGCCAATCATTATCTTCCGGTATCTTGCAAGCGAAACCTGAGGCCCAAATTCCCGAAGATAAAAGGGGAGCCAAGCGAAGCCGAAGGCTGAACTTCTCGTAGGAATTAAAGCGCGCTTTTAGAGACCGCTGCCCCGACCGAACGTAGACCCGAAGGCAAGCCCCCACGGTTACTTACAATCCCTAGGTGTATTTGCAAACGAAACCTGTGGCCAAAGTACCGAAGATGAGCGGCGAGGCAAGCGAGCCCTCACGGACACTTATTATCCCGTAGTTGAGTGGTGAGGCGAAGGGCGAAGTAATTCCCGTAGGTGAGTGGCGCGGCAACCGAGGCCAAAGGTTACCATTAAAAATTATACCATAAGTACTCAATTCTCTGCGGAACGCCGTTTTTTAAATACGCGTTATTCATACCTTCAATTGTGTTTTCCAGGTGAAGTATCTCGGGCAGCATGATGCGAGAGGACTGTGGGGCATCAAACACACGAGGAAACCAGTTGACCTCATGGTGGCTGCCGCCAAGGCGCTACCACCAGGTAACCGTCATATCCACTTTTGTATTATAAAGTCCCTGGTCTGTCTGGCAGCGCGGCTATCACGTGGTGGCGCGCGAGCTCTCACGATTTTTCTCGTATTATCCGTCTCTCGTGCAGGCCTGAAGAGTCCGCAGTAAGCTCGATTCTCCATACAAACGTATTACTTGTCTTATTAGTTAAAGAACATTCTAACCTCAAAATGCATCTTTTTAGGATAAAATAGCAGTTTTGTGATCATGCCGAGACGACTTTTCGGACATCACTTCACGATTTTTAGGGTTCCGTACCTCAAAAGGAAAAAACGGAACCCTTATAGGATCACTTTGTTGTCCGTCTGTCTGTCTGTCTGTCTGTCTGTCTGTCTGTCAAGACCATTTTTCTCAGGAACTCTTGGAGGTATCAAGCTGAAATTTATATCGAATACTCAGATCTATTGTCCCTTGGAGCTGTGAAAAAATCAAACTTAAAAGCCAACGCAATCAAAAGATACAGTCGTTTATGCTACAAAAATTGAGTTTTTCGACACTCGCAAAACCTACGGGGTACTTCCCGTGAACTCAGAAACTTGAAATTTGGCACGAAGCAACTTCAGATATCACAGACAAAGGAAAAATTAAGAAAAGTAGAAATTTTTAGTAAAATCATACAAAAAAATGATTTTAAATTTTTTAAACTTATTCCTTTTTCCTCGTAAACGTGTTGAGATTTTAAATTGAAATTCATGTCAAATAAGTCATGTCTATAGGACCTTTCAGATGTAGCAAACCCAAACTTTTATGTTAACGCAATCAAAAGAAATAGCAAATTAAGTCGCATATTTTGAAATTGGGTACTCGCAAGAAACTCAAAATCTAAAGGGTACTTCCCGTGAACTCAGAAACTTGAAATTTGGCACGAAGCAACTTCATATAGCACAGACAAAGGAAAAATTAAGAAAAGTAGACATTTTTAGTAAAATCATACAAAAAAATGATTTTAATTTTTTTAAACTTATTCCTTTTTCCTCGTAAACGTGTTGAGATTTTAAATTGAAATTCATGTCAAATAAGTCATGTCTATAGGACCTTTCAGATGTAGCAAACCCAAACTTTTATGTCAACGCAATCAAAAGAAATAGCAAATTAAGTCGCATATTTTGAAATTGGGTACTCGCAAGAAACTCAAAACCTAAAGGGTACTTCCCGTTAACACAGAAACTTGAAACTTGGCACGAAGAAACTTCACATAGCACAGACAATGGAAAAATTACGAAAAGTATACATTTATAGTAAAATCATACAAATATATTTTTATAAATTTTAAACTCACTACCTTTTTCCTCGTAAACGCGTAGAGGTATTTAATTGAAATTCATATCAAATACTCAGGTCTATAATACCTTTCAGCTGTAGCAAAACGAAACTTTTATGTCCACGCAATCATAAGAAATAGCAATATAAGTCGCATAATTTAAAACTGGGATGTAGTAGAGACACTTTTAAACTTGATGGTTTTTATGAGGTGTGCAGAGTAGAAAGTCCAGCTATATCTAAAGCAAATCCAGGTTGGGGATCTATCGCTTATGTACGTCGCAATCTAAAGGATGCCATCCCAGATGCATCATGTACAAGATATTTTTTTTTAAATAACCCAGGTGCTGCAAACGGCCATTGTGAATGCTTGCATTTTGAAATGTTTGATGTCAGGCAGAGTGATAACTGTATCTATATATATAATATCACCACAATGTCAAATTAATGTTGCAATTGAATGCATAAATATAACAATATACGGCAGCAACCCCAAAGGGGCTATACCCCGTGTTCCCGTTTGATTGTTGTGGGAGACTTCAATATCGATTTTAGAATGAATCCCCAAAATGGAATTTCCACATATTTTTCATCCCTAAACATGTTTCCGTTAATAAGCACTAGCACTACACGAAATAGTACAACTATAGATAACGTTTTTTCAAACTTCAATTTTCAATGTGGTACTATTCATACCTTTTTCAGTCAACATTTTACAGGTCTGGTTAATTTTTTTCAATTTTAACAGTTAATTAGTATTTTGAACCCGATTTATAAAAAGATAGTGAGTAAAAACTTTGTAAATAAACCACTTTGATAAAAGAAGTTTTGCCAGGCTGCTGCAAATCTAGTGTAGGTATTTCAGGTATTTCAGTTTTATTATAAAACTAGCTGTACCTGTGACTTCGTTTGCATGGTAATGTGGTGGGAGTTAACGCATTTCTTCTCTTGGACATAGGACACATGCAGTTCTCATTTAGCCTATCAAGTAAAACGTGGAATAAACCCATTTTAGTTGAAATGACGTTAAGATTCGTTCGTCTTTATCTGTCACTCTGATTTTTAAATTAGTAGGAAAAGGACAAATCTCGTTTTATTTAACATAGGTATTTTAAATTTTATGAATACCGGGAGAAAAGTTTAGTAGATGTTTGTGACAATAGATCCAACAGGTAGGACACAGGCTGCAGCATTAAATGTTTATTGATCTTCTTCTGTACATATTTTTAACACTTAATATTAAATAAATAAAGACGTGATGGCCGAAATGATCTTGAGTCACTCCGATATATTTTTTTCATACTTATTGCAATGTTTCAGATCACATTCTGCCAAATCTTATGTATGTTACCGCTATTGCCAACTTAATTAAATGTGTGTTGTGATTCATTATAAAAGTATTTTCCTGTATGTTGGCCAATTTCTGTGCCTCTATATTGGCTGCATAATACCGCCTTAATACAGACGCGGTTGATAATTAATGTTTATAAATGGCCCGTTCTGTACTGATTGAATACATACGTTTATTGCTGATAAATATAAATACTGACAAATCAGCATGGCTATCACAAGACGGCGCGCAAGCTCTCTCGATTTTTCTCGAACTATCCGTCACTCTCTTATTAGACAACTTAGAAAGAGACTTATAGTGCGAGAAAAATCGAGAGAGCTCGCGCGCCGTCTTGTGATAGCCGTGCAGTATCGTATCGTGACAAAATACTCCGCGTGTAATCTTGCAGAAACTCAAATAAACTTCATGGCTGAACGCGATGAGCCGATGACAGTGCTAAATATTCCATGCCATAAAAAAAAGGAAGTCGGTCAGACTTTTGACGTTTGACGTTATTTTGTTGAAATTTGTTGAACCATTTGTTGAAATTACGCCTCAATACGAATTTAGCGCATATAAGTTTCCATATCGGAATCGATTATTTTTTTATGCTTTAGAATTTAATATGCGTATTGTGAAGGTCTATCACAACACCGGATCGAAATTATTAGGTACTGTTGGATAGTTAAGGCAAGGCCGCCATTTTAACGCCACTGACAGTTGACAGATATGGCGGCTACGATTTCAAGCAGAAGAAATGAATAATTTAATGAGATTCAAATGTTTCCGAAAATGTATTAACCATCGCAGTCGGATAAAAACTATCCTAAGTCCTAGCTAGAATAGTAATGTACTTGTAAAAAAAGTTTAAAGTATTTCCGTTCACGGGAAGCCGAGATCATTCGGGACACAAAAATGGTTAGTTTGATACTGGCTGATTCTTTTTTTAATTTAGAGATTTATTATAAGTGAGAGATAAATGATGTGGTTCTTAATTTTTATTTTTTTTTGGGATTACTAAATTGATAAAGAGACCTTGTTTAAATTTATGCTCCCCCAGCTTCGCACATTGTAATGTTACAGATTCCATTTTCATTTATCATTTAGTAATAAACATACTACAACTTTTGCTTGTTATGGTTTGTACGGAACCCTCGGTGCGCGAGTCCGACTCGCACTTGGCCGGTTTTTTTGTCTAACAATGCTTTTTTTACGATAAAATAGCTGCTATAGTCTAAAAAGATACATTTTGAGGTTAGAATGTTGGTTACCAAATAAGACAAGTAAGGATGAATGCACTATAGTTACGCTCTCATTTTAGAACTACGTGTTGGATTGTGACGAAACTTTACATGTAGATACATTACCATTAGGTATATCCAGGTCTGTAATTAGTTTATGTAGCTTCAGATCTATACCATAGCAAACAAAAAACAGCGAATTTAAGTTTTTCATACACAACTTGTTTTTGCTGTATTTCGTTTGTTTTATAAACTGGAACCATATAAACTAAATAGATCTATATACCTACCTCGTGTCATTGTACATGCAAAGTTTCGTCACAATCTGACACGTAGTTTTAAAATGAGAACGACACTCCGTTTGTATGGGAAGATGAAATTCGGCCGAACTTACTGCGGACTCTTAAGATGACACCATTATCCTTTTAGCTTTTTAGGGTTCCGTACCAAAAATGGTAACAAAGGAACCCTTATGGCGCGACTCCGTCCGTCTGTCTGTTTGTCACAAAGTGAAATATCTCACGAACTAATCAAGCTATCAACTTGAAACTTGGAATGGTTATAAATGAGAGTTATCCGCGTGCATGGAAAATGAAAAATTTAAACATACATTTAATTTTTCTTTAAAAAATTACGAATATGAGGAGGGGGCAAAAAAAAATTTCAACTATAGGGTCAAGTGGGGTATCATTCGGAAGGGCTTGAGTTGCACTTTTTGAAGCAGTTTTTCTTTTTTTTCTACACTCGGAAAATTTTGATCTATGAAGGAAAATGTAAAAAAAATACCATTCCCCCCCCCTTATCTCCGAAGTTATTCAAGCGAAAAATTTGATCTAATTACTTGTGATTAAGATAAACATATATATTACGGGAAAAGTTTTTTTTCTGTATCTAGCATATTTTTTGTTTTATTTTCAAAAATCATTTCCTAGTTAGATTTGCAATTTTATCAACTTTATAAGTTTTTTTTTGTTTTGAAATTCCTATAAAACTATAAATAGAAGTACTCTCTATCAAATAAAACAATAATAATCAAGATCAGTTCACGTGATAAACAATAATCGCTAAAAGACCAACATACATACTAAGCCGATTGCCCTTGCACGTTAGTACCAAATGGGGCCGATAGATCGCGCTGACCCCATTCGCGCTGTTAAGATTTTTCTAGAATTAATGGGGTTGGGATTGGGACCCGTATATTTATTTTCAATAGCAGGTCAAAAAAAGATCGCGATTCAATTGTCTTGGTGTAAAAGTTACTCGTTGTTTGAAATTTAATTCTGTGTTGGGTTAAAATAAGTAATTTTACAAATATATTGGGACTTTTACTTTACCTTGAGTTAATTGTTAGTTTGCACGGAACCCTCGGTGCGCGAGTCAGACTCGCACTTGACCGGTTTTTTATTTCCTAAAGGAGCTCTGGCGGTGGCACTTAATCACAAGATTTGGCGTAAGTAGGCATTAGTTTTACTTTAGGAAAGCAACTGCCATCTTACCTTCCAACCCAGAGCGAAAACTAGACGTTGTTGAGATGACCGGTTTATCGCATTGTTTTCGTAGTACATATCTTTTTTGTAAACTTATTGTTGGGTATCAGCCGGGGTTCGGACCCGCAATCAATCAATCAATCAATCAATCAAAAAGTTTATTTGTATAAGCAAGAGTACAAAATGATGTTACATAAAAACAAAACCAATCTTACTTTATCATAAAATGGCGTACAAATCTTTTAAAATACGTCATGCGATATGCCATACGACATGTAGTTAAAATAATAATAATAATAATAAGCATATGAAAAACAAAAAAAAGCAAATCAAATAATAGAAAAGTATACAAATTTCATCTCATTATATTTATAACTAATGTCACATACTGAATTCTTATTAAATTAATAATTACATTAATTACTTATTATTATAGATTGCATTTGTTAATGAACTCTTCAATTGAGTAATAACTGTTTTTTATCAGATGATCGAATAATAATTTCTTAAATAATGTCAATGGTAGAGCCTTGAAGTCATCCGTAAATATATTAAATATTTTTGCTGCCATGTAATGGACATTTTTCCTGCTGAGTGACAGGTTTGCCTTGGGCATGTATAAATTATTTCTATGTACACCTCTTCTAGATTTTGAAGTCATAGTATTAAAACATGTGGGGTGTTTTTTGACAAAGTTACATATTTCGTATACATACATTGAGGGTAACGTCAATATTCTTTTATTTATAAATAAACTTCTACAGTGATCCAAGTGTCCTGCTCCAGTTATGGCTCTTAAGCACTTTTTTGTGTCTTAAAAATAAAGTTTGCATCCGTTGAATTTCCCCATAGAATTCGCAACATCCAGCACGTCTCTTATGGGACGGCCGCGACATACTCTCGATTTTTCTCGCACTATACCTCTTGTTCTAAGTGTTCTAATAAGAGACAGACGGATAGTGCTAGAAAAATCGACATATCGCGTGCGCCGTCGCGTGATAGCCGTGCAGATTTAAAGTCGCTTACCGATCGGCTAGTGGCTTTGGGCTTACGAGACTCGTGGTAGCCGTAACCACGATCAATTCTGTCCCATAAAAGGTCGCGCAGAGTGAAAACCCACATTACTTCCTGTGGTTAATCCTCAGTGGCCTCTAAGGCTGAGTTGAACCAAACCGTTTGCAATCGTATTTGAGTAGAGGTCGTTAAAATCTGGTATTAAAGTTTGACAAGTTTCTATGGTATGACAACTGGCAGCGTTTAACGTTGATCGGTCTATATTATAGTTATAGACTCTATAACGTAAGTTGGTGCAGCCTGTCGTAAGTCTAAAACATACTATACAACCAGTGTCAAGAAGGTTGACAACGCCTGTCATGGCTGTGGTAAATAGTTCTCAACTTGTTGCATGCAAGTTATGATTCACGGGCAACAACTTTCTGAGGTTGCACTCGGGAGTGTCAAAAAGGAGTCACGACACTGGGTGAGACGACCATCTGGTCCCTCTGGGTGGGTGGCACTTATTCTTGTAAGTTATGATTCACGGGTAACACCTTTCTGGGGTGAAACTCGAGTGTCGTAAAGGAGCCACGCCACTTGGTGAGCAGTGAGTCGATCTCTCCTGGTGGCACCCATGCATGCTACTCCACTGACTATGACACAGAGCGATTGTGTCTGATTGATTAATGCCATCCCCTGATTAGACTTGATTGCAATCTCTCTAGTTTTCGATAAACATTTCGACAAAGAATTCGTTATCTTATCACTGTTGTTACCCAAGCCTATTTCTTAACTTTTGGGACCGGCCCTCATATTCCTAGTGATTTAGACTTAAATTTCTTTGTTTTAACGCCTAAATTGATTTTCTTGTGGAATTAAATTGTTTGTCAGTACCTATTGCATTAAGGTTGTTATATAGTAGACCTATTTATGTAAGAATGTCCTAATATTTATAAATTAATTATATTCAATAATAGTGAAATATTTTCTTTTACACTTCTTGGACTAGATTTTATTCTCCATTCAATTCATACATACTATTTAATTTAACAATTTCTTTATTACCTGTTTCAACAGCATAGCATAATCTACTCGTACTTACATAAAAATGTAGTCTTTTCTCAACATTCGTAAACGTCCCAATGTTTGACACATCTACTATACGAAAGAGGCGTCTGACCATGTTTTTTTTGCCCCTTTTGATCTGCATAGCGGCCATGATGAACCTCTCTGGGGGCCTTATGAGCCGTCCAGAGGGAACATGTGACTTGTGTTGTCTGTTTAGATTAGTAGAATTGTTACTTGTTGCTTCCTGATACGGGGCAAATATTACCTCATCATTATCATCATCATCTGTTCTTCTCTCAGCCACTGTTTTGAGCTCTTGATACGACATTACACTAACTTTCTCTCTAGTCTCACGTCTTGGTCTTCCCCTGCCTCTCCTTCCTTCTCTTTCCTTCAATTATAGTTTTTTATGTAATTGTCATGTCGTATCAGGTGCCCCAACATATTTCCCCCTGTTTTCAATAGTTTTTAGTAGACATCTTCTTTGTCCTATCAAAATTAGAACCTCTTCGTTTGTTCTTCTTTCTGTCCAACTAATACTTTCCATCCTTCTCCATGCCCACATTTCAAATGCGTTCAGTCTCTCTCTATCACGCTGGGTTAGAGTCTACGTCTCGCTTCCGCACAGTGCTATGCTCCAGATGTATTAATAAGTCGTTTTCTTATATTACCAACCTCATCATATCAGCCGAAAGACGTCCACTGCTGGACATAGGCCTCCCCCAACGAGTGCCAAAGTAACCGATCCCGCGCCACCCGCATCCAGCGGACTCCCGCAACCTTTACCAGGTCATCAGTCCACCTTGTCGGGAGCCTACCCACGCTGCGCCTTCCGGTACGTGGTCGCCACTCGAGAACCTTTCCGCCCCAACGGCCATCGGTTCTACGTGCTATGTGCCCCGCCCACTGCCACTTAAGTTTAGCGATCCGGAGGGCTATATCGGTTACCTTGGTTCTGCTGCGAATTTATTACCAACCTATTTAATATTTATTCAGGCATTTATGATTCCAGGTCAAATCTTGCCCATCGTGAAGCTAGTAATAACCGTCGACGGCGTCCACCTGGAAAGCATCGACCAAGGCACCAAACGCGAGTACGAGCGGATGTCCGTCTACTTCAACATCGAGTCAATCTCCTACGGAGTACAGGACCTGGTGTACACGCGGGTGTTCTCAATGATCATCGTCAAGGACAACGCTGATGTGAAGGGGCTGAACCCGTTTGAGTGCCATGCCTTCGTCTGCGAATCCAGGTGAACATTAGTAGTTTATTTATTTAGTCATCACGTCAAGACGTCCACTGCTGGACATAGGCCACCCCAAAAGAGTGCCAAAGTGACCGGTCCTTCGCCACCCGCATCCAGCGGACTCCCGCAACCTTTACCAGGTCATCAGTCCACCTTGTGGGGGTTTAATTCATAATTAAGAACAGTGCCCCCTGGGTGGCGCTAATCGAGTAACAACCATTCGGCTAAACGCTTTTAGTCTTTCAAGAGTGTACAGAGAGATCGCTATTCGTAGCAGGAATATGGTTGAAAAATACGCGATGTTCAATCACTGTCCTCGTAACTTAGTGGTTAAAGCATTCTACCGGCAATAGAGGGATCGCAGGCTCGAGTCCTGTTGGGGGCTAACCTTTCGGCTGTTGTACCTGTCTGAGAATCCTCACAGTACGTAAACCGAGTAGCTTCACTGGAACATTAGTAGTTTATATCAGAGAATCAAACACGCTTTTATAATGTATCAGGTTTTTTCAAGCTTGCTAGCAAGCAACATCGTAGACTGATGACTTGGTAATAGTCGCGGGAGTCCGTTGGATACGTGTGGCGCGACCGGTCTATGAGGCGCCCTTCGGGGGAAGCCTTTATTTCATATAAGAATCAAACCGTTTGATAGCTTAGCTGAGTGAATTGGAACACACCTTGCCTCTGGTGCAAATGTGTTAACATGTAAAGACTTGTGAGTATAACGTCTCCTCAACAAGGAGTCGAGGCCCTCTGCCAAGTATGACGTGTTCTACATCGCGCTATTAATGTACGATTCCCACCGAACGGGCCGGGCCCGCCGCGTCGTAACGGATGCGCGACTTTTAATAGAGTGCAGTAGGCAAAAGCCGGCCGGAGCCGGTCAGATGCGACGACAGCCGACCACAGCCGTCCACGTCCACCAGGAGCCGACCGGCTGCAAGTACATTCAAATATGAAATTTAACGTCTATATTAAAGCTTCAAATTCCTTTGGCAACTTGCAAAAAGCGCGCAGGCGCGCTCCGGCCCGGCCCGGTCCGCGCCGGAGAGCATTTAGGTTCAGAATTGGTAAACCAATTTCTTGGCGACTGTACCTATACATTATTTATTATTATTATTGTTGTATTATGGGCCTTTGTATGCCGCTTCGACCAGCAAGTGATCTATTGTGACAGCCCTTTGTTTAGATTTCACCATCAAGTCCCGTTGCCTCTAGGAAATTCCAGATTCTTTGGGCGGTGATGTGTTGTCCCTCTTCCGGGTGCACGATGTGCTGCCCTAGGTAGATACTTCTTTTGTGCATGAGTGTTCCGCAGGAGCATAGGATATGCATTGCTGTTTCCTCCGTCTCCTGGCAGAACCTGCAAGTTGCGTCCTGTTTCATACCCATTTGAAACAGGTGCTTGTTCAATTTGCTACCTACACATTAGCTGAACATTTTATGTTCTAAACTAAAATGTGTTTAGTATAAGGGCATGTATTTAACGCGGCGACAAATTAATTTGATTTAGGGATTTATAAAAAATTAAAGGGGGTAGCAAAAATAATAAGTTGGCGACTAATTGCGGAAACTAGTATAAAGTAAAAAGTAGCAGCTAAGTAATCAATTTTCGGCTTTGTTTCAATATAAACTAGCATCGAGTTATTGTTTTGGCGACTGAATTAACTAATTAAGCGGAAACATGACAGCGGATAAAAAGTTGAAAATGGCCTACTCTAATTGTTCAATGGAGATTGCATATAAAATAAATCAAGGTCATAAAAAAAAACTTTGTGCGACACTTTAAGAGCTTTAATCAAAGTTGAAAATTGCATGTACAAATAATAATTTTGGCCCGTATAAATAATATTTAAACGCCATACTAAACATGCATTCGGATTCATCTTTGTTAATTTGCTGGTTTTTCCGCTCTTTTATAAAAAAAATAACCGCGAAGACGAAAGCGGGAGCAAAGCTCCCGCTTCCGTCTTCTAACCTATCCGCGGCTTATCGCCGTTTTCATTAAATTATGGTTTCGAAAACTAAAAAAATAACTACCCATTACTTTTATATAGTACCCATTTTAATATTTAAGCTGCCAGCAAATCAAAACCCTAAATGCTTTTTTAGATGGAGACCTGTAGTTGCCACTAATATAAAATTTGTTATCCTTCTGCTAATATTAGTCGCCAAGTCATTATTTATAGTACCTCGCCTATGATTTCAGTAATCTTATTTATTATTTCTGCTACCTTAAAGTAGCTGCCATTATTTGAATTTTAAAATATCCTTAGTTTAAAGCTCATTTAATATAAATGATTGCCAAAATATTTAATCGCTGACAAGTTATTATTTTAGTTGCAAATAGTTTGCTGCTCTTTAATTTTTCTGTCGCCGCGAAAATAATAAGCCTAATATAAGTAGGTACTATGTCGGTCAAGTGCCAAAATGCTTGAACAAATGTTATCTCAAATGCTTTATCTTTTATCTCTCACCACTAAACTTCGTGGCATAACCTAATAGATGAATAGTGTGAGAATGATATGACCTCAATAACGTAACATTTCGTTGCTAAATAGAAGTAGAAATCAAGATCAGGATCTTCTTAACAAGCTTTGCACCAAACCACGTGTACTGTTTTTACTCCCAAATAGGTAGATAATATGAAATAAAATAATAAAACTGTTTATTTTAATATAATTCCCAGAAACTCGGCGAGACGCCTGACATATGCCTTGGCTGCTGCATTCCAGGACTATTCCAGAAGAGTTAAAGAACTGCAAACTAGTCCAGGTAAATAGTTTAACTAAGATGAGTATACATGTATAGTTTAGGTTATTTGAACTGAGCTCATGAATGGCTATTCTACTGAGCTCGTGAATAGCCTTCGTTTGCGGCCGGCGCGTGCAAATTTTGCAAAAAAATGTTACCGCCACGTAAAATGTTCATTGAATAATGAACTCTATCTTCTTTAGCCATAGATTATACAATATAACGCAATCTCATTTTATCTCGATTTCAGAACTAGACGAAAGGCCGCCCAGTCTAAAGAAGAGGTTCGCCATCGACCTGCGGACAGCAGAAGAGATCGAAGCCGATTTGGAAACCGAAGCTTAAGTCATTGAAAACAAATCTATGTTCATATATATATATATATAGGTCTATGGTCTATGGGCAGTGAACATTCACTGCCGCTTACCTCTCCGACAAGGCGAAAGGAGTAGTCATAATCATCATCATCATCACCATATCAGCCGATAGACACCCACTGCTGGGCATATGTTTACATGTATTACTGATAGGGTGATGATATGGGTTTTTTGTCTGAAATATATTGTCTGTTATAGGCCTCCCCTAAAGAATACAGTCTCCTGAAAGGAGTAGTGCCACGCCAAAATCGGTCCATGAATGTCAACCAACGCTGTAGTGTTTAAAGGTAGTTGTAGCGGCCCCCTCAGACCAAGAAAATATACAGACGGAGCGTTACGAACAGTCTAGTGAAGCCAAGCCCCATAGTTCAGCACACGGTAAACAAATTAAATCGCACAAAACTCGAAATAAATGATCTTGACAGCATTGCGACATGTGCTAAAGAGTTTTGTGCGATTTTGTTTGTATATTTATTTATTTAAATCAGGCAACGAGGCCCATATTACAAATACCTTAAAGATTAACATACATATTTATCAATATAAACTTATTAAAAACTATAAAACACACAATTACTGCGGCGTGTTGCGCAATTTCGTGGCGTCAGGTAACCGACCGCGAAAACGTCGGAACTTGACTCCCTTCAGCCAGAATTCTTCCTTAGTGGAGGTCGATAGATGGTCTGTTGGAAGGTTGGAACTCTGAGCACTGATGGTCTGTATATGTGTGCGTGAGCGTGTGCTAAACGTGAAGTAGCTTGGTTTTGTTTGTACGCTCCGTCTGTCTTTTTTTCTTGGTCTAAGAGCGGCCCCGTTTTTCGCTGAAAGACTGGCATTCACTTGTGATGAGCATTGTAGCCAATGTTGGGATAAAATACATTTATATGCTAGAATGCAGGTACATGATGGTATTAACAGTAGTATTTTGTGATCCATGTACATTCAGCCACCTAGTGGCATGCATAGTGATTACATTAATATAAAAATGAATGCAAGAAATAAGTATGTATATTGTAGAACAATCAATAAAAAAATTCAAGATACAAGATGTGCGTCAATTGAGGATTGTTAAGAAACAGAATACGAGTACAGTGTCAATTTAAAATGTCAAATTGGAGATTACAAAATGTGTGAATGTCAGAACTACATTACACATGTTACATTACAGGTAAAAGCTCTCAAGATAAACAGGAGCGTTTAGCAAAGAAAATGAACTGGCTTTGGGCTTTTTTCCTAGCCAAGCTATTTTGCCACGCGACAGTCAAGTCTGTCGTCAATTCATCATCGTTAGGAATATATATTTTGACGAGCATTTACTAGAGCCTTTTCTAGAATGATCGTGAAAATGTTAAATGTATGCCTGGCCTGGTTCGTTAAGTAGATCAAAAAAAAACTATTGAAAAATGACAGTCGAGTTATCCTAAAGCGCGTTCGAAACGTTTCGTGATTACCCTGTTCAACTAATTTATACACGGTGATTCCTCTATGTTTGGTTACATGACAGATCAATGATTATAGATTTCTACAAAAGGCTCTAGGAGAGTCTTAAAATGACCGATGGCTTACCATAAATAACTCACTTAATTGGGGAGGATAATTCTACTCTATTGTTCTACTCCAAACTCTTGCTTTCTATGGTAAAAAAATACTGGGTGACATTTTAATCAGTGTCCAAATTTTTTGTAGGCATTTAGTATCACTAATAGATTCCATTTTTGAAAAAACTGGTAGGTATTTTAAAATTATAAATTGTCTATTCCAAAAGAATTATCCGTACAGCGTGGTTACTGGGCAACCAGTACCGCGCGGAGCGGGGCGGGGCCGGGGGAGGGGAGGCGTGCCGTGCGCAAAACTTACTAGCCGCTGAAGTGCCCGCGCGGTAAGGTTTTTTTAGGATAACTTTAAGCAGCATTTACTAAAAATTTTAGTACTGAATGATATGAAACAAAAAACACATATTTTATAATTTTTGCTGAAGAATCTTATACTTGAATTTGGACGCTAAAATTTCACCCTGTATATAATTTATTTATTATGTATATATGATCAGAGATATGTGCCCATATTTGTATTTATCTTTACTTACGTACCTACTTTGACATACGCTTGTGAGCAAGCGACTAAAACCATATTAGTTAAAAGAGGTTTGTAAAGAAGTTTTGTAAATAAGTGGGTAAAATATTGTTTTATTTATTAGTCTAAGTTCATGCATACCAAAACACACCGTTTGTGATTTAGCAATTAGTTTTAACTATAGCAAACTGTTTTTTTAGATATTAAAATAAATACCTGATGAAGGTGTAACTTGAAGTTTTATTTAAGTATCATACCTAGTCAAGTCTACTGATCTCTAATTGTCCAAATTGATAGTTGTCAGCTGACAATGACAATGCTTCCCTAGGCATGCAATCGTGTTAGCTATTTATGCGCGCTTTATTATCATCATCATCATATATGGATATCAGCTGAAATACGTCCACTGCTGGACATAGGCCTCCCCCAAAGCGAACTAACTCGGTTGGTAAATGGGCATTTGATATGATCTTCGTCTTATTCATGTCCATCCTTAGACCAACTCAGAGGCTTAACTGAGGTCATCGAGCATCGTAACGTAATCAAGTCCTCCCATGGTTTCAGCTGAGACTACTATAGGTATATATTATCGCTAGAAAATGTTGATGCCTAACCTTCTCCAGCAACGGATGTTTTTCGGCTGATATGATCATGATGATATATATCTATATATATATATAAGGCTTATGTATTGACGACCACTTTAGCTTAATTGGTAGTGATCCTGCCTTCGAAGTAAGAGGTCCTGGGTTCGAATCCCAGTAAGGGCGTTTATTTGTGTGATAAGCACAAATTGTTCCTGAGTCATGGATGTTTTCTATGTATCTAAGTATTTATTTTATCTATATAATACTAATCTTCTATATAATAATAATCTATATACATACCCATAGTACAAACTTTGCTTAGTTTGGGTAACTAGATTTGTGTAAGATTGTCCCCCCTAATATTTATTTATTTATATGTAAACAAATAGTAAATAATTGTATCAATTATTTAATCGCACCAATTCATTACATATTCTTAACACCATTACGAACTCTACTTCAATTCTATCCACCTCTCTTTCCCTCTTCGCTACGTCTTCGTCGTCTCTGTAAATTTTCTTGGCTCTCTCATCGATCAGTCCCACTAATCTTGATGATACTAAGTGTAATAATAGCTCTAGATATTCTTTATCTCCGGCTGAGTTCAAGTATAACTGTTTGATGTTCTTAAACCAACGCTGATTCTTGTATGTGGTGATGGAGGATATGTGTTTTATCGCTGTGTGCAGCTGTAAAACGAAAAAGCATGTTTTATTTGTCTGACCTAGTATCACGCACGCTGAATCACACTGACGCGGTCTGAGGTGGCGGTCGATAGTAAATTTGACAATAGCTGTCAAGTAGACTATAGACTGCCACCGCAGGTCAGGCCGCTCCAGTCTGTGAGAGGCCTAAGGCCTGTATAACACTGGCACGACCTACAGTGACAGTCAATTTGACATACACTGTCAAGTTTTCTATTGACCACCACCGCAGGCCGCAGTCTGTGACGTGCAAAGCGGGACTTTGGGTACGACAGAAGTTAAGTATTACTTCATTCTTACGTCATGCAAAAACGTCCTTATGTTAACCAGGAACTCCTTCAAGTCCTCAACACTGTATCTGGATCTTATCAATGAAATCATTTTTGTCTTCTTCATTTCCCCGTACATTCTATTGAGTGCGTTAAAATACTTTTTCTTCTTGTGAGGGATGCGGAAAGACAGCCTTTTACGCTCCGTGGGCGCGCCTTGTTCATTGTCCTTTTCTGCGACTAATCTAAGTGCAGTTTCGTGAAGTTTCATGCAGAATTCCAAGAGTTCTTCGTCAAGAGGATGTAATTTCTTATTGCGTATTTTCCTTTCTCTGAAAATATAAATTTAACAATCCATCGTCATCCTCCTAGCGTTATTCCCGGTTGTGCCTTGAACGAGCCCGCGGCCTAACCTGATTCCCAAGTTTAACTTCTTTTCGTTTCTTCCAAACCAAAGGGAAAACTAGACCTGGGATTAGACCGGTTTCCTCGCGATGTTTTCCTTCACCGAAAAGCTAAATAATAACGGTAAATATTCCGCACATAAGTTCCGAAAAACTCATTGGTACGAGCCGGGATTCGAATACGCGACTGCCGCTTGACAGCCACATGCATGAACCACTAGGCTACCGTTGCTTATAATTTGATAACGTATAAATAAGAGAAGTATTGCAATCAAGGGATACATTTAACTAAAATGCATTTGTATGAAAAATCGTATAAAAATCTAGCTGCGGAAACTAGTTTTCAACCTAGATATATGTCGGATCCTATGTACACAAAGTTTCATGTTCCCCAAGCATGTCGTTTTAAAATGAGAACCAAACCACGCTTGTATGGAGAATACGGGTGTGACCTAAGATTTCTATACGATCCCATTCGAACCAGTTTTTGGATAGAAACAAATGATTGTATCGGAGCAACTACAATTAAAGAACATAAATACCTAAAAAATTGAATGAAAGACGGACCTCGCTGGCAGCTGAAAGGCTTCATACTAATTGAGATGAAAGTATGACGTCACAGTTTGCCATTTCTAATAATCTTTGTACGGAAAATCAAGTTACTTGCTGTTTCGCTCGCAAAATTCTGCGTTAAGGTCCTCAGTTGCCATACAATTTTGTTTCTAATGGTAGCTTTAAATTTACTCTTGAATAATAAAAATTGCATATTTTTTCTAAACTTTCAAGATCCACCTTTTTTTTATTTTATTTTACTATTTACTCGTATACTTTATTTCAATAATGCATTTAGCAACAATCAATTTTAACATGAGTCTACAACCTATTACACAAAAAATCTACTATTAATCCCCAATTGTTACTTTGGTGTTGTGGATACTTACGTTATATCTTCAATTTTTGCCAGACCCGCCTCAATGAGAACAGTAGTGCCAAGCCAATCGTAACTTTGTAAGCCGTCATCGTTTGCCTCGACCAAATCCTTCAAAATGTTCACATGTAACTCTAAATAATCATCGTTGATTTTGATTATCTTTGGTTCTTCAATAATTTCTTCGTGTTCAAAGTCTTCATCCGTCACACGTGGTTCATCAATATTCCCAAAAAAACTAATGAATCGGTTCTCCGCCCGTTCTCCTTTTCCATCCCTGTCTTTTACTTGGAAGCGAGATTGATGTAATTTATTATGTTTAAGATGATTTTCCTTGTGATTTTTCTTGTTTAGATTATTTTGAATTGTTTCGAGCGCGTCTACAATTTTCTGGATGCCTTTATTTCGAATAGCTTTATTGTGACGTTCTAAAGAAAGTGCAACATCTCTGTAGAGTTCTCTATCTGAACGCACGCCTTCATTGGAGTCCTTTTTACTCTTAGAAGGCTTTTTATTATGGTCGTCAACTAGCTTTTGTAAGAGCACTCCAAACTTGCTAAATAGCTCGGAAATATTATTCTCCTTGTGTTTGTCTGAAATAGTACCGTATTTTTTTCTTACCTCCTTTTTGTACGTATTTTCTACAACACTCTGATTAACGTCATTTCTTTCATTGTCTTTAGGTTTATTATTTATTTGGTGTTTGTAAAGTTTTTTCCTTATCTTTATTAAACTATGTTTCAAAGGTTTTTCGTATGTGACCTCATCGGCTGAAGATTCTACAGAATCATCGCCTGATATTATATCATACAAATCAGATTTTGATTTGATTACATTATTAGTTGCAGCTATAACTCTTTCTTTGATATCTTTAATCCTTAAACTCTTTTTATTTCCATTCTCATAAATATCGAATTTGGTGGTTTTTGAATGTGTCTCTGTTTTCTTAATAATTGTGGGGTCGTTGCTTCCTATTCTTTCTACAATGTCATCAGCAGTCGGTCGTTCGGTGTTTGGGCGAAAATATGCGTTTTCAGGATCATAATTGTATACGGGAACATATTTGGGTCTTTCTTCATCATTATCTGAAGTTCCATTATTTTCACCTGGAACAGTAAGGCCTAAACTTACATTTTATCTGCTTATGAGTTTTGCTATGCTAAGGGGACTTATTAATTCAACATTTGTACCGATTCGTCTATGGTTCTTTAATTGATAGTCATGTCTGGTGGTTTTGTCGGGGTGTTTAATTTTGTATAATACAGTATACATTATAATAATAGACATCTTTATTACTCCACCGACAAGAGCCTTGCTCTTGAATATTTATATTAAATCAAGAAAGCTGTGGGTTTAAAACAGCTGTAAAATATTAAAAAACCGGCCAAGAGCGTGTCGGGCCACGCTCAGTGAAGGGTTCCGTAGTTTTCCGTCCGTCACAGTAAGTGTCCCCACTTAAGCGTTAATAAAATGGGATATTTGTTACATTGAGTTGACATATTAAGTACAGAACCCTAAAACCCTACAAGCAATACTTACCGAACAATTATTATTAGACAACGAACGACCAAGGACAACTAAGTCAATTCGAGCACGACAAATTTTCGACCTAATGTATGGACGCACCTGCTCCGACCCCATTAAACCAGGAAAAATACTAACACCGCCATGTACGATATAAGCGTTCCGCATATAGCGACATCTATGGCGCGCGAGCTTAAAGTATGGAAGATGATTTTATGGGATAATTCTTTATTGCCTGAACAGATTCTCACCGTTTTTACTTTATTTGAAAGCACTTCACTTCATTGTGATTTTGTAGAAATTACAGGTACAGTAAATACCTGCTTATACGGTTAAATTACAAACTTAGTACAGAAATTATTTTGTAATTTTTTTCTAAAACTATATACCTATATCAAGCTCAAAATATTTTTTCTAGAAACTTTTTCTAAAGTTCTACTTTTGAGATTTGTTTCATTTTTTTAAAATTTATGATTCTAACTTATGATTCTTCGACGAGCGATTCTTTCCGAAAATATTAACATTATCAAAAAAATAATTTACTAAACCCCTATTCATTTTTAAATACCTATCCAACAATATATCACACGTTAGGGTTGAAATGAAAAAAACACTCCCCACTTTACGTATCGGGGAGGTACCCTAATAAAACATTTTCTTCCACTTTTTATTTTACCACTTTGTCGGCGTGATTGATGTACATATTAGTACTAAATTTCAGCTTTCTAGTGCTAACGGTTACTGAGATTATCCGCGGACGGACGGACAGACATGGCGAAACTATAAGGGTTCCTAATCGACTACGGAACCCTACAAAGGTGTGGAAAATTAATTGCATTGAGTGGCCTCCTCGATAGCTGCGCTGGCAAGAAAAGGCCATGGAGTGTGGGTTCAAATAACGCTCATGGTCTTTAAAAAAAACAATTGAAAATAAGTACTTTGTGTTTTACTTATGATCCAGTCAAATCGTGTTATTACTAGGAAAGTTTTGGGGTAGTTCTGATTTCTTTCATTCTATATGTATTTTGAGGTGCTGAATCCAAACCTGAGGTTTGCTAACAAAATTTCGTGACGCAACAATAAAAAAAATATATAAGGTGCATTTGAATTAGGTACCAATACTTTTAGAGTTGATAGTACTCGTCTCTAGGAGTCTATTTATATAAGAAGTATTTGATAGATTGTGTTGATTTTTGAAGATAAATAAGGAAACAACATAACTGGGTAAAAACACCCTGTTAATGAGATAGTTATCACTTATCAATTTTACAGTGAATCATTGACGTGTGTCACACACAGCGATGTTCACTTGACGTTCAAGTGTTAAACACCTTGTCAGTTAAATACACAGGATGGTTATTTTTGAAAGAAATTTTAAATTATTTATTTTGTTCTAAAAATTAAAACAAAAATATCATATAAAAAGTTATCTTAATTTCTTTTTCTACTTAAAGTTAATTGTTTTGATGTAATCCGTTGTACCTAAGAAAGGAGACCTCAGTGAATGTGGCAATTGGAGAGGCATCACTTTGCTCTCGATCCCGTCTAAGGTGCTCTGCAAGATTATCTTAGACAGATTATCGAGGGCCGTTGAACCGCTTCTTCGCAAAGAGCAGGCTGGTTTCCGACCCTACCGATCGTGCACGGACCAGATCAATACCTTGCGCATCATTCTCGAGCAGGCATCAGAATGGCAAAGGGGTATTTGACCTTCGTCGACTTCGAAAAAGCCTTCGATACGCTGAGGTGGAGTTGCATCTGGAACCGATTGAATTGGGGTCCCCGAGAAAATAACCAACATGATCAAGGCTATCTACGGGAAGTATTCCTGTAGAGTGACTCACGACGGCCTCGTCTCGGAGGACATACCGGTGCGTGCCGGTGTACGACAGGGTTGCCTTCTCTCACCTCTCCTATTCCTTGTTGTTCTCGATGGCACCATGAGCTCTACAATCTGCAATAAGCGCCGCGGTATAGAGTGGGGACTATCCAGCGTCTTGGAAGACCTGGATTATGCCGATGACCTATGCCTGCTGAGCCACACACACGCCGACATGCAAGCCAAGCTGGACGACCTACAACGAGAAGCAAAGGAGACGGGATTGAAATTCAACACCCGGAAGACCCAGGAAATGAGGTGCGGGGCAACAAGCGCTTTGCCGTTGCTCATTGGCACAGAGGCTGTGGAAAGGGTCCACAAATTTACTTACCTCGGTAGTGTAGTGTCGGAAACTGGACGGACCGAAGAGGACATCGCTTCGAGAATAGCCAAGGCAAGAGCAACCTTCGCACAGCTCCGCCCTGTATGGCAATCGCGGAAACTGACTAGGAGAGTTAAGCTCAAAATATTCCGGTCCAACGTAAAAACCGTGTTGCTGTACGGTTGTGAGACGTGGAAGGTTACAAAGACCATCTCGCACCGCCTCCAGGTCGTCATCAACCGCTGTCTTCGCCGTATTCTCGGTGTTTACTGGTCCGAGAAAATCTCCAACATAGAACTGTGGGAACGCTGCGGTGAGACTCCGATCGACCAGCAGATCAAACGCCGCAAGTGGAACTGGATCGGCCACACGCTCCGAAGGGACCCTGATCACATACCGAGGCAAGCCCTGGACTGGAATCCCCAAGGAAAGCGTAAACGTGGCCGCCCTAAACAGACCTGGCGGTGGACGATCATCGCAGAGGCGAAGACCATAGGGAAGACTTGGAGCGAATTGAAGCGCGAAGCTCAAGACCGAACGGGATGGCGGCGCACTGTGGACGCCCTCTGCCCCATCTAGGGGACACAGGAAAATAAGTCAAGTAAGTCAATTCGATGGCACCTTATATAATAACTGTTCAACAATAAAAAGAATAATCAAAATGTTAATTTTCTGTCCTCGGTCTCTATTAAAATAACTTAAAAATTAAGTGAAATTCACTAACTGCCAGCCTATTAATAAAAAAGTAAATTTTTGGAGTGGAAAAAGTGTATTTTGCAGAGACCGCTGAAATATGTCAATTTTCAACTCTTACTAAAAACTAAATAGTGATATTTGTAGATAATTTTGAAAACTTTAATTTCTGTAAATAGACCGTTTACTAAAAGTGAATAGTTTCCGAGTTTTAAGCAAAAATCGGAAAAAAAATTTTTTTTTTTACTTTTTTTTGCGATTTTTTTAATGTTGCGTTACGAAATTTTGTTAGCAAACCTCAGATTCGGATTCAGCAGCCCAAAATTCATATAGAATGAAAGAAATCAGAACTACCCCAAAACTTTCCCACTAGGGGCAGTTTTGGGAACGATTTGACTGCACTATTAAGCCTGCGATGCGTAGTAGACCTTAAAACAATACAGATTTGAGATTACAAATAAATTAAAAAAATCAACATTCCAAGTGATAAAAAATGTGCCATCAATTCACTGAATTTAAAACTAGCAAAAAATTTCGTCCTCAGTTTAGCCGACGAACAATAGAACGTATACCACTTGGTGGTTGTCACCTTTTGCATCCAATCTTTCATCCTGAGCGGGATTGAATCAACCAACTCTTCACTATTCAGCGGTTATTCTATTCAATGCACAGGTAAGTTTCTACAAGGATCCTGCCTGTCGCATTTTTTTCCTTATTTTCCAGCTCAAAGACTCAAAGTTCCCATCCGAGGTGTCCCATCTGATGGATGACATCGTTGTCATCATCGTTGTCTTCTTGAAAAGTGAATGCATTTCAACGTCTTAGCATCGGTATGGGGCAGCAAACTCTCTTCCAAGGTGATTTTGTATTTTTTTGGAATTGATGGTTCCATATTTTAATTGCAGACAATCCTTACCGTGTGCCAACATACCGCCCCAAATCATTAAAGATGCTGAAAACTTCACCTTTCTCTTAAGACAGTACCTTCCTTATAGCTTCACTTTTTTCTCGATTGACGTTACGTCGTCCATCGCCAACTGTATGTACAAATTCGGATTCGCTACTCCATAATTTTTTTCGCTACCTAATACTAATACTACCTAACACTAATGGCAGTCTAGTTTTTGTGAGTGAATTTCGACCTAGTTTTTTGATTTTGCGTAAGTAACGGCTTGTTTAGCAGTGTAAAAACCGTAGTCCATTCTCTTCATTACTTCTCTTCAGCTGTCAACTCGGCGAATCCTCAAACATATCTTAGGGTCGGCAACGCCCTTTTGAGTTGCATACGTCTATAGGCTGCGGTATCCGCTTACCATCATCGGCGGTGGGCCGCCGTACGTTTCTTTCCTCTCTTGGAAGTATCGACTGATGATAGTACTCGTACGATTTTCCTGATCTGGTACACCGATTTTCTTGATGATGTGCTTCCAAATCCCGTTTTCTACTTGGCTGGGTTATTTGTACAGGGCAAGATTTCTATTAAACGAAGACTGTTCCGTGTTTTCGGTGATGCTCGATGATAGATCTTGGCACCGAAAGGTCCTCGTATACTTGGTTTGGTACGTAGATTTGCGGTTTTTGTTACTGGAAATTATAAATTTTCCGCGTTTCTTCAGTCACTGGTCACCACATCGTGCCATTTTGATAAATAAATATTATGAAGTCATTTAAATTTACCCTGAATTGCCAATTTTATATAAGTCTACTTTAGATGCCAGAAAACTAACACTACTTAAAAATATAAAAAATTTTTTAAATAACTTAAAGAAGCAGCTTCCATCTTAGAAAGACGACATGTTTTGCTGAAATAAATACATTTGTAAGACGTAATTTTTTGCTTGCAAGATGTTAACTTTATGATCCAATTATATTAAATTAAAATAGCATGGTTAGACTAAATACAACGCAGGATTAAACTTAATAAGTTCGTGTGTGTGTAGTCATCAAAGTCAATCTGGGTTAATACCAGTCTTTGAAATAAATATCGTATTTTGAAGTGCAACTAGATGAATTTTGTATTTGGGCTTAGACTATTGAAAATACAAAACAATTATATAATGTATACGCACCGTGTAAGCTTACAACAGTATAAGCGGTGTCCCTTGAAGTTTGAACAGTGTCTTTAGGAAATGTTTGTGGCAATGTAGTTTTGTGAAGTTCCTTGTTAGTCTTATGCTTTTTGTGTATTGGAACATTCCCACTGACGTTATGATTAGTTTTATAAAGTGATTCTGTGACATCAAGCCACACATTTTTTTTTATTGGGGTTATTGTTTTATTTGTTTCAATGTTGCCTAGATCTTTACTACTTTTTTGACTATCCGCAGTATTTAAAAATGCTATCGTATTGTCGTGTCCATGTGGTGCTGAATCTACATCAACTATCTTTTTACTACCGACAGTAATAAAATGATCTTTGTTATGAACAACACCTAGCCTTTTATGTGGTACAGCATACATTTCAGTATTATTATTATCTGCAGTATAATTGTGTTTTTGTTTATCAACATTATATTTTGACGTACTGTGTAGATTCTTTCTAATTGCATCATTATTTAATGATGGGTCATAGAGTTCGTCATCTAGCTTCGCGTTTCTGGATTGAGCTAATACTATGTCAATATTATCTTGTGTAGTCTCATAGTGATCTTTATGTATTAATCCATCGGCGGCACCTGAATCTGCATTATCGTCTAGACTGTGTGATATAGTATTTTGTATATTTTGTGTAGTACTATAATGTTCCTTATCTACATCTGCACCGATATTGTGTAGTTTTTTACTGACGGCTAAATTATTTTTCATTTTATTTAAAATGTCTGCTTTAGTTCTCTCCGTTGAACTAGAGTCTACTTTGTTTGTCATTGTAGTAAATTTATTTGTACTACTAACCACATTATCTGCAGTAGCATGTATGCTAATAAGAGTTTCAGTTTTAGTAGTAGAATCTGTAGTTGCAAGGACACTGTCCAATGTTGTAATGATGTCAAGATTATATTGTGATGTACTAATGTCTACGTTATCTATTTGTGTATTAACGGAATCTCGTGTTGTGTCACTGAAATGATCACCTATCTGTGGATTTTTATCATATTGTGCTGTAGAATCAACTAGATAATCAGACTTTGCATTTATGCTGTCTATAGTTAAGTCACTATATTTGTCTTTCAACTTTGGAGCATCTATTGTTGAAATATTGTCTGTATTATTTTGCGTGGAACTAATATAATCTAGTTCGTTATCGTGTTGAACAACCGTTATCCTGTTAATATTACCTGGGGCTGTTTTACTGTTTTCGTCATTAGCATGTGTGCCATTTTCTTGTCTTGTTGTAGTAGAAGGATATTCTTGTATTTTCGGGATATCACTACTCACAGAAATATCTACAGCATCGCTAGTTGTTTCAACGTCTTGTGGTTTTGTATTTATGTTAACATCTGTTGTGGAATCTACGGCATCTGTATGAGCATTAGTGTCTGGATTTGCTAAAGTAACATTTTCAACCTCGTAATCGTTCGATCTCCTGCCAGATCTTTTACGTTCAGCTGAAGTATTTCTTGTATCAATTGTTGTCAAAACATGATTTGTACTTTCCAATGTTATTACGTCAGATTTTAATTCGGTCTTGTTACTTGGGTTGCTTTTACTATAGCTAACGTTTTCATTCTCGTATTGTACTGCTACAGGAATGTTCTCAAAGGAGATATTTTTGTTTGCGAGTTCTTCATTTAGTCGCCTTGCTTCTGTATCATTCCGAGTCCGTAACGTCAAATCAATATGAGCCTGTCTTACGGTATCATTTGTGTTTCGTCGTACATTACTTTTAAGATTATTTATCTCCGACCTCAATATTGTTTGAACGGATTTACTCTGGTCTTCTAAACGCTTTTCATAAAGATCTACGTTCGTGTCATTTCCTTCTGGAGACTTGACTTCTGGGACTTCATTCTGTATTCTTTTTTCCACTTTTTGAAGAAACTCTTTCTTTTCATTTGCTGGCAACGAATCAATGAACTTATGGTCGCTCTCTTCGACACCACTTATTATTTCAAAATTTGACAACGCAATAATTAACAGTAAGGTTAGCATTTTGTTACTGTATTCTCATATTGGTAAGCAACGACTGGATCTAAAACGAATTCGTTTAACCGCGAAGCGGATTGAAGCATAAAATTCGTTGATAAGGTAAAATCGCTACGCATAATGTTTCACGACTTTTCCTCGTTTTAGATAAGTGTGTCGGATCGTCTCATTTACTGAGTCAATTTTAATTTCAAAATCATTATCATTTGCTTTAAACGTATATCAATTTAAAATAGTATTATGAAGGTAATTAAACCAAACACCAAACATAAAAAACTTAAATAACAATAAACTCCGAAAACCCAGTATAGACCCCAATATTTTCTATTGATATATAGATTCTTTTTTCTGTAGACATAATTCCTATTGATATTAATTTATAATTTTTTTATGTTTATAATCAACTTAGAATATGACAATCACATATTGTGGCACTCTTTGACTTATAAGCGCGCTAATTATTATAATTCGGAGTTGTAAAGATGGTGTCCAGCGACCATTTTTACTAGCAGATCCTTTTTCCCTGCAAACTTCATATTAATGTCATTATAATAAACGGTATATTAATATGAAGTTTGCAGGGAAAAAGGATCAAGTGTCGTCACGATTTTTTATTGTTAAACATCATTCATTTTAATTTTTATTTTAAAAGGAAAAAAAATAAAATTTAATGCTCCGAGCCGGATTCAAACCGGCGACAACAGTCATTCATGACCCGTCTCTACTAACCAACTGAGCTATCGGAACAATCCGCTTCGGGCATTAAATCCTTCAATCAGTTCCTTCCTACAAGTAGCGAGGGGACATGAATGCTTGTGGTCGCCGGTTCGAATACGGGTAGGAGCATTAAATTTTTCAATTTTGTACATTAATAAAAATAAAATTCTTTAGCAGCGTTACTGCTTAATACAAAATCACTCATTTTGTTTATGCTTGTGTGTGTTTTTTCCAGTATTTCCGTAAGTCTTGTTAAAAGGTAATGTAAGAATATTTTATACTGTTGTAAGAACCGTATTGAGTCAAATTGGTGATATAAATCTAAATCAAACCATGCGTTTATTTTAAAAAAACGTTAATAATTGCAAAACATGTTCGTTAAGTGTACCTTGTTATCGCTAATTATACCTAACAATCACAAGCATAACTAAACGTCACCTGTGTAACATGTATGGAAATGTATAAATTGCAAAGGCATGATAGAAAGGATTTTAAAAGGCAAACTTGCATTAAAATTTTCAGACTGAATAAATTGTTCTTATTACATTTGCCGATAAAGCCCTCTGAACCGCTAAACTTAAGTGGCAGCGGGCCACATTGCACGTAGAAACAATGGCCGATGTAGCGGAAAGGTGCTCGAGTGGCGACTTCGTAACGGCAGGCGCAGTGTGGGTAGACCCCCCACAAGTTGGACTGTAACCTGGTAAAGGTCGCGGGAGTCCGCCAGATGCGGGTGGCGCAGGACCGGTCATTGCGGCAATCTTTGGGGGAGGCCTATATCGAGCCGTGGACGTCTTTCGGCTGATATGCTGAAAGCATTTACAGGGTGAAGAGGAACGTTTGATACAGAAAAACAGTTATGGCCCATACATAAAATAGACGACTCTTGTCGGTGTAGTTATTGTTGCAACCTTAATTTTTTATATAGCAACATTAATTTATGTCTATATATGGCAATGTTATTGTCAGCATTTTGTTTCACTTCTCAGAAATACATCGCTACACGTACATACACTATTTTATTTACTCTACGGGCTTTAGAACCTTTAACATGGTCCTTCGAGCCGGATATGAACCAGTGACCTATGGATGTACAGTCGTTGGACTTTAATAGTCATCTCCTGTTAACTCAAAGCCGCATCCTTGATTTACATAAAGGACGTGTCAGCTTATAGTTTGTTTTAGCTTAGATGACGTAAAGTACTCAAAGGCAAACATTATCCCGCCGATGCTGCATTAGTATTACGCAGGTAGTCCCAAAGCATACTCCAGTACACGTGCTAAACTTCAGTTAGTTTTGTGACGTCTCTTTGTTATCGTTTCGTATTTAGTAGCAAAAGAAGTTGTGAAATCCCAAGTTAAGTGCATTTTCGTCATTTTAACTAAAACAAATTATATCTATAAGGTGGCTAATTATTTTTCCTGTCCCATTCTCTATCGTTTTGAACAGTTTTCTTTTCCCTCTCGTTATTTATTCTCAGCACTTCTTCATTTCTTACAATAGAATCCTGAGCGTGGCGAAGGGGTTCAAGTGATTAACACATTCACTGCCAAAAATCGCTACTCGCTAGGCTCGTAGCGGATTCCGTGGTTTTTCTCGTAAGTAGCGAAAAGCGATTACGGCGTAGGCACCCGCAGGTGGGTTCCTGGCAATGAAAGTGTTAAGCCCAAGATGGAAATTATTTTGCTACCAGGTGGCACATACCCACTCACTTGCTTGTGGCAACCACAGATGCCAATTTCGCGGACCCCTAAACTGATGGTGGAAGCCAGCCAATCGTAGTATGGGCTACTTTGATAATGAAAAATTTGAAGCAGTTTAGGCTACCTTTTTTAAATTCGAAATCAAGTGAGCGGGTACTGCTTTTACACCTTCTATGAAGAAAAATTTAATCACTTTTTGAGGGCAATACTTGTGCTTTTTAAATAGCAAAAACAGCGAAGAAAAGTATATCTTTGATTCCTTATTTGAATAGAATTTGAATAGAACTGAAAAACAATTGCCTATTCTAACAGTCAACAATTACATGGTTTCACATTTACTAAGTTTTCACCTATAATAGGGTGGAGGAACCAAAAGATGAACGGTTAAGCGATTATCCCAACTTTGGGATTTTTTTGAGGGAGTTGTAACCTAGTTTGTACATATTTTATTTTTTTATTCGATTAAGTATATAGTCGAGATTAGATTTGCCTATTTTAACCTCTCCTATTACAACACAGTATTTTTTTTTAAATGCTTTTATGTTAAAGTATGCCTGTTTGCCCAGAAGATGAACGCTGTGCCCAATGAGTGAACATTTTGGCACCAATAGTTGAACGAAGAAAACGAATGAGCGTGCAGCCGTCCAACTTTGCCCATATTGTAAATTTGCCCACTAAGTAAAAAAACCACCAGGAGCAATATAAGACTGTTTAAACTGTTATCAAACCGTGAATTGTATAATTATATAAAAGGTACGATAGACGGCGAAATTGGGCAGTTTTAAGCCGTTATAAAATATAACGGTAAAACTATTTTTTTTTGTTATTGGCTATATTTATCGCAATTAGGTACGAATAAGTATCACGATGAAAATAACTAAAAAACCCATAAAAAAATCTCTCTTTATTGCACATTTTTTCACAAGGACAAGCCGTAAGAAATAAATCAACTTTTATTAGAAAATAGAAAAAACACTCAGCGTTATCATTAACAAAAAAAATACACGATTCTCATTTCCATTGAAAAATACTCAGGCAATATTACCTGTTAATTCTGGAGGCGTTCTTTAGCGTATAAGTACCTATTTGTTGATTATGATAAAAATATTTCCTAATGTAAGTGTTCTATGGTGTTCAAGGTAATGAAAAAGATAAGTACTTAATAGATAACTTACAGATCGAGCCTCAAGAGACGTTAGAGGAGGTATCTGAGGTGGTTCGTTTTCCATACAAAACGTTATTTGACATTCGCAGGCAAATGCAATGCAGCATGCAGGCAATATTTTAAGAAATTTATGTCATAAAATTTTATAAATTGGCTTTCCATTTACAAACATCATAAATTCACACTTATAATATTAGTAGGTAGGATAATGAGAACAGTAGGTAACAAACTCTTGTTTCTGTCATCTCATTGGTTCGTTACTAGTGGCTCTGTGAGCTGTAAAAATCGCGAGCATGTTTTATTTTAAATTTATAAGAAATAGAATAGAAATACAAATAGTTTATTCGTGACACATATACATAACTAAACAAACAAAAAAAAATCAAATAAAACATCAATATTATTAGTGTCACGAAACGGCCGCAACTCAGCATTGTTGCTAGCGTAGCCAGCGCTGGTCTTCCGTTGCGACCATTCGGTGAAAAGTGCACGGCGATAACGACCCGGTTACACGCACGGATCACAATCACAATTACATAAATCCTTACATAACGTACAACTTTAAAAAAAAAAAAAAAAAACAAAGAGAAAGAATAAAAAAAGAGAGAAATAAACAAAAGTAATCAAAAACTTAACACAAATTAGTGCGTACAGGTCCTTATTTCACTACCTTACGACCTGTGCTGTGACGATTGAGCAGAAACAAAACGCCATGACCGTATTGTCTGTGCTGTGGCCATGTTGTTTATGTTTTGTCACAGAGATTAATTGGGTCAAGGACTTTTAAATATTTACATAAGTTTAACGCACATTTTAGCTTTCTTTGCTATTTAACTAACTAATACTATAAAAATTACACATTTAAAATTAATCTTAACATTGCACAACGAGCAAATAACAGAAATATGTAAGAAACAAACAAAATGAGAAAAATGACGTAAGAAACAGACAAATTGCGAAAAATTTCATCCTTACTACAAAAAAAGCAGACAAGAAAACTCCACAAGGACCACAAGTGCCACGACCATGACGTTTATGGGACACAAAATGCAGGTATGCCACTTTGCATCGCATTTCAAAAGCAGCTAGTGTCGTGCCTCAGGTTTTCCTGTGCTGTCTGATGTCCAAACAAAAACTGTTTCAGTTTGACCTTAAAACTATAAATGCTTTTTAGGTTCCTAATCGGCGGTGGCAGGGAGTTCCAACACTTGGTAGCTACAAATCTGAAGCTTCCACGAAAAGCAGCAGATGCGTGTCGGTGTGTCAGCAGCGGTAACCCACATTGCCGAGCACCACGTGGCTTGCGGACTGACAGTTTCTCAAAGAGATATGCCGGAGCCTGATGGCGCATTATTCCAAAAAGAAGACATGCCAGATGGAGCTTGCGTCTATGTAGCATCTTGAGAATATTACACTTGTTTAGAAATGGGGTGACATGGGCCCTCAACGGAACATCAAAGCAAAAGCGAGCACAGGCATTTTGAACCCGTTGGATGAGCCGTTTTGTTTTTGTGAGTAGACGTGGACCATATACTATGTCCATATAGTTCAATTTTGACAGGACAAGGGACTCCACGAGCTGAATTCTCAGTTTTTCTTCACAGTCTCTGTACAAAACTTTTAATTTGTAAAAACAGCTACTGACAGAATTTAAAATGTGTTTCTCATACCGTAGTTTTTCATCCATCAAGAGTCCTAAGTTACGCGCTTCACAGACACGCTCAATAAGTTCATCCATCAGCTTGACACCCAATTTAGGGCTAAGTCTGGACAACTGTTGTTGGCTTCCAAATACAAGGTACTTAGTTTTAGTAGGGTTTAGTAGCAAGCTGTTGTTTGAAGCCCAGGTTGCTATTCTAGCGAGGTCCATATTGAGTTTTTCAATGGTACTATCAATTTCAGTTGGTCGACATGAGATGTACACTTGTATGTCATCAGCATATATATGATATCTACAATGTGTGATGTGGTTCTTTATATCGGCAGAGTATAAAATAAACAAGATTGGACCGAGAATGGAGCCCTGAGGTACACCTCGGGTGAGCTCCTCCTTCTCTGAGACCAGAGAAGAACCGTCGCTAAGTGTCAACTTCACACACTGGAAACGTTTAGTGAGGTAACTTGCAAACCACTTTAATGTTTCTGTATCGATTCCGTAGTAATTTAACTTGGCCAGTAGTAACTTAACATCTATACAATCAAATGCCCTGGAAAAGTCAAGCAACACTAGCAATGTACACATTCCTTGGTCCTGAGCGCATAGGATTTGATCAGTGACATCCAACAAAGCAGTGACAGTACCTCTCCCCTTCCTGAAACCAGACTGGACATCTGGTAAAATCTTGTTTGCCTCAATATGTTGCGAAAGTTGTGAGCAAACTACTTTCTCTATTATCTTAGACATGCAGGGTAAAATGCTAATCGGTCTTAGGTCTTTCAATTGAGTTGGATTAGATATTTTAGGCAGAGGGCGAACAATAGCTAGCTTCCAGATGTCAGGGACAGTAGATGTGGTAATTGAAGCATTAATTAAACCAGTAATTATGTTTAAAGTGTGTGGTAAGGTTAACAATAACATATCCAAGTTTATGCCATCCCAGCCCTCAGCATTTGATTTAAGATCTTTAATTATTTTCATGATTTCATCAGGGCTTATTGGCTTCAGCTGGAAAACAGAATTGCAATATTTATTGGACTCAAAATAGGTTAGCTGAGACATAGAAATATCCAAAGTGCTAGGTAAATTTAAAAAATGTTTATTTATTGTATTAGGATTGTTGAAACAAACTGGTAGTTGAGCATCACTCTTCGGTAGCAATATGGTTTTAAGATTTTTCCATAGTGTTTGTAGATCCTTTATTTTACTATTGATGCTGTGTTTAAAAAAGGCTACTTTTTCATTGTAAAGAGCCTTATTCACAACAGACTTCATATCCTTGTAATATTTTTTTTTACTGTCAGTTTTGGATCTATGATATTCTGCTGCGGCTCTGTCGCGCAGTTGCATCATGAGCTTTATGATGTCTGTGATCCAGGGAGGGTGTGGAGCCCTAACTACTGTCGTCTTTATAGGTGCATGGAGGTCAAATAACATGGTTATAAGCTGGTTGAAGTCTCTTACCATATCATTTGCATTTCCAACCAGCAGCAAATCCCATCTCACACTCTGCAAGTCCCGCTCGAAATATACCTGATTGATATTGGCAATAGGTCTTCGCCTCATAGTAAACGGCTTCGGTTTTTCACGCCTAATGTTAAACTCGCAACTCACAAGGCAGTGTCCGTAAAGGGACCCTAGGTGGTCAACACTAACGCTTTTGGCATGCAAGTCTGTACAAACAATATCAATCACCGTCTGGCTAGTGTCTGTGAAGTGCGTGGGCTCCGTGACCAACTGCTTAAGTTGGAAACACGATAAAAAACTACTGAGTTTTGCAAACTTGTTGTCATTTGACATCAAAGTGTTTATATTAAAGTCACCTAAGACTATCATGTGATCATAGTTACGTACGGAGCTAATCGTGTCTGAAATGGCATCAAAGAAAAGGTCCACGTCCATCCACGGTGGCCGATAAGCTGTCCCGATGACCAACCTTTGCCCGTTGAGGTTCAATGAGACCCACATTTGTTCGACTGAGCTGCGCTGTGGGTACACTGGGTGGGACAAGGTGCGAGCGCCGACGCCACGTTTAACATAAAACCCTACGCCGCCGCCGCGGGCGCGGGCCCCCGGCGGGCGCGGGATGTGCCGCAGCTTGTAGTCGGGCAGCACCGGCGCTCGCCCCTCCTCCCCCGATCTCAGCCACGTCTCATTTATTGCCAAGATGTCAAATTCTTTCTAAGTACAGACTGCAATGAAGTTATCATGTTTGGTACCAAGAGAGCCTGCGTTCAACAAACCGATCCTAAGATTTTTATAAGCCATTAGAGAAGATAGTTACTTTATTACAAAGGCAAACAATCAAGTTAACTATTATTATTAAAATTATAAAGAATAGGACTGTCTGGGCACTCAATCGTGGCATTACGTGAACCCAACAATGCAAGATAACTGTACCAAACATAAGTAGATCCTTAAAATATTTATTCTTTGTACATACTCGTATATTGCTGTGCCCTATGACGTTTAGGATTGTGTAAGACATACAAATAAAGAAGACAGGTAACAGGCCGTGACTTTTTTTACTGAAATCGTTAAGCATCAAACCTATATTTAACCAAGAACCTTTTTTATATCGTCCACAGAGCGAATACGATGAGCTGCCTCACCACTTTGACGGCGCACATACACACGGCCGTCCTTAGACCATGAGTAACGCCAATCGAGTCTCTTGCACTCTTGACGGGCACTGTACAGTAGCGACCGATTTAGTCTCGTCAGCCGCTCGTTGACGTAAAACCGACTGCGTACCCCGGGCAGGCCGAAGTCAGCAGTGTCGGCTTCACGGCGCACGCGCGCAGCACGCAGCAACTCCATGCGCGGGCCGCGTCGCGCCAGCCGAATGACAAGCGGACGCGGCCGCGCGCCCGCGGACGCAGGAGTGGCGTTCTCTGCAGCGTCCGATGTCGCCCCAGCAGCCTGAGCGGTGTGCGCCTGTCGCCGGGGTCCTACTCTCTCGGCAAACACGACGTCACGCTCGTCCAGTCCGACGCCGAGCCTCTGCGCAACCAGGCTCATGAGATGCGCGGGGTTCTCGTTCGGGTACTCGGGAATCCCCGTTATCTCTATGTCGCTTTGTAGCAGGTCCTGGTCACGGTCGCACAGCTCCAGCTTGAGTGCAGCCATAGTAGCCGCTAGTTCACTATCGGCGGCACTGCCCGACTCGCGCACCTCCATCCGCTCCTCCAGACACTGCACCCTGCTCTCTAGCGCCTGAAAACGCAGATCAAAACTCTCAATGAGTCTGCGCAGCTCCACCATCTCGTGCCGGAGGCCCACAATGTCGTCCCTAGTTGCGCCGAACTCCATTCGGAACAGCCGAAGCTGCTCTGCGACGTCCTGTCGTTCCCTAGGCGACAGGGCCGGCGCGTCACCGGACTCCAGGGCTTTAATGGGCGTATTGTCCCCATTGTCCCGCATAGGCCTCACTTTGCATGCTGGGCATGCCCAAGAAACCGGGAGGCGTGTGGACTGGGCAATGTTGACACAGGCCTTATGATATGCCAAGGTGCATTCGGTGCACTTAGCGACACCTGTCGACGAGAGTGCCTTATTACACGCAGCGCAGACGGCCATATCGATCGTGCAGTCAAATCTATTGAGGACGCTTTCTCGGCGATTTCGACCGTCCGCCCTAGATGGCGCTTTGTACAAGGAGGCGACGCGCTTTGGGTTAATTTTGTTCAACTGCCCTAGGTGGCGCCTCTATCCCCAAAGAGAATTAATTAAATTAAATTTCCGTGATACAGTTCACACTAGCGAGCGCGCAGTTTTAGTTCACCGCTATGTCACTAGGTTCTTCCCCAACACAGAAACCAATCACAACAGAACCGATATTGATCAACACCGAATTAATTGTATATATGGTGGGTATATAGCTAACGAGATTTGCACTCCGATTTTAGTTTTAGAAATACAATTGTTTCCAATTAAAATATCACACTGATAACACTGGTCCGTAATAGTTAAGATGTAAGCACTTTGTATCTACAATAAAAACTGAACTTTACGACTTCTATTTATTTACGCGAATTTGTGATGCGGGCGCGGTAACCGCTGTCGTCAACGTCCGTGACGTCACCGTTTTTTACAAATTTCTACAAAAGACACGACAAAAAAATATAATAACGAACCTGCTCACAAAATTTCACGAGAATCGGTTGAGAAATGCGATCTGTAGAGAAGAACAGCGGGACAGACACAGGACATAGGTACGAATGATTTTCGGCTCAACCTGAACCATAGAACTTTGTTCACTTCGCTCGCTCGTTCGATAAGGTATGTATCAGAATAAACAACAAGTTTGTGATATTAAGTTAGAATCCCAATATGTATTATTAAAAAATAGTCACATTGAGGGTTTCCGAGCTAACCCGCGGACTGATGGACAGACAGACATGGCGAAACTATAGATTCCTTTTTGGTTGTTATCTCTATGGCATCCTAAAAATGAGAAGTAAGTATGCATTTTTTCGTAAAAAACGGGCAAAGTAAGCATGTATTCCGTTAATTGCATCCACTTCATTAAAAAAAGTAATAATATTTCAATATATATTTGGTTTATAGTCGATCAATGAAAAAAAAAGGATAAAATTACAATGAAATGTGCAAAAGTGGGCAAACTTGTATTTATAATTTTTTGCCCGGTCAAAAGTCGCCAAAATATTTCACCTATTAATAATCGTTACTCATACAAAGAAAACTGTTAGATAAATAAACCGAAACGATACAGTTAATTTGAAAATTATATAATTAACTTTATAAATGCCGGGCAAACTTGCCAAATTTCATGTATCTTTGATATTAAGAGTTCATTGTACTAACCCCTGCCTAAAACTTGAAAGAATAAATTTTGGTCGTTCATCTATTAGGCACGATAGCAAAGAAATGAACGAACTAAAATCAACAGAGCGTTCACTCATTGGAATCGAAGCCAAAAGATGAACGAACAAATTTTGTTCGTTCATCTTCTGGGCACGATAGCAAAGAAATGAACGAACTAAAACAAACCCCAAAATAACCGTGTTGCGAATGGATAGTCACGTTCAACTTTCGGTTCAAAAATCAAAGGTTAACTAGCGATTAATTTAAGCCATAAAAGTTGTATCTATCTATCTACCTTTGCAATACGATTTTATATCAGCTTTTGAAGAAACTATGCCTTGCCCAGTAGATGAACACCGTTCATCTATTGGCTCAAGTACACTAAATTGGAACCATTAGTGTAACGCTAAATATCTCTTAAATTAACAATAAATATGCAATTTGTGATAGATAACCCATTAAAGGCATTAATCAAGAATCTATATCACGCAAAACAATGCATGTAGCCAATTTATTCAATTTTATACGTAATTATGAGCTTAAATTTGAGAGCGCTTGCCTTAACTAATTCTCCATATAAACGGTGATTTAGGCGCGAGACCTCGGCGCGGCGACCGCTCACCGCCGCGTGTGTGTGGCAACTGTCTGGGTGTTTAAATGCCAGCCTCGGTAAAGGGATGACGCGTTAGGAAAAAAATATTGCAAGTGCGTAAAATGCGTCAAGATTTTTTTATTTCAATTTTTCGACAAAACGTTCATCTATTGGGGGTTGTTCATCTTCTGGTTCCACCACCCTATTTCGTTTCTACAATTGTGTATGGAAACCTGTCAATTTGTATATTTTTGTATATGTACTTATAAGGCAATTGCACACTCAGATGAGTCGCTAAAGATCATACAATCTGACTTTACGATTGCCGTATGACAATGAAATTTATAAACAATTTATCTTGCTTGAACTAATAAAACTGCGCAATCTTCGTCTAAGCGCGTAATTAATTACTGTCACTAATTACTAAAATAGTAAAATTACTCACTACTGGTGTGCGATTTCAGACTGTTTCGACTCGTCTCACCATCTCACCAAGTCAGACTATAGAAGTTCAAGAGAAAACTCAAGGCAAGACCTCCATGGGTTAATTATTCGGAACGCGCTCACCCGCCTCACCTCACCCGTCACGCCAAATGAAACTAGACTTATGATTATGCTTAGTTACTACGAATTGCGAAGTCAAGATATGTTTTTGGGCGAACGGTGAGGTTAAAAGAAGTTTATAAAATAGTGGAGCTGTTCTACCGCAAAGCATGTACTTTTTCATCTAAAAGTTATCACGGTTGGTTGGCCGGGCGTCGAGCCGTGTCACTTTCCACGGTCATCGGATGAACAGTCAACTCGGAGGTGCGCGACAGCCGAGTTTAGTAAGTGAGACAAGTCTGGACTCACCGTCTTCGTCATCATCATATCAGACGAAAGACGTCCAATGGTCGACTAACGCCTCCCCAAAGGAGTGGCAAAATGACCGGTCCAGCACCAACCGCATCCAGCAGACCCTCACGAGCATTACCAGGTCATCAGCCCGCCTAAAGATCTACCCACGCTGCGTCTTTCAGTACGGGGCCGCCACTTGAGCAACTTTTCTGCCCCAACGGCCATCGGTTCTGCGTGCAATGTGCACTGCCAATTAAGGTTAGCGATTTGGAGGGCGCTACCTCGGGTCTTGGTCCTGCTGTGGATAGCCCTAATTCTGATGCGATCACGCAGAGAAACTGCTAGCATAGCCCCCTCCACTGCCCTTCGGGTGACTTTGAGTCTTCTTATGAGGCCCGTAGTGAGCGACACCGTACTGTAGATATATTATTTTCACGTCAAGATTCGTAAAAGCTACGTAAGTCAGGCGACCGGCTGGTCGATTGCGCAACGTTTTGAACGTACCTACACAGCTAAATCAAAATGTTTTATGCATGGGAAAATGACTGGTCCGTTGTCCCAACGCTCGTTTGAAAAACGACTCAATTACCTCTCAGAATTGACAGTTCACATCATCTTTGCGCGCAGCTGTATATGTGTGTGCTTGCAACCGCTGTATTGTGGGTGCCTGTGTAGAAGCTGGAATGCGAATCCGGGGCCAAAGCTCTTGCTGAGGAAAATGCCAGCATGAACGTTTGATGAGATGAGAGAGAGAAAGAGAGGAGAGCGAAAAAGAAGGAGACGAGAGAAAAACAAAGGTAGGAGTGAGAGAGGGTAGAAGGAAAAATATGGACGACAGGGCATCCGTAATCTTTATTATTTCACATTGCAAACATATTCTACACCTCTTAATCTAAACATCAGCCTTAAACCTAAATAAACCCCGTTTCAACTTCCTACTTTTCGTCTTAAGACTCCTTTCTGCAAATATCCTGGCGTTTTCGAAATCCTCTTCCGTTATTGTCACTGGCACTTTATCATTAACTTCTTCAATCTTAGGTCCATATTCACTTATCTCTGGATCAAGATAAGGTAATTCAATGTTTTTATCAGACAAGTCTTCCTTTTCAACTTCCTTGACAACTTCTTGTTGAAGAGTTTGTGCTATTAAATTCTGTTTCTTCTTATTTGCTGCTGGTTTTCTTCTTTGTTGTTTAATTCGTTCCCTATTCCTTTCTTTAGCAGCCTGTTGAGATCTTTCTGTGTTTGTGTTACTTTCATTGTTAATATTTTCTGCGTTCGTATTTTCTTTGTCATCGGTTTCTGATTGTGTGTCGTTAGTTTCTTTACCAATCTCCATGTTTAAATAGTAGTAATCGGGAGAGTCTGCACAATCTATTGCGTCTCTTGGTCTCGTGCAAACTAGGACTTCCTGAGAAATATAAATAAAATTAAAAACGATGTTCAGAGGTTGAAGCCAATTGATTTAGGTACAGTAAGCCAAGAAAGTGATTTCCCACTTTTGAACCCTAACACATAAATAATAGAGTCGAAAAGTTTAGCACCAAAAAGTTCTGGTTGAGATTATTTAATGTGACCGACATTTTATAAATCCTGCCATTGGAATTGGAATCTTCTACTTAGGACAGTAGAGATGCTTTTTAAATAGACTACTTTGATGCAATTCGGCCAAGTCAAATAAGTACATGACTAAATGGTATCATGATGAGACAATGACGAATGAAGTCGTAAGAGTGAGTGACGGAAGAAACGCATGAGCGACATTGACATTTCAACAGTGAAGTCAGAGATGGGTCACGATTTTAGAAATACGATGAAATACACCAAAGAAAAAAACCAGTCTTGATAGATTTATTTTGTACTACAGCTACGCACTAACAGTTACGCTGCTAACGAAAATATAAGTTTAAATTAAAGGAAAATTTGAACATTTTAATGCTGTGAGCCGGATTCTAAACTGAAGATTTAGTGGCCGAGCCAGATTGTTCCGATCGCTCAGTTTGTTAGTAGCGAGGGGCCATGAATGCCTGTGGTCGCCGCTTCGAATCCGGCTCGGAACATTAAATTTTTAAATTTTTCCTTTAATGTAAACTTACAATTTCGTTAACAGCGTAACTGCTTAATACAAAATTATTAGTTTAGTATGGGGTGGCGCATCGTTACTCGGTATTTATCAATTTAAATTGGAGACATTGGTGCCGTTAAGAAGCCTAAGTCTTCTGGTAGATATCGCTACACGCCTCCCTTAAGGCGTTGTAAGAAGTAACTGATTGAAAGATTTAGTGGCCGAGACAGATTGTTCCGATAGCTCAGTTGGTTAGTAGCGAGGGGCCATGAATGCCTGTGGTCACCGGTTCGAATTCGGCGCGCAGTATTCATGTTTTCAAATTCAGTCTTGATAGGCTAGATTTAGAGAGTGTAGTGTTTAGATATAGGGCTACAAAGTAAACCACCAGTTAGAGAGCAAGATCTAGTCTGATTTATTTAATACAAGTCCTACCCTACGTCACACAGCTACCCTCATATGTAATTATAATAAACAACAAAGAGCTTGAGAGAGATGACACGGAATAGTGAAGTAGCAAGCCCCACACAACACGCCGCTATTCCTCTCTGACAGTTGCCTTCCTTAAGCTTGCAAGTAGTGATGCATCTACTGAAGCCTTATTGAGCGTGAGCGCAGGGCATTGGCTGTAAGGTCCAACATGCTTGCCCGCAGGTTTGCTGAATGCTCCAAACATGTGAAAATCACATTGTTCAAAGCATATGGCCAATCCTTCTACCCGAGCAGCCTGTGGGTGAGGTATACCAAGAGAGCGTTCAATGCCCTGCGCATACAAGGCTGTTGGGTTTACCTAGAGGATGCAGTGCATCTCTTATGTTTGCTGAGGCGCGCACGGTCGGTTTTCGATGCGTAAAAAAATCGTCTCGATGCTACTTAAACCGTATCAGGACCGGAGTCCCAACAGCCTTCTGAGTGTCATTGCGGGGAGTTTTGCCTGTCCAATCCTGGCACACTGGGTTGGTCAAATTAGGAGTGGTGTCCAATATTTTTTAATGAATTAAGAATTAGTTGCTCATGTGTTTTACTAATAAACTAGGTAAGCTGTAAGCTGTACTAACTATAATATGGATGTAAAGTCGAAAATAAATATTTATTTTATTTTAATCTGGTCCGTCCTCTGTGCCTCGCAATCTGATGCCATCAACCTTTCCCACACCACCACCACAAGACCACAAGGCTCTATTCTCGACGACGTATGATGATCTCACCTGGTTGAAAACCGTCTCATTAGGGCAGATAAAGCTCCATTTGTACGTGATGCTTCGTCCGGATGGAGTTTGCGAGGGAAGGCAGACGTGGAACAGTTGACAGTCGTTGTCCACGTCAGCATAGTAGCCGTAGGTCCGGTTCTCGCAGCTGGAACAATACGATACTTGATGACATGTGAAATCAAAAGATTTTTCAAAAAAACCCGGGGGCTGTAAAAAAATATTTAGCCTATAACAGTTGACAGTCGTTGTCCACGTCAGCATAGTAGCCGTAGGTCCGGTTCTCGCAGCTAGAACAATATGATACTTGATGACAAGTGAAATCAAAAGATTTTTCAAAAAACCCGGGAGCTGTAAAAAAATGATTTAGCCTATGTCACTCCCACGAATAAGAGGAATCAAACGACACGTCATATGTCGAAATCCGTCAAAAGGTTTAGGCTGCAGGGCGTGCCAAAGAATAATACATAGTTACATACATACATACACTCGAAAAACATAACCCTCCTCTCCTTCGGCAGTCGGGTAAAAATGCTAACACTAAAAACTATCGTAAGTTTCAATTTATTTCGGAAATAAGTTTGATGACCCTTTTAGGAACAGTCGTGGCATTATTGAACAAGAGAGCGAAGGTTCAGCGGGGGGCAAAAATCGCATAAACGGATGTCCAGATCTCCGGCTGTTCTCTACGTGTCGTATTTCACAACCGAAAATTAAAAAAAAAAAAAAGAAAGCACGTGAGTTTTTCAGCTCACAGATTGTGTGAATTCTGTGGTTTTACTTAAGGACTCCACGCGGTTTTTGACTAGTTTTGACGAGTTTTTAAGTTGATATTCGTCTGTCAAAACTATATGATATATTTATAGCACAAACGCTTATCGGTTCTCTCATGCGTTATCAAAACTTGCAAGAGATTTAAAAAAATATATTTATTTAAAAAAAGGTCCAAAAAAGTTCTGTGTTCGATATTAGTACCTATGTTGTTTATGCATTTTTATATATGAGATCTACTTATAACTGTTCGTTATGGATAGAGACAGAGAAGTCTTTAACAACCCACGAGAGATTTTTATTTTTAACAAATTTTCACAAAAATTACGTCCCAAGAACTGTTTTTTTTGGGCTGAAATTACCAAAGTTAGGTGCCGTATATCTCGAAAACTGTGAATTTTGGAGTAAATATGGGATACTATTTCTGTAAAGCTCGTTGCTGCTGTTAATAAGATGATAAGACATAAAAAACACGAAAACACGGACAGTTAAAACAGATCGAAGGTCATTGGGAGCTGTACTTAGGCCTTAATTTGGCTAGGTCGATTTGTGTAAGATCGTTACCAAACATTTACTTAGATATTTATTATTTTGTTAGTATTCGAAGGTTTTTGCTCACCTGAAAGTATCGGTAATGTTCTCTCTAATGGATGTCGCGTTCGCGGGTAGATTCAGAGTGTCCGCATTTGTCTGATTCTCCATTGCCTGAAATATATTAATTTACGTATTTAAATCTCAACAAATGCGTATTTTAGCTATAAAATGTAGGTATTACATGATGTCAAAGTAAGTCAAAATCTGGAATGCTATGAAGCATTTGAATATGTGCTATGGATTTGGGGAATTAATTGCTTTGAGGAGTTACAATTATGGTTTTAATGCTTTTACAGGAGGTGAATAAAGCTTTCAATAAACTGCATATTGAGCTCAATGAGGTTTGTGTTATGGGTACTAGACGACGATATATTTAATATTTTCTGGGATGCTGCCCTCGGAAGGTGATTTGAGCCAATTTTTTTATTTATATTTTATAAATATTATTTTATTTATAGAACAGAGATTTCAGATAAAAGCTAATTTAATAGATATAAAAACGATAATTTACTTTAAAAACAAAGTTTTAACCGACTTCAATTTAGTACTCCGCCAAGCCAGTTGATTACTATAGAAAAAAACCGAATCGCTGTATGTGGGCCGATAATATTTGAGGACTTCCATCGATTCCCCAAAATCATCACCAATGGCACTTCATTAGTTTCTATTTCAACGGAATCTTATCAGAACCTGTGACATACTTTTGCACTTTTAAGTACATCATTGAGGAATTCGATAAGTCATCTGTGGTCTTCATCATCAATTCCTCGCCACCAAATTTATGATTCCGGATGTAAAATACACGAGTTATAACAGAAAATAGCAAAATTACTACACGCGTGCCTAATAAAATTGAGGAGTCCCCTCAATTCCTCATTGATCCCATCATCTAACTGAATTTTGAATAAAATGGGACCCCCCTGGAAGTATATACATACGAAAAAAAAAAACAATATTTTTTTCGATGCGGCTCATCAATGACGGAGTTCTGAGGTAACATACCTACATTGAAAAAAAAAAAAAAGCCGAATTAAGAACCTCCTCCTTTTTTGAAGTCGGTTAAAAATACATAGAAAACATCTAATAGTCAGAAACAAATATTCATGTTGTTCACACAAATTAATATTGATCAATTAATTATTAAAGAGTTTTAGTAATCAACTTACTCGTAATAATTTTCCCATGGCGCCATTTTCCAGTTCCAAATCGATGTCGTCAAAAGCTCGAGTGCAAGTCACGCTCAGGAGTAAAAAACATATATACTTTGGAAACAAATTTGCCATTTTCAATTCATTAATATCAGCGATTCTGGAAATAGACACATTAGCATTTTTTTTAATACACGACAAACGTAGCTAAAAATCATTTCGACAGACAAGATTTTCGGTTAGCAAAACCACAATCGGTTTATCCGTTTGACAGATGACAGACAAACTAATAGCAATCGTTCGGGGGTTAAAAAAACCGGCAAAGTGCGAGTCGGTCTCGCGCACGGAGCGTTCAAGCCTGTATCATCTATAAAAAACGGCAAAAAATCATGTTTCTTGTATGGGTCCCCTTAAACATTTATTCTATTTTGTTTTTAGTAGCTACTTGTTGTTATAGCGGCAACAAATATACATCATCTGTGAAAATTTTAACTGTCTAGCTATCGCGGTTCTTGAGATACAGCCTGGTGACAGGCAGACGGACAGACAGCGAAGTCTTAGTAATAGGGTCCCGTGTTTACTTACCATGTTTAAATTAATGTAAAAAATATCATTTTAAACGGTATTTCATTGCCACAAAAGAGAGATTATATTTAGAAATTAAAAAGAAATCTATTTCTTGCTTGTTACAAGCTTGTTATAGACTAGTTGCCTGCAGCAGGCGAGACTGCCCTAGGAGGCAGACCCACTGGGTAAAATATATGATACAGGTGAAAGTTTTTTTAAATTGATTATTTAATATTAATCTTTGAAACTGATATTTGATTTCTGTGATTACCCTACAGGCCATATCAACCCAACAACCCCACATTTATAATTAATTCTTACACAATTTTCTCCTTTTTAACTTAATTAACTAAATATTAACAGTATTTTTAATCCTCGACGCAAAAAGAGAGGTGTTATAAGTTTGACGTGTCTGTGTGTCTGTATGTGGCATCGTAACTCCTAAACGAATGGATCATTAATATGTTTTTTTTTTGTCCAGAAGCTGACGTAATAGAGAACGTTCTTATCATTTCAAGAAAATCGGTTTAGCCGTTTTTGAGATGTTTGCTTTGCATCAGCTTTGAAATGAAAATGTCAGGAGATTTGGTACTTTTCTAAGTTGTTAATTATTCAACCTGTGGGTTGCGTAGCGTTTTGAAGGAGATTGGAGCTACATGTAGTTATTTTAAAAAATAATATAATGTGTGTTTATTACTACTTACATAAATAAAAAATATAAGATTAAGTATAGCTTCGTAGGTGGTCGCGAAATATTTATTCAATTCAAATGTACTCACCGAAAATTAAAATAAAATTCACTCAACACATCACAGTCAGCTAAAAACAACGCCAATAAAAAAATGGTCACACGTATAATTTCAAAATAGGAATGTGCGAAAATTGGCATCTCACTCTTATATAAACGCGGAAAGATGCGTGCGCAGAATAAGGAATCAGGGATTAGGTAGCGTCCGCAACGGCGGTGCGCGTTGCCAAAATTATGGATAGGAATCATGGGAATCTCTTTCACACGCGTGCCCTCTTTGCTAAAGTAAGAATGAGACACAAATATCGCTACAGTAACTTGTAATTTGAAAATCTATTTCGCTTCGATAATTTTTTCCGATTATTTTAAAGTTATTTTCTAATCGTTTTCCTTCAAAATCTGATAAGTTGATCTGCTAAGTTTGCACCCAAAAATTGTTTGAATAATTTTATACTTTTCTGGGACTGAAATCATTTCCGCGGTAAAAAATTTTTTTTTATCGGTTCAAAGGCTTACGCGAAATCAAATGTTTATTGACAAAAACATAATTATATAATAGCTTCTGCCCGCAACTTAGAACGCGTATAAATTATAGTTAACATGATATTTTTATGTTTAATCAAACACCCAACAATCAATAATATTATATAGATGCCCAAAGCTTTAGAGAGCGCTCCCTATGCGAGCTCCAGCGCTGAAGGCCCGAGGGCGAGCCCCCACGGACACTCACTATCCCCAGGCGTCTTGCAAGTGACGAGGCAAGCGAGGCCGAAGACCGAGCTTTTCATTGGAATTAGGGGCCTAAAGATGGCCTAAAGCAATCCTTCAGAGAGCGGTCTCAAACCCCAAGCCCGAGCCCCCACGGATACTCGTTATCACCGAGTAACTTGCAAACGAGACCTAAGGGCCGAAGTCCTGAAGATAAACGAGGAGGCAAGCAGAGCCGTAGGCTGAGCTTTTCGTAGAAATGAAAGGCCCTAATCAGGCTTTTAGCCACTCACTTGCTTGTGGCAACCACAGTTGCCAATTTTGCGGACCCCTAAACTGATGGCGGCAACTGTGGTTGGCAATCGAAGTATATATAAGGGGGCTGCCTTGATAATGTCAATCAATCAATCAATCCATCAATCATGTATTTCTTAGAATATGGTACAATGTTGGTTAGTAGAGGGTGTTAGGTCAGCATATTCTGCCGTCATGCATCGGCGTAGAAATATTTAGGTACTTATAGTCTATACAAAGATACAATGCAATTATTTAAAAAAAAACAGAAACAATAATAACATTTGTCAAGCAACCATATGAAAACTTTTTTTTGGAATTGGCATGTAGGCAGGATTTTAAAGTTATCTGGCAGTCTATTAAATAATTTTATAGCCATAAAATGTGCGTTCGAGTTGGCAACTTCGAGCCTTTGTATAGGTTGACAAACCTGTAGTGGATTCCTGCTAGGTTTTTGTTTATTAACTACTTTATCATGAAGTGGAAAGAGCTGTGGATTTTTTTTACAAATTTTACCTGTTCCAATATGTACTGACAGGGAAGTAGAAAGATTTTCATTATCATTTATTTAAGAGCTTGGCTCTTGTCGGTGGAGTAATCCATTACTCCTTTTTTGAGGAAGCATAGTGTGGTGGTTTCCCCCTTGCCTTCCACACCGCAGTACCTACACGAACCGAGGTTCACCCGCTCCGTGATGTCCAAACAAGAGCCCTTCCAGATTCCTATCTTCGTTCTCCAGTCGGTACTAGTGCTACTGCTGCCTGACACTAGAGGATTGCTTATTTAATGGCGGCAACTACTCGCCGTGTCACAGAATCGTCGTCGGATATTGTAGCTTTTTATAGAGTATCCCCTCCTACAAGCCTACCCACTAACATCCTGATAACCCTGCCGCTGCGTGGTCGGGGACTACTTATTCAGTATATTCGCAGCTAACCATCATATCTGATGGCCATTGCACTATCCGCCGCCTGTGGACCGGTAGTAGCCTGCAGCTCAGCCCTACCAAGCAAGATTTTAAGTTCCTTAAATATTGGTTTACAATGGGCGAGATATTCACTTCTATGTATAGCCCTGACGCACTCTTTTTGGGTAAAAAATTAGAAGCAATTTAGGCTACCTTTTTCAAAATCCGAAAGAAGTGAGCAGTAAGAGAGGGGTCGCTATGCGAGCTCGGGGGCTGAGCTGAAGGCCTGTGGGTGAGCCCCCACGGACAATTTCTATCCCCAGGTTTCTTGCAAGCAAAACCGGAGACCAAACTCTCGAAGGTAAGCAGCCAGGCAAGCGAGGTTTCTCCGAGCTTTCTGTTACAATGAAAGGTCCAAATCAAGCCTTAAGAAAGCGCTCCCAATGCGAGCCCTCACGGACACCCTACTATCTCCAGGTGGCAGCGAGGCCAAAGGCCGAGCTTTACGTTGAAACATAGATTCATACTCTATTTAATCAATTTATCTGCTGTCGTTACAGAAATCTGCGCCAGCGCCGAATTCTGGCGTGTCTGCGAGCCTCGAATTCTGTCACACCCAACCTTGACTTTGATCATTCAGATCGGTTCTCAGATACCGAGAATGGGGTGATACGAATAATCATCACGAGAATCAATAATGAATTTGTAACAAAAAAATCTATCTGTAAAGCAAGTGTTTGTTGCCGAATTTTTTCGCCACGAAAATATACCAAATCATATGATCGCTGCTACAGATTTATAAGTGCTCTTTTAAGCTCGTTTCCTGTTGACTAGGACTTAGATCTTTACGTACCTACAATCAAAGGCAAAATAAAGAAAGGAAAGAAAGTAAGAAGCATTCGTTCACTACCCAAAAGACACACAGAGACAAAGAAAGAAGCCCTCAAAATTTTAGTCTCATTCACTCGCTAATAGAAGAATAAAATTGCGAATATCTTACAGGAATCGAAGTAGTGTTATGGTTATGACTAGAAGACGAAAGCTACATAAAACATAACCCTCCTCACTGCAGAAGCAGTCGGGTAATAAATAGGAGAAGTTTTTCAGTATGACCATGTTATTCGCATTTGGTCATTCCGGATCATGACCCCAAAATTACCGTATATGGAGCCCATGCTGGCCCAGTCCGCGGTGGGAGCATTACTAATTATACCTTTTAATTTGTATACACATGGGCGCTACGATTTTCTTTTCAAACGAGAAAATTCACACGATATTCCGTACATACAAATACTGCGATCGTCAACCTGAATGCCAAGCGTGACGTTATGGCATATACCCCCTCTATGGAAGGTACAAGAAAACACCGGCCCCGAGGTTCCGGCTCCGGCGACCCCAGCGGCGCTACCACGAACTTCGAAAGTCGAAGTTCGGGTATTTCCATCTCTATCGCACTCCCTTACTCGAGTGACAGGGATGCATGTATTACGAATTTCGACTTTCGAAGTTCGTGGTAGCGCCGCAGGTACCTTGGTTGTGGCAGTGGCCAGGGTACCAGCGTGTTTACGGGTCCGAAGAACCTCCGGCGAAGATCCACCGACGATACCATGGGAAAGGTCGCGGGAGTCCGTTGGATGCGGGTGGCGCAGGATCGGTCACTTTGGCACTCTTTAGGGGAGGCCTATGTCCAGCAGTGGACGTCTTTCGGCTGACATGATGATAATGATGCTGATTCCGTACATGAGTCTCGAAAAACTCTTCCAAAAGTCAGGATTCGTACCTATGAACACCGATTATAAGTAGCATACCTAACCACTAGGTTACCACAGTTTATGTATTCATAACCTATTTGGCAACACTCACTATTTAGGTTACAAATCTCGGTCAAATAATTCGCCAAATCCTACAGATGGCAATCACATAACTGTGTCTAACTGTACGGTACCGAAATCCGGGGCCGACTGTATCTGAGCGGAATTACTAAATAAGGGACGGGTTTAATGACATCACTGTTTATACGGTTTTTTACGTTCGTCTACAATAGGGTAGTTGTGTCATGTCAAAATTGATAATATAGGTATAGTGTTGCTAAATGGATAGTAAACCATCAAATTATTGTAATAAACTAAATAATTAATATCTTAAAAATATACACTTACTTATACATTAGGAGCAAAAAATGTTATCCCAGTCACTGCCTGCTTAGTTTTGAAGATATTATCAATTTTCATGTAAACTTTTTATTTTGATTACTAACGTGCATTTAGCTCTTTTGATTGCGACGTTGCTACCGATGTTGGCCAGTTTCGCGTCGCTATTGACAGATATCAAAGTGCCAGCCTACCACTCACTAAATCAAACCTTTTTTGAAAAAATAATCGTTACCGTTTTATTAAAAGGGATAATTTCCATAGACAAGCAATAAGTAGTTATCCAAGTTTTATTTACAAAAATTTTTTTTCTTGCTGAATTTTTGTTGGGGTTCATATCATTTTTTTTACTCCTAATGACCTCAGGAATGCGTGGTTAAAATATTTCGGGTTATTAACGCCCACGGTTTATATATAATATATGGACCTTGGTCTTATGGTGTATATATAAAATATCGAATCCTTACGCATTTAACGCAGTATTTAGCGACCAAAACAGCCATTTACCTACTTTATTTTCCATTCAACGATTAGTAGGTATTACGAGTAGTACAAATTGCAAAGTGTGAAGTCATCTTTTTACTTCAAATAGTATGAAGCGTTTCGGCTGCCACCAGCGAGGTCCATCGGTAACTAATTTTTTTGGGTATTTAAATAAAAATAAATGAATTTTATTCTGCAAGTAGGCCGTAATGGCACTTTAACAAATAAATTCTACCAGCGTTTTTCAAAAACAAAACCACTGTTAAAAAGAAATGCCGAAACAAACTCAATAGTCAATCAGTCAGTTATCTTATTAAAATAAACAATAAATAAAATAAAAAACCTTTTATTTCCCGTAAAAGTAATTACATGTAGTTTTTCCTTAGCGACTATATAAACTAGTATTTTTTTTTCTTTTTTTTTCTGTACGACTCTTCGCTACGTATAGGTATATTTTTGAGTATGTACGATTATATCCTCTCTATCTTAGGTTAACTTTTTTATTGGGATCCCTTTGGCAGGGTATAGGCCTCCAACAATTTTTACCACTTATCACTGTTGTGTGCCACTTTAAGCCAATTGTTTCCTGCTATTGTTTTTATTTGTATGTAGCTAGCAGGTAGTTATGTTATTATCGTAAATAAATCTTAGCTCACAACACAAGCCTATTATCATCTAGTGACTTAAGTAAGTAAGTAAAGTAAAATATGTATTTATTTGCAATAAATGTGCACGTGTGCAAATGTGTGCATGTGTGTGTTCCTTGTTGACTACGGAACCCTAAAAACATCGTGAAGGAACCGGTCTAATCCCAATAGGATCTATTCTTCCGTCTGGGTTGGAAGCTACTTGAAAGACGGCAGTCAATTTCAATGTCAATCTTGGAAGTAGGTGTCAAAGCGGACCCCGGGCTCCTTTAGGGCACTACCGGGAATAACGCTAGGAGGATGATGATGTTAAATAAATCATTTACATTTATTTATATGGACTCTGGACGTAGAAACGATGGCCGTTGGGACGGAAAGGTTCTCGAGTGGCGACCACGTACCGGAAGGCGCAGCGTGGATAGCCACCCACAAGGTGGACTGATGACCTGGTCGCAGGAGTCCGCTGGATGCGGGTGGCGCAGGACCGGTCAACTCTTTGGGGGAGGCCTATGTCCAGCAGTGGACGTCGTTCAGCTGATATGATGATGATGATGTTGTTGATATGGACTCTGAAAGTTTAACATTGCGAAATAATCATTAGTTTTGAAAAAACACGTTAAAAAGAAGTTAAATTCGGTGCAGCCATTTTATTTTTCGCCTAGCCGACGGTCGGCGACCTCAAATCTTACACATTTTAGCGGCATAACACATAACTCTACTTATCTACGTGCGTGGAATACGATTCCCATTGATGGATAGACAATGTCATAGCTAAGTTCGACACACTTTAGATTGGATTAACATTTTTTTTATTGCACAAGTGTGGCAAAGGAGTATACGGCCTGCCTGTATTTGTTTTAATCTTGATATGACATCCAATAATTATTTTAATCTGACATAAAAAAACTTTTGAATATTATCTTAATTTTAAATTAATTTTTAAATACATGCCTTTTCTGATAGCACATAAGCGACACTGTATTTATTATGCCATCGTATGTAAACTATGTTTTCGCAATAAAAAATTGATTGATTGATTTATGGTGGCGGACATCGTAGCCCAAGGACGCCTGGAACTGAGGAACAAGCACGGACCCGTTATTGGCGTAGATTATTATAAAGTTACGACAGCGGTGTCAAACTGTCAACAACAGTTATGTTGTAATAGTTACACGCCGGCAAGGTATTTCACAATTCGCCGTGTTGTCACAAGACACAGTTGGACCGCGGTGGTTCGGACTGCGGCCTTAGAGCCTAGGTATATGTACCCGGGTTGAGACCAGCGACCGACATGCACTTCTTACATATTTTAAATTTATAGTGAGTTAATTTTCAAAAAGCTACGATAGCCTAGCGGTTCAGGCATGCGGCTGTCAAACGGCGGTCGTGGGTTCAGGCTGGTACCCAATGAGTTTTTCGGAACTTATGTACGGAATATCATTTGATATTTATAGGTACCGTTAGCTTTTCGGTGAAGGAATAACATCGTGAGGAAACCTTGCAATACATCCACGAAGAAATTCAAAGGTGTATGTGAAGTCCCCAACCTGCACTGGGCCAGCGTGGGGACTTCAAATACACCTTTTTTCTTCTTTCAGCCATCTCCCATAAAGTATCTGAAAAGTTTTTCAGACATCTCCTATAATCTGAAAAGTATCTGAAAAGTTTTTCAGACATCTTCCATAATCTGAAAAGTATACATAACTGGATGCTTTGAAGGCCAAGTTGCCCAAGACGGAACCGAAACGTTATGTTCGTATAGGGTGAAGTCACAGTAGACAATTATAAAAATAATGCTTAGAGTACCGTCTACCTACTCTAGCCAGGAGGGGAATTTTGGCATTGGCGATTTACTCTGAACACCGCTTTTTTATGAATTTGAACAGGGTCAAATCAGCTTAGTTTTAGTTTCAGCTAACTGCTTACTTTTTTATGTCACATTGTCATTTGTGATTTTTATACTGGTCAAAGTATTCCTCCATTGGGTCAAAGTAACGAAACCAACGAAAATTAGGACGCAGATAATTATATGTAATATAGGTATAGGTAAGGTTATTATTATATTATTTCCTGAAAATACTGAGAATTCCTTCAGCGGAACATCGATTTCGGTATTATGAAATTCGAAAAATATGCTTGTAGTAGTGTCGTCGTTGTCTTAATATTTTTACCAGATCAGGCAATCTCTTCCAGCCAACCTTAGGGTAGCATAATTATTGTGTGGTTTTGATTTTAAAAGTAGGTATGGCATGCCGAAGATGCATTTGAATACATTCTCATCCAACCGTAGATAGTATCAGGCATAACATAGTAATCTATTGCAATTCAGATACGTCGGAATCACAATTAAACTCGTGTTTGGCATTGCAATAGGATCCTGTAAGAGAGGCAATGACCTAGAGTGACTTTTACTTAACATTGATATTTTAACTGCCTGTTTCCATTATCTCATCATCCTGCCCGCAATAGGGATGATGACTAATTTTTTAATGATGTCATTCGAAACAGTTTTTGGAGAGGAACAAATGTTCGTATGGGAGCAACTACAATTAAAGAACACAAATATCCAAAAAATTGAGACAAATATTGACCTCGCTGGCGGCAGCGCAAAACGCTTCATACTGTTAGACACAGGTATGACGACACATTTGTACATTTTTACTAATCGCTGTACTGTAAATCAGGTAGGTAAATTGTTGTTTCGGTCGCGAAATACTGCGTTAAAGTACATAGTTGTTGTACAATTTTGTTTCTATAAAAGCGTAAGGTTTCTATTGGTAGCTTTAAATTTACTCTTGGAAAATAAAAAAATGCATATATTTTCTAAACTTTCAAAGGACGTAATCTTTTTGTGATTTTAATTATATTTTATGCGTGTTGCCAGTGATGACATATGGCACTGAAACGTGGTCGCTTACTATGGGCCTCATAAGAAGGCTCAAAGTCACCCAAAGGGCAATGGAGAGGGCCATGTTGGGAGTTTATCTGCGTGGTCGCATCAGAAATGACATTCAACGATTAGTAGGTATTACGAGTAGTACAAATTGCAAAGTGTGAAGTCATCTTTTTACTTCAAATAGTATGAAGCGTTTCGGCTGCCACCAGCGAGGTCCATCGGTAACTAATTTTTTTGGGTATTTAAATAAAAATAAATGAATTTTATTCTGCAAGTAGGCCGTAATGGCACTTTAACAAATAAATTCTACCAGCGTTTTTCAAAAACAAAACCACTGTTAAAAAGAAATGCCGAAACAAACTCAATAGTCAATCAGTCAGTTATCTTATTAAAATAAACAATAAATAAAATAAAAAACCTTTTATTTCCCGTAAAAGTAATTACATGTAGTTTTTCCTTAGCGACTATATAAACTAGTATTTTTTTTTTCTTTTTTTTTCTGTACGACTCTTCGCTACGTATAGGTATATTTTTGAGTATGTACGATTATATCCTCTCTATCTTAGGTTAACTTTTTTATTGGGATCCCTTTGGCAGGGTATAGGCCTCCAACAATTTTTACCACTTATCACTGTTGTGTGCCACTTTAAGCCAATTGTTTCCTGCTATTGTTTTTATTTGTATGTAGCTAGCAGGTAGTTATGTTATTATCGTAAATAAATCTTAGCTCACAACACAAGCCTATTATCATCTAGTGACTTAAGTAAGTAAGTAAAGTAAAATATGTATTTATTTGCAATAAATGTGCACGTGTGCAAATGTGTGCATGTGTGTGTTCCTTGTTGACTACGGAACCCTAAAAACATCGTGAAGGAACCGGTCTAATCCCAATAGGATCTATTCTTCCGTCTGGGTTGGAAGCTACTTGAAAGACGGCAGTCAATTTCAATGTCAATCTTGGAAGTAGGTGTCAAAGCGGACCCCGGGCTCCTTTAGGGCACTACCGGGAATAACGCTAGGAGGATGATGATGTTAAATAAATCATTTACATTTATTTATATGGACTCTGGACGTAGAACCGATGGCCGTTGGGACGGAAAGGTTCTCGAGTGGCGACCACGTACCGGAAGGCGCAGCGTGGATAGCCACCCACAAGGTGGACTGATGACCTGGTCGCAGGAGTCCGCTGGATGCGGGTGGCGCAGGACCGGTCATTGTGGCACTCTTTGGGGGAGGCCTATGTCCAGCAGTGGACGTCGTTCAGCTGATATGATGATGATGATGTTGTTGATATGGACTCTGAAAGTTTAACATTGCGAAATAATCATTAGTTTTGAAAAAACACGTTAAAAAGAAGTTAAATTCGGTGCAGCCATTTTATTTTTCGCCTAGCCGACGGTCGGCGACCTCAAGTCTTACACATTTTAGCGGCATAACACATAACTCTACTTATCTACGTGCGTGGAATACGATTCCCATTGATGGATAGACAATGTCATAGCTAAGTTCGACACACTTTAGATTGGATTAACATTTTTTTTATTGCACAAGTGTGGCAAAGGAGTATACGGCCTGCCTGTATTTGTTTTAATCTTGATATGACATCCAATAATTATTTTAATCTGACATAAAAAAACTTTTGAATATTATCTTAATTTTAAATTAATTTTTAAATACATGCCTTTTCTGATAGCACATAAGCGACACTGTATTTATTATGCCATCGTATGTAAACTATGTTTTCGCAATAAAAAATTGATTGATTGATTTATGGTGGCGGACATCGTAGCCCAAGGACGCCTGGAACTGAGGAACAAGCACGGACCCGTTATTGGCGTAGATTATTATAAAGTTACGACAGCGGTGTCAAACTGTCAACAACAGTTATGTTGTAATAGTTACACGCCGGCAAGGTATTTCACAATTCGCCGTGTTGTCACAAGACACAGTTGGACCGCGGTGGTTCGGACTGCGGCCTTAGAGCCTAGGTATATGTACCCGGGTTGAGACCAGCGACCGACATGCACTTCTTACATATTTTAAATTTATAGTGAGTTCATTTTCAAAAAGCTACGATAGCCTAGCGGTTCAGGCATGCGGCTGTCAAACGGCGGTCGTGGGTTCAGGCTGGTACCCAATGAGTTTTTCGGAACTTATGTACGGAATATCATTTGATATTTATAGGTACCGTTAGCTTTTCGGTGAAGGAATAACATCGTGAGGAAACCTTGCAATACATCCACGAAGAAATTCAAAGGTGTATGTGAAGTCCCCAACCTGCACTGGGCCAGCGTGGGGACTTCAAATACACCTTTTTTCTTCTTTCAGCCATCTCCCATAAAGTATCTGAAAAGTTTTTCAGACATCTCCTATAATCTGAAAAGTATCTGAAAAGTTTTTCAGACATCTTCCATAATCTGAAAAGTATACATAACTGGATGCTTTGAAGGCCAAGTTGCCCAAGACGGAACCGAAACGTTATGTTCGTATAGGGTGAAGTCACAGTAGACAATTATAAAAATAATGCTTAGAGTACCGTCTACCTACTCTAGCCAGGAGGGGAATTTTGGCATTGGCGATTTACTCTGAACACCGCTTTTTTATGAATTTGAACAGGGTCAAATCAGCTTAGTTTTAGTTTCAGCTAACTGCTTACTTTTTTATGTCACATTGTCATTTGTGATTTTTATACTGGTCAAAGTATTCCTCCATTGGGTCAAAGTAACGAAACCAACGAAAATTAGGACGCAGATAATTATATGTAATATAGGTATAGGTAAGGTTATTATTATATTATTTCCTGAAAATACTGAGAATTCCTTCAGCGGAACATCGATTTCGGTATTATGAAATTCGAAAAATATGCTTGTAGTAGTGTCGTCGTTGTCTTAATATTTTTACCAGATCAGGCAATCTCTTCCAGCCAACCTTAGGGTAGCATAATTATTGTGTGGTTTTGATTTTAAAAGTAGGTATGGCATGCCGAAGATGCATTTGAATACATTCTCATCCAACCGTAGATAGTATCAGGCATAACATAGTAATCTATTGCAATTCAGATACGTCGGAATCACAATTAAACTCGTGTTTGGCATTGCAATAGGATCCTGTAAGAGAGGCAATGACCTAGAGTGACTTTTACTTAACATTGATATTTTAACTGCCTGTTTCCATTATCTCATCATCCTGCCCGCAATAGGGATGATGACTAATTTTTTAATGATGTCATTCGAAACAGTTTTTGGAGAGGAACAAATGTTCGTATGGGAGCAACTACAATTAAAGAACACAAATATCCAAAAAATTGAGACAAATATTGACCTCGCTGGCGGCAGCGCAAAACGCTTCATACTGTTAGACACAGGTATGACGACACATTTGTACATTTTTACTAATCGCTGTACTGTAAATCAGGTAGGTAAATTGTTGTTTCGGTCGCGAAATACTGCGTTAAAGTACATAGTTGTTGTACAATTTTGTTTCTATAAAAGCGTAAGGTTTCTATTGGTAGCTTTAAATTTACTCTTGGAAAATAAAAAAATGCATATATTTTCTAAACTTTCAAAGGACGTAATCTTTTTGTGATTTTAATTATATTTTATGTGTGTTGCCAGTGATGACATATGGCACTGAAACGTGGTCGCTTACTATGGGCCTCATAAGAAGGCTCAAAGTCACCCAAAGGGCAATGGAGAGGGCCATGTTGGGAGTTTATCTGCGTGGTCGCATCAGAAATGACTAAATGAGGCTATCCGCAGCAGAACCAAGGTAACCGATATAGCCCTTCGGATCGCTAAACTTAAGTGGCAGTGGGCGGGCACATAGCACGAAGAACCGTTAGCCGTTGGGGCGGAAAGGTTCTCGAGTGGCGACCACGCACCGGAAAGCACAGCGTGGGTAGGACCCCGACAAGGTGGACTGATGACCTGGTAAAGGTTGCGGGGGTCCGCTGGATGCGGGTGGCGAGGGATCGGGCACTTTGGCACTCTTTGGAGGAGGCTTATGTCCAGCAGTGGACGTCTTTCGGCTGATATAATGATGATGATGATATTTTATAATTTATTCTTTATTACGATAACTTGATGGTTTACTATACATTTAGCATCACTACGTTATCAATTTGAACATGAGTCATCTCCTATTGCTTCCCCGTGGTTTCTCCAATGGTTCCAACGGAAGACCAGCGCTGGTAATCGCCAGCACCATGCTGAGATGGGAACATTTCGTGACGTGTTTATTTGTATTTTCATTCAATATTTGTCGTTTTGTGTGTAACGAATAAATGTATTGTATTGATGTATGGATGGGTCTTAAAATAAGATCTGTTTAAGAAACGGGATTCGGACTATATGCACAAAGCTGCATTTTACCGTTTAAAGTAGCGACCACACCGGTGCGTTACGCTGCGTATACGCGTTGACGTGTCGACGTATTCTTCATACATTTTGCTGCGTTTACGGTGCGTTAGCGTATTTTGAGCAGCGGTGTGGTCGCTACTTTACCGTGTGACGTAAGAGTGCAGTGGAAACAGGTCGCTTCATTTGTTAAGCGAAGCATGTGTTAGCTGCTTTACAAAAACATCTGGATTTGAAAACTACTCGGTAATTTACATTAGGATTTAGGTATAATAAAATATGTTGGAGCTTAGAACTTTCTTGGAAATAGTTCCCATGAAGACTGTTTTTTTTTATACCACGTCGGTGGCAAATGGCCTGATGGTAAGCGGCCACTGTACCCTATGGACGGGGTGTCACATGCCGGGCCGGGTCGCATGGCGCTGCATCGCAACGGATGACCCGGCGGTTGCCAAGCCGGACTGAGCTTGTCTGATGCGGCGTCAGCCGAGCGCAGCCGACGACGGCCGCCAGGAGCCGACCAGCCGCAAATCCTTTCAAATATGAATTGTAACGTCTGTAGAGTGTAGGTATTATAGCTTCTAATTCCGTTGGCAACTTGTAAAATGCGCTCAGACGCGCATCGGCCCGGCCCGGTCGGTGAGAATAGTACTTAGTACATAAGAATATATATACTCACACTCCTTCCTTGAAGGACCTCGTACTGTAGTCCCTCGGGAAAGCCTCGGCATGGACTGGACTTCCACAACTGGACCTGAGTGGGTACGAAGGATAAATTTAAGGGCGGTCAACGGCTAGGAAGCGACATGAAGTCAAGCAGGTCGGTACCTACATTTAATTTCGAAGATGAAAATGCTGCATTTAAAGGTGAAAAAAGATCCTTATAACACTCACTGTAATGTATAATTACCTATATGGTATTTAGTATTATAATTAGCTCAACCAGAGGGGCTACCGCGAAACGAAAACGAACTTCGTTCGTCTATTATCTCCCTCTCTATCGCTCGAACTAGCAAGTGCGACAGAGACGGAGATACACAAACAAAGTTCGTTATCATTTCGCGGTAGCCCCTCAGTATCAGAACTAAGTACCTATTCTCTTTTTAGACCCACGCAGCACATAAACACTGGGCTAAACTATTGTTGCCGTTGTAATTGCCAAGTCACAAAATTTTATTTAGTTAGCAAATAAAGAATAATAAGAATGCCTGAGACTTGGTACTACAAAATATCTCACAAATATAAAGGTGAATGTTCAACACATTTGTACACAGAGGATTACCTACGTAGTATGAATGTTCGTTGAGAATATAATTTGAACATTCTTTATACGTTAGTGTGGGTACAAGTCAACGGCCAAGTCACACAACATTTACTATAAATAATAAAGAAATCGCAGTAAAGAACCTTAGACTTGGCACGACTTTGTCTAGATTTCATTAGGTACTTTTTAGAGATAAACAAGCAGCTCCATCGAGATTTGGCTAGTTTTTTACAGAATGTTTTTGATGGGATTTCACTTCTTTTTGTAGAAACGTGGGCTTATTGATTTATTTTATTAGATTTTCTTATTTGACACAGTTTTTTTTTTCTTTTTAGGATAGATATATCTCTAATAGTTTGGTTGTGCTCTTGTGTTTGCAGGGTCACCAGGTACTCCAGATCTTCGATTATCCTAGTTTTTATAGTTTTCCCTTTATGTGGCCATTAAACCCTAACTCTGTACCAAATTTCAGCTCTCTGAGTTTATGGGAAGGGTTCATCCATAAATTACGTCACACGAATTTCATGATTTTTTGCCCCTCCCCCCGTCCTTGTCACAGATGGTCACATTTGTGAGACTCCCCCCTCCCTAGTGTGACGTCACATATTTTGCAAATTTACATTTAGAAATTATTTAATGAAAGCATCGGTTCCGAAATCAGTTTCTTATCCATTAAATTAAATTAACATCAAATCAAGCTACACTGTATGTTTCAAATAGTTTACGGCAAAGATTAGTACCTAGATCACTTTTTTTGTTCTGTTCTAACTTATTTCGTAGAAATCACAAAATAGCAGAACTATGAATGACGTTGTTTCATCCGCAAAAGTCAGGGTCAAATGAAATAGAAACAAATAAATCACCGCTAGGTGCAATGCGTTTGGCGGCATTTATCAAAGGGCGCCTAGGCGGTCGGCGCGTAACACTAGTAGAGCGAGTTGTTTTTTGATGATTGATGTTGGTTGACTAAATACTTGGTATCTTATATTTACACAGATATAGTTGTATATGTTTTTGAGGTTTTCGTAAAGTAATAGTTTAAAGTTCGTGTTTTAACACTTAGATTATAATAGATTTTGAAATGTCATCATCCTCCTAGAGTTATTCCTGGTTGTGCCCTAAAAGAGCTCAGGGTGCGCTTTTTTTTTGCGCAAGATTTGTCATAGGTACTAGTTTTACGCAAGCGACTGCCATTTGACCTTCCAACCCAGAGGGAAAACCAGAACTTATTGAGATTAGACCGGTTACCTCACGATGTTTTCCTTCACCGAAAAGCTAACGGTAAATAATCCGTACATAAGTTCCAAAAAACTCATCATGGTACGAGCCGGGATTCGAACCAACGACCGCCGCTTGACAGCCGCATGCCTGAACCACTACTACCGCTACCGTAGCTATCGTAATAGATTTTGAAATGTGACGTCACGAAATTTAGGACCTCTCCCACCCCCTTGTCACACAATGTCACACTTCTTCGACCCCCTCCCACCCCCTTAACGTGTGACGTAATTTATGGATGGCCCCGAAGTACTAGTTCTACTTTGATGATCATGAGTGAGTGAGTGTCATAAATGCGAAACTTTGCTTTCGCTTAACTTCGGAACTAAATGACCTACAGACTTGAAATTTTGGATTTTTAGTATGTGATTATAGCTTACTGGATGACGAAAATCTCTGCGTTTTGGTCTTATCCAGAGGTTCTCAAATAGGGGCCTGAAAATGCGGCGAAATGGTTCCAGTAAAGGATGGTACCTACGGCAGTGTTTGCTTCGCGCTTGACTTGGCGGTCAGATTGCATGTAAAAAAGCTGCCTAAGGCCTCTCACATACTGTAGCGGCCCTACTGTGGAGGCCAAAATGTCAAGTTTACTAATATTTTCTGCCGCGGTCAACCAGCGCCAGTGTGATGCGAGTTTTATACCGTTGAGACAATGAGGAACACTCTGGCTGGCATCTGGTCTGTAGGACATTACACAGTTAGCAATTTTTCACAGTGCAACTTGCAATGTAATCAATGATTGCAGTCTCTCTCCTATTATAGCTGCGTCTCTGTCGGATGATGAGACAAATTTTAAGGTAGTTACCTATATGTATATGGTGGCACCAGACGAGCGAAATCAGCGGATTGCCTGCAGTGAGGGCAGTCCGCCGCGTGATTTCGGCCCGTCTGGATAAGTGCAGAATGTACAATTTTTTCCTTTGACCATCCTAGGCTGTCTGCCACGTTCGGTCTTCTGGAGCCGCCTACTGGCCTTGGCTGTGTTGCTGCGTTTGAATACCCCTAGGCCCTAACACACCTAGCAATGGGGTTGGCCGGGCGAAGGTATTTGCAGATGGCGCCAGCATAGGTTTTACCTGTCAGTCCTACCAAAACTGTCAAATTCTTGTTTTTTTTCGGAATTTCCTTGTTTAGAATCAAGCCGTTTAAGCCAAATTCCATAGAAAAAGGCTAGTGATTAGGTAAAACCTATGATGGCGCCATCTAGTCAAACACTTGACAGTTGCCAACCCCATTTGTCACAACAACTTGCTTTTGTTAAAATGATAGGCACAGTAAGACACACCTTTCATTCCAACTCTAGCAAGTTGTTGGGACAAATGCGGCGTGTGTTTTGGCCTAAAACCGACCAGTTCTTTAAGTTTTTAGTTTTACCAAAGTTCGTATCTACGCGGCGTTAACATCAAGGCGTATTCCATCTAGAATACGCCTTGATGTTGTTACCATTCTACTCGAACGCACTACTTTAATAATTTAATTACGCTGGTAACACTGACGCACTCGTACGTCACACTGCCATAGTTGTTTATCAAATTTATCAATTGAGAGCACATAATTTTAAGGACAAACAGCAAATACCTTATCAAATGTGCAATAAAGTGAGTTGATTATAAAGAATGTCGGATCAAGAAGATACTTACTGTCGTCTATGTGCGGAAACAACACCAATAACACAGCTAATATCTGCGGAAGACGACGTCGCCGTCAGCTCCAAAGTTTTGACGAAAATGCAATGGATAAACATCGATGTTTCTTCTAATATCCTGCCTACTACAATATGTTTCTCGTGTTTCGACTTATTAGAGAAAACCTGGTTGTTTTTGCACAACGCCCGCGACGCGCAAGTGAAACTAGCGTCGATTTTTGTGAAGAAAACAGCTGACGATCACGACGCGTCTAAGTCTCTGGAAACGAAGTCAGGAGAAGGAATTCTGATCGGAAAACCCGTGGACGAGAACTGGGAGGAGTTTGAAACGACAAAGCAAGAGGTAAAAGTAGAAAATAGCGATCATTTAGAAGATATAGCGACCGTAGAAACCAGTGGAATCCTTCACATAGATTTCCATGTTAAAACTGAACGTCTGAGCGAAGATGAGTGTTACGACAATTCGATTGACTCCGATGGCTTCTCCAGTGACAGCAACGTCCCATTGGTGGAGAAAAAGAAGAAATCCAAACGTAAAAAGGATGAATACGGATTCCCAGACTTGGAAGTGTCCGAATTGTCATTAACATGGGAGGAATACATGTGTCGCTGCGCTCAGTGTGACGCTCAATGTAAAAACATGGAATCGCTACAGCTCCATTCGTTGCAAATACATTCTTGTTGCTGTATTTTTAAATGCTTGGACTGTGATAAAGTAATCTCAAGCTACCGATCATTCATTAACCATGTCCGAATTCACAACAAAAGTCTGAGGCACTGCTGTGAATATTGTAACAAGCGTTTCTCATCATCATCATGCCTGAAGAAGCATGTAACAAGTGCCCACCGAAAATCCTACTTAACAACTTGTGCTAACTGCGGCAGCAACTTTGAAACTCCCGAGCAACTTCAAGACCACATCATACTGTTTTCAAGAGGCCAGAAAAAGCACAAGAAACAGGATACACTGGATTTAGACTTAAAATGTGAACACTGTAATAAAGAATTCAAATCTCGGAGTAACCTGCAACAGCATAAGCTTGTGCACATGGAACGTAACCGAGAATTTGCTTGCCACATCTGCGGTAAGATGTTCTTCACAAAAGGTACCCTTAGCACCCATATGAATACTCACGAAGAAACGAAACCGCATAAGTGTGAGTTTTGCCCAATGGCCTTCCGTGCCCGTGGAAACTTAGTGTCTCACATCAGTCTCCATTCCGGATCGAAACCGTTCGTGTGTGAGCAGTGTGGTAAAAGCTTTAGAGTGAAACGTCACTTGAAATCACACTCTATAGTCCATACAGACTTGATGCCCTATGTCTGTGAATATTGTCATAAGCAATTCCGCTTCAAGACTCGACTGAATCTCCATCTCCGACAGCATACAGGAGCTAAACCGTACACATGCCTACTATGCCAGAGAGACTTCACGAACGGGTCGAATTTTAAAAAGCATATGAAACGTAGGCACAACATTGACACGTCGAAGAAGAAATTCAATAATGTTGGTAAAGACGATATTGATAGCCAGGCGACAATTCAGGCTGTGCAGGCCACAGTTCAGGCAACAATTCAGGCAATACAGGCTACTCAAGCATGAGTTTTATGTATACAATTTAAATAAATAAGTTCAGTTAGAGTTAAGTCTAACTCTAGACTAGATTGGCAATGTCAACAGTTTCTATAAATGGCTTTGTATAGGTGTCTCAGCTCCATACACAACAAATGCAACTAAGACCTTTTAAAGTCTGGTATAATCTAAATTATTTGAACTGAGCACATGAATGGTCATTGTTTGTGGAAGGCGCGTGCCACGTAAAAATGTTAATTGCATAATTTATTTGTTTATATATAAGATTTAATGAACTCTATTCTCGTATCGTTTTAAAATGAACTATGGTATAAAATACCACACACAGCGAGCCAGGTATAAACAGAGAAATGTTTACTTCATTCTCTGTTAGGTGGCGATAACCTGGGACATAAATCCTGAGTACAGTCTCCATCAGATATATTGGAGCGGACAAAGTGCTCACAAATACCTGAACGTGTCTCTACTGTTGAGGAATTAGAGACATATTCAGATATTTGTGAGCACCTTGGCCGCTCCGATATATCTGATGGCGACTGTACAATCCAGAAACAAAGAAACGGTAACTACCGTGATTTGTATGGGCTTGCGATACTAAGTCATGAAATCAAGTGAAACTGTTGACTTCATTAAACAGAAAAAATCAGATGAATAAGGTTTCTGTGACTATTCATTCTATAATAATTTATTAAGGGGGTTGAAGTGTGTTGCAGGCGATGGGCTTGCAGCCAACAAAATGTGATATCACAGTGATACTTATATCACTGCGATATCACATTTTGTTGATCTTTTATACCCACATTTATGCTAAAAGTGGCCCTGGAACATAAGTCCTGCTTGCTCTGCCTACCCCTTTTGGGAATAAAGGCGTGAATGTCTGTATGTATGTAATTTATTATATTTAATAATTGGACTGAATTCCCTATAGGACATTTGTCTTTCGATACAGTAAAATAAAAAAAACCTTTTGTAATTATCACGTTTTCCATTTTTTTATTTTATTAGAAAGGGAATGTAGTGACATACTATTTTCACAACGGATTTTCTTGGTATTGTATTATAAACTAGGTAATAAGTAGTTTTATAGAACTTAGAATATCATGTTTCGTTATATATATTTGCATTGTACATAGTATATGTTAGTATTTATTTTACTTGGCACTGCAGTAAGCACTGTACTTTAGTGTTAATTAAAGCAATATTTTTAATACCCGAATATTTTGTATCGTTTAACTAATTAGAAGCTGAATTAATTTGACGTGTAGTGTAGGTTATAATTAAAATAGCACCACCCTCATTCTTCACGTGGATGTCGTACAGGGCGTCGTCCTTATTATCTTGACATAGTCGTGTGTAGGTAATTTTGAACTTTTGCCGCTGACTTTACCTAAGAGTCGACTATGGGAATAGTGTTGCAGTGTATTGTGTGACGGGCTAGCACCTACCTACAATAATTTCTCTATCTTTAAACCTTGCCATAACAAATAATAGTAGGTAGGTACTAAAGTGCATTCATCCTTAGGTACTTGTCTTATTTGGTAAATAACATTCTAACCTCAAAATGCATCTTTTTAGGATAGAATAGCATATTGTGAGTATTAGATCATGCCGAGACGACTTTTCGGACATCAATTCACGATTTTTTGTCTAGCAACGCTTTTTTACGATAAAATAGCTGCTATAGTCTAAAAAGATACATTTTGAGGTTAGAATGTTGTTTACCAAATAAGACAAGAAAGGATGAATGCACTATACGTATTCTACGTACAGAAAGATCTCTGTAAACAAATCGCCTGTTTAGATATGCCGAAAGAATCTAAACGTGGGCAACCCTTGCTATAGAATGCAACGCTGCGATAGATCGCGTGCGTGCCGTAGCAACGCTACCATACCGGCCGGCTTGCACTTGACGTGTAAGAAATCACGGAGAAAGCCGCCCCCAGACCTTACTGAAAGGGTTACTGAACATTCACGACGTATTTGAGGACCGCTTTAGCCTAGTTGGTAGTGACCCTGCCTACGAAGCAAGAGGTCCTGGGTTCGAATCCCGGTAAGAGCATTTATTTGTGTGATGAGCACGAATATTTGTTCCTGAGTCATGGATATGTTCTCTGTATTTAAGTATTTATACCCATAGTACAAGCTTTGCTTAGTTTGGGACTAGGTCGATTTGTGTAGGTAAGTTATTTGTCGTTTAAGTCGATTTGTCTTTAAAGATTGTCCCTTAACATTTATTTATTATTTATTTATTCAAATTCTTGCGCTCTGCCTACCCCTTTCTCTTTAACCGTTTCAAAGACGGATATATCCGCACCACTGGTTCAACGGCAATGACGGATTAGTCCGTCAAGAGTGCGATCGCCCTGTAGGTACATCCGCAGCGCTGTGTCCTTATGTCAATGCATGAAGGTTCGTAATAAACTCTGCACTAACTGACGTGTTTACGTGGCGTGTGGTTGACAACTTTTCTCTTTGACGGAGCGTTAAAAAGGTTAAGCTCACCTTAGCTTGTCAAACAATAGAGAACCGCAATAAGATTTATTAGTAAACATTTGTACACTTTATTGAGTGCCATAAATTGAATGGCATTTAAAACACAATTTCACAGCGGGTGCTTTATTTGTTAATTAACGTTTTTAGTGTGTTTGTAAGGGGAATGCGTGTTGTAACCGAAAACAATGCGGCGATTTATCATTTATTTCTTATTGTTTTGTAAGTGGTTATGATGTTTATTAATATACTGATAGTTCTTTCGTCTTCCGTCCATACTTGTCTTTTTTTTAATCTGCACGCTGACGGTCTTGACGGAGATTTTCAATTCACTTATTTTCGTCGCCTAACCTCATATTAGCTTTCTCATATTTCCCATGCTCCATTAGCAGTTTGACTCTATTTTCAATATCATATGGGCTAGCTACAGATTTGTTCTTGGCGACACTATGAAGAACCTATTCTCCTCAACAGGGTGTGCCTAAAATGGTATGTGAACCGATCAAGGGCATATTCGGTAGCGCATTTCTATTTGCTGTTCGGTAAATATGCACTTGTTTATGTATATTTTTTATAATTTTTTTTATATTTTCATTACAGTCTTTGTTTTTGTTGACATCGCTTGTGTATGACAACATTCCCCCGCGAAGGTGAAGGGTGGAAGGGTTTATTTAACTTTCCACCGCCGCACGTTTTCATAACCCAGATGGTTATGAAAACAAATGTTTTGTGTAAGTATGTTTTTTTGATCTACGCAGCCGGAAGGCGCGGCGTAGGTAGCCCCCCCACAAGGTGGACTGATGACCTGGTAAAGGTTGCGGGAGTCCACTGGATGCGGGTGGCACAGGACCGGTCACTTTGGCACTCTTTGGGGGAGGCCCATGTCCAGCAGTGGGCGTCTTTCGGCTGATATGATGATGATTATGATGATGAGGTGAAGGCTTTTACGTTTCTGTTGTCATACACAAGCAGTGTAAACAAAAACAAATACTTTAATGAAAACATAAACAAAAATTTCATCGTAAAAAAACCCAAACAAAAAAATATCTATAATCGCAATACGCTACCGAACCGAGCCTTGATACGTTCACACCCCATTTTCGTTACAACCAGTATAAGCATGTCCTGGTAATAATCGTTGCAGGAGTACTCCTCATATATCCTCTTACATTCTAACTGCAGGTGGAGAGTTCTCGCTGAAATCGCAGTGTTGGTAATGTAAAGCTAAGACCTAACTCGACTCAGTAGTCGAACGGATTCTAAATCAATGTTAGAGCGGTATACTCCTTAGTCTTGGGTACCTACTAGGTATTGGGTGATATATAGCTAGTGTGGCACGTGTCTCTTGCATGGGGGCGTGGTTTACAGGAAGATATCCCTTTAAATGTGTCTTTGTTTAGTCTTTTCTTCTAGGTCCTGTCCTCAGGTCTGAGGGCCTTGGCTTCTATGAGACTCCCTTGACCACTGCTCTACAGGCCGTTCAATGAGCCTTTTGTATTCTACCTTTTGTATGTTACCCGTATCCTTGCTGTCTAAAATGGTAAAATGGAAGACTTCTACCATCATCATTTAATAATTTACTCTTGTCGGTGGAGTAGCCGCGACCCTCCTCTGTCATTGCCAGCCTCTTGACTTCCTCATACAAATCGACCGCAACTTCATCCTTCACTTCATTCACTTGGCTTAAACATGTTAGTCTAGCTAAGAGCTTCGCCTCTTTTACCTTCAATTGTCCCTACTAAGATGTTTAAGAAGCTGTTGTGCCGTATCATATGGTCCATCTTCTATTTCGAAGAAGTAGATTTGAGCAAACATCTTTTCTGTAGGACACTATGATGAAAACTTCTCGTTCGTCTTTCTTTGCGTCCAGCTAATCATTTCCATCATCCGCCACCGCATTTCGAAGGCTTCTAGTCTGTCTCGGAGTCAGCGTCCATGTCTCACTACATTTCATTGTGTCCATTTGTGTTGCCCCGACAAGTGGACTGATGACCTGGTAAAGGCTGCGCAGGACCAGTCACTTTATCGTCACCTGTCCGGCAGTGGACGACTTTCGGCTGACATGTTGACTATCATATCTGTATAAACTTTCACAGCGTGCAGCAGGAGTGAACGCACACCGGACTTGATAATAAACTTTGTAGGCGACACACTGAAAGAGGTAGAGAAGGTGTTTAAGTCGACGGACTACGCTCGACAAAAGTCCCTGCACACACCAGCCTTCGAGATTGGCTTCGTGATTAGGAACATGGAGGTAAAATATTTTTTTATGTAGGGTAAGGTAGCCAACAATGATCCAGTGGTACACAAAGCACCAACGTTTTATTCGAAAATGCGACGGTGCCAAACCGTACTACGATCATAGGTTCTATGTTCCACTGTTTTTTTTAAAATGTGGGGTAAGGTAGCCAACAGTGATCCAGTGGTACACAAAGAACCAGCCATCCATCGGTAAGACATTCACTAACGTGGCTATCTTGGTTAATTTATTTTTTAACTGGCCTAAAACATCCCACAAAGATGGAGCACACAATGATCCATGACTAAAACAAAAGAAAGAAGACATTTATTAACTACACAAAAGAAATTGAAATTGAAATTGAAATCATTTATTGCATATCACATAGCAAGTACAGGTGTTCTTAAATATAAGCTGTTCATGTGACGCCCTGTTAGGGCACGGCAACATAGTTCCACATAGGGCAACATACTTATCTAAACTAAAATTGTACATATTGTTTACAAATATGCCTGATAATTAATTGATTATTTTACATTTTAATAATGTGCATGGCAGACAATACTAATTAATGATTTACACAAAAGAGATTTTATACATTATCTTCAAAGAATTCTCTGATATTATAATAGCATTTATTTAACAGGAATAATTTTAGTTTCTTGCTAAACAGGTTTAGCTTATTCTCGTTTTTTATGTTATTTGGGAGGTGATTATGTATATTTTTATTGACATATAGTGTGGGCTAGATGTGACCAGTTTCAGTTTAGAAAAGGGAAGCTTTAGTTTGTTTAAATTTCGGTCATTTCTTTTGGGTAGTGTTTCAGGTGAGTATAGTTCGCTATGTTTTCTCACAAATTTGCTGGTCTCTAGGATATATATACAGGTAAGGGTGAGTATTTTGTACTTTACAAAAAATGGCTTACAAGATTCCATTTCGTTTATGTTGGCCAGGATTCTAATGCATCTTTTTTGGAGATAAAATATTTTATCTATGTCGGTACTTTTACCCCATAAAACGATTCCATAGGATATTCTGGAGTGAGCGTATGCATAGTACGCTGCAAGAGCTGTCTTTATGTCCGTTACGCGTTTTAGGTGATTTAGGGCATAAATGAATGACGATATCCTTTTCGTCAGGTTTAGTATATGCTGCTTCCAATTACTACTAGTGTCTATATCGATCCCTAATAAGGTTGTAGATTTTATGCATTCCAATTTAATATTATTATAAGTAAGGCTGATTGGCAAGTCTTGTTTTTGATAAGGTTTGAATTGTATGACTTTTGTTTTATTTAGGTTAAGTTCAAGATTGTTGGCTTGTAGCCAGCCCTCTGTTTTTCGTAGTGTTTGGGTTAATATTGTGGCAGCTTCCTCAGGTTGAGTACATGGAAATAATATTGAGATATCATCTGCAAATAACGTGCAATGCACGTCTAATATTTTTGGAAGGTCATTTATATAGATAAGGAATAACAAACAACCCAACACGCTACCCTGCGGGATAGAGCCAGTTACAGGGACTCTGTCTGACTTGACGTGTTGTGTTAAGCCTGTTTCGAAGTTAGTATTTGCAATTTCAACATATTGGAATCGATTTTCCATATATGATTTAAACCATTTTAATGCAGTGCCTCTAATTCCTGTGTTATTCAGTTTAACTAATAGACATTCATATCTAACTCTATCATAGGCCTTACTCATGTCGAGTAAAAGACCTACTGCGTATTAATTTATTGAATCAGGCGTTACTTTGCGGAAGTCCATGATATATTAGGAGAACAATATTTCTTTGCTATTCCGCTAAAAAACGAGGAAACGGAAACGTGTCGAGGTTTTTGTCATTATTGGTGGTGGTTTGCTGTTCGGTAAATATGCACTTGTTTATGTATATTTTTTATAATTTTTTTTATATTTTCATTACAGTCTTTGTTTTTGTTGACATCGCTTGTGTATGACAACATTCCCCCGCGAAGGTGAAGGGTGGAAGGGTTTATTTAACTTTCCACCGCCGCACGTTTTCATAACCCAGATGGTTATGAAAACAAATGTTTTGTGTAAGTATGTTTTTTTGATCTACGCAGCCGGAAGGCGCGGCGTAGGTAGCCCCCCCACAAGGTGGACTGATGACCTGGTAAAGGTTGCGGGAGTCCACTGGATGCGGGTGGCACAGGACCGGTCACTTTGGCACTCTTTGGGGGAGGCCCATGTCCAGCAGTGGGCGTCTTTCGGCTGATATGATGATGATTATGATGATGAGGTGAAGGCTTTTACGTTTCTGTTGTCATACACAAGCAGTGTAAACAAAAACAAATACTTTAATGAAAACATAAACAAAAATTTCATCGTAAAAAAACCCAAACAAAAAAATATCTATAATCGCAATACGCTACCGAACCGAGCCTTGATACGTTCACACCCCATTTTCGTTACAACCAGTATAAGCATGTCCTGGTAATAATCGTTGCAGGAGTACTCCTCATATATCCTCTTACATTCTAACTGCAGGTGGAGAGTTCTCGCTGAAATCGCAGTGTTGGTAATGTAAAGCTAAGACCTAACTCGACTCAGTAGTCGAACGGATTCTAAATCAATGTTAGAGCGGTATACTCCTTAGTCTTGGGTACCTACTAGGTATTGGGTGATATATAGCTAGTGTGGCACGTGTCTCTTGCATGGGGGCGTGGTTTACAGGAAGATATCCCTTTAAATGTGTCTTTGTTTAGTCTTTTCTTCTAGGTCCTGTCCTCAGGTCTGAGGGCCTTGGCTTCTATGAGACTCCCTTGACCACTGCTCTACAGGCCGTTCAATGAGCCTTTTGTATTCTACCTTTTGTATGTTACCCGTATCCTTGCTGTCTAAAATGGTAAAATGGAAGACTTCTACCATCATCATTTAATAATTTACTCTTGTCGGTGGAGTAGCCGCGACCCTCCTCTGTCATTGCCAGCCTCTTGACTTCCTCATACAAATCGACCGCAACTTCATCCTTCACTTCATTCACTTGGCTTAAACATGTTAGTCTAGCTAAGAGCTTCGCCTCTTTTACCTTCAATTGTCCCTACTAAGATGTTTAAGAAGCTGTTGTGCCGTATCATATGGTCCATCTTCTATTTCGAAGAAGTAGATTTGAGCAAACATCTTTTCTGTAGGACACTATGATGAAAACTTCTCGTTCGTCTTTCTTTGCGTCCAGCTAATCATTTCCATCATCCGCCACCGCATTTCGAAGGCTTCTAGTCTGTCTCGGAGTCAGCGTCCATGTCTCACTACATTTCATTGTGTCCATTTGTGTTGCCCCGACAAGTGGACTGATGACCTGGTAAAGGCTGCGCAGGACCAGTCACTTTATCGTCACCTGTCCGGCAGTGGACGACTTTCGGCTGACATGTTGACTATCATATCTGTATAAACTTTCACAGCGTGCAGCAGGAGTGAACGCACACCGGACTTGATAATAAACTTTGTAGGCGACACACTGAAAGAGGTAGAGAAGGTGTTTAAGTCGACGGACTACGCTCGACAAAAGTCCCTGCACACACCAGCCTTCGAGATTGGCTTCGTGATTAGGAACATGGAGGTAAAATATTTTTTTATGTAGGGTAAGGTAGCCAACAATGATCCAGTGGTACACAAAGCACCAACGTTTTATTCGAAAATGCGACGGTGCCAAACCGTACTACGATCATAGGTTCTATGTTCCACTGTTTTTTTTAAAATGTGGGGTAAGGTAGCCAACAGTGATCCAGTGGTACACAAAGAACCAGCCATCCATCGGTAAGACATTCACTAACGTGGCTATCTTGGTTAATTTATTTTTTAACTGGCCTAAAACATCCCACAAAGATGGAGCACACAATGATCCATGACTAAAACAAAAGAAAGAAGACATTTATTAACTACACAAAAGAAATTGAAATTGAAATTGAAATCATTTATTGCATATCACATAGCAAGTACAGGTGTTCTTAAATATAAGCTGTTCATGTGACGCCCTGTTAGGGCACGGCAACATAGTTCCACATAGGGCAACATACTTATCTAAACTAAAATTGTACATATTGTTTACAAATATGCCTGATAATTAATTGATTATTTTACATTTTAATAATGTAAAATAATCAATTAATGGCAGACAATACTAATTAATGATTTACACAAAAGAGATTTTATACATTATCTTCAAAGAATTCTCTGATATTATAATAGCATTTATTTAACAGGAATAATTTTAGTTTCTTGCTAAACAGGTTTAGCTTATTCTCGTTTTTTATGTTATTTGGGAGGTGATTATGTATATTTTTATTGACATATAGTGTGGGCTAGATGTGACCAGTTTCAGTTTAGAAAAGGGAAGCTTTAGTTTGTTTAAATTTCGGTCATTTCTTTTGGGTAGTGTTTCAGGTGAGTATAGTTCGCTATGTTTTCTCACAAATTTGCTGGTCTCTAGGATATATATACAGGTAAGGGTGAGTATTTTGTACTTTACAAAAAATGGCTTACAAGATTCCATTTCGTTTATGTTGGCCAGGATTCTAATGCATCTTTTTTGGAGATAAAATATTTTATCTATGTCGGTACTTTTACCCCATAAAACGATTCCATAGGATATTCTGGAGTGAGCGTATGCATAGTACGCTGCAAGAGCTGTCTTTATGTCCGTTACGCGTTTTAGGTGATTTAGGGCATAAATGAATGACGATATCCTTTTCGTCAGGTTTAGTATATGCTGCTTCCAATTACTACTAGTGTCTATATCGATCCCTAATAAGGTTGTAGATTTTATGCATTCCAATTTAATATTATTATAAGTAAGGCTGATTGGCAAGTCTTGTTTTTGATAAGGTTTGAATTGTATGACTTTTGTTTTATTTAGGTTAAGTTCAAGATTGTTGGCTTGTAGCCAGCCCTCTGTTTTTCGTAGTGTTTGGGTTAATATTGTGGCAGCTTCCTCAGGTTGAGTACATGGAAATAATATTGAGATATCATCTGCAAATAACGTGCAATGCACGTCTAATATTTTTGGAAGGTCATTTATATAGATAAGGAATAACAAACAACCCAACACGCTACCCTGCGGGATAGAGCCAGTTACAGGGACTCTGTCTGACTTGACGTGTTGTGTTAAGCCTGTTTCGAAGTTAGTATTTGCAATTTCAACATATTGGAATCGATTTTCCATATATGATTTAAACCATTTTAATGCAGTGCCTCTAATTCCTGTGTTATTCAGTTTAACTAATAGACATTCATATCTAACTCTATCATAGGCCTTACTCATGTCGAGTAAAAGACCTACTGCGTATTAATTTATTGAATCAGGCGTTACTTTGCGGAAGTCCATGATATATTAGGAGAACAATATTTCTTTGTTATTCCGCTAAAAAACGAGGAAACGGAAACGTGTCGAGGTTTTTGTCATTATTGGTGGTGGTTTGCTGTAATTTTTTGCATGTTTTTACGCAAATAGTTGCATCTTATCTTCACTAATAGACCAGCACGTTTTTTAGCGGAATAGCAAAGAAATATTGTTCTCCTACTGCGTATTTTTTATTGTTTATTTCATCGAAAATTGTTTGGACATATTTATATATGGCTAGGACGGTAGATCGGTTTTTCCGGAATCCATATTGGTTTTCGTCTAGAATTTTGAATTTTTCGTAGAAACAATAGGTGGGTCCCCCACCCTTATAAAAAATTGTGCCATCAATTTAGCTAATCCATACACACTCTTAATAAACCAATCATTTTCAGAAGGGATTTTTCCGGACGCGCTCAAAATATCCGTAGTAAGACCAATACACAAAAAAGGAGCCACGTCAGATATTAACAATTACCGACAGATTGCTTTACTTCCAACATCAGCTAAAATCTACGAATCTGCAATGATAAGACGCCTCTTTTGTTTCTACGAAAAATTCAAAATTCTAGACGAAAACCAATATGGATTCCGGATTTCATCAATGCCGGAGGATATTTTATTTTTTAGATTTTTTATTATTGAAATTGTTTCTTCAGTTTCTATAGGCCTTAAGAAAAAAGAGTTATTTACTACGTTGTTTAAGGGGATTTTATTCGTATAGGTAGATTGGGCATTTGCAATGGAGGAGAAGAATGTATTGAAGATATTTGCCACTAATTTAGGATCATTTTCTAGGCTACCATCAGCTTTTTTAATTTGGATATTTATTGGACAATTTAATTTGTTTTTATTAGTCTCTCTATTAATTAATTGCCACATTGATTTAGTTTTGTTTTGGGATTTTTCAAATGATTGTTTATTGTAGAGTTTTTTGCAGTTGTACATGGCTTTCCGTAGAGTTTTACAGTAGGTTTTATAGTGATTTCTTAGGACCTCACTTTTTGACTGTGATACAAGTAGCTTTAGGAGTCTTTTGTTACGGCAGGAGATCTTTAACCCTCTTGTTAAGAGTGCTATTGAAAAAAGCGCTCGCTCAGGATTCGGTATTTTGAGACGCGTAGTGCGTAGTGTGTGTGTAAATACTACTAGCACGCACACAAGCTTACTGTAGCTGTATAGCGCACCGTTGGAGCGAATGCGCGACCGATATTAATACTTGCACTAAAAGATGGTAAGTATTACTTCGCTAACGTGGTGCCCTAACTTGAACAATGCAAGTATTTGCTTTTTGTGCACATATTTTCTATACATATTAAAATACTCTGACAAAGTATAATATTTAAGTAGTTACGTCTTCTATTGATATAAAATGCTTTTTTAAGTGGTCCGGCTGTCCTCTCTATATGTAGGTCGCATCTCTCAACAGATTCTCGTGACATTTTGTGAGCGAGTTCGATATGTAACTATAGGGCAAAAGTGCTTTCGTATGTCCAACTGTCCGGCTATCCGGCTGTCCCCTCTACAGGTTGCATCTCTGAACCTAGTCTCGTGAAATTTTATGAACGAGTTCGATATTTAACTAAAGGGCAAAAATGCTTTCGTATGTCCGGCTGTCCGGCTATCCGGCTGTCCCCTCTATAGGTTGCATCTCTAAACAGATTCACGTGAAATTTTGTGAGCGAGTTCGATATTCAACTATAGGGCAATAATGCTTTCGTTTGTCCGGCTATCCGGCTGTCCCCTCTATAGGTTGCTCTAGGTAGGTTAACCGGAACTTTTTGAGTTCGGTAAATAACTGGGTTTGGACACTATAAACCGGTTACTAACCGAAATGAGTTACATTTATAAAATACTTGAAATTGTGAGCCGAGACCGTTATTTAGCAAAAAAACTAGTAAATTGTAACTTATTAATTTTTAGTAAGTTTAATTAAAGTTAGTATGATAGCGATAAAATACGTATCGGCCTTAGGAGTCATGTAGGTACAGCACTACCATGACATAGACTTTGAATTAATCATCTTATCGTAGATGATATTAACGTCAATAATTTCGGACCAGCCTCCGAACTTTAACGTTATCAATCGTCGTTGTCAACACTTTCGCTTGCTGAAGCGAATATAAACCTTAAGATATGTCCATCTCTCAAGCAATAATTCAGCGAAACGGTAAGCGAATCATTTTCCTTGACTGTAAAAGGCCAATTATGATGATGTATAAAAAGTTTTTAAAAAGTTAGTTACTTATTGAACTACACATCGCCTACTAATAAACCAGAACTAACATTCGTACAGTAAAATTATCCTCCAATACAATTCTTTTAGCTTTTAGTAAAAACCGGTTAATAACCCGTTTTGAAATTTGACCGGTTTTTGCACTCTCTAGTTGGATCACTCAACTGATTTTCATGAAATTCGTATTTTACATCCTTAAGGACTGCTCCAGGAGGAGGAGAATGGATCTCTCCATTAGCCTGGTCTCTTCATCACCAGTTCAACTTCACCAAAATTACGATTTCCAAGGATAATTACACGAGTCATAATAGAAAATACCGATGTCGACTACACGCGTGCCTATAAAATTTGAGGGTTACCCTCAATTTCCCTGGGATCCCATCATCAGATCCTGACGTGTGCTCACCTGAATAACTTGAAAGAATATGATGAACGGTGTATAAGATTTAAAAAACTCCTCCAACTCCTAAACGTTGAGGAGTTGTACCTTCCATCATCAGCCCACCAACATGAACTGATGACTACCAGACGCAAATTCATACCTGAAAAGCTTTAGAGAATTCATGAAACACGTAATAAGTACGTAATATTTGAGGGTTGCCCTCGATTTCCCTGGGATCCCATCATCAGATCCTGACTTGGTGACGATGGGACCATCTCAGAAGTATACATTTTTAAATATATTTTTTTATTCGGGCCACAAGTGACGGAGAAATCGGCGAACGTACGTACATAAAAAAAAATAGTGAAACATATAACCTCCTCCTTTTTTGAAGTCGGTTAAAAAGTTTTTTTATTCATATTGTTATTTTCAACAATCCTGCATATTATGTCGGTGGTTTGTAGTTTCTTGTACAGAGAAATGAAATACTTTAAAGCCGTTGGGGCGGAAAGGTTCTCGAGCGGAGACCACGTACCAGATGGCGCAGCGGACCCCCCACAAAGTGGACTGATGAAATGGGGTTGCGTCTTTTAATTACGGAGTTCCTATGGCTACCTTCCAGCTCCATCATCAGACCCTGGTTACCATATAGTACCAAAGTACTCGTCAAGACGAATTAAACGAGCCCAAACTCGATGGGGTTGCGTCGTTTAATTACAGAATTCTTATGACCACCTTCCAGCTCCATCATCAGACCCTGGTTACCAAGTACTCGTCAAGACGAATTAATGGAGCCCAAACTCGATGGGGTTGCGTCGTTTAATTACAGAGTTCCTATGGCTACCTTCCAGCTCCATCATCAGACCTTGGTTACCATATAGTACCAGAGTACTCATTAAGACGAATTAAACGAGCCCAAACTCGATGGGGTTGCGTGCGTCGTTTAATTACAGAATTCCTATGACCACCTTCCAGCTCCATCATCAGACCCTGGTTACCAAGTACTCGTCAAGAGGAATTAAACGAGCCCAAACTCGATGGGGTTGCGTCGTTTAATTACGGAATTCCTATGACCACCTTCCAGCTCCATCATCAGACCCTGGTTACCAAGTACTCGTCAAGACGAATTAATGGAGCCCAAACTCGATGGGGTTGCGTCGTTTAATTACATAGTTCCTATGGCCTATCATCAGATCAGCTTTATGTCATAATAATATTGCATTGTCATCCAATTTATACATGCATGCAAAATTTCAGCTCAATCGGAAACCAGGAAGTGGATCAAATTTAACTTGAAAGATTGAATTACAGGCAACGGATAGGTGAACTAAATAAAAGCTTATAAAAAAAATCACCAAGTATCACGATTACTCGTAAAATAATTGACATGGCAGTTATGCAATTCGTAAGTTGTCTCGATTAGCCTCACGAATGACTCACTAGTATAGTTTGACCCCGACGTTGATAACAACTATGCCTAGTCGGAGATCAAAATAATATTTTAGTTGACGGTTAGCCTTCGTGAATAGCCACAATTACACGACGTACAGGTCCAACCCGGACAACGGCTAAGCCGGTACTGGCAAGAGATCGCGCGCGACGGTAAATTTATACTATGTTTGAAAGATTATTTAAAAATATAAATGTTGGAAAAAGTTATATTTTTTTTACTGTATTGTGTTGGTAAAAGTATGAACTTTAATGTTATTTAAGATTCAATTTACTAATAATTCAACAATAATGAGAAAATCCTTGTGTTTTCAGTACGATATTGTTGCAAAACATGGTGTAATTGAGATCAATTTACATATACATACGTGAAAAAAAAGGAAAATTCGAGGCCGCTACGCACAATACGGACATATTACAATAGTGAAAAGAAAAAAAAGCGACTAGGTTCTCATGTAACATCATGGAGAATCAGGCGGTCAAACTTATGGCTCGGCGCTCTTTTCCGAAAACTACTGTCGGTAATCGGATATATTCGGTCAACATATTCAGTTTTTCTTAAATCAAAGGCGGCTACGCACAATAAAAGGAGTTGAGCTATGCAAATAAGTAATCGGAATCTATGAAAATCTTTCCGTTTCTTAGATTTATACCGTCAAAAATCGATAATTGTCGCTTATTCCTGACGAATTTTTGAACGCCCTCTTAAGTCAGATTTTTTGGGTTTAACAATAATTTTAGTTATTGGAATGCATTTATTTAGGGCTGTTGTCAGCGTTTCGCTGAATGAGTTATAGTTCTTATTTACTGATTTCCTTAATGAAATTACATTATCCCAAGTTATAGTTTCTATTTCTTTCTGAAATTTCAGTACGTTTGATTTAGAGAATATTCTTTTGTGGATAATCCGGTTGCGTAATATTGGGTTTATGTTATGGATATTGAATATAATACCTCTATGGTCTGAGAAACCTAATTCCTTAACGTCAAGTTTTGCTTGATTTGTTTTAAAATTGGTGAATAGTAAGTCGATACAGGTGGCGCTAGATCTAGTGATTCGAGTGGGTTCGTCAACTTTTTGACGAAAGTTAAGTTTGACAGTCTTATTTTCTCACTTTTATCCGACATATAATCAATATTAAAATCCCCACCGATGGTTATATTTTTGTTCTTATCTTTTAGAGATATTAATTGTAAAAGGTTTTTCAGTTTTGAGTAAAATAATTCAGTCTCCCTTTTACTATTTGGCCAGTACAAAGTTATAATTATTGTATTAAATTTCGGAAATTCTATTGCACATATTTCAAAAATAGTTTCTAGAGACATGTTTATGATATCAGGTCGGTTACAAAAATCCAAGTTATTTTTTACTAGTATTAAAACCCCACCTCCTTCGTGTTGTTCTCGACAAAAACTTGACCCTATATCATAATTATTTATATGTAGTAAGTTTAGTTTTTCTAAGTTTAACCAAGATTCTGTGATACATATTACATGCAAGATTGTTTTTTCTTCTGTAAATGCTTGTAAAAGGTGCGTCTTATTCCATAGGCTTTGCATGTTCTGAAAGAATATGGATAAGCTAGTCGCGAAAGTTATGGGTTCCTTTGTCTGAAGTGCTGGTTGAGGGCTTGTTCTCGGCTCGTGACGGGGCTGTCGCTGGGTCAAGGCTTGTATTATATAATGGTTGTTTCTGTTGGTCTATACGGTTTTGGGTCGTTCTTGCTTCAGATAGTGTGTCTCTTTTAGGGTTTTCAGTGCTTTCGTCTGTGTTATGGTCCTGTTTTGGCTGAGCCTCAATTTCGTTATTTATGGGGCGGTTACGTATAACACCATTTTGACCTTGTTGCATCTGTTGTGGTAGAATGTATTTGTAACCATTTACATATACTTTATCATGCCTTATAGTTGGATATAAGCCACGCTTTCGCGCTTCTCTCAAGGTATGCCTTAGTACTTGTCTTTTTTTTAATGCAGTGTTGTCCAAATAATCCGAGATTGCAACACAGTTCCTAAAGTTGTGCTTATTATTTAGTATATAGTTTTTCATGCGTTTGCTGATTAACTCAATTTCTATAGGCCGTCTGTGCCCGCGCTTACCTATTCTTTTCACATCTTCGATAAAGGCGTTGATATTCGTACCTAGTAACTCATAGAAAACGTTAGTGGCACGTTCTAAGAATAAGAATAGAATAAGAATAAGAATAAGAAAATTTTATTCACTTAAAAAAACCCTTGTTTTACAAAAACATTCTTCTGCCAAACTGCATGACAGTTTGTTGGCAGAGGGGACTCCCTTACAAACAATAGATGGGTAGGCTTAGCTATTTTATAATATATATATATAATTTTATAATTTTGTTTTCTAATGGTAGGTACAGCTCACGTGATCACTTTACTTAAGACTACATTTCCAGTTTAGATTTTGTTTTTTCTAAGAAAAACTCCTGCACTCTAACCTTAAACATTCTAAATGTGTTACATTCTCTTATATCATACGGTATATCATTATATATTTTGGGGACCAAGTACTTCCTACTTCTCTTCCCATAATAATTATTACCACACGCCGGCACCTCCAGCATTTTTTTACTAATTTTTCTTGTTAATTTTGTGTGATTGATATTGATTTTAAATTCGTTTTTATTGAACTGCTCTAAAGCCAGCATCAGCAATACCCCCTCATGAACCGGCAACATACGGCATTCCACGAATAATTCCTCATAATTACTTTTTTTACAGCGTGTTTTAGTTTTTTTGTCCACTAATAGCTTCATAAAGCGTATCTGAAGTAATTTAACTTTGTCTAGATAAGTTTTAAATGTCCTGCCATAGCATGCCAGTCCATAAGAAAGCAGAGAGTCTGCCAGCGCGTAGTATAACGTAAACATCGTGGTCCTATCTAGTACAGATTTTAAGTGGTAAAGCTTTACAAGTACCGTCCTTAGCTTGTCACATAACCTATTGATATGATTTTTCCAAGAAAAATTGTAATCTATTAATAAGCCCAGGTACCTGTACTCTGATACTACCTCGGTACTCTCACACTGACAGTTCTGAAGCACATTGTGCAGGCACCCATACGTTTGACCAATTACGTGTGGCGGCCGTCTAACCTGCCTACTGTACGGGGATCGCACATGCATACATTTGGTATGGAGTACATGCCAGTCTTCGCCGGGGAATTCGTCTATACCATAGAGTACTATTTTTTTATTATTCTGGCAGCTCTCTTCAATTGGTTTTCCTTCTTTTTTTGGAGTTGCCTGGATAGAGCGTCTAGGTCAGCGCGCAATTTTAAGTTTTCTAATTCTAATTTTTTTATGTTTTCGTTTGTAGCATTTATATTTTGTTGTAGCCGTCCATGACCCTGTGTCATCGCAGATGAGGTGCGAGATAAATCTTTTTTTATGTCGTTTATTTTTGTGTTGAATTCATCTATCAGGGCCTGTTTAATATTTTTCGTGATAGACTCGGTCAATTTATCCCTCATTTCTACGAATTCCTTTTTGATTAGGTGACTAAATTTATCAAATGATATAATATTATCTGCATTTGTCTCTTCTACTACGCCTGACTCGGGTGTGCTTTTTACCTGGGGATATGGAGTAGAAGTTGGCGTATCCCCCAGTATTTGCGATATATCTGTATCACAGGACATGTTAGCATCGTCTTTTTCCCTTTCCATCTGCCTCAGGACTGCCGGGGAAGCAGGGGTAGTATCATCCCGACGGCGGGTCCGTTGTGTAATCATGTGGCAATTAGGGCATACCCATTCTGCAAAGACATACGAAGACAAAGGGAGTAGATATACAATACCTATAATTGACACATATTGTGTGTCTTCGTGGCAGTGAACGAAAACGCAAAAGTTATAGTAGTACGACTACGAGCTAGTATAAACTTTGCCAAGTTTAAGAGTTTATACTACTTAATGATTAGGTACTCATTCATATTGTTATTCGGTTTGATAGTTCGAAAATTGCGATATACTTAATTACTAAAGCTAGCATATATTTGTGCATTTTTTGAAGTCCAGGTTAACATTTTCATGTGCTGTGGGATATTCTGATGAAATATTAGTTTACTGCGGCTGCTTAACATAAATATATATTTTTTCACATAATAAATGTTATTATTTCATGAAATGGCCCCATATTTTCCTTATTTGAGTTACATACGATAAGTTCTTTTGTGCAATAAAGATTAAATAAATGTTCCTAATTCAAAACCACTAAAGCGTACCCTGGGTCTCTGCAGGTTATTCTGTAAAATACTGAAAGACCTTTGATTGACAGGAATGCTACAGAAGAATGGTGGACATATACAACTCCTCGCTGACCACTGACTTGTACAACCTGGACGCCAAACCCTCCGACCACATAATGTTTCTCAAACATGTCGAGATACTTTTCTGGGTGGTCGACCATCTCGCCAACATGGTACATGAAGTCGAGAAGAAATATAAAATTAAAGGTGAATACAATAATCTAAGAAATCTGGGTTGGAAGGTCAGATGGCAGTCACTTTCGTAAAACTAATAGTGCCTATGCCAAATCTTGGGATCAGGTGTCAAAGCGGACCCCGGGGTTCTTTAGGGGCATTACCGGGAATAACGCTAGGAGGATGATGACAATAATCTAAGAAATAGTGTGATAAGACAAGAGAGAGGTGTGTAGTGACAGATGTAGTGACGACAATTGACAAGGGCATGCTAAAATTTTTTTTGAGAACCACACTGTTTGTATAGAGAGAAGACTTGTGTCGGCCTTGATGGGGCCATATTGAAAGGGTTGCATTAACGAGTAAACAGGGTGTAACAAAAATGGGCTCTGAACCGATGAAGGGCATTACAGGTATCGTGTTCTGATAAGCAAAAATTAATTTTTGACGCGGAATTTCTTTACGTTTGTATGGAGCAGGTCGCCGCAAGGATAAGGTCTAGTTCTAACTCTGGGTTGGAAGGTCAGATGGCAGTCGCTTTCGTAAAACTAGTGCCTATGCCAAATCTTGGGATTAGGTGTCAAAGCGGACCCCGGGCTCCTTTAGGGGCACAACCGGGAATAAGGAGGATGATGATGGAGCAGGTCGCCCCAGTCGGCAAACGCTCAATACAAATGGTTAGTTTTTTCTTAACAGAACACAATACCTGTTATGCGTGCTCGGTTCTCAAGCCATTTTTGGTACACTCTGTACACTGACTTATTGGCTAAGCGCTGACGCGGCTCACCCCGTCGGTCACCCATCACGAAACTAGACCCTACGTTTAGTTACTACGGTGTCAAAGATATATTTGTGGGTGAGCGTTGAGGCGAGCTTAAATCAAGTTGCACAATAGGGGGGCAGGTGCCACGTTGATGCCGCTTCGCTCGTTTATCAGCGATAGTCTTAAGCCACGCTTCACAACCATCTTACGAGTACACCAGCGGTGTACAACGTGTTTTTATGACCGTCTTAGAGCCGAAGCCCACTTAAAGTATCCAAATCATTTGTGAAAAAAAATAGTCAAGTTTTTAGTAATAAAAGGTAGGTAATTAAGTTTGAAAAATCCTGTATGGCGCCCGGTGCGAAGTACATTCATCCGGTTAGACACATAATGGATGAATAAAATTAATATTAGTACAAAAAAAACAATATTAAGTTTTTAAGTTCTTTGCAGCTTATACATTGACTGGGTTTCTACTAAGACGGTTAAAAAAATACCGTGTGTAGTAACATATCCTGTATATTCTCAGTTGCCGGCATGTTCGAAAAGCAGCGAGTGTGGACGACCCCCAAGCCGCGGTCGAGCTTTGTGACACGCTTCCGGTCCAGGGCGGTCATATCAATGCCCAGCACCACGACGCGGCCTAAACAGAAATGGTGGCCTCTCGACTACGGATGGGAGTTGAACTACTGGTGGCGATGAAGGGACTTGCATACATATAATATATATAACCTTTTTGGTGGTTAGGTATACCTACTTCCATTACGTTGAACACAACATTTAAATTCTTTATCTACGCACACATCATACTAAGTGCTCTAAAATGCGTTCAGAAACCGTAGGAAATGACCAGCATTACTAAAACCGATTTTACTATGAGAACTTTCTTGTCTGTGGTAGTAGGTAAAATCTGAACTTTAATGATAAAGTACAGATTTTTGATAAATTTGTATTGTTATGAGTTTAAATTTGGAACAGCTGTCAAAACTCAAGTGGGTCTCTATTCTAGTATCCATAGATATTAAAACAGTTATCGATACGAAACGTCAATTCAGTACGTTTTTTAATATAAACCGCACGACATGTGATCTCGAGTCATATGAGTATAGGGACTTCATTGGTTTGTCTATGATTTAAAAAAACCATTCGCCATGACGGATGATCGAATTGCCGCCATTGCTGTTGTCATTTTATTGTTGGTTTTTTGCTGTTACTTACTGCTCTACTTATGATATGTGTGTAGATAAAGTAGTGTATGCAACTGTACATAATTAGGCCTTAAAACACTCGTGTGATCCTATTATGAAACTCGCTAACGCTCGTTTCATAAAACCACACTCGTGTTTTAAGGCCTCTCATTATGGATCAGTCGCATTAGTACATTACGTAACTAGGGCGGTGAATTCGTAAATGCCCCAGATCGCAGGTGTTTGTGGCCCGAACCGAAGGTGAGGGCCATAAATATGCGCTCTGGGGCTTTACGAATTACCGCCCGTGTTGCGTACAAAATTTTACGTCTTCACCTGGCCGCAATGCGAGTTTTCGCGTACGCGCAGCGTGCAGTAAAACTCGCATTATGGCCAGGTGTGACGTAATAGTTATTTATGATACAAGTGCGGAAAATTGGTAATTCCCAACGAGATAGACACGAGTTGGGAATTACCTATCCGCACGTGTATCATACAAAATTTAACAATGCATCATACGAGGAAATTAAAAATTATACAAAAAAGGTGAAATTTGAATTGTCATGAAATCTCATTCTCGCACGCGTGTGGGAATTTTGGCCCGAAATCCATTCCCGCACGGCCGCCCCCCGGCGCGCCGCGCCGTGCCGGCATGGAGGGCTTCCCGTGTTCATGTTGACCCATGTAAAGGCGCACTTTCAGAGCAAGTGCATTGTAAAAACTATTATTGTTATATACTTTTAAAAAATTTGGACTGTTTATTTTAAGGTAGAATTTCAGTGACACCTACCATGTCCATGTCATTCCCACGTTTAGTACAATCTTTATTTTATTCCTCAGACCAAGAAAAAAGATGGTCAGAACATTATGAACACCCTAGAGAAGCCGATTTTCGAACAAGCCGAATAAGTTATTAGTACTTACACCCTCACGCGTTCGCATAATTTGCGCACGGTTATCTGCAAAACGGCGTGACACAGGTCATTCCCACCGAAGCGGCCGGGCCGGTTTGCCTGGCGCCGCGTTCGCAACGGATACGCGAGCACCCGGTGGCAGCCGACCGCGTTTTAATAGAGTGCAGTAGGCAAAAGCCGGACGGAGCCGGTCACATGCGACTTCAGCCGACCACATCCGCGAGGAGCCGTCCGGCCGCAAGTACCTACATTCAAGTATGAAATTTAACGTCTATATTAAAGCTTCGTATTCCTTTGGCAACTTGCAAAAAACGCGCAAGCGCGCTCCGGCCCGGCCCTGTCGGTGAGAATCGTACATTAGAATCCTAGGCGGTTTTGACGGCTGTCAGTGTTTTCCGGCCGGTGCGAAAATATGAAAAAATCGGACACCGACCGTCAGCCGAACTCGGAACGGGCACGTCATCTTATCAGAAACTACCACAACATCCTATAATAGGTACGGTAGGAAACATCAACAATCCACTATTTTCAAGTTCCTTTATTAAAAAAACAAACAAGTCCTTTCCACCACTCAATTAGACTTCTTCCGAGGTATCAAGGATAGCGGCAGTCCGCCTTCTATGTTTTGTACGACGAAGGATGCGGGGTCGATGCGGGGTGTGCGGGTGCGGGGGCAGGGGGCGACCGAGCACTGGCGGAGCAGCGCCGCCAGCCCTGCCAGCGACTGCATCAGCCCAAGCCGCTCACCTGCATAAAATAACAACATATTATAATATCATACTAATAAAAGCCTCACTGGGGAAGTACATCCACCTTACAGAACACCGCAGCCATAATAAACGCTCCTAATTGAGATAGATAAGCGGTGTCGTGTTTGAAAATCCTGAGTCGCAATGTCGCAAGAAGCTAGTTTTATATGGAAAAGCAAACTTAAATACGTAGGTCTGTACGGCATCAAATGACGCCTATGTAAAACAGAGAAGCAAATACGCTGGTACACGGATGTATAAATATGATAAAATTCAGGATTTTTGCGTAGCTAACATTGGCGGCGCGTCAAAATTACACACACTTACGAACGCATTTAATATCTCTCTCACTATCTCTATCACACAGTTGCGCGGGTTGTTACCGCGGCGGGCCCGCGCTACTGTGCGATAGAGACGCCGCGCTACTGTGCGAAAAAGATAGAGATACCGTCCGACCCGACCTCGGTGTGTGGTGCCTTAAGGGCAAGGCACCCCGAAACAAAAAAAGTTGTGATTTTTTTGAGTAAGTATAATAAATAAACTTTAGGCAAGCAAGTGCAAATCGGCTTGTATGGGCGCTCCGCCACTGGTAGGTACCTAAGTATAAGTCAGCCTTATAAAAACTCAGATTCTTATCTTACTAACAAGGTAAAAATTATGATCTTTTAAGTAGTATACGGTTTATCAGCATCTAGTGACCTATGAAGCTTGTTAACTGTCGCCAAGGTACCTATGTAATGTACACGGCTACACAAAAGCGGGTCTTGCTAGGTATTTGCAATTTTTCCCAAACGTGATTTTTGACAGAGGCACATTTGTTACCTATTCATTTATTTATTTAAATCAGGCAACAAGGCCCATATTACAAATACCTTAAAGACTGACATATCAATATAAACTTATTAATAACTACAAAACCCACAGTTAACTCTGCAAAGTACTTCGCAATTTCGTGGTGCCAGGTAACCGACCGTGAAAACGTCGGAACTTGACGTTCTTCGGCCAAAATTCTGTGGCTCTAGTGAAAAGGGGTACATTTCGAAAAACACTACTTTAAAGGAGACGCAAAAAACCGTTCGAGCTCCTAATTATTCACATTTTTCTTTACTGTACTTTAACCACTGTACTTACTTAAAAACTTTAAATGCAGTTTTGCTATTTAAAAAATCCTCTTTCACGTGATAATACTGTTGCTTCTCTAAACTAAACGGTTAAAAAAATAATTGACTTGTATCCACACCAAAATATGCTCATAAAGGTATAACAGAAAATCTACCCTTTTACACTCATATTTCATAATGTGAAAAAAGACATGCTGTTCAGTGTATCTCTAATAACTTTTTTATAATGGTTATATACATGTACAATGTAAATAAAAAATACTTGCCCAAGCCATACTTATTCTTTAAGATCTATATCTCTGACCTAATTGTAGAAATACCAACTTGTATATTTTTGTACAAAATGAATTTACCGTGTAACTTGATATATTTAGACTTATACCATTTTCTTTAAAAAGTTATATCCAGTTTCATAGACAAAATGATCAAATAAAAAAACATATTTTTCATCATTTTTATTTAAAAAATTACAAAAATTACGTACATCTTGTACTCATCATTACAAAAACAAAAAAATTTGAATGTCATTAAAAAACAAAATATAAAACAGCTTTCAAACATCACAAATTCAAAAATCTTTATTAGAATCAGCTATTCCCGATTGTGTTCTGTGGGTCCCAAAGGATGTAAATCTGTCACATTCTCAGAGCACAATAAATTTTCATAAAAAGATCTCGTGCTTGGATTTATAAGTGGTAAAACAAACAAGAGATCGCGTTTTTTTATCCATGGATATCGGTATCGGACCGTTGTAAGTTCGGGAAATGTTTTCTGTCTCGAAAACACTGCTTGGCATCGGAGATTTGCCTCGCTTTCTTAGGAGGTTTACGGTATTCCAGCGTTCGCTTTCGTAACCCTGGTACTGGAATTTTGGAAACTCTTTTCGTGAGTATCGAAAGATTCCAGTCTCCGAAATTAAGAACTTATTCTTATCTTTGTCTACTTTTTTTTGAATAAGTGGGCTTTGAGAAGTCTTCCAAAATCTAGAAACAAATCCATGTCCATTTCAATGACGGTGAAATAATGTTTTTTGCCACATGTGCGGACCAATTCGGTAACAGTCCGTATGCTTTTTAAAATAGTAGTTGTTTGCAAATTTCCTTGTCTTTGTTGTGTTTACTTTTTGTGTTTTTGTTTTCTTTAATTCAATTAAGTCAGCAATGAACTGAACCCTTTTGTTATATTCTCTTAGTTTTGTTCAATAGTTCTCAAATATTTTTCTTCTGAATTCTTCTGGTATGTTCTGAGCATACATCATTTTGCAGTCTTCAAGCATCTTCAACTCTCTTTCTTTGACTTTTTTTCCTTTATTTGTTTCATACTCTTTGCCCAAATTTCTCATCCTTTTCCTGTCCTCTCTAGATTTTCTTCTTTCTTTATCACTTTTTCTTGGTTTTCGTTTCCGGCCTTGTATGACACCAGCTCGGTCCCAAAATGACGTCTCCTCCGTTTCTTCAGATCCAGAATCAGCGACGACTACGTTCTGTGTGTTTCTGGGTCTTTGGCTGTGAGTTTGAGTTACAGAGTCTAAATTACTATCTTCATCAGTGCCAGAAACGTAATCGTCGTCACTTCCCGAACTGAAGTCAATATCAAAACATGGCAAACATTTTAATAGGGAAGACAATATATCGACGCAGACCAAAAATGCTTCATCCGCATCCGTAATAAAATTGATCGAAATATGTTCTCTCTCTGGTGAATTTTCGAATAAACTGAGATCATATTGCACATTTCAATGAAGTCTGTCAAGACATTACCAGAAAGACGCTGTATTTGGTCAATTGAGTTGTTTGTGCTAAAGTTGGCATTTGAGAAACAAGTCTTTGGCAGCAGTTCATCTGGACCGAGCTGAGTGATCTCGATTGAACCGTCGGTGCTATTAAATAACGTTTTTGAGCAACCCGGTTTTGGAGAAACTGCCAGCAGTTCCACAGGACGGAGCTGAATGATTTCGGTTGAACCGTCGTCGTTGCTATTGAATAACGTTTTGGAGCAACCGGGTTTTGGAGAAACTGCCAGCAGTTCATCTGGACGGGGCTGAGTAGTGTCGGTTGAACCGTCGGTGCTTTTAAATGTTTTTGAGAAAAAACTGGGTGTTTCAGCCGCTGTCAATAATTCTCCTGGACGAGCCGTAGTCATATTGTTGATTTTAGAATTGCTACAATTGTTGTCATCTTTCTTCTGAAGAAGATTAAGCATTTTATTGATTCTGTTTCTGCCTGCCATCCTGTTTAACAAGTGAAGTTTATATTTTTACAACTATCAACTAATCGATATTTGCCTATTCGAAACGCAAGTACGGAATAGATTACATCCATCGTACAAGCATGACAAGAGCGGGGCGCGACGCGGACGCTCTCAATTGAATGGCCGGAACGTGCGGCGTGACAGACTACCATACACATTGAGCACGCCCGCGTCACACCTCGTTCTGCTGTGTGGCAAAAGCTCAACACTGATTTATTTCATAGAACATAATCAAAAACAAGTTATAATGATCGTGATGTAAAGTGGTACATCTCAATTTAAAGCTCAAATTTCAAGACATTCATGTCAAGATTTAACTAAAATTTAGGTGTAAAGGGATACAACTCACGCGTAATAATTGTCGAGCTCTGCCGATCGCATGCTCAACTCCCTCTCATAACGATTTGCGGGTGACTGTCGGGCCCCGGCGGGTGTGCGCAGGGGCATTAGCTCCCCCCACCTTGATAGCCCCGAATTGTATCATTTGTCACGTAATTTTATTTTTACATTAAGTGGTACAAGTCGATTTGTACTAATTATTTGTAACATTTGATCGTGAATATAGATTCAACTCGATTTTTATTCACGAGGGATGTCATTTTGTTGGTGTCAATTGGTATAAGTGGATATATTTTTTAAGGCATGAAATATTCTTGGTCGAAATTGGTATAAGTAAACATCAATCCTTTTACACCAGATTTATCAAAAGATACAACTGAACTTGTCGCATTCCACACAAACAAAATGAAAACCTGAGAAATATATCTTCAATTGTATCATGTTCCACGATATAATTTTGCGTTTTATATGTTGATAAGAATACAACTTAACTTGTACCCACCGAATCATGACAGCTTATGCCAGATGTACCATTTGACACAATAGTAACTTCGTTGTTTTAAGAGATAACTTAGATCTGTTTACACCAAACAACGCGCAATTTTTTTCTGAGAAATTTGGTATATATAACGCAAAAAGGTCAAAAGTGCACTTGTACCCCTTTTCACTAGAGCCACAGAATTCTTCCTTAGTGAAAGACATATGGTCTGTTGGAACTCTGACCACAAAGGAATTAAGTCACGTCACGATGTTGATGATTGATGAACAATGGCGATATATGCTATTGTATAAGCCCACCGCAAATCCTTCAACCAGATAAAAATAAGTAAGTAACAATAAAACTCATACAAATAGCTACCATCTCCTCCAAGTCACAAGGTTGAAATAGTAAAACTAGTGCCTTTGCCAAATCTTGGGATTAGGTGTCAAAGCGGACCCCGGGCTCCTTTAGGAGCTTACTGTAGCATTTTAGAGAGAAAACTATTATAGTTATGTCAATGTTTTTACCTATACACGCGCGCGGACCCTCGCCGAAGGGCAGATATACATGGTTGGGAACGCTGCCGTCCTCCGCGAACCGCTCCGGGCGGAACTGTTCCGCGTCCGGGAAGTATCGCTCGTCGTGATGCAGCCCCTGTACGGATACCAACACGTACACGCCGTCTTGAATACGGACCTCCGTACCCGGGAACGTGTAAGGCGCTACGCACTTTCGGATGAGGAAGCCTAGGGACGGGAACATTCGCATGCCTTCCCTGGAATTAATGAATTGATGTTTAATTAAAGGCAAGTGATAACAAGCTTTAGCACAGAATAATTAATAATAGTACCTAATCTGTTTAACACGTTCGCAACCAAGAACCCGCCTAGCGGGCGCTCGTAATGTTTGCTCAGAAGCCGGCTGACCCCGCTAGGCGGGCAGTAGTATGAACTTACATGCCTAGCGAATTCTGTCGGTTTCTGGTGAATGTTTCCATATTTTTTAGTCCGGTTGCGAAAGTTTAAAAAAAATCCCCTGTTTAGGTATGCCTAAACGTGGCCATCCCTTTCTATCGCATGCAACGCGGTGCGATTGAACGCGTGCGGCCTAACATACCCCCTAGGGCCGGTGGGGGGTATAATCTTAGAGCATACATATGGTATAATGTACTTGTAGCGGCGCGACCAAAGCACGGAGTGAGCCGCACCTGGCAGTAGCTCGATGTAAACATCCGCATATGTTCTTAACGAGCATTCGTTCGTTTAGGTAACACAACCAATTGACAATGTCACTTGACAATGTATCATCCTCTTCTATGGCCGATGTCTGGAAGTTCCTTAAGTCGTTGGGGCTGGGTAAGCCTACCAATGGATTTGATGGCACTTCCTTTTCTCTTAATGACCTCAACAGTCATTTTTCTTCTGCCCTTTCGGTTGACGATCAGACTAAGGCCATCACTCTCTCAATTATTTCGTCTTTACCCTCTTCTCTTACTGATTCCTTTTCCTTTTCCCCGACTTCCCATAAAGATGTGAAGAACATTGTTAATGCCATCAAATCAAAGGCTATTGGATGTGATGATGTGAGTCGCTACATGATAGTCACGATCCTTGATTATGTTCTTCCCGTGATTACTCATATCATCAACTCTTCTCTGTTTAACGGCGAGTTCCCTGCCCTTTGGCGGAGAGCCTTCATTATTCCTTTACCTAAAATTAGACCGAATTAAACCCCTAATTCTCTTACCAACTTTAGGCCTATTTCTATACTCCCTTTTTTGTCGAAAATCGCGGAAGCAACTTTCGTACTACATACATTCCAATAAGCTGTTGAGCCCCCTTCAATCCGGTTTTCGTCCTGGCCATAGTACTTGTACTGCGCTTCTCAAGGTGACCGAAGATGTTAGGAGTGGTATGGAGGGTCAAATGGTCACAGTACTCATCTTAACAGATTTTTCAAATGCATTCAATACCGTTGACCACGAAATCCTCCTCGCTCTGCTTCAGCATCTCAACGTGTCTCCTTCAGCTCTTAGTTGGTTCTCTGCTTACCTTGGGGGCCGCCAGCAAGCGGTCAGAGTTGACCGAGCCTTGTCCGACTGGTGCGACCTTGCCACTGGTGTACCTCAAGGGGGTATTCTCTCTCCTCTTCTTTTTTCCACATTTATTAACTTTATTACCCCTGAGTTTCGCTGTGCTTACCATCTGTATGCTGACGACTTACAACTTTACGATCAGTGTAAAGTGAGAAAGTGACTGACATCACGGCTACCGTTGACAAGCTAAATCAGGACCTTTTGCACATAAAACAGTGGTCTGAGAGGTTCGGCTTATTTGTTAACCCGTCAAAGCGTCAAGCCATTGTCATCGGTAGCTCTAGGCAGCTTTCCAAGCTTGATCTTGACTCTATTAGACCAGTGCAGTTCAATGGAACTGCTATAACCTACAGTCAGAGTGTAAAAGACTTAGGTGTTCACTTGGACTGTACACTGAGCTGGAGAACACAGGTTGCGGAAATTAGCCGCAAGATTACGGGATCTCTGCACTCTCTTAACAGGCTCAAGCACTTTTTGCCCATACACACTAAGGTTTTGCTTGTAAACACGCTAATTTTACCCATAATCGACTACGGTGATGTGTGCTATCCGGATTTAAATGAAGAACTTCTTGATAAGCTGTATCGACTTCTCAATAACTGTATCCGTTTCATTTTCTGTCTTCGGAAATACGACCACGTCTCCTCTTTTCGGGATCGGCTCGGCTGGCTTCCTATCCGTCAACGGCGAAAAATTCGCATGCTCTGTACTCTATTTTCTATTCTTAATGATCCACATTCCCCTGAATATCTCAAATCTTTCTTTCACTTCCATGGTGCTTCTCGTGACCGTCAATTTCGCTCTTCTGGCAATCTTTCTCTATCTATCCCTGTTCACCGTACTGGCTTTATGTCCAATTCTTTCACTGCGCAGGTAGTTCGTCTTTGGAACCGTCTTCCCTCCGCGATCAGGAAAGCCCCGAGCAAATTCGTTTTTAAGAAATCTGTGCGTAATTTTTTTGCTGGCAGATCCGAGTAGTAGTAGGTTTCAAGTTTGAAAATTTCGCTTGTAAGTATGCATGTAGTGTATATTTATGTATATATTTATTTGGATATGTATTTATTTATTTTGTTTATGTATAATTGTATATGTATTTGTGTAAATATGTTGTATGTATATAGTAATACCGTCATATAACTTTTTGTTGTTACTTGCACTGCCCACAATCTTTTTCCGCTTTACCTTAAGGTTTGACTGGTAGAGAATGCCATATGGCATTAAGTCCGCCTATTGTACGATAAGTTTTTCTTTTGTGCAATAAAGTTTAAATAAATAAATAAAATAAATAAATGTCAACTAGTCAACTAGTAACTCGCTGAAGAATGTCTTTTTTTATTGATTGTGAAAATATAAATTGGCATAAAACCTCTATATAATTAATGTACTGGTTCCCAAAATTTCAAGAGAAGCGGTTGAGAATTAATGCGACCATCCGTGCATGCGGACTTGCGAATGAAAATTGGGCCAAGCTAGAACGGAGAACTTCGTTCGCTTCGCTCGTTTGTTAAATTATAACTTGTAGTTTCGATAAATCACTGAATTTTCTTCTCGAATATATGCTCGGCTGTGCCTCATGTGTCTTGTATTTATTTTAAGTCATAATCGTTTTAAAGAATAGCGTGTTTGGTTTGGACAACAAATTTGCTCAATGGAATCGATGAATACACATAGCTACATATTTATAATATCAGTGTTATTAAGAAATCAAGATATCCGTGGTCGATATAAGATAAGATAAGATAAGATTCATTACAATACAACTTACATCCAATTTAACAATGAACAAAATACATTTTTCTCGGTTCCACTGCATTTTGCGGCTGTCACTCCGAAGCCAACGAAACTCAACACAACGAATTTTCACACTAGTAACTAATTTGTAATGTAACTTTCAACGGGTTTCGCCAAAAACCCCACAGCCAATCTAGCCATCGAGCGGCTCCACTCGCTACTGACTGACATGCCGAATAGTCAACTGTAACATAATACTCGTCCCTCAATATTTATTTATTTTATTTATACTCACATCAAGCAATTCAATTGCAATCGCTAACTTCAGTTCAGTCTCCCACAGAAGGCAAAGTACCTATCCTTTGTATGTTAGGTACTATGCTCCTGGGTATAGTGTTGACAATACGTGCAACGGCTCTAGACTATTTGACAACTCACTTGAAACACATGTGCAAATACTTCATCTCCTTCACAGCATCGTAGCACAGTTTTCCGTCATGCCGGGCGAGCACCTCGTCGATATCCTGCTGGCACCTGGCCTGCGCCGCGGGGTGCAGTGCAAGCTGATGCAATGTGTAACTGGTCGCTGACGAGGACGTCTCGAACCCCGCCGCGAAGAACACGAACACCTGCGCCGCCATTAGCAGCTCATCCAGCTCCAGTTCCACCATCTCCGGCGTACCGTCAGCTTTCATTTTCTCCACCGACTCGCCAACTATAACGCCTTTCGCTTTCAACTCGAAAAGCAGGTCTATGAAGTCGTTTCTGCCTATAGGCTTGTAATTCCTTTCCTTCATAATGCCTTTCACTAAAGTAATCGTGTCTTCTGTGACGTCAGGTGCTGTCACGTGTAGATGCTTGAATATTTCAGGAAAGGTCCACTTCAGGAATGAGTTGATGGCTCCTTTAAGCGTTGGGGTGAATATACGCTTCCCTAGATCTCGGAACTGGGATTTGTCGTCGTTGATGGAGTCCGTGTCCATGCCGAAGCCACAGGCGCCGATGAAGTCGGTAGTGTAGCGTGCCATTAGGTCGCGCACGTCAATCTCTGTGCCGGCCTCTGCGGCGGCGGCGGCGATGCGTTGCAGCCGCTCAGTCCTCTCCACAATCAGAGGGAACATCGCCTTTAGTTTCCCAGACGTGAAGGCAGGCGTCATCCTTTGCCGCAGCAGTTTCCACAAGTCCCCGTCCGCGAAGAAGAGGTTCTTAAACATCGGCTCTATCACGGTCTTGTGGGTGTTCAGCCCTCTGGGGTAGAAGTACTGGAAGTCCGACACAAGAACATGCTTCACGAGCTCAGGGTCTCTGACGAGGATAGATAGCGCGCTACCACCGAAGTAGCCGACCAGCTTCTCCTCCGGATATTTCTTGTACAACTCCGCGAGATACTGCGAAAGGCTGATTTTCTGGCTGAAAACGCGCCATATGCTACCGACGAAAGGCAACGGTTTCTCATATTTCACCCCACTTTCTTTAAAAAAGTTGTGTTTCTTTGTGCCTAATAAATATAGGAGCACTGTTATAACTACGAAAGCGATCGTTACAATCATTATCGAGGCGAACGATACAAAGGTTACACAACAAATCGTCCGCTATCTGCGGTTGAATTTAAAGCAGTATATTTGTACAACGTGCCCATTCGGAGCGACCACGAAAACGTCACTTGCTCGTGCCCCGACGCAGACTGTCCTTACGGTGTTGATATCGTGCTATAACTAAACCGGTTAAAGTTACTCACCAATTAAAGTCAAATCATGGTCGAATAGGGGTCGTAGAATATAATTATTTAATCGTTGTATTATTGTATGTTTCAAGTATTGTGATGTTTTTAAATAAGGTAAGTAGTATGTACCTACTTAGTTACTGTTATTCGTTATCAAAGGACAAAACGGATATTTCACAAGTCTGGAGATAAAACAGCTAAGTGCGAGTCGGACTTGCGTAGCTACATTCAAGTGCATTTTAATTCTCTCATACATGTATGTACCTATCGAAACCTTTAAGAGGGGTTACCTTTGTTTTACCAAAAAAAAATTGACAGATTATCACTTCCCAAAACACTTTTCGTAGAATTTTATTTGCCAAATAATCGTTTGCCAAATTAACACTCGACAAATAATTCTTAGGCAAACCTTATGTATGGCATATTCATGTTTAGGCAATATCTCGTTTACCAACTGGTACTTTGACCAAATTTCATTCAGTCAAATATGTTAGTCGGCATAATATGTTTTAACCAAAACAAAATAAGGCAAATGATTTGTATCGTCAATACATAATTGACCATTTCTATTCCGTCGGTTAATCAGCAGAGGAACTCTTCAATGACAAATCATTTGCATCTTTATTTCAATGGTGTATAAGATGCACAATAAAATAAACAACTTTTTTTTGTTATGTGGGTAGGGAAAATTAATTTGCGTAGAGGTCGCAATTCTAACCTAACCGCCAGCGTGTCGACGTCACCCCGCTTCGCGGGGTGCCTATTTCCGCTCTAAGGGACACAAGCTAACCCTAACCTAACCTACCAATTAATACAATTGTGACGATTGTTTGTTTTTTTACTGCTAGGAGGCTTCGCCCCCCGAGCCCCCCTTTTTTGGCTGCCATAACCTAATTTAACGCCTTTGCCTACCGACCAACTTAACCGTGCATTATTTTATTTACGTCACTCCTGGCCATAATGCGAGTTTTACTGCACGCTGCGCGTACGGGAAAACTCGCATTGTGGCCAGGTGGAGACATAAAATTTTGTACTTAACACGGGCGGTAATTTTTAAAGCCCCAGAGCGCATATTTATGGCCCTCACCTTCGGTTCGGGCCACAAACACCTGCGATCTGGGGCATTCACGAATTTACCGCCCTAGTTACGTAATGTACTATTAAGGGACCGTGCCGTTTTATTAATAGTATTTTGGTAAAATGTCATAACCCAAACAATTGTGATTTTTGTATATTTATAGTTTGCCATAACATTAACTTGACGAAATGTTTATTGTGTAAAGTAAATTTTTTTGCCTTATTAAAGCATTTGCTAAAAGACCACATGCCATAATGTAATTTTTCGTAATAATATTTTGCTGAATGAAAATTTGACGTAATGAAAATATTCGTATTAAAATTTTGCCAAAGTTTGCATTGGCAAACAAAATAGTTGCTAGAATTTGTTTGGGAAATGAAATTTGACGAAAATAAATTTGGTAAAACAACAGGATCCCCTTTAAGAGCAATGGGAAATATTTATGAGGAGGGTTGTATGCACCCATATTTTTAAACTTGACTGTACCATAAGTGCTATACATGTATCAATCAATCAATATCAATAATGTTTTATTGCAGGCATAAAAGTTCCATATAATATAAGTCATAAAAAGTAACAGCAAAATATCACAAAAAAAAACATTAAAATTAAAACATTTCAAAGGAATACATTATTTCTGTAGTGCACGGCCAGCCAATGCCTAAAAACATAAAAACAGAAACATAATATATAATAATAATATGCGAATAGACCTATTTCCGCCCAAATTAAGTAGGTTATTTACGGTAAGCCGCCCGCCGTTTTAAGACCAGAATTTAGCTGCATAGGGGACAGAAAAATATAAAAGACCGTATCTACTGATTGTAGCTATTATTTATTTATTTAAAGCCTTAAGTGTCCCACTGCTGGGCAAAGCCTGCCCCAAAAATTGTGAGTTTGTTGTTAACTACTTATATCGCTTTAGACTTTATTTTTAAGCTGTACCGAACCCTATCAACGAAGAATGATAAGAAAAATCGACATCCCGTATTTGGTATCAGTAAAACAAATTAAAGGTACTTACGTAGGTATTGCCTATACACAAACCTCACGGAAATAGGTACTTGCCTATCTATCTACTCAGAAAGGGACATGCTTTAATTTGTTATTATTGTTAGTTTTAACCGTCTTCAAAAAAGGAACATAATATCTGTTTCAATACGTCTTAACGAAACTATTTTTTTAAATATTTATTGTTTCGTGTAAATTTTTCGTGCAAGTCTGGTCCTCAGTCCTTTCTTGGACTCGAGACGATGATAGTATACTTTTCCTTTGTATTTGTTCTATATATCAAATCATTGTAACGTTCAATTTGAACGATTTCTGTAAAAACCGTTCACTGTATTTATCTCGTACGTAGTACTTTATAATACCTATCTAAATATTTAACCTGTAGGTCGAGCTGTCACAGACTTCGATACGTAAATTTGAAAGACAAGAAATTCATTAATTTTATGTCATGTTCATACCTCTTGCATCTGCCAAGTCGAGAAACGGCCGTACCATCGTTTTCTCGAAGCAGTTCAGGCCATTTTAGACCCCCCATATAACTTCGTTGTGAATAAAATTAGAAGCCTGAATTTTCAGTAACCAAGCACGCATTCTATAAACACAATACATTTCAAATTTCATACAATTTGAACCAGTAGTCTAATAATTATAACTAGTCAAAGATTCTGAATTTTGTCACTCACTGACTGACTCACCGATCATCAAAAGTCTATGGCACTTCTAGCAGACGTAGAAGCTTCAAATTTAGAATTCAATTAGTGTTTTGTGTATACATCAAGGGAACACTAAAAAAAATGCAATTCCAGTCCAGTTTTGTAGATACACCAACTGCATATATAATTTGCTAAGTTGCAGAATTTTATTTAGCAAGCAAAGGAGACTTTGCTCTACGAAATATCTCGCAACTTTTTACGGTGAAAGAGTTTCGAGACCTGGCCTCTTTTTTACATGGAATGTTTTTTTATGAGATTTAAGTATACGTTAGTAAACACTAAGAACCCACAATATATTTCATTAATCGAATGCATAGAGCGACTTCGTTCGGTTTGGCGCTTTGCTCAACTGTCTTTTTTTTTAACTATTATTTGTCATTGTTATTCTTGTTTGCATTTGATATTATTATAACTTTGACTTGTTAATGCTAATTTTTATAATATTTTATTATAATGGAACTTGACCCTCCTTAAAAATGCATCATGGACTATAAAGTAAATGCATTCCGAGGAAAATAAAAATCTTTGAATCTGTGCCAGAATCCCAAACACCCGCCTGGCCCTTCGACCGGGCGAACGGTGCGTACTAAATTCCCCAACGGAAAAAGGGCACATTTGAGTTGCGTTGAGATAAAGATGCCCTCAATATGACTGCTTTGCTCAAAGGTTGGCTGGTAGAGAATGACGGCATTAAGGGGATGCCTTGATTTGAGTCGAACACGCCCCCTAGATAGAGACACGCTTATGCCTTCCGCACACGAGAAAAAGAGATGTTATTAACTCTTCGGGAATGGCTTTTTTTGGATAAATTTCGATAAATACCTAACTTAGTGAAGTTTTATTTAAATTTCATCTAGGAAGATTTTAGATGCGATAAAATACTATAGTATTAACTTGATTGTGTCGTAAAATAATGTATCGTTTGAGTGGGCTGATTAAAAAAGGAAAATACAGACCCAACTTTGGATTTTTTTTCCATCGAGGAAATTTTAAGAAATCGTGTATCAATCAAATAAGAGAAACAATCATAATATCGGAAAATCAGACCTTATTGTTTCTTAATCTAGTCAGAACGGCGTTTGAAAGCACGAGATAATTTCCAATGCACCGCCTTAAGTACGATAAGTTGTTCTTTTGTGCAATAAAGATTAAATAAATAAATATATTTATAACGGGTCAAGGACATTCAACAGACCACATATGATATAACTCGTTTTATGACGTAGGATACCAGCCACTGGGGAAAAATAAAATGCATTTAATTCATAATTTCATTGGATGTTGTCAAATGACTCGCGCTTACCCCAAGGTGAGCCTGCTATTATAAACGAGTTCACGAAGCTTGTCTTGTCACCATCATAATAAGTACCAGCACTGCATCCATGCTAATATTATAAATGCGAAAGTGTGTCTGTCTGTCTGTTACCTCTTTGACTGATTTCGACGGTAGGTACAGAGAGTTTGAGTTCCGGGGAAGGAAAAAGGATAGTTGTAGCCCGAAAATTATCCAATATGAGGAGGTGAAAGTTTGCTACAATATAAACGAGTTCCACGAAGACGGAGTCGCGGCCAGAAGCATGGTTAAAAGCCAACATAATTTTTAGAGTAAGTATGGCAAGCAAGTCTTGAGATTTATTATGCATCGTTTTGTTCATCGTGTCTGAAATCGCTGAACACGCACGTGCTGAGCCTTTTGAGAATGCCCGTGAAATCGTGAAAATGCATAAAAGGAAACATTTGAGAAAAAATAAATAAATTTGCTAATAATTCGTATAATTGAATACAGAAAACAAAACAACGACTTTAAAAGACACCCACTTGGTCGTGATGCCGCGGCAATAATATTGCGATGACACACTTTTCAAAAAACCGGCCAAGTGCTAAAAAGCTTAAATATTTATTTTAATCTGTTTTTTAGCATTTGTTGTTGTTATAGCGGCAACATAAATACATCATCTGTGAAAATTTCAACTGTCTAACTATCACGGTACATGAGATAGGTACAGCCTGGTGACAGACTGACAGACAGACGGACGGACAGTGGAGTCTTTGTATTAGTGTCCCGTTTTTACCCTTTGGGTACGGAACCCTAAAAAACGTTATAATTAAGAGCGGAATGTAAGTAGGATATCGTTTGTCACAACCTTTGTTAGTTATTTATTAATTACTTGTTAGAATTAAATTTTACTACATTTTGGTAATGTAGAAAACCGAATGAATTATCTTACCAATACCTAATACGATAAAAACTATATCAAAAAATTATCAATAAAAATTATGCAAGTAGATTAACGACGTCAATAGATTAATATTTGACGATAAGCTGTTATATATGGTTATTGTAAATTCTGGCATTGCAGTATTTAACCTACATACATTTACAATAAATGGGGTTAGTCACGTTATTCTGAGTTCACGAATACAGCAAGCTTGCCGTTTTTATCTGTTAGTGAACTCATGTCTGCGCAGTGACATAATCGTGTTTTGTTTCGCAACGCTATGATAGTGATCGCAGCTGTGTGCGTTGTTGTTGTTGTGTGGCTACTGTACTCAATCAGTACACAAGGTTATGACTACTGGGAGAAAAAAGGCGTGCGTCATGAAAAACCGCTACCGTTCATCGGGAGCACGGGGCGAATCCTCGCTCAGAAGATGAGCATGACAGAATATTTTACGGAGTTGTATAGGAAATATCCAAATGAAAAACTCGTCGGCTATTACTTCTCGCGTGAAAAGGCTCTAGTTCTGCGGGATCCGGAGCTCGTGAAGCATGTTTTGATCACCGATTTTCACTATTTCTATGCTCGCGGGATTAATTACCACAAGGATGCCGTTGAGCCGATGTTAAAGAATCTGTTCTTCGCGGATGGGGACTTGTGGAAGCTGTTGCGGCAAAGGATGACACCCGCCTTCACGTCTGGGAAGTTGAAGGCGATGTTTCCTCTGATTGTTGAGAGGGCCGAGCGGTTACAGCGTATCGCCGCCGCAGCCGCGGAGTCGGAGTCCAGCTCTTAAAAATAACCTCAAAAAACTTTGATGTCAAGGGGGTTGAGGGCTATCTAACTGACAGAAATGCATGGCGCAAACCAGAGCACAAAATACCTTAAATAATCTAATAGTCATTGTATCACGCCTGGGGAGCTAGGCGACACAGTTCCTACAAGAAAGTTGAGTTAATAGTAGCATTTCCATTTTTTTTAATCTGTGCCTCGCATTACGTAAGTTACACATTTCGGACATCTTTTCTTGTAGGACAACGGATTATGTTTTCTTTTTCTTTGTATTCCTAATCAGTTTGACTTATTTTAAGTCGGTTAAGAACCATCATTGTATTACGCTGTTTTGGTAAAAAATTACTGACTGTTGAGTTTGTGTGAGCGTTTCTTCATAACAGTGGCCACTGTTTCTTTTCCAGAAACACTGATAGACTGAATTTTGGCTCGTAAAAGTGCCATTATAGCCTACTTGTAGAATAAAAGTTCAATTATTTCATTTCTGTCATTATTTCATTCATTTCTTAATTGGTTTATTTCATTCAGGTCGACGTCCGCGAGCTGATGGCGCGCTATACCACTGATTTCATTGGCGCTTGTGGCTTTGGAATCGACTCGAACTCAATCGACGATGAGAACGCACCATTCCGTAAGCTAGGCAAGCGCATCTTCAGCCCTTCCCTTAGAGACATTGTTGTTACAGTTCTAAAGTGGTTGGCACCCGATTTATGCAAGCATCTTAAGACAATTGCTCCTGAACTAGAACGGGACACGTTGTCTTTAGTGAGGAATATCATGGAGCAGAGAAACCATCAGCCTTCAGGAAGAAACGACTTCATAGATCTTCTGCTAGAGTTGAAACAGAAAGGGAAAATTGTTGGCGAATCGATAGAGCACTATCATTCAGATGGTACGCCGAAGACTGCAGAGTTGGAGCTGGATGAGCTGCTGATGGCGGCGCAGGTGTTCGTGTTCTTCGCGGCGGGGTTCGAGACGTCCTCGTCGGCAACCAGCTATACCCTGCACCAGCTGGCCCTGTACCCCGAGGCGCAAGTCAAGTGCCAGAGGGAGATTGACCAGGTGCTCGCCAAGCACGACGGGCAACTGTGCTATGATGCTGTGAACGAATTGAAGTACTTGAAAATGTGTTTCAAGTTAGTATCTGGTTCGAAGGACCACATAAACAGAGAAACAGCAGGTGTTGAAGCGCGTTTGCACAAAATATATCATATAATTTCTTCATCACCCACAGTTTCATGGCAGCAGCGATAGGCAGGGAGTGGATGAGTGAATAAAAGGTCGAATGAATGTAAAACACGTACCTTAAACCCAATCTCTGTTGGAGTTGCAAACAGTCTGGTATCGTTATGTGCATTGGAGTTTACACAATATTTCTGATTCTGTCAAGTGAAGGGTACGAAAGTTCAGCAATTGACAAACTGTTTGCTTTCAGTGAAAGCATGCGACTTTTCCCATCACTGGGTTTCCTGATACGAAAGTGTGCGAAGCCATACACATTCCCTGGCACTGACGTGAGCATAGACGAGGGTATAGCCGTGATCATCCCAGTTCAGGGTCTCCAGATGGATGAGTAGTACTTTGAAGATCCGGAGCAGTTCCGACCGGAGAGATTCCATGCGGACAGCAGCATTAGGAATCACGTGTATCTGCCGTTTGGAGAGGGACCTAGAGCGTGTATTGGTAAGTCAATGATGAGAGTTTAATTACAAAGAGCCGACGAGGAGATTTTGAACAATCATACGTTTCAGGTGAGCGGCTGGGGCTGATGCAGTCGCTGGCCGGACTGGCGGCCCTACTGCGGCGGTTCACGGTAACCCCCTCCGCCAGAACTCTGCGGAACCCACTGAGAGACCCCACTGGCCACGTCGTGCAGAGCATCAAAGGTGGCGTGCCTTTGGGTTTGACTGAGAGGAAAATATACGAATGAACAAAAACAAATGCTAGTGTTTCTTTACCGCGTCGGTGATAAACGATTATCACAAGAGAGCGCGTGAACTGCTTCGCGGCAAGATAGATTATCCGTCTCTTTCTAAGTGTTCTAATTAGAAACAGAGGGACAGTCTGTCTCGCAGCTCGCGGGCCATCCTGTGATAACCTTACAGATGGGAAGCAGGCGCTTGCGCGTGCTTCTTTAGTTATTTGGGGATTTGTTGAGCACAGCGCATTCCGGGGTGTTCTGGCGACCTTACCACAGAAATACAACACTACCTCTACATACTGCAAAGTCGGAGCAACTCGGTGAGCACTTGGCGACCTTACAACACTATGTGCGAAGCCGTAAAGACTGCATCACACTGGCGTGATAAACTTGTCGTTAGCTGTCAAATTTATTATTGGCCGCTACCGCAGGCCGCTCCAGTCTGTGAGAGGCCTAACACGGTCCTGTAAGCTGTAAGATAGAGCGATAAAACCAACGTTAATCCCCTATCTCGCCTAGATTTATAAGGCTGTTAAAAAAATTCTGGCTATTACGCTTTATTCGAATTAAAGAAAACAGAAAACGCCTTATTCAAAAGGGTCAATCAACTTTATCATTGTCCCTTTGTTTTTTCTTCATTATCAGTTACCACAACATGCCAAATCTTGGGATTAGGTGTCAAAACGGACCCCGGGCTCCTTTAGGGACATTACCGGGAATAACGCTAGGAGGATGATGATGATCTGTTACCACAACATGTGTAGGTATTTGGTACAATCTGTAAGTTCTTAAAGCCAAATGAACAGTAATTATACGAACATGTTGCAAAAAAACCTATTCTAGCAGAAAACATGGTTGTCCTGGGGAGAGACCACTATCTTCATACGATTCGGGGCAGATTTTACGTCCACTGGCCAACCAGTGAAATTAAGAGCAAATGGTTGAAGGAATGCAACAACAATTAACAACAGCAGACATCGTATTTTCTTGTATTCTCCTAACCACATAGTAGAAACGTTTGCTATTTTTTTCCCGTGCTGTGATGATTGTTAGCGCTAAAATACCTTGTGATAGTTAATAGTGCAGTCGTTTTTAATTTTTATAACAGTATTGTTGTGTTAGATTAATTTAATAAAGACAGACTTGTAAATAACACCTCGAAGTTTACTTATAACGAACTATTGCTGTATGATTTATTGCAGGCGTCTTTTGGCAGATCACGGATAATTTGTCAACAGTAAAAAGAATTTGCCGTAAATTGTGATTATGCTGTTGTAATTCCCTTACCTGGTATTCAAATCCGGAAGGAATACTTTATTTCCACATAGGGCGGCCCACAGTGCACGCAGAACCGATGGCCGTTGGAAAAAAGGACAGGAAGGGTTCTCGAGTGACCACCACGTACCGGAAGACGCAGCGAAGGTAGACCCATGAGATGGACTGATGACCTGGTAAAGGTCGCGGGTATGTATGCGGGTAGCGCAGCTCCGTTCACTTTGGCACTCTTTAGTGGAAACCTATGTCCAGCAGTGGAAGTCTTTCGGCTGCTATCATGACTTGCACATGGAGATTCGCGTAGGCATTGGCAAGGAAAACGGAATATGCTGTTTAGATGTAGGTCTCAGCAAAGCAATACAATCAAAGACAACATTATTATTCATTAAATTTATTTCAGTTAAGTTTAGTTGCAGCCGCATCCGCACTGTCCACAGATGGTGACGGAGCCGCAAGCATCGGCACAGCCTTGGAAGTCCACGGAGCCGAGAACCGGCACTGCACCCTGGACGCAGGTGTTGCCACAGGCGTTAATGGTACCGGTCACGCCCACCTCCCCTGTGCCCTGTCCGCCGTAGCCGCCACAGCTGCTGCTACCAGTGCTGTAGCCAGAGCTGTAGCCGACTACAGGAGCGGCGCTGTAGCCGACTACAGGAGCGGCACTGTAGGCGACGACAGGAGCGGCACTGTAGCCGCACCCACAGCCGAATTGCTGGCTCGTCACGGTCTGTGTAAAATAAGAATAGAATAGTTTATTGTAAACGTATTTTACAGGCATATGACTAATAGTACGGTAGGTTCTGGAAAGGAGCACCAAATTTTTTTTAGGTACTTGTTAGGTCCATAGCTTTAAGTTGTTGATAGGAACCAACTCCTACGTCGGCCATCTTTAATTTTATGGCGGCCATTTTGAATTATAGTTTCTTTTAGTTTAGTTACAATTAGAATCACAAACTTGGTGTCTAAATATACATAGTTGGGGTCAGGGAATTCAAATAGATAAGTAGGTATTTTAGTGTGTCTTGTCCAGCGTGTCCAACATTTACGACAATTTGTTCGAGCGCTCTGCCCCACTATATATATGTAAAATGTAACATTTAGGGATGATAACAAGAGTAGACATCAAATCTCAATCATGTGATCAAATGTTTTAGGTCTTGCTTATTGACGGATGACATGTTAAGCCTCTCACAGACTGGCGCGGCCTGGCATTAGCTGTCAAAACTATTGACTGCCACCGCAGGCCGCGACAGTGTGTTGCGCGCCTAACGATGATAGCGTGCTGTCAGTTGTGTACAAACACTCCGATACAACGCCACGAAAGGCTACTGTTTCAACCTAAATTGGAACTTAGATATAAGACCGCATTTGAAAACTTACCGGTACCGGTACCGGTGCCGGTACCGGTACCGACTCGCAGGGCAGTTTAGGTCTATAAACAGCTACTGTAGAAGGGCAGTTGAGCAGGGTATACCTCTTGGCTGCACCATAATTAACCTGTAGAAAGAGAGAACAATAAAGTGGTCTCTCTTCTACCAGGAGTCATAACATGGGACCAAAATTTGCTATTGCTCAAACTGGTGTGTATGCGTTTGTCTACACGCGAAAAGTTCGTTACAGACTGGAATGGCTGGATACGGGTGGCGCAGGACCGGTCAGTTTGGCACTCTTTGTGGGAGGGCTATGTCCAGCAGTGGTCGTTTGTCGGCTGATATGATAATGATGACCAGCAGGCGTAGCACGGTTGCCATTTTATCACTTATCAATATTTGTTTTTTTTTTTCGGCTCGGAGCATTGAATTTTTCAATTTTTCCTTTCATTTAAAAATTTATAATTATCACTTATCGTTGTGGATAAGACATCCATCACTCGCACTCGCATACTTGTCAGAATGTATGGCTGTCAGTGTGTTACCACTCTTGTCTGGACGCAAAATATAGGTCAATGTTCGTTTTCTTACCTGCATGAGAAGAGCCTGGATGCAAAGAACGAAGATGGTGAACGGAGACATTTTGAAACTAGTTGTTTTCACTGTTGTGGTTAAACTGTAAAGTAAGCATTAAAATCACGACTTTTATAGTGAGTGAGAATAAGTTAACGTAATAAGACGGTCATAATATGTCAATAAACGCACATGGTGTTGCGTATTGATAGTAGCCGTGAAACGTGCCTATCAAACAATTTCGTTGACCTATTTAGCTAATAGCCTAATTGATTGATTAATAACTAAGTGGTAAAGCACAGGCACGAGTTGCAGCTGAATGGTTCCGTGCTAAAAATGATAGATGATTCGACTTTGAGCGTAGTAGACTTTGACTATAGTAAGGAACGAATATTTTATGTCTTAAATACCTAAACGCTATCAAGCTAACAAGGCTGTATACGTAGCTACATAATTGAGAACGGGGAAAAAGACTCCGTATCTTGGTCAGCCTTATCACACGATAAGTGACAGGATAGAGCGTCCGTCACTGGCTGACACCGTTCGATAGAACGAGACGGACGCTCTATCTTGTTACTTATTGCGTGATACGGCCGACCATGATACGGGGCTTGAACCTTTTAGTTTTACATCTGCCTGGATTATGGAAGATGTATATAAAGGCTAGGCTTTGTGAACTATAAACTAACGAAACTGTGTTTAAAAATGTTTGTTGAAAAATTTCTAAAATGGTAAAATCACCTACGGCCGCAAGGTATCTTTTCCCTGAGCATGACGCAATTATTGTAAGTTAGCCATCATTATTAAAACTACACCAAAGGTTTTTTTCTTTAGAACAAAGGAACTCTAAAACTTGTTGCTTTCAGATACAGCTGCCGTCCAATTTTGAAATAGAATTTCATATAAAAGCACCCAGACTTTTAATTAGGAATCATTCGGTGCATCCGCTAAGAAACTAAAATGGCATTCAAAGTTGCTCTCCTCTGCGTGTCTGCTCTGCTGGTGCAGGTAAACAAACATACATATACTTAGTCTTTATAAACCACTTGTACACTAGGGTTCAAGTGCGGGTAGTAGAGGAAACCCGTGCAGCCAGGAGATGTTGATACCCGCTCAAGCCAGTTGTCCCATGACCAATATATGTTGCGAGACATCCGAAAAGTCGGGAGAGCTCAGAGGGGTAAATAAATAAGTTAAATACAAACGTAGGTTCACGCTTTTATTCCCAAACAGGGTAGGAGGAGGACTTTAAACTTATGTTCCAGTGCCAGTTTTAACATAAATGTGGGTATAGAAATTCGACAAAATGTGATATCGCAGTGATAAGTTGCTCGCCCATCGCCCACAACACACTTTATCCACAGGAAATAAGGGGGTGGTGCTATTCTAACCGGACACCACACGGGTTGATGCGTTGCCTATATTTGCATGGACTGATGACCTGGTAAAGGTCGCGGGAGTCCGTTGGATGCGGGTGGCACAGGACCAGTCATTGTAGCGGGGGAGGCCTATGTCCAGCAGCGAACGTCTTTCGGCTGATATTTGCATAAGAATGATACCTTTTACTTTTTCACGTTGGAGATGCTTTTACGCATCCCGCCCGCCACGGGAAGGGGGGCAGGGCGGTTATGACGATGAAAATGATAACTACTCTAAAACTGCTAACAGTGGTCTAATTGCGTTTAACTCTTGCAGTCCATCGCTGGCCAGTACTGTGGCTGCTCGTCCGGCTCCGGCAAATACGGCAGCTCCAGCGGATACGGCAACTCTGGTTCCGTGTCCATCTCCAACAGCGGTGGCGACCTGCAAGTCACCAGCGTCGGCCCAGTCTCCCCCTCCGGCATCTCCGTCTCCTCCAACCTTGGCCTGAGCGGAGACTTGGGCATCAGCGGAGAGCTGCCGTTCCTGAGCGCCGTGGAGTTCCAGACCACGCTGGACACCAGCGGGTCGACTTGCGTCGACTACAGCTGCGGCGCCTGCGGGAACGTGGGCATCAACTCCATCATCGGCGGCTCCGGCAGCGGCTGCGGGTGCAGCTGCAGCAACTAATTTCCCGTAAAGATATCATTCACATGATTCTACGTTCTTGCTTTCAAAAATAAATGCAGTTGAATGTAATTTCGTTTTTACTTTTAAATGTTGCCCATAGCCTTCACGAACTACAAGTTTCGACTTTACTCGACCAATTCAATTCAAATAATTTATTTGTGTAATTTTCCAATGTAATTTTGATGATTGTTTCCAGCTTAGACATATAAAATCGTATATCGTATCATGGTCGGCCTTATCACAGGACAAGTTATCGGATAGAGCGTCCGTTACTGGCTGATACCGTTCGATAGAACGAGACGACGCTCCTATCTTGTCGCGTGGTAAGGCCGACCACAATACGGGGTCTGCCCCCGATTTTAGTTAAAGTTATAATTATCCAAAATTGTGCTCACCCAAAATATATTTTCACGACGAGAGGTGGTACGAATTCCGTTAAACTCACAACGTTGGGCTTGGGGACACCTTGGCTGCGCGCGAAGTCTAAAGAGGTTGTACCAACTTAGGCACTGGTCCCACCGCCGGCGCCGGCGAGTACTAATTCATACTCGCTTGAACTCGCTAGTAGTAAGCGAGTAGCAAGTATAACACTCGCCTACTCGCCGGCGGTGGGACCAGTGCCATTATACCATTACGTACAGACCGATCATTAAATATGGCACCGGCAGCTGTCATTCATCATCGAAACCTTACGGTTTGGTGGAAGTATAAAGTGATTCTCAGATATCAACTAACAATAAAAATAATAGTAGCTATGTATTTTTGCGGAAAAGTCGTCATGGGAGATGGGAGTCGGTATCTGCGTTATTGGAGTTGCTAATCTCTTAAACGCCATACAATTTTGACAAAGTGGATGCCATGACTTTGTAAGTAAATACAATTTAAAATAGGTCCTCATTTTAGACTTTACAGCGTTGGACCCTGTTTGAATATCTTTAACAAGGTAAATTTGAATGTTAAAATTTAAGTAAGTAACTACGTTAAATTATTCGTACAGCTACTGCAACCAAGACAGGAATATTGATTTTGTGTAGCGTTTAAAATTCATCCATGTAGGTATACTTATTTCAAAGTTAGGATATAAAGTAAAGGAAATGAAGAAACGAGTTCAAAGTTCAAAGTTCAAAGTTTTTTTATTTGTGAGTATATGTCAATCTGATTACAGTGGTGGTAAATAATTAATTATACGTAGCACTATACCCTGCCTGACGGCGTACAAATTCTCGATTATAGCAATATGTTTCTAAATGGTAACATGCAAAATAAATTTAAACATCTCTATTGTTAATGTCAGAAATCATGTCATATTGAATTATTACAGCAAATAGAATAAAAATGTCAAGAGTTTATATTTCATATCGAATTATTTATACAGCAAAAAGTCAGAAATAGAATAAAAACAATTTTCAATCAAAAAAGTCAAGAGCTTATGTTTAAATTGACGTATGGGTAACATTCTAAAGTCGACAGGCAATTTATTGTAAATCTTACTAGCTAAGCAGAATACACTTTTGCGCTTTAGGACAGTATTTGCGGAAACAGGAAAGAGATTCTGGGGGTACCTAGTATTTCTAGTAAATATCTCTGTGTTATTTTGGAGGGAAAAGGGGCCGAGAAATGAGACACGGGCGTACATCGAGGTGCTATATTCCGACTACCTTGTCATGGCGCCGGGCGCAGCCGGCTGGCGTTCGATTCTCAAAGCTACCCTCTATCTTAAACCTAACATCCCTCCACCAATAGTTTTTAACCTTGCCCTCTTAAGGAAGAACATTCAATTTAAAAGAACTGTCTATAATTGACCAGGTTCCGAGCGCGTTTGGGTTTTGCCGCTTGCGTGCCGGCTTCTCCCGCCTCAGCAGGATGCGGTCTCGGTAAAAGCGCACTTGGCGGTTCTGGTTCACTTGTACTACCCGGCTCCTTAGGTTCAGGGCAATCGGTCCATTCATCGGGTTCGGGAGCCGTTACGGTGGCCGTCGCCGTGGACTCCGATATCGATGCTGGTCTATCGGGTACCCCAGGCACAGCAGTAGGTGTGTTGGGTACCTCTGGCAAATCCGGAGGAAACAGCATCGCTGGTTCTCGCGTTTCCTCTGGCGTCGCTGGCTCTAGCAGGGAAGTAGGCGGTGTGTTGGGTTCCCCTGTCAAACCCGGAGGAAGCGGCACCGCGGGCTCTGGCGGCTCCTCTGGCGTCGCTGGTTCTTGAAGGGCAGACGTTATCACCACCGCTGACATCACCCCAGACGGGACTCCTTCTCTCGGCCGGGTAATCTCGATGTGCTCGGGCTTGGTTTTGGTTACCACATCATCTTCCTCCCCCGTAAACTTATACATTTGGTTTTTATGTCTTTTTATTAGTCGTCCCGATTGCTCAGTTTGTAGTAAATATGTTGATTTTCCTAGTATTTGTTTTACTATGGCTTTAGCCCAGAACGCTTTCTGTCCCTGGTACACTTTAACTAACACCATGTCATTTGTATTAAAATTTACATTCCTATTCCCACGGTAATGCTGCATCTGCGAACACTGGTGTTTCCTCACGGTTTCAGACAATGTTGGGTCGGGTGAAGGCTTCGCTAACGGGTTCATTAAGTCTAATCTACAACGTAAGTTCCTTCCGAATAAAACCTCCGCAGGAGAACGGTTCGTGGACGAATGTTTAGAATTTCGGTAATGAAAAAGGAATTCGTGTATTTTACTTTTTAGATCCTTCTTTTGAACCCCGCTTAGTAATATTGCTTTTAACCCTTTCTTAAAGATCTTGACATAACTTTCGGCTTGGCCGTTACTAGCCGGGTTGTATGGAGGCGTCGTCACATGAGAGATACCGTTACGATTACAAAAAGCCGTAAACTCGGATGACGTGAAGGACGTCCCATTATCCGTATAAATTGTGTGTATTAAACCAAACCTCGACATTAACTCATACAAACAATTGATCACTACACCCGATCCGTAACCACTACTTACGTCAAAAACTTCAACCCATTTCGAATACGCGTCAACTGCTATTAAAAACATGCTGTTGTTAATAGGGCCCGCAAAATCGAGATGTACTCTATAAAAAAAATCTGGAGGAAATTCCCATGGCGTCAGCGGGGCGCGGCGCCGGGCGGGGCGCAACTGCGCGCACGCCGCGCACGTGGCCGCCGCGCGCTCCACACTTGCGCCCTGCTCGGGCCACCAGAACCGTTCGCGCGCTGCCGCTTTCATTTTAGCCACCCCTAAATGACCTCGATGCAACTCCGTAATCACCTGGCTACGAAGGGTGTGAGGTACTACTAATCTGGCACCCCTCATCAAACAGCCATTTTCTACTGAAAGTTCGAGCCTGCAGTCGAAATACGGTTTCATCGCTTTGTCTCTTAATTTATTTGGCCAACCGTTTAACGTAAAATGAACTACTTGCGACAACACAGCATCTTTTCCTGTAGCGAGGCGCACGTCCCCTACGAAAGTCGGCGGCGAACCGGTTTCCACAACGAAGTGAACATACGACGCGAGGTCTGACTCACCCGCCGCCGGCGCCGCCTTGCCGCTGCAGCGCTCGCTCGGTAATGATGACGTAGGCGCCATGGAGCGACTAAGAAAATCTGCCGTGTTGTGCGCACTGCTCACATATTCTATAGTATAATTGTAGGCTGCTAAAAATAATGCGTACCGCTGGAGCCGGTTAGCGGACACTTCCGGTATCCCTTTAGCGGGATTAAAAATCGATAACAGAGGTTTATGGTCTGTACGCAAAACAAACGGTGACGCTCTGCCATATAAATATTGATGGTATTTGCGAACTCCAAAAATAATCGCCGTAGCCTCTTTTTGAATTTGACTATATCTCTTTTCCGCAGCGTTTAAGCTCCTAGACATGAATGATATAGGTTGTTCTACTCCATTATCTCCAAGTTGCGATAAAATCGCACCTAACCCGAATGGTGACGCATCCACCGTAAGAAATATTCGTGCATCTGGGTTAAAATGCGCTAGCGTTTTATCTGATGACAACGCGCTTTTAATCGCAGTAAACGCTACCTCCTGCTCCCGTAGCCATTGCCATTTTACATTTTTTTGTAACAATACATGTAAGGGATGTAAGATGGTGGATGCGTTCTTTATAAAACCTCTGTAGTAATTCACGAGACCTAAAAACGATTTTAATTCCGTTATATTACTCGGTTCTTTCGCATTTAAAATAGCTTTTACCTTCTCTGGGGACTTGTGCAAGCCATGCCTGTCAATAACGAACCCTAAGTAGGATATGGAATCCTGGAAAAAGCTACATTTTTCTTATTTTAATACTAATCCCGCGTTCTCAAGCCGCTTGAACACTTCTTGCAACCTAGCAACATGCTCTTCTCTTGTTTTCCCCGTGATTAAAATGTCATCTAGAAACTGTAAAACCCCATCTACTCCTGAAAGGATCTTCTCTAGGGTACGCTGAAAAATACAGGGGGCGCTCGAAAGTCCAAAGACCAACCTTTTATAAATATATAATCCTTTGTGCGTGTTAATGCATGTCAGCGGCTGGGAATCGGGATGTAATTTTATCTGATTATACGCCCCGGACAAATCTAATTTCGTGAATTGAAGTCCACCATGAAGTTTCGAGAATAACTCGTCAATACGCGGCAGCGGGTATTTCTCGATAACCAGCTGTTTGTTGAGGGTGGCCGAATAGTCTGCACACAGCCTAATCGTATTGTCATGCTTCAACACGGGGACAATGGGGCTCGCGAAATCAGAGAATGAAACGGGTTCAATAATACCTAGCTCTAACAAGCGATTCAACTCTGTTTCCAATTTGGGACGAATGGCAAAAGGCACCGGTCTAGCTTTCGAAAATATCGGAATTGCATCCGGTTTTAGATGTAATTTTACTTCCACATCATTGCAGCACCCTAACTTTTCGGAAAACAAATGTGCGTAATTTGTCACAATTTTATTACATTCATCGTTTAAACTACAATTATATACGGCCGCACTAATTTGTAAGTTAAACTTCGCAATAAAATCTCTCCCGAGTAACGGAGGTCCCCCAGCCTTTACTACGAACACGTCTAGTAACTCCGATCGCCCTTTGTAGGCAAAGGGTAATGTCATGGTGCCCACGAAGTCAATAGTACCCCCATTATAACTACGAAGTACTTTAGTGCTCTCCCGTAACGGATGGCAAGAAAAGTATTGTAAATACACGGATTCCGAAATAGCCGTCACGGCCGAACCGGTGTCCACCTCAAAAGTTAATTGAATATCATCCACCACCACCGACTCCCACATCGGTTCTCCTCGATGAGAACGAATATTAAAAACTAATCGCTTACCATCATCGCCTTCATCCGAGCAACATTGTAAGAAATGGTGATTAGCCGGGCTACTCTTAGCATTACAGACGCGCATCAAATGACCTTTCACTCCGCATGATCTACACAGCGCATTCTTAAACCGGCACTTTTTTACGTCATGACCAAAATAACCGCACGCTGAACACTGTACTGCATTCCTCTGGTCCCGCGAGGTGCTGGCTTGCGGAACCCCATACTGCCGTGCTGTGCGCGGCGGCGGGCCCGGCGCTCGCGCCGATAACTTGTGCACGTCGAGCAGCGGCGCGGGCGCGGCCGCCGCCGGCCCGCTCGCCGCCGCCTGCTGTGACCCTTCTCTGGCGCAGCGGATGCTCTCCGCCACCTGCAGCGCCTTCGTGAGCGTAAGCCCCTCCATGGCCTCGCTGAACAAGCGGTCCCGCTCTGGACCGCTGGCCATCCCCAGCACGAACCGATCTCGCAGCGACTCCTCGAGGCTTGCCGCCACGAAATTGCAGTGCATTGATAGACCACGAACGCGTGCCGCCCAATCGGCTAACGACTCGCCCGAAAACTGTACGGCACTATAAAACTTAAAACGTTCAGCAAACCCGCACTTTTTCGTTTTAAAATGGCCGTCGAGAAAGTTCGTTACTTTGCCATAGTCAAGCGATCCCACCTCCGCAGGGAGCGCAAGATTTGACACGAGTCGGTACGTCGGCTCCGCTAAGCTACTTAACAAAATAGCCCGACGTTTAGCCCCCGATTTGTCCGTATCCTGATTGATGTCATTAGCTAAAAACCACTGTTCAAGGCGACCCTTATACAATAACCACTCCTGTTCTTCGTGATTAAACACGCTCAAAAATCCAACCGACATTTTGGCCATTAACACTGCACGTAAAAATCACTAAAACACGCGTTAAGATCGTAATCCACCCGTCGCCACTGTTATTTTGGAGGGAAAAGGGGCCGAGAAATGAGACACGGGCGTACATCGAGGTGCTATATTCCGACTACCTTGTCATGGCGCCGGGCGCAGCCGGCTGGCGTTCGATTCTCAAAGCTACCCTCTATCTTAAACCTAACACTCTGAGATCGTCTTGAATAGGGAGGGGTTTGTTTTAATATACATAGCAATTTCGAATATGTAGAGGCACGGAACTGTCAAAATATTTAAGTCTTTAAAATCCGACACACAGCTATCCGTCATAATGAGTCCTCGTATAGCCCTCACGCATCTCTTCTGCGCTATGAAAACGGCTTCCCTGTTTTTTGAATTACCCCAAAAGATGATCCCATAGCGTAAGGTAGATGCAACAAAACCATGATATGCCATCATCATAGTCTCCGTACTAGCTTGTTTAGAAAGTTTGTACAAAGCGAAGGCATACTGATGTAGTTTTTTACATACTAGCTCAGTATGAGCAGCCCAATTTAATTTGTTGTCAATTTGCACTCCTAAGAATTTCGTATCACTAACTGACTCAATCACCGTTCCTTCAAAATTGCAATCTATGGCTCTCGGAACTTTTCTCTGAAAAAAGTGCATTATTTTTGTTTTATTTAAATTCACCGTTAAGTTATTGTCCCTAAGCCACCCAATTATGGTATACTGTAAGGTATGATTAATTTCATACTCATAATCTCTATCATCTTTACAGTCAATTATTACTGTGCTGTCATCAGCATATAGCACCATTGGATGGTTAAGAAACCTGGCTTACTCGTACCTTCTATGTATAAAACAGCAACGTCACGTAACTATAATCGACATACAACGCATACTGACGAAATGTCATTCTGCTAGATGCTTGTAAGCATGAAATTTGGATCACAGATTCTCCAAGGGATGCCAAGAGTAAAATTAAAGGCCTGTGCCCACTAGACCGTATCATACCATCATGACTGTAACAGGACCGTGCCAGGCACGGAGCGGAGCGTTCCGAACACGGCAATGCCCACTGAAACGGATCAACAGCGTTTCATGCCCGTATGACACCCGAATGATGTCCGCATGCAATGCGTTCCATGATCGTAAGCTAGGCATATACTAGAGCTAAGAATTTGTTAGTAGATACCATACCTTTTTTTTTTTTGACGCTGGAGAAATGCATTACACATACCCCCCGGCCCGGGGAAGGCCATAGTGGGGGGTTATGTGGGGATCTCTCCTCCCGTAACCCCCTCCGCGCAAGGGGGAGGGAGGGGAGGAGCCTACCCACTAAAACTCCAGCGGCGTCACCCTCACCTGCCGTTAAGGGGAGCGTCGTGGGATGCAGCATTACTTACCATGACGCCCCCCGGCAGCCCCGGCTGCTACGCCAGGGCACCCGCGCCAAGGGAGGGGAAGGTCAGAGACGCTTGACCTTCCCCCCAGACGTGTAGGGCCATGTGCAATGTGGGTCCCCAACCCACTGGCCCTACTGGGGGAGGACGCGGCCCGCGGCTGCAAACCGCGCGCGTCCCCGAACCCTCCGTCTGCACCGGAGCGGGAGCGCGTCCGCACTGTCTTCGCGCTCCCTCTCCGCGGCCTCCTTCTGCAATATGACGACTTCGCAGAAGGTGGCCACTGCCTCCCAAGATCTCTCGCTGCGCAACATTGCCGCCACCACGCTGCGCAGCAAGAGGTCATCCACTCCGAGGGCCAACACCATCGTGCGGCGCTCTTCGGCCCAGCGAGTGCACCACTCCAAGGTGTGCTGGGCCGTGTCGTCCTCAGCGCCGCACTCATGGCAGGTGGGGCTATCCTCTCTTCTAATCCTGCACAGGTAATGACTGAAACAGCCATGTCCGGTCATCACCTATGCAAGCCTGAACCCCACCTTGCCATGATCCCTATCCAACCAGCTGTCCATCGACCCGAGGAGTGCCCCTATGGTGCGGACTCCATAGGGGGAGTTCTCGAGGTCACCTTTCCATCTCTCCCTCAACCTCCTCTGCGTCTGCCTTCTGGCCTCCCTCACCACCTCGGGAGCGGGATACTCCCCGGTGACTCTCCACTGCACCCGCTCCCTGTGCGCCTCAGCCAGCGCCTCCGCCTCTAGCTCCCATGGAGGTGTGCCAGCCAAGGCGCACGCCACCGCCCACGCCACCGTCACGTAGGCCCTGCAGATCCGTATGGCCACTACCCTCTGTGGTCTACAAAGCAGGGCCTTGTTTGCCGCGCTGAGCCGATCCGCCCAAATCGGGGCCCCGTACAGGGCCATGCTTCGGGCAACACCGGCATAGAGGCGGCGGCACGTGACAGATGCCCCCCCTACGTTGGGCAGCAGCCGCCCCAGCGCCGAAGCCGCGCCCACTATTCGGGGAGCAAGTTGGCGGAAATGCTCCCCGAAATTCCACCTCCGGTCAAGTAGATACCATACCTAACCTAACCTAACCACTATCCATTATCCATTATCCTGAACGAGGAAGATCAGCACGAAAACCAGGATATCATATCATTTATTCAGTAATAGTCATACAGTGTCATTGTCCTTGGTTTAAAAATTAAACTCGAAGAAAACGAAAAACAGAGGGAGGATATTGGTTTTTTTTTTTTTTTTTAAATCTCTTTTTAAGGAGCTTAATATTAGAATTTATTTACAATTTGCAACTAGGATATACCTAAACACTAAAATGAGCCAGAAAATCAACATAGTTGCATTAATGGACTGCCAAGGGAATACTGACCAGTCTGGGACCAGCGGATCATACGTTAGAAGCCGTACCAAACGCAGAGCGCCGGCGTCGCGTGTCATGCATGGAGCGTACCGTCACATGCAAAATATTCCTGGCAAGAATTGCCGGACGCTCCGTGCATGGCACGCTCCGGTGTTAGCCGATGCCGGAACGGTCTAGTGGGTGTGACTTCATTTAAATAATATCTTCTTGCATGTGACGATACGGTTACGGTCATTTTATGATACGGTCAAGTGGGCACAGATTTTTACTTAAAAATTGTACGAGCTTTTGAATAGCGAATAATTTTGCTAAAACTTTTATGACGCCCAAAACTCTCAGCAGCTTTAGTTATTTGAATTAGGCGATATATGGCTACATGTATACCCAATTTTAACTTTCGTCGAGCGACCTTCAAGAAAACTGCACACACACATGTTTGATGAACAAGCACACGGATAGACAGACGCTCGCTTACTTCTTATTTCCATCGGTGGTTAAGGGGATGCCTTGATTCGAGTCGACCACGCCCTCTTGACAAAGAGACGCTTATGCCTTCCGCGCACGAGAAAATCAGATACAATACTCTTCGGGAATGGCTTTTTTGGACAAATTTCTTTACACTTGTTTCACGTTCTATTATGTGTGTTTTGTTTATTTATGTCTTTCCCGTTCACGGGACAATGATGTCCCGGACCTTTGGGAGGCGTGCGTCGAGCTAGGTACGTACAAAGTACTCAGTTGGTACTTTCACTTTGGTTGGTACAACACGTAGAGGCGCTATTGACAATTTAATGAAATGCAAGGAGTACACCGAGTGGATGCTGTCCCTGCCCGTGTCATGGGACGCACACAGAGACAGCACCCGCTGGGGTGTATAGGGACTATTGATGGTTGATGGAATCTAAATAAAACGGGTTATTGGGTTGAAATGATGGACTAGTAACTGGGCTATTGGGAGAAACATCGAACGCCTGCCTAATAAAACTGTTTCAATCTTTATCTCTGGCAGACGGTGACTCGGTAACTGCTAGATGGGCGCCTGTTAACAGGGACATTAAAAAAAGCGGCCAAGTGCGTGTCGGACAACGCACAACCAGGGTTCCGTCCCTATTAAAAATACCCCCATACCCCCTAGCCATTTCCCTGGGGGTAGGGTGGACTGAACCATACCACCGTTAGTAGTGCTGGGATTTGATGCAAAAATAGAAAGAGAAATAGGTACAAAAATTTTAATTTCACTAAACTGAAAAAAACGACAGCCGTTCTGGCCATTTTTTATCTTAGGCACTACTGCTTGGCACTGCCAGTAGTGTCATGGGTAAAAAAGAATTTCCTGTGACACTACAGTGGCCTTAGTAGTTTTCCCTTGGCACGCGGGGTATTATCTTATCTTCATACCTGTATCGTAACTGCCATACGTCCACGTTTATAACCAACCTATACTATAAGGCAGGCCGGTGTAGATACGACGACGAGTGAAGCGAGGAGGAGTGTTAGGTGTACTGCGACTCTGCGACCCTACAGCGCGCGAGCCGAGCGAGCGAATCGAGCGTGCCGCGGCTGCGGCCGGCGAAGATCCAGACCTAACTTTATTCGAAAAAAATATCCGTAGTCAGTTCTGGCGCTTCGCCGGTCGCTGCCGCGGCACGCTCGCTTCGCTCGCTCGGCTCGCGCGCTGTAGGGTCGTAGTACACCTAACACCCGCCAATCGCATCGGCCGGTTCTTTTGCGTTTAGTCAGGCGCGGGACACTCCGCGATTTATTACGTTCATCGCTACAAGTACATGCCGGTGCCCCAACGTTGGGGACGTCAGAGAGCCATAAATCTTAATGTTTTGGCTGAGAAAAAAGCGCCTTTCGTAAAGATCAAAGGAGTGTCCTTTCTGTACATGTCCTATTATCTATTTTGTGGTTTAGTCTGGTTTCAACCGTGAGACTTGTTGGTTGTCAGTTATGTCGAAATGTTCAGTCAATAACTGCGTAAATACCAACAAAAAAACTTGAAAAAAGATGGGATTTATTTCTTTAAATAATTTATATTCATAATTTCATAACATAACGAAATTTGTGTAAACTCATTGTAATTTAATAGTTTTGAACATGTTTTAAATAATTATTTTTGTTAGTTCAAATGACAAAGTCGCGGAACATAAATCTAAGGAGTCGGTATACTTAGATACTTTTTTTATGATGTCGTTACCTACATAATTATGGTTTTCATTTTAAGATTTCCAAAAAATCCTCAGCGACGTGCAAAATGGGCTGCAGTCATAGCACGCGACAGCCGAGGTGTTTTTTTTTAAACCAAACGACTCGCGTGTCGTTTGTTCGGCTCATTTTAATGATTCGGATATGGAAAAATGGAAGAACAGGTTTACTAAAACTGCCACACCTCTCATGAACGTACCTAAGCCCATTTCTTTCCATTACATATTTTAATTTCAATTACTTCCAATATACTTAGCTTTATCTTCTGCCTTCTGGCAAAAGGTAATTAATAGCATTAATGAACTATAATAAAATTCTATAATACAATCCCAACACATCATTTGGAAATGCGCTAATTGTTGCTAATTTTCATCATCATTCATTTTTGACCTTATATATTTTTTTTTTTTATTATTATGTTTCGTAATACTCGTTTTATAGATGTCGGATGATCATGAGAGTGACGTTCAAAACCCATAAGATCGTTTTAATAAAATCGACAGCTGATCTCGACTTGACTGTACGCTTACATTACATCGCAAAAAAGAAAGTATTCAAAGTAAAGGCAGGTCGAAAATACAATTATTTAACAAACTGAATCTATTTCAAGGAAACTAAAATGACTTCTTTTTATGGACTCTGTCAGCTGTACTATATGTACTTACGGAAATCTCATCAATTGTTTTGTATATAATATTTGTACAAATATTTGAGACTGTTTATTCCCCACTTGCAAAATAAAGAAACCAGATTTATTTGTGCTTTCTGTTGAAATAAATAAAATTTATAACGCGACTCCATTCATTCGCTAAACGCTAACTAAAGTTTTGACGTGAGCAGTCAATTCACATTGTATGTCTCAATAAACTAAAAAGTATTTAATCTTTTGATGTTGGTTTGTCTAATATGACTATAAATGCAGGTTATAAATTAACGCTATTAGCAACTACTGAAATGTACTAGAGCTGTCATTCTGGGGCTCTGGGGCACATTTCTTGGCATATTTGCTTGACATTGTGCATCTAGTTCTATATACTAAATCAATGGTTACTACAGATAACGGTTGTCTAACTTTTTCAATTACACTGCGTGATACTGATAGATAACGGTAACGGACAAAGGACATTTGGGATAAATATTATAAAGCATAATATAGTGCACAGCACTACGGTGGTATGGTTCAGTCCCACCCTACCCCCAGGGGTATTGCTAGGGGTATGGTGGGTCTGACATGAAAAAGGTCATATCGTTACTGAAAACTTATGGCACTTACGTCCTTTTCTTTAAGGAAGGCAGTTTTTTATAAATATCTCGAAAACCTTTGAACCGATCTTGTTCAAAACAAATATCGCTGAAAGAATTTTATAAGCCCTAATAGCATGATTTTTCCCATAATTTTAAAGTACACGGTTCAAAAATTAGAGGGGGGGACACAATTTTAGTGACTTTCGGGGCGATTATCTCCGACTCTATTCACTTAATCCAAAAAATTGCTTAGAAACCTTATATTTATTTTGAAAGGCCTGTCGATTGATGTACCACACGTGGGCTTGCAATGAAAAAAAAATTTTTGACTTTCGGTTTTATGTATGGAGTGCACCCCTAAAAAAAATATTTTTTAGTAATTTCATTGCAAAACTATGTAGCGGTTACCAAAATACACCCTATCCTCAATTTTTTATTCAAATACACCTTATGGTTTTCGAGTAAAATGCCTGTGACATACTGACGGACAGACAGACAGACAGACATGACGAATCTATAAGGGTTCCGATTTTTGCCATTTGGCTACGGAACCCTAAAAATGGGCTAAGGGCAACACCGGTCAGAGAGCTGGGGGGTAGAGAGGTGGCACTGGACTTTATTGTATATTTTATTATTAACTAGCTTCTGCTCGCGACTTCGTACGCGTATTAATTATGGTTTACATGCTGGTATTCTTATGTTTAACCATACTACATATACTGAAAATAAAGATTTCATTTCCATAGATTGTGCGTGTCACAGTTCAAATTCTCTTCGAATCTAAATAAACACCCTCATAAACTTAGTCGTCAATAATAATATATACTTAGATATTATTAATTTTTGTATGTCGAGTGTGTTTCGAATCTATGTATCATTCTTATAATTGTAGCGGACGACGCCCCGACTGGCATAACGATTAACACGAGAACTCTACTCGGATCCATCCACATCAATAAATGCACACATAACCACAATATCAAAACATTTTAGTCACTGAAATAAGCGTCAAAATTATTGTGACGAAATTAATGATTTCTTTAATTCTATTTCCAAATGATAGAGATAGATATACTTTTTTAACGTCAGCATTAGAGCCATAAATGAAGCGGTATCTTATGCCGATCCAGTTCATGCCTGTGATATCACTTAAAAATACCTGTAGATAATAAATCAATTTCCTAGAAGGATTGACATTAGAAGTGATGAAAAGTCACTATTTCGATTCACTATATATTTTTTTAAAGAAAAATGGTGTTTATTATAGGATTTGTTTAAGAGAGTAAATTTAAAAAACGTGTTTTTTTGTAATTTATTTTGAAGCAATTTTATTGCACACTTGCTAAGAACCGTTGCAGGGCGAATATTCAGTTACAGCCGCATCCGCACTGTCCGCAGATGGAGACGGAGCCGCAGGCGGGCGCGCAGCCGCCGAAGCCCACGCAGCCCAGCACCGGCACGGCGCCCGTCACGCAAGTGGAGCCGCAGGCGTCGATGGTGCCGGACGCGCCCACCTGCCCGGTGCCCTGCCCGCCGTAGCTGTTGCTGCTGCTGCTGGAACCGTAGCCGGAGCCATAGCTGGAGCCGTAGCCGGAGCTGCTCGACCCGCACCCGCAGCCGTACTGGCTCATCACCGACTGTTCACAAATTAACAACGTTTAATGTACGATTCCCACCGAACGGGCCGGGCCGGGTCGTAAGGCGCCGCGTCGGCCGACGTTTTAATAGAGTGTGCAAATACATTCAAATACGAATTTTAAAGTCTGTATTAAAGCTTCAAATTCCTTTGGCAGCAAGTTCACGAGAATTGAAGTTAAGTTTCCATTTAGGAACTTTCCTTAAGGAAACATTTGGTTTAATAAGGATAATATGCTAAAAATGAGGTATCGAGGATTGTGCGCATACTTTCTCCTATGCGCTACCCAAGATATGATAACAGTTATTGAAATATTGTATTTAAGTACCTGAATCAGGAGCGCCTGGAGGCAGAGAGCGAAGATAGCGAAGCGAGACATGTTCGAAACTAGTTGTTTACACTGATGTGGAAAAACTGTAACTTTAGACGCGAAACCTGTAGCTTTTATACGATTCAGAATATTTTAGACGCGTTTAATGATGATAACATTGTCCACAGAAGGAGCACGTGACCTATTTGCTGCGCTCTGATAGCAGTCTGAAAACGTGCTCAATCAAGCATTTTAGACAATAGCATAATTGGTAGAATATATTTAGTGTCCAAGAGCGAGTATGACTGAAAAGTGGATGGTTCCGTGTCGACAACGATATCAGTCGGCTGAGGATACAGCTCTCCACCAGGTTGTGACAGATCTTTAATTCAATGTATTTAAAGTTATGATCAATTAATCAATTAATTCTTAAACTATTGCTTACATCTTAGACCTGGAGTTTCCTTATTTTTGAACGACTTCAAAAAAGGTCCTCCTTTCCCAATTCGGTTGTGTTTTTTTTTCAATGTTTGTTACCTCACAACTCCGTCATTGATGAGCCGATTCGTATTTTTTTTGTTTGTAAATACCTATATGCTTCCAGGTGGGTACCATTTCTTTTTAAATTCAGTTGGATGATGGGATCCATGAGGAATTGAGGGAACTCCTCAATTATAATAGGCACGCGTGTAGTGATTTTGGTATTTTCTATTATAACTCGTGTATTTACACCCGGAAATCATAAATTTGGTGCAGTGGAACTGATGATGAAGACCACAGATGACTTATGGAATTCCTCAATTATGTACTTAAAAGTACAAAAGTACGTCACAGATTCTGATAAGATTCCGTTGAAATAGCAACTAATGAAGTGCGAAAGGTGATCCTTGTGGAATCGACGGAAGTCCTAAAATATTATCGGGCCACATAACGTACAGCGATTGGGTTTTTTCTCTAACAGTCAAAATGTGGTAAATTGGAAAAGGAATGTGGAAATGTTCTCGTGACTTGGCGGAGTTCTAAATTGAAGTCGGTTAAAGCTTTGTTTTTTAAGTAAATTATATAAGTTAATATAAGCATATTACCAACATACATTATCAACAAACTTAAGTATATAGCTTCATCATGATAATAAATGACTTTAAAGTTTAACTTGCTATTGTAATTAAACAAATTCTAATATTTAATATGACAGTTTACAATCAGATTGTGATAAACCCATACGTCAAGTATATGTATGTACATAACAGTCAAGTGATCGATTATATATAGACCATGGTCCAAAGCATGTTTTAATAACTTAATATAACTTAATATTTGTTTTTGAAGCAGTAACGCTGCTAAAGAAAATTACAAATTTTTAAATGAAAGGAAAAATTCCCTTCATTTAAAAATTTGTAATTTTCTTTAGCAGCGTTACTGCTTCAAAAACAAATATTAATTTAGTATGGGGTGGCGCATCGTTACTGACGATTTCTCAACATAATTTGAGACGTTGGTGCCGTAAAGAAGCCTAAGTCTTCTGGTAGATGTCGCTACATACGCCTCCCTAAGGCGTTATATGTAGAAACTGATTGAAGGATTTGGTGCCCGAACCAGATTGTTCCGATAACTCAGTTGGTAGTAGCGACGGGCCATGAATGCCTGTGGTCGCCGGTTCGAATCCGGCTCGGAGCATTAAATTTTTCAATTTTTCCTTTCATTTAAAAATTTGTAACTTAATATAACAATTAAACAGATCAATGTCTTTAAGACTTTCATCCTGGTAAAACAGTTTACATGCAAGTCTTATAAACAGCTTATTTTGTGCATAACAAGTTCGATTGCGAGGAATCGAAAATAAGAATTTCTTTTTACATTGACGCTGACGTCTGCAAGGTACTCTTAAAGTTTAAGTTTGTGTGTTACTGGTAATCTCTTGTTAACTTCTAATCTTACCCTATTTAAAAAATTATTGCACTACATGGAATGGGCCTTCCGATATATATTAGGCATAGATTTATGCACTCCAATGGGATCTGATAAACTGACAAAATAAACAGGTGATTCATACTTATTTTACTTTAGCGGCACGGATCTCTAAAATTAAACTGTACTTCCACTATCATCTGCTAGGTATGTTAAATAGAATAATGTGTTTTTACAGCTGCAAGTCCATTGTGAAATAATTTTCGATATAAAAGCACTTTAAAATTCAATACAGAATCATTCCTGTGTGAGAAATCCGCTAAGAAACTAAAATGGCATTCAAAGTTGTCCTCCTCTGCGTGTCTGCCCTTCTGGTGCAGGTAAGTTCATCATTTTTGTGATTCCTATTCGTAATATAATGATAATAATTCGGAATGACATTTTACCATAAAGATAAAATAAAACATAGAGAAGAAATCTGCATACCTTCTTAGATATTTTTTTAAAAATCAAACTGAACCAGCGTGGAGACTACACGAATAGTCTCCCCCTCACCATTACGAAGAGTTATGTGCACAGCAGTAAGAACTATGCTTGAGGAATATAAATGAAATAAGAGACGATGGCAAGCGGTCAGAGATTAGAGTCATCCCGCTAATCCGATTGAAGAGGGTCTATAAATGCGTTGACACACTGGCACTGTTCGACCACGAACTTTCAGCGGGGCAGTGGAGGTGGCCACAAAATACAGAGGTCTGGGCTCTCAAGCTAGTTTTTGCCATTCGGCGTCGATACCTTTGTAAGTGCCTTGGGGTCCAAGCATTACAAAACACAAAAATGTCAGTCAAAAATTTCATCAATTTTGAGACAAGCTTTTATTGCCAAGATCTTCGTCAAGATTTTATTTTTTGGATACCGTCATCAATTCATCATTGATACGAATCTAACGAGCCCAAGCTCAAAGGGGTTACGTCGGTTAAGTACTAAATTCCCATAGCCACCTTCGGTCTTCATCATCAGATCGGCTCGATGGTACCGTGATATTAAATTGTCTTCCAAGCTATACTTACACCAAATATTCAACTCAATCGGTTAAGGTAAACTAGTTCCAAATTCAGTTGTAAGATTTGTCCCGCACTAACAACCTAATAAACGAACAGATCAAGTGAAATATATAAAACCTTGTAAAAATAACATACTCCATAAGAATTGAAACAGTTCCAATGCCAGTTTTTTACTATTTATGACTTAGTCATGACAAGTTGAAAACTCGCATACGCCAAAACTAACCAGCTTTCATCATTGTCTTACAGTCCATCGCTGGCCAGAACTGTGGCTGCTCGTGTGGCTCCGGCAGTTACGGCAGCTCCAGCGGATACGGCAGCTCCAGCTACGGTGGATACGGCAGCTCCAGCTACGGCGGATACGGCAACTCCGGCTCCGTGTCCATCTCCAGCAGCGGCGGCGACCTGCAGGTCACCAGCGTCGGCCCCGTCTCCCCCTCCGGCATCTCCGTCGACTCCCAACTCAACCTGAACGGGGACTTGGACATCAGCGGGGAGCTGCCGTTCCTGAGCGCCGTGGAGTTCCAGACGCAGCTGGACACCAGCGGCTCGGCCTGCGTCGACTACAGCTGCGGCGCCTGCGGGAACGTGGGCATCAACTCCATCATCGGCGGCTCCGGCAGCGGCTGCGGCTGCTCCGGCTAGGAGCGCTGACACCTCTAATGGCATCAGCTTGCTTGCTTGCTTAGCCAAGAAACAATGAGAATTGCAATGAAAGTTCTGGTGTTGATTAATAAAGCATGTGAAAAAAAAGTGCCTGTAAAGTTTTTGTTTACAATTTGGTGACTGCTAATTTAAATGAAGTAATAACGACCGATTAATTTCATTTTAAATCACACCACGTTGCCGGTAAATCATCATGATCGAAATTTAGCCAGGAATACGATTGGAAGGAAATTCCGGCATCCGAAAACAAATCACAGTTGGGAAAATGTTTTTCTTATTTGCATGCAAAGAATAAACAATGGGGAAAAATTCAGAAATATTTCTCTAATTGATAACACACACATAGTAAGTATATACAGTTTGAAATCTTATATGCCACTTACCCTAACGCCTTGTTCACACTTTGATTAGTGATTAGTGTGAGTCCATACAAAAGCTTCCCGCCTTTGCAGCAAATGTATGAACTGCCCGTTTTATTTAATCGTGTAGTATACATTATTTTGGTTTTTTAAAATGTGTCACTCTTTCAGGGGGCACGTGCAGGGTTGTGGTAGGTAGGTTACTGTTGTCCCCCTTTGTCAAGTGAGTGGGCGACTCGACTGTTAGAAGTTCTTAAGCTGCCCGAAGGCCTCTAACTCAGCTTAAACACTACTGTCATAGACAGCAGTCGGGATCAACTACTTAGCGTGCCATCCAAAGCACGGAAGCGCTCGTTTATATTAACCACTCCAACATCAGGTTGTCACCCACCCAAAGACTGACCGCTGCCATCTTTGCGTAACCTGCGTTATCGTTTCCGACTGGCAGGCGCTGCTAGGCTATGAGCGCTTCATATCGTCATAATTGACGTTACAAAGAACCGGCGGCACCATAGATGACGACCGCTTTGGCCGTGTTGGTAGTGACTCTACATACGAAGCTAGAGGTCCTTGGTTCGAATTCCGGTAAGGGCATTAATTTGTGGACGAATATTTTGTTCCTGACTAATGGCTGTTTTCTATGTATACTTGTATACATGTATTTACTTATCCATATGGTAATAAGTTTTTAAATATTAATTTACTTACCGTAACGTTACACCAGGCGCGGGACACTCCACGATTAACGTTCATCGCTGCAGCTGAACCCAAATCAAAATGGTGTAAAGGTGTAATTCATTAAAGAATTAAAAAAATTAGTAAATGCACCGACGCAGTTTTCAGAGTTGGGTATTTTATTTTATTACACATATTAATATGTTTAAAAATAAAGCAACAAGACATTGCATTACTGTGGGTTTCAGCAAAGCCAATAAAATGTGGCCTGGTGATCTTGATGTATTCAATTCGTCCAAATTGTGAGATTTATTATAATAGAATTAAATAATGAAATAATGTACATTAATGTATGAAGACTATAAACTTATTTGGGTGAGGACCAAATTCTTGGCCAGTAGTTAGCGTCGTTAATTGGTAGTAGTTAAAAAGTTCCTTACTTATTATCTATTCTGTGGTACACGTCAATCAAAACAATTAATGACTATTAAGTACTATAAACGTTAAAAACAAAACTTAAATGTTCCCAAGACGCTCGCCGCGGTTCCCTGTTGGATGGCCAGGCTCACTGGCTCAGCCTTTGGCCGAAGTATGAGCCCGCCCTGAGATCGCCTTAAACCCCGATCAATTTCTAGGACACTTTTTTAACTAATTCCTTAGTGTCGAAAGACCAAGGTCCTAGGGTCTCTACTGCAAGAACCGCAAATACGGAATCGCTATTTGCGGCGCTTGACAATTTGGGGATCATAAGCGGCTGAGCCCGGCTTTTTGGCAGACCACACGACGGGGCCAACGTATTCACGCAGGTCACGTCCCATGCCAAGGGTCGACCTAGATACACGGTACACGGCACCTGTTTCCACTTAAATTAGGTATTTAGTTTGCAGGTTAACATAAACCTTAGTTTGCGCGCGCTGCGCGCTCGATGTCACGCGCGATATCGCACACTTTTACGCGTATGCGTTGCGTAAACTCGACAACAACATGTCAAATAGGTATTAGGTACATCATAATAATTACGCAAACCTACACATTGTTAATACTCACCTACAAAAAATATTTAAGAAAATAAAACGCTGGTGTGAAATTAAGCTGATAATCTCTTTGACCAAATATATTCCTTTCTCTACACTTCCTTCCCACCGAAAAGGCTTGAGGTTCTATGATAAAGACGTATCTTGAGTTATTATTTCTTTGCTTAAGTAATAAACTGCCTCCAATTTCATGACCGTTTAAGTATTATTTTCTACTCCTGTACTTTTATCTGTCATTTACATAGTCCCGAACACTAATATAAAGACATACAAAATAAGTCTGCAGAAAAGTCTATACTCTATTCCCCATAACAGTACGGCACAACCGTGCTGTTTTGTCGCCAAAACGATACGCTTAGCAGCCATACGCTTCTAAACCTGGGTAGTGCTACATTGTGCCACGGCCTACTAGACACGATCGAGTAGGCCGCGACGCGACTAATCTAGAGGGCCATGCCGAAACATAAAATACATTAGGTACTACCAACTTAACAAACCACTGAATGTATTTACTTCAAATAAATTATTGTACTAAAGGCATTGCTGCCAACTTAAGAAAAACCTCGGTCTTAATATGACAGTACTGGCAAGTTGAATTAAGAACAAAACAGACCATAAACAAGAGGTGTCAATGTGTCATGTTTCCAATTTCCCACCAAAGTTCCAGTTCAAAATTAAAAGACGAAATATGTCAAATATGATAACTATTCGTTATTAATAACTTCTTAAGATTTGATTCGTGTTTATGAAGTGAAGAAAAATGTGTACGTTCCTTTTAAAATGGACGAAGAAGAAAATAACTGCACCGCTGATGAAATTGCGTCAGTAGTAATAGAACTAACGGAAAACTTACTGCCTGAAAAGTCAAATTATGCTATTTATTTAAAATAGTCGTAGAAAAAATATTGTATGCAACGGTGTATAACTTGGTCTTAAAACGCTCGTGGCGTCTTTAATTGCGATGCTCGCCAAGGCTCGCATCGCAACTCACGACACTTGCGTTTTAAGACCCTACTTATACAACAGTTGCATAAAATACTATTATGTCAACAAAAAAGAAATATGACTGGCGCTTTTTGTAGGTAGTTTCGTGTTAGTCTATATGCTTGTGAAAGAATTTATTTCATTGCAGAAACAAATTAATAATAATATCTAACCGTTTTCTCCAAATTAGAATCTGACGCTACTGGGACTTACTAGTCCTGCTGAATGAAATACAAACCTCAGTGTAAATCGTAAATTTTAAGGCAAAATGTTCTTTCAGGGTTACTTCAGGTTCAAGGCAGTATTCGACAAATGTGAAATCCTTGTGCTTTGTAATTTTGCTTTATTTTGAGGTATGGTTTTGTTGGTTAGCTTTCGGCCGTTGCAGGATGAATGTTCAGTTGCAGCCGCATCCGCACTGTCCGCAGATGGAGACGGAGCCGCAGGCGGGCACGCAGCCGCCAAAGCCCACGGAGCCCAGCACCGGCACGGCGCCCGTCACGCAGGTTTCGCCACAAGCGTTGATGGTGCCGGCCGCGGCCACCTGCCCGGTGCCCTGCCCGCCGTAGTTGCCGCTGCTGCTGCTGGAGCCGTAGTTGCTGCTGCTGGAGCCATAGCCGGAGCCATAGCTGGAGCCGTAGCTGGAGCCGTAGCCGGAGCTGCTCGACCCGCACCCGCAGCCGTACTGGCTCATCACCGTCTATTCACAAGTTAACAACGGTTAAGGATATAAATAAATTCTTGACGGAAGCACCTTGGTTGCATACAAGAGTTCAAGCAGCCATCAGGTTTTGATCTGGTGGCATAAAGGTTCATTTTCTTTTGGGGAGAACTTGACTTGAAGCCTATGACTGTACAAATTACTGATGTTACGGTCGATCTTTAAATAAAATTAGTATTCGGAACGGGTTATAAAATAAGTCGAATGTTTTATTCGTAAGGTAATTATTTTATTTGTAAGTCAAGCGGTTTAGCTTAGAAATAAAGTATGATCGTCTAATTATTTTCGGTAGAATCGCCAGTATACCATAAATTAACAGTGTCCAATTGCAGAACATTCTCAAAAACAAAGGAATATTTGTTATTCAGAAGTTTCTAGAAACTTCACGAGAACTAAAGGCAAGTATGCTAAAGGAGACATTTACTTTAATAAAAAAAAATGTTCTCATTTGGCATCGTAGATTTTGCACATAGTTTCGCAGTAGTGAGAATTTCTAGTGGGTTAGATTGCTGCCCAAGATATGATTTGAACAAGACGTTTTTTCGACATTTGTATGGTTTTTTTTATTTTTTGAAATATTAGATTCGTACCGACAGCGAGAGGTAAGGTTTTTAAAAAGAAAAAATATGGTGCGTAAGGCACCACTGTGCTTCTAATGGTTAGCTAGATATTGATGCTTTAAAATCACCGTGCCATACCAATTTCGTCAGCGCCATACAAATGTCGACAGCGCTATACAAAAGTCGATATAATGCCATACAAATGTCGATTCTGCCATATAAATGTCGATAGCGGCATAAAAAAGTCGACGAGTGCCATCAAAATGTCGATTTTGCCATACAATTGTTGAAACAGCTTAAAATATTTGTACAATAAAAAAACTCACTATTTCGATATAGTATCTCCGGTTTATGGTTTATGATGGTCGTTATATTGTACTATTACTTATTCTGTGATTATATTCCAAAATATTAAAAATCACTTAGATTTTGTTTTGAATCGACATGTGTATCGTACACACGTCATGACGTTCGACATTTGTATGACCAAAAAAGCCGTACAAATGTCGCCATACAAATGTCAACATGAATGTTTTTTGGCGATCCTTCGTACACTGTTAATTGAATTCACTAATTAGTTAAACACGAAACTCTTACCCCATATTGCTAACCTTTGTTATGAAAGACACATTTTTATTTCAATCGTATATTGATAAATTAACGCCCATACAAATGTCGTGATAGCCGTACCAAAATACATCGTATCAAGAAAACCTGTTTCCTCCTTCGAAAACAACGGCACTGCGTCCACTTCCGTTGGTTGATTTAAGCCCAACTAACCTGTCTATTGTATCGTAAAGTACATGTAACGGTGGGATAATAAAAAACCAGATTTTAAGGGTTTTGAGCTTGAGTCCTAATAAATGGGTCGCGCGTGGGACAACCACAAAAATACTTCACTGGTTTTAATTATTCACGCATTAAATTTGCAAGATATATTAATGAATACGCTAATAAATCTTCTTTATAACAGTACAAGTTGTTTATTTATACGTTGCCGTAGTCTATAGTTATGAATTTTTGTTTGAGCAAAACCGCAAGTGGGACACGCAAAAAAGCGGTGGATTTCGCTGTTTTACGAATCCAAATACATTTTTTTTCAGAATCAATGAATATCTAAGGTATTGTTATATATATTTTAAGTACTTTATAACACACGGAATATAAATATATATGAGTCAATTCTCCATGTTAATCTGACTTGAAATTATGGCCGTGGGACAGCAAAAACAGCTCGTTTGAAAATTGACCCGATAACAGTTATTAAAATATTGTATTTACCTGAATCAGGAGAGCCTGGAGGCAGAGAGCGAAGATAGCGAAGCGAGACATGTTCAAACTAGTTGTTTACACTGATGTGGAAAAACTGTAACTTTAGACGCGAAACCTGTAGCTTTTATACCATTCCGAATATTTTAGAAGCGTTGTTTAATGATGATAACATTGTCAACAGAAGGAGCACGTGACCTATTTGTTGCTCCATGATAGTTTGAAAACGTGCTCAATCAAGCATTTTAGCCAATAGCATAATTGGTAGAATATATTAAGTGTTCAAGAGCGAGTAAGATTAAAAAGTGAATGGTTCCGTGTCGACAACGATATCTGTCGCCTGAAGATACAGCTCTCTACCATTATCTTGTATTGCCGATCAGTGGCAGTTTGTGAATTTTGGTTTGCGGGGAAGAAGGCTTGAGTTTAAACTTCATCATCATCATATCAGCCGTAAGATATTTTGGGACCTACCGAAAGACTCTTTGGGGGAGGCCTATATCACTGCTGGACATAGGTCTCCCTCAAAGAGTGCCAAAGTGACCGGACCTGAGCCGCCCGCATCCAGCGGACTCCAGCAACCTTTACCAGGTCATCAGTCCACCTTGTGGGGGGCCTACCCACGCCGCGCCTTCTGGTACGTGGTCGCCACTCGAGAACCTTTCCGCCCCAACTCCCATCGGTTCTACGTGCTATATGCCCAGCCCACTGCCACTTAAATTTAGCGATCCGGAGGGCTATATCGGTTATCTTGGTTCTGCTGCTCAATTTAAACTTATAAGGCATTAAATAATAGACTAATTGTTCGCACTTGGCGGACCATATTGTGTTTGCTAAGGACTGAAGCTGTGAAGCTACGGTAGCCTAGTGGTTCAGGCTGTCAAGTGGCAGTCGCTTTCGCAATACTAGTGCCTATACGCCAAGTCTTGGGATTAGGTGTCAAAGCGGACCCCGGAGTCCTTTAGGTCACAACCGGGAATAATGCTAGGAGGATGATTGTGTTTGCTAAGGATAGGTTGGGGCAGATCTTTCCTTCTTGATGATAGACGTTTTTACCCGACTGCACGACGCAAAGGAGGGTAATGTGTTTTCTGCTTTTATTGCGCTTCAATATCCTTAATGCGTTACGCGAAATCTTTAATAATTAGAATTGTTACTTAGGTTAAGCTGGGAATACACATGCCCGTAAATCGGGAAAGTAGCTGGCATGAAAGTAATAAACATGTACGAGTAACTGGCACACTGCGGATACATTTGCAAGTAATACTGGCATGCAAGTGTTGCCATCTCATCTACTACTGGCATGCCCGTAGCTGTCGCGTCTGTTCACACGTGACAGTTCGGCAACCCCCCGCGTCCCCCCCTCAACGGGCATGCAAGTAAATCAAATTGTGTGCGATCTACTTGCTTACCAGTTACAGGCATGCCAGTTAGTGTATACATATGAAAGTAGATGGCACGTGCAAGGAGCTGTTATGCAAGTGTGCCACCGACAGGCATGTGTATTCCCTGCTTTAGGTTAAGATAATATCATCAAGTCAATGTTTGTATGTAACTTGTTTTATTTTATTTTATTTAATCCATTCCAATTATGGTATCTAAGACAAAACAATTAGGCGGGTTAATCATTACAAATAATTTTACTTTACCGTCACGGATCCCTAAAAATAATGTGTACTAACACTATCATCTGCTATTTAAAATATAATAATTAGTTTTTACAGCTGCAAGCTCATTGTGTAACAGTTCTCGATATAAAAGCACTTCAATTTCAATCCAGAATCATTCTTGTGTGACATCCGCTAAGAAACTAAAATGGCATTCAAAGTTGTCCTCCTCTGCGTGTCTGCCCTTCTGGTGCAGGTAAATTCATCATTTTCATGATTTCCATTTGTTATTAATTTAGGAATGATATTTGACATTACCACTAGCTTTTCGATACTAGCAAACATCAGGAAACTTGCATAACTACCTACCTATGCTTTTAGAATTGAAAACTTCTTTAGCGGCGCTGTGCACTTTTTGGGATGGGGAAATTTTTTTAAACTAGCGTCAGGTCACGTGACCGTGAGATTCGTATGACGTAAGCCGTATGGATGGATGGAAGTTGATTCTTCAGAGAGATAAACTTTTTAATGTTAAATAATTGTAATAGTATACAGGGTGTAATTGTTTACTTGATACAAAATAGCAAAATGTGAATGTATCCATGATTCAAAGCAACTTTTATTATGGGATCAACTTTGTGTTATGCAAATAAAAAACACCTGTTCATACATTCTCGTCAGTCTAAAATGAGCAGAGTTAATGAAATAGTTGGTATTCACATTTTGCTATTTTGTATCAAATAAACAATTACACCCTGTATAATTTCGTGCCTTTTGGCGTCGATCGAGACCCTTGGTCTGTGGAGCCCTGGATCCCTAAGTCTTATTTATTAAGAGATTTATTTATTTATCGTATCAAGTCAGTATTTAGAACCGTGAGATCAAAGAGATATCGAAGAGGCTCACAGATGCCACCGGTGACCGAAGGGCTGGCAGTTATCTCGCACACAGAATTAGCTTAGCTATTCAGGCAGGTAATGCTACCAGCATCTTCGGCACAATGCCGCAGGGGCCATTTTTAGATTTAGTTTAGTTTTAATCTATTTTGTTATTATATTTAATTTAGTTTTTTAATTATTATTTTAGTTAATACTTAATTTTTGTTTTCTTATTGTTTGTATTTTGACACAATTGAAATATATGTGGTAAATATAATCATTGTAACAGTTCTGAAGTGTTAAATTTTTAATGTACTCAATATAAATTGTCACGTTTGTGTACGATAGCGCAACTAATGAATATTGTGTTTAAGGTACCTTTTACCACATACCTAATTGATAGTACTTTTATACCTGACCGAAAAACTTCTACAATGTCATTGAGATTTAACTTCTGCCGGCACTCCCGGAGTGCAACCCGGTCTTTTTTTAAACAAACCAAACTGAACCAGCGTGGGGACTATAGGGTCCTGCCCTTCGCCATGAGGAAGAGGCCTGTGCTCAGCAGTAGGAGCTATACTTGAGAAATATAAATTAACTAAGAGACGATGGTACTTAAGTGGCAGGACGGTGGAAGAGGGAACTCTACATGGGTTGACACACTGGCACTATTCCATCTACCACGAACTTTCAGCTAGGGCTGGCGAGGCAGTGGAGTAGTCACAAAATACAGAGGTATCAGCTCGCGATACCATTTTGTTGCATTCAGCATCAAGACCTTTGGACCTCGGGGTCCAAGCGGTTGTAGAAACATTTTTAGATGCTTCGCAACAGGTGGGTTGGCACCGCAGGTGACCAAAGTCTAGCAGGTCGTACACAGGTTTAATATACTAGCTACTCGTGCTAGCGTCGGTGATACTAACTTGTTTAATCCAATTTAATTGTAAGGACAGTTTTACTTGAGTATGAAACAAATCAAATGGAAATCTAGAGGAAAGGCCCAGCAGTGGGACACTCCAACAGGCTAAAAAACACTCCATAACAATTTAAAGAATTTCTATATTTTTCGAGCTCGTTATATCTAGTCTTTTTTTCTATTTATGATATTCTTGACACTTTTACTACTCGGAAAAGCCAAAACGAATCATTTTTCATCATTTTCTTGCAGTCCATCGCTGGCCAGTACTGTGGCGGCTCGAGCGGCTCCGGCAACTACGGCAGTTACGGTAGTTACGGCAGCTCCAGCGGATACGGCAACTCCGGCTCCGTGTCCATCTCCAACAGCGGCGGCGACCTGCAGGTCACCAGCGTCGGCCCCGTCTCCCCCTCCGGTATCTCCGTCAACTCCCAACTCGACCTGAACGGAGACTTGGGCATCAGCGGAGAGCTGCCGTTCCTGAGCGCCGTGGAGTTCCAGACCACGCTGGACACCAGCGGCTCGGCCTGCGTCGACTACAGCTGTGGCTCTTGCGGAAACGTGGGCATCAACAGCATCATCGGCGGCTCCGGCAGCGGCTGCGGGTGCAGCTGCAGCAACTAATTTCCCGTAAAGATATCATTCACATGATTCTACGTTCTTGCTTTCAGAAATAAATGCCATTGAATATAATTATGTTTTTCTTTGAAATGTTCCCCGTAGCCTTCACGAAGTTACTACTTTACTTGACCAATGCCATTTTGATAAGTGTTTCCAGCTTAGGCATGTAAATCGTAATTTCTTGAAATGGGCCCACCCGTATCATGGTTGGCCTTATCCCACGATAAGTGACAGGATAGAGCGTCAGTCACTGGCTGACACCGTTCGATAGAACGAGATGACGCTCCTATCTATTCACTTATCGCGTGATAAGGCTGACCACAATACGGGGTCTGACCACGATGTTAGAGTTAAAGTTGTATAAATATCCAAAATTGTGCTCACCCAAAATATATTTTCACGACGAAAGCTTGGTACGAATTCCGTTAAACTCACAACAGTCACAACGTTGGGCTTGGGGCCACCTGTCACCTACCAACGCTTTCTAAAATCATGGAACGACTCATGAAGGACAGGGTCATAAAACACCTTTATCTTAATAGTATTCTGAGCGAAAGCCAATTTGGATACCAGAAAAGCAGAGGCACAAATGATGCCATTACCACTCTGATTGCTGACATTGTCTCCAAATTAACGACAAAAAGAAAGTGGCCGGTTTATTCCTCGATCTGAGCTCCGCTTTTGATACCGTTGATCACAGAATTCTGCTTGCAAAGGTGAACCACTACGGTGTAAGAGCGAGAACATTAAATCTGTTCAGGTCTTACCTCGCAAATAGAAAACAGTTTATTGAAGTTCAGAATTCAGAATGGATTCAGGACGGCAAAGAAACAGATCTAAGATGGTCAACATAGAAAGATGAGTTCCACAAGGATTCATCTTGGGTCCAATCTTTTTTATAATCTTTATCAATGACTTGGTATCGTTCATGAGTAATTCTGTTGAAAACACAAAACTGGTGATATTCGCTGACGATACTAATGCGGTGGTGTCGGCTGAGAATATGACCCAGCTAAATAAAAGAGTGAACTTTGCTTTTGAAACTCTAAACACATGGTTTAGAGCTAACAAACTTCTACTTAACTGCACCAAGATTAATGCGTTATGATTCAAAACGACTTCGAGAAGCAAAGACAGCCTTAAGATATCATCAAATAGAGTAAAAATTCAGCAAGTAACTTCGGTGAAATTTCTCGGCGTCTGGATTGATTCGAGTTTAATTTGTAAGGATGAGCTGTCTTCATTAGTTAAGTCGATCAGCTCTGCTTGTTTCGCGCTTAGAAGTTTAACTCCTCGTCTGCCGATGTCAAAATTATCCAATCAAGTGAGGACTTTTAGATTTAAAACATAAGGTTTAAATGTTTGGTGCAGACCTGCACCTAAGCATACGAGATGTTAAGAAAGTAGGTAAAGTTGCCTCAACTAAAAATGGTTTATTATGCTTTGGTGGAATCAAAACTTGGACACATGTGACCATCCCAACCCCCCCCCCCTCTCTCAAATCTATTTATATACCTATAACCTAGTCTGAACTTAATCTAAAGCCTAGCTGTAGAAATAGCCTACCTAAAGGAGTAGCTAAAGGTAAGGAATTAAACAAGTAAAAAGGGGAAACAAATCATTATTTATTGCTCTTCAAACATAGTATGTAGTATTTCATTTGAAAGCTAAAGAAACTTTGATTAATTAACCCAATGAAGTCAAGCTAGATTTCATAGGGTATCCGCTTTGATTCCTATACAATACTAACCCTTTAACAAGCGAATAAAACAATAGGGTTAGCCCCGGCCGAATATATTTTAGTATTTTGATTATTTTAAGAACTTAATCTAGATTGAACTATCCTACTGCTAGAGGAACTTTTATTATTTATCCCAACAAATTCAAGCTAGAATTCATTAAGGAATCCACTTTGTCTCCTAGGAAAGCTAGTCCAAAAGCAAAGCGGATTAAACGAAAATGGCTAGCTCCGTACCTACTGATGACGAACGCACTTTAATTAAATTGTAAATTAATCTTGGAAATATTAACCTCGAATCCTAGTCTAGAGTATCCTAACTGAACCTAATAAAATAAACCCTGACTTGCTCTGAAGAAGTGGCCAATACGTGATCGTGAATCTAGTGGAAGACCCGACGCTGTGTGAAGGTAGAACCCAGGTGCTTTTCGAGAAGGTGAGAGGTCCGCGTACTAAGGAAGGAAAATTACACGTTAATAAAATCATACCATAAATTTGTTGTAATACCTGCAACTTATTTACTTGCTTCTTCAAAACAATAAGTCCGTAACTTATTGTCAAATTTACTTGATTAAATAACCAATCTGTTACATGAATATTTCACAACGTTAGATTTTGTCACTTCATCGAAGAAGTTCGTCCAATGATGCATATCTTAAAATATTAAGATTTTGATGATGATGATGATTTTGATTGATGATGTTGATTTTGATTGATGATGTTGAAATACGGAAATAAATAAGAGTTGGCTAATGATTTGACCTAATTACTGCGTTCAGCTAATACTACGAATAATTTTCTAATATTCACATTTGAATGATAAATAATGAAGTTAATTTAAATCGCCCAAAATTTACAGAGAGATTTTTACTATAGAGATATTTCAAAGGTTGTAGTGTGACTGGTCTAGCGAACAATCCCAGCCCTGCAGGACCCAAAGGCACCTTTATAGTCGAGAAATTGATACATATACGACAATGCACAATTGAGCCTGACAACTGGCAATTAATCACCATTCCAATCACACCATATTTATTGAAAATTCCATAACGAAAATACCTCAGTACGTACTATATAAACTTAGCTACTAAACTGCCATTTGACTTTCATAAAATATAGGATTCAGATATTAGGAAAAAGCATGCATCCCTTGTAAAATCGATAACAAATCTTCTCTAACAGAAGAATCAATCTAAAACAAGACAACCAGACAAACGGTAAGAAACCTCAATGAGCTAGATCGAGATCCCTTGACCCCTCGCTCTTGTCAATGCATTCCATGTAGGGTTCAGTCAAAAGTAGTTCACGTCTCTCCTGATTGGGAACCTCTTAGCGAGCGAACCACTTATGTCAGGGTCATAAACTGTGCACTTGCAGCTATGGTTGGCTTACTCAGAGATACTCAAACACGAAATGCTTACGCACAAAATTGTATCGACTTTACTCAGAATTCACACTACTAATTAATACCCCTTGACACTGACTACCCCTGATATCTTATATATTTCCGACGGAAACATGTTGGCTTGCAACATGTCTGCAAATAGATTGCTTCCTAAAAGAAGCCGCTAAATCATAATAAATTACCTAACAAAAGGTGTACCATAAGGTAGTACAATAATAATAATTTCATAATAATATACCTCAACACGTAGATTACTATAATGCATCATTGACACTCGACGTATATACTTAATCACTATGTTTACCATCCAGATTACACTAATTTACTGAAGCACCTCGCGAAACTTAAATAAAATAACCACACTAGAATACCTAAATTCTATATGAAAGGATAGTAGTACAGCTCCAGTCGTGCGTAATACACTAAAATAGCTTATATATAACCGATTCCTTAATAGTAAGAAAACTGCATACTAATGCCGTTGGAATGTCGGTAGATACAAAGTTACAACACCGCTTCACATCTGAAATACCCATATGGCAATACGTAATTTATGCAAACAAACATTGATGAATGTTTGTGGCATAGTATGATAATGTTGGAAATAGACAGGCAAATACACACTCTCGTAAAATAAAATAAAGTTAAATCAAAATCCTACCAGGTATTGGGCTCGCTGGGACCACCCAATTTACCCAAAACAGCCGATGATGCTGCTCGTAGGTAGACTCCGTAGCTCTGCCTGTAGCTCTGCCTCTGGCCCGTCGCTGCCTCGTAGTCGTGGTAGTAGTAGTCCTCTTGTACCCGGAGAGAAGTGGAGTGTAGCGCCGCGCGTCCCGTGAAAAAGTGTTGATGTGTAGCTCGGCGTCCCGTCGAAAGAGAGTGCTCCCCCCCGCGCATTGCCTTAAATACCTCCGCCAACACCAGAACCACTGTAACATGAACTCCCAACCGATAAAAGCCCTTATTATCATTGCAGTAATGTGTTTAACCGTATGCAACCCCCCCTACGACGTTGTCGCTGTCTCAAACATTTGTCGCTATTTCGCGGGTAACTGTTGGCGCCACAAAGTCTGCACTCCGTCCTACAAGTCCAATCCTGTCGAACCTAATTCCTTGCCTATGCTGTATGATGATTTCCAATACTAAAATTAACCTCAAATAACACAAAAATATTTGAAATACAAACCCTAAACTTCAATGAATACTAACACACACCGGCTAAAACACTATGTTACTACACTAGAATATATTTAAATTAATCATACAATTGGTTTTCCGAGTTCTACATAGCATTTACGTTAAGTTTTCCCTAATTCCTTCTAAAATTGTGTTTATTTTCCAAACAATAGCTAACTATTAACGTTCCTTTGCATTAAGCAAGGTAACCTTTTAATCATGGAAAACCTAGATCAAATTTATGACCTATCAACCTAAGTCGAATGAATATAATGTTTTTCCTGATTGTAGAACATAACTAGTACAAAATACAATAAAAAGAAGACTACCTAATGATTGTACATCCTTCAGATATTTAAGGAATCTTGCATTAATAACATCTTTCTAACTAACCTATTTCAAAGATACAACGCTACTAGCTCATATCTTTCAACCTAAATCTTCTAACAACTCAAACAGCAACGTTACTTTACATATAAAACAAATATATTATGAACTATATTTGCTTTATTAAACAGATTAACGGTATTTACTGGAACCAATAAACCTTGACCTAAACAATCCAAATATATGGAGCCCACAAACGTTTCCTTTTATTACGTATGATTCTAAATAATTTATTACAATTATAAAAATGTTCCATAATGTAACAACATCCGTTAAAACCCAAATTTGCCTCTTTATTTAAATAGCAAAGCCCCAATGATAACGCCTACTTTTTTTATACGAGCAATTTCTACTCTAAAATTGAGGCAGGCCTTCAGAACTGTCTCATTCTGCCCCATGATAATGCACAGCGAGAAATCTACGATTTCAAACGAAGCATTATCACAACATTAGTATACTACATAACAGATAGCAAGAAATTGCGACTTGCGACCTCTTTGTGAAAAACCATATTTCACAAAATTCTTTTATATAACTCTTAACCTGCCGTCCTCCCATAGTATTGTTATCAAATTAACACTAATTGAAGGCCGAACCCATTCGCTGTGTTAATTACTTAACCCCCCAGTGGAACTCACAAAAATCAACCCTTTAACTTGAAAAATTTCAATCTATTGATATTTCAATCTCTCCAACAAGTGCGCATTAAGGTGTGGTGTGTTTTTAACCATAACGTTGTTTGACAGTGATTTAGCAAAAATATATAATATCACCTTGAATCTCAGGATACCTTCTGGCAACCCTCAACACAAGTTAGACCACATATCTCGGTCGATGATATTCAAAACCCCCCAAACTACATACAATGATCTCACATATTACCTCAAACCTCCGAAATCCTTCTGGCATTCGTCGATTCAAGTTAGACCACATATCTCGGTCGATAATATGCAAAACCTTCCCACTTAACAAGAAAACGTCTCTCCAGGCCGCCTCTACCCGCCAAGAGTACCAGATTGTGAGTCTGATAGACACACGTGATCCGATGTTACAACATTACCCTGTGCCCCCAAATTCCTTCAGGCTATTGTTGACCCAGGTTAGACCACATATCTCGGTCGATAATATCGCAATACCTCCCTCAACGAACAGAAGGCCTCTGGTTTACGTTATTAATCACAAAATCAAACAACTTCATGGAGAATGTTTCAACTTGACTGAGATATCCGACTTCAGTCTGCTTTCATACAGGTGGCAAGATGTCCATACTACTGGGTTACCTAAAATTAACCCCTAATGTCCCGACTATACCACCAAATCATTGATAACAATGCTATTGATAATACCGCCAAAACATCAAACCAAAATTAAACTATAACAATTGTTGATCGCGTTTTTGCAAACTATACCAAACATGGCCTAGTCGCACACAGTCACATTCACCAACCTCCTCAAGGTCGTGGATATGCCGTGACATCCGTAGGGAATCCGACTACATGCGTCAACACCAGTTTAGTAAGCCAAACGTGACCCAGCCGCGCATAGCTACATTCACCTTCAACCTCCTCTAGGCCTTGGATATGCCATGATATCCTTTGAGAATCCAACTACACACGTCAAGTCCCGTCTCGCAGTATTGAAAAAAAAATGTTAAATCTACTTTATTATATGTTCGGAACTACTTTATAAATAAAAATCGCAACACTCTGCCATCTCGCATAAATAACAGACTTACTAAAATATAATTAAATAACCAAGATTCTTAGAATCTTTCACAGAGTCGCAACTCTGTCTTGCAAATTAGGAATAAAGATACAGCCCTCCAAGTGGCCTTAAATAATTAAAATACATCCATTGTCAGATATATTAAATTGGTTCAAAATGTCTGTTCGTTGACAAATCATTCTGAATAAATTGGTGTCGGAAATACCTTTTTCAAGAAGAGGTGTGTCGGCAGAAAAGTGGTAAACTTAGCTTCTTGTGGAGTATAATGTCATCACGGCCAGTCACAAATGGACCTTGTCAAAAGAAATTGACTGTAACCTAACCAACTATAACCGTGAAGACACTGGTGTTATTATTTTCTTGGAGAGACCAAATACCAACAAATCTAGATTGTACCTTGAATCTCGACCAACTGGCATAAGTCCATTCTTTTCACAACATACCTCTCAGCGCTGCCTTTCATGCGGTCTCATACATCACTTTCATACCTGCTCAGACTAATCACACTTTATATACATGGTTCTAAACCTAGAAACCATTCCCTTTCGCTCGACTTACACCAATTAATCGAACTCTACAGTACAACCACATCATCATTAATGCTTTTTTCCAAGTTAATCTAAGTGAATCGACATTGTATATTTTAAGTACATTATGTAATCAAAATTATACTTGAAACAAAAAATGATTATGAAGCAAGTGAATTAATATGATACGATGCAAAATATACTCTTAAGTTATATACGAAAACCTAGATGTTTTACCACCACGATTTCCATATTATGCAAAAAAACTACTACTGATTTCATTAATACAGCCAAGATCACTGGTTAATCTGTCTCTAAAACCCTACACACACAGCAAACCAACTCGGCCCTCATCTGCTTGCAAATTATAAAAGGACAGCAAGTCAACCTTATTTTACTTTCCTAAACTAAACTGCAAATATTTAATTTTAAACCACGCCTCTTAAGTATTACCCAATAGTCCATCTGCCCCCCACTTTTCCATCTTGAATAACTTTAGAGCATACCTTTTGGTAAGACCTCTTATCTAAAAAAAAAAATCTGCAAACATACAATAAACAAAACTTTAAATGTTAATATTTTACGAACACACTCTTAAATCTACGGAATACTAATACTACATTTTTACTTAACATAATAATTGTGCGATTATTTATTAAAATGAATACAACACGTGAATGAAACCTCGTCGTACCTGCATAATGGAGTGCAATAAAATGAAAAACACCAAAGTTACTGCAATCCAACCCTGATAATGTCCTGAAAATGTGGGGTCCTAACCACTAGACGATCACGGCCATTCTGACAATATACCTATACAGCCCAACGGTCGCTTCTCAGAAGGTGATTAAAATTCTACTCCATTTCCAACAATTACTAGTATAATGTCGTAACGCCGTCGCCTTTGACTGAAATTTGAACTGAAGTTCAAAATCTACGAGCACAAATTAAAACATGAAACTCTTCCAAAAGATGATTCCGCCATCACCTATACTTATTTTAAACCATAATACAAATCCCACAACACATTCTAAAACCCACAAGGTGACTATTTATCCCTGTTATACCCAGCGTAGCAAAACAATCAATTTCCCTAACACTTGCCGATGCTCCGAATTGCAGGATGATAATCCCTTTGACTTATAATTACTGAATCCCCTATAATTACTCAACCTACAATACCTAATTCCCAACTGATAACCAGAAGCCCACGCGCATCGAACTCAATTCAAGAATAAGTCCTGACTTGACTCACTACCAAACGCCAGTTTAACCTGATCCTTAAGTCGTCCATATCAATACGTAGCCAGAGTTCAACAAGTATTGGGTCTCCCAATGCAACCTTTACAAAGTTATTAAATAATTTATCTATTTCCAATACAAAAAGAACAAGATTAAATTTTAACCTTACAAAAACACAATATTACCTACCAATCATTAAAATAAATAAATCTAAATACTTTGAAACTCCAACTCGTAATTTCCATCAACTCTTGGATATTCCCAAAATTATCTATTTCTATTTGAAGAACTCCCCACAACCTAATAACATAACCTAACTTAGTTTCTAATTTCCCACACACACAAATACTAACTCAAAAAGCCCTCCCATAAAATAATACTATAAAAGCAAACGCGAAACAAACAAGCGACAAATAACGTCCAAGCAAGACCGTGTGCGCGCAAGCGAGAAAGAAGATGTATGCACTTGCATTGCATATAAAAGAAACAATTAAATCCTCAATGTTGTATGCTTTAATCCCAAATCCCAAGAGTGTTCTTTGCGCTTATAACTTTTAACAATATCTTAATTATTCATCCAAATAACCTTCTCCGACTAAAATAGATACAACGCAACGCGTTTGTCTCTTTTTTTTTAAAAACTTTGTAACTGACAACCCAAGTCTTTTGTTTATAGATAAAGTTCACAATCATCACACAACCTTCATCTTTACCTCCTTATTTTACTTATTTTTAATTTTGACTAGCAAAAAAGGATCGCGCCCTAGATAGGTAATTCTAAATTGCAAATGAACGTACGCTACTAAATTTCAAATTCCGAAATACATTACCTCTATACTTTACACTAACATTTGTCGTAAACTCTGATTCCTACAATTAATTGACGCCCTACAATTAGCAGCTAATTACTAAACTGTTTACTGATTACGCGGTATGTTGGTGCTGTTTGGTTTTAGATTTTAATTTAGATCAGACTAACCATATTAGTTTGACAACGCTATACTCAACCCTCATATAATAAAATTCCGTATACCTAAGCATTGATTATACGGAAATAATTTACATATGTATTATTTACTCGTACGTTCACTCCATATCCGTGAAATTATATGAAGATGTCAATAATATACTTAAAGCTAAAATACTACTATACCAAAGCAACATAAGAACTTGTAATCGCCTACTAAGAACTAACTAGTACCAACATTATCATAACATCTTTATTAGTTTAAGTGTTTTACACCCAGAATTGCGAAATTCTCGACAGCAAAAGTAGTCCACAGTACTAAAAGTATTTTCGCCCTGACCAAGAAAATATCAATAGTATACTCGTATTTCGTATTAATTAACCACACTAATTAGCCACCATTAATTCGATTTAGATACTCAAGCTAATCAACCCTTATTCCAATAACAACCACAACACGTGTACGACAAAAAGTTGTACCTATTCCCATTACTAAACTATGACTCCCAGTTGTTATATATATTTAAATTAATAAGTTTTGATTTTACTCCAATGACTATAAATTCTGAATGATGTTCAACAGAAAGTGACAAAGTCTAACATCATATCTCTAAACCTCCAACAGTCCATCCCGAATCAATATGTTAATCTAATAAGCAGTCTAATATCAAGATTTAACTCGGCCTCTAAATTTACTCTATTCAAATTAAATTCAAATGGTTAACCTAAAATATCCGAATGATAAAGCATTTTTAATTTTCGTGACGCACTCAACAAGCACAAAATGGAAATATCTACTCCGGTGGTATACAAGCCTAACCTATCTAGGTCTCCTTACGCTGATCCTAAACCGCAATTACTTAAATTAACATGAACACCATACTTAATCTTATACGTTACCGCGACTTTATTTAATCTCATAAATGCAACTCAATTATACTTCCGAATGACCTGTAATATTATCAAACTTAACCATGAAAACTATTATTCAAACCCTATAGCGTCCATATAAACATACAGTAGCATTTATACCATTTATAATACAAGCGCTAAGTACCCAAACCCAAAAGCTAAAATTCTGTTTCTTTTTATTCATTGCTATATAAAACCGCTGACCTAACTATATCACACTTCTACTTTGATGTGAAATAAAACTATCCATGGTAAACTCCCTATATATGAATGAAAATATCAAGTCACCGCAGTAATTATCTATTTTGACCGCGACAAGACCAAAAGATATTGGTTACGTTGTATAATTGATAGCTTATGTAGCCACCACAAGTAGACCTTTATTTGGTATTCACTACGCTAACGCGACTCCCCGCCCCGCTAGTCTCCTGTCACGAATCTAGACCTCTACATACACTTTATTAGTACGTATCGCGGTGTCAATATATATTTGTTAGTGAGCGGTGAAGTGAGCCTAACAAGTTACAGAATAGGAACTGTACCCTAGAACAAGTAGGTACTATTCTGTGTCACGACCTAATATCAAAAGACCTACATTGAAGAATTATTAAACACATTCCTAGTAATTACTTGAACTACATGAGTAAGTAAAATAGTCAGGTACTTAGCTGCATAACTCAAGTGAGACCTCATATCAAACATGGATTACCTACGATTCCTAATACACTGCCCCCCGGAATGTGAAATAGAACCACGTAAATAATTGTGATATTCTAACACTAAACTGTTTTTAATGACCTAATCCGATACCTACCATTATTTCATAATTAATACCTTGGTGAACTGTAAAATACATGAACAAATCTTTTGACAACTTTTATACTTGAACCTACATCATTAAAGCATCTAAAAGTCGTGCACAAAATTTCGCAATTTTTAATAAAAACGCTACTTGGAGAGAAGAACAGACGGACAGACAGACACCCGAATGCATTATATAATCCTTGCTAAGCAAAGTCAGAGAACTTCGTTCGCTCCGCTCGCTTGTTCAACCGCTCTACGGTCTTCGCGGCCGAAAACCCTACTTATCAAGTCTCGTACCAGACTGTCCATTTTTACAATCGTTCCTTCCATTCACCGCTACTTAATGTACCTAGGTACCTACCCAACAACTGTTACGTTAATATTGACCGTGTCAAATCGCAAACAATTAACTGTATTTACTTCCGCCCTACAGAACCGTGTAGATATCATAGTACACCCAAATCATTGATGTGAAATTTGGTTTAGAATGCGGGAATGCAACGCAACTACCTATACTGAAGCCCTGGAGCAGCGAGATTTCCACACGCCTCGACAAACCACTTTACCTATACTAAGATCCTTTTCAAACATTAAATACGCAATAAATCCTTTCATTCATAAATATTGCACTAAAATTGTAAGAAAATAGCGAATACCTACGTAAATAAACATAATCAGTCAATAACCTAACAATTTTATAAATTTGGACTTGGCGCCACTCTGTTTCGAATTAGTTCACTTTCGTTATGCGCCGTTAAATTCAATACTTGAAAATATTCGCGTCGGCCGGGCTACCTCAAGTTTTCCTATTCAAAAAGCAACTCTATCATTCAAAACACAAGATTCATAATTCTATAACAGTTTTATAATAGCCGGCCCCATTAAATAATTCTATCATACCTAGACACCTTCAAAAGTACAAGTATTGTAAAAAAACAACACTCATACATACAATTACATACTTATCTACTACCATCTGTATCTAATCAAAGTCATTATTTGTATAAGTCCATGTTCAACTTTGACTCTAAACTAAACTCCCGCGTTCCGAATGCAAAAATCTTCCTTCTCTTTCCTTCATGACTCCCAACCGACTACCAGGCGCCGAGACAGTTCGAAGACGACCGAACGCCATTTTTAAATTTTATACGACCAAATTAGATAGTAACACTTTAATATCATCCAACTCTTATAAAAAGCATCTTAATTTTATCAGGATTTTCCCCAGTTTATTATGATACGTTGCGCGGGAACTATTTACTGCTAAAATTTGGCTTATAAATTAAGTTATATAGTTATTTACTGGTTTATCAACTACTTGTTAATGTTTCGAAACAGTGATACGCGCTATACCTAGTGAAAATTATGTGTGTGAAATAGATAAGTGATGTTTTCGTGCCTACATAAAAGGATCGCACTTTGGATTGGAAATTGGAAGCGAATATCCGATTCGACTCTGATACGCAGGTATTGTCCCTTAACCCTAGCTTTAAATAACCTATGAGTATCTAACAGTAGAAACTCCTCGCGCCGCTAAAAGTTATATAAAATACATGTTACATTACGACGTTACGTCGACGTCAGCGTGTCGATGTAAGATCATTTGATACCTTTTGATACCTATAACCTACCATATCTATTATGACTCGTACCTTTACCTAAACTGCCATGTTTGACACGCTTTCTAACTAGACGTTCGCGGACAACTGATTCAAGCCTAAATCCTTATGCCTCAAAGTGCATTGACCCTAATGAAGTAGGTATTTACCTACTTACTTACTAAATAGATATTTGACCTAAATATACTAGCAAATATGTCATTGTATGTTGTACCAACCCACAAATCCCACAATCAATGATGACTATGAACCCAGTGTATGTGTATATCCACTTCTCAGCTAGCTAATGTCTGGCTAAAATAAGAGTACCTATTTTCCATCTATCAATCCGTACAACACTGAAATTTAACTATGCATAATGGTAGGTACCAGTTTCCTCAGAAACCTCACAATAGCGTTTCTTAATGCCATTCAGATATTTCACAACCAAAATCTCATTCAAAGTAAACAAATTCACGCCTAGCCTTACTTTTATATAAATGGATTGCCATAAAAAAAAACAAATAAACAACCTAATGCAAATATACTATAGGTATTTGAATTTAAACGGAAATGTGACGTGAATGTACCTACTTAATCCCTTGTTGTTTGTAGCAGAGGTAACCAACTAGCTCTCGCGGTAAATGGCGCACGACATTTAAGGTATAGAAATTGTAAGAAATTTTTTATATTTGTACGCTAATAATAATATTAAAGTGAATGGCTTCCTAATTACATAGATATAAATGAATAACTATCCTTATTATGTAAACGGAGACGAGTATTGCTAAAATTACTTCGAGTTGATACAACTTATCTCAAAAAATTCCAAAATCTAGCAAATCGTATTATTCTAAGAAGCTACCTCATATTAATTTACCTAAGAACCACATATCTAGCGTAATAGACCAAACTGTATGTTATTTTTTCTGAATTCCTAACCTTCTGACTATGTAGATATATATTTTACATCTGGTTTATTTACTCATAAAGTTAAGAATCATAGCAAACGCTCAACATCCTAATAGCAAATTTAGATTTAGGTAGATTCTAGATATAGTTTAAAGATTGAAGTTATTTAACTACTAACTACCGAAAATAAAACTAAACCTTAACGAAAGGTTGTCAATCTCTGATGCAAATGGTAATGCTTTGCGTTACAAAATTAAATAAGTTATTTGAAGTAATGATAAGCCTAGCTAAGTAATTAAAGGACGCATAAATAATTAAATAGTAGCTAAGTGCAACATAGATTAATATTAAAATATTTAGATACCTAAAATGTAAACGATGTCGAATGCCTAAATAATGTCGCGAACACGCACGCGGGCGCGACGGCGCGAGCGACCACGACGCGGCGCTCTCCCCCCCTTCGAGTCTATCCGAGCTCTCTGCCCCCCGACTTCATACATTTGGCGTAGGCACTAATTTAATCTAACCCTTCACGCAATTACACACGTGGTCGCGGCGAAGCGAGGGAAATACACGTCCTTCCCTGACACAAATGAACCCTGTCTGCCCCCCAGATCTACAAACTTTACGTAGGAACTAATTTTCCCTTTATAAGACTAACAACCCCAGCTTTTAAACCCAAACGATGACGATCCCACGCATAATTATAACAAGCCGTAGTTCGACCGTAACAAAGTAAAATTTAACCGTTTCACCACCCTTCACGTAAAAAGCAATACAAACAAAATATCCCTGAAAACAATAACATAGCAACAAAAGCAAAATCAATCAATACCCTCTCACCTCTCTACCCATTTAGCGGCAACAAAATGTGGGTCTAGTGACCCACTACAGAACAAGCTGCAATAAAAACAATTAATTAACCCTCACACAGCACGGGTGACGGTAAAATGTATAACATTAACCCTAGCACAGAGCAAGTCACGATTTAAAAGATGAATTTAACCCTAAATTCACGCGTCCTGGTCGCGGCACCGAAATGTGACGATCCCAACCCCCCCCCCCCCCTCTCTCAAATCTATTTATATACCTATAACCTAGTCTGAACTTAATCTAAAGCCTAGCTGTAGAAATAGCCTACCTAAAGGAGTAGCTAAAGGTAAGGAATTAAACAAGTAAAAAGGGGAAACAAATCATTATTTATTGCTCTTCAAACATAGTATGTAGTATTTCATTTGAAAGCTAAAGAAACTTTGATTAATTAACCCAATGAAGTCAAGCTAGATTTCATAGGGTATCCGCTTTGATTCCTATACAATACTAACCCTTTAACAAGCGAATAAAACAATAGGGTTAGCCCCGGCCGAATATATTTTAGTATTTTGATTATTTTAAGAACTTAATCTAGATTGAACTATCCTACTGCTAGAGGAACTTTTATTATTTATCCCAACAAATTCAAGCTAGAATTCATTAAGGAATCCACTTTGTCTCCTAGGAAAGCTAGTCCAAAAGCAAAGCGGATTAAACGAAAATGGCTAGCTCCGTACCTACTGATGACGAACGCACTTTAATTAAATTGTAAATTAATCTTGGAAATATTAACCTCGAATCCTAGTCTAGAGTATCCTAACTGAACCTAATAAAATAAACCCTGACTTGCTCTGAAGAAGTGGCCAATACGTGATCGTGAATCTAGTGGAAGACCCGACGCTGTGTGAAGGTAGAACCCAGGTGCTTTTCGAGAAGGTGAGAGGTCCGCGTACTAAGGAAGGAAAATTACACGTTAATAAAATCATACCATAAATTTGTTGTAATACCTGCAACTTATTTACTTGCTTCTTCAAAACAATAAGTCCGTAACTTATTGTCAAATTTACTTGATTAAATAACCAATCTGTTACATGAATATTTCACAACGTTAGATTTTGTCACTTCATCGAAGAAGTTCGTCCAATGATGCATATCTTAAAATATTAAGATTTTGATGATGATGATGATTTTGATTGATGATGTTGATTTTGATTGATGATGTTGATTTTGATTGATGATGTTGAAATACGGAAATAAATAAGAGTTGGCTAATGATTTGACCTAATTACTGCGTTCAGCTAATACTACGAATAATTTTCTAATATTCACATTTGAATGATAAATAATGAAGTTAATTTAAATCGCCCAAAATTTACAGAGAGATTTTTACTATAGAGATATTTCAAAGGTTGTAGTGTGACTGGTCTAGCGAACAATCCCAGCCCTGCAGGACCCAAAGGCACCTTTATAGTCGAGAAATTGATACATATACGACAATGCACAATTGAGCCTGACAACTGGCAATTAATCACCATTCCAATCACACCATATTTATTGAAAATTCCATAACGAAAATACCTCAGTACGTACTATATAAACTTAGCTACTAAACTGCCATTTGACTTTCATAAAATATAGGATTCAGATATTAGGAAAAAGCATGCATCCCTTGTAAAATCGATAACAAATCTTCTCTAACAGAAGAATCAATCTAAAACAAGACAACCAGACAAACGGTAAGAAACCTCAATGAGCTAGATCGAGATCCCTTGACCCCTCGCTCTTGTCAATGCATTCCATGTAGGGTTCAGTCAAAAGTAGTTCACGTCTCTCCTGATTGGGAACCTCTTAGCGAGCGAACCACTTATGTCAGGGTCATAAACTGTGCACTTGCAGCTATGGTTGGCTTACTCAGAGATACTCAAACACGAAATGCTTACGCACAAAATTGTATCGACTTTACTCAGAATTCACACTACTAATTAATACCCCTTGACACTGACTACCCCTGATATCTTATATATTTCCGACGGAAACATGTTGGCTTGCAACATGTCTGCAAATAGATTGCTTCCTAAAAGAAGCCGCTAAATCATAATAAATTACCTAACAAAAGGTGTACCATAAGGTAGTACAATAATAATAATTTCATAATAATATACCTCAACACGTAGATTACTATAATGCATCATTGACACTCGACGTATATACTTAATCACTATGTTTACCATCCAGATTACACTAATTTACTGAAGCACCTCGCGAAACTTAAATAAAATAACCACACTAGAATACCTAAATTCTATATGAAAGGATAGTAGTACAGCTCCAGTCGTGCGTAATACACTAAAATAGCTTATATATAACCGATTCCTTAATAGTAAGAAAACTGCATACTAATGCCGTTGGAATGTCGGTAGATACAAAGTTACAACACCGCTTCACATCTGAAATACCCATATGGCAATACGTAATTTATGCAAACAAACATTGATGAATGTTTGTGGCATAGTATGATAATGTTGGAAATAGACAGGCAAATACACACTCTCGTAAAATAAAATAAAGTTAAATCAAAATCCTACCAGGTATTGGGCTCGCTGGGACCACCCAATTTACCCAAAACAGCCGATGATGCTGCTCGTAGGTAGACTCCGTAGCTCTGCCTGTAGCTCTGCCTCTGGCCCGTCGCTGCCTCGTAGTCGTGGTAGTAGTAGTCCTCTTGTACCCGGAGAGAAGTGGAGTGTAGCGCCGCGCGTCCCGTGAAAAAGTGTTGATGTGTAGCTCGGCGTCCCGTCGAAAGAGAGTGCTCCCCCCCGCGCATTGCCTTAAATACCTCCGCCAACACCAGAACCACTGTAACATGAACTCCCAACCGATAAAAGCCCTTATTATCATTGCAGTAATGTGTTTAACCGTATGCAACCCCCCCTACGACGTTGTCGCTGTCTCAAACATTTGTCGCTATTTCGCGGGTAACTGTTGGCGCCACAAAGTCTGCACTCCGTCCTACAAGTCCAATCCTGTCGAACCTAATTCCTTGCCTATGCTGTATGATGATTTCCAATACTAAAATTAACCTCAAATAACACAAAAATATTTGAAATACAAACCCTAAACTTCAATGAATACTAACACACACCGGCTAAAACACTATGTTACTACACTAGAATATATTTAAATTAATCATACAATTGGTTTTCCGAGTTCTACATAGCATTTACGTTAAGTTTTCCCTAATTCCTTCTAAAATTGTGTTTATTTTCCAAACAATAGCTAACTATTAACGTTCCTTTGCATTAAGCAAGGTAACCTTTTAATCATGGAAAACCTAGATCAAATTTATGACCTATCAACCTAAGTCGAATGAATATAATGTTTTTCCTGATTGTAGAACATAACTAGTACAAAATACAATAAAAAGAAGACTACCTAATGATTGTACATCCTTCAGATATTTAAGGAATCTTGCATTAATAACATCTTTCTAACTAACCTATTTCAAAGATACAACGCTACTAGCTCATATCTTTCAACCTAAATCTTCTAACAACTCAAACAGCAACGTTACTTTACATATAAAACAAATATATTATGAACTATATTTGCTTTATTAAACAGATTAACGGTATTTACTGGAACCAATAAACCTTGACCTAAACAATCCAAATATATGGAGCCCACAAACGTTTCCTTTTATTACGTATGATTCTAAATAATTTATTACAATTATAAAAATGTTCCATAATGTAACAACATCCGTTAAAACCCAAATTTGCCTCTTTATTTAAATAGCAAAGCCCCAATGATAACGCCTACTTTTTTTATACGAGCAATTTCTACTCTAAAATTGAGGCAGGCCTTCAGAACTGTCTCACACAGCATTAAATTTTGGGGCAACAGTTACCGTTATAACATTCAGTCCGCCTTTGTGGCCCAGAAAAGAGCCATCAGAACCATGGCCCGAGTATGTCAGACTACACACATCTTGTAAAACGTATTTTTCAGAGTTTCAAATTCTCACTGTTCCTAGTCTATATATACTTGTACTTCTTAATGATTTAATCAAGTACCTAAACTGTATTGAAACACCGGAAGACAGACTGAAGCGCCTAGCAACAAGAAGAATGGACCTACCACGAATGTTTACCACCAAACTCAAAGTTGTCAAGCACTCTTCGGGTTACCAACCAAGGCTACCCACGGGATTAAAATGCATTCCCAATTTAAACATATTTAAAAATAATCTAAAGGCTTTTATGTTGCAGAAATGTTTTTACTCAAATAAGGATTTTTTGTCAGCGGTTTAAGTATAGATTTTTTTTGACAGGGTATTAACATAAGGTGTATTATTAGAATTCTGACATTATTTTTAAAATTGGTTATTGATTGTGATTCTATTATTTTAACTGTTTGTGTTCATGATATTTTTTTTTAGTTTGTAAATTTAATTAATATTTTAAATTATTATATTCAAACACAATGTATATTGTTATGTGAATAAATGACTGTGACTATGATTATGACCTTGGCTACGCGCGAAGTCTAAGGGCGGGTTGTACCAACTTAGGCACTGGTCCCACCGCCGGCGCCGGCGAGTAGTAATTTTTACTCACTTAACTCGCTAAGTAGTTATCGAGTAGCACGTAGTAACACTCGCCTAGTTACTCGCCGGCAATGGGACCAATGCCATTATACTATTACATACAGACCGATCATCGTTAAATATAGCACCGGCAGCTGTCATTCATCATCGAAACCTTACGATTACAAACGGTTTGGTGGAAGTATAGAGTTATTCTCACATATCAACTAACAATAAAACTAGTGGCTCTGTGAGCTGTAGATAGACCTCGTGGATTTGTTTCAAAACGTTTGAATTTAGTAATTTTATACCTTTTTAACCTATTGGTTAGTAAAGTATAAAATCATGGCCATGGGTTGAATTGAAATCGTGGCCATTATCAAAAAAACGTCGAAATGTCGAGGCAATTAAATAAACAGCTTTTTGAACACGATTACGTCCGATTTTGTTATAAAAATGTGTGAAAATCGTGGCCATTTGAAAAAAAATCGAAAAGTGATGTGACAAAAAGAAATAATTTGTACCTATAAATTATTGAACCTGCTTTCAAAATTTCACGAAAATCGGTGGAAAACTGCAGCCTGTAGGCGAGAACTGCGGGACATTCGGACATCCAAATATACGAAAGATGGATTTTGGGCCAAGCTGGAACGGACCGGCTTCAATTCAATTCAATGCAATTCAATTCAATGCAATTCAATTCATTTAAATTGCAATAATTATGTTCATTATACAATGGATGTCAAACTTGTAATAAGTAGGTACCTACATGACCTACCTTGCTAGGGCACTGCAATTTTCTTACATTCTAGAATTAGGTAATTACTAGGTATATTATAATAACAACACAACAATTTAACTATTCTACACATTCAATTAGTGTTTTTAACATATGTATAATTCAGATTCACCTTTTCTGCCGGAAGCCATTGATAGCTGGAGGGCGGCTTGCCCGAACACTGACCTGCCGACGATTCGCCATTCGCAACACCAATGGGACGAGACGCTCTGTGTGCTGGTACGGGATAATCTGTACGAAACAGCTACCAGCCCCACAGACCGAGCTCGTCTCCTTGCTGGAACGAAATGGGAATCCGGCGCATGGCTTCAGGCTTTGCCTTCTAAAAACCTCGGCACAGCAATTCACGCGGTAACGACGCAGCGGATGCACTGGCTAGAGAAGGCTCAGAATCAGAAACCATAGGACCTGAACCCACGATCCCTCTACCCCCTGCATGGCAGCGGAGCACACTGCAACTAAACACCAAGGTAGAACACCAAAAAATTTGAAACACCCTAGGCACCTGCACGCAAACCATAGAGGCCCTCCCGACAATCAATCCCGGATTGCCAAGGAAGCTAAAACAGCTAAAGAACGTGGCGCCAGAAAAAAGGCGCCATAACTAGTCATGCACTATTAAACAAACACCTTTTCTCCTTAGGTATTACAGACAGTCCTCTCTGCAGAGCCGGCATGGTAGAGGAAGAGACAGCCGTCCACGTCGGTGTACGGTTCAGGGACTTCGACCAGGGCTGGGCTGCCGCTAACACGGCTGAAAACCTCAAGCGACCAAGTTCTCCTGACAGCAGCGATAGGCACTGATCCCATTATGGTTGGGCCATGGTAGTTGTCAAATCTGACCATTACCGCCAAAGGGCGATCAGCGGGTGGTGCACGATTAGGTGGATACACCAAATCGGTTACAGTGCCAATGGAACCATTTAGTAAACCTTTCTTAACCCACAAATTTGTTTTAAGCATGACCTGGCTGCTATCACAGAGGTAGAGAGTTTTCTCTAACCCTTGTGCTTGTTGATCTGCACATGTCTGTGCAGCTTCTTTTGTTATTGTGATCAGCCGTCACCTTTGCCGTGGATCTGTGAAGGTCCTTTAGTTTGGCAATATTATACGAACTTATTCCTATTTTCCGGGTACAGCCTCATTGCATCGGAATAAAGCCGTTGTTCCATGTTACATATTCTACTCTTTTCTCGTGACATTCAGGTTTCCTAATTACGTTTAGTTGAGTTTCCAACGCTCAAGCGATCCAGAATGTCCCTAAAATGTTCCTGGTCTATACTTCCTTGCCGGTAATTCTGTAATGTACCATCTCCATAAGAATTTCATCCGCTAAATCACATTTTTCTACATTGAATACCTTGCCTAAGATATCAATGGGAGATAATCAACTGTCGGAACATTCGTGCCCTGCATCTTTAGTAGACATGACCTATAATAGGTATCGCCGGATGTAAGTAAACCATCCACATCAAAATTATCAAAATCAATGCCACGAGACGTATCGTAAATTACCGCTGCAACAGTCATCCCGAAACATTGCTGTTGGGGTTGACGGAAAACGTTAGAAAATTGACTAAGTTTCCCTCGGTTTGCTATGAAATTCATTTTGTTAAGCAGATAATTAACCAAATTACGTATTACCACTGTTCCCTGAATATTTTAAATATTCCAACCAGTAAACACCAAAGTCCTTCCAGAAAAGCCAAAATCATTTACTTAGATAAATCCAAATAATATAAAAATTTCCAAAATTTTGAGATATTCGAAATTTTAAAATGGAACGCAAATTTATGTGTTGTTTTAGAGATTATTTATTTGGAATTCGAACATAGGAAACCATCATTATACGATGCCTTAGTTCACACTCGTACTAATTACAATTTTTGTGCCGTTGAAATTTCAACCTCAGATTTTGTGCACTTAAGGTACTATAATTGCAACTACTTTTTCCGAAAAGTAAGTACAAGTGTACTCTAGGCATCGAAATCGGAGTTCAAGATACAGTAGACGGAACATATAATTTGTACCAGGTCAGTAGTCAACGCTGACCCCTTTCTTGTAATTTTTACGCTTTCAACCCATATCTCCGCCATTTTTCAAAATTTCGAAAAAATGACGACAAAAAAATCTGTATACTTTCCGAACCTACTCACCAAATTTCATGACAATCGGTTAAGAAATGTGAGCTCTAGGCGAGAACAGGGGGAAATCCAAACATCCGGACATGAGGAAAAACGATTTTTCGTCCAAGCTGAAGCATAGATGCTTCGCTCGCTACGCTCGCTCGGTCGATTATAGTACACTATGTATTTTTGCGGAAAAGTCGTCATGGGAGTTGGTATCCGGGTTATTGGAGTTGCAAATCTCTTAAACGCCATACAATTTTGACAAAGTGGATGCCATGATTTTTTGAGCAAATACAATTTAAAATAGGTCCTCATTTTAGAATTTACCACGTTGGACCCTGTTTGAATATCTTTAACAAGGTGAATTTTAACATTCAAGTAACTACGTTAAATTATTCGTACAGCTACTGCAACCAAGACAGGAATATTGATTTTGTGTAGCGTTTAAAATTCATCCATGTAGGTATACTTATTTCAAATTTAGGATATAGTAAAGGAAATGAAGAAACGAGAAACCTGGCTTACCTTCTATGTATAAAACAGCAACGTAACTTAACTATAATCGACAGACAACGACAACGCATACTGACGAAATGTCATTCTGCGAGATGCTTCTAAGCATGAAATTTGGATCACAGATTCTCCAAGGGATGCCAAGAGTAAAATTACAGGCCTGTGCCTACTAGAACGTAGCAGGATCATGCTAGGCACGGAACGGAGCGTCCCGAACACGCGAACGCCCAGACAACCCACTCTAAACCCCCAACGATTGTTCAACCGTGTCACTTACACAGAGGGCCAAAAGGTTCGCTTGACGCATTCTACTTTTACCGCAAGTGTTGATCCTGACCCCTTATCATGGACAAGATAGGAGCGTCGTCTCGTTCTATCGAACGGTGTCAGCCAGTGAAGGTCTACCCTGTCACTTATCGTGTGATAAGGCCAACCATGATACGGGGTCTGGATTGTGTTACATACACGTAGTCACGAGAGGCGATTTCCCCAGACGCTGTTTAAATCATCTGTCTAACTGCTGATTTTGCGTTTTTTTTGAGCGAGTGAGCAAAACTAACGAAGCAGGTCTTCCATTTCAACTTGGGGCAAAATACTTTCGTGCTCGGCTGTTCTTCTCTGCAAGTCGCATTTCTTAATCGGTTCTCATGAAATTTTGTGAGCAGTTTCAATATTTATACTGATACCTAGTATTTTCGTTTTTTTTTTATATTTTAGTCATTCAATGCTTTTAGTTTCAACTCGATAAACGTATAGAGGTAAACGTATTTTTAATCTGCTCACCACGTTTTCTAAACGCGACCTCGACGCGCTTTGTAACGAATCATCGAAATAAACGCGCGACGACGGCGCGTTTAAAAAACGCGTTGTACATAAGCCCTTAGATATTTGAAAAGGTCCCCCCCGTTGTCAATATTTTATCTTGGTCAGCCTCGTAGAGGATAGAAGATTAACTGCAATTTTTGATTTTTACTAATATCAACTAATATGTACCGAAACGTAAACAATAAAACATTCTTACTTATTCGACATAAATTCTACTTATTGATCCAATTAGGTTCTCTCTGTAGGAACCTGGGAGTCAAAAGATTTAGGTATAGTTACATGAAAGTAGGGAATCGAGGATGGTATACCGGTCTTGCTGTCAAATTTTATTCAAGACAGTAAAAACTGCCTTGTTTCGGTGATAATTATCAGATAAAAAGGAACCGAAATCTGTCCAGTTTTAGGTAGTTTATCTGCCTCAGACTAAGCCAATATAATAAAATTGTTGACATGATACGGGATCTGGTTTCCAGCGATTCCAGCGAGCGATAGCTAAATAATTGTATGCCCTATCAGGGTACCATGTACTTAATAAGACTTAAATGTGAGACATTTATGTGCTGATGGACATGATAATAATGTATTAAATGAATTTGAATATGAATAAGTACTTTATAAAAATCAGGAGTAAGTGCGTGATGCAAGCATGATATGTATAACAAGTACTTCATTTAGGTAATGAAAGAAATTGTGATATTCAATTCAATTTATAAGTTCAAGTCCAGTTGTTTAAGATGATATGACAAAAAGTTAGTTGCTGCAGCTGCACCCGCAGCCGCTGCTGGAGCCGCCGATGATGCTGTTGATGCCCACGTTTCCGCAAGAGCCACAGCTGTAGTCGACGCAGGCCGAGCCGCTGGTGTCCAGCGTGGTCTGGAACTCCACGGCGCTCAGGAACGGCAGCTCTCCGCTGATGCCCAAGTCTCCGTTCAGGTCGAGTTGGGAGTTGACGGAGATGCCGGAGGGGGAGACGGGGCCAACGCTGGTGACCTGCAGGTCGCCGCCGCTGCTGGAGATGGACACGGAGCCGGAGTTGCCGTATCCGCTGGAGCTGCCGTAACTACCGTAACTGCCGTAGTTGCCGGAGCCGCTCGAGCCGCCACAGCACTGGCCAGCGATGGACTGCAAGAGAATGATGGAAAATGATTCGTTTTGGCTTTTCCGAGTAGTAAACGTGTCAAGAATGTCATAAATAGAAAAAAAACTAGATCTCACCAGCTCAAAAATATAGAAATTCTTTAAATTGTTATGAAGTGTTTTTTTAGCCTGTTGGAGTGTCCCAATGCTGGGCCTGCCCTCAAGATTTCCATTTGATTTAAGTAAAACTGTCCTTACATTTAAATTGGATTTAAAAAGTTAGTATCAGTGATGCTAGCACGAGTTGCTTGCATATTAAATGCATGTACGACCTGCTAGACTTTGGTCACCTGCGGTGCCAACCCACCTGTTGCGAAGCATCTAAAAATGTTACCACAATCGCTTGGACCCCGAGGTCCAAAGGTCATGATGCTGAATGCAACATAATGGTATCGTGAGCTGGATACCTCTGTATTTTGTGACTACTCCACTGCCTCGCCAGCTCTAGCTGAAAGTTCGTGGTAGATGGAATAGTGCCAGTGTGTCAACGCATGTAGAGTTCCCTTCCCTCTTCCACCGTCCTGCCACTTAAGTACCATCGTCTCTTAGTTAATTTATATTTCTCAAGTATATCTCCTACTCCTGAGCACAGGCCTCTTCCTCATGGTGAGGGGCAGGACTCTATAGTCCCCACGCTAGTACAGTTTGGTTTGTTTAAAAAAAGACCGGGTTGCACTCCGGGAGTGCCGGCGGAAGGTAAAACTTAATGACATTGTAGAAGTTTTTCGATCAGGTCACGTAATTGCTGTATTTATCAGTATAAAAATACTATCATTTATGTGGTAAGGGTACCTAAAACACAATATTCATTTATTGCGCGCTATCGCGACAATTGTACAAACAATACAAACATGACAATTTATATTACGTTAAAAATTTAACACTTCAGAACTATTACAATGATTATATTTACCACTTATATATTTCAATTGTGTCAAAATACAAACAATAAAAAAAAAGTATTAAGTAAAGTAATAATTAAAAAACTAAATTAAAAATAATAATAAAATAGATTAAAACTAAACTAAAGCTAAAAATGGCCCCTGCGACATTGTGCCGAAGATGCTGGCAGCATTACCTCGCTGAATAGCTAAGCTAATTATGTGTGGGAGTCTGCTAGCGCTTCGGTCACCTGTGGCATCTGTAAGCTTCTTCGATATCTCTTTGAAGAGACTTAGGGCTCCAGGGCCCCACGAACACGAACCAAGGGTATCGATCGACACCAAAAGGCACGAAATTATATACTATTACAATTATTTAACATTAAAAAGTTTATCTCTCAGAAGAATCAACTTCCATCCATACGTCTTACGTCTTACGAATCTCACGGTCACGTGACCTGACACGAGTTTTAAAAAAATTCCCCTTCCCAAAAATTGCACAGCGCCGCTAAAGAAGTTTTCACTTCAAAAAACATGGGTAGGTATACTAGGTATGTATGCAAGTTTCCTTATGTTTGCTAGTATCGAAAAGCTAGTGGTAATATCAAATATCATTCCCAAATAATAACAAACAGAAATCATGAAAATGATGAACTTACCTGCACCAGAAAGGCAGACACGCAGAGGAGGACAACTTTGAATGCCATTTTAGTTTCTTAGCGGATGTCTCACACAAGAATGATTCTGAATTGAAATTGAAGTGCTTTTATATCGAATACTATTACACAATGAGCTTGCAGCTGTAAAAACTATTTTTTTTATAGCAGATGATAGTGGTAGTACACTTTATTTTTAGGGATCCGTGACGGTAAAGTAAAATTATTTGTAATGGTTAACCCACCTAATTGTTTTGTCTTAGATACCATAATTGGAATGAAATAAATAAAATAAAATAAAACAAGTTACATACAAACATTGACTTTATGATAAATCTTAACCTAACCTAACTTACAGTTCTAATTATTAAAGATTTCGCGTAACGCATCAAAGATATTGAAGCGCAATAAAAGCAAAAAAAAATCTAGCATCAAAAAGGAAAGATCTGCCCCAACCTATCCTTAGCAAACACCATCACCCTCCTAGCGTTATTCCCGGTTGTGCTCTAATGGAACCCGGGGTCCGCTTTGATACCTTATCCCAAGAGTAGGCAATAGTATTGCGAAAGCGACTGCCACTTGACAGCCGCATGCCTGAACCACTAGGCTACCGTAGCTTCACAGCTTCAGTCCCTAGCGAACACAAAATGGTCCGCCAATTGCGAAGGGATCAGTCGTTTATTTAATGCCATGTAAGTTCAAACTCCACAGCAGAACCAAGATACACGATATAGCCCTCCAGATCGCTAAATTTAAGTGGCAGTGGGCGGGGCACATAGCACGTAGAACCAACGGAAGTTGGGGCGGAAAGGTTCTCGAGTGGCGACCACGTATTGAAAAGCGCGGCGTGGGTAGGCTAGGTGGACTGATGACCTCGTAAAGGTTGCTGGAGTCCGCTGGATGCGGGTGGCGCAGGACCGGTCACTTTGGCACTCTTTGGGGGAGACCTATGTCCAGCAGTGATATAGGCCTCCCCCAAAGAATCTTTCGGTAGGTCCCAAAATATCTTTCGGCTGATATGTTGATGATGAAGTTTAAACTCAAGCCTTCTTCCCCGCAAACCAAAATTCTGAAACTGCCACTGATCGGCAATACAAGATAATGGTAGAGAGCTGTATCTTCAGCCGACGGATATCGTTGTCGACACGGAACCATTCACTTTTTAATCTTACTCGCTCTTGAACATTTAATATATTCTACCAATTAGGTTATTGGCTAAAATGCTTGATTGAGCACGTTTTCAAACTATCATGGAGCAACAAATAGGTCACGTGCTCCTTCTGTTGACAATGTTATCATCATTAAACAACGCTTCTAAAATATTCGGAATGGTATAAAAGCTACAGGTTTCGCGTCTAAAGTTACAGTTTTTCCACATCAGTGTAAACAACTAGTTTGAACATGTCTCGCTTCGCTATCTTCGCTCTCTGCCTCCAGGCTCTCCTGATTCAGGTAAATACAATATTTTAACAGTTACCATATGTTGTGTAGCAATGTAAACCTACTAGAAATTTTCACAACTGCGAAACTATGTGCAAAATTTACGATACCAAATGAGAACATTTTTCTTAGAAAGTACTTTTCTTTAGTTCTCGTGAAGTTTCCAGAAACTTCTGAAAATATTCCTTTGTTTTTGAGAATATTCTGCAAAATAGACACTGTGAATTTTGGGTACTGGCGAGTTTACCGAAAAAAAATTAAAGAACATACTTTATTTCTAAGCTAAAACCGCTTGACTTTTAAATAAAATAATGACCTTTCCAATTAAAACATTCGAAGTTCAGAAAAAAAAACAAACTAATCCATATGGCGATCTACTAAATATAAAGTCTTAAACACACAAATATCGGTAATTAGCATTACTTTTCAGCCATAGTTTACTCATATTTCAATTTTATAGGGGTTGCAACGGGAAAATATGACTTAGGTACCTACCTATGATCAGTGACATGCCTTGCGTACTAAATCATAGCGCATTCGGTGCCCCGGAAGGACGATGCTGACGTTGTATTTCATAACCCGTTCCGAATGGTATTTTTATTTAAACATCGATCGTAACATCAGTAATTTGTACAGTCATAGGTTCAAAGCCGAGTTCTTCCCAAAAGAAAATTGACGTTTATGTCACCAGATTGAAAAACTGACGGCTGCTTGAACTCTTGTAACACAGATATTCAGAAGTAGATCAAGGTGCATCCGTCTAGAATTTATTTATATCCTTAACCGTTGTTAACTTGTGAACAGTCGGTGATGAGCCAGTACGGCTGCGGGTGCGGGTCGAGCCGCTCCGGCTACGGCTCCGGCTACGGCTCCGGCTACGGCTCCAGCTACGGCTCCGGCAGCAGCAACTACGGCTCCAGCAGCAGCAGCGGCAACTACGGCGGGCAGGGCACCGGGCAGGTGGGCGCGTCCGGCACCATCGACGCCTGCGGCTCCACCTGCGTGACGGGCGCCGTGCCGGTGCTGGGCTCCGTGGGCTTCGGTGGCTGTGCGCCCGCCTGCGGCTCCGTCTCCATCTGCGGGCAGTGCGGATGCGGCTGCAACTGAATATTCATCCTGCAACGGCCAAAAACTAACCAACAAAACCATACCTCAAAATAAAGCAATATTACAAATCACAAGGATTTCACATTTGTCGAATACTGCCTCGAACTTGAACTAACCCTGAAAGAAAATTTTGTCTTAAAATTCACGATTAACATTGAGGTTTGTATTTCATTCAGCGGGACTTATAAGTCCCAGTAGCGTCAGATTCTAATTTAGAGAAAACTGAAAGGTTAGATATTATTATTCATTTGTTTCTGCCATGAAATAAATTATTTCACAAGCATAGACTAACACGAAACTTCCTACAAACAGCGCCAGTCATATATTTTTTTTGTTGACATAATAATACTTAAACGGTCATGAAATTGGAGTCAGCTTATTACGTAAGCAAAGAAATAATATCAAGATACGTCTTTATCATAGAACCTCAAGCCTTTTCGGTGGGAAAGGAAGTGTAGAGATAGGAATATATTTGGTCAAGGACATTATCAGATTAATTTCACACCAGCGTTTTATTTTCTTAAATGTTTTTTGTAGGTAAGTATTAACAATGTGTAGGTTTGCGTAAGTTGTTGCCGAGTTTCCGCAACGCATACGCGTAAAAGTGCACGATATCGCGCGTGACATCGAGCGCGCAGCGCGCGCAAAATAAGGTTCATGTTAACCTGCAAACTAAATGCCTAATGTTCGGTGAGGAAGGAGGATGTCTTACATACAAAGAAAGACTCGCGATATATCAGAAGAGTCCGTTTATTACGACTTCCCGTATAAAACGATATCGCTTTTACGGCGCAGGGGTGACACAGGGGTACTCACGTTTCCAACGCGTGTTGGGGCAGTCCAACTGTCATTTTTTACCGACTAACCGACCGAGGAACTTTTTGCCAGATTTATGTGAGTTACTATTTTGTGTTGTAGCGCTAAAATGTACATTGTACAATTATGACAGGTGTTAATTTGCCGAGACCGGTCATAGAAAATGGCATATTAATATTCCCAAGATCCGATTAGCCAATAACATAAGAATAAATATAATTCGCTCCTGCTGTCCAGTACGCCCCGTACCACCGCTTTCACTGCCAGCCGTGTAATCACAGAATAGATAATGGTACAAGTACAGAAGGGAAACTCCTTTGATCTTTACAAAAGCCGCTTTTTTCACAGCCAAAACATTATGATTTACGACTCTCTGACATCGTCGACTCCAGCGCAAGCCAAACGGAACGTTAAGGCTGTGTACGAACGGTGAAAATGAATTGGCTCACTCGCCGCGTCGCCGATAGTGAGGGCTGACAACGACTTAAAATAAAGTAATAATCTATTATTGCCCATTTATTTCTTGCATTCAATATAGAGAGAAATAAGTGTACAGCATTTACTCAAATTCTATTTCTTTAATGAATTACACCATTTTGATTTGGGTTCAGCTGCAGCGATGAACGTAAATCGTGGAGTGTCCCGCGCCTCGTGTAACGTTACGGTAAGTAAAGTAATATCTACAAACTTATTACTATATGGATAAGTAAATACATATACACAATTATGCATAGAAAACATCCATACTCAGGAACAAAATATTCGTGCTCATCGCACAAATTAATGCCCTTACCGGAATTCGAACCAAGGACCTCTGGCTTCGTACGTATTCAGAGTCACTACCAACACGGCCAAAGCGGTCGTCATCTATGGTGCCGCCTGTTCTTGTGACGTCAATTATGACGATATGAAGCGCTCATAGCCTAGCGGTGCCTGCCAGTCGGAAACGATAACGCAGGTTACGCAAAGATGGCAGCGGTCAGTCTTTGGGTGGGTGACAACCTGATGTTTGAGTAGCGCTTCCGTGCTTTGAATGGCACGCTAAGCTGTTGATCCCGACTGCTGTCTATGACAAAAGTCGTTAAGCTGAGCTTAAGAACTTCTAACAGTCGAGTTGCCCACTCACTTGATAAAGGGGGGACAACTGTAACCTACCTGCAACAACCCTGCACGTGCCCCCTGGGTGGTACTAAAGAGTGACACATTAAAAAAAACCGAAATAATGCTACACGATTAAATAAAATGAGCAGTTCACACTTTGATTAGTGATAAGTGCGAGTTCATACATTTGCTGCAAAGGCGGGAAGCTTTTGTATGGACTCACACTAATCACTAATCAAAGTGTGAACAAGGCGTTAGTGTAAGTGGCATATAAGATTTCAAATTGTATAAAATATGTGTGTGTTATCAATTAGAGAAATATTACTGAATTTTCCCTCATATTATTTGCATGCAAATAAGAAAAAGATTTTCCCAACTGTGATTTGTTTTCGGATGCCCGAATTCTCTTCCAGTCGTATTCCTGGCTAAATTTCGATCATGATGGCCGACCGGCAACGTGTTGTGATTTAAAATAATATAAACTGCTCGTTAGTACTTCATTTAAATTAGCAGTCACCAACTGCAAACAAAAACATTACAGGCACTTTTTTTCACATGCTTTATTACTCGGAATCAACACCAGAACTTTCAATGCATTTCTCATTGTTTCTCGGCTAAGCAAGCAAGCAAGCTGATGCCATTAGAGGTGTCGGCGCTCCTAGCGGGAGCAGCCGCAGCCGGAGCCAGAGCCGCCGATGATGGTGTTGATGCCCACGTTCCCGCAGGCGCCGCAGCTGTAGTCGACGCAGGCCGAGCCACTGGTGTCCAGCTGCGTCTGGAACTCCACGGCGCTCAGGAATGGCAGCTCCCCGCTGATGTCCAAGTCCCCGTTCAGGTTGAGTTGGGAGTCGACGGAGATGCCGGAGGGGGAGACGGGGCCGACGCTGGTGACCTGCAGGTCGCCGCCGCTGTTGGAGATCGATACGGAGTTGGAGCTGCCGTATCCGCCGTAGCTGGAGCTGCCGTATCCGCCGTAGCTGGAGCTGCCGTATCCACCGGAGCCGGACGAGCAGCCACAGTACTGGCCAGCGATGGACTGCGAGAGGATGATGATAACTGGTTAGTTGTGGCTTTCGCGAGTTGTAAACGTGTTATGAATTTATCATATATGTAGTAGTAGTAGTATGTAGCTATCTATAGCTGATTAACATCATGGCGGCGCATCATTAGGCACTACCGGGATTCTGATTACTCAGTTGTATCAGGCCGCTATCCCGTCTTACCCGTCACTCCGCCTTGCCCCCCTCTCCCCTATATGAAAAGCATTGAATTGATGATTATGTGATTGTGACAACTGATTTTTACAGAAATTATGCTCCTTATTATTTTGCATATTGTTTTTATGTAACTTAACCACATATACAAGTTTTGTTGTTATGGAATGTGAAATTATGCAAATGATTTTTATACAAATCATTGCACTCACGTCTCAGCAATAGGTGCTATACTCGAGGGACACTAATTCATCGGTATAAAAATAATTTCAATCAAACTTCTTAATGGCGAGGGGCGGCTATAGTCCCCACGGTGATTCAGTTTGGTTTGCTTTTACATTTCTTCATAAGTAGGCTGCATACCTACTTACTTAGTCCCGATGTAAGTATTCTTTAATTGGTACGATACATATTAAAACAGAATGTCTGTCCTAAATTATATAACGGATAGGAACAATGAAAATGATGAACTTACCTGCACCAGAAGGGCAGACACGCAGAGGAGAACAACTTTGAATGCCATTTTAGTCTCTTAGCGGATGTATCACACAAGAATGATTCTGTATTGAATTTCAAAGTGCTTTTATATCGAAAATTATTTCACAATGGACTTGCAGCTGTAAAAACACATTATGATATTTAATATACCAAGCAGATGACAGTGGTAATACACTTTAATTTTAGGGATCCGTGCCGCTAAAGTAAAATAAGTATGTTGCCTGGTTGTTTTATCTGTTTATCAGATTCCGTTAGGAGTGCATAAATACTATGTCTATACATCGGAAGGTCATGTAGTGCAATATACTTTATAAATAGGTTAGTTTAGAAGTTAACAAGAGATTGCCAGTTACATACAAATTTAAACTCCAATTTAAATCTTAATTATTGCCTACTAGCTTCTGCCGGTGACTCCGTCCTCGTGGAACTCGTTTATATCGCAGCTCCATACGAACTTCTACCCCCACCCCCCCATTTCACCCCCTTAGGGGATGATTTCGGGGATAAAAACTATCCTATGTCATTTTCCATCCCTTCACATATCTCCACTTAAAAAATCACATTAATTCGTCGCTCCGTTTTGCTGTGAAAGACGGACAAACAAACAAACACACATACACTTTCCCATTTATAATATTAGTAGGTATATGGATCTGTACTTGTGTTATTTTCAGTTTTTAACCATCCATATACTTACGCAGATTGACATATAAATGAGTTTGACTTTTTGACATTTTCGTAATTAAAATTCTTGCAGGGCCCGTATCATGGTCGGCCTTATCACGCTATAAGTGTTTTTGTTGAATAAATATTTTTTTATTTGTATAACTGACAAGATAGAGCGCCCGTCACTGGCTGACCTCTAGACCACACCACCTGAGACTGACGCTCTATCTTGCTTGTCACTTATTGCGTGATAAGGCCGACCATGATGCGGGGTCAGGTTTCGCTGAATGCGTTAAGGATATTGAAGCGAAGAACAGATGAAAACTCTTCTAGCATCAAGAAAGAATGATCTGCCACAACTTCAACCTGTCATTAGCTAACACAAAGTGGTCCGCAAATTGGGAAGCGATTAGGCTATCATTCAATGCCTTGTAAGTTCAAACTCAAGCCCTCTTCTCGCCAAATCAAAATCCTGGATCTAAGTACCACCGATCCGCAATATAAGATAATGGTAGAGAGCTGTATTCTCAGCCGACAGATACCGCTGTCGACACGGAACCATCCACTTTTCTGTGGACACTAAATATATTCTACCAATTGACTAGGCTATTGGCTAAAAAGCTTGATTGAGCACGTTTTCAAAGTACTATCATGGCGCAGTAAATAGGTCACGTGCTCCTTCTGTTGACAATGTTATCATCATTAAACGACGCGTAGAAAATATTCTGAATGCTATAAAAGCTACGGGATTCACGTCCAATATTACAGTTTTTCCACATCAGTGTAAACAACTAGTTTGAACATGTCTCGCTTCGCTATCTTCGCTCTCTGCCTCCAGGCTCTCTTGATCCAGGTAAATACAATAATTAAATTACTGTCATCAGAAAGTATGCACAAAATCCTCGATATACCTACAATTTTTTTTGATATTTTCCTTATTATACCAAATGTTTCCTTATGGAAAGTTCCTACTACCCGGTCACAATATCTGTGCACCTGACCTCGAACAATAAACATTAAAAAAACAAAACAACAATAAAGCGAAAATATCAAAATTATCGGGACGTGTAGCGGCAACGAAGATGCTAACCGTACTGTCGCACCGGAGAGTTTCGCTTTATTGTTGTTTTTTTTTTTAATGTTAATTGTTCGAGGTCAGGTGCACAGATATTGTGACCGGGTTGTATATGGAAACTTGCCTTCAATTCTCGTGATGTTTCCAGTAACTTTCCAAAATATTCCTATCTTTTTGAGAATATTTTGATACTTCATTTTCGGTACAGGCATTTTTACTTGTGACTTTATACCACTTGGCTTACAAATGCAATAATTACCTATTAATACCCTATAAGCTTATTTGAATAGTATGTATAATGTTGACACGTAATTTTTTCAAGTTTATAACAGAAATATTTGTCAAGTAATCCAGTAATCTATATATATAAAACGCAAAGGTGACTGACTGATTGACTGATTGACTGACTGATCTATCAACGCACAGCCCAAACTACTGGACCGATCGGGCTGAAATTTGACTTGCTGATAGCCACTATGATGTAGGCATCCGCTAAGAAAGGATTTTTGAAAACTCACCCCCTAAGGGGGTAAAACGGGGGTCCAAAGTTTGTATGGGGGAAGCATTATTTTTTGAACTAGAGACTTAAAACTTTGTAGGAAGATTACTTATTAAAATACAAAAAAGCACTTTCAGCGTTTTACAAAATTCCACCCCTAAGGGGGTTAAATAGGGGTGCAAAGTTTGTATTCAAAACTACTGGGACTATAACTTGAAATTTACACCAGACCTTCCTTTTATGACGTAGGCAAGGCATAAGACGGGATTTTTGGAAATTCTGTCCCTAAGGGTGTTAAATAGGGGTGCAAAGTTTGTATGGGTGAAACATTATTTTTTGTACTAGAGACTTGAAACTTTGTGGGGATATTACTTATTAAGATACAAAAAAGCTCTTTCAGCGTTTTAGAAAATTCCACCCCTAAAGGGGGTCAAATAGGGGTGCAATGTTTGTATGGGGTAAACATTATTTATTGAACTAGAGAATTGAAACTTTGTAGGAAGATTACTTATTAGGATACAAAAAAAACATCTTCAGCGTTTTATAAAATTCCACCCATAAAGGGATTAAATAGGGGTGCAAATTTTGTATTCAAAACTACTGGGACTAGAAACTTGAAAGTTACACCAGAACGTCCTTTTATGACGTAGGCAAGGGATAAGACGGGACTTTTGGAAATCCTATCCCAAAGGGGGTTAAAAAGGGGTGCAAAGTTTGTAAGGGAGAAATATGATTTTTTGTACTAGAGACTTGAAACTTTGTAGGGATATTACTTATAAAGATACAAAAAAAAGTTCTTTCAGCGTTTTAGAAAATTCTACCCCTAAGGGGGTTTATTAGGGGTGCAATGTTTGTATAAGGGAAACATTATTTATTGAACTAGAGACTTGAAACTTGGTAGGAATTTTACTTATTAGGATACAAAAAAAAGTATTTTCAGCGTTATATAAAATTCCACCCCTAAGGGGGTAAAATAGGGGTGCAAAGTTCGTATTCAAAGCTACTGGGACTAGAAACTTGAAATTTACACCAGAACTTCATTTTATGACGTAGGCAAGGGATAAGACGGGATTTTTGGAAATTCTATCCCTAAGGGGGTTAAGTAGGGGTGCAAAGTTTGTATCGGAGAAACATATTTTTTTGTACTAGAGACTTGAAACTTTGTAGGAATATTATTATTAAGATACAAAAAAGTACTTTCGGCGTTTTATAAAATTCTTCCTCTAAGGGGGTTAAATAGGTATGCAATGTTTGTGGGGGGGAAACATTATTTATTGAACAAGAGACTTGAGACTTTGTAGGAAGATAACTTAAAAGTAATTTCAGCTTTTTATAAAATTCCACCCCTAAATGAGGGTCCAAATTTTGTATAAGGGAAACTTACTTTTAGCTACTACGTACTTAAAACTTTGTGGACAGATTACTTATTCATTTACAAATAAAGTGCTTTCAGCGTTTTGGAAATGATTACACCTAAAGGGGTTAAAAAGGAGGTCCAAAGTTTGTATGGAGAAAAAAAGATTAGTTAGACAATTTTATTCGAGAATTCAGAGGATAATTCCTAACGATAAATGAGTTAACAAGTGTTTCCGGTTTTTTGAGAATTCAACCCCTAAAAGGAGACATGTGGTGACAAAATCTGAAAATCAACATCGGCATCTATTGTTTCTATGGTTTATCGGGTCGCTGATTAGGAAAACAACAACGATTTTACATTCCAACGTGGCGTCTAAATATCAATATGGGCGTTGTTATTACGGTTTTTTGGGACGTTAATAACGAAAATCACATAGATTTTGAAATGTCATGTTGTGGACATGAAAATTCATGAAAATGTTTGTGCCAAATTGCAATTCAATCGGTCCAGTTTTTTTCGTAGCAAATCGGTTGTAACAGACGGACTGACAGACAGTCACACGTGATCCTATAAATAAGGGTTCTATTTTTGCTTTTGAGGTATGGAACGAGACCCGCGTTATATAGGGTTATAGGTTTTAAAGTTTGTATTTGGTGCCATCTCGATCGTCAGCAATCGGTACCTAGGCGAGTGCGGGCGGCGCGGCGGGACGGGAGGGTAGGAGACATTGGGAAAGTGCCTGCATCCGTAATAAGTACATTCAAGGTGCTGCACGAAGATCTGCTTACTTTTTATAAGTTAAGCATTTTGGCCGCCGTTAAATTAAAACAAATTTTTGGGTATTTATGTTAAATACTGGTTCGAAAAGCATGGAAAAAAAATCTTAGGAAACTAGCCTATAGCAATGTCCAGGCCACAAATTTGACTTGACATTCGTGGAGATATTTTGGTATTTCAACATTATCATGAACATAAAGTAGCTTTTATTCCAGAAGACAGATTCTAATTAATCATGACTGTAAATTTAATAACAGAAATACGTACATACATACATACATTCACGCTTTTATTCCCAAAAGGGGCAGGCAGAGCACATGAACTTTATGTTCCAGCGCCACTTTTAGCATAAATGTGTGTATAAAAGATCGACAAAAAGTGATATTGCTTAGGTTGTTAGCCCATCACCCACAACACACTTCAACCCTGCTCTCTTAATCGACTTTTACGACACACACGGGAAGAAAGAGGATGGTGAAATTCTAACCCGCCACCACACAGGCATAAAAATAATAGTAAATAAAAATTAATTTACCATAGTGGGTTATGACGAAGGGTTATTCGTAGGGGAAGTTAGTAGTAGTAGGTTAGTAGGCGGCGTAGCAATTCAACAATTATTGGAAAATTACTTTTACTACGCGGGCGAAGCCGCGGGCAAAAGCTAGTCTATTATATAAGTAATTAGTTTTAAAATGAGCAAATATCGGCAATCAGCTGAACTTTTCAGCCATGACCTACCTATGTTGCAATTTGTTTAGGATAGGGGTTGCAAAGGAACAGTATGACTTACCTATGAGCAAGTGAGATGCCTTGCATTCCATCTGTCCTTGTCCTAGATGGAAATGCTGACGTTTTATTTAATAATCAGTTCCGAATGGTATTATTTTTTAATAATCGGTTGTAACATCTTTCATTGGTACAATCCTAGCTTCAAGTCCATTTTCGTTTGGGAACAACTCATTCTCGAAAGAAAATGGACGTTTAAGACACTAGATTTAAACCTGACAGCCCTCTTGTATACAACCAGATATTCAGAGGTCGATCAAAGTGGCTCCGACTAGAATTTATTTAAATCCTAATGTGCGATTCTCACCGACCGGGCCGAAGCGCGCCTGCGCGTTTTTGCAAGTTGCCAAAGGAATTTGAAGCCTTAATACAGACGTTAAAATTTATATTTGAATGTACTTGCAGCCGGTCGGTTCCTCGCGGACGAGGACGGCTGTGCTCGGCTGTCGTCACATGTGACCTGCTCCATCCGGCTATTGCCTACTGCACTCTATTAAAACGCGATCGGCTGCCGCCCCCGTTGCGACGCGGCGCCAGGCGACCCGGCCCAGCCCGTTCGGTGGGAATCGTACATTAAACGTTGTTAATTTGTCAACAGTCGGTGATGAGCCAGTACGGCTGCGGGTGCGGGTCGAGCAGCTCCGGCTACGGCTCCAGCTATGGCTCCGGCTACGGCTCCAGCAGCAGCAGCGGCAACTACGGCGGGCAGGGCACCGGGCAGGTGGCCGCGGCCGGCACCATCAACGCTTGCGGCGAAACCTGCGTGACGGGCGCCGTGCCGGTGCTGGGCTCCGTGGGCTTCGGCGGCTGCGCGCCCGCCTGCGGCTCCGTCTCCATCTGCGGACAGTGCGGATGCGGCTGCAACTGAATATTCATCCTGCAACGGTTCTTAGCAAGTGTGCTATAAAACTGCTTCAAAATAAATTACAAAAAACATGTTATTTACATTTACTTTCTTACAAATCCTAAAAGAAACACCATTTTTTTTAATATATTGTGAATCGAAATAGCGACATTTCATCACTTCTGATGTCAATCCTTCTAGAAAATCGATTTATTATATACAGGTATTTTTAAGTGATAGCCATCACAGGCATGAACTGTACGCTTACCATGAGTTTGAAAATGACGGCTTACGCTAACGAGTATCGAGTTTTCTATCTGTGCATCTCTATTGCACTTTGACAGGACGAGCGGGATGCACAGACAGAAAACTCGATACTCGTTAGCGTAAGCCGTCATTGTCAAACTCATGGTAAGCGTACTGAATCGGCATAAGGGACCAGTTCATTCATGGCTCTAATGCTGACGTTAAAACAGTGTACTTATCTATCTCTATCATTTGGAAATAGAAATAAAGAAGTCAATAATTTCGTCACAAGAATTTGGACGCTTATTTCAGTGACTAAAATGTTTTGATATTGTGGTTATGTGTGTGTTTATTTACGTGAATGGCTCGTTATCGATACTCCTAAGAGAAATGTGTACTAAGTACCTACCATGTTTTTTCGTACGTGATCCGAGTAGAGTTCTCGTGTTAATCGTCATGCCAGTTGGTTAAGGAGTGGCGGGGCGTCGTCCGCTCAGTTATAAAAAAAGCGGCCAAGTGCGTGTCGGACCACGCACAACAAGGGTTCCGTGCCTATTAAAAAGGTCGTATCCTTACTGAAATCATATGGCACTTACATCCTTTTCTTTAAGTAAGGCGGTTTTTTAGAAATATCTCGAAAACCTTTGAACCGATCTTGTTCAAAACAATTTGCATGATTTTTTTCATATATTTGAAATACACGGTTCAATAGTTAGAGGGGAGGGGGACACAATTTTAGTGACTTTCGGGGCGAGTATCTCCGTCTCTATTCACTTAATCAAAAAATTTGCTGAGAAACCTTATATTTATTTTGGAAGGCCTATCGATTGATGTGCCACACGTGGCCATCAATTTTTTTTTTTTGAGTTTTAATTTGATGTATGGCGTGCACGCCTAAAAAAAACCTTTTTTTGTAATTTCATTACATAACTATGTAGCGGTTAACAAAATACACCTATCCCCAAAATTTTATTCAAATACACCCCGTAGTTTTCGAATAAAATGCCTGTGACATACGGACGGACAGACAGACAGATAGACAGACAGACAGACATGATCTTGCAAAAGGTAATTAATATCATTAATGAACTATAATAAAATTCTATAATACAATCCCAACACATCATTTGGAAATGCGCTAATTGTTGCCAATTTTCATCATCATTCATTTTTGACCTTATATCTCGTAATACTCGTTTTATAGATGTCGGGTCACATACTGTGGTCGGGTGATCATGAGAGTGACGTTCAAAACCCAGGACCGTTTTAATAAAATCAACAGCTGATCGCTACTTGACTGTACGCTTACATTACATTGCAAAAAAGAAAGTATTTAAAGTAAAGGCAGGTCGAAAATACAATTATTTAACAAACTGAATCTATTTCAAGGAAACTAAAATGATTTCTTTTTGTGGACTCTGTCAGCTGTACTATATATTATGTACTTACGGAAATCTCAACAATTGTTTTGTATAAGTATAATATCTGTTCAAATATTTGAAACTGTTTATTCCCCACTTGTAAAATAAAGAAACCAGATGTATTTGTGCTTTCTGTTGAAATAAATAAAATTTATAACGCGACCATTCATTCGCTAAACGCTAAAGTTTTGACGTGAGCAGTCAAGTCACATTATATATCACAATAAACTAAAAAGTATTTAATCTTTTGATGTTGGTTTGCTAATATGGTGCTTAAGGTCTAAAACACTGAGTTCTTTTTTATGAAACATATATCTTGATGCAGGTTATAAGTTAACGCTATTAGCAACTGAAATGTAGCTAGAGCTGTCATTCTGGGGCCATGAACCTAGAATACTATGGACGGGCTGTACGTGTTGCCACGGTGAGGGACGGAAAAGCTCTTATGCAGCTAAATTAAGAACCGGTCCTAAAATGGCTGATGACTTGTCATAAACAACTTACTACGGGACGGGTAATGGTTTGTGTGGCACAACTTCATACTAAATCAGTTGTGGCAAAATAAAAAAAAGTGGAACTATGACAATGACAACGAATGATATTCCCCTTTCTGTCACACTTATAGAGATTTGTATGCTACCAGCTCGCTCGCACGTGGTATTATTATTACCATAGCCTGTCCAGAGTATTCTTCGTTCATGTTCTGGGGCACATTTCTTGGCATATTTGTTTGACATTGTGCATCTAGTTCTATATACTAAATCAAAGGTTACCTACTCGTACAGATAACGGTAGTCTAACTTTTTCAACTACACTGCGTGATACTGATAACGGTAATAGGACTTTTGGGATAGATATTATAAAAAGCATAATATAGTGCACAGCACTACGGTGGTATGGTTCAATCCCACCCTACACCCAGGGGTATTGCTAGGGGTATGATGGGTCTGACATGAAAAAGGTCATATCGTTACTGAAAACTTATGGCACTTACGTCCTTTTCTTTAAGCAACGCAGTTTTTTATAAATATCTCGAAAACCTTTGAACCGATCTTGTTGAAAACAAATTTCGCTGGTAGAATTTTATAATCCCTATTAGCATGATTTTTTTCATATTTTTAAAATACACGGTTCAAAAATTAGAGAGGGGGGGGGGCACAATTTTAGTCACTTTCGGGGCGATTATGTCCGACTCTATCCACTTAATCCAAAAAATTGCTTAGAAACCTTATATTTATTTTGAAAGGCCTGTCGATTGATGTACCACAAGTGGGCTTGCAATAAAAAAATATTTTTTGACTTTCAGTTTTATGTATGGGGTGCACCCCTAAAAAAAATCTTTTTTAGTAATTTCATTACAAAACTATGTAGCGGTTAACAAAGTACACCCTATCCTCAATTTTTTATTCAAATACACCTTATGGTTTTAGAGTTAAATGCCTGTGACATACTGACGGACAGACAGACAGACAGACATGACGAATCTATAAGGGTTCCGTTTTTTGCCATTTGGCTACGGAACCCTAAAAATATGCATAGATTCAAAATACATTCGACACACAAATTAATAATATCTATACCGGGTGGAAAGGCACGACGATCCCTTCCGCAAAAGGGGGATTGTTTAGACTGAGTACAGTATTTCCTCTAAAGAAACTAGGCTCATATTCATAACCGTTTTGAAGTTATAGGCAGTTAACTTTTAATGCAAAATACTGCAAGTGACCACCCTCATTAGGGTCAGTAACATTTTAACAATTACACAAGAGTCAGTGACCTTTACCAATACGTATTAACGATAATTAGTACGTATAGTAATAGTAGGGTTGTCACAGAAGAACATTAATTAATTTTATTATTTTTAATAATTGATCGTAAAAAAAAATCTAAACATTACGAATCGATTTTCCATCACTTAAACTAACCCCCCTTTGCGGGAAGGATCGTCGTGCCTTTCCACCCGGTATATTGACGACCAAGTTTATGAGGGTGTTTATTTAGATTCGAAGATAATGTTAACTGTTACACGCACAATCTATGGAAATGAAATTTGGAGTATAATACTCTAAAAAGGAAATTTTCAGTATGTAGTATGGTTAAACATAAGAATACCAGGATGTAAACCATAATTTATGCGCGTACGAAGTAATAAAATAAACTAAACGCACATAGAACGTGAACAACTCTATAGAAATTTGTCCATAAAAGCCATTCCCGAAGAGTGTTGCATCTGTTTTTCTCATGCGCGGAAGGCATAAGCGCCTCTCTGTCACGAGGGCGTGGTCGACTGGAATCAAGGCATCCCCTTAACCACCGATGGAAATAAGAAGTAAGCGAGCGTCTGTCTATCCGTGTGCTTGTTCAGCAAACATGTGTGTGCAGTTTTCTTGAAGGTCGCTCGACGAAAGTTAAAATTGGGTATACATGTAGCCATATAAGTAAGCCGTAAAGCTGCTGAGAGTTTTGGGGGTCATAAAGGTTTTACTCAAAAGCTCGAACAATTTTTGAGTAAAAGTCTGTGCCCTCTTGACCGTATCATAAAATGACCGTAACCGTATCGTCACATGCAAGAAAATATTATTTAAATGAAGTCCCACTAGACCGTTCCGGCATCGGCTAACACCGGAGCGTGCCATGCACGGAGCGTTCGGCAATTCTCGCCAGGAATATTTTGCATGTGACGGTACGCTCCATGCATGACACGCGACGCCGGCGCTCTGCGTTTGGTACGGCTTCTAACGTATGATCCGCTGGTCCCAGACTGGTCAGTATTCCCTTGGCAGTCCATTAATGCAACTATGTTGATTTTCTGGCTCATTTTAGTGTTTAGGTATATCCTAGTTGCAAGTTGTAAATAAATTCCAATATCCTCCCTCTGTTTTTCGTTTTCTTCGAGTTTAATTTATAAGCCAAGGACAATGATGTGTGACTATTACTGAATAAATGATATGATATTATATCCTGGTTTTCGTGCTGATCTTCCTCGTCCAGGATAGTGGATAGTGGTTAGGTTAGGAAGTATGGTAACTACTAATTATCAGCGCTAGTGTACGCCTAGCCTACGATCATGAAACGCATAGCCTGCGGACATCATTCGGGTGTCATACGGGCATAAAACGCTGTCAATCCGTTTCAGAGGGCATAGCTGTGTATTCTCTGCGGTCCCACACACCCGTCTGGTCCCCCCTGACCGGGCGGACAGTGCGTCAAACCATTCCCCCTAACGTAAAAAAACAAAAAGGATCGACACTTGTGTCCGTGGGTAACTTCTTGGCGATGCGCGTTTAGGGGCTAGGACTTAAAACCTCGTACTTAATTCTAGTCGTTGTGGTTTCTTTTCTATACAACGACGGTGGCAAACAAGCGTACGGCCCGCCTGATGGTAAGCGGACACTGCAGCCTATAGATGCAGGAGTAACATGGGCGTTGCCGACCCTTGATATGTTTGAGGATTCGCCGTGTTGACAGATGAAGGAACAAATTCCCTCGCTCTCGACACAACGCATCCTCGGGAGCTCGCTAGCGACCTTGCTCACCTCCAGGAACACAACACTACTACAGAGCAAGTAGTAAGTGCTATTATGGCTGTGATCTTACACCTCGATCTGGTTGCCAGAAAGATCTTCCCGAGTGCTGCGATCGATGTTGAAAGCAGCCAGCCATAATTTGTTTCAGTTGACTCATATGTAGAAAGAGTGCTGTATGTATACAATAGTTATATAATTAGCTTTTTAAGTCTCGTACCTTAATTAGGCCACTCAGCAAGCTTCATGGCCTTAACGTAGTACTCGACTGGAAAAGCATACATTATTTAACGATTGCATAATATAGGTACTATTTGTTAAGTGGTCGCCTTTTAAGTATAGGATTGCCTGAAAACTATGTGTTTAATACTGTGTTTTTACTTAACGTAACTTGGAATTCAAGCCACTTACAGGAAAATAGACTAAAAGGGTCGACGCAGCTTTCTTTTCTTATCACGAATGTCATATGAAGTAGTAGTAGTCTTTTTTTTTTTTTGAATTTTTGAAAAAGTCGCTTTGTCGCATGACGCCAGAGCGGTACTTGAGAATGGATTGAACAGGTAGCTAGCCTGTTTCGGACATGTAATGTAATGAACACTGTAATAATGCTCATCTAAATTTATTATTGGAAGGCAAGTCGTTTTAACTAGATGGTGTCATGGCGAGAAGTTAGGCATTGCACCCGCAGCCGCTGCCGGAGCCACCGATGATGCTGTTGATGCCCACGTTCCCGCAGGCGCCGCAGCTGTAGTCGACGCAGGCCGAGCCGCTGGTGTCCAGCGTGGTCTGGAACTCCACGGCGCTCAGGAACGGCAGCTCCCCGCTGATGTCCAAGTCCCCGTTCAGGTTGAGTTGGGAGTCGACGGAGATGCCGGAGGGGGAGACGGGGCCGACGCTGGTGACCTGCAGGTCGCCGCCGCTGTTGGAGATCGATACAGAGTTGGAGCTGCCGTATCCGCCGTAGCTGGAGCTGCCGTATCCGCCGTAGCTGGAGCTGCCGTATCCACCGGAGCCGGATGAGCAGCCACAGTACTGGCCAGCGATGGACTGCGAGAGGATGATGATAACTGGTTAGTTGTGGCTTTCGCGAGTTGTAAACGTGTTATGAATTTATCATATATATCTAGCTATCTATAGCTAATTAACATCATGGCGGCGCATCATTAGGCACTAGCGGATTTCTGATTACTCAGTTGTATCAGGCGGGTACACTACATAAATACGAAAAAAGTAAATTCCGATAGTCGAAATCACGAATTTCATAATACCGATTTTCATAATTCCGAATGTTTTAAAACTCCTAATATAAGTATTCCGATTCTTCATAAATCCGAAATTTCAAAAGGTCTAACGGTTACAACTCCGATTATCAAAATTCCGAATTTCAATACCCCGAATAAAAAGAAGTCCGACGGAATAATAATCCGAAATATCAAAAATCCGAATTCCGATTATTAAAATACCGATTTTCAAAAATCCGAATATCATTACACCGACCAATTATAAACCCGAATAAACAAAAATCCGAAAAATCTGAATTACGAATTCCTGTTAATAATAATTATCAAATTAATCATTAAAACAACGCCCAATCCAACGTCTTAGATCACTCCTGCAGCTAACGGACACGAATTAAGTACCTAAGATTCGCATTTTAAACGGCTGGAGTGGACAAACTGAATAGCAAATCACATGAATACACAATTAATCGACATCATTCATAAGGAACAAGTTAACTATTTATAGGAAGATGGGTAGGTGGAAAACGAATTACAAGCATTTCCTATACAGAATATTGTGAGTAAATTCTGTACAACATCATGTGTATTATCCTCGTTAATATATAATAAAAAGAAGATTAAGTATAAGAAGATTATAAAAAAATAGAATGTTGGGCGTATAAAGGCAGTCTTACACGCCAATTATTTTAATCTAACCTAACCGCCAGCGGGTCGACGTCACCAGCGTCGCGGGTGCCTATTTCCGCTCTAAGGGACACAAGCTAACCCTAACCTAACCTACTAATAATACCATTGTTACGACTATTTGTTGTTTTATTTACTGCGAGGGGCTTCGGAGAAAAGGCAGAAACCCTATTCTCTACGGGAACTAAAATCGTATTTTCGGATTTCTTTATTTCCCGTGAAGTTTCAAAAATCCGAATTTCATAATTCCTAAGAAATGAAATTCCGAATATTGAAAACACGAAGTGATCCCGAATATCAGATTTCCGAATTAGTAATGAAATTTCGGAAATTTGATAATCGGAGTACTGTTTTTCGGGCTAATGACACTTCGCACTTCTGATTGTTCGGAGTTATAAAAATCGGAAAAACAAACTATCGACATTATGAAATTCGGTAAAACGAAACTCGTGTTTTTTAGTTATCGTAATTATAAGTCTTAGGAATTATGAATTACGGAGTTTTGAAAATCGGAATTAGCAAATTCGGAATTAAATATTTAGGAGTATTTGGGTGTTCCCGTATCAGGCCGCTATCCCGCCTTACCCGTCACTCCGCCTTGCCCCCCTCTCCCCTATACGAAAAGCATTGAATTGATGATTATGTGATTGTGACAACTGATTTTTACTGAAATTATGCTCCTTATTATTTTACATATTGTTTTCATGTAACTTAACCACTTATACAAGTTTCGTTGTTATGGAATATGAAATTATGCACATGATTTTTATACAAATCATTGCACTCACGTCTCAGCAATAGGTGCTATTCTCGAGGGACACTAATTCATCGGTATAAAAATAATTTCAATCAAACTTCTTAATGGCGAGGGGCGGCTATAGTCCCCACGGTGATTCAGTTTGGTTTGCTTTTACATTTCTTCATAAGTAGGTATGCAGATTTAGTCCCGATGTAAGTATTCTTTAATTGGTACGATACATATTAAAATAGAATGTCTGTCCTAAATTATATAACGAATAGGAACAATGAGAATGATGAACTTACCTGTAACAGAAGGGCAGACACGCAGAGGAGGACAACTTTGAATGCCATTTTAGTTTCTTAGCGGATGTCTCACACAAGAATGATTCTGGATTGAAATTAAGGTGTTTTTATATCGAAAATTATTTCACAATGGGCTTGCAGCTGTAAGTAAAAACACATTATTATATTTTTAATTGCAGGTGATAATGGTAGTACACTCTAATTTTAAAGATCCGTGACGGTATAGTATATACAGTTTATTGTATTGATCGGGTGATCCGATGCCTAAGTGTCTTAGATACCATTTGGAACGCATTGAATACAACCTGTAAGTATCCATTCATCGGAAGGTCAATTCCTTCTAGTGAAATAACATTCAAAATAGGCTTAGTAGATAACCGCAGATTACAAGTTACGTACGAACTTTAACTCGATAAATCTTGACTGTTGTTTATCTGGAAGTAAATTATCAATTTCAATTTGATATAACAGATTTCGCGTAACGTATTAAATATATTAAAGCGCAAGAGTAAAAACGTCTAGCATCAAGTAAGAAAGATCTGCCCCAACCCAGACAACACAATATGGTCCGCAAATTGCGAAGCGGTTAGGCTATTATTCAATGCCTGTAAGTTCAAACTCAAGCCTTCTTCTCTCCGCAATACAATATACTTAATGGGAAAAAGCTGTATCCTCAGCCGACGGATATCGTTGTTGACACGGAACCATTCACTTCCCAGTCATACTCGCTCTTGGACACTAAATGTATATATTCTTTCAATTAGGCTATGAGCTAAAATGCTTGATTGAGCACGTTTTCAAAGTACTATCAGGGCGCAGTAAATCGGTCACGTGCTCCTTCTATTGACAATGTTATCATCATTAAACAACGCGTCTATAATATTCTGTTTGGTATAAAAGCTGCACTTTACCCGTCTAAAGTTACAGTTTTTCCACATCAGTGTAAACACCTAGTTTGAACATGTCTCGCTTCGCTATCTTCGCTCTCTGCCTCCAGGCTCTCCTGATTCAGGTAAATACAATTTCTTAACTGTTTTCATATCTTGGGTAGCAATGTAATCTACGAGAAAATTTCACATGTGCGAAAACATGTGCAAAATCCTCGATACCTAATTTTTACAACATTTTCTTTATAAAAATTCCTAATGTATTTCCTTTTTAACCCCCGACGCAAAGAGAGGGGTCTGTCTGTGGTAACGTAGTGCCCAAACGGATAAACCAATTTGAATGCGGTTTTTTTTGTATAATAGATAATTTTAACTCGAGTGTTCTTAGCCACGTTTCATTAAAATCTCTTCAGCCGTTTTTGAGATATTGGAGTTTGAAATGAAAATGTCGGGGGATTTTCAACTTTTCCAATGTAAATGTTTCCTTAAGAAAACTTTCTAAATTAAAACTTACCTTGAGTACTCGTGAAGTTTCCAGGAGCTTCTGAGATTATTCCTATGTTTTGAGAATATTCTGCAACTTGGACACTGTTAATTTTGAGTAATGGCGATTTTACCGAAAATTATGAGACTAAAATACTTTATTTGTAAGCTTAAACCGCTTGACTTAATACAACATTCGAAGTTCATAAAAAGACAAATTGTAATCTGTCCGGCGATGTAATATATGATCTTTTATAACGCACAAATACCGGCAATCAACTTAGCAGTTTAGCTATGGTACACTCTTGTTTCAATCTGTATAGGATAAGGGTTACAACGGGATAATATGACCTTACCATTACTTACCTATATATGATCAGTGACATGCCTTGCGTACTAAAACAGAGTGGAGTCCATATCCTGGATGGAAGATGTGGTTTTATTTCCCCGTTCCAAATGGTATTTTTATTTAAAGATCGACCGTAACATCAGTAATTTTTACAGTCATAGCTTCAAGTCGAGTTCTACCCAAAAGAAAGTGAACGTTTATGACACCAGATTCAAAACCTGAAGGCTGCTTGAACTCTTGTTGAACCAGATACTCAGCGGAAGATCAAGGTGCTTCCGTCTAGAAGTTATTGAAATCCTTAACCGTCCTTAATTTGTGAACAGTCGGTGATGAGCCAGTACGGCTGCGGGTGCGGGTCGAGCAGCTCCGGCTACGGCTCCAGCTACGGCTCGAACTATGGCTCCGGCTACGGCTCCAGCAGCAGCAGCGGCAACTACGGCGGGCAGGGCACCGGGCAGGTGGCCGCGGCCGGCACCATCAATGCTTGCGGCGAAACCTGCGTGACGGGCGCCGTGCCGGTGCTGGGCTCCGTGTGCTTCGGCGGCTGCGCGCCCGCCTGCGGCTCCGTCTCCATCTGCGGACAGTGCGGATGCGGCTGCAACTAAACATTCATTCTGCAACGGACGTAAGCTAACCAACAATTAATCTTGCCTCAAAATAAAGCAATATTACAAAACACAAGGATTTTACAATTGTCAAATACTGCCTTGAACTTGTACTAACCCTGAAACAAAATATTGCCTTAAATTTCACGATTTACATCGAGGTTTGTATTATAGGCCTTCAGTTCAGTGTAAGTCGCGTCAAATTCAATAGCAACTCGAATTAAACCAAGTCTTATTTGGAGAAATATTCGTAATAGTCTTATATGGAATTTTCTTCCTTGAGTACCTAATTGATTTCTAACTGCCATGAAAGAAATTCTTTCACATGCATAGTCTAACTCGAAACTATTTTTATTAATTTATTTATTTTAAGTAAGTATCACAAAATCAAGTCACAAAATTTTACTTAGTTAGCAAATAAAAAATAATAAGAATGCCGGAGACTTGATACTACAAATATAAAGCTGAATGTTCAACACATTGGTACACAGAGGATTACGTAGTATGAATGTTCGTTGAGAATATAATTTGAACATTCTTTATACGTTAGTGGGTACAAGTCAACGGCCAAGTCAAACAACATTAACTATAAATAATAAAGAAATCGCAGTAAGGAACCTTAGACTTGGCACGACTTTGTCTAAATTTCATTACTTTTTAGAGATAAACAAGCAGCTCCATCGAGATTTTGCTAGTTTTTTGCAGAATGTTTTTGATGGAATTTCACTTCCTTTTGTAGAAACGTGGGCTTATTATATCTAACTAAATAAACTAAACCTAGAATACTAGAAAAGTACTTATAACTAACAATATTACCTATCTAGCACTAATTGTTATACTAACAACTTGATAAGTAACCTTAGCAAACCTCACGAAATAATAAGCGAAGTCAACGAAATGCAAATAATCCCTCCTAATCCCTTTATATAAATAAAGTTAATCGTTCGACTATTTCTTTTTATAAACTTGTAAGTATAAGTATAAAAGCCAGTCTAGTCTTATCCAGAGTTTTCCTATAATTTTATTTATATGCGTATTAAAAGCAGAAGGGAAGGCATTCGCCCAGCAGTGGGACTCTCTAGGCTAGATTAAATTTAAATTAGAAGATGTGTCCCACTACGCTGGATTTTTGCAATGACAATCGGTTTTTTTTAGTACCAATAGTAGAAGGGGGCATTACCATATCTCTAATACAGCTGAGACCAGCTGAGGGTTCTTCATCAGATACTTCAGACCTTCGATTTTTGACATCAAATGAAGCGGCCCACCCAGTTGAATATTTTATCAGGTTCACCAGGTACTCCAGATCTTCGATTATAATAGTTTTTATAGTTCTCCGTTTATGTGGCCATTAAACCCTAACTATGTACCAAATTTCAGCTCTCTGAGTTTATGGGAAGTACTAAGTAGTTCTATTTTGATGATCATGAGTGAGTGAGGGAGTGTCATAAATGCGAAACTTTGCTTTCGCTTAACTTCGGAACTAAATGACCTACAGACTTGAAATTTTGGATTTTAAGTATGTGATAATAGCTTACTGGATGACGAAACTTTCTGCGTTCTGGTTTTATCCCGAGATTCTCAAATAGGGGCCTGAAAATGCGGCGAAATGGTTCCAGTAAAGGATGGTACGGCAGTGTTTGCTTCGCGCTCGACTTGGCAGGGGCACTGCCGTGCCCCCAGATGCCCCTGTGGTGAATAAAGTTCACTGAGAGTATACTTAATGCACTCGCGAACAATCAATAGAATAGAATATAATAGAATTTATTTGCATCAAGGGTGAACTAAGTATACGGACAGTACTTATAATATGCGCTCGTGTGAGCCAATATATCAATAAAGCAAACATAATAAAGAAAGGTCTACGTTCTATGATCAGAACCACCAGCCTTCTCAGTGGTAAAGAAATGTAACGAAAAATATTTGGTCAAAGAGATTATCAGTTTATTTTACCCAATTATGTTGACGTTTTATTTTCGTAATTATTATTTGTATGCAAGGCATTGTGTAGTTTTGTGTTTGAAGTTTTTTGATGTAACTATATAAACATGTTAGGCCGCGTTTACGTACACGCGTAAAATCGCACGATATCACGCGTGACACCGCGAAATCCAAAGTGTTTGATAGGCTTGCGCAAATTATTATTATTAGCTGTAACCTGCAGACTAAAAGTACCATTATTGATGAACCAGCGAGCGAAATCAACGTAGTTCTCCGTTTCACCTTGAGCAAAAATTCTGAGAATCATCGTCTAAGGGGAGGGGGGTGAAAGTTTGTAAGGAGCCACGATATAAAAGAGTGTATAAGTAATAAAGACTGATTGGGTTGAAAATAAAATCAAGTTTTATGATGCCTGTTTGAATAGGTTGTAGTACAAATGAGAATTCAACAGGTTGGCGATTTAATAACGAAGTTGTTTTATAACTTATAATTATAACGCAAAAATATCAGCAATCAGCTTAACTTTAAAGCCATGATTCACTCATGTTTCAATTGTGAAGACCGCTTTAGCCTAGTTGGTAGTGACCCTGCCAACGAAGCAAGAGGTCCTGGGTTCGAATCCCGGTAAGGGCAAAAATTTGTGTGATGAGCATGAATATTTGTTTCTGAGTCATGGATATTTTCTAAGTATTTAAGTATTTATATCTACTACATATTATATATACTTGCGTAACTTTAACGATCCACTAGCAATCAAGCTAGTCTACAACGCCTTGGTTAGAAGCAAGTTGGAGGCAGCGTCGATCGTATGGTTACCGTATGAATCAACGTATGCCTTAATGCTGGAGAAAGTGCAAAAAGCCTTCCTAAGGTTTCTCTACAAGAAGATTTATGGGTACTACCCGTTCCTCTACCCAACCAAGTATCTGATAGGTACCCTCGGCTACAATTCCCTAGAGGTCAGACGGACCCTTGGTTTGCTGTTGACTGCGTGTCGAGTCCTTCGCGGCGAGTCGGATTGTCCTGAGCTAGTATGCCGCCTAGGGCGACTGTTTGTGCCAGTCGTCCCCAAAATAGCTCTTAGGCCTCGGCGACGCGTTCTTCTTGCTGTCCCGGCAACTCGCACTGTGTCGCGTAGGAACTCCCCTCTGCCCCGCGCTCTTTCACTACTAAATGCGCTCTTGGCGTCTGCACCAGAGTGCGATCTGTTTACATGGCGATGGGCGAGTGTGAGAAAAGAATGTTTCAAGGTGATGGATGCCAGGCCCTCGGGTGTAATGTAATATTGTCTCTTTTGTGTACACTGTTAATGCATGTCTTTTATTATGTGCTATTGTTAAAATGTTTAATCTTTGTTGTGTGACGCATTAGATTTCTGTAATGTCATGTAACCTCTTAAATAAATAAATAAATATATATCGTCGTCTAGTACCCATAACACAAGCCTTACTGAGCTTACTATGGGACTAGGTCGATTTATGTAAGATTGTCCCCTTATATTTATTTATTTATTTCAGACAGGGAAGGAAGATGCTGAAGTTATATTTCATAATCAGTTTCAAATGGTATTTTTATTTAAAGATCGGCCGTAACATCAGGCATTGGTACAATCATAGCTTCAAGTCTAGTTCTTCCCTAACGAAAATGGACGTTTATCAAAGCCTGACGGCTGCTTGAACACTTGTATATTTACAACCAGATATTGAGAAGTTGATCAAGGTGCTTGAGTCTAGAGTTAATATAATTCCTTAACCGTTGTTAATTTGTGAACAGTCGGTGATGAGCCAGTACGGCTGCGGGTGCGGGTCGAGCAACTCCGGCTACGGCTCCAACTACGGCTCCAGCAGCAGCAACTACGGCTCCAGCTACGGTTCTAGCAGCAGCAACTACGGCGGGCAGGGCACCGGGCAGGTGGGCGCGGAGGGCACCATCAACGCTTGCGGCGAAACCTGCGTGACGGGCGCGGTGCCGGTGCTTGGCTCCGTGTGCTTCGCTGGCTGCGCGCCCGCCTGCGGCTCCGTCTCCATCTGCGGACAGTGCGGATGCGGCTGCAACTAACTGTTCCACCGGAAAGCCCAAAGAACCGCACGGACGTGAAAATCCTGACGGCGTACCGGCGTGGCGTGTTCTCTGGAGTGCGTTATTCATGGAGAAATAAATCAATTGTACGGAACATAAGCATGTCATATTAACTACCTTCGTTGAAACATACCTTGACCTGGGTCACTAGGCATCTGCCGTATGGGATGTTGTTTCGACGATCATTGTTCCGATAGTCGTTTCCATTTACGGTCTAATAGAGACAAGTCTCCACTTCAAGAGACTCGCGCGTGATAGCCGAGTCAATGTTCAGATTGAGAAGGCAGTAGGTGCTTTTGAACACTGTTGCTCCAAACATCTTTTCGTATAAGGCCCTGTCTTGTGTTGATATTTTTATATAAAGACAAGTTCCTAGGGAACGCTTCGTCAACATTTCCTGATTTCACACTTCATGCTCACCGTAGGGACGCCATCGTCAGCAACCTTAATTTAAATTTACATAATAGCTAATGCAGGATAAATTCTAAAAGAATATTAAAGTACAGTGCAAGTAAAGCAGCATGTCACGCCATTTTTAAACATAGTAGATTGTATGACAAGGGTCTAAAGTAAGCCATACTACCACGAGATGGATATTTTCCCGAACGAAGTGAGGGGAAATAGTTCGAGGGGTAATATGGCTTTTAGACCAGAGTTATACACTCTACTTTTCACTTCGACTGCGAGAAAATAGTAAAAACAAAGATTATCCATCCACAATCAACAATTCTACCAAGGCGAAAAGATTGTTCAATTTGGCGCCATTCTTTTTAATAGGTAAACTGTTTTGACACAGATACAAAATATTCACAAGACGAATAAACGCCTCTGACTGTCTAATAGCGGCGTAGTCTATCCCGCTCAATCTTCATAGCTTATGTCATGTAATTACATCCACCAATCACAACTCTTTAAAATAACATTAGTATTTGCTGTCTACTAACCAGAATAGGTACAGTTAGACATTAAAATCAACCAATCAGGAAACAGAATTCAATTCAAACATTAGGAGTTTTTCATTCCCTAATTTACAATAATAACAAAAATAAACGCCTCTGACCGACTATAGCTCCATCCAAACGTTCAAGCGTGGTTAACTGCATACATGACTCATGTATGCAGTTAACCACGCTTGAAAAACACCCAATGTTTGAATTGAATTCTGTTTCCTGATTGGTCGCTTTTAATGTCTAGCTGTATTCTGGTTGGTAGATAGCAAATACAAATGTTTTTTTAAAGAGTTGTGATTGGTGGATGTAATATTGAACTGTTGTGAGTGGTCAAATTAAAATGTTTTATAAATCATAAATATGTATAGGTACATATTTTCCCTAGGGGCTAAATGTACTACTTTAGCCCCGCTTGCCAAGTCTAATATGATGCACTTTTTGAGCATGAGAAGTGAAAAATATCATAAGTACATACCTATTCATAAAATGCTACATAGTCGCAAGCTCCATCTTGCACGTCTTCTCTTTGGTGTATTATTCAACAGGCCCTCAAATATATCTTTGATAAGTTGTCTTTTCGAAATCCACGTGGTGAGCGTCAACGTGGGCTGCCATTGAACCATCGCCATGCTTTAGCTGTTTTTCGGGAGAGTTATAGATATGTTGCAACTAAATGTTGGAACAATCTATCGCGAACGCTTCTCTTCTCAGTACTCCGAAAGGCATACACGGTTGTTAACCCCCGACGAAAAAAGAGGGGTGTAATACAAAAGTGCACGTATAAGTTTAACGTGTCTGTCTGTGGTATCGTAGCTCCCAAACAGATGGACTGATTTGAATGCGTTTTTTGTGTCATAGATAATTTTATCCCGAGTGTTCTTAGCTATATTTCATCAAAATCTGTTAAGCCGTTTTTGAGATACTGGTTTTTGAAAAAAAAATGTCGGGGGTTTTTCAACTTTTTTAAATTGGCCCAGATTAGGAAACACTTGCAGGACCACCAAAAAAGTCAGGAAAACGTTAAACATGATACGAGCTGTTTTTAATCTGGGTCAAATACATTCCTGCTTTATATGTCCCACAAGCATTCCGTGGCCAGGGGCCGTAGACAAGGTTACAATCGACAAGCGCTAACGCCAATATCAAATAATAAAATGTATGGGAATTACAGATGCCAACGAAACACTCTTCGTTAACATCTGTCATTCCCATACATTTTATTAGTTTTCTATTGGCGTTAGCGCTTGTCGATTGTAATTGTAACCTTGTATAGGCCCCCTGATGTGGACTTAGCTATTACTGTTTTTTTTTTTTCGAATATCATTGTTATAGGTTTAGCAGTAAGTCTCATAGCATAGGTTTATTTTAATGCACCTTGACCAACTTGTTATTATTATTACTGTAAAAGAGGAATGGCAGCATCTACGGCCTTGGTCAGTGTATGTAAGCGTATATTTTAACTACAAAATACTGAATTAAACCATTTATTAAAACAAACAAAACTTGTGACTCTCGCCAAGATGGCGAAAATCCAACGACAATCCTAGGTTACAAAATGCAACCGACTAGCAGCATAAATAGTTACGCAATGTCAAATTTAAAGGTTGGAGTTCTCTGGTTTTCGGAAGTACAAAACTCAGTGATTAAGTAATATGTAATGAAATGAGTTGACACACTGTAACTCGCACTCTTACGACACCCTCGGGAACAAAGGGGTTGGTGCTTGTAGATTCCTGCCCTGAAACCACACAGGGAAGAACGGAATTACGAAGGAAATGCTTAATAAATCATGTTCATACGTTGGCAGTTGGTTTATTCCAAAGTTCACAGGCCAGATATATATCACCGATGACAGAATTAGTTGCAGCCGCATCCGCACTGTCCGCAGATGGAGACGGAGCCGCAGGCGGGCGCGCAGCCGCCGAAGCCCACGGAGCCCAGCACCGGCACGGCGCCCGTCACGCAGGTGGAGCCGCAAGCGTTGATGGTGCCCTCCGCGCCCACCTGCCCGGTACCCTGCCCGCCGTAGTTGCCGCTGCTGCTGGAGCCGTAGCCGGAGCCATAGCTGGAGCCGTAGCTGGAGCCGTAGCCGGAGCCGTAGCCGGAGCTGCTCGACCCGCACCCGCAGCCGTACTGGCTCATCACCGACTGTTCACAAATCATAAACGGCATTTTATAAACTGTTGTCCGCAAGTCTGCTACCATCATATCACTGTTGAAAAATCCATCGTAACAATGTCGTGTCAGTCTGTTACATTTTTAACCTCCGACGCAAAGAGAGTGTTTGTATCTGTGTATCTGTCTGTGGTATCGTAGCTCCCATACGGATGAACCGATTTTCGTTTAGTTTTTTCTGTCATAGATAATTTTATCCCGTGTGTTCTTAGCCATGTTTAATGAAAAATTTTTCAGCCGTTTTTGAGATATTGGACTTTGAAATGATAATGTCGGGGGTTTCTCAACTTTTCTGAGCAACTTTCATAAACCTTTGAACTGAAAATGGACATAAGAGAGGGTGGAGGGGCAGAGTTTTTATAGGGGTACGATATAAAGGCGACCCAAGCGGACGAAATCGCTGGCAAAAGCTTCTAATGGCATTGTGCCACACGTATGGTAAGATACGTTTTACGAACGAGAGACTATTAAAAGCCTGAAGCGGAGGGCTTTGGTGACTCGAGTTACTAACATTATTATGTTGCCTATGCGTTGTGAAGCCCTTTACGAGTAAGTTGTGATGAAAACAAATAAAATGTGTAGGTACTGGCATAGTTTTTTTTAGGAAAAACCGACTTGGAGATTGAGACACCTTAGATTACAACTTTTATTAGGATACTGTGGCCTGGAATATAAATGATAAATTACTCACATAGGGCGGTAAAACTTAGATAGCCTCAGATCGCAGATATTTGAGACTCAAGCCAAAGGAAAAGGCGAGAATTATTTACTCTGAGTCTTTCTTTATTACCACTCGTTGACTCGTTGACAATTAGACATCCCTGGACAGCAAGTGGGATTCACCGCACGCGTCTTCTTCTTCAACTTAAGAGCTCTGCTCTTGTCGGTGGAGTAACCGCCATTCAGCTCTACACTCTGCCACTGCTTTGAGCTCCTGGTACGACACTACATTGACCTTCTCCTTGACCTGGTCTATAAAATCACGTCGCGGCCTTCCTCTGCCTCTTCTTCCCTCTATTTTCCCTTCGATTATAGCACCGCACGCGTACAGGGCGGTAATTGCAAATGTATGACCGTCTATTATGGGACGGCCGCAACATACTCTCGATTTTTCTCGCACATATAACTCTTGTTCTAAGTGCTCTAATAAGAGAGAGACGGATAGTGCGAGAAAAATCGAAAGAGCTCGCCCGCCGTCGCGTGATAGCCGTGCTGGGCTTTCGTATGTAAAATAAATGATTGTGTCCTTTACCTGAATCAGGAGAGCCTGGAGGCAGAGAGCGAAGATAGCGAAGCGAGACATGTTCAAACTAGTTGTTACACTGATGTGGGAAAACTATAAACTGAAGCGTGAAGCGTTTAGGTTTTATACCATTCGGAATGTTTAATAGAGTTGTAAGACATGATAACATTTTCAATAGAAAGAACACGTGACCAATTTGTAGCGCTCTGATAGTAGCCGGAGGACGTGCTTAATCAAACCTTTTAAGCATTTATTCAGCTAATAGCCTAATTGTTTGATAATAATTGAGCAGTCAAGGGCGAGTATTAATTATTGGTAAATGATTCCGTACCGCAAACAATAATGTATTTCAGAATGGTCCAACTGGACACAGTTTGGAAGCACTGTGTTGAGAGCTTTAAGTAGGTTTAAAAATCCATCAGTCGTGTTTAATCATTATCAATTTGGTTGTTCAACTTTAAAAATTGCTGTCGCAGTGCTCATAACCTGTCATTTTTAACGAGCATTTCAAAATCTATTCTTCAATATCTCAACTGGCCAAGAGACCCTTTGAAAGATTTGACTGTGATATAACGTTAACATAAACATAAAGCCACGGTCACATCGACTGGTTACTGTCGATTTCCCTCAAGTGATGTCTTATAGGGGTTTGGGTTTATAGACGCCAAGAATGTGACACCACTCGGGGATATTATCAGGTTTACGAACATGCCATAGTAGTTTATGCGACTGATCCATAATAAGAGGCCTTAAAGTACGAGTGTGGTTTCATGAAACGAGCGTGAGCTAGTTTCATAATAGGATCACACGAGTGTTTTAATAAGGCCTAATTATGTACAGTTGCATACACTACTTTATAAAATAAAATAAAAACGTTTATTCACAAAAAACAAGTTTACTTTTCTACTTCCGCCAAACTGTACAACAGTTTGTTGGCAGAAACAAGCTCCCATTTTTTACTGTTATAAATTAATTAAGTACATTAACTAGATATTGTAGTAGTGTAGGTTAGAAATGTAAGTTCAATATAAATGTTATTACGTAAACTTTCTTAACTAAGTAATTAAACTTATTTTATCTTCACGTTGTTTTAACATAAGCGCTTTTTCTAATATTTAACGGTATATTGTTATAGATTTTAGGAACGAGATAAGATCTGGTTCTCTTACCATAGTAATTGCTTACTCTAGGTACAATTAACGCCTCATTGACCAACTTTCTCCGCAAAATTGTATTAGTTACAGGGACCTTAAACTCGCATAAGTTAAATTTTAGTTTTCTTCATTAGCATTACCGGTCCCTAAAAATAAAGGATGTACTATCTACTGTCACGAGTTGCCTCACAACACACCTGTTGTCTTACCTACAGCCTACTAAATATTCAATTATGATTTCATATAAAAGCACCTCGACATTGCATCCTCAATCATTCTTCTGTGAGACATCCGCTAAGAAACTAAAATGGCATTCAAAGTTGTCCTCCTCTGCGTGTCAGCTCTTCTGGTGCAGGTAAATCCACATGCATTACTACTCATCATCCTCCTAGCGTTATTCCCGGTAGTGCCCCTAAAGGAGCCCGGGGTCCGCTTTGACACCTCATCCCAAGATTAGGCATAGGCACTAGTTTTACGAAAGTGACTGCCATCTGACCTTCCAACCCAGAGGGGAAAACTAGACCTTATTGTTTTCCTTCACCGAAAAGCGAACGGTAAATATTCCAAATTAATTATTGTTTTTAAGCAGTAACGCTGCTAACGAAAATTATAAATTCAAAAAAAATATAATTATAAATTATGCCTGTGGTCGCTGGTTCAACGCTTGCTCGGTGCATTACATTTTTAAATTTTTCCTTTGATTTAAAATTTGGTAAATATTCCGTACATAAGTTTCGAAAAACTCATTGGTAAGAGCTGGGATTCGAACGAATCGAACCCACGACCACCGCATGCCTGAACCACTATGCTACCGTAGCTTCATTACTAGTATACAATACATATCTACGTAGCAATCTTACTATTTTTTTAACGGTAGGTAACTCCCTGATTGGTCGGGGCAAGCTAGAGCCGTGTCAATGTAAGTCGCGTTAGTATCGATTATTTTCTACGCGCCTACATTTAAATTAGTTAGTGCTTCCTGACTGAGGCAGAATGCGCGTAAGCGCGGGGTAGTACGAAATAGAAATGATATAGATGACATGCGTAAATTGTCTGTTTTATTAATTCCCTTGTGATTTTGACACTATTTCATGACAATGACATGCTAAGAACTTCTCGAAGCCCAACGTAATCAGGCTGCGTTATCCTCTTGCAGTCCATCGCTGGCCAGTGCTGTGGCTCCTCGTCCGGCTCCGGCGGATACGGCAGTTACGGCAGCTCCGGTAGTTACGGCAGCTCCGGCTCCGTGTCCATCTCCAACAGCGGAGGAGACCTGCAGGTCACCAGCGTTGGTCCCGTCTCTCCCTCCGGCATCTCCGTCAACTCCCAACTCGACCTGAACGGAGACTTGGGCATCAGCGGAGAGCTGCCGTTCCTGAGCGCCGTGGAGTTCCAGACCACGCTGGACACCAGCGGCTCGGCCTGCGTCGACTACAGCTGTGGCTCTTGCGGAAACGTGGGCATCAACAGCATCATCGGCGGCTCCGGCAGCGGCTGCGGGTGCAGCTGCAACAACTAACTTTTTGTCATTTCATCATAAACGACTGGACTTAAACTAATAAATTGAATTGAACATCATATTTCCTTTCATTGGCCATGTAACATTATAATTAAGTACTTACAGTTATATTATATAATGCTTGCATTACGCAATTACTCCGCCGTTGCTAATCCAGATTTATACAAAGTTTTAGGTTATTGAAAAACAGAATCAGTTTCATCCATACTAATATTAAAAATGGGAAAGTGTATGTGTGTGTTTGTTTCTTTGACAGTCTTTCACGGCAAAACCGAGCGACGGATTGACGTGATTTTTTTAATGGAGATAGCTGAAGGAATGGAGAGTGAAATAAGTAAAAGTTGGTATAGAGCTGCGATATAAACGAGTTCCACGCAGACGGAGTCGTGGCAGAAGCTAGTTATTTATTAAAAAACGACCTATATCCCCCCTGGACGGATTTCGGTTCCTCTTTTACTGTTGATTGTAGGTATTGATTTTGAACTTGCAATTATTAATGAAACAATTCAGTTTTTACAATTTTGGATTAATATTTGACGGCAAGACCGGTAATACCATCCGCTATTCCCCACTTTCATGTTTCTATGCCTAAATCTTCTGAGTCCCAGGTTCTTACAGAAAGGACAAAATTGGTTCAATAAAATGTACAAGTCAAATTAAGTAGTAAGAACGTTTCATTTGTTTCGTTTTAATATTACTTATTACAGTTAATCTTCTATCCAGCATGAGGCTGACGAAGAGCAAAGACAAAAGTCAGAACAAAACAACAACCACGACGAGTAGAAGTAACGTGGTTTCAAAGTCTAGCCCCTAAACACTATCGTCAAGAAGTGGCCGATGAAAAGGTCCTTCAGACGTTCGTAGTCTAGTAGGTGATAGCCGCAGGTTTTCTCGCTCGGAGGTCCCGCTGGGCCGCTTCGTAACGCCAGGCGAGCAAGATCTACCGTCCTATTTCTAATTTGCAGGGTGCGAGTGAGAGAGGAGACGCTCAGTCGCGCGCAAAGCGACTTGTCAGCGAGTTGTGCTAGACGTACAGAGCACACCTTCAGCTAGCTTTAGCAGCGGAGCAAGCGAAAGCAGGTATAAACAGCAGCCGAGCAGCGGTCAATAGTAGCGGTTTGTAGATTATAATCGGCTGGAAGCAATCCTTTTTGTTAGTCCAGGTTCAAACCCATCCGAGCCTCATAAGGTGACCAGGGGGGCTAGCACAACTGACACCGCGCCGCGACGCGAGTCGAGAAGGATCTACCCTCCTCGTTCTAATTTGTACGGTGCGAGTGTGACAGGGGACGCTCAGTCGCGCGACAAGCGGCTTGTCAGCAAGTTGTGCTTGACATACAGTGGTGGGTAAATGAGGCTTGGATTTGATTTAACAAAAAATATATACAGAACACAGAACTTATCCCACAAAACATACCTGCATAAGTGGCAGCCCTTGTATGCATGAACAATGTATATACACTATTTACGAGCAGAGGTAATCTCGACAACTGTTCATAATATAAATCATTAAGTTTTATGTTATGAAATAGATTTTCTCAAATAAATGCGTAAGCTAGTTCACTAGTGAACAGTGCGCTAGAGGCCGCGCTGCGATTTTTAAAAATTATAAAAAAATACTAAATGTAAATATTTTCAAAATTGCTTTCTTGGGGTGGGATATGAGGGTATAATACACTATTTTAGATATACTTTACAAATAATGATTCATCCGTAACATATCTGGAGGAGCCCAAACTTGGTATTGTAACAAGTGCTTTCTCCCGGCTATGTGCCCCTTCAAAACACTGTCGCAGAAAATTGTCAAGAAAAATAAGAACAAACTAATAAGGTTAGTAATGAAGCTCAAACCCTGGGAAAGCTTTGGATATGAAAGAAACAATTGCCAAATACTATTATACTCTTTATTTCACAGGAAGGCACCGTAACTGTAACGGAAGCTGTATATATCTTACACCAATTTGCATGTCATGGCGAGACCAGTCAACCTTTCAATCTATGAATCCTGACCTATTTCGATTGCTAAGGATAGAGCTGGGTCGTGTAACACTAGGTCCAAAGGACTGGAATCTCTACCATGAGTAAGTTACACCTTTATTACACTGTACTTCTTAAATACTAATATGGCAATGGATTGGCACCAGGGATAAAATTTCTAACTATAATTATTTACACAATTATATCTTTATTTTAGGTACGCCTGTTTCGAACTGGAGCGAACACACCTGAATTTACTGCTGTGGAAGGCGACCGGACAGCAGGCGGACCTTGAAACTGGGTAGCTTCCTCCGTCTCGCTAGAGGGACCCGATGCCGAAGCTGCTAGACAAGAAGCATTTCCAACAAACAAACACTTTCTTAATCCTTCTCCTTCTTTCTCAATTTCTTCCCGTTCACTGAAAATAATTAAATTGGATTAATTAGTGAACGGTGGGTACCTACTACACGCCGACATGAAACCTTCACAAAATGGGTAAGTTTATCTTACCAATAGTGAACTATATAACTTTCATAGTTCCTCCTATCGCGAAACTCCCTCCTCGCTGAATTCCTCTCCTGAAAAGACCAGAGAACAGATTACTACCTAATTCCTCGTGTTTCGCGCCACGCGGAATTACACTCAATCCATCACAATTAATACTCACGGTTCTTCTCCCTTTCAGGACACCGGTACGGAATCAGCTCCCAAAATGGTGACCACCAATGGGTCAGAAATAAGATTTCTTCAGAAACCTGATGCTGCTGTGTCAGCCGCGAATTCAAAAATGGCCCCATGAACATCTTGGGAAACCCACTGGCCCTCAGGCCTTATCTCTGGTATTGCAGTGGAATAAATTATCCAATCCTGAATACTGTCTTTTAATTTTTTATCTCACCTAATTGAAACCTGCTACTATTAATTTATATGAAAATTAAATTGGGGATTGCTAATTCTTTGTAATTTCCTTTAATTCAGAATTAGCCCCATTTTCAAACTTGGAATTTGTAAGTTCACTAACAAAATTCTATATACCTATCTAGATCTTGATTGCTACCAAGTTGCATTAAAAACTCAATTTTATATTTAAAAATAGGATTTTTCCCTAAGCTGACAACACAGACCACAGGTTCATTACAACACAATTAAAGCTGTTTAAGACTTCTTTTTAGATGCTGTGTTGATGTTTAGAGGCAGTGCTACACGATGCCAATAAATTAAAATATTACGCCGTTACAATACATCCCCCCCCGATGAAAAGGTTCAACGCAGGTGAACCGCTCGCTGTCCTCAGCGACTTTCCGCACCTGCCACAACAACTTAAAAAAATAACAACCAATATTTAGAGAAATGGTAAGACCAATTACTTATCCTAAACTTCAAACAACCAAAAAAAAATATATATATATATATATGTGGCCCATAAGGCCGAGGTTGATCCCCTGGGGATCACTAACCTACCCCAAAACGTTACCACAGTCTCTTTTCTAAAGAGAAACCAAACCGTCGGGTTACTAAGAAAACAATTTAAAAGAAAAAAACACAAAGGATCCAATCGAACCCACGAATAAGTGGGAAAGTTAACCTAAACTAACCTATTTGCCTTCATACCGGTAAACATTCCTTTAGCCTTTGCATCACAACCTAAAGTTGTGCTGCAGAAGCTAACTCAAACTGCCAGGGCCTATGTTCAGCAGTCTTCAACACAATCTCCGCTTGCCCGGGCAAAAGTCCATATCCGAGAAAATATCCCTGTCCCAGATTTAGGGCATAGGGTATAAAAGAATGAAAAAAAAAAAACTCTTTGTCTCCAAGTCTCAGCCGAAAGAGAAATATGTTAGCTAAAAAAAAAAACAAGCACCATTTAGGCACTTGTCAGGCACCTGACCACACGTAGACAAAGCAAGTGCGCAAAAGAATTTGTACCACTTGGGTACTCATCAAAGGAGGCGAAGCAGGAGACTACACGTCACCGACATTACGTAACAGGATATAGTGCAAGCATTTATAAACTAGCCTATAAATGTGACACTAGTGTGCACACAGGCCTCCTCTCATGGATGAAAGGGGAGTAAGGTCATATTAAAGATTAATTAATCCGATCCTGGTATTGAGCACAGGTTGATCGCACCTAACATACTTCGCAGTCAAATTCCCATTTACATCATTCATTCGTCATCTAAACACACATGAGTAGTAAAACAGTAGCTCCTGTTCACCACGTACCTTCCAAAATTCGTGATTAAATATTCCAAAATATTTTTAACACTACTTGCGATTAATAACCGTAACTAAGATGTTCACATTTGGCGGTAATAATTAGTTAACTCTGGCGGCACGGCGACGGCTCGTATTGAACTCGGGGCCGTACGTCCAGAGATAACATTACTCTAGGCGTCCGTGGTTGTTGGCCCTGGCGGCACGGCGACGCACTCACAAACACGAGGCCGTACGTCCAGGGACAACTTCACACCTATAACCCTACACCAACTGCCTACTTAAAATCTTTAACATGCCACGAGCCAATCGGATGACCATCCATCCTTTCGAGCTCATAAACTAAAGGAGACAAAACCGCTTTAACCCTGCATTTTTCATACTTGGGCGCAAGTTTTGACATTCTAAACTTTGAAGCGTCGCTTTGTACATACGTACGCTTCCAAACAATGTCCCCAACCGAGAACTTCGCCGAACGGCGTCTTAAATTGTAATATTTTGCGTTAATTGCATGTGCTTTTAATAACGTAACCTAACCTGCTCAAATATGTCTTTCAATATTCCAAATTGACCTGCGTACTCATCCCTAGGAACAGCTGTGGTGTACTTTTGATCGGTGTCCTTATAAAAGGACCCGTTGATGACTGGTTCTCTAGCGTGAACTAAAAAAAATGGAGAAAACCCTGTGGACTCGTTTACTGCACTGTTTATCGCAAACCTAATCTGGTGCAGTTTTTCATCCCATGTTCGGTGATTGTCCTCTACGTAGGACGCTACGGAAATCATCACTGTCTTATTGTACCGTTCAACTAAATTTACTTGGGCGGTATAACGCGGTCCGTAAAATAGGTTAGGTATATTGTATCGTTTTATCAACTGCTTAAACTCTGATCCCGTAAATTGCACTCCGTTATCAGTGATTACGGTTTCAGGCACACCATGTGTTAAAATGACGTGTTCTTCAAAAGTCTTCGCCACCAAAGCGCTTGTGGCGCGGCGAAGCGGAAATAGCAGTGTGAATTTCGAAAAGCAACATGTTACCACAAACAAAAAGGTAAAACCTCTTCGAGAGCGCGGAAGTGGGCCCACCAGATCGATGCTAACTACCTGCCATGGGCGATGACATACCTTTGGCTGTCCCATCAGGCCTGCAGTCGGTTTTTGGGAGTGTTTATAGGCTGCACAGGTATCGCAAGCCTTTACATACTCGACCACATCCTTATACATTCCCGGCCAAAAGTATGTTAACGCCAGCCGGCGATGAGTTTTAAAAACACCAAAATGAGCTGCAGTTGCTTCGCAATGGTTTTCCTGCAAAACTCTTTTACGGTCACCCTTTCTTACCACTTCCTTCCAATCAAACTCTCTTAATAAGTTATACTTAGACTGGCTAAGTCTAAATAACTTTCCCTCCTTCATGCAAAAATTTGGAAAATTTGCGGGATGAGTTGTGCATCCACTTTTAATTCTGTCATACCATTCATCCGGCTCATCATTTACCACATTAATTACGTTTACTGCGTCAACCGTCATAAGCCTAGACAGTGCATCAGGCACAACGTTAAGCGATCCCTTCCTGTGCTCAATATCAAAATCAAATTGAGACAGTCTGCAACCCCAACGAGCTAACCTACCTGACGGGTTTTCAAGTTTCATAAACCATTTTAATGACGCATGGTCCGTAATTACTGTAAATTTTCGTGACCCTAAATACGCTTGAAACTTCTCAACTGAAAATAATACGCTCAACGCCTCACGCTCCGTTGCGCTGTAGTTGCACTCGCTTTTATTTAAGGAGCGACTGACATACGCGATTGGATGCTCGCGTCCTTCGATAGTCTGAGAAAGCATTCCACCGATCCCATAAGAAGACGCATCACAGTGTACGGCGAACGGCTTACTAAAGTCCGGAACTGCCAAGATAGGGGCCGTTACTAGGGCGTTCTTTAAGGATTTAAACGCTTCCTCTGCTTCCTCAGACCACCTGAAGGCTGGTGCGTTTTTACCCTTTGACGTGAGTTTATTCAAGGGCGCGGCTATCGTTGAAAAATCACGAATAAACCTACGATACCACGAGCACGTGCCCAGAAAAATCTTTACCTCACGCGAAGTCGTTGGTGTTGGAAAGTTCAAAATGGCAGCCACCTTATCAGGATCAGTACGCAAGCCGTACTCGTCTACGACATATCCGAGGTATTTCAGCGACTGCCTGAAGAACGTAGATTTGGTAAAATTTATTGTTAAATTTGCCATTTTCAACTTCGCCAACACACGGTTCAATAAAAGCAAGTGGGTCTGGTAGTCTGACGAACAAATTACGATGTCGTCTATGTAACAAAAGACTAAACCGTTTTCTACGTCACTGGTTAAATTATGGTCAATCAGCGTGTCCATGAGACGCTGTTGACGAGCAGGCGCGCCACACAAACCAAAAGGCATGACTTTAAATTTGTATAAGCCTCGACCATTTACTACAAAACTAGTTTTGTCCTGCGAGCTCTCAGCTAACGGTATTTGCCAGAAAGAGGAGCTTAAATCGATCGACGACAGGTATTTCGCCTCCTTTAAGCTGTCCAGAATTTGCGGTATGTAAGGAATGGAGTACGAATCCCCCTTCGTCACCGAATTTAACCTCCTACAGTCTAGACAAAAACGCCAATCACCGTTAGACTTTTTCACTAATAAAGCCGGGTTACTCCACGGACTCTCGCAGGGTGTGACTACATCTAAAGCTAACATACGGTCGAGTTCGGAACTTAAAACTGCGCGTTTCTCGGCTGACAAGGGGTATTGTTTCGTTTTGATAGGTAAAGCGTCGCCAGTATCAATCACATGTTCTATCAAGCTGGTTCGGCCTAGACCTTTCTCCTCGAACGAAATTTCCCTAAATTTAGCTACTGCGGCATCCGCGAGTTCCTTTTCGGCCGTTGACAAATGGTCGTATGATTGTATTGTGTGCACCTGTCTTGCATCTAACCCATTGCAATTAAAATAAGTTTCAGGTGAAGCCATATAATCAATATTTTTAAATATTTCCGGTGCCAGATGAAAGGACTGCCAAAAATCCACTCCTAAAATAACGTTTGATACAATGCTGGGTATCACAATAAACTTAATTACATGTGTTATGTTATTAAATGTAACGGGGACAAAGATATACCCTATTGTCTCAACCTCAACTCCGTTTGCCACATTACACTTCGGTGACGTGTGCATTTGGTTCAACTTAAACCCAAACTTAATGAAATCCAAATGAGATTGGTTACCTAGAATAGAAATTCCGGCTCCCGAATCTAACAAACCGTAAATCTCAAAATTATTTACGTTAACCCTTAAGTAAGGTCGAATATCCTCTTTATTTGGGGCAAAATAAACCGTTGCGATTGAGGAATAACTATTAAACTTATCAATCGAATTTAATATATCGCGTTTTATTTCATCGCTAAAATCGCTACGGTTCTCAATCAGTTTTTTTTGAATTTTTCGTATTTGGTTTTTGAACGCTCCCCTGCTGCGCACACGATTTGCCGTTATCTGTCGCGTCACTTTGACAATTCGGACCATTATTTGGTTTTATGTGCTGCTTTGCACGTTTGCAAAAACGGAAATTATGTGCAGTGCCGCCGCATTTGTAGCAAACTGGTATGCTGCCCGAGGACCCTGACGTACCTGGAGCACTATAATGATTGCCTCGACCGGCCGATGAGAAATTGTTAGTTCTTCGCGAACTCGAAGTGTCGGGTTTCGGGTTAGGCGCGTTATAGGCCGCATTCCCGTTCACTGCAACTGCATTTACCGAGGACGATTTCCCTTTGAAGGCGTATTCACTGCAAAGTGTACTAGAAGTAACCTTGGGCGGTTCTGCAAATAATTTAACCCTCTGCAATGCCCCTTCTAGCTTCCTGCAATTACTTTTAAGCTCTGCCACCGTGTTAATCTCCAGTAAGGCTAACTGTTGGGTAAATATTGGGCGAATGTTATGCAATAAAATCTCCAACTTTGCCTCCTCTGATAAAGCCGTCCTCAACCTACCAAACAAACCAGACATGGTTGCAAAATATAAATGAATTGGCTCGTTATCACCTTGTGTTCTTGACTGAATTTCCAATTTTAGTCTATGGTCATAATCACAAGGCTCAAACTCATCCAAAAGCAAATGCTTTAAGTCATTCCAATTGTTCACAGATTCCTTAATACCACGATACCATATCAGAGCCTGATCGACAAACAAATGTGGAGCTGCTCTAAATAACTTTGAACTTGGAACGTTATTTGCTTCCCTCAGCTCCTCAACACGCTCTAAAAATGAGCGCGGGTCTGTACTACCATTGAATTTGACTCCCCATTTGGAAATACTTAAGTCTGATGAACACTGTAATTGCAAATCTCTAAAGTCGCTTGTCATTGCTTCAGGAGTAACGCCAGACACTGCTGATCCTGGATTAAAACTGTCTACCTTAACCAACAATGCCTCCAATCTGGACTGCGAAGCTGCCTTAATAGCCAAATGCTCAGCGCTCAATTCCGGTTTTATCCGGCCCAACCGATAGAACAAGTGGTGTGCTAAGGCCCTTGTTCGACTCGCGGTGTATCGATCTTTATGCCTAGTGTGCCTATCCACCAAGGAAGATAACTCTGAAAGCTTCTCCGAAATCACGTTAAGGTCGGTCTCTGCTGAGAAAGGAGTGTCCAGTATGACCTCGCTTGGAGCCTCAACAATAAGACCTCGCAACTGCTTCCTCAAACCTTCAACAGTTGTTGCTGGTGTTTCAGACCGAATTTGTACCTCATAAACAAGTTCATCTTTGAGCAAACTATGAAACTGAATTTGGCGTTCCATGTTTGTAATATTAATTGATGATAAAATTTGATCCCTTTGCCTTACAATGTAAGTAACCAAATGTCTGTGTGATCAACAATGTTGATTGTAATAAAGCTAAATAGTGCTACTGATTGTTGTTATTCTAGTTCCTAAGTGTATAACTATATGATAATGTATCTCAAAATACACCGTAAGTTTTGTTGTACAACATAAGAAACCAACACTGAAAATGTATAAAGCTATCCTTAATTCAGAATGGATCTAAGTTTTAAATATAATTCTAAATCTACAATTGTTAATTTTGAAAAGTAAATATTGTTTTGTACACAAGATGGCTGACAAAGATTTGTCTCAAGTTTTGTTAATATTCTCAAAATAATCAGAAATATTTCAACCAAACGGCTGCTTAAACAAGGTTTTCCGCCTGAAACATGTCAAATGGACATTCGGAATTTCGTAACGTCGCAAAACGAAAAAAGCTTAAGTACATGTGTCAAAATGCTAGTGTCAGCAAATTATAATAACCTCCAAAATTTGTCAATGTGTTATCAAATATTACTAAATACCAATGAAATACTGCCTAAAACCAGCCACAAATGTGGTAAATAGTAGGGGTTTATAAATAAAGAACACAATTATGTACACAAGGTGAGTTCACAGGTGATTCCTATACGAAATTACACAAAACCTCTAGTGCCATAAAACTTTCCCTGGGTGAAAATATATCAAAAAAAAGAAAGATTTAACGTTGGGCGCCACTGTAACAAGTGCTTTCTCCCGGCTATGTGCCCCTTCAAAACACTGTCGCAGAAAATTGTCAAGAAAAATAAGAACAAACTAATAAGGTTAGTAATGAAGCTCAAACCCTGGGAAAGCTTTGGATATGAAAGAAACAATTGCCAAATACTATTATACTCTTTATTTCACAGGAAGGCACCGTAACTGTAACGGAAGCTGTATATATCTTACACCAATTTGCATGTCATGGCGAGACCAGTCAACCTTTCAATCTATGAATCCTGACCTATTTCGATTGCTAAGGATAGAGCTGGGTCGTGTAACACTAGGTCCAAAGGACTGGAATCTCTACCATGAGTAAGTTACACCTTTATTACACTGTACTTCTTAAATACTAATATGGCAATGGATTGGCACCAGGGATAAAATTTCTAACTATAATTATTTACACAATTATATCTTTATTTTAGGTACGCCTGTTTCGAACTGGAGCGAACACACCTGAATTTACTGCTGTGGAAGGCGACCGGACAGCAGGCGGACCTTGAAACTGGGTAGCTTCCTCCGTCTCGCTAGAGGGACCCGATGCCGAAGCTGCTAGACAAGAAGCATTTCCAACAAACAAACACTTTCTTAATCCTTCTCCTTCTTTCTCAATTTCTTCCCGTTCACTGAAAATAATTAAATTGGATTAATTAGTGAACGGTGGGTACCTACTACACGCCGACATGAAACCTTCACAAAATGGGTAAGTTTATCTTACCAATAGTGAACTATATAACTTTCATAGTTCCTCCTATCGCGAAACTCCCTCCTCGCTGAATTCCTCTCCTGAAAAGACCAGAGAACAGATTACTACCTAATTCCTCGTGTTTCGCGCCACGCGGAATTACACTCAATCCATCACAATTAATACTCACGGTTCTTCTCCCTTTCAGGACACCGGTACGGAATCAGCTCCCAAAATGGTGACCACCAATGGGTCAGAAATAAGATTTCTTCAGAAACCTGATGCTGCTGTGTCAGCCGCGAATTCAAAAATGGCCCCATGAACATCTTGGGAAACCCACTGGCCCTCAGGCCTTATCTCTGGTATTGCAGTGGAATAAATTATCCAATCCTGAATACTGTCTTTTAATTTTTTATCTCACCTAATTGAAACCTGCTACTATTAATTTATATGAAAATTAAATTGGGGATTGCTAATTCTTTGTAATTTCCTTTAATTCAGAATTAGCCCCATTTTCAAACTTGGAATTTGTAAGTTCACTAACAAAATTCTATATACCTATCTAGATCTTGATTGCTACCAAGTTGCATTAAAAACTCAATTTTATATTTAAAAATAGGATTTTTCCCTAAGCTGACAACACAGACCACAGGTTCATTACAACACAATTAAAGCTGTTTAAGACTTCTTTTTAGATGCTGTGTTGATGTTTAGAGGCAGTGCTACACGATGCCAATAAATTAAAATATTACGCCGTTACAGTATGTCTTGAAAATTATTTTAATTTTAATTTAAAACAAGTTACTGAAATATAATTATGTTATATCTTTTTAGAATTGGCTTAGTAAGCTCTTTCATTAGATACCACACACGATAGAATTTAGAACATTCTTTTTTTTCCATACTAAAAAAAGATGACGTTGTAACTCGTCTCCATTTTTGTTTTTTCATATCGTGCTACGGTTCAAATTGATTCGTATGGCCTAAAGATCAATCGCTCCGTTTTTTACACCATTTGCAGCATTTTACTGAATTTCGGGGTGTTACCGCTATTTCGACTAAATGAAAGGATATGCGATGTTCAATTCAGTTTATTAGTTCAAGTCCAGTCGTTTAAGATGACATGACAAAAAGTTAGTTGCTGCACCCGCAGCCGCTGCCGGAGCCGCCGATGATGCTGTTGATGCCCACGTTTCCGCAAGAGCCACAGCTGTAGTCGACGCAGGCCGAGCCGCTGGTGTCCAGCGTGGTCTGGAACTCCACGGCGCTCAGGAACGGCAGCTCCCCGCTGATGTCCAAGTCTCCGCCAAGGCCAAGGTTGGAGGAGACGGAGATGCCGGAGGGGGAGACGGGGCCGACGCTGGTGACCTGCAGGTCGCCACCGCTGTTGGAGATGGACACGGAGCTGCCGTAACTTCCGGAGCTACCGTAACTGCCGTAACTGCCGGAGTTGCCGTAACTACCGTAGCCGCTTGAGCAGCCACAGTTCTGGCCAGCGATGGACTGCAAGAGGTTGATGGAAAGTGATTAGTTTTGGCTTTTAGTAAGTAAAAAAGTGGCGAGTAGTAAACGTGTCAAGAATGTCATAATGGATAATAAAATATAGGAAGTCTTTAAATTGTAATGGAGTATTATTTATTTGTTTTATAATGAATTAAAAAAATGTATTTATTTGAATACAATAACAAGTTACAGAAGGTATAAGAATTACAAAACAAGTCGGAATAAAATTGGTGCGTAAAAAAAAGAAAAACTACGAGTACATCCCACTCTGCGTCAAGCCCGAACCAAAAGTCCCGAAAATGCTAGCGGCATTGCTTCGCTGAACAGCAATGGAGACCTGTTGGACGAGCCATGATCGAGAGCGGGGGTCAAGACCCCTGTCCCTTAAACGTCTGCCTAACTCCTTGCACAGCCCGAGAGCCTCACTGCCCCAGGGCCCAGCTGTCTCCACAGCAACCGGAACGAAATCATAAGTCGGTTCCAAGGCAGAGTACTAAGAGTAAAATCATTTAAAAAATTAAATTGTTTTAGGGTTCTCATGACGCTGGCTGCATCTGCTTGCATACTAAACCGCTGTGCGACTTGTCACCTGTGGTGATGATCAACCTTTAGCGAAGCATAAAAAAAAAATGCCAAGCGCTTGGACCCCAAGGTCCAAAGGTCTTGATGCCGAATGCCACAAAATGGTATTATTGAGAGCTGATACCTCTGTATTTTGTGACATCCTCCACTGCCCCCGCCAGCCCTAGCTGAAATTTTGTGGCAGATGGAATAGTGCCAGTGTGTCCATGCATGTAGAGTCCCTCTTCCACCGTCCTGCCACTTACCATCGTCTCTTAGTTAATTTATGTTCCTCTAGTATAGCTCCTACTCCTGAGCATATGCCTCTTCTTAAAGGCGAGAAGCAAGGGCTTATAGTCCCCACGCTGGTTTAGTTTGTTTCGTTTAAAAAAACATAAGTAAGTAGGTATGTAAATTTCCTCATGTTATTAACTGTCGAAAAGCTATTGGTAATATAAAATATTCCGGTTTTTATTATTCTGCATTCGGCATATTCATCATGTTTTTAATGTAAGTACTCAGCCGGATTATTCGGTTCAGCTGCTGAATATTTACCGAGATTTTTAAGAGGTTTTTTTTATTACAAGTTACAATACAGTTTCGTGCAATGAATACTCTTAACCCATTTTTATTGTTATATAACTTGCTTTTTTGTCAATATTTCACTTTAATAAGGAACAAAATATTTACCAATGATTAAGTCTTTTTTAGAACTACGGATGAAGGCTTTACGTTGCACCGAATAAGTTGTCCGAATATTTGGTTCAACAACGGCAGGACCGAATATTCGACCAAATGTTCGGATTCGGTGAAACCCTAATGATAACAAATAGAAATCATAGAATGATGAACTTACCTGCACCAGAAGGGCAGACACGCAGAGGAGGACAACTTTGAATGCCATTTTAGTTTCTTAGCGGATGTCTCACACAAGAATGATTCTGAATTGAAATTGAAGTGCTTTTATATCGAAAACTATTTCACAATGAGCTTGCAGCTGTAAAAAGACATTATTGTTTTTTATGTAGCAGATGATAGTAGTACTACACTTTAATTTTAGGGATCCGTGCCGCTAAAATATAACTATTTGTATGGATCGCTTGTTTGTTTTGTCCGCTCATCAGATACCATTTGGAGTTCATAAAATACAGCCTGTGTCTAGTCATCAGAACGATCATTGCATCTGGCCCCGTACCATGGTCGGCCGTATCGCGCAATAAGTGACAATATAGAGCGTCCGTCTCTTTCTATCGAACGGTGACAGCCAGTGACGGACGCTCTATCTTGTCACTTATCGTATGATAAGGCCGATCATGATACGGGTCTGGTGAAATTTTTTTTTTAAATAGAGTTAATAAGTTGTGCAACCCGTGGAGCAACTACACCAAAAAGAACCTCAGTGCTCTGCGTGTCCAGTATAAAAACACCTTCAGGGCTGCTTAAGGCGCCGTAGGTTCAGCGAAGTGAAGCGAACAGACTTTTTGAAACAATATAATGCGTCTGTTTATAATAATATGATTTCAAAAAAATACGCATAGTAATTTTGAGGCTTTTCTGCAGGGAGATCAGTGAATCGAAATATGATTAAACAATTTTCGCTCGATAAAAAAAATTACGAACATAGGTCTAAAAGGGTCTAAAATACACTTAAAATATATTTAACAAATTATGCACAAAAGCTTAACATATTAAAATGGTATCTAAAAATCGGCAATATAATGTTTGAGAGAAATCAGTGAATTCTTTTTTATTTATTTAAACGGCAAAAAAATTAAAATTTAAAAACATGATATCCGCGCTTCCGAGCACGCACTTCCATCTCGCTCACGCGTATGCTCAGTGAGAGGGACAGAAGACCATGAACCTACGGCGCCTTAAGTGCTGCAGTGCGTCAGGAATGTTCACTGATGGCTTCCAAAGCTCCTGAAGCTGATTTCAATGAGCATTTTGTATTTTACTAACATAATTTTTGTGTTTCTATTAATACCGATGTCTGAAATAAATAATTACATTTCATTTCTTTTCATTTCATCTGCAAAATCTTCTCTGTATACGTTGGAAGTTCTTACAGACTTAGTTAAGTGACTACATTAAGAATATTGGTGGTGGTACTAAGGAGTAACAAACTTTAAAGGTCAAAATAATATATCCCATTCGATTAAATAAATTAAGAATATTGACACGCAAAAACAGCGGAAAAACGTCTAGCATCAATGAGGAAAGATCTGCCACAACCTGTGATTCACCCGACTCAAAGTATTCAAACACTCAAATTATCACACAGCAACTTACGAAGCGATTACTTAGGTTATTAAACTTGCCACAGCTGTTCACACTCTTATTTGAGTATCTTCGACAAGCAGAGGATGTGATGCGTGAGTGAGGTGAGTTCGTCTCAAATCAGTACACAAGGTGCTTAAGATTCTTCTGGAATCGCAAACATCCATAAGTTAAGGCGTCTACCTACCATAAGGCAGACCATACACCTATTAGCCACCGTGTTAGTAAGAAACGGAACCATTCACTACCAAATCATACTCGCTCTTAGACACTTGATACTTCTACCAATTAGGCTATTGGCTAAAATGCTTGATTGAGCACGTTTTGAAGCTACTATCAGAGCTGAACAAATAGGTCACGTGTCTTCTGTTGACAATGTTATCATAATTAAACAACGCGTCTAAAATATTCTGTTTGGTATAAAAGCTACAGGTTTCGCGTTTAAAGTTACAGTTTTTCCACATCAGTGTAAACAACTAGTTTGAACATGTTACGCTTCGCTATCTTCGCTCTCTGCCTCCAGGCTCTCCTGATTCAGGTAAATAACTGTTATCATAATTATCTTGATCAGCAAAGTACCTACCTTATTTTTTATTAAGAGCCTCAAGTGTCCCACTGCTGGGCAAAGGCCTCCCTCTTTCAAGAGTACCAACACGCACTAGGCGAGCGTGATGGTTGTTGTCGTGTTGACTAGTTGAACGTCCAAACCCCTCTAATATGAAACGCAAACCCAAAAAAAGTATCTACCTACTAAGTGAAATTTCTTGAGTTGCGGAACTTTCTATTGGGCAAAATCCTCGTCACCTAAGTTTAAGACATTTTCCTTACAAAGCTTAGTGTGACTGTTTACCTATATAACACTGTCATTGGAATTGGAATCTTCTCGCTATAGCCGGCAGAGTTGCTTTTTGAACGGACTTTTTTGTTGCCTCGGCCAACGCTAACAATTTGTTGCTAAACTTTCTATGTGCTAAATCATCGCCGAAACGTCGTTTAGAACTATTCCTTGAAAAAATGTACCTATAATGTTCCCTTTTGGGGAACTTTCTAAATGTGAAATGGCCTTTCTCGTGAAATTTGCAGATTCCAGAAACTTCAGAAAATATTCCTATGATTTTGAAAATGTTCTGCTTTGTCAATCTTTGGAAGTAATTACGTACGATTTTACCTACAATAGTGAGACTAAATAAAATTGTAAGCTAAAACTGCTTGACCTACTAAAAAGTAATAAGTGATTGAGATTATTTCATGTGGCCGAAGGTTTACAAAACTGACATTGAATGCGCATATTTCATAAAATACTTAAATTTTGTTTGTTTGTTAACAGTCGGTGATGAGCCAGTACGGCTGCGGGTGCGGGTCGAGCAGCTCCGGCTACGGCTCCGGCTACGGCTCCAGCTACGGTTCCAGCAGCAGCAACTACGGCTCCAGCAGCAGCAGCGGCAACTACGGCGGGCAGGGCACCGGGCAGGTGGGCGCGTCCGGCACCATCGACGCCTGCGGCTCCACCTGCGTGACGGGCGCCGTGCCGGTGCTGGGCTGCGTGGGCTTCGGCGGCTGCGCGCCCGCTTGCGGCTCCGTCTCCATCTGCGGACAGTGCGGCTGCGGCTGCAACTGAACACAGGTCTTCGACCCGAAATAAACAACTACGACTTGTAATAAAGAAATGCTCAAAAGATACAAGTTTTATGCTAACGCCTTCCTTCCTTGTAACCAGATTCATAAAAAAGTATCATCTCACTTTAATTCACGCTTACGGAGCAATAGCGTACCTTTAAGAGGCATGCGTGGACTCGCCTTCTGCTATCGGTCCCTTTAGACATCCACATGAATAAATACTACTACGCCGATCAGAGGATGGCACTGGACTTTAAACATATACTCAACTCGCCACTTAGGTGACTACATCTCCCTCGAGCAGCATTTGCGGCTCCATTCTGGACGGCCGGTTAAGGCAAGCCAGATTTTGAGGGGTTGTCTAACCATCCACCCGGTCCATCCATACATCATGTTCGTCTCGCCACCTCCGACGTGGTCTCCCGCGACGTCACGTCCGGTTGTGTGGGACTCACTTGGTGGTGATATTAGCCTGCAGTCTTCTACCTATTTTGGGACGCAGCATTGTATTTTGAATGCGATACGTATGTCAATTTCTAGCCCAAAATATTGCGTGCCGTTGCTCTCTGGCAAACCTTGAACATTTCTGAACTTTGTCAAAGACCAAAATTTTTGCGCCGTACCAGGTAAAGAATGGAAATATAATGAGAAAATAAATATTATGACACAATCTTACACAAATATATAAGTCATTAGAATATTTAATTACTTTGCTACGTCCTTTTCGTTTTTAGTACGAGTATGTTTAGTGCCTGTAGTTGCAGCAATTGAGGTACAATAGTTATTGTTAAGGCGCCGTATGTTCATGGTATTCTCTCCCTCTCACTGAGCATAAGCGTGAGCGAGATGGAAGTGCGTGCTCGGAAGCGCGGAAATCATGTTTTAATTTTAATTTTTTGACCGTTTAAATAAATAAAAAAGTAAACACTGATTTCCCTCAAACATGATATTGCCGATTTTTAGAAGCCATTTTAATATTTTTAGCTTTTGTTCGTAATTTGTAACAAATATTGTGTATTTTAGACCCTTTTAGACCTATGTTCGTGATTTTTTTCTATCGAGCGAAAAATGCTTAATCATGTTTCTAAACACTGATTTCCCTGCAGAAAAACCTCAAGATTACTATGCGTATTTTTTTTAAACCATATTATTATAAACAGACGCATTATATTGTTTCAAAAACACTGTTCGCTTAACTTCGTTGAACCTACGGCGCATTTAAGTATAATCATGGTCACGCTATAATAAGGCGTAGTCATTTATCTACGCCCCAAAATGTCGTTAAATCGCATGCAAATTGTGATATGTTCCTATACATAAGTAGGTAGTAAGTTTTGATTAGGGCGTATGTGGGTCGGCCTAATGTAAAACGCCCAGGGGGCCGGACCAGGTAGCGCTGGAGTATGTGTGCCCTTGGGGCATCCAACTGCAGTGAGGTGGCGCATAATAGGGAAGCAAGAAGTTCTCTTGTGTCAGAGGCCGAGATTCTCTTTGGTTCATCGAGCCAGCTTAGCGTGACAATGTGTAGGCGGTTTAAGGGATTAAAAGAAAGTACTCACGCCTCAAGTCTAATCACCGTGTATTGGTGAAATGTACACTCCGTTCACTCGCGTTTTAGGGCACAGAATATCGGTAGCCACGGAGGGTGACTAGATTTCACCTTTTTGAGTCCATCCGTTACTTTCGAAAGCGGAAAGGTACGCGCGACGTGTGTCAAGCTCGGGCGCACAGCGGCCGCGCAAGTTAGAATTTAGAAATGGGAGGGTAGTTAGCACATTGTCACTGTAGTAAGTAAGTAAGTATTTTTTGATTAGTAAAGTATACGTACTCGAGGTTGCATCCATTTCCATACGCCATCATGGACACAAAGTGACATGGCTTATATTCTAATGAAGAAAATCCTCTCAATTCGAATTAAACCCATGTGCCCATGCCATACACTAGTGGAACGTTGAGTACTAGGACGTTCACATTATGGAAGAAAATTTAATTTTTGTTTTTTACTTACCTAAATTGGGCAAAAGTACCAATCATACATTAAAAAAATATTTTTGAATTTTAAACCGTCTTTATAAAAATACTCGGGACCTGAGAAAAGTCTAGAAGGTCTGAGCTGGGAAATAGGCTTGTGTCATAAGATTTTATATATGTCATGAAATTACAAATCGAGTTGACTTTTTGTCTAACCTGATCCAAAAATTTGATCAAATAGGGTACTGGATGTTTGTACACTTGAAACATTTTCTCACACACAAACATTACTACATCATTTTCTCAGGGCAAGATAAAATATATAGAGAAGATAATTAATTCCAAATTTTGATTAGTGCCGTACGTGCGTGCGCAGCCGCTGGAGTCGCTTCCCGCTACATACGAGGAAAATCACGGAATCGGCTAAGCGATACTTGGCAAAAAAAGTGCCTTCTCCTCGCTTCACTTGCATAAATAGTCTAAAAACAGAGTTCTTATAAAAAAACGTATATTATCACTGAATGTCAAAAATTAAGCGTTGCATCCGCATCCGCACTGTCCGGAGATGGAGACGGAGCCGGCGGCGGGCACGGTGCCGCTGAAGTCCACCGAGCCGAGCACGGGCACGGAGCCGACGACGACGGTCTGGCCGCTCGCGCTGATATCGCCGGACACGCCCACCTGCCCGGTGCCCACGCCGCCGTACGACGCGCAGCTGGGCGCGCTCAAGGGAGCGGGCTGCGGCTGGTTGTTAATGCCGCTGAGCCCGCCCAGGCCGGCGCCGTATGGGAGTTGAGGGTAACCACACGGCTGCTGGCTGAACACGGACTGTAAAAAAGAAATATAAGTTTGTATCAGACTAATCAATTTTTATACGAGGCATCATAAACTATTAAATTGTACAATTATTCCAAAATATTTAAATTTGACCGAATTAGGATGTGTACACCGGTTAGAGTTTTACCTGGATCAAGCAAGCCTGAGCGAAGAGAGCGAGAATGGCAAAGGAAGACATTTTTGTATGTTTGTCGTTCTTTTAATGAACCAGAATAATTAGATTATAAACTGTCACTACTTATATACTGACTCGGCGATAAGCATTACAAATAGGTCAGTGATGTAAAATATTAGCAAAGCGCTCGTAATAAGGAATTGCGAAAATAATTCTTATCTTAATAGATAACGTTATATAATTTAAAACGATGAAACTTTGTTAATGTTTCCTTCGTCGATTGCTAACATAATCTATATGTCATTAAAAAATTATCTCTATTTGCAATAGTAGATTATGTATATAAGCTAGCTGGAGTGCCGACTTCAATACTCATTAAATTTTTGGTTGTACTCCAGAAACAGACTCTAAAATGGCTTTCAAGTACGCAATCGTCTGCGCAGCTGCTTTCCTAGTTCAGGTAATAAAAATATTAATAATTCAAATATATTTCACAATACTTACAATCACACGCAGACTTGAAGCATTCTGTACCAGTCAACAGTAAGGACACTTACCAGTCAACCATATGGACAAACAGAAAGCTCATAGGTGCAGACATTGATTGAAATAGACTACTTTTAACTGATCGTAAAGAAAGGCCCAACGCCCACGAGTAATTCGTCCAATGCGGTGGCCCGGTGACACGGGCAATTGCGAGCCACCATGCCTTAGTCTTCAGCTGTCACAGTGTGGCACAGTTTGTCAAGCGAATATTGTTCGGAGGGACAGGCGTATCTTTACTTTCGATATCATTGACTGATATCCATTGAGTTAAGCTTCATGTTCAACTGTTGATCGACGATTGATGGAGTTTTTTTTTTCGAATTAGCTGTAGCCGCTATCTGATATTTTAATTGACTTGATGATACAGGATTGAGAGAGGATCTTCTAGGGTCTCGTCTCTGTGATTCTGCCTGGTAAAATCCGCTCCCTTAGAAGTACCCTGCTGAGGGATTCAGGGCTAGGTTAGGTTAGGTAAGGCTTTAAAAAAAGGCTTAGGAGAGGTTAGCTGCGGAGAGGGGGTGAGGTAATTTCTCGTATCGATCCCTCATGATATGCAATTTTTTATTTCAGTTCATTGCGGGACAAACCTCGTCTAACTGCGGCTGTCGTTCTATCACCATATCCGACAACGGCGGAGCTCTGACAGTCACAAGCATCGGGCCCATCGCACCTACCGGCATCGCCGTCGCCACCGACCTGGGCCTGGCCGGAGACCTGGCTGTGTCCGGCGCGCTGCCGTACCTGAGCGCGGTGGCGTTCGAGGGCCAGTTCGACACCAGCGGCTCGGCGCCCGTATCTTACGGCTGTGGAGACAGCGTCGCCATCACGCAGGAGATCGGCAATCCCAATGGCAACGCCGCCGCCAGCTCTGGCCTCAGTGCTGGTAACATCAACAGCTGTGGGTGTGCTAGACGGTCTTAAAATAAACGCCTATAGGTACCTTTTTTACGAAAATAGAGATTTTATCAAGTTGTAGGGGGCCTGCTTAATATTATCTGTGAATGAAGACTGTTTTATTAATAAATATATTTTTTTTATTTAAAAGCAGTTGTTCTGATCTTTGACTTATTCCAGTAGTATTACCTGCTTGCGTGAAAAAGCAAGTTCATCAGAGAACTGGTTCCGGTTTTCCCGGTCTGGTGAAAAGGTGATTTCTTATGGTCTATCTATAAGTAGGCTAGAAGTGGTGGATAGAATCCGTAAAACCATCAGCAGGAACCAGCGCTCAGGCTTGCCTGCGGATGGCGTTAAATAGAAGTGCTTGGAGGAAGGTGGTGCAAGACGTTCGTGTTAGTCACGTCCCTCAGAATGTAACCCTTTAATCGCAGAGAGAGCAAACCTGTCAGTCCTGATATGGCCGGAAATACTAGGCAGACGGTGCCAAAGTTGGCCACCTTTGGCACCTTGTAACGTGACGTAAATATTGACCCTTACAAATTTTGAACGGAAGTGAAGGATTTCTGATTCTTGCTCAGCAGAACTTTCTCGGCCTGCTGCCATGCATTTAATCGTGTTGTCATGAGACGTGTATTGGGAGTGGGCTTAAGGACAATCAGTTTTTCGTACGGAATATTTACCGTTAGCCTTTCGGTGAAGGAAAACATCGTGAGGAAACGGGTCTGATCCCAATAAGTTAAGTTTTCCCTCTAGGTCAGAAAGTCAGATGCCAGTCAGAAGCCACTGCGCTTTCGTAAAACTAATGTCCATGCTAAATCTTAGGATTAGGTGTCCATGCGGACCCCGGGCTCCTGATGCTGTCTTCACAGCTCCATCCTTATTTAATAGTAGCTACAGAGCCACACATGCCATTTCACAGGGGCTGTAGAAATTTTGGATCGTCATGCCAGCTAACTAGAATTAGAATTAGCTGAATAACCATAGCTGAATAGGGCAAAGAATTTAGAAATGAGTAAAAACAGCGAAAGCACGTGAGCGTGCCATAAAACGATGTCAATTGTTTTAAATGCAAGTTGGAAATAAAATGCATATTCTGTTCATATGACATCACGTTTTCTGTTGCCATCCGTAATGTGCTGGGACATCGAACTCGTCAATAGTAGGAAATACTTTCGCCGCATCAGCAAACTAAATCTACAATAATATTATTAAGAGGGAATATTTGATTGTTCGTTCGTTTGAATACGGTCCGAAACTACTAAACCGATTTGAAAACATTTTTTACCATTACAAGCCGGTATTATCCCTGATGAACATAGGTTACTTTTTACCGCGGGAAAATGCTTCATTCCTACGGGAACACGGAAAACTAACCGTGCGAAGCGGGCCGGACAGCTAGTAAGTTGTATACTCTGTAGGGGTCTATCTACCTAACTACATCCAATTAAAGAATTTCTTTCACCAGTATAGACTGGACCTTCAATCAGAATAGACATCCATACTAATATTACAAGTGCGGAAGTGTGTCTGTCTGGGTGTTACCTCGTCACGCTTAAATCACAAATCCGAAAGACAGTTCGTGTCCCGGGGAGGGATATAGGATAGTTTTATCCCGGAAATCATCCCCTGAGGGGGTGAAATGAGGGGGTGAAAGTTTTATGGAGCTACGATATAAACGAGTTCCAGGCGGAAGGAGTCGCGGGCAAAGGTTAGTAAGCCATATCTTTGCTGCACAAAATAACAACTTATCGTACAAAAGGCGCACTTAAACCGTAATCATTCTCTACCAGTCAACCTTTGGGCAAACAGACAAATTGTGTTGTACTATTATTTATGCTAACGAAGAAGTATTTATTGCCTATCTAGGAAATGTAAGTTTGTGGGCTATCTGCGGAACTTATTTCATTAGTACTTACTCTTTAGTATACTGAATGAACCTAAGGAATGGACATACCCTATACCTTGCCCGAAAACATTCGACACGAGCCAAATAAACTTACCTACATTTAAAAAGATTTGAAAAAGTACTTACTCCAAGAAACACTCAAATTGCCACTTAAGTGTATATAAGCACGACGCTCTACGTGCATACATTATGTAATTATTTTAGATACATAGTCAAAATCATAGTGTAGTGTTAAATATTGTGATAGATAGTTTTTGTAGAGACTCTTACTCTCTCTCTATTGTACTCGTATTTCCCTGCAAAACTGTTTAAAAGTTTGTCTGCAGGTACAAACTGTTAAAACAGTCTTGCAGGGAAATGTAAATATTAAGTTTTGTATCCCACTGTTTTGTTATAATAAATTAATTAATTAAAATAAATATCCCTTGCCTCGTCACTCGTAACGCATACGCGCGTCAGGTAGATCTAAATGTCACTTTTTGAATGGGAAAATGTCAACTGAATTGTGCTAACGTACGTTCGAAAAGTTACGTGATCGTGCCTCAGAGCTAGTTTTAAAAAAACAAACTTTTTATTAAATCTTTATTCTTAAAAAGGTACCCAAGTGTTTATTTTAAGACCGTCTGGCACACCCACAGCTGTTGATGTTACCAGCACTGAGGCCAGAGCTGGCGGCGGCGTTGCCATTGGGATTGCCGATCTCTTGCGTGATGGCGACGCTGTCTCCGCAGCCGTAAGACACGGGCGCCGAGCCGCTGGTGTCGAACTGGCCCTCGAACGCCACCGCGCTCAGGTACGGCAGCGCGCCGGACACGTCCAGGTCTCCGGCCAGGCCCAGATCCGTGGCGACGGCGATGCCGGAGGGCGTGATGGGCCCGATGCTGGTGATCGCTAGAGCTCCGCCGTTGCTGGATACAGTGATGGACTGGCAGCCGCTGCTTGAGGAGGAGATACATTGTCCGGTTATATTCTGGATTAAGAAAGCCGAAGCACAGAATATGATAGATGTGTAATACATTTTTATGGCAGCTCTTTGATGACTATCAACGAATAAGTTAACGAGTGACCCGGTTACCTTTTATAGTGACAGCCTATTGAACAATCGCGATAAGCTTCGATAGGCTATATAATTCAAAACGTAGGACTATCAATACCAAGCTAAAAATGTACGTGTTAATTTGGTTATTGACTAAATCCACATAAATAGCGTTTGATAAGGACATTTTCGCAACAAGATATTAATTGCCGTGTAATTAGGCACGTTAGAGTAATGTTTTCAACACGCACAAATTTCTGTAGGTAATTGTTATCACTGTAGTTAGTATAAAAGCATTGGTTGATTGCGATCAATTCGTTCTGGTTCCTACACACGAGAACAACATTTAACACAAATATGTCTCCCTTCTTTGTCTTCGCTCTTTGCATGCAGGTCTGCTTAATCCAGGTAATTAAAACAAAACCTTCTCGCAGTTTAAACTTATCGAGTGTTTGCATTAAATTATCGTATACCGTCGTACTTTAGTGCGCCATGTTGCACGTAAAACCGATGGCCGTTGGTGCGGAAAGGGTCTCGAATGACGGGAAGACGCAGCGTGGGTAGATACCCCGACGAAATGGACTTGACTATAATGTTGACCTTTACCACCACCGTCGCGGGAGTCCGCTGGATGCGGGTCGCGCGGGACCGGTCTCTTTGGCACTCCATAGGGGAGGCCTATGTCCAGCATTGGACGTATTTCGGCTGATTTGATAATGACGTTGTTTTTTTTTGCCTTATGAAAAAATATATTATAAGTCTAGTACTTACAATCGCACTAATTTTGTTTACAGTCCGTGTTCCAGACGTGTGGAAAATTGTATATTTTGATAGGTAGTTTATGATGCCATAAAATTTTATTAGTCTGATACAAACTTATATATTTTATTTACAGTCCGTATTCAGCCAGCAGTCTTGTGGTTACCCTCAACTCCCATACGGCTCCGGCCTGGGCGGGCTCGGCGGCTTCAACAACCAGCCGCAGCCCGCGCCCGTGAGCGCGCCCAGCTGCGCATCGTACGGCGGCGTGGGCACCGGGCAGGTGGGCGTGTCCGGCGACATCGATGCGAGCGGCCAGACCGTCGTCGTCGGCTCCGTGCCCGTGCTCGGCTCGGTCGACTTCAGCGGTACCGTGCCCGCCGCCGGCTCCGTCTCCATCTCCGGACAGTGCGGATGCGGGTGCAACGCTTAATTTATGATATTCAGTGATAATAATAATATATGCATTTTATAATTAAGCAGTCTGTTTTATTATTTTAGTAAGTCCACGTGATTTACGAAAAAGAAACCCTTACAGGATGACTTTTTTTGTTTGTCTGTCTGTCTATTCGTCTGTCAAAACCCCTTTCCCCACGAACGTGTGTAGGGATCAAGTTGACATTTACATGAAATAATCAGGTCTGCAAAAAGTTCAAACTTCTGAGTTAACACGATCAAAAAATATTTTTGCTTATGCTGCATTCCCTATTTTCGCATAGGAATCAAAATCCTATAAGGCACTTCTCGTTGAACTAGAATCATGAAATTTGGCAGAAAACACTACAAATTAAGGAAAGTGTCAGAAGTCTTAAAAATACCGTTTGAATATAACCATAGTCAAGGCTTAAGAGATATGGCCAAAGACAGAACCCAGGGGCGAAATCCACATACATTGGGCATTGTAACGACACAATAGTACATTATTGCCGTGGCCGGGAAGGAGGCAATTGCAGGCTGAGTATTTGTTTAAACGGACGAGCTTGCAAGTCCGTTTAATTATAATACGAAGCCTGCAATTGCTATTCCGGCTGAGGCTAATATAGTGCTTTTCTCAAAAATGCGGGAATAAATAAATTTCGGTCAAAAATTTCATTTTTGGTATAAGCTTTTATTTCCGACTGTACTTTTCTGTATACGATCATCAACTACTCATTAAGACGATTCTAACGAGCCCAAACTCAACGGGATTACGTCGGTTAAGTACTGGATTCCCACGACCACACCTTCTGCCTCCATCATCAGATCACCTCGATAGTACCATAATATTAAATTGTCATCCAAACTATACTTATACCCGAAATTTCAGCTCAATCAGTCACCAGGAAGTGGGTCAAATTTAACTCGCAAGATTTGTCCCATACTAACATACATACACACCTATTAACTGGGCAAGTTAAATAAAAGCTTGTAAAAATACTAAATTTATATTAACTTTAAATATCGTTGCTCAACGTGAAAATATTTACGATTTCCCGCCGTTCCTTTTTTTAAACAGAATCGCAATTGTATTTTTCCACCAAAAAAACCCAATCTATTTGAGACATACAAAAATGTCGTGTTTGCAACAGAAAAATACGAGTTGAATTGGCTGAATATGAGCTGTGCCGTCATTTATATGCCAGTTTCTACTTATTAAAAAATTTGGTACTCGACAAATAAAGGAATTTATATATAACACTAGCTTTTGCCCGCGGCTTCGCTCACGTTAAATTCGGGGTAACACGAGTCCCCTTTCCTGATTTAGAACACAGAAGAGAACTCGGAACAGAATATTATTTTAATACGCTAAGTTGTAGACGATATTATATTATGTCTTTCCATTTGGGGATAGAATGTAAAGATTCTGGGCATTGGACACACGCGAACATTTTAAGTTCACCCCAGCCACCTTTAATGTGTCCTTGCGCTTTGTTAATGGTCATAGCGAAAGTAAGCTTAAGAGAAAATTGTAGCCTTTTCAACTGGAACGGGAGTTTGTGGGAATTATTGGGATTCGTGGGATCATTACATTTTCACCCTTTCCTACGCCGGTTAAGATAGTGGCGCTAATGATATTGCATCCAAGTTGTGTGACACGAAGTCGCGTCATAATCTCATTACATAATCTCGGGGCATCCAAATTTCGCATAAGAATGACTGGGACGCCTAGTTTTAATTGAAGCTTGTGTGAGGGTACACCTGACAGCTCAAGCGAATTTAGAAATTCTACGGGATGTGATGTGATCTGTTCTGTATCCATAATACTGTCTCCTGGTACTTTACACAATGTCTGAATTTACATATTTTGTTGACAACATCATTTTTTGCTGCTAAAATTGCTCTTTCACATAAATATTGATTTTCGTGTATATCGTTTTGTAAATCTGGGTAAAGACTTGCAACTAATTCTGAATGAATGTGCACTAATTCACAAAAATCTCCCGTCAATGTCACTCAGCCCTCAGCATCTGTTTCTAACCGACCATCTCCTATTTTCAATAGTGTTTCGGCATAGTTGCCAGCATTTGTGTCATCATATGGTTGCACTCTCATATTTGTAGTCAAAGTGAACTTTCTTACGGTGGCCCATAGAGTGGACGACTTGAGACTATGCTTTAATTTCGTCTGCAGGTGTCTTCTTCTGAATGACTGGTAACGTTTGGCGGAAATCACCAGCCAATAAAACCACCATCCCTGCCATAACATCGGTACTGTTGCGCAAATCCTGGAGCGTTCGATTTAGTGCTTCTACCGCTTTTTTGTGCGCCATAGTACTTTCAGTCCACACTAAGAGTTTGCACTGATGTAACATAGCACCCCATGCGCTATTTTTACTAAAATTACAGATTGTTTGAATTAAATTACCTTATTATTCGTTTGTATCACCTGTACTAATTTTTTAATTTTTTTTTTTAATTTTTAAAATAAGGCAGGTTGTTTTCGTTGGTTAACAGAGACTGTGTACCAAGTTTTAGCTTCCTACCTTGAAAACTGCGAATAGTCCCATATAAAATTTCACCCCGTTTTTTAAAGAGTTGGGGGCAGATTAAAAAAAATGATGCACGATTTATTTTGTTAGTCACAAATAGTCCGAAGCGCGTGGCGTTGTACGAAGGAACTGATTGAGGGATTTGGTGACCGAACCGGATTGTTCCGATAGCTCAGTTGGTTAGTAGCGACGGGCCATGAATGCCTGTGGTCGCCGCTTCAAATCCGGCTGGGAGCATTAAATTTTTCAATTTTTCCTTTCATTTAAAATTTACAAATAGTCCGCCTACCAATTTTTTGCTTTCTACCTTGAAAATTGCGGAAACCTGCATATAAACTTCCACCCCCCATTTTAGGAAAGTGGGGGGTAAGAAAGAGATAAAAAGTACCCTTTGTCACTCTCCATCCCTTCGACTATCTCCACTTAAATAATTTACTTTAAAAACAAAGTTTTAACCGACTTCAATTTAGTACTCCGCCAAGCCACGAGAACATTTCCTATTTTTTTTACAATTTACCACATGAACTGATTTCCGATAGCAAATGCGTTAATTACTATAGAAAAAAAACCGAATCGCTGTATGTGGGCCGATAATATTTGAGGACTTCCATCGATTCCCCAAGATCATCACCCAGGCACTTCATTAGTGCCTATTTCATTGGAATCTTATCAGGACCTGTGACGTACTTTTGCACTTTTAAGTACATAATTGACGAATTCGATAAGTCATCTGTGGTCTTCATCATCAATTCCTCGCCACCAAATTTATGATTCCGGATGTAAATACACGAATTATAACAGAAAATACCAAAATCACTACACGCGTGCCAAATAAAATTGAGGAGTCCCCTCGATTCCCCATGGATCCCATCATCTAACTGAATTTTGAAAAAAATGGGACCCACCTGAAAGTATATACATACGAACAAAAAAAATTTCGAATTGGCTCATCAATGACGGAGTTCTGAGGTAACAAACATTGACCGTTGTTTTGGACCATAATTTTACCCCCCATGTCATCCCTTTAAGGGATGATTTCGAGGTAAAAACTATCCTATGTTTTAAACCAGGCTATAAACTATATTCGTGCAAAATTTCATACAAATCGGTTCAGCCGTTTAAGCGTGATTGAGTAACAAACATCCAAACATCCAAACATCTAAACATCCAAACATCTAAACTTTCGCATTTATAATATTAGTAGGATTCCAGGCGGCCTGCAATGTTTTTAATTTTTAACCTTAAACTATACACTTTACCTTCCAATATGTAGTGAGTTATGTTCACTTTGTGGGCCATTTTTGAGAAAATTATTTTACTTGTTAAATATTTTTGATTCGTGTTGTTTTTAACGAGGAAGTTACCCCGATCACATTTTAAATGATATGATACAGAGAGAAAAGAATATAATGGGTAAAAAACCATATTTGTCTGTAGACCCCGATAGGAATCGAACCTGCGATCTCTCTATTAACGCTAGAGTGCTTTGACCATTAAGCTACGAGGACAGGTGACTGAAATCGCATGTTTCAACTATATTCCCACTACAAATAGCGACCTCTCTGTATTCTCTTGAAAGACTTATAGCCTACTAGGACCACTAATGAGCGAGCTATGCGCTTTTCGAGTCCTGTAGTGTCAAAAGCTACGACACTACAGGACGCTAAGACGAAGTTGGTTTAATTATTTTCCATTATATATTATTTCTCTCTGTATGATAATCGTTTAAGTAGTTTAATGTTTATTAAAAATCATTGACGTAAATTATAGAAATTAGAAAAGTTGATGATTTGAAAATTGATAGTAGTAAGCAGTGTCTTTCGGCTGAAATGATGTTGATGATGAAGAATGATATCGATAAAATACTGTACCTGGGACGTTGTGGGTCTCACGGCGCATGGACGCATACACTGATGTATTTCATAATTACCGTACACTCTTTACAAAGAAAGAAATATGTTAGGTTCAGCGGTAAGCGTGAATAGGTAACAGAAAGACAGACAGACCGACATACTTTCGCATTTTTTATGCAAGTATGCATCTCTTTTGACCTATTTAATTAAATTAATCACTTTTCATTTCATGATCATGAGTATCATGTCATTTATTAAATAACTCGTATCTGTTGACATAGCAAATTAATTCAAATGAGTAGGTAATCATGTTTCGACCAATATAATACCAATATACCTGCTTATATGCACCACATACTTGTAACTTACCTATGTTGGACAAATGAAATCCTTGAATCCTCCATTGTTTTGACATAAGATTGAAAGTGTCACTTCATATTAGGCTAGTGTCAGGCACTAGGACGTTTATCTTAGCTCATGCCCGCAATATAATATGAACTTAATTTATTTGAAGTACTTACCAATAAAGTGAGGTCTACTTTCCTTTTTGTTATAGTCTTTTTCTTTAGAAGCAAAGTTTATGGCATCAATTTTGCAATCCAAACTAGTGAATTTTTTTAAGATTTATACCTACACCCAGCTAACGAAGAAACCATAGAATGCGAGTTCCTAACAATAAACAAACACGTGTCTAAAAGCTGGTATGCGCATGTTCGAACTAAACCTCTCCATGACACCGTTTTGACACCTGCCTCCATCCCCGCATAATAGCAATGGCACCCTTTCTGTGGGTGTGGGGCCATTCTGGTATCTAAAATAGTCGCAATTTTCGAGATCTACAACGCCTAAAACCAAGTAAACGCTTCCCATGGATGGTGACCATCTTGGAATGCAAAATGGTCACCATTTTTGACTCTTGATCCTCGAAAACCTACCCATGACAACATTTACAATAAAAAGATGGTCATCATCTTAGAATCCCAAATCCATTTATGACATGCTTACCCCCAAAACCCGTCAAATGCAACTCATGACGATATTTACAAAAACATATGATCACTATCTTAAAAACAAAAATGGTCACCATTTTTGAACTTTTCGCCCTTGAAACCTATTTATAAAATTGTACCCATGAAGACACTTTAAACAAGTTTCTGTCAAAAATTTCATTTTTGGTACAAGCTTTTATTGCCGACTGTACTTTTCTGTATACCATCATCAACTACTCATTGAGAAGATTCTAACGAACCCAAACTCAACGGAGTTACGTCGGTTAAGTACTAAATTCCCATGGCCACCTTCTGTCTCCATCATCAGATCAGCTCGATGGTACCATAATATTGATTTGTCATACAAAATATACTTATACCAAAAATTTCAGCTCAATCGGTCATCGGGAAGTGGGTCAAATTTAACTCGCAAGATTTGTCCCATACTAACAGGGCAAGTTAAATAAAAGCTTGTAAAATAGTACCATCTTGTACCTAATCATAGTTGTCTTTGTGAATGGGTGAGACTTACTAGGTAGTCCTAGTAAGTCTCACCCATTCACAAAGACACCAGCTTAGAAATCGACATACCTAATTCCGGAGATTTAAATACCTCGGAACCTAACAATTGTAAATGTCTGAGACTTGCTAGGTTTCGGCGCGGTCAAAACACCTTACTGGCATATAACAAAATTAATTTGCCTAAACAGTAGGTACATTTTCATGTTAAACAATGGCAAAAGAGTTTGACATGTTCAGTCGATTGTGGCATAATGCCAATTTGTAGTGTAGGTTTCTGAATTGAGAACCGTCGGTCGTGCGATGGGTATGAGAAGCCGTAAACCTAAAATAACTTAGTAAGTTGGTAGGTAGTTGGGAAAAGCCGAAAATGACCCCGAATTATGGTCGGCCTTTATCACACGATAATTCACATCGACACCGTGCTTAGATTAAATACGTACAGATGACGTCAAACTTCTTGAACATGCGGGACGAAGTGGGGGGGCAGCTCGCAGGTACAATTCGCCTTTGCGCAGGCAAGGTCAAATGTTCAAGAAGTTTGACGGCATCTGTACCTACCTACTCGTACGAGTATTGCAGCACGGCTATCACGCGACGGCGCGCGAGCTCCTCGATTTTTCTCGCACTATCCGTCTCCCTCTTATTAGAACACTTAGAACAAGAGGTATAGTGGCAAGATAGAGCGTCCGTCACAGGCTGACACCGTTCGATAGAACGAGACGGCGCTCCTATCTTGTCAATTAGCGCGTGATAAGGCCGACCACGATACGGGGTCAGAAAGCCATTGTAGCCGAGCGGCAAGACTTGAATCAGAAGGTCGCGGGTACGATCCCCGGCTCGAAACACTAGGCTTTTTCAAAAAAACCTATGTGCCAAATATCATTTGATATTTGACAGTGGCTTTTCGGTGAAGGAAAACCCCGTGTGGAAACAGGTCTTATGCCAACATGGTCTGGTTTTCCCTCTGGGTTGGAAGATCAGTTGGTAGTCGCTTTCGTAAAACGCATTCGCCAAATCTTGGGATTAGGTGTCAAAGCGAAAGCTGGGCTTGTTTGAGCACTAGGTACCAGGAAAAATGCTAGGAGGATAATGATGGGTAAGTAGTTGGGGAGTGGTCATTGAGCGCCCTTATCCCAAAAGACGGCACCAGAAACGATTCTTACATACGTTTATCTATTCCCTGTTGACAATCCCACCGCACGGGAAGAATAGAGTAGCTAGAAATGATCAAACATGTAAAAAATAATGCGAAGCAAAAGGGGGGTACCCCGTGTAGAGGGACGTCTTTTGAGACTTATTGCAAAATGCCCATTACTGCCACTTAAACCTCAAGTAAAGTGCACTTACTAGGTTTTTAAGTGGACTTACGTAGGGAACTACCCTACAAATTTAATTATAAATTATAACATAAGTATGGGGTATAAAACGTGTTGATTAGTATACCTTATTGTAGGTATGTAACTTTCTTACCTAAAGATGTGCAACTGAGAGTTGAGACTGACTTATTTAACTTTTTACGCTCGCCTGTAAAATTTGATCAGAAGCTACCGACTAGGTTTTCATATGGGGCAGCCGCATCTTAGATCTATAGCAGTTATCAAACAATGGAGGCAATAAATCTATCCAAAAAGCCATTTTTAAATGATTGTAAAGTACTTTAGCTATCTAGTCGTCCACGATGATGAGAAAAATTAAATAAAATACGTAATATAATTCTTTATTCATAAAAAAACTGTTAAAACTTATCAATAAAGTCTGGCACACCCGCAGCTGTTGATAGTGGAGGACCCCGAACCGACAGCGGCGTTGCTACCGCTGGGGTTGCCGATCTCCTGCGTGATGGCGACGCAGTCCCCGCAGCCGTACGACACGGGCGTGGAGCCGCTGGTGGCGAACTGGCCCTCGAACGCCACCGCGCTCAGGTACGGCAGCGTGCCAGAAAGGTCCAGGTCTCCACTCAATCCCAGCTCGGTGGCGAGCGCGATGCCGGATGGCGCGATGGGGCCGATGCTGGTGATCACCAGAGCTCCGCCGTTGTCGGAGACGGTGATGGACTTGCAGCCGCTGGACGAGGAGCTGGAGCGGTACACCTGGCCGGTGATAGCCTGGAAATACACCATTATCATCATCATTATTCTAGCCTAGAATTGGCAACATTTCATTTTTTTAAGTGGGCCATTAAATATGATTTAGTTCGATAGAAAATGAAATTTTAAGGTATCCGTGCTTTTTAGTTCCCCCTAAATGTTTATTTTCATCCAAAAATATCAAAATTAAAAGTAGTGAATTCCAATACGTCGTAAGTAAAATATGACGTCATTAATATGTCTCTCTATCTATGGCACCTGTCCACATCTTTCACTCAACAGACGTAGGAATGATGTCACGCACGGGGTATACCGCGTTTTACGGATTTTAGTGATATTCTTAAAAAGGGGAAAACCACTTTATTACGTCCAGATAAGATAATTACCTACCAAAATGGTTTTCGATTTAGGCATCATTACATATTTTGTAATGTTGTCAATTACAATGAATTGTTAGGATAGAAATAGATGGAAAACTATGTATGTCCTTGATCAGGTATAAGAGGATACCATTATCATCATTTTTATTTGACCAATCGAAATAATTACATCCCCACCAAATCGTCTGCAATCGTAAGTAGTGTTGGTGGAAAATTTTACAAGTTTCTATGGGATGACAGTTGCCGGCGCCATATTTTACGTTGATCGGCTTGGTAATCGTAAGTTGATACAACTCGCCCAAAATCCACGAATTACAATATACATTGACAGTCAATTGGAACTATGGGCTCTTTCTTTGTAAATAACTCAAAACATTAGTTAGTTTCTAGTCTCTATTTCACAAATTTTGTTAAGTGAGTGCAATATTGTCCAAAAATTTATGTGTTTGAAAACTTCATATTTATCTGATGCATGATTTATTTCCTATTCCGCTCACAAGAACCTAATAGACTAATTCATTTTTTTTAATGTTAATAATAATTGAAGAAAGTACCTGGACCATAAAAGCGAAGGTGCAGAGGACGAGAGTCTTGGAAACCATTTTTGATGTATCGTTGTTTGTCAGCAAATAATAATCATAATGCGCCCTCAGGTTTTATACATCCTTCCGTAGATCTTGCATCACAATAATTAGATACGCTATTAACTATGCTAAATACTTTTGCACCAATAGTTACGTCGTATGAACGTGATATCGATTAGAGGGAAACAAACTGTATTTTGCAACCTTTTGCCTTATCTTTGACCCATTTCCTCATTTCCCTCGCAATTCTTTTCACCTATAAAAGTGTTTATCACACCGTTTCAATTATTATAACTTCTTCCATCGAACTTACAGCAAAATGTCACGACTTGCAGTTCTCGTTTTGTGCGTCCAGGTTTACATGACGCAGGTATATAATCTAACTGATTGTTTTTAGTATTTAGTCCCAAGCCCAACAATAGCATTGACTATTATCATAGAAAATATTTGAGATGGCCGAATGGCGTCAAATTAGTCTATTCAAAAAGCAACTCCGCCAAGGTAGAATATTCCGATTACAAAAACAGTTTTATAAAAAATCGAACATATTAAACAATCTCAGCCATACTTATGGGTCAGCAATACCTGACTGTTAATCTGTACCTACCTCATGAGAATGAATAACCGAGAGGAGGGCAGAATGTCTATGAAATGGTTACCTATCACAAGTAGGAAATATGTTTGACCGATGATTCATTGGCAAATTTTCATTTGACCGAATCAATTTTTTTCAGAGACCGTAAAGTTTTCAGTATTTTTATAAAACAAACCTAACCTAACCTCATGGGTTTCTATGCGTTACGATTTTCAAAAGATTGGAATTGTCAATGGTTCCTAAAAAATGCATTCGGTCAAATGAAAATTTGCCAAATGAATCATCGGTCAAACATATTTCGAACTTGTGATAGGTTCCCCTAAGGAATGTTTAATCTCGAAATTTCTTACCGGATTCTAATAATTTTTGAATTATTCTGGTATGTAGAATGGACTTTTGGGATAGACATATACATTATTTACTCCGAGGATTCATCTGGGATCTTTGTAATACACCGGTAGAGCAGCGTAAACAGTTGATTTATAATTAAAAAAAAAATACATTTCGATGTACGATGTTATAGGTACTCGTAAGAATTATAACTTGTTAGCTTAGTAAAGAATGAGTTTGCAAATACACATTTAATTTAATTACAATTTTTATCATAGAATATCTATTTGAACACTTCACTAGCAAAACATACAAGAGTAAAATGTCGCGAGGTTAATGATTTCATTTCCTTATTCAACAACGAAAGATTGACGCTCTCATGACACTAATAAATAAACATATTCTATTTTACAGACGATTCTAAGCCAGCGGTTCGGTTACAATCCACTCCCATACGGGCCCTGCCTGGGCGGGCTCAGCGGCATCAACAACCAGCCGCAACCTGCGCCCGTGAGCGCGCCCAGCTGCGCGTCGTACGGCGGCGTGGGCACCGGGCAGGTGGGCGTGTCCGGCGACATCAGCGCGAGCGGCCAGACCGCCGTCGTCGGCTCCGTGCCGGTGCTCGGCTCGGTCGAGTTCAGCGGCACCGTGCCCGCCGCCGGCTCCGTCTCCATCTCCGGACAGTGCGGATGCGGATGCAATTAATTAACGTTAATATTACTAGGTTTGTTTTACAAATTAAAATATGTAGTTTGCTCAAAGGTTGTTGTTATTTTTGGTCTGGAATCAACGAAAAGTGTTATGGACTAGATACTCGGTCGTAAAGAAAGCACTATATATAGCCTTATTTTTCGAACTCATCGCCTCCACAGTACCTAAACAACCTGAAAAAGTCTAACAGGTTCAAAGCATCCGAAAGGTCAAAGTTCGATGACTTATAAGAGAGGGGTGGTCACGTAACTTTTTTAACGCACGTTAGGACAACTCAATTGTCATTTTCCCATGCAAAATGTGACATTTAGATCTACCTGACGCACGTACAATGCATTGATCGACCTGCTGAACTAATTGTACTGACGCTTATATTTCATGTAGTAAGCAGTATATATTGTATAGCAACACAAAGTGCTTATAACATGATTCAGAAAGTAGATGTCATGTATGACGTACTCTGGTCTGACCACTTTCCTATGATCTTTGAGTGTAGTTTGGATATGTTGAAACCTGTCACAAAAATGTTGGATCATAAGGTTGAAAATAGAGTGTTATGGGAAGAACGGGCTAGTAGTCATCATAGACGTGTATAGCGGCTTGTGTAACGAACGACTGAAAGACATTGACTTTCCCGAAGAATTTAGGGGCTGTTGTGACGGGGTTTGCGCAAATCGCGATCACCATATTTTGTTGGATAACATGTACAATGACGTCATATCCACCCTTACAAATGCCGCTGTAAGCACCCATAAAAGCAAATGCAGAAGGAGGGGTTGTGAGGCGTAATACTTATGCATATGTGTAATTAGTGTAGTAATAAATAGGTAATGCATTTCTGCTTTATTAAGTGTTCTGCTGGCATATGCAACTGGCCTGTTATCACCGTTACTTAAAGTCGCTCCGTAACCATATCCTGATGCATCAGTCTGCAGAATAAACCTGTTGTTTGGTGATAAATTTGGGTATTGTAGAACCGGAGGAGATGCGATTTTTTGCTTCAAGATTTCGAATGATGTTTGACATCTTGCATCCCACACAAAGGGAACGTTTTTCCTTGATAAATAATTTAAAGGCATTGCAATTTCAGCGAATTGGTTTATAAATTTTCTATAATAATTTGCAAACGCTACAAATCTTTTTACTTCATCTGAATTTGTCGGAACAGGGAAATTTTGTATAGCAGTTATTTTATCCGGGTCGGGTAACACTCCTTCACTTGACACTACGTGGCCTAAATATAATAATTCCTTTTTTAAAAACTCGCATTTTGTAGGATTTAGCTTTAAATTTACTTTACGCAACCTATTAAAAACTTCCATTAAATTTTTGTTATGATCATCTAGATTTTTTCCAAAAACTATGAGGTCATCTAAGTAAACTAAACATTTATCATATGTTAGACCTGACATGGCAATATTCATCATCCTAGAAAAGGAATTTGGACTAGTCCTTAAACCTTGGGGCATTCTGGTCATCCTGTACTGACCTGAGTCAAAAGCTGTGAACTGTCGACTATTTAAAAAATAATAATGCAATAAAACAATGCAATGCAATTAATGGTAATGCATTACCTATTTATTACTACACTAATTACACATATGCATAAGTATTACTCCTCACAGGGTGGATATGTTGCTGGTTGGAATAAGTTTGTTGCAGGTCCTCACAGGGAAGCTAAGCTACACTTCGCGCTTTGGGAAAATGCGGGGAAGCCACGTCAAGGCCATTTGTTTGACCAGATGAACAGCAGTAGGAGGTGTTCAATTCCAAACTTAAGCGGTGCCGAGACAGACAGGACCAGCTGAGCATGGATAGACTCGCTCTTGCCCACAGTGGAAACAAATTTAACGAGTTCTGGAAGATGACAAAGCGCATGAATGTGTCGCCTGTGAGCGTCGGTGACAAGAGTGAACATGGAGACATCGCGGACATATTCAGGCAGCATTTCGCAATGAAATCCTTGATACAGGATACGTCAGCAGGGGTACCGGAGGTGAATAATACTGAGGCTATTGTGAAGCCCAGGAAGACATTATTTAAACAGCAAAAGTTATTGCTTATGTAATTAAACAAATGCCAAGAGGGAAGTCGCCTGGCCAACAAACCTGGAAAACACATGTGTAAACAATATAAGTTATGCGGATGACATGGTGCTGCTGAGTCCATCTATTGGGGCCCTTAGACAGTTAGTGGCCAAGTGCGAGGAGTACGCTGCCTCGCATGGACTTATGTACAACGCCACCAAGAGTGAAGTTATGGTGTTCAAAGCGGGTAAAGTTAGGCCATATTTTGACCCTCCGGTGTCTCTTGGTCCCCACCAACCCTGTACTTAAAGTGGTGGACCGTTTCAAGTACCTGGGCCACATTATAACAGACGACCTGATGGCGATATATAGAGAGAGCGTAGGGCGTTGTCGGTGAGAGGTAATATGTTGGCCCGCAGATTCGCTAAATGCTCAGTGGACGTAAAAATAACCTTATTTATCGCATATTGTCACTCGTTTTACTCTGGTGGTCTGTGGGTCCGATATACCAAACGAGCCTACAGCGCCCTACGCGTTCAGTATAACAACGCCTTCAGAATGCTGTTAAGACTCCCAAAATGGTGCAGTCCGTCGGAAATGTTCGCCAATACCCACACGGACAGTTTCCTAGCGGTGATGCGAAAGAAAATCACGTCGCTGATGGGTCGCGTCAGGGAAACTCAGAACGGCATTCTGAAGGTGATTGCTGGAAGATTTAACTGCCCGATTATGTGGCATTGGATTCAGACGGTCAGGACTACTTTGACTTACCTCAAGTAGTCCTGACATCAACAATCGTGTAGGTGTGTACTAAGTAACATAGCGTATAAGTTTTTCAAATGTACTACTAACAATATATGGAAATCTAAAATAAATAATTATTATTTTTATTTATTATTATTTATATCGCATGCTATGCGAAATCCATACTTCCATACTAATACGAGTATTATAATTGCGAAAGTGAGTCTGTCTGTATGTCTGTTACGTCTTCACACTTAAACCGTTGAACTGATTTAGATGAAATATGGTATAGAAATAGTTTAAATCCCGAGGAAGGGCATAGGAGAGTTTTTATCTCGAATATCACTCCTCAAAGGGGTGAAATGGGGGTTAAAGTTTCTATGGAGCTACGATATAAACAAGTTCCTAGCGGACGGAGTCGCGAGCAGAAGCTAGTGCATTATAAATCGTCATCTGTCAGCTAAAATACGTAAACGCCACAACGCTTTACACGGGCTCAATACTTGACACTTTCCATCTCCATCATCATCATTATATCAGCCGAAAGATGTCCACTACTGGAAATAGGCCTTCCCGAATAGTGCAAAAGTGATCAGTACTGCGCCACCCGCATCCAGCGGACTCCCGCCACGGGTGTGTAATGAATGGTATAACAACTTTTGATATACTTTCACTGGATATAACAACATTTAATATAATTTCATTGGATATAATCACTCAAGGAACATAATAATCTTTTGGTATAACAACAATCAGTATAATTTCAAGGCGTATAATGTTCAAATAGTATAATACATTTTTGATACAATGTTTAATGGATATAATGTATATTGGATATAAGTATTAGTGGTATAATGTTTCGTAAGATATAATTATTTTAACTTAACCTAAACCTAACCTAATCGCCAGCGTGTCGACGTCACCCCGCATCGCGGGGTGCCTATTTCCGCTCTAAGGGACACAAGCTAACCTAACCTACAATGGTACAATTAATAACATTGTTATAAGTATCAGTGGCTAATATACTGTTGTGTCAGTGGTTACTCATCGTCGTACCTACCTACACCAACCTTCCTTAGAGTAAAATAGGTCAGAAATAAAAGTAGTAAGTATTCCAGATTATGCCAATAGTACATTATACCAACTGTGTTTTATATCGAACAAAGTTATATCCCATGTATGTTATACGTTATGACTGTTAGATTAATAGTTATTATATTACAAGTTCAATATATCTGTTGATTACTACATGAGAATATTTCAAATGTTGTTATATTAAAAGTGCATTATATCCTTTAATCGTTATATCCAGTGAAAATATATCAAAAGTTTATATATCGATCGTTACGCACCCTCCCGCCACCTGTAGGTACCAGCAGCAGAGGTTGCTCACATAACGCATTGACGTACGCTAGATAGATAAAAAAAATTAATTAAAACTTAAGAGTAGGTACAAAGTGGTTAAAACAGATATAAAAACTAATAAACGAAAACTGTACCTACTAATGATACAACTACTGAAATTAATTGTCACGACATAGCCGCGAAAAGGCGCCGACTCAGCGTGTGCTGTTACATTGCAGCCTCAAGGCCTCCACACACCGAACGCGAGTCGTGCGCGGCGCGGGTCTGGCGGTATCTCTATGTCTTTCGCACAGTAGCGCGGCGTCTTTATCGCACAGTAGCGCGGGGCCGCACAACTGTGTGATAGAGATAGTGAGAGAGATATTAAATGCGTTGGTAGTGAGAGAGATAGACCGACCCGCGCCGCTCCTGACCCGCGCCCCGCCCTTCTCGCCCTGCGCCCGACCCGCGTTTGGTGTGTGGAGGCATTCAGTATTCTGCCAGAACCTGGCAGAGGTTGCTAGGTAAAAATGACGTCAAATCAACCTTAGTCCTGACCGGCGTTCGAAACGTTACGTTATTACCCCTCAGGTCATCAGTCCACCTTGTGGGGGGTTTACTACGCTGCGTCTTTTCCGGCCATCGGTTCTGCGTGCAATGTTAATTCGCTCAATTAGGTTTCAACTATTAGGCATCAAGGTGTCAAACATTCCAGTAATGACCATCTTAGCTAGCACGATAGTGCAATAGAGACGAATGCTTTCAGTCCGACACAAGCGCTACTATTAGCTATACATTAATTGCCTCTGATATACTGTTCCAAAGCAAAATGAAAATTGTTGATGCCATATAGCAAGTGAATTCTCGGTGCGTGACATGCTTGATCATGTCTATTGGTATAAAAATAATTACAAATTTGCAAGGTTGGATAGTGTAAATAAACACTTCTCAGGTAGATCTACTTATAGTAGGTACATTACTCACCTAGGGCGGTGAAACAAAGTATAAGATCGCAGGTATTTGCCACCCGAGCTGAAACCAAGGGCGATGTACATGTGATTTTAGGCTTTCTTTATTAACGCCCGTAGTAAGAACCAAATGTTATGTCACTCCAGGCCAGGAAGTGAGATTGAATGGGCGGTAATTGACACTTTATGGAAAGGGTTTGGTTTTGTAATTGTTACTTAATCACGCATATTAAACAGCTGAACGGATTAAGATGGAATGTGGTACAAACCAAAATTTTAAAGCCTAGATTCAACCATAACCTCGGCAATCATCCCTCAAGGAATCATATTGACCAAATTTCTGCAGGACTAAAAAAAGGCCAAGAGCCGTAGACAAGTTAACAATCGACAAGCGCTAACGCTAATAGAAAACGAATAAAATGTATGGAAATGACAGATGTTAACGAAAAGTGTTTCGTCGGCATCTGTCATTCCCATACATTTTATTATTTTCTATTGGAGTTAGCGCTTGTCTATTGTTAACTTGTCTACAGCCCCAAGTCATAAATACCCGGAACCGACGAGCTTACATGAGAAGATATATATGGATGTGATGTGCAAAAAGAAGCAGTTCAGGGGCCGTAGACAAGGTTACAATCGACAAGCGCTAACGCCAATACAAAACGAATAAAATGTATGGTAATGACAGATGCCGACGTAACGCTTTTCGTTAACATCTGTCATTCCCATACATTTTATTCGTTTTCTATTGGCGTTAGCGCTTGTCGATTGTAACCTTGTCTAGGCCCCCAGGTCCGTCGTATTAGGCGTTCTCTCGTCTAGACCTAGGCTGAAATCGAGGGTGAAAGTTACGTTATGTAAGTACGTAAGTTTGCGCCAACAAAGTGGGGGACAGAAGCCAGTTCACAAAAACTAGTTAATTAAAAAGTGTATTTATTTACAAAATGTTATTCCCAAAAATATGGTAATACTTCTTACTAATATTTACAACACAAAGATATTGTTGATTCAGTTGCATCCGCATCCGCATTGTCCGGAGATGGAGACGGAGCCGCAGGCGGGCACGCAGCCGCCGAAGTCGACCGAGCCGAGCACCGGCACGGAGCCGACCACGCAGGTGGAGCCGCACGCGCCGATGTCGCCCGACACGCCCACCTGCCCCGTGCCAGTGCCGCCGTACGACCCGCAGCCGCTAATCAGCCCGGAATTCTGGTTGCAACCGTAAGACTGGTACTGGCTGAATGCTGTCTGAAAGGAGCATTGACAATTTAAGTACCAAGTTAATTAATCAGAATGACTCAGAATAGTTAAATAAAATGATCTAGGTACCGTGAAACGGGGTGAGTAGGGACAAAACTGACATTCAAACCTCCATAACATTTTATTTTTACATATGCAAACTGAATGTTGCATATAATAAGTGTTCCGGATGTTTGTATTACAGTTTTTTTAATGATTTTGGGTACCTAGTTCTATTTAATAACTTTAACGATAAACACGAAATCCCGCCTCACCCGTAGTCCCTTGTAGTTGGGGTGAGATGGGTTTTCATACTAGTTAATTGCAAAGATTGTTGAATCGTTTTTAGGGTTCCGTACCTCAAAAGGAAAAAACGGAACCCTTATAGGATCACTTTGTTGTCCGTCTGTCTGTCTGTCTGTCTGTCTGTCTGTCTGTCTGTCTGTCTGTCAAGACCCTTTTTCTCAGGAATGACTGGAGGTATCAAGCTCAAATTTATATAAAATACTCAAGACTATTGTCCCTTGAAGCTGTGAAAAAATGAAACTTAAAAGCCAACGCAATCAAAAGATACAATCGTTTATGCTGCAAATTTTTGAGTTTTTCGACACTCGCAAAACCTACGGGGTACTTCCCGTGAACTCAGAAACTTGAAATTTGGCATGAAGCAACGTCATATATCACAGACAAAGGAAAAATTACGAAATGTAGACATTTTTAGTAAAATCATACAAAAAAATGCTTTTTTAAATTTAAAACTATACACCTTTTTCCTCGTAAACGTGTGGAGGTATTGAATTGAAAATCATGTCAAATACTCTGAGCTATAGGACCTTTCAGATGTAACAAAACCAAACTTTTATGTCAACGCAATCAAAAGAAATTGCAATTTAAGTCGCATATTTTGAAACTGAGTACTCACAACAAACTCAAAACCTAAAGGGTACTTCCCGTTAACTCAGAAACTTGAAACTTGGCACGAAGAAACTTAATATAGCACAGACAAAGGAAAAATTACGAAAAGAAGACATTTGTATTAAAATCATACAAATATCATTTTTTGAAATTTTAAACTTACTACCTTTTTCCTCGTAAATGCGTAGAGGTATTAAATTGAAATTCATGTCAAATACTCAGGGCTATAGGACCTTTTAGATGTAGCAAAACCAAACTTGTATGTCAACGCAATCAAAAGAAATAGAAATTTAAGTCGTATAGTTTGAAACGGAGTACCCGCAAGAAACTCAAAATCTAAAGGGTACTTCCCGTTTACACAGAAACTTGAAACTTGGCACGAAGAAACTCCATATAGCACAGACAAAGGAAAAATTACGAAAAGTAGACGTTTTTAGTAAAATCATACAAAAAACATTTTTTGAAATTTTAAACTTACTACGTTTTTCCTCGTAAACACGTCTAGAGGTATTAAATTGAAATTCATATCAAATATTCATGTCTATAATACCTTTCAGCTGTAGCAAAACGAAAGTTTTACAAGTCCACGCAATCATAAGAAATAGCAATATAATTCGCATAATTTAAAACTGAAAAAGGTGTATGTGAAGTCTCCAACCCGCACTGGGCCAGCGTAGGTATACGTAAGGGTATCAAAACCTAAAGGTACTTTCCCGTGAACTCAGTTTTATATCAACGCAATAAAAAGAAACAGCAATATAAGTAATCCGCTTATTTTGGCGTTCGCAACTACTCGCAAGGAATAAATCAAGGCCTAAAGGATGATAACTAAATTGATAAAGTGACCCTGTTTAAATTTATGCTCCCTCAGCTTTCCACATTGTAATGTTACGGATTCCATTTTCATTTATCATTTAGTAATAAACATACAACAACTTTTGCTTGTTATAGATTTGTAGTACGGAACCCTCGGTGCGCGAGTCTGACTCGTACTTGGCCGGTTTTTTTTATTATGAATTAAAGCTCCATTTTAAATTGGAATACATTATTTAGGCAGCAGTAGCCTTAAAATCCCATCTCACCCCCCTTTCATCCCTTCTCTCCCCATTCATAACCCAACTCTCCTCGCGATCCCTACTCACCCCATTTTACGCTAGTAATGCACACCCGCTGGCGATTAGGGAAACTAGCATACTATCATTGATGACGGTGACTGTGCTAAAGAGGACAGCGGGCTTCTTTAAGGTACGAGCGAGAAAAAGCTTACACAAACTTCCAAGCACTTGAATATATAAACTTCGGTCAACCTTGTCCAAAACTAAGCAAAGCTTGTGCTATGAGTGCTATTTATAAAAATATTCGTGCTCATCACACAAATAAATTCCCTTACCGGGATTCAAACCCAGGACGTCTCTCTCGTAGGCTACCAACTAGCCTTGAGCGGTCGTCATACTTGGGCGTATCAATAGGTAGTTACGTAAAAGTTATGTATGTTGCTTACCTGGATTAGGAGTGCCATTCCGCACAAAACAAGGACTGCATAGCGGGACATATTAGTATGCTAATGTCTTCGGGCAAAGAAATTAGAATAATTGAAGCATTTAGAGTTTCCATTTTTATAGCGTTCAAATAACGTTTGGAAATAGGTCAACGATTACAGATTGAAGCACCTTGCTAAACACATAATTGGTTCCATACTGTATCATAGCACGTTCTGCGGTTCCTATGTAATAAATGACCTAATTTTTTTATTGAATTGTGGATCACGTGTTCTTATCGTGAAGCAAGAGCTGTTTAGAATTGTATAAAATTCATAGACAGGGAAGAGATATTCATTCTGTTTGCTGAACGACGACTAGAATACATTAAAAATGGCACTCAAGGTTATCCTTTGCGCGTTCGCCGTTTTGATCCAGGTAACTCGTAATTATAATCAAAGTTTAGAACTACCAGATTTTGCCCGCGACTCGATAAGCTTCTAAAGGGATAAATACTACCTACATAATCTAATAGCAAACATTCTTTTGTTTTTCCCATAGGTGAAGCAACAATTTTCCCACTCCCATAACATATTTTATTCCCCGTTTCATCTCTTTTAGGGGAGATTTTCGGAATAAAATATATCCTGTTATCCCAAGGTTTCAAACTGTCTTCATACCAAATTTCATCTAAATCAGATTATAAGTTAAAGCATGTTAAAGCGTGAATTGGTAACAGACAAACATACCTAAAACAGACAAACAGATAGAGTTACTTTGACATTCAGATTAGGAAGGATTACTAGAAGTGATTGTGGGAGGTTAATGTATGAATTGTACGGTGATCTCTTAACATTAAATAACTGGGCTCTTATTTTTGGATTCCCTCCAAATATAATGAGTGTCGTGATGAACAAAATAATAAAACTAGTTGGGAACAGATATATTTTTTCGTTTTCTTATTACATTTATTGTGAAACATTATACGTATATAACAGACAAATACGTACGTATCACGTTCTGTTTAATCGGTCTGTGTAGCTGAGAATGAACTAACGAAGTAACATGGCCACTATTTTCTTCAGGAATTTTAGTTAGTTGCCTATTGTAGAGGTGCTTTTTCCGCGTTATAAGATGCTCCGGGACTGTTACTTCTTTTACGTCACACCTGGCCATAATGCGAGTTTTATTGCACGCTGCGCGTACGGGAAAACTCGCATTGTGGCCAGGTGAAGACGTAAAATTTTGTACTCAACACGGGCGGTAATTCGTAAAGCCCCAGAGCGCATATTTATGGTCCTCACGTTCGGTTCGGGCCACAAACACCTGCGACCTGGGGCATTCACGAATTCACCGCCCTAGTTACGTAATGTACTATTAACCTAACCTGAACGGTGAGGTCAGCAATAAGAACCAACAAGTATATCTTGACGGCGCGATTCGTAGATAATTCTAATCAGCGGTCTAGTTTCATTAGGCGTGACGGGTGAGTGTGGCTCGTTCGGAATAACTGCGCTGTTTGAGCCATTGTGGTAAAAAAATACTAACAAAAATGTGTATTTCAGTGCATCGCTGCACAGAGGAACTGCGGCTGCAATTGCCAGTCGATCGCCGTGTCCAACAACGGCGGCGCGCTGAACGTGCAAGCCATCGGCCCAGTCGTGCCCTCCGGCATTGCCGTCGCCACGGACCTGGGCCTGGCCGGAGACCTGGACGTGTCCGGCGCGCTGCCGTACCTGAGCGCGGTGGCGTTCGAGGGCCAGTTCGCGACCAGCGGCTCCACGCCCGTGTCGTACGGCTGCGGGGACTGCGTCGCCATCACGCAGCAGATCGGCGGAAACAGCGGCAGCGCGGGCTACGGCTGCGGTTGCGGGCGCTAAGGAATTATTTAACTAAGTTTATATGAAATAAATGCATCTGAAACAGCATTAACGTTAGTGTTTCACAGCTTTCTTAACACATTAGTGTTATACTGCTTTATTGCTAGTGGCTCTGCAAATTGCAGAAAACGCAAGTCTGCGTATATATTTTTTTTAATCACGAAAAACTGAGTATAGGTCGCGGGAGTCCGCTGGATGCGGGTGGTGCAGGTCCGGTCACTTTGGCACTTTTTGGGGAGGCCTATGTCCAGAAGTGGATGTCTTTTGGCTGATATGATGATGATGATGATGATATGTTCTTTGTTTATTGTACCGGGAAGACGGCTGTCAAATATCAGCTGTTATTAAAATCTAATATAATCTATATATATGACTACAATCTTGAAATTAGCCTTTAAATAACCTGAATATTTTTATTCATAATTGAATACTTTTATTCTGATGCAAAAGTTTATGCTCCATGGAAAATCGAAATAATTATTTTTCAAGTAAGGAATTAAAATAAATTTTGACCAATCACGAGGCTCGATTTCCAGAAAGCCATCAACGCGTTTTAAAAAAAGCGGCCAAGTGCGTGTCGGACCACGCACAACAAGGGTTCCGTGCCTATTAAAAAGGTCGTATCCTTACTGAAATCATATGGCACTTACATCCTTTTCTTTAAGTAAGGCGGTTTTTTAGAAATATCTCGAAAACCTTTGAACCGATCTTGTTCAAAACAATTTGCATGATTTTTTCATATTTTTGAAATACACGGTTCAAAAGTTAGAGGGGAGGGGGGGACACAATTTTAGTGACTTTCGGCGCGATTATCTCCGACTCTATTCACTTAATCAAAAAAATTGCTTAGAAACCTTATATTTATTTTGGAAGGCCTACCTATTGATGTGCCACACGTGGGAATGTAAATTTTTTTTTTTTGAGTTTCAATTTTATGTATGGAGTGCACGCCTAAAAAGAACTTTTTTTGTAATTTCATTACAAAACTATGTAGCGGTTAACAAAATACACCCTATCCTCAATTTTTTATTCAAATACACCTTATGGTTTTAGAGTAAAATGCCTGTGACATACTGACGGACAGACAGACAGACAGACAGACAGACAGACATGACGAATCTATAAGGGTTCCGTTTTTTGCCATTTGGCTACGGAACCCTAAAAAGCGGTTGGTTGCGCTTCGTTTCAGTAGGGCGATTTTCAATAGATACCAAGTTTGTTTAGTAAATTATTATTTCTGTTGACCCGTAGATAATAAATTTTATTCTCCAAGGCCGTAATGGCACTTTTATAAGTCAAAATTCTACCAGCGTTTTTGAAACAGAAGACCACTTAAAAAGAAGAAACGCCGAAACAAATTCAACAATCAGTATTTTTTAGCCAAAATATTATTACAATGATAACCGGTCAACCGGTTGTACACCACGCCACAGAATAGATAGTAGTACAAGTACAGGTGGGACACTCCTTTGATCTTTACAAAAGGCGCTTTTTTCTCAGCCAAAACATTAAGATTTATGGCCCTCTGACGTCGACGACGACGTCGACGTTCATCGCTACAAGTACATGCCAGTTCCCCAACGTTGAGGCACCGGCATGTACTTGTAGCGATGAACGTAAATCGCGGAGTGTCCCGCACCTGACCACGCTGCGAAGCGCTATACCGTAGTCGGTAACACATTCACTTCTAAGAACCGCTTGTAGACAATCTCGTGGGCATCCCCGTATGTAGGCCCGAAAAAACACATTCACTGCCAAGAATCGCTACGCGCTAATCTCGCGTGCCCTGTGGGTGCTACGCCGTAGCGCGTAGCAGCGTTTTTCGGCTCTGTAGCGAAAATCGCTAGTAGATTCATGACTCAGATGTGAGTGGTCTTGAATGGGTTGACCCATCATTAAGCGAAACTGCGGATGTCAAAATTGTCTAATCAAATGGACGCTTATTGAAGTGAAAACTTCTTTTTCTCAAAAATCATCGGCAATGTTGACTTTATTGGTAAAAAATCAGGACGTGAAGTGCATAGTTTATGGTTAGTCAACATTTAAAAAATAAAAAACCTTGCCGGCTCGATTTTGCTCGACTACAATGTTGCATACAAATTCCCTTATTTGTCTTGGTACAAACTTTTTAAAAAGTTGAAACCGCCATATAAATGAAAGGCATAGGTCCTAAACAGCCAAAACGGAAGATCAGTAGCTGTGACTCATCGCGACTTTTTAGTTGTCTCAAATAACTTGGCGAGAAGAAAAATACACTTCCAACTTATTATTAAAAATTTTAAAAGACGGCAATGCAAAAAGAATTCTGTTTTAACATACAGTGGCTAATTCTTTTTACGGAAAATATAGAAAATTGACGTGTAAATGATTCCAGATTTAAAAGAAGCTGCAAGCTCAGTTATTGATCATTTGTTTAAGTGTAATTTGTTGGTAATTTGCAAAGCCAAAAGACAGATATCGGAAGGCGTACGACAATTTCTTGAAGCGGTGAGAAGAAATGCATGCCTTATCATTTTCAGAAAATACATTTTTGTTTTCTTGCACAATTTTTGAGAAAAGCACTATATTTGTCTCAGCTGGAAGGGCATTTACTGGCTTCGTATTAGATTAAACGGACTCCCAAGGTCGTCCGTTTAAAATTAATACTCAGCCAGCAATTGCCTACTTCCCTTGCTTCGACAATAATGTACTATAGCGGCGCTGTGCACTTTTATGATGGGGAAAAAATGTTAAACTCGCGACAGGTCACGTCCCCGTAAGAGTCAACAGATTCAGATTCAAATTCGTAAGACGGACACTAAAACTGTTACAATGTCATTGAGTTTTCACTTCTGCCGGCACTCCCGGAGTGCAACCCAGTCTTTTTTTATGTACTTAACCTACATAATATAATACTCGCCTGCTGTATTTCCGGACCGATACGATCTTCAAACCTTCACGAAAAGAGCGTACTCCCATCTTAAAGGCCGGCAACGCACTCACAACACCTCTGGTGTTGCAGGTGTCCATGGCCGGCGGTAATCGCTTACCATCAGGTGATCCGTCTGCTCGTTTGCCTCCTATCACATAAAAAAAACATAAAATAAGTCACACTGAATATGCATACATACAAAATGAATATCTTAATGCGATGTTCTACAAGAAAACATGTCCGAAGTTTGTGTTGCATAATACAAGGCAAAGATTTTAAAAATAGTGGAAATAATAGAAATGCGACTATTTACTGAATCCTACTGATAAGTAAATAAGAACTAGAGCATACTCATTAATGTTTTGTAAATAGCTAGGGCCTTGCCGTGCGAAAGGAACGCAATCCCGTGTTAGACACGTTCGGCAGATAACGAAGGTTGTAATGAACTTGACATAATGAAATACATAATATTATCACTTCGACCTCGATATGACGTTCTAATTAGGTACAATTAAATTAATTATGGCCATTGCACCGGTTATCAAACGCCTTATATATAGTGCCGGTATGCGGACAGATGTTTTAGGGAATTAAAAGGACATATTATTTTTTTGTTCAGTAGATTTAGGGTACTTTAAGGTTTTTTTAGGATTTGCTGAAATGTTTTTTATAGTACGACGGTGGCAAACAAGCATACCATCTGCCTCAGGGTAAGCAGACACCAAAGCCTATAGACGCTTTTGATTGCAGAGGAATCAAATACACGTGGCCGACCCGTTTTTTATTTGGCAATTCGTAGGTAGGTATACTTACTTATAAGTTATATTATATTACTAGGTACTATAGTATACATATAAACCTTCCTCTCGAATCACACTTCCTATTAAAAAAACCGTTTTAAAAATCCAATGCGTAGCTTTAAAGATCTAAGCATTCATAGGGACAGACAGCGGGAAGCTTTGTTTTAGACTATGTAGTGATTCAAAAACCTTGTCTTTCAGTAGTTGTTAAATGATGCTGGTTGCGTAACCGGTACAATGAACTACATATACATATTGTATCGACGTGATACCGTCTTAAAAATCGATGAACACCGGCTGCACGCACGAAAAAGTGTGACGTCATTGTCCCGTTACGAACTATCAATGCACAGCCCAAACCGCTGGTTCTGATTGATACGTAGGGTGAGACAAGTGAAACCATTGGGGCTCCCCCACATCTAGCGTCTCCCGAACGTCGACGCCTCACCGACGCACGCGCGGCGTCGGCGCCGCGCTCCCGCAGCGCCGACGCGACGCTGCGGCGCTTCTCGAACGTCAACGTCGCAGTGACGGCCGCGCGGCGTCGGCGCCGCGTTAGCGCCGCGCCTCCTCGACGTCAGTGGCGGCTATTGAGCGTCGGAGCGTCTTGTCGGCGCCCACGCAGCGTCAGTGCGACGGACAGAGCACGCAACCCACCGCGTCTCAACAATATCAGTTGTAAATTAGGCACCAAATAGGATACACGTACTTACTGTTCGAAATTTGTTCGATTATCAAAAAAGTCATGGATTTTGAATTTCATGTATAAAAAGTTCAATATCTAACTCGTCTTCCGACGGTGGCGGTGACTGCGTTTCCGACATGACGTGTTTCCTGTGGTGCTTACGTAAAGACTAGTCAAGTCAAGTAAGACGCGGCGGGCAGGGAGCGGGGGGAGAGAAGCTGCGTGGGCGCCGACAAGACGCTCCGACGCTCAATAGCCACCACTCATGTCGAGGAGGCGCGGCGCTAACGCGGCGCCGACGCCGCGCGGACGTCACTGCGACGTCGACGTTCGAGAAGCGCCGCAGCGTCGCGTCGGCGCTGCGGGAGCGCGGCGCCGACTCCGCGCGGGCGTCGGTGAGGCGTCGACGTTCGGGAGACGCTAGATGTGGGGGAGCCCTACTGTTAGCGTACTTACGTGTATTCATGGGTTAACAACATGGCTGGCGGTGTACGTGGGCACACATATGCAACATTCCTCCCCTTAGCCCAGATACACGTCTGACTATATCTAAAATAATAGTAAAGTAACTATGGCTAATCCTATATAACTAAAAGAACCGTTTATAGTTGAGTTTGGGTCGATTGCGCTTAGACTGAGGTGTGGTAGACGAGGGGCTGCCTGCTATGGGTCTCGCCAGCTGGCTCTCGAGCTGTGGCTGCGTCTGACTCCGCGGCGTCCGTGGCGGGACCAGGCAAGGCCTCCTGGAATTCATCGTCGGACTGCTCTTGGCTTTGTAGCATCACTGACTCCTGAGGTTCCTCCGTCGGCTATGTGCTCAATGCTTCTCTTGCCGCAGGTTTTAATTCTGGTTCTTTGAGTCCAAATTCCAAATTTGGCACGTAGGTTCCTTATAAGGTCTAGTGGTGCTCTAAGAAAGGATTATTTCCAAATTCACCGTCTGAAATGGGGGTCCAAAGTTTGTATGGGGAAATAAAATTAGATAGACTATTTTATTCGAAACTTCACAGGAGTATTTCTAACGATAAATGAGTAAAAACGTGTTTTAGGTTTTTTGAAAATTCAACCCCTATAAGGGAGAAATGTCGTGACTAAGTCCGAAATCAACATGTGTGTTGTTTCTATGGTTTTACGGATCGCCTTTATGTGAGTACCTAATGTTTTAATAACCGTTAATTGGCCATTAAAAGTGAACATTCCCAGCTGTAGAGCATGCGAGGTGCCAAATACCCGTATGACTTTATTTTACATTCATACATACAATCACGCCTTTTTCCCGGAGGGGTGGGCAGGGATCACGGATTACCTGTTGCTACGATCTTGACAAAACTTTCTTGATTCATTCCATTTTATTACATTCTACATACGTCCTCGTCGGATTAAGGTACTTTATTCAGCGCGGTCGTGCGTTGAACGGGTTCTGGCTTCGATAACTTTGGGTCCGCCACCACGCGGCATAGACGACCCAAACCACAGGCACGGCGACACGCCTTCGCTAGCCACGGCGTACCGAGGCAGTTGGAGAGTGAGGGAGAAAGTGAGACCTCTTCTATTCGGTCGCACTTTCTCTAGGAGTGGAATCCGCAGGACGGAAAGAGAAAACAACAATCTCTGGTTCTCAGGGCTTGATGGTGAGGGAGATGGCTAGATGTTTTCGGCTCGAGTTGCAGGTGATGAATGGAATTAATATCGGGAGCCATTTTTTATATATATAGCCAATTCGCTTACCATGAAGTGATCAACTTTTATTTTCCAAAATAGGTAATGCATTACATCATTTTCATTATCGATTTAGTGCTTACGTCTTAACACTAATTATATCTAATTATCTCAAAATGCTGTGTTGCATTTTTATAATACAGAATTACGTGAGGAATGACAAGATATAAGTTATATGTATATAATTCAATTCTATTTCGAGAAATTACCATGTGAATGTCCAATTTAGGAGAAAGTATGAACAATTAAGATTTTAATATTGATACTGAGACTAACAGCGGGCTTACAGACTAGGTTTTACTATGTTAATAGTTATGTATAGTGATGCAGAATTACAATTTAATAAAATCTTTTAGCTACAGTTAATTGTTAGTTATTTATTTACGTGTGAACCTGATTACATAAGTAAGTTTTACGAATACTAGTACAAATATGAGTATGAACGAACGGTTTTCGATATGACGAAATGTCTTTCAGACATGTCAACTTAACTAGGGGTAGGCGCAGTGCCTTTGAAACAGAATTACTAAAGAGATTGACGTGAAGCTACTACAAAAACAAGGTTAAATAAATCTACGTTAAAAACAATGTGGGTCAATCTGTGTGAAAACTAAATTGCGGTCTGGTTAGGTTTGTGCCGACTTACACAGCAGGCTATGCAAGCCTAAGCACGACCTGATAAGGGTGGTCAACCCAGAGTCACTATTCAGGTATTATCTTTAGGTAGGCTATTCAAATGTGCGTTCCTCGGGAACGCACATGACCTAAGGCGTGCAATGTTACATTTTGTTTGGATACAGGGTATCTTGTTTGCAGCCTGATAACGTGTTAACGTTATGATGTCAAATCCGGTGTTATGAATGGCTAGTAAACTATACCTATTCGTTATCTAAAGATGTTGTTATCGGATAGACGATTCGTATGACATAAGTAGACATACGTAGCAGAGAGAGCTATTTCCAGGTGGTAACTAAGTATGGGAAAGAAATAGTCAGGATTGACGGGTGTTCCAAACAGTCCCCCCCACGTACGCAAGTACTAACATATGCTAACCAAACTAGTCAATCTATCGAGATAAGTCTAATCAGTCTATCAAGATGAGTCTAGAGGTCGGGCGACGTATGAGTCCAGCAATTGTTCTCACTTCTGTGACGCGTACCTTGCCGTCGGGTCCGGGATAAACTTTCTCTATGAGCCCGCGGGGCCAGGTTCCTCTCGGCAGGGTACTGTCTACTATTAAGACGACGTCGCCGGGCTTCAAATTCGGTCGATCTGCGGTCCGTTTGCGCGGTAGTAAAACGGGTTTATATTCTATTAGCCATTTTCTCCAAAATCTTTCGGCGAGCTGCTGCACTTCCTGCCAGGTGTTTTTTAACGTTTTATTGTCGCTGAAGGACCCGAAAGGTATCATTCCGTTAGATCGTTGAATAAGGAAGTGATTAGGCGTAAGTTGTTCTTCCGTTAGGTTAGCGTTAATGGGTGTCAACGGTCGCGAGTTTACTATATGTTCGGCTTCCAATAAGAGTGTGTGGAGCGTGTCTTCAGATGGTATTTTATCTTTCAAGGTGGAGTATAGAGCGTTCTTGATACATTTCACCATGACTTCCCATGCGCCTCCCATGGACGGTGCCCCTGGGGGAATCTTTTTCCAAATTATACGTTTGTTCGTGAGAAAATTGCTTAATTCAGCGCTGTCTAGAGCTTCCTTTATCTCACGTTCGGCCCCGATATAATTGGTACCGTTGTCGCTGAAAAGGATGGTAGGGGTACCTCTCCTTGCCATCATGCGTCGGAGGGTTTGTATCATGGAGCTGGCCGAGAGCGAGTTAGCTATTTCTATGTGTACTGCTCGGGTAGTTAGACAGGTGTACAAAGCTCCCCATCGTTTCTCGACGCGGCGTCCAATGGTAACCTTTATAGGTCCGAAAAAATCCGTAGCTGTGGCTGTAAATGCGGGTTGATGGTGCATAAGACGTTCTGGTGGTAAGTCGCCTTGTTGATGTTTTACCGGCTTTGTTTTCTTCACTTTGCACCATTGACATCGCGCGTGGACGTTGCGTAGATGGCTTCTCAGACCGATAATATGATATTTTTGTTGTAACTCGTTAATCACGGTATGGTGGTTGCCGTGATTAAATTGTTCGTGATAGTGATGTACGATCAATTGTGTTATATGGTTTTTTATGTCTAATATTATCGGTTGTCTCTGGTTGGTAGCATTGTTGATCTTGTACCTTCCGTCGAGTGTGAGTAATCCGTCTGTGGTTATCTTTACTGCTAGTCGGTGTAGCTTAGATGATTTCGAGACATTGTCGTTGTTACGTAGTCGGGTAAATTCTTCGGCGAAGCTTTCCTCTTGACATCGTCGCAATAGCAGGTGTTCGGCTATAAGTAGATGTCGTGATTTTAAATCTTTATTTGCCGTGTTCTCTGTTCGTTTCCGCGTAAATAATTCGACGGCTAACAGTATACGACCTAAACTACGTTGAAGTCGGATGTATCTAGAAAAACGCTTCGGATCGGGTAGGTGTGAGTATGTCTCCTTTGTGCATTCGCTAGCGGTAACCGTGTTAACCAGATTTCGTTCTTCGCCTGTGTTGATTATGGGCTGTATAGTCTCTTTTGGCTTGGGCCATTTGTCTGGGGTCTCCAAGATAAACTGAGGTCCCGAAAACCATCGATGGTTTACGTCGAAATCGGTTTTTATTCCGCGCGTCGCGAGATCAGCTACGTTATCGCTCGTAGGTACCCAATGCCAGTCTGACGGTCTAGTGTAGGTCTCTAGTTCGGCTAACCTATGAGCTACGAATGGTTTAAACGTTCTAGGGTCCGCGTGAATCCAGGCGAGCACTGTTCGAGAGTCGGTCCAGTAGTGAGTTTGACTGATCTTATAGTCGGTTTCGCGTTTTACCGAGTCTGCTAATCTACAACCGAGTATCGTGGCTTGAAGTTCTAGGCGGGGAATAGAGATACACTTTAGAGGTGTTACTCTGGCTTTGCTGCTGACTAAATGTGATGATCTATTGCCCTTGGAATCGATCGTTACTAAATACACGGCCGCGGCATACGCCTTCTCGCTTGCGTCGGTAAATACATGTAACTGAATCGGTCCCTCGGATCTAGGTATGTATCTAGGTACGGCTAGGTTTTGTAACAAGTCTAAACTGTCTATCCACTCGCGCCATGCCTTGTTCAGGTTGTCGGGTATCGCCTCGTCCCAGTCGCAGGATGCCCTCCATAAGTCCTGTATGAGCATTTTACCTAGGATTGTTACGGGCGTGGCTAGACCGGTTGGATCGAAAACACTAAATACAGCGCTGGTGACCTGTCGTTTGGTTGGTATCTTTAACCCTTTTACTACGTCTGAGGGTGTGTTTTGCAGGTTCAGGTTAAAACCTAAGTTGTCCGTGCGATGATTCCATAAGAGTCCTAGAGTTCGTTCTTGGTCCGATTTACCTAAGGTAGTAGTAAGCTCCGTGGATACGTCTTTTAAGTTATTCAAAGCTGTGGGTTCGTTGGACGCCCATCCGCATAGTATAAACGAAGCTTTTTTAAACACTTTGTCCATGTCGCTAATCGTTTTTTGTGCTTGCTCTATTGTGTTAAAAGCGCCCAAAAAGTCGTCTACGTAGAAGTTCCTTTCCGCGAGTTTAGCTATTTCGGGGTAAGTATCGCGATAATCGTTTGCGTTTTTATTCTTAACATATATGGCTGTTGCCGGACTTGCTGCACTACCGAATATCAACGAAGTCATTCTGTACGTTTGGGGAGGTGAGTCTCTACTATCCCCGCGCCATAAAAATCGTAGACTATCGCGGTCCTTCTCAATCATTTTTATTTGTAGGAACATTTGTTTGATGTCTGATATTACTCCTATTTTGCCCTCGCGGAACCTTATAAGAACTCCGAACAACGATTGGATCAGGTCGGGGCCCGACAGAATAGCGTCGTTTAACGCTTTGCCGCTCGTACGACACGCCGCATCGTGAACTAGTCTCATTTTACCCTTTTTTTTGTGGAATACCGGAAAGTGCGGTAAGTAAAATACTCGCGACGAGTCGGGGTTCGTTTCTACTTTTTCTGCGAAGCCCTGGTCCAAAAAGTCGTTCATTTGTCTATTGTATTCGCTCTTAAGTGCAGAATCGCTATCTAATCTTTTTTCCAACGAGTATAGCCGTTTTAACGCGTGATTTCTATTTTCAGGTAACGTCTCGCCGTCAGTTTTCCATAACAATCCTGCCTCAAATCTGTTTTGTCCGGGTAATCGTTTGCACGTCTTTTCTAGTATCTGCATAGCTCTGTCCTCGGGGTCATTCGCTCGTTTACGCGGTTCGATGCCTAATGATTCTATACTGAAGTGTTCGCGTATCAAAGCTAGAGCTGGGTCTTGACTGTCGTATATGGGTTTAATGTGGTTAACTGAGCCGTTTAATCTGCGAGGTCTTTCGTTTATACCGTGTAAAACCCATCCTAATTGAGTCAGAGACGCGCAGGGTTGTTGCTTACCGCCCTCGCATACTTGCCTGGATACTATCAGATGCCACGAGTCCTGTCCTATTAGTACGGTGGGTTGTGCCGATTCGTAGCACAATTCGTCTTGTAAGTGTCTTAAGTGATCGCACTTGCTCACGACGGTCCTTTCTACGCTTTGTGATGCTAAATTTAATCTATCGACCGTGTGCGCCGTGAGATCGTGAAATTCACTGCTGGACGTACCGCGAATGCTAAGTTTGACACGAGAGGAGTCGTGGTCGACGACCTCGTGCCCTCCTACTCCTTCGAAAGAGAGAGTTTCTCGCTTACCGGGGTTTGTTACTTCGTTAGCCACGTCTTTTTGAATCAATGAAAGCGTCGCGCCTTCGTCCATCAATGCGTACGTAGATACCGAACCTTTAGGACCGCTTAATTCTACCGGAATTATCTTTAAATACGCTTGTGATTGGTTGGTGTGATTTACTGAGCTAACGTGTTCCCTAACCGCGATAGTGTTCTCTTTCGGATTTAAGTTACTTCTGCCGTGTAGTGCGTTGTGGTGAGCTGCTTCACAGCCACCCTTGCCGCAGGCTTTGTAGCGACACCTACTCGAATTAGATCGATGCGTATCGCCTAGACATTTGAAACATAACTTAAATCGTTTCACCGTTTCCCATCGGTCGGTGATGTTTTGTTTAAGAAAATCGGCGCAATTAACTATCGAATGACTGCCGGAGCATATTATGCATTTATTTTGCCGATTGTCATCGTTTTTTCTAACAAAATTACTACTCTTTTCCGGTTGTGGTTTAGGTTTCCTATCACTACCGCCCTTGGTGCGCTTATCGCGAGTCGCGCGCCTATTCGCTGTCGCGATGTAGTGTCGTTCCGATTCAGACTCGCTTTCGGTTTCGTAACTTACGTTCCTATGTCTACGTGACTCGGATGCGCGGAGGTCGCGGCTTGATACGGAGTTATCGTCGTAGAAGTCGCTTTGATCCCCTGCGTCCTGGGACGACGTAGAGCTTTCTCTTGTCCTAAAATTGCGTTTAGTGTTAACATTATTAACCTGGCGAGATCGCCCGTGCGATTTCTGTTTTGCCTGCTCGTACGCGAACATAGAGTTGAAATTAACGCTTAATTCTTTTAAAAACCGGGACAGAGCGAGTAGTTCTGGTACGTTTTCGTGACCAGATTTATACCTATACCATTCGAATTTGACGATGTTATTTAATTTTTCTACTATACGACTGACCAATTCGGGTGCGTATAAGTACTGCGGTTTGTTCAGCGCAGTTATGGACGAGACTACGTTACACACGCGGTTGCTAAATTCCGTAATATTGCGGCCGTCTTCGCTCATACGCGGCATTTTTTTTACGTTTTGAATTTCCGCTAATATTATTACGTCTGGCTTCCCGTAGGATCTATCTAACGCATCTATTACTTCGTACGGGTTGCTACACGTGTGTAAGATAGCTCTTATCGAGTCGCGTGCTTGGCCCTTCACGGCCTTACGAAGGCGACCCATATTTGCTATGTCCGAGAAAGCGTTCTCGGTGTCTAAGTATACTTTTTTAAAAGATATCCAATCCGAGGGATTGCCGTCAAAGAAAGGTAAGTCTCCTATGTACTTATTTGACGTTTGCGTCGGTTGGGGCGAAGAGTGACTGTCAGTCCTATTCATACTGATAGCTTGCACTATAGCGTCGCGCAGAGCGCTTATTTCGCTCGTCGAAGTGTTCGATTCGCGATTCCTATCGGTCGTATGGGGCTCTCTCCGCGGTGAGATATTACGAGCGGGCTTTTCCCTTTCGGGTAAGGCGTTAGGCGCATTGGGTTGACTATTAAAAGTGGGTGACGGCGTATGCCTAGCCGAACGATGGCTCTCCGCTAGCACTAACTCGTACCTAGCGGCGGCGTACGACGCTGCGGCCCTAGCCTGATCCAACTGTGACGCGCGGAAATCTGCCTCCGCGCGCAACCTAACTAACCTCTCATCTTCGGCCCTAGAGTGCTCCTCCAAATTAATACCTAACCCGGATGAAATTCGATCGTGCCCTTCCTCAACTGGACCGACTCTGGAAACACTACGCGGAAAAAATTCCTCAAATGCGGCGCCCGCGTTGTTTGCGCCTACGGCTTTGTCGCGTGAGGTGCTCGTACCTCCTAAATTCGCGTCGGCGGCTTGGCTGCGTGGGGCGGCCGGGCCCCCTAAATTCGCATCGGTATCTTTGTCGCGTGAGGCGTCCGAACCTCCTAAATTCGCGTCGGCGGCTTGGCTGCGTGGGGCGGCCGGACCCCCTAAATTCGCATCTACTTGTTCGGCCGCGAACGTATTATGCCTAGGAACGCCTACTGGATACGCACCTAATCCGTTCGCGCCTACGGCTTGCACGCGTGAGGGCGCCGTGCCTCCTAAACTCGCGTTAACTGCTTCGATCGCGCCTATCTTTTGACCGTTGACTAATGAAACGGGAATCCCGCGCGCGTCTGCACCCGTGTTGCCTAACTCGTTATCTAACGGAAAACTATGGTCCGTATCGCTTGAACACGCCGGTGTGTTCAACGATGCCGTGTTGGTCGTCTGCTCCGCGGTGTTGGTTCCATGGCTCCAGGTATTCGTTTCTTGCGATGTAGTGGTGCCGTACGACGACGTGTCGCCGGTACCTCCGGATCCTTCGCCGCTGGTGCTCTGCTCCTCTTCTGAGTCCATCTTCTTTTGCTTGCCCGACCTCGTGACTGGCCCTACCCCCTTTCCTGACATCCTACCTACCTAACACTAACGGCCCTAGCTGCTCGCTCGGCGTACTACCGTAGTGATGCCGATTGAGAATAGGAATGTGGGGAAATTGGATGGGTAAAGGTACCGTCTGGCAGAGGAATACTATGCGCTGTTAATGCTCTATGACGTGGGGGATAGTCACGCCCTTCAGCTTGCCAACCTGTGGCTTAACAACACATAGCAACATACCAGCCACGGCCGAGTACTTATAAACGCTCTGAAAAGTGCGCTGCGATACCGACTCGATATACCGCACTAAGACGTGTTTACGCTCTGGTTGACACCGTTAGGCCAGAGCCACGCCACCTGCCAGTATGCATCGAAGATCGACAAAATTCGGCACTTAACAGGATTTAAAATTACTCACACGACGGCTTGTTTCTTCGACTTCGAAGTTTTCGCAGCACTAAGTCCCGTTCGGGATTTTTCTTTCTTGAGGTTTCTTTGGCCTTTGGAAGGCTTTTCTTTTTTGAGAATTCTTGCTTCCTTATCCCTGTTGAGGGCTCTTCTTTCTTGAGGCTTCTTTGGCCTTTGGAAGGCTTTTCTTTTTTGAGAATTCTTGCTTCCTTATCCCTGTTGAGGGCTCTTCTTACTTGAGGCTTGAATTTTCTTATCGCTGGAAACTTCGATGACGGTGACAGTGATTTATTGTGATAGGCACTGTTTTTTCTTTATTCTTTTTTCTTGTTTCGTGTGAGGTTATAACGAGGATTTTCTTTTTCGAGCTTGGACTTGCTTGAGGATATAGTTTGACGACACTGTTTTCTTTCTTGAATTTTTCTTAATTTTTTTTCAGCCTTGATATTGTTGTTTCTTCCCTAACAGCTTCATAAAAGGACGCACTACGTATGAACACTCGTTGCGGCTGCTTCACGACGTTTCCGGAAAGTCAATCTTGCTGCGGTGCCCGTGGATTGAAGAAGCACGACGACAATCGGATTACGATACTTCTTAAAAAGTCAATCTTCTCAGTACGGTGCACGGCGATTGAGAAACTCGATGAATTCGCACGAAATATTCTTGCTTGAGCTGCTTTCTGCTTCAGTGATTCGGCCTCCGAAGGACCATTATTCAGCGCGGTCGTGCGTTGAACGGGTTCTGGCTTCGATAACTTTGGGTCCGCCACCACGCGGCATAGACGACCCAAACCACAGGCACGGCGACACGCCTTCGCTAGCCACGGCGTACCGAGGCAGTTGGAGAGTGAGGGAGAAAGTGAGACCTCTTCTATTCGGTCGCACTTTCTCTAGGAGTGGAATCCGCAGGACGGAAAGAGAAAACAACAATCTCTGGTTCTCAGGGCTTGATGGTGAGGGAGATGGCTAGATGTTTTCGGCTCGAGTTGCAGGTGATGAATGGAATTAATATCGGGAGCCATTTTTTATATATATAGCCAATTCGCTTACCATGAAGTGATCAACTTTTATTTTCCAAAATAGGTAATGCATTACATCATTTTCATTATCGATTTAGTGCTTACGTCTTAACACTAATTATATCTAATTATCTCAAAATGCTGTGTTGCATTTTTATAATACAGAATTACGTGAGGAATGACAAGATATAAGTTATATGTATATAATTCAATTCTATTTCGAGAAATTACCATGTGAATGTCCAATTTAGGAGAAAGTATGAACAATTAAGATTTTAATATTGATACTGAGACTAACAGCGGGCTTACAGACTAGGTTTTACTATGTTAATAGTTATGTATAGTGATGCAGAATTACAATTTAATAAAATCTTTTAGCTACAGTTAATTGTTAGTTATTTATTTACGTGTGAACCTGATTACATAAGTAAGTTTTACGAATACTAGTACAAATATGAGTATGAACGAACGGTTTTCGATATGACGAAATGTCTTTCAGACATGTCAACTTAACTAGGGGTAGGCGCAGTGCCTTTGAAACAGAATTACTAAAGAGATTGACGTGAAGCTACTACAAAAACAAGGTTAAATAAATCTACGTTAAAAACAATGTGGGTCAATCTGTGTGAAAACTAAATTGCGGTCTGGTTAGGTTTGTGCCGACTTACACAGCAGGCTATGCAAGCCTAAGCACGACCTGATAAGGGTGGTCAACCCAGAGTCACTATTCAGGTATTATCTTTAGGTAGGCTATTCAAATGTGCGTTCCTCGGGAACGCACATGACCTAAGGCGTGCAATGTTACATTTTGTTTGGATACAGGGTATCTTGTTTGCAGCCTGATAACGTGTTAACGTTATGATGTCAAATCCGGTGTTATGAATGGCTAGTAAACTATACCTATTCGTTATCTAAAGATGTTGTTATCGGATAGACGATTCGTATGACATAAGTAGACATACGTAGCAGAGAGAGCTATTTCCAGGTGGTAACTAAGTATGGGAAAGAAATAGTCAGGATTGACGGGTGTTCCAAACATACTTATTTGACCTGACCTTGCACAAGGATTTCTCCGATTTGGTCGGACGAGGTCTTCCCCTTGCAACTGTTCCATCCACTTTTCCCTAATACACTCTCTCTGTTAATCTTCTTTCATCCATCCTCCCTACATGCTTCAGTCACTCCACACCTCTCTCTCATCACACTATTTTAATAGCCTAGTTACACGTATATTGAACATGAGATAAAGCTAATTTTGTCATACTATAATTAATAGGTTATCAAGCGTTATTACGAAAACATCGTATTTTATGCTGACATTATTCGATGCACACTCAGGTATTCGTGTATGTGAGCGGTCATGCCTCTCAAACGTATCAAATATCAGGTATTTTATTATTTGCCGAATATGTATAATTCCGCAATATAATTATCAAAATAAACAAGTTTACATTACTACTGGTAATTAGAAAATACATATACCTATGCGCCTTTTTTGTGAGCCTTTATTGCGAACCACGCACCTAGTTATCGGGGTATGGTATTTATTTATATCTCCACGGCAACCACCATGCGCTCTCATGCGGAAGACTCCACGGGCCGTAGACAAGGTTACAATCGACAAGCGGTAACGCCAATAAAAAACAATAAAATGTATGGGAATGACAGGCCCCCAGGGTCTCAAACTGAACTCTCTTTAGTCCCTCGCTCTTTACCAGATTTGGCACGTTCTAGGCCAAGACTTAAGTAAGTAAGTAAGTAAAATCTTTATTTCCACAAGTGTTAAGTGAGTAAGAGGGAGGGAGTCCGAATCGCTAAACTTGAGTTGCAGTGGGCGGGGCACATTGTACGCAGAACCGATGGCCGTGCCTTGAAGCGGAAAGTTTTTTCCGAAAGGTTTTCGAGTGGCGACCGCGTACGTATGTGGGAGGCGCAGCGTGGGCAGACCCCCCAAAGTGGACTGATGACCTGGAATACGGGTGGCGCAGAATCGGGTTTATGACAGCCGGGGGAAACTGTAACCTACACGGTTAGGTAGTTATTAGCCTAGGGCACAGAATAGATAATAGTACAAGTACAGAAGGGACACTCCTTTGATCTTTACAAAAGGCGCTTTTTTTCTCAGCGAAAACATTAAGATTTATGGCCCTCTGACGTCGTCGACAACGACTAATACAAGTACATGCCGGTTCCTCAACGTTGGGGCACCGTCATGTACCTGTAAATCGCGGAATGTCCGCCCCTTGCCTAGGGTCCCGAGGCTAGGGGTGTCCAGTGTCTCTCTGCTGGGTTGGCGACTAGCTCCACCATTCACTTTAACCTAAACTCTAGTAACCTGCTACTACTACGAGTACTACCTTACTAGAGGTTTGGTTCAAGTGGATTGTGCCCTAAAGGAGCCCGGGCTCCGATTTGACACCTTATCCCATGATTTGGCATAGGTACTAGTTTCACGAAAGCGACTGCCATCTGACCTTCCAACTCAGAATGAAATAGACCTTATTGGGTTTAGACCGGTTTCCTCACGATGTACTCCTTCCGACCAAATTTTTTTAAAACTTTCCTTGGAATTTTAATGTAATAGCTTGTAGGGTAGAGTCGGTTTATCAACGGATTACTATGATGAAATTCGGTCAACTGAAACAAGTTTTAGTCCAGCTAGTAGGGCAGTTTCAGGTGATAATGTGGACACGCTGGACAAAAAGCACCAATTTTTTTCAGGTATTTTTTAGGTCCATAGCTTTAAGTTTTTGATTGGAACCAACTCCTCCGTCAGCCATGTTTAATTTTATGACGATCATTTTGAATTATACGAATATCATAAATATCTCGAGTTTTAAATAATGTAGAATCACAAACTTAAGTCTAAATAAACATAGTGTCTAAATATACATATTTGGCGTCAATTCAACTAGATATTTGTTAGAGTCGAGTTCCCAAAGGATATATATTATCAAACGGAACCCTGTTCCTAAGCTTCCGCTGTCCATTGCGTATCAGCAATAGCCAGACTGCTCAAATTTTAACAGAGTTTTTTTTCTATTGCTGCTTTAACATACATTCATAAAAATTAATTTACAAAATTATACATACATCTCTAGATCCTTAATATGTAGACGCTTTAATTCCCGCAGATTATGTATTACTTGTGTAGCCTTTATAATAACAATTAATAAAAATATAATAACTTTAATAATTGGTTTTTTAACATGACTTCAACCAACTCTAAGAACAAAGAGGTTTTACATGTATATAATATATGCAGTATTATATCGGTAAAATACTTATCTAGTTGAATTCCCTGACCCCAAATATGTATATTTAGACACCAAGTTTGTAATTCCCAATGTGTGTGTAACATAACGACTTAATTTAAGTGGCTTGTCGATTAATGGTCTTGCCTAAATTGAGTAACAATAATTAACGAATTGAAACAAATTAACGTAAATTAATTACTTTTCATACTCGTTATGTGTTATTCAGCCGACCAGCAGCAAAATAATAGACCAACCAGTTCTATTGTCTTTCTTTATCTTGCAGGTACTATTAGAGAGTGACGAAACTTGTTCGTTGTTTATTGTACATTTTGTAAATTTTATCGGACTTGCTTCAGCCGTGTGTAATTGTGTCGCGATAAAACTTTAAGCAACACAAATTCTATATAAATACGGCATGCATATTTACCACACACTATTCAATTTTCAGTTGATTAAAATGGTCGGGAAAGTCTGTCTCTTTCTGTGCCTTCAGGCTGTCTTTCTACAGGTAATTTTTACAAGAGTTTTTATCTGATATTTATAAAGTTTTCTCCTTAATTTCTTGCCCTTATATAAAATTTCAAAGAGTTACATAAAATTACCGATGAAACTTACATAAAGTTCTTAGATACGTACCTATTCGAAAGTAGAAAGAATTTTGTTTTGGTCAGGTGTAGGTACCTAATTTAAATAAGTCATTCGCACATAACTTCGTCCTGCATACACCAATTTATATCCCAAATACAGGCAGTAACTTTAAATGGGCTAGTTTCAATGGCTATACACCGTTTCCTGACCAATCCACATTTCAGTCCATTTCAGCCCAATGCTGCGGGCGATCCTCAAGCTGCGGCAGTTCAGAATACGATGGCTTCTCCAAAACCGCGACCTACTCCACCGGAGGACCTGTGACCGTGACCTGCACCGGCCCGCTGGCTTCCAGCGGAGTGAATCTCGTCTCCGACCTGTCCATGCAAGGTCAGGTCGACGTCTGCGGTTCCATGCCCTTCCTAAGCGCCGTGACCGTGGAAGGCACCCTGCCTACTTCTGGCTCCGGGACCGTCGCGTACGGCTGCGGAGACGGCAGCGTCGTGATTCTCCAGGAGTCTGGGAACCCTAGCGGCAACAATGCTGCTTCCAGGTCCGGGTTGACCCCGGCGAATCTGGCCCAGTGCGGGTGCGGGTGCAGATACTAATTTCGAAATTTTGAAATAATAAAGATCTGTTTTGTGAAATTATGATGATGTATTATTTACTTTTCTTTTTCAGGCAATTATTAATACGCACCCTTACATAAGTACATATATACCGACACTATGGGATTAAAGAGAAAAAAAATACATCCCTACTTTAGGTGTAGGGGAGATACCCCAAAAAAATATTTATATGATTTTGTTCTTCTGTTTTGTCGGCGTGATTGATTTATATACCCATACTGAATTACAGTTTTCTAGTGGTAATGATTACTGAGCTAAGCCGAAGAGGGACTGACGGACATGGCGAAACTATAAGGGTCCTTTGTTGACTACGGAACCCTAAAAAATTTAAACGTAACGTGACTACCCCTCTGGAGGTGGTGGTTGAAACCCGGCTCATACCAATGGGTTTTTCAAAAACGTATGATGTTTGACATTTTAAAGTGGTTTTTGGTGAAGGTAAACATCGTGAGGAAGCCGGGCCAATAAGGTGTAGTTCTCCCTCTGTGATGAAAGGTCAGATGACAGTCGCTTCGTCGCTCGTCTTAAGGTCACAGCTCCTTAGAGCCACGCGGCACCCGACCCGCACCGCCTCGCCTCGGAACTCTACTAACTACGGAGTTGGTGTAGTGAGCGCTTGCCTATACATCCACATAAAGAATACTACCCGCTCAAGGCGAGGCGGTGCGCATCAGGTGCCGGGTGGCTCTAAAGAGCTGTGACCTTTAGGTGCCAAAGTGGACCCCGGGCTCCTTGCGTTACAACCGGGAATAACGCTACGTGGATGACTAATATTATAAAGAGATGATGCACATAGCCTTGTGGGAATGTACCTTTGTAGTATGTCTTCCTCTAACCCCTTCTCCTCCCTCGTCCCTCGTTCCACTTCTCATTGCTGAGGGCCTTGACTACCACGAACGTCGTTTCGGCAGTAGGGTAGCCCCGTAGTGGAGTCTACCCACAGGCCAGCCATGACCAGCAGCCACAGCCCTTCTGGCTGCTGCACAAGAACCAGGTCCAAAAAAAAACAACACGAACGTCGTGCACCACCTTCCTCCAAGCACTTCTATTCTACGCCAACCGTGGGCAAGTCTGTGAGCGTTGGTTCCTGCTGAAACTTTTACAGAGTCTAATCCACCGGATTGGCGCTCTTCCTACCTTCTGTACCTCTCTTCCCTTCCACGTTACCGACCAGTATCAAATTTGCATGTAAATAGAGGCTAAACTCCGGAACTTCTCGTCCGATTTCAAAAAATATTACAATATTAGGTAGGTATATATATACCTGGATGAGAGACAGAGAGACATAATATATTTTATCCGCTGATTTGTTTGTTTTCTAGGGTGGAGCCCCGCGGCCAGCTAGCGTTACTACAATGTAGACATGTTATTTTTACGGATTGCAAATAGAATATCAGGCCGTGCTTACGAATAAGTGAGTTGATCGGCTGTTCGAAACACGTGAACACAAACATATGCTACCTATGCCTATGTACGGGAGCGTTCTTATCTTATATTTTTATTTAAAGGGTTTTTAATGTGCAATTTGATCCATTTTGTGCAGTTGTTCCTTTCTTTGTGCCTACTCGAACGCTCTCACAAGTATTTCCACCAACCTTTGGAGGCTTAGGAGAGTTGCCAGCAAAGTCCAGCAAAATAAATTGACAAGGAATTGTAAATGACAGCTCTTGACCGTAGCCCACGTGGTGCATCAGCGATATAGTTTGAGCAATGACGCGTAGTTTCAGCATCCGAGTGGCAACCGCTCCAGGCTGAGTTGGCTCAGTTCGGGTTGCAAAGGAAGGTTTCACAACACTTCGGGAGCTCAAATACCGCGAGCCATTCGGTTGCCCCTTGGAAACTGCGACTGCGCGTCATTGCTCTGAATAATATGAATATCGATTTTTTTTATTAGACACGAAGTACATACATTTATAACATTTAAAGTTCGTATTTGGGAAATTTCATTGAGCAGAATTAAATGCCCGCGCGCCAGTAACACTGTAGGCATGTTGTCGTTTGGTCGTTAGACATGTTTACTTGTGTGTCACCTCTAAGGTCAAGTTTGTAGGTACATACCATTGCTACAAGGATCAAAACAAAGAAAAATTTAAATGCTTAGCAAACCGAGACTCGAACTCAGTGTCATTGCACTTTTCACACGCCTCCGTCAACATGCGCCGTGCAGATCAAGGTCGTTATTATGTTCCGATACGAGTAAGTATCGCCTTCAGTATGCTTATACACTTTTTCCGCCTCCGACGCCTTTTTTTTTGTTACGGGGGTGACCCGAGTGGTTATGTGGGGCTCCCGTATGTGCTAATGAGACCAACGGTGTACCTACCCACTTAAAACCCCGCCACTTGCCGACTCGCCGCCGTGAGGTGAGGTTACAGGAACGCTTACGCACACATTCGTGACTTCGCCGGCGGCAACGCCCCAAGCGGCTCCTCAGCAGATACCCGATGAGTCCTCCACGTGAGGCATGCCAGATGTTTTGGCGCGCCTGGCTCCTCGATCTCTAACTGTTTATAGCGGACCCCCTGAGTCCGCTACGAGATGCTCGCTGCGCCTTCCGAGCTTGATCGCCTCCTTGTAATATAAAGGCCTCCACCCACCGGACGCGTGTGCTGCGCGTGTGCTGCGCGTGTCGGGCGCGTTTGAAGCGGTATATTCACACCGGAAGCGGGCGGCGTGTAGCAACGCGTGTGCAGCGCCGCTGCCACGCGGGTGCTGCGCGTGTGCCGCGCGGGTGCTGCGCGTGTGCCGCGCGGGTGCTGCGCGTGTGCCGCGCTGATGCTGCGCTGCAGCTGCGCGGGTGCTGCGCGTGTGCCGCGCGGGTGCTGCGCGGGTGCTGCGCGTGTGCCACGCGTGTGCCGCGTTCGATGTGTGTCGGGCGCGTTTGAAGCGGTATATTCACACCGGAAACGGGCGGCGTGTAGCAACGCGTGTCAGCGCGGCTGCCGCGCAAATATGTCTAGCAAACTGAAGAAGACAAATAACTAATCGCAGCAGGAATTTATACTATACCTGTCTATGTTAGTTGCTTCACTTTAATACTGATACGTAGATACTGATATTAGTCCATTGCCAAAATATCTAATTTAGCAATCACTTTTACTTGAACGTGTCAAAGCATTATGAAAGTATTTTCGTATTATCTTTGACCTGTTTCCATGTTTTCGTAACAGCTTTTACTATAAAAGTGGAGGTTTAATGATAGGTAATCATTGTAATTTCTCTTGTCAAGAAAATAAGTACACTATGTCACGCTTCATGGTCCTTGCCTTGTGCCTTCAGGCCTGCCTCCAGGTAATAACTTTACTATTTCCTTAATCAGGAAATCACTTTTGTTTTTTAATTTCGCTAATGGTTTAATTTGATGGTTAAATAGACAAGGTACAGTGCTTGACATGTACGTACCGTTCTAACCGAATAACGGAGTGACAATTATTGGAATGTAACTGTGTCAAACATTGAAACGTTTACCTTATTCATTATACTTTCCAAATTTCATGTAAATGTGTCTACCAAAACTGCGTATAATTTAATTTTCATGTTTGTAATGAAATAGTTTGTCTTGCCAAAAGCCGTTGTAAAATGTAACATTAGGCTCCCATCTGGAAGAAGCATCTTCCTGGCTTTAGCCCAATTCACAAAGATTTGTAATAAACGAATCACTGATTTGATATTTTTAAACTAGCTTTCCAACGATACCCCACAACATGGTTCGAGAAAAAAAAATTACATTCCCCCTTTAGGTGTAGGGGAGGTACCAAAAAAAAAATTTTTCAAGATTTTATTGTACTGTTTTGTCTGCGTGATTGATTTATATACCCATGCCGAATCACAGTTTTCTAGTAGTAACGGTTACTGAGCTAAGCCGAAGACGGAGGAGGCAAAACTGTAGGTAAGGGTTCCTTGTTGACTACGGAACCCTAAAAAGTGGCCAAAACCCTAAAATAACAACTTGCAAAGCTATAAAAACTCATAGACACTTGCCGTATATAATATTAAATATTTAGCTGCCCGTCGCATATTAAAAAGAACCCTGCAATACTTTTTAAAGACTGGCTGCCTAGTTTAACAGCTCTCAGAGCCCCTATTAATATTAGCATAGATGGATTGCTAATTAGTATAATTTTTCACAGACTGTGCTCAGCCAACAATGCGGTTGCACTCAAATCTCCTACAGCCCGTCCAACGTGGGCATCACTGTGAGCGCACCCAGTGTGAGCAAAGCCAGCTACTCCGGCTCATACGGCGGCGTGGGCTCCGGGCAGGTCGGCGTCACGGGCGACATCAGCGCGAGCGGCCAGACCGCCGTCGTCGGCTCCGTGCCGGTGCTCGGCTCGGTCGAGTTCAGCGGCAAAGTGCCCGCCGCCGGCTCCGTCTCCATCTCCGGACAGTGCGGATGTGGATGCAACTAGATTAGTATATTGCGTGTGTTCCGTGAACTAAAAAAAAAAAACTAACTATTAAATTTTTAAATACAATATATTTTATTATACGAGTACTTACTGCATTGATATATTTTTAACTGTTTTAAGTTTGTTCAACCCGCTAAAAGTGGCACTGAAACACATGTTTCATATGCTCTGCCTTAAGGGATATCTATATGGGAGGCGTGAATTTTAAATTTGTTACAAAGCTGCGACTTATGGGGTGAAAAGTGGTTTAAATAGGTTGAATTTTGAAGGAGAAATACATTCGAGACGGTCCTTGGATTCTTGTATGGATGGGGTGATCAGTTTACTATCGTCTTAAGAGACATGAATATACATAGGCATGTGTAGGTACTTAACCGGTGAAACACGATGGGTAAACATTTTCAGTAAAGAATAACATCGTGAGGAAACCAGTCTAATCCCAATAAAGGTCTTGTTTTCCTTCTGGGTTGGAAGGTCAGATAGATGGCAGTCGCTTTCATAAAACTAGTGCCTCGGGCCCTTTAGGGGACAACCGGGAATAATGCTAGGAGGATGATGTTATACCTAATCGTATCTATAGCAGGTACGAGTACGTCAGTAATATGTAGGTAACGAAATGAATAAGTTACAACTATGTAAAGACTAGACAGTATAAGTAGGTACATGCCACTATAAAACAGCAGCAGATGTAATAAACCTTGCATGCAGATGAGATGCATATAATTTAAAAAAAGTTTTATTTTCACAGTAATGGATGCTTTTTTCGGCTTGATACGTAACCTTCTTCTGATATACATGCTCGATAATGGCCTATATATGTTCCTCTAAAAGTCACCGTTACTGCTGCCGTCTTAAACTTGTTTTCTGATTCATCATCATCATCATCAGCTTATATACTTCCCACTGCTGGGCACAGGCCTCCTCTCATGTATGAGAGGGAATGGGCAGTAGTCCCCACGCTGGCCCAGTGCGGATTGGGGACTTCACATACATCTTTGAATTTCTTCGCAGATGTATGCAGGTTTCCTCACGATGTTTTTCCTTCACCGAAAAGCTAACGGTAAATATGAAATCATATTCCGTACATAAGTTCCGAAAAACTCATTGGTACGAGCCGGGATTCGAACCCACGACCGCCGTTTGACAGCCGCATGCCTGAACCACTGGGCTACCGTAGCTTTCTGATTATTCCTATCTAACTAAATTACTAAACCTATGAATATTCTATTTTTCACTTCACGACATTTTCGCACCTAAATTATATGACCGATGATATGCCCTTACCTTTGTTCATACATTTACGCAATAGGGATGTTGAGTCAGTATTCAGCGACTGTTTATGAAACCTCAAAAACGATCTGTTAGTATGAAGTATATTGAGAAATCTCTAAAAATAAATAATTAAATAGAAACAACTGACTTCACGATTTTATTAGTAAAACATTTTTTGATCATTATGTGTACAAGTAGCCTTTGAAATAGCAAAAATAAGTTGAAGCGTTAATATTTTCCGATTTGTCGTTAGTTTTGTTTCAACGGGTAATGTAATAATAAATTATTGTACCGTAGTTAACTAGGTAGGTACTGATATAGATATAACCCCGCAAGTCGCACGTTTCACCTACATACTTGGTCTGTCGTAATTTTGCAACGCGTTGCGATGATCGCGGCGCCGGCGGCGCTTATTTTGTGTCTTAGGTAATTATCATGTACCAACAAGCTGTGAATAAATAATAGAATGGATTCCTCTTCGTATTATTACGGTCCTCTTAAGAGTATAGGAACTTTGAGACAAATCCATCTAGCCATGTTAAAATATTTGATGAAGAAACAACTCGTTGACAATATAAACCAATTTAAGTATTTAGTAAGAAATTAGACACATTTTCGTGTTATCGTTGACCTATTTCCACATTTTCATTAAAATGTCAGTATAAAACTGTTTTCATAATGTAGCCTGAGCAGTTGTGTCACATAATTAGTGAAATTATATTCAGATTTTTAAACGAGTGCTGACATTACAATGTTTTACTTTACTGATCTTGTGTTGTGCGTTCTGGCTTGTCTAATTCAGGTATTAGAATAGAATGGAAATACTTTATGTTTAACCGTGCTACATCTTAAATGGAGTTGAATATTACAGGTGTTAGGTTCCAACGGTTACCCATTTCGGGTGTATAATATTTTCTTAAAACGAATGATAATAAAACAAAATATATCATCATGTTTAAAACTATATTTTTAAAACGAAAATTCATAATTTTCTTCTAATGAATAGACCTTTTTTACTAAACTAAACTATATTTTTCAATTACGTTAGATTATTAATGAAGATGTCAATTGTTTTTGTTACCAACCTAAGAATCCGTGAATGTGGTCATACAGTGTGGACCCGAAACACCCAAAATATTTTAACAACACATTTCTAAGGCTAAGGATCATTACATTTTGTACCAAGTAACGTCATAAAATTGTAAATGGAATCAAAAACATCTCAGAGGTCGAGACCGATTCGATCATACTTTGTTTTATATTTCAGTTTCTGAATATGCTCAGGAATACACTAATAAAGTATATCGGATTATTCGAAACCACGGTACGGTGTAAAAAAAAAATAGTAAACATTTTGTTATCATTTTGTACAGACTGCTTTGAGCCAGTGTGGTTGCAATCAATTATATTATGGAACATCGGGAAGCTGCGGGTCGTACGGCGGCGCGGGCACCGGGCAGGTGGGCGTTTCGGGCGACATCGGCGCGTGTGGCTCCACCTGCGTGGCCGGCTCCGTGCCGGTGCTCGGTTCGGTCGGCTTCGGCGGCTGCGCACCGATTTGCGGCTCCGTCTCTATCAACGGACAGTGTGCTTGTGGTTAATCAATTGAATATCTTTTACTAGCTTTATATTAACTTGAGCTGGGGTGTTATATGTTACGCGCTCATGCGGCTCACCCCACCGGTCACCAGTCACGAAACTAGACTTCTACCTTCGCTTCGCTACTACGCATCGCGGTGTCAAGATATATTCGTGGGTGAGCGTTGAGGTGAGCTTAACGCAAGTTACAGAATAGGGGGCTGCTCGTATGTATGTAAGTATTTAAGTATGTAAGTAGGTTGTTCGTCAAAATTTTCAATCCATTTGTCAGTCACCTGCCGTTATTCGATTGAGCTCTTGCACGCAACTACTTCGCTTAAGTGATTCATACTAAGGTCACAGGGGGCAAGTGCGCCCCTGGGGTAAGTGCGACCCCGGTGTTAGTGCACCTTTCATCAAACATATCGAGATCTACAGATATTTCACAAATAACGACATCTTACATTCATGCAACAAACTAAAACAAGTTTGAGAAGAAGATGATGACTGAGTGATGAATGAGGCGCCCTTTCCCCGGTGGCGCACATACCCGAACTGACCTTACGCCTTTATTACGATTAGACTTCCTAGGTGCATAGACGTCAGCCAGACAGACAAAATTTCTTTTGGATTAATAATCTTAGTATCGACGGCGAAGTGCCATGAACTCCTATATACGAAAACCTAATTTTACAGTAGACGTAAGTAGTGTCTAATTGACAATATTTCAAAATATGTAATGACGCCTAAATCGAAAAGCATTTCGGTAATTATGTTATCTGAACGTAATAAAGTAGTTTTCTGTTTTTCCTGCTCGCTTTTAAGAAAATCGCGAAAACGTATATAAGTGGTTTTCACCGTGTGTGACGTCAGTATTATGGCTGCCATATGAAAGGTGTCCAAACTGCCATACAGAGTCGTAGTATTGACGTCATAATTTACTTACAACCTTCTGGTATTCGCTACTTTTCAATTTGATAGTTTTGAATGAAAATTACAATTAAGGGAGAAATAAAAAAAACACGTGTCGCTTAAAAAACATTTTCTAGCGAACTAAATCATAAAATGGCCTACATGAAAATATGAAATGTTGTCAATTACGTCGTCCAATTAGTCGTTCTGTAAAACAAGGTTTTCGTACCTATATTGGAGTTCATGGCACTTCGCCGTCGGTATGGATAAGCAGATTAAGTACTCGTATTTCTTAAAAACATAATTTAAAGAAATAAGAAAACTCTACGTCGGTATGGATAAGCAGATTAAGTACTCGTATTTCTTTAAAACATAATTTAAAGAAATAAGAAAACTCTATATAATTTAAAGAGCAATGAGTCGATCGATACTTATTGAAACTAATAGGAATGAATTTTAAATGAAAGGAAAGATTTAAAAAGTTCTTTTTCCAAGCCGGATTTGAACCGACGACCACAGGCATTCATGGCTGGTTGCTACTAACCAACTGAGCTATCGGAACAATCCGGTTCGGCCACCAAATCTTTCAATCAGTTCCTTCCTACAACGCCTTAGGGAGGCGTGTAGCGACATCTACCAGAAGACTTAAGCTTCTTAATGGTATAGCTTCGCATTTGAAGGGAAATGATGAATAACAAACTGACATTTTCAATTGTTAAATCTATTTAGCCTCTCAGAAGGAGACAGCATTAGTATCCACTGCATCCACACCCGGAAGAAGCAACGCCGTCACTGCCTTTCAAAACCAGGACCAAACTATTGGGTTGGGACAATGCAACAGCGCGCAGGTACGATATGTTTCTAATGCCCCATGACCATTATACTGGTTCCACTGCCGTCGACTTTGGAGAAAAATCACGAATCAGCAGTGTAGTAGACTATGTCATAATTAACAAAGCTAAGGCAAACACTCTAAACAGTCATCCATGATTAGGGTAATTTTTAAACATTACCTATATACAAACTTACCAGCACCAACCTCTACCATTAGGTGAAATGAAAATTACATCTTGGTATTTTTTTACAGTCCAAACATACTTTTTTACAGTTCAGTACATATTACAAGTGTAAAATATTTCTGGAACAACATTAAAAATAAGAGACGGATAGTAACTCCCACATTTATAATGTTAGGGTGGATTGCAATCCGCTTGTACTTATTTAAGTACAAGCGGATTGCAATCCACCCTAATACCCTAATAGCCAGTTAATTATTAGACAGTATTGGTTTTAACACTATAATCCATTGTGTATCTCTGTATCTGCTCAAATAGCAGAAGTAACTGCGTGTACCATGCAGTGTAAAAGGACTACACACATCTGTATAAAAAGGCGATAAGATTTTGTTTAGATTACTTGGAAATCTTGGTTCGCATTGCTCATTTTGCTACTGACCGTACCGATATATTAATAATTTATTTTTCCTTTAACAGACTGCTCTAAGCGGGCAGTGTAATAGCTTGAGTACGCCTCGCCTTAGCCTGAGTACGTCCGGCAATATCGCCCGCAGCGCACCCCGTGTAAGCCAGATTACACCTAGCTGCACCGTAAATGCACCCAGCGTTGTCAGTGTACCCAGCGTCCGCCCAAGTGCTCCCCGCCGAGCTTCACCCATCAGTGTTAGCGCGTCCAGCTGCGGGTCATACGGCGGCGCCGGCACCGGGCAGGTCGGCGTGTCAGGCGACATTAACGCGAGCGGCCAGACCGTCATCGTCGGCTCCGTGCCGGTGCGGGGCGCGGTCGATTTCAGTGGCTGCACGCCGACGTCCGGTACCGTCTGTATCTCTGGACAGTGCGAATGCCGCGATTGATATGTTAACAAATAAATGAGTAGAACACATATTCAACAATGCAGTATTATTTAATTTCTCATTCATGATAGTAACAAATACAATATTAACCGTGATCTAATGTCACCTAAGATGGGAATCAAAACAATGCAGTTTTTTCGGGACAGCCCTTACTTTTTAGACCACTCATTTTTGATTGATTTAATACAATGTTTAGTCTCCATAATAATAACACAATTAATCACTTGTACAAAAAGATTTAAAAAAATGTCACAATCACGAGACTCTAAATCTAATAAATTAATTAGATCCATGTTCAAAACCAATCGAAATATCATTACAAATCAATAAGTACATTAAAATTCGAACCCTAAACCTGAAATTCCCTACTAAACTTAACTAAAGCTGTACTGTTAACATATTTTTAAATCATAAAAAAATCTTCAATAGGGGTGTAAAAAGCTACGGTAGCCTAGCGGTTCAGGCATGCGGCTGTCAAACGGCGGTCGCGGGTTCGAATCCCGGCTCGTATGTACCAATGAGTTTTTCGGAACCTATGTACGCAATACCATTTGATATTTACCGTTAGCTTTTCGGTGAAGGAAAAACAACGTGAGGAAACCTGCATCCATCCACGAAGAAATTCAAAGGTGTACGTGAAGTCCTCGACCCGCACTGGGCCAGCGTGGGGACTATTGCCCGTTCCCTCTCATCCATGGGAGGAGGCCCGTGCCCAGCAGTGGGACGTATATAGGCTGATTTATTTATTACTAGCTTCTGCCCGCGACTTCGTCCGCGTGGAACTCTTTTATATCGTGGCTCCTTATAAACTTGCGCCCCCTATTTCCCCCCTTAGACGATGATTCCCGGAATAAAAAGTATTATATCCAATCGGTTTGTCTCAAATTTGGTCTGCGGGTCACCTGAACTCCATCAAACTTTTTTATACGTTTCATATGATTTGACGAAGTTAAGACGCTGACAAAAAACTGGAGAATGACCTATTAAGGATAGAATATGCGTGAAAATTGGTGATGTTCTGCATCGCGCTACTGAAGTTTTTAATTTATGTTGTATAAATACAATTTTCTTCGGACGTTCCTAATTATGTCTTTCTGACAACATCAACGAACTTTCACATTTATAATATTAGTGTGATAAATACAATTTCCTTCGGATGTTCCTTATGTCTCTCTGAAAACATCAACGAATTTTCACATTTATAATATTAGTGTGATTTATAATATTAGTGTGATGTTTGATTAGGTACATTCAGTGGATACTAGGGTTAACATTATCACTAAATGTAAGTAATTAACTAAACAATGATTTAATGACATGAGACCTCATCAATTGAAATCCGTTTTGGGTGTTTATCAATATTTTTCGATTCCTAATCACGAATCAAAAATCATCGTGTATACACGTAAACCATACGAGCGATTCTGCGAATTATTATGATACGTTTTAAACACCTCTTCAAATAAAACCCACTTTGTCATTGCATATTATTTTTATTTAATTTGTCAAGTAATTAACTCAGTTACATCCGCATCCGCATTGTCCGGAGATGGAGACGGAGCCTGTTGCCGGTACCTTGCTGTTGAACTCGACTGAGCCGAGAACCGGGACGGAGCCGACGACGGCGGTCTGGCCGCTCGCGCCGATGTTGCCCGACACGCCAACCTGCCCGGTACCTACTCCGCCGTACGACGCCCCATTGCTGGACGAACCGCTACTGATGGACTTGCTCACGCTGATTTTCCCAACGCCACCAAGTCCGCAGGATCCGCAAGAGATTTGGCCCAGAGCAACCTGACAGGAGAAAAACAAAAGTAGGTATAATAATTTAGATATATTATGCGGAGTGTAAACGTGATTGAGGCACATGATACCTAGTATCTACTTGGTTTTTTGGGTTCTGAAAACCTAGTGAAAAAAACGAAATCCTTTTACCTAGTTTCATTACGCTCGTCTGTCCTTGTATCACAGGTATTCACATAAAAACTATAAGGTGTAAGTCAGGTAACATTTAAAATGATGTAACTTTAAGGTATAAGGTGTATTTCAGTACATTATTTAAATATGGAACGCAGGGGATATAATCCGTGTAAAAGCGAATGTTGGTATAGTTGTAGGTAAATGTGGGCTGCAGCTGGAGCTAACGGGTAGGGGGGGTGTAAAGACTATTTCGCTGGGATCAATATTTAATGATATATGGAGGTAAGGCGATGGACTTATTCAACTGATAACCCTAAGGAGGTATGTTAGGTACGATATATGTATATAGTTACCTGAATCAGGCAACCACACAGCACAAGTATAGCCAAGCGAGACATTTTATGATCCGATACTTTTCTTCGTCGAAAGAAATGTAATGCTTTTACCAATATTTCTTCCACTTTTATACCAACAATTTCACATGTTATGGGGAAATTAGGTCGGTGATAACACACCTGTATTTAGTTATTTCTTTGCCAGTGAAAGGTGTTATGAAACACGTGGCAAAACGCAATTTTACTTTATCACTTTTTATAAAAAAAATCGAGACGGGATACACGTCTTTGGTTGAGCAATTGATAATAATGGGTCAATAAAACCTGAAGGCGGTATCACGACGTGTCAAAGTAAATTTGTCGTACGCAAAATGGTGTTCAAGACAGTAATCCTGTGCGCGTTCGCCTGTTTGGTTCAGCAGGTACTTATAATAGTTATATATCTATATATAAAAGTAAAATATTAGATAATAAAATATAAATATAGGAAGTAAAAGTACTTAAGAAAGACATACTAATACGAAAAATGATTTTTTATTGTAACAAGATACATTGATACGTTCAAGCCCTGTTTCTCTTACGCTACAGGTATCCCTGTGTGGGAGGAGCAGATTCCATATTATTACTTTACTAAAATACTAATCATTCAAAATATTTGTATTAGCATAGTTGTTTACTCTTCGGCGAACTATTTGATTTAACGTTAAACGTGTATGCCATATTTTATAGAAATAATACTTTAACAGTTATGTACTTAACGTCACCAACGCATACTCATCTTTTGTCTTTTCATATTACAATAAAAATGAGAATAATACATTTCTTATTCTATTACTCACACGTAATAGTACATTACGTACCTAGGGCGGTGAATTTGTGAATGCCCTAGATCGCAAGTGTTTGTGGCCCGAACCGAAGGTGAGGGCCATAAATATTCGCTTTGGGGCTTTACGAATTACCGCCCGTGGTGAGTACACAATTTTACGTCTTCACCCGGCCACAATGCCAGTTTTCCCGTACGCACAGCGTGCAGTAAAACTCGCATTATGGCCAGGTGTGACGTAAAATATATTTATAATAGAGCTACGATAGCCTAGTGGTTCAGGCATGCAGCTGTCAAGTGGCGGTCGAGGGTTCGAATCCCGGCTCGTACCAATGAGTTTTTCGGAACGTATGTACGGAATATTTACCGTCAGCTTTTCGGTGAAGGAAAACATCGTGAGGAAACCGGTCTAATCCCAATAAGGTCTAGTTTTCCCTCTGGGTTGGAAGGTCAGATGGCAGTCGCTTTCGTGCCTATGCCAAACTTGGGATTAGGTGTCAAAGCGGACCCTGGGCTCCTTCAGGCGCACAACAGGGAATAACACTAGGAGAATGATGATGAAAATATATTTATAATGTTTACTTATTTGAGGAAGTATAACTAAACTTTACGAGTACTTTCAACTTTTCAGTGTATGGCGTCTTGTTATCAACCAATAAAATCCAGCTGCGGTTACGGCTCCGGCAAAGTCATCAAGGAAATCGAAGAAATTGAAGCGATCAGCTACCGCCCTGCCTCAATCAAGTCGGGCTACTCCAGAGGCTATTCCGACTGCGTGTCCATCGACGTGGCCAGCAACGGCGGCGCCCTGGCCGTGACCAGCATCGGCGGCATCGCGCCCTCTGGCATCGCCGTCGCCACCGACTTGGGCCTGGCCGGAGACCTGGTGCTCTCCGGCGAGCTGCCGTACCTGACCGCGGTGGCGTTCGAGGGCCAGTTCGCGACCGGCGGCGAGGTGCCTGTAGCCTACGGCTGCGGAGACGGCTGCATCGCCATCACGGAGCAGATCGGAGGCATTAATGCCGGCGTTGGGGCGTATGGCATCAATTCTGGCGCTGGTTCTTATGGCATCTCCTCTATCAACAGCTGTGGCTGCAATTATTAAATAAAACTGATAGAAATGTTTAAATATGTAAAATATAAATTTATTAATTCCTTATACGCTTTTATTGACTCGTGTTTAATTGTTTATAGTGGCAGTCGTTTTCGTAAAAATAGGTTAGGTATGTCTACGACAAATCTTGTGATTAGGTGCTTGGGGTCCCGAGTTCCTTTAGAGTACAATCGGGGAAAATGCTGCGAGAATGATGATGATGATCATGATAATGATTCACAGTTGTAATTCTAGTAACTAAATCTTCAATGTCATCATCCTCATCCTCCAACGTTTTGTTGACGAATGAGCGGATCCACTTTAATTTTCTCGATGAGAAGTAACTATAGTCCGACCGCTTCACTCAGTCACGACGCCTGCTCTCCCGTTACATCCGCACCCGCGTGCCTTTAAGCGGTCGGACTATAAACAAAATATACATAACCAACAAGATTCTTGATATCCCCCCAGTGTATTTAGGATGTTTATAATGGCCGCTCCACACGATGGGCCATACAAACCCATCATACAGGACGCGGCTATGCGGGAGAACGAGACATAAATATGTCTTACTCCCTTTAACGCATGGTTGCGTCCTGTATGATGGGTCAGGATGGCCCATAGTGTGGAGCGGCCATAAGGTATAGCTGTCGGCCTGTCGCAATGAGAATTGACATCGTCGTGTCGTGGAGGGTTTTGAAATAAGTGTCCTTTTGCCTCCATATGGCAATGCAATGTCATACTTGCTTCTAATTCCAACTACTAACCAAATAATAAATTTCGAAATATAAGCTTACTAATCGATAAAAACTGAAAACATAAACAATAGCCAGGCCAGGGAATAAAATATGAATTGCATAGAGCAATGCACCTTCCGAAGAAGTTATGATGACGCATGCGAAACATCATGCACTTAGCTACAAATGTCACATAATTTTTCAATGCGTTTCTAGGTCATCGACATATTCACACGTCTTTATTTACAATTTAATTACAGCGTATTAGTTCAAATAGAATCGGTCTTTATAATATATATATGTATATATATATAAGCGCTAATAATGTTGCAATTAGCATTTTGTAAATGATTAAAATTAAAATTATTGATTCTGAATGATTGATTCTACGGAACGCTACAAAAATAACGATTTACTGTCATTCCGTACAAATGGTAAATTGTCAACACGATGTGACCATTTTGAAATTTATCTTTTGGTCAAAATTAATCTAGCCCAAATTGAATTTTGTGCAGTTTGAAATAGGTTCGTACGTGCAAAGTAAATGTTGTCTTATTAACATCAAACGTTAAGTATAGTTTAAATAATTTAAACTGAGCTCATGAATGGCCCTTGTACTGAGCTCATGAATAGCCTTTGTTTGCGTCAGAAGACCACTGACTTCTTATATTCAGAACAATAGCATTCAAGTCTAACAATACGACTGTGGTCGGACGCGTGCCATTTTTTGCAAGAAAAAGGTTAGCGCCACATATAATGTTCATTGTATTTGCAAGTGTCGACCGCAAACAAAGGCTTTTCATGAGCTCAGGACAATGGCCATTCATGAGCTTAGTTTAAATAATTCAAACTATAATATCAACTATTTTGTACAAAATTCAGATACGACGTGCTTCCGATTGGTCATAACATAATTTTGAAGTGAATGAAACGAGGGAGTGAAGCGAACGAAGTTCTATACTGACAGTTTGGGCCGAAAATATCCAGAGGTCCGGAAGTCAAGATGTCCAGATGTCCCGCTTTCCCGCTGTTGCAGGTTGCATTTCTCGACCGATTCTCGTGAATTTTTGTGAGCAGCTTTGTTTTTTAGGGTTCCGTAGTCAACAAGTTCCGTCCATCTGTCCGTCCGTCCGTCTTCGGCTTAGCTCAGTAACCAGTTCTATTAGAAAACTGTGATTCGGCATGGGTATCAATCACGTCGAGAAAACAGTACAATAAAATCTTTATATTTTTTTAGGGTATCTACGGGTACACTACTCGTACACCGAAAGCCGGGATATTGGGCTTTAAGAGACTTTTAGCCGGCCGATAGTCTCTCTCTCTCTCTCTCTCTCTCACTCTCCTCCATACTGATTAAAGAGCAAAACCAAACATGGTCCCCCTATGTATTGCGTATAATTTTCGTATTTCTTTCGCCCTGTATCAAGAAAACCTTGAAAATGTCAATTTTACTTATGGGAATACATTTTAGCATTATTCAGGCTGGACCATTTCGACCAATAATTTCGACGTGACCATTTTTCATTGTGCTGAATGACATTAAATCAAAGTAACGATGACTGAGGTATTCAAATTAATTACTGAGATGTGAGTGTAAATTGTATATTATAAATTGACTATAGTAGCAACAAATAGCAGATTTAATTGCATCCGCATCCGCACTGTCCGGAGATGGAGACGGAGCCGCAGGCGGGCACGCAGCCGCCGAAGTCGACCGAGCCGAGCACCGGCACGGAGCCGACCACGCAGGTGGAGCCGCACGCGCCGATGTCGCCCGACACGCCCACCTGCCCGGTGCCAGTGCCGCCGTACGACCCGCAGCCGCCAATCCCGCTCGTCGACCCGGACGAGTACTGGTTGCAACCGCATATCTGGCTCAAAGCCATCTAACAAAGGACATTTTAAATATATCATTTTGTATCAGTATTAATTGTGAACGGCATTCAATAAAGAGTATTTCTATTGTATTTTGTTTTGCTTCAAAGCATGAAATCCTTATTTTTTAGGACGTAAGCCTTTTAACTTCAAACTAATATATTTTGAGGTTCTGATTCTAACGATGATTTTATGTGGATTTTAATCTGCAACAAGAAATGTTACCACCGCAATTTAAACACTAATGTGTTGTAGGGTACGCAACCACTGATCTGAATGAAGGATTTGTGGTGAACCCAAAACATGTCCCTTATGGTAACTAATTAACAATAGAGTAATATATTTATTTATTTATTTATTTATTGCATTGTCATGTACATAATAAGGTGTTACAATTTAGAGTCTGTTCATGACACCCTGTCAGGGCACACAATAGTAATTCTATAGCTATTATTATTAAACAAAATTATGGTAGATAAATATCGAATGTCATCTTACAACGTAGGTATACAGATCTGTTATCTGTTATCTGTATACTGGATGGTTTCCAGGTCATGGTCAAGGAATTACCGAATGCTTTTATGGTGATACTTAACAACACATCTCATGATGCAGCTAGTTTTTGGTTGGCCCCTTTCTTGGGATAAGTTGATCTGTCACACTGTAGCTTTAGTAAGGAACTGATTTACTATAAACTTAGAATAATAGCTGAAAGATTAATTTACCTGGAGCAGGCACGCCTGGATAAACAGAACGAGGACTGTGAAGCGAGACATGGTAATAGGAAGTCTAAAGTTCTTTGGATAAAGAAGTTAGAATGATCAAGCATGTTTATTCTATGCTTTTATATTGCCAGTATATTGTAAATGTAGAAATAGGTCACTGATAACACTGGAATATCTTTTCTCTCTTACTAAATAGACTTAATTGGTTACTTAATTAATTGCAATAAAAACAGTTGGTAACTTTTAACGTTGTTTTTTCTTGTGAAGCAACAGGTGTAGAAGATTAATATAAAAGAACGGAACTGTTAACTTATTATTCATTCTTAGTTTGAAGAATAATAAGAAACTTAAAAATGGGTTTCAAGACTATTGTTATCTGCACTTTCGCTTTGATCCAGGTTTGTACTAAGTAACAAAATTAATAAAAAATTCCAAAATCAAAATAAAATGTAAGGTCAACATCCCAATGTTTGAAAACTTGCCTAATAGTTGACACCTAGCGTCTGCAAAACTGTCATGTAAGGATTTTCTTCACGTCGCAATTAATCAGAGTACCTATTTAAAAAACGCTCATGCAGACATCAATTTGTAGATACCTACTTCTGCTTTCATGGTCCGGTTATGAGTATAGTGAACTAGAAACATAATTGGACGGAATTATTTATTTTTATGACGGATTTGTCAGATATGATGTAAATTCTTTCTTTTTTAAATTATTATTATTTATATATATTCTTAAACCTAATTTCTGGTGTTTGTCCAAACTCGACCATCATTTTACCTAAACAAAATATAATTAAAATGTTTGGCACGTATTTTGATGGGAAGCAGACAAAAATAACACACGTATCTAACGTGTGTTATTTTTGTCTGCTTCCCGTTCAAATGACATTCTCAATGAACGTTCATACGTAAGTATGGTTACTAAGTAACCTTCTTAACTAACTATTTATGTTTATTTCAGTGCATCGCTGCACAGAGGAACTGTGGCTGCAGTTGCCAGTCCATCGCCGTGTCCAACAACGGCGGCGCGCTGAACGTGCAAGCCATCGGCCCAGTCGTGCCCTCCGGCATCGCCGTCGCCACCGAGCTGGGCCTGGCCGGAGACCTGGACGTGTCCGGCGCGCTGCCGTACCTGAGCGCGGTGGCGTTCGAGGGCCAGTTCGCGACCAGCGGCTCCACGCCCGTGTCGTACGGCTGCGGGGACTGTGTCGCAATCACGCAGGAGATCGGCAACCCCAGCGGTAGCAACGCCGCTGTCGGCTCAGGGTCCTCCACTATCAACAGCTGCGGGTGTGCCAGACGTTATTAATTAAACATGTTTTATAAATAAATAAATAATTTTATAAAAAGTGCTGTTAATGATCTTTCAATATGATCGTGGGCCACAGGATTCCTACATTGAGATCCTGTACATTATACCGGATAGGCTCCCTTCATTGCCCGATCATCTCCTATTTGTTCTAGGTGACCCTGACTGGGTCTTTGAAAATGTGATTACACTAATTTTGGACCCATCGGCACAACCGAGAAAGACTTTGGAGGACGAGGATGATGACTTATCAAAGTCCTTCTAGTATTTTTCCCGGTCGCAGCCTGGAGGAACATGGGCTCCTTAGCTCCTAATCCCAAAATTTGTCGTAAGGACTATTTTTACGTAAGTGACTAGGAGTATATACACGATTCAAAAAAACAGCATATAAGCAAATTACGATATTATATTTTCCATATTTCAACACTCCTATACCACTCAATTTTAATATTTGCAGCCACAGCTCTTGATAGAGGAGATTCCATAAGGGCCAGCGCCGGAATTGATGCCATAGGCACCAGCGCCGGCATTAATGCCTCCGATCTGCTCCGTGATGGCGATGCAGCCGTCTCCGCAGCCGTAGGCTACAGGCACCTCGCCGCCGGTCGCGAACTGGCCCTCGAACGCCACCGCGGTCAGGTACGGCAGCTCGCCGGAGAGCACCAGGTCTCCGGCCAGGCCCAAGTCGGTGGCGACGGCGATGCCAGAGGGCGCGATGCCGCCGATGCTGGTCACGGCCAGGGCGCCGCCGTTGCTGGCCACGTCGATGGACACGCAGTCGGTATTCCGACTTCTGGAGTAGTCCGACTTGATGGAGGCAGGGCGGTAGCTGATCGCTTCAATTTCTTCGACGCCCTTGATGACCACTTTGCCAGAACCGCAACCGCAGCTGGGCTTTGCTTGTCGTAAACACGACAGACCCGCCATACACTGAAGATGAAAGTCTAAATTTTAACAGTCTATTGAAGTACCTTTTTATATTTGTATAGTGTGGTATTTGGGTAAGTGTGGGTAGTTTTAAGTATACTGAACTAAAAGTTTGGATGTTTGTTATGTAAAAACGGCTGAATGGGTGAAGATAAAATTTATTACTTATAGAGTTAAGTAGAGTATAGCGCAGATTAACATTAAAGATACTTTTTTCCGGAAATCGTCGCTGAAAGGGTTGAAGTTAGAGGTGGAAGTAGGGCCCATGAGCCAGAGTGTTTCAACTCCATTTAGAAAAGAATGGCTTAAGTAGTTATATATACACGATTCATTCGTGATCAGGAGTATTTTTTTCTAATTCTGTAATTGATACCAAACACGATTAACTCGAAGTTACCTAAAACAGACGTTCTTTTTATAAATTTAATTAACTAAACCGTGATTTGATTGCATGAAACCTCACTTAAATCCGTTTTAGCTTTTTATAAATATTTTTCGACTCCTGATCACGGATTAAGAATCATCGTGTATATAATAATATGTTTATTAGGATTTACCAACCTGCTGAACCAAACAGGCAAGCGCGCAGAAGATAACTGCCTTGGACATCATTTTGTGTTAGTTTAATGTACTTTGACTCATCAGGGTACCGCCTTCATGTTTTATTTAACCATTTTTATCTATTGCTTAACCTAAGACGTGTGTACAATCTCTTTTTTTGGTAAAAAGTAATATCGTTTTGTCACGCGCTTCATATCACCTTTCACTGGTAGCGAAAAACCAACGTACAGGTGTGTTATCACTGACCTATTTTGTCCATGTCCTACGAAATTATTGGTATAAAAGAGGTTGAAATATTGGTGAGAGCATTACATTTCTTTTGACTAAGGAAAGTATCATAACATGTCTTGCTACGCTATCCTCGCATTGTGTATCCAGGCTTGCCTGATTCAGGTAACTATCTTACTATTTGAAAAAGAAACCCCTATTTGTATGAAACATGTTTAAACATACGGTAACCATCCCAAGAGAAATATTATTAGAAATCTTTATGCAAGTCCGGTAAGGAACCATCGTTTGCCAAGGCTATCCTGGTAACTATAAGAAAATCTAACCCATTCATGATTTTATAAAAACAAGAAGAGAATAAATACACGTTTCACGTATTTTAGTTGTATCTCACTTTTCCATCGGGGTGAATGCGTAACTTTTCATACGAGCGTTATTACGACAAAAACAAATAAAAATAAATTGAAAAATCGTTTATTTCAGACATTTGGAGTCGATAAAGTATTAGTGTCACCAATTAACTTCAATAATTATTATATTTGTACTACCTAGACTTAAATGTTGAGTGGTCCTGCTGTGGTGCCTGGTTAGGGCACTGTCCCATCTCTCCGCCGCAACGGCCATCCCCCCTATTCTGTAACTTGTTTTAAGCTCACCTCAACGCTCACCCACAACTATGTATGTCTTGACACCGCGCCGCGATGCGTAGTAACTAAGCGTAGGTAGAGGTCTAGTTTCGTGACGGGTGACCGGCGGGGTGAGCCGCATTGGTGTGTAGTAAATTACAGCCCAGGAGACTGTGGCGGCTGGCGCAGACAGGACGGCATCAACTGTCGTCTTAACGTTAAAAAATTATAGTACTCAGATACGTTTTTGCGAATTCTACTGTAAGACTTTGTAATAAAATGAGAAAAGCCTTTCTCCGTCAAAGTGTTTACTACATTACCATATTATTGAATTTCATGTGCCTTGAGGAAATGGTGCTTTCACTTTATTATTTTAAAAAGCATGGATCTCATGAATATCCACTTCTTTAGGATTCTCTCTGTTGCTTCATTAAATTTGTTCGATATAATATTTTCATGCGTCATGATACGTGATGATCCAATGATATTCTTTGATCTTACCTTAATATAGATTTCCTCCTTTTATATGCTAAAACCCGACGTCCTCTTTATTAATACAAGCTTTTAATTAACTTGCAATGTATGTTTGTCCGGGTGGAATCTTGAAACTGAATTTTGAAAGCAGATATCTTCAACCCACTGAGCTGAAATTTTGGGTAAAGGTATAGTTTGGATGACAAATTCAATATTATTGTATCATCTACCTTATCTTATGGTGGAGACAGAATGTGGCCATGGGATTTCAGTAATAAACCGATGTAAGTAGGTAACCCCGATGAGTTTGAGCTTGTTATAATCGCCTCAATGAGTTTTGATAACGGTGTAGGTACAGTAAAGTACAGTCGGCAAAAAAACTTGTATCAAAAATAAACTTATTAACAGAAACTTATTTTTTCTTTTGACAGACAGCATTGAGCCAGTGCGGTTGCAACCAGATCTCTTACGGATCGCCGGGACTTGTCGAAATTGAGAAATACAACGTGAGTAACTAAACTACGCCTTTCACGTACCAGAAAATTAATCACCAGCTACAACATTGAAGATAAAACCAGTCGCTGTGGTGGAAACCAGTCCCGGAGCGTTTTGTTATTAGTTTTAAAACACATACAGAAGCCTTATTGAGTTTACTGTGTGACAAGATTGATTGTTGTAAGAATGACCTCAAACATACTTTTTTTACAGTCCCCTTGCTCTTATGGGTCGTCGGGAGTCATCGAAATCGGCGGCATTGAGAAATACGGCGTAAGTTAAAATCAAGTCATAAAATTACCCACACCAATTGCCATCAGTGATTACAATATTACTGAAAATAAGAACATTGGCAACTACGTATGAACACACACGATTGATTTCTGTAAGATATTCCTCTGGCATTCATTAATTTTATTTTATTTTGCATTTGTTTTATTACAGTCTTCTTGCTCCTATGGACGACAGGGACCCTTGCTATTTACTCCGATTAGCACGGGTAAGCAAAGCCGATTTAATCATTATGAATAAAGATGGCCTTTCACAATTTTGTTTCATTATTTTGTGTCGCAACACCGTAACTTCAATTTTGTGCCCTTTTTGGTCCAAAAAGTATGGGTTGGTTTTATGTTACTGTCAACCTCAAACGTAAGAATATGTATGTTGTAAGTCTTGGGCCGTCATCTGTTACCACGGTAAGTTCTATCAGTGTGGAAAAGTCATAAACACAGATAAATAAAGATTGATTTAGAACCGAGTAATTTGTATTGCCTTGATCATACACATACTGAGACAAAAAAAACATCGTATGTAGGGATATGATGATGATGTTACGACGATTAATAAATAAAATTACTCTTACATCTTTGATCGACAACGTCTACGCAGATGTCAACGACATAGCGTCCAAGCAGTGAAGAGGTCAATAAAGTGAACTATTTTATACTGATCAAGTTTCGAACTCCATGTGAGGAACATCTTTCCGTGGACACCGCTGCTGTGGCTGCTGCTAAATTAGTTTTAAAGCAAAGCGTACCTTGTACTTTAGTTTGTCTACTATTCAAATTAAACCCGAAAACGTATTAAAATGTTTTAGGTATTACATGAAAATAACTGGCTTTGATACAAAGTAGGTCCCTGGGTAAAGTTAATAATTAATACATCTTGCACCACCCGTGGGAAGCCGTGGCGGGCAGCAACTGTCAGTATGAGTGAAACAAGTACCGACTATCCCAGTGTCAGACAGTGCCCTAGTACTTGGTTGGCACCCTAAATCTTAATTTTTATCAAGGTTTGTGATAAGTGGAGTGTCAATTAAGGAATTCAATTAAGGTACCAAATTACCAAAAAAACCAGTACATTGACACGTTTGCTACTCAATAACAAATAAAGACCTCTGGCGACCTCTGTAACAAATGCTGTTTTATAATGGTATGCAATCGCTCTGCAGTTATGCTGGGTAAAATTGTATGATGTAGTTCAATTTGATGATATGTGCAACTTTTATATAACTACGTAATTATCAAACAACTAACATTTTATATTTGGGTTATTTATTTTTTCTTTTTCTTTTTTTATTAAAAAAACAAACAGTCATAAGTACATAAATCTTGAGTAAGACAATGAACAGAAATACAGACCTATTGTTTCCTGAAAAGTACTAGTTAAAAAATACGTGGCTAAAATATTAAGTGTAATATGACAACATAGCATACATAGGTACGTAAACTATTTTGTAGGTAATATAACAAATAAAATAAGAGTTTAAGTGTGCAGTAGCAGGTGTTTGATAAAATTGAGGGAAAAACATATCTGTGAACAGAAACTAAATTATTCGTTTAGAATACAATTAGCCTTAATTTTATTTAAGTAAATGCCCGTACAATTAAATATATCAATGTTTGTAAGTTATTCATTATTATTAAATAATTTGGAAACACGCTTAACGAATATGTTCCCGGCGTAATTAGTTCGGTTGCGAGGAATACTGAAACGGTCTTTCTTACGACACAGGCGCTCTCGTCTACGCGGAACCCTAAAACATTTTGCACTAATGTAGGGGCATATAAATCAGCATGAATAATTTTAAAAAGTAAGACGAAATCCACGGAATCTCGACGGTCACATAATGTTTGCATGTTAAAACGCATGTATCCGTGTAATCTGTATACGAGTACGTTAGCCACTTTAATTATTCTGAAGAATAATTAAAGTGGTTCAGCATCAGCATCCACAGATGTAATCTTCGCTGCTGCTGGAGCCGCCGATCTGCAGTTTGATGGAAACGCAGTCCCCGCAGCCGTACGACACCGGCGTGGAGCCGCTGGTCGCGAACTGGCCCTCGAACGCTACCGCGCTCAAGTACGGCAGCGCGCCGGACACGTACATGTCGCCGCTCAGGCCCAGCTCGGTGGCGACGGCGATGCCGGAGGGCGCGACTGGGCCGATGGCTTGCACGTTCAGTGCCCCGCCGTTGTTGGACACGCGGCGATGGACTGGCAACCACAGTTCCGCTGGGCAGCGATGCACTGAAATACGCATGTTACTCAGAGTAATTTCTTCGCCCTATAAGTCTCATTGCTAGAAATTCCATTTAAAAAAATAAAGCGTGTAAAACGTATTTCATCTCTCTATTGTTCTTTTTTTCTTAATATATCTTTCACATGATAAGGCAACAGAAACTAGATTCCGAGTGTATCAAAAGTTCCATGTTATTCAAGTATACCATTTTAAAATGAAAACCAAATGTTTGTAAAGAATTAACAAAAAGTCTTTATCTTTATAACAATGTTTGCTTGTTTGCTTGTGTAAGATTGTCCCCTAATATTTATTAACTTATTTATTTCACCACAGACGGCTTTGAGTCACTGATGCGGCTTGCAACTCGTGTAGTGGCGGGGACACCGGGCAGATGGCCTGTGATAACCGTTCCGTTTTTATGTCTACAAAGCTATCTGCTTTGCTTTAATATTCAAAATGCCATATATGGCGTTCACCTTTTAAATGACAAGTATTTATTTTGTTAAAAAATAGCAGATCAAAGCAGACCAACGCTGTCAACAAGTTCTACTATTAGTAAAATTAGATACCTACTAACAGCTTTAGGTAATCGGGTTAAATAACAATGGCAATTTTTATTTAGATGCCATTAAGATCTTTATTCAAGTAATAAGCCACGTGTTTTTTTCAGTATTTGCATCCACAGCTGTTTAAAGATGAAATGCCATATGCGCAGGCGCCGGAATTGATGCCATAAGCGCCAGCGCCGGCATTGATGCCATACGCCCCAATGCCGGCATTGATGCCATACGCCCCAACGCCGGCATTAATGCCTCCGATCTGCTCCGTGATGGCGATGCAGCCGTCTCCGCAGCCGTAGGCTACAGGCACCTCGCCGCCGGTCGCGAACTGGCCCTCGAACGCCACCGCGGTCAGGTACGGCAGCTCGCCGGAGAGCACCAGGTCTCCAGCCAGGCCCAGGTCGGTGGCGACGGCGATGCCAGAGGGCGCGATGCCGCCGATGCTGGTCACGGCCAGGGCACCGCCGTTGCTGGCCACGTCGATGGACACGCAGTCGGAATAGCCTCTGGAGTAGCCCGACTTGATGGAGGCAGGGCGGTAGCTGATCGCTTCAATTTCTTCGACGTCCTTGATGACCACTTTGCCAGAACCGCAACCGTAGCTGGGCTTTGCTGGTCGTAAACACGACAGACCCGCCATACACTGAAAATTTTTTAACAGTCTATTAAAATACTTGTTAATATTTGTATGCATACAGTAGTAGTGTGGGCAGTTTTATTTAAAAATGCGAAATTTTGTTACCCAATCACGCAAAAAATGATCCGGAAATCGTCCACAAAGGAATTAGGAGTGTAAACAAGCCATTCTAGTCATAAACATGGTGTTCGGGATAACTATGTAGGAGCTTAATGAGGTAATAGACTTGACTATTACGAAGATTTTGAACCTTATATATCTTAGTCAAACGCGACACAGTAAAAAAAATTGTACCAAAACTTGTCTAGAAAAAATTAAATATAAAAAATCATGAAAATAATCAAATTTATTAATGCTTAATTTACATCGCAATTAATTGAGTATCCAATAAAAGAATATGTCTCCCAATATTTTTTTGGTACCAATACAAGTCAAAACTACCTCGTAAGGCCCATCGGCCTAATTTTAAGACAAAAAAAATCAGGCTTAACGGCCTAACTCATTAGCTTTGGGTAATAAAATTTTAACTCTATTTAAGGGGCTCGAAACTTCAAAATTATAGTATTTTTATGACCTATTTTCAGGACACTGAGCTGTTATTACATAAGTCCTAAAATAGCTTGGGCCTTAGGTTAGAAAAAAACTATCACAGATGCACTAAGACATGTAATGTTCAAACTCTTTCTTATAGGTCACTCTATGAGCTCCTTAAGTTTCTAATACAGCGTTATCCCGAACATCCTTTATATATACAGGGTGGTCCAAACAGCGACGTGTTATTTTTTTGCATTCCTCCCACCCAGGGGTACCCGAAAATACCCCATGTAAGTACCGCGATTGTTGTAGTTTTCAAGTTATGCTTTTTTATGATTGTATAAGAAATTCCCGTAAGACGGCCAAACAATTTTGATCAAAGGTGAATAAATAACGTTTCAGCGAGCTAGAATTAAATTTTCAGCAACATGCAGACATGCATGCATGCATGCTAGGAAGTTAATTGCTGTGCACGTGAAAGAACAATTTATGAAATTTATGTTTCAGTTTAAAAAAACACACAAAAAACGCAAAACAAGAAACCTGCTATGAAATCAAAAAAAACTTGAAAACCTCCCTGTCTAGTAGAATTACCTACCTGCTGAACCAAACAGGCGAACGCGCAGAGGATAACTGCCTTGGACATCATTTTGTGTTAGTTTAATGTACCTACTTTGACTCATCGGGATACCGCCTTCAGGTTTTATTTAACCGTTTTTATCTATTGCTCAACCTAAGACGTGTGTTCATTCTAAATTTTTTGGTAAAAAGTGATAAAGTAATTTCGTTTTGTCACGCGCTCCATATAATCTTTCACTGGTAGAGAAAGACATACATACAGGTGTGTTTCTCGTATCACTGACCTATATTGTCCTTGTCATATGAAATTACTGGTATAAAAGAGGTTGGTATATTGGTAAGAGCATTACATTTCTTTTGACTAAGGAAGGTATCCCAACATGTCTCGCTACGCTATCCTCGCATTGTGTATCCAGGCTTGCCTGATTCAGGTAACTATCTTATTGTTTGAAAAAAAAACCCTATATGTATAAAACATTTTTAAACATCCAATAACCATTCCAAGCGATTTTTTTTTAAATCATGTTTCTATAACTACAAGAAAAGGGAAGTTCCACTTATTTTAGGTAAATCTCATTTTTCCATCAGGGTAAATGCGCAACTTTTCAGACGGGCGTCATTAACCGTCACTTTTACGTTCAAAAATTATAGTAGATACGGTTTTGCGATGTCTACTGTTTATACTATGAGATAAAATGAGAAGACTTTTCTCTGACAAAGTGTACATATATGACATTGACAAATTACTTACTGAATTGCATGTGGCTCGAGGTAAAGGGTGTTTAATTTTTCAAATTTTTTGATTTTTCTTTGACTTCGCTTTTCTTCTTGGTCCTACACCTATACAGAGCTCATATACCAAAAATCAGGGAAATCGGACAATATTTAGAGGTTGCGCTCTGTGACAACTTTTGTCTGAAGAAGTTAATATAGGTGCAGTAGAGGGTAGGAACAAAACTTGTGCAACTTTTTATAGTAGGATACAAGAAGTTATTTATTATGTATGAAAACATTAAAAAAAAACCATATTTCGACCTATGTTCATATAACATTTTTTACTCCATACGACCTTAGGAATACGCTGGCCAAATTATTCGGGTTCCTCACGAGCACCCTGTATACTCATGTTTCATGATACATGATGATCTGATGATAACTACTCTTGATCTTACTTAAGGCGCCGTGGGTTCAGCGAAGTCAAGCGAACAATGTTTTTGAAACAATATAATGCGTCTGTTTATAATAATATGGTTTTTAAAAAATACGTATAGCAATCTTGAGGCTTTTCTGCAGGGAAATCAATGATTAGAAACATGATTAAGCAATTTTCGCTCGATAGAAAAAAATCACGAACATAGGTCTAAAAGGGTCTGAAATACACTTAAAATATTTGTTACAAATTATGCACAAAAACTAAACATATTAAAATGGCTTTAAAAAATCGGCAATATCATGTTTGAGAGCAATCAGTGATTACATTTTTATTTTTTTGAACGGCCAGAAAATTAAAATTAAAAAACATGATATCCGCGCTTCCGAGCACGCACTTCCATCTCGCTCACGCTTATGCTCAGTGAGAGGGAGAGAATACCATGAACCTACGGCGCCTTAAGTATAGATTTCCTCCTCTTATCTGTGTAGATAAATAGATTATCTTCTCTTGATATTTTTTTCTTTTGACAGACTGCTTTGAGCCTGTGCGGTTGCAACCAAATCTCTTACGGATCGCCGGGACTCGTCGAAATTCAGAAGTACAACGTGAGTCTGAACCTTGTCTTTTCAGATGGAATTTGGTATAGAAATAGTCAGAATCCCGGGAAAAGATACTGGATCGTTTTGATTCCGGATATTATCCCCTAAGAGTGTGAAATTAGCCTGAAAGTTTGAAACGGGCTGCAATATAATCAATTTTTACACGAACCGAGTCGCAGGCAGAAGATAGTATAAAATAATCAGCAGTTACAACTTTGTAGACGAATGCAGTAGCTGTAGTCGAAACCAGCCCCGGAGGTATTTTTTTGTCATTTTATAATACAGTAGTTTCCACCCGCGACTTTGTCTGCGTCGACCCGTGATAAAAACATTTTTTGTTTAAATCCAGGCTATAAACCAACTGTCGTGGGATTTTTTATTCAAATCGGTAGAGCCGTAAGCATGTTTGTATAACAAACAACTTAATAATCAAACATCCAAACTTTCGCATTTATAATATTAAAATGATACACAGCACTTGTGGAGTTTACTGTGGGAAACGATACATTTTTGTAAAAAATGTGCTCAAATTCACTATTTTTTTCAGTCTCCTTGCTCGTATGGGTCGTCGGGAATTATCGAAATCGGCGGTATTGAGCAATACGGCGTAAGTTGAAATCAAGTTGCGATAATAATCAAGTAAAGTTATTGTAGTAGATACGGTTTTGCGATGTCTACGGTCTACACTATGAGATAAAATGAGAAATCATGTCTCTATTAAAGTGTATATGACATTGACATATTATTGAGGTAAAAAATTGAAATTTCTTTTTTTTTAAAGCTGGTGATCTCATTAATACCCACTTTGCTTAGGATCCTGTCTCTGTTGCTTCATTCAATTTCGTTTCTTTTGTGAACTTTCGTTATATACTCATGTTTCATGATACATGATGATCTGATGATAATCTTGATATTATCTAAGTAAAGATTTCCTCCTCTAATTTTTTTTTAAATTTATTTATCAAAAGTACAAAACAATGAACAATGTTATGTTACTCGCCAAACTGCGATGACAGTTTGTTGGCGGCACCGCGCTCATTTTAACTAATGTTAAGTACCTATGTTAAAAACTGCGTGTTATATGCTAAACTCCAAAGCAATATGTGTAGATATATAGATTTTCTCCTGTTATTTGAGCTTTGAGCCAGTGCGGTTGCAACCAAATCTCTTACGGATCGCCGGGCCTCGTCGAAATTCCGAAATACAACGTGAGTGTTATCTTCGTCTTTTCCATGCGTACTAATCCATGGATAATATTATAAATGCGAAAGTGTGTCGTCTGTCTGCCTGTCTGTTACTCTTCACGTTTTTGGTATTGAGATATAGGCAGAGTCCCCGGGAAAAGACATTGGATAGTTTTTATTCTGGATATCATCCCCTAAGGGTGTGAAATTTGAATAGGGTTTCGATTTAAACAATTTCCACGTGGATGGAGTCGCAGGCAGAAGCTAGCACAGCATAATCACCAGTTATAACATTCAAGACAAACGCAGTGGCTACAGTCGAAACCGGCCCCGCAGGTTTTTTTTTATTATTTTTATAATACTGAAGTTTCCGGGCGCGACTCAGTCTGCGTCGACCCGTGATAAAAAATATTATTTTTTATATACAGGCTATAAACTATCGTCGTGAAAATTTTCATTCAAATCGGTAGAGGCGTTCAAGCGTGTTTGTATAAACATCTGAATAACCAAACATCCAAACTTTCGCATTTATAATATAAGAAGGATACATAAAACAGGGATGTGAGACGCGATCATTTTGTAAAATTGTGCTCAAATTTACTATTTTTTTCAGTCTCCTTGCTCGTATGGGTCATCGGGAGTCATCGAAATCGGCGGTATTGAGCAATACGGCGTAAGTTGAAATCAAGTTGCGATAATAATCCACAAGCGATAAAGCCACAAATAAATAATAGTACGACGTACTAGTGCATTCATATCTAGCACGATTCTGATTTGTATTGTTTTTTACAGTCTTCTTGCTCCTATGGATCCCCGTCAATCGTCGGGGTCGATAGATACAGCGTGGGCGTGAGTGCACCCAGTATCAGCGTCAGCAAGCCCAGCATTGGCCTGAGCGCGCCCAGCTACGCCGCGTCGTACGGCGGCGTGGGCACCGGCCAGGTTAGCGCGGTGGGCGACATAGGCGCGAGCGGCCAGACCGCCGTCGTCGGCTCCGTGCCGGTGCTCGGCTCGGTGATCTTCAGCGGCAAGGTGCCGGCAATCGGCTCCGTCTCCATCAGCGGACAGTGCGGATGCGGCTGCTATTGATTTAATTTATTGAGTGAACAATCATATACATAGTTATATGTCCTCGCCGTCGTGTCCGACGACAGGGACCCTTGCTATTTACTCCGATTAGCACGGGTATTGCTCACAAAGCCGAACTAATATAAATAAAGATGTCAATTTACGACAAGTTTGTTTCATTATTATGCGGTTGCACACCGTAACTTCAGTTTATGCCCTTAATGGTTCACAAAAGTTGGATTGCTTTTATGTTACTGTACATTTCAAAGTAAGTGTACGTTTGTTGGAAGTCTTCGGCTTGACAGCCGAGTCTGAGACCACGGTGATATCAGTGTCGAGAAGTCATCAATATTGGTCAATAAGTAAATATCGCGTTAGACTCGTTTAAATTATAATATTAAATACACATTCAATTGGCTTGATCATAATATACTGAGTCAAAAATGAATCATTGCATGTTTAGGTAATAACAGTGAAACAATAACACCGCAGTAAATGTCCCAGTGCCCGACTGTGCCATAATACTTCTTTGGCAACTTCAATCTTGATTCACAGCAATAAAGGTGACAAACAGAGTGTCAATTAACTTAGTACCTAATGGAATTGAGGTGCCAAACATTTGCATGTTTACCGTACAATTCTGGCGCTAACAAGTGATGTTAGTGATGTTTAATACGTAAGCTACGCAATCAATACTGCAGTTATGCTGAGGTAAATATAGGTACCTATGATGTTCAATTTGCGGATCTGTGCAATTTTTTTATAGGTGACTATATAGTTATCAAACAAATTACATTATATATTTGGTTTATTCATTTATCTGAAGAATAATTAAAGGGGCTTAGCGTCCACATCCGCAGCCGTAGCCCGCGCTGCCGCTGGATCCGCCGATCTGCTGCGTGATGGCGACGCTGTCCCCGCAGCCGTACGACACGGGCGTCGAGCCGCTGGTCGCGAACTGGCCTTCGAACGCCACCGCGCTCAGGTACGGCAGCGCGCCGGACACGTCCAGGTCTCCGGCCAGGCCCAGGTCCGTGGCGACGGCGATGCCGGAGGGCACGACTGGGCCGATGGCTTGCACGTTCAGCGCCCCACCGTTGTTGGACACGGCGATGGACTGGCAACCGCAGTTTTGCTGGGCAGCGATGCACTGAAAATACGCATAAGTATAAAGAGTTATCCAAAGTTAGGTGTGCCATGCGTAGTCTCATAATAAAATAGTTCGTCGTCTTTAAATGTGTGTCAAGAGGGTTATATTATAAGTTTATATCAAAAATGAGGAATAACATGTTGATAGTTTAGAATATTTCACAAAAGGTTCCACCTATATTTTACAAATATGTCAGTCGGACAAAACCATTAACTTTGAAATCTTATACCTGGACGAAGGCGGCGAAAGCGCAGATGATAATAGCTTTAGATGCCATTTTTTGTTTCTTTTAATGTCTGTTAACAAATTAAGAATGAATAATTAGACCAAAGCCTCCGTCTTTTATATTACTCCTTTGAATCTCTTGCTTCACAGCTACAGGAAACATTTAACGACTTTATCGCACATAATTAAGTAACAACTTACAAACATAAGAATAACAATTAAGTACCTATTTAGTAACAGAGCAAATGTATTTCAGTGTTATCAATGACCTATTTCTACATTTTTAATACAATGCTAGTATATAAGAGTAATCAAACTAAAGCCAGTTCATTCTGATTTCTGTGACCAAAGAACATTTAAACTTTTTAAAATGTCTCGCTTCGCAATCCTCGTTCTGTGCATTGCTTGCATGCTCCAGGTAAACATATCATCTATTTTGAATTCTTTTAATGTACCAAGGTCATGCTTTGAATCCTGAAAAGTTACCTGCTCCTGCGCTTGTATTCGGAGTTTGAGATCCAGTTGGGCACTTAATTGTTGTGTTTGAGCTACAGGGTACGAACGGAGTGAAACGTAACGTAGGTATAGTAAACGGTCATCAGATAGTGTGGTAAGAGTGAATATATCGAGTCCGAAAAGCAGCAGGGCCACCAGAACCCAGTCACTGAGCGGTGGAACAGGCGGTTTCTCAGTAAAATCTACATTCGTCTCATGATGACTGTACTTGGCAGAGAAGCAAATAGAAAGACGATGTCTATTTGGCATCTCCATTTTGGTTTCCATGTTGGGCGTGGAGCAAATATGCCATTTTATTTTGTCCTTTTTATCTTAACAATATTTGCTTAATATGTAAACAATATTTGCTTGTTTTAACCACAGATGGCTTTGAGCCAGACATTCGGTTGCAACCAGTACTCGTACGGGACGTCGAGCGGGATTGGCGGCTGCGGGTCGTACGGCGGCACTGGCACCGGGCAGGTGGGCGTGTCGGGCGACATCGGCGCGTGTGGCTCCACCTGCGTGGTCGGCTCCGTGCCGGTGCTCGGCTCGGTCGACTTCGGCGGCTGCGTGCCCGGATTGGCTACGCTTCGCGGACGAACACCTCCCCCCCGCGCCCGGATCGCACCCGACGTCAACCGCCACTACCCGCGCCGCTGTACCGCCCGCCCAGTTCTAGCCAGCCCCGGCCTCCCACAAGCGGGTCTCACCGGGGTCTGGTGGTGAATGAAGCGGGTAAGGGCAGCCGCGCCGCAGCGATCGCGCCTGAAGCGCCCCCAGGTGCCCTAGACAGGGCCCCCCACCGCTCTCCGCCCCTCACCTTTGTCCAGCAAAGGTGAGGGTAGAGCGATAAATCGTGTGGGCTAACTACCCACACGAAAAATCAGGATGCCCCCGCCTACTCCGCTCCCCTCGGGAACCCCCAAGGAGCAGTCAAGACGCCCCCGGACGTTCCGCCGCACCCACGCCACCTACGATGTGGCCTCACTCGCCCGCGACCCGCGCATCCAGCGGGCGTTTAAAACCGCCCTGCTGGCGTCCGCGGCGGCCCGCCAGGCCTCAACCCCCAGCACCCCCGGAACGCCCACCAACGACGGCACGCAAGAGCCCTCGTTCCCCGCGCCGCCCATCACCATGAGGGAGATCGCGGACCAGCTGGCCCCCCTCGTCAAGGGAAAAATACCGCTGTCCGCCAGGAAACCGACCGCCGCCGCGCCACTCGCGCAGGCCGCAACCCACCGTGCCGTCGCCTCCACGAGCAGAGCGGCACCCACCTACGCAGCCGCCACCACCGCGTCTGCCAACAAACAGGCCCCCGCGCCCGTGCCCCGGCCACAGCATGCGCCTGCAGCGCAACGCCAGGCCGCGCCCCCGAAACCCGCGCCGCGACCGCCGCCCGCCCTCGGAGCGGGCAAGGCGAGCCTCGCGCCCCGCACAGCGCCCGCGTCGCGACCGCCGCCCGCCCTCGGAGCGGGCCAGGCGAAGAACGCCGCGCCCCGCGCGGCGCCGCAGATCCCGACGCCGACCCCAGCTCCAACCACGCAGCAGCCGACCCTTCCGGTGCTGAAAACGCCGCCGCACGGTGGACTCACAGTCCGCCGAACGCCCGCCACCATCTCGCCGCCGCTGGTGCAGACGCCGGCGCAGGCGCCACTCGCGACGCCACGAAGCCTCCCCCGCCTGGACACGTCCCCGATGGACGTCCAGGACGAGAGCGCAGAGGACAGTGGCGACGACGAGCGTCGGGAAGAGGCCGCAACCGCGCCGGCCGCTAACCAGACGCCCCATACCGCACCGAGAGTAGCCACGACCCAGCCGCCTCTGAAGAAGCCGCGCCCAATCACGGTCGACAACCTCCCGGATTGGAGCGCGCACTTCAAGCGGATACGGGAGCAACTGGGCCGTTTCCCCAATGCCCGCCCCTACGGAAATGGAGTCCGCTTCCGCCCCGACGACCACGAGGAGTACAGGGTGGTGCAGGCCTACCTCGAGGCCCTCGGGGACTCCGTTTCCTGGACGGCGCTACAGCCCAAGGCCGAGATCCCCCTGAAGGTGTGTATCAGGGGGCTCCCCGCGAACACGGACCCAGCGCACATCACCGCAGACCTGGCGGCGAAGGGATTCGCCCCACTATACACGCGCCATGTGGACGCGCGTGCAGGGAGACCCGGCTGCATATTTTATATGCAGCTCGAGAAAACCGACGGCTTAATCCCGGCCATCTACGATGTCCGAGAGGTGCTCGGGATGACGGGAGTAGCGGTGGAGGCATGGCGCGGCAAGAAGGGGCCAGCGCAGTGCCACCGCTGCCAGGCCTTCCGTCACTCCTCGCACGGCTGCCGCCGCCCAGTAAGGTGTGTTCGCTGTGCGGGACCACACTTCGCGGGCCAATGCGAGCGGCCGCGAGACCAGGAGGGGACCTGCGCAAACTGCGGCGGCCCCCACACAGCAAATAACTCCACGTGCCCCACCTACCAGCGGGAGGCACGCTCAAAGAGGACCGGCACAGCCCCAATCACGAGCCGCCGCGGGATCATCGTGCCCCAGCCGCGCCCGGTGGAGGACGCCGAAAACGCCCCCAACACCCTTATGGCGAGGGCGAACGACGCGGTACCTCCGCGCCGCCGCCGCCGAGGGAGGGGTGGACGCGGCAAAAGGCAGCCCGCCGCTACCACTACCGACCCCGTCACCCAGACAGCCACCGCAGCCGCCCAGCCCGCGGCCGCCAGCACCAGCACCGCCCCAGCGCTCGCTCCCTCTGCAGCAGCGCCGCCCACACTACCCCACGACACTGCCTCCCCCCCCCTACCGGCAAGCCAAGATGGCGCAAGGGATAGGGTGATAGAGCAGTGCGTGGAGATACTGCAGAACGTGCTCGGCGCTCTGCGGACAGGAGCCAACCCTGCCCCCATCATCCTCAGGGGACTGGCCGCCCTATACCAGGATGGCTAGCCCCCCCTGAGACCCACCGGATTGACCGCGGACGTTCCTGTAGCGCCGTCGGCTCGCAGGTCGCTCGCCGGGCCTCTCCTAAGGGAGTCTCACCCGGCAGGGCTCGACCGCGCCGACGGACAAATCAGAAGATCCCGCAACACCACCGGACCTGACGGGCGTTACGCCCACCACAGCCACCCGTCCGTTGCAGCGGACGGCGCCCGATCCCGCCAAAAGCGGCACAGCCGCGCCAGGCCTCTCCGAGCCCACTACAGGGTTTGCGAGATCACCATCAGGGCTGCGTGCCCGCCTGCGGCTCCGTCTCCATCTCCGGACAGTGCGGATGCGGGTGCAACTGAGTCATCTAGTCGTAATGACGTTGTTAACTAATTATACAATACCTCCATGAACTTGGTTGTGTAATTAGCGACTTTTTTTGCAGTATTGCTCCTCTTACTTTTGTAACCTTTTTTCCGGTACTTCCATAGCTATTAAAAATGGGATCGAAAGTAATTATATAAGTAAAGCTTACTTATTTTTTGCACTAGTATAAAAGAAGTATATACGGTTAACTTATTGCGTTAAAAACAAAATTGCAAAACAGATATCGTATAATGAAGCGGAAAACTTTAACATAGAGAAGCACCAGGAAACACATTACCAAACGCAGTTTTCAATGCTATATAAGAGTTTTTCTGCGTGATCGTATCAGAAATGAGGCTATCCGCAGCAGAACCAACTAGCCGATATAGCCCTCCGAATCGCTAATCTTAAGTGACAGTGGGCTGGGCACAATGTACGTAGAACCGAACGGAAGGCGCAGCGTGAGTAGATAGAACCCACAAGTTGGACTGATGACCTTAAAGGTCGCAGGAGTCCGCTGGATGCGGGTGGCGCAGGACCAGTCATTGTGGAACTCTTTGGGGGATGCTTATGTCCAGCAGTGGACATCCTTCGGCTGATATGGCGGTGATGATGTGATGAGTCTTTAATAACCTGATAAGAAATAATTACCTACTTGTGAGCGACGTCCGCTCTCGGCGGCGTCGGCTGGGCGAGTGAGCGCGCGCGCTACCGGCCGCGGCAATGCTCGCCCCTCACAGTCACCTAAGAATGACCTAGTGCCGAGACACAAGTCGGCGACGGACGAGCTCCGCCCCTATGTGCTCGGACAGTGCGTCGACCACGCTCCGTGACACAAGTCGGCGACGGACGAGCTCCGCCCCTATGTGTACGGACAGCGCGTACTACCACTCGGCGCCCGAATGGTGTGTTTGGGCTTCGCCCGTGTCCTCAGACACTTTGGGTAATCGATGTTACCAAAATAAAAGAAGGAATAACGAGAAATAGACTTTTTATTCACTTTTCCCTAACTGCCCTATCACTGCCCTAAGTGACTTGATTTCAAGTCCCTAACTTCCTATTACTTTGTAGTTTTTTCTTCTTCTTGTTGTGACTTCCAGGAGGCTCCGTTTGACACTGATTTGCTCCGGGCCGTACCTGCTATTTATACCTGCTAGTGGGTGAGCAAGACGTGCTGAATGAGACAATAGAGGTTACGCCCACTTTGACTTGACTAATTTACATTGCAAGATGTTATTGGGATGTTATACATTTAAATGGGTGGAAGACTAAGCTGATTTACAAAGTTCTAATATGGATTGAGATCTTATAAGTACAGTAGGGTTCGTAAATATTTTCTTATCTGAATAATCGTACATGGAAATCGGGCAAACCGTAATTCGGTCCCTTTCTTAACACTTATTCATTATTTGCGCTGAACCTACTGAGTTTGCTTATTTGTAAGTTTAAACATTTAATAGAACTTTTAATAAGCTTTCTAACAATATATAAATCATTCTGATACGATGAGCCGTTGTAAAGTTATAAACGTAAACATATTAAATACAAAGTGAAAATGCGCCGTACTAAATTCTAATTCAGGCTCGGTGGCCGCGGCTCTCGTTACGGTCATGTTGGCGCGATACACCCCTCCCCTCCATGGCGGCCAGTCCGCGCTGCGCTCGCGCATAGGCAACATCTCCTCTCTCTTTCTAATACAATTTGTATTGGGATTTTACTTTAATGTTTACAATATCAAATGAATGCTATGAGAGGGTGTTTTATATAAATAATTACTATGGGGATTCTAACTACTGGGTTTTTTATTTACTCTAAACAATCTAAGTCTTTATAAATAATCACATATTTCTTTTACGTATAATCTTCGTATGACGCGATGCGTAGCTCTGCCGTCGCGTGTTGATGTTGTCGTCCATAATTCTCCCCCTTTAGTGTGAGGCGAAGCCTCGCACTATTGGTTGCAACGGTGTTAACACTTAGGCACTTTCACTGATTGACTTTTCTTTCACTGATTCTAACACTACTAATCGTGATGTAGGTCGGCGGAAGATCCCATGCTTTGTCTTCACGTCGGCGGACCTGGCTTTCCCATCAGGTCCCGGGTTGACTTTCATGACCAATCCTTTTGGCCACACGTTGCGGGGGTTGGCTGGGTCGGTGATAATCACGCAGTCGCCGACTTCAATTTGTCTCCCTCCATCGTTTGACGACCTCTTGGGTGCAAGGAGAGGGAAGTATTCTTTACACCATCTTTGCCAGAAGTGATTGGCTAGGGCTTGCACTTGTCGCCAGCGTCGTCTATCATCAGTATCGCAGAGACCGATCAATGGTTGATCGGGTGCACTAAGTAAAAGAAAGTGGTTAGGCGTTAGCGCATGTTCGTCGTTGGGATTGACAGGAACATGAGTCAATGGCCTAGAATTGATTATATTTTCTATCTCGGCGAGCAAGGTTTCAAAGGCTTCCTGAGACGGTGCCCTTTCATGTAGTGTGTAGTTGAGCGCGTTTTTGACTGTTTTAACCATGCGCTCCCAGGCTCCTCCGGCTGACGGGTTGCCGGGAGGAATAAACTTCCATTCCATTCGTTGCCGTAGTCCGTAGTCTCGCAAGGCCGGCATCCATTCGTTGTGAGCGGCCTTGAGCTCCAATGCGGCGGCGCGGAATGATGTTTGATTGTCGCTCCACATTACTCGTGGCCATCCGCGGCGGGCAGCAAATCGCCGTAGGGCGTTTATTGCACTGTCTGTGGATAGGCTGTGTACTACTTCTAGATGCACAGCGCGCGTTGTTAGACATGTATATAGCGCTACCCAGCGCTTTTCGCGTCGTCTTCCGACGGTGACCCAACATGGTCCGAAGTAATCTTGAGCGGAGTAAGTGAACCCTCGCTGATAGGCTTCTAATCTTTCTGAAGGTAAGTCCCCAAAGGGTTGTGCATGTGGTCTGGCTCGACGTAATTTACATAATCCACATGCGTGTGCGATCGCCTTTACACTTGGTCGGAGGTGTAGAATCCAGTAGGATTGCCGGAGGGCATTAACAATGGCCTCGTTGTTTACGTGTGCCCCTTTTCTGTGGGCGTTTGAAATTAATAGTTTTACGAACGTATCTTTTCCGTCTAATATGATGGGTTTGTCCGCTATGTAGCGGACAGGTGCTTGATTTAGACGTGTCTTCATTTTTATAACGCCGTCGGCGTCTAATTCAGGAGCTAGTGTGTACAATCTTGAGTTTCGGTTTATTTCCTCCTTTTTATTCAAGGCGCGTAGCTCATTCGGAAAACTGTTCCGTTGACTGTGTTGGATCCACATATTTTCTGCTGCCTTTATATGGCGGAGTTCTAGTTCAATTGTTTTCTGTTTCTTCTTTAATTTTTCTATGAATAATAACACATATGCGGTGGCTCGTATCAACTTCTCGTATTTACTGAAGCGTTCTATGTTTGGTAACACTGCTGACGGCTCGCATTTGACGGTTACACAGACGGTGTGTATTTTTCTGAGTTCACTGGGTTCGACGTCCAATTTTTCTATTATTTTTGGCCAGTGTTCTTCGCTTAATTTCAGGAATGTAGGCCCTTGATACCATCTATCTTCTATGTTTATTCTTTGATCCGGTTTGGATCTAGTGGCGTCGTCAGCCGGATTTAATTTAGTCTCCAGCCATCTCCACGACTGACGTTCTGTTTTCTCTGCTATTTCTGATAGCCGATGTGATACAAAAGGTGAGTATCGATGCGCGTCATCTCTTATCCATGATAATACTGTTCTGGAATCTGTCCAGAATGTAATTTTATTTATTTTATAACGGTGTTCTTTTTTTTAACGTTTGCGCGAGTCGAGTCCCCATTACTGCTGCGTTTAACTCCATGCGTGGGACGCTTACCGCCCTTAGTGGCGTTACTCGCGACTTGGCTGCCGCCAGACTAACTGTTGTCTGCTCGTTATTTTTAAACCTCCAATATCCTATGGCGGCGTATGCTTGTTCTGAAGCGTCTACAAACATGTGTAATTCGATTATTGTTGTCCCATTGAGTGCTGGGTGTTTTCTTGGAATTCGAAGGGCTCCCACATATTTCAATGCGTTCAACCATTGTTGAAATTGCTTTGTTGCTTCAGCTGGAAGGGGCTTGTCCCAGTCCACTGTTTTCCATATAGATTGCATGATAATTTTAGCGGTTACTACATATTGCGCGATTAATCCCATAGGGTCATAAATTGACATTACCGTAGATAATAATTCTCTTTTCGAAGGTGCGCGTTTACTTTGTTTTACCTCTTCTGAGACTCGGAGTAATTTGGTATTAAAACCTAGGGTGTCCGTGACAGGGTCCCATGTTAGCCCGAGTACTTTTTGCTCTTTATCGCCCAGGCTTGTAGGCTCGATGGCTCTATCTTCGACTGGCGTAGCCTTAAGCAATTTGGCGCTATTGGTTGCCCAGCCGCGTAAGTTCAAACCGCCCTCTGCGTGAGACATCTTTACTTGTTTTGCCGTACTTATCATTTCCTCTTCTGTATGAAAACTGGATACGAAGTCATCCATATAGTGATTTTCGTGAATCTCTTTCACGGCGGCTGGGTACTTAACTGCATTCATCGTAGCGTTGTGATTTTTTGTCATTTGTGCCAGGCATGGCGAGCTGGCTATCCCAAAACACACTCTATTCATCACATATACATCAGGTTTGCCCTCTCGTCGGGCTCCTCGCCATAAAAATAGTTGTGATGGCATATCTTCATCACGAATCCTGACTTGCAGGAACATCTCTTGGATGTCAGCACATACTGCGAAGAGTCCTTCGCGAAATCTAAGTAATATTCCTAGCAATGATTGCAATAAGTCGGGTCCATCCAGGACGAAATCATTCAAACATAATCCTCCGTTTTTTGCTGCTGCATCAAAGACTTGTCGATATTTCTTCTTATTTTTATTATATGTAGCGAAATGCGGTAAGAAATAATTCAACGGGCTATTCGGTACTCCCGGTAATCGGTGTGCGTACCCCTTTTCTAGCAAATTTTCTATTTGTTTACAGTATTCTTCGGCGAATTCTTTATTACGATCCATTTTGTTTTCGAGGTTGCGTAAACGTGTAAACGCCATATTATAACTTGATGGTAATCGTGGCATATCTTCTTTCCATAACTGTCCGACTTCGAATTGGCCTCTCTTTTTCTTGACGGTCGTGTCGAATATTTTCGTAGCCCTCTCTTCCAGAGGTTTGACGTTATCCTTTAGACTCACTCCCAATGAGTCTACTGCGAAGTGACGTTTTACTAGCTCGTGCAATTCTATGTCCGCTTCGCTTTGCACATGGTATGTGGAGTGCTCGATGGTGCTTAGATTCTTAGGCACAGAACCATATATAGCCCAGCCGATAGCGCATTTAACTGCTACGGGGGCTTCCTTGGGGCCGATTCTTATCTCCTCTGGGATCATCAACTGCCAATGATCGGCTCCGATTAATAACTGAGGTACTCCCAACTCGAAGCATGCTCCATGTGCGTCTCTCAGATGCTCATATTTATCGAGCAGTTCTTTGCTCACCCTTTGACCTTTTATCTTCAGCGCGGGTACTGTTCGCAACTTTATAGGGTGATTATTGCCCTCGTCGGGGGCCCGTATTGAAATGTTGACCGTCTTACTATTAGATTCGTGGCAAATGGCGCCTATTCCTCTTACTCGCATCTTTTCTTCGGGACCTGTTGCCCCTATTTGATCGGCGATCTCTTCTTCAATCATGCTGATTGTTGATGCTTCGTCCAGAAGCGCGTATACGTTTACTTCTCCCTTAGGTCCGGTTAGTGTTACCGGGATCACTTTTAAAAGTACTTGCGTTGTACTTGACGAGGATGCGTATGTATTTTCTTCGATATCATTTATTTCAGCAGGAGGCTCCGCCTGCTCGGAGATCCTTGCTGGTTGGTGCTCGTAAGCTGTGGTGGCTGTTGTCGCCTCCATAGTTTGTGGGGCTTGTGGGGGTTCTTCGTATTGTCTCATTGCTCCATGCAACAATTTGTGATGCAAGTATTTACATCCTAATATCCCACATGTTTTCTTTTTGCACATCGTGCTTTCGTGTCTGGCGTTTAAACATCTAAAACAGACTCTGTTATCTCGCGCCCAGTCCCATCGGGCTCCGACGTGCTGCGCTTTAAGTTTCAAGCATTCTGAGGTTAAATGCCTTCCTCCGCAGTACAAACAGGTTACATTTGGTCTATTCGTGTCTTGAGTGGCGTAAGTAACGCGCGAGTATTGTGGGTAGACCGGTTTATTGAAATATGGCTGGGTGACTCGACCCTGAGGGCGCAGAGGTCCTCGTGCCCTGTTTCCTTGATTCGGCGTTCGCGGAGGGAGTTCCCGGTTTACTTGGTTGGGATAACGTCGAACCGGTGCTCGAGCATGTGTGAAGGACATTTGTAAGTCCGATTCTTCCATAAGAAAATCTGCTATCTGCTGTATTTCTGCTTTTCCTGTGCGTGCATATTGACGAGCGTATTCGCACCATCTACTACGTAAATGTGGACTCAGTCGGTCCGTAATCTCCCGTATTATCATGGGATTATCAGCGTAGTATCGCTGATTTAAATCTATTAGCGTACTTACGATGTTCACGATTTTTATTGCGAACTGGTTAAGATCGTGGGTGCTCTCACCCACGGGAGGCATCCTTTTCAAATCTTCTAATGCTTTGTCCACCAGAAAGTCACTCCTTCCATACTGCTTGGCTAATACCTTGATTATTAATTCCGGCCTGGTTGCCGTTGATAATATGTGCTGCACGCATGTCTTAGCTTCTCCTCGTATTGCTGCGCGCAATCGGGCTACATTTTCATATTCACTAAACTTGTATCTTCGGTTCGATTCTTCGTAGGTATTTATAAAACTCCGCCACTCTGAGATGTCTCCGTAAAATGGAGGTAACTCATATACTTCCTTGGGTGATGGCCTAGCTGCCATCTGCATGCGCTCGAATAATTGCACCATTACTTCAGGTGAGGTTTCATTTGTGCATTTTGTATGCGGCGTTTGTGGCTCTTGATGTTGCCATTCTCTTCGTGCCTCGTATGCTTGTAGCGGTGAGCGAGCTCTGTATCTTTCGTCAGGCTGCGCCACTGTAGGTTCGCGTGCTTTCTCCTTACTTTCGTCGATCCATCTTGCTACGGTGCCACCGCTAGATCGTTCGTCCCTAATAGAACATTCGGACTCCTCTCGGGTCCTCTTTACCATAGCACGCTGTTTAATGAGCTTCCTTCGTATATCAAATAATTTCTGTCGCAGCCGTCGTTCGGATTCCATTTTTATTTGTTTCTGTTCGTCTTCCGCTTGTTGTTTTAATTCCTCTTCCGTTAAGGCGGCTAACTGCTCACTTTCTTCTAACTCTAATTCCTGCTGACGGATTTCCGTTAGGCGGCTTTCAGTTGATCGTATGGACGCGGGTCTATGGGGCGTCAACGTTTCAGCAAACGTAACTTCCTTTTCGGTGCCTGTTTTGTTAGCTTGTTCCTCCGCGGTGGGGGGTACCCGTATCACTCGTCCTAAGTGAGTGTCCAGAGGTATGTTTACCGGTGGCTTGCGTAGCCGTTTTTCTAATTCATGCCGCCATAATACAGTGGTGTCCATGGATGGAGACTTTGGTACGCCCATATCTAACAGACGGGCAGGTGCTGCTTTCTTGGATGTTTGGGCAGTGTCATTATTACCTAAAAGTACCGGGGTGTCTACTACCGGTGTTGACGTCTCGACGGCGTCGGACGTTGCTTTTGCGGGCCCCTCTCCTGGGCCGGCCTGATGGACACGCTTAGCTAGCGTGTCGCTGGTGGACGGTTCAGCGAACCGTTTCTTTGCCTTATCGGCAGAGTTGCGTTGCACTCGTTCTTGTGCAGCTTCGGCTCCTTGTTGCAGGAATTGTTTCCTTTCTTCATCATCTTCATTACCCGACGTCATTGATCGTGTCAATCTCCTCCTGGTGTCTGACATCGTGGTGAATAATCCTCTTATGATGCGCTCTGACTTGCGCGTACGCCTCCCGGGCGGTATAATGGGCCCGTAACCTGGTGCCCTGAAAACTTCTGACGTCCCTTTGGTACGTCAAACACAATCTGGATCCAGCGGATCCGGTTCGAAGGACCAAAACGACTGTGAGCGACGTCCGCTCTCGGCGGCGTCGGCTGGGCGAGTGAGCGCCCCCTGATGGTGATCTCGCAAACCCTGTAGTGGGCTCGGAGAGGCCTGGCGCGGCTGTGCCGCTTTTGGCGGGATCGGGCGCCGTCCGCTGCAACGGACGGGTGGCTGTGGTGGGCGTAACGCCCGTCAGGTCCGGTGGTGTTGCGGGATCTTCTGATTTGTCCGTCGGCGCGGTCGAGCCCTGCCGGGTGAGACTCCCTTAGGAGAGGCCCGGCGAGCGACCTGCGAGCCGACGGCGCTACAGGAACGTCCGCGGTCAATCCGGTGGGTCTTAGGGGGGGCTAGCCATCCTGGTATAGGGCGGCCAGTCCCCTGAGGATGATGGGGGCAGGGTTGGCTCCTGTCCGCAGAGCGCCGAGCACGTTCTGCAGTATCTCCACGCACTGCTCTATCACCCTATCCCTTGCGCCATCTTGGCTTGCCGGTAGGGGGGGGGAGGCAGTGTCGTGGGGTAGTGTGGGCGGCGCTGCTGCAGAGGGAGCGAGCGCTGGGGCGGTGCTGGTGCTGGCGGCCGCGGGCTGGGCGGCTGCGGTGGCTGTCTGGGTGACGGGGTCGGTAGTGGTAGCGGCGGGCTGCCTTTTGCCGCGTCCGCCCCTCCCTCGGCGGCGGCGGCGCGGAGGTACCGCGTCGTTCGCCCTCGCCATAAGGGTGTTGGGGGCGTTTTCGGCGTCCTCCACCGGGCGCGGCTGGGGCACGATGATCCCGCGGCGGCTCGTGATTGGGGCTGTGCCGGTCCTCTTTGAGCGTGCCTCCCGCTGGTAGGTGGGGCACGTGGAGTTATTTGCTGTGTGGGGGCCGCCGCAGTTTGCGCAGGTCCCCTCCTGGTCTCGCGGCCGCTCGCATTGGCCCGCGAAGTGTGGTCCCGCACAGCGAACACACCTTACTGGGCGGCGGCAGCCGTGCGAGGAGTGACGGAAGGCCTGGCAGCGGTGGCACTGCGCTGGCCCCTTCTTGCCGCGCCATGCCTCCACCGCTACTCCCGTCATCCCGAGCACCTCTCGGACATCGTAGATGGCCGGGATTAAGCCGTCGGTTTTCTCGAGCTGCATATAAAATATGCAGCCGGGTCTCCCTGCACGCGCGTCCACATGGCGCGTGTATAGTGGGGCGAATCCCTTCGCCGCCAGGTCTGCGGTGATGTGCGCTGGGTCCGTGTTCGCGGGGAGCCCCCTGATACACACCTTCAGGGGGATCTCGGCCTTGGGCTGTAGCGCCGTCCAGGAAACGGAGTCCCCGAGGGCCTCGAGGTAGGCCTGCACCACCCTGTACTCCTCGTGGTCGTCGGGGCGGAAGCGGACTCCATTTCCGTAGGGGCGGGCATTGGGGAAACGGCCCAGTTGCTCCCGTATCCGCTTGAAGTGCGCGCTCCAATCCGGGAGGTTGTCGACCGTGATTGGGCGCGGCTTCTTCAGAGGCGGCTGGGTCGTGGCTGCTCTCGGTGCGGTATGGGGCGTCTGGTTAGCGGCTGGCGCGGTTGCGGCCTCTTCCCGACGCTCGTCGTCGCCACTGTCCTCTGCGCTCTCGTCCTGGACGTCCATCGGGGACGTGTCCAGGCGGGGGAGGCTTCGTGGCGTCGCGAGTGGCGCCTGCGCCGGCGTCTGCACCAGCGGCGGCGAGATGGTGGCGGGCGTTCGGCGGACTGTGAGTCCACCGTGCGGCGGCGTTTTCAGCACCGGAAGGGTCGGCTGCTGCGTGGTTGGAGCTGGGGTCGGCGTCGGGATCTGCGGCGCCGCGCGGGGCGCGGCGTTCTTCGCCTGGCCCGCTCCGAGGGCGGGCGGCGGTCGCGACGCGGGCGCTGTGCGGGGCGCGAGGCTCGCCTTGCCCGCTCCGAGGGCGGGCGGCGGTCGCGGCGCGGGTTTCGGGGGCGCGGCCTGGCGTTGCGCTGCAGGCGCATGCTGTGGCCGGGGCACGGGCGCGGGGGCCTGTTTGTTGGCAGACGCGGTGGTGGCGGCTGCGTAGGTGGGTGCCGCTCTGCTCGTGGAGGCGACGGCACGGTGGGTTGCGGCCTGCGCGAGTGGCGCGGCGGCGGTCGGTTTCCTGGCGGACAGCGGTATTTTTCCCTTGACGAGGGGGGCCAGCTGGTCCGCGATCTCCCTCATGGTGATGGGCGGCGCGGGGAACGAGGGCTCTTGCGTGCCGTCGTTGGTGGGCGTTCCGGGGGTGCTGGGGGTTGAGGCCTGGCGGGCCGCCGCGGACGCCAGCAGGGCGGTTTTAAACGCCCGCTGGATGCGCGGGTCGCGGGCGAGTGAGGCCACATCGTAGGTGGCGCGGGTGCGGCGGAACGTCCGGGGGCGTCTTGACTGCTCCTTGGGGGTTCCCGAGGGGAGCGGAGTAGGCGGGGGCATCCTGATTTTTCGTGTGGGTAGTTAGCCCACACGATTTATCGCTCTACCCTCACCTTTGCTGGACAAAGGTGAGGGGCGGAGAGAGGTGGGGGGCCCTGTCTAGGGCACCTGGGGGCGCTTCGGGCGCGATCGCTGCGGCGCGGCTGCCCTTACCCGCTTCATTCACCACCAGACCCCGGTGAGACCCGCTTGTGGGAGGCCGGGGCTGGCTAGAACTGGGCGGGCGGTACAGCGGCGCGGGTAGTGGCGGTTGACGTCGGGTGCGATCCGGGCGCGGGGGGGAGGTGTTCGTCCGCGAAGCGTAGCCAATCCGCGAGTGAGCGCGCGCGCTACCGGCCGCGGCAATGCTCGCCCCTCACAGTCACCTAAGAATGACCTAGTGCCGAGACACAAGTCGGCGACGGACGAGCTCCGCCCCTATGTGCTCGGACAGTGCGTCGACCACGCTCCGTGACACAAGTCGGCGACGGACGAGCTCCGCCCCTATGTGTACGGACAGCGCGTACTACCACTCGGCGCCCGAATGGTGTGTTTGGGCTTCGCCCGTGTCCTCAGACACTTTGGGTAATCGATGTTACCAAAATAAAAGAAGGAATAACGAGAAATAGACTTTTTATTCACTTTTCCCTAACTGCCCTATCACTGCCCTAAGTGACTTGATTTCAAGTCCCTAACTTCCTATTACTTTGTAGTTTTTTCTTCTTCTTGTTGTGACTTCCAGGAGGCTCCGTTTGACACTGATTTGCTCCGGGCCGTACCTGCTATTTATACCTGCTAGTGGGTGAGCAAGACGTGCTGAATGAGACAATAGAGGTTACGCCCACTTTGACTTGACTAATTTACATTGCAAGATGTTATTGGGATGTTATACATTTAAATGGGTGGAAGACTAAGCTGATTTACAAAGTTCTAATATGGATTGAGATCTTATAAGTACAGTAGGGTTCGTAAATATTTTCTTATCTGAATAATCGTACATGGAAATCGGGCAAACCGTAATTCGGTCCCTTTCTTAACACTTATTCATTATTTGCGCTGAACCTACTGAGTTTGCTTATTTGTAAGTTTAAACATTTAATAGAACTTTTAATAAGCTTTCTAACAATATATAAATCATTCTGATACGATGAGCCGTTGTAAAGTTATAAACGTAAACATATTAAATACAAAGTGAAAATGCGCCGTACTAAATTCTAATTCAGGCTCGGTGGCCGCGGCTCTCGTTACGGTCATGTTGGCGCGATACACCCCTCCTCTCCATGGCGGCCAGTCCGCGCTGCGCTCGCGCATAGGCAACATCTCCTCTCTCTTTCTAATACAATTTGTATTGGGATTTTACTTTAATGTTTACAATATCAAATGAATGCTATGAGAGGGTGTTTTATATAAATAATTACTATGGGGATTCTAACTACTGGGTTTTTTATTTACTCTAAACAATCTAAGTCTTTATAAATAATCACATATTTCTTTTACGTATAATCTTCGTATGACGCGATGCGTAGCTCTGCCGTCGCGTGTTGATGTTGTCGTCCATACTACTTAGGCTACCTCCGCACGTGGTGGTGCGAAGTCGGTTCGGTATCAGTAAGCTGTCAACCTTTAGTCAATTCTGTACTGATTCAATACTGCTGGCTTTCTTTTAAACGAGTGTTTCCTGATAGGTGCGGGATGCACGGAAGCGAGGCGGAGCCAATGCTTTACTGCATGCGTACCGCTACCTTCGGCCGCTTACATTCTGGTATCAATCAATCAATAATGTGATATTGCAGGCATAAAAGTCCCATATGGTACCTGGTAGGTAGGTATGCAGATAGAGGATAGAGGTACCCACACACACACACACACACACAAGGAGACGCCGCGTGATTCGGTACGTGTGGATATCAGAAGCACTGCAGCCAGCCAAATCAAGGTTACTCCAACCTAGATTTTCTGTAACCTCTACTTGGCAGTCCTGCCGATTTCACCCGTGTAGCGTCTCCTATACACACATGAGTGACAAGGATGTAAGCATAGACAATACTACAAATGGAACGAGATGCAATGTCAAATCTCCGTTCCCTCAGCGAGTCCAGGAAAAATACAGTTTTGAAAAACATTAATTTATAATAGGTAGCGTTTTTTTTTGTTGAGATCATTTTAAAATTTTATTCTCAGATGCTTCATTCAAGAATCCGACAAACTTTCCATCCGGAACGAATTATGTAGATTTAAATGAAGCATGCATTGTATTTTTTTGTATGACTTATCATGAATATTCTTTAATATTCTTGGCTCTATAGCCAAAATAAATGAACCAAAATAACGACAACAATATTTATTAATATTATTTCTGACTTTATAGAAGCTAGTTAATTTATATTTTTTTTATGTCTGAAATTTTGTCGGATTCCGTCGCTGAGTAGGTAACTATTTTATAATTGATAGGTAATATATTCATTACACAGAAGAAATAAGCATAAATTATTTGCAAAATTGTCATTTTTTATTTTATTATTATTATTATTGGGAAACAAACAGTCAAAAAAAAAGAATACATCAGTAACTTAGCTATGGCTATGTGAGTAATACAGTTATAGACCTATAGTTTCATACATTTTTATAAATATACAGGTTAAACATATGAAAAAAGAATTTAACATATGTTTAAAAAATGTGACCCAAACTATCAATGAATAATGCGCCATAAAAAAGATATCATATATATATACAAGTATTATACTGGATATGTTCATACAAGTTGTCAGTTTATTGACGGGACTATAAGGTTTTTTTGTTTGTTTGTACAATATTTTGACCACCTGTCAAAATATTGTACGTGACTGAAACTGACGTCACTGATATAACGCGACTAAATTATAAACGACATAATTAGACGTGAAGACTGTCTTCTGTTACTTCTCAATTTATTAAGGTCAATTGACACTCGTCCCTTTCGGGTATACGCTAGGACGCTTTATAATATCTAGGGCTCTCCCTTAGACTTTTCCACAACCGCACGCAAAATTCCGGGCCCTAAATTAATATCTATTAAATCCTATATGGGTATGCAGTAGTGTGTAGGTAGGTACTTTGCCGAGAGGTTACTGATGTCGTCCTGCAGGACGATCACGTAACACATTGTACGTTAGGTAGATCTAAATGTCAATTTGTGTATGGAAAAATGACAGTTGGATCTACTACGTATTGTATAATGTTGACATGTATAAAGTTTGAGTATGAGTGGTACCTAACGCGCGTTCAAAACGTTAGGTTAGGTTAGGTTAGGTTAGGTTAGGTTACCTGCGTGGATACCCCTCAGATGTCAAGAACATTGTCGGAATACTGACAGCTGTATAATATTTGCAGTTTGCACAGTAGTATTTAATTATATACTTACTTCAATATTCAATGTAAATGAACTCGTAGGTAGTTATATACCTAAAGAATTTAGAACATTTCAAGGCTTTTTGATAAACAATGACGCCGATGACCTAGAAACATGTAATATGTGACTTTTCCAACTGCACAATATTATATCGAAACCAACCTGGCGCCATCATTACGTAAAATACGTGCGACGATAAAATGTACCTACTTATACTTATTTTAGCAAAATGGATTTCTATTGTTGAAGGTGTGTCTCAAATTTATGCGGGAATCGTTTGAGTGATGCGACCTGCAGAGGATAATAGCCGGACAGCCGGACCTCGGGACGGAGAGACATCAGGACATACGAAAAAAAAAGCTAAGCAGAGAACTTGGTTCGCTTCGGTCTTTCGTACAATATCTAGGTAAAAAAAAGTTGAATACGTCAGTTAAGGCATACAGTAGGGTTTTTTTTTAATGTGATACGAGGCAAACGAGCAGACGGATCACCTGATGGTAAGTGTGGCCGACGCGTCGCCTTGCGTCGCGTCGCGAGCGACTCTTGTCGCGGGGCGACGGGCGACTTTATCGCGTCGGCTGAGTGGGTTCGTACGCCTAGAGGCTTCAAGCGTACGCCACTCGCCAGACACCTAACAGACCGTGCGTATATGGGGCGACCCTGCAACGGCCTTCGATAGCCCGAAGGCCAAGACTCCCTAACCAAGGGTAGAAGAGAAGAAAAGAAAACAAGAACTCTGATAATAAAATGAATGTATATTATTGATTGACTTATTAATTAAACTTTCCCTACCACTGCCCTATGTGACTTGTTTACAAGTCCCTGCTTGCCCTAGCACTTTCCTACTGATTACTTAGTTGTTGCTTTCTCAAGAGAGCCGACAGAAATATGATCTTTAAAACATGTTTTGGCCTATATGCCTTAGGTATATACTCGTTATATTCTTTTGGGTGGTAACTAAGACTTTTATTTATTCATTTACATTATATTTATTCATTTTTGCCTATTAATTCCTTTGTTATTGGTTAACATGTTATTATGTACTCAAAGCTATGTAAAATGGGGTAAATAGTGGTATTTCTTTATTTACTTATACAATCTAGGTCATTACAGTCTAGACATTGATTCTGTTACCTCTAAACGTGATCTTGCGGTCCCATCGTTCACAGTAAGCGATACCTGACACCTGCAACACCAGAGGTGTGAGTGCGTTGCCGGCCTTTAAGATGGGTGTACGCTCGTTTCTTGAAGGTTTGAAGGTCGTTGTGAGCGACGTCCGCTCTCGGCGGCGTCGGCTGGGCGAGTGAGCGCGCGCGCTACCGGCCGCGGCAATGCTCGCCCCTCACAGTCACCTAAGAATGACCTAGTGCCGAGACACAAGTCGGCGACGGACGAGCTCCGCCCCTATGTGCTCGGACAGTGCGTCGACCACGCTCCGTGACACAAGTCGGCGACGGACGAGCTCCGCCCCTATGTACTCGGACAGTGCGTCGACCACGCTCCGTGACACAAGTCGGCGACGGACGAGCTCCGCCCCTATGTGTACGGACAGCGCGTACTACCACTCGGCGCCCGAATGGTGTGTTTGGGCTTCGCCCGTGTCCTCAGACACTTTGGGTAATCGATGTTACCAAAATAAAAGAAGGAATAACGAGAAATAGACTTTTTATTTACTTTTCCCTAACTGCCCTATCACTGCCCTAAGTGACTTGATTTCAAGTCCCTAACTTCCTATTACTTTGTAGTTTTTTCTTCTTCTTGTTGTGACTTCCAGGAGGCTCCGTTTGACACTGATTTGCTCCGGGCCGTACCTGCTATTTATACCTGCTAGTGGGTGAGCAAGACGTGCTGAATGAGACAATAGAGGCTACGCCCACTTTGACTTGACTAATTTACATTGCAAGATGTTATTGGGATGTTATACATTTAAATGGGTGGAAGACTAAGCTGATTTACAAAGTTCTAATATGGATTGAGATCTTATAAGTACAGTAGGGTTCGTAAATATTTTCTTATCTGAATAATCGTACATGGAAATCGGGCAAACCGTAATTCGGTCCCTTTCTTAACACTTATTCATCATTTGCGCTGAACCTACTGAGTTTACTTATTTGTAAGTTTAAACATTTAATAGAATTTTTAATAAGCTTTCTAACAATATATAAATCATTCTGATACGATGAGCCGTTGTAAAGTTATAAATGTAAACATGTTAATTACAAAGTGAAAATGCGCCGTACTAAATTCTAATTCAGGCTCGGTGGCCGCGGCTCTCGTTACGGTCATGTTGGCGCGATACACCCCTCCCCTCCATGGCGGCCAGTCCGTGCTGCGCTCGCGCATAGGCAACATCTCCTCTCTCTTTCGAATACAATTTGTACTGGGATTTTACTTTAATGTTTACAATATCAAATGAATGCTATGAGAGGGTGTTTTATGTAAATAATTGCTATGGGGATTCTAACTACTGGGTTCTTTATTTACTCTAAACAATCTAAGTCTTTATAAATAATCACATATTTATCTTACGTATAATCTTCGTATGACGCGATGCGTAGCTCTGCCGTCGCGTGTTGATGTTGTCGTCCATAATTCTCCCCCTTTAGTGTGAGGCGAAGCCTCGCACTATTGGTTGCAACGGTGTTATCACTTAGGCACTTTCACTGATTGATTTTTATTTCACTGATTCTAACACTTATTATTTTGACGCTACGTTAAAGTTCCCATTCTCCGGGTTTAAATTTCTTCGATGATTGTTCGACGACTTCTAATGAGTTTGCTTCAGGTGGCTGCTTGACTGGTATGGTAATCTTCAGTTTTAGTTGATCCCGTTTTCTTTCTTTGGCCTTCCTGCAGGCTGCTTCAACTAGTTCCCTTGATGGTTGAGCTATGTATATTTTCCTCTCTGCTTTATTCCGCGCCTTCGGCGCCTCGTTTTCCTTATCCCGGTGGTCGCTGCGTCTGCGGCGCCACTCTGCCCACGCTATCCTCTTCTCGCTGGGCTTCAATGTTGGGAGATCGGCCGCGGCATTGGCGTCTCCCGGCTGCTCTACGGATGTGTGGAAACAGTCCACTGTTGATGCTGATGTCGCGACGGAGTTGATGCCCTCCATGGGCTTCCGCGAAGTCGGGCTCGCGCACGCTGCCGCTGCGTGTGCCCCGTAGTGCGGTACCGTTGCCTCGAACGGTGTGCGTGTGTGTACACGTAGAATGATCGGACCCCCCAAATCCGATGATAGACGACCGGCGGCCTGTCTATTAATAACCGAACCCTTACCCGGGTTTTTGTACTCCTTGGTACGTAAAGCTTCCCTGAGCTTGCTTAATTTATTGCGCCAGTCCTCCTTCTGGACGGCTATCTTCTTTTCGGCGTCTTCCAATTGACGCGCCATTTCCTCCAACTCCTTCTTCATTTTCTCCGCCGCGACTGGGTCCAGGTCCCTCGTGAGTGCCCGCTCAGATGGCGAGGCTCGGTCGTGAGCCTCGTGGAATGTGAGGGACCTGACGCCTGATGTGATGTTGCTCGTACTATCTTCACTCGAAGTTATGCCGGTGCCCGATGTGCTGCTCCTGCGGTGCCCGCGGCCCGCGTAGCCGAGTCGATTGCCGTGCGCACCCGTCGCGCCGGCCCGAGCTCGACCTCGATTCATCGTCCTGGACGAGGGGAACGGCCCGCTATCGCCCCAGGCGTGATCGGTGACTCGTAGATTGATCCGGTCGAAGGACCCGATCGACTAAACTCCCACTTGCTCGATGCGGCAGCCGGCGTTGATGAAACTGGATTACTGGAACTGGATACTGGAACTGATGCTTGCTTGCTGATTTTCTTGCTGGTACTAGTTGCTTGTAGAGAAGTTACTTCCTAGTTGTTGCTTGTAGAGATGTTACTTCCAGGAGTGACGAGCGGACACTGATTTGCTCCGGGCCGTACCTGCTATTTATACCTGCTAGTGGGTGAGCAAGACGTGCTGAATGAGACAATAGAGGCTACGCCCACTTTGACTTGACTAATTTACATTGCAAGATGTTATTGGGATGTTATACATTTAAATGGGTGGAAGACTAAGCTGATTTACAAAGTTCTAATATGGATTGAGATCTTATAAGTACAGTAGGGTTCGTAAATATTTTCTTATCTGAATAATCGTACATGGAAATCGGGCAAACCGTAATTCGGTCCCTTTCTTAACACTTATTCATCATTTGCGCTGAACCTACTGAGTTTACTTATTTGTAAGTTTAAACATTTAATAGAATTTTTAATAAGCTTTCTAACAATATATAAATCATTCTGATACGATTAGCCGTTGTAAAGTTATAAATGTAAACATGTTAATTACAAAGTGAAAATGCGCCGTACTAAATTCTAATTCAGGCTCGGTGGCCGCGGCTCTCGTTACGGTCATGTTGGCGCGATACACCCCTCCCCTCCATGGCGGCCAGTCCGTGCTGCGCTCGCGCATAGGCAACATCTCCTCTCTCTTTCGAATACAATTTGTATTGGGATTTTACTTTAATGTTTACAATATCAAATGAATGCTATGAGAGGGTGTTTTATATAAATAATTACTATGGGGATTCTAACTACTGGGTTTTTTATTTACTCTAAACAATCTAAGTCTTTATAAATAATCACATATTTCTTTTACGTATAATCTTCGTATGACGCGATGCGTAGCTCTGCCGTCGCGTGTTGATGTTGTCGTCCATACTACTTAGGCTACCTCCGCACGTGGTGGTGCGAAGTCGGTTCGGTATCAGTAAGCTGTCAACCTTTAGTCAATTCTGTACTGATTCAATACTGCTGGCTTTCTTTTAAACGAGTGTTTCCTGATAGGTGCGGGATGCACGGAAGCGAGGCGGAGCCAATGCTTTACTGCATGCGTACCGCTACCTTCGGCCGCTTACATTCTGGTATCAATCAATCAATAATGTGATATTGCAGGCATAAAAGTCCCATATGGTACCTGGTAGGTAGGTATGCAGATAGAGGATAGAGGTACCCACACACACACACACACACACAAGGAGACGCCGCGTGATTCGGTACGTGTGGATATCAGAAGCACTGCAGCCAGCCAAATCAAGGTTACTCCAACCTAGATTTTCTGTAACCTCTACTTGGCAGTCCTGCCGATTTCACCCGTGTAGCGTCTCCTATACACACATGAGTGACAAGGATGTAAGCATAGACAATACTACAAATGGAACGAGATGCAATGTCAAATCTCCGTTCCCTCAGCGAGTCCAGGAAAAATACAGTTTTGAAAAACATTAATTTATAATAGGTAGCGTTTTTTTTTGTTGAGATCATTTTAAAATTTTATTCTCAGATGCTTCATTCAAGAATCCGACAAACTTTCCATCCGGAACGAATTATGTAGATTTAAATGAAGCATGCATTGTATTTTTTTGTATGACTTATCATGAATATTCTTTAATATTCTTGGCTCTATAGCCAAAATAAATGAACCAAAATAACGACAACAATATTTATTAATATTATTTCTGACTTTATAGAAGCTAGTTAATTTATATTTTTTTTATGTCTGAAATTTTGTCGGATTCCGTCGCTGAGTAGGTAACTATTTTATAATTGATAGGTAATATATTCATTACACAGAAGAAATAAGCATAAATTATTTGCAAAATTGTCATTTTTTATTTTATTATTATTATTATTGGGAAACAAACAGTCAAAAAAAAAGAATACATCAGTAACTTAGCTATGGCTATGTGAGTAATACAGTTATAGACCTATAGTTTCATACATTTTTATAAATATACAGGTTAAACATATGAAAAAAGAATTTAACATATGTTTAAAAAATGTGACCCAAACTATCAATGAATAATGCGCCATAAAAAAGATATCATATATATATACAAGTATTATACTGGATATGTTCATACAAGTTGTCAGTTTATTGACGGGACTATAAGGTTTTTTTGTTTGTTTGTACAATATTTTGACCACCTGTCAAAATATTGTACGTGACTGAAACTGACGTCACTGATATAACGCGACTAAATTATAAACGACATAATTAGACGTGAAGACTGTCTTCTGTTACTTCTCAATTTATTAAGGTCAATTGACACTCGTCCCTTTCGGGTATACGCTAGGACGCTTTATAATATCTAGGGCTCTCCCTTAGACTTTTCCACAACCGCACGCAAAATTCCGGGCCCTAAATTAATATCTATTAAATCCTATATGGGTATGCAGTAGTGTGTAGGTAGGTACTTTGCCGAGAGGTTACTGATGTCGTCCTGCAGGACGATCACGTAACACATTGTACGTTAGGTAGATCTAAATGTCAATTTGTGTATGGAAAAATGACAGTTGGATCTACTACGTATTGTATAATGTTGACATGTATAAAGTTTGAGTATGAGTGGTACCTAACGCGCGTTCAAAACGTTAGGTTAGGTTAGGTTAGGTTAGGTTAGGTTACCTGCGTGGATACCCCTCAGATGTCAAGAACATTGTCGGAATACTGACAGCTGTATAATATTTGCAGTTTGCACAGTAGTATTTAATTATATACTTACTTCAATATTCAATGTAAATGAACTCGTAGGTAGTTATATACCTAAAGAATTTAGAACATTTCAAGGCTTTTTGATAAACAATGACGCCGATGACCTAGAAACATGTAATATGTGACTTTTCCAACTGCACAATATTATATCGAAACCAACCTGGCGCCATCATTACGTAAAATACGTGCGACGATAAAATGTACCTACTTATACTTATTTTAGCAAAATGGATTTCTATTGTTGAAGGTGTGTCTCAAATTTATGCGGGAATCGTTTGAGTGATGCGACCTGCAGAGGATAATAGCCGGACAGCCGGACCTCGGGACGGAGAGACATCAGGACATACGAAAAAAAAAGCTAAGCAGAGAACTTGGTTCGCTTCGGTCTTTCGTACAATATCTAGGTAAAAAAAAGTTGAATACGTCAGTTAAGGCATACAGTAGGGTTTTTTTTTAATGTGATACGAGGCAAACGAGCAGACGGATCACCTGATGGTAAGTGTGGCCGACGCGTCGCCTTGCGTCGCGTCGCGAGCGACTCTTGTCGCGGGGCGACGGGCGACTTTATCGCGTCGGCTGAGTGGGTTCGTACGCCTAGAGGCTTCAAGCGTACGCCACTCGCCAGACACCTAACAGACCGTGCGTATATGGGGCGACCCTGCAACGGCCTTCGATAGCCCGAAGGCCAAGACTCCCTAACCAAGGGTAGAAGAGAAGAAAAGAAAACAAGAACTCTGATAATAAAATGAATGTATATTATTGATTGACTTATTAATTAAACTTTCCCTACCACTGCCCTATGTGACTTGTTTACAAGTCCCTGCTTGCCCTAGCACTTTCCTACTGATTACTTAGTTGTTGCTTTCTCAAGAGAGCCGACAGAAATATGATCTTTAAAACATGTTTTGGCCTATATGCCTTAGGTATATACTCGTTATATTCTTTTGGGTGGTAACTAAGACTTTTATTTATTCATTTACATTATATTTATTCATTTTTGCCTATTAATTCCTTTGTTATTGGTTAACATGTTATTATGTACTCAAAGCTATGTAAAATGGGGTAAATAGTGGTATTTCTTTATTTACTTATACAATCTAGGTCATTACAGTCTAGACATTGATTCTGTTACCTCTAAACGTGATCTTGCGGTCCCATCGTTCACAGTAAGCGATACCTGACACCTGCAACACCAGAGGTGTGAGTGCGTTGCCGGCCTTTAAGATGGGTGTACGCTCGTTTCTTGAAGGTTTGAAGGTCGTTGTGAGCGACGTCCGCTCTCGGCGGCGTCGGCTGGGCGAGTGAGCGCGCGCGCTACCGGCCGCGGCAATGCTCGCCCCTCACAGTCACCTAAGAATGACCTAGTGCCGAGACACAAGTCGGCGACGGACGAGCTCCGCCCCTATGTGCTCGGACAGTGCGTCGACCACGCTCCGTGACACAAGTCGGCGACGGACGAGCTCCGCCCCTATGTACTCGGACAGTGCGTCGACCACGCTCCGTGACACAAGTCGGCGACGGACGAGCTCCGCCCCTATGTGTACGGACAGCGCGTACTACCACTCGGCGCCCGAATGGTGTGTTTGGGCTTCGCCCGTGTCCTCAGACACTTTGGGTAATCGATGTTACCAAAATAAAAGAAGGAATAACGAGAAATAGACTTTTTATTTACTTTTCCCTAACTGCCCTATCACTGCCCTAAGTGACTTGATTTCAAGTCCCTAACTTCCTATTACTTTGTAGTTTTTTCTTCTTCTTGTTGTGACTTCCAGGAGGCTCCGTTTGACACTGATTTGCTCCGGGCCGTACCTGCTATTTATACCTGCTAGTGGGTGAGCAAGACGTGCTGAATGAGACAATAGAGGCTACGCCCACTTTGACTTGACTAATTTACATTGCAAGATGTTATTGGGATGTTATACATTTAAATGGGTGGAAGACTAAGCTGATTTACAAAGTTCTAATATGGATTGAGATCTTATAAGTACAGTAGGGTTCGTAAATATTTTCTTATCTGAATAATCGTACATGGAAATCGGGCAAACCGTAATTCGGTCCCTTTCTTAACACTTATTCATCATTTGCGCTGAACCTACTGAGTTTACTTATTTGTAAGTTTAAACATTTAATAGAATTTTTAATAAGCTTTCTAACAATATATAAATCATTCTGATACGATGAGCCGTTGTAAAGTTATAAATGTAAACATGTTAATTACAAAGTGAAAATGCGCCGTACTAAATTCTAATTCAGGCTCGGTGGCCGCGGCTCTCGTTACGGTCATGTTGGCGCGATACACCCCTCCCCTCCATGGCGGCCAGTCCGTGCTGCGCTCGCGCATAGGCAACATCTCCTCTCTCTTTCGAATACAATTTGTACTGGGATTTTACTTTAATGTTTACAATATCAAATGAATGCTATGAGAGGGTGTTTTATGTAAATAATTGCTATGGGGATTCTAACTACTGGGTTCTTTATTTACTCTAAACAATCTAAGTCTTTATAAATAATCACATATTTATCTTACGTATAATCTTCGTATGACGCGATGCGTAGCTCTGCCGTCGCGTGTTGATGTTGTCGTCCATAATTCTCCCCCTTTAGTGTGAGGCGAAGCCTCGCACTATTGGTTGCAACGGTGTTATCACTTAGGCACTTTCACTGATTGATTTTTATTTCACTGATTCTAACACTTATTATTTTGACGCTACGTTAAAGTTCCCATTCTCCGGGTTTAAATTTCTTCGATGATTGTTCGACGACTTCTAATGAGTTTGCTTCAGGTGGCTGCTTGACTGGTATGGTAATCTTCAGTTTTAGTTGATCCCGTTTTCTTTCTTTGGCCTTCCTGCAGGCTGCTTCAACTAGTTCCCTTGATGGTTGAGCTATGTATATTTTCCTCTCTGCTTTATTCCGCGCCTTCGGCGCCTCGTTTTCCTTATCCCGGTGGTCGCTGCGTCTGCGGCGCCACTCTGCCCACGCTATCCTCTTCTCGCTGGGCTTCAATGTTGGGAGATCGGCCGCGGCATTGGCGTCTCCCGGCTGCTCTACGGATGTGTGGAAACAGTCCACTGTTGATGCTGATGTCGCGACGGAGTTGATGCCCTCCATGGGCTTCCGCGAAGTCGGGCTCGCGCACGCTGCCGCTGCGTGTGCCCCGTAGTGCGGTACCGTTGCCTCGAACGGTGTGCGTGTGTGTACACGTAGAATGATCGGACCCCCCAAATCCGATGATAGACGACCGGCGGCCTGTCTATTAATAACCGAACCCTTACCCGGGTTTTTGTACTCCTTGGTACGTAAAGCTTCCCTGAGCTTGCTTAATTTATTGCGCCAGTCCTCCTTCTGGACGGCTATCTTCTTTTCGGCGTCTTCCAATTGACGCGCCATTTCCTCCAACTCCTTCTTCATTTTCTCCGCCGCGACTGGGTCCAGGTCCCTCGTGAGTGCCCGCTCAGATGGCGAGGCTCGGTCGTGAGCCTCGTGGAATGTGAGGGACCTGACGCCTGATGTGATGTTGCTCGTACTATCTTCACTCGAAGTTATGCCGGTGCCCGATGTGCTGCTCCTGCGGTGCCCGCGGCCCGCGTAGCCGAGTCGATTGCCGTGCGCACCCGTCGCGCCGGCCCGAGCTCGACCTCGATTCATCGTCCTGGACGAGGGGAACGGCCCGCTATCGCCCCAGGCGTGATCGGTGACTCGTAGATTGATCCGGTCGAAGGACCCGATCGACTAAACTCCCACTTGCTCGATGCGGCAGCCGGCGTTGATGAAACTGGATTACTGGAACTGGATACTGGAACTGATGCTTGCTTGCTGATTTTCTTGCTGGTACTAGTTGCTTGTAGAGAAGTTACTTCCTAGTTGTTGCTTGTAGAGATGTTACTTCCAGGAGTGACGAGCGGACACTGATTTGCTCCGGGCCGTACCTGCTATTTATACCTGCTAGTGGGTGAGCAAGACGTGCTGAATGAGACAATAGAGGCTACGCCCACTTTGACTTGACTAATTTACATTGCAAGATGTTATTGGGATGTTATACATTTAAATGGGTGGAAGACTAAGCTGATTTACAAAGTTCTAATATGGATTGAGATCTTATAAGTACAGTAGGGTTCGTAAATATTTTCTTATCTGAATAATCGTACATGGAAATCGGGCAAACCGTAATTCGGTCCCTTTCTTAACACTTATTCATCATTTGCGCTGAACCTACTGAGTTTACTTATTTGTAAGTTTAAACATTTAATAGAATTTTTAATAAGCTTTCTAACAATATATAAATCATTCTGATACGATGAGCCGTTGTAAAGTTATAAATGTAAACATGTTAATTACAAAGTGAAAATGCGCCGTACTAAATTCTAATTCAGGCTCGGTGGCCGCGGCTCTCGTTACGGTCATGTTGGCGCGATACACCCCTCCCCTCCATGGCGGCCAGTCCGTGCTGCGCTCGCGCATAGGCAACATCTCCTCTCTCTTTCGAATACAATTTGTACTGGGATTTTACTTTAATGTTTACAATATCAAATGAATGCTATGAGAGGGTGTTTTATGTAAATAATTGCTATGGGGATTCTAACTACTGGGTTCTTTATTTACTCTAAACAATCTAAGTCTTTATAAATAATCACATATTTATCTTACGTATAATCTTCGTATGACGCGATGCGTAGCTCTGCCGTCGCGTGTTGATGTTGTCGTCCATAGTCGTATCGGTCCGGAAATACCGCAGGCGACAATCCATTCCACAAATTAGCGGTGCAAGGCAGGAAGTTTCTGGAGAAGCGCACAGTTGAGGACTGCCAACCATCTAAGTGGTGAGGATGGTAATGTTGTCGCGTTGGACGATGGCGAAAAGAGGCGGCAGGGATTAATCCGAACAATTCCTCGGAGCACTCCCCGTTACACATGCGATAATAAATAAATAAAAAAAAGGGTGGGGTAAAAAGGTCCATTCGACGTTTATTGCGTCATAAAACATTAATATAACTTTCCGTTAATAATTCCGAAAAATAAACGAATAGAAATGGGTAGCACAGTCTTTCGTATTTTGTTGACACTAGTTAACTGTAACCAGAAGGTTAATTAGTTGATGACGCAACTTAGTAAATTAGTAACTTAAGTCATCGAAATTGGCGGCAATAGTCTTGTATCTTTTAGTGACGATAGTTTATCTGTGCCCCGAAAGTACTAACGTTAGAACAATCTCAAAAGTAATTTTCCCGTACATAAAAATCGTACATCCTTTACTCTGGACGGTTCAAACAAAATACTCTTATAAAAATCAAGACAAGTTAAACATTGCTACCAATACTTCCAACCTGTGACTGGGTTTATTACATCCATAAACTTTGAAGTAGAATATTTCAAAACTGGATATTCCTACACTCCTTTCTGGATATTTCTACAAAAATTAAAAAAAAGTATATTCGTATAATAACTTACGTAAATGTTTTATTTTGCACATTTCCTTATTGGACACTAGCGACCCGCCCCGGCTTCGCTCGGGTACTATTTTATACACATAAACCTTCTTCTTGAATCACTCTATCTATTAAAAAAAACCGCGTTAATATCCGTTGCGTAGTTTTTAAGATCTATGCGTACATATACATACGGACAGACAGCGGGAAGCGACTTTGTTTAATAGTATGCATGCCTATGCCAAATAATGTGGATAGGTATTTCGATCCTGCCATAGGTACTTAGTCGAGTTGTTTTTTGAATGAACTATACTTTGATGCAATTCCAACTCAAATAATTTCAAGTACCTATTAGCGGGAGTTTGTCTAAAAGATATAGATGCTCCAGCATGTATGGTATTTCAGATATGGGCAGTGAACAAATGCTCACGGTATACGAATGATCCAAACTTTTCCCTATGTGCAAAGAGTTATGCAATAGACCAGCAAATTTTAAGTTTACGTCTGATCCAAATTAAAGGAAGGAGTTAAACTGTAATGCTCCGAGCCTGCGACCCTAACCAACTGAGCTATCGGAACAATATTTCGGTCACTATAAATCTTTTAATCAAAGGACTTGGAGTAAGGGCCAAAAAAACCAATCAAATCATGAAGCCAAGTATTTAAACTAAATAAGTAAATGCTTTATTCCCAGTTAAACACTAATGAAGCCCGGGGTCCACTTTAACACCTAATCCCAAGATATGGCATAGGAAATTCGGGCACTAGTTTTATGAAAGCGCCGGGTCATCTGACCTTCCAAGTAGGGCTGCCAGATGTCCGGTATTTAAGCGTACAGTCCGGTATTTTCGAGGCTGGTCCGGTAAAACATAAATAATCATACCGGACAGAAAAATGTCCGGTATTTTGAGGAAATCACAACTGTCACAAGCAAGCGCCTACAAAAGTAGGCATATGAAATCCCTCAAACTTAGAGCATTAAACCAACAGGAGCGGTCATGAGTCATTTTCTATACATAAAAAGTCTGCCGATTTTTGCGGGGGAGGGGAACGTCAAATGTATGCGTAACGTGAAAATAGCTACGTCAGATAAACGTCAGTCCATACAATGTGTATGACCACTGGTCATATATTTTTGTCAGAGGGGAACGCCTGTCAATGGCCGCTCCGGTTGGTTCAATGCTCTAAGCCCTCAAACGCAAAACTCGCGCGCGCTCCTCGCTCGACCCCCACCAGCACGGCTATCAGGTGACGGCGCGCGAGCTCTCTCGATTTTTATCGCACTATCCGTCACATTCTTATTAGAACACTTAGAACAAGAGGTATAGTGCGAGAAAAATCGAGAGTATATCAGGGCCGTCGCATGATAGACGTGCTGCGTGCGCCCGGTGTGTTTTGTTTTGATATATTACGAGTAGTATAAAAGAAACCAGGTTTTTTTGCGACCTAGTCCTAAGACTAGGTCGCAAAAAAACCTGGTTTCTTTACCTAGCATACCATACACCCGTCTCCCAAATGTCTTACTCAACTAATTAATAATTTTTTCATTGTATACACTGACTTTTGATAACATTGAACTCTGACCTATAAATATCTGAAGTATAGTTGTTATCTTTACAATAAGGGTTCAGTTTTAGACAACTGTAGTTTAGGTAGTTACACATTAAATTTTAACATTAACTTATATTAAGTTTATTTACCTATAGGTGAAACAATTACACATACACACATTATAATGATGTCTATTTCCCATAGGGATAGCTAAGTGATTATATACAGCCAGGAAACTTCTTATGCATAACCATGCATGCGACCTAATGGGTGGGGAGTAGGTAGGTATGTAAACTAACCAGTTTACATACTCTGCACCCTTTAGGTCGTGGCCTGCCCTAGGGGGGCAATTCTGTAAGTTGTTTTAAGCTCACCTCAACGCTCATGTACCTTCAAATATATCTTGACACCGGGATGCGTAGTAACTAAGCGTATGTCTAGTTTCGTGACGGGTGGCCGGCGGGGTGAGCCGCATTAGCGCGTAGCGAATAACAGCCGGACGCCAGCGGCAGCGCCGATGACTTCAATGTAATAGGCAGCCGCTTGTGTCCGCTGCCTCAGGAATTCATTCAGTTGTTATCTATAATAACACTGTTTTATTTATTCAGACTTAGGTAAGGGGATGTCTTGATTTGAGTCAACCAAGCCCCCTTGACAGAGACACGCTTATGCCTTCCGCGCACGAGAAAAAGAGATGCATCACTCTTCGGTAATGGCTTTTTTTGACTAATTTCGATAAATACCTAACTTACTGAAGTTTTATTTATATTTCACTAAGTGAGTTTTTTTTTTTTTTTATTCCTAGCCTATAGTGTGTCCCACTGCTGGGCAAAGGCCTCCCCTCTCGATTTCCAATCGTCCCGATTCCGAGCAATCTCCTGCCAATCGTTGCGAAATACGTCGAGGTCATCCCGCCATCTCCGTCTCGGCCTGCCACGCCGCCGCCTTCCATCGTGCGGCACCCACTGCGTGGCTAGTTTAGCCCACCTCTGCGGATGCATGCGGCAGACGTGGCCCGCCCATTCCCATTTCAGCTTGGCGGTCTTAGCCCCAACGTCAGCAATGCATGTTTTTGAGCGCAGCGTAGAGTTTCGGACCCGGTCGATCCGTTTGATCGAGATTTTAGATGAGATTAAAATACTATACTTAGATAGTATTAACTTGATTGTGTCATAAAATAATTTACAGTACATATGATGCTACTTTCCCGCACTGGTGCGGAAAAGAGCACTTTTCGTGCATATGTACAGTAAAACGTTATATACGATACACGTGCGAATAGGTAATTCGCAACTCCTGTCGATTTAAAACACTCACTTCGGTCGTGTTTTAATTTATCACCACTCGTTGCGAACTTCCTATTTTCGGCACTTGTATCGTAAATAACTATTATTGAGTAGGCTGAGTAAAAATAGGAAAATAATTACCCTACTTTGGATTTTTTTTCTATCGAGGAAGTTCTTGGCAATCATGTTTCGATTAAATCAGATAAACAATCATATATACTTTTTGTCAAATCATAGTCTATATCTGAAAATCAGACCTTATTGTTTCATAATCTAGTCAGAACGGCGTTTCAAAGCACGTGATAATGACAAATGTTGGCACTAGTATTTCTCACATCCACAATCACTGAGACCCGAGATGCCGTAGCCAGGGGCATTGCCGATCGTTTCTGTTATGGCGATGTTGCCGTCACCACAGCTGTAGGACACCGCCGCCGCGCCGTTCGAGTCGAACTGGCCCTCAAATGCCACCGCACTGAGGTAAGGTAGCTCACCAGAGACCGCCAGGTCGCCAGCCAAACCCAGATCACAGGCAACGGCGATACCAGCGGGCGCTATGGCGCCAATGCTGGTGACCGTAAACACCCCGCCGTTCTCAGACACTATGACAGGCGAAGAGCTGATGGTTTTGTAACTGGGCTGGTTTTCTGACACACCGATGCCCTTGTAGTTGTATATAGGGATGCTGTCGTCTTCGGTCAAGGAGATAGAGACGCGGTTGGAGCTACCGCAGTTAGGCGCGGAAATGCTCTTTCGATAGGGTGCAGCGAAGGACTGAAACAGAATTTGGCTTTTAAAAACTACGTTAAACGGCAATTACACTTCGTCGTTCGCCGTATGCGGTCGCCGAATTCATTTTAAACTACTTAGGCCAACAAACGTCGTCTTTACATTAGTCTGTCCGCCTACTACGGCGACTATTAGGCAGCTGTCGATCGCCGAATGCGGCCGACTAACATGTTCTTTACAGTTTTGCGGTCGCCGCATGCAGCATGCGGCGAACGACGAAGTGTAATTGCCGCTTTATTCACAAATCGAAGACATGAGATAGCTATAAGGCTCGTGATCGGGTACTAGACGAGAATATGTTTTGTTAGTAGTATATTCTTAAGATTATTTGAATTGGCAGAATTGCACCGAAGTAGTTCATTCAAAAAGCACCCTAATGTGCATGGTAGAAGATTCCAATTCAAATTACGGTCTTATATTTATTTGGTCAAATTAAATCATGCGATTATCGCCCTTATACTGCTTCCAATTAATTACAGCAGATTCATGCGGAGAACACACAACATTGAATACTTAAACAAACTTATCGCCCCCAAATTCTTAAGCAGATACCTAACTGTCTATCTGCCTATTATTATTATTTTGGTATTCATGTAATTGCTATAATTCAAAATTACTATCAATAGGAGGTAAGGCTCAGGCACAATTCTCGCGCAGGATTGCGAAATTGAAAATCGGAAAAAAAGAACAGTTACTTTACAAAATATTTCAACATTAGCCAATAGATTTACCTGACCCAAGACAGCGAATACGCAAAGCACCACTCTGAACGACATCTTATCAATTTTAGTTAGCTCAGCCGTTTTCTTAACAATGAGTTCGATAAACACTAAAATTTGGTTATAAACAACCCTCCTTTATCTATTGCCAAACGAAGGCAAGGATAATAATATGTATCCAGTCATCGTTGCGAAAAAGATTGACAAATTAAGTTCGAGCACGAGTTTATCGCTTTCACCAGTAAAGAAAATGCGAGTTATCAGTGACCAATTTCGATAATGCACGAAAAGTTTAGTATAAAGGTGGTAGTACTCATTGGTAAATCATTACATTTCTTTTGACGAAGAAAATCACATCATGTATCGCTTCGCTTTCCTCGCTCTGTGTTTCCAGGCTTGCCTGATTCAGGTAAATATTTAAAAATACCTACTTCATGGATTTTTTTACGCTAAAAATGCTTTTATTTTTAACATGTTTCCTTGTGACTGTCATGTATTAAGTTACCAGTTAACGTGCCAAATCGACATAACAAGCACGCAATGACGGTCTAATCCACGAACCTAACATACTCTACAACAAAGGCACAAGAACACTTAAAATTAAGAGCACAGTAAATTTCCAATACAAGTGCCGAAAATATATGCTCATTCGTATGTATGTAATGTATAAAATATTGCTAGCCCTTCGCCCACAACACAATTCAACCCTGCCCCCGTAGTCTACTTTTGCGTCACCCCCGGGAAGAAAGATGGTGGTGACATTCTAAACCTGACACCACACGGCGACTCACACACATAGTATTTATAAAGGTTTCTTAGCAAGGGCGTAATTAAATACTTCTTGGATTATATTGTGTTTCACTTTTTTCTGTTTATACTTTGAAATGATAAAAAATAATGATTATTGGAAAAATAAACTTTGAATTTCGAGTCGACCTTCTCCGACATATTTTAATGCGACTGTACCCTTTTTTTCGGAAAATGCCTATACGCATCCGGCCTAACTCAACTAATTAAACTCATTGTTTCTCGACAGTCCGCTCTCAGTCAACAATTTGGCTGCAATCAAATCTCTTACGGACCCTCCGGGCTCTATGAACTCGGTGGCGTCGAGAATTACGCCGTGAGCGCGCCCAGTGTCAGCGTCAGCAAGCCCAGCATCAGTATCAGCGGGCCCAGCGTCGGGCTGAGCAGCCCCAGTTACGCCGCGTCGTACGGCGGCGTGGGCACCGGGCAGGTGGGCGTCACGGGCGACATCGGCGCGAGCGGGCAGACCGTCGTCGTCGGCTCCGTGCCCGTGCTCGGCACGGTCCAGTTCGGCGGCACCGTGCCCGCCGCCGGCTCCGTCTCCATCTCCGGACAGTGCGGATGCGGCTGCAACTAGTTTTATTTGGGTATTGAATAAAAAATGAATAACACGTATGCACTGTTTCATTTGAGTTCGACGTTTCGACTGCCCCCCTGTTCTGCAACTGGTTTTAAGGCCGAAACGCACTGACAGAGCGGTGGCGGAGCGGCGCGGCGCGGTGCGGAGGCGGTACCGGTTGTAATGTTCGAGCTTATGGTGCATTCATCCTTACTAATCTTATTTGGTAAACAACATTCTAACCTCAAAAAGTAACTTTTTAGACTATAGCAGCTATTTTATCGTTAAAAAAAGCGTTGCTAGACACAAATATCATGAAGTGATGTCCGAAAAGTCGTCTCGGCATGATCTAATACTCTCAAAATTGCTATTCTATCCTAAAAAGATGCATTTTGAGGTTAGAATGTTGTTTACCAATTAAGACAAGTAAGGATGAATGCATTGTATATTGAAAGATCCGTACAGAGCGGCGCGGTATTCTGTGCGAATGCGAACCCTTTCATATTAATTGTCCCCTTATAAGTATTTATTTATTTATTTATTTATATTAGTTCGAACATTACAACTGGTACCGCCTCAGCGCCGCGCCGCTTCACCACCGCTGTCAGTGCGTTTCGGCCTTTAAGCTCACCTCAACGCTCAACCACAAAATACATCTTGACACCACATTGCGTACTAACTAAGCGTAGGTAGAGGTCTAGTTTTGTGACGGGTGGTCGGCGGGGTGAACCGCTTTAGCGCGTAGCGAATAACAACTCGCTTGTAGAAGTGTGTTCCATTTATCAGGTGTGTTGTCTTTTTATACTACGACAGTGGCAAACAACCACACGGACTACATGATGCTAAGCAGGTACCGCCTAAAGGACGCTTGCGATTCCAGAAGTGTCACAATCGCGTTGTTGACCCTTTATTGGTTTGAGGATACATTTTATTTGTTTTAACGTCAGTCATCCAAGCCATTTGGATTGCTATGAACTACAACATCAGCATAAGTCGCATGATCGCATTTCGGACACAAAGCATATAAACATATGTTAGTGCGAGAGGGACATTGGCCGAGATAAACAAGGACACGCTGTGGACATTAATGTATAGTTCCTGGGGGTGACCAAGCTCTGCTGGGACGAAACAGAGAAAATACGGGAAACAAATTTTCCCAGACATGGCGCCTAGCTAGATCGATTTTTCGCCCAATATTTATAAGCCCCTGCATTCCAAATTTCCTAAAAATCGTTAAATCCGTTTTCGAGAACATTAATGCATATATTCATATATAAAAGTATATAGATTTATATATACTAATATGGCTCGTTTAAGTATAGGATTTACTAGGTTCTGCCCGCGACGCCGTCCACGTGGAACTCGTTTATATTCTAGCTCCATACAAACTTTCACTCCCCATTTTACCCCCTTAGGGGAAGATTTCCGAGATAAAAACTGTCCTATATCCTTCCCCGGGACTCAAACTATGTCTATACTGACAATACTAACAGACAGACAGACATACACAATTTCAAATTTATTATATTAGTATGGGGATATGGATTACGAAGCCTTTAATTCCCGAATTCAAGTAATGATTATAATAGTCTGATTATTTATAATGTTATATAGTCATGTAATAGGCAAGTATCTAAAGTTGCTAATGATAACACAGCAATGACATTAGTAGTGCAACGGAATAAAACAATAACAAAGTAATGAGTACCTACTTACTGAAGAATTTAGGTCTTCAACATTTTCGAGGTCATCTGGTAAAGAACTGTGGTACAATGTATGTATTATGTATTGTCAATTAATATTTTTTTTACTTGTGTTAATGTGTCGATAAACCACAACCGCATGTTTTGTGAACACTTTGTTGGACATGACGTGAAAATTTTTTTTTGACCTTCCGTGTCAAGCAATTGGGTTCCACGTTGGGTTGATTTGGTTTAGTAGTTTACACAACTTAAGTATCGTCATTATCGACATACAAAAACTCACGCCTGTATTCCCAACACGCAATGAATTGGTTGCCGAACATTTAGAGCAATCCAGGTCAAGTTGGCTCAATTCGGGTTGCACAGGGCGGTTCCACGACGCTTCGGGAGCTCAAATGACGCGAGCCTTCCGGTTGTTTTCACACAGAAACTACGCGTCATTGCTTTAACTATATAGATGAATATGCGCGTCACGACTCACGCTATTTGTTAAGGCGCCGTAGGTTCATGGTATTCTCTCCCTCTCACTGAGCATAAGCGTGAGCGAGATGGAAGTGCGTGCTCGGAAGCGCGGAAATCATGTTTTTTAATTTTCATTTATTGGCCGTTTAAATAAATAAAAAAGTAAACACTGATTTCCCTCAAATTGCCGATTTTTAGAAGCCATTTTAATATTTTTAGGTTTTGTTCGTAATTTGTAACAAATATTTTAAGTGTATTTTTACCCTTTTAGACCTATGTTCGTGATTTTTTTTCTATCGAGCGAAAAATGCTTAATCATGTTTCTAAACACTGATTTCCCTGCAGAAAAGCCTCAAGATTACTATTCGTATTTTTTTTAAACCATATTATTATAAACAGACGCATTATATTGTTTCAAAAACACTGTTCGCTTAACTTCGCGCGGACGCGAAATGGCGTCTTCCTATACTTTGGTTTGTAGAGCCGGGAATCATCTTCCTCCTAGCGTTATGCCCACTTGTGCCCTAAAAGGAGCCCGAAGACTACTACTCCCAAGATTTGGCATAGACACTAGTTGTACGAAAGCGACTGCCATCTGACCTTCCAACCCAGAAATAAGTAACTTTAAAAACAAATTTTTAACTGACTTCAATTTAGTACTCCGCCAAGCAACAAGAACATTCCATTTTTTTTTAATTTACCACATGAACCGATTTCCGATAGCAAATGCGTATAGAAAAAAAACCGAACCGTTGTATATGGGCCGATAATATTTGAGGACTTCCGTCGATTCCCCGAGATCATCACCAATGGCACTGCATTAGTTCCTATTTCAACGGAATCTTATCAGATCCTGTGACGTACTTTTGCAATTTTAAGTACTTACATAATTGAGGAATTTGATAAGTCATCTGTGGTCTTCATCATCAATTCCTCGCCACCAAAATGATTTCAGGATGTAAGTAAATACACGAGTTATTATAATAGAAAATACCAAAATTACTACACGCGTCGAGCCTAATAAAATTGAGGAGGTCCCTAAATTCCTCATGGATCCCATCATCTAACTGAATTTTGAAAAAAATGGGACCCACCTGGAACCATATACATCTATACAAACAAAAAAATAATAATTTTCGAATCGGCTCATCAATGTCGGAGTTCTGAGGTAACAAAAAAAATTCAACCGAATCGAGTACCTCCTCCTTTTTTTTGAAGTCGGTTAAAAACTAAACCTTATTGGGATAAGACCGGTTTCCTTAAGATTTTTTCTTTCACCGGGAAGCCACTGTTAAATATCAAATGATCCTTTTTTTTAAACAAGGACGGTGGCAAACAAGCGTACGGCCCGCCTGATGGTAATTGAACACCGCAGCCTATAGACACATGCAACTCCAAAGGAGTAAGTAACATGGGCGTTGCCGAACCTTGATGTTTGAGGTTTCGTCGTGTTGACAGCTGACAAATTCCCTCACTCTCAACACAACGCATCCTCGGGAGTTCTGACGACCTTGCTCACCTCCAGGAACACAACACTACTACAGAGCAAGTAGCAGTGTTCTTATGGCTGTGGTCTTCTGCAAGGCGGAGGTACCGACTTCCCCAGTTGGGCTGCACCAAATTCGAGCGGGATGACATTTCGCTGTTACACTGGTCTACTGAGCTTACTATGGGACTAGGTCGATTTGTGTAAGATTGTCCGCTTATATTTATTTATTTAAAATAAAATAAAATCCTTATGTCCAGTAGTGGACGTCTTTCTCCTGATATGATGATGATGATGATCTACTACTCAAAATACACCTTATTTCCTGACAGCAATTTACATGCTTGTTATAGATGACTTAAATAAACAGCGGAACCCTACTTGGGTAGGTATTAAGGTTTTTTCAAGAAGTTTAGAGTTCGACGGAGACATTTCCAACACCGCGTAATCTAACAATGTAACATGGCATGTCAAGTTCATGTAAAGTTGATATTGATGTGGCCGACTTTTGATAAAACCGACATTCGAATTAGAATCTTTTGCCTTAGACTTCAGAGTTGCTTTTTGAATGGACTACTTACATGCGATTAGGCCAATTCAAAATATTTCAAATATAGCTAGTTACTCAATAAAAAGTGATGCGCTTTGCGTTCAATTTCAGTGCATCCTGGATTTTTTACGGTTTACTGTGAGTTTCAGCGTGCTTTAACGCGTTAATTGTGACATAGGAACCAAATAGCCTGATCAATATATGGTCAACTGTGTGTTAATGAATAATTGTATATTTCTATCTTTCAACTGCAGTTAAAAAATCCCGCATTGAAGGTAACTACACAATCTCAATTAATTCTGGTTTCGTTACAATATTTTCTTGAAACTTCAATTTTCAACTATTTTTTTGATATAATTATTTACCAATTTATATTATAATTTAAGAATAAACCAACTCGATTAATATAATAAATATACATACATACTTAAGCTGACCTGTATTTCCCAAAGGGTTTGGCAGAGCATATGAAATTTAATTGCCACACATTTACGTTATGTTGGTAAAGTACTGAATACTGTCTCCATTATCAGATCAGCTCGATGTTACCATAATATTGAATTGTCATCCAAACTATACTTATAACCAAAATTTCAGCTCAATCGGTCACCGCGAAGTGGGTCAAATTTAACTCGCAAGATTTGTACCATACTAACATACAGACATACATACTTACTAACAGGGCAAGTTAAATAAAAGCTTGTAAAAAAGAACATTTTCTACAATCTGGATGAAAAATTCGTTGAACCGAGCAAAGGTTCCGATAGCTCGTTTAGTTGAGAGCGTCTGTCGCTGGTTTACAAAATCCCTTCTATTTGACATTCATAATTTTCTTTGTACCAGCTGCTGCTTATCATAACAGAAATACGCCAGAGCGCTACGGATGATTTTCGCTACGGAAATTAAGATGCTACAGACTACGGCGTAGTACTGAATGAAATACAATATTTATATTTTATATTTATTTCAGGTAAAAGAATGGTTCTAAACGCAAAAGACAAAATCCTTTTAGACGAGAAAGAGGTTATGCTTCCAAAGCTGGTAGCTCCCCAAGCCGATGATTGGAAGTTCAAGATTTCGTACATAACCGTCGCTGCTTTCAGCTACCTTCATTTGTCAGCATTATACGGACTCTACTTATGCTTTACTTCTGCACACTGGGCCACGATCATTCTGGGTAAGTGGTCAAGCTAAAAGGAGATTATTCAATATAGTTTCCAATCACGGACACGTTAATAGCGCCATAAAAATGCAGTTGACATAATTATGCTGACGCTCGTTTAAAATACCCCGTGTGGTGCCGGGTTAGAATTTCACCACCCCCTTTCTTCCCGTGGGTGTCGTAAAAGTCGACTAAGGGAGCAGGGTTAAGTGTGTTGTGGGCGATGGGCTAGCAACCTGTCACTGCAATATCACATTTTGTCGATCTTTTATACCCACATTTATGCTAAAAGTGGCGCTGGAACATAAGTTTCATGTGCTCTGCCTACCCCTTTTAGGGATAAAGGCGTGAATGTATGTATGTATGTATGTATGTCGTTTAAAATATCAAGTGGTTTCTCTAGGTAACAAGCGCTCTATAGAAATTAGTTTAATGTCAGACTTCCTTCTGCTCTCGACTTCAGACGCGTATAATATAAATACAATACTATTAGGACGAAGATAAAACAATTTTTTAATAGTAGTTCGTTCTCTGGAAACCTTTCCCGATCTCAAAGTGTTTCACCTCTGACTTTCTGGATGGACAATAGGCTATAATTTTATCCCTCTGATTTTCCCACGGGGTGCGATACGCGGACGGAGCTGCTAATTATTATTATTTATTTTGAATTATTCTAATGACTCTGAAAAATCTCTATTCCGTATAGCAGTACGAAACAACTAAATCCAGATTTTAGTAGGTATGTTGTTTACAAAGTTACTAGACCCCGATACTTTATTTTTGCTGGATCCATTTATTTAATAACCTATAACTACAACTTACAAAAGTTGAAAAACCCCCGACTTTTTCATTTCAAAGTCCAATATCACAAAAACGGCTGAACAGTTTTTGCATGAAACATGGCTAACAACACTTCGGATAAAATTATCTATGACAAAAAAACCGCATTCAAATCGGTCCATCCGTTTGGGAGCTACGATATCACAGACAGATACACAGAATACGCAGATACACAGACCGTCTTGCGTCGGGGGTTAAAAACCGCAGGCAATATTAAAGCGTGCGTGATCGCATCAGAAATGAGGCTATCCGCAGCAGAACCAAGGTAACCGATATAGCCCTCCGTATCGCTAAACTTAAGTGGCAGTGGGCGGGGCACATAGCAGGTAGAACCGAAATGGCCGTTGGGGCGGAAAGGTTCTCGAGTGACGACCACGTACCGGAGGGCGCAGCGTGGGTAGGCCTCCGACAAGGTGGACTGATGACCTGGTAAAGGTTGCGGGAGTCCGCTGGATGCGGGTGGCGCGGGATCGGTCACTTTGGCACTCTTTGGGGGAGGCCTATGTCCAGCAGTGGACGTCTTTCGGCTGATATGATGATGATGTTGATGATGAATATTAAAGAACAATTACAATTACAATAGATAAGCTAGCTCCCTAAATCTTTCAAAAATAGAACAATGTTCACAGCCCTCATCCTGCTGGAAGCCGGCATGCTGGGGCTGATGGCCGGCGCCCACAGACTATGGGCCCACAGGAGCTACAAAGCCAAGCTCCCTCTCCAGATAATCCTCATGGTCTTCCAGTCCTTAACCAACCAGTACACGGCCCTGAACTGGGCTAGAGACCATCGCCTGCACCATAGACATAGCGATACTGATGCTGATCCTCACAATGCGACCAGGGGATTTTTCTTCTCGCACGTTGGCTGGCTGCTGGTTCATAAGCATCCCGAGGTTCATAGGCGAGGAGCTAGTACAGAAATGTCTGATCTGCTGAGCAACCCTGTGCTGATGTTTCAGAAAAAGTGAGTACCGTTCTGAATGATTCGTTTAACAAACGCCTTGCAAGTTTTTTATAACGTTGTGTCTGTGTACGATTTTGCTATTCGGAATTAATTCACATTCGCATTTATAATATTAGAATGGATTTTTTCTTTAGAAAGAAAGAAAGAAAATTAATTACCACAAAATAACACAATACATGAGACGTGTTGAACCAAGTAAGACCCGGAGTGGGTGTCGCAGCCCCTAGCGTAAAAGCAACGACCTAAGTCTTTAAAAAGTCGGCGGGCGGCGGGTCTCTGAGCCCTTTTCAGCCGGACTAACCATCTGAAATTGCAAATCAGTGATTTACTATGTATGCTAAATAAATAAATAAAAAATCTTTAAGAAATTTCGATAAAAGTTTAACTGAAGAGTTCATGGACTTTTTCTGATTATTTCTTTTACTCGCTAAACTGCTCCATAACTTCGATCATGTATTCTAATTTCTAAGCCTGATAGGCTCGTCAATTTCTTTGTTTTCCATACTCTTCGTCTAGATAGTGACAACCACTTTAGCCTAGTTGGTAGTGACCCTGCCTACGAAGCAAGAGGTCCTGGGTTCGAATCCCGGTTAGGGCATTTATTTGTGTGATGAGCACAAATATTTGTTCCCGAGGCATGGATGTTTTCTATGTATTGGAGTATTTATTTATCAACAGTAGGTATGTTTATCGTCGGCGTCGTCTAGTACCCATCCATTATACAAACTTTGCTTAGTTTGCGACTGTGACGATTTGTGTAAAATTGTCCTCTAATATTTATTTATGTAACCCCCCGTGTGCAGGGTTAGAATTTCACAACCCCCTTTCTTCCCGTGGGTGTCGTAAAAGTCGACTAAGGGACCAGGGTCGAAGTGTGTTATGGGCGATGGGCTAGCAACCTATCACTGCAATATCACATTTTGTCGATATTTTATACCCACATTTATGTTAAAAGTGGCGCTGGAACATACCTACGTTTCATGTGCTCTGCCTACCCCTTTTGGGAATAAAGGCGTGAATGTATGTATGTATGTGAATGTTATTTATGTATACATTGTGACTGTACGCTGTGGAGATTGTAATTTTTTTATACCACGTCGGTGGCAAACAAATCCTTATGTTTTAGACCACAAAAAAAATAAAATTATTACGCTTACCTAATGTACCTGATCAGATGTCTTTACGAAGATAAAACTCAAACTTTACGATTGGCATGTTTATTCTGGATATTGTTTTCCTGTCCTAATAATTTCCTAATAACTAGTTAATGCGTTTATGATTGATAGTGAAGTAACTAGTTACTAAATGGACCTAAGATAATAAAATTATAAGCTGCGAAAGTATGCCATTGACGAGCCAACGTTAAATTGAATAAAAATAACATTAGATCTTTATTGATTACTTTATCTTCCTACACCTATTAATGATTAATAATGTGCTTGATTTGATCAAATTTCACATGCGATGGTTCATTACAAAATATTGAATTGTGTTTGGCTTTGAACTGTGTATATTTACATTCTTTCCATTTATTCAGTATATTGATTCCATTCGGAATAAAGTCAATATTCAGTAGCATATCATGACATGTATGTCGCTTATTGATTCTTGGGATATTTCGATATTGCGTCCTTACAAAATAATACTTGTATTTCAATGGGTTATGAATAGATCGTGATTGGTATATTCTGAAAACATGGTTGCAGTCAATCGTCTGTGGTCGAAAAATGGCATTGCGATGGATGAAGTCGTTCTTAGTGGCCAATATTAGATCCTTCATTACCAACTGCTTATCCTTCTCCTGTATAATTTGATCACATCTAGAAATAATTTGACGCTCCTTGGCAATCTCTGTATTATGTTTATGTCTCAATTTCTTCATCATGTATTTGTTTTAGTTTTGTATTTTCATCATCAGTCGATGTATATTTGCTAGGTTCACGAATCGAAGGGAGCACAACGCTACAGACCCATCGTTGGGTGGCTACAGCCGTGACTAATTTGGATTTAAATATTAATTGGTGTAGTCCACACTCTGTGAGATAAACTTTTTTGCCAGTATTGTGATCATATACTATATTATTGGAAAGCTTGATTTCAGAAAGATAGACGCGGTCTTGGTATGAAACGTGTTCATGAATTGATGTACTTGCATTTTCATAGCCTAAAACAGTAGCAATTTCAATAGCAGGGAATAATACTGCATTATCTATGTCAACTAAATAGTGGATATTTGTATCATTAACAGATACAGTTCTATTTTGTGTATCAATTGACCCAAACATATTCACTACTACTGACTACTTAAAAGACATGGGTTTAGTGGCAATACGTACAATATAGGAGTAATGAAATATGGTATTATGAAGATGAATAAACTTGCACTTTAGGTGTATTTGGTGTGGTATGTTGCGAACCGCACCAAATTCCAGACTTCGACTACAGAACAGAAACATGTACAATACATACATACATACATTCACGCCTTTATTCCCAAAAGGGGTAGGCAGAGCACATGAAACGTATGTTCCAGCGTCACTTTTAGGATAAATGTGGGTATAAAATATCGAAAAAATGTGATATTGCAGTGATAGGTTGCTAGCCCATCGCCCACAACACACTTCAACCCTGGTCCCTTAGTCGACCTTAGTGGACATGCACAATACCAATACAATAAGAATATTAAACTGAGCCAAGCGAATAATACTGTGTCATTATGCTGGGGCTGGGTTAGGATGGTGTATTGGTTAGATAGTTTGAATATGGTAAAGAAAAATTAACAAGGTAATTTTATTAGTAAGTCAGGGCGGGTCTATAGAATAACGGGTATATAATAGTTATAGCCAAAGCATAACCATCCAAATAGAACCATGCATACAGAACGATTCGGACGGTCTGCCTAAATCTTGGAGCATTTTTAGAAGGTCGATTTTCGTAATAATAAATACCTATACATATCAGAACAGACTTCTTAGTTGTTAGTAAAAAATGAAGCAAACCAAATAAATTAAACATAAAGCTAAAGTTAAGTGCTTATAGGTACATTTGATTTCAACATAACTTAGCTACATATTTAATTTTTAATACGGGCTAGTAACAATCTACGTTGTAAGGTATGTAATATGTATACTTTTACATTTTAACTATTCGATTTTTCATTCTATAGGAATTACGTAAAATAACTTTGGCAAAGAAACAAATATGTTAATATAATGCACTGTGGCCATACTACAACAACTCAACTTGCAACTTGGCACTGCATCTATTCGTAAATATCACTACAAATTGAACGTGCAATAGTCACCACGATTACAGCTTGTAGTTTCTTACATTGTACCTATTACGCATTCGAGACTAGTAATAAATGCTTATACTTAATCAGAATATGATATACAAACCAACGTCATGGCTCTTGGTGTAGTTTGGTTTATGTTATATCAGTAAAATTTCATATAACACACTATATTTGCTTAATACTACTCGTCGTAAAGTGATCAACTAATACCCATACGCTATATATACCAACACTATCCTTTTATGTTAGAATCCGCAATTACACTCAAAGGCCAAAGTACTTTATGATTAAGGGGCACACTGTGACCCTATGGTGGTGCATTTTGATGGGTCTGGGTTGTGTCTATTAGCTCAGAAAGCATTCTCGGATCGTTATTTTGTATATGTCTCTCCAATCGTCATAGGTACCACAATTATATTCCGACATCAAATTATTTAAATCTTTAGTAGTATTAATGTTCCCAGTCTTCAAATAGCCCATTGATCGTAACATGAGGCAGGCGCAGGCGTAAAAGTAGCCTTCAGTTTCTTACATTGTATTACTGTTTCAAGACTAGTAATAATTGCTTACACTTAATGACAATAGGATATACAAACCAACGTCATGGCTCTTCGTTTAGTTTAGTTTCATATAACACAATACATTTGCTTATTATAGGTACTACTTACTCGTCGTAAAGTGATCAACCAATACCCATACGCTATACAAACCAATACCATCCTTTTATGTTAGAATACGCAATTACACCCAACGGCCAAAGTACTTTTTATGGCTATAAAGGCCATTGATAGTGACATATGGGACACGAGCGGGCATAAAAATAGGTACCCTTTAGTTTCTTGCATTGTATTACTTTTTCAAGACTAGTATTAACTCCTTGACTTGTATATTATGTATTATCCTTGCACTATTCATGAAGCTCCGGTAGCCCAGTGGTTCAGGCATGCGGCTGTCAAACGGCGGTCGTGGGTCCGAATCCCGGCTCGTACCAATGAGTTTTTCGGAACTTATGTACGGAATATGATTTCATATTTACCGTTAGCTTTTCGGTGAGGGAAAAACATCGTGAGGAAACCTGCATACATCTGCGAAGAAATTCAAAGGTGTATGTGAAGTCCCCAATCCGCAATGGGCCAGCGTGGGGACCCGTTCCCTCTCATACATGAGAGGAGGCCTGTGCCCAGCAGTGGGACGTATATAGGCTGATGATGTGATGATGATGATTAACTCCTTACACTTAAATCATAATATGATATACAAACCAACGTCATGGCTCTTGCTTTAGTTAAGAGTCCGCAGTAAGCTCGATTCTCCATACAAACGTAGTTACGCTCTCATTTTAAAACTACGTTTTGGATTGTAACGAAACTTTGCATGTTCAATGAAACGAGGTATATCTATGTCTGAAATTAGTATATGTAGCTTCAGATACTATAATAAAAAAAATACTGCGAATTTAAGTTTTTCATACAAAACTAGTTTTTGCTGTATTTAGTTTGTTTTATAAATTGGAACCATATAAACTAATTACAGACATAGATATGCCTCATGTCATTGTATATGCAAAGTTTCGTCACAATCCAACACGTGGTTTTAAAATGAGAGCGTAACTACGTTTGTATGGGATGGTGAAATTCGGCCGAGCTTACTGCGGCCTCTTAAGTTTATGTTATCCCAGTATACACATAAAACACAATACCTACACTTGGGCACGTTTCGATCTTTTACCAAATTCTAATATAATTCATGCTGCTGCTACTTCCACTTCTGTGTGTACATGTTGCCTTATTATGCATTTAATAATTTGCCTTGACTTTGACTTATATTGTCTGTAGGTATTATATTTGTGTAATAGGATTTATATTGCGCAAATGTGCCGCAGTATGCATATAGTATTTAGCGCATTCGCATTGGAAAAGCACGTTGCCGAATAGTCTATTCGTCAAAATAGATAATTTAATAATGCCAAAGACCTTCACTACGGGGCGAATGTGTTATTCCAACTTCGTGGCGCCCACGCGCCTTTTAAAAGGCCGTGTGAGTTGATGAAAACTCAAATTAATTCCATTTAAGAGAAACTTTTTTCACTGTTCGTTTTGCGTGCTGGGCAAAATAATATGGGTCTTACTTACATAGGTTCAGGCATGCTGCTGTCAAGCGGTGGTCGAGGGTTCGAATCCCGGCTTGTACCAATGAGTTTTTCGGAACTTATGTACGGAAAATTTACCGTCAGCTTTTCGATGAAGGAAAACATCGTGAGGAAACCGGTCTAATCCCAATAAGGTCTAATTTTCCCTCTGGGTTGGAAGGTCAGGTGGCAGTCGCTTTCGTAAAAACTTGTGCCTATGCCAAATCTTGGGATTGGGTGTCAAGGCGGACCCTGGGCTCCTTTAGGGGCATTACCGGAATAACGCTAGGAGGATGATGACTTACATTTCCATAGGCTTCCAGATAATTTGCAGCACACATTCACATTTAATTACAGTTTTATAGTTTTTGATGGCGATCCGAGCCAGCCGTTTGTTCAGTCGAATTTATTTATTCGTATGGCATTACTTAATTTCAGAGTCGCTTTACTTAGTTTATTATAATATGATATTATCTAAATTCTTCACCATTAAGGCTAGCGTTTGCATCCTAGGGGCGTGCAGAAGAGTAGTCACGTAACGTAACGTTTTGAACGCGCGTTAAGCAGATCCTACTGTCATTTTTCCATATAAAATTGACATTTAATTCTACCTGACGTGCTAATAATCCGTTACGTGACCGACCACCTGCAGGTCTAGGGTATTTCCAGAGTATTTAATAATGTGTTCAGTCTAATGCCAAAGATTATGGCCGCTCGCAGGTGACATTGAACAATTTGTTCATGAAGTTCGGACACGAATGAGTTTGTCGGTGTCGTATATGATGCGCGTCTATTTAGAAGGCACGTTTTAAAAGAGATTCGTTCTCATCATTGAATTAGTATATAGAACACTAAATCAATGGTTATCATGCCCAATATCGTACACCATATCAGACGGAAGAATTTGCTTGCTTTGCTCGCCACGTCAGACGTCATTACGAATACGTTGCCAGATATGAGAAGTAAAGTAGTAAGATTTTGTTTGATATCATGTCGACACTATTCGCGGAACAGGAACTTCATCCTTTTTAGGGGAACCCTAAACCAAAGGGTGAAACGGGACCCTATTACTAAGACTCCGCTGTCCGTCCATCTCTCCGTCTGTCACCAGGCTTATATCTCATGAACCGTGATAGTTGACAGTTGAAATTTTCACAGATGACGTATTTCTGTTGCCGCTATAACTACAAATACTAAAAAATAGAATAAATTATTTCTTTGGGCGGGTCCTAAACAACAAACATGTTTTTTGCCCTGTTTATTGATAATGGTACGGAACCATTCGTGCGAGAGTCCGACTCGCACTTGGTCAGTTTTTGGCTTGGCCACTACGACGGTGGCAATCAAGCTTACAGCCTGTCTGATGGTAAGCAGATTCCATAGCCTATGAAGCTTGGGACTCCAGAAAAATTACAAGCGTGTTGCCGACCCTTATTCATTTGACGAATCGTGTTGACAGCATAGGAGAAATGACAGAAACACTCTCAACACAGAAAATCTTCAGGACCTACTTAGCAGCCTTACTCACTATCAAGAACATAACAACTACATACCTACAAAATAATCTAGTGAATTATATTGATAGTTTTCTTCTGTAGACTCTGTAAGAAGTACAACGCCAAAGCGTACCTTCACTTCAAATATCTTGGGTAAAAAATTGGCTGTTAGTTTCTACATTGTCATCACTTCAACTTCAATAACCCCTGTTAGCCCGGGGGACAATCTGTTGCTCGCATCCGCAGGATTTACCTACCACAACCCTGCATGTGTCCCCTGGGTGGTGCTAAATGAGCGACAACGCTTTCAGCGAAATAGGCGCTTCTATAAAAAATATCAAATGGATATTCGCCAATGCTGCAGATCGCCATACGATTAAATAAATAACCCCTGTATTTTCTTCAACAGATACAAATTCTCCATCATAATCCTGGCTAGCATCATACTTCCAACAATCTGCCCGATGTACTTCTGGGGAGAAACGTTCACCAACGCCTGGCATCTCAACATCCTCCGCTCCATACTCTGCCTCAACTTCGTCTCTCTCATCAACAGCGCGTCCCACGCCTTCGGAAACAGACCATACGACAAAGAAATCAGAGCTACAGAGAACATGACTGTTAACCTGGCTACGCTTGGAGAGGGCTTCCATAACTACCATCATGCGTTCCCCTGGGACTATCGCGCGGCGGAGTCAGCAGTCAGCAGGTTCAATATGACTGCGGCTTTTATAGATTTCTTTGCGTGGGTTGGTTGGGCGTATGACCTTAAGACAGTTGAGCACGGGATGGTTGTTAAAAGGGCTAAGAGGAGAGGTGATGGAACGTTTTTGGGTGGAGATCTGGACGATGGAACAAAGAACGATTGAAGGGCAAGCGACGAAAATGGTTGTTGTGTGACTGCTTAGTTTTATATTTATTTGTTTGTAATGTAAATTATTATTCAGTTTAAGATTAATTATAAAATAATAATAATAAACTAAAAAAGCCTTTTATTCCTTCTCATTATCTAAAAGTTACAAAGTTAGCAGTTACATTTCCAAAATAAAATTTATTATACTTATCTATATATATCTTATTATTTTTTGTGCTTATTCTAATGAGTGGACCTCGTTACGAGTAAAGGCCTATCCCAGTTTTCGCCAATCCTCTCGGTTTTGCGCTTTCATGTGCCAGTCATCACGACTTCCTTTTTTGATGTCGTCGATCCATCTCGACTGTGGCCGTCCAAGGCTTCGTTTGCCTGAAGGGCCTTTCCAGAGTGTGGCTAGTTTTGTCCACCTGTTTTCGTCCAATCTAGCGATATGTCCGGCCCATTGCCATTTCATTTTTAGGAAGTGTTCAAGGGCGTCTACAATCTTTGTTTTTTCTCTAATTTTAGAACTTCTTAGTTTGTCCAATCTTTTTATTTTTAGTATGCTTCGTTCTTGTGCCCTTTGACAAGCTCTTATTTTTTGTTTCGCTTCCTTTATGTAAGTCCAGGTTTGACATCCATAGCTAATGCAGGGTAGCAGGCATGTGTCGATGACTCTCTTTTTCAGTGGCATTGGTAGAGTGCTTTTTAAAACTTCTTTGAGACTCCAAAATTTGTTCCAAGTTTTAGTAATTCGCCTGTCTATTTCGTTCGCATTTCGCTTTTTATCAAAGGATACTTGTTTTCCTAGTTATATGTAGGTTGCTACGTATTCGAGTTTCTCGTCTTCTATATGTATTTGGTGCTCAATGCCGTTTGTTAGTAATTTTGTTTTGTTCAGGTTCATTTCAAGGTCTATTTCTTTGATTCTCGAATGTAGAGTGGTCAGCATGTTCTGTAGTTCTCGTGAGTTATTGGATAGTACTGCAAAGCACAGATGGCTTAAATACTTGCCATTCATTATTACTCCCTTATTTTCCCAGTCGAGGGATCTCATTATATTGTGTAGTACTGCAATAAACAGCGTTGGTGATAATGGATCGCCCTGTCTCACTCTTCTTTCTATTTTGATATATCTGCCAGTACTCTCAAGTCTTATTTTGCTTCTGGAGTTCAAGTATATATTTCGAATTATCTCTGTATATGTTACATGGACCCTGCTCTCTAGCAGTGCTTTCCATAGAGCTTCGTGCGATATTGTGTCGAACGCTTTTTTAAAGTCGATGCATGCAATGTATAATACTCTATTGAACTCTATGTGTTTCTCTATAAGCTGCTCAATTGTCTGGATGTGGTCCATCGTAGAGAACCCTTTCCGGAAACCAGCCTGTTCGATTGATTGTACATTCTCTATAGCAGGTGAGATTCGATTTTGCAGGCAAGATGAGAAAAGCTTATACAAGCTCGACATCAAGCTTATAGGGCGGTAGTTCGAGATATCCGCAGGGTTGCCTTTTTTATACAAAATAATGATTTCGGATAAGATTAATTATGTGCCTAAATAAATGACTTTAATTTAAGTATAATCATCATTATAATCTTTCTTTTTTAAAATACCACATCGGTGGCAAACAAGCACCTGTTGGTAAGTGTTTACCGTAGCCTACGGACGTTTACAACTCACATTCGCGTTGCTGACCCTTTTAGAATTTATACAACCCTTTTTCGTAGAACCCCATACTGTTGTCCCTCGGGAAAACCTCGGCAGGGAGCTCATTCAACCAGAGCGTCCGAGGGAGGAAATTTCTCTGAAACCGTACGGTACGCGACCATTAAGGTTCCAGGGGGTAAGAGTGAATGCCCTACCGACGGCGAGCGGTGCAGTGGTAAAAAGCAACGGTAGGCATCATTAGGGTCCGTTCGCGTAGTCAAACTACGCACCTATGTAGTTTCATCTTGTCTGTATGTTATATTATCCATTTGATCTGTAAGATACGGTTTGTGCCGAAATTGGTGCAAATACCTTCGTCCTTGCAACGCAACAGACCACACGGCCGGGCGTTTAGCGTATTTTCCGTGGCAAACGAGAAGGCTCCATCCTTTGCACGTGCTCTAGCCAACGTAGGGGCTCTGCTTCAGAACGGCTGCAAGTGGCTGCAATGCTAGGCAAGCTACACCAAGTAGAAATCCGTGATCTCTGCCTACCCCTCCGGAAAATGGGTGTGATTATAGGTATGTATGTATGAGTACATACATATATATGTATGCGGACGTCACTGTTAGACTCGTATTGGCCTTACAGGCCACTTGCGCAAGTGCCGCATTTTTATGTATGGCTTTAATCATCTTTTATAGATGTTAAAGGCCAATGATTAAAAATGCAACCTCTATATGTATCCGGTCCGGTTTTACAATGATCCAGTATGTTTTAGATAAAATATTAGAAACATTTTTAGTACCTACTTTGTATAGTAGATTGTTAACCAAGGGCTGAAAGGTACCCATTAGTGACGAGATATTTTGGCGCTCGAACGAAGTGAGAGCGCCAATGGTTCGAGTCAGAAATAGGTGACTTTCACCCGAGTTAAATACTACTTTTCATATCGAATGAGGAAAGTAAAAAAAACACAGACGAAATTAAACAATTACGCTTATTCAAAAACGGCAGCCACCATTATCGTGACGTCACCCGAACCGAAAGAATAGTCTCATCTCACCTTTCCTAAAGAAAGAGGCAAATATCTGTCTCGGTCGCGCTTATGGTTATATGGTGTAATTCGGTCATGTGACGTACATATAATACAGCTACGAGTTTAATTTTGAAATTAAAAATATTGCTAGTGTTTTAATAAACAAATTAATATATTCGTATTTCCTAAAGTCAAAACTATATGAATAACATGCTTTCATAATTTAATTGTGATAGACGAAAAAAGCCTACTCAAATATTTTCATACTGCATATTGGATTTATTATTAGTTAGTTAAAGAGTGGCTGTATGCGTTTCTGCCTTAGCTCACATGCACAACTTTAAGTTAAAAATAGATTTGTGGGTGTATTCCATTTGTTACCACCTCATAGACCCTAGTGAATATTGTAGTTAAAATAAAGGTAATGATACTAATGAATTAACAACATAAACTTATTTTATATTTAATAAAATAAATCCCATGCACTAGTAAGAATAAAATTATTTCCCTTTGTCAGTGGCGGGGTAAGTATTGATATTTATTAGAATTAGTTCCCGTATGGTGTTTGTAAGGCGAGGACAAATTGGAATACACTACTTTTCTGCACTAGAGCAGAAACGTATCACTTTCCGCACACTTTTTAGAACAACAACGACCCACTTTCAGAGCATGAGATATGAAAAACACATTCCTATAGAAATAAAACAATAGTGGATAGAAACACCATGGAACTCAGTTATTCCTATTTCAGTCGAAGTCATCGGGCTGCACCCAGAAAAAAGTAGTGAATACCACGGCAGTATTTTTTTCAGACTCCGGCCGCGGTGTGACGCATGTCTGTTGTACCAAGAAAACGGTCTACTTATTAAATAAATGCATTAGCGCTATAAACGCTGCCTGGCTAGTTGTTATTATTACTAGCAGCGAGGGGAAGAATGAAATTTCATAATTGTAAAACATAGGACTATATTCAAAGGTATATCTATGTATAAAATTAACCTCGTCTGCAGCCGCAACCGCTGAACGCTGAAGGGCTAAGCCCAGAGCTGGACGCAGCGTTTCCGCTTGGGTTCCCGATCTCCTGGGTAATGGCCACACAATCCCCACAGCCGTATGACACAGCAGCGGAACCGCTGGTGGGGTACTCGCCTTGGAACGCAACAGCGCTGAGGAAGGGCAAGGCTCCGGAGAGGTCCAGGTTTCCACTCAGGCTGAGGTCCGTGGCGATGGCGATGCCGGAGGGCGCTATGGGGCCGATGCTGCTCACGCTCAACGGTCCACCGTTGTTTGAGACGGCGATGGACTGGCAGTCACAGTTCTGTGCAGTGATACACTGAAAAAGAAACAAAAATTATAGCATCCATCACACCTTTATGGCATTTTGATCTCCGATCAGAATGCGTGTTCGAAGAGTAGTCTGGGGAAACCTCCGGCACGACCGCCCTGTCGGTTTAGCACTAGAATAAGTACTCCAATTTTGCGCTCCAGTAAAATGCGATGCGTTTTCAACTGAATCTGGAGTGTGAGTGTAATCGAGCTACGGGATTAGATATCGGCCACAAGGTAGTAAAGTTTGTGGGGGTCCGTTGGATGCGGGTGGCGCAGGACCGATCACTTTGTCACTCTTTGGCGGAGGTGAAGTGGACGTCTTTCGGCTGATATGATGATGATGTTAGATATATACCTGAACCAGGAAGGCGGCAACATAGAGGGCGGCGACCTTGGAACTCATTTTGTGATTAATAGTTGTTTTTAGACTTACACTGAATGGTCCACTTTATCAGTAGGTTAGCTTATAAAGGTACTGTTTTAACTGTAATTGCTTACATGCGTAACATTATGAGAATGTCTGATAATAGTGAAGGATTATATAATGTTGCGAATTCTGCTCGAGATACCAATAAAAAATGTGTTTATTCCCATTGAAATTAAGTCGGAAATGGCCTGCAACTGGCATGGAATTAGTTGATGCGTCGCTCGCAAGAGACACCTTTAATTTTGCTTCGTAATAGTGATAAGAAAAAATTACACATAAACGGTGTGATATTAAACCAATTAACTGATTAAACAAAATTAAACTTTGTCAATCATTCTATCATTTTCGTAATATTGACCTGCTTGTAATTGTGGTGTCAGTATAAAATCAATGTCATAGTTTTGTCGAATCATTCTAATTCTTTCGTAGAAAACGGATAATTATAAAAAATGACTCCCTTCTTTGTTTTCTCTTTGTGCGTACAGGCTTGTTTTATCCAGGTAAATATTTGTTTGAAAATTATCCTATTTAGAACTATTCCAACTTCCCTTGAACCAGCAGTCCTGTCTAGGCGAAATATTACATTGTTACACTCAAAATTAATGATATAAATAACGTATTTGTCTTTGCTTTCCTGTAATTATGTCCCTAAATACATAAACATGGAATAAATAAACATACTTTCAACGTTCGATTTTTCTGTGTGCATTTGACGGTCGTGTTCTTGCTGACCGCATTTGTCACTATATTACTTATGGCACGTATTTCCTCTATTTATACAAATTACGTGTTTATAATCGACTTCAGAAAAGGTTCTCAATTCATCTGAACCTTTGCAGTTTTTGTTTTAAGCATGTTAGGTACCTAATTACTCGAAGACAGCTGGACCGATTCGGAACATTCTGTTTATGTTTGGGTATCCTTCCTAAGTGGTCCAGAGGTCTGATGAGGGTCTGATGATGGGACCCTGGATAAATAGAGGGAACTCTTCAAATAATAAGCACACTTGAAGCTATTAAAACCAGAGCAAATGGTCTGTTCCTAGGATAGAATGTCAATACTAAACTAATAAGCATTGTGAACCACCACTCTGCATAATACGAGTATATTCATGGTACAGACATAGTTATAATCGAAATTATTTAGAAAGATATTCTGTCGTTCATTTTCTAATCATTCATTTGTTTTCTCTGCAGTCCGTGTTCAGCCAGACGTGTGGTTACCCTCAACTCCCTTACGGCTCCGGCCTGGGCGGGCTCAGCGGCATCAACAACCAGCCGCAGCCAGCGCCCGTGAGCGCGCCCAGCTGCGCGTCGTACGGCGGCGTGGGCACCGGGCAGGTGGGCGTGTCCGGCGACGTCGACGCGAGTGGCCAGACCGTCGTCGTCGGCTCCGTGCCCGTGCTCGGCTCGGTCGACTTTAACGGCACCGTAGCGGCCGCCGGCTCCGTCTCAATCTCCGGACAGTGCGGATGCGGATGCAGCTAGTCAAATAACCCAGTATTAGAATTAACTATAGTAGGTATAATGATACTAGAAATATATTACTTATCACATTTTTTGTTTTCTTTTTGGTAATTTATGAAATCTTGTTGCAGCGTACAAAGTATTGCCTTGTTGATATTTTTTATATTTTCTAACCAAATCAATACTGCTTGAGTATTGTCATCAACTCATCACTTCAACAGTTCCAGCACCACATGTACGAGTATACAGCGTGCATTCTCAGATAAACCTAGGTCATACATACATCATACAGACACTAGTTTCAAAGTCAAGTTCGCCCAGTTACCAGCCGTATTCACTTTTTTGGTCACTCCAACACCTGGTGGGCCCCTGGTGTCGGAGTGACTGTGACAGTGAGTTTTATTTATTCATTTGACACACCAACAAGATACAAAGCTCAACATTTACAAAGACAGCTGCTGTGCTGGCAGCTTTTTATTCTGACACTAGCTCCTGCCCGCGACTGCATACACGTATAAATTATGGTTTACATGATGTGAGAGGTAGGGCACAGCGTAATGTCATCACGCTTGAATCTGAAGCAGCCCGACTGGGGGAGTACCTCCGCCTTACAGAAGACCACAGCCATAATAGCACTGCTGCCTATTCCGTAGGTATTGTAGTGTTGTGTTCCTGATGGTGAGTAAGGTTCCCAGAGCTCCATCCTTGAAGGCCGGCAACGCACTCACAACACCTCTGGTGTTGCAGGTGTCCATGGGCGGCGGTAATCGCTTACCATCAGGTGATCCGTCTGCTCGTTTGCCTCCTATAACATAAAAAAATATGTTTAACCATACTACTGACTGAAAACTCATAACACTCTCATAAACTTGGTCGTCAATAATATTATATAGTTGCCCAATGTATCGTTTTAGAGAGCGCTCTCTATGCGAGCCCCGTTTGAAGGCCCTAGGGCGAGCCCGACGGATACTCACTATCTTCAGGTGACATGCAAGCGAGGCCTGAGGCCAAAATCCCGAAGGTGAGCGGCGTGGCAAGCGAAGCCGAAGGTATCATAGTTTAAAGAATAAAACACGGGCGCAGTGGGAATAATGTAAATATTGAAATATATTATGTTAAAAACATTGTATGATATATCTGTTAAATTAAAACAATATATATTGATAGAGACAGCGCCGACAGACACTACTTGATTCAAAAATACAAAGATTCTAGTCTTCATAAAGATGGCCAGCCTTATACTCCAACAGAAGGCCGAGGTTTTCACTGGAATTTAAGGCCTAAAGTAATCCTCCAGAGAGCGGTCTCAATGCGAGCCCGAAGGCCTAAGGCCCGAGGCCGAACCCCTGCGGATAATCGTTATCTCCGAGCAACTTGCAAGCGAAACCTGAGGTCCGAAGTCCTGGCTGGCAAGGCTGAAGCCGTGGGTGAGCCCCCACGGACACTTACTATCCCCAGGTGGCCCAAATGCCCAAAATACAGATTAGTAAAGTTTGCATCAAAATCCTTTTAACCATTTTCACGTGAAGCGTGATCTAATAAACAGACAAACAGTGCCTCCCGGCATCATTCCCTTTCGACTCCTCTCATGGAGCAGTTGTGGTTATCTTTAAATACAAAGTTAATCCTTTACTGAAGTTTTTCTCATCACCAAACGTTAACTTCCTGCAAGCAAGACTGAGCGTGTCTCCTTACTTTGAAAAGCTCCTAAAGGACAACTTTTCTAGGTTGGTAGACCATCGCCCGCAACCCACTTCAACCCTAGGCGTACCTATTCATACTGAGGTAAAAAATTAATACACGAAAATATGCTAAAAAGGTATAAATTACTATTCTTTCTCTGCTATGAATTATTGATCCACTTTTATTTTTACGAATAGTTCATTATTAGGGTTCCGTAGTCAACAATAGGAACCCTTATAGATTCGCCATATCCGTCTGGCCCTCCGCATGTCCGTCTACGGCTTAGCTCAGTAACCATTACTACTAGAAAATTGTAATTCAGCATGGGTATATACTATATTATACTCGTAAATCAATCACGCCGACAAAACAGAAGAATAAAATCATGTATTTTTATTTTTATTTGGGGTCCTCCCCTATACCTAAAGTGGGGATGTCATTTTCACGTTAAACCCATAGTCTGGGGTATTATTGAATAGCTTGTTGAAAAAAATATGGGTTTTAGGTAACGATTTTTCAAATTTTTGATTCGTTTGCGAGATATTGGGCTTTAAAGCCCGAGTCATGTTACCCCTTCCCCCCCCCCCCCTGCCGGCTAAATAATGACGAACTAGACTCCTTTATAAAAAAAATGGGCGGAATATCAGCAATGGCTCACTATTTTCTTAATCCGAACGGATTATACCGCAATTGAGCTTACCAATACGATAAGCATCTGATATTAATGCGTCATAGCGCGTTCTAGAATGGAACTCTAGGATACTCGTAAATGTCCGTATTGTGTTCATGTCACGTTGAGTTTGTAGGTACTAATTAACCTTTTGCAACAGCCCAGGTATGACCTGAGTCATTTCCTATTTTATATATACTGGGTAGAAGCTAGCCTGCGGTTTAGTCAGGTAGTACTGCGATCTGTTAGACCGCTGGTCTGAAAATTGGACGTCTAGATAATTCTTGTTCACGTTTTTAAGGATTACTTCACGGGATAGAAACGTGAGTAATTAAATACGACCGCTTTAGCCTAGTTGGTAGTGACCCTGTCTACGAATCAAGTGGTCCTGGGTTCGATTCCCGGTAAGGGCAAATATTTGTGTGATGAGCATGAATATTTCTTCCTGAGTTATGGATTTTTTATTTATTATAAGTAACAGGGCCTCTTGCTTCGTAGGCTGGGTCACTACAAACCAGGCTAAAGTAATCGTCAATATTTATTTATTTATGCGCTACGGTAACGGCTCGTGGACGAGTCGATAAGCCCATGGCGAGCTAACCTCATATTATGGTCGGCCTTATCACACGATAAGTGATAAGATAGAGCGTCCGTCACTGGCTGACACCGTTCGATAGAACGAGATGAAGCTCCTGTCTTGTCACTTATCGCGTGATAAGGCCGACCGTGATACGGGGTCTGGACTTGAACGGCTCATGTCATGATTGGTCTTTTAGTGTGTGTGCGATGGATTTGTCTATTGATTCTCTCGTGATTGACTCGTGTAGTGAATACTAGGCTTTACTTATAGAAACGGACGTCACTACGGTTTGAAACAATGTAGTTTACGTACATAAATACTCGTGTAAAAAATAATTGTCCACATTGTAGCAACATAATGGATTCATTGCTTATCTACCTCAATAAATGGCAATTATGCGATGACACGCAGTTTACAAGATTTTAGAGTACCGTACCTAAAAGGAAAAAACTGAACCATGATAGGATCACTTTATTGTCCGTATATATGTCTGTCTGTCAATACTCTTAAATCGGGAACGCGTGGAGGGGTATTGAGTTGAAATTAAAACCATAAACTTACTCAGTCCTTCAGTCTGCAGTTCCTTGGAGGTGAAAAAAAGATACGGCCGCAACGTATATTTAGACACTCTCAAGGGAATCAAAATGTATAGGGTATTTTCCGTTGACTTAGAAGTATGAAATTTCGCAAGTAACATCGTCGTTCTACGACAAGTATAGGTAAAAATCAGAAAACTATACATTTGTGATTAAATCATAAAAAATATAGTATTATATTAAAAGTAAGTAATCAATTGTCGCCAATTTGTACGGGACCCTCGGTGGGCGAGTCCGACTCGCACTGGTCCGGTTTTTTTACAGCATCTTTTAAGTGAATCGCTTCATGTAATTTCCTGCAATTTCCCGAAGATTCACATTGTTTGTTAATGATAGATCGCCCGGCGCTTCGGCTACCGGACTTTACGTAAGTAAATGTATTTACGGAAATACGGAATATTTTTTTCATACTTGCTATTCAGAAAATACCTTATAATGAGGGATTTCAATATTTCTCACAGAAGTTTTTTGTATGCCAATCGGTAGCAAAATTTCCCTCTCAGGCATAAACACTTGACTCGCTCGTTTCCCCCCAAGATTTTACTTTAGAATCCCTCGCTACGCCCAGGATTCAATATGCCGCTCTCGTCAAATATATATAATTTATGATTCATTGTATCCTGAATGAAACGAAAGATTCTAAAATAGTATGCTAATTCTAGCGAGGGATTCTATAGTAGAATCTTGAGCTTAACGAGGGATTCCAGTGTTTACGCCCAAGAGAAAAATAAGTTCTGAAATACCTCATTTGAGGGCATTAATTTCTTCCGAATATCAGAATCAGGGAAGAAAAGCACTTTGATCCCTTGTTAGAGAGCAAAAAATTTTTCTGAAAAGCCGGTGTGAAATAGTTATTTACGATACAAGTGCCGAAAATAGGAAATTCGCAACGAGTGATGATAAATTAAAACACGACCGAAGGGGAGTGTTTTAAATCGACAGGAGTTGCGAATTACGTATTCGCACGTGTATCGTACAACGTTTTACTGTACATATGACTCTTTAAAGTTTCGACATATGCACGGAAAGTGATCTTTTCCGCACTAGTGCGGGAAAGCAGCACCATATGTACTGTAAAAATATTTCTGCGCTAAAAGTGGCAATATCTGACAGTCACTTGTTTATTCCAGAATCACGATGCCTCCAAATGCACGCAACGAGGCCGTGGACAACGAGGCCTGCGAGAGACTGGTGGCCCCACAGGCCTCTCCTATCAAACACGAGGCTTCCTACATAAACATAGCCATGTTCAGCTATTTCCACTTGGCTGGCGCTTACGGGGTATACCTTGCTTTCACTGAAGCAAAATGGGCGACTATATTATTAGGTAAGATTTTGGATTATGGACTACTGCAATGTCATTATCATTCGCTTGTCCTTGTTCCATTTGCTTTTTACTTCTACTACTTTTTTGTTACATACATCCCTATTGTTCGTGAACTTATCACACACATCATTCCTATTCATATCGTCTCTCACGCAGTCCATCGACCTTTTTCTTGGTCTATCTCTACCCTTAAACTTAATGCCCTTCTAAGTAACATGACTATCATCCCTCGGCATAACATATTTATACAGGGTGACTCCTAAGTGGTGAACAAAAACCATAGTTTCTAACGCAGCGTTCCAAGGCAAGTTCAGTGCACTAGGTCTAAAAGCAAACAATTGAACTGTAGGTAATACATAAAAGTTAATTAATTTCATTTTCTAAAAATATCCAACCGTGTGGTCACCCAAGTACTAAAAGTACAGTCAGCCGCAGATAAACGTGAACGTAGAAACTTAGTATGCAGAATGTGTCACATTCCTCTGCAGCTAACTGTACTTAGGGTGTACTGTAGTAGGGTGACCACAAGATCTGGTAAGTTGTAAACTAATTATTGATTTTATTATGAAAAAAAAGTAATAGATATTCACATATTGTTAAGCAAAAGTGTTTAAATGAAAGCTACAGAACAAGAAAAAAATATTTCTATTCACCACTTAGGAGTCACCCTGTCCATACGACCCGTGTAGGCGACTGCAGAGACTAAGTTGAGGACTGCAATGTATTGAGTACAATTGAATAGTTGATAGTTTGCTTATCGGAAACTTTTCTTGCCTCTAGTATTCTCAAGAACAGACGGCTAAAGAGTGGAACTCACTTCTGCAAAGCCTTTTACGTGAAACTTATAACGTGAACCTTTTCATATCAAGGGCGAAAAGGTTTAATACTACTTAACTAAGCATGACGTCATCGTCACTTAACATGGCCAGCCTTATCATACGGTAAGTGACAAGATAGAGCGTCCGTCACTGGCTGTCACCGTTCAATAGAATTCTAAGTACATTTTAAGTTGGTCGACTATTACTCGGTAACTAGTTAAGCCGTGATAGTTTTCCTTGCAATTGCACTAGTGTTGTGCCAGCCCTCCATACATGTTTTACTGCCCAGATTTTTTTCACATTCCCAGTAGCAGTCATTTAGCCCAGGGGGACACATGACTCGAACAAAAATTTGGGGTTGAAAGCCCAATACTCGTAAGCAAACGAATCACTACTTAATTTGAAAAATCGCGACTACACTAAACTAGTTAACACATGGGTTTAACGAGAAAACAAATACATCCACACTTTAGGTGTAGGGCAACCCAAAAACATTTTTCAAGATTTTATTCTTCTGTTTTGTCGACGTGATTGATTTATATATCCATACCGAATCACAGTTTTCTAGTAGTAATGGTTACTGAGCTAAGCCGAAGATGGACGGACAGAAGGACGGATGGACGAACGGCCAGGCGGGCATGACGAAACTATAAGGGTTCCTTGTTGACTACTGAACCTTAAAAAGCGTCTTATAAGGTGGTTGTTTTGATTGAGTTGACATCATCATCATCATCATATCAGCCGAAAGACGTCCACTGCTGGACATAGGCCTTCCCCAAAGAGTGCCAAAGTGACCGCTCCTGCGCCACCCGCATCCAGCGGACTCCCGCAACCTTTACCAGGTCATCAGTCCACCTTATGGGGGGCCTACCTACGCCGCGCCTTCCGGTACCTAACCTTTCCGCCCCAACGGCCATCGGTTCTACGTGCCATGTGCCCTGCCCACTGCCACTTAAGTTTAGCGAATCGGAGGGCTATACCTATCGGTTACCTTGGTTCTGCTGCGAATAGCCTCATTTCTGATGCGATCACGCAGAGAAACTCCCAACATGACCCTCTCCATTGCCCTTTGGGTGACTTTGAGCTTTCTTATCAGGCCCATAGTAAGCGACCACGTTTCAGTGCCATATGTCAACGCTGGCACTGGAGTTGACATAGAAGTTTACATTTCCACAGCTCCAAGAAACTGCATAACTAAGTTTTTGACATAAATTTTAACTTGCCCCACCATCACCAGAGAATGACAGCGAAACGATCCTATTAGGGGTTATGAGGCACGGAACCCTAAAGAGTACCTACATAATTTCGGTCAAAGTGGAAAATTTATGAATCATTCGCCACGAGCGTGACTGTAGGTCCTAGGCGAATCTTTCAATCCCTTCCACTTCCAATAACACCTTAGGGAGTCTCGTAGCGACATCTACCGCGAAGTTATTACAACTTCTCAAACGGCACCAACGTCTCAAATTTGGAATTTCGTTAGCGAACGTTTCGGCTTAATAAACATTTACCTACATAATATTCGTACAAACAAAATACTTAATCAATTTAATTTTGTACATTAAACATAAACATTTGCACAAAAACCGCTGATTTGGCGGCACAACAAACTGCAGTCTTAAAATCATATTATCGTACTAATACTTTTTACAAATTTTATACACGACTAATTAATACGTTTTGGCCTGTTTTCGTTCGTATTAGTGATGACGACGGAGCGTGGGACTGATGACGTGATAAAGGTCGCGGGAGTCCACTGGATGCGACTGGTTATTGTGTAACTCTTTGGGGGAGGCCTATGTCTATCAGTGGACGTCTTTCGGCTGATATGCTATATGATGATGACGTTACATTTTCTGTTTTATCATGCGACTAGCTGCCCGCGAGGCTTTGGCCGCGTATTGCAAAGTGCGCAGGCAAACCCGACGGATAAAATATAATCTATAACCATGCAGAAAGTCAATTCTACACGCAGGTGAAAGAATATTGGAAATCGGATTAGCGGTGCCAGAGATTACCCATTACATACGAACTTGTAAACGTACAAAGCTATTAGAATCTCATAGACTTCTCCTCTTTATAAAATTGTGATAACGTATATTAACTAAATTAAATTTAAACTAAGTTTAAGCTACAAAAGGCTCTCGAGGCATTGTACATTGTGCAATGCTGATGCGTTGCTCGAGAAAGCCTTCGGTCACCAGTTACGTCAACCAGGGGACCGATTTTTGACTTTCGAACGCTCGACTCTTTCACTCTCAAATGATGAAATCGAACCCCATACGTTTCGCGATTTCCGCAAATGTCTTTTGCGCTCTGGGACTTTATAATTTCAGTATGTATAGGTATAATTCTTATTTATTTCATGAATTTGACAATATTCTTTAGCCAAAGACTTACAATACACCTACTCTTAATAGGCAACTTTCAACAAGAAATTCAAAAATCTTGTCTTGCAAGATAAGTACCTATTGTCACATTGTACCATGGAGCTCTATAAAATACGCCGTTGTCAAAAAGCGCCAAATAAGAAGGTATTTATTTATATTTATTTATTTATTTATTTATTTATACACTTTTCTTATCGAAACCACTTATTTTATTTACTATTTTTGTTTTTTCGTGTCAATTTAAGGCGAATAAAGCACATAGAAAAAGTCAGAATGGCGCTTTCAAGCGCATAGCTTATCCATTAGAGTGGCCTAAGGGCTCTGAGCCTTTCATAGGAAATACAGAGAGATCGCTACTTCTTGGTAGCTCAGAGGTGAGAGCACTGTACTGGCAATACAGAAGTCGCAAGTTCGAGTCTTGCCCTGGGTTTCAGACGATGATGGTTTATGTTTCCATTACATTTCTTCTCTGTATCTTATTTAAAAACTTCTTTACAGCATTCATCCTCCATGAGGCAGCTATAGTAGGCACCACCGCCGGGGCCCACCGTCTCTGGGCTCATCGGACTTACAAGGCCAAACTACCCCTCCAGATACTGCTAATGCTCCTCCAATCGTTCGCGTGCCAGTACTCCGCGTTCCACTGGGCCAGAGACCACAGGCTGCACCACAAGTACTCTGACACTGATGGTGACCCCCACAATGCGACTCGAGGGTTCTTTTTCTCGCATATCGGATGGCTGTTGGTCAAAAAGCACCCTGAAGCCAAGAGGAGAATGCGGAGGATCGATTTGACTGATCTCAAGGAGAATCCGGTGTTGCAGTTCCAAAAGAGGTACGTGTTGCTGTTGTACCTATAAAATAACTAAAGGTACACACACATGCATCATAGCTCTGTATTACGTGTTACAAAAAAACAAAATTTAGTTTATTTCTATTTATGTCAGTGTTTAGTCACGACATTAAGAGGCCGCAGTAAGCTCGGCCGAATTTCACCTTCCCATACAAACGTAGTTACGCTCTCATTTTAAAATTACGTGTTGGATTGTGACGAAACTTAGCATATACAATGACATGAAGTATATCTGTGTCTGTAATTAGTTTATATGGTTCCAATTTATACTGCATTTACTTATATACTGTATTTACTTTACTTAAATTCGCTGTATCTTTTTTATTATGGTATCTGAAGCTACGTAACAAAAGGTATATCTATGTCTGTAATTAGATTATGTAGGTTCAGATACCATAGTAAAAAAAATATAGCGAACTAGCTTTTGCCCGCGGCTTCGCCCGCGTAGTAAAAGTAATTTTCCAATAATTGTTGTATTGCTACGCCGCCTACTAACCTACTACTACTAACTTCCCCTACGAATAACCCTTCGTCATAACCCATTATGGTAAATTAATTTTTATTTACTATTATTTTTTTGCCCGTGTGGTGGCGGGTTAGAATTTCACCACCCTCTTTCTTCCCGTGTGTGTCGTAAAAGTCGATTAAGAGAGCAGGGTTGAAGTGTGTTGTGGGTGATGGGCTAACAACCTAAGCAATATCACTTTTTGTCGATCTTTTATACACACATTTATGCTAAAAGTGGCGCTGGAACATAAAGTTCATGTGCTCTGCCTGCCCCTTTTGGGAATAAAAGCGTGAATGTATGTATGTATGTACGTATTTCTGTTATTAAATTTACAGTCATGATTAATGAGAATCTGTCTTCTGGAATAAAAGCTACTTTATGTTCATGATAATGTTGAAATACCAAAATATCTCCACGAATGTCAAGTCAAATTTGTGGCCTGGACATTGCTATAGGCTAGTTTCCTAAGATTTTTTTTCCATGCTTTTCGAACCAGTATTTAACATAAATACCCAAATGCTTAACTTATAAAAAGTAAGCAGATCTTCGTGCAGCACCTTGAATGTACTACTTATTACGGATGCAGGCACTTTCCCAATGTTTCCTACCCTCCCGTCCCGCCGCGCCGCCCGCACTCGCCTAGGTGCCGATTGCTGACGATCGAGATGGCACCAAATACAAACTTTAAAACCTATAACCCTTTATAACGCGGGTCTCGTTCCATACCTCAAAAGCAAAAATAGAACCCTTATTTATAGGATCACGTGTGGCTGTCTGTCAGTCCGTCTGTTACAACCGATTTGCTACGAAAAAAACTGGACCGATTGAATTGCAATTTGGCACAAACATTTTCATGAATTTTCATGTCCACAACATGACATTTCAAAATCTATGTGATTTTCGTTATTAACGTCCCAAAAAACCGTAATAACAACGCCCATATTGATATTTAGACGCCACGTTGGAATGTAAAATCGTTGTTGTTTTCCTAATCAGCGACCCGATAAACCATAGAAACAATAGATGCCGATGTTGATTTTCAGATTTTGTCACCACATGTCTCCTTTTAGGGGTTGAATTCTCAAAAAACCGGAAACACTTGTTTACTCATTTATCGTTAGGAATAATCCTGTGAATTCTGGAATAAAATTGTCTAACTAATCTTTTTTCTCCATACAAACTTTGGACCTCCTTTTTAACCCCTTTAGGTGTAATCATTTCCAAAACGCTGAAAGCACTTTATTTGTAAATGAATAAGTAATCTGTCCACAAAGTTTTAAGTACGTAGTAGCTAAAAGTAAGTTTCCCTTATACAAAATTTGGACCCTCATTTAGGGGTGGAATTTTATAAAAAGCTGAAATTACTTTTAAGTTATCTTCCTACAAAGTCTCAAGTCTCTAGTTCAATAAATAATGTTTCCCCCCCACAAACATTGCATACCTATTTAACCCCCTTAGAGGAAGAATTTTATAAAACGCTGAAAGTACTTTTTTGTATCTTAATAATAATATTCCTACAAAGTTTCAAGTCTCTAGTACAAAAAAATATGTTTCTCCCATACAAACTTTGCACCCCTACTTAACCCCCTTAGGGATAGAATTTCCAAACATCCCGTCTTATCCCTTGCCTACGTCATAAAATGAAGTTCTGGTGTAAATTTCAAGTTTCTAGTCCCAGTAGCTTTGAATACGAACTTTGCACCCCTATTTTACCCTCTTAGGGGTGGAATTTTATATAACGCTGAAAATACTTTTTTTTGTATCCTAATAAGTAAAATTCCTACCAAGTTTCAAGTCTCTAGTTCAATAAATAATGTTTCCCTTATACAAACATTGCACCCCTAATAAACCCCCTTACGGGTAGAATTTTCTAAAACGCTGAAAGAACTTTTTTTGTATCTTTATAAGTAATATCCCTACAAAGTTTCAAGTCTCTAGTACAAAAAATCATATTTCTCCCTTACAAACTTTGCACCCCTTTTTAACCCCCTTTGGGATAGGATTTCCAAAAGTCCCGTCTTATCCCTTGCCTACGTCATAAAAGGACGTTCTGGTGTAAATTTCAAGTTTCTAGTCCCAGTAGTTTTGAATACAAAATTTGCACCCCTATTTAATCCCTTTATGGGTGGAATTTTATAAAACGCTGAAGACGTTTTTTTTGTATCCTAATAAGTAATCTTCCTACAAAGTTTCAATTCTCTAGTTCAATAAATAATGTTTACCCCATACAAACATTGCACCCCTATTTGACCCCCTTTAGGGGTGGAATTTTCTAAAACGCTGAAAGAGCTTTTTTTGTATCTTAATAAGTAATATCCCCACAAAGTTTCAAGTCTCTAGTACAAAAAATAATGTTTCACCCATACAAACTTTGCACCCCTATTTAACACCCTTAGGGACAGAATTTCCAAAAATCCCGTCTTATGCCTTGCCTACGTCATAAAAGGAAGGTCTGGTGTAAATTTCAAGTTATAGTCCCAGTAGTTTTGAATACAAACTTTGCACCCCTATTTAACCCCCTTGGGGGGGGGAATTTTGTAAAACGCTGAAAGTGCTTTTTTGTATTTTAATGAGTAATCTTCCTACAAAGTTTTAATTCTCTAGTTCAAAAAATAATGCTTCCCCCATACAAACTTTGGACCCCCGTTTTACCCCCTTAGGGGGTGAGTTTTCAAAAATCTTTTCTTAGCGGATGCTTACATCATAGTGGCTATCAGCATGTCAAATTTCAGCCCGATCGGTCCAGTAGTTTGGGCTGTGCGTTGATAGATCAGTCAGTCAATCAGTCAATCAGTCAGTCACCTTTGCGTTTTATATATATAGATTTAAGTTTTTCATACAAAACTTGTTTTTGGTGTATTTCGTTTGTTTTATAAACTGGAACCATATTACAAACTAATTACAGACGCAGAAATACCTCATGTCATTGTATATGCAAGGTTTCGTCATAATCCAACACGTAGCGTAGGTTTAAAATGAGAGTGTAACTACGTTTGTATGGGAAGGTGAAATTTCGCCGAGCTTACTGCGGACTCTTAAAAATAACATTTAAAAGAACTATGTTGTTCATCTATATATCGATTTTAGTAGGTAATTCAGCGTGATCGTAATGTACTAAGTCATATTATGAGGTACCTACCCCTTTTATCTCATTTACCCATATTCTCCTTTTTCAGACATACAATCCCGTTCTGCGGCACCATCTGCTTCATCCTACCTACCTTATTCCCCATGTACTTCTGGGGTGAAACCTTCAACTCCGCCTGGCACCTCACCATTCTCCGAGTGATCATATGTCTCCACGTCACCTTCCTCGTCAATAGCGCAGCACACGCCTTCGGCAACAAACCGTATGACCATACCATCACACCTTCGCAGAGCGTATCAATATCGCTAGCAACTTTAGGCGAAGGGTATCATAACTTCCACCACGTGTTCCCCTGGGACTATAGGGCGGCAGAGTTGGGTAACAACGTTCTGAATTTTACAACTCTCTTCATTAATTTCTTCGCTTGGATTGGGTGGGCGTATGATTTGAAGACTGTGACCGATGACGTGGTAGCCAGGAGAGCAGCAAGGACTGGGGACGGGACCAATCTCTGGGGATGGGGCGATAAGGAAATGCGTAAGGAACATGAGGACTTAGTCAATGTTTCTTGTAAGAAGGGAGAATGAAGTGTGAATACAGAATTGTTAGCAATCGCTTGGATTTTTATGTCGCCTACAGTTTTGAAGATTACAGATATTTTATCTCGAGGGAACTGTTTAGTTATGCTGATGCGAGATGCCATCAATAATCGGTTATTGTAATGCAATTCCAAACTCTTGTCTGCGAAAAACACTCGTTTCGGTCGTGTTATGGAACTTGTATCATATTAGTACATAACGTAACTACCTCACCTTCGGTTCGGGCCACAAACACATGCGATCTGGGGCATTCACGAATTCACCGCCCGTGTTAAGTACAAAATTTTAAGTCTTCACCTGGCCACAATGCGAGTTTTCCCGCACGCGCAGGGTGCAGTAAAACTCGCATTATGGCCAGGTGTGATGCACTAGTAAAATAATTAAACAGAAGTTGTCCCAAAGGATGTCTGGAAGAGATCGGTTTTTAGTGATAAGGCCGCCTGTCGTTGCCTAATATTAATGTTTTATGTTGTTTTTTTTTCTTGGTAGCGCACAATAAAGTTACATACAGTTGCCTATGACCTCGACGCTTTAAATTCAAGATTTGATTCTGCACGTCTTTGTTACTTATAACTTACCTTTCGTAACTTACCACTACCTAGTCGATACTTGCGTATGGAAGAGCGGTCGCCCCGTAGCACAGGTTTACTTTTATTTAAAAAGGGACACCAGCACATGTTTGAAATTAGTACTTAAGAAAACAAATAAACTATTTTTAATTTTTCATTATATCTAATATTATTAATCAGTGTTTGAACTTTAGCTGTACTTACTATCAAGGTGCCAGCACATTATAAACCCGCGACGCGACCCGATACCACGCGACGCGTGTTGAGACGAATCAAATTGGAGTATTTTCTATGACCAGTAATCGGGGTTCTGCCTTTTCTCCGAATTAGTTATGTCCGAATTTCACTTGCCAACCAACTTTTCGCCGATGTTTCACCTTGACAACTAACTTACGGCAAATTTTTGTATGACAACAGATTCATTTGGTAGAATTATTGTTAAGTCGATTATTATAAAGAATTAAAAAAATTGGCATACCTATCATTTGGAAATTGTTTCAGTTGGACAAACAACTGCTAACCGAAGAACGTTTCGTCTGTGCAACAGTTCCCTTTTCTTACAAAAGCCAACTTTTTACTACAAAGAACAAGACAGCATAACATAGTCACTTTTATTCAACGTGTTCTTATATAAATTACAAGGAGAGAAGTGACGATGGGGAGACGAAGCCAGCCACAGGGGGGGTGCGGGGGAAGCCCCCGCAGTAAAAAATAACATATAACCGTAACAGTGATGTTATTTCTAGGTTAGGTTAGGGTTAGCTTGCGTCCCTTAGAGCGGAAATAGGCACCCCGCGTAGCGGGGTGACGTCGACACGCTGGCGGTTAGGTAAGGTTTAGGTGAGGTTAAAATAATTGGCAGATGTTTGCTTAAAAAAATAACACATGTACACCTACATACATACATTCCACCAAGCAACAGTCCAAAAGTAATGATGTAAACACTTATCTCCAAAAAAAACACGTGAGCGGTTGCGCTTACTCACTTTGTAAATACGTTACATAGTTACTAAATAAAACATCTGGTAAGTGTTATACCACGAAATGTATATAAGTCAAACTGACCCATTCTGCTACTCGAAAGGTGGCATTTTGAAAGGTGACTTTATGAAAAAAAGTCCAAGCATACAGTTGGTAACCGTGAGGTTGGGAAATAAAACTAAACCTTTTGATAAGTTGACACTTAATCATTCGGCGAAATGACATTATGCGAAAAATTGGTTGCGATGTGATATTCGTACATAAAATTTTCGGAGATGATTTAGAGAACCCCAGTAATCATATTATGAACATGCGACGCGACGCCACGTCGCGTGGTATCGGGTCGCGTCGCGTGTTAATAATGTGTTTCCGCCTTCAATATTTTGCAAACACGGCCTCATTATTTGAGGACCATGACTGTTACAAGTATGATATTAAAACTAACGGATGATGTAAATTTAAAATATAATTTAATTTGTATGAAAATTTTAACCAAATATATTTTTTAAAGTTGTGTAATAAAAGTAGTCTTTTTAGGAACGTAATCGATATTTGCATTTAAAGCCAAGCTCAGAGGTACAGTCGCCGTCACATACATCTGAGCCTTCAAGGTCACAAATATCTGAACTCGACTTTATTGTCAAAGGCATAGTGTATGTTCAGATATTTTTGAACACCCTGAAGAGTACAGATCTTTGCGATGCTGACTGTACCCAGTATATTATTGTGTCACATCACATCATCAGCCTATATACGTCCCACTGCTGGGCACAGGCCTCCTCTCATGTTTGAGAGGGAATGGGCAGTAGTCCCCACGCTGGCCCAGTGCGGATTGGGGACTTCACATACACCTTTGAATTTCTTCGCAGATGTATGCAGGTTTTCTCGCGATGTTTTTCCTTCACCGAAAAGCTAACGGTAAATATGAAATCATATTCCGAACATAAGTTCCTAAAAACTCATTGGTACAAGCCGGGATTCGAACCCACGACCGCCGTTTGACAGCCGCATGCCTGACCCACTGGGCTACCGTAGCTTCTTACCGTATTAATATTATTGTGTGCAAAAAGTGATATCATAGGGACGTCCCGTTCTAAATTAGGACAGATGGAATCAAGGCCCATTAGGAAGCTTGCTTCGTAAATAGCTCGTTTCTCTTTGAGTCATTAAAACAAGTGGTTTTATAAATTGTGTATTAATAGTAAGTTGTACAGTACCTTAAATTAATTCTAAGATCTATGAATAAATAAAAGTACTTAATGCTAGTGGCATTTCATTGTGTTACCAGAGGCTTGTCAATTTTTAAAAATACAAGTCTACAGTTTTACTAGATGACGTTGTATGAGTATGATGCTCACATGATTTCGTATTACAAAAAATGTAACCTAAATTGCTTGTTTTTGTCAAAGCAGCCCATACTTTGCATGGCAACCACAGTTGCCAGAATCAGTTTAAGGGTGTGCGAAGTTGGCAACTGCGGTTGCCACAAGCAAGTGAGTAGATAAGGCTCAAAGTTCGCGGTCGCGAAGGTCGCGGGAGTTCGCTGGATGCGGGTGGCGCAAGACCGGTCATTGTGGCATTTTTGGGGGAGGATATCTTATCCACAACGATGAGTGAAAACCTTGGCATATTGACATGTTCGGATTGTCAAAACCGTTGTCGGCTTTCGAATATGACAATATTCGCTACACGCCTTTATTCTGAAACCGATCCGGGAACCTGACATGTGTGGTTGACGGTTGAAGGTGTATGTGGCAGACTTTTTATACAACGTGTTTTTTTAACCGTCTTAGAGCCGAAGCCCAATGAAAGTATCCAAAAGGTACTAATCATGCGTGAAAAAAAAATTGTTAAGTTTTTAGTAATAAAAGGTAATTAAATTTGAAATTTTCTCTATGGCGCACGGAGCGAAGTTCATTCACCCAGTTAGAGTTCGTACCTATCTACATAAGATGGCGGCTAGCGGACACTGCGGTCACTCAGCTGGATGATTAAAATTAATATTAATACAAAAAAAAACAATATTTTATGCATTTAAAAAAATCTTTAAAAGAAAAAAAAACTAAAAAAAAAACCTTTTTTTGTAAGTTCTTTATAACGTAGACATTAACTGGGGTTCGGCTCTAAGACGGTTAAAAAAACACCGTGTATAGGTGTCATTGGAATTAGAATCTTCTACCGTAGACGTTAGAGTTGCTTTGTGAATGGACTAGTTAGATATAATTTGGCGAACTCAAATTTGGCGAACTCAAATAATCTAAGCTATAGGTACAGTGGGTTCTTTCATCATACATACGGTATAAGAAACTGCGTTCTCGTTTTGAGACTACTACTACGCGCTCTACAAACTGTTGGCATGTAGTTTTTTTTATAAAGTCACTGTTTCCTATCTCCCAGACCTAATCAGAGGCATTGCAGGTTTATCGGTAAGCGTGTCCAAACTTAGAGATTATCGATAAAGAGTTAGCAATTATAAAGTAGAGCAATAGTTACGTAAATAATGTCATACTGAATGCAGTCGACTAACTTTCCTTAATGAAATACTGGAAGTGAAATATTCTAGTAGGCGGCTTATCTCGTCTCCGAAATGCAAAAACAAATATGTTTGGCTTCAAGACTCTAGAGTAAAGAATATAATGAAAACTTTTGGCTTGAGTAAATAGCCTCAAATACTGTTTTGGCACTGTGGTTACAACACAATAAATTTAGTTCATTGCGCAAGTGTTAAAAATAACAGCCATAAAGTGTATGTTGATTATCGCGCCATCTTTTGAGTACTAGGGGAAAGTTGAACTACTACATCTTACACTAGATGTCGCTAACAGCCCGTTAGCGTACATTGACCAGATCGGCTAGCGTCAAGCCACTGGTGATCTTCGCGTTAGGACCGCACGGGTTCCCCTGCTCCTGGGTTATAAGAACCGTGTCTCCACACCCGTAGTTCACGGTGGCTTGGCCTGACGAAGGCAGGGTTCCATCCAACTGCACAGCACCTATGAAGGGCATTGAACCTGATGCAGTTAGCTGTCCTTCCATACCCAGCTCGGATAGCAGGCTGACTCCTGAGGGAGCGATGGGGCAGGTGTAGGTGATGGTTATTGGAGCGCCGTCGGTTGTGAAGGTTTTAGTGTAGGATGCGATTTGTTGTTCAGGTGCTGACAGTTGGTTGGAATCGCTGTAGGCACATGGTGCGAGGTTGTAGTACTGTGCGGTGATCGACTGCAAATAAATACATGTTCATTAGGACATCTCAAATTTTAAGGTAATAATACATACAAGGGCAGACCATCCCATCTTGACTTTTAATTGCTATAGCACCGAGCTCGAGAGGGTTTATGAAATATTGGACCTTGGGCTGACGGTAGACTCACAACTCAACTTCCGAAAACACATGACCGTAACGTGTAAAAATGCGTGCAAAACTCTGGGTTTCATTATGAGGATGGCATCCCAATTCCCAAGTCCCAGAGTAGAAATCCCAGAAAAAATATCATATTAGTATATACCTCACATTATATTCCGTTATAGGCTTTATCAGATTTAAACATTTAATGTACGTTGCCTTGGATTTCACCACCTGCACAAATTTAGCGTAAGCAAAATTTTGATATTGGGTACTATAGACGTACAGTTTTTGCATCTTCGGACCACTTCGGCCATTACCGATCTAGTAGCCCGCTGTTGTCCAACGCTAGCTAGTGGACTACTTATTTAATGGCGCTATTATGTATTTATTACATTTCTCTGTATACAAGACTGCAGTATGTCATTGTGTATAGATTGGAAGCCTGGTACCTATTTCACCAAATCGACAATGACAATTCACTTTACATGGCTGCGTCGACAGGTTAAGTTGGTTACAGCTTATTGACCCAGAAATGTACGAGGAATTGTCATTGTTAGATGACCATTGTCAAGGGTGAAATAGGGCCCTGGGCGTCCAAGAAAGCCGGCTACGATAGGACGGCTAACTGAAGGCTCAGTTCAGTCGTACCTTCTTTATAAAGCGAGTTATAATAGTTTTATTTATTTATTGGACCTTCAACAATAAGTACACTGATACATGATAGTACATAATTACATTTTCAGTTAACAGTTAAGCGCCTTATCACTTATAGAAGATCACCACATGCACAGATGAAGAAGTATTAACATACCTAGCTAAATTCAACTTGCTTAATTATAATTTATACTAAGTCTAATATATTAACATTTCTTGTTATAATAAGTCCCTAATCTCGCGGCTACTGCCGTGACTCGCAATGTTAGGAAGAAAGTTTCTGTTTATAAACTATTAATTAATTTATTGAGTTAGTGAAACTTACTTGAATGAAAAGCGCAGATACACAGATAGCGGTCTGTATCTCCATTATTATTAACTATTTATATAATGTCTACGTTTAAAGTCCAACTGGTAACATATCCTATCAGTGCTTGATTTATAACGCGTTTGTTCTTGGCAAATCGAAAACGTTTAACTGAATCATATGCAATCAAGTTTTGACATAGATATTTATCAATATCTATGCATTTTCACTAACATATTATAAAATGGAGAGATAAATGGCAATGTAACAGCGCAGGTATATTTGTTGGACAACGTAATAATCGTCCTAGTGCCAAGTTCATGAAATAATTACGTTTTAGTTATTCGCTGCCCCCCCCACAAGGTGGACTGACCTGGTAAAGGTCGCGGTAATCCGCTGGATGCGGGTGGCGCAGGACCGATCACTTTGGCACTATTCGAATGAATGAATGAATGGAAACGTTTATTTAGGAACCAGGTCCATATTGGTTAATACAGGTATTATCTTATAATATACAAACATACAGTATATATCAGAACGAGAGGCCAAGCTGATACCTGGTTGATGGTAAAGTGGATTATGTTGTAATAGCATACGTGTTATTAACTTTGTGTTGCTTTTTTTAATTTGCTCAATCTCAACATGACCTTAGGTCCTCTTATTTGCAGTCGGTTAAAGATTCTTGTAACATCCTGTAGAAACAGTAACACGTCAGCTTATTAACGTAAACAATTAAATCAAAACCAATCCAGATATCAGATTACTGCAATTTCAATTATGACCGCACTACCACATGCCTACGGTACGAAACACTAACCACTTTCTGTAATAATCATTTATGGTAAAAATAACGACTATTGATGTTATTATTACAGGATTTTTGCATGACATTGTAGTTCACTTTGACATTTTAGATTTGTCACCTCGTTATTATGATTTTGAAAGAGGTCAGGTTCAATCACTTATTGGAAAACTTCAAGTCGAGGTTTGACGTTCGTGTGTCTCAGTCGTGCGTCAGATAAAATCTAGATAGAAATTCAAGTTAAAAATACTGATTATGCCTTTGAACTTCCCTGCGGAGGAACTTGTGTACAGGTCGACTCATGTAAAAAGAACCCTGGCGGCCATACTTTTTATATGGCCGCCAGGGCTCTTTTTACGTGTGTCGACCTGTATATGATCCATGTTTACGGAGAGTATATGAGTAACAGGAATGCCGATGCCGCGCTTCGTCTGTACGCGGAGAGGTTTCCCGTACGAAGGCAACCCAACAACGCCCGTGTGATCGTCAATGCGATTATCTGTCTACGAAATAACAACCCGCCGGTGCCGATTAACCCAGGAGGGCATAAACAACCTCACGTGAGAGAGGAAGACCAGGCATTGGACCATTTTCACAACCAACCGGGTTCTTAGTACGAGACGTGCAGGACGCATTTTAGGCATGAGTCACCCCGCCGTCTGCATACTGCATAACATTATCAGGTGACATTTATGACATTTTTGTAATTTTATTAGTTGTCATTGATAAGATTCTAAATAAATAATACAGGAAGTTATAACATAATGGTTATTTTTTTATTTTTTTCACTACTATAAAAAGATGCTAAATTTACATAAGCCAGGCACCATAATCATATTTATGGTCTAAACATTAATGGGTCTCTTTCTAGGCCTTTCGTTCTGATACATACTGTATAATGTTGTTTATTAATTATTTAATAAAAACAAGCTTACATCAGTGATATTTTAAAATTCAAGTCAAAAACAATACTATTTGGGGGAAGCTTTGTCCAGCAGTTTTTACACCACCAAGTTTACCAGTCCACCTTTGGGGGGGCTACCCACGCTGCATTTTTTAAAAACTAAACGAAAAACTGTACCAACTGTATGGTTACCTATCTGAATCACAATTTTTTTTTGTCCTATTTTCATTTCGGCATTTACTATTCGACAAACATCGTTTGCCTTTTTTTTCGTTTGTCCGACACTTTAGTTCGCGACGTTTACGGCTGGTCATTTTATGGCTTAGCTTTTGTAATTGTTTGACAAATCCATGATTCCCAGTTATTGGTATACCCGCAATATCGTTATACCGACGTAACGATTCGGTTGATAATGTGTTCGTATTTTATCAAATCGGCTTTATTATATTTGACATAATATTATTGTTTATACGGAGCACACATATGTCACTAATTCATATGTTTGTTTATGAAAATAATTGTTACCTTATGCATTTTCGATATTAAAAACATTAACAAAAAGTTTAAAATTAAACTAAGGTTATCCTCCTAAAGCTGTATTTATGGTAAATAATGTATATGTCGGCGGGCGATTGTAATATTCGCCAGATCACGAAATTCCGAGGCATATCGCATACATAAATAAAAAAAATAAGGAGTGCGGACTGATAATCTCCAGCGAGTCGACGCCACCCCGCTGCGCGGGGTGTCTATTTCTGGTCTGAGGGTCACAAGTGAACTCTAACCTAACCGACCTAAGACAGAGTTCGCTTATGACAAGCCATTTTTGTTCGCCCTGATTATTGGCTCCCAACAAACACGGCCGCCATCGCATACGCAGCGCCACCAGTGGCCAAGGAAGAAACTACTTTTCGATGTGCCTGGTATAGAGCTAGGAATATCGACGAATGCGTTGTTCTCAAAGATCTGCCGTATTGTTTATCAGACACATCGTGATAAGCCTGGCCAACTTTTAGGCATATCATGAAATGGCGGCGTTTCAAGTTATTTCTTCCGACCTGACCCATACTTATACAGTACATATGTAAGCATTAGGTAGTAAATAAGTGTTCGGTTCTGGCGCTTCGGTGGCCGCTGCCGCAGCACGCTCGCTACGCTAGCTCGGCTCGCGCGCTGTAGGGTCGCAGTTCACCTGACACTCCTCATCTCTTCGTCGTACATACACCGACCTGCCTTAGAGTCTCAGTAAAACTACTTTTGAATTTCCCTCAAAATGAACATTTGGCTAAACGTATGAAATGCGGAAAGTAATGATACATAAGTAAAAAATTGGCTGTGAATCAAAAGTTGTAACAAGCCAAAGCCCAAATGACTGTAGCGGTAAAAGTTTTTCGGACAACCGAAACATTTGGATAACATCAAATGGTAAATGAAAAAAGTAATGAATTGTATATTCGGAGAACTCATAATAATACTAAAAGTTTTCGGACAAACGATATTCGGTTAATAAATTTTAGTGATTGCGATAGGTTACCCAACTGTATCGATTGTATACGCGTTATTCCCGGTTATCCCTGAAGAAACCCGGGGTCCCATTTGACGCCTTATCCCAAGACTTGGCATAGCCAGCATATTTATAAAAAAATACCGGCCAAGTGCGCGTCGGGCCACGCGCAGTGTAAGTTTCCGTAGTTGCCGAATCTGTACAAAAGTTGGCATTTTCAAGTACAGTAGGTAACAAGTACAGTAGGTAACATTCATATTCGGGCATTGGCTAATGGATATTTTTATTCTTAGTACATTATTTTAACTCGGTAACTAGTATGTCTACTTAGCCGTGATAGTTTTCCTTTTACATGCATTATATGTATTATTACAGCCACGATTTTTTTCACGTTTCCGTAGCATCCATTTAGCCAGCTGGAGGTGGGGACACTTGCCTCGAACACAAATTTGGGCTTTAAAACCCAATATCACTATCACACAAATGGACCACTTGAAAACCGGGCAAGTGCGAGTCGGACTCGCGCACCGAGGGTTCCGTACAAACTTGTACGCTGTACAGCGCCATCTGCATTTTGGTACATTAGTATTGTTATTAAACTTGCAACCTAGTGTGTTTGTTTCTCAGCGATATTTTTTTATCACGTATATTGTACCGATTCAGATAATTACGTAAATAAATTACAAACTTAGAAGAAATGATTTTTGTTAAATAAAAAGAAATACGGTAGGGAATCGTTTTATTTTTCCTGTACCTGTTATTTATATTAACCCTTAAATTTTACTTTTGTAGAAAATAAATAAAATAAAAATGTTTTAGAAAGTGCAACTCAAACCCTTTCATAAGACATACCACTTGATTTATTAATTTTAACCCCCCTCATATTCGTCAATTTCACAGAAATTAAAATGTTTATTAAAAATGTGTTAACAACCCACGACACAGCACTAGAATCCGTATTATTTTCTATTGAATTTACTGATTGCGTGATCCCAATTAAGTACCTAATCAAAGAACAATTAGCTTGTCTCAATAGCCATTGTTAATAAGTGAGATTATTTAAGTTGGCCGAATAGCATCCATCTATTATTGAATGGACTATCCAATCGAATAATTTACTTTAAAAACAAAGTTTTAACCGACTTCAATTTAATACTCCGCCAAGCCACGAGAACATTTCCTCTTTTTTTTACAATTTACCACATGAACTGATTTCCGATAGCAAATGCGTTGATTACTATAGAAAAAACGTAGTATGTGGGCCGATAATATTTGAGGACTTCCATCGATTCCCCAAGATCATCACCAATGGCACTTCATTAGTTCCTATTTCAAATTTTATCAGAACCTGTGACGTACTTGCACTTAAGTACATAATTGAGGAATTCGATAAGCCATCTGTGGTCTTCGTCATGAATTCCTCGCCACCGAATGTATGATTCTGGATGTGAATACACGAGTTATAACAGAAAATAACAAAATTACTACACGCGTGCCTAATAAAATTGAGGAGCCCCTCAATTCCTCATGGATCCCATCATCTAACTGAATTAAAAAAAAAAAAACATACGAACAAATTTTTTTTTTTCCAATCCGCTCATCAATGACGGAGTTCTGAGGTAACAAACATTGAAAATATTTTTGTTTTTTTTAAATACAGCCGAATTGAATCCTCCTTTTTTTTGAAGTCGGTTAAAAAGCAACTGTACCGTTCAATATCCTTCGCTGTCTTCACTCAGTCGTTCAAACCACGTCCTCTTTATTTTATCTGTCCAATGTCCATTTTAGAACATTTTATAACAGTTTGAGGTAATTACCCCTCTGACGGAATAGCCCCGGTTGACCTTTCTGCGTTTAATCGTCTAAATTATGTACCAATATAGAAATAAACTCTACTCTTGGATTTTGACCTACAAATCGTAGGTAGGTCCTACGTTCAGATTCTTGTGTAGATCTTTGTATAATAGCTTTTATACCCAATCAGCAGTCATCATCATCATCATATTAGCCGAAACACGTCCACTACTGGACATGGGCCTCCCCCAAAGAGTGCCTCAATGATCACGTCAGGTTTATCTGTCTAACCACGCTCCGCCCGCCGGTACGTGGTCGCCACTCGAGTACCTTTCCGGCCCGACGGCCACCAGTTCTACGTGCAATGTGCAGTTACGACTGCCGTCTATTTTAATGTCCTTACAGATTGTACAGAGCTAGGTGTTCACGGGGTCTTCGCCTGCGTATTAAAAGGATCAAAAGAAGATAACAAAAATAAATATTTTTGAAATCGGTTGTTTTCCGGAGATTTACACCTACATACAAACTTACAACTGCACTTTTCAAATGTATTATGTAAAAAACTGTATATTAATAAACTTAAAATGGAATAAAACTATGCTTTATTTATCGTAGATTATACACTTTAAGATACGTGTCAATAGGGTTGACAAAAGTTATGAAAAATAATACAACAGCGGGCAAACTTGAAAATTTTCCATTTTAGAGCCCGGTCGTTTGAGTAACAATTTCTTGATTGAAATACGTTTCAACGCGGCGCACTAGTAACACACACCATTAAAGATATATAACAGTTTATATTGCGTTATGAATCCAAAACGATTAATACATACCTATGAAATAAATCCCGTGTGGTGTCGGGCTAGAGTAGCACCTCCCCCTTTCTTCCTGTGGGTGTCGTAAGAGCCGACTAATGGAACACGGTTGAAGTGTGTTGCGGGCGATGGGCTAGCAAACTGTCACTGCAATATCACATTTTGTCGATCTTTTATACCCACATTTATGCTAAAAGTGGTATTGGAACATAAGTTTCATGTGCTCTGCCTACCCCTTTTAGGGATAAAGGCGTGATTGTATGTATGTATGTATCAATAAAAAAGTTTGCAAAATGCAGGCAAACTTGCCAGGTTTCAAGATAAGAGACTATTTAAAAGAACCACGGATAAACAACAATGCTTTTGCCATGTTAATTATAGTCCAGGGGGACTAGACAAGGTTACAATCGACAAGCGCTAACGCCAATAGAAAACTAATAAAATGTATGGGAATGACAGATGTTAACGAAAAGTGTTTCGTCGGCATCTGTCATTCCCATACGTTTTATTGTTTTCTATTGGCGTTAGCGCTTGTCGATTGTAACCTTGTCTACGGCCCCGACTTTTTATTAAATCTTGTTCGTTGGAAACCTCTCGGCTCGTTGGATGCCCTGCGTGCCCTCTAGAATCGTCTAGAGTTAAAGGGCAGACGGTCGCAGAACGTAATGAGATCGATAACATTTACTTTAGACTAAACCTGAGGGAGAAATAATGTATTTCATACTAATAGCTATAGTTAAGTGCGTAGAACTAATGCATTTTCTTTTCGGAACACTGAATCTACAAGGAAATCCATACTAATATGCATGAAATTAAGTAACTATTGAAAAAAATATCGCGAAATGATGATATATTTGTATAAAAAGACACCCAAAGTTCAATACTTAATTTTTTTATTCATTGTTTCGTATGAAAACGTTCTAAGGGGTCCCTGGTGCTTACCTGATGGTTTCCGTTACTTAAGAAATCGGTGTCGGGCCACGCGCAGTGTAGGGTTCCGTAGTTGGGTCGTTCTTCTTTTTAACCGACAATGAATCGTCTTTTTTCGGTTTTTTGCGTTTTTCAACTATTGATAATTACGGTTTTAATGTTTGATTTTAATAAACGTTGGATGTATTTTTTGTTAGGACTAATTAATTATTATTTCCGTGGGGATAATGTTTTTTCTTTATGGTGGTTTTTCCATACAATCGCGTGACAGAGTGATGGTTATCCAAAATGTGGTCCCCGCAGAAAACGACCACTCTGTCACAGTATTTTCCGAAAAACTACCATAAAGAAAAAAACATTATCGCCGCGGAAAGAATCATTAATTGGTCCTAATAAAAAATACATGCAACGTTTATTAAAATCAAACATTAAAACCGTAATAATCAATAGTTAAAAAATGCAAAAAACAGAAAAAAGACGATTCATTGTCGGTTTAAAAGAAGAACGACCCAGTTGCCTGTCTTTCTTAGTTGCATCGACACGCGCGCGCCAACTAAACGGTTGCCGAATCTGTACGAAAGTTGGCCTTTCTAAGTACATTTTAAGTTGGTCGACTATTACTCGGCCTACTTGGCAGTGATAGTTTTCCTTTTTAATTCATTATATGTACTACCCCACGATTTTTTTCACATTCCCAGTAGCAGCCATTTAGCGGGAGGGCATGACTCGAACAAAAATGTGGGCTTTAGAAATCACTAATTTGATTTTTTTTTAAGAAACCCGTACTTTTTTTGAATTGGCTATCCAGACGGACTTGCTGAAACTATAAGGGTAATTGTTGACTATGGAACCATAAAAAACAAAAGTCATTTGCAATATATAACGCAGCACTTACGAGGCTCCTTTAGTTATACGCCTTGTTATAGGCGTGTAGGCCTAGGAGGAAGATGATGATGACTTTAAATACGAATTCGAAGATATCCAAGACGCGTCGTCATTTGTTACGTATTACCTACGTGATCCACTGCCTCTATTGCCATTTTCTTTATCGATATGCATTCCGAAAAGATAACCCAATATCTATGCAACACAAACTTATCGATATAATGAAATAATATGATATGAATGACAAGTGCAATAAGATATTTGATAATCGTAAATGGTCACTTATCGCAGTAGATGTGTCAGTGGTGAAATAAGACAAGTAAGAATTTTACCGAATGAACTTAAAACTAAAATAAATCTATTTTATCTGTGGGGATGTGGGGAGGTAGTGCCCTTTCGCTTGTCTCGGCAGGGGCACTATAATATTGTGACCCAAGATTAATACTTTCACTCCCAGGAACCCTCCTAGCGGGCGCCTATGCCATAGTCGCGTTTCGCTACACACGAGAAGAAACACGGGATCGGCTACGATTGAGCGCGTAGCGATTCTTGGCGGTGAATGTGTTAACCGCTTCAAGCCCCGTACGGACCTTAATCGCTCCTACAGGCATGACTCATATGTAGCTATTGATTCAAATATGAGTCATGCCTCTAGGAGCTATTTCCTCTACGAAGGTTGCTAATTCGCGCCCACGCAATGATACGAGTGCTACGCCGTAGCGCGTGGCAGCATTTTTCCGCGTTGTAGCTGGAATCGCTCGTGGAAGCGTGACTCATAATGTGAGTCATTGTCCTTGACTGGGTTTAAAACTAGGGATGCAACGACACCGACGCCGATAATCGTAAATCGCAGGTTATCGTTATTTTTGACGATCATCGGTATCGTAAAAAGTATTACGATTAATAACGATTCTTAAAACTAGTTCGATTTCAAATTATTGGAGTAAAAATACTGTATTTCCTAACTTGAAAAATTGGCCATAAGTACTTGTCCATCAAACCAGCTACCTACTGTATATTCAGAAAGATTGTTTTCCACGGCTGGTTTAGTTCACACGGATATATGAAATAGACTAATATAATATAAATAATAAATCTGATAATTTAAAAATTGTGTTTTCTTAATAAGAATTTGAAAAAAAATGATTTTAACTATGACATTTAGGTGGTAAACTGTCTAAAATTGAAATAAATGTTGATTTTACTCAATTGTCTTGTTCTATTAGATGTAAATTAAATAATCGTAATGCATTCGTTATCGTATTCGCTATTACGATGCATACGTCATTCGTATCGGTATCGTAATATTAGCCATATCGTTGCATCCCTAGTTAAAACATCGTAATAAAGTTCCTATTGTCTCTGCTGCCTAAACCCAATTTGTGTATATACCAAGATTAGTCCATACAATTTTAAATCCTTTGATTAAGTACCTAATTACTTACTTCGGCACGGCTATCACGCGAAGGCGAGCTCTCTCGATTTTTCTCGCACTATCCGCCTCTGTCTTATTAGAACACTTAGAACAAGAGGTAAACTGGCCGTCCCATGACAGACGTGCTGTGTTTGAATTAATACGGCTAAACTACCCTAATAAAGGGTGACAAGACTACTGTCTCTAGATTACATACATACATACAGACAATCACGCCTTTATCCCTAAAAGGGGTAGGCAGAGCACATGAAACTTATGTTCCAGTACCACTTTTAGCATAAATGTGGGTATAAAAGATCGACAAAATGTGATATCGCAGTGACAGGTTGCTAGCCCATCGCCCGCAACACACTTCAACAGGGAACAGCCCTGCCTGCTGCTGTGGGCTGTCTCTAGATTAGGTACAATAAATATATTTGACCTATTTACCTATTTGCTTACCTATTATACAGGAGGTAGTTATATTTAAGGTTATAGACCCATATGATGTGATTGTGTTATTTTATGCCCTACGTTAAGGGAGTAACAGACAAAGTTGGTACAATACTGCGAAGGTATTCCATTAAAACCATATACATGCCGTTATCCAAGGTCGTGGGACATCTAAGATCACCGAAGGATGTTATCCCCTTTCAATCACCAGGAGTTTATAAGATTGACTGCAGTTGTGGAAGTTCCTACATTGGTGAGACCAAGCGAACCATCGCGGAAAGGGTCAAGGAACATATTGCGGCTGTAAAAAATCGGCAGGTGAATAAGTCTGCGATAGCCGAGCATTTGTTGGAGTCAGGACCAAACCACTGGATTGAGCTCCATAAACCGAAAGTCCTGTCTACGGAACGTCATTTCTATAGTAGAAAAATACGTGAAGCCGTTGAAATCAGAAAACATCGTAATTTCAATCGGGATGACGGTTTTAAGATTTCATCTTCGTGGAATCCTATCATAAGTAAATGCCAGCGTCAGAAAACATCGTCCGTTATATCACCGGACATTGTTAGTGTCGTGTGTCGGCCGGATGACAACCCTAGTGTACAAGTGGTTCAAAAAGACCAAATGCGGGTAGTTCGGAAAACCCGCGCAGCAAGAAGATGTTGATACCCGCACAAGCCAGTTGTCCCGTGACCATGGATGTTGCAACACATCCGAAACGTCGGGAGACCTCAGTGAGGTAAATAAATAAGTTAATACGCGATTAAGTCCCGTTTAGTATAAATAATGTGTGTTATTTAAGATGACGAAATTGCATCAAAGTAATAGGCCATTCAAAAAGCCACTCTACCACCCAAAGTAAAAGATTCACCTGACAGTTTTATAAAAAAGTCGGTCAGCGGCCGTAGCGTGGTGGTAATTTTATCACTTATCGCCGTGGATAAGACATCTATCACGTTCCGATGAGTACGCGAGAGCGAGATTGACAGATTAATCCACAACGATAAGTGATATGAAATGATGTAGTAATCTTAACTATACAGAGTGTATCAAAACTGGATTATGAACCGATCAAGGGCGAAACAGGTACCTATCGTGTTATGATAAGAAAAAAACTAAGAGATCTTTTACTAACGCTTTTTGTACATTTTTATGCAGCGTTGGCCGACTGGAGCGACCTCCTCCCTACAAATGTAAGAAACCGGCCAAGTGCGAGTCCGACTCGCGCACGGAAGGTTCCGTACTATTATCTATAAAAACGGCAAAGAAATCACGTTTGTTGTATGGGAGCCCCCGTTAAATATTTATTTTATTTTGTTTTTAGTATTTGTTGTTATAGCGACAACAGAAACACATCATTTGTGAAAATTTCAACTGTCTAGCTGTCACCGTTCTTGAGATACAGCCTGGTGACAGACAAAACGGCAAAAAACATCACGTTTGTTGTATGGGAGCCCCCCTTAAATATTTATTTTATTTTGATTTTAGTATTTGTTGTTATGGCAGCAGAAAGACATCATCTGTGAAAATTTCAACTGTCTAGCTATCGCGGTTCTTGAGATACAGCCTGGTGACAGACAGACGGACAGTCTTAGTAAGAGGGTCCCGTTTTTACCCTTTGGGTACGGAACCGTAAAAAAGCGTAAAAAAAAACTTTTAGTATTTTCTTGATTATCAGAACACGATAACTGATATGCCCTAAATCGATTCACACATTATTGGTACACTCTGTATTTGTCAATAATATAAGAATCATCCTCCTAGCGTTATTCCCGGTTGTGCCTTAAACGAACCTGGGGCAGGCGCGGGACACTCCGCGATTTACGTTCATCGCTACAAGTACATGCCGGTGCCCCAACGTTGGGGAACCGGCATGTACTTGTAGCGATGAACGTCGACGTCGTCGTCGACGACGTCAGAGGGCCATAAATCTTAATGTTTTGGCTGAGAAAAAAGCGACTTTTGTAAAGATCGAGGGAGTGTCCCTTCTGTACTTGTAGTATTACCTATTCTGTGCCTGGGGTCCACAATTCAAGAATATAAGTGTTTTTATTTTATTTCAGGTCCTTAGGTTGTGTTTAATTTCACCTAATAAGAATAATTTACTGTTGTTGTTTTTGTGTTTACTAATGACGTAATGTGCATATGTAATTAAAACGAAAATTGTGTTCGAGTAAAACATTGACCTAGATTCAAAAGACGGTTTTAGCATTGCATACGTGTTTGAGTTTTAGCGTGCTTGTTTCTATGTCAGCATTCCATATAACATACATTAAAGAGCAGAGGTCGGCAACCTTTTAGTACCTAACCAAAGAGTCGCTAACGAAATTGACGCGGGCGCTTCTTCATATTTTGTAACTAACAGGCCATTTCAAAATTCTGAACGCACACCTTTACATACAAAACAGCTAGGGAGGCTTGCGGGACGCAAGTAACAGGCTGACGGGCCGCCGGTTGCCGACCCCTGCCCCCCTATTCTGCAACTTGTTTTAAGCTCACCTCAAACAGGCCCGCTCCCCCGTGTTCAACATCCAGTCACTACCAGCTACCTTCCTCATGTCGTGTGACCGTAATATATGTCAATCTGATGGGTTGGATGGTCATCGTAACTCCTAAGCACTACTTCTTAAAATAAACCGGTCGTGGAGATCCTCTCATGGAGAAGTTGACGTCGAAAGGTGGGTTCACCAAACCGTCTGTAATCGTAAGCGGTGTTCGTTAAAATCTGAATGTAGGTTCATATTTGTTTTTTAAGCAGTAACGCTGCTAAAGAAAATTATAAATTTTTAAATGAATGGAAAAATTGAAAAATTTAATGCACCGAGCCGGATTCGAACCGTTGACCACAGGCATTCATGGCCCGTCGCTACTAACCAACTGAGCTTTCGGAACAATCTGGTTCGGGCACCAAATCCTTCAATCAGTTCCTTTTAATTTTTAATTTTCTCTAGCAGCGTTATTGCTTAAAAAACAAATATTAATTTAGTATGGGGTGGCGCATCGTTACTGACGATTTCTCAACATAATTTGAGACATTGGTGCCGTCAAGAAGCCTAAGTCTTCTGGTAGATGTCGCTACATACGCCTCCCTAAGGCGTTGTATGAAGGAACTGATTGAAGGATTTGGTGCCCGAACCAGATTGTTCCGAAAGCTCAGTTGGTTAGTAGCGACGGGCCATGAATGCCTGTGGTCGCCGGTTCGAATCCGGCTCGGAGCATTAAATTTTTCTGAATGTAGGTATGGAAAAATTGACAAGTTTCTATGGAATGTCAGCTGCCGCCGCCATATTTAATGTTGATCGGTCTGTCATCTTAAGTTAATGCAGCCCAGCCTAAAGTTGAAAAACCCGACATTTTCATTACAAAATCCAATATTTCAAAAACGGCTGAACAGTTTTTCAGGAAACATGGCTAAGAACACTCGGGATAAAGATATCTATGACACAAAAGAAACCGCATTCGAATCGGTCTATCTGTAGCTACGATACCACAGACACATACACAGACAGACACGTTAAACTAATAACACCCCTCTTTTTGCATCGGGGGTTAAAAAAAGTTCTGTCAGCAAAATCCTCTTTACTGTTTTTTTTTTCAAAAGCTTTTTCTACTGTAGCTGTTAGTAAAGTTTCATTGCAGACTATAACATGCTATAACTATGACCGGCAGGTGCAGATGTTCCTCATGGACCTATTTACTATTTGAGGTTTTTTTTACTGTCAAGCAATTATCAAGCGAGGGACAGATATTGACGAGGTATCCTATTAGCCCTAGCATTTTATTTTCATTATTATGGAAAAAATTGAAATTTGGAAATAATTCATAACAGCAGCTTTTTTGTGTGTAAATGATATATTATCATTTTAGTAATTACGTAGACTCAAAATCCACCAAAATAATAGTCATCAAAAAAATCTATATTTAAGCAATTCCTGAAAAAAGAGGAAAAATATTAATTGATATTTTAATTTTTGTTTTGGTTAATCTACAGGGGCTCTTCAAGAATAATAAATAAATCACACAAAAAACATAATGGATGTGTCATTTATTTTCATAAGTATATTTATTTCCCGATGGAAATTTTGTAGGATTCTTGGATAAGGCATCTTAGAATAACATTTGAAAATTAAACAAACAAAAAAAACGCTGTTATAAATTAATGTTTGAAAAAAACGTAATTTTTCTGGGCAATCACTAAACTTTATTTCCCATTTGTATCGTCTGTCCGAATTTTCATTTCGGCAAAAAGCTGGAGTCTCGAAGACGCAATTTTTTTTTGAACTCATCGCGTAGTCTTTTTGGTTAGATTTGTTTTATTGTAATCCTGTACATTTTCAGAGAAAAAATGGCTTTTTACCGGAAAAACGAAACAGTTTGGAAGTGTAATTTAGTGACTGCGATAGATAAACAATCAGGACTACAATTTAAAACTATAATTTTTAAACGCTCTCCAATGTTTATTTCTACTGTTTTAAAGGTTTTTTTATCGGCACAATTGGCAAATAGCCAACTTGTCTCATTCTAACGCAATTTGTTATTGGTACAAATACTTAGTCATTTCAGGGTAGATTAGTTAGGTTCTAGTTCCTACAAGATAAGTAACAGTTTCTTCTAATTTTTATTATAAAGTTTTTTCTTTTTCGTTGTACTTGATGACGGGAGAGTGTATTTTAATCGCCATTTAGATAATTATATATGATAAGTATAAGATCCGCTCCATAAATCTTATGATAGAGATTTTAATGCGAAAGTCTATTAGTTACGCATTTTGGGATGTATACTTGAAGAGATTTAGCAGTGATAGACCCCTGATAATGACTGCTATACCTAATGGTTGCCCGCAATATCAGTGCTCATCGCTAAAGAGTCGTGAGAAAGCACGGTCGACTCAAGAGTTGACTCATCATACAAACGAAGGTTCGGATCTCATTTTACGGCTTACAGGAATAACATGGATATTTTTAAACACTGAACACAAACCACACAGTTTATGTCGCTATCAATTATGTGCAAGCATTTTTTTTAACGGTTTTCCGCTTTTAATTTCTAGCAACAGTTTCCAGATATGGTGGATGCCGTGTATACAAAGTTTCATTTACTGGAGCATGTATCTTTAAAATGAGAACCAAACTGTTTGAATGGAGAGTCAAGCGTCCTGGTGACCCCTTACCTAAGTGGATAAGATATCTGTCACGTTTTGGTGAGTATCCGAGTGTGTTAGTGACCGGTTACCCACAGCGACAGTGGTTAAATGACAACCACAAATATTACAATACACCAGCTGATTAAAATTAAGTAGTCTAGTAATAGGCATATACTTATTGCATACATTTCTCAGTATTTCAAACCATTTTAGCCATTTTAGATAATAATATAAGAAATATATAAATGACAATGCTTTATTGACGAAATAAATTATGACACATCGAGACCAACGAAAAATAAATTACCAGTACAAAAATCAACATTTATTCAACTTATGTGCAACCGCATGAATGGTTAACGTAACCAGTGCCGGCCGAAGGCACCGCGCCGTCAACCGCAACCACACCGTATACTGGGAAGCAACCAGTTACTCTGATGGTTCCCCCGATAGGCAGGTCGCCGGTGACCGACACGTCACCGCACTGCAGGGACGGGACGACCTCGGTGACGACTTGGTTGCATGGCTCGATGACTATGTTGTTGGACAGGCAAGGTTGGTTGCCGACTTGAATGTTGTTCGGTAGGATCAGGTTATTGCCTAGCTGCATCATAGGGCCGGCAAGGGCTTGCTGGAAAATTAAAATTAATGTAAGACGGCAACCCAAAGTTTTTTGGCAACCAGTGCTTTTTGGAAATGATCTACATAATGAATATAGGGAATACATAGGTAAATTCTTACAAGAAAATGTGGTAAACAGGTACGTTTTTAACGAGGAGTTTTGGTGTCGATCAGTTAATATTTCCCTGGTATTTAATGGTATTTACGTCGCATAAATTAATTGCTTTAAACGGTTTTTAACTGCTAAATGGCAACAAACTCGAAATACAAAAAAGGTATTTCAGATAAACCAACTGCCTAAAGTAAATAATATTGTTCTTAATTCAAAAACTGTCCACTTACATGCATCAAAATAGCTTGGAAACACAAAACGGCTGCTACCCGAGACATTTTTTGGAAAGGATTGACATAAAATAATGAAATATTAACCTTTATATGGATCATGTGTTATCACTGTTTAGTTCTCTGTGAAATGACTGACGTAATTTTGAGCAAACGCTTCGAAATCATTATCAATTGTAAGTTTTGCAATGAAGAATATAGCTACCAATTAAAGTATAGTATGTCAAAGCGAGGCATTCGATTTGCGATTCAATGAATCGAGCTAGCTTGATGAAATCGTGTATGTAATCATTTAATAGTTTTGCTATAGGTAGGCAATTAAGGCGGTAGTACTATCACAGTACGGCTACCACGCGACGGCGCGCGAGCTCTCTCGATTTTTCTCGCACTATCCGTCTCTCTCTTACTAGAACACTTAAGGCCTCCACCCACCGGACGCGTGTCGTGCGCAGCGCGTGTACACGCGCAAGTTGTAAAGCATTGAAACTACACTTCATCTTACACACATCGAACGCGGGCCCGCGCGGGCCCGCGGCGCTAAAGTTACAAATCGGCAGCGCGGCCGCGTGTCGTGCGCGTCGCGTCAGCTGCGCGGGCCCGCGGGGGCCCGCGCTGCTGAGTGTGTTTAACATAGCGAGATACATGTTCATATTCATATTCATTTATTGATAATATTATTAATATTACATGTAAATTTATATATATTAAGTGAAACCAATTGGTAAGTAATTGATAAATTCAGTCTATCATAAAAAAAACTCCATTATACTTACTAAAATTTAAAAATTCGTTAAATATTCGTCATATTAAATGTGTTGGTAGTGAGAAAGATATGACGCGCGGACCCGCGCTACTGCTCCGCCGCAGCCGCGCGGCACACGCGCGGCACACGCGCAGCACACGCGCGGCACAAGCGCGGCACACGCGCGGCACAAGCGCGGCACACGCGCCGCGCACGACACGCGTCCGGTGGGTGGAGGCCTTTAGAACTAGAGGTATCGTGCGAGAAAAATCGAGAGTATGTCGCGGTCGTCCCATGATAGACGTGCAGGACGGCCCGCGAGGTGTGTCGCGGCGAGGTATCCTTTCATTCTTATTAGAACGCTTAGAAACAGACGGATAGTAAGCCACTTTAACCGAGTGGAGGCCCGGGATCGATCCCGGCTCGGCCACAGGGTTTAAGAGGGCGCGCTCCGCGAAATCGGAGTTCTTAAATTGAATATTTACCTATGACAAACTAAAGCGAATGCCAGGAAAATGAATATACAGAAACTACATCATATTTGCAATCTATTTGTCTGAAAAAAACCATACAAAACCAAAATTGCCTCGATAGAAAACAATCGCCAAAACATGTCTTATTTTTACCTAATTTCAATTGTGTGCCGTTCCCGTGCATATAATTTACGTAAAAATTTAGTGTATAATAAATAGCTCTTGATATTGCCTAGTGATTTGACGAGCGGCGTTTTTTTATGTAGTCCCTTTTCAGACTTATTGAGGTATAACGTATTTGGCGTATAGGTCTTTTTTATTTAGCGCGATACTGTTTCTCCCGTCGCGTGTTTCGTGGCGTTTGGTATATCTTCTGTTGCCGTTCGCGGGCGGAGTCAATCGCAATCGCTCCGCTGAGACGAGAGGACTACGTTCTGTGCTCTCACGACAGCACGGTGAACATAATTATTTCAATAATATTGTGACCCAGTATATTCGTCCAGTAAATGAATGTATCATTACATTCCAGTAGATATTTTGGTATATTTTGAAATAATATATTGAAAAGTCGACCTTAACATGTAGACCTTAAAGTTCAAAATACAACCATAAGATTACGCAGCGATCGGCCGGCGACCGGCTTCTTAGAATAATTTGTGCAGTACATGCAAAACTACACGAACATTTTTTCTGTCGAGCGTGTATTTACTTTATGAAAGATTATCACTATCACTACAACAACATAGTACTCGTATAATAAAACAAAGTCGCTTCCCGCTGTCTGCCCCTATGAATGCGTAGATCTTTAAAACTACGCAACGGATTTTTTTAACAGATAGAGTGATTCAAGAGGAAGGTTTATATGTATAATATAATTTAATATAGTATCCGAGCGAAGCCAGGGCCGATCGCTAGTTGAGAATAAATCCGGTTAATTTCAAAATCGATGTCCTCTGTCCTCTCGGTCTCTAAATACGAATTCGAAGTCGGAAATAATTCAAAAAGTGGTCGCATTATTTTCATTTTTGAAATATTTGTTGTAAATTACGATGCGGGTTTTTTTTTAAAGAACAATATACGTTTTCAGGCTTTTCGAGAAATGATGTCCATTTTGAATTCCAAGATGGCGGACATTGTTTTTCGAATTTAAACTTTCGTGAGACATGTTGAAATAATACTAATACAAGGTTCAACTCACGTATTAAATGTCACTACGGGCGTATTAAATGTTTCGAACTCTGCGGGGGTTCATCAGGATGAGTGTTTTCGCGGCGGTTTCGCTTGAATCCTGTCGTGATTCAAGCGACACCGCCGCGAAAGCATTCATCCTGAAAAAGAACTCCCAAAGATTTCGAAACATGTCGCCCGTAGTGACATTATTGACATTGTTTTTCTTTGAAGTCATCACGGGTGTCGCTTTTAGGGTTATCGAGGGTGCAGATTCCAACAATTATTGCCTGCGAACTTGGTCATTTTTATATTAAAAAAAGTGCAAAGCAGTTTTTCTTTAGTACCTACCAGCATGTTCAAAATTGATAACTAAAGGGCCAGAGCGTCTCCATTGTCTCCAAGCAGGAATCCGAGATCAGAATTGAAAAATTTGGCCGCAACACTGTGGCCTGAAAATCTGACTTTCATAGACATGATCGAAGGTTTCATAATATATAACAGTTTTTTTAATGCTACTTATAAATTCACAATTAAATTCACGTATTCAATGACATGACAGGCGACATGTTTCGAACTCTTCGGGAGTTCTTCTTCAGGATGAGTGTTTTCGATGATTGTTTTGAAGAAGAACTCCCGAAGAGTTCGAAACATGTCGCCTGTCGTGACATTTAATACGTGAATTTAACCGTTATTAGTAGTATTTTAGACATGTCTCACAAAAGTTTTAATTCGATTATGGCTTTTTTTTCTTTAGGTTTTTACTAGCCATTGTAACCCTTACGTGATTTAGTAAATAAAAAACCGGCCAAGTGCGAGTCAGACTCGCGCACGAAGGGTTCCGTACCATTATCTATAAAACAGTAAAAAAAAGTTTATTGTAAGGGAGCCCCCCTTAAATATTTATTTTATTTTGTTTTTTAGTATTTGTTGTTATAGCGGCAACAGAAATACATCATCTGTGAAAATTTCAACTATCTAGCTATCACGGTTCTTGAGTTACAGCCTGGTGACAGACAGACAGACGGACAGAGAAGTCTTAGTAATAGGGTCCCGTTTTTACCTTCTGGGTACGGAACCCTAAAAATTGGAAGGTCATATTTCAGTTATAGCTTTCGAAACTCTGACTTAATAGCGAAAATAATATCTTCAAATATAGGTACAGATTTTGTCTTGCTTCCCACTTTTTATAATAGAGATGATGACTAAATTTTTTTATGATGTCATTTGAACCAGTTTTTGGACAGGAACAAATGTTTGTATTGGAGGAACTACAATTAAAGAACATAAATACCCAAAAATTTGAGACAAAGATTAACCTCGCTGGCGGCAGCGCAAAACGCTTAATACTGAAAGACAGACAGGCGTAACGTCACAGCCGACATTTGTTAATACAAAGTACCTACATGTATCGTCGTATGGAAAATCAGGTTTTTAAATTGTTGTTTCATTCGCGGAATACTGCCTTTAAGTACATAATCTATATATATAAAACGCAAAGGTGACTGACTGATTGACTGATTGACTGACTGATCTATCAACGCACAGCCCAAACTACTGGACCGATCGGGCTGAAATTTGACATGCTGATAGCCACTATGATGTAGGCATCCGCTAAGAAAGGATTTTTGAAAACTCACCCTCTAAGGGGGTAAAACGGGGGTCCAAAGTTTGTATGGGGGAAGCATTATTTTTTGAACTAGAGACTTAAAACTTTGTAGGAAGATTACTTATTAAAATACAAAAAAGCACTTTCAGCGTTTTACAAAATTCCACCCCTAAGGGGGTTAAATAGGGGTGCAAAGTTTGTATTCAAAACTACTGGGACTATAACTTGAAATTTACACCAGACCTTCCTTTTATGACGTAGGCAAGGCATAAGACGGGATTTTTGGAAATTCTGTCCCTAAGGGTGTTAAATAGGGGTGCAAAGTTTGTATGGGTGAAACATTATTTTTTGTACTAGAGACTTGAAACTTTGTGGGGATATTACTTATTAAGATACAAAAAAAGCTCTTTCAGCGTTTTAGAAAATTCCACCCCTAAAGGGGGTCAAATAGGGGTGCAATGTTTGTATGGGGTAAACATTATTTATTGAACTAGAGAATTGAAACTTTGTAGGAAGATTACTTATTAGGATACAAAAAAAACGTCTTCAGCGTTTTATAAAATTCCACCCATAAAGGGGTTAAATAGGGGTGCAAATTTTGTATTCAAAACTACTGGGACTAGAAACTTGAAATTTACACCAGAACGTCCTTTTATGACGTAGGCAAGGGATAAGACGGGACTTTTGGAAATCCTATCCCAAAGGGGGTTAAAAAGGGGTGCAAAGTTTGTAAGGGAGAAATATGATTTTTTGTACTAGAGACTTGAAACTTTGTAGGGATATTACTTATAAAGATACAAAAAAGTTCTTTCAGCGTTTTAGAAAATTCTACCTCTAAGGGGGTTTATTAGGGGTGCAATGTTTGTATAAGGGAAACATTATTTATTGAACTAGAGACTTGAAACTTGGTAGGAATTTTACTTATTTGGATACAAAAAAAAGTATTTTCAGCGTTATATAAAATTCCACCCCTAAGGGGGTAAAATAGGGGTGCAAAGTTCGTATTCAAAGCTACTGGGACTAGAAACTTGAAATTTACACCAGAACTTCATTTTATGACGTAGGCAAGGGATAAGACGGGATTTTTGGAAATTCTATCCCTAAGGGGGTTAAGTAGGGGTGCAAAGTTTGTATGGGAGAAACATATTTTTTTGTACTAGAGACTTGAAACTTTGTAGGAATATAATTATTAAGATACAAAAAAGTACTTTCAGCGTTTTATAAAATTCTTCCTCTAAGGGGGTTAAATAGGTATGCAATGTTTGTGGGGGGGAAACATTATTTATTGAACTAGAGACTTGAGACTTTGTAGGAAGATAACTTAAAAGTAATTTCAGCTTTTTATAAAATTCCACCCCTAAATGAGGGTCCAAATTTTGTATAAGGGAAACTTACTTTTAGCTACTACGTACTTAAAACTTTGTGGACAGATTACTTATTCATTTACAAATAAAGTGCTTTCAGCGTTTTGGAAATGATTACACCTAAAGGGGTTAAAAAGGAGGTCCAAAGTTTGTATGGAGAAAAAAGATTAGTTAGACAATTTTATTCGAGAATTCACAGGATTATTCCTAACGATAAATGAGTAAACAAGTGTTTCCGGTTTTTTGAGAATTCAACCCCTAAAAGGAGACATGTGGTGACAAAATCTGAAAATCAACATCGGCATCTATTGTTTCTATGGTTTATCGGGTCGCTGATTAGGAAAACAACAACGATTTTACATTCCAACGTGGCGTCTAAATATCAATATGGGCGTTGTTATTACGGTTTTTTGGGACGTTAATAACGAAAATCACATAGATTTTGAAATGTCATGTTGTGGACATGAAAATTCATGAAAATGTTTGTGCCAAATTGCAATTCAATCGGTCCAGTTTTTTTCGTAGCAAATCGGTTGTAACAGACGGACTGACAGACAGCCACACGTGATCCTATAAATAAGGGTTCTATTTTTGCTTTTGAGGTATGGAACGAGACCCGCGTTATATAGGGTTATAGGTTTTAAAGTTTGTATTTGGTGCCATCTCGATCGTCAGCAATCGGTACCTAGGCGAGTGCGGGCGGCGCGGCGGGACGGGAGGGTAGGAAACATTGGGAAAGTGCCTGCATCCGTAATAAGTACATTCAAGGTGCTGCACGAAGATCTGCTTACTTTTTATAAGTTAAGCATTTTGGCCGCCGTTAAATTAAAACAAATTTTTGGGTATTTATGTTAAATACTGGTTCGAAAAGCATGGAAAAAAAATCTTAGGAAACTAGCCTATAGCAATGTCCAGGCCACAAATTTGACTTGACATTCGTGGAGATATTTTGGTATTTCAACATTATCATGAACATAAAGTAGATTTTATTCCAGAAGACAGATTCTCATTAATCATGACTGTAAATTTAATAACAGAAATACGTACATACATACATACATTCACGCTTTTATTCCCAAAAGGGGCAGGCAGAGCACATGAACTTTATGTTCCAGCGCCACTTTTAGCATAAATGTGTGTATAAAAGATAGACAAAAAGTGATATTGCTTAGGTTGTTAGCCCATCACCCACAACACACTTCAACCCTGCTCTCTCAATCGACTTTTAGGACACACACGGGAAGAAAGAGGGTGGTGAAATTCTAACCCGCCACCACACGGGCATAAAAATAATAGTAAATAAAAATTAATTTACCATAGTGGGTTATGACGAAGGGTTATTCGTAGGGGAAGTTAGTAGTAGTAGGTTAGTAGGCGGCGTAGCAATTCAACAATTATTGGAAAATTACTTTTACTACGCGGGCGAAGCCGCGGGCAAAAGCTAGTTGTTGTACAATTTTGTTTTTATAAAAGCCTAAGGATTCTATTGGTACCTTTAAATTTACTCTTGTACAATAAAAAAAAAATCTAAACTTTCAAGGTTCATATATTTTTACAATTTTAATTATATTTTATTATTTATACTTTATTACGGTAATTTGATGGTTTACTATACATTTAGCATCACTACGTTATCAATTTGAACATGAGTCATCATGCCTATTATTCATAGGTATTCATCATGTTTCATCTGACTGTCGGGGCATGTACTATGCGAGAAGGAGCGGGGCAGCAATAGACGCATCAGCGCGGCAGGTGCGGGGCGCGCGGGTGATTTCTGATTTTTCCCTGGCGGTACGCGCCCTCTTAAAAAAATCTTATCTACAAAATATCAATTACATGCCTACCGGCCCCAGGATGTTGGGCTACTACGGCTCGCGTTTCTATCGCACGTTGCATGCGATAGACAGGCCGTATGCTTCTTTGCCACCGTTGGTATAAAATAGGTTAAACGTTCATATTTCTCAACTAGTCTAGCTAAATGAGGAAACTGGATTTTTCCGTAATAATTAGGTCAATAGGTCGCACGTGACCATTTAAGTGGCCAGTGCAGATAGGGAAATCACGTTTTTTTCTAACGCGGTTGCATTGCTTAAGAGTTTCATTCAAAGGACATATATAATACTAGCTCGTTCCTGCGACTCCGTCCGCGTGGAACTTGTTTATATCGTAGCTGCATTCAATCGTTCACCCCCAATTACACGCCCTTAAGTTTTCGAGATAAAAACTATCCAATGTCCTTCCCCGGGACCTAAACTATCTCTGTACTAAATTTCATCTAGATTGGTTCAGCTGTGTAACACATTCACTGCTAAGAATCTACGCGCTACCCTCGTAGCCGATCCCGTGGTTTTCCTCGTGTGTAGCGGAAAGCGACTAAGGCGTAGGCGCCCGCCGAGCGGGTTCCTGGCAGTGAAAGTCTCAAGCGTGCAGACGTAACAGATAGACAGGCAGACATACAGACAGACAGGCAGAGAGACAAACAGACACACTTTCGCATTTATAATATTAGTAGAGAGTCATTTGGAGTACTGGGTCAGGTTGTATAAAAAAACAACGCATGTTAAATACAACCCTGTAATAACTTAAAAAAGTTGAAAAACCCCCGACATTTTCATTTCAAAGTCCAATATGTCAAAAACGGCTGAACAGATTTTGATAAAACAAGGCTAAGAACACTCGGGATAAAATTATCTATGAGACAAAAAACCGCATTCACATCGGTACATCTGTTTGGGAGCTACGTTACCACAGACAGATACACAGATACAGAGACGTTAAACTTGTAACACCCTTTTTTTTTCGTCGGGAGTTAAAAAGTAGCTGCCGCGCGGCTTTTCCCGCGTATAGCAAAGAACGCAAGTCAACACGCGGAATAAAGCCTATGACCATCACGAATTATGTCTATCTAGCAACAACTATTTGATTTAGAAAATATCCTTAAATTCATCTCGATTCATCGATTGTCAATCCGTTTCGCCTCAACTAACCCCAGCAGGAGGTCGTGGATTTAAAATAAATAAATAAATATTTGGGAACATTCTTACACAAATCGATCTCGTCCCAAACTAAGCGAAGCTTGTACTATGGGTACCAGACGACGATATACACACTTATCATCATCATAAATTTAAGAGCCGGGCTCTTGTCGGTGGAGTAATCGCCACTCTGTTCTTCTCTCAGCCACTGTTTTGAGATCTTGATACGACATTACATTAACTTTCTCTTTAGCTTGGTCCATAAACGCACGTCTTGGTCTTCCCCTGCCTCTCCTTCCTTCTATCTTTCCTTCAATTATAGTTTTTATGTAATTGTCATGTCGTATCAGGTGCCCCAACATATTTCCCCTTCTGTTTTCAATCGTTTTTAGTAGACATCTTCTTATATGGGTGTTCTTCACCCATATACAACGTGTCCCAAAACTCAACGATAAGCCGGCACCAGAGGATGGAGCTGCTTATGATTAGTCGAGAAAAAATAAGGAAAAAAATATATCTCAATTATTTTAGAAATTAAAAAAATGAAATTCATCGAAAATCGACATCCCTAATGGTATTTTTAACGACCATGTCTACAAATATTCAAATATTACTGTTTTTGTTTTTGTTTTTGGAAACTTAAGTAGCCCTGCTATCTAACACAGTTCTTATATATTTTTTTATTTTTTTTTATTTTTTTTGTTTTTTTTTTTTTTATTTTTTTTTTCCTTATTTTTTCTCGACTTATCATAAGCAGCTCCATCCTCTGGTGCCGGCTTATCGTTGAGTTTTGGGACACGTTGTAGATACTTAAATACATAGAAAACATCCATGACTCAGGAACAAATATTCATGCTCATCACACAAATAAATGCCCTTGCCGGGATTCGAACCCGGGACCTCTAGCTTCGTAAGCAGGGTCACTACCAAGTAGGCTACAGAGGTCGTCAAATGTCGTCAATATGTTGCAATGCCTGTTCTTGTATCTCCTGAAGGTACTCTCTACTCACTCACTAGCAGTGTAGGTACTCAGTACTCACTCACAACATTACGCTGAGTCCAGCCTCTTTTTAAACCGACTTCAAAAAAAGGAGGAGGTTCTCAATTCGGCTGTATTTTTTTTATTTTATTATTTTCAATGTTGGTTACCTCAGAACTCCGTCATTGATGAACCGATTAGAAAAATATTTTTTTGTTCGTATGTGTGTACTTCCAGGTGGGTCCCATTTTTTGCAAAATTAAGTTAGATGATGGGATCCATGAGGAATTGAGGGGACTCCTCAATTTTATTAGGCACGCGTTTAGTGATTTTGGTATTTTCTGTTATAACTCGTGTATTTACATCCGGAATCATAAATTTGGTGGCGAGGAATTGATGATGAACACCACAGATGACTTATCGAATTCCTCAATTATGTGCAAAAGTACGTCACAGGTTCTGATAAGATTCCGTTGAAATAGGAACTAATGAAGTGCCATTGGTGATGATCTTGGGGAATCGATGGAAGTCCTCAAATATTATCGGCCCACATACAGCGATTCGGTTTTTTTCTATAGTAATCGACGCATTTGCTATCGCCAGTTCATGTGGTACCTAAATTGTAAAGAAAAATAGGAAATGTTCTCGTGGCATGGCGGAGTACTAAATTGAAATCGGTTAAAACTTTGTTTTTAAAGTAAATTATAGCATCACGCAATGTAGGTAGTATTGCCTCGTACGATATTATCATACGTTTTAAGTTTATTTTAATTCCAACTAGCTTCTGCCCGCGACTCCGTCCGCGTGGAGCTCGTTTATATCGCAGCTCCATATAAACCTTTACCTCCCCATTTCACCCCCTTTGGGGATGATTTCGGGTATAAAAACTATCCTATGTCCTCTCCATCCCTTCAACTATCTCCACTTAAAACATCACGTCAATTCGTCGCTCCGTTTTGCCGTGAAAGACGGACAAATAAACAAACATACACATACACTTTCCCATTTTTAATATTAGTAGGGATTTGTACACTATACGTACCTATGTATAAAATGTGATGTTAAATAAAGTGTTTCTAATTCTGTCTCATAAATAACACCACAAGTTGCAATAAAAGTACCCAAATTCCCAAATTACGTGGCACATTGCTGTACAAATGAATTGTAATAGCATTATATTAGCATTAATAAAGGTAACAGCTACTCCTTGCTGAACATTGCTTGTATAACAAGGTACGTGGTACTTATTATAGTTAATATGCAGCCATTCTCATACTCATTCGCAAAATTGGGATGAGTGTGGACATCTTAAATGCTTTAACGAAGCTAGAACTAAATTATCAGTGAAATTTTATACTTATGAAGAAACGCGTTTATAATTTTTACTCCTGTACGAAAGAGATATGGTGCTTGATGAATTGATAATGGTGCGTGCAAATGAAGAGTTATAGTGGCCATTTTGTGGAGAAATAATAAAGTTAAGGTAGGTAACTAAAACTAAGGTTAATTCAATTATGTGTGAAATCTTATCGGGAATGTTTATTTATAGTGAAATACCATACATATTTAGGTCAAAATTTTCACGCGCTCTTATAATATCCACAAACAAGGTGGAAAATGTTCAAAATAAAATAGGATATTTACAAGTCATTTTTTTTCATATTAATCTTACTTGTAAGCTGTTTACCTATTCATGTATTTTTGATCTTATTCAGTTTAAGCCGATATTTTCTAAAATAACCAAAAGGATAAAAGCTAAATTTTTAATAATACACGCGTCAGTTACTTAAAATGGTGGATAAACGAGTGGCCAGTATTAATGCTAAATGCTATATAAATGTTCACGCGTGTACAGATTTAAAGCAGTGTGCTGCTGCGTAACTGCATAAAAGGTCACAATGGTACCATTGTGGCCGATATTAACGCTGATATACGAGTATACTATATCAGCCGAGTAATGGTGTAAAAGTGCACGTTTAATCAGCATCATGCATTATATCTTTGTTAATGAACTTCCCCTTGGTACCATTGTGGCCTATATTAACGCTGTTATACGAGTACACTCTATCCGCTGAGTAATTGGCGTAAAAGTGCACGTTTAAGCATCTTTGTTAATGAACTACACATCGTAACTGTTTGCGTTATAGAGGTTCATATGTTCTCTCTTAAAATGCTTGTGCTTTAAATGTACACCTGTGAACCATTATTCAGAAAACTGCACTATTAGTGTCCACAAAATGCGCTTTTGCAGCTGATAGGGTACAACGCTACTAAATGCTGAATAAGAGTGAATATGTGGCGTCTGTGTAGCGCTTAATAGAATCGTAGTACAGAGTAATGCATTATATTGGGTCTCGTTATTTCCTATGCAGCTATTGCAGTCCGAGTGATCACTAATGACTCGTTAATAGTGCTTAAACAACCGATGTGGCCTCAGGTGGAATTATATGATGCAGCTTTGTGCTACTTGGGTAGTTACTACGCATCGCGGGGTCAAGATATATTTGCGGGTGAGCGTTGAGGTGAGCTTAAAACAGTTACAGAATAGGGGGGCAAGGCTGTTATTCACTACATGTTAATGCGGCTCACCCCGTCGGTCACCCGTCACGAAACTAGATCTCTACCTACGCTTAGTTGCTACGCATCGCGGTGTCAAGATATATTTGTGGGTGAGCGTTGAGGTGAGCTTAACACAAGTTACAGAATAAGGGGGCTTAGATCCAGCCCTACAGGACCGCCTGAACTATTTAGTGATATTGAGAATTAATTTCCTAATTTAGGTCTCTACTGAATTGTGGAAGAAAAATAATAGAATTATTTAGGTGTATATTTATATATTTAATATAACATATTGGCAGTATACAATACCGAAAAAAAACAACAATACCTACTTATATACAAACATACATATTTCGAAACATTGTTTTATATATTATCAGTACATTGGTTCATATATTTTTATCACTACTGCATCAACGTCGTGCGCGCATCTTTGGCGTTCCTTTCTGACATACAGCATACCAGAGGTTGTAAAAGGGATGGATATAATGCTTGACGTTGCGCGTACGACTTAATCACACAATCATATAACATATAATTTAATACATCCGATATCGACTCCCTATCAGCAATCAAACGACCCCACGCAACGAGTACCTATACCCTATTCCCCACCTGCACGCAGTTAGTATTATACCCGGCACCAAAGTATAACCAATATGGCGCAGGTTCTCTGGCACGCATGCGCATAGGTACTTTGGTGTCGAATTGAACGTAGGTCGTAATTGAAAGAGGTGGGAATTAGGTCTACTATGTCGTGAAACTGCTATACTATTGTGGGAAGTCATAGATAAATAGGGTATTTTATTATGAATACATTATAATACATACAATGATATAATTTACACTGGTAGCATGATCGCATTGACGTCCGACATATATATAAAGCATTTGTCCCTCTCACACCTACATACGCCAGAAAGGGATGAACACCATGTCCGTCATTAATGCGATGTGACCATACTATGCTCCCAGCGAACGAACATTTTTTTCGTTCGCTGTATGCTCTATAATCCTCAGCACGTACTACTCGTATATCATGAGACGGCCGCGACGTACTCTCGATTTTCTCGCACTATACCTCTTGTTCTAAGTGTTCTATTAAGGAAGAGACGGATAGTGCGAGAAAAAACAAGAGTATGTCGCATGATAGAAATACTGAGGGGCTACCGCGAAGTGAAAACGAACTTCGTTCGAATATCTCCCTCTCTGTCGCTCGAACTAGCAAGTGCAACAGAGACGGAGATCGCAAACGAAATTCTTTTTCGTTTCGCGGTAGCCCCCCTGATATTTAAGCGTCGCCAGGATGCTTGATACAAACGTTAAAGGTTCTCATTTTAAAAGGAGATGCTCGAATAACATGTAACTTTGTATAAGCAATGAGATTCACCATATCTACATAGGACGGAAAGTTGTTTCTGTTGATATAAATTAATATTGAGCGAGTACAACATTTTTTTATACGACAGCCTATCGCTTAATTTTTTGTTATACTCTTATTATGATTTATAACAACAGAAACTAGTGTGCTAGTGTTTAGAATGAACGACCTAGGGTGAGAATCGATCAAGGGCATAACAGGTAATAAAAGAAAACTCCTAATCACACGGTTCAACTCACGTATTCAATGTCACTCCGGGCGACACGTTTCGAACTCTTCGGGAGTGTCCAGTGTTACGAGCGACACCGCCGCGAGAACACTCATCCTGAAGAGGAACTCCCGAAGAGTTCGAAACATGTCGCCCGGAGTGACATTGAATACGTGAGTTGAACCGTGTGATTAGAAGTTTTATTTTAACATGTCTCACGAAAGTATAAATTCGAGAAAACTAAAAAAATTTTTGACGCGTTTTTTTTTCAAATGCATGGAGCAGGTCGCTCCAGTCGGCAAAAGCCATACAAACGAAAAAAAAACGCGTAAAAGAAAAAAATCTCTTAGTTTTTAGTACCTGTCATTCTCTTCATCGGGGTGTCCATTTTTGGTACAGTCTGTATGTAAAAATATTCCAGCACTCCGTTTTAAAATCAGAACCAAAACTTCGTTTGTATGGGTAGCCGATTTGTGTTGACCTTTCTGGGGGCTCTTGTGACCATGCTATGCTCTATAGCACTCTCACATTTAAAAGATAATGGTATTGTAACCACATCCGCAGCTGCAGGGGGAAAGAACGGGTGGATAAAGGAGGGGCGAAGCGACCGGCAGCCCGACCAGGTTGGGGCACAACTGCTGGTTCAACACGTCGCACACTGTGAGCATTTGGAGCACGTCAACCAGCGAGTCGGTGACGGTGTTGGTCTGGACGATGGTGGTTGTCGGCAGGATGGGGGCGGGCAAGTAGGGAGTGATCGGGTTGAGAATGGGGCCGCCGATGCAGACGTTGGGGATGCAGTTTGCTGATGCACTCTGGAAATGAGGGGTAAGATTACGCTAGTGTTTGGGGAGAAACATAAGCACGGATATCACAGGACGCTTAGAAAGAGACGGAAAGTCTACGTCGCCGCGACACAGCCCGCTGATAGCCGCGCTGAAGGGTAATACCATACAATTTCGGCCGGGCCAGGCGCGGGACACTCTTTTTTCATTGCATGCCCCAACGTTGGGGAACCGGGATGTACTTGTAGCGATGAACGTTGACGTCGTCGTCGACGACGTCAGAGGGCCTTCAAATTTAAAGTTTTGGCTGAGAAAAAAGCGCCTTTTGTAAAGATCAAAGGAGTGTCCCTTCTGTACTTGTACTATTATCTATTCTGTGACCGGGCGTTAGGTAGACTACCGTAATTTTTCCATATCATATATATCTAACTGACATTTACATGGACCTAAAGTACGTTTAAAACGTTACGCAATCAACCAGCAGGACGCATAACATTTCGAATGTGCGTTAGCATCAAGTAACACAATCAAAGATCCCATTCGGTCTAATTCCAAAGTCTTGTGGCCATCTTGCCTTACTGTCAGACATTTGTGAAGCATAATTACTGCAAGCAATTAGATAATAGTACAAGTACAGAAGGGACACTCCTTTGATCTTTACGAAAGGCGCTTTTTTCTCAGCCAAAACATTAAGATTTATGGCCCTCTGAGGTCGTCGACGTTCATCGCTACAAGTACCTACATGCCGGTTCCCCAACGTTGGGGCACCGGCATGTACTTGTAGCGATGAACGTAAATCGCGGAGTGTCCGCCCCTTGCTGCAAGTCTATGACAGAACGGGTCGCGGCGAGATAGACTATCCGTCTCTTCCTCAGCGTTCTAATTAAAAAAAGACAGAGACACGCAGTACAGCCTTTAGCGAATCACGTGCCAAATCCCGCACTCATTTAAATGTAGGCCCACAGAAAATTATCTGGCCTGACTCATTGTTGACGCTGACAACTCACAGCTTACTGACACTGGAAAGCAGATTTAAAAATCGAATTACCTTGTTCAGCACAGCTACCGCAGCCACGAAGACAAACACAAAGGTATTCATTGTTAAAGTTCCAAAGGATTTGAACGCATCCGTTCTCCAAAACCCCAACTATTTATACTAAATGTGTCACAACATAGGCATATGTTACTATCAGTGTACTCCGTGGTTATCCGCCTAAAGTGCACGTGTTCTATTGAGACATTTCTGTCTAGGTTAGTAGGCCTAAGATAATTGGAAACGAGGTCAAACAGAGGGCATATATTGAGAGTACGAAAGAAAATTTGCTTTGCTGTTTTGGCGGATCTGCTTCATCTTCAAGCTGAAAGCTGGAGGAAGTTGGTCAGGATTAAGTAACATGCTCTCGTTTCGGGTTCCAAGTCCCTTTGTGGATCATGAAAATGTTTAGTTTTGACAAGAACATGTTTTACTGTACATATGGTGCTACTTTCCCGCACTAGTGCGGAAAAGATCACTTTCCGTGCATATGTCGAGACTTTAAAGAGCCATATGTACAGTAAAACGTTGTACGATACACGTGCGAATAGGTAATTCGCAACTCGTGTCGATTTAAAACAGTCCTTTCGGTGGTGTTTTAATTTATCACCACTCGTTGCGAATGTCCTATTTTCGGCACTTGTATCGTAAATAACTATTACTGAACACATTTATAATGCACATACTTATGCTCTCAATCTTTTTTATTCAGCAATTACGAAATCCAACGACTCACGATATCTTTAAGATGTAGACATACATTTCATAGCATCAATTTACTAAGCAGAATATAACAATTAGTACTTATAGGACTTTGGGGAATATATAATGGCGGTAATAGGATACATGCATAGCCTCAATTACGAAAAACATTGGAGGATAAGCATAAGTAGTTACCTTACTCATCATCATTATCATATCAGCCGAAAGATGTCCACTGTTGGACATAAGCATCCCCCAGGTGCCACAATGACTGGTTCTGCGCAACCCGCGTCCAGAGGCTCTAGTATAAGTTTTATCGAAACAAAACTTTACGATCGCGTTTGAGTTTTACCCTCAATTTGTATGAGATTTGACAGGTATACGCGAACGTGGTCGTAACGTTTTGTTTCGGTAAAACTTATACTAGAGCCTCAGTGGACTCCCGCGACCACGCTACGCACATGCGACTCACCCCGCCGAGTTTTGTGGATGAGCGTTGAGGTGAGCTTAACACAAGTTACAGAATAGAATACAGGCAGTAGTTTATTTAATTAATAGTATGGCATACATTATGTTTGCCTTTTAAAGTTTGTCACTCTTTAGTACCACCCAGGGGACAAGAGCAGGATTGTGGTAGGTAGCTCCTGCGGACGCAAGTAACACTCCCCAAATGTTAGAAGTTCGTAAGCCGACCGAAGGTCTCTAGCGTGCCTTCCAAAGCACGGAAGCGCTCATTTATATTAACTACTCAAACATCAGGCGGTCACCCATCCAAAGACTGACTGACAACCTGTGATATCGTTTCCGACACGCAGACGCCGCTAGACTATGAGCGCTTCGCCGCTAGGATGTGAGCGCTCTAAGGGGTTAGTGGTGATATCACGTAACGTTTTGAACGCGCGTTAGGTAGATCGAACTGTAATTTTTCCATACAAACTGACATTTAGATCGACCTAACGTACTATCGGCTGCAATAATGCATGGACACCTTACGGCCCAGTTTCGCTTGCATCGTTTGACGTCTGCTGCTCACATAGTTGCCCGTGGTGCGCAATAATTAAACTAGATGGCGTTACCGCGACATACCGGGGAAAATAAGCATGCTATTATTAGGCACATTAAATACCTATAAATGGACCCCTGTTATCACCAGAAATGTTCTCCTATTATTATAATCATTAACAAGGCTACTAAATGCTAATTTATAATAGCTGTATTTAAGTGCGATACCACGGGTATCTGAATGCTATATTTCCACAGGTATCTAGAATGTTGAGATAGCTCAATGGATCAAGAAATGTGGTCATGGCTCAGCAGCCCAAAACGATCAAGGTTCGAATCCAAGCTATCGGTTTATGTTTTTAAATTTTTGTATATTCTTTGTATTTCTACAGATGAAAGTTCTTTATAATATACAAATATTAGTCATAAAGAAAATGAAATATTCATAAATTAAATACTTAATCAAAACAGCTTTTTATGTTGAAATATGTTTATTTTCTTCACTACAGTTCTGTTAAAGCAATTTTATAATACTACCTAGTAATAGTCACCTATAGCAACTTTGTTACATTTTTATTGAGGTAATAGCTTAAGTTTCATTTCCGTAATTGGAAAAAGATTGAAGCTTCACCCCAATAAATATAATATTGACAATATACACTTACAACCGGGTTATCTAACATTCAAAACAGCACAACGCGAATATAACTATCTATACCATATGTGAGCGTTCAAACCATGAATTATTGCGTTATTGATTTGAAAATAATCATAATAATTTTATTTGGGCTTTCACCGTTACTTAGACTTGTTTGAGAAGTTCAATAATATCACATTTTAAATAGTAAAGGAATACAAAAAAGAATGCAAACGGCATAATTACCTACCTACTGCAACAATATATATATATATTTAATTTATTTAGGATAACCCGGTTTATAAAATATATATATAAATCTTAACGTAATCCGCACTGTTTGGCCGACAGCATCTTCACTTTTTTTTTAGTAGGTAAACTACGCGACCATTATCACGACGCGTATTAAATTTTACACCATAAACTTAAATGGCCGTGTTGACTGGATTTAATAAACTTCACTTTCTCACTCTTCACTTAGACAGTTAAATATCATAGGCCAAATCACAACCTTGTTTTCTGGGCTTCTGTTAGAGACCACGAACTGGGCATTCGCTTGTTTGGAATGGAATGTAGGTTGTCCGCTTAAACAAATTTTATTCATAATTAGGTCATCTTCACTAGAGATGCAACGAATATCCGGTTGCTATCCGGTATCCGGCCTATCCGGCCATAATTTTACTATCCGGCCGAATACCGGATAGTTGCGCACTATCCGGCCGGATACCGAATAGTGATTCTGTTTGGTATTTAACTTTGAAAAATGGTTAGTATACAAGAAAACAACAACAAATTATCAATATTCGTTTATTAGTTCACCTAGTACCTTAGTACCTTCAAAACTTATCTAACAAAAAGGAAAAATAAATATCTATTCAGCAAACTAGGCGGGCGCATGTGTACTGCATACGAAATAGTTCCGTACACTGACCTAAGAAAAGTCGTTTCTTGCCTAGAAAACGGTACGCGCGAACCTACAATACGTAACAGGTTGAAATTGAAACCTGCACGACGCGCCCTCCGCCAAACTAAAATGTAGGTATTGTTTGGCCGGCCGAATATTCGGCGGCCGGATACCGGATATTCGGCCGGTGATCAGGCCGAATATTCGGTATCCGGTATCCGGCCAAACAACTATCCGTTGCATCTCTAATCTTCACAGCTTCATAATGCGCGGTATCAATGAGACCATCGTTCCTCTCGTGCCCATAAAATAACCGTTGTTCGCTGTAACAACTGTATTCGTAAATACACAATAAGAAAAATGTAAGATACAAGTATGCACTAAGGTATACCTAAATATATTTATTATTACAAAACATATATAAACACAACTTACGTTTACATTATATTTTAGCAATTAATTGTGATCTTTTAACTAGGTCAATCGAGTACTCATTGCTACGTTTGTATAGAAGGAAATCGAATCGTAAATGGCCGACCTACGAACAAAAAGTAAATGCAATAAGAAATTGGATGGTAGTTATATATTACAATACAGTCTACCCTCCTCAATAATTCGTAGTTGTGATGCGACGAATATTTGCATACAAAATGAAACTGATGACGAATTTCAACCAACTTTACGACTGTCATAATGGCCCAATGGTAACTAGACAGGATTAAGACGTCCTAAGATACCATTACTCGAAGGTTTCGAGTTCAAATCTGCGCCCAGCCAAGTTATGGTGGGAATTAGTGTTTTTGTAATTTATTCAATGTTTGGATATTTCCTCGTGGCGCAGAACACAAACATAAGAAAAAGATAATAAATTCACAAAAAGTGAGTAGTGACAAACAAAAAATTGGCAACGCGGTTGACTTGATAAATATAATCTAAAAATAATCAGTCATACAGTTTTCACAGACAAGAAAAACGTAAATTATTTTTTTGCCAAAAAATTGCTTACAACGCCATCTAGTGAAATCTAGCTAATCCTCTGAGGTTTAAATTAACATCCATAACTATATTACACGTCAGATGGCGTAGGATTCGGCGACAAGCAATACTGTTTCTGGAATGACCATGCACTTATGCTGTCTGCTGTACGTACAATGCGTCACGTAACCGACCTGCAGGTGATCAGTCAACTTTGTGGGGGTGTCTTCCAAAGGGGCCGGCTGACGAGGCTCGGTTTCGGAAAAAAGCAACGACATTGTGGCACTCTTTATGGGAGGCCTATGTCCAGCAGTGGACGTCTTTTGTCTGATGATTATGATGATTGTAAAAAAGATTGCAATTGATCCTTTATCTCGCCTTACAATTTTTTTCGGGTAAAATATCGTTATGGTGTTTCTTTTCGTTGTTGTTGTGGAAAGCATTAAACTTTGATAAACCATCATTATATAACCGCAGCAATTTTCTCATAACACGGTCGTATTATCGACAACTTTATCGACGTTACATAATACCCTTATATTGTAATCACTCGCTATTCGATATACCTATGTAGCTTTCTCAAGCGCGTATCTCACTACGATTATAATGACAACCTTAACTTTAGCACGTTAAAGTTGAATTCAGAACAGCGCACACCGCAGTCGACGACCTAAATAAAACATTGTCATATTTTTTTAATAAAGTTTACAATAATTCTTTCAAGTCGATAGTGACGTTCCGATTCGCAATCGATTATTGTAACTATTATTTTACGTAATCTAAAAAAATTGCATAAAACCTTGTAGTCGGTATCCATAGTTTCATTTGTTTAACTGATGTTGATAAAAAGGGAGTTTAATAATTCAAATAATGTTAATACAATTTTCTGTGCTCCTGTTTGTTGCGATTTTCAAAGTAAGTTTGCATTTGTTTTGTCAAATTGAATTTTATATGAAATCAATCAATATTATGACATTTAATTATCACTAACACATCAAATCGTATGTAAGCATATAGGATATCAGTACCGTACCTATTTAAATTGACAACCATTGTGTTTAAAATTTTAAGGGTTCTATAGTCAACTAGGCACCCTTATAGTTTCGCCATGTCCGTCCGTCTTCGACTTAGCTCAGTAACCCTTCATCATCATCATCATCATCATCTCAGCCGAAAGACGTCCACTGCTGGACATAGGCCTCCCCCAAAGAGTGCCAAAGTGACCGATCCCGCGCCACCCGCATCCAGCGGACTCCCGCAACCTTTACCAGGTCATCAGTCCACCTTGTCGGGGGCCTACTCACGCTGCGCCATCCGGTACGTGGCCGCCATTCGAGAACCTTTCCGCCCCAACGGCCATCGGTTCTACGTGCTATGTGCCCCGCCCACTGCCACTTAAGTTTAACGATCCAGAGGGCTATATCGGTTACCTTGCTTCTGCTGCGGATAGTCTCATTTCTGATGCGATCACGCAGAGAAACTCCCAACATGGCCCTCTCCATTGCCCTTTGGGAGGCCCAAAGTAAGCGACCACTTTTCAGTGCCATATGTCATCACTGGCAACACACACTGGTCAAAGACTTTCGTCTTGAGACACTGCGGAATATTGGACGAAAAGATTTGCCGTAGCTTCCCGAACGCTGCCCAGCCGAGTCGGATTCGACGATTTACCTCTTTCTTGAAGTTGGACCTACCTAACTGGATCGTCTGTCCTAGGTATACATAATCGTCTACAACTTCGAGCGTAAAGTGTCCGATTGTAATGGGAGTTGGTACTACATGGGCATTTGACATGATCTTCGTCTTATCCATGTTCATTCTTAGACCAACTCGCTCGGATGCTTTACTGAGGTCATCGAGCATCATACTTAAGTCCTCCATGGTCTCAGCCAAGATTACTATATCGTCAGCAAACCGAAGGCGAGTGATGTACTCGCCGTTGATGCTGATGCCTAGCCTTCTCCAGGCCAGAGTCTTGAAAACGTCCTCCAGTGCAGCGGTGAACAGTTTTGGAGAAATAACATCTCCTTGCCTGACTCCCCGCTGCAGCGGAATAGGTTTCGAGTTCTGGTCCTGAAGTCGGACTGACATAGTGGCGTTCTCGTACAAACACTTCAGCACTTCGATATAGCGATAGTCAACTTGGCACCGTTGGAGAGACTGTAGTACAGCCCATTTCAATCGAATCGAAGGCTTTTTCGTAGTCCACAAACGCTAAGCAGAGAGGCAGATTATACTCTTCGGTCTTCTTTTTAACCTGACGAAGCGTGTGGATATGGTCTACGGTACTAAAGCCTCTTCGGAAACCGGCTTGTTCGGGAGGCTGGAAGTCATCTAGCCTGCGTACGAGACGGTTTGTAATGACCCTCGAAAACAGCTTATAGACATGGCTCAGAAGTGAGTGGGGTAGTTCTTCAGCAGAGTGTTGTCACCCTTTTTGAAGAACAGCACCACCACCCCTCTGTTCCATGCCTTTGGAGTTCTGCCTTCCAGTAAGACGGAATCGAACAACTTCTGAAGGGCCTTAAGGACCGGTTTTCCACCCGCCTTCAGAAGTTCGGCTGTTATTCCGTCTTCACCAGGTGCTTTGTTGTTCTTGAGCTGTTTAAGAGCCATTACAATCTAGTTCAGGCTGATGTCCGGGATGTCATCGGTATAGTGTCGGGTTAGTCTAGCTCTACGGTCTTCCGCCTGACTAACTTCGGGTCTGCGCGTTGATGTGTATAGCTGTCCGTAAAAGCGCTCTATCTCACCCAGAATCTCAGGTTTAGAGAAAACGATTCTACCATCTTCAGTTTTTAACTTCGCGAGCTGGCTCTGCCCTATAGACAGATCTCTCGAGAATACTTTAGAGCCCTTTTTGCGCTGGATGGCCTCTTCTATACGATTTATTGAATTGGCGCAGATCGCGGGTAAGGGACTTGGAGATCTGTTTATTGAGCTGCCGGTATAAGGTCGCATCGGCTGAAGACTGTAGAATCACTTCACTCCTTTCCTTCATGAGCTTCTGAGTGGAGCTAGATAGCCTTTTAATTCAGTTGGTGCCTTGGGCCTTGAAGAACTTAGACCCAGTGACACGGAGAGCTTCCACAAACCCATCGTTCAATTCGTCCATATCGCCGCCTAGGCAATTGAAACGGTTTTGGAGTTCCAGCTGGAAGGTCTCGGGGTTTTGAATTTGGATTGATGCTGGACGGAGCGTAGACTTCATCAATTTAGAGCGCTCTTGCTTGACGCATATATTCAATGTGCCTCTTACCAGACGATGATCGCTCCCGGTGTTGACCGTATTGATCATAGAGACATCATTGAATATATGCTTCCTCGTCGACATGATGAAGTTAATCTCGTTTTTAGTTGCACCGTCGGGACTCATCCAGGTCCACTTTCTGTGCTCGCGTTTCTTGAAGAAGGAATTCATCATGTAGAGAGGTGTGTTCTCCAAGAAGCCGGCCAGTAGTTGGCCCCGGTGGTTCCGACTTCCAACTCCAAATTGCCCCACTCTCAGCTCTTCACCATCTCGCTTGCCCAGTTTTGCGTTGAAGTCCCCCATAACGACGGTGAAGTAGATTGTGGAACTATGCATGGCCTTCGATATATCTTCATACATAGCCTCCACCTCTTCGTCGGAGTGTGCCGAGGTCGGTGCGTAAACCTGAATGACCTTCAATGAGTACCTGTTAGATACTCTGAGTACTAGGTACGCCACCCTAGTCGACACACTCTCGATCTTCACCACGTTATTTACGAGGGACTTGTGGACGAGGAACCCGACACCTCCCTGGGACTGTTCGTCGCCCTCCCAGAAATAGAGCAAGTTGCCGGATTTGAGGGTTATCGTGTCCTCCTTCTCTCTTCGGACTTCAGATAACCCTATGACATCCCAACGCAACTTGCTCAATCCTTTCTCCAGTTCCGCTATCCTTTCGTCAGCCCGCAGTGTGCGCGTGTTGTAAGTTGCCAGGGCCAGGGGTCGCCGGTGGTGGTAGCCGGATCTTCGCCGGAGATTCTTCGTTCCCCTGACCCCGCTGGTATGTCCTAAAACTACGACAGTAACCCTTACTACTAGAAAACTGAAATTCGGCTCGGGTACATTAAATCAATCACGCCATTTCACGCCGGCAAACAATACAGGTCGACACACTTAAAAAGAGCTCTGCGCGCCATTTCAAATGTATGGGCGCCAGAGCTCTTTTTACGTGTGTCGATCTGTACTTAGAATGAAATGTAGAAAATCATTTTTATGAGGTACCTCCCCAACTACACCTAAAGTGGGAATATATATTTTTTCTCGTTAAACTCATATTGTGGGGTATCGTCGTTGGATAGTTTGTTCAAAAATATTATGGGTATAAAAAAACAACTATTTTTTTTGGAGTCATGTGTGCCCCGCTAAATTGCGACTATTGAAGATGTGAAAAAAATCGTGGCAGTAGTACATAAAGGGTGAATTTTTAATGAGTATCCAAATTTTTTGTAGGCATTGGGTATCACTAATAGACTCCATTTAAAAAAAACTGGTTAGTAGGTATTTTTAAAATTATAAATATTGTATCCCAAATGAATTATCCATACAGCGTGGTTAATCGGCATTCAGTGCCGCGCGGAGCGGGGCGGGGCCGGGGGAGGGGAGGCGTGCCGTGCGCAAACCTTACTACCCGCTTTTTTTGGGATAACTTTAAGCAGCAATTACTAAAAATTTTAGTACTAAATGATATGAAACAAAAAAACACGTATTTTATAATTTTTGCTCAAGAATCTTATACTTGATTTAAGATACTCATTAAAAGTTCACCTTAATTAATTTAAAAGCAAAACTATCACGGCTAAGTAGTTATGTTACGACACGCACTTGGCCAATGTTGTCAATTCAAGTTCTTACTGAATTTGCACTTTTCGTATGTAAATAAATAAGTAGGTACCTAGGTACAGGTCGACACATGTAAAAAGAACCCTGGCGGCCATACATTTTATATGGCCGCCAGGGCTCTTTTTACGTGTGTCGACCTGTATGTAACTGAGTTAGTAACTAAATAAATCTTTTATTTTACTCACGATAAAGGTAAAAATACAGACGGATCAGCGGGCGTAGCTTGATTGCCATTTTATCACTTATCGCTATGGATAAGACGTCCGTCACGTTCCGACAAGTATGCGAGTGCGAGACGAATGTCTTATCCACAACGACAAGTGATATAACTAGGTACCTACTTACAACTTAGACAAGTTGAAAAACACTCGGGACTAGGGTTTGCAAGATCCGCTAATATTTCAGATCCGGATATTTCGGATCTTCAAATTCAACAGATCCGGAATCCGGATTTTTCGGATAAAACGGATCCGCGAGGTTTTTTTGGTATAAAGTAGGAATTGTAAGGCTAAGCTAAGAAACAACTAAAAACGACTATACTTACCACCGTATTTTTAGACCTGCAAGATTTTAAATATATATGCATCCCCGACTTCATAAGGGGTATAAAACTTAATTTTGTTTAACATTTTTACTTGTTAGGCTTGAAACAGTGCTCGACCGACAGTCAGCGCTGACCGCCGGTTGACGTAGCTATATCTATGCAGTCTATGAACGCACACACAGCTACGCTGACGGTACGCGCGTGATTTGGTACGCGCGTATGGTCGGTCGAGCCGTCGGTCCGGCTCGTCGGTTGCGCGTGCGTCGGTCGACCGACGAGCTATGAGCTTGTAGGAAGACGATCAGTGCTTCGCTGACGGAGCGACCGACCGTACGCGCGTACGTACACTTAAAGCAAAAATGAATTTCGATACAGAGCGCCTTTTATTACTGAAGTGCGGCTTCGTCCGGCAATTTGGGATCTATCGTCTGTGTTTTATAAATACCGTTATGGTAAAATAAGTGCATTTAATTAGAGCATTAAACTAGGGCATTTACAGCAAAATGATTCATTTTTCTTGTGAACTGTACACACGCGTCGCAGTTCGCCGTCAGCGTAGCACTGAACGCATTTTCACAACCGACGGTCAGCGCTGACGGTCAGGAACGAGCGTCAGCGCTGACCGTCGGTCGAGCACTGTTTCCAGCCTTAGAGTTTCGTCAATGAAAGCTGTCACTTGAATAACTACAACTAGGTCACGTTAACTCCGTACCTGGTCCTCGTACATACTTTTCAATGAGCTCCATGTTTACAATTAATTCGTAATAAATAGGGTTGTAAAAGAAATCGACATGACCCGGACGCCTTACTCAGTAATCGATTGGAAGAAGAGCCAACACGGAAATCGTGAAAATCAAGGGACTATGTCTAGATATGGCAGAAACAGTGAACGGTCCATAAATATAGCGCACTATTCTTATTTTACATGATCATATTATAAGTCAAGACCATAATACTAAAACCGTATTACAATTATAAAACGTAGGTGTTGTTGCTGCATTTACTTCTTACTTCCTGTGTCAAATATACTCCTTCAATATTTATTTAGGTACATCTAAACTAAGTCTTATTTAGTAGGTAGGTTCAACTACAACTATGGACATGCTCTGAAAATAAAAGCATTTGAATTGAATTTAATAGTTGCGGTAGTATTGGATATATAATACCTACGGTAGATTAGTGTATTTAAACCAACGCCATTTTTCGCCATCAAACTCCGACAGTTTTACTAGTTTGTGGTTTAATTATTTTTTGTGACTAATAAATTAAAAATAATATAATATAATCTGGTCTTGAAGAAAGGGCGAATAAAAACAGATATTGAGAATGATCTACATGATACCATTCCGTTTTCAGCGTGGACTCGGTAAAAACTTCATTTTGTAGCGGTATTTTCTGTTTTCATGGTAGTATTTTAAGGATCCGTAATATCCGAAAAATCCGGATTCAGGAGCCTGTCAGATCCAGATCCGAAATTTGGCGGATATCTGGATCTTTCGGATATCCGGATATCCGGATTGCAAACCCTACTCGGGAAACTTTCATTTCAAAATATCTCAAAAACGGCTGAACAGATTCTCATAAAACATGGCAAAAAACACTCGGGATAATAATATTATCTTTGACACCAGAAAAAACTAAACGAAAAATCGGTTCATCCGTTTGGGAGCTACGATACCACAGACCGATACACAGATACACAGACACGTTAAACTTATACCATGCTACGCCCGCTGGTGATGGAGGTATCTACGATTAATTTATTTTTACTGTTTTCATATACCGTATTCTGTTATTCCAGACAGTCAGCTGCGAAGATCTCAATCTACCCCAAGTATACATCCCAGATCGAAGTGTGAAGCTGCCTCAAAACCCACCAAAACTTCCCCTACTGCACCTCTCCGGGAAGAAGTTTTCCTTGCCCCAGTGTTGCCAAAACGCCTCAGAATGGGAAGACGTAGATCTCTCCCTCCAAATCCTTACGGACTACACTGAACCTGTTCCAGAGAGATCCAGTTTTGCATCATTAATCAATCTTATAAAGTTTATTTTGATTAAAGAAGAGTTGTCCTGCATTGGCGCTATGAAAGGTCCTATAATACAAGTAAAACGACCAGAAGGGCAGATTTTCAAAGCCAACCTGGATAATAACCAGATTTCGAATAAAATAGAAGCAGCTCTGGCCAATAAGCCTAAGCACAAAGCGCAACCTATCGAGTTTTACGACAACATCGATATATCCAACATGATTCCTATTTGGAGACCTAGAGGAAACAACAGACGGATTCAAGAGAAGACACCTGCTACTAAGGATATACAGGTTAACTGTAACTGTACAGCAAAGCCGAAAATGACGAAGAATTTGGCACCAGGTCTGACTGTTGTCAGTGGCAATTTAAATCCTGTATCAAAAGAGGTAGCGTCGAAATCAGCTTGCCAGACCAAAGCTCCGACGCTAACCCTTTTCAAGTCTGCAACACCGAACTCCAAATTGCAGAGTCTGCCTTCAACCAACATTAAACCAGTGGTGGTGGGGTGTGGAGGGAATTGCAATTTATGCCAAAAACTGGCCAGCCCAGTGTTAGCTGGCTGTCCAAGGCTAGCCAGTACTGCTGTTCTATCTGGTTGCCCGGAGACTAACATAGTGTTAGGTTGCCCGTCTTCAAACATCATGGGTTGCCCATTTTCAAACATGATTGGTTGCCCAAACTGTGCGAACATTTTGCCTGGCTGTCAGGCTAATCAGCAGGCCCTGAGGGTGTTGCAGCCGGGAACTATACCTATGAGGAATTGTTTAGGCAATTTAATGAAGAAGGTGACAACTACTGTTTTAGTTCCTGTGACTGTATCACAATTAGTTGCTTAATGAAAAGAGAAGGAAGAATTTTATGTAAAGCCCCGCGCTGTTGCTTTAGATTTAGCAGAAAATTACTTTTCTAAAGAATAAATCGAACCTATTTATTCTGGATATGGTAGCCAAGTGGTTCAGGCTGTCAAGCGGCGGACGTGGGTTGGTTCCCGGCTCGTACCAATGACTTTTTCGGGACGTATTTACTGAATATTTACCGTTAGCTTTTCGGTGAAGGAAAACATTGTAAGGAAACCGGTCTAATCTCAACAAGGACAGACGGCAGTCGCTTGCGTAAACCTAGAAGTGCCTATGCTAAATCTCGGAATTAGGTGAGAGAGCGGACCCCGCGCTCCGGGAATTACGCTAGGAGAATGTTGATAGGTATTTAGGTAGGTAGGTATTAGCGGATGCTGTTGACTGGAAAATTACTTTAAAATTAGAAGTTAATTCAATAATAGAGTGGTACGTATTTATAGGTTGAAATGTAAATTAATAATTTATTGTTACAACAATGGAGTTTTATTTCATTTTAGACCTTTAAAAAAAAATTTGGAGTAGGTTGGAGCTGTGACCATTTCCCTTTCGGCGCCTCCGTCGACCCGGCAGGCCGGCATGCCGCGCGCGTGGCTCGCTCTGCGACAGCCTCGCATATTCTAACGTCACACACTGTTTGCATTTTCTCTCTCTGACGAGCAATATCAAAACGGTTGTAGATTGGGTTGTAGCTTCGTTATTCTTTGAGATATCTGAATGGGATTTTCCACGGATTTTCGTTACAAAGCATATTTTTTTGCCTTCTTTCTTTTGGAGTAATAGTTATTGACAGTACCTAAGTGGCTTGGCGGAGTACTCACCCCGTATCATGGTCGGCCTTATCACGCGATAAGTGACAAGATAGGAGCGTCGTCTCGTTCTACCGAACGGTGTCAGCTAGTGTCGGACGCTCTTTCTTGTTAAGTACTTATCGTGTGATAAGGCCGACCATGATACAGTGTCTGAATTTACTATATATAGAAAAGTACTCTGTGGTCTGAATTGAGGTCCATTTAAACTTTACTTTTAAAGTAAATTATCCAGTCATTTTTTGTGCCCTTCTGTTCAATGGAAGGGTCCCAGACGGATACCACTGTTTTGCTAATACTGTATAGTTATTCAGTCAAACAGAGCTATCATCTAAAAAACATATTTAACCATCAAATATTACTGTTCAGAGGTCATTAGTACCGGAAAAATCTTAATAGCGCCATCTAGGAATCGACCTGAACGGTACAGCGCCATCTAGCGGCGACCTACTTCCTACAGTGCCATTCCATTCCGGTGTGCTCTAACTTCGAACAGTGCCATTCTGCGATGACACTTCGCTGTGGTAGGTAGATGAATCTCCATGAAGTAGTTTAAGTAGTCTCATTAAGTAGTAGTTTATTTCTCCGTTTTAAACGGCAATCGAATGACGATGACGTGAAACTTTTTATACACAATGGATTCGCCATATCTTGATGGCCGTTCATGTTGCGTAATTATTTTTGGTACTAACTCAATAGGAATGCTACTAGACCGCCCAGCTGAATCGCCAGGGACCATTACGATTGGGAAAGAGAGACAATGTTTAACGTCACCGATAAAGGGTTGGGCAAGCGCGGAAAACGGCGGCGCGTAAAACGCGTTAAAAGAAGTAAAGGTCAAAACTCAAACACAAACATAATTTATGACCCTGCGGAAAAAGGCTTAAGGCGGTACATTGGAAATTATCGCGTGCTTTGAAACGACGTTCTGACTAGATTAAAAAACAAAAAGGTCTGATTTTAAGATATATGATTCTTGACTATGTGATTCTTTATCTGATTTGATTGATACATGAGTGCTTAAAATTTCTTCGATAGAAATAAAAATCCAAACTTGGGTCTGTATTTTCCTTTTTTTATTCAGCCTACTCAAACAATAGATTATTTTACGACACAATCAATTTAACACTATAGTATTTCATCTCGTGTAACATCTCACTTGATGAAATTAAAAAAAACTTCATTAAGTTGCGTATTTATAGAAATTTGTCTAATTAAGCCATTCCCGAAGAGTGTTACATCTCTTTTTCTCGTGCGCGGAAGTCATAAGCGTGTCTGTGTCTAGGGCGCGTGTTTGATTCAAATCAAGGCATCCCCTTAAGAGCACGAGTGTTCTGGGTGTTAAACGGCGGTCGTGGGTTCGAATTCCGGCTCGTACCAATGAGTTTTTCGGAATTTATGTGCGGATTGTACGGAATATCATTTGATATTTATCAACCGTTAGCTTTTCGGTGAAGGACAGCCAGCATCAGAAGTAGCTAAACAATATTATCATCATCTATTTAAGAGCTAGGCTCTTGTCGGTGGAGTAACCGCCACAGATTTTTGTCCTCTGCTAGCCTCTTCACGTCTTCATATGACTCGACAGCCACTTTCTCTTTTATTTGGCTGGTGTAAGTATGTCTGGGTCTTCCTCTTCCTCTCCTTCCTTCGATCTTTTGTTTGTCTTGCGTCAGGCACATGGATTTTCCAACATAAGCGCTATCCGTGCAATGTATGAAGCTCTCGTAAAAAGCCACTTGGAGGTCAACTCTAGTGTCTGGAGCCCGCACGAAGCTAAGTACCAATTTATGTTGGAAAGGATACAAAATAAATTTGTAAGGTTTTTATATTTAAAATGTTATGGTGTGTACCCATTTTACCCATTAATGTACCCTACGTTATTCGTGTTGGGCATGGTAGGGTACAATCAGTTAGAGGTTAGGAGGGAGTTGACTCTGGTGTCCTACATGTTCAAACTTTTACGCGGTAAGGTTAGTAACTCTGGGGTACTGGCTACAGTGGGCCTGAACGCGCCCGTGCGGTACGTGTGGCGCCGGCGCCGGCCGCCGCTGCTGGCCGTGCCGCGCGCGCGCACCGGTCTGCTGCGCGTGCGCGCGGCGCCCTGGACAAGGGCTCTGCACACGCTCAATCAAGTTGCAACGCGGGTTGATGTATTCCACTGCTCTCTGAATGAATTCATTAAAGTTACTTTGTATGTGTTATGTTATTTCAAAACTTAGAATGATGTAGTATGTACCCTATTTATTGTATCAATAATTTGCTACGCTATCGCATTGGGAGACTGTAATGATAGAAGTATTGTTATTATAAATAAATAAATAAATAAATAAATAAATCTTGCCCTCCAAAATTAAACAATATAACACGTACAAAATCACTTACACACAGATCCTTATTCCCTCGATATTAGAGTATGTGTGAGCACTAAAGCCGCTTAAAAACTTGTGCTGCTGGAAAATATCGATAGGAACCTGCATAAATCTGAGAAGAAATTCCAAGCCAGGGTTTTTTTTAAAGTGATTCGACAAAGTGATTCGGCGAAGTGCTCATGTAGAGGATAACAGCCGGACAGGTGCACATTCGGACATACGAAAGTATTTTGGCCCAAGCGGAAGCGAACCTCGTTTGCATCACTCGCTCGTTCAGAAATACTACAATTAAGGTTTGGTTTGATTGATTGAGGCATTTTTGAACGAATGACGAAATTAGTAAATTAACCTAGTTAGTTATTCACAAAATCAATACAGAAACTGTTTTTACTGCCTAATCGTATTTAACCCCCGACGCAAAAAGAGGGGAGTTATAAATTTAACGTGTCTCTGTCTGTGGTAGCGTAGCTCCCTAAAGGATGGACCGATTTGAATGCGGTTTTTTTTGTGCCATAGATAATTTTATCTCTAGTGTTCTTAGCGATGTTTCATGAAGATCTGTTTAGCCGTTTTTGAGATATTGCACTTTAAAATGAAAATGTCGGGGGTTTTTCAACTTTTCTAAGTTGTTAGACATTCATTACAGCCCAGCTAGCACGATACGTGACGTTTCAGTACATGTTTCCGGTAATTGTAAAACCTCAGGATTTTTTTGATAATATATTCAAATAAGAGAACTTTTCTTTTGTTGATCGGAATGAAATCGATTACAGTATCGCCACCACTGGACAGTAGCAGAGAAGCTCAAAACATAGGTATCTATAATCTTCCCCATCCCTTCCTATTCCCTCCTCTCCCGGGCAAAAAAATTCTGTTTGCAAGTCCATACTAAACGCTGACCCCAATCGGGGTCGGCGGAAGAGGAAGGGGGGAAATTGTTTTGCAGTGGGAAAAAATATAGCATGCTATGGCATCTCAATTCTCAGCTACTCTCCAGGCTACACGGGTGGATGCCAGACTGTATTATTTGTAATCTAGTTCAAGCTATTTTTTTAACTAAATGTTTAACCGACTTCAAAAAAAGGGGGTGGTTCTTAATTCGGTTGTATTTTTTGATTTATTTACACAAGAAAACCTAACTATTCACGTGCTCAAGCCCTACGTGACTAGAGGTAAATTTTTAAATTGACAATGTCGCAAGGTAGACATGGGCAGTCGGTAAGCAGCCATCGAAATGGAATCGATACAACCTTTTGTGTTAGGTAACCTGGCAACTATGCCCGTTTGTGCTATTTCGAACTATGAATGTTTTTGGTTTCTGCTTAGGGGTAAACAGGTGACGTCACGAGCATAGGGCGCATGCGTGCTGAGGCACGAATGGCTCAATACACACGGGGTGAAATAAAAATGTTACCATAAATATTATCCCATTAGGTAGTTAGCTTTTCCCGCGTCTTCGTCCGCGGAGCACTCCCTACTCGCATTTCTAAATAGATATTCCACAAGCTTAATAGGTATTAACTATAGCAATCCCACCCACTTACATCCTTACTAATATTATAAATGCGAAAGTGTGTATGTTTGTCTATTATCTCATCGCGCTTCACCTGCTGAACCGATCGTAATACAAGAAAGAAAGAAAGATACGTTTATTCACAAACACACAGGGCAAGCACAACACATATTAAACAATCATATAAGCAAAAAACAGATAAAACACGAGATCAATATAATATCAGATGCGCCTGATAAGATACACACGCAATATGCGCTAAATAAGCGGGCGTCTAGAAATTAGGCACAGGCGCTTGTCAAATAATAGGATTCTGCTTGTACATATTATACTAGCACATAGTTATGTTACTTACTGAACATAAGTCTGGATAAAACCCATCCCTGTGTATCAACCCGAACATTCCCAAAGGGAGGGGGAGGTTTTCGTACATATACAAATTTATATATACTTTTATCGTTCTGCGGACTGTTCAGTCCAAAACCGTACTTCGTGCCTGAATGTCGTTAACTAAGCTCCTAAATCCTTCTAGAAACAACCGGATTAGTGAAAAGCAGATGCATGTACGCCAAAGTGAAAAAAGCAAACACTAAGTGATTTTTCGAGTGAAGTGAAAGCGGAAAGTGAAGTTATGACGTTGTATGCCCTACCGGCATCCAGTTACATGATACAGGAACAGAGGTTTAAAAGTATTGATTCTGAAACAAGTATGCCTTCGTTAATATTTCGTAACCGGTAAGTAATCTATACAATTACGTATTTTCTACATAATAATTATAATAATCGATATTTTAAAATCGATCGCGCCTAACTTCACTGTGCTACAGCTGTTTTTGTGTGTGAGGTGTGACGTAACCAGACGTTCCGTTTCACGACAATGTTGTGTTATACGACAATTCAATTCAATTCAATTTATTCATAAACAATGTACATTGTATTTGAAATAGGTAAATAATGTAATAAAGTAGATTATTTTCCATAACTATTCTAACATTTCAATACATTAAAAATAATTAAATTACAAATTTAGCATTTTGACGTGTCAGTATTGTCAGACAGGAAACTATACACATTTAAATAGGCAATCCAATTTAAATATACTCCCTCGTACCTATTAAAAAATATAACTGATGTTGTAATTTTGATATTACATTTCAGATGATTTATAAGCATTATATAAATTTTCTAGGTTAGGTACCCACGACAATGCACATAAAGATATTTGAACAATGCATTGTGTAATAAAAATCCATACCTGTCAAATCACTATCTTTAGTGTTATTCAAAATCGCAAATGTTTCTTTCCATAGAGTTTTCTATGGAAAGAAACATTTTAAGCACCGTACCAATATCATTGTTTATGGAACGGAACGCAAGTTCTACGAGCGAAACGTCACGTATCCGGCCGCCATTACGGAAAATTGTATTATGCTGCCAAATTCAGACAGCTCCTCGCCACGTGTGTTTTGTGTATAAATAATCGCTTTCACATTTCGCACCTTATCACACCGAGTCGAAATTATTCATTCGTCATCACAGATTACCCTGTTGTGAAATAGTTTGCACGCTTTCGCTGCGCAGTTACTTTTTCAAGTCCTTACGGTTTGACCGTCCGTTTTTCACCCAATTGTTTGTACGGCTTAACTACGATTTGCCAAGATGACGAAGTTAATAACGCATTTATCGTTTAGTAGTAGTATTTACGGGTCTTCGACGGAACCAACCCCTGCCAAGGAGAAACCGAGACTCCACTTGTAAGTAGTTTCAATTATCTACGCACTCGACTACAGCTGTTTAAAGTCAGCCCTTCTTATGCAACGACTTTGATTGGATTCAAATAATGTACATCTCATGTCTTACTTCTTTCCTCATTTCGATTTTCCTTTGTTTAGCCGTAGTCCCACTTTTATTTTTTTCTTAAATACCTACGTACAACTTTCTTACTTCGGGATAGTAATCGTACCTCCACCAAAAAATGCGTAAAATATCAAACGGAAACCACCTGGATACCTACCGTGACACCATTAAGCTTCATTCCTTACATGCATATGGTCAAAGAATGAATGATCATTTCAATGATATGTCAGAAATATTCCATTTGTTCCATTGTCGGGTATGTTACAGCATAAATATCATCGCACTGCAAGGTAGATATGAATGTCGTAAAATCTGTTCCTTATATGTATTTAAAACATTTTAGAATTGGAGACTACACAGTAATTAACCACATATTGTTTTGTTTGTAAAATAAGGTCAGCAACTTTAATTGTAGAGCCACCATTTTATGAACTGTCAATGTTATGCGGGGGTTCCATAGTGGTTCAACAATTGATCATCCATAATACACAGCCATAATCATGCTACAATTGGAGACAGTTATGGTCCAAGTCCATGCATACTTTCCAGAGATATCGGGAGCTCAGTTGCGGGTCCAGGACTTTGGTTTGAGAGGGGCTTGACCCAGTTGAGAGGTTGTAGTACTTAATGTTCAAGAAACTTATTGTAGTTAAAAATGCAGCTTTACATTCGCAATCTTGGCCAGCAGTCTCATTGGTCCTTCCCTAATGGCTGAAAATAGTGGCCATCACTGCATGATTTATACTTGGAATGTTTTATTTAATCGGATGGCATACATTATTTTGGACTTTAAAGTTTGTCACTCTTTAGTACTACCCAGGGGACACGTGCAGGGTTGTGGTAGGTAGTTCCTGCGGACACGAATGACAGTTGTCCCCCACTTGGAATGTAGGGTTTGTTTTTATCCCTTCTATCCATTGCATCTTTCAAAATAAAGTTATACTTTGTGAAAGAATCTTCTCAATGTCAGTACATCCTTTTCCTGAGCAGATAATCTTAATTATGTATGACTTGCGTAGGCAAACCCGTGGGATAAAATATAGCCTATAGCCACCGGAAAGTCAATTCTATGTGCAGGTGAAAGAATTTTTGAAATCGGATGAGCAGTTACAGAGAGCCATTACATACAAACTTGCAAAGCTACAATATCACAGGCATTTCCTCTATATAATGTTAGGATAGATGAGTACTGCAGTTGATCTGTTTATCAGAGGGAGATGAGCTGTAGATGGAAAAATATTTCTTTCAAAGTGCTAGAGGCCTCAGTTGTGAGTCCCAAAAGCCTGCTGAGAGCACTGAAATTTGAATTTTATTGGTAGGTACAATATGTCTTTGATGATATTTAGACTAACCGCTATACCTCCCTGATTTGTTCTGATAGAAACAGTCAGGCCTGTATTCTAGTATGTATGTATGAAAGGAGTCTCTTTGAGTACTTGAGAAATTGAATCAATAAATAACAATGGCGGCCAGCGACTATCATTGCTTCTTGACCTTATAATGTATGCAGTCACAAGATTAATAACTACAATGACGGAAAAATATCCATATACACCTTTATGTTTGTACTAACAGAGTTTTAAACAGATATTTTTGTCATTCGTTTTATACAAATATATTGAATGTCACTGACTGTACGATAAATAACCATTGTCATATCAATTTTCAAGCTTTTGAGATACCTATGAGCCCGTAAAAATGTTTACACAGGTGAAAGAATTTTTGCAATCAGCTACTAGTTCTCTGGAGATAACCCACTACATACAAACTTACATAGTGACCTCTTCATAGTATTGAAATATGAATAACGGTTTACTTCACTCGGACCATGATTGGTCGATTTAAGCATCATTGATACCGTTTCACTACAACCAAGTAATACCCCATACCAAATACATCTTAATCTCAAAATGCCTAAAACAGGAAATGTGTTACCACTTTCTTGAAACACCAAACTCCTGATGTGATGTGACTGTTTCAAATTGATTTAATTTTGTTTTGACGGAATTTCATTTCCACTTTGTCTCAAAATGTATAAAACTCAAATAAACTTTTAACCAATATGTCTCAAGCTTAAATGTTGAGTTCTCAAAATACCTATGTTTTTAATTACTGTTTTCAATTGCCTCACCCATCCCTAAAACACAGCATCGATTGTTCTAGAAGTGTTTTTTTCAACGCACTTCACATGACACGAATATTATTGTGTGGTATATTTGTGCATGAATATATTATAGTGAGGTAGCACAAAAACCTTGGTTTGCGAGTCGGAAAAGTTTATTGTTTGTTTGGAACCAACTGCTTACATATTTTATACCCTTATTCTCCATACATAACTGAGTTATACATATTACCGGCATGCCTCTGTCGCCATTTTGTTCGTAGTTCGAAAGATTCGACGGAGCCCCACAGAGTGGCTCCTATTTCTAGGCGACTTATCCTTCGGGCATCTGAAGCTACTTGACGAACCTTAACCTACCTAGTGTTTTTTTTAATTTGCGAAGGCTGTATAAAAAAAAAAAATATTTTTTTTTTATGTAGCTTGGTTATCAACATACCTAAAGGCATTATATATGTACTCATTTTAGGTATAATGAGACGGTGTCATGTTGATATTTAGACCGGTATTGTATAGGGCATGTATAGGGCATTATGAAACTCGGTTGTAGAAAAACTGTAAGTAGATGCAGAAGCTACGTTTTTAGTGCTCCATACCCAAATGGTTCCAAACACTTTTTAAAACACCGTTGACCAAACACCTCCCAGGATTTCCATTTCTATTAGATTGGCAAACTTTATCTTTTCACCACAATTCCTTGCAACTGTTTTCATGTTATTCAGTAACAAACACAGAGTCTTTTACATCCATTACTATGTGTGTATGTGTGTGTTGTCTTTCACGGCAAAACGGAGCGACGAATTGAAGTGATTTTTTAAGTGGAGATAGTTGAGAGTGACATGGGATAGTTTTTTTATCCCGAAATCGTTCCCTAAGGGGGTGAAATGGGGGGGTAAAAGTTTGTATGGAGTTGCGATATAAACGAGTTCCACGCGGGCGGAGTCGCGGGCAGAAGCTAGTTAATTATATTAGTATTCTATTAATGTCAAGTACTGTAAACAAAATAAGCAATTATATGCATTGTGTAAACTCAAGTAACTAACGCATTATGTAATGACATCAAAGTCAATTATTGTGGATAGTAACAGGAAAACGGTGTTATACCTATACAAATGTACGATAATCCTGGCTATTACCAGTGGTGACAGTTAAGGGAAATATCAGCTGTTAGGTAGGTACAACTAAAGTGTTGAATTAATAAATGAATTAAATTGTTTATTCCCTTTAAACATGGTATACAATAAGTGTCATGATATTTAGTTGCGAATACATGTTTAACCATATGTGGCATGCAAAAACTTTTGACCTGATCATAAAATTATAAATTCATTACCTATACCTACATTAATTAGGAAGTAAATGACAAACCAAAAAAAAACAAAGCCTAGGTTCGTGGTAACATCTGGGAATAGAATAACCTAACATGAGAGTTCTTTTACTTCAAGCACCTACGGTATGGCGTGGTAAAATTGTCTCCCTCGAAACAATAAAACGGAATAATATTGTCACAAAATCATCGCGAAATGCACCTTAAATGCACAGACACATAGTCGAAATTGGCAAACCTTACCTTTCTTGACTGTATATACCTACTGACAATTCTACATAACCTCATACCTTGAATAGGTTGTAAAAATATTATCTTTTGATAAGAACAAATCTGTTCTCGCAAAGCAAATAACATATAAAACATACAAGTACTGTGCCAGAAGATATCATATCTACTATAGAATAGTTTGTGTTGTATATGTTATTTGCTTTGCGGAGAACAGATTTGTTCTTTTTTTTTTTTTGCTTGCCATATACCTACATATCTATTCTTGGGTTTTACAAGTTTTAATTTAACTTGCAATGATTGGTTGGTTGCGATCGCTCTTGAGTTGACGTTTGGGCTCGTGAAATCTTGCATCTGAAAAGCACTTATCCTCAACTGGAGTGAGGTGTGAGGTGTCGTTGGATTCATTGGAAGAGGGTTGCATTTGTTTTGTTTCATTCGATTCACTATAAACTACTCTATTTCCTATTACGGGTGATGTAAATTGCGTTGCCAATTTCTGTAGTATGGTGGGCCGCTAGAGCTCGTGACACATAGGCTATTATAATAATTGAAAAATAGCAGTTGTTTTTTTTTCGCTTGTTTATTGTTACGCTTGCAACTGCTCACTGTTTCTCTGAATCCTAAAGCAGCAACTCCATTCCGGTTATCGATAGTGTAATAAACATTTTATAGCGCTTACTAGTAAGTGCATTCGTGGGTAGTAATACTGCAATAGCACCCCCATAACTACCAGCATTTATGATGGTTTTCTATGTAGTTAAAAGTTTGTTGTATGTCTATCTACAATGTGTATATTTAAAATTACCTCAAATTGTAACCAGAAGAGGTCCTTGTTAGGACTATGAACCGATAATGCAAGAAAAAAATAAGTTAGTCTTAAATACCAAAGCGTACTTAATTTTAGAAAATTTATCGAGTGGCAATGTATTGCGTACACTGTGACATGATGACACATGGAAGAATCGGGTGACATGTGACAATTTATTGTGACGTCACGTCAGTAAGACAAAGTAGTGATCCATTGCGTGCTGAATTATTTTATATGGAAAAAATAAGATGGTGTTTAAGAAAAAAAGCAATATCTGCTCTTAGCCTTAACACCTAGCGGTTACAATTTGAGGTAATATTAAATATACACACGTATATTACAGTGTTCGAGATTTGGAACTGGTCTTTTGACACATCGCGACACCCATATAACGTAAATTGGCACTGCTCATCGAAATAATAAAAAAAGTTTCAATAGCTTCCGAGTTACTAAACAAAGTTCAATCTCCATGCACGCTCTTTGTAGCACTTATAAAATTATTGTCATATTTTTTTACGGCTTATTTGTATAGAAATTAGCATTGAAAACTCGGTATGCAAACCATTACGTCCTACGACTTTTTATTTTTAAATTTAGTGATATACGGCTTTAATCGTTTGGAGTCTGTCAATTTAGAAATAAATCGATATGAATCAAATGATTGTGAATGGGAAAATAACAATGTATTATTTAATTACTGTTACGATAGTACGAAATAAAATCACATCGATCGAAACCGACATATTTGATTGTGCAAAATGTTGCCTTTGAAAATATGGCATTGATTTCTGCACGGCGCGCGAGCTCTCTCAATTTTTCTCGCACTATCAGTCTCTCTCTTTACTTACAGGACACTTGTGTTAGCAGACGACAGTGTATAGGCTCTATATTTGATTTCCTAAAAATAATTATTACACAGTAATCAATCGATTCCTTTTATTAGCCATCATCAATCGTAATCGGATATTATGACAATCGGTTTACTCTAGCCACATCACTCTTTACATCATATTGGAACTGTCCAAAGACCAGTCCCAAATCTCGTACACTGTAGTATAGCGTCATCTAGTACAAGCTTTGGTTAGTTTGAGACTGATTTGTATAACTGTCGTGTGAGGTTTTAGCCTAGATTGATACACAGGTTACTTAATTAGGGCGGGGTTACACCAACTTACTATTACGGACCGGTTAACGTTAAATGTGGCGCCGACAACTGTCATTCCATAGAAATTTGTCAAAGATTCAAAGATTCAAAGATTCAAAGATTCAAAGATTTATTTGTCCAACATAGGTAGTTATTAGGTATTACATTTTTCCAGTATCACTATGTGGCGCCTTGCGGCATACAAATATAGTTATATTTTTGTAACATGCTTCTGCATGCAGCATGCTTCACAAATAATTTACATTAGGTAGTCAACATATCACAATATATATATATAAATACAAATTTAAGTTAAAAGTCCGTTAAAATGAAATATAAAATATGATGTAGTTAGCATTATTAAAAATATAAAGAATAGAGTAATTGGAATTAAGTACATATGTCAGCTAAAAATTGATTAATTGAGTAATAAGCTTTTTTTAATAGAAATTCTTTTAATAGTTTCATATCAACATCATTTTCACCAGTTCCAACAATAGTCTGTGGTAGTTTATTAAAAATCTTGTGGGCCATTCCAATTATGCTTTTTTGCAATAACGCTGTACTACTTGAAATTGCTTTTAATTTATTCTGAAGGCGGGCACTTTTGTATTTACCAAATTGGTTTCGATTTTGGATCACAAAATTTACTATTTCATATATGTACAAACAAGGTAATGTGAGTATTTTTAACCTAATAAAGTGTGGTTTGCATGAGTCACGCTGTTTGATTCCACAGATTGAACGCAGACATTTTTTTTGGGCTTTAAATGCATTTTCCCGATTTGTGGAATTACCCCAAAAAAGGATACCATATCTCAATGTGGATGTAACATATGCGTGGTACGCCGTTAGTAAAGATGCCTGATTGGACACTTTTTTAAGATTGTATAAGGCATATGAAAATGAACTAAGTTTTTTACATATAATGTCAATGTGGTTTTTCCACGTCAACTTATTATCTACGCTAAGCCCTAAAAAACGACTAACATTAGTTTCATTTATTCTATGTCCTTTATAAGCTATATTTAAACTAGTTGGCTGCAATTTTTGTCTAAATGTCATTATATTCGTCTTATCCAGATTAATTTTCAAATTATTCGTTGTCAACCATTGTATAATAATGTCTAATGTTTTATTTATGTCTGCTTCATATGTTTCTAAATTTTTTGCTGCGAATACCACTGTACTATCGTCAGCGAAGAGAACCATGGGATGTTCGATAGCTCTTGGTAAATCATTTATGTAAATCAAAAACAATAAAGGCCCTAATACACTTCCCTGTGGCACTCCGTAGAGAACGTCTCTGCGACTAGATGTGTAGATTAATTCTGTTTTTGTTTCTAAAGACAATCTTTTTAGTTGTGTCATTTGTTGTCGATTACTTAAGTAGGATTTTATTAAACTATAAACATTGCCACGTATTCCATAAGTATACAGTTTGTCTACAAGAATATTATGATCAACAAAGTCAAATGCTTTAGACATGTCCATGTATAAAGCACACACAGGGACTTTTTTATCCATATTTATTATTACACTTTGCAGCAAATCAAATATAGCCATGTTGATGGTTTTTTTCTTACGAAATCCTTTTTGTTCAACACAAAACAAATTTTGACACTCGAAGTATGTATATAAACGATTGTATATAACTTTTTCAATGATTTTAGAAAATATAGATAACAACGCAATGGGCCTATAATTAGCAATGTTATTTTTGTCATCTTTTTTGTGAAGGGGTCTTATAACAGAAATCTTAAGATATGCAGGAAATGTGCCATGTTCTATACATAGGTTAATAATATAGCTGAGTACAGGAGAAAGAACTTGACATGCTCTTTTTATGATTTTTGTATGGATCCCATCATAACCGACACTATTCGTACTTTTAAGGCCCTGTATTATTAATTGTATGTCATCCGGAGTAGTGGGTTGCATAAACATTGAATTGCTATTGGATGTCATTGTATTCATTCTATTGTAATTTTGGTTGTCACTAGACTGATTAAATCGATATACTTGGTCAATGTAATAATTATTAAAAGCTTCTGCAATGCGTTTTGGGTGTGTTATAACATTACCATTAAATGTTATTTGTTCAATGTTTTCTACAGGCTGCTTAGCTTTAGAATTATTAATAATTTTCCAAGTTGCTTTTGTCTTATTATTGGATGTATTTATATAATGGTCATTCTGTGCCCTTTGGGTCAAATTAATTATTTTTGCCAGTCGCTTGGAATAACATTTAAATAACATCTTACTATCAGGATCTGATGACAGTCTATATTTCCACAACATTTGTCTTTTTCGTCTACAGCAGAGTCTGATCCCTTTTGTAATCCATTTAGGCTTACAGGTATTAGTAATTTTTACTTTCTTAATTGGAAAACACAGCCTGTAGAATAATGTAAATGATGTGATAAAACTATTAAACGCTTCATTTGGGTCATTTGTAGCAAAAACATCATAAAAATTTAGATTGTCGATACAATTTATAAATTTCTTAATATTTTCATCACACATATCTACTTTTTTTATATACCAATGAGTGAGAGAACAAGTTTTCTTTACCGGACATTTAAGTAATTGTGCTGTGTGGTCCGAGAGAGCAAGTTCCAATACTTCTGTCTTGCTTCCTCTGATATTGTGGATAATATTATCAATACATGTTCCACTACACAGTCGGGTCGGTTGAGATATACCTAATTTCAAGTTATAGCTAAGTAAGAGATTTTCAAAATCCTTACAGTGCGTATTTCTTTTGAGGGTATCAATGTTGAAATCGCCACATACTATTATCTTTTTCCTGGTATAACAAATTTTATTTAATATATATTCTAGTTTATTTAGAAAAAGATTGATTGCCCTTGAACAGTTATTAGGGATTCTATAGATACAGAGTAAAATAATACCATGATCAGTCAATTCAATGCATGTGCACTCCATAACATTTGAGATTGAGGTTTTGCTGACTTCGTTTAAAATATTGAATTTTAGGCCATTTCGTATTAATATGCAAGATCCCCCATTCCTATTTTCTCTAGTGAAGCAAGATGCTAATCTATATTTTGGAATGGTCAAATGTACCTCGTCACCCGACTTCATATTATGCTCTGTTATACAGATAGCGTCGATTTGTTTTCCAGTTTCCATGAACTCTTGTAAATGAACACACAATGTGTTTGCTTTGTTTATAATTCCATTTATATTTTGATGAAGAACATATATATTACTGTAGGTAACGAGTTCATTTTTTGCATTCCTATTAATACACGGATTATTTGACATCTGACGGTGGTTATTTATAAAAAAGTACAATTATTACTATTATTATTATAGAATGCTTCGTTTACACATCTTAATATTTTGTTTAGACATTGCGCTAACTTGTATTTTCCCCTGTAGTTAAGTATATTGCCATTATTTTGGAAATCAGTTTTTCCGAAATAAATAGTACTAGGTTGAAGCCATACATGTGACAAGTTTGTAAATTTACTATGCATTGCAGAGTTGAGCTTATTTACAAAATTGTTATAGTGTTCAGAGGAATAGTTTATCGAATAGGGTATGTCACAGATTATAACATTAGTATGTATAGATTTTTTCACAGTATCTTCTAAAAACCTTAATACAGTCTTTAGTGGCGTGGCGTTGTAATCGCTGCCTCCGCACATTATGATTAGACAGTCACTTTTTTTAAAATGAATTATTTTATCTTGCACATTTTGCAACACTCGCTCAGTTGTTCCGTGCTGTATTATGTCTGCAGAGAAGTCATAGTCATTCCTTCTCATCTTAGAAAGTGGTAGAAGTAATTCTGCACCGTGGAAGTCCGAAAGAAGCAGCAGTTTCGGCTTGTGTGGTCTATTTACAGTGTCTGCTGTGTTCTTTCTTTTAGGAATGGTACTCTGTTCACATACCGTTTGATTTTTTGTTGATGCTGAGTAGCTTTTTTCAGAAGATGAAGTTTCAACAATCTTTTGTTCTAGGCGTTGAACAGTTTTTTCCAAGGCTTTGGTAGACTGCTGAATGCGGGAAAGAGTTATTTCTTTATTTATTAGTGCATCAGATTTCCGTTTGATTGTTTTATTAGTTGACAATAAATTACTAATTTTTCGTTGTAATGTTTTGATTGTATTATTTAGTTTATTCACCTCTTTGTCTAGTTCCTTTATTTTATTTTCAGATTCCATATTTGCGTCTGTCGCTGAGTCCTTTAATGTGTTATTGGACAAATGGAGCGATTTCGAAGGAGTATTGTCCTTCAGTAGTGTATACTAATCTTTTTTTTGTAGTCGTCAACTTGTTTCTGCAAGCAAGTATTCTCAGTATTTAAGTTCTGAATTTCCTCATGGGCGCTCGATAGTTTAAGTGTGAGATCTTCTATTTGCATCTTTAGGGCAACTATTTGTGAAGACTCTAAAGTAGATGTGCTTGGGAGACTTCGTGGGCTTTCGTATGTGCTTAGATCTCTAAGTGTGGAACTCATAATATCGTTATCTGTGAAAACTTGAGAGATATTATCTTGAGAACTCGATATTTTAGGAACATTACATTTCCTTCTAGTGATGTTGTCCGGGGATTTGCTATTTGTGGTATTACTTTTTGGTTTATTCAATGTCTTCGTTTCTGCTTTCGAAGATTTTGTCTGACAACATATACATTTCCAAAATATTTTGTCCTCATTTGTCATCGATCGAAATTTACTTGGTAAATTTTTTCCAGCGCAATTTAGGTCAAAACATTTGCAACAATTTGAGCATTTCATAAAGTCCTTTGTTTTTATAGTCATCTTACATTTATAACATGCAGTCGTTTTATTTGATTGTAATGGAGTCATTTTTGTGCTCGTTTATTGTTATGTAACACAAATTATTAAGTTTTAAACCAAATAGTAATATTAAACTAGTTGTTCACGTTGCCGTTGTCAAAAAGCAGTCGATAGATGGCGCTAGTTGTCCAGTAGTAATCGATACGCTGTCACGCTGTCAGCCAGTTCTTTGTAGTAGCAACACATATTTATTTTTCCTTGGTTGGCAGGGGTGGACAGCTGTCAAATGTCATTGTAACAACCAATAGGTTCTAAAAGACCACCTGTTTATACTATGTGATACTGTTTACTGACTTCTAAACAAACTTCCACTTTCCCGTTAGTTTTCAAAAATTCAAGTGAAGTTCAAGTTCAACGACGAAAACAACAGCTTACCTATGTGTTATTTGCTTGATATAGGCGTTAAGTTCGGTTTCGGAATGCGATAACTGAAGGTATGTTACTTAGGTTATGTTTCCATTGTACTTTCACTGAGTTTAATACGAGTTTTCCAATATTTTTCTATTAAATAAGCAGACGTTCGTATGATACGTGTTTACATGGCTAGGGTAGGGTTGCCAAACTCTGGTCAGTCAAACTTTTCATACATTCAGATTTAAACGAACACCGCTTACGATTACAGACGGTTTGGAGCAACCCACCCTTATAGTTACGAGTATTACCCCAAAAGCGTTCATATGCTTTGGTATCTGCTTACCATCGGACAGGCCGTAAGTAGGGAATGCAATCTCGAACCGAGATTGGTAATTCGAAATCTCGCGTTATAATTCTGATGTCGAGATTAGGGAATCGAGATCTCGTCAGCCAAATCGACGACAAATATAGCATTAATACGGTAAAAATGGCCCAAATGCGCATTGCCATTATTATTTTAAGCACGTTATAAAACACATCTATGCCATACTGAACTAAACATTTTTCGTCGACTTGCACAACACAAACGTAAAATATTTACCTACACGCGCACCAATATTACCTTTTTTTAAATATTTTATTTTCAAGCATTAATAGGTACTTGCTAAGTTCTGTCCGACAAGAATTATTAACATGCTTTACTGAAATCTCGTTCGAGATCTCGATTATTTCAGTCAAGATCTCGGCCAAGATTTCAACACGACATTTCCTGCCACCGAGATAGAATCTCGAATATCCGCTAGATATCTCGTGATTTCGAGATCTGGCGAGCTGGAGATTGCATTCCCTAGCTGTTATCTTGTTTGCACTGTCGTGTTAAAACTGTCTGTCTACCCGGCTGGAGAGACTCCCTTAAACAGTATTTAACGCGGAAAATAGCAAGTACGTGCATGTAAAACAGTCAGTGTAAAATTATGGGTCTTACTTTTAACTTAATTATCATAAATATCCATCGCTCTTAAGTCAGAGAATTAAAGTTTCGGAACATATTTATGAGAGGATTAAATGGATACATCATTTTGCACTTGACTGCACTGCATGTGATAATAAGCCCCACGCCATGAAACGGCATAAGTTGCAGCTCGGCATTCTTAAGGTTGCCCTATAAATCCTATAAACTGCCTTGGGAACACAAGGTTTTAACTGAAAAGTATTACATACTCCGTTGCGCCCTTATCAAAGCATGAGCTAAGCTATTGAGCACAGTAACTATTGGTCTCAATTCTCATGCTCACTAATTGAACGAGCGAGCGAAGCGAGAGAGAGAGTTCTCCGTTCCGTTTCAGCTTGTGCAAAACATATTTCGTATGTCCGGATGTTCTCTACAGGTCGCATTTCTCAACCGATTCTCGTGAAATGTTGTGAGCAGCTTTATTAATTATATAGATTGTTTTAGTCAATTCAGTTTCTGGAAATTGTAACAATAATAGTACTTGAAACCAACCATTACTGACGTCTATTGTTTAGTTGTTCTCTTCTAGTAGGGTTGTAAAACACTTACGCTTAAACAAGGATAAAATAAAAAAAATTGCCACAATTACATTACATTAGTTACGATAAAATTACATAAATGAGAATAAATTAAAATGTAAAAAAAAAAATTTTTCAAAAAAATGTGGCAGTGACAGTCTCAGTAGTGTGCTGTGTGTGGAAAAACAGAACAAATAGTAGCTACTCTGTACACGTATCACACTTCGGTCAGTTTTATGACGTATCTTTGTTACCTTTTCCTTCCATAATTAGCAACTAAATAAGTTGTAAACTCCCGCGTCAAGTGCATTTTCGTCATTTTAACTGGAACAAACTATACCCAATCAATTCAATAGACATTCAAATCATTGATCCAAATTCGAAATCACCGTATCGGATGACCGGTGTTCATATAAATATGTCAATGTGTACCTAATAACCCCTTTAGTTCAAAAGATACTTAGTACATACAATAGTCAAGTCACTTGCGACATCTTTGTAATTTAGTAGAACAGTCCTCAATTAATGTTAATAATAGCTAAACAGCTGACTACGCACAAGAATCCATTGCGAATATAAACCTTATGTATGTATTCTTAAAGATCAAATAACCATGTTAAGAATCTCCATCTTATTAACGCCAATTTGTTGCGCTATTTTAGCCTCTATTTAGTTTAGATGGAAAGTTGTTTTTCTAAATAACTGACCATTTGCTCAATCAACATTCATTTGGACTGACCTTGAAACCACTCAAGGTGTTAACTGTTAGGTGCTCGTTTTATATGGAAGGAGCATTTGTATTTTAACTTGTAGTAAATACTCGTATGCATGTGCTTGACTTGAGGTTACATTTAGACATGGTTGCGATTAATTAATGTGGCCATCCATACTATACTATAATAAATATATATTCAAAATGCGAAAGTGTGTATGTCTGTCTGAATTTCATGACCCGGATATAAACAGATTTTAGTTATTAGAAAAGAAAACCTACGTGACATGTGGGAGTTTTTTATCTGATATTATTTATAGTAATGTCCATCGATTTGAGACAATAACTTGGTTTTGAAAAAACTCTGCCTCTGTATTTATAATTATATAAATATATTATTTCATCATAAAAGAAGATAAAACAAAAAAAACCAAAGTCAAATTAATAACCCCTTGTCACCAGCCTGCAATCCAGCGATCAACAAATAGATCGAAAATAAAGTTCGCTAGTCTTAAAGTAACGTAAACAATTTGCGTGCCAATTGAACACGTGACTTTTGTTTATTTGGGTTCCTCTAGGGTTGTCAACCGGCTAACTGCCGTCGGACATTTTTTATAACCCAAATGATTACGCATCGGTTGTACAATACACAAATCTCCGCCAATCTGCAAGGCAATAAAAACTAATAAGAAAGAAAGAAAGAAAATAATTTATTAGTGCAAAAAGTATTCATAAATAAAAGTGTACCTAACAAAACTTATCTTAATACACATTATTTTAAGTAATTTGCACCAAAGGGCTTGCACTCAGCTTAATGTCACAGAGTTAACCAGAGGACACATTGCGATGGAACTACGCTACATTAGAAAAAAGCCATTACATCCAATTTTTGACTGCTGTCATCCCAGTACAATTGATGTCATCATTGATGTTTATTGTAGGTACCGGGATGATTTCATAAAACTTAACAAGTCTATGTTACCTAAAATGCTGTTGGTTCCTTTCTCACAAAAGTCAAACTGACATTGACAGCACGTGTCAGAAACACGTGTGTAGAAAGAGACGGATAGTAAATGCCTCCGCGAGACAGCGCGCGGACCGTCCTGTGATAGCCATGCAGGTTAACGGCACTTATCTAAAAATGATTTTATGAACGATAAGGGAGTAGGGGTGTAATAATTATTATATGTTCATGAAAACACACTGATATTTGTTAAATTCTCGGCGTGTCTTTTTCCAATTTCGTGACCACTTCGCATAGTCTCTGAATACTTTCGCGTTTGTTGGGCTGCCTCGTGAACCCGTGTTGCTAAATCGGGGAATTTTCAGTTGCTAAATTGGCGTCAAGTTGTGTGTTTACCCGAGTATTCTGAAATTTAAAAAAAAACATAAGTATCTAAGATTAAATATTAATTTATTAACGCAACACAATCACACAACATAACGAAATAGCTACAACGGACGTTAAAAGATCGACACGCGCTGATTTTCAGTGGGGCGACCAAAACTACTATAGTATAATTATAACTAAAATCTAGACTATTCAGAATAAGGTTTTTCATCAAGAAATCCAATGCCTCGTAATCATAAAACACTGTCACTTGTGGCGTGTATTCTGCTTCGGTCGTTGATAATGATACGATGTACAGATGGACTGATTATTAAAGTATTTATCAATGGCGTCGTTTCAAATTCCTCTACATACTGACGCAAAACTTGGTCTATATTTAGAAATGTAGATATTTCTTGTTCAGGTTTATATATCTTCAGTTGAATATATGAAATCCATGGAAAATCCATGATCCATGAAATGTAGTATATTCGGTACTCTTCATAACGGTATTTCCAAAAATTATGTCTCTGAAAGGTACACTGGCAAAGTTTTCCATACAAAGATAGAAGTGTCCCTATATTTTATGAACAAATGTTTGATTGAATCGAATTTTTCATTTCAAAGTTTTTTTTAAACCGTTCACTTTTTAGATACAGCTAAAAATTAATTGTGTAAAACCCGAGAAAGTTATATTTTTATATATCTCTCTCTCTCTCTCTCTCTCTCTCTCTCTCTCTCTGGGTGCCCTGCAAATCAGCGCCTTTAGCATATTTTGCTGAGTGGTATTCATTTTGGTGCATTTCAGTTATTTATAAACATGTATTTTCACACCAAATAAACATATTTCTTTCTTTCAATGGGTCAGGAACCATACGAAGTGTTTTGTAATTATAATAAGTCTAACATAATACTTGTGTGTTAATATTTTGTGCGTTCGGATAATTTTGATTCGGCTGTACTGAATCAAAATGATTTGATTTGTCATAAGCACAAAACTAAGTAGAGGTAAGGCGAGTATTGAACAAAAAAAGATAGCCCAAATACATATAAACTGTAATACAAATAAATAAAGTACAGACCACGTTTCAATTACTATTAATGTAGTGCTTGACCTTGGGTAGCCTTCAAAATGAATAAACAAAACACAAAATATGGCAGCGAAAACAGTGCCAAAATAAAAACCTATTTAGTAAAATATGAACCGCAGCCAAAACAATCTGTTTTCACTACACATTTAGCATGTTTAAATATGTAAGTATAAATAAAGAGAAAGTATATAGTTATGTATGAATTACGTCATTTGCTTGGCAAGACTTCAAACTATGTATTACAAAATATTGCTTTTGTTACAGATTAGTTTCTTCATAATAGGGACGTCAGCAATTTTTATGAACCGTCAAAAACTTAGTTGGTACTAAAAGCACAGAATAAATAATAGTACTACGTACAGATGGTTCTCTGTTAACAAATCCCCTTTTTAGGTATGCCGAACAAGCCTAAACGTCGCCATTCCTTTCTATGGTATGCAAGCAGCGCCAAAATATCGGCCGGGGCGGGTAGGGTTAGGGTAATAAGCTGTACTTGTCGTGGCGTATTTTCGGCAGTCGGGTAGCCCCGTAGTAGAGACTACCCACAGGCCAGCCAAGACCAGCAGCCACAGCCCTTCAGGCTGATGCAAACGAACCGGTCCAAAAAAGAAAGTCGCGGCGTGACGAAATCACGGAGTGAGTCACCCCTGTAAAATGTCTTGTTTTTAGAAAAGGTTTCTCTTGGCTATGCGTCATTTGCATGTTTGTTGTATCAGGGCAGGATTGTGTAAAATAAACCGATGCCACATGTAGACAGACGCCGGGCGGGCGATACAATTTTTTTATAACAACAATCGGGTCTCGCACTAAAACCGTCTTTTACGCAGCTTTCTGTCTATTTATACTTTTGGCAACATTCTTATTTGGCCCCAGTCTTATTTATCCCATCTATCAGTAGCTACTAGGAAACCTTTTAATTCGGACGTCGATAAACCCCCAGAATTATACAAGAAACTTTAAAAAATATTATGCTGTACACGGATTACAGCGGACAAATATATTTTATGAAATTACCGTTGGAAAGATTTAAACCCTTTAGTTGAACATTCCGTTTTTTGTGATATATTTGTATCTGTTGTTATTTTTATACGAGTTGTATTTCGTGTTTGTGTATAGGCGTTTTGTATTTTTATGAAGAATGGTCATGATCATGAAGTACTACCACTGGTGAGTGTTTTTTTTTTAACTTCGGTTTCATCAACCACGCTTTAAGAGCCGGTAATTGTTTAAAATGACACGTCCGCTGCCATGTAATAGAGAACTGTCAAACTATCAACATACAGATATCCATACTATAAATAGTACAAATGCGAAAGTGTGTCTGTCTGTTACCTCTTCACGCTTAAACCGCTGAACCAATTGAGATGAACTTTGGTATGGATATACATAGTTTGAGTACCGGAGAAGGACATAGGATAGTTTTTATGCCGGTAATCATCCCCTATGGGGTGTAATGGGGGATGAAACTTTTGTATAGAGCTACGATATAAACGAGTTCCACGCGGACCACCGAGTCGCGGGCAGGAAATAGTAAATTATAAAACGATAAGAGACTGCAAAAAAACGTTTTACTCGCTCTAGTTTCTTTCTAATTTAATTTCTACCAACAGAAACTAATTTCCTACCTAGATATGGTGAACCACATTGTGTATACAAAATTACATGTTATTCTAGCATGTAGTTTTGAAATGAGAACCAAACTACGTTTGTATGGAGAGTCGACCCGTATACCCTCGTCGACCCTCCTAGCGACCCGTAACCCCTCGTCGACCCCCCCTAGCGACCTGTAACCCCTCGTCGACCCTCCAAGCGACCCGTAACCCCTCGTCGACCCTCCTAGCGACCCGCAACCCCTCGTCGACACCCCCTAGCGACCCGTAACCCCTCGTCGACCCTCCTAGCGTTTTCCCGTAAACGTTGCGTTGGCACCTAAACCCAAGATTTGGCGTTTCAAGAAAGCGCCCTTCCCAGAGGTTCCCCCATGTATAGCGTAAGAATTTCACCACCCCCTTTCTTCCCGTGGAAAAGTCGACTGAGGGAGCAGGGTTGAAGTGTGTGGGCGATGGGCTAGCAATACAACTGCGATATCACATTGTGTCGATTTTCATACCCACATATCTTTCATACCCACATATGCTAAAAGTGGCACTGTAACATAAGTTTCATATGCACTGCCTATCCCTTTTGGTAATAAAGGCGTGTATCTATTAATTAATGAACTTCCCAGAGGGAAAACTAGAAGTTGCTGGTAAGGTTTCCTCACGATGTTTTACTTCATCGAGAGTGTTATACATTAAAATAATGTAAACCGTTTGTGTTGCATGACAACGCGATAGATTCAGTGCGTCGCTATCGGAGCAGCCTGGTTTGTTGCTCTCTCTTATCAGCACTCGGAATAGACTCGTGATAATGCGTTAGATGAATACCTACTTGAGACATGCCTATACAGTCTTGCTGTGTGCGTGTTGGACGTGGGTCAAACTGCCTCTTGGGACCGGAAATACGGGGTCCTCATAGTCATCACCATCATAAATTTAACACGTTCGCAACCAATAACCCGCCTAGCGGGCACTCGTAATGTTTGCTCAGATGCCCGCAGGACCCGCTAGGCGGGCATTAGTATGAACTTACACGCCTAGCGAATTCTGTCGGTTTCTGCGGTGAATGTTTCCATTTTTGCGAAAGTGTTAAGAGTTATCCTCTTGTGGGTCGGGTATTTTCCATTTCTCTCTGGCCAGCCATACCACACCAGCTTTTTCATTAGAGAGACGCAATTAAAATAAATTTTAGGGAACAATCTTACACAAGTCTAGCTAACCCCATAGTAAGCTCAATAAGGCTTGTGTTATGGGTACAAGACAATGCTGTATTTAAAAGATAAGACTTAAATATCAGATAGAAAACACCCATTTCTCAACCGGAAAATATAGTCTTGTCTGATATTAATGCACGCTTTTCTTTGGCATATTTTAATGCTAGCGACTGAACCCTATCACGATGATCACACAAAATGGACCATGTTTCGGATTCCTTGTCTAACTGTTTTTGTTTGTGTTTAACAGAAAATAGAGAATAAACGTCCGAGTGCTCGACGCAGTACTAGTATATGGCATGGGCACTCTATATCAAGGTAATATGGGTTAAAATCGAACTAAGAGGGTTTTTCTTCATTCGAATTTAAGCCATGTCACTTTGACATAGACTGCCCATGTCATATACTGGTACAGCGTCGATCACTCCGACGTTTACCCTACACAGACGGAATAGTATCTACCTACCTATCACGTAGATAAGCCTCACGGAAAAACACATTAATGCATTGTTAAATAATGATGTAATTAATGTATCTGCGGTATGCATAAGTACATGATAAGGTTATAAACAAACTCGTCCGTCTTTTGTTATGACTTGTCTTAATCTGTATTTAAAGTTATCTTTATGTTTCAAGGAAATTGTGACGTCAGAGATGATAATATTCGTTTATACTTGGAACTTGGATATAATAGTACCTTACTTTGGACCCGCGCAAAGGTTATATAAAAATTGAGCAGGTACTTGCTGGTTAGGGCTATAGGTTAATTTATAATTTGCATTACGAGTATTTATAATTGGTCTTGGGACTGAACTCGGAACATACTGGAAGATTTAATCGATCAAGGTCTCATTAAACCCTTGACAACAGTTGCCCAGTTGAAATCTGACCTTGCGATTCAACATTCATACCACCCTAGGTAAGCCCTAGGTCGATTCAAGTGACCCCTGTGGGGTAAACGTGTTACCAAGGTCAACGGTTACACCTGTGTGAAATTTAACACGAAAGGCTAATCTTTTATTTAACGGCGTAACCTAACATAGCATTGATATAATATTCTGCATGGCACAAATATTGAAATCAAAAGTTACTTTCTTAATTCTAGCTAGAAGCATTTATTTAACTTGAACTGTTCGTATGTACAATTTCCTTCCACTGTTTTTTTATTTGTACCTTGTCGATAGGTATCCGATTTAGTATGAATCGAGGTTATGTACAATTTGCAATCCAATGTGTAATAAATTCAAGAACTATGTGAAGCGTAAACTTATTTCGAAAGCTTATAAGCTTAGCACACAACACTAAATGAATGATAAAACTTCTTGGGACTAATTTTGACTGAATTTATTATCGTTTGGAAATTTTTGACTGTGTTTTTAACTTATTATTGTGGTTTTATTTATTTTTTGACATTAGATTGTTTTTCTAGAAACATTCTAGACCAGTATTTTTTATAAAAATGTTTACTTCATATAAATTATACTTTTTTAATAAATTACTCTAAGTAATAATTAGCTTATGTTTATGTTTCTACCTGACGATTTGAAAGTGCTTGTTACTGGGCCTACTTGAATAAACATCATTTTGAGTTTGATGCCTGCATTTAGTAAGAAAGTTGGTGCTGATTGTTCGTTTGTTGCAGCGGCGATGGCGCGTCGCTGAACGCGGCGGGGGCGGGGAGCAAGCGCTCGGCCGTCTCGGCTTCGGAGGCCGAGTGCTTCTCGCTGTGCCTGGGAGCCGGGCCTCTGTGGTAAGTTGCTAACTCAAATATTTAAAAAAAAGTTGGGTGCTGACTGTACTTCTATTGCACATTCATCATCTACTCATTAAGAGGGTTTTAATGAGCGCATACACGACTTTATCTTGTGTAGTTTAGGATAGGACCTGCTATCACCATCATCCATGTAAGTGAGGTAGGGCACAGCGAAATGCCATCCCGCTCGAATGTGGAGCAGCCCAACTGGGGAAGTACCTCCGCCTTGCAGAAGACCACAACCATAATACTACTACTTGCTCTGTAGTAGAAGTGGTAGTGTTGTGTTCCTGGAGGTGAGCAAGGTCGCCAGAGCTCCCGAGGATGCGTTGTGTTGAGAGCGAGGGCATTTGTTCCTTCAGCTGTCAACACGGCGAATCCTCAAACATATCAGGGTCATTGTCAGATTTAGGTTCGCGTCTTTTCGGTAGACATTTCCAAAGTTAAGGGCTTTAAAGCCTAATTTTTGGTTGAACTCTGAATCCGCATAAACAGCGTCACCTCTTCTATAATTCTGTGCGTCACAAAAATAATATATATTAGCATAAGCCCTTAACTATTGCCCACTGAAAAGAAGATTTTTGTTTTACTGACTGACAATGACCCATCAAGGGTCGGCAACACCCATGTTACTCCTTTTGAGTTGCATGCATCTATAGGCTGCGGTGTCCGCTTACCATCAGGCGGGCCGTACGTATGTTTGCCACCGCCGTGGTACATAAAAAAATCATCCAATCAGTCCTGTGGTACCAAAAAACTTCCCAGTCACTGAACTTACGTTAGTATGCAAAATTTCAGCTTAATCAGTTGATTAAACTGATTAAGACAAACTAAAATTCAGTCGGCAAGATTTGACCCCGAACATAGTAACGAACGAACTGATAGGTCAAGATAATATGAACTAATATGAAGCTATCTGACAACACCTACTAGTGTCTGATTTAGTGTACTTATCTGTTGTACAGCGTCATATACTTCTGTCTTACGTGAATGAATGTTTCCAGGTGGTCCTGATGTCCCTGCAAACGACTCGGCACCGCCCGGAGGGGTGAATGGCGGGGCCGCGAGCCCCGCCACCCCTTCCACCCCCACCCACGACGACAACAATCGTGAGTACTCTAGTATCTAAACAGAACATGCAGTTATGTCTGCGATGCTTGTAGTGCTGGGAAAAATAGAGGCCCAGTAAAAACTGCACTTAACGGTCCACTCTACCACTCGCGACCAGGAAGCAACAGTACGGGAGGATTGGGAACGGATTGTGAAGCCACCACGTCACGTGACGATCACTACCCCTTGTCCGTGACGACGAAGATGACATGTCTATGACGCGATATTTGACGTATCGCTAGAAATTGATAGAGTTAGTTAACTCATCAAGTCATCAGAAATACCAATATTGCCATATCACATTTGAGGAGATCCCTCAATTCCTCATGGATCCCATCATTAGATCTTCACCAAAGCATAGAATCACCCTGCTTTCGTACAAAAACATTTTCGAAATCTGACTAAACGGTAAATAAATAAATATAAGGGGACAATCTTACACAAATCGACCTAGTCCCATAGTAAGCTCAGTAAGGCTTGTGTTATGGTTACTAGACGACGATATATATAATAGATATAAATACTTAAATACATAGAAAATATCCATGACTCAGAAACAAATATTCATGCTCATCACACAATTTTTTTGCCCTTACCGGGATTCGAACCCAGGACCTCTTGCTTCGTAGGCAGGGTCACTACCAACTAGGCTAAAGCGGTCGTCAAAAAACCGCGAAGCGGTCGGTAAAGAATTGACAACATTTCAAAATATGTAATGATGCCTAAATCGAAAACCATTTCGTTAAATATCTGAACGAAACAACGTGGTTTTCCCATTTTTATTATTAGGTACTCGTTTCCGAAAAAATCACTAAAATCTGTTAAACGCGGTATACCCCGTGCGTGACGTCATTCCTACGTCTCTTGAGTGAAAGGTGTGGACTGAGTGCCATAGAGAGACATAATTCGTATATTTTACTTACGACCTATTGGAATTCACTACTTTTAATTTTGATATTTTTGGATGAAAATAAACATTTAGGGAGAAATAAAAAAACAAGTATACCTTAAAATTTCATTTTCTATCGAACTAAATAATATAATGGCTCACTTAAAATAATGAAATGTTGTCAGTTATAGCTGAACATGCATAAAAAAGGTCTAAACTGAGAACCTCCTTCTTTCTATTCAACAAGGTATAACGGTTATGTTCTTCCAGGAGACTTGTTGAGCGCTCTACTATGGGGCAGCGCGTCTTCGCTCAGCAGCAGCGCCGAGAGCCTCTACTCCGAGCCGCACTCTGCGCTGCAGACGCAGCAACAGCAAGCGGTAAGTACTGCTGGATCAGTTTCAAATCTCCCAAGTGTCTAGAGCCTAGCTGGAAGGAACAACCCTATTTTTAGGATTTCAATAAAAGGAACCCTTATGTTGCGAGACGACAGACGTGACAAAGATGTGACAGACGAGGACAGCGTCTGTCACAAACTCACCGCATTGGAACACCAGGCGACACAGATGCATGCAGTGCGACACCGAAGCCATTAAGGGACCGACTAATTGATTAACTTAAGCCATCAATCTGAACTTTGGAATAGTTGTTCGCTAACCTAAGTGAATATAAAGATAATTACTGACTTGACTGTCATTCTAGGCAGTTCAAGTGTACTAAGCCGAAACTCCTTTGCCCAGTCCATTTCCCATTTTAGATGTGGTCGGGCCTTCTCGTACGTTGACGCCTGGATATTCTATCCTGCACGGCTATCACAAGACGGCGCGCAAGCTCTCGATTTTTCCCGCACTATCCGTCTCTCTCTTATTAGAACACTTAGAACAAGAGTAAAATCGAGAGTATGTCGCTACCGTCTCATGATAGATGTGCTGGGTTGTAGGTGTAGTCAGGTGCTCATCTCTTTCGAAATTAGACCACCATGTTGCAGGTGGTCTTCCTCTTCCTATGGGATGATTTCGGATGCTCAGAGTTAGTAGCCGAGTAGTTCTTATCTCGTCGCATAATATGTCCGTACCTCATCCTGCTTTCTTTGAGTTTTTCCGTGACCGGTGCAACTTTGAACGAGCCGCGGACACACACGTTTCGGATCTTATCAAGCGTGTGATGGGGTGTATACATGTCATGATTTGTCAGCCCCTATTTATCAGAAGCTGACTAATTGCTATCGTCTGGAGACATGTTGCGCTGCTGATCCAACTATCAAACGAGTTGTACTGAGAAATTGCATGCACATGTGGCACTGATTGTTAAATCTGTACGCTACACCCAATTATGACTTCGACACATTGGGCACTTCCAAACACACATACATGTACCCCATGACACCGCCAGCCTAAGGCATTTTCATTTCCACCACGTGCAGTTTTGACCTTGACGTACTGAGCTGGAACTGAGAGAATAATTTATTCTATTTCCAGGTGGTTAACAAGATCCTTGAGCGTAAGGATCGGCAGCCGGTGAAGATTGACTTCAAGATCTTCCTTACCGAGAACACCGTCACGCGTTGGGAGGCTGTAAGTGTAGTGTTTATTTATTTATCTTTTATAAAAGACTGTCTGTCCAGTCATTGACGCTAGTCTCACCTGACGGTAGCGACGACAGAGCCTAAGATGGACCTCATTGGTTCAGTAACAGCCTATTCATCCTTGTTTTGAAGACACCTAGATCGACTAGATTTGTTCAAGCACTAGCTGCCCGGCCCGGCTTCTCACGCGTTACCCGTTTTCCTGTAGAAAAGACTCATCATGATCTTAGCGTTTCTCCCGGTTGTCTCCTAATGGAGCACGGAGTCGGAATTGTCACGTAATCCCAATTCGAAAGCGACTGCCATCTGACCTTTCCGCTCAAGGGAAACCTGGACCTTGTTGGGACCACATGATGTTTTCCTTCACTGGAAATCTACTGTTAAATATACATAATATTAGGTCGTACCGGATGGTTCCATCGGAAGACCAGCGCTGGCCACCAGGCCAGCACAACGCTGAGATGGAACCGTTTCGTGGCAATGTTGATTTCTCTTTTGTATGTTGATTTGCGGCGTGGGTATAGGCCCCCCCACTAGGTGGACTGATGACCTGGTAAAGGTTGCGGGAGTCCGCTGGATGCAGGTGGCGCAGGACCGGTCACTTTGGCACTCTTTGGGGGAGGCCTATGTCCTGCAGTGGACGTCTTTCGGCTGATATGATGATGTTGATTTATGTGCATGTATCTGTTGTTGTCATGAATAAATGTTATTCTATACCTATATTGCGGGGTGTCGTTGGATAGCTTGCTCAAAATTTGCTTATTGGTTTCTGGTAGTGATTAGTTTGCGAGATATTTGGCTTAGCCCTAATTTTTGTTCGAGTCATGTCCCCCTGCCGGCTAAATGGCTACTGCTAGGAATGTGAAAAAAATCCTGCCAGTACGTATAATAAATTTAAAAGAAAAACTATCACGGCTAAGTAGGCATAACTAGTTACCGAGCAATAGTCGACCAACTTAAAATGTACTTAGAAAGGCCAACTTTCGTGCAAATCCGGCCGACGCAACCGCACCATTTCGTCGTGAAACAAAGATAGACATGCATCTATGGAACCCTACTCTGGGCGTGGCCCGACACGCACTTGGCCGATTTTTATAGTATTTAGTGTTCTGTGATTCAAACTCACGACCGATTGAAAGTCCCGTGCTTTACAAAAAAGAAGTAAGTCCGACTGAATTTCAACAAAACGCTTCTTACATACATACATCCACATCCATACTAATATTATAAATGCGAAAGTGTGTCTGTTACCTCTTCATGCTTAAACCGCTGCACCGATTTCGGTGAAATTTGGTATAGAGATAGTTTGAGTCCCGGGGAAGGACATAGGATGGTTTTTATCCCCGAAATCATCCTCTAAGGGGGTGAAAGTTTGTATGGTGCGGCGATATAAATGAGTTCCACGCGGTCGGAGTCGCGGGCAGAAAGGGTTGAAGCGCTTACCCGTATTGAAAGCGCTTTAAAAGCCAAATGAATGGGTATTGAGGAGCATCGGCTTTGGTAAGCAAACCCTTTCAAAAACCCTTTGAAGGGGATACCGTATTGGAGCACTTTAATAGCCAAATGAATGGGTTTTGAGGAGCATCGGTTTTGGTAAGCAAAGCATTACGAAAAACCCTTTCAAAAACCCTCGAAGGGGATACCGGGCGGGTCCCTGCGGCGGGGTAGGCAGCCACTTGCCACGATCCTGACAAACCTTTCTTGCTTCATTCACTTTACATTCTTCGTACGCTTGGGCTTAACCTTGGTTAATACTTGTGATTTATTTTATTCCAGGTGCTTCAAGGCAACACAATGTTCCTCCGCATGCCTGGCGTACTCCAGGCCGGCAGTAAGGAGAGCTTCATGCTGCTGCTGGACTTCGCCGAGGAGCGTCTGCAAGTCGCCAAGTACGTCACAATAACTACGTGTTGGATTGTAACGAAACTTTGCATGTTCAATGAAATGAGGTATATCTATGTCTGAAATTAGTTTACGTAGCTTCAGCTACCATAATAAAAAAATACAGCGAATTTAAGTTTTTCATACAAAACTAGTTTTTGCTGTATTTACTTTGTTTTATAAATTGGAACCATATAAACTAATTACAGACATAGATATACCTCATGTCATTGTATATGCAAAGTTTCGTCACAATCCAACACGTAGTTTTAAAATGAGAGCGTAACTAGTAACTACGTTTGTATGGGAAGGTGAAATTCGGCCGAGCTTACTGCGGCCTCTTAAAACATGTTTAACAGAATTATTTAAAGATTTAATATGTAGTAATTCAGTGTCTATGTAAAAAAAATAGTGTTTTGAATCGTGGCTGTATCTTTGCCATACGCGCCTCACGTCAAATTCAACAAAATGGACAACTGACATGTTGCAGTTTTTATTACGATTTGTATTAATTTCATCTAAAATGTATTTGTTTCCTCGCAAATGAAAAACATGGTGTATGATATGTGCGTAAAAATATTGCAAACTCTAGTCAAAACTTTACGTCTTCACCTGGCCACAATGCGAGTTTTCCCGTACGCGCAGCGTGCAGTAAACTCGCATTACGGCCAGGTGTGACGTAAAATGTTGTATGATGCACGTGCGGATTAGTAATTCCCAACTCGTGTCGATCAAAAACACTCCCCCACGTCACGGTCGTCTTTGATCATCGTCACTTGTTGGGAAACCTACAGGTCGATTCACGAAAGCTGCCACGAATTAATTGGACGAGTGAATGATAATGTCTATGTGTGCATCATATATTTATTGAATACAGATTGATGCAAAAAGTGATTTACCCCAGGAAAAATAAGTTTTTTTCAAACATTAATTTATAACAGCGTTTTTTTCTTTGTTTAATTGTGGGATTATTATAATGTGTTGTAAAAATTAAAATGTGAAGACGTAAAAATTTTGTACTCAACACGGGTGGTAATTCGTAAAGCCCCAGAGCGCATATTTATGGCCCTCACCTTCGGTTCGGGCCTCAAACACCTGCGATCTGGGGCATTCACGAATTCACCGCCCTAGTTACGTAATGTACTAATTATCATCCACAGCTGCATCATCTGCGTGCTCAAGTCCCTCGCGGAGCGCGCCACGTTGCTGCGCACGTTCATGTTCCTCGGCTTCGCTCCGCTCGCGCCGCGCTCGCCCCTACTGCCGCCGGACCTCGCCAACCCAGACTACATCTTCCTGCACTACAACATGCACTAAAACCCTTCTTCCCACGACCCATAGACCGCATTACAGATGGACGCGACCACTGCCGCACGTTGACCTCGTCATATCAAATCGTGACCTTGAAGTTGTAAGTTCGAACCGTTGTCGACGGATCCGCATCGTATACGAAAGATTAAGGACACACAAGGACTGATGACCTGTTAAATATCGGAGGGGCAGTCACATTGGCACTTTCTGGGGCCTAGGACTAGCGATATCTAACGTATGTAGAATTACCTTGTAATAACAGATGGCGCTGTAGCGATCCTACATCACACTTGCAATGTTTAGTCATCATCATCATCACCATCATATCAGCCGAAAAACGTCCACTGCTGGACATATGCCTCCCCCAAAGAGTGCCAAAGTGACCGGTCCTGCGCCACCCGCATCCAGAAAAGTTACAATGTACACGTATTAAACTTTTAACTAATTCGACCTCTTGCGGTCTATTGTCGTCGACGGAATCATGTATCTAGAGTCAATGCTCTACTTAAATATCTAAGCTTGACCTGTCCTATATATCTTTTTCTAATCATTACAGTATGAGGGAAGCCGCTAAGCTGAGCAAATTCAGGGCTTGGGTCTTGAAAATTGTATACCACCATTATTTAAATTTGCTCAAAAGATGTTTATGACAGCATTTCTCTGGAATGAACTCTAATGTAATCAGGTAAAGTTGGAATAGTAGGAATGAAACTAATTGTATATTCTGTCAAACGCAGCAAAAAACAACTGTATAATCATAAGGTAGTTTTTTTGCTTGATTTTTTGACAGGTTACTCTTACAATTTCGTTTTTACTAAAAGGCAGTAGTGACGTAGTACATAGGTCGGCCTTACAATTCTGTTGCTTGTATCATACTATGTCAGAGCTGTAGATATGCGCATGTGACACCTGGGGCTACAAACGCTAATAGCTTCTCGCGCTTCCCATCAGGCGGGTTCGCCGTCAAAAGTTTGCAGTTCTTAAGAAGTTAACAGTGTTTAAGTAGTCAAAGCAGTCTTGAGGTAGTATATTTCGATCGGCACATTTCCACTTTGACACAGCTTGCTTTAGGAACGCGACAACAAGTTTAGTATTTAGCTATGTATTAAGTATATTTACGGTCTTACTCGATTGCTTGCTAAGGTTAAAATATGTTTTTAATTGAGTATTATATTTAAATGGGTAGACACTAACATTGATATTCGAATACGAAAATGTATTTTGAAATGATCATTTCTGATAGTGTCTGGCCTTTTTTTTGTATTAATTTGTATACAATTCGAGACAGTATTCTATTTGAGACGATCGAGTAAAATCGTATTTGATTTCTACAAATTCAGCTTTGAATACACTATATCGCTTTTAAATATCACCCTTTTCATTCAAAACTGAAGACGTAGAAATATTAATCATTTCTTTATTCATTATTATTGTAACGAGTATGTATGTCGTCGTGTATAATTGATATTCACCCAATCCGGGATAGTGCGAAAAAACAAAGAAAATAAAAAAAAAACTAAAAAAGGAAAAAAAAGCAAAAAAAATGTTTGTAAAAATATTTCGAACTCGCATGATTTTTCACTTATGTTTACACCGAAACACAGGAGTTCAGAAATATTTTATTTCTTTATATATAAATCACATTTTTTTTTCTTGCGCTGCTGCAATCTAGCAAAACTTACTTTTATAATAACTTTTGCTATTTAGTGGTAAAGTAATATATATAAAGTACTTAGAAGATAAGTGGTTTCGTTTAATTCCCATATATTAATATTACGATTATTTCTCGCCGTTTTGAGCATATTCATGTACACAAACCATATAAACGTTTGCATATGTTACTAACAGTAGATTGTGTCTCTAGGGAGCAAAAATATTTACGGCGAGGGCGAGAATCATTAGTTTCGGCCCTAAGTGGTAATAATTTTGTTACTGAGTGGCACATACTGCTTTTCACACCTTTAGAGGGCAACAATTGCTTTTCTGAATTAGGTGTGAAAAGTACTTTTCCACCATACATGTTTATGCTCAAAGGACAAGGTTTAGTGTATAATTTCACAGCGTGTTCCAATTTCAGTATTTTCACTAAAAGTATTATTCGATCTTCGTTCTTTGTTAAAAGTGAATAGGACACGCTGTACGTAGAATAATGGTAAATTTTAATGTACCTATTATTAATTGATAAACGATTAAAGTTAATCTTAATCATTGCGTGTTTTATTCCATTGCAACTGTATATATAAAAAAACAGAAGTAGACTGAAGTAGTGTTGAGTCTGTTTTAATGGCCATATATATATTAATAAATTGCAATAATAGCACATTAATGCAGAGAACGGGAAAATAACCATTGCTGGCCAAGTAGATTGTCTCTGTTAGGGATATGAGACTGGCAAACCACGCCAAGGTTGCATTTGAGAAAAACACTGTGCATGCACGGCTTTGAAATTAAAAAAGATGATTTTTAGATGACTGAATGCCGTGACACATACTGTGATATCAATTCGTGAGACGGTATCACCACAGTATAGAAGAATAATACAGTAGGCAATCTGAGGCCGTTCAGGAGCGTTCGTTACCTACTGCGCAGGGCTGTGTCACGTTTGTGGCTTGGCATACCTATAATACAAATTTTGCTTTTAAGTACGCAAAGTATTTCTGTTACACAATATTGTATACACTCAGTAATAATATTATAGATACCTAGTTAGGTATGTGTTTTTAGTTTCCCACTTCAACGAAAATGTTAATACCACTAATACTATAACTAAAATATTTCCGATGTGTGCGGGTGCCATGTGGGAAAGGCACCCGTTATTGGAGGACAATGGTATGATATGACCCTCCTAGCCCTATTCCGTCGGTTGCGCGTTCAGTAATGAAACTCCAGTTGGATTGAAGATTGGTATACTTATCGGTTGCAGTTACAATAATAACGTATGCGTTTCTAAGGAGCTAAAATATTAGTGTTTAACATTACTCTCTTTCTACACGTTCACCAGCTTGGCAGCAAGAATTAAAGTGTCACATGACAGATATATTTCATGCCGCGTTTATACGCTTGCGATGGCTTGGCGCGTGAGCAGGACGCAGCTATGTAAACGAATGAGATCGAATTATAGCCCTCTCCCTCTAACGCATAGCTGCGTCCTGCTCACGCGCCAAGCCATCGCAAGCGTATAAACGCGGCATCATATTTGTAACCAGCCTAGCCAGCCTGCTGTGCATCACGGTTGCCACATAGGTACCTACCTACTTATAATAGTTGCTAACTGCACTAGGTTGGTAGGTGCTTAGTTACAAGCCTATTCGGCTCCTTTGACTTGCGGCACGTACCGCGCGGCGGCATTCGGTAAAATCAAACTTAACAATTGTTTTTACGTCACACCTGGCCATAATGCGAGTTTTACTGCACTCTGCGCGTACGGGAAAACTCGCATTGTGGCCAGGTGAAGACGTAAAATTTTGTACGCAACACAGGCGGTAATTCGTAAAGCCCCAGAGCGCATATTTATGGCCCTCACCTTCGGTTTGGGCCACAAACACCTGCGATCTGCGGCATTTACGAATTCACCGCCCTAGTAACGTAATGTACTATTACGTTTCAATTGCGATTTAAATGAATACACTAAGAAAAGTTACTTCTCTTGGTATTTGGAAAAAAGATAGCTCCGGATTCGTCCCAGTGTTAGGCACCCTTATACACAACAGTAGGTACCTACACACGTTTCCGAAAGGACGACGACGACGACATGGTAGCGAGTGAGAGCGAGCGAACGCGGCCACGGCGCGGCGGCCCCGATTGAAGCATTCTCCATCATTCCCGAAGGCTATGTGTGCGTGCGTGCGTACCGAACACGCCCGCATGTGTGCAGCCGTGCGATATCGTCGGGGATAGTGCAATATAGCGTAACTAGCACTAGTAAATACTGCGTATCTACTCGATATACAAATTGCAAATCCGCGTAACTAGCACTAGTATATACTGCGTATCTACTCATCACCCAACTTTACAGGAAGAGCTTAAAACGTTTTATCTTTATTATTTTGGAAGATATTAATTATGTTTCTACACAGAACATATTGAATTACGAATTCTACAAGATAGTGAATCTAATTTTATGAAATCATAACGAATTAGGTATTTACGTCAATTACGCGGTTTTGATTTCGCCACTAAAGCCATGAAGTGGAAACAAATTTAGTATGTTCCGCGGTATTGCAAGAAAACACATGAAGTTTATAGAAAATTTTTAATCAACAAAGCATGGTATGTGTTACAGAATGTAGTACGTTTTTGTAATTAGTAATATGGCTGATAGAAAATAATAAAAAAATAACCTTTTATACGACTCTTTACAAAAAAATATTTCAAAAAATGTAATCAACTTAAATAACTATTAGGAAATTAAGTATTCGTATATGGCAAATTGTCATAAAACTTATGACAATCTGAAGGAATAACACTCTTTAACTGTTGCAGATGTTCATATTATATTGGGTTATGTTCAATAAAATGTTAATGCAAAAAAACACTATATGCCTATAACAGTTTTTATCTGAAGTTAAAAACTAAAATAAGCGTATTATCATACGCTATATATTATTATTATATTATATATTATATTATTATTGTTATTATATATTATTGTTTTGCCTGTTTAGAATGCCGCAAAATTAGTAATTATGTCGCTTTAATACTTTAGCTATCTCCTGAACGGGGCGTCGTAGCGAAACAGGGGTTTTACCAGTCTATAGATATTGAAAACATATTTCTTTTGGTATAATAAAAGGCACTTCGGCAAAAAGTCACTTAGTTGGTATTTGCAGTAATAGGACGATATTTTGTTTTTATATCGGTAATCTAGCATGAAAAAGCTGTGGAGCAACAATGGATACCACTTTCTTTGCGGTAAGAGTCGAAATTCGTCGTTAGAGTTGAGCGTATATAAATTAGTAATAAAAAAACAGGGTTTCCCAGTTTCGGAAAAACCAACGTATTATATTTGATACAATGCCAAGTTCCCGACAAACTAGTTGCATGGCTTCAGAAAAAAAAACTTCTGTATTATCAATACAACTGGAGTTGAATTTTCCTAATCAGGCACTTCAATCAATTTAAACGTACTTATGAGTTCCAGTAAATTCCAACAATACAGCACTCTTTGGTTTTAAATAATCTTGAATTATTACGATTTTACTAGATTACCTACTTAGTTAAAGAATCACATTGTGAAAAGAATCACACACATAAGAATAACATTGTACCTAACACTCAGTAAGGCAGCCACCACTTATTATAAACCAAATAGTACTTACAATCATAAACCTTCAAAATGAAAATAAGATCTATAAACTTGTTGACTGTTGTCACGTTAAGATATCTACAGCCCTAATTAAGCTATAGTTTGTTATTTATCTTTTTTTTACAAAAACTGGAGACAACTGACTGACTGGACTTAGGTACTGGAAAAAAATTGCAATTATACGAAATATTGCCTTAACTCAAATCGTTACTAACTAATTTATATTTAAATTATGTAATTAATTCAAAAGAAACACTTACCCAAAGTTTTTGTTTTGTTTTTAGTACCTGACACTTGTTTTCACCACAATCGGAACAGCCTACCAGTCATCTGATTGCAGATACGCGGAATCGTCACTTGAGAGTGATTGAATCGCGGTATTGTTATTAAGCCATAACTAGCTTGTTATTGGTCAAATGCAACGGGTGTTTGAACTAGTACCTATATTCTAATCGAGTTTTTACTTTCGTTGGCGGGAAATCTCAATTTGGCTACATTTGTTAGATACGCGGTATTAACCAATGTCAGTTACGCGGATTTGCCCTAGGAGTGTTGTGCAGATACGCAGTTTTTACTAGTGCTAGTTACGCGGTATTGCACTATCCCCGACGATATACCTTTGTTCGATGTTTATTTACTGTCTTCTATAGGTACTGTGTTGATATTGTAACAAAAAACGGTCGCCTTGCAGGCATGTAACTTAGTACGAAATTCCATTACTTACAGACACCTTACAGATCTCTCGCCGCGCCCGAAACGTGCTTCGCAACCCATTATAATCATATCGTCAATATTAAATTTCACTGAATGTTTGAGAAAAAAGTTTTTCATTGTTTCAAGACGAACGTCGATATTGATAAATAACGACGATCGGAGAAAAGCGAGACAGGGGAAGGCCAGACATACGCCAGTCAAATAAAAGAGACAGTTCGCTATCGAGTCGTACGAAGATGTTATCTGCCTGCTCTCTGCTTTTTCGCTCGCGCGATGTATCTCGCTCCCGCTCGTTCCGATAACTTTCATGTTCTGCACCATTCATAAATAAATTGTACTTAGCTCCACAAATACATGTAAGGGTCTCCGCACACCTATCGACGCAGAATCTGCTTTCGCCGAGTACTTTGTACCACATTCCTCGCGTTTTGTTCGTAATCCCGTCGATGGACGTCGCTTCGCGTCGACCGAGCCAATCGACGTCTTTTTCGCTCTTATTGCGTGGACATAGTTTTTTGATCGGATAACGCCGATTCTGCGTCGTTAGGTGTGGGGAGATCCTAAGTATTCAAAATGTCATCATTTACTAGCATAATAACAAAAACCATACCTGCTTACCTGATGGGCTCTACAAACCATGCAATTATCACTTCTGATTTGTCGCATCCAATTTCTGCACGTCTATCATGGGACGGCCGTGACATAGTCTCGATTTTTCTCGCCCTATACCTCTTGTTCTAAGTGTTCTATAAGAGAGAGACGGATAGTGCGAGGAAAATCGAGAGAGCTCACGCGCCTTCGCGTGATAGCCGTGCTGGTGAAAGTAAAAGAAATTTAGGCAGTGCAAAAATAACTTTATTGCTAATATACACATATAACATTCTCTGATAAATTAATATAACATGAATATAGTTCGAATGGAATGGAAAATGTAAATTGATAGTAACAAAATTCGAGACCTAGAGGTCGCCAGGACCATAGTAGAAAGAGTGTAAAGTAGGTTATCAGCGCACTGAGAAACGGGTCGAGATTTTGTTTGAGTATGCGTGCGCGACGCATATATACTAATGGCGCACACATATAAGCCGCGCGCGGTGCGTTTGTAGAAGATAACCTACTTTACACTCTTTCTAATATGCCAGGACGCTCGACCCTCCAAACGTAGCTTGGTCCCAGAGATGTTGCAGACATTCGCATCTGCATTCTCGGAAGCTCCGCACAAATTTCAACATCAGCATCCGCAAAAATCGGTGCGGAGTTTTAGCGGATGGATCCGCAAAAAAACCGTTTTTTCCGATTTATACCAGTATGCCGTTTTGAAATGTGAACCAAACTACGATTGTATGGTGAGTTGATCATCCTGGAGAATTAAAACTGGATGTGCCCGCAGGAAAGGTTACCATCTGTATCGCTAAAAATTCACTAACTGTATCATTTACCCTAAAGAGTGTCTCTGAAGCCATGACATTTAATAGAATACAAACCTAACCTAACCCAATGACTTCTTCACGAAACCGAGCTAAGCCGAAGGCGGACGGACGGACGGCTAGACGGACATGGCGAAACTATAAGGGTTCCTTATTGACTACGGAACCCTAAAATGGTGACCATCTTGCATTCCAAGATAGTCACCATCCTTTGAACATTGCGTCATGTTGCGTTTTCTGGTTTTATGCGTTGTAGATCTCAAGAATGGCGACTATTTTAGATACCACGGGATGGCTCATTATTTTTTTTTGTATGGATGTCGTTTTAGGGTTATAGAGCGCAGGCAGCGAACGAAAAAAAAACATAAAAGGCTAAGTAAGTAGCGCCGTAGGCTAAGTTTGTCCAAGTCAGAAGCAGCCTAATTGGAATTCCACGAGCGCCCCCAGTAATGTAAATTCTTAACGGACGTTTTACCATAGAAACGTAGTCCCCTGTTTTCTCCCTGGATAATGGCAGTAGAGCATTTTTTTTTTCATAAATCTATGGGTACTACTGACATGTTCCTAAGTATGTTTTCCTTTTTTTTCATAAATTTATAATTAAGAGATAATTAACCTTGAAAACCTAAAAAAAAGCCAGATTTTCCGCTGTGTTCAAACATCCAGAAATCAATTTTGACTTGATTAATTAAAAAAAGGAAGACATAGGAACCCGGCCAAAGCCTTTCTTTGATTTTTATGAAAAAAAATAGTTAAATAGGTCAATTTTTGGAGAAGAAATCAGGGGACTACGAAACGTTGACTTTAAGTTCTTTCAATAGGTATTTTCGGGCCAAGCTGCAGTGGTCTCTATCGCGCTCTGCGGGGCGGGGGCCTGAGGTTGGCGGGACAGTATTTTACAAATACCTATTTCTTAATTATCTCGACCTTTTTGTTTCCTCTTAAATTTAATTAGTAAAACAGACATTTATCTTTCCTTTCATCAGTTCCGACGTGTCAGCTACTGTAGGTACCTATAGCCAGCGAACGAAAAAGTCTAAGTAGCGGCGCTAAATGGCCCCACAGAATGGGTGCCATTGCCATTACGCGGGGTTGGGGGCGGGGTGTCAAAACGATGCCAGGCAGCCGTTTAGTTGGAATGCGCATACCGGGTTCTAGGCACGTTTGGGTAGTTTGGGAGGAGCTTTGTATGGTTTTTCCGTACGCTGGTTAAAGCACTATGTCCACCGAACGGCCCGCAACGGATCGGAACGGAAAGAATTTAATAGTCTTTAAACGATACTGAATCATATGTAGTTTTGTCAGTGGCAGCTTGTGGCAGTGGGCGGGGCACATGGCACGTAGAACCGATGGCCGTTGGGGCGGAAAGGTTCCCGAGTGGCGACCACGTACCGGAAGGCGCAGCGTGGGTAGGTCCAAGGTGGACTGATGATCTGGTAAAGGTTGCGGGTGGCGAGGAATCGGTCACTTTGGCACTATGTCCAGCAGTGGACGTCTTTCGGCTGATATGATGATGATGATGATGACTGTTTTGTCTACATTACAGCGGGCTTCTTCCGCGGCATGTGATCGTAACCGAAAGTAGGTATGCCGCGACAGATCGGCTCCGTTCGCTTGCGATCGGCCCCGTTCGCTTGTCGTCGTGTGCGATCGGAACTTTTCGGCTGTCGATGCCGAACGAAACTTCATATTTGACTGGGTTCGCAAAAACCATACGGGTGCCGATCGTGTGCGTCGGCATCCTCTCGGACACGATCGGTTGTCGTCGCATCCGTTCGTTTCCTTCCGATCCAATGCGTCCGTTTGGTGGAAATAGTGCTTAAATCTACGGATGCCCGCTCGTTGCCTCAAGGCTTGTTACTAAATGGTGTTAAATACAGGCTCAACACATTTGCCTATAGCCTCTTGTAGACCCTGAAGAAGTAGCTGATGTCCCCTTCCACCTGCTTTTCCTCAGGTATCTCCTCTTCGTTCACTAGTTGGAACTGCTTGCTGATGTTGGGAAAGAAGGTGTCACAGTCGAAGGTCCTCTGGATCTCAGTGAGGTATATCTTGCCGCAATTCGGATGGGCCATGGCTGCCTGGAGATCAAGAAACAATTACGTTTTTACCGGCTGTACAATCTCGTCGAGAACTTTTCGGAGAGTCTCGGGCAAATAAGTACACACTGGTTGCGTTATTTAAACAAACGGAACAACCCTCTGACTCTTCCGCAAAGACGAACACGCGATGAGGCGTAACGAGACGAGACCCGAGCGGGCGAGACAAGGTGAGAGCATCATGTACACACTCGTTCTCGGTCTGTCTTTGGGTGTCTCGGCCGGCATAAGGTCACGGCTCATTGGAGCCACCCGGCGCCCGACCCGCACCGCCTCGTGAATGTACTAACTACGGAATTGATGCAGTGAGCGCTCGTACAAATCCATATAACGAATACTAACCGCTCGAGGCGGGGCGGAGCGGCTCGGGCGCCGGGTGGCTCTAATGAGCTGTGACCTTTAGGGTCTACACTAGACGCATGCCTCGTCCGAGCACGCCTCGCCATAGCGTGCGCGCTCAGAGTAGTGCTTCGGCGAGCCACCCATTTCCAGAGGCCGCGCGAGGGCCCGCCCTGTGTCCGCCCTGTTTCTCTTGAATTTAGGGTTGTGGCAATAGATTTACGTGTTATCATCATATCAGGCGACACACAATGACCAAACCTAAGCCTAAGCTACCCGTGCATTCAGCGGACTCCTGCGATCTTTACCAGGTCGATAGGGTACACAGGTTGCGCCTTTTATGTGCAAATACTAGTGTATAAAGAGGAAATCTGTGAGATTACAAGGTTTTACGAAAGCGACTGCCATCTGACCTTCCAACCAAGAGGGAAAACTAATAGACCTTATTGTGATTATACCGTTTTCCGCACGAGGTTTTCCTTCACCGAAAAGCTAACGGTAAATATTCCATACCGAAAAACTCATTTGTACAGTCGCAATCAGATATATCGGAGCAGCCGAAGTGCTCACAAATACCTGGACATGTCCAGGCATCAGAGATGTGTTCAGATATTTGTGAGCACTTGGCCGCTCCGAGCCGGGATTCGCATCCACGCCCGCGACCGCCGCTTGACTGAACCACTAGGCTACCGAAGCGCCCGCTGTCTATGAACTCAATGATAAAGCCCTACTCGATACACAGTGTACCTATTGTTCAGTCATATTTCTTACATAAGAGGTCAACTATGTTGAAATTAATACTGGCTGTACTGAACATGCTATTTATACAATGTCAGAGGTTATCAATTAGATAATTAAGATTGGTGCTAATATTATTGTCATCTCAGTACAGATTTCATATTATTTAACCTTTGGCGAGCGAGTACTTTTTAGTAGAACATGTCTCAAGGGAAGGGAGCCAAATTATTCATAGCAAGGACGGTATATTGAATCCTGAGTTAAGCGAAAGATTCTACCATCTTGAGCGTTACGAGGTATTCAAGTGTTTACGCCCAATCCACCTAATGTTATAAATGCGAAACGAATTTTTGAAGGCTTGGATGTTTCTTACCCAATCCAGCATGGCTCAGCCGATTTGGATGACATTTTGCACGAAGATAGGGAATCAAGTGTTTACGCCCAATCCTACTAATATTATAAATGCGAAACTTTGAATGTTTAGTAGAGGATTGGATGTTTCTTACCCAATCCAACTTAAACGGCTTAGACGATTTGGATGAAATTTTGCACCAAAATAGTTTATAGCCTGGATTAAAATATAGGATAGTTTTTATCCCGGGTCTACGCAGACGAAGTCGCGGGTGGAAGCTAGTATGGACTTAATTTTGCCACCAAGTGGCACATACTGCTTTTCACACCATATATCAGGAAAATTGAAAGCCTTTATTAGAGAGCAATAATGTTTTTTATCTGAATATCAAAAACTAGGAAGTAAAAAGACTCATTTCTAAATAGAATGTGTGTGTTTACAAGCTTTTATTTAGTTTAACCTGTCCCGTTGTCTGTCTGTAATCAAAACTTGAAAGTTAAATTTGATCCACTTCCTGGTTTCCGATTGAGCTGAAATTTTGCATGCATGTATAAATTGGATGACACTGCAATATTATTATGACATGAGCTGATCTGATGATGGAGCTGGAAGGTGGCCATAGGAACGCTGTAATTAAACGATGCAACCCCGTAGTTGATGATGGTATACAGAAAAGTACAGTCGGCAAAAAAGCTTGTAACAAAAAGGACTTTTTTGACAGAGACAATTATGTCTTTCTTGGCTAGGTAGCGGTTTAGAGAGTTGTTGACCATACCTCATATATGGAAGAACCTCCTATAACCCAGGTGCTCTCAATATCTGATCTGCCTTCAATGTATTTGATGGCCTCATCCAGGCTTGGGACTACTACCACACCCTCTGGTACCTGAAAAGGTTAATTGTACATGACATTTGGTGTTGAAAGGATTTAATTTTTATTGATAAAGGTGGCCATAGGAATTCAGGACTTAACAGATGGGGTTGAGTTTGGGCTTGTTACAATCTACAGATGACGGTCTACAGAAAAGTACAGTTAGCAATAAAAGCTTGTACCGAAAATGAAATTTTTAACAGAATCTTATTTTGTTCTCAAGTGATTCTGATTATGAATCAGTGACTGTATATTCCATTCAGTCAGCCTTATAATTATGTTGGAAACACATGAAATTGATATTTATCCATACTATTACTATTTTCATCCCGGAAATCATACCCTAAGGGGATGAAATGGGGGTGAAAGTTTGTATGGAGCTACGATATAACCCAGTTCCACGCGGACGGACTCTGGCAGAAGCTAGTATTTATATAATTTCTAGTTCTATAAGAAGTGTAGCCCTACCTTATCCTGAACACTGCAAACATGCCTGGTCATAACTATGTTGACCCTGTTCGGCAGGGGCCGGTATTTCTCCGGAATACAGTCCCAGGTGATGCGACCCATGATCACAGCATTTACTCGCTCGGGGGCCGATACTTTTGTGGTCATTGTTGTGAAGTATGCCATCTCTTTCCTGAGAACAGTGAAAATAATTATAAGGGCACACCACACTCATTTAGATCAACAGGATCTATATAACATATCCATACTAATTTATAATAGCAAAAGTGTGTGTTTTTCAGTCTGTGTGTCTGTTACCTCTTCATGCTTAAACCTCTGAACCAATTTGGATGACATTTGGTATAGAGATTGTTTGTGTCCCAGGGAAGGACGCAGGATAGTTATTATCAAACCCCGGGGTTTTCGGTGCGGGAATAACTTGAGAAAGAGTAGAGATAAATAGATGGTTAATCTGAAAAAATATCATATTGTGCCTAATGAATAAATAGCTTCCTGCGAATTGTAAACAAACTATACAATTTTATTTTAACTTAAGTAGTAGGTACTTCAGTGTTTCTACCAAGCCTTATACAAGATAATAATAAAAATCGAAATAATAGTAATCATTTATCGCTTCACCAATGAGGTTATCTACTTATTTTTAATCAAGAAGTTTTCATTGAGATTTAGCAAAGATTTAAAAGGCGAAAATTCAATCGCATTGTTGCATTACACAAACATCGATATCGAGACGGTCGATAAAAAAATCATTCACAACATTCACACTCTACGGAAAAGCATTTTCAGTGTGACAAGATAAGGAGGTCGAGATAATAATGTTATTTTTTATAACTATCTTTTTATTCAATTAATTATTCAGTAGGATGGTACATTCTGTTTCTTTAAGTCAATACCTATTATTTGGCTAATGTCATTCATTCACGCACCGAAAACCCCGGGGTTTGGTTATTATCTCGGAAATCATCCCCTAAAGGGTCGAAAGTTTGCAAGCAGCTACATTTTATTTATTCATAAATTTACAATAAAAATGCGTTCTGGTTGGACAGTGGCGGACCAAAGCAATGTTATAAAGACACATCCATTTAGATCACCATTTATGACTCGACAATCTCTCGCTCTTTTCAACCCATGCATAAAGAGAGAGGGAGATACGTGCACACAGATGCGACCCACTGGCTGTACATTATAGCGATACACATTCTATTTCACGGTCATATAAGGTGTCGTTGGATTCCTCATAATCGTATGAGTGACATAGGCTATAATAATATTTGAAAAAAAAAGCTGTTGGGGTTTATGAGAAATGTTTTCACTTGTTATGTTACTCACTTTAATCTCCATGGCAGCGTCCCGTTGGCACCAATACCCATGTTCTCACACGCCGCGGCGATCAGATTCAGTTTTACTTTCGACATTATCCAGACTCCGATAAAACTAAGAAAACAAACTGATCACTCAACTCGTACCTATGATTCGGTAAGTATTTCTAACCCTCCAGATTTCAAATACCTATGTAAACTTAATGATAACTTCGATAGTTGCGATGTACTCCATAAAATATGTAGCAATTTTATATTTTAATCAATGAACATGCGGGTTATGCGGGTTCACGATAACAACAGCAAAATCGCGCTAAAATTTGACAATGACAAATGACATTGACATTTGGCGGCAGTGTTGCCATAAAAGTATCACCAAAACTACTGTACGTTCCAATTTACGCTTACTCCGAAAGTTTTTTCAGACTTCGTAGTACTGTTCATTCGTTCATTTATAGATTCATGCCTTTATTATTCCCAAAAGGGATATGCGGAGCACATGAAACTTATGTTCCAGTGCCACTTCTGGCATGTGTCGGTATAAAAGATTGACAAAATGTCATATCGCAGAGATAGGTTGCTAGCCCATCGCCCAAAACACACTTCAACCCTGCTATCTTAGTCGACTTTTACGACACCCATGGTTGGTGAAATTCTTACCACACGGGGAATATTTTAATATCATAGCAATACTAAAATACTAAAATTACATACAAATGGAATGTTATACCATCTTTTTGTAAGCTTGAAGTGATTTAACGTTTATGACATGTGCTTACAGCACATGCGGGCATTTTTTTGATCAGACCCCTATTTCACCAACTTTACAGTTGTCACCTGGCACTGACAATTCGCCATACATTGCTTGTTCTAGAAGTTAAGGTGGTTGCTCGGTTACTTCTGGAATCAGTAATGTACGGAGTTGTCAGATGACAATTGTCAAGTTGGTGAAATAGGGGCCAGATGGCCTACCGCGAAACGAAAACGAACTTCGTTCGTGTATCACCGTCTCTGTCGTGCTTGCGTATCCGAGCGACAGAGAGGGAGAGATACACGAACGAAGTTCGTTTTCGTTTCGCGGTAGCCCATCAGTGTTCTTTTACGAGGCGATTTTGTGAATAAAAATAAAATAATTATTTTGGGACAATTTTACACAAATCGACCTAGCCCCAAACTAAGCAAAGCGTGTACCTACTATGGGTACGATATACATACTTATATAGATAAATAAATACTTAAATACGTGGAAAACATCCATGACTCAGGAACGAATATTCATGCTCATCACACAAATAAAGGCTCTTACCGGGATTCGAACCCGGGACCTCTGGCTTCGCAACCAGGGTCACTATCAACTAGGCTACAGAGGTCGTCAAATGACCATTAATAGTTTTCTTTTTATGATTGTTTGCACATTGTGCAAGGTTTTCAATAGAGGGGTAAGTTACTGTCGTGTATGCGGAGTTGCGGACTACAAATAAATACAAGTGAGGGTAGTATTCGTGATCGGCCGAGCTGGGAGCGCTCGCCACTTGTCATCGAGCTGCCGTGGAGTGAGGTCACGACAGCAGCTAACAGCCTTAAGAGTAGGAATATTCACTTAACCAGATACCCAAGGTCATCACAGCCTAAGCACGATTTTGCCAATGTTTTTATTGTCTAAGTCAACGTGTAGCCAAATAATAATAATAATAGGTATAATGGTTTTATGTTTTGTATATATAGTTTTATATTTTACTTTTTATATCAGTATTGTAAAAACCTAGCCTAAGAACAAGAATAAATAAAGAGAATAATAATAATAATTTCTTTATTGGACAGGCAAGAAATGTACAATAAAATAAAAGCAAAATGCAGAAAAATTCAAAATTAAATACAATAGAAAAATGATTAAAACCTACTTACTAAAACACTGAAATAAAACACTCACACATATAGTAGTACTACACTATACTTGGCCGTTCTCAGACCTGTGCAGTTTGCGCCAGTATTTATTAAATTCGTCACTGTGATCATAAAAAAAAAACCGGCCAAGTGCGAGTCGGACTCGCGCACCGAGGGTTCCGTACAAACGTATAACAAGCAAAAGTTGTAGTATGTTTATTATTAAATGATAAATGAAAATGGAATCCGTAACATTACGAGTACAATGTGGAAAGCTGGGGGAGCATAAATTTAAACATGGTCACTTAATCAATTTAGTAATCTTAACAAACCTAAATATATATATATATTACCACATCATTTATTTTATAATGTAACTGAAATACCTACACTAGATTTGCAGCAGCCTGGCGAAACAAAATTGTCGTTATTTACAAAGTTTTTAGTCACTATGTTTTTATAAATCCGGTTAAAAATACTAATTAACTGTTAAATTTGAAAAATTTGAACCAGATCTGTAAATGGTGACTGAAAAAGGTATGAATAGTACCACATTGAACATTGAAGTTCTAAAAAACGTTATCTATAGTTGTACTACTTCGTGTAGTGCTAGTGCTTATTAACGGAAACATGTTTATGGATGAAAAATATGTGGAAATTCTATTTTGGGGATTCATTCTAAAATCGATATTGAAGTCTCCCACGACAATCAAACGGGAACACGGGGTATACCCATTGGGGTTGCTGCCGTATATTGTTGTATTTATGCATTCAATTGCAACATTAATTTGACATTGTGGTGACCTATATACAGTTATCACTCTGACATCAAACATTTCAAAATGCAAGCATTCACAATGGCCGTTTGCAGTACCTGGGTTATTTAAAATATATCTTGTACATGATGCATCTGTGATGGCATCCGTTAGATTGCGACGTACATAAGCGATAGATCCCCAACCTGGATTTGCATTAGATATAGCTGGACCATCTACTCTGCACACCTCATAAAAACCATCAAGTTGAAAAGTGTCTCTACTACATCCCCAGGTTTCAACAAATAATGCTGCATGAGAAGAATGAATAATAGGATCTACGATGACGTCTGCAAAGTGTTTGCGTAATGATTGCACGTTATGAAATACAATTTGAACCGCATTATCTTCAGGTGATTGCAAAAATTTAAAATATGGTATCAATTGGTTTTGCTCTAGTCTTTTCATTTCTATACTAACAGCACTCGATTCTGATATTTCAGAGGGAGATTTAAATCTATCTGAATTCACGACCAAGAACAGTCCAGATGATGACGTTGCTCTAGAACAAGCTACATACAACATCGATCTTTTTACATTTTTAGAAATATGAACCACAACTTTCTTTTCTAAGGTTGCACCTTGTGACTTGTGAATTGTAATAGCTTCTGCTGGTACTATTGGAAACTGAGTACGCTGCACTACAAGATCTGAAGATTTCCACCTTTTCACAGTATATGTGACAGCGTCTAATGGCGTCCAATATGAATTGAGATATTGACGATATTTCCGAGAAGTTGCTTGACATTTACTTCTTGTAGCTATTCCTGTACTTTTATCGAACAGAATCCAAATACGTAAAGGCCGCTTTTCACTTGTCTCCTTGTGTCGACCGTAATCGATAGCCTTCAATATTCCGGTAGTACCATTCACAAGGCCATCCGTAGTGTCAATATTCACAGTTACCATATAACGTGCACCTACTCGTAAAAACAGGTTCTTAGGAAGACCGTAGGTCTGCATTGTAGCTAGAGCATTAACAGATTGCAAGGCTTTTCTAGCAGCTTGTGGATTTGGTGCTCCTGAAACCACATCAAGTGCTTTAACCGAATACCCTTCAGTGCTCATTTGAGACAATACTTGATTATTGTATTTGTCGACTTCATTGTTGGTCGCAAATAAGTGTATCGCTCCATCTGCCTCAAAAGGTAAAGTACCAATACTGTAACATCTAGAATTTATTAACTCCACGTCCATAGAAGTCATACGACCGACGGCCATATTGTTTAAGGCAATTGCGAATGCCAGATCATCTCTTTGCCGCATTATTTTTGTCATAAGAAAGAGACGGAATGGTTCCCACAATGGAGCGCCAGCAAGGGGTGCCAATGGATTTCGACTACTATTTGGCTGGAAAACCCAGTTATCACCTACCGGCGGTAACTGATTGAAGTCGCCGACGCTTATAATGGACATACCAGCAAATGGAATATGTGTGTGAAATACTTGCTGCAATCTCCTATTAATTTGGTTCAAAGTTCTACTCCCTAGCATAGATATTTCATCCAAAATAATTAATCTTACTTTTGCCAGTTTACATGCTAAGGTGTTTGCAGTGCTTGCTGATAATTCTGGCATTGTTTGGCCACACTGTGATATTGGAAGTCCAAACGTACTGTGTACAGTTTGACCACCGATTCCAAAAGCAGCTTTTCCCGTGTATGCACAAAGCAAAATTCTAGCATCATCAGGATTTGTACCCGGAACTCTATTGAACATAAGCATTAAATATTGATACAAACCTTTAATTAACAAACTTTTGCCCACGCCAGCTCCTCCACTAACAAAATAATAAAAAGGTGGTAGTGATTCTTGACTAAAAATATGTCTTACATGTAATACAAAATGTCTTTGATCACAATTAAATATTCTAACTAAACTCAATATATCATCTTCACACAATACTGCTGGTTGGGCAATCGCTCCTCCCACTAAATCTGACTGATTTCCGTGTAACTGTAGACAATGATCTGGATCACCTTCTTGTGTCTCTAATTCATAATCATCTAAAGGACGTGCCTTTTCTTTCACTGCACTATCCTCATCCTCTTCATCTACATTACGAATTGCATCCAACAATGCCTCGAATTCACCTGGCCCCCCCGAGCGATTAAATTGAAGACTCTCTGAACGAATTTCATCGCTGACTGCAATAAACCTCTGTTCGAGGTTTATATTGTCATTGACCAATTCAGTAATTTCATCTCTCCAGTTTGTGTATAACATTAGCTGCTCTCTGTAGAAATTGTCAGGATCTTGAACTCTATTATATCTTCGGAAACGTATGACCCTGGGTTTTCTTCTTTTTCGCACGTATCCATCATTATTTAACAACTTAATCCAATTTCCTATACAATCATGGTCAGTGTTTTCACCTTCATATGTACACGAGATTTTAGTTGAAAAAGTATAATATGCAGCAAAATAAGCTAAACTCATTGTTTCAAACGTTTGATCACGTGGCCGATTTTTATAATGATCCAGTATTTTTTTTTTAAATATGTCTGTGGATGATGGATCCAAGGACTGCAAATCTATTAAAGATTTTAAAATGCCCACTCGTTCATTGGGATGTCCTGTGTTTATGTAAACATCGCTCTCAGAAGCTTGGGACATAGGATGTCCCGCCAGACAGTAAATTGCCTCTTGGGCTGAAATTTCCGAAGAATTTAGAAATACTTTTGATATAGCCCGTAAAGAGTCTCTTATGCTACTGTTGCCAGTTTTGGCCTCTTCCACCGCCGCTCTTAGTAAATTTGACATGCCTCGATCAGCTTTGTTAATATAATCGACAATATAAACGGAACAGGCAAATGGATCCAGTATAAATTGGCAATCCATATTAGCTCGTTGTAGTTCCAATACTTTTTTGCAAAATGGATTAACCATGACGTCTTTAGGGTTTCTCTGTAGATATATTTTGAACCGTTTAAGTGTTGATCTAACTGTCATTATGTATTTTTCAATATTTAACTCTGTAGATGCTAAATACTCATCAAATGTTAAATGTGGCGGAATATTCACCAAATCGTCATTTAACTTCTTAGCTATTTCTTTGCATTCTTTTAGGTTTGGATTATCTTCTTCCAAGGGTGTCAGAAGACGTGTCTTATCCATTGGAAAAAAAGGTATTCCAAACCTACAAGGACGATTTGGCTTGGGATGACATGAATGTGTGTGTTTGTGAGTTTGTATCTTAACTAAGTCTTCATCTAAATTTTCACTATTGCAGGATATGATTTGGTCAACAAACATTATAACCCTTTCAGCTGATGATGGATCTCCAGGAATAAAGATAGGCGCATCTTCTATCCACAACATCATATGGGCGTGAGGTGAACCTCTGTTTTGGAATTCTATTCGATGGTATTGATGGTTTATTTTACGTTCACCAAAAGGCCCAACGGGAGACAGCCATGTTTTTTTTAATTCTTTATAACGTGTTTCGAAAAAAGTAGCACATATAAATGGGTCGGACTGAATGAGTCGCACTTTTTCCGCGTATGGAATATTTTGTGATTCCTCAAGAGACACTTCCTCTTTGTCAACTGTGCTTTTAAGCTGTTTTATTAAATGGGGCCACTGCGTTTCAGCTGCTGATATAGTCATAAACAATGTGGGGACACCAAACTGCCGAATCATTGCTAACAGTTTTTTCTTTTCTTCTTCCCAGTGTGCCGGGGAATTCCTCACACTACTAAGAATTTTATATCCATCGTCATGTTGAATAAGATTCTGTAGGTAGTCGTCATTAAGAAGGTTGTTTACTAATATAGGAGCGCCGTTCACGGTTTTCTTTCGAAGACATGTAGCGATGTTTCCACCTATTTGGGTCATCTGTTGTTTCTTTAATAAAGTAAACAAATAATCTGGCCGCATAGCCCTTCTATCATGCCGGCTTATTTCGGATTTCATTATCTCAGAAGAACTTAGTTTTATTTTAAACTGCCTTTTCATTCCACCATGAACCTTAATAAAAGCTAATTCTTCAAGAAAATCGTCATACAGTAGTGATAGCGGATACTTACCCTCGCCGGGTGCCATTGTTATGACAACATCCTGCTCATTATCAAGTAAAGTTTCAGTGTTACCAGGATTTAATGGTTCATCTATTAACTCACCAGGTTCACATGTGCATTCATTGTTATCTATATATATAAAACGCAAAGGTGACTGACTGATTGACTGATTGACTGACTGATCTATCAACGCACAGCCCAAACTACTGGACCGATCGGGCTGAAATTTGACATGCTGATAGCCACTATGATGTAGGCATCCGCTAAGAAAGGATTTTTGAAAACTCACCCCCTAAGGGGGTAAAACGGGGGTCCAAAGTTTGTATGGGGGAAGCATTATTTTTTGAACTAGAGACTTAAAACTTTGTAGGAAGATTACTTATTAAAATACAAAAAAGCACTTTCAGCGTTTTACAAAATTCCACCCCTAAGGGGGTTAAATAGGGGTGCAAAGTTTGTATTCAAAACTACTGGGACTATAACTTGAAATTTACACCAGACCTTCCTTTTATGACGTAAGCAAGGCATAAGACGGGATTTTTGGAAATTCTGTCCCTAAGGGTGTTAAATAGGGGTGCAAAGTTTGTATGGGTGAAACATTATTTTTTGTACTAGAGACTTGAAACTTTGTGGGGATATTACTTATTAAGATACAAAAAAAGCTCTTTCAGCGTTTTAGAAAATTCCACCCCTAAAGGGGGTCAAATAGGGGTGCAATGTTTGTATGGGGTAAACATTATTTATTGAACTAGAGAATTGAAACTTTGTAGGAAGATTACTTATTAGGATACAAAAAAAACATCTTCAGCGTTTTATAAAATTCCACCCATAAAGGGATTAAATAGGGGTGCAAATTTTGTATTCAAAACTACTGGGACTAGAAACTTGAAAGTTACACCAGAACGTCCTTTTATGACGTAGGCAAGGGATAAGACGGGACTTTTGGAAATCCTATCCCAAAGGGGGTTAAAAAGAGGTGCAAAGTTTGTAAGGGAGAAATATGATTTTTTGTACTAGAGACTTGAAACTTTGTAGGGATATTACTTATAAAGATACAAAAAAAAGTTCTTTCAGCGTTTTAGAAAATTCTACCCCTAAGGGGGTTTATTAGAGGTGCAATGTTTGTATAAGGGAAACATTATTTATTGAACTAGAGACTTGAAACTTGGTAGGAATTTTACTTATTAGGATACAAAAAAAAGTATTTTCAGCGTTATATAAAATTCCACCCCTAAGGGGGTAAAATAGGGGTGCAAAGTTCGTATTCAAAGCTACTGGGACTAGAAACTTGAAATTTACACCAGAACTTCATTTTATGACGTAGGCAAGGGATAAGACGGGATTTTTGGAAATTCTATCCCTAAGGGGGTTAAGTAGGGGTGCAAAGTTTGTATGGGAGAAACATATTTTTTTGTACTAGAGACTTGAAACTTTGTAGGAATATTATTATTAAGATACAAAAAAGTACTTTCAGCGTTTTATAAAATTCTTCCTCTAAGGGGGTTAAATAGGTATGCAATGTTTGTGGGGGGGAAACATTATTTATTGAACTAGAGACTTGAGACTTTGTAGGAAGATAACTTAAAAGTAATTTCAGCTTTTTATAAAATTCCACCCCTAAATGAGGGTCCAAATTTTGTATAAGGGAAACTTACTTTTAGCTACTACGTACTTAAAACTTTGTGGACAGATTACTTATTCATTTACAAATAAAGTGCTTTCAGCGTTTTGGAAATGATTACACCTAAAGGGGTTAAAAAGGAGGTCCAAAGTTTGTATGGAGAAAAAAAGATTAGTTAGACAATTTTATTCGAAAATTCACAGGATAATTCCTAACGATAAATGAGTTAACAAGTGTTTCCGGTTTTTTGAGAATTCAACCCCTAAAAGGAGACATGTGGTGACAAAATCTGAAAATCAACATCGGCATCTATTGTTTCTATGGTTTATCGGGTCGCTGATTAGGAAAACAACAACGATTTTACATTCCAACGTGGCGTCTAAATATCAATATGGGCGTTGTTATTACGGTTTTTTGGGACGTTAATAACGAAAATCGCATAGATTTTGAAATGTCATGTTGTGGACATGAAAATTCATGAAAATGTTTGTGCCAAATTGCAATTCAATCGGTCCAGTTTTTTTCGTAGCAAATCGGTTGTAACAGACGGACTGACAGACAGCCACACGTGATCCTATAAATAAGGGTTCTATTTTTGCTTTTGAGGTATGGAACGAGACCCGCGTTATATAGGGTTATAGGTTTTAAAGTTTGTATTTGGTGCCATCTCGATCGTCAGCAATCGGTACCTAGGCGAGTGCGGGCGGCGCGGCGGGACGGGAGGGTAGGAGACATTGGGAAAGTGCCTGCATCCGTAATAAGTACATTCAAGGTGCTGCACGAAGATCTGCTTACTTTTTATAAGTTAAGCATTTTGGCCGCCGTTAAATTAAAACAAATTTTTGGGTATTTATGTTAAATACTGGTTCGAAAAGCATGGAAAAAAAATCTTAGGAAACTAGCCTATAGCAATGTCCAGGCCACAAATTTGACTTGACATTCGTGGAGATATTTTGGTATTTCAACATTATCATGAACATAAAGTAGCTTTTATTCCAGAAGACAGATTCTAATTAATCATGACTGTAAATTTAATAACAGAAATACGTACATACATACATACATTCACGCTTTTATTCCCAAAAGGGGCAGGCAGAGCACATGAACTTTATGTTCCAGCGCCACTTTTAGCATAAATGTGTGTATAAAAGATCGACAAAAAGTGATATTGCTTAGGTTGTTAGCCCATCACCCACAACACACTTCAACCCTGCTCTCTTAATCGACTTTTACGACACACACGGGAAGAAAGAGGGTGGTGAAATTCTAACCCGCCACCACACAGGCATAAAAATAATAGTAAATAAAAATTAATTTACCATAGTGGGTTATGACGAAGGGTTATTCGTAGGGGAAGTTAGTAGTAGTAGGTTAGTAGGCGGCGTAGCAATTCAACAATTATTGGAAAATTACTTTTACTACGCGGGCGAAGCCGCGGGCAAAAGCTAGTTTGATATAAGACCCTGTGAGCTGCGACGACTCTGGGATTTTTCTTTATGTGGAGAAAAAAAATAGAGGTATTTTCCCGGAAATTATACTTAGCTCGATTATTCAATCCCTGTTATAAATAAATGTATTCAGAGTTTTTTTAACCAATTTTTGAACAAAAAGTACCAAGGGTATTTCTGAATGATTTAAGGGACAGTTTAACTAGCGTTTCGATCGCTTTAAGTTTCTAAGCCGCGTTATTATCCATTTCACTGTACCTATTTTCAGTCCATTCACTCTAGTAAATGTAATTCAACACTTGCAAATGTAAACCGGGGAAAGAAACATACAGACCGAATTACTATGACTAAAGTTTCCTATGAAACCACTATAGCAACATAAAAGCGCCACTATTCGCCGCAAAGACATTTCATAGGTATCGCAACAATACTCACAACCCCGATGGAGAAATAGTTGTTGATGATGTTGTAGGGCACCGTAGTAGGGTGTGGCGCCGAGCCCGGCATTTCAGGCTGTTCTGTTGGTTCCCGCTGCTGCAAAATGGAAGACAAAAACATTATAGAACCGGCTGTAATGGAACGTAACTTGTACAGACGCTATGAAATGAACCGAGTGACATACTTGACAGCTGGCTGTCAAGATAGCGTCTGTACGGGTACAGGCTGGTGACAGAATGACACGACACACAGGACGGATTATCATACGTACACGGACGAAGCTAGTTGGTTGTATTAATCTAAGAGAAATTAATAAAACAAATAATACCAATAAAACTCAGTGTGTATTAATACTAAACACTACATGGCGCAGCCGGTAGGATCGGCAACGCTCGCGCGGCGTTGTGGTATTTGGTGAATGTTATAGATAGGTCTGTAAATGGATCCTCTGAAAATCAGCGTCGTGGCACATGCTGAGTGGACTCCTTTCTGAGACCACACTCAACATCTATATATATAAAACGCAAAGGTGACTGACTGATTGACTGATTGACTGACTGATCTATCAACGCACAGCCCAAACTACTGGACCGATCGGGCTGAAATTTGACATGCTGATAGCCACTATGATGTAGGCATCCGCTAATAAAGGATTTTTGAAAACTCACCCCCTAAGGGGGTAAAACGGGGGTCCAAAGTTTGTATGGGGGAAGCATTATTTTTTGAACTAGAGACTTAAAACTTTGTAGGAAGATTACTTATTAAAATACAAAAAAGCTCTTTCAGCGTTTTACAAAATTCCACCCCTAAGGGGGTTAAATAGGGGTGCAAAGTTTGTATTCAAAACTACTGGGACTATAACTTGAAATTTACACCAGACCTTCCTTTTATGACGCAGGCAAGGCATAAGACGGGATTTTTGGAAATTCTGTCCCTAAGGGTGTTAAATAGGGGTGCAAAGTTTGTATGGGTGAAACATTATTTTTTGTACTAGAGACTTGAAACTTTGTGGGGATATTACTTATTAAGATACAAAAAAAGCTCTTTCAGCGTTTTAGAAAATTCCACCCCTAAAGGGGGTCAAATAGGGGTGCAATGTTTGTATGGGGTAAACATTATTTATTGAACTAGAGAATTGAAACTTTGTAAGAAGATTACTTATTAGGATACAAAAAAACATCTTCAGCGTTTTATAAAATTCCACCCATAAAGGGATTAAATAGGGGTGCAAATTTTGTATTCAAAACTACTGGGACTAGAAACTTGAAATTTACACCAGAACGTCCTTTTATGACGTAGGCAAGGGATAAGACGGGACTTTTGGAAATCCTATCCCAAAGGGGGTTAAAAAGGGGTGCAAAGTTTGTAAGGGAGAAATATGATTTTTTGTACTAGAGACTTGAAACTTTGTAGGGATATTACTTATAAAGATACAAAAAAAGTTCTTTCAGCGTTTTAGAAAATTCTACCCCTAAGGGGGTTTATTAGGGGTGCAATGTTTGTATAAGGGAAACATTATTTATTGAACTAGAGACTTGAAACTTGGTAGGAATTTTACTTATTAGGATACAAAAAAAAGTATTTTCAGCGTTATATAAAATTCCACCCCTAAGGGGGTAAAATAGGGGTGCAAAGTTCGTATTCAAAGCTACTGGGACTAGAAACTTGAAATTTACACCAGAACTTCATTTTATGACGTAGGCAAGGGATAAGACGGGATTTTTGGAAATTCTATCCCTAAGGGGGTTAAGTAGGGGTGCAAAGTTTGTATGGGAGAAACATATTTTTTTGTACTAGAGACTTGAAACTTTGTAGGAATATTATTATTAAGATACAAAAAAGTACTTTCAGCGTTTTATAAAATTCTTCCTCTAAGGGGGTTAAGTAGGTATGCAATGTTTGTGGGGGGGAAACATTATTTATTGAACTAGAGACTTGAGACTTTTTAGGAAGATAACTTAAAAGTAATTTCAGCTTTTTATAAAATTCCACCCCTAAATGAGGGTCCAAATTTTGTATAAGGGAAACTTACTTTTAGCTACTACGTACTTAAAACTTTGTGGACAGATTACTTATTCATTTACAAATAAAGTGCTTTCAGCGTTTTGGAAATGATTTCACAGGATAATTCCTAACGATAAATGAGTTAACAAGTGTTTCCGGTTTTTTGAGAATTCAACCCCTAAAAGGAGACATGTGGTGACAAAATCTGAAAATCAACATCGGCATCTATTGTTTCTATGGTTTATCGGGTCGCTGATTAGGAAAACAACAACGATTTTACATTCCAACGTGGCGTCTAAATATCAATATGGGCGTTGTTATTACGGTTTTTTGGGACGTTAATAACGAAAATCACATAGATTTTGAAATGTCATGTTGTGGACATGAAAATTCATGAAAATCTTTGTGCCAAATTGCAATTCAATCGGTCCAGTTTTTTTCGTAGCAAATCGGTTGTAACAGACGGACTGACAGACAGCCACACGTGATCCTATAAATAAGGGTTCTATTTTTGCTTTTGAGGTATGGAACGAGACCCGCGTTATATAGGGTTATAGGTTTTAAAGTTTGTATTTGGTGCCATCTCGATCGTCAGCAATCGGTACCTAGGCGAGTGCGGGCGGCGCGGCGGGACGGGAGGGTAGGAGACATTGGGAAAGTGCCTGCATCCGTAATAAGTACATTCAAGGTGCTGCACGAAGATCTGCTTACTTTTTATAAGTTAAGCATTTTGGCCGCCGTTAAATTAAAACAAATTTTTGGGTATTTATGTTAAATACTGGTTCGAAAAGCATGGAAAAAAAATCTTAGGAAACTAGCCTATAGCAATGTCCAGGCCACAAATTTGACTTGACATTCGTGGAGATATTTTGGTATTTCAACATTATCATGAACATAAAGTAGCTTTTATTCCAGAAGACAGATTCTAATTAATCATGACTGTAAATTTAATAACAGAAATACGTACATACATACATTCACGCTTTTATTCCCAAAAGGGGCAGGCAGAGCACATGAACTTTATGTTCCAGCGCCACTTTTAGCATAAATGTGTGTATAAAAGATCGACAAAAAGTGATATTGCTTAGGTTGTTAGCCCATCACCCACAACACACTTCAACCCTGCTCTCTTAATCGACTTTTACGACACACACGGGAAGAAAGAGGGTGGTGAAATTCTAACCCGCCACCACACAGGCATAAAAATAATAGTAAATAAAAATTAATTTACCATAGTGGGTTATGACGAAGGGTTATTCGTAGGGGAAGTTAGTAGTAGTAGGTTAGTAGGCGGCGTAGCAATTCAACAATTATTGGAAAATTACTTTTACTACGCGGGCGAAGCCAATCAAAAAAAAAAACAATGGGCAATGTAAAATCGTTGTTGTTTTCCTAATCAGCGACCCGATAAACCATAGAAACAATAGATGCCGATGTTGATTTTCAGATTTTGTCACCACATGTCTCCTTTTAGGGGTTGAATTCTCAAAAAACCGGAAACACTTGTTAACTCATTTATCGTTAGGAATTATCCTGTGAATTCTCGAATAAAATTGTCTAATTAATCTTTTTTTCTCCATACAAACTTTGGACCTCCTTTTTAACCCCATTAGGTGTAATCATTTCCAAAACGCTGAAAGCACTTTATTTGTAAATGAATAAGTAATCTGTCCACAAAGTTTTAAGTACGTAGTAGCTAAAAGTAAGTTTCCCTTATACAAAATTTGGACCCTCATTTAGGGGTGGAATTTTATAAAAAGCTGAAATTACTTTTAAGTTATCTTCCTAAAAAGTCTCAAGTCTCTAGTTCAATAAATAATGTTTCCCCCCCACAAACATTGCATACCTACTTAACCCCCTTAGAGGAAGAATTTTATAAAACGCTGAAAGTACTTTTTTGTATCTTAATAATAATATTCCTACAAAGTTTCAAGTCTCTAGTACAAAAAAATATGTTTCTCCCATACAAACTTTGCACCCCTACTTAACCCCCTTAGGGATAGAATTTCCAAAAATCCCGTCTTATCCCTTGCCTACGTCATAAAATGAAGTTCTGGTGTAAATTTCAAGTTTCTAGTCCCAGTAGCTTTGAATACGAACTTTGCACCCCTATTTTACCCCCTTAGGGGTGGAATTTTATATAACGCTGAAAATACTTTTTTTTGTATCCTAATAAGTAAAATTCCTACCAAGTTTCAAGTCTCTAGTTCAATAAATAATGTTTCCCTTATACAAACATTGCACCCCTAATAAACCCCCTTAGGGGTAGAATTTTCTAAAACGCTGAAAGAACTTTTTTTGTATCTTTATAAGTAATATCCCTACAAAGTTTCAAGTCTCTAGTACAAAAAATCATATTTCTCCCTTACAAACTTTGCACCCCTTTTTAACCCCCTTTGGGATAGGATTTCCAAAAGTCCCGTCTTATCCCTTGCCTACGTCATAAAAGGACGTTCTGGTGTAAATTTCAAGTTTCTAGTCCCAGTAGTTTTGAATACAAAATTTGCACCCCTATTTAATCCCTTTATGGGTGGAATTTTATAAAACGCTGAAGATGTTTTTTTTGTATCCTAATAAGTAATCTTCTTACAAAGTTTCAATTCTCTAGTTCAATAAATAATGTTTACCCCATACAAACATTGCACCCCTATTTGACCCCCTTTAGGGGTGGAATTTTCTAAAACGCTGAAAGAGCTTTTTTTGTATCTTAATAAGTAATATCCCCACAAAGTTTCAAGTCTCTAGTACAAAAAATAATGTTTCACCCATACAAACTTTGCACCCCTATTTAACACCCTTAGGGACAGAATTTCCAAAAATCCCGTCTTATGCCTTGCCTACGTCATAAAAGGAAGGTCTGGTGTAAATTTCAAGTTATAGTCCCAGTAGTTTTGAATACAAACTTTGCACCCCTATTTAACCCCCTTAGGGGTGGAATTTTGTAAAACGCTGAAAGTGCTTTTTTGTATTTTAATAAGTAATCTTCCTACAAAGTTTTAAGTCTCTAGTTCAAAAAATAATGCTTCCCCCATACAAACTTTGGACCCCCGTTTTACCCCCTTAGGGGGTGAGTTTTCAAAAATCCTTTCTTAGCGGATGCCTACATCATAGTGGCTATCAGCATGTCAAATTTCAGCCCGATCGGTCCAGTAGTTTGGGCTGTGCGTTGATAGATCAGTCAGTCAATCAGTCAATCAGTCAGTCACCTTTGCGTTTTATATATATAGAAGATTATTTAGATGAGTTAGCTCGTATTTCTGTTTCGCTTCAACTACTTGTTCTGAGCGGGACTTTTTAGAATTTTTTGGACGACCACCTTTATTACGTCTTGGACGACCAACCTTTGAATTTTGTGTTTTATTTGCCAAGTTTTCCTGCATATTATCGTAAGTTTTATTTAATAATCCTGCGGACCCTATTGGCAAACAAAAATCATAATGACCCGATGATAAATTACCTGAAAGAAGTAAACGTTTAATTGCATAACCTTCTCTGCCAAATTCACCCCTCAGAATACCCGTATTACGTTCATACACTTCGAACCTCGCTGGATACAAAAATCCTGCTGCCTTTACCTCAGCAGTACCGCCATAACTGGAGGATTGGAGCATCGTAGCTTTGTACTCTTGTCGTGAAGGGAAAGGATCTCCCCGGATATTGCTTGTATACAAATTAAACTCGTCCCAGTTATCATAAATGTAATGAACTATTGTAGTTCGAAGCAATTGTGTTTGATCAAAATTAGTGGAATTGTAAATAGAATACGCTATAGCATGAAACAAACAACTTCCATCGGCAGGCATAGGTATTATATTATGTAAAATACTATTTTCGTCGACTTTTAATGCAACTGTAGCCATAATTATATATTTGCAAAGTTTTGTAATTGCAAAACTAGATTTATACAATGGAGTTTTTAGGTGTCGGGTTTAAAATTTTCGCAGCAAGCTCTCAAACTTGAATGGTATAAGGCAACAATACGATTCACCATTACAGCTCGGTATTCCGATTTTAAATCAAATAAAGAACCTCGTACTTTGATGCTATTTTGTTTCTAGATTTTAACCAAATAGAGTCAATAATATGTAGAACTGTTAAAGTATAGAACACCAAAAGCTGCTTGTAGTGTTGAAATCTGAAGCCATTATTAAGCATAGTATTTTTGTATTGTATATGTGTTTTAGTAACCCAAAAAAAAAACCTCATATAAGAAGATATAGTAGGAGTTTTTTTTAGTTTTTTATTTATTTAATAAACCGAATATAGAAACTTAATTTTTAACATGGTCTCACAAAACTGTCGGGACAGTTTGTCTGTGTGATCATTCTCAACAGAATCGTTTAATTACACAATTCAAAATATTCATCGATATTGATGCGTCATCATTATACCAGCCGAAAGACGTCCACTGCAGGACATAGGCCTGCTGACACCGTTCTATAGAACGAGACGACGCTCTTATCTTCTCACTTATTGCGTGATAAGGCCGACCATGATACGGGGCCAGGTCATCGGTCCACCTTGTAGGGGGTCTACCCACGCTACGCCTTCCGGCACGTGGTCGCCACTCGAGAACCTTTTCTTTCCGCCCCAATGGCTATCATCGGTTCTACGTGCAATGTGCCCCGCCCACTGCCTTATTGTCGTGTGTTGTATAAGGGCTAGTTACTTACTTTACCGTGTTGTGTTAATAACTTTAAATTTGCGAATCCGCGAGCGATAACTTCAGACCAAGAAAAAGGATAGACAGAGCATTACGAAAAACCTAGTGAAGCCGGTTTTCAACCGAGCCAAATAAGTTTAGCGCACACTCACGCGCTCTTATACAAACAAAAAAATTGCACATATTGCAAATATGAACACTAAATAATGCGATAACTATGACGCCTCTATTTGGTTTTTTACCTTTGGTCTATGTCTCAGCTTTAAATAAGGAACACTAAAAACAAACATTCATAAAGTACGAAGTTCTTTATTTGAATTGGTATACATTATGACCACAATAAATCTTATTTTTAGAGTTTTACTAGATGCAAATTATTCGTCGGAATATAAACTATTCACAATCTATCTCTAAACTACCACACACCTCTAGTATATATTGACTCCCAGATCCGCAACAACTACATCGAATCGAAGGTCAGACTTTAACTGGATCTTGGGTAATTGTTGAAAACACCAGACCTGCGTTGTCTAATTATTTAAACTATTAAAGCTAGCGTCATGCTGATAATTTTTCCGCCGTCTACACACAATTTCCGTTAAGCATGTGTATTTCAAGTCTTAGTTGGCTATAGTTTTTGAAATAGAGCTGGGGACAGCACTCTATACATACCATATTTAAAGATTCTAGGTCGACTGGTTATCATCCTTTAGGCTTTGATTCCCTTGCGAGTAAGTTGCGAACGCCAATACGCCCTTGAGATTACCTACTCAGTGTTAAATTATGCGACTTATATTGCTATTTCTTATGATTGTGTGGACATAAACGTTTCGTTTTGCTACAGCAGAAAGGTATTACAGACCTGAGTATTTGATATGAATTTCAATTGAATACCTCTACGTGTTTACGAGGAAAAAGGTACTTAGTAAGTTTATAATTTAAAAAAATATTTTTTGTTTGATTTTACTTAAAATGTTTACTTTTCGTAATTTTTCCTTTGTCTGTGCTATATGAAGTTTCTTCGTGCCAAGTATCAAGTTTCTGTGTTAACGGGAAGTACACTTTAGGTTTTGAGTTTCTAGCGAGTACTCAGTTTTAAATTATGCGACTTATATTGCTATTTCTTATGATTGCGAGGACATAAAAGTTTCGTTTTGCTATAGCTGAAAGGTATTATAGACCTGAGTATTTGATATGAATTTCAATTTAATACCTTTACGCGTTTACGAGGAAAATGGTAGTAAGTTTAAAATTTAAAAAAATACTTTTTGTATGATTTTACTAAAAATGTCTACTTTTCGTAATTTTTCCTGTGTCTGTGCTATATTAAGTTTCTTCGTGCCAAGTTTCAAGTTTCTGTGTTAACGGGAAGTACCATTTAGGTTTTGAGTTTCTTGCGAGTACTCAATTTCAAAATATGCAACTTAAATTGCTATTTCTTTTGATTGCGTTGACATAAAAGTTTATTTTTGCTACATCTGAAAGGTCCTATAGCCTTGAGTATTTGACATGAATTTCCATTTAATACCTTCACACGTTTACGAGGAAAGAGGTATTAGGTTAAAAAAATAAAAAAAAAAGTTTTTGTATGATATTACTAAAAATTTCTACTTTTGGTAATTTTTCCTTAGTCTGTGCTATATGACGTTGCTTCGTGCCAAATTTCAAGTTTCTGAGTTCACGGGAAGTACCCCGTAGGTTTTGCGAGTGTCGAAAACCTCTAAAAATTGCAGCATAAATGACTTTATCTTTTGACTGCGTAGGCTTTTAAGTTTGATTTTTTCACAGCTCTAAGGGACAATAGACCTGAGTATTTGATATAAATTTCAGCTTGATCCCTCCACGCGTTCCTGAGCAAAATGGTCTTGACAGACAGACAGACAGACAGACAGACAGACAGACGGACAACAAAGTGATCCTATAAGGGTTCCGTTTTTTCCTTTTGAGGTACGGAACCCTAAAAAGTTTAAAAGTTTTATCGAGGGCGCCCATCATGAGCCACTTGTGTCAGTATTTTATTTTTGGTGGCCAAAAGTCGAGACTTTTTTTTGGACTTTGGACTTTGGGAGAACCCTGAAGCCAGCAGACCTGATTCTTAAAATGGCGAAGAAGTCAGGAACTCTCGCATCGGCGAACATGCCTTTCGCACTGCAGAAGCGTGGCAATTTCAGCAAAATACGAAAGGCATTATTGTACTGCACCCTTAGCGCGTTGAACGAGTGCCTGGTGTACCTATTCCAAAGCTGGCAAGTATAAAAACATTGACAGAAAGCTTTAAATAGGGTCACCTTTACGTCACTTGAACAACGCGCAAAGCGTCGAGCCAACATATTAAACCGCACAGCGAGAGCCCTGCGTTCGCCCTCTCCATATCGGCATCATCTTTCAAGTATTCGCTTAGGATGTGTCCCAAGTACTTAAACTCTTTACAACCCGAATCGTCGCGCCGCTCATATACACTGTAGGAATCACCTCCGGACCACTTCCAGACCTGAAAACGAGCATCTCGGTCTTAAGCACGTTATATTTCAAGCCATGGCTGCTAGCGTACCGCTCACAGATGTTAATCAATTTAATAATACCTCGTATCGAAGGGCTGAGAAGCACCATATCGTCTGCGTAGCTCAGATTGTTAACACATACATTTCCAATATGGCAACCGACGTTGGAGCCTCTCAGTTAAAATATGTTCATATTCGTTAAAATTATTAGTCTTATTACCTAGGTACATCACAGACAATACAATGACTAGGGGACATATATTCCTAAACGTATGGAAGCAAGTTTCACCATATTTATATGACTGCTCTTTGACACCTATTTTTCCATATAATTTTTCTTAAATAATTTGACTGGGGTTGTTCGAGTTTATTGATCATCACCGTCATGTCTATTTCAAAGAATAGTGGAAAATGGTCAGACCAGCACACTTCATTATCCACACAGACACCTTTGATCATGTCGCTTGCCGCTGCCGTCGCCACATAGTGGTCAAGCCAAAACGGCGCGCTCCGCTCGCCTCACATAGGTACGTGTAGGTATTTGAATGAGCGCCTAACAACCTCAGGTCTGCTCAATCCCACCGCTCTTCTTTACAGAAATCCGCTAGTTCTCGCCCAAACCGCGTGCCCGGGTGTGCGTTATAGTCTCCCAAAATAAATGCATTTTCGACATCACTGTCACTAATAACAGCACTGATAATACCTAGGCAGTTCGTAAAATTTGTAAGGTCCTCATTACTATTGCTTTCGTGTGGCATATATATCACATACACTAAACACTAGAAAATAACTATCATTGACCCGCACGCGCACGGCTATGATTCTGTCACTGCAACAGACAACTACAACAAAACAGATGATATGAACAGAATCATACAACAACGACAACAAAAGTTTGGATAAACTGATCAAAGGGCAAAGTTTATCTAGTCACGTGTATAGTATGTACAAGCAATTTGTTTTCAATGCGAATAATCAAGTGTGTGGCGTTGGCTCCAGGCTTCAGTTCGCGAGATCAAGGCACCATGGACACAACGATGAAGCTACTGTGTCTAATGGCGATGGTGGTGGTGATACACTCATCCACGATATACCGTGAGTTTCCGCATGACAATTTAAGACTAATATAGGTATATAATAAATAAAAATAATAATAATAAATCGGCTTATATACGTCCCACTGCTGGGCATAGGCCTCCTTCCATGGATGAGAGGGAACGGGCAGTTGTCCTCACTCTGGCCCAGTGCGCGTTGGGGACTTCACATACACCTTTGAAATTCTTCGTGGATGTAGGTATGCAAGTTTCCTCACGATGTTTTTCCTTCACCGAAAAGCTAACGGTAAATATCAAATGATTATGATATTGCGCACATAAGTTCCGAAAAACTCATTGGTACGAGCCGGGATTCGAACCCACGACCGCCGTTTGACAGCCGCATGCCTAAACCGCTAGGCTACCGTAGCTTCTATATACGTGTGTAGACTAATATAAATATTTTTTATGTAAAAGTCTGAGCAGGACATATAAGGAAAAAGTTTTAAAATCCAAATGTCAACTATAAAGGTCCCGAAATTTCAAGGCCAAGGGACCGGGACCGGCATTAAGTGTTGCAATTATAGATTAGATTAGATTAGATTAGATTGCTTTATTTCATAATATAAATTACACTTGGTCAATTTACACGACTTGATATTATCATATATTATGATCGTCACATAAAAATAAAAAGTTGAATCAATATTTAAATTAAAAATTACATAATACAATGTCAATATATATGTTAACTAGCTTTTGCCCGCGGCTTCGCCCGCGTAGTAAAAGTAATTTTCCAATAATTGTTGAATTGCTACGCCGCCTACTAACCTACTACTACTAACTTCCCCTACGAATAACCCTTCGTCATAACCCACTATGGTAAATTAATTTTTATTTACTATTATTTTTATGCCTGTGTGGTGGCGGGTTAGAATTTCACCATCCTCTTTCTTCCCGTGTGTGTCGTAAAAGTCGATTAAGAGAGCAGGGTTGAAGTGTGTTGTGGGTGATGGGCTAACAACCTAAGCAATATCACTTTTTGTCGATCTTTTATACACACATTTATGCTAAAAGTGGCGCTGGAACATAAAGTTCATGTGCTCTGCCTGCCCCTTTTGGGAATAAAAGCGTGAATGTATGTATGTATGTACGTATTTCTGTTATTAAATTTACAGTCATGATTAATTAGAATCTGTCTTCTGGAATAAAAGCTACTTTATGTTCATGATAATGTTGAAATACCAAAATATCTCCACGAATGTCAAGTCAAATTTGTGGCCTGGACATTGCTATAGGCTAGTTTCCTAAGATTTTTTTTCCATGCTTTTCGAACCAGTATTTAACATAAATACCCAAAAATTTGTTTTAATTTAACGGCGGCCAAAATGCTTAACTTATAAAAAGTAAGCAGATCTTCGTGCAGCACCTTGAATGTACTTATTACGGATGCAGGCACTTTCCCAATGTCTCCTACCCTCCCGTCCCGCCGCGCCGCCCGCACTCGCCTAGGTACCGATTGCTGACGATCGAGATGGCACCAAATACAAACTTTAAAACCTATAACCCTATATAACGCGGGTCTCGTTCCATACCTCAAAAGCAAAAATAGAACCCTTATTTATAGGATCACGTGTGGCTGTCTGTCAGTCCGTCTGTTACAACCGATTTGCTACGAAAAAAACTGGACCGATTGAATTGCAATTTGGCACAAACATTTTCATGAATTTTCATGTCCATAACATGACATTTCAAAATCTATGTGATTTTCGTTATTAACGTCCAAAAAACCGTAATAACAACGCCCATATTGATATTTAGACGCCACGTTGGAATGTAAAATCGTTGTTGTTTTCCTAATCAGCGACCCGATAAACCATAGAAACAATAGATGCCGATGTTGATTTTCAGATTTTGTCACCACATGTCTCCTTTTAGGGGTTGAATTCTCAAAAAACCGGAAACACTTGTTAACTCATTTATCGTTAGGAATTATCCTGTGAATTCTCGAATAAAATTGTCTAACTAATCTTTTTTTCTCCATACAAACTTTGGACCTCCTTTTTAACCCCTTTAGGTGTAATCATTTCCAAAACGCTGAAAGCACTTTATTTGTAAATGAATAAGTAATCTGTCCACAAAGTTTTAAGTACGTAGTAGCTAAAAGTAAGTTTCCCTTATACAAAATTTGGACCCTCATTTAGGGGTGGAATTTTATAAAAAGCTGAAATTACTTTTAAGTTATCTTCCTACAAAGTCTCAAGTCTCTAGTTCAATAAATAATGTTTCCCCCCCACAAACATTGCATACCTATTTAACCCCCTTAGAGGAAGAATTTTATAAAACGCCGAAAGTACTTTTTTGTATCTTAATAATAATATTCCTACAAAGTTTCAAGTCTCTAGTACAAAAAAATATGTTTCTCCCATACAAACTTTGCACCCCTACTTAACCCCCTTAGGGATAGAATTTCCAAAAATCCCGTCTTATCCCTTGCCTACGTCATAAAATGAAGTTCTGGTGTAAATTTCAAGTTTCTAGTCCCAGTAGCTTTGAATACGAACTTTGCACCCCTATTTTACCCCCTTAGGGGTGGAATTTTATATAACGCTGAAAATACTTTTTTTTGTATCCTAATAAGTAAAATTCCTACCAAGTTTCAAGTCTCTAGTTCAATAAATAATGTTTCCCTTATACAAACATTGCACCCCTAATAAACCCCCTTAGGGGTAGAATTTTCTAAAACGCTGAAAGAACTTTTTTTGTATCTTTATAAGTAATATCCCTACAAAGTTTCAAGTCTCTAGTACAAAAAATCATATTTCTCCCTTACAAACTTTGCACCCCTTTTTAACCCCCGTTGGGATAGGATTTCCAAAAGTCCCGTCTTATCCCTTGCCTACGTCATAAAAGGACGTTCTGGTGTAACTTTCAAGTTTCTAGTCCCAGTAGTTTTGAATTCAAAATTTGCACCCCTATTTAATCCCTTTATGGGTGGAATTTTATAAAACGCTGAAGATGTTTTTTTTGTATCCTAATAAGTAATCTTCCTACAAAGTTTCAATTCTCTAGTTCAATAAATAATGTTTACCCCATACAAACATTGAACCCCTATTTGACCCCCTTTAGGGGTGGAATTTTCTAAAACGCTGAAAGAGCTTTTTTTGTATCTTAATAAGTAATATCCCCACAAAGTTTCAAGTCTCTAGTACAAAAAATAATGTTTCACCCATACAAACTTTGCACCCCTATTTAACACCCTTAGGGACAGAATTTTAAAAAATCCCGTCTTATGCCTTGCCTACGTCATAAAAGGAAGGTCTGGTGTAAATTTCAAGTTATAGTCCCAGTAGTTTTGAATACAAACTTTGCACCCCTATTTAACCCCCTTAGGGGTGGAATTTTGTAAAACGCTGAAAGTGCTTTTTTGTATTTTAATAAGTAATCTTCCTACAAAGTTTTAAGTCTCTAGTTCAAAAAATAATGCTTCCCCCATACAAACTTTGGACCCCCGTTTTACCCCCTTAGGGGGTGAGTTTTCAAAAATCCTTTCTTAGCCGATGCCTACATCATAGTGGCTATCAGCATGTCAAATTTCAGCCCGATCGGTCCAGTAGTTTGGGCTGTGCGTTGATAGATCAGTCAGTCAATCAGTCAATCAGTCAGTCACCTTTGCGTTTTATATATATAGATTTTTACTAAAATAAGGCATCCCAAAAAACATCCTCAATTTTTTTTGCATAACAGTTTTACACTACATTAAAATACAATTAATACAAATACTAATCAATATTATTATAAAATGTCAAACATATTTTATTTCCATAATGTCATTAACACAGTAAAAACTATATTCTAATAAAAAGATTCTTAGTTGGTGTTTGAATGCTTCGTCAGATGATTCGTTTTTTAATTTGGCGGGTAGATGCTCATAATACGTCGGCCCTATCACACGCGCATTTTTTTCCGAAAGTGCCATGCGACGAGGAACTGTCCGAAGTCTGCCAGTGGATCGAAGGGATCGAATTAGTTTTCTCGACCCGTCTGAACATCTGAAGATTATTCCTCACAAACATAAGAACATCGAACAAGTAAAGGGAGTAATGGGTCATAATCTGGTGAATTCCAAAAAGCTTTTTGCAAGAATGCCTTTGTTTCACTCCGGCCAGCAACCGAAGTGCGCGTTTCTGAAGTAAAAATACTCGCTTAGCATCTGTAGAATCACCCCATATTACTATACCATAAGACATCAATGAATGGAAATGAGAAAAGTAAACGGACCTTAATGAATTTCTGGACACTAACGGCTTTAGTTTTTTTTAAAGGCAAAGACAGCACTGCTCAGTCTATTGCATAGATGGTCAACATAGCACTTCCAGTTAAGACACGAGTCTAGTGTAAAGCCGAGAAATTTGGACTCATTGGATAATGGCATGGGGCAGTTGCAAATACATGGAGGCAGTGTGATCTTTCGACCTGAAAAGATCATGACATTTGATTTGGACATGTTAAGTATAAGGCCATTAGATGAGAACCATTTTTGCAGCTGTCCACATGCCACATGGATTTTTTCAGCAAGCTGCTCATGAGTTTTGGCGCTTACTATGACTGTTGTGTCATTTGCGAACAACACAGATAGACCGCTAGTGACTGCTGATAGCAAATCATTAATGAATAATAAGAATAGTGTATTTCCAACCGATGATCCCTGTGGAATACCTATCTTCACAAAACCAGAACCAGACGTGAGCTTTTTACCGTCCGTAGATATTTTGACAATCTGTTTACGGTCAGATAGGAATGATTTGATCAATGTATGAGCAACATCGTGAATGCCGTATAAGTTTAGCTTTGACATGCGCAATTTGTGACAAATTACGTCAAAAGCTTTAGACAGGTCGCACGTGGGTCGCACAGTATACCTGCCACCTTGTATAGAGCTTTCTCAAAAAAAATATCGAGGTCCCATTTAACCAGGTTTGTCTGCAACTTATTTATTAAATCTAATATGACAGTCATTCTTTAAAAACAACTCACTCATAACCTCGAAATAATAAATTTGTGTGTAAAATGATAAATTAATATTATTTGAATACTTGTCAACGGGAAAAATACTGGACATAGTTACAAGTCATCGTTGGCAATGGTAAAAATAGTGGACATTACCTATACTTTGTAGACAGACACGTAACACATTCATAGTATTTTTTTATGAGTTTCAAAAACCCCTTCACCCCTCAGCACCCTGCGCGCTGCCGTACGAGGCGGGCCCGTGCAACAACTTCACGGTGCAATGGTACTACGACATGCAGTATGGCGGCTGCATGCGCTTCCATTACGGCGGCTGCTATGGCAACGGGAACCGATTCACGGACAAAGCGGAGTGTGAGGATGTGTGCGTGCACCCAACTGGTAAAGGTAAAATTTAAATTATTGATGGCTTTGATTGCTGCCCGCGCGGCCTGGGGCGGCTCACTCCGTGATTTACACATATACAATGCGGCCCCAGGGGGTCTGTTAGCGCTGCTTCGACACAGACGCGTTCTATCGCAGCGCGTTGCATGCGATAACTTTCATACAAACTTACAAGGATATATTATAAAGCTACAGTATTTTCTTTTCTTTTCGTTTTAAAGATAATATTAAAGAGGAAAAGTCTAACATTAGTATGTCCGATATTATACAAAACCGACGTCTGATTTTGAATATAGGTAATAGGTACGTTGTCACCTTGAACATAAAGTCACTTTTTGAACGGACGCTATTCCTGCAAATAATTGTAAAAGGCATGATGACACATTTTGAAAAACTGCTCTATAATGTTTAGAAACATTTATTATGTACCATGAATAAGATTCAAGAGAATATAACAGTAAAGTAGGAAAAAAATGCATTTTAGTTTTTAAATTTCAAATTTGCGCTACAACGCTTGTCAGTGTCATGGCTACCGAGTGACGTCACGTTTGTATAAACAGAACGCAGACCTTTGACGTTTGCTACCTAGATCGCTCAATTGCTCATTGAATGAACATAAATTCAAAAGTTTACAAGTCTTGCGCGGCCGTGCGAGCGAGAAAGCGGGACAATGACGTATGAAGATCTGACAGATAACATGGTTCTATCCCTGTCTTACTATTCGTTCAGTACGTAAGTTATCTCTATAATCTGTGGTAATGGCCGTTATGGGTATTTGTTTATACAAACGTGACGTCATGCGCCCTGATTGGTGTTTAACATATAATGGCGGGCGTCCGTATATTTCAGTTAATTTTTTTCAAAATAAATAATAGTCTCTTACTTAATAAAAAAATATGAGCATTTTTCGAATTCTATAATAAAAATTTCACTAAGAAAATACCATATTTTATTTTCAATTACTGTCATCATGCCTATTGTAACTAAGTATAACATTCGTCTTGTAAATAATGTCGAATTCAAAATGTTGATGACTATGGCAATAATAGTTTGCACAATTTATCTGGGGCGACAAAGTTTGAAGCAATAATCAAGGGAGTGGATAAAGGGGTAAAACGCCTATATTTTCAGACGTCTGCAACCTACCAAAGGTCAAGGGCAGCTGTGGCAACCAGGTCGCGCGCTGGTACCACGACACCAACCAGGGTTGCCAACCGTTCACCTACGGCGGATGTCTCGGCAACACCAACAACTTTGACACGCGGGAGCTCTGTGAGAAGCGGTGTGTGCCGAAAGTCAACGTAGGTAAAAAAAAAAGTGACCTACGATTTTTTTCGATGCCATTCGAACCAGTTTAAAGAACATTAATACCCAAATAATATAGTTAATTGACCTCGCTGGCCGCTGCCAAAACGCTTCATACAAATTGACATAAAAGTATGACGTCACAGTTTGCTATTTGTTATTTAGTATTTGTACTAGGTAATCGTTGTACATGGAAAATCTAGTAAATTGCTGTTTCGTTCTTCGCGACTTCATTTAAGTCCATAGTTGTCAATACAAATTTTGTATCTATAAAAGCGTACTCCCAATTCGTCTACGTCACATGACAACATGATAAAATGCACAGCTAGAAAAGTTGTGCTGAGCAAGAAAAAAAATTAAAATAAATTTAAAATATGCCGCAAGTTAGAAAATCCTTCACTTCCGGTAAAAAATTGTATGGGTAGGTATAATTTAAGTCATGTGATAACAGTACGAGACATGTGGTATTATTTAGCCCATTAATCGTAAAGAGAGTAAAGCAAAGTCGGTCAGTCCTGACCCCGTATCATGGTCCGCCTTATCACACGATAAGTGATCTTTTTTTAGCATATGATTCGTTGCTCCCGAATCCAAAATAAAGTAGTCTGTATGTATTCTCAATTGCGGCCATTGCTATGAATGATACTGTATCATTTGAAGGGTGTGGGCTTTGATGATGCAGCTCTATACGATTCACTGGCTGTCACAGTTCGATAGAACGAGACGGACGCTCTATCTTGTCACTTATTGCGTGATACGGCCGAACATGATACGGGGCCTGAAATCGGCGGAAGTAGGTACTTGGCAGACGGCGTCAGTCTCCAACATTGGCACCGTCCGCCAAGTATGAAACTAACGGGCTCGAAAAAAATTAGCTTAGCACAACTTTCTCGGCCTCTTGCCGCATTTTATCATGTTATGTGACGTGTAAATACATACCTCTCTTTCTATGTGTTCTAATAAGAGAGAGATGGATAGTGGGAGAAAAATCGAGTGAGCTCGCGCGCCGTCTTGTGATAGCCGTGCTGGAACGAGTCTGTTTGTCTGGCTAAATTACCAAACGTGTCACAGGTGCAGTATCTTCTTCCCGTACGGCGGCGGGTGCGGCGCCAACGACAACAACTTCGTCTCGGAGGAGGAACTAAGGCCGGCAACACACTGGCGCGGGCTGCGGTGGAGAACAATAGAAAATTTGACACCGGCGGACAAGTTTTCTACTGTCCGCCGCGCCGTGCCAGTCTGTAAGAGGCCTAAGGCGGAGTGTGCGCAGCCCAGTGTTGCCATTTATGAAAATCCACCGCCATCACGCCGACCGACGCTAGCCACGCTGCGGTTACGACAGTAGTCTATGGTAGCCTAGATTGGTCTATATTTGATCGTCTCTTGTAGCTTTCTATTCAATGTCTTACATACAGCTTTCAGATAATAAAATATATTTACAACAGTATGAAGTCTTTGCTGGTTCGCCATTCATACATAGGTACTGATTAAGTATGTGATTTTACCCCAATTTTTCAGTACAACATGTCGAAGTCATACTTGGGTGTAGCGTAAAGATGATTCTACCTGACGATATAAAAGTGCTTGTTACTGGGCCTACTTGAAATAATATCATTTAGAGTTTAAGTTTGAGATGTAACAATCCGGCCACATGTGCATACAATTTCTCAGTACAACTTGTTTGACAGTTGGATCAGAAGCGCAACATGCTTCCGGACGATAGCAATAAGTCCGCTTCTGATAAATTGGGGCTGACAAATTATGACATGCATACACCCCATCACACATTAAGTAATAGCCACCATGGACCTATAATAATCAGAGCTACGGTAATAAAGATACCGCGGCCGAGCGAGATGATAGCATGCAAATCTCGATAAGTGTGACAGATAGAAAATTGCCATTTGTTGGCCTTGTCATAGTTCCACTTTTTTTTTTGCCGTAACTGATGTAGTTAGTATGAGGTTGCGGCTAATAAACCATTACCTATAATAGATTGTTTATGGTAGCCAGTTCTTAATTTAGCTGCTGCTATTAGGAGCCTTTCTGTCCCTCATTGTGGCAACATCTTGTCCTGAGTATTAGGTAAGTATAGCTCCATGATTGCCACCAACGGCAGCCTCGCGCCCCGCCGAAACGCCAGGTAACCACACATAATCGAGTAATATCAAAGAGAAAGGATAGAATAGAGGGCCATACCCACATAACTAAAAAAACTTTGCGGCGCCACGAGGATACACACATGTGTGACAAAGATGTAAGCTTAGACAATACTACAGGAGTAATGTGATAAACCGTTTTTGATGTTGTCCGTGGACGGCTACCATTTACCTTTGTGTGATGGAGACTTGACGCACTCGAAGAGGCGTCCACACTTGATCTCGTGCACCGTGCTAGTCAGTCAAGTAGATATTTCACAGAGGTGGATGCGCTTTGTGTAACCACGGTTGTGAGTGTGTGCTGATGTAGAAGGGCGCCATGCATTTATAATTTATACTCCTAAATGCAAAGGAGATTAGACAGGAAGTCAGAAATATGAACAAAGATTATTTGACAAGTTCCTAGGTTTATTGCCATGAAAGCACACTTATATTATATATAAAACAACCACTTGATCGCTTCGCTATGCGTAAGTCTTAACTAAAGCTTAATGCTAGAGGCGTGGCTTTCTCTTAAGGAGATTTAAATTCTAAATTATCTGACCGAGGACGAAATCTTGATTATAAAGTTATTTAATTGAGGAGTAGGCCTAAATTTAGTTGCGTAGTTATGTGTGAGGCTGTGTCCTTAGTATTAAAATTGTAATTCTAGTAGCAAACACGTGGTAGTGTACCACCAATGGAGTCCATAAAAAATGGAAAGAAGTCACCTCCTAGGACGCGATGCACACGCGTCACGGCGCCGGCGTAGTTCACTGCGTCCTGCGTCAGAGCCTGCTCGTGACGGCTTCCGCAAGTGGAGAATCGTCGGAAACGTGGCAATGTGCACACCTCCTAGCGCTCGACTCGAGATTGCCTGTGCGTGGCTAGGCCTCCGCGAAGCGGCCAGCACGCAGTCACTGTAAACCACAATAAAGTCTAGAATTACAAACAAACAAACGATCCTTTCGTCCTCCCACACTGTGAAACAAAACACCAAATTATTCTTTACCTGGCAAGAGTACAGAGCTAGGCTTATGTGACTTTCCGCCGACCAGATTTATCTACCTTTGCTCTGCAAATGTTGCTAAAAGTATATCTGTAACAAAGAACGACACTCGCATTCTACTTACCAAAACGTCCATTGTGTCATCGCACCATTATGCCGCGAGATGTGTGTAGATTATATCTACATTTGTGATTCTAAGTTGAACAAATATGGCCCTTGGCCGAAACGAATCCTTCTATGACGTGCTTCCTCGTTCACGCCATCGTTTGCAAAAGGAATCCACAAAGATAGAACTCCCTCAGTTGGCACTGATTGCATGACGACAAAAGATTTATTAACAACCTGCTATATTAATGTTTCTAAAGGTTTACTTTACGTTTTCAAAATTATCTGTAATGATTTAACAAAATGCAACGATATCGATTAGCGTCCCACTTTTATTAACCGAAATGCAACGTCGCTGCGCACGTAGTTCCGCCGAGTATTCATAGGTGTCGCCTGTCTGAGACCGCTTGCGAGTTTGTACTGTTCTGAAATAGATGGCGCTGTGATTATAAGTAAAATAGTTTGATTATAAGTAAAAAAAGTATAGTATTAGTATATAGTGTATTAGGGCCTTTATTGTTTTTGATTTACATAAATGATTTACCAAGAGCTATCGAACATCCCATGGTTCTCTTCGCTGACGATAGTACAGTGGTATTCGCAGCAAAAAATTTAGAAACATATGAAGCAGACATAAATAAAACATTAGACATTATTATACAATGGTTGACAACGAATAATTTGAAAATTAATCTGGATAAGACGAATATAATGACATTTAGACAAAAATTGCAGCCAACTAGTTTAAATATAGCTTATAAAGGACATAGAATAAATGAAACTAATGTTAGTCGTTTTTTAGGGCTTAGCGTAGATAATAAGTTGACGTGGAAAAACCACATTGACATTATATGTAAAAAACTTAGTTCATTTTCATATGCCTTATACAATCTTAAAAAAGTGTCCAATCAGGCATCTTTACTAACGGCGTACCACGCATATGTTACATCCACATTGAGATATGGTATCCTTTTTTGGGGTAATTCCACAAATCGGGAAAATGCATTTAAAGCCCAAAAAAAATGTCTGCGTTCAATCTGTGGAATCAAACAGCGTGACTCATGCAAACCACACTTTATTAGGTTAAAAATACTCACATTACCTTGTTTGTACATATATGAAATAGTAAATTTTGTGATCCAAAATCGAAACCAATTTGGTAAATACAAAAGTGCCCGCCTTCAGAATAAATTAAAAGCAATTTCAAGTAGTACAGCGTTATTGCAAAAAAGCATAATTGGAATGGCCCACAAGATTTTTAATAAACTACCACAGACTATTGTTGGAACTGGTGAATATGATGTTGATATGAAACTATTAAAAGAATTTCTATTAAAAAAAGCTTATTACTCAATTAATCAATTTTTAGCTGACATATGTACTTAATTCCAATTACTCTATTCTTTATATTTTTAATAATGCTGACTACATCATATTTTATATTTCATTTTAACGGACTTTTAACTTAAATTTGTATTTATATATATATATTGTGATATGTTGACTACCTAATGTAAATTATTTGTGAAGCATGCTGCATGCAGAAGCATGTTACAAAAATATAACTATATTTGTATGCCGCAAGGCGCCACATAGTGATACTGGAAAAATGTAATACCTAATAACTACCTATGTTGGACAAATAAATCTTTGAATCTTTCTTTCTTTGTGAGTCTCAAACTGTGAAATGAAAAACCCATGTGAAAACCCATTATGCTTTAAATTACCCCGTTACACAGGGAACGAAATACAATGTCAAATCTACTGTCCCTATAGGCTGTTGTCACGCTGTTGTTAACCAGCTTGTTTGACACTTTGACAAAATATTGTACTGAAACTGACGTCACGGATACCTATAATACTTACGACTAAAGTTTATAGACATGAGATGTCGAGGATCCTTCTCAATTAAGTCAGGTTATTTACCTCTTTTCCGTTTATAGGCTATTTCTTATATTCGCTCAGCATTCGCTAAAACTCTACTTTACTGTCTATTAAATCTATCTACGAGTAATATTATATAGTATGCGTATACTCGCTGAGCAGGTGCGGGGCAGTGCGAAGTACCGTGCGGGATTTTTATACACTTGGAAAAATAGGTACGGCTTTGAAAAACATTAATTTAAAATAGCGGTTTTTTTTATTATAAAACGTTATTGGAGGATGCTTTAATGAAGAATACAACATAGTTTACACCCGGTAGTAATTACATAGATGTAAATGAGGCATGCATTGTCTTTTTTGTAGGTATGATTTATCTTGAATATTGAATAGTAAAGATGTAGGTAAATGAACCGAAATAAAGATACAAATATTGAGGTAACTGGGTAAATCGCCAGTAATTGGCCACCCTCCAGTCATTGGCCACGTTATACTAAAATGATTACCTACATTTTGAATTCTATAATATATCCACACACTTAAAGTAAATTATAGTTATGTCAGTGTAGGTAAATGTGATCATAAAAGGTAAAGGAAAATTTTTTGTACATACTTTTATGTTACATAATAATTTCAAATTCTATAACTTATTTAGTTGGCTAATTGACACTGTTTTAAATACTAGCCACGTATGCCAGTTACTTAAAGACTATAAAAATATGATTGGTAAATTGTTGAAAGTGGTTTGCTGCCTGTGTACCTTTGATGAATTAATGCTGGCTGGTTATTACAATGGTTGGATAGCTGATTTCCTGAACGGACGATCGATCCGTGTGGTCTTAGAAGGCTACACATCGGATCAATGGGCTTTAGATGCCGGTGTTCCTCAGGGATCTGTTCTGTCTGCAACCTTATTCCTTTTGCATATCAACGACATGTTAATGCCCGGAACCTTTGGGTATGCCGATGATAGCACGGTTGTAGTCAGATATCTGTCCAGTGCAAAGGCCAGTAGCCATGAAATTCAATCTTGTCGGCAGGATATGGTTGACCGTTTAGATTTGACTCTTAGGGCAGTCTCCGACTGGGGCGATGCTAATCTAGTCAAGTTCAACGCATCCAAGACGCAGGCGTGTTTGTTCTCCACCAAACGGAGTCCGTTCAACTTGACTCCAACTTTCCGAGGTGTATCCGTACCAATTACAGACCATCTGCAGCTCCTTGGCATGGACATCAAGTCCAATATGAACTTTGGGCTTCACATTGAATCTTTGGCGCAAACTGCGGCGAAAAAACTTGGCATCCTCTCTAAGGTGAGGCGGTACTTCACACCCAGGCAGCTTCTTCAGCTTTACCAAGCACAGGGATGGATCCGCTAAATATCAGCTAGCCGCCTTGGATTCGATTGATGGGCGTGCCAGGAAGCTCATTGGTGACCTAGATTTAACTGAGGCTAAAATGCAAAGACTGGAACACCGTAGAAAAGTAGCCTGCTTATCGGTGTTCTACAGGATACATTTCGGAGAGTGTGCGCTAGGATTACACGATTTAATCCCGCCCTCACCATTTCGCCATCTTGGGACCTAGGCGCGGTCGTGGGTTCCACCCTTATGTTGTTGATTTACCTCTGATTCGCACGAAGCGCTTTGCATCCAGTTTTCTCGCGAGGACAGCCAAAGAGTGGAACTCGCTTCCGGCTAACCTTTTCCCAGTTACATATAACTTGGATCTTTTCAAGACGAGAGTGAATAGACACTATTTAGGTATGCATGTAACACCCTCGACCTCATCATCACTTACCATCAGGTGAGATAGTGGTCAAATGCGTACCTATACGTAATAAAAAAAAAAAAATACTTTAAAATCCCGAGAAAATATTTTTTCCCAATGAGAAAGTCATCGCTTCCTTTGTTTAAAAAAAGTAGATGTTTCTCCCTTTGATGTCCTACCTAAGTAAAGTAATCGAAACCAAACCTAAACAAGTGAAAAGAAAAAAGAAAAACAGAGTTGCAGATGAAATTAAAAGTATTAAAAAAGACAATACTTACTGATAACTTGATGCACCCAATATTAAATGTTGATCAACCATCAGTATCTTCAGAAGTTGTGCACAAAAGAGACAAATGTGAAACTTGTGAACTTAATATTGTCGGCAATGTCAATGAGCTTCTTTGTTTAAGATATAGTAAATATTTCCATGAAGAATGTGTTCCCCCTGTTTCATGAAAACAATATGCCTGTGATTGGACCATATTTATGTCATATTTGTTATTATCTTCACCGGGCAAGTTCCTCATCGGATAGTGAGGATTGAGGATTCATTCCTAAAGGCTTTATTGTTGAATTTCATGTTAAGAATTTATTACGTTAACATTTTATTTGGCCAAGTATTGAAAATACTGGCTAATAACTAGGTTAAACGTAATGTCCAATAAAACAATTGAATATTTTAAGAAATAAATAATATCGTCCTTTATAATATATATATTACTAGCTTCTGCCTGCGACTTCGTCCGCGTGGAACTCTTTTTAACCCCGGAAGCAAAAAGAGGGGTGTTATAAGTTTACGTGCGTGTGTGTCTGTGGTAGCGTAGCTCCCTAACGGATGGACCGATTTGAATGCGGTTTCTTATGTGTCATAGATAATTTTACCCCGAGTGTTCTAAGCCATGTTTCATGAATATCTGTTAAGCCGTTTTTGAGATATTGGACTTTGAAATGAAAATGTCGGGGGTTTTTCAACTTTTCTAAGTTGTACCTATATCGTAGCTCCTTACAAACTTTTGCCACCTTAGACGATGATTCCCGGAATAAAAAGTATTATATACTCGTATGTTAATCCAGGTTATACACTATTATATACACATATATATGTATACCAAAATCAATTTTAATCCGTTAAGCCTTTTTTGCGTGAATGAGGGATACGACTCGCCTGACAGACTCTAAGTGTAAGCCCTGAGTGAACGCTCCGCTCACAACCGGCGCCTGCGAGTCGGAAACGATAACGCAGGTTAAGCAAAGATGGCAGCGGTCAGTATTTGGATGGGTGACCGCCTGATGATGTTTGAGTGGTTGATATAAATGAGCGCTTCCGTGCTTTGGAAGGCATGCTAAGCAAAAACTATTTCTATTTCTATTTCTATTTATTTTTCAATCCCGGCTGCTGTCTATGACCGTAATCGTTAAGCCGAATTAGAGGCTTTCGGACGGCTTAAGAACTTCTAACAGTCGAGTTGCCCACTCACTTGACAAAGGGGGGACAACTGTTACTCGCGTCCGCAGGAGCTACCTACCACAACCCTGCACGTGTCCTCTGGGTGGTACCTACTATACCTCGTTTTTTTTCAGATTAGAAAAATAACGGTCGATTTTGACACTTTAGCTGTATTTTTTTCAGCCATATCCGGGCAAAATATAAATGAAACTACTTTTTTCCACTATTAGTGATACGCTTAAGCCGGTACGATGCAAAATGGGAAATTTTAAAATCGTTTTCCCAAAAATCGCACGACGACAATCGCACGACTTTTCTAATCTGAAAAAAAACGAAGTATAAAAAATGCCAAATTTTAAAGGCCAAAAATAATGTATGCCGTACGATTAAATAGTTTAAAGAATGAGGTTTATTCTCGATTTTCGCTACGGTGATAGAATTGTGCTGAAGTTTACCAAAAAGAGTGAAAATTTAATTGATAAATTATAAAGTAAAAGATAATCCTTTGGATGGTTGGATATTTAGATGGTTGTTACTCAATGACGCTTAAACGGCTCAACCGATATGAAAGAAATTTTACACGAAGATAGTTTATAGCCTGGATTAAAATATAGGATAGCTTTATCCAGGATCCACGCAGACGAATTTGCAGGCGAACGCTAGTATTCTATAAGTGTACAATTTTCAATATGAATCTGCTTATTTATTATAGTTTCTGCCCGCGACTCCGTCCGCGTGGAACTCGTTTATATCGCAGCTCCATATAAACTTCCCCCCCCCCATTTCACCCCCAAAGGGGATGATTTCAGAAATAAAACTATCCTATGTCACTCTCCATCCCTTCAACTATCTCCACTTAAAAAATCACGTCATTTCGTCGCTCCGTGAAAGACTGACAAACAAACAAACACATACACTTTCCCATTTATAATATTAGTATGGATTACCGAGAAATAACATGCGCGAATTGGTCCATAAAAACATTTATAATAATTAGAGATTTAGAAAAAGGTACATAGGGTGACTGAGGTGCGACTTCTCTGAGAGGTGAAGCGGTCTTCTTGTTGTGTACTCGTAAATGTTTCAGAAGCCCGAGAATTCGCTGTTAATCTTGTTTCACGTTCCGTAATATAGTCTTCGGAAGCTCGCGACAACGAATGGCGTTCACGATCGTGGCCGAGACGTGCTTCCATGTCTTCACTGTTTTCAAGGAATCTAGAAGCCCGGGAAGCTTCTTCGGACTCCTGAGATCTTGCCACTCGTTTTCTGGCGGCCTCTCTAGAAATTCGTGTCAGGTTCGATCTCTTTCTGGAGGGCATTTTGAGTAATAACGTTTTTGGGGACTTTTGACACAAAATTTTGTAATTTGACAGAATTAAATAAAATTGTGAGTATTTACTCTGCATTAAAAAAAACTATTTATATACAAAAACATACTTACTGAATTCAACCCCATTTTTTAACCCCTTTCCACCCTTATCTTTATAATTTTTATAGCCTATTACCTGGCCGAAGATCCATTGAACGTTTTAGTGAAAGTTGCATAGTAATCCATTCGACAGTTGACCCGGACAGGAACAGACAAACAGATAGATGGCGCTGGTGCGCAAAGTAAAGATTACTTTATCCAAATATATTCTCAAATTTGGCCTGTGGGTCACCGTAACTCCATCAAACTTTTTTATACGTCTAATATGGTTTGTTGGAGTTCAGACGCCGACAAAAATCTGGAGAATGACCTTCTAAATGCTTGGAAATTGGTGAAGTTCTGCATCGCGCTATTGAAGTTTTTAATGTATGTTATGTATAAATACAACTTCCTTCAAGCTCTACTTATTATGTCTCACTGACAACCTCAACGAATTTTCACAATTATTATATGTAGAGATTATTATATGTAGAGATTATTATATGTAGAGATTATTATATGTAGAGATAGAGAAGAGAAGAGATTGAGTTAGAGATAGAGGGTAGGGGTAAACACGTTGATTATTTTCAGCATTAATTAACTATTTCCCCTAAAACAATAAAATATGGTCGATATCTCTTTACAGGTGATCACAATAAACATAAGGCAAGCAAGGTAGTAAAGTAAGTGGCCAGTTATTAACGATTTATACGTACTTAGCTCTTTGAAGCCTGAAATTTTGTTGGATTTGGTAGGTAACTATTTAATTCATAATAATTATATCCGTTAGCTACATAGAAACAATCAGCAATTATAAATTATTTCGAAATATGTTTTATCTTTCATACAAATTGACAAAATATGAAAATATTGCAAATATGTTGGGGCACCTGTTACGACATGACATTTACATAAAAACTATAATCGAAGGGAAAATATAGGGAAGAAGAGGCAGAGGAAGGCCACGACGTGCTTTTATGGACCAGGTCAAGGAGAAGGTCAATGTAGTGTCGTACCAGGAGCTCAAAGCAGTGGCAGAGCGTAGAGCTGAATGGCGGTTACTCCACCGACAAGAGCAGAGCTCTTAAGTTGAAGAAGAAGAGGACAAATTGACTGTTCATCGACTAGACTATTATACAAACTGAGGTATTTATTGGAATACAACGTTGCGAACCGTCGCTCCGCACACAGCAGTGGCAGTGTGATCACCGCCTATTAATATAGTGAAAACGCCCTTACATCCAATATTTGACAGCTGGCATCACAGTACGGCAAATTATGCCATAATATATTTTTTAGGGGTCTACCTACCTCGCGATCCCTAATATCGTTTGTCATAAAATCACTTGCCCGAACTGGTTTGTCCTAATGGGCACTAGCACTAACAACCAATTGCCATAACAATAATTTACCATAATATAATGATTGCCCTAAGACTCATTTGCCCACATAATTTTTACATTAATTATTAACATCCCTAATATTATTTTTCATATTCCTGGAAACCCCTAATAACGTTTCACCTCATGTCATTTATTCTAAGTGTTGTTGTCCTAATGGGCATTAGCCCTAACGATCAGTAGCCATTACAATATTTCTATGGCAAGGTGTAAGGCAGAGCCTACGACGAGCGAAGCGAGGAGGAGTGTTAGGTTGGACTGCAAACTGCAACCCTACAGCGCGCGAGCCGAGCGAGCGAAGCGAGTTGCGGTAGCGGCCGGCGAAGCGCCAGAACCGGACTGCTGTCAGGTAAGAAAAGTAGGTTTGGTTGGGCAGAATAGTAGGTTAACAATTAGGAAAAATTATCATGAGGACAAATAAAATAAAAAATAAATAAATAAAGCGTTTATTCACAAAAACAGTTCATATTTAAGTTTACTTTTCTACTTCCGCCAAACTGTACAACAGTTTGTTGGCAGGCAATAGTCATTAGACTTACTGATAATTATGATACATGACTATTATGGCACATAACGTTAGGATGAATAATCAATATGGCAAGTGACGTTAGGGAATAAAACATTATGGGGGAAAAAAACATCCATACGATGTTAGGAAAACTAAAGATAGGGCATATGAGTGTTAGGACAAATGATCATTATGGCATAAAAGGTTAGGGAATGCTAAAATAGGTTAAAAAACGTTTATCTACGCACATATCATTAGTGCTCTAAAATGCGATCAGAAACCGTAGGAAATGACCATTACTACAACCGATTTTACTATGAGAACTTTCTTATCTGTGGTAGTAGGTAAAATCTGTAAGTACTGTAATGTTATTACAGTACAGATTTTTGTAACGTTATGATTTTTAATTTGGAACAGCTGTCAAAAATCAAGTGGGTCTCTATTCTAATGGATACTAGAATTAAGATATTAAAACAGTTTTCGATACAAAACGTCAACTCAGTACGTTTTTTAATACAAACCGCACGACATTTGATTTCGAGTGATACGAGTATAGGGACTTCATTCGTTTGTCAATGATTTAAAAAAACCCAGTCGTCATGACGGATGGTCGCATTGCCGCCATTGCTGTTGTCATTATTTTGTTGGTTTTTTGCTGTTACTTACTACTACTTATGATATGCGTGTAGATAAAGTAGTGTATGCAACTGTATATAATTAGGCCTTAAAACACTCGTGTGATCCTATTATGAAACTCGCTGACGCTCGTTTCACAAATCCACACTCGTATTTTAAGGCCCCTCATTATGGATCAGTCGCATAAACTACTATATGGATTCGGATATAGATCTGTTTTTGGGCACATAACACGTAGAGCCGATGGCCGTTGCGTTGGTGGCGCACGACCGGTTACTTTGGCCCTCTTTGGGGGAGACCTATGTCCAGCCCGGGACCGGTTACTTTGGCACTCTTTGGGGGAGACCTATGTCCAGCAGTGGAGGTCTTTCGGCTGATATGATGTTGATGATGTCAATTCAGTCTTTGGAAATTAAAAAAATAAATATAAAAACATACCCTCGTGAGTTCCACTCCACAGCTCATAGATCCACTAGTTTTGTATTGAATATAGGATCAATTATAAATGACAATTAACTTGGGTTATCATTGAGGTTAGGTTAGTTCTGTCCAATTTACCTACGCCGTGACGTCATTTGATATTGATGTACGGAGCCGCAAATGTCAGTTGACGTATGATATACCTAACATCCATACTTCCATCCATCCATACGAATATTATAAATGGGAAAGTGTATGTGTGTGTTGTTGTTTGTTTGTTTGTTTGTCCGTCTTTCACGGCAAAACAGAGCGATTAATTGACGTGATTTTTAAGTGGATATAGTTGAAGACTATGCTTCCTCAAAAAAGGAGTAATGGATTACTCCACCGACAAGAGCCAAGCTCTTAAATAAATGATGATGATGATATGATAGTTGAAGAGATAGAGAGTGACATAGGATAGTTTTTATCCCCGAAATCACCCCCTAAGGGGGGAAATGGGGGGAAATGGGGGGGTAAAAGTTTGTATGGAGCTGCGATATAAACGAGTTCCACGCTGTCGGCGTCGCGGGCACAAGCTAGTATAATATAATATAATGGACTTATACAGGATGTTCAGTAGTCGGGTACTATTACTTTTAGGTTTTATTTATTCTTTTAGGCATTCTTATGAATCTTTATTTGCTAGCTAATAAATAAAAATTTGTGACTTTGCAATCACACAATTACTTACATTGTTTTGGGTATGCTGCAAAAATTGCAGAATTTTATTGGGCTAACAAATAAAGATTAATAAGAATACCTGAGACTTGGTAGGTACTACGAAATATCTAACAACTTCTTACGGTGCAAGAGTTTCGAGACTTGGCCTCTTGTAGACATGGAATGTTAATTATGGGATTTTTTGTAAACCTACTTCAGATTTCAACACTAGGTACACACAGGTTTTATAGTTGTGTATTTTAGCAGTTCTTGGTACATATTGTGGACTCTATAAATCGCATCAAAGTAAAAGGTTCTTTATTTGATTTAAATTGGAATACCGAGCCGTAGTGGTGAAACGTATTGCGCTGGACTTGTACGGCCAGCGTGTGCTGCGATTTGAATCTTGAACCCGATACCTACCCAGCTACACCCAGCAAACAAAAGATCTCCAAAAGTACCCTCATAAAACTACGAGGACGTATAACATTATAATGGCTCGTTTTTCGTATGCACTGGGAAATGATTATATCGAAGATGAATGCGTAACTGCACATCGTAACTTCACAAAATTCAAACTACCGTCCGCGCGATGTATCTGTGATACGAAACAAAGAATATTTGCATTTGTACTTTTGTATTCGACGTACTTTTGATGCAGGTTCTGCACTGTATTGAATCTGTGCCTCAGTAATAAGTAGTTTCAGAATCAGGAGATAAAGTACCTAACTATGAATCATTTCAAAACAACTGAAAGTACGGCACACTAATTGCCGAGTACCGACTCACGCGTGGCCGATTTTTTTTAATACTACGACTGTGGTAAACAAGCTTACGGTCGGCCTGAAACCGTAGCCTACGGAAGCTCGCGATTCCAGAGTTACAAGCTCGTTGCCTGAATGAGTAGGTAATAAAAGCTGCAAAACCATCCCCTGATTCTAAATTAGACATGCTAAGATTAACATACCGCATACTTCATCAGAATGGCTTGTTAATTGGCCCCTGGTCCTAAGTCGACATCACAAAAGTCCATTAATAAATTCAGACAATATTGTGCACTTGTAAAAGAGAGAGTTATTCGGTTTTCAACATTATAACGAAGGAATAAGGATCTGCTAAAAGTACCATCGTCAATTTCGGTACGACAAACGTTTTAAACGAAGTTAACTCAAAGCTGGGGCACCATTTTTATTCCTTTTGTGATTTTTATGAAGCCCTGCTCAATGGTTAACAATGTCGTAAATCGAACTGCAAACCTACGCTTTTTATTGGCCCCAAAATAAAACACCCGACGCGTCGATTATGAAAATAAACCAAATTAAACAACAAACGAAACCATTAAAAGATGATTGATATTAAGACGTGTTGAAAACAAGCGGCCATGTTTCGTTACCGCCAAAATTAATGTCAAAGCGCTGTCAATCAAAAAAAAGTTTCGAATAACCCGCGTTCCAATTCACGCTAGCACAAATTTTTCGGTAAATAGGTTTTGGACGTTTTTATAAGTGCGAAGGATAATGAATGTGAGCGGGAGGGGCGTATTGCGATTTCCACAGCGCGATAAGGACGGGGATATTGTGTACTTTCTTTTATAGATTTGCTGAAAGCGTTACGATAGGGCCCGTACGATTTCAGTGCCGGTTGATCGGTCGACGAGAGCGGATGTTGCGTTTTCTCGTGGACCGAAATTTTCCGCAATTTTCATTTGCGAATATCCAACCCCGGCGCTTTTATGTCCTTCCAAGGACCCTGCCAGTGTCCTTTTTAAAACAGATCGCTTGACTGGTTTAAGAGTTTTGTGGAAAATGTGCAAAACGCGGCTACCTAATAGTAAAACATTAAATCTGTCGAACGCTTGATTTGTAGTACCATTCGTGCGTGTTTGCATTTTCTTGGTAGAATTTTTTCTTTAGCTTTTAGTGTAATTTAAGTAAAAAGTGCGATGTGTGTGCTAACTGCTTCGGCAGTTTGAATTCGAATGAAAAGGAAGCTTTCCAAATCGGTACGTATTTTTTTAAATTTTTGGTCACTGTTTGGTTTTTTTTCGGTTACCTATAAATAGTGCTGCGTTCCAATTCACCGGTTTATATTTAGTGTTCTGTTAACGTTAAGGTTATTTTCATTGTTTGGTGTAGATAAGTTGTGCACACATCTGTTCTGTACACCGGAATATAGAACGTGACTCGCTTTATTTATTTTAGTTATGAAATTAGAATCATTCGAGGTATTCATTTTCAGTATTCGTTAATAAGAAAGTTATTTGATTTCAATTGGTCTTGCTTTTGTTTTATTAACGATTTACGATTTTGAACAGGTTTATTGTAAAGTATGGGTACAGTCAAGTGCAGAAATGCATCTATTTAATCCTCTCAAAAATATGTAACTAGGTAACGATACCTTAATGCGATGGTAAGTACCTAATATGAATAAGTTGTATGTACCTACTCATATTTTTACACTTGACCGTACATACTGAAATCAAAACGCACATTTTCTTGATATAAATCCATCTCCTACGCTGTAAAGTTATGGGCACAACTGGCGCCCCCTAGCAACCATAAGGCAAGAAAAACTTGTCTAGCCACCAGTCACGCAAATAAATTACTATTGACCGCCACCGCAAGCTGCACCAGTGTGGTTCAAGCCTTAAGGTACAAGTTGAAACCCGACAGACAGCAGCAGCAGACGAGGTGCCGCCGTGACACGACTGGTTTTTATGTGATCAGTACGCTTACCATGAGTTTGACAATGACGGCTTACAATAACGAGTATCGAGTTTTCTATCTGTGCATCTCTATTGCACTTTGAAAGTACGAGCGGGATGCACAGATAGAAAACTCGATACTCGTTAGCGTAAGCCGTCATTGTCAAACTCATGGTAAGCGTACTGAAATACCTTTCTTAGCGACACGTCGCCGGGCGTCGCCGTCGGCGAAAAACATAGAAACCGTCGTGTCGCCGCGACATATCGTCTGCAGGAGTGAAATTCCATAAATCAATTATATATTTCACGACGGCGTCGCAAGACACTCACCTCACGGGTCAACCCACCTCTCTCCTAACCTGTCACCTCGCGCCTCAAGCCTAATGCGACAGACAAGCAAATCTTACCCCGATACGTCCCATTTCTTTATTTTGACAAAATATTGACTTTGTAGGTACCTAAGACTTATGTTTCACACATACGATTAGCAAAATAAAATAGTTACCTTGATTTACAAATTGTTGAATATAAGCCGCTTAAGGCGCCGTAGGTTCAGCGAAGTTAAGCGAACAGTGTTTTTGAAACAATATAATGCGTCTGTTTATAATAATATGGTTTAAAAAAAAACGAATAGTAATCTTGAGGCTTTTCTGCAGGGAAATCAGTGTTTAGAAACATGATTAAGCATTTTTCGCTCGATAGAAAAAAATCACGAACATAGGTCTAAAAGGGTCTAAAATACACTTAAAATATTTATTACAAATTACGAACAAAAGCTAGAAATATTAAAATGGCTTCTAAAAATCGGCAATATCATGTTTGAGGGAAATCAGTGGTTACTTTTTTATTTAAATAAACGGCAAAAAAATTAAAATTAAAAAACATGATTTCCGCGCTTCCGAGCACGCACTTCCATCTCGTTCACGCTTATGCTCAGTGAGTGGGAGAGAAGACCATGAACCTACGGCGCCTTAAACTACGAATAAGAATATTTTTTAAACCCCAACGCAAAAAGAGGGGTGTTTGAGTTTAACGTGTCTGTCTGTGTATCCTATCTGTCTCTGGTAGCGTAGCTCCCGGGCAGAGTATAGCAAAGGGGGCGCGATTAATATAGAGCTCCCGCCACCATCTTCGAACCTATCCGCCATCCGAGTCGGTTCACGATACCGATATTTTCTAAGTTCCAGAACCATTTCAATGACTGATTTATGAGCCAATATCTCGATAATTATCAAATTTAGAGAAAAGTTGTCCTTACAAAACATGCTTATTTCAGCGTCTTCTATACGATAGCATCATAAAAAATAGGTGTCATAATGATACCGACCCCCATCAAAAAAATTCTAAGTCCCGCGCCGCCTTTGCTATACCCCAACCTAACTCCCTGACGGATGGACCGATTTGAATGAGGTTTTTTTTATGTCATAGATAATTTTATCCCGAGTCTTCTTAGCCATGTTTCATGAAAGTTTGTTCAGCCGTTTTTGAAACGTTGGACTTTGAAATGAAAATGTCGGGGGTTTTTCAACTTTTCTAGGTTCTATAATAAATGCTTTCCGTCGATGTGTGTATCGATAAGTAGAACACCACTAGGGGTGAGATAATTTGTCAGTTGTACCTTATTCACTAACAGTTTCTGACATTTAAATGCTGCTGCTGTCTGCGGTTGGGTCCTACCTTAAGGGTGGGTTGCACCAAACCGTCTGTAATCGTAAGCGGTGTTCGTTAAACTCTGAATGTATGGAACGTTTGACAAGTTTCTATGGACTGACAGCTGTCAGCGCCATATTTAACGTTGATCGGTCTGTAATCGTAAGTCGATGCAACCCGCCCTAAGTCGATCCCCCATTGAGGATCATGACCGCATGCAATTGCCCTCCATGCAGTACGGATCCTCGCCAAGTGAAACGCATGGGAAAGTCATTTTCGTAATGTTTATCTCTTGCTAATGAAAAAACAATTTATTTTCACTGTTGTCAAATACCCATTAAAAATCTCGTTGGCCGAAAAAATGGCCGCTAACCGAAGCTGGGCGCGGATCCCGCATAATGACCCTAAGCTTTTTTCCCGTGTAATTGTCATCGTATATAAAACATCACATTTCCGTGGACGTTTCACAAGTAAATTATATTATGTTGGCCATCTGATAAAAACAAGGACGTCAACAATAAACAAACACTAAGTAGAGCGTTTAAATATGGCTTAAGCAGTTAGAGATAACCTATGACTGATACTTAGTAGAAATACCTATAAATACATCGTTATAATAACTCATTTTAGACGATGCAACTCTTAAATTATACACTTAAAGGCGGTGCATTGGAAATTATCGCGTACTTTGAAACTCCGTTCTGACTAGATTAAGAAACAATAAGGTCTGATTTTCAGATATATGATTCTTGACTATATGATTGTTTATCAGATTTTATCGATTCATGATAGATAGATAGATCATTTACTGCTAAAAATATAAAAAGTTTTTACATGTCAGTGTTACTTATTCCTATTCTATACTATTACATTATTATTAGGTACCTCTTACATTCTTGTCAGGTAATATAATACAAAATTACATTACATCGTAAATTCAACAATTTTGTAGATGGGTCAGTGACTTGTCGCCCTGAACAAATTTGTCAACACTAGCACGCCATGATTGCTTAAAATTTCCTCGATAAAACAAAATTCCGAGTCTATATCGGGTGGCATAAAATTGTTGGTCCTACTATTTTGTCGCATACCAACTTTATGCCGAATAACGTATGCCATAAACATTGTTGTGCATATTTTTTATTTGCCGAAATTGTGGTTCCTAATATCGATTGTCCTAAATATTTTATTGTCCGAATGTTTATTGTGTCGAAGTTTTCTTTTTAGAATGATTGATGTGCATAACTTTGATTTTATGAATATTAATGGTCTGAAAATGTTGTGCATACATTTTGTTACGCATAAATATCGATTCTGCTTCGCGGAGCCCCTATTTCTGCTCTGAGAGACAAAAGGTAACTAACGAATTTATCTAATGAATCTAAATGCAGGTTGGATCTGGTCAGAATTGCCTATTACTTAAATAACCTATGACCCGCCCTCATGTTGACGGTTCCCCGCTTCGCGGGGCCCCTATTTCTGCTCTGAGGGACAAACGGCAACTAACGAACCTATCTAATTGATCTAAATGAAGGTTGCCTCTGCTAAAAATTGCCTAATACCTACTTAAATAACCTATGACCCGCCCTCATATCGACGGAGCCCCGCTTCGCGGGGCCCCTATTTCTGGTGTAAGGGACAAAAGGCAACTAACGAACCTATCTTATTTATCTAGATGTAGGTCGGGTCTGCTCAGAGTTTAAAAATAGTATAAAATTTAGGAAAAAATAGTATAGGTGGTGTAATTTTAGCTAATTTAATAATATGCAAAATAATTACTATGACAATGAAAATTAGGACTATTACTTTTTTGGCAATTCGATGTTCGAGTAATCAATATTAGGATAAACATACTTTAGAACTTTTAAATGTGTATGCGCAAAAATGAATAGGCTAAATAATTAGTATGCCACTCAACATTATGCCAAACATTCTCGGCCGAAAATTTTTAAGACGATCAACATTATGCGATACGACAGGCACCCCAAAATTCCAAGTTAGGGTCTGTATTTTCCTTCTTCTACTGTCTACTCAAACGATACATTATTTTACGGCACAATCAAGTTAATACTACGAGTATCACACATCTAAAATCTCACTTTATGTTTTTTTTTATAAAACTTCCCTAAGTTAATTTTTCATCGAAATTTGTCCAAAAAAGCCATTCCCGAATAATGTTACATCTCTTTTTCTCGTGCGCGGAAGGCATAAGCGTGTCTCTGTCTAGGCAGCGTGTTCAAGGCGTCCCCTTAAGTGCATTATTCCTGAGTTCCCGTTCACCATAATTTTTTCCGGCTTCCAACTCTGAAGGATCGATAACCGACCGGCCGGGACGGATGGCAATTTTTTCCAGTGGCTGTATGTGATGAAGAACAAATAGAACGAGCATAGCATGCCAATTTTCAAGCGGTTGCATACCGTGGTAAAAAAAACTTTTTTTTTTCTTCGGTCGCGTACAGGCCTCCGGTCGCACTAGGAGGGATGGCATAAAAAATCATTACAGCGTTCAGACTTTCAGACAACCGCTGTTTCAAATCGGTTGCCTCGCGACAATTTTTTTTTCGCTGCCCCCTCCTATTTCCGAACCAGTCACAGTTGCCTCAGTTCGGGTTGCATAGGGCGGTTCCGCAACACTTTGGGAGCTCAAATACCGCGAGCCATCCGGTTGCCTCTCAGACATTGAATTGACAACATTTCATATTTTCATGTACCCTATTTTATGATTAAGGTCGCTAGAAAATGTTTTTTTAAGCGACACGTGTTTTTATGTCTTTCATTCAGAACTATCTAATTGAAAAGTGGCGAATTCGAGAAGGTCGTAAGTGAATTATGACGTCGATACTACGGCTCTGTATGGCAGTTTGGACACCGTTCATATGACAGCCTATTGACGTCACACGCGGTGAAAACCACCTTTATACGTTTTCGAGATTTTCTTAAAAGCGAGCAGGAAAAAAGAAGTACTTTATTACGTTCAGGTAACGTAATTAGCGAAATGGTTTTCGATTTCCAAATTCCCAAGGGCGTACATATTTTGAAAAGTTGTCAATTACGCGTCATTGCTTTAACTATAAGACCTGTCTAGTCGATTACGTATCACATTGTACGTATGGGAAAATGACAGATAAGAGTTGTCCTAACGTGCGTTTGAAAAGTTACGTGATCACACACCTCTATATAGGTACAATGGCTATATCAGTGGCAGCGCGTGAGTATTTTCACTGGACAACCCCGAACAAAAAGGGAGTGTTTATAGATGATTTACGAGTTTAATATAGCAAGAATTTTAAGGCAAACGGGTGAGAATCGGCGTGTATGAGCGCTCCCGCCACTGCGAGGTACCCAAATCAAATTCTCTCCGCTGTCAAAAGCAGGGAAAAGCGTTTGACAGATTTCATTAACACTACATAAACGGTCTTCGCCGGTTTGCCGACGAACCATCGAATCGAATAGTTCGGCTTCAGAGGGGCAGTTACGTATCTTTTCGAACGAGCGTTGAAACAACTTAAGGCCTCCACCCACCGGACGCGTGTGCTGCGCGTGTGCTGCGCGTGTGCTGCGCGTGTGCTGCGCGTGTGCTGCGCGTGTGCTGCGCGTGTGCTGCGCGTGTGCTGCGCTGCAGCTGCGCGGGTGCTGCGCGTGTGCCGCGTTCGATGTGTGTTTGAAGTGCGTATTCAATGCTTTACAACTTGCGCGTGTGCCGCGCAGCACACGCGTCCGGTGGGTGGAGGCCTTTAACTGTGTTGCTTTTCCGGTAATAACGCTAGGGGGATGAATCTAGGGCGGGACACGTTACGTGCATAGCTTGCCTTAAGCGCGACTTGTAAAACCGGATTTGGTCTTGAACTGAACGAACGGGAAGTGGCACAATGAGGCACTTGTCCCACCATAGTAATTCTTACTCGCGCGAGTAAAAGCGAGTAAGAATTACTATGAGAGTACTCGCCGGCGGCGGGACAAGTGCCTCAAGGTGTCCGCTACAGAGGGGCTACCGCGAAACGAAAACGCACTTCGTTCGTGTACCTCCGTCTTTGTCGCTTGACCTAGCAAGTGCGACAGAGAGGGAGATACACGAACAAGTTCGTTTTTGTTTCGCGGTAGGCCCTCAGTTGTAACTGTAAGACGGCTGGCAAGCAAGCTTCATAACACGCCACCATTCCTCTCTCGCCATCCCTATCTTATCTAGATGAGGGCCCTGTCGGATACACGTTGACCCAGTGGGATCTTTTTTTTTTTACCTTCTGACTGTTGCTTTGATAGGACGGACCCAATATAGCGGTCGAATTGCGTGGTTGGAGGGCCTGGTGAAAATCTAGGGGAAGCCTGCGGCACGACCACGCGGGTAAGTAAGTTGATACACTGGAATACTCTACGAGTTTGCGCTCCAGTGAGATTGGTTGAACGGTATCAACCGAATCTGGGGTGTGAGTGGTGTCGAACTACTGGGAGTTTTATCGCTGGTTCGGTAAAACCTAGCCTAGCTGAAAGGAGTCCAGCAAGAAACTCAGTTAGGCCCGACTTGGGGGTCGGACTGACTCTACCCGGTATGCGGCGGTACCCGGACGTATAGGGACTGTATGTTTCTGTGTTGTTGCGATCTCGCGGTGGACGTTCCCGCGAGTGGTATCTTTAGTGCATTTGCCCTCTCTTATATGACTACCCCCAAGCTTGCTCCACCATTTCCACAATCCGGATGATGCAGCTCAGCGGGAGTAGGTACCCTCAATTCCTTTGGTAGCCGTTACCAAAGTAGTTACACTTTGCTCCACATCGCTGGCGATACTGGCGATAGCTGTCTAGCTGTCGCAAGTTTGTCCCCTAGTTACTCATTAATGCACTTATAGACGATGCAATTCCTATTACGCTAAAAGCACGGATGCTCCACTTGTGTACACTGCATATAGGTGTGCGCGTAAGTAACCAATTGTCAACCTAGTTACAAGGAAACGAAGTCGTATATTCACTTCCAGATGAACATGTCGTATGCGGTCACAGTGTAGCTACAACTATGTGGTCGTATCGAGTTTACGGCGTTTAGGCGCATGACAGACATGTGAAATGAGGACGGGGCGTGTTGGCGGTCCGACTTTTTCGCCTGGTGATGCATCGCTGTACAGTAAATATGTAAACTATAAGTATATAACTAGCCCGCGACTCCGTCCGCGTGGAACACGTTTATATCGCAGTTCCATACAAAGTTTTACCCCCCCGTTTCACCCTCTTAGGGGATGATTTCGGGGATAAAACTATTTTATGTCAGTCTCCATCCCTTCAACTAAGTATCCAAACTTAAAAATCACGGCAATTCGTCGCTCCGTTTTGCCGTGAAAAACGGGCAAACAAACAAACGCACACATACACTTTCCCATTTATAATATTAGTATGGATATGTATTATACTAGTGACTCTGTGAGACCTGTAGAGGAAAACAGCCGGACAGCGAGACAGCGGGACATCCGGATATATGAAAGAATTTTGGACCAAGCTGAAGCAAAGAACTTCGTTCACTTTGCTCTCTCGTTCAATTCGCTAAAGTAGTATCTCATCTAGAGTATCTTTTTATCTTACTAGCTGCCCGGCCCGGCTTTTTGGAATGGAATGAAGCATTTTACCGCGGTCAAAAGTAGCCTATGTTCATCGGGGATAATGTCAGCTTCTAATGGTAAAAGCATTTTTCAAATCGGTCTAGTAGTTTTGGAGCCTATTCAATAAACAAACAGTATAGAAAAACTTTTTAGACCTGCGCTTCATTTTTTTTTTTTTTTTTTTTATTTTATTTTATTTATCAACATTACATTTGAACTATAATTAATATCTGCCAAACTGCATAGCAGTTTGTCGGCAGAAAACCCAGTTTCCCTCCACCACGTAAGATTAATAGGTACCTATAGTACTAGTAGTACTAGTAGTAGTAGTAGTAGTAATAGTATAGTAGTAGTAGTAGTAGTATAGTAAACAATAAGTACATGACGCAATATTCATTTCCACCTTCATCAGAGAATAAGTAATAAATATCAACAACGCTTCATATTTAAGTCCCACTCACAACATTACAATTCTACGGACAAATTTACCTTCGTCTTTTTTTGTTTATTCAGGATATAATAGTACATTGCTTAACGAGGGTCGTAAGTGGAACATTGCGAACAAGAGTCTATCAGGGCGGCGGGCCTCCGACGACTCGAGCTCGCAATGTTCCTACGCCCGTGCTATACCTACACAATGTTTTTCATCAAATTTGCGAGGAACCAAATAGATTTTAAATGAAGTTAATACAAATCGTACTTAATAAAAACTGCAACTGTCAGTTGTCCATTTTGTTTTCTGATCAAATGATCAGAGTGATCAGTTAGGTAATATTCTGTTCAAAACTGTCCAGTAGCAATTTTTTCAACCTTTTTTTGTACACAATTTTCGACACGTCTTGGCAGGATCGCATCAGGTCAGGAAAACCATTTATGATAGTAGGTATCAAGTACCTTCTGGTGCGCTTTCCGTAATAGTTACATACCCTAGGCACTACCAGCTTTCTTAGATATACTTCCTTGGTAACGCTTCGCGTACGGCGTGCGTGATTCAACGGTTTTTTATAATCATTGCGTCTATACTGTTCTAGGGCCATTAGTAGCGAGCATTTTTGCTGCACAGGGAGTATATTACACTTCAAGAACAGTTTATCGTAATTGTGACTGCACACTTGTTTGGTGTTCCTATTTATCAGATACTTTAAGAATCTTACCTGTATGTTTTTAATCTGATTAACGTATGTCGGGAAAGTGCGGCCATAGCTACTCAAACCATAAGACAATATCGAGTCAACAAGGGCATGATATAAGGTCTAAAGAGTTGATCTGTTTACTACTTTACGTAAGTGATAAAATTTTCCCAGTACTGACTTAAGTTTACAACATAAATTATTGATGTGCATTTTCCACGACAGGTGACAATCCACAGTCAGTCCCAGGTACTTGTAACTATCGACAAACGCTATCTCACTTCAGGTACACTCTCGCCCTCCCCTGTGCAAGCAATCATATTCATGCCCGACTATGTTTAATTCTACCTGCCTCTCTTTACAGTATGGGGAGCGTATGTACATACATTTAGTCTTATTTAGATTTATGAGAATTCCATTGTCGTGAGCCCATTTAATTACATTGTCTAAATCACTCTGCACCTTATCCTGCACAACTTTCAGATCTCTGTCGGCGTACAACATACAGGTGTCATCAGCATACATGTACACATTACACTCTCGTACCACATTACACATACTGTTGACATGCATGACATTTCGAAACAATACTGCGTTTACTGTATCAACTCGAGTCTGTGTGCGTCGCATCGGACGTTCGTATGGATTTGTTTTACTAGGTACTACTGCCCGGCTATTTTGTAACTTGTTTTAAGCTCACCTCGACGCTCACCCACAAATATACATTGACACCGCAATTTGTAGTAACTAAGCGTAGGTAGTGGTCTAGTTTTGTTAGGCGTGACAGTTGGAGTTAGTAGCATGATGAAACGACTTTTGTTATGACTTTAAGACTCTAAGAAAGAAAACTTTACCCTAAATTTTAGTAACTTCTGTCCGTTAAAGCGTAGTATTAAAAATCCACTTACCAAGGCAGCTACCGCCCAACTCCTTCATAAAATAAGATCTATGCCGATCTGGCTGAATTTAGTATGCTAAAACTGCCCTAGATCTGACATACGTCTAGATTCCTATGTCAATCTGACTGAAAAACACTTCGACACAAAGAAACACTCCTGAAATACACCCCAGCTTTGTTGACAGAGTTACTTACGCAAAGCAATCTTGAGAAACTAAAAGAACCCGAAACTAAAATGTATGAATAACCGAAATCTATAATTAAAATGCTCTTGAGAGCTCGCTTTGCTCCGGCTAGAGGTGTGTATACACAGAAATATGATTAGTAAAAATAACAGTGTTGATTCTAATTGTATGTCCTTCTATTAACTATGCAAATGAATAATCTGCTATAAACAGTAGTTAAATGTGTTTCAAATTGTTAAATGTCATGCCTGGTATCTGAGAAATCGGAATCGAACCAACATCCTCAGTTTAAACTACACAACAATCTATTTATCTTTGTTATATTTAAATGAAAACTATAATCAGACTTTTATTTCATGACACCACTATTCAACAATAAATAAACTTCCAGGACTTAAATTAAAAACAAAGAACTCACCAAGAAATCGCCTTCGCTTTTGACATTCTAATCCAGAGTGTCCGGCTGCTGTCCCGTTCAAGCTCCAACTTCCAGCAACAATCTCCTTCCGTAGCTATTGCACTATCTTCCAGCAACTCGCCAACACCCTTGATATCGCACTCACTTCACTTTGAAAATAACACTATTCACAAATTAACACTTGAGGGTTTAACTCTACAATGATTCCGCTCTGCGCGCACGAAAACTGAAATTTCGGCTTCCTCAACCGTCCGCAATACACGCAAATACCCCTGAATCTAACCCCGGGATTATAAATAATTAACACTGAAAGATATCTCTGATATTTGACATTGAGATTGACGACCGCTTTAGCCTAGTTGGTAGTGACCCTGCCTACGAAGCAAGAGGTCCTGGGTTCGAATCCCGGTAAGGGCATTTATTTGTGTGATGAGCACGAATATTTGTTCCTGAGTCATGGATGTTTTCTATGTATTTAAGTATTTATTTATCTATATAAGTATGTTTATCGTCGTCTAGCACCCATAGTACAAGCTTTGCTTAGTTTGGGGCTAGGTCGATTTGTGTAAGAATGTCCGCAAATATTTATTTAATTATTTATTTATTTATATCCTGAACACTATAGTTTCACTCCCGATCCGATATACTAAAGCAACGGGAATCCAACCGGCAGCGATTGGACCTATTTGCAACAAAATTCCGAAATTGAATGACCCCCCAACCTTGAGCCCAACTCTTTATATACCCATCTCCATTCTTCGCCTTCTACGTCCAGTTGATTCTTTAATTGCGGCCCTTTCAACTTCTGTTCCTGTTTTCCTTTACTGACAGTTCCTTCATTAACATCTAGTTGTGTCATCTACTGTCAGGCTATTGACCCCGGCGCCTCGAGTTCAATTCCACGCTCCCCCCTACCAAGTTTCCCGAACACTCAAATCTGTCGCTTTTCTCTCTCCCTTTCTCCGTGCAAGCGCAACAGAGAAAAATATACTTGAATGAACTAATGTTCCTTTTCTTTAGTACAGGCTCATTTGATAAATAACATTGATGTGCTTTTATATTTATTTATAATATTAATTTATATAGGTGTTGATATGTAAATTTATATATATATATATATAAATATATATTTGACAACCGGTTATCCTAGTGGAAAGTGACGCCGCCTACAAAGCCGTAGGTCTCGGGTTCGAATCTCGGCTAAACAAATATATGCGTGATGAACAAGAACTTCTGCTTCCGCGCCTTGGATGCCTTCCATGTATTTAAGCATTTTTATATGTATAAAATATATCGTCATTCAACACCCATAACACAAGTCCCACTGAACACACTATGACGCCAGTGCAATATGTGCGAGATTGTTCCCCAATATTTGTTTATTATTTATTTAAGTATTATATATATATATATATATATATATATATATATATATATATATATATATATATATATATATATATCTATGATTTTCATGATGTAGGTATTTAATATTTGTTTTTAAGCAGTAACGCTGCTAAAGAAAATTATAATTTTTTTTAAATGAAAGGAAAAATTGAAAAATTTAATGCTCCGAGCCGGATTCGAACCGGCGACCACAGGCATTCATGGCCCGTCGCTACTACCAACTGAGCTATCGGAACAATCTGGTTCGGGCACCAAATCCTTCAATCAGTTCCTTCATATAACGCCTTAGGGAGGCGTATGTAGCGACATCTACCAGAAGACCTAGGCTTCCCTACGGCACCAACGTCTCAAATTATGTTGAGAAATCGTCAGTAACGATGCGCCACCCCATACTAAATTAATATTTGTTTTTAAGCAGTAACGCTGCTAAAGAAAATTATAAATTTTTTTAAATGAAAGGAAAAATTGAAAAATTTAATGCTCCGAGCCGGATTCGAACCGGCGACCACAGGCATTCATGGCCCGTCGCTACTACCAACTGAGCTATCGGAACAATCTGGTTCGGGCACCAAATCCTTCAATCAGTTCCTTCATATAACGCCTTAGGGAGGCGTATGTAGCGACATCTACCAGAAGACCTAGGCTTCCCTACGGCACCAACGTCTCAAATTATGTTGAGAAATCGTCAGTAACGATGCGCCACCCCATACTAAATTAATATTTGTTTTTAAGCAGTAACGCTGCTAAAGAAAATTATAAATTTTTTTAAATGAAAGGAAAAATTGAAAAATTTAATGCTCCGAGCCGGATTCGAACCGGCGACCACAGGCATTCATGGCCCGTCGCTACTACCAACTGAGCTATCGGAACAATCTGGTTCGGGCACCAAATCCTTCAATCAGTTCCTTCATATAACGCCTTAGGGAGGCGTATGTAGCGACATCTACCAGAAGACCTAGGCTTCCCTACGGCACCAACGTCTCAAATTATGTTGAGAAATCGTCAGTAACGATGCGCCACCCCATACTAAATTAATATTTGTTTTTAAGCAGTAACGCTGCTAAAGAAAATTATAATTTTTTTTTAAATGAAAGGAAAAATTGAAAAATTTAATGCTCCGAGCCGGATTCGAACCGGCGACCACAGGCATTCATGGCCCGTCGCTACTACCAACTGAGCTATCGGAACAATCTGGTTCGGGCACCAAATCCTTCAATCAGTTCCTTCATATAACGCCTTAGGGAGGCGTATGTAGCGACATCTACCAGAAGACCTAGGCTTCCCTACGGCACCAACGTCTCAAATTATGTTGAGAAATCGTCAGTAACGATGCGCCACCCCATACTAAATTAATATTTGTTTTTAAGCAGTAACGCTGCTAAAGAAAATTATAAATTTTTTTAAATGAAAGGAAAAATTGAAAAATTTAATGCTCCGAGCCGGATTCGAACCGGCGACCACAGGCATTCATGGCCCGTCGCTACTACCAACTGAGCTATCGGAACAATCTGGTTCGGGCACCAAATCCTTCAATCAGTTCCTTCATATAACGCCTTAGGGAGGCGTATGTAGCGACATCTACCAGAAGACCTAGGCTTCCCTACGGCACCAACGTCTCAAATTATGTTGAGAAATCGTCAGTAACGATGCGCCACCCCATACTAAATTAATATTTGTTTTTAAGCAGTAACGCTGCTAAAGAAAATTATAAATTTTTTTAAATGAAAGGAAAAATTGAAAAATTTAATGCTCCGAGCCGGATTCGAACCGGCGACCACAGGCATTCATGGCCCGTCGCTACTACCAACTGAGCTATCGGAACAATCTGGTTCGGGCACCAAATCCTTCAATCAGTTCCTTCATATAACGCCTTAGGGAGGCGTATGTAGCGACATCTACCAGAAGACCTAGGCTTCCCTACGGCACCAACGTCTCAAATTATGTTGAGAAATCGTCAGTAACGATGCGCCACCCCATACTAAATTAATATTTGTTTTTAAGCAGTAACGCTGCTAAAGAAAATTATAAATTTTTTTTAAATGAAAGGAAAAATTGAAAAATTTAATGCTCCGAGCCGGATTCGAACCGGCGACCACAGGCATTCATGGCCCGTCGCTACTACCAACTGAGCTATCGGAACAATCTGGTTCGGGCACCAAATCCTTCAATCAGTTCCTTCATATAACGCCTTAGGGAGGCGTATGTAGCGACATCTACCAGAAGACCTAGGCTTCCCTACGGCACCAACGTCTCAAATTATGTTGAGAAATCGTCAGTAACGATGCGCCACCCCATACTAAATTAATATTTGTTTTTAAGCAGTAACGCTGCTAAAGAAAATTATAAATTTTTTTTAAATGAAAGGAAAAATTGAAAAATTTAATGCTCCGAGCCGGATTCGAACCGGCGACCACAGGCATTCATGGCCCGTCGCTACTACCAACTGAGCTATCGGAACAATCTGGTTCGGGCACCAAATCCTTCAATCAGTTCCTTCATATAACGCCTTAGGGAGGCGTATGTAGCGACATCTACCAGAAGACCTAGGCTTCCCTACGGCACCAACGTCTCAAATTATGTTGAGAAATCGTCAGTAACGATGCGCCACCCCATACTAAATTAATATTTGTTTTTAAGCAGTAACGCTGCTAAAGAAAATTATAAATTTTTTTAAATGAAAGGAAAAATTGAAAAATTTAATGCTCCGAGCCGGATTCGAACCGGCGACCACAGGCATTCATGGCCCGTCGCTACTACCAACTGAGCTATCGGAACAATCTGGTTCGGGCACCAAATCCTTCAATCAGTTCCTTCATATAACGCCTTAGGGAGGCGTATGTAGCGACATCTACCAGAAGACCTAGGCTTCCCTACGGCACCAACGTCTCAAATTATGTTGAGAAATTGTCAGTAACGATGCGCCACCCCATACTAAATTAATATTTGTTTTTAAGCAGTAACGCTGCTAAAGAAAATTATAAATTTTTTTAAATGAAAGGAAAAATTGAAAAATTTAATGCTCCGAGCCGGATTCGAACCGGCGACCACAGGCATTCATGGCCCGTCGCTACTACCAACTGAGCTATCGGAACAATCTGGTTCGGGCACCAAATCCTTCAATCAGTTCCTTCATATAACGCCTTAGGGAGGCGTATGTAGCGACATCTACCAGAAGACCTAGGCTTCCCTACGGCACCAACGTCTCAAATTATGTTGAGAAATCGTCAGTAACGATGCGCCACCCCATACTAAATTAATATTTGTTTTTAAGCAGTAACGCTGCTAAAGAAAATTATAAATTTTTTTTAAATGAAAGGAAAAATTGAAAAATTTAATGCTCCGAGCCGGATTCGAACCGGCGACCACAGGCATTCATGGCCCGTCGCTACTACCAACTGAGCTATCGGAACAATCTGGTTCGGGCACCAAATCCTTCAATCAGTTCCTTCATATAACGCCTTAGGGAGGCGTATGTAGCGACATCTACCAGAAGACCTAGGCTTCCCTACGGCACCAACGTCTCAAATTATGTTGAGAAATCGTCAGTAACGATGCGCCACCCCATACTAAATTAATATTTGTTTTTAAGCAGTAACGCTGCCAAAGAAAATTATAAATTTTTTTAAATGAAAGGAAAAATTGAAAAATTTAATGCTCCGAGCCGGATTCGAACCGGCGACCACAGGCATTCATGGCCCGTCGCTACTACCAACTGAGCTATCGGAACAATCTGGTTCGGGCACCAAATCCTTCAATCAGTTCCTTCATATAACGCCTTAGGGAGGCGTATGTAGCGACATCTACCAGAAGACCTAGGCTTCCCTACGGCACCAACGTCTCAAATTATGTTGAGAAATCGTCAGTAACGATGCGCCACCCCATACTAAATTAATATTTGTTTTTAAGCAGTAACGCTGCTAAAGAAAATTATAAATTTTTTTAAATGAAAGGAAAAATTGAAAAATTTAATGCTCCGAGCCGGATTCGAACCGGCGACCACAGGCATTCATGGCCCGTCGCTACTACCAACTGAGCTATCGGAACAATCTGGTTCGGGCACCAAATCCTTCAATCAGTTCCTTCATATAACGCCTTAGGGAGGCGTATGTAGCGACATCTACCAGAAGACCTAGGCTTCCCTACGGCACCAACGTCTCAAATTATGTTGAGAAATCGTCAGTAACGATGCGCCACCCCATACTAAATTAATATTTGTTTTTAAGCAGTAACGCTGCTAAAGAAAATTATAAATTTTTTTAAATGAAAGGAAAAATTGAAAAATTTAATGCTCCGAGCCGGATTCGAACCGGCGACCACAGGCATTCATGGCCCGTCGCTACTACCAACTGAGCTATCGGAACAATCTGGTTCGGGCACCAAATCCTTCAATCAGTTCCTTCATATAACGCCTTAGGGAGGCGTATGTAGCGACATCTACCAGAAGACCTAGGCTTCCCTACGGCACCAACGTCTCAAATTATGTTGAGAAATCGTCAGTAACGATGCGCCACCCCATACTAAATTAATATTTGTTTTTAAGCAGTAGTAGGTATAGATAGTTCCTTCTAGATCATGAATACTGATTTCCAGATAAACCATTAAACATACAATCACTTTCAACAGAAACTTTCGTGTAACCCGCATTTGGCCGCTCACTTCGTTCGCTCTATGCGGGTTCCACTAAAGTTTCTGTTGAAAGTGATTGTATGTTTAATGGTTTATCTGGAAATCAGTATTCAATATCTAGAAGGAACTATCTATACAATGAATTATTGCATTCGGTATGGAACAAGTAACAAGTCAAAAAACAAAGCAGCGCCTGAAGTCAGTGTCATCTTCAACCAACGTACATACATAGGGCTTCAGATATAATCTGTACAAAAAAACCGTAAACCCAAATAAAATAAAAATTGATGCTGCAATATCATATCACTAACATTTTATTTTTAATTAATACAAATTACATAAACATAAATGTACTAACATACTTTTTATTCATTATCTTAAAATGTATTTTATCAAACTCAAACAAGCAACAAAATACCAAAAACACACCATGTCACAGATATGATCAGTTTCTGTGAACACGTAGATTCCCCATGGCGCAGAGCCTCGGGCGTAGAATCTCACAACGCACCTTGTCTTTGGTACCAAGTAAGACTTGGGTTGCTGTGTGTGATAAAGTACAACACATCGCGGAGGTGGCCAATCTCCTTGATGCGACGCGACTCCCATGGCGCAGAGCCCTGGCTTAAAGTCACATTTTATGTACTTTTGTGGTAGGGTCCACCTTACACTATCGACCGGTATAGTGACGGCTTCTCCTTATCGTTCGAATGCTTAGTTTGTTTGTCGATAGCACAGCTCGACATGAAGGTGGCCAGTCTTCATGAAGAGACGCAAGCTCCATAGCGCAGAGCCCTGGCATAAACTTGTGTGCTAGGATCCTCCAGTCACTACCGGTCGTAATAGTGGTGGATTCTCCGATAGAACCTCTTTCGAAATTGTATATATGCAAATCAATCTAAAAATTTCAATAGCGCGATCTAGAACTTTGAAAATATATTATTCAAACATATAACGTGAAACAAGGTGGGCAAAGATCAATTTCAAAATGCCAAATTTGGATGATATATGACTTTCATGACAACCATCATTACTTGTGTGACGTAGTCGACTTGCTTGATTTATAGGGTGACCATACCATATCTTTGCGTGGGTATTGTGACAATATAATTATCGATATAGGATACATTGCTTATCAAAATTCAATGTAATAAATGGTTTGCTGTAGTGGTCCAGGGAGGCGTGGATGATTTTGACTTTGAGTAAAAGTAGAACAAATCAAGAAAGAAACTATACATTCTCGAGAAAATAAAAAGCTGAGTTTGAAGTTGTCAGTCTGAATACGATCATTGGGAGCACATTCAAATATTTCACGTTACCTATACCATTTGAACCGCATATACCTATTGATTTTTATTTCAGTTTAGGTCTGTCCGTAGACTGTAACTTATGTGGTTCATATAGTGAGTGCCAACTCTGCATAATTGCAAACCAGAAGCAGTCTGCGATTACATTGCAAAACGTCGGATGTAAATACGTTGTGCTATAATCATACAACGTTACAATTGGTATAAGTGTCGGCGTTTATGAGTTTCTAAGACTACATTGTAAAACGTCGAATGTAAATATGTTGTGCTATGTTCATACAACGTTACAATTGTTACAAGTGTCGGCGTTTGTGAGTTTCTAATTACTTACTGCATGAATGTTACTTGATCGTTTTATTTTTCTGTGTGATTTCTCGTAAGCAATAGGGTTGTACATGATAGGTTTATTATGTATGTATGGTTGATTGTCTTTCCGTCATATCTTGGAAACATTTTTTCTAATTAGTACATAATGGTGGACAATTGAGTTCAAATTTAGTCTCACTAACAATATACATAAAGTTATGTACTATCGACTGCATGTCGAACACAACCGTTTTTAAAGTTTTGATTTATGTTTTGTCAGTTGATTTTTTATTAGTAGTTGATAATATTATTTATTTTATTGTTATCCATCGTGCGTATGAAATGTTACGTATTCGACCTGCAGGACTAGAGATGGAGACTGAAGCTTTACGTAAACTTATGAACTGTATAATAATAGTCGAGTCGTGTTTGGGTTTGTTTACTATCAACTAGCAAAACTATACCTATATGTTACTGAGCTGGGCTGAAATAAGATAAAACATTTTTTCACATATAGTCTAACAATAAATCATTTCATTTTTCATTATCATCAATGTGATATATATTTTTGTACCTATTTGACTTATAACTTTAACTTATAAATGATATCTAATGATCAAATCAGGTTTCGAAATGAACGCGACAACCCTATGACTTGGGACTATGTCAGCAAAAATTATCGCGATTACAATTTTATTACAAAGGTTCCATTTAATTGCATCATCCTTGCAGTGCGGTGTGAACTGATTAAGTAACTAAATTAAATACTCCTGATTTAATAATCATGTAAGTAAGTAATTATTAATTTAATTCATATTTTCACGAATATGACGATAGTTAAGCATTGTGAATGCAATTTAACTTTTTTATTATTTTGCTCATGATATTTAAAAGTTAATTATTTTCTATTATTTTTCAAGGTCGGACTCTGAAGGTTGTGGATACGAAAGCCTTGATTATACTCCTATCGTTAACAAAAATAAACCTAAAAAAGAAGTTTATTCGAACAGGTAAACATGCATTTTAAATTTAGGGTTGTTTCGTTAGTTAAATACGATTTTATTGGAATCATTAAAATTTTGTTTTAACCTCATTATTTTTTCTTTCAGATCTGATTCGGAAGAAACAGTTATTTTAAAAGAACAGACATCTAAAAAACGGAAGATTACACCAGCGAAAAAAAAGTATGTATTTAATTTTTGACGTTTACACATGAAATAATAATATATACTACATACTTTACCATAAAAAATTAATATTTTATGTTTGCTAAACTATAATTATTGTTTCAAATTTTGTCGTTCTTTGGTTATAGTTGACTCTTTTTATGGTTTTTGTATACCTTTATCAATACGACCTTAATACAATTAACATGGCAACGTATAATATTTACACTATTATCGGTATTTTTCAGGTCGGAGAACGCGGAAAGAAAAGAAACCATTGCTAAGAAGCGAAAGACTTGTCCCCCTAAATCGTAAGTAATATTTGTTTGAATTTTATAGTTTTCCAGGGTAGATAAGCATAATGTTGCGATTATGATGTATTGTATTTCCTTAATATAGTATGTACTTACCCGTTAATTATATGCACAGATTTGAAAGTTACGACCATAGTAATAATTCGCGTATTATGACTAAATTATTTTTATACCTTTTTAATTTACAATGTTCCTGTGTTTCACAGATCGCCAAAAATACATGGAGAAACACCCGTCCTCCAACCATACGATTTGTTCGGGTTACTGACAGAGGAAGAAGCGTCTACAGATCTTCAAGTAACCTCCACCTTGCTGCCGTCGGTGTTATCATCACGCGTAGCTAACGGATCAGTGGTTCGTCGTATGAACATCGACGGGGAATTTTATGCCGAACTAAAGGTATATAAGACAAGTGACGCAATTTCCACACGTTCTGAAGAGCGTTGGCAAAAGGCCTTGACCTCTATAAAAATCCAATTAAATCCTGATGGCGATGATTGGAAACAGCTACAGGGCTTTTGTAAAGCAGTACGCAATGTATTAGACGAGGCTGAATCAGTATTTTATGCTAAAAAAGCTACTTAATCCATTCACGTTTACATACATTTTTTAATTTGTAACGTTCTTAGGTAAAAGGTGACACTTTATCGATCGTCTTTTAAGTCCAATTATAATTCCATTTCTATATAGTATTTTGTCTTCTTGACACCCCTACACAAAGGGTATCTTTTACCTGAGAACGCTACATTTGTTAATTTACGAAGATTCCTTTATTTTATTTTTACATCTGCATAGTGTGAGCTAGCTTCATACATATACTCTTTAAATAATTTTTTCATTAAACAAAAAAATTGGTGGTACATTAACGTATCGTTAACTGTTTACAGAATTTATTTGAAATGCCATTTTGTTCAAGTTGTTCTGCTAATGTTGAAAAAAGAAAATGGATTGGTCATTTGCGCAGCAATTTGCATAAAAAAAATTGTTCGGAGGAGCATATGAAAGATGTCTATAAAGTTTCATCTGCGTTTCGGTCTAGAATTGCTACATATAAAATAGTTGCAAACAATGATAAAGATAATTTGTTACCAGCTGAGTTCTTAAATGAAGTTCGTGATAAAGTGCAGTATTTAATAAATGAAGCAATTCAAACGCATACGTCGGTGAAAGTTAATTTTGAACTATATAGTTTATTTTACTTATGCAAAAATGATACTCAAGAAATAAAATCATTTTGCACAAAAAACATCGTAATTTATACACATTTCGATTTCGAAGCAATTTATTCATCAGTCATTGCAGATCTGATGCGGAAAATAGAAAATTTTCAGCATAAAGACAGTGGATGGTCATTTTTAAGTAATTGTCACCTTGAAGTTAACATAAATAAATACGAACCAATGAGAGGATCTAGTTTCTTTGAATTGCCTGCGCAAATTAAAAATAAAAAGGCATGTATAAATGTAAAAAATACAGACAAATTTTGTTTTCTATGGAGCATCGTGGCAGGGTTATATCCTGCTAAACGAAATGTCAACCGGATAACCTCTTATCCACATTTTAAAAATGTTTTGAATATACAAGGTTTATCATATCCAGTAAATTTTATGGACATTTCAGTTTTTGAACGTAACAATGATAATGTATGTATTAATGTTTATGGTTTTAAAAACGGACGAGTGATTGGACCTCTTTACAAGTCTCAGTTTAAAAGAGTCCATAAAATAAATTTACTGTTATTGGAAAAAGATGACCAGAAGCATTATTGTCTTATTAAAAACTTGTCTCGACTCGTACGGAATCAAATTACTAAACATCACTGCACGCTACATTTTTGCGATGACTGTCTTTTATTCTTTAATAGCGATAATCAACTAAGTATGCACAATTGCGTAGGCATTGCGACTATGTTACCGAAACCAGGCAGTTATATTCGATTTAATAATTATCAGCGTACACAAACAGTCCCATTTGTAATATATGCCGATGCTGAGACAATGTTAGAGACTTATCAGGGCTGCGATAACGACCCTGCAAAATCAGACACCTTTGTATTTCAAAAACATGTACCAGTGGCGTTTGCTTTTAAGCTTGTATGTTCGTATGATGAAACATTAAATGATTTTGTTTCGTATCGTGGCTCCGATTGTGTTAAACTTTTTGTTCAATCACTCTATGAAAAAGTGGAACATGTATCTAATATTTTACGAATAACTAAGCCCATGATATTCACCGAGTCAGACCGCGAAGCATTTTCTAATGCCTATATTTGCTATATTTGTCACGGCTTGTTATGGGAAGATAATAAAGTTCGAGATCACTGTCACTTAACAGGTCAATATCGTGGCGCTGCGCATTCACAGTGCAACTTAAAACTACAAGTTCCTCGATTTCTACCGGTTTTCTTTCATAATCTGTCAGGATATGATTGCCACTTATTTATTAAAGAATTGTGTAAAACTCCTGGAGAGGTAAAATTAATTCCAAAATCTATGGAAAAATACATTTCATTTACAAAGTATGTGATTCTCAATAGTGAAGAAAATTGTTTTCCCCTCCGCTTTGTAGATTCTTTTAAATTTTTGAGTAGCAGTTTAGACAACCTCGCGAAAAGCATGAACAAAACGGATTTTTACCATTTACAGAAAACTTTCCCCCACACGAATCAATTCGAATTATTACTGCGAAAGGGTATTTACCCATATGAACACATGAAAACTTGGCAATCGTATGAGGAAAAAAAATTACCTCAGCAAAAAGATTTTTTTAGTTCAATCACAAACGAATCAGTAACTAGAGAACAATTTCAGCATGCTAAATTAGTATGGGATACGTTTAGAATCAAGGATATGGGACAATACACCGACCTTTATTTAAAAACTGACGTTTTGTTACTCACTGATATCTTTGAGAATTTTCGAAGAACAAGTAAAACACATTACAAATTAGATCCCGCGTTCTATTTAACAGCGCCTAGTTTATCTTACGACGCAATGCTGCTTAAAACCGGTGTCACTCTTGAATTAATACATGATTTTGAAATGTTTAGAATGATTCAAAGCGGAATTCGAGGCGGGATATGTTTGTGTTCGAATAGATATGCCGAAGCGAATAATATGTATTGTAATGATTATGATTGTAGTAAACCGGAATCATATCTCGTGTACATAGACTGTAATAACCTATATGGTTATAGTATGTGTCAGTATTTACCTTATTCAGGTTTTCAATGGTTGAGCGAGAACGAAATCGAGTCATTTGTAGTTATGGATATACCCGACGATGGGGCTTGGGGTTATTTTTTAATGTGTGACATACAATACCCTGCCCATCTCCATACTAATCACAACGACTTGCCGTTTTGTGCAGAAAAAATGGTTCCACCTGGAGGGATGATGGAAAAACTTGTGCCAAATTTGTATGATAAGTACAATTATGTCATACACTATGTTCACCTTAAGACTTGTCTTAAGCATGGGCTCAAATTAAAAAAAATCCACCGCATTATCAAATTCAAACAGAGTACATTCCTTAAACAATATATTGATTTAAATACCGAGTTAAGGAAAAAGGCTGTGTCTCCATTTGAACAAGACTTTTTTAAATTATTAAATAATAGCGTATTCGGAAAAACATTAGAAAACACTGAAAGAAGAGTGACTGTCAAATTTGTTAATACTTGGAATGATCAAAATAACATTTCTAAAAAAAAAATCGGTGCTAGTGAATTAATAAACAAGCCCAACTTTCATCGCATATCCATTTTGTCAGATGATTTAGTCGCAATTCAAATGAAACCCGAAAGTGTTGAACTAAACAAACCGATTTACATAGGATTTTCTGTGCTTGAATTATCCAAAAGCCATATGTACGACTTTCACTACTCGGTTATAAAGCCATATTATTCCAACCGTGTAACTCTGATGTATACGGATACTGACTCATTTGTATATTCTATAAAAACGCATGATTTTTACAATGACTTGCGGCAGCGATTTTTAAAACATTTCGATACAAGCAATTTAGAATTAAATAACCAATTTAATATCCCACTTAAAAATAAAAAAGTTCCTGGATTGTTTAAAGATGAGCTTTCAGGCAAAGTTATAAAAAAATTTGTCGGCTTGCGCTCGAAATTATATTGTATAACAACAAATAATGAGTATTCTATTAAAAAAGCAAAAGGAGTTAAAAAACCTGTTGTTCAAAATCTGGGTATTTCTGATTATACCAATGTGCTCCTTAATGACCAAATAATACGCAAGAAACAAGTGCTTTTTAAATCGATTAAGCATGAAGTATTCACCCAGACTGTAAATAAAGTTGCATTATGTAATAAAGATGATAAAAGGTTTATTATTAATGATAAAATATCCACGTTAGCCTGGGGTCATAAGAGAATTATAATGTAATGCCACACTATGCAAATAATTAGTAATAAAATAATTAGTAATTAGTAATATTGGTTATAACCTGTGTATAAGTACATAATTTTCATCCATGTATAATTAAATGATTGAAAAATAAAGAATAACTGCGACAGATTTGTTTTATTTTACTCTTCAAAATTTCATACCTCAAACAAGATAAAACATGACCGAATGTCATCCTATTTAGATTAATTACATAATTATACATACATCATTTTTTCTTAATTTTGCTTGTGCGTAAAAACAATGCGACTAATAAGATATTTCCTGACATTTATACATGACTTATATTTCATTTGTAAACTGAGTACGTTGGTTAGTTATTTCACATATACCTATAAAGGTATTAAATGCATTACTAACGTCAAGTTATGATATTGATGACTCTAGCATTTATTCCTACGGTTTATTATTTCATTTGATGGAGCGCCGCACTGAACACAGGTTGTTACCAGTTATAATGGACAGTTTTTCCATAAGCCATGTAAGTTTTAAATCAACTTATTTTAACTTTTATGACTTTAGATGACATTACTTATCTGTTATCATTTTAGTAAAACTCCTAACGTAATCATCGCAGTAAATTTAATATGGTTAAAAAATAGGGTGTCGTTCGATCCGTATGTTTCATTGTGTGTTTGTTACATTTATTTAAATCGTGTACGGTTTTGTTTAGGAAACAGACTTCGACCCTAACGTGTATGCGCAAGATCCTTTGGAAGGATTCACACAACGCATGGAAGAATGGACCAGAGACGATCCACCTAAACCACCTAACCCAGAGAAGGTTATGATGAAAAAAGGTGCAAAAAAGCGAAAGGGATCAGAACTGAAAAAGAGACCGAAGAATAAAAACCGCAATAATCGAGCAAAAAAATCGTTTGTAATAAGTAAGGAGGCTCGAAGGGGAAATCGTGTAGTACAAATAAAAATATATGATTTTACGGAGTGTACAGAACCAACCGAATTGAGTTCTGACGAAAGTGACGGTGAATATTTAAGTCTCAGCGCGCAATATGTAGTCAATGATCCTGTTGATGAAATATTAGATTCTGCTGAAAGTTTAATTCATAAAATATCTAAAGAAATATGTAAACGTAATTTGTGAAATAAAAAATATATATTTTAATCGTATTTTTTATTTAAAATAACAGTTAACTTATGATCCTAAAACACAAATTAATTGCTAAAATGATGTCTACAAAACTTTGATCTCTATATGTATTATATTACTTTTAAAACTTAATAACTAACTACATTTGGAAACGTAAACATATTGTTATCAAAACTCCATTTTTTAATGCATAACATGTTTTAATGCACACTTTTTTTTATGATAAACACAGTTATACGTAGAGTCATTGGTACAATATTTTTCATAAAGATATTTAAAATTCGGATAACCTTTTCTCTCTAATTCTATAATAGTACAGTCAGAATACAAATCTCGAATCCATAGTGCTTTTTCTGGACCTTTTACAAAAATTTTCTTATCTTTCAGGTGGGATACGATTATTCTTCGGAATTCCCTGTAGTCAATATAACCTTCACTCCACAAAATACCATAGTTTTTCTCCATCCACCTTACTTGTTTTTTTTCATTTTCTGATAGGCGTGAAAACGCGTATGGCGGCTTTACTAAAAAAACTTGTGTATAATCGTTAGTGCTGTACGCAAATTCCTTTATTATAAATTCTTTATTAAGATTAAAGCCTTGAAGATCCACGAATAAATATTCTGGGCTCATGATATTTTCCTTGTAATATTGCTCAGCGGTTTGTATTCTATGACGCTATCGTTCAAAATTAGACAATAAGCTGACGTCGCGTCAGGGATATCTTGATCACACTCTAGTTCAATTCGCACGTCGACAATACCAGCTTTTAATGTATCACTTTGTCTTGAGCAGTCCAAGAAAAACAATGGTGCTACGTCTTTAAAATCTTGAGGACTTAACAACGGAGCTTGAGGACGGTTATAATATGACTGTTGGAATTTAGCGTATTGTTCGTATAATAAAGCAAACTTTCCACCAGAAAAACTTACATTTAAATTTTCATACGGGAAGTACGTAGAGTTCAAAAACACTTTGACTTCTCTTAAATTACAGTTGTCGAAATGTGTCATGTCTTTATCAGCCGCATTCTTTCTACCAGTTTTTAAACCGATAATAACATAACGAGGTTTTTCAATTTGGGATGAAGTTTTGATAGCCCAAGAATGTTTTGATGTTTTAGGTAGTAATGGATATTCATAGAGGTCCCAATTCCTAAATGCAATTTGGACAGCGTGATCTTTCTCCAAACATTTGAGTAAATTTAACCTCACTCGATCAGAAACTTTAATATGGGGCATACGCCAAACAAGTTTCGTTAAAGTAATATTGTCAACATATTCATTTGTATTCAATTGAACACTGTTTAAGTTAGTATTGGAACGCAAAAGAACAAGTTCATGTTTACAATTAATAATAATTTTGTTGTAGTCCTCTGCAAAGCCTAAAATCTTGTTTAATGGAATAGAAACAGAAAACGTTCCATCGGTTATTTTGGTACCTTTAATATCCCATCCCCACGATTTTGCCATTTTCGCCTCATGTTCATTCAAAGATAAAAGAGATTTCATTGTAGTAGTGACTCCAGCGTTTTTTATTCTGTCTATCTCAATTCCATTTAGCTCATACCGAATGTCTTGAAATAAATGAAGGATTGGGTTGTTTGTAAAAAGAACGCTAGAAGCATTCGCTTTTGATTCTCGATTGATCACATTAATGTTGCCTTCTATGTATAGTGTACTGGCCGACGGAAGCACGTATAAATCTTGTTGGTTAATCGGTATGCGGATTTCATCGTTCAAATTAAAGCTCGTCACATAAGGTTTATACGAATGAAATTCATAACTTTCTATCGTATCGTCGTAACTAACAGAGTTGGATAAATCTAATATGCTCATTTTAGCAAGCCAATGGATCTCAGAAATATTTTATTTTCTTTTGTTAATTTATTTTTCTTAGCTCTTCGTTTCTTGATACCACGGAGAGTACTGACATGATTAGTACTTAACACTGCATTTTTATTGAAGTCGATCATTTTTTCTGAGATGTAAATATATCTGGATTTCCTCTCCACGTAAATTTACTAAATTATCGTTTATGTCCAATATTCTGATTTTAAGGGAGCCTATGTTATTTTGAGTTACAGGGAAATAAATAACGTTTTTCGGTGTTTCTATAATTCGATAACCAGGGGGCACATTAGGCACAAATTCATGAATTATATGGCTTGGTTTTCCATTTACAAATGACCCGCTCACGATGTCACATTCGACCCGAACTATAGGTGTCGACAGAATGGACACAGGGAAAGGTGATTCTCTTAATATATTCGCTTTGACGGTTTCGTTACCGAATCCTAATAATTTACCAATAGAATGTTCTTTATTAAAGTAAACATTTTTAGTGCAACATATAGAGGTCTTCAACGTATTGTTGTTACAAGTTAGTTTGAAAGCGCATCCCTGAATATGGCTCATAATATAGTCATCGAGGTCTTGAAGTTCATATGAGCCTTCTGGTATTTCTAACACTTCATTTTTACCATAGTAAAATTTGTTGTTTCTGTAGTCTATATTTGGTATCGAATTAAAAGTAGATAAATATAACAGTCCACACTCATATTCACCGTCCAGCTGAAGAGCAGGCGAATGGTTTGTCGTTAAAGTAGAGGAGGTCCCAGTTATAGACAAAGTGAAAGACATCGTGTTAATGACAAAGTTTTTATTGTGATCATCAATTTAAACGCTGGTTCCAAAAACGTTTCAAATATTTCAGACACAAATGTCCGCAATTAACAGTGTCAAATTTTTGGTACACATCATAATTGTAAAAAATATCATATTTTTTTAAATAGGTTATTAATTCCAATGGCGGTGTGATATCCCCAAAGCTATTAAAATATTCACAATAACTATCGTCTTTAGCATAGGCTACCCAGTGAGTTCCTTGGTTTTTGGAGTCATCTAAATTAATTATTCCACATTCTTTTTTCTTAGGATGTTTCGGCAAACAGTCTCTCATAAAGACACCTTTAAAATATGGTATATCTGAGGAATTGTTTAGGATGTCTATATTTGTAAGAGCTCTTCTGGGTAGTCTGTTATTTAGTTTTTTGAAGTTTTTAAACATAATCCACGTCCATGTTTGTATGGTTTTATATGTAATCCTTTGCCTAGCGCAATAGATTCCATCATTTTGTTATGTCGTTCTGATTCTTCCAATTTACTTCTTGCTGCTTTGTAATCGCCAACTGCTTTAGCTATTCCTGCTGCTCCTCCTGCTAATGAACCCAATGCTGATAAGCCCGCAAAAATGGGTATGAGAGGCAAAATACCTCCAGTTTTGGGGAGTGGTATCATACGAGGAATTCGTACTTTACAGTAGTTAGGAAATATTTTTTTAGCTGCGGCATATGCATGGTTGATGATATTCCCCTTTTTTTTTTTTTTTAATTCGGTTTTAATTTTAGAAACCAAATGTTTAAATGATTTTACACCTGCGCCTGCTTTTATTTTTGATTTCATTACTTTGCTTACTAACCAAGATGCTAGTTTTTCTCCTTTTCCAGCGGTTTTCGCATTCATTCTTTGCTTAGCCATTTTATAAAGCTTTAAGTCAGCTATATGACGATCTTCTAAATTTAAATTGTTATCGTAGGCTATATCGTGTTGCATACAAGCAGCGTCTAAAGGATTGATTCCCTTATCACCTCTTAGTAACCGCTTTTGTAGTTTTGTGCCAGGTCCGCAATAGTTATAACCGGGTAAGTGTAATTCAAACGGTAGATTATTAATCACACTATTTAAAAGTCCACTTCCTTTCATATCTCATTTATTAATGACAAATGCATATTCATGCGAGATTATAAATATAACTAGACAATTGATTTTCGATCGATCCAACTATTTTCAGTGTCTTTAAGACCTAACCATTTAACGTATAATTTATTGCCTCTTTTTCTTAGCACCTTCTCTATGAGGTAAACGTCAGGGTACCTTGTTTTTTGAAGTTCTTGTTCGTAAAAAGTACCTAATATAACATTTTTTCGTTGGTCTTCTAGGACATAAGTAACCGGTTGTGATTTATTTACTTGTTTTATTTTGAATAATTCTGTAGTCCAGTTAGGAGTATAACCTTTATGAAAATCTCTTTTGTATTTGCTGATACGTACATGATCTCCCAAGTTGAACTTGTTTGGCTTTGATTGCAGAGTAGGTCGCGATTTTTTTATATTTTCTTTCACTTCTGCTTCGTTATTGAAATTAATATCAACCGGTCTAAATTTTGTTGTACGATGAACTGACCGATTGTAAGAATTGACGATATCATTCATAGGTTTTCCGACCCATTTGTAGTTTCCGATAAAACTGAAATACTTGTATAATTTATTCTTAAGCGTTTTTATAAGCCTCTCTACAATGGAAGCTTTTTTAATTGAATAAGTAGAGTAATGGTTAATTTGCTTTGATTTAACGTATTGTTCAAATTCGTTATTGTAAAACTCTTTACCCAAGTCGGTCTGCAGATATTTCGGCTTACGTTTTGCACTTTTGATAATTTGTTCTAATGCACTTGTTGTTTCAAATTTAGTTTTAGATTTTAATGGTATGCACCACGCACATTTTGAAAATGCATCAATAACAACTAAAATGTATTTGTACCCTTTATTGACTTTTTGAAAATTCTGTAAATCTAACAAATCAGCTTGCCATAAGTCATCAATACCTTTTAATACAACAGAACGACGTAGAAAATTTTTGCGAGCCGACCGGTGGATTTCATTTACGATCTGTTGCTTTGCCATCACTTAATCGTTTCAACATGTCATCTATTTCTTTGTTCGTATAAAAGTTTAGCTTCAACTGAAGTAAAATGTGTTTGATTTGGTTATTTATAGTTTCAAATAAAGAATCCAGCGTTTTCCTTTCGTAAAGGTTCTTAATGAACTGATCAACATACTGCTTATTTACCGCATCTTTAGGTGATACTGGAAACTCAACACCTTTTAATCTTGCTGATTGTAAATCAAAATCTCCATTCTCAGTTCGAAGAAGAGCCTTATGATTGAATTCAGAAATGTCAGATACACGTAAACGTTTATGAACGTGATGTCCGAATTTGTCCACATTCATTTTTATTAATTTGTTTGTTGACAAAATCCTCTAATGGACTGACCTAATAAGTACTTGTGTAGGTGTTATATATTATTTATTAACTAAGCCAGCCTCTCGCAGCTCTTCAATTATAGATATGATTTCGTTTTCTAATCCAGTATTACCAGCATCACGGGAAGCAACAAGTAGCTTTAGTCTTTCAACTAACTCGTTAGGATCATCCCAATAAACATACGAAACACTACGGAACGCTTTTTTCATGGAGGGTAGACCTCGCCCTTGTGAACAGCTATCGCTGCTAATTAAACGCTCTTTAGATAATTTGAAGAGTGGTTTTATAATGTATAAATACTTTCTTCCTTTATTACTTTTGATAGGTTTATTTGGGTTGTAATCACGCCTGTGTGCATTCGTTTCTATGAGCAGTATTTTATATATGCGTTTGTCATCTTCAGTAATGATATCTAAATTTGGTACCTTTTTAAATAACAATTCATCCAAGCCTTCTGTTATATTGTAAGTATGTCTGTTAACCTCTAATTTTCTGTTATTTATGACTACCAATTGAGACCCGAGCATAAGTTTGCCGCGTTCCATTCGCACGCCGAAAGGGATGTTTTCGAAATTAGTTGAAGATATTTGCCAAGTAGGATCATCACGAGGAGAAGAGTACGAATCGGTCGTCTTAAAAGAAGCATCATCTGTCTTATCTGAATCGTCACTTTCTCCGCTTTCATTCGAGTTACTATCACTGTCATCTTTATCATGATGAGGATGGAGGTTAGTAGATTCCTGCACAATGGTCTGATCATTGCTATCAATGTCACTTTTACTTTCCTCAAGAGGACTAAATTTAAGCCTTTTAGCAACCGTATTTCCCCACTTTATTTTGCCATCATCAAATTCATTCTTCAAATTTATGTTATTCATTTTGTACGGTTTATGCTCGTAATTTTGGTTACTTTTAACCATTTCATTGAGAGGCTCCGTTATTGGTTTTAAAACTGACTCCAACACCATTTCGTTAGTAGTTTTCATGTCACGAATTAATTTAACCTTTTTTTTCACAGCTTCAGCTGATTCAAGTACTTTCTCTTTTAAAGTTCTCTTTATATCCATTTTTCAGGTGATCTTACCTTAATCGAATTATAAAAAACAATGACGGTTGACGGGGTTGTATGAGCATTAAATATGTAATTAATCGAAAACAATGAATGTGTCAAATCCCATCCTGTAACCCCCTGAATTTTTCGCGCAATCTTTATTTATCACTAAATAGCTGTACGGTCTGTCCCATACGGTCGCACACATCTTACGAAACAGAGCCCACTCCATATCAGCTCCCACGTGTTCGTCATAAACATGACGTAAATTAATGTCATCTTGCTTAAACAAAATGATCAAATTTGCATTATCTCTAATTAACTGTTTAGGTACTTTGCTATATGTTTGATTCAAGTAAAAACTGTCAATATTTTTGTGTCGTCCCATTGCAAAGTAATCCCTTATATTATTTTGGTTTTCACACGCAACGTCGTCAAATATGATTACTGAGTTATTTGTTGCATCCCTAGGACTTAACACTTCATCGTTTTCACGATATTTGAAATATTTTACTGTAGAAACTAGTGACAATACTCGTTCTAAATAGTGGTACAAAGGTTGGAAAAGAGTTTTAGAATAAACATATACGTTTTGAAAACGCAAACCCTGTTCATGTAATAGAAGACCTATTATTAAATTGGTCTTGCCGCAATTAGAAGGACCACAAATTATGCTACGGATTGTGTTAGGTAAAAGTTTACCATGACGCAAATTTTGATTGTGACAATTCAAAGCAACTTTTTCGAGTTGCATGGTTTGAGGCTGCTTGACAAACTTCATATTTCTCAAATAGACGTCATATAATCATGAAAGTCATTAAAATAATGATTTGTTGCATTATAATTTAGGTTAATATTATCTTTTGTACATTCCGTTTTTAGTAACGCCTACATCCAAACATTCGTTTGAATTGAGCAAGCGTTCCACAGCGGGGGAAGCCCTATGTATGTACGTTAGTTGAAGATGACATTGACTTCAGGCGCTGCTTTGTTTTTTGACTTGTTACTTGTTCCATACCGAATGCAATAATTCATTGTATAGATAGTTCCTTCTAGATATTGAATACTGATTTCCAGATAAACCATTAAACATACAATCACTTTCAACAGAAACTTTAGTGGAACCCGCATAGAGCGAACGAAGTGAGCGGCCAAATGCGGGTTACACGAAAGTTTCTGTTGAAAGTGATTGTATGTTTAATGGTTTATCTGGAAATCAGTATTCATGATCTAGAAGGAACTATCTATACCTACTAGCAGTAACGCTGCTAAAGAAAATTATAAATTTTTTTAAATGAAAGGAAAAATTGAAAAATTTAATGCTCCGAGCCGGATTCGAACCGGCGACCACAGGCATTCATGGCCCGTCGCTACTACCAACTGAGCTATCGGAACAATCTGGTTCGGGCACCAAATCCTTCAATCAGTTCCTTCATATAACGCCTTAGGGAGGCGTATGTAGCGACATCTACCAGAAGACCTAGGCTTCCCTACGGCACCAACGTCTCAAATTATGTTTTCCTTTCATTTAAAAAAAAAAAAAAAATTATAATTTTCTTTAGCAGCGTTACTGCTTAAAAACAAATATTAATTTAGTATGGGGTGGCGCATCGTTACTGACGATTTCTCAACATAATTTGAGACGTTGGTGCCGTAGGGAAGCCTAGGTCTTCTGGTAGATGTCGCTACATACGCCTCCCTAAGGCGTTATATGAAGGAACTGATTGAAGGATTTGGTGCCCGAACCAGATTGTTCCGATAGCTCAGTTGGTAGTAGCGACGGGCCATGAATGCCTGTGGTCGCCGGTTCGAATCCGGCTCGGAGCATTAAATTTTTCAATTTTTCCTTTCATTTAAAAAAAATTTATAATTTTCTTTAGCAGCGTTACTGCTTAAAAACAAATATTAATTTAGTATGGGGTGGCGCATCGTTACTGACGATTTCTCAACATAATTTGAGACGTTGGTGCCGTAGGGAAGCCTAGGTCTTCTGGTAGATGTCGCTACATACGCCTCCCTAAGGCGTTATATGAAGGAACTGATTGAAGGATTTGGTGCCCGAACCAGATTGTTCCGATAGCTCAGTTGGTAGTAGCGACGGGCCATGAATGCCTGTGGTCGCCGGTTCGAATCCGGCTCGGAGCATTAAATTTTTCAATTTTTCCTTTCATTTAAAAAAAAATTTATAATTTTCTTTAGCAGCGTTACTGCTTAAAAACAAATATTAATTTAGTATGGGGTGGCGCATCGTTACTGACGATTTCTCAACATAATTTGAGACGTTGGTGCCGTAGGGAAGCCTAGGTCTTCTGGTAGATGTCGCTACATACGCCTCCCTAAGGCGTTATATGAAGGAACTGATTGAAGGATTTGGTGCCCGAACCAGATTGTTCCGATAGCTCAGTTGGTAGTAGCGACGGGCCATGAATGCCTGTGGTCGCCGGTTCGAATCCGGCTCGGAGCATTAAATTTTTCAATTTTTCCTTTCATTTAAAAAAATTTATAATTTTCTTTAGCAGCGTTACTGCTTAAAAACAAATATTAATTTAGTATGGGGTGGCGCATCGTTACTGACGATTTCTCAACATAATTTGAGACGTTGGTGCCGTAGGGAAGCCTAGGTCTTCTGGTAGATGTCGCTACATACGCCTCCCTAAGGCGTTATATGAAGGAACTGATTGAAGGATTTGGTGCCCGAACCAGATTGTTCCGATAGCTCAGTTGGTAGTAGCGACGGGCCATGAATGCCTGTGGTCGCCGGTTCGAATCCGGCTCGGAGCATTAAATTTTTCAATTTTTCCTTTCATTTAAAAAAAATTTATAATTTTCTTTAGCAGCGTTACTGCTTAAAAACAAATATTAATTTAGTATGGGGTGGCGCATCGTTACTGACGATTTCTCAACATAATTTGAGACGTTGGTGCCGTAGGGAAGCCTAGGTCTTCTGGTAGATGTCGCTACATACGCCTCCCTAAGGCGTTATATGAAGGAACTGATTGAAGGATTTGGTGCCCGAACCAGATTGTTCCGATAGCTCAGTTGGTAGTAGCGACGGGCCATGAATGCCTGTGGTCGCCGGTTCGAATCCGGCTCGGAGCATTAAATTTTTCAATTTTTCCTTTCATTTAAAAAAATTTATAATTTTCTTTAGCAGCGTTACTGCTTAAAAACAAATATTAATTTAGTATGGGGTGGCGCATCGTTACTGACGATTTCTCAACATAATTTGAGACGTTGGTGCCGTAGGGAAGCCTAGGTCTTCTGGTAGATGTCGCTACATACGCCTCCCTAAGGCGTTATATGAAGGAACTGATTGAAGGATTTGGTGCCCGAACCAGATTGTTCCGATAGCTCAGTTGGTAGTAGCGACGGGCCATGAATGCCTGTGGTCGCCGGTTCGAATCCGGCTCGGAGCATTAAATTTTTCAATTTTTCCTTTCATTTAAAAAAAAATTATAATTTTCTTTAGCAGCGTTACTGCTTAAAAACAAATATTAATTTAGTATGGGGTGGCGCATCGTTACTGACGATTTCTCAACATAATTTGAGACGTTGGTGCCGTAGGGAAGCCTAGGTCTTCTGGTAGATGTCGCTACATACGCCTCCCTAAGGCGTTATATGAAGGAACTGATTGAAGGATTTGGTGCCCGAACCAGATTGTTCCGATAGCTCAGTTGGTAGTAGCGACGGGCCATGAATGCCTGTGGTCGCCGGTTCGAATCCGGCTCGGAGCATTAAATTTTTCAATTTTTCCTTTCATTTAAAAAAAAATGTAGGTATTTACTTATATTTACTTAATACTAGTAGACATTTTAAATTGCTAGCAACAATGAATCAAACTTATTCCATAAAATTATTCCTTTAATTAACCATCTATTCACTAACAAAATTAACATCCTCTACCAGTTATAACCAATAAACTTCCTAATAATGATCCATCCGTTACTTCCTTGTCTATGAATTTTGATCTCTATAGTCTAGAGAATAAAGTCTCTTTTTAATTGTTTATAACTTTGGTGTAAATCGTCCTCTTGTATCTGTAAAGTGAATATGGATAACTAGTTTACTATATAAATAAATAAGAACGTAAACAACGTAGTTGGGGTTACCTATCTGAATCACTAAATTTTTTTGTCCTATTTTCATTTCGGCATTTACTATTCGATAAACTTCGTTTGCCTTTTTTTTCGTTTGTCCGACACTTTAGTTCGCGCCGTTTACGGCTGGTCATTTTATGGTTTAGCGTTGGTAATTGTTTGACAAATCCATGATTCCCAATTATTGGTATACCCGCAATATCGTTATACCGACGTAACGATTCGGTTGATAATCTGTTCGTATTTTATCAAATCGGCTTTATTATATTTGACATATTATTATTGTTTATACGGAGCACACGTATGTTACTAATTCACATGTTTGTTTATGAAAATGGTTGTTACCTTATGCATTTTCGATATTAAAAACATTAACAAAAAGTTTAAAATTAAACTAAGGTTATCCTCCTAAAGCTGTATTTATGGTTAATAATGTATATGTCGGCGGGCGATTGTAAAATTCGCCAGATCACGAAATTCCGAAGCATATCGCAAAAATAAGGAGTGCGGACTGATAATCTCCAGCGAGTCGACGCCACCCCGCTACGCGGGGTATCTATTTCTGGTCTGAGGGGCACAAGTGAACCCTAACCTAACCAACCTAAGACAAAGTTCGCTTATGACATGCCATTTTTGTCTGCTCTGATTATTGGCTCCCAACAAACACGGCCGCCATCGCATACGCAGCGCCACCAGTGGCCAAGAAAGAAACTACTTTTCGATGTGCCTGGTAAAGAGCTAGGAATATCGACGAATGCGTTGTTCTCATCGATCTGCCGTATTGTTTATCAGGCACATCGTGATAAGCCTGGCCAACTTTTAGGCATCATGAAATGGCGGCGTTTCAAGTTATTTCTTCCGACCGGACCCATACTTATACAGTACATATGTAAGCATTAGGTAGTAAAAAAGTGTTCGGTTCTGGCGGTTCGGTGGCCGCTGCCGCGGCACGCTCGCTACGCTCGCTCGGCTCGCGCGCTGTAGGGTCGCAGTTCACCTGACACTCCTCCTCACTTCACTCGTCGTCGTACCTACACCGACCTGCCTTAGAGTCTCAGTAAAACTAGTTTTGAATTTCCCTCAAAATGAACATTTGGCTAAACGTATGAAATGCGGAAAATAATGATGGATAAGTAAAAAATTGGCTGTCAAAACAAAAGTTGTAACAAGCTAAAGCCCAATTGACTGTAGCGGTAAAAGTTTTTCGGACAACTGAAACATTTGGATAACATCAAATGGTAAATGAAAAAAGTAATGAAAGGTATATTCGGAGAACTCATAAAAATACGAAAAGTTTTCGGACAAACGATATTCGGTCAATAAATTTTAGTGATTGCGATAGGTTACCCGTAGTTGGGTTCGTTTCAATGACCATCTAAAGAATAAGAGCTCTGTGGTCTACTGGAAAATTCCCGGTACAGGCTGCCAATGTTATAAAATATGCAAGACTGTCGGCAACTTTAAATTATAATCAATCAGGCAATGTATCCGGCTACATTGCTGGGAGCAATAGAGCAGTATACTATGATAATCAAGGCCACGTGTGTCTGAATCAGTGATATGATTATCATAGTTATACAACTGGCCGCCACCGTGACCGCCACCGCAGTACCGCGCCAGTCTGTGAGAGGCTTAAAGCGGCACATTTGTCTGGAAACGACACAAACCATGAAAATACATTAAAGGCGAGACCCTATTTTCTATGTAACTTGTTCCTTATGAATAGATACCTACTAACTCTGAGTAATGAGGCCATAACCACAAAACTGTAGAGGGTTGTCGCAACTGACCGACTTCGTTAGCATTTGTCCTTTTCGCACAGTACTGATTAGCCAGAGAGGGTACGAGTGTCGCGTGACAAGCTGTCGTTTGGCCTTGTGTTAACCCGTTTATGGGTTAGGAAGAACATAAAATGGGTTAAAGTTACAGAATGTAAGGGACAATTATGTTACCACGACGTGGAATAGGTTAATGAGCATGTAGATCATCCATATTAATATTATAAATGTCAAAGTGTTTCTGTCTGTCTGTTTCCTTTCACGCTTAAGGGGCTACCATATGCGAATCCCTTAGTTTTCTAACGTTTTTTGTAGATTAATATATTAACAACAACGGCTTTAAGCAATATAGTATCTCATATTTACTTCAAAGTTCATTGTTTTCGAGATCTTTGGCATCAAAGTTGAACAATTTTAGGCCAAAAAACTATTTTTCTGGCCATAACTTTTGTGTTAATTAGTTTAAAATTAAAAGACACAAGACACGTTTTTGGTGACGTCATAGACGAACCCAAATATGTAGATTTCGTATATGTTAGATCTTTCACGTCAATAGAGATACGAAATAAGTGTTTTTTTAGACAATATTTAAAAAAATCATACAAAATTAAGTATTAATTTCTTTCAAAATCCGGTAGACAAAAATGGAGATAAAAGATTGAGGAACCGATAACCGTTTAACTTATAATTCTATCTGTAGTGCAAAAGTAGGATAAACGATTCAAAACTTGTCAAAAATCAATGAAAACCTCGGGTAGCCCCTTAAACCGCTAAACCAATAGAAATTAAATTTGGTATAGAGATAGTTTGTATCCCGGGAAAGGAAGGAAATAGTTTTTATCCCAGAAATCAACCCCCCGAGGGGGTGAAATAGGGGATGAATGTTTGTATGGACGAGTTCCACGCTGACGGAGTCGCGGGTCAGACGCTAGTACGTCCATATAATTACACATGTAACTTGGAGCGGTATATAGGCAGAATTCACGGCTTTCACTTGTTGCAATAAGTATAATACTCGTATTTACAAATCTATTTCGCTTCCGGTTTGGAACAGGCTTTAGTATCGATTTGAAAATGAGCAAATACCTAGGTAGGTACTCAGTGAACTTAAAAAAAAATACAGAAGAAGTGCGTCCGCATCTTGACCAACACGCGCGTGCCGGACAGCTGTCGCCCGCACTTTATAAAACTTCAGTTATTGACATTGCCTTGTTTGTATATCTTGGAGGTAGCACTTTTTGCAAGAAAACACGCAAATCTATTTAAAAGGAGAAAAGATGTTTGTAAAAGTAGTAGTAGGTATAGAAACCAGCTGGCCTTACCAAACTCCAAGCTAACTATGTGTAAAAAAGGCCCACAATATCGCTGTACCATCATAACAAACAAATTACCCCGAGCACTCAAACAGGAGTTAAACGATAATATATTCAAAAACAAACTGAAGAAATTACTCCTTGATAAGGCCTATTATACAGTAGAAGAGTTTTTAAATGACAAAACACTAGGTCAGTTATTATATTAAGTAATGATAATTTCAATTTTTATTCACATTTCGACGGTAACCTATGTTGTAATAATATCGTTAGTCCATTATTATTATTTTGAAATCTCATGGAATTATTCTCATAAAATGACATAAACTAATTATTATTTTTTAAGGATTAATCGATGTTCATGCCAATATCGATTCTTCCTGTTCGCAATTCTGCACAATCTGAATTCCACACAATAGCATTTCACCACAATCGCCATTGTGCACAGTCGTTATTTGTGCACATAAGCGATTCTTCCTGTTCGCAATTCTGCACAATCTGAATTCCACACAATAGCATTTCACCACAATCGCCATTGTGCACAGTCGTTATTTGTGCACATAAGCGATTCTTCCTGTTCGCAATTCTGCACAATCTGAATTCCACACAATAGTCTTTCACCACATTCGCCATTGTGCACAGTCGTTATTTGTGTACATAAGCGATTCTTCCTGTTCGCAATTCTGCACAATCTGAATTCCACACAATAGTTTTTCACCACATTCACCATTGTGCACAGTCGTTATTTGTGTACAGTAGTGATGTATTCACACAATCGTGATTTTTCAAGACTGCTTCAGAAAACTACCCACTACTACAAGCGGATAGAATGGGCCTTGGAATTTCCTGTCTCATTTTATGCAGTTTTCTTACAATCAAGTAGGAAATTCCAAGGCCCATTCTATCCGCTTGTAGTAGTGGGTAGTTTTCTGAAGCAGTCTTGAAAAATCACGATTGTGTGAATACATCATTACTGTACACAAATAACGACTGTGCACAGTGGCGAGTGTGGTGAAATGCTATTGTGTGGAATTCAGATTGTGCAGAATGGCGAACAGGAAGAATCACTTATGTACACAAATAATGACTGTGCACAATGGCGAATGTGGTGAAATACTATTGTGTGGAATTCAGATTGTGCAGAATTGCGAACAGGAAGAATCGCTTATGTGCACAAATAACGACTGTGCACAATGGCGATTGTGGTGAAATGCTATTGTGTGGAATTCAGATTGTGCAGAATTGCGAACAGGAAGAATCGATATTGGCATGAACATCGATTAATCCTTTTTTAATTTTTAACATAATTATCGTCTTAATATTGTATATATAAATGTCTGTGCTATTTTTATGAAATCAGCTTACATAACTTGCATAACCATTGCAATGCACTAGCAGGGTATCATGTACCTACCGTATTAAACTTAAGATCTTATGTAATAACAATGAACATGATTGCAATAAAGGAATATGAATATGAATACATAATACCTATTTTAGACAATACGACATTTATCTGATGATGGAGCTAGAAAGGTGGAACTCTTCAACGGTTAATTTAATAACCCTTGAGTAAAATCTAGAAAAGCCCGCCAAGTTCGAGTCGGACTCGCGCACGAAGTTGTCCGTATCTATAAAAACGGCAAAAAATCACGTTGGTTGTATGGGAGCCCCCTTAAATATTTAATTTATTTTGTTTTTTAGTACCTATATGTTACAGCGGCAACAGAAATAAATCATATGTAAAGATTTCAACTGTCTAACTAATGTCACGGTTCATGAATCATGAGAAACAGCCTGGTGACAGACGGACGGACAGACAGCCTCTACCCTTTGTGTATACGGAACCCTAAAAATAACCGAAAATATTATTTTTGGGTGCCCAGCCCCGTTATTCTGTAACTTGTTTTAGCCTTACCCCAAAATACAATATCCTGATATCTGCCACCGCTCCCCCTGGGTACCCCCCGCGCGCAGTTTGGAAACGAAAAGGTCGAGATAATTGAGAAATAGGTATTTGTAAAATGTATTGCTGTCGCGCCAACCTCAAGCCTCCCCCCCAGAGCGCGATAGAGACGACTACATCTAGGACCGAAAATACCTATTAAAATAATATAAAATCAACGTTTCGTTGTCCCCTGATATCTTCTCCAACACTTGACATACTTAACTATTTTTTTTATTAAAAATCAAAAACGGCTTTGGCCGTGTTCATATGTTTTCCTTTTTTTTAAATAATCCAGACAAAATTGTTTTCTGGATGTTTGAACACAGCGGAAAATCTGGCATTTTTTTAGGTTTTTGAAGGTACCTATCTCTTTTAAGAATAAATTTATGAAAAAAAGGAAAACATATCATGTCAATAGTAGCCATATATTTATGGAAAAAAAATATTGCTCTACTGCCATTATCCAGGGAGAAAACATAATACGTTTGTATACCTAGAAAAACGGCCGTTTTGTTTCCTCTTAAGCTATCCCTATAGTAGCTGACACGTCCGAACTGATGAAAGGAAAGAAAAATGTCTGTTGTACTAATTAAATTTAAGCATCTACATTACTGGGGGCGCCTCGTGGAATTCCAATTAGGCTTCTGTCTTGGAAAATTTATTGATGGTCGTTGCGCATCTTTTCCTCTGCGCAGAAGTCATCTAGATCGGTTATAGTTTGTTTTAGTTCATCGTCATCGTCATGTCAGCCGAAAGATGTCCACTGGTGGGCATAGGCCTCCCCCAAAGAAGTCACAACGACCGGTTCTGCGCCATCCGCATCCAGCGGCCCCCGCGACCTTGTTTTAGTTAAAATTACGAAAATGCACTTAATGTGGGATTATACATCTTCTTTAGTAGTTTTAAGGAAAAGATAACAGACACGCCATAAAACTGACTGAATTGTGACACGTGTAATGGAGCACCTACTGTTTAAAGGAGATCACAATGTATGAAGAATACGTGACGCATACGACACGTCAACGCGTATACGCAGCGTAACGCACCGGTGTGGTCGCTACTTAATGCGTAATTGCTTTAAAACCCTACTTGAAGATTAAACAAATGAGAGGTTGGATGTCGATATTTTTTTTAATTAGCAAGCTAATAAAAATAATATCTTCGTACAAAGTGAAGTATTCAAATCTCTAGGTCATAAAGTAACTTCACAATCGAAGACGTAAGCTTATTAAATAAATGTTTGCGTACCTACTTTTGATGCTCACTGTACAAACGACAACACTGTTAACTGACCATCCTGTGTTTATATAGAACCTTCTTATAATGGACTTAAGGTGCACCGATGGTCAGTTAGCTGTGTTGTCGATAGTACTATTCGTGTTGCCATATATCAACGATAGCCCCCTATTATTTAGTAGGCATTTTGGCCAAGCTGTAACATGAGGATACAATTTATAGTTCACTCACATATCATATGTATATTTAATGATAAAGTCAAAATTCTGCTGTCAGCTTCGACCAATACACTATGTAAATATTGTAAACGATAACAATAATTTATGATTTCAGCATAAAAATCTGAGCCTAAGCCTTTAAACTCAGCAAATTAAAAAACATGCGGCAAAATTTTCTGCCGCACAAACACAGAGTGCTCAAATAGAGATTATAGCAAACTCATATTTAATGTAGGTAGGCTTTAGCCTACGAAACCAACGAAAGTACCTACTCCAAATTGTTATCTACTAAACTTATTGTAAATGCATAAAAGCTGATAAGTCACATTAGAATATTTACGATCTTGAAACCGACTGTTGACCGAGGAAATTTGCCCGGAGGAGATCGTATTACTTAAGCTCGGCAAAATCCTGCAATTCTTCGAGTTCGCAGGACTTGACCAAGAATTATAGCCTAAGTGGCGATCTCAATATTCTCAATAGATCAGAAATGGTAGCAGTGATACAAAGGCTCTCACAGCCCGGAAGCCACTACCAGAATAATAATAATAAATGTCGCAGGTGCCCGCTGGATGCGGGTGGCGCAGGATCGGTCACTTTGGCACTCTTTGGGGGAGACCTGAACTGATTTCACCGTTTTAGAAAAATCCACCCCTAAGGCGTTACCCTATTTACCGCCGTGCAAGTTTTGTATGGGGGAAACATTATTTTTTAAACTAGAGACTTGAAACTTTATAGAAAGATTACTTATTAAGATACAATATAGTAGATTGTTAACCAAGGGCTGAAAGGCACCCATTTCTGACGAGATATTTTGGCTCTCGAACGAAGTGAGGGCGCCAACGGTTCGAGTCAGAAATGGGTGACTCTCACCCGAGTTAAACACTCTACTTTTCATATCGAATACGAGGAAAGTAAAAAAAAAAACAGACGGAAAATTAAACAATATGTTTATTCAAAGTATGCAATTCAAATACGGCAGCCGCCATAATCGTGACGTCTTCCGAGCTGAAAGAATAGTCTCATCTCACCTATCCTAAAGAAAGAGGCAAATATCTGTCTCGCTCGCGCTTAAGGTTATATGGTGTAATTCGGTCACGTGACATACAGATAATACAACTACGATTTTAATTTTGAAATTAAAAAATATTGCTCACGTTTTTATAACCAAATAGTATCATATTCGCTTTTCCTTATGTTAAAACTACATATATGAATAACATACTTTCATAATTTAATTGTGATACACGAAAATAGCCCATTCAAATATTTTCAAACTATTTGTACTTGTTATTAGTATTAGTTGAAGAGTGGCTGTATGCGTTTCTGCCTTAGCTCACATGCACAACTTTTAGTTAAAAAAGTTGTTGATGTATGATGTATTCCATTTGTCACCACCTCATAGACCCTGGTGAATATTTTGGCTAAAATAAAAGTAATGAATTTACAACAAAAACTTATTTTATATTAAATAAAATAAATTCTATGAACTAGTAAGAATAGAAAGTATTTCCCGTTGTCAGTGGCGGGGTCTGTATTGATATTTAAGAATTCGTTCCCGGATAATGTTTACAAGGCGAGTACTAACTGAAATGAAATACATTACTTTTCTGCACTAGAGCAGAAACGTATCACTTTCAGCACACTTTTTAGAACAACAACGACCCACTTTCAGAGCATGAGATATGAAAAAGTAATTTCACCGTTTTAGAAAACTCCACCACTAAGGGGATTAAATAGGGATGCAATGTTTGTATAGGGGGAACATTATTTTTTGAAATAGAGACTTGGAACTTTGTGGAAAGATTACTTATTAGAATACAAAAAAAGCAATTTCTGCGTTTAAGAAAATTCCAGCTCTAAGAGGGTTAAATAAGGGTGCAAAATTTGTATGGAGGGAACTTTATTTTTTGAGCTAGAAACTTTGTAGAAAGATTAGGTACTCATTAGAATACAAAAAAACAATTGTCAGCGTTTTAGAAAATTCCATCTCTAAGGGGGTTAAATGTGGGTGCAAAGTTTGCATGAGGGAAACTTTCCCTTTTGAGCTAGAAACTTGAAACTTAGTAGAAAGTTAACTTATTAAAGCAGTGGACGTCTTTCGGCTGATATGATGATGAAGATGATGTAATCTATCCGGCGTGAGCTTAGATATATGTATAGAATGAGCTACTGGAAGCAGGTTATACACGTTAATCACCTGACCCCGGTTACCCAGGGGAACCTAGCGGCAATTATTTTATATTCAACTAGGAAAATATGATACCTTCGCCGGGCGCTACACGCTGTAGGGTCGCAAGTTCACCTAACAACATAACCGTTTTTTTCCCCTGGGGGAGTAGGCTAAGGGATTCTAGTGGACAACAGCACCGGAAGGGATACATTTTTATTCTGACTTTACTTTTTAGGGGGGGAAACTCATGGTTTTTTGTTGCCACGTCTGAGCCAAGGGACGTGGGAATGATCCTTTAGCGGATGCGCACCGTCAACGAGGAACGGAGGCAGAACGAAGCGCTACGCGCATTTCAGCCTCCGCTGCCTCCAACTTAATGGGACCGTGGTGCGGGGGTCGACACTGCACAAAGAACGTTCCCAAAGGGCTTGAGGAACACGTTTAACTGCGTATTTAATAGGGGTGTAGACCATAAATAAAATAATCAATAATGTCACGAAGTTTAAGAAGCGGTATGTTCTGTTGTTTCCCTTTTTCGCAAAACGCAACTTCATATGAAACGATGACGCTTGAAGATTATGACGTCACTAATAGATGGCAACGTGCCATGCCCCAACGTTTTCGGCGCCGCCGTCGACGCGGCCCCCCTGCAGCCTAGCGTAATGTGACGTCACACATTGTTTGCGTTTTCTCTCTTACAAGCAATATTAAAACGGTTGTAGCTTCGTAATTCTTTAAGATATCTGAATGGGATTTTTGTCACTAGGTATATTTTTGCCTTCTTTCTTTTGGAGTAATTATAATTTTTAAGTTTACACCCCGATTGATATGATACAGAGAATCATCGTCGGAAACCCAGGACAAGACTCGAACTTGCGACCTCTGTGTTGCCGGTACAGTGCTCAAGCCTCTGAGCTACTCCGACATAGCCTGACATTGCGTATATTTCTCATCATAAATAAGAATGTAGTTTCTCATCTCATCACATTCGCCGCCACTACTAGTAGCGACCTCTCTGTAAAATCCTTGAAAGGTTTATAGTTTTTAGGCCACTCTTAGCATCTCTCTTGCTGCTGTAATATTTAATTAAATAAGTTCTTTCGATAAGAAGTATAATGGGTATTTAATGTTCGTGGTCTGTAACCTTGTGAAGGTGATCCCGCGGCGTTCCTCTACAAGGCGGAGCCGGCATCAGCTCTCGTAATTATAGACGGTCATCATCATATCAGCCGAAAGATTTCCACTGCTGGACATCGGCCTCCCCCAAAGAGTGCTATAATGACCGGTCCTGAGGTTTTAGACGGTAGTGCAAAGCTTTGGCTATTGATAGTCCGTTATACCCTGAAGCTCTGGTTTCCTAGGATAGTGGTTCCGTCATTATTGCGGTGAGATAGACGATCCGTCTCTTTCTAAGTGGTCTAATTAGAAAGAGACGGATAGTCAATCTCGCCGCCATATGGGTCGCGTAAAGGCAAATTTCCCCAACGTTAAAAATATTTGCTGGGTCTTCAAAACATTAATTAAAATTTTTTAATAATCCCGAAAATAGCTGAGGTTCAAATGAGGGGTAAAATACTTCGTCCAGGTAGTTTTAATTCATTATGAACTTCGCTTCAAGCCAATTAGAATTTTCCCGACAGGAGTCGACCTTCCGAGTGTTGCTCTAACTTTGCGAAGTCTGGTATAATAATGTATTCAAATTCGTATTCGTACTCGTAAGTGATATGTGTAACATACTACTTTCGCTGTATAGGTATTCCCGAAGAATAAATCGCGAGGGTTAATTGTGTGACTCTTTTCAGAATAATTGTCCAGTTAAAGGCGTATCTTCCGCGGGCTTGTTAAAACAGAGAATTTTGAGGCTCTAAAAATACGCAACAGAAAGAAAAGCTGAATCTTTGGGTACCTCACTAACACTTTCATTGTTTTTTTTTGTTTTATTTAGGGCCGATTTTTCAATTCCCAGATAAAACTATCTGTCATAATAATATAAATGTTAGCTGTGTCCTTTTCTTTCATATGACTTAAGAAAAAGATGGTGATAATTTTAACTGACGGATAACTTTATCTACACGGTGGAATTTAATCGGTGATCAGGAATCCAAAAATCTTAATTATAAATCTACACAGAAACCAATACGTGAGATCTCGTGCAATATAGCTCAAAATCTAATTAATCACACTTAATTAACATCGGTAAAATGTACACTGACTGAATAAATGGACACCCTACTTTTATTTAAGGGAAGTAACTCGTAAGTGTACATACGTCAAGTGCTTGCTGGCTTTGGTGGGAAACTAGACAGATCAGACGTCCATAAATGATTGCCGCCATTTGTTATTAAACTTTTCAGACTAAACCATTAGTAGGGTGACAATAAATTTTAATTAAAATTTAATTTCAACTTAAATATTAGTTAATATTACAAACGTGACCGCCATCGATTACTGAATTAGAAAAATGGGTTCCTGTTCACCGATTAAATTCCACCGTGTAGAGATTGCCAATAATGATCCGTTTTGACGGAAATGTGGGGCCGGTTTTTGACTATAAAGCCCTGGACTATTTCACTCGAGAACTGTCAAAAACTATGAAAATCTATTTTAAGACACCGATAGAAAATTGAAAAACGAGTGTTGACCACTCTCGTATTCAAATCTGTCTGTCGAAAATAAAGTGCCTACAATTTTGACACTACAATCGCTACAATCGCATTTACTCGTATTTAATTCTGGAGCGCTCCAAAGTCCAAAATCGGCGCCCATATTTTTTATGCAGATATTCGCATGTTAGTTGCCGCGCGCGTATCTAGCATAGAATATCTATAGAGAAATCATATGGAGCGATGTAGACAAAGTTTTGGCGGCTAAAGTCGGCGGAGTAAAGTAAAAGCCAGGACTGTTATTATTATTATTCGCTAAGCGCTAATACGTCTCACCCCGCCGATCACCCGTCACGAAACTAGACCTCTAGTTACGCTAAGTTACTACGCATCGCGGTATCAAGATATATTTGTGGGTGAGCGTTGAGGTGAGCATAATAGTACATTACGTAACTAGGGCGGTGAATTCGTGAATGCCCCAGATCGCAGGTGTTTGTGGCCATAAATATGCGCTCTGGGGCTTTACGAATTACCGCCCGTGTTGAGTACAAGATTTTACGTCTTCACCTGGCCACAATGCGAGTTTTCCCGTACGCGCAGCGTGCACTAAAACTCGCATTATGACCAGGTGTGACGTAAAACAAGTTACAGAATACGGGGGCTGGGCTGTTATTCGCTACTCGCTAATGCGGCTCACCCCGCCGCCGCCGGTCACTCGTCACGAAACTACACCTCTACCAACTCTTAGTTACTACGCATCGCGGTGTCAGGATATAATATATTTGAGGGCGAGCGTTGAGATGATCTTAAAACAAGTTACATAATAGGGGGGCTGTTCATCATACTACTTTATTCGGGCTTCCCGTCAATTGCTACCCTCCTAATCCGCCCCGGTCACGATATTGCTCGGCGGCGGCAGCGGTTTATCTAATTCATTGCGTGTGATCCCAACTAACCACTGTGCGTTGCGCTTCTCGACCGCGCAATGAACGGATAAAACGCTTAATTTCCGCGCCGCAATTCGCGCAGTGTCCTTTCGCGTCTTCGCAAGGCCGTAAGGCCCACTATACAATGCCAAATGGCATTGAAATCTACATCTTGTTGTGTCGGAAATAGAGTTGGCATGATTTTGTTTTAAAAGGTGACCGAAACAAAAAAATTAAACTCTATTCCAGTTGAATGTGTGAGGCTACTGGGTTAAAAGTCTATCCAGATTTCTGTGGAAAGGGCTTCCACGTGTTGCCTATATGGTACTTGTTTGTTATTTCGGTAATAATAATAATACGTACTCTGTATTGCACCACGACAATGAGATAAACATCTTACAAAACTTTGCTTAATAAATAATGGTAATTGCGAAGTCTCGACGAACACCTAAAAACAATATAAAACTATGTGTTTTTGCGAATTGTTCCTCCCTCAGTCCCGACGCGACTGTGCGAATTAAAAAGAAAGCAGCCATTTGGGTTCATCCATTAGTAGCAGAGGCAAACGGTGCGGCGCGTCGATGATTACCAATCTTTATTCGACGACGGAAATACAGTTTCCACATCTGCTATTCAGAAAAGCAGTCATTGTGGCTTTCAAATGAGGGGCCAAAGTTGGACTTTTCCCCCCTGTTCCAGCTAATCAGAAAAAAAACCATTGTCGTCATTTGAGGACAAATGAGGGATTTAAATCTTACTCATAGAAGGTGTGAAACACGATAAGACTGATTGACTGTGACACTCGGTAGCAAAAAAATCCGAGTTGGGTGTAAACACTTGAATCCCTCATTACGCTCAAGATTCTAGTTTGGAATCGCTCGCTACGATTAGGATTCAATTTTAGAATATTTCGCTTCACTCAGCATGCAATATACCACCCTCGCCGTTAGGTGTACCATTTTGCTCCCTTGAGACACAATCTCCTATTTTGCCTTTTAACAAAGCTATCCAAGTTCTATAAGTCTCATACTTAAGTAGACATACAGATGTAAGCCTATCGAATACCAAATTTCGGAAATATTTATACATTCAAAAAGTTTGATAATATTCGCGAAGCATGTTATGGATTCCCTGGCAGCAATACACTTACCCGAATTGAATTGCCGGAGGCTCTTTTGACTCTAGGGAGATAGGTAAAGGTCGTATCGTAACGGGAGGAAAGTTGAAAGTAGCTCCCGGCGATTGTGACTGATACCTTTTAAGGGTTGTCATACGGTGGGTAGTGGTACTCCAATACATAAAAAACCTTTTTACATTTACTTCATACTAGCTTCTGCCCGCGACTCCGTCCGCGTGGAACTCGTTTATATTGCAGCTCCATACAAACTTTTACCCTCCCATTTCACCCCCTCAGGGGATGAATTAGGGGATAAATCCTATACTATGTCAACCTTCTGTTCAACCCTTCAACTATCTCTACATAAAATCGTCGCTCCGTGTTGCCGTGAAAGACGGACAAACAAACACACATACTTTCCCATTTATAATATTAGTATGGATATGGATAGGTACTTGCCTCTTTCCAGACGTTTCAATTTTAACGGACAAAGTTGTCTACGTTTTTTCGTTTATCTAGGAGTCTCTGGGCGACCGAGCTCTCCCCAGTTGAAGATTGAAAAAAATACGGAGAAACTTTTCCCAAACCTGAGACCTAGCCTAGATCGATTTTTCGCCCCCGTAATTCGAAATTTTATTGAAATCGTTAGTGTGTGGGGTGTGCAATAAAGAGTATTTGTATTATGTTGTATTTTTTTTAAGTAACAGCATGCCTGGGTAATTTTACTTAACTGGAAACTTCAATCAATCAATGCTTATTATTTTACGTATAATATTAAAAAAAACTTGCAAATGCAAAAAAAAACTCCAAAAATGTATGAAGACAAAGACACTATTAATTACTATGACTTAAGAGGCCGCAGTAAGCTCGGCCGAATTTCACCTTCCCATACAAACGTAGTTACGCTCTCATTTTAAAACCACGTGTTGGATTGTGACGAAACTTTGCATATACAATGGCATGTCTATGTCTGTAATTAGTTTCTACGGTTTTAATTTATAAAACAAACTAAATACAGCAAAAACTAGTTTTGTATGAAAAACTTAAATTCGCAGTATTTTTTTTATTATGGTATCTGAAGCTACATAAACTAATTACAGACATAGATATACCTCATTTCATTGAACATGCAAAGTTTCGTTACAATCCAACACGTAGTTTTAAAATGAGAGCGTAACTACGTTTGTATGGAGAATCGAGCTTACTGCGGACTCTTAAGGGCCCAGTGTTCCACCAAAATATTTAATGACTTACATATTGCTACGATATCGTGATTTCAAAATGCATTATTATCCTACTTATGGAACAAAACTTTAAATATTTTTTCCTAATTCAATATATTTTAAACAATACAGGGTGACATTTTAATCAGTGTCCAAATTTTTTGTAGGCATTTGGTATCACTTATAGACTTCATTTTTGATGATAACCACGCGGTAAGGTTTTTTTGGGATAACTTTAAACAGCCATTACTAAAAAAAAATGTACTGAATGATATGAAATAAAAAAACACGTATTTTATAATTTTTGCCGAAGATTCTTATACTTGAATTTGGACACTGATTAAAATGTCACCCTGTATGCTCGTAGAGTAACTGCGAATATCCTATGGAGTCATCCTTTAATTTTTTGCTTTTGTTACAGGCCACATCCCGTATATGTTAGACACTCATAAATAAACTGTGCCTTGCTCTGACCTTTAATACTCTCTGTGAAGTCTATTTTTAATGCTTGCTTCCTACGTACCTGTAACTTAAGTGTATTTTTAGATTGGTATTGTTCAAAATACGCTTTAGAATTTACGTTTCGCTAATTTTACTGAATGGTGAATAAGTAGCATTGTAGAAAAAGAAACATTATTTGCGTTGGAAAGTGGTCTCTTTTTTACATAACCACGAGAATATTCTTCACGAATGATTTTAACTTTATATGGTTAAACCATTGTTAGGAGAAGGTTGACGCAGCTACCAACCTATCACTGCGACATCACATTTTATCGACAAAAAGTTAAAAGTGGCACTGGAAAAAAAAGTTTCATGAGCTTTGCCTACCCCTTTTAGGAATGAGTCGTGAATCTATGTGGTATACTCTTGCTTGCCAGAATTTCATTTGCCCGGATTTTATCTGCCATAATATTCAACTGCCATAAAGTTGTTTTCTATAATTTTGTATGCCATACTCATTGTTTACCATATTAATTATATGCCAGAATCTTTGTTTTCCATAATATCAATATCAATAATCTCATTTTCCATAATCATTGTAATCCATAACTATCACACGCCATAATGTCATTTGCCATCCATCTCAACATCCATAATGTTCATATGTAATAATGTGGGTACGTATTGCAGTCTAAAATGAAAAAAAAATACCTCGAACCTATCTGCGATCCGGGTCGGTTTTGCCTCTAAGTAAAAATAAACTTTTCTCTGAGATTACCCAATGCCAAGATAGTGGTGTATCATAGGCAGTAGGGAACAGAGGCTTAGTGGCAAAACCGACTCGGATCGCGGATAGGTTAGAAGACGGAAGCGGGAGCTTTGCTCCCGCTTTCGTCTTCGAGGATTTTTTTTTTGTAATAGCTGAAAAACTAACAAATTAACAAAGATGACTCCGAATGCATGTTTAGTATGGCGTTTAAATATTCTATTAAATAATATTATTGCAAACAATAATCTGGAAAACAATACGTATGGCATTCGTATCATTATGACATCCAATATTCGGGTAAACAAGAGTATGTCAATTAACTATTATGGTAAACGAAACATTCGGGCAAATGAAATTCGGGCAAGCGTAGTTCAGGCAAATGATTATTATAGTATGTGAATGTCGGGCAAACAATAGACAACCGAATCTATGTATGCATGTAATCCATAGTTACAGTAATGCAAACGGCTGCTCACAAAAGATGAACTATTTGTAAAGTACTTCGTTGATCATTCATCACCATCCCTTTTGGTCAATAAAACCCTTAGGCACCTTTCGTATATTTTCGTCACGTTTTTGGATTGAATACGTCCGTTAAAAGGGTTTTCAGGTGCTTAAATACTGTTGCGACGGGAAAGGGTTGTGCTCAAATAGTTGTGTTGCTAAAATACGTGCGTGGTAAAACCTTTTTACACGGTGTTGTTGTTCACAACACGACAAAACGTCTAAGACAACAACTAGTCTGAAGTCTGACCTTATGCTTTTTTCAGGCTTCATCCTGCAATTCTGATTCCATTTAGGATGATATTTTTAGCTCAATTTAATACCGGTAAGTATCTAAAAACGGGTTCTACATTTTGAAAGAAACTGTTTTATTCTCATCCATTATTGTTACTAAACGGGACTTAATCGCGAGTAATTGAAAAAAAAATGAAAAATGAAAAAAGTTTATTGTATAAGGGCAACATCTATATATATAAAACGCAAAGGTGACTGACTGATTGACTGACTGATCTATCAACGCACAGCCCAAACTACTGGACCGATCAGGCTGAAATTTGACATGCTGATAGCCACTATGATGTAGGCATCCGCTAAGAAAGGATTTTTGAAAACTCACCCCCTAAGGGGGTAAAACGGGGGTCCAAAGTTTGTATGGTATGTAAAATAATGCTTCCCTTATTTTTTGAACTAGAGACTTAAAACTTTGTAGGATTACTTATTAAGATACAAAAAAAGCACTTTCAGCGTTTTACAAAATTCCACCCCAAAGGGGGTTAAATAGGGGTGCAAAGTTTGTATTCAAAACTACTGGGACTGCTAACTTGAAATTTATACCAGACCTTCCTTTTATGACGTAGGCAAGGGATAAGACGGGATTTTTGGAAATTCTGTCCCTAAGGGTGTTAAATAGGGGTGCAAAGTTTGTATGGGTGAAACATTATTTTTTGTACTAGAGACTTGAAACTTTGTAGAGATATTACTTATTAAGATACAAAAAAAGTTCTTTCAGCGTTTTAGAAAATTCCACCCCTAAATGGGGTCAAATAGGGGTGCAATGTTTGTATAGGGTAAACATTATTTATTGAACTAGAGAATTGAAACTTTGTAGGAAGATTACTTATTAGGATACAAAAAAAAAATCTTCAGCGTTTTATAAAATTCCACCCCTAAGGGGATTAAATAGGGGTGCAAATTTTGTATTCAAAACTACTAGGACTAGGAACTTGAAAATTACATCAGAACTTCTTTTTATGACGTAGGCAGGGGATAGAACAGGATTTTTGGAAATGCTATCCCTAAGGGGGTGAAATGGGGGTCCAAAGTTTGTATGGGGAAACATTGTTTATTGAACTGGAGACTTAAAACTTTGTAGGAAGATAACTTATTGATACCAAAAAAGTACTTTCGGCGTTTTATAAAATTCGACCCCTAAGGGGGTTAAATAGGGGTGCAAAGTTTGAATTAAAAACTACTGGGACTACAAACTTGAAATTTACACCAGAACTTCCTTTTATGACGTCGGCAAGGGATAAGACGGGATTTTTGGAAATTCTATCCCTAAGGGTGTTAAATAGGGGTGCAAAGTTTGTATGGGAGAAACATTATTTTTTGTACTAGAGACTTGAAACTTTGTAGAGATATTACTTATTAAGATACAAAAAAAGTGCTTGCAGCGTTTTGGAAAATTCTACCCCTAAGAGGATCAAATAGGGGTGCAATGTTTGTATGAGGTAAACATTATTTATTGAACTAGAGACTTGAAACTTTGTAGGAAGATTACTTATTAGGATACAAATAAAAATATCCTTAGCGTTTTTAAAATTCCACCCCTAAGGAGATTGAATAGGGGTGCAAAGTTTGTATTCAAAACTACTGGGACTACAAACTTGAAATTTACACCAGAACGTCCTTTTATGACGTAGGCAAGGGATAATTTGGAAATCCAATCCCAAAGGGGGTTAAAAAGGGGTGCAAAGTTTGTATGAGAGAAATATGTTTTTTTATACTAGAGACTTGAAACTTTGTAGGGATATTACTTATAAAGATACAAAAAAATTCTTTTAGCGTTTTAGAAAATTCTACCCCTAAGGGGGTTTATTAGGGGTGCAATTTTTGTATAAGGGAAACATTATTTATTGAACTAGAGACTTGAAACTTGGTAGGAATTGTACTTATTAGAATACAAAAAAAAGTGTTTTCAGCGTTATATAAAATTCCACCCCTAAGGGGGTAAAATAGGGGTGCAAAGTTCGTATTCAAAGCTACTGGGACTAGAAACTTGAAATTTACATCAGAACTTCCTTGTATGACGTAGGCAAGGGATAAGACGGGATTTTTGGAAATTCTATCCCTAAGGGTGTTAAATAGGGGTGCAAAGTTTGTATGGGAGAAACATTATTTTTTGTACTAGAGACTTGAAACTTTGTAGAGATATTACTTATTAAGATAAAAAAAAAGTGTTTTCAGCGTTTTGGAAAATTCTACCCCTAAGAGGGTCAAATAGGGGTGCAATGTTTGTATGAGGTAAACATTATTTATTGAACTAGAGACTTGAAACTTTGTAGGAAGATTACTTATTAGGATACAAATAAAAATATTCTTAGCGTTTTTAAAATTCCACCCCTAAGGAGATTAAATAGGGGTGCAAAGTTTGTATTCAAAACTACTGGGACTACAAACTTGAAATTTACACCAGAACGTCCTTTTATGACGTAGGCAAGGGATAAGACCGGACTTTTGGAAATCCTATCCCAAAGGGGGTTAAAAAGGGGTGCAAAGTTTGTACGGGAGAAATATGTTTTTTTATACTAGAGACTTGAAACTTTGTAGGGATATTACTTATAAAGATACAAAAAAAGTTCTTTCAGCGTTTTAGAAAATTCTACCCCTAAGGGGGTTTATTAGGGGTGCAATATTTGTATAAGGGAAACATTATTTTTTGAACTAGAGACTTGAAACTTGGTAGGAATTATACTTATTAGAATACAAAAAAAAGTATTTTCAGCGTTATATAAAATTCCACCCCTAAGGGGGTAAAATAGGGGTGCAAAGTTCGTATTCAAAGCTACTGGGACTAGAAACTTGAAATTTACATCAGAACTTCATTTTATGACGTAGGCAAGGGATAAGACGGGATTTTTGGAAATTCTATCCCTAAAGGGGTTAAGTAGGGGTGCAAAGTTTGTATGGGAGAAACATATTTTTTTGTACTAGAGATTTGAAACTTTGTAGGAATATTATTATTAAGATACAAAAAAGCACTTTCAACGTTTTATAAAAATCTTCCCCTAAGGGGGTTAAATAGGTATGCAATGTTTGTGGGGGGGAAACATTATTTATTGTACTAGAGAATTGAGACTTGATAGGAAAGATAACTTATTAGGATACAAAAAAAGCAATTTCAGCGTTTTATAAAATTCCACCCCTAAGGGGGTTAAATGAGGGTCCAAATTTTCTATAAGGGAAACTTAGTTTTAGCTACTACGTACTTAAAACTTTGTGGACAGATTACTTATTCATTTACAAATAAAGTGCTTTCAGCGTTTTGGAAATAATTACACCTTAAGGGGTTAAAAAGGAGGTCCAAAGTTTGTATGGAGAAAAAAGATTAGTTAGACAATTTTATTCGAGAATTCACAGGATAATTCCTAACGATAAATGAGTAAACAAGTATTTCCGGTTTTTTGAGAATTCAAACCCTAAAAGGAGACATGTGGTGACAAAATCTGAAAATCAACATCGGCATCTATTGTTTCTATGGTTTATCGGGTCGCTAATTAGGAAAACAACAACGATTTTACATTCCAACGTGGCGTCTAAATATAAATATGGTCGTTGTTATTACGGTTTTCTGGGACGTTAATAACGAAAATCACATAGATTTTGAAATGTAATGTTGTGGACATGAAAATTCATGAAAATATTTGTGCCAAATTGCAATTCAATCGGTCCAGTTTTTTCGTAGCTAATCGGTTGTAACAGACGGACTGACAGACAGCCACACGTGATCCTATAAATAAGGGTTCTATTTTTGCTTTTGAGGTATGGAACGAGACCCGCGTTATATAGGGTTATAGGCTTTAAAGTTTGTATTTGGTGCCATCTCGATCGTCAGCAATCGGTACCTAGGCGAGTGCGGGCGGCGCGGCGGGACGGGAGGGTAGGGGACATTGGGAAAGTGCCTGCATCCGTAATAAATACATTCAAGGTGCTGCACGAAGATCTGCTTACTTTTTATAAGTTAAGCATTTTGGCCGCCGTTAAATTAAAACAAATTTTTGGGTATTTATGTTAAATACTGCTTCGAAAAGCATGGAAAAAAAATCTTAGGAAACTAGCCTATAGCAATGTCCAGGCCACAAATTTAACTTGACATTCGTGGAGATATTTTGGTATTTCAACATTATCATGAACATAAAGTAGCTTTTATTCCAGAGGACAGATTCTCATTAATCATGACTGTAAATTTAATAACAGAAATACGTACATACATACATACATTCACGCCTTTATTCCCAAAAGGGGCAGGCAGAGCACATGAACTTTATGTTCCAGCGCCACTTTTAGCATAAATGTGTGTATAAAAGATCGACAAAAAGTGATATTGCTTAGGTTGTTAGCCCATCACCCACAACACACTTCAACCCTGCTCTCTTAATCGACTTTTACGACACACACGGGAAGAAAGAGGGTAGTGAAATTCTAACCCGCCACCACACGGGCATAAAAATAATAGTAAATAAAAATTAATTTACCATAATGGGTTATGACGAAGGGTTATTCGTAGGGGAAGTTAGTAGTAGTAGGTTAGTAGGCGGCGTAGCAATTCAACAATTATTGGAAAATTACTTTTACTACGCGGGCGAAGCCGCGGGCAAAAGCTAGTTACAATATAAATCACGACCCTGGGTCCTGAGCTAGGAAACCCTGTGTTACAGGACCCAGTTTCGTCGTTCCAAATACTTATCCTACGTGTCTATATACAAGTGTACAAAGAGAGCAAAATACAGCTTAAAACGAAATATGCCTAGTTTTAGATGGCTAAATCGTGTACGTGTGTGTGTGTGTGTGTGCGTGTGCGTGTGCGTGTGCGTGTGTGCGTGTGTGCGTGTGTGCGTGTGTGTGTGTGTGTGTGTGTGTGTGTGTGTGTGTGTGTGTGTGTGTGTGTGTGTGTGTGTGTGTGTGTGTGTGTGTGTGTGTGTATGTGTAAGTGTGTGTGTATGTGTGTGTGTATGTGTGTGTGGTGTGTGTGTGTGTGTGTGTGTGTGTGTGTGTGTGTGTGTGTGTGTGTGTGTGTGTGTGTGTGTGTGTGTGTGTGTGTGTGTGTGTGTGTGTGTGTGTGTGTGTGTGTGTGTGTGTGTGTGTGTGTGTGTGTGTGTGTGTGTGTTATAATTAACTTATTCATTTAACTCTCTGGTGTTTCCCGACGTTTCGGATGAGTCGTAACATCCATGGTCAGGGGACTGGGTTTTAGGCGGGTAATCAATCTCTTGTTGCGCGGGTTTTCCGAAAAAATACAGTCGTCAACAAAAGTTACCTACTCATATTCATACTCATACCCATTTGTTGATAAAATATAAGAAATGCGAACTTTTTTTTATTGGTTTATTTTAGAGCTTTGGCCTCTCAAAATCTCCATAGCACCATAACGTGACGATACGCCTTTACATTGGACTAGTGAGGGGAGTTGCGAAAATTTTGTGAATCGTTCGGAGTGGACGAACCTTTTTAAATGTTTACCTGCCCTTTCCTGCTAAATTGGATAAAGGGACGATTTATTTGGCCCTTATTGGGCGTTATCTCGACAATAAATATTTTGTTGGTATGATGTTAACGGAATTCGTCGCCATGCTTATTTATTAGTCACTAGATTCCTCCCGCGACTTCGTCTTCGTGGACCCGGGATAAAAATATCCTATGTTTTAATCCAGGGTACAAACTATCTTCGTGCAAAATTGTACGGTTGAGCCGTTTAAGCGTGATTGAGTAACAAACATTCACACTTTCGCATTTATAATATTAGTAGGATAGGATTTCTTGATCAAAGAACGTTATCAATTGTGAATATGTAATATGTACGTGTGTATACCGGGTGGAAAGGCACGACGATCCCTTCCGCAAAAGGGGGATTGTTTAGACTGAGTACAGTATTTCCTCTAAAGAAACTAGGCTCATATTCATAACCGTTTTGAAGTTATAGGCAGTTAACTTTTAATGCAAAATACTGCAAGTGACCACCCTCATTAGGGTCAGTAACATTTTAACAATTACACAAGAGTCAGTGACCTTTATCAATACGTATAAACGATAATTAGTACGTATAGTAATAGTAGGGTTGTCACAGAAGAACATTAATTAATTTTATTATTTTTAATAATTAATCGTAAAAAAAAATCTAAACATTACGAATCGATTTTCCATCACTTAAACTAACCCCCCTTTGCGGGAAGGATCGTCGTGCCTTTCCACCCGGTATGTCTCACCTGAGAAAACATTTTATATTTTTATGACAAATCCACTTAACAACAAAATTTGATGAGAAGTTCGCGTTTAGTCATAAGTACGAGTATCGCTTGGTTGCCTCTAAACTGGCCTCCAAGATCGTGTGACTTAACACCGCTCGGCTACTTTCTGTGGGTTATGTCAAATCTCTGGTCTAATTGCTGCTCTTAAGTCCAACATAACCCGCGTTCTTCACGAAATAGAGCCCCAATTATGCAAAAATGTCGCCCAAAATTGGTCCACCGGGATACACCACTCACGGACACGGAATCGCGGGTCCTATTTGGCAAAAAATATTTTTCACAAATAATGTCATCAAATATATGTTCTTTAAAATAGTATAATAATTGTTGCAATGTCAGCTAGACACGTTATTGTATTACATTTCAAGTTTGAGGGCTCTAAATGAAATACCCTTTATTTACGCTCATAATATTCAGGATTTAGTTGATATATGATATGATTAGATATTTCTGGGCGCCTCGTTTCACAGCTGTCACCGTTTCACGTCGGCCGAATAAAGAAATAAGCAAATTAGGGTTCCGGTTGCTTATTACGTTTCCGGAGTTCTGTGTTGGTTGTTATTTTTGTTAGGGTTCCGCACAGTAGAAGGATAAGCGCTGTGCATGATACTCACTCGAAACCACCCTTTCAATCGTCAAGAGCTTGAAATACCTAGTATACGGTGCAGCGAACGAAAAAAGGATATAATGCGAACTACTTACAAATTTCTACCCAAACACGTGTATGCACATGTGCGAACTAAACAGCTGTCTAGCATCGTTTTGACTCCCCGCCCCCATCCCCGCATAATGGCAATGGAAACCATTCTGTGCGGCCAGTTTGCGGCGCTACTTATAGACTTCTATTGTTTTTTTTGGTCGCAGCTACGGCGTAATTCCCAGAGCGTTTCAACTGCCCTCCCGGATTTTGGTTATTTGGTTTGTCAAGGACCACCATCAAATGACCAGGGGGCCAAGACAAGGTTACAATCGACAAGCGCTAACGCAAATAGAAAACTAATAAAATGTATGGGAATGACAGATGTTAACGAAGTGTTTTGTCGGCATCTGTCATTCCCATACATTTTATTATTTTCTATTGGCGTTAGCGCTTGTCGATTGTAACCTTGTCTACGGCCCCACATGTGCAACGAGAATCTGTAGGGACTTCGTTCAAAATTCAGACATGTAGATAGCTCTCGGAATAATCCTACGTCGGTGAGACGCAGGCAAAACAATTTTGCCCGCCTGACATGATACGCAGTCTTTGTACAGTCTAATATTTTCAAATCCAAAAGACGATCACATGTGACGTGTGTGTTTTTACACTCCTTTCTTTTCTTCTGAACCCTTGGGAGAACCCAAATGAGAAAAGCAAATGTTTTGGTCAGTCCAGGTTCGAGTTTTCAATTTTTCTTTTAATACCTGTTTTTGTCATTCGTTTGAATGATTACCTAATTAATTAAGTCGACTTTTTAAGTACTGCAGTAGATTCATTAGACAAGTGGTTCTGCCTTTTTTCCATAAATCATTAGGTCTGACCCTCTCGCTCTCGTCCCTTCACTTGTTCTAATCATAAAGCTAAAAAAGGCTTCTTGCTGACAGCGATTGCGAACATTCCTACTATTTAGGTCTTTAAATAAAAACTGTCAGATTTTTTTTTTGGAAATACCGCGCTAATTGCTACAGAACTCACTCAGTTACAAATATATTTAAAACTCACCTAAGTTACAAATATATTTAAAACTCACCTAAGTTACAAATATATTTAAATTGTAAACACACGCACAAATACCTACTTAAGAAAACGGGGCATTTTTTGTCATTCTCACGGAACCCATGTCAACAATTGTTGGCCCAATTTGAGTCTGCGGCCGCGCGTAAAACTTGTTTAGTACGGCTCGGGGCACCGAAAGAGGCCACGAGATACATTTTTGTTCATCGCTTTCGATTTTACCAAATATTAATCTGTTTCGATCTTGCCTTTGTTTTGTTTAATCTAATAACCTTATATAGAAGAGATCCACTGTAGCCAATCAGCAAGCAACTCTGGTTTTTTCGAAAAACTTACCTATGTAGGTACCTACATACGAAATATCATTTGATATTAAGCAGCGGCTTTTCGGTAAAGGAAAATATCCTGACGAAACCAGTCTCAACCCGACAAGGTTTAGTTTTCCATCTACTTTGGAAGGTCAGGCTGTTGCTTTTGTAAAACTGGTGCCTACGATAAATGTTGGGATTCGGTGCCAAAGCGGACCCCGGGCTCCGTTAGAACACAACCCGGAAAAACGCTAGGAGGATGAAAACCCGTAGCTCTCCTAGTACAATCACCATCAAAATCACTACACAATCGAAGACGTAAAAATATCTCATGAATTCCCGTTTAATATATACTTTTGACGTCATCGTTTGCGTGGCTACTTATGATGTGCAAACGTCCATATTCTAGTATCCGCTTACCATCAAGCGGTCTGTATTCTTGTTTGCCACCGCATTTAGTTAATAATAAGGTTTCAAGTAAATATAAAAAAAATTACTAAATACATACTAAATCCATACTAATATTATAAATGCGAAAGTGTGTCTGTCTGTCTGTTAGGTACTTCTTGACCGATGTGGATGAAATTTGGTATAATGATAATTTGAGACCTGGGGAATCCCGCTTCCCGCTGTCTGTCCCTTTGTATGCTTAGATCTTTAAAACTAATACGCAACGGATTTTGATGCGGTTTTTCAAATAGTTAGAGCGATTCAAAAGAAAGGTTTATATGTATTATATAGTACCCGTGCGAAGCCGGGGCGGGTCGCTAGTATATTATAAATGCGAAAGTGTGTCTGTCTGTTTAGTCTGTTACCTCTTTACGATAAAAACGCTGAACAGATTTAGATGAAATTTGGTATAGATATAGTTTTATCTGAAGCTACGGTAGCCCAGTGGTTCAGGCATGCGGCTGTCAAACGGCGGACGTGGGTTCGAATCCCGGCTCGTACCAATGAGTTATTCGGAACTTATGTACGGAATATGATTTCATATTTACCGTTAGCTTTTCGGTGAAGGAAAAACATCGTGAGGAAACCTGCATACATCTGCGAAGAAATTCAAAGGTGTATGTGAAGTCCCCAATCCGCACTGGGCCAGCGTGGGGACTACTGCCCGTTCCCTCTCATACATGAGAGGAGGCCTGTGCCCAGCAGTGGGACGTATATAGGCTGATGATGTGTGTGATGTGATAGTTTTATCTCGAAAATCATCCCCTAAGGGGGTGAAATGGGGGGTACAAATTTATATGGAGCTACGAAATAAACGAGTACCACGCCGACGGAGTCCGGGCAGAAGCTATAGTAACCAGTGATCGTAACTTTTGTAGCAATTTTGGTGCAGTGTAGTGTTCTAATTCCGTTAACAACACTACGGTGCACCAATAATGCTACAAAAGTTACGATGACTGATAGTTACTCATAATTTCTCCTGGGTGTCGTAAAAGTCAACCACGGGATCGGGTTGAGGTGCGTCATGGACGGAGGGGCTAGCAGCTAGTCACTGAAACAGCACACTTTCACCGTTTTTAAATCCACAATTATTAGAAGATGCACTGAAAACTACATTTCATGTGCTCTGATTACCCCTTCCAGGAACACTTATTTTAACGATTATAATCACGTTGCCGAACCGATGGCCGTTGGGACGAAAGGGTGCTCGAGTGGCGATCACGAAACGGAGCGCAGCGTGGTTAGACCCCCCACAAGGTGGACTGATGGCCTGGTAAAGGTCGCGGGAGTCCGCTGGATGCGGGTGGCGCAGGACCGATCATTGTGGCACCCTTTGGGGGAGGCTAATGTATGATAATGATGACGATGAATCACGTTAATTCCTCTCCAGCCCGAGACCAAAGCTTTGCAAAGGAAATTATAATGTAGTTAGTAAGTAGGCCAAGCCGGGATAAGCTCAGGGCTATCTGTGTGCCTTTCACTTTGCAGCGCTAAACAAGCAAAGGCTTTTCAAATTTTCAACTTAAGCAGCTCGCAATTTTCTAGGTCTATTTTGATGGTGGAAATTCCATTTGTTAATTTTTTTTTCAATCCAATGTCAACATTGGAATGGTATTACAAGCTTTTACATATCTTCACCGGAGAGATAAAATATTTATTTGAATGAGGCGACAAAGGCTGATATTTACGTCGCAGACGTCATACATTAAAATATAAACATAATAATAATATAATAATAAATCAGCCTATATACGTCCCACTGCTGGGCACAGGCCTCCTCTCATGGATGAGAGGGAACGGGCAGTATAATCCCCACGCTGGCCCAGTGCGGGTTGGGGACTTCACATATAAACAACAAAAATAAACAAAATATAAACATAAGTACAACAAAAAACCACTATCGTTGCGACGTGTTATGCAACTTCCTGGACCGGGTGTCAGGTAACCGGTAACCGACCGCGAAAACGCCGGAATTTGACCCCTTCGGCCAAAATTGTTCCTTAGTGATGTTACTGAACATACATCAATATTTTGAGATAGAAATAGCTCGTCGCTCCAAAGTGACAATAGGGTATTTGACAAAAGTGAAAATAGCAAGTAATCCCTTTCCCTACTAATGCCATATTTTAACAGAGCGTAATAAATGTGACGTTTCTAAAAAAGAAGCTGACTTGACTTCAGTCAAACACCGTATTCCTTAGAACACGGTTGAAAGTGACACTCACTGTCGCAAAGCCGTTGGTGTATGACAATCGCGCAAAAGTGGCAACCCTAACGAAACGAAAGAGCACGTGCTATGCGGTAGAGCAAGATGCCATGATTCGAACTTTCTAGATGTCAAACATCAGTTTTGGTTGACAGTGCGCCTTCTGTAGGTACTTACATAATTTTTTTCCCATGGTATACTGTTAATATTGTCAATGAACTAAAATAAACCCTAACCTAGTCATGTTATAATTAGCTACGTCATAAGCCATTAATTTAATTAGGCGTGCATGTGAATAGTTGAATTTAGGTTGACATGACATGACAGTATAAGGTGTGAACACTAGTTGGGCCGACACCACCACGTTAATAAAATATGTTCAGCTGACATATTAGTAAAACTACTAAGTTACAGAAGGTCCACTCCTTCAGTGTTGTTTTTGTTTAATATGGCGACCAGTTAACGAAGAAGAAAAAACGCTTAAACTTAACTAAAGCTCCAAAGTTAACAATGAATTTATCCCATGGATCTTTAATTCCAACTCATCAATGGAATTAAATATTACCCCAGCGACAGCCCTATCAACAATTAAACGTAATACCCAACAGAATAAATAACTTTCATCCGCGGCCAGGGCTGTTCAAACCGTAATTTCGTAAGAGCTCCATTCAAATCTAATTATTACGCCGAAAATATTCCTAAGCTGCGCATGGGAAAATCGGCTCTAGTGTCAACGGTTTTGGGGGTTGTGTGGCGAGAGTCGTGTAAAGAACAATGGATGAATTAACGATAAATGTGTAATTGGGGTGTGGTCAGAGTGAGAATTTCTGCGGTTGGGTGACCCTTGACTTTCCCGGATTACTAAACTTGTAATACCTAGGTACACTTACACTGCAGCATACTTGAATGTGTAATAAATATTATACACAATATGCTTAATATAGTAGGAAATTTTAGTTGATATGAACAGTAGGTTAATACAAACATACAAACAAGTCATTAGTTGCAAGGGCACTTTATTTACGGACTCTGCGTCATAATTAGGCCTGAAAAAATCCGTAGTCGTCCACGAGGAAGGCTAACCTCTAACTCGAACTAGAAAATATAATTAAACTGACTTATGTCGAGAACGTCATACAAAAATGTGGTATGGAGTCGTCAGAAAAAGCCTCCTTTTACCTAAAAGACATTCGGTTCTTACAGAGATTTGGATTCGCTTTCTGCGGGACATAGCCAAAGTTACCGACCAAGCCTATTTTAATTAAAATGGCGTTATTTGTTTGTCTTTTTGTGTTCATAAGAAAATGACAAAACCCATTTTATTTCACAGAGGCATTTTTAGTTTGTGAATCCCCGGGTTTGTTTTTGGATGTGTAATCCGCGTAAGCGGCGTCTACTCTTATATAAATATGCGTCTCTCAATAAAGCTGTTAACTAATTGATCACAAGAAACAATATGACCCAGGCCTCTTCCTCTCCGCTCGCCGCTCCCCGCTCCGTCTCTCACACACCTCAAATGATCCTGTAAATAAATAAGTTAGCCCTCCATACAAATAGCTTTGTATTGTTCTGCTCGTTATATTTGCGTTTGAAATTCCAGTCCAATTTTAATTAAGCCCCATCACAAGAGAATAGGGCTTAAACGGATGCCGTTCAAACTTCAAAATAATATATGTACCTACGGTTTACAAGGTGTTATCATTAGCGATGTTACGGGTTGAAATTTTTCCAATTCGGATGATTCGAATCAACTCGCCCCCCGATCTGGATCAGAATGCGAGTTGACTCGTATCCGCATCATTCGGATGGGGATGGCGTGGCACGGCCGCATGGCGTTTTGGTTCGCGGCTTTCTTATCCGTATCCGCTCGTAACTCGTATTCGTAAGCGAGTTGGAGTGACTCGTTACTCGCAATATTCGCATTTAGTTGTACGATCCGAATCAATTGTATTGCGAGTGCGAGTGAGACAAACCGACGGACCGAATCAGCGGCGAGTCGATCCGAATCGCGCAGGAACTTGATTCGGATTGACTCGTTTAGATGCTGATTCGGATCATCCGGATTATACGAGTTGACTCGCCCATCGCTAGTTATCATAAGTGTTATTTAACTTACTCAATGTGTATGTAGGCACATTCAAGTGCAAAATATGTATCGATTTAATCCTCTCACAAATATGTATCGAAACCTTAACCCGCTGAAATATGAGCGATGGGACAGGCATGTTTAAGAGTAAGTCGTATGGCTGTAAGTTATCGTCCAATACAAATCATTTTCAACCACATGGCACTATCAGAAATTACGATTTCGTTCCGGTTGGTGTGGAGACAGCTGGGCCCTGGGGCAGTGAGGCTCTCGGGCTGTTCAAGAATTTAGGCAGACGTTAGAGAGAGAGGGGTCTTGTAGGTACCCTCCCTCCCCCACTATGGGTCATGGCTCGTCCAACAGGTCTCAATTGCTGTTCAGCGAGGCAATGCCGCAAAAATTTTGGGGACCTTTGGTTCGGGCTTGACGCAGCGGGGGATGTAGTTTTTTTTTTCTCGTTTATTAGGTAGTTTAGAGCTTTTACGTATTTTCATTTAATAATTCTTCAAAGTATTGTATTCTGACTTGTTTTGTAATCTGAAATCATTATCTTTAGTAAAATTTTGAATATTATGCAGATATTGTTGTAAACTTACCTAATACAAAACATTATGACAGTACCTAATTGAGCTCAGGCATATTTATGTAAATTCCGTGACAATGAGGGTTGTGAATAAAATTACAGTTACCTACGAGAATAAATACTTACAGAATACCGCAGCCATAATAACACTCCTACTTGCTCTACTAAATACGTGTAGGGTTTCTGGTGGTGAGTGTGAATAGCAATACGTGTCACTCGATAGCACTTGAATCCTTCGTTTATTTGACGAATATTTTGCTCCCTTGAGGCACGGCACAATCTTTCCCCTGTGAGTAGTGGTGGATATGACCTTATGCCTTGAAAAGCAGACTTAGAACTTCGAATGTTCGGCAAACAAATATTTGGCAAGTATAATATTTGCCGCTTACGATGCTTTGTAATTAGTTACAGGATTAAACTTGATGAATTGCAGGAAACATACTGTTGACGTAAGGCTTTTGTTTCTGTACAATTATTCATGAATGTCATTCCGGGAGGGCAATCAGCCTAAGCCTGACTAAGGGCTCGTATACACTTACAACACAAGGCAGTACCTGTATTTAAGCAAATAAGCGTATCTCTTTGAATGCACGTTAAAACAACTCAACTGTCAATTTCCTATAAAAAAGTGATATTTAGATCTACCTGCGAAGCGATCACATCGCATTGTACGTACGTTAGGATGATCTAAATGTCAATTTTTATATGGAAAAATGACGGTTAAACTGTCCTAACAACCGTTCAAACAGTTACGTGACTACCCCTCAGGCCGATCGCGTAACGCATTGTACGCGCGTCAACTGTCACTTATTATATGGAAAAAATTACAGTTAAATTGTCCTACCTCGTGTTTGGAATGTTGCGCTATGATCACCCCACGGACACAAGTTTATTGAGTTACGTTATCGACCTGTAGATTGTATAGTCTATCATATCCTGTTGGCGCCCAGCATGGAAAAACGAACAGTGAAATTTGAGTTTTCTTTTAAATTGAATTAATTTGAATTTTCATCAACTGACATGGCCTTTTAAAAGGCGCGTGGGCGCCACGAGGCTATAACAGTTGCCATCAAATATACCGGAGCGGCCAAAGTGTTAACAAATATATGTACAAACGAATTATAATAATTAAGCCTCAAACCGAAAATTAACAAAGACCAATTACAAACCTCTTTTCAGGGCTCTGAACCGAAATTGGGTTAATTGAAACACTCAGTTAAATTTTCTTGAAGAGGAACCGTTTGCTTATGAAACCATTATTTTAAATTAGTGAAAAGAAAAGGAGGAAAGGCACCTTTTGAAATGTTTCAATTTCCGGATCTCGGAAACAAACCAAATAAAACCTATTAATTTAAATTGCGGAATTATAAAAAAAATCGAATAAAAAAAACTTAGCGACAGATGATGTCATTCTGTTGTAATAACTTGAGCGGTATGAATTTGAGTAGGCGAAAACTTAACTAAACTAAAGACGAATATTGATTATTAATAAAATCCAGAACGAGCTTACATAAAGTGGATTGTGATTAATCCATTTCAGATATTAAAATTCTATCCGCGCGACTACATTACTAAGTCAACTAGCGAATATACAGAGAAGAGAAGTGAAATGCGTCCTCTATAAGGGAACAGCCGGACATACGCAAGAATTTTCGCCATAGCTGAAACCGCGAGCCCCGTTCGCTTCGCTACCATTCATTCAAGAAAAGGCTGTGAAATTGCATTCCCTGTATCAATAAAGCACACGGCTATCACGAGACGGCGCGCAACCTCTCTCGATTTTTTCTCTCTCTCTTATTAGAAAACTTAGTAAGAGACGTAGTTCGAGCTCGCGCGCCGTCTTGTGATAGCCGTGCAAAAATATCAGGAACAACATTCCTTGTTTGTTATCCAGCCGTCCCCGTGAGTGTTACAAAGTCACCGGTGTTAATAGGCTAAAGAATCCCTTGGGAAATACGAGGAAATACCAGGCGATTGTGTAAGCAAACGCCATTTGGATGTTTACTTGTTTTTTTGGTTTAATTGGATATTACACAATTGGGTATTTGAGCTTGGTATTAGGGCTGAGCTGTAGGGGTAGGGCTGAGCTGTAGGCTACTACCGGGGTCCACAGGCGGCGGATAGTGGAATGGCCATCAGATATGATGGTTAGCTGCGAATATACTGAATAAGCAGTCCCCGACCACGCAGCGGCAGGGTTATCAGGATGTATAGTGGGTAGGCTTGTAGGAGGGGCTACTCTATAAAAAGCTACAATATCCGACGACGATTCTGTGACACGGCGAGTAGTTGCCGCCATTAAATAAGCAATCCTCTAGTGTCAGGCAGCAGTAGCACTAGTACCGACTGGAGAACGAAGATAGGAATCTGGAAGGGCTCTTGTTTGGACATCACGGAGCGGGTGAACCTCGGTTCGTGTACTGCGGTGTGGAAGGCAAGGGGGAAACCACCACACTATACTTCCTCAAAAAAGGAGTAATGGATTACTCCACCGACAAGAGCCAAGCTCTTAAATAAATGATGATGATGATGATGATGATGATGGGTATTTGACAACGGTAAAAATAAATTGTTCTTTCATTATCATCTGGTAAACGATACGAATTATTCTTGGAAATATTTTAACTAGTATTTAAATATTTAAATTAGTAAAACGTTGTTTGATTGTGACGTCACAAGCAAGTAATCCCTACAAATTCCATACTAAAGGAGCCTTTTGTTTCATAAAAGGAAGCTGATTTGATTTGACTTTTGTCAAATACCGTATTTGGCCGTCGAGGGGGTGTCATACGGTATTTCTTTACTCGTAACTCAGCCAAATTCAGCTTTTTACTTATGAAACGTCTCATAAACCTTTTCCATTTAGTTTAATAACTAAGTTCTTAAATTAATCTAAGTGTACCTAAATAATTTTGAGTTGGCGCCGACTCTTAAGTTTTTATTTTTCAATTTTCTGTGGCTTGCTTAGTTAATTACTAACTTAATTACCAGTTACATGCAATATTTTTGATTACTCCCTGCTGGTCAAACATTTCAATCGGTAAGTGAACAATCAATCTTCCCCTCTTTTCCTACCCTTAGGGTTGAAACTTTTATTTAAAATTTATGTGGGACCAACTTCGAGGTATACCCTTTCTATTAAAAAAATAATAATCAAAATCGGACTACTCTGTAAAAAGTAATGCGTGATCATACATAAGAAAAAGATACCCGTTGACTTGAGAAACTCCTTCGTTTTTTCGTCGGTTAAAAATAGCAAAAAGCAGGCCAAGAATCCCAATTAAAAAGATACCTATAGTCTATGCTGTAATAAAAAACAAATTGTCTATGCAGTAATAATGTATTATAACATCATTATTTTCTGAGTATTTTCGTAAGTTTTGTTTGTGGCTAATGTAAAAACAAATTGTTTTTACTGTTCTCATATATTCTGCCAAATATATAATACTAGCTTCCGCCCGCGACTTCGTCTGCGTGGACCCGGGATAAAAACTACCATATATTTTAATCCAGGCTATAAACTATCTCCGTGAAAAAAAATCATCCAAATCGGTTGAGCCGTTTAAGCGTGATTGAGTAACAAACATCTAAACTTTCGCATTTACAATATTTGTAGGATCAACAGAATCTATCTAGTTTCAAACTACCTACTAGATAGTAGATACGTATTATGTACAGTAATATACTGACAACCTTAATTCTGCATGAAATACAATTTATTTATGTAATAAAGCGAAACTCGACCAATGCTATTATAGGAAGCCATTAGTACCTACCGTAGAAATTCTTGCAAAATTAAATTGCTACATACATTTTAGATCAGTCACGAACGAAACGCTCGTCAAAGTAATGAAATTTCCTTTATCTTTTCTTCTAAGTCGGGCACTCTCTAAAGTGGTCGTGGTTGTGTAGATTTGGTATATTCAGCATCATTTAGTAAGAAGCAGCCAAAGTAGTCAAATATATCGGAACACGTAATTATTATGGAGTAAGGATGTGTTACGATATATTTGGCAACGTTGGTTACTACTAACTATATGATGCATGCAAATTATAATTATAATAATGCATAATGTCATTAGTGAATGCTTTCTTTGCAATGTGCTTCCATTTTCAAACCCTGGCGCAAAAATAGAGGTGTTATAGGTTTGTTAAGCCCGGACGCAAAAAGTGGGGTGTTATATAAGTCTGTTAAGCCCGGACGCAAAAAGAGGGGTGTTATAGGTTTGTTAAGCCCCGACGCAAAAAGAGGGGTGTTGTAAGTTTGATCTCGTTTTGTTTGGCCGAAAGCTGACGTGATCGAGATTGAACTTTAAAATTAAAAAGTGAGCCCCCCCCGTCATCATACTAGCCAAAAACGTCTACCGCTGGACATAGGCCTCCCCCAAAGAGTGCCACCAGCATCCAGCCGACTCCCGCAACCTTTACCAGAACAGCAGTCCAAATTGTGGTTAGTCTTCCAGTGGCGGAGCGACCATACAAGCCGATTTCCACCGGCTTCGCTGAAATTTCAAGCCTATAGTTTTTTGTTCCGGGTTGCCCACCGAAAATTCTCACGCGCAGCCACTGTGCGGTCCTGCGCCACCCGTATCCAGCGGACTCCCGCGACCCTTACCAGGTCAACAGTACACCTTGGGGGTCTACCCACGCTGCGCCTATCCCGGTACGGTCTTTCCACTCAAGAACCTTTCCACCCCAAGGGCCATCGGTTCTACGTATAAATAATGTGCCCCACCCACTGCCACTTCATGTTAACGATTCGGAGGGTTATATCGGTAAGTATATCAACAACAACGTACCTAATCCTCAGAGTAAAATCCCTCGCGCCGCCCTTTTCTAAGCAATCCATCCCTTTTTATATCCTCCGCCGAATCTGCGGGTCAACAACTGATGCAACGTTACGAGACGATCGTAAAGAAGTAAATTTTCCAAACACAGTCCTATAAAAATAAAACCAGTTCGATTCCAATATGAACCACGGGAACTTGCTACACGAAAACGGCTCTTGTAATTATGGAATTAAGGCTGTTGGGTTGAACAGTTGCTGTATAGTACTTACTCCATGCAACATCGTTATTTTAGGAAGGCAAACAATAAAATCTATTCTGCTCTGGATTGAATTGTAGCATCGAGTAAACAATCGCCGGTTTGAAACGTGTCTGGTTGGGTACCGGATGATTTAACACAAACTGCACTTAATGGGTCCTGTGATCTCGATCCATGGACGTTTTGTAGCATGGTACCTTAGCCGTAAACTCTTTATTGGAAAATCCGTTATATTCCATAAAGGACTATTATGACATTACTAGTTCGATTTATTTATTATCCTGTATATTCTATTGACATCTGTATTGAACCTAATATTTTTTAAATTGTTCGGATTAGGTATGTATGTAATTTCAAGTTTATTGACGACCCATACAAAGGCCCCATATAAATTTATTGACATGTTCATTTAGTAATTGACATGTACCTGTAATTATTTCCTAAATCGTATGATAATTTAAATATTACTTATTTGATTTTTTTTAAAAACCACACAACATAAACTCTTAAATATTGACTTTGTGGAATTGTGAAGCCGTATGTTGTGAAATAAATGAATCTATCTATCTATCTTGACTTGTATATGTATTATCCTTGAAATCATTACTCATAGAGTACATCTGAAAGTCTGTCTAATTAGACCAGCTAGACAGTACTGGCTTACCACGAGGCAGCTTGACCCGTCTACTAACGTTTCAGTTGAAATGCGTCAAATAGTGACAAGGTCAATGATCATCTACTTTTGCTTTAACTATACTCAAGAGGGATTCACCTCCAGGCCCTTACCATTGCGATATTATAAAAAATTAAGAAATAAAAACGACGTAATATAATATCATCATTATTTTAACCATCCCTCGACACCGACATACCAACAGATAAAATTAATCACAAATAAAAGTGGCTCGAATTTTCTGAAACTCAGCCGGCAGTCTCAGCATGTCCAATTTGGGAAATTAAATTTCCTAAATTGCTCGCGTGGGAGATATATTCATACCTACACTTATTTCGTGGGAATTCCTAAAGAGTATTACCGACAATACTTTAGCTTTCATGGCAACTGTTTTTCTGTTAAGAATAATGTCGACTTGCTTCTTGAAAACAACTTATTGTATTAAATATTTTGTTTCGTGTAAATTTAGCATCAGGCGATGATGTTTTTCTATTATGTTTGTTCTCTGTAGGTTTACGTTTGACGTAGACTTAGTTAATTTAGCTCCAGGTTAATGTAAGAAAAGACTAGGTAGTCTGTAATTTGGAATAGTAAATTGTTGTAGGTACAGGCTAGAAGGCAATAGATGTATGAGTGGGTTCGAGGCCCGAGCCGAAGATGAGTACCTCGAAGGCGACGAGTTGTTCATCTATCGCGCTTTCGGCTGAGACATTACATATTGCGTTTTTCGCCTACTGCGAGGAAATTGCAATAGATTTAATTACATATAAAATTAAGGACTACATTAACACTTTCGCAACCAGACTAAAAATGAAAACATTCACCAAAACCGACAGAATTCGCTAGGCGTGTAAGTTCATGCTAATGCCCACCTAGCGGGTCCAGCCGGCATCTGAGCAAACATTACGAGTGCCCGCTAGGCGGGTCCTTGGTTGCAAACGTGTTAAATATCATGATACTAAACAAAAGAGCGGTGCGGTCGCGCTGCGCCCTGTGTATGGTCGAATCGCTGTTCCAACTGGACAAAAACGTTGTTGGACAGTTTGAATTCATAGAAGGCCTGTGCGTGGGACGTCTAGCTAACCGCAGTTTTGAAGACTGAACATTTCCTAGCAGCGGCTAGAAACATATACATACATGCATACATACATACATTCACGCCTTTATTCCCAAAAGGGGTAGGCAGAGCACATGAAACGTATGTTCCAGCGCCACTGTTAGCATAAATGTGGGTATAAAATATCGACAATATGTGATATTGCAGTGATAGGTTGCTAGCCCACCGCCCACAACACACTTCAACCCTTAGTCGATTTCTACGACACCCAAGGGAAGAAAGGGGATGGTGAAATTCTAACCAGACACCACACGGATACAAAACAAACAAACAACAACACACAATTGAAACATATAATTTTGCCTTATTCGTGTGCTCAAGGGTTCTTACATGCAAGACTTTTAAAGATATTTGCAATTGCAACACAAGTGACAAGAGAACACATAACAACGTTAACACACGGTGTAATTAGAAGACTGATGGCATTGAAAGATTCGTCGCCGCTAGCGGACCCACGATAGCTCAGTTGGTTTAGAGCGACGGACGGATTCCAGAGGTCGTGGGTTCAAATGCCGCTCGTGGCGAATATTTTATAAATTTTCCTTCTTATTCAACTTAAGAGCTCTGCTTTTGTCGGTGGAGTAACCGCCATTCAGCTCTACGGTCTGCCAATGCTTTGAGCTCCTGGTACGACACTACATTGACCTTCTCCTTGACCTGGTCCATAAAAGCACGTCGCGGCCTTCCTCTGCCTCTTCTTCCCTCTATTTTCCCTTCGATTATAGTTTTTATGTAAATGTCATGTCGTAACAGGTCCCCAACATATTTCCTCTTCTATTTTCAATCGTCCTTAGCAAGGATCTCTTCTCTCCGACTAAATCCAAAACCTCTTCATTCGTTCTTCTTTCCGTCCAACTAATTCCTTCCATCCTTCGCCAACAGCACATCTCAAAGGAACTTAATCTTTCTCGGTCTCGCTGGGTAAGTGTCCATGTCTCGCAGCAATACAACGCTATGCTCCAGATATATGACTTTATAAAACGTTTCCTTACGCTTCTGGAAATCTTGGCTCTAAAGAGATCACCACACAACTAGCACAGCTTGTAACAGAAATGGACAACATATTTATGGAATTTGGGCTCAAAATCAATATAAAGAAAACAAATCATTAATAACATCAAAACACAGACAACCCATAGATCCCATCCACTTAAGAAATACCGCCATAGAACAAGTTAACAGTTTTAAATACTTATGTAGCATAATAACCTGTGACTCCAGATGTACTGCCGACATAAAAGCAAGAATAAATTTTCCTTGTGTTCAAAATAAATTTTGTTAGCGGACGTTATAACTCAAATATATAAATGCCAGGGCACACATTTTGCCGAGAGATGAATGGTATAATAGAGTTTAGATCAAGCATTAAAATTACTAACTATACTAAAATTTGAATTCATTTCAACCTTTACTATTTGCCATTCATCTCATATCTCGCAGAGGAAACAATGTCATAACAATGCATAACTACGTACGTTAATAATATTATGATCATTCAACATACATTTGAGATTGTTTCATGTGGCTGACTTCGTATAAAACTGTCATTGAAATTGGCACCTTCCACCTTAGACAATAGGGTTGCTTTTTGAATGGACTACTTTAAAGCTATTCGGCCAACTCTAATAATCTGAAATATACATTTACAATCGTGCAATAAACAATCGTAATCATAGAACAACAAAATAAACTCGAGACAATTAAACGCAAACTGTTTCTACGCAATTCACGGAATTGTATTAAACAGAATGATAAAAAAACATGTTTACGATCGAATCAAAGGGAAGAAATGAAGTTTGCCTCCGTGTGAACCCCGGTCCGGAGGAGCGCGGTGTTCGAAATTCGAATTTCGAATCTAGGACCACGGCTTGTGCTTTCGAATTTGGAACGTCGCGCGCCTTCATTTGTTCACGCGTGACGAACAAATCGAGTTCTTGTAGGTGCCTATAGAAGATTTAATTTCAAAAATAATATTGAAAATGTCGAGTGATGAAAGTGTTTTGACTCCTGAGTTTATCAAATTAGATGCCATAGGCATTGTCAACAATCTGCTGCCAGAGAAGTCAAAGGAAAAATACCTAAAAGCGTACAACGATTTTGACAAATGGAAAGCTGTAAAAGGCGTAAAGTCTGTGTCTGAATCAGTGCTTCTGGTCTATTTTGAATATTTGTCAGCTACAAAGAAGCCAAGTAGCCTGTGGTGTATATATTCGATGCTGAGGGCAACAATAAGTGTCAAACATGACATACAAATTAATACATATGCCAAGTTATTGGCCTTTTTAAAAAGGAAATCGGATGGACATCGAGCAAAGAAATCAAAGATACTTACGACACAAAACGTGGAGACTTTCTTGAATGAAGCCCCCGACCACAGTTTTCTTGCTATAAAAGTGAGTACAACCTATGAACCTAATTGTTGATTGAATTTATCTCTACACTAAGTATTTCTCATTTTATGTTACGCAGTTGAAAAATTAAATTCGAGTTTACTACCTACATATTTAATCGTTAAAACATATACAGCCTTGGCCAAAAGTGTTGAGAGCAGTCCTGTATTTTTCATACAAATATCGAATTTGGAACTGTTTCCTACCTATCTTTGTAACAAAAAAATACAAAATCTAAGGCACCTTGAATGGTGTGTTATAAGAATTGTACAGACAAGTTATAATATCTCGCTTTATGTGAAACTCGGTTTTTTGTCTTTCGTTTCCCTGAGGCCGCCTTTACACCTGTAAGTTTTGCTTACGAAAGTAGGGACGCAGCCATCCATACAGATGAATGAGATGGAGATCTCGCTTTCCCGCTCTATTGTATAGCGGCGTCCCTACTACTTTCGTAAAAACTTACAGGTGTACAGGCCGCCTTACATGAACAAATACTTTGAGTAGTGATTCAATTTTTTTTATTAATACTTTTTATATTCTGCGTCATCTGATGTTTTTTGTAATTCGGAAATAAGGTTTTATTTAGAAGTTATATAAAAATGAAGTCGAGCTCAAAACTTTTGGCCAAGGCTGTATATATTTTAATTATAATATAAGTATACATATACTCGACCCTCGACCATATATATACCTATAATACCTAAAGGCCCGTAGAATAACTACTATCTCAATATTACCTATTCCTACCTACATGTAGGCAGGTACATAATTATTATGAGTAAATTGTTTACTTACTTAATTATGTATTATTTTGTTAAAGGTGGCCCTGATTTTTGGAGTGAACGGAGCTTGTCGTGGAAATGAACTCGTGAACATAAAAGTCAATGATATCGAAAAACATTCAGAGTTATTACTTGTAAAATTGCCGGATACAAAAACAAATAGAGAACGGTCATTCGTAATTCGTGAAGACCATGCCAAAATAGTCCAAAAGTACCAAGCACTACGCCCTGCTAATATAAACACCAACAGATTTTTTGTAGGCTACAACAATGGCAAATGTACCAGGCAAGTCATTGGCAAAAACAAAATTAGTGGCATGCCAAGAGACATTGCTAAATACCTGAAATTGGAAAATCCCGAGCTCTACACAGGCCACTGTTTTAGAAGAACATCGGCGAGCCTATTGGCTGATTCAGGAGCAGACATGGCCCAAATACGAAGAATAATATAAAGACACGGTGGCTGGAAGTCTGACGCTGTAGCAGAGGGCTACATAGAAAATTCTATAAAAAATAAAGAAAGAACGAGCTATCGTATTGGTGAAAAAATACTTTTGAAACCATCGTCTAGTATTGATGATCCTTGGACACCTCTGCCACCACAGCCATCTTCCTCAAAACACATCCCATCCACATCAAGCTCACTGCCTGAAAATCCACCTTCCCCAACCTTTACGGTACATCTCGACCCTCAGACGCAAGTATCCGAAGCTATGAGCGCAACTCAAATAAACTCCAACTCAACCTCAATAAACGTACCAAATAAAAACATTACCTTATCTTTCCATAATTGGACTAACGTGTCTAATGTTACTATGTACTTTTTTTTATATTTGCTAAATAAACATTATTTATCTACTGAGCCTGTTTTTTTGTCTCGCATAAGGTGTGAAAAGTAGAGTATACACCTCGGGGATAAGACTGTTTTAGTCTTGGGCGGTTGAACCCCTCACTGCACTCAGGACTCAGTCTTAATTCCCTCGCTACGCTCAGGAGTTAAATTATGAGTCCTTCGTTACGTTCGGGATTCAATTCGCTCCCGTGACATAAAACAGTGCTTTATCCCCTTAGTGTATAATCTACTATTTCCGCTCGGGCTTACCCTAGCGTGTCTTCAGGTTAGTTACCTAGTCTAGTCAGTGAAGACTATTTTCACCAAATGAAATAGATCCCCGTTTACTTATTTATTATGTATTTGGCTGACTGCCAAATAATGTGGTATGCACCTTAATATAAAAGTCTTTAAGTCGACTGTTATCCACTTTAATCCCCTAGCCGAACTCCCCAGGGAGAAAAAACGGTTAGGTTGTCAGGTGAACTGCGACCCTACAGCGCGCGAGCCAAGCGAGCGTGACGCGGCAGTATCCGGCGAAGCGCCATAACCACAACCGAACATTATCATTTTTTTCCTACTTGAATACAAAATAATTCCCCTGGGTGATGTTCCCAGGCGGTCACCCATCCAAGTACTGACCTCGCCCGACGTTGCTTAACTTCGGTGATCGGACGAGAACCGGTGGTATGGACGTTGGTGACAAATCAACTGAATAACGTTATTCAACTCAGAACTATGACGCCACAATCGCAAAAATAATTAAATCCTAAAAAAGTGTCAGTGCGTCTTCTTTAGACCAAGAAAAAACCCACAGGCCCGAGCGTTACGAACAGTCAAGTGAAGCCAAACCACATACAAACAAAACCAAGCTACCTCAAGTTTAGCACACGCTCACGCACACATTCGAGGGTTGCCTGGTGAAACCCAATAAGTGACGAAAAGTGAGATTTTGATGTAAAAACAGTTTTAGATTAATTCGATATCGCTCAATCTAATGGCAATATCGAATAAGCGGATTTGACATGTATCACGGAAATTTGCCGAGTTGTTAACCCAATAAGTACTTGATTTGAAGTTTTAATTTAGAACTAAATACTACAAGTACATTTAAAAGGCTTCAGTTTTTAGTATTACTTAGTGGAATAACCACACAAGGCACATTTATAGGTATTTAGTGCAGAGATATTTACTCTAAATTAAACTAAACACACAACGTAGAACCAGTTACTATTACTTATCCGGTCTTACCTCATTACAATTCAAACCTTAAGACAATTTTACTAAGAATTAAAATACGTTAAAATCATTTATCGGATTCTACTTTTACAATATTATTTATTAAACGTACTAACTACTTAAAAGAGTAACCCAATAAACAAACTTATAGTAAGTTTTCATTTAAAAATATTTGTGTTAGTTTAGTTATCGGATTCTCGCACGAGCCTTTAACAAATTTCGTTAAAAAGTTGTTCGGGAAAGAACCCAATAAGTATTTTTGACGATAGCAAGGTCATGCGCCGCCTCTACAGGTAGTGACTAGTTACGCGAATCGCACGCTCGCAAGCGCAGCGCTTCGTCGTTACAAAATAATTTTAATTGAAAATAGCTGTTAAAAGTGGTGTATTGTATTAATGAAGCTTGTGTACGTGTTAAAAGTTGTGCAATGGGTGACCGAAGCAGAAAATTGGTGCAACTAGCCTGCAGTAATAAGCTAGAAACAGGTAAAATCTAATTATCTAACCTTAAAATACATGAATTGTTGTACGAAATAAGATTACTTTATCATGTTATAATTATGACCTAATCGTCTGAATGGAATACATTGTGATTATAGTATTGTGTTTAAATAACAATAAATGTAACCATTCTAAGCTATAATATTATAACCGTTAATAAATTACGAAGCGAGTGTTGCGTGGTCAAACCCGATAAGTCGAAAAAATGTGTTTTTGAAATTGGAACTGTGGGTAAAGTGAATGAGGCTTATAATATCAATCACAAATTATTACTACCTATCGGGTTTGACCACATTTTCGTTGTTTCATCTAGAGCACTTTGAGCGAACTTATCGGGTTTTAGCACTAAATATTAATGAAACTTCGTGACTATGTGTAATGCTTACGGTACAAAATAATAAAAATAATAGGTAGTTAAAATTAATTATGTTCGATTAAATTATTAAATAATATTTTTTGCGTTCCAGCGGGCACATGTGCTTCTAATAACAGATTTTCTATGGCTGGACCTAGTGTTTCAACGGCAAATGAAAACATAAGCTGTAACCTGCAAAACAATAAAGATGGTAAGATTCCATGGTTTAAAGATCGGTAAAAGTACATTGTCCATTAAACACGTAAGTTATGGCCGTATTTGTAAAAGTACTAAACAGTCCGCTAATTATAGCTTGGCAGAAAAGAGTAGAAGTTAAGTGGGAACACTGTAGTGTCATCCCTTTAAAATCAATCTAAGAAAAGAGGGACTTAATTTCTACTCTTTTGTCGAGCTATATCTGTACGTATAGATAAGATCAATAATTATAATTATGTGTTATGTATGTTCTTATTTGTACTTACCCGATGATCCCGTTACTTCCAGTAAATGATTTTAGTTATGGTGTTTTTGGTACTCATACATTACTTTATTCATTTTCAGACAATGACTCCTCTGACCTTGATGAATTGCAAATTGATATCGCCGCCCAAATGCACAATATTGACATCGATGATAGTAGTACGGCAGACTCAAGTAAGTTTTTTGAAAATAATACAAAAAAAATATCATTCATTCGTTTACTATGTTAATCTGTAACTTAATTTATTTTGTATAAGAAAGTTTTTTTTTTCCAGGTGAATCTAATTTATTTGGCAATGACTTTTCGGATGAAGATCCCACTTACGTGCCAGATCCTAAGTATTATTCTCAAAAACAAATAGATGCCGACTCTGATTTTTTCCCTGAAAGTCCGAATGCCTTCTCAAAACAGGCAGACTTTTTTATGGTGCTGATTGATGAAGTTTTAGATCGAGTTTGGATTTCTATGGAAGGTGACCATTTAGCAGCAGATTATGTTCTAGATTCAGATTCAGAGAACGATACACCTCAGCAAAATGATTCGGGCCGTGATATTATTATTGCTGAAACTCCCAGCCCATGCAAACAACTTGCAAACAACTGCATATTTAACAACGTTTGTTTTTCTGGAGAGGATGAATGCATAGAAAGAGCTCCTTCATATGTTCCAGATTCAGAGGATGATCCATTAAAAGTATTACAACCAACTGGCTCTAGCTGCAATGACCGTATGACCCCTGAAAGTTTGAATGTTCGTTCACAAGTGGAAGACACTGTTTACTTAGTTCTATGCAACATATTAGACAGAGTTTGGAGCCGTGTCAAACCCTTGAAGCGACGTAAGCAAGCTAAGCCATCTGAATGGAAAATAAATATCGCCAAAAAGCGAAAAATGGAAGGGCTACCTTATGTGACCCAAGGCATTAAGCGTCCTGCTAAAGTTCCAAAGCCTATTGAATGTGATAAATGCCAATTCAAATGTACTGAAAAGTTTTGCGAAGAAGAACGTAACAGTCTCTGCCGTCATTACTACAGTATGGATTTTGTAGCAAAAAAAAACTTTATTCTTTCTTGCATAAAAATTCAGCCTGTTAAAACTCGAAAAGTACAGAAGACATCTAATAAAAAGGAGCGTTCATATAGTAAAAAATGTTTCTTCCAAAAAAACGATGACGAAATCCAAGTTTGTCAAAAAAATTTCATGGCTACATTGTGCATTAGTGTAGATGTCATCTCTGATGCTGTGAATAAAAAGGATTCATTAGGATTGTATGTCGAGGATGATAAACGTGGCAAGAAAAGCCCGCCAAATAAAACTAAACTAGAAGATGTTAAACGGGTCCAGGATAACATAGCGAGCTTTCCTGTAATGGATTCTCATTACTGCCGTAAAGATAGTAAGAAGAAATACCTGTACCCTGACGCTAAATCAGTTATTAACATGTACAGATTGTATGTAGATTCATGTAAAGAGAATAATAAAAAGCCGGTTTCAGAGTCAAAGTACCGTAACATTTTTAATGAAGAGTATAATTACAGCTTTTTCAGCCCGAAAAAAGATCTCTGTAACGTTTGCTCAAAGTACGAAAAATCTCTGTCGAAAGAAGAGCTAGAAGATAACTACCAACAGCATATACATCGAAAGACGGTCTGTCAAAACGCTAAAGACGCAGATAAAGCTCGTGCTAACGTAGACAAAACATTCATGTCAATAACTATGGACTTACAAGCAGTTTTGCAAATACCTAATGGCGGGGAAAGTCTACTATATCACATGAGAAAATTAGTGCTTTTCAATTTTACCATTTACGAAGCCTGTCTCCCAAACAATGCTTACTGTCTCTGCTGGAGCGAGATAAATGGTAATAAAGGCAGTTGTGAAATAGGCAGTTGTCTTTTCTACTACTTAACGGAACTGCCTAAAACAGTGACCGAATTAAGCATTTTCTCTGACACGTGCAGCGGCCAGAACCGAAACCAATACATTTCCGCTCTCTTACTCTGGGCAGTACAAAAGATAGATCACCTACAAACTATTGAGCAAAAGTTTCTCGAAAGTGGGCATAGTCACATGGAAGTGGATTCAATGCATGCAGCTATTGAACATGCATCGAAAAACTTATCAATCAATAGCGTTTCTGACTGGAAAAATGTGTTTAGATTTGCTAGAACTAAAAAAACTAAAATCGTTACCACTGGCGAAGGAAAGAAAAAAATTGAAGTCGATAGCTACGAAGTGAAAGAGTTTAAATATTCCGAGATGTTAGACTTAAAAAAACTAAGTGCTGCTATAATGCATAATAAAAACAAAGATACCACGAATGAGGCCGTGAACTGGCTGAAAATTAAAAGGATTCGGTACATAAAAGGAGATTTTAAAATTTACTTTAATTACGACATGTCTGAGGATTTTCGTCAGTTAGATGTTTCGAAACAAAAGCCAAATACACATAGAACAAGAGCTAAGAGACAGTCTAACCCACCATCAGTTGCAATGCCATGGCCAGAAGAGTTAGAGCCAAGATACAGTAGTCAGTTACCTATAAGCATTGCTAAAAAAAAAGATTTAGAGACTATGTGCAGGAAACAAATTATACCTGAGGAGTATCATGGATGGATAAGAAGCCTAAAAACATTTGCCGGAAAAGCACCTAATGGTTCAGATGAAGAGTACAGTTCTCACTTGTAAAACTTTTTTTTTTAAGTTTTTTTATATAAATAATAAAACCTTTAAGTAAGATTAACGGCTTTTCACTTTTTGCATAAACCCAATAAGTCGAGACCCGTAGGTAAAAAACATTTTCTTACTACAAAAGTAAATGAGTTACATAACTTAAACACAAATTAACTTAAAGTGGATAAAATTACCTACACGAATAAATTATAAAACTACAAATTTATTTATCAGCAATTAGTTTTTGATGACCATAAACCTTTAACATCGTTTTTTTCGAAACTAGGTTTCTCGTACTTAATGGGTTTCATTATACAAACAAAATTGCACAAAACTCTTCAGCACGTGTCGCAATGCTGTCAAGATCATTTATTTCGAGGGTCAGGTGATTAACGTGGATAAATGGTCTTTATCATTAACACTTGATTAGTATGTGGCGGTGTGTTCCCGGTATAGTGGGATGTTTTTAACACTCACTGCCAGGAACCCGCCTAGCGGGCGCCTACGCCATAGTCGCTTTCCGCTACATACAAGAAAACCCACGGGATCGGCTACGAGCGTGGCGCGTAGCGATTCTTGGCAGTAAATGTGTTAAGATCCGAATAGCTATAAATATACGTATGGTGACATAGAGTTTCCATGCCATATACTAGTACTTCCAGCGTCCAGTACATTCCAGTGCATTATATACCCAACCAACATTTTGTTTAAGTTTATGTCTGTGAATACTAGTTGTACACAATCAAAGGTTAATAAATAAATCATATAATACATGAGACACAAGAGGTAGCCGAGCGGTAAATGACAATAAAAATAATAAAACATTTATTTCAGGCATGTAAGGCCCATAATAACAAATACCTTAAAGCCTAACATTACTTAAGCCATACAATACTCGTACATATAAAAACTAATTATTTAGCGACGAAACAGCGTGGCTCTGTTGCGTCGTCAAGTCCGGTGTATACAACGTGTTTTTTTAACCGTCTTAGAGCCGAAGCCCACTGAAAGTATCCAAAAGGTACTATCCATTCGTGGGAAAAAAAATTTTTTAGTTAAGTTTTTAGTAATAAAAGGTAATTAAGTTTGAAAAATTATCTATGGCGCACGGAGCGAAGTTCATTCACCCGGTTAGAGTTCGTACCTATCTACATAAGATGGCGGCTAGCGGACACTGCGGTCACTCAGCTGGATGATTAAAATTAATATTAATACAAAAAAAACAATATTTCATGCTTTAAAAAAAAACTTAAAAAAACATAAAAAAACCATTTTTTTAAGTTCTTTGTAATGTATATATTAATAATAATAATAATAAAACATTTATATTAACTGGGCTTCGGCTCTAAGACGGTTAAAAAACACCGTGTATAATTTGCACACAAAAAACCAAAAAAAAGCACACGACATGCAATCTGCAGGTCGCGGGTTCGAACCCCATCTCGTACCACTGGATAAAAAAAAACTTAACGTACAAAATATCATTTGATAGCGATTTTTCGGTTAAGGAAAATATCGTGAGGTAACCGGTCTAGTACGAATAATGTTTAATTTTCCCTCTGCGTTGGAAGGTCACATGGCAGTCGTCTAAAACTAGTACCTACGCCAAATCATGGGATTAGGTGCCTGAGCTCCTTAAGGGCACAACCGGGAGTGACGTTAGGAGGATGAAACGTGACACATGATCAAAGGCTTACAACAATACCTACACGAACTTACGCCGTGTATAAAAGCGGCTTAGTTGACTAGACTTCGTCCATAGTGCGAAGGCGGCACTCTTTTGGTTGCCATCTACACGCTGCAGACGGAAAAATGTAAATTGAATTTCTGGAAAATGTAGCACAAATTAATATAACACTGGGTATTTCCATTCTATTTCAGAAGTCTATAGAAAGCGCTTGCGTCACTACAAGGGTTATATTTAATGTGGTTAGTGTATAAATATTCTGAGAGATGGCGGTGTACGTAACGAGAGAAATTCTATGTGGCACTTTCGAGAATATGATGATTTCGGTGTCGTGTCTTAAGTGACAGTCGACTTCAAAAGTGAAAATATACACCACAAACACTAGTGGCTCTGTTGGCTGTACAATTTGCATTGTAAATATCTTTTGAAAATCAAAATAAGTATTCAGCTGCTCACAAAATTTCAAGAGAATCCGTTGAAAAATGCAACGTAAGAGCCGGATAGTGGGACATGTGGACATTCGGACATACGAAAGAATTTTGACCCAAGCTAAAACGGAGATCTTCGTTCGCTTCGCTCTTTGAATAATAATCTGGACATTGACGGCTGCTTTCAAATAGAGCGTTAAAACTGAACGTTAAAACTGCAGCGTTTCAAGACAATTGACGATGATATTGATATATGATATTAAAAAAGCTACGGCAGCCTAGTGGTTCAGGTATGCTGCTGTCAAGCGGTGGTTGTGAGTTCGCATCCCGGCTCGTACCAATGAGTTTTTCGGAACTTATTTATGTACGGAATATGTAACGTTAGCTTTTCGGTGAAGGAAAACATCGTGAGGAAACCGGTCTAATCCCAATAAGGTCTAGTTTTCCTTCGGGATTGGGGGGTCAGATGGCAGTCGCTTTCGTAAAACTAGAGCCTATGCCGAATCATGGGATTAGGTGTCAAAGCGGACCCCGGGCTCCCTTAGGGCAGAACCGGGAATTCCGCTAGGAGGTTGATGATGACCTACCGTTTGATATTAAAATGGAGCTCAACGCGCCAACGCGCCATCCAAATGGAACGGTCCTGGATGTCGAAATTCATCGTTGGAAAATCAACGGCAACATCCTTCCACTTGGATGCATCCATTTGTCGCCGAGACAAATGGCGCGATAGTGAAATGACCAAGTGTCTTTTAAAATACGAACCAAACTACGTTTGTATAGAGAGTCAAATGTCGTCGCGACCCTTATTTTTTAAATATTTGACCTCCATTAACAGAGTACAATATTATCATTATATCAGAGGATAAATTCACCGTATTTCCATTCTGTAAAAAAGTATATTAACTCTAAGAGCCCTCCATGGAGCCTTAAGGACCCAATTGGGAATACAATAGAAGAGTCCCTTTGGCAAAGTTGACGTGAAATGTAGTTGGACGCAGAACAAAGGTCATTTAAAAGTTTTTAGAGTGTAAATTGTCTTTAAAAGGGATTTAAGGAGTTTTGAATGAACGATGACTTTTTAAGTGATTTCATTTATCAGAGTTTTTTAACGAATCAGTGCTCTAGACATTATACAATACAATACAATACAAATACTATTTATTGCACACCTCACACAAACAAAGCAGTTAGAAAGAGAAAGAATACAATAACATGTAGGTAGAGGTAGACAACAGGCATTATCCTCCAGACATAGGGGTACCGTTGTTATATTTATTTCGACATTGAATTTAACTTAACTCATTCGAGGCAGCGCATCGCTACGTGTGCTACGCCGTAGCGCGTAGCATCATTTTCCGCTTTTCATAGAGGCATGACTCATAATTATGTAAAGATTATAGCTTTAGTGGTTTTGGTTTTGATAGTTTAATGTTAGGCTTAGTTAGTTCGTTTTTTTCGTGTGTTTTAGACAAAATACATTTATTATTGTTTCATTTATTTATTTGCGTCAACAAGGCCCAGACTAACATACATATCTACTTACAAATATATACAAAACTTAATACATTTACTTAACACATGAACACGTCAAGTTGGCGACACGAGGACCAGTTCAGTATGTCGATCACGTAACGCACGCGCGTCAGGAAGATCTAAATGTCTCTTTTCGTATGAAAAAATGACAGGTTAAATCCACGTACGGTGTAATTTGTGGAATAGGTCAGCCATTAGACACATCTGCAGTCTCAGCCATTTCACGACAGTAACATATTGTGAAATCGCTTGGAAAACGATTTGGTACATCTGAATCTTGTCTTGACTCGGCTACAGTGGTATCCACTTGCACCAGCTATAATCTTTTTACGTATGAAACGTTATTAGGTCTTGTACCGGTTATCAGTTACTTTTGTTTTATATAGAAAATAAAGAAACTCCATGAAATTATTGACAGGTGCATTAAAAAAGATACAATACAACCGTAGAAAAAGAATACACATCAAATAAGCTCAAACGGGACCGCTACCGGGGTAAGTGCGATTTCATCAAACAAATTGAAATCTACTGATATTATTAAATATCCATATTTTACAAAGAGAACGAATATAAAACTATTTACAATAACAATAATAGAAGAATCTATATTTAAGTTAAAAATTCAAACTATCTCTAAAATGGGCCCCGTGGCATCGTAAATACAAAAGATGCTGGCAGCATTGCCTCGCTGAACAGTAGACCCTGTAGTGTTGACAACTGAATTTTAAAACTATAGACATCTGATCACACATGATCATATCAAACAAAAGACGTCCAGCGATAGACATAGGTCTCCCCCAAATTGCCACAATGACCTGTCCAGTATGATATTCGCATTTATCCCTTTGGCGCACTTGCCCCGACAGATCTTAATAGTCTGCTTTTCGACGCCAAGTTCTTCTTTTGCGCAAGATTAAATAAATTAATATACCTTTGTCGTTTTAATATAACAACAAACTAAGTAATTGACAACATTTGATATTTTCATGTAGGCCATTTTATGATTTAGTTCGCTAGAAAATGTTTTTTTAAGCGACACGTGTTTTTTTATTTCTCCTTTAATTGTAATTTTCATTCAAAACTATCAAAATGAAAAGTATCGAATTCCAGAAGGTTGTAAGTAAATTATGACGTCAATACTACGACTCTGTATGGCAGTTTGGACACCTTTCATATGGCAGCCATAATACTGACGTCACACACGGTGAAAACCACTTTTATACGTTTTCGCGATTTTCTTAAAAGCGAGCAGGAAAAAAACACAGAAAACTACTTTATTACGTTCAGATAACATAATTACCGAAATGGTTTTCGATTTAGGCGTCATTACATATTTTGAAATATTGTCAAATTGACAATATTTCATACAATAGAAACCATAATGGCACAAAAAGCGGGTTTAATGCCATTTATAAATCATTTTCTACCAGTCAACCACAATGCAAAGCAGATAATTTTATTAAGACGTTTTCATTATATTTCCGCTCAAAACACAGAAATTCACACGTAAACTGTAACAAATGCCTTTTCAGTTCCCAAACATTACAGACACTGGAGCCTTATTTACTGGCTATGAAATGTATGACGTATGTAACTAGTTAGACCCCCCCCCCTGGGCAGTTATACCCCTCAGAGGGGTAAACACGTAACGTTTTGAACGAGTCTTAGGACAAACTGTCATTTTCCCATACAAAAAGTGACACAACTCTCACGCTTTGCGCGCGTCCGGTAGATCTTTAGATGTGATAAAAGTTTGTAAAAACCATTGTTCTTCTGCTTTTGTTCTGAAAACTGAATACAAATTATAAATAAACGAAATTTCGGCCTCAATGTTAATGAATTCAAGGCCTATTTAAAGGTTACCTTAACTAGTTAATAAAAGCTTTTGTTTGTTATTATACAGTATTTTTATGAAAAGAAGGTAAGTCACCTTAGTATCGCGGCGTATTCCAAAGTTTATCCACCTTTTAGTCTCGATGATAGGCAAGATAATATCTATGTGATAAAGATAAAAAGCGGCCAAGTGCGTGTCGGACAGCGCACAACCAGGGTTCCGTCCCTATTAAAAAGGTCATGTCAGATCCACCATACCCCCTAGCCATACCCCTGGGGGTAGGGTGGACTGAACCATACCACCGTTAGTAGTGCTGGGATTTGATGGAAAAATAGAAAAAGAAATAGGTACAAAATTTTTAATTTCATTAAACTAAAAAAAACGAAAGCCGTTCTGGACCTTTTTTACCTTAGGCACTACTGCTTGGCACTGCCAGTAGTGTCATGGGTAAAAAAGAATTTCCTCTGACATTACAGTGGCCTTGAGTAATTTTTCCTTGGCACGCGGGGTATTATCTTATCTTCATACCTGTATCGTAACTGCAATATGTCCACGTTCATAACCAACCTATACTATAAGGCAGGTCGGTGTAGATACGACGAGGAGTGAAGCGAGGAGGAGTGTTAGGTGTACTGCGACTCTGCGACCCTACAGCGCGCGAGCCGAGCGAGCGAAGCGAGCGTGCCGCGGCTGCGGCCGGCGAATCTCCAGACCTAACTTTATTCGAAAAAAATATCCGTAGTTGGTTCTGGCGCTTCGCCGGCCGCTGCCGCGGCACGCTCGCTTCGCTCGCTCGGCTCGCGCGCTGTAGGGTCGTAGTACACCTAACACCCGCCAATCGCATCGGCCGGTTCTTTTGCGTTTAGTCAGGCGCGGGACACTCCGCGATTTATTACGTTCATCGCTACAAGTACATGCCGGTGCCCCAACGTTGGGGACGTCAGAGAGCCATAAATCTTAATGTTTTGGCTGAGAAAAAAGCGCCTTTCGTAAAGATCAAAGGAGTGTCCTTTCTGTACATGTACTATTATCTATTTTGTGGTTTAGTCTGGTTTCAACCGTGAGACTTGCTTGTTGGTTGTCAGTTATGTCGAAATGTTCAGTCAATAACTGCGTAAAAACCAACAAAAAAACTTGAAAAAAGATGGGATTTATTTCTTTAAATAATTTATTTTCATAACATAACGAAATTTGTGTAAACTCATTGTAATTTAATAGTTTTGAACATGTTTTAAATAATTATTTTTGTTAGTTCAAATGACAAAGTCACGGAACATAAATCTAAGGAGTCGGTATAGATACTTTTTTTATGATGTCGTTACCTACATAATTATGGTTTTCATTTTAAGATTTCCAAAAAATCCTCAGCGACGTGAAAAATGGGCTGCAGTCATAGCACGCGACAGTCGAGGTGTTTTTTTTAAAACAAACGACTCGCGTGTCGTTTGTTCGGCTCATTTTAATGATTCGGATATATCATAGGTTTAGGTTGACTAAAACTGCCACACCTCTCATGAACGTAGGTACTTACGTTAACCTAACCTAACCTAACCTAAGCCCATTTCTTTCCATTACATATTTTAATTTCAATTACTTCCAATATACTTAGCTTTATCTTCTGCCTTCTCGCAAAAGGTAATTAATAGCATTAATGAACTATAATAAAATTCTATAATACAATCCCAACACATCATTTGGAAATGCGCAAATTGTTGCCAATTTTCATCATCATTAATTTTTGACCTTATATCTCGTTATACTCGTTTTATAGATGTCAAATGATCATGAGAGTGACGTTCAAAACCCATAGGATCGTTTTAATAAAATCGACAGCTGATCTCTACTTGACTGTACGCTTACATTACATCGCAAATAAGAAAGTTTTAAAACTAAAGGCAGGTCGAAAATACAATTATTTAACAAACTGAATCTATTTCAAGGAAACTAAATGACTTCTTTTTATGGACTCTGTCAGCTGTACTACGCGTTTACATATAGATGTACTTATGGAAATCTCATCAATTGTTTTGTATATAATATTTGTTAAAATATTTGAAACTATTTGTTCCCCACTTGTAAAATAGAGAAACCAAATTTATTTGTGCTTTCTGTTGAAATAAATAAATAACGCGACTCCATTCATTCGCTAAACGCTAACTGAAGTTTTGACGTGAGCAGTCAATTCACATTGTATGTCTCAATAAACTAAAAAGTATTTTTTAATACAGTTGCTCAAAAAGTGGTACTTTTTGTGGCTGCGTAGCGTACGAGAAGCTCAATTTCTCGAACTAGTGCTTTTTACTTTTTAGTTCCTAACTATACTTTCGAAACGCAGTAATTTTATATTAGATTTTTTACCCGATGGCGCTGATTCCAATAGTATGTTGTCACTGTCAGTGTCATTTGTAAAGTATGGGTTCGTTCAAAAATAACTTCGAAGCAAGCATATTTTATCGCAATGATATATTAATTTATTATTTTTCGCAATTGTATTAAAAAACGTCGTTTACAACACGTGTGAAATGTCTTTTACCACTCGTACCGAGTCTTGCCACTGGCTTTCAGTTAGTGGTAAAAAGACATTCTTTTCACACTAGTTGTAAAATGTACTATAATCTTTTGATGTTGGTTTGCTACTATGGTACTTAAGGTCTAAAACACTGAGTTCTTTTTTTATGAAATATCTTGATGCAGGTTATAAATTAACGCTATTTTAGCAACTACTGAAATGTACTAGAGCTGTCATTCTGGGGCTCTGGGGCACATTTCTTGGCATATTTGCTTGACATTGTGCATCTAGTTCTATATACTAAATCAATGGTTACTACAGATAACGGTAGTCTAACTTTTTCAACTACACTGCGTGATACTGATAACGGTAACAGGACATTTGGGATAAATATTATAAAGCATAATATAGTGCAGAGCACTACGGTGGTATGGTTCAGTCCCACCCTACCCCCAGGGGTATTGCTAGGGGTATGGTGGGTCTGACATGAAAAAAGTCATATCGTTACTGAAAACTTATGGCACTTACGTCCTTTTCTTTAAGGAAGGCAGTTTTTTATAAATATCTCGAAAACCTTTGGACCGATCTTGTCCAAAACAAATATCTCTGAAAGAATTTTATAAGCCCTATCAGCATGATTTTTTTCATAATTTTAAAGTACACGGTTCAAAAATTAGAGGGGGGGGACACAATTTTAGTGATTTTCGGGGCGATTATCTCCGAATCTATTCACATAATCCAAAAAAATGCTTAGAAACCTCATATTTATTTTGAAAGGCCTGTCGATTGATGTACCACACGTGGGCTTGCAATGAAAAAATAATTTTTGACTTTCGGTCGGAGTGCACCCCTAAAAAAAATCTTTTTTAGTAATTTCATTGCAAAACTATGTAGCGGTTAACAAAATACATCCTATCCTAAATTTTTTATTCAAATACACCTTATGGTTTTCGAGTAAAATGCCTGTGACATACTGACGGACAGACAGACAGACAGACAGACATGACGAATCTATAAGGGTTCCGATTTTTGCCATTTGGCTACGGAACCCTAAAAAGGGGCCGCATTTAAGAAGTCTCTAAATCACCCAAAGAGCAATGCTGCGAGGTTCAATCGCATCAGAAAATCCGCAGCAGAACCAAGGCCCTCGAATCACTAAACTTAAGGGCAGTGGGCGGAGCAAATTGCACGTAATAGAACCGATGACCGTTGGGGCAGAAAGGTTTTCGAGCGGCGACCGTGTACCGCATGACGCAGAGTGGGTAGAGGCCGTGGGAGTCCGCTGGAAGCGGATGGCGAAGGACCGATTGCTTTGACACTCTTTGGGGGAGGCCATTGTCCAGTAGTTGACATCTTTCAGCTGATATGGGGATTATGAGCTATAAATATAGGTATACATATAGAGATAAGAATATGTCTGAATGAAGAATATAAGCTTGGGTAAAAGCTTATATTCTTCTTTTTTTTACTTGTATTTATTCAAAATATAAACTTATGCTAATAAATTTATTGCTGTATTCTTACTGAAGCCTCAAGTAGGCTTATTTGCAAGAATCAGTTGCGACTTAATTATCCTAGTATGTTTCCTGTTTACTAATATTATTTTTCAGTGCTGGTGTAATGAAATTCAATGTAATGTTTTTTAAGTATTTTTTTACATTTCTCTCTATCTCAATCGCGGTTCTCGCATTTCGCTTATTCATATTACACCTACTTAACTAATGTCATCGTCATCATATCAGCCGAATGACGTCCACTGTTGGACAAAGGCCTCCCCCAAAGAGTGCTTGAATGACTTGTCCTCGGCCGGAAACTAACTGAACAACGCACAGAAAGATATTGTTTTTTTTGTACCGTAAAACGGGGTGAGTAGGGTCAAAACTGACATTCAAACCTCGATAACATTTTATTTTTACATATGCAAACTGAATGTTGTACATAATAAGTGTCCCGGACGTTTGCATTTTAGTTTTTTTACGATTTTGTGTAGTTCCATTTCATAACTTTAACGATAAACACGAAATGCCACCTCGCCCCGTAGTTCCTCGTAGGTGGGGTGAGATGACTTTCATACAAGCGTGATTTTGGAAGATTGTTGGATCGATTTTTTATTATGAATATTACTCCAGCTCCATTTAAAACTGGAATACATTATTTAGGTAGCAGTAGCCTTAACATCCCTTCTCACCCCCATTTTATCCCTTCTCTCCCCATTCATAACCCAACTCTCCCCGCGATCCCGACTCACCCCATTTTACGACGTAATTTAGTTGAGTATACTCTGTGATTTAAAAAGTAAAACACGATCAAACACGTTAAGATACAATGCGGGAAATAAAAGTAAAGTTAACATTACAAGAAAAACAGAAACTATAACGCCACGAATAATGCATTCGCCTGCAGATAAACAAAATCTATTTGAAGATTATTTATATTCCATAATACAAGACAGAACCCCAATAAAAATGGCGTAACGTCTTCTTTCGACTTTATTCATGGCACATCAAAGCCAAATATCATGACCAATACTTTATCCACCGGTTTGATGTCTAATACAAACTGACAGACATTATTATTAGTACAGACTTCCTTTAGGAAAACGGGACAGTGACAGAGAGATCTATCGCTTTTATTAATACGAGTGTGAAAATTGTTGAATAAAATAAACTGTATGGATGGGTGGTATTAAATCGGTTGTCGACGGTACAGGCAACGAGGTTCCATATTCCAGTTTTCGTGGAATACAGTCGTCTAACGATTGAGTAACCAACTGATTATTTAGTTTTGTGGAGCTATGTACTTTTCTGAGCGAGCGAAGCGATCAAAGTTGTCCATTTTCCCCTGGGTAAAAATAAATTGTATGTCTGAGCCTGAGCGGCGGTTCTCCTCTACATATTGCATCTTTAACGATCCTCGTGAAGTTTTGTGAGTACGTTGAATACTGTACGCTTACCATGAGTTTGACAATGACGGCTTACGCTAACGAGTATCGAGTTTTCTATCTGTGCATCCCGCTCGTACTGTCAAAGTGCAATAGAGATGCACAGATAGAAAACACGATACTCGTTAGCGTAAGCCGTCATTGTCAAACTCATGGTAAGCGTACTGATTATGTTTAGTATCGATTAAGTTTTAATTGAAGTGCAAACTTCTTTAGCGGCGCTGTGCACTTTTGTGATGAGGAAAAAATGTTAAACTCCCAACAGGTCACGTGACCGTAAGATTTGACAGATTGAAAATTCGTAAGACGGACACGTGGCCTGATCGAAAAACTGTTACAATGTCGTTTTCACTTCTGCCGGCACTCCCGGAGTGCAATCCGGTCTTTTTTTTTTTGAATTGAGTTTCCGACTTAGATATGGCGGATTCCATTGTCTATATTTACATTACTATCGTCGTTTTAAAATGAGAACCAAACTAAGTTTGTATGGAGAGTCGAGCATCCTGGCGGCCCTTAAGTACTTACCAGACACCGTATCATGGTCGGCCTTATCACGCGATAAGTGACAAGCTAGGAGCGTCGTCTCGTTCTATCGAACGGTGTCAGCCAGTGACGGAGCTCTATCTTGTCACTTATCGTGTGATAAGGCCGACCATGATACGGGACAGCAGGAACATAACACCACATACCTACATATCAGTATTACGAGTATTATGCCTGCAGTCTTTGGTAAAGAATAAAGTCGGTATTGTAAATCAGTATCAACATGTTCTATGAGCAATGCAAACCCGTTTTATTTATGTCGCCTCATTCATAATGGTGGGTACACTGAGCAAACGAACGACCAACGAACGCGAAGCATTTACGTGACAGCTATTTGTGAGAGTGAGATACATAGCCGTTCGTTGGCTTGGTGTGTACCCACCATTAGAAGATAACATCTCAGTCTTGAAAAAACTAGAATTCCCCGAAGTACAATAAATCAAAAACAACCGTCTTACTATAATCTTGTTTAACATGAGCTATAAAGAAAATAAATAAAAACACGGGTTTTTGTCGTTGGCACAACGCCAGCACTAGTTGTATGCAGCCAAAACTATTAGCAAAGATATGCTGAAATTAATTTCAACCAATTAAGGTTATATTTAAACTGCCTTGTTTTGGTTTGCTTTTTGCTTGGCTGGTTTTCAAGCTGCCTTGCCAAGTACTAAAAGGTTAGGTTGGGATGAAATGTTAATATTATACCTAGTACATTACTCACCCCGCTTTCTCGCTGTCGGTTCCTCAAGTCTAAATACCTCAGCAACAATATGTTACTCGCTCTGCTCATCGCTTTGCTCCTCGTTGCCCTGATGACGACCGCTTTAGCCTAGTTGGTAGTGACCCTGCCTACGAAGCAAGAGGTCCTGGGTTTGAATCCCGGTAAGGGCATTTATTTGTGTGATGAGCACGAATATTTGTTCCTGAGTTATGGATATTTTCTGTGTATTTAAGTATTTATTTATTTATATAAGTATGTTTATCGTCGTCTAGTACCCATAACACAAGCTTTGCTTAGTTTGGGACTAGGTCGATTTGTGTAAGATAGTCTCCTAATATTAGCTTGTAAGTTACTTGTTACTAACGGGAACACCCAAATAATCCGAAATATTTAATTCCGAATTTGCTAATTCCGATTTTCAAAACTCCGAATTTCATAATTCCTAAGACTTATAATTACGATTACTAAAAAACACGAATTTCATTTTACCGAATTTCATAATGTCGATAGTTTGTTTTTCCGAAATCTATAACTCCGAACAATCAAAAGCGCGAAGTGTCAATGGCCCGAAAAACAGTACTCTGATTATCAAATTTCCGAAATTTCATTACTAATTCGGAAATCTGATATTCGGGATAATGAACTTCGTGTTTTCAATAATCGGAATTTTATTTCTAAGGAATTATGAAATTCGGATTTTTGAAACTACACGGGGAATAAAAAATCCGAAAATTACGATTCTTATTTCCCGTAGAGAATAGGGGTCTGCCATTTCTCCGAAGCCCCCCGCAGTAAAAAAACAATGTAGTCGTAACAATGGTATTATTAGTAGGTTAGGTTAGGGTTAGCTTGTGTCCCTTAGAGCGGAAATAGGCACCCCGCGAAGCGGGATGACGTTGACCCGCTGGCGGTTAGGTTAGGTTTAAATAATTGGCGTGTGTCCCAGGCTCCGTAGTATATATAATCTTTAGGCCGAACTCGCATTATTGTATTAAGTCTGCCTTTATTCGCCCAACATTCTGTTTTTTTATAATCTTCTTATTCTTAATCTTCTTTTTATTATATATTTTCGAGGATAATGTGTTGTACAGAATTTGCTTACAATATTCTGTATAGGAAATGCTTGTAAATCGTTTTCCATCTACCCATCATCCTATAAATAGTTAACTTGTTCCTTATGAATGATGTCCATTAATTGTATATTCATGTGTTGCTATTCAGTTTGTCCATTCCAGGCGTTGAAAATGCGGATCTTAGGTACTTAATTCGTGTGTGTTGGTAACAGGAATAGCCATGTAATTCTGATATTTCGGACTTTTGTTTATTCGGGTTATAATTAATCGGTGTAATGATATTCGGATTTTTGAAAATCGGTATTTTAATAATCGGAATTCGGATTTCTGATATTTCGGATTATTATTCCATCGGACTTCTTATTATTCAGGGTATTGAAATACGGAATTTTGATAATCGGAGTTGTAACTGTTAACCCGTCTGAAATTTCGGATTTATGAAAATCGGATTTATGAAGAATCGGAATACTTATATTAGGAGTTTTAAAACATTCGGAATTATGAAAATCGGTATTATGAAATTCGTGATTTCGACTATCGGAATTTAGTTTTTCGTATTTATGTAGTGTACCCGTTACTAACACTAGTTTTTTTTTTAAGTAAATATACTGTTACTAACAAATTATGGATTAATAGTCCGAAATAAATGATTTTTAATTTAATTTAATTTAATATTATTTATTTATTTTATTTTAATCGATTTAAAATAAAAGACGGAGGTTCTCAATTTGCTTGTATTTAATTATATATATATTTTACTGTTTGTTGCCTCAGAACTCCGTCATTGATGAGGCGATGCGTATTTGTTATTTTTGTTGTGCATATATATATGCTTCCAGGTGGGCCCATTTTTTTTCAAAAATTGAGTTGGGTGGTGGGATATATGAGGAATTGAGGGAACTTTTGGTATTTTACACATAACTCGTGTATTTACACCCGGAAATCGTAAATTTGGTGGAGTGGAATAGATGATGAAGACCACATATGACTTATGGAATTCCACAATTACAAAAAGTACAAAAGTACGTCACAGATTCTGATAAGATTCCGTTGAAATAGCAACTAATGAAGTGCCAAAGGTGATCCTTGTGGAATCGACGGAAGTCCTCAAATCTTATCGGACCACATACAGCGTTGTGTTTTTTTCTCTATTAATCAACGCATTTGCTCTCGGAAATCAGTTCATGTGGTAAATAGGATAAGAAATGTGGAAATGTTCTCGTGGCTTGGCGGAGTACTAAATTGAAGTCGGTTAGCTTTGTTTTTAAAGTAAATTATTACAGGAGGCGGTGGGCATGACGTGACGACCTTGCCACACCACGTCGCTGCACGTCGCGTTGATACCTTTCCTCGCTGTTTCCTTGATCACTCGACGAGAGTGTAGCGGTCAGGGTCGCATCTAGAGCGGATGATCTGCCTCCAACCTGTTGGATGTTCTGTCCAGCCCCCCTATTCTGTAACTTGTTTTAAGCTCATATCAACGCTCACCTACAAATATATCTTGACACCGCGATGCGTAGTAAATAAGCGTAGGTAGAGGTCTAGTTTCATGACGGGTGACCGGCGGGGTGAACCGCATAAGCGAGTTTGAAATATCCAACGAATTTTAATTAGTTACCTAGTTTATGTATCTTTTAATGGGTGATGTAAATATCTTCTTGTCCATGCCTTGGCTATGAACTAATTTCTTCTTCATCTTTTCAGGTACGAAATAACATGCGATAGAGAACTCCTTTCAGACAGGTACCTAGAAAAAAAAAACATGGTCCTGGCATACAGGTAGATTTTTCACCTCCGACGTAAACGGGAGGATGATTAAGTTTAACATGTGTGTCTGTGTATATGTCTGTGGTATCGTAGCTCTCAAACGGATAGCGCCTGCAACACACTGGCGCGGCCAGCGCAGCGGTGGCGGTCAATTGTAAAATTGTCAGCTAATGACAAGTTTACTATTGACCGCCGCGGCCTGGCCCCGCCAATCTGTGAGAAGCTTAATTAAACCGATTTGTGTTTTTTTTAATTGAACGTCTTATCTGTCAATCGGTTCATATGTAGGTACATAATTGTTGTAATGTTTGTATAATGTTGCAAGCCTAGCCCGGTGTCTATATGCACTCGAGGGTATTAAATTAAGAGGTGCGTAAATAATGTGAAAGCGTTTGTTTCCACTTAGATATCCCCTCCCTCCCTCCCCCCTCCCCATGCGGGGAGACGCCAGTCGAGGAAGATCTACCCTCCTCTTTCTAATTTTCACGGTGCGAGTGCGACAGGAGACGCTCAGACGCGCGCGAAGCGACTGGCCAGCAAGTTGTGCTAGACGTACTGGTCCCTAATCATGATCAATATGAACTTTACTTCTTTAATGAGTACGCTGTAAGGTGTACTCGCGTTAAATAAATGACTACTGCTGCCATCATCATCCTAACAGCCGAAATACGGCTGCGGCTGGTTATATGCCACCCCACAAGAGAGCAAAGTGACTGGTCCCGCATCCAGCGGTCTCCCGCGACGTTTGAGGACTTTGCGAGTACACAGGGTTGATGACTGGTTGAAAAGTTATCTGGGAAACAGACCCCAATGTACCTACCGACATTGCAAAAATTGTAGAAGTTTCTGGCAAACTAACAAAAAAGTTTACCGTTCTTAGTGCCCTTATAGTTTCGAAGTGCCCCAAGGTAGTATTATGGGGCCCCTGTTGTTTTTGCTTTATGTAAATGATCAATTCTAAACTTATTATTAAACTATTCATATACTTATTCTTATTCACCCACCCCGCCCACTGCCACTTAAGTTTAGCGATTCAAGATAACAAATCTCTCTCTTTCTTTAAGCTTGAGAATAACAGAGGCAGAAATCAAAGGAAATATCCTAAAAATATCCCCTTCTGATCTGATACAAAGTTGCCACAGCTAGAATGTCCTGTTCTATCAATAAAGTCAAATAGAACCGCGCTCAATGCTTTGATCTAACGGTATGATATATAAAACATGGAAGTTTAACACGTCGCGCTCACGTCATTGATGACGTCATCGGAACTAATCGATCATTGGCAACAGCTCAACTAAATTAATAGAAACAACAGCTCAATGCAATCCAAAATGTCTTATGTGTAGTAAGATATGTATGAACTTACGCACTTGTGTAATTTTGCGGTGTAACACTTGGGAAAATATAAATATAGGGAGTATTGTTCTGGCTTCCGGTGATGCGAGTGAAATTTATAGAAAAAGACTCGAGTTTAATAATTTTACTGGTAATTTTGTGGTAGACTTACGTGGTCGTCTTGATTCTTGTGAACCACACCCCCAAGAGAAACAGCAAGACTCTTGGAGAATGGCTTTTTGGACAAATGTCTTTTGTGAAGTTCATAATGACAATTCGGAAGAGGTAAATTGGATGTCATGACATTATATTTATCTAAAGTATATACAAGATGATACCTTAAAATTAACTAAATTAAATCTAAATAAGTTGCTGTCAAAAATTTCATTTATCAATTTTTTATTGCCGACTGTACTTTTCTGTATACCATCATCAACTACTCATTGAGACGATTCAAACGAGCCCAAACTCAAAGGGGTTACGTTGGATAATACTGAATTCCCATGGCCACCTTCTGTCTCCGTCATTAGATTCAGCTCGATGGTACCATAATATTAAATTGTCATACAAACTATTCTAATACACAAAATTTCAGCTCAATCGGATAATGCAACGCAATGCAGGTTGATCTGGACCTGATAAATCCATGCTGGTGATCAGACCACACGATAAGTGACAAGATAGATTCAAGATTCGATATAACGAGACGACGCTCTTATCTTGTCATCTATCGCGCGATAAGGCCGACCATGATACGGAGTCAGTATGATGAAGGTTTAAGTGCGTTTCGATAATGTACTGCAGGGAGGGTGCTCAGAGGAGTCAGATTTAGAAGATGCAATTGATTATTAACACGTAAATTCAAGTACACTGGGAGAGGTACGAGTTTCGTGGCCCAGAAGCCTAGGGAAGACTGTTTGACGTCTCCGATTCTTCTTGTATTTATAGACTTCCAAACAGCTCGTTTTTAAATGAGCATAGTGCTGTGCAGCCAGCACTGTACCTTAAGGCCTCCACACATCGAATGCGGGTCGTGCGTGGCGCGGGTCGTGCGCGGCGCGATCGTGCGCGACGCGGGATGGGCGCGGCGCGGGTAATGCGCGACGCGGGACGGGCGCGGCGCGGGTAGTGCGCGGCGCGGGTCGGGCGCGGTTGTAGCGATATATTCACACCGTAGGCGGGCGGCGTCTTTATAATATCTCTATCATACGGTAGCGCGGGCCCGTCGCAGGTCCGCCGCGGCAGCAACGTGTGATTGTGATAGTGATAGAGATATTAAATGCGTTGGTAGTGAGAGAGATATCAATCGCCCGACCCGCGCCGCGCGCGACCCGCAGCCGCGCTACATGAGTTGTAACTTAGCGCCGCGGGCCCGCGCTCGGACCGCGTTCGACGTGTGTTTGAAGTGTAGTTTCAATGTTTTACAACTTGCGCGGGCCCGCGCCCGACCCGCAACCGTGACCGGTGTGTGAAGGCCTTAATGGTTGCATAGATGACCGGTACTCATTTCGGAATCACATTTTACGAACAGACTTTGCAAACAATAACATACATTCAGTTTTGGTTGGCTGGTGTAAAAAAGGGTAGTCAAAATATATCGAGGATAAATTAAGCAATCATGTTTGGGCGCCTCACAAACAACTTAACGAGCGAGACATTTTAAGGGGCACAATTCCATTTAACACAATTTAGATTCAGCCGTGATGTTAGTAGTATGACGTCATCGTTGCGTCTTGATCTAAAACCGAGGACGCAGCCTCATTTGCATATTAATCTGAGGGGGATGATAATGAAATCGATAGGTACGCGTCACGTTTTGAAGCGGGTGGAATACGTTAATCCACAAGCTTGTTACTTGAAATAGGGGGGGGGGGGGTTTAAAGTGCAGAAGCTACCTACTTTCATGATGATGATTATTGAGTTACATCCAATACTAATTTAGAACTTAATAGCTGCCTTGCAAGGTCAAAGTAATGTTGAATTAAGGTTGTGAAGGTTATATTCGGGTTCTGTTGTAAGTAGTTCAAAAGGTTCTGGATTTGAGCTATAGGTTTTGCTGCAGCTCTCGAAAAGGTTCTAAAACGTGGGCCCTTTTGGCACTCAGGAGGTTAATTTGAGGTTAATATAACTTTTTTGAGACTATTAAGACTTACGAGCAGATTTCCATCAAAGATCCTAAAACCTTTTCAGAACCTTTGTAATACCCAAAATGTTACTTGGGTTTTTTGTGTGTAACTGACATATTACTATTTTAGTAATCACGTAGACTCAAAATCCACCAAAATATTAGTCATCAAAAAAATCTAACGAGTTCCTGAAAAAAGAGGAAAAATATTAATAGATATTTTAATTTTTGTTTTGGTTAATTTGCAGGAGTTTTCAAGAATAATAAATAAATCACACTAAAAACAAAATGGATGTGTCATTTATTTTTATATATTTCCTTCCCGATGGACATTTTGGTGGATTCTTGGATAAGGCATCTTAGAATAACATTTGAAAATTAAACAAACAAAAAAAACGCTGTTATAAATTAATGTTTGAAAGTAAGGCGAAAATATGATAAGGAACAGCTGTTAAAATCGTCTAAAAATTCCAAATTGCTCTGGAAGACAATAAAAAGAATAACACACTACAAATCCGATAAAACAAAAAACACTGAACTGTTAAATACTAAGACATCCCCAACTGCTTCTGTTGATCACGTAAATAATTATTTCGCTGACGTTGGAAAAAGATTAGCAGAGGTAATTTTGAGTAATCCAAGACAGCAGGATATCCCTGCTGAAAGTAACATGCCAGATTGTAATACCTCCTCATTTGTTCTCCTGGACACTGACCCCCAGGAAGTACATTGCATTGTCATGGGCCTGAAAGCTGATAGCGCCCCTGGGTGGGATAATATACCAACCAAATTCCTTAAGCACGCCTGTACTGTTATTGCCCCTCTAATTAGCCACCTAACAAATTTGTGTTTCGAAAAGGGTGTATTCCCAGCCCCACTAAAACAATCTATTGTGACACCGGTGCATAAGAGTGGAGAGAAAGATGACGTAAGAAACTATCGACCTATCTCCGTACTGACTGCCATCTCCAAAGTAATAGAGAAAATTATAAATAATAGACTTGTCTCTTACCTCAATAAATTTAATATTCTATCCGACAACCAGTTTGGTTTCCGGAAATCTAGGTCCACTGAAGATGCAATACTATCCTTAACATCATTAATCACTGACAAAATTGACAAAGGCAAGAAATGCCTCGCCATATTTCTAGATCTTAAAAAGGCTTTTGATACGGTCTCTCTCTCCACTCTTATTCAAAAAATGGAACGGGCTGGCATACGGGGTTTACCTCTGCTACTGTTGAGTGACTACTTAAAGGGGCGAACACAAAAAGTCAAAATAGGAGACTTCATAAGTAAGGAACTAGATATAACTTACGGTGTCCCCCAGGGCAGCGTTTTAGGGCCCACGTTGTTCCTCTTATATATAAATGACTTGACGAATCTCAAACTACAACGTGGGCACATCGGCTCTTACGCTGATGACACTGCAATAGTGTTTGATGGAGAATCCTGGGAGTCAGTGTTCAGAAATGCAGAATCTGGCCTCTGTAAAGTCACTGCATGGCTTAGGAATAACCTCCTTACGCTCAATGAAAGCAAAACCAATTATATGTGCTTCTCTAAATATGATAGTGCGCAACCTAACGTTAACTTAAAGCTTAAAATACATACCTGTAACCAACATGACCCTCCTCCCTGTAAATGCATAGGACTAGAAAAGGTTAAATTTACTAAATACCTAGGTGTACTCCTAGACCAGCGCCTATCATGGTACATGCAAATTGAAAACGTGAACAATAGAATAAGAAAACTTAACTGGATATTTAAGATGTTTAGACATATAACCACCAAGGAACTTATAAATCAACTTTATATAACACTAGCCCAGCCTGTCATGAGCTACTGTATCACTGTATGGGGTGGAGCAGCCAAAACCAAATTCCTAGAGGTTGAGCGGGGGCAACGCTGCTTGCTCAAGGTGATGTACTCAAAACCATACAGGTTTCCCACAAAGGAACTTTATGAAACCAGTGACCAACTAACTATGAGGAAGCTGTATGTTTTGAGTACAACACTCAGGCTTCACAAAACCCTAGGTTTTAACCCTCCATTAGAAACACGCCGGCGTAAAAAACCCGTCGCCCCCAAATCTAACTGTAAATCCATGTTCGCTAAAAGGCAGTACAAAGCGCAATCGGCATATATTTACAATAAAGTACATAGTGTAGTCAATATCCAACAACTATTACTAAACAAGTGTAAGACTGAAGTAATAACATGGCTGAAACAACTAAGCTATGATGATACGGAGTTACTACTGTATCGTGCTAATAATTAACTGATCCTAAATGTACACACACACACACACACACACACACACACACACACACACACACACACACACACACACACACACACACACACACACACACACACATACACACACACACACACACACACACACACACACACACACACACACACACACCTTTCATATAGTATTGTATTAGTATTTCTTAAATTAGGCTAAAATCCAAATTATACAACATAAGCACCTAATTAAACCCATTGTTAAGCTAAGAATGTATTAAGCTAAGATTCAATACCTCTAGATGTATATTTCCTACCTACTTACCAGTTATGGAAGAGCGGGGCATCCTAACACAGGTTTACTTACCTAAAAGGAAGTCCCAATCACTGCAGGCACTGTACTTTCTCACAAAAGGAAAATAAACAATTTTTCATTTTCATTTTCATTTTCATTTTCAATGTTTGAACTCAAACTCAAAACTCAAAATTATATTTATTCAAGTAGGCCCAGTAACAAGCACTTTCAAATCGTCAGGTAGAAACATAATCTTAAGCTAATTACTTCGAGTAATTTATTAAACATAAAAAGTAACATTTAAATGAAATATTTAAAATTTTATATAAAAAAATACTAGTCTAGAATGTTTCTAGAAAGACAATCTAATGTCAAAAAATAAATAAAACGAGAATAATTAATTAAAAACACAATGTCAAATTTTTCCAAACGGAATAAATAAATTATAAATCCAGTCAAAATTAGTCCCAAGAAGTTTTATCATTCATGTAGTCTTGTGCGCTATAATAAGCTTTAGAAATAAGTTTACGTTTCACATAGTTTTTGAATTTATTAATAGATAACTCAGTTACGTTTCCAGGAAGTTTGTTATAAAACCTTACACAATTACCCATGAATGATTTTTTTATTTTTTGGAGCCGAGTGGTGGGCACCGCGAGCTTATGCTTATTTCTAGTATTAATATTATGTATGTCACAGTTTCTCCTAAAATTGACAATGTTTTTATGTACATACACAATATTTTCATAGATATATTGACAATGCAATGTCATGATATTAATATTTTTAAACTTATCCCTAAGTGAGTCTCTCTGTTTCAATCTATATATCGCCCGAATAGCCCGTTTCTGCAGAACAAAAATCGAATGAATGTCCGAGGCACTGCCCCACAATAAAATACCATATGACATAATGCTATGGAAGTAGCTAAAATATACTAATCGAGCTGTTTTCACGTCTGTTAATTGACGGATCTTACTCACTGCAAATGCTGCAGAACTCAGTCTATTCGAGAGATTAGCAATATGGGGACCCCATTGAAGCTTAGAATCTAACGTTAAACCAAGAAAAACTGTGCTATCAACTAGTTCCAATTCCTCATCTTTCACAAAGACACTCCCTTGCTCGTGTTCAACGTGATTCGTGACAAATTTAATACATTTAGTCTTCTTCTCATTTAACAATAAATTATTAATATTAAACCAATTTACTACTTTAGAAATAGCATTGTTTACGTCATTGCAAGCTTTTTGCTGTCTTATAAGTTTGAAAATAAGTGAGGTGTCATCAGCAAATAATACTATATCATGGTGGGTCTTTACGAGATATGGCAAGTCATTTATGTAGATAAGGAACAGGAAAGGTCCCAATATTGATCCCTGCGGTACACCCATCGAGACCAATGACCCCGGTGATCGCTGTCCATTCACTTCGACCCTTTGTATTCTACCATGTAAGTATGACTTTAGTAAATTCAGTGCTGATCCTCTGACTCCATAGTAGTCGAGTTTCCTGATCAATGTTTCATGACAAACGCAGTCGAAGGCCTTGGATAAATCACAGAAGATACCTAAAGCATCTTGTGATTCCTCCCAGGCATCGAAAATGTGTTTAATCAGCTCGACACCAGCGTCGGTTGTCGAGCGACCCCGGGTAAATCCAAATTGCATGTTATGCATCAAATTGTTTATATTAAAATGCTTTATTAATTGCGACAAAACTAATTTTTCAAAAATTTTGCTAAATGTTGGGAGCACAGATATTGGTCTGAAGTTAGTGGGGTCAGTAGTGCTACCCGATTTGAATAACGGAGTGATTTTACTATGTTTCATTAGATCAGGAAACTCGCCGCAATCGACACTGTTGTTAAATATAACTGCCAAATCAGGCGCTATGATTTCTATAATGCATTTGAGTGCATGAACAGAAACTCCCCAGAGGTCACTAGTTTTTTTGACATTAATCGATTTAAACGCCTTTACTACATCTGAGAAACTAACGTGTTCAAAATGGAGGTTTGTATTACATTCTGGGGCGTTTTCTTTCAACAATGTAACGGCAGAGGAAGGTGATGAATTTAAATACTTAGTTGTGGAGACTGGTATCTCAGTAAAGAAATATTCAAATTCAGTAGCTACTTCCAAACTAGAATCTACAATTCTGCCATCAATTTTTATTTTAAGATCAGTCGGTGTGTTTTTCGATCTGCCAGTCTCCATGTCTATTACTTTCCAGGTTGTTTTAATAATGTCAGAGCTATTTTTTATTTTCTGAGATAAATAATTACGCTTGGCAACATGACAATCTATTTTAAATTGCTTCGAATATTGCTTGACATGTTCTTTAAATTCATCACTCGTATTAAACCGCCGTTCCTCATATAAGGCATACAGTACTTGTCTACGTTTATGTAAGTCCGCAGTAGCCCACTCACTAAAAACTGGTGCACTAGTAACCACGGCCGATTTGCGAGTAAATACCGCATTATAAAGTGCCATAAAAGTATGGAAGAATGAATTGTACATGTTATTAGGGCTCATATCGGAAGACAGAAAGGGTAGCGCCTGAGCTAGACTATGTTTCATTCTTTCCACACGATCTGTGGTTACTGGTACAAAAGTTATTTGTTTTTTCACGATATTTTTCCTTAATGTCTCAAATACCATGAGTTGGCCTAAGTGATCTGATTTTAATTTGCTGATTATACTTTTGTTACTAGGAAAAATATTAGTGAAAATGTTATCTATACATGTTGAGCTAGTAGCAGTCACTCTAGTAGGCTCCATAAATACGTGGTTGAGATTACCAGATTTGAAAAGACTCAACAATCTGACACTTATTGTTGAATTTTCCAAAATATTTACATTGTAGTCGCCGCATATAAGTAATTTCTTTCTAGAACGCGATATTTTAAGAAGCACAGATTCCATTATGTTTTCAAAGAGTTCAAAATTACTTACTGGCGGCCTATATACACAAACAACGATAAATTGCTCAAATTCTACTGCACTCAGTTCTATGGTCCGTTCAACAGACAAGGATACAATGTCCTTGCGTTCCTTAAATTTTAATTTATTATTTAATATAATTAACGACCCACCATGTATGGAATGAAGTCTGGTGAACGAACTACCCACCTGGTGATTATTAAATTGAGGCATTAATTCATTACTGGTTAACCAATGTTCAGTTATACATAGAATATCAATATTGCAATCATTCAAAAAAAGTTCAATTTGTAAATCTTTCCCTCTAATACACTGAATGTTTTGATGTACCAGGTGGATATAATTTTTATACTTATTTAAAACTAAATTGCCAGAGACAGAGTACTCTTTTGTCTTAAGGTTTAATTTAAATTATTAGTTAAGATTGGAACCAATTCCAAGTTAACATTGGGCTGCTCAATAGGAGCTGAGTTATGTGCCAAATTCTTGGCATAAATGTCAAGTAAATAGGATAGCGACAGAGCTATTTGTCTCTTACAATAATTGGAAAGGTAAAACTTACCTTCAGTCAAAAAAAACATAGGCAAATGTTTTTTACTAACATATTTGTTCATGTCAATTATACTAAACTTACTACTATATGTACAACAGTTATATAGAGATATATTTAATTTATATCTAGTGTCATTCTCCACTTTTGACATTTGACTACTATATGGGAATGTGAACAAAATAACCTTTTTCACTATTAGAACTACTACACTATTATTTGAAAAAGAAAACGTAATTTTCCTGGGGTATTGACTCTACTTTGTGATTGAACTGCCCGTATTGGAGCGAAAACGGGCATCTCAGTAGGTCATCACTTTTGTTAATTTAGGATTACGTAATTTTAATAAGTCGTGATAATATCAGTTCCCACGCATCGTGAGGCATTCAACGACCCTTTCAGGGCGTTTTGAACAGGATAAACGTTCTTATTGGCGTAACACTACGATTGTACCGATTCTTCCTCTGACCCTATTGACGCAAATAAAGTCAGTGGCATGGGTAAAATATAAACAATCATGACTAACTATGCTACTGGCGGATATCTCGCAGGGGCCGCATATGGAACGCGTTACTGACGGTATTAGATTAAATAAATACAAGATTCTGACAAAAATATTTTTGGGTAATTGCTAGCTTTTACCGATTGTCCTTTTTTTTTCACAGCCACCAACTATTCGCCGACTGTACACCCATTCTTCAATAGTACATTTCGATGCTAGTGCGGTCATTACGTCACGAGTACCGAGATATCAAAGACTCGGGACGAGTGAAAAATGACATTTCCGCACGTGTATCGAACGACGTTTTTTAGTACAGTTTCGAAAAAATAAGAAAAACAATGAGCTTTGGAGAAATAGGAAATTCGCAACGAGTGGTGATGAATTAAAAAACGACCGAAGGGAGTGTTTTAAATCGACACGACTTGCGAATTACCTATTCGCACGTGTATCGTTACTTTACGTCACAGCTGATCATTTTGCGAGTTTTACCGCACACTGCGCGTACGGTAAAACTCGCATTGTGGCCAAGTGAAGACGTAAAACTGTGAACTTACCACGGGCGGTAATTCGTAAAGCCCCAGAGCGCATATTTATGGCCCTCACCTTCGGTTCGGGTCACAAACACTTGCGATCTGGGCCATTTACGAATTTACCGCCCTAGGTACGTAATGTCCTATTTTCACACACAACCACGAGGCGAATAGTACAACACCGTATTGTCGTAAAATGTAGCAGATGCAACGATGAACACGAACAAGTAAGCAGTAAAAAAAAACGCAAACGAAAACGGAGAGAAACGCATTTGTTTGTAGGTTACCTACATAATGCGCTATTGAAGTATCCGCCCGCCATACCTGCCATGCTCACAACTCCCCTAACCACATTTCCAATATAACTTAATTCTGATACTCCTGCCAGCTAAACGTGATGGAAGGTCAGGTTAAACCTGTCAGCTTGAGGCGGGTCGGTGAGCTTTGTGAATGCATGCTGTAAATATAGGATGCTATTTTTGTGGTCTGCAGCGGACGATGACTTTAGGAATGAGTAGTAAACAGTTTTCGGGGTTCAGTACATTTGGGTCATACTTGAACTGAAAAATAAGTGTATATTGTCCTACTACGCCAGAGCCGAAAGGAAGTTTTAACAGTTTATGCTTGGTTTCACGTGCGTTTTGATAAATTAGGTATACTTATAGGATAACAAGTGTCAAAATGATGTCTCATTCAAGTATTTTTTTATACTACGTCGGTGGAACCTTACTTACGGCCGGCTCATAGGCTCGCAAGCGTCCCTAGGCTACGGTGTCTGCTTACCATCAGGCAGACCGTATGCTTGTTTGCCACCAATGTATAAAAAATGTGTGTGAAAAATTGTTACAACGCTCTCTAGCTCTTTTGTTAAACAAAATTATTTACAAAAGAGCTCTTACGTTATGGTTTATGAATCTGGGGGTCATCTGTAATTTTTCCTAAACTCTAAACTACGTAGAATTTAATGTTACTGGATTTTTTCTTTATTACGTTTGGAAATTATGGCATTGTGTATGTAATTTATTATTTTCGATAAAAAAAATACATTTAATTTTTTTCTAGAAACATTATTAGGTACTAGTGTTTTTCTATGTTGTGACGATCTTATTCTAAAATGATTATTTATTATTTTAGCACCTACAGCTGTATACCCGTAAATCAATTAAAAATATTTGAGGAATCAACAAATCAATAAATAAATTGCTTTATAAAATAGCTTAAGATTATGTTTCTAACTGACTATTTGAAAGTAGGTACGAAAGTAGGTTACGAGGCCTAAATACTTGAATAAAAAATTATTTGAGTTTGTACCATTATCATCAGCATATCAGCCGAAAGACGTCCCACTGCTGGACATAGGCTTCCCCCAAAGAGTGCCATAATGACCAGTCCTGTGCCAGGTCATCAGTCAGTTGTGGTCTACGTTTACCCACGTTGCGGCTTCCGGTGGTCGCCACTCGAGAACCATTCAGCCCCAACGGCCATCGGTTCTATGGAACTTATGATAATTTTTACGAATTAGGGGGTAAGAAAGTTCACCTGCATATAATGCAATATATCGCCATGTCACTGCGCAACTCTAAAGCTTTAAATCACAATAATGGCCGACGATAAATCAGCTGTTAAGCGGCTGTCAAAATCGCCGCAGTAAATCATAACGTATTGTGTTTTGGGACGTTGTATTTGATTTGAGCATTGGGAAAACTATTTTAGTTTGATTTTGATTGGCTTTTTATTTTTGAGTTAAGTCGGAAAACAAAAAAGGGTGAGTAAAGTTTTTGCCTGTAATGTTTATGGTATTATTATAAGCTTGAATTTCACTGGACCAGCGGAAACGGCTCTTTCACTTACATACAAGTGAAATTGATAGAATTTCGATATACCCGACTGCTATTTAGGGTTCTGTAGTCAACAAGGAACCTTTATAGTTTCACCATGGCCGTCCGGCCGTCCGTCTGTCCGTGTTCGGCTTAGCTCAGTAACCATTACTACTAGAAAACTATAATTCGGCATGGGTGTATAAATCACGCCGACAAAACAGTACAATAAAATCTTGAAAACATTTTTATGTACCTACTACCTACACCCAAAGCGGGGATGTAATACCTTGTTCAAAAGTTATATGGGTTTTTAAAACCATTTTTCAAAACAGTAATAATTCGCTTGCGTGATATTGGGCTTTAGAACCCAATTTTTTTATAAGTATGTCTATGTCACTCCTACGATTAAGAGGAATCCAACGACACCTCATACATCGAAATCCGTCAAACGGAACGAACAACTGTTAGGACGTACCGAAGAATAAGACATACACACATACATAAGAAGAAGTTAAGAAGGATTTTATTTTTATTATATTTTGTATGTATTTAAGTATTTATATGTATAAAATATATTGTCTACTTAGTAGCCAAAACAGGAGCCTTATTGAGCATACTTATTTGATTTGTGTAAGAATGTCCACTAATATTTATCTATTCTGTTAATTGTGTTTTAAACACTGACTCAAGACAAGAAGCACGAGGTCGTATCTCTCTCTTTCTCTATCTCTCTCTCTCCATCTATCTCTTGTGCGATTTTAGGTACATTATAGGCATTCATTCATTGCGTAGCGTAGCGCTGAATGGGTTAATTTAAGACATTCAGTGTCAAGAATCGCTGCGCGCTAGGATCGTAGCCAAAACCGTGGTGTTCCTCGTATGTAGCAGAAAGCGCCTACGTCGTAGACTCCCGATAGTCGGTTTCCCAGCACTGAATGTGTTAAATTGTATAGTTTCATTAGCAGACGGTTCAGTTTCAGTAAAAAAAATACATACATTCAAGGTTGACTGGTAGGGAATGCTTTATGGCATTAAGTTCGCCTTTTGTATGTGTAACTTGTTACTGTGTAATAAAGTTTAAATAAATAAATAAATTCATATATCCCTCACACCTTTGTTTCCAAATGGGGTAGGCAGAGCACATTAAAACTTATTTGGGTCGTTCTTCTTTTTAACCGACAATGAATCGTCTTTTTTCCGTTTTTTGCGTTTTTCAACTATTGATAATTACGGTTTTAATGTTTGATTTTAATAAACGTTGGATGTATTTTTTGTTAGGACTAATTAATTATTATTTCCGTGGGGATAATGTTTTTTCTTTATGGTGGTTTTTCCATACAATCGCGTGACAGAGTGGTTATCCAAAATGTGGTCCCCGCAGAAAACGACCACTCTGTCACAGTATTTTCCGAAAAACTACCATAAAGAAAAAAACATTATCGCCGCGGAAAGAATCATTAATTGGTCCTAATAAAAAATACATGCAACGTTTATTAAAATCAAACATTAAAACCGTAATAATCAATAGTTGAAAAATGCAAAAAACAGAAAAAAGACGATTCATTGTCGGTTTAAAAGAAGAACGACCCATTTTCCAGTGCCACTTTTAGCATAAATGAGGGTGTAAGAGATCGACAAAATGTGATATCGCAGTGATAGGTTGCTAGCTCATCGCCCACAAAACACTTCATCCCCGCTCCCTTAGTCGACTTTTACGACGACTTAATACCAAATACCAAAAAAGTCCTCCTCAAAAGAAAACACACCGTAGTCCAAGTATTTAGTAATAACCAAATTGTCATCAATAGACGCGCTCACTCGCTTTGTATATCAAAAAACCTCAATAGAGCCTAAATATTACCGCCAAACATCAAAAGGTCGTATCTCCTTTCAACTCTCGTACAGTCATATGACGTTTTAGATTTAGCAGTCAGACCCGCCCATCTATTACAGCCCAGGAAAATAATGGGCCCGGAATCCAGACTCATGGTCCTATGTTCCAGTCATTCCCTTTATAGAGCTTGGGAGATATGAAATTCCTCGGTTTGTGGGGCGCGGGACGGGAAGGCGCGGACGCACGAGCGGTAGCGGACATAGAGAAAGGATAGAATAGAGGGACTCACTCGTGCATAGACACAGTGTGACAAAGATGTAAGAATAGGTTTTGCGGGACACTGTACTTGTTTATGCTGTATTATTTTTTCTTGATAAAAAATATATAATAATAATAGACAATAATTGGATTGGATTGTCAAAATAATCCATATACATAGTTGTAGTGTATTGCTATCCTTATCTCGTGCGCATACGTCACGTCACGATGACCGGAGTGGGGGGCAGTAGTTGTCCGACCGTTGCCGGGAGTGGTGGTGTGCTGTCGAGCCAAGGAACGTGTAAATAGCAACACCGGTATACCTATAGAACGTGCAAATAAGTGAACACTACAATAGTTATCGAACCTGCTGGTCGAATACATAATGCATTTGTATGGGAAAATGACAGTTAAATAGTCCTTAAACGCTCGGTCGAATAGTTACTCGTAATCGGATGAGAAATGCCACCTGTAGAGAAGAACAGCCGGATATCCGGACAGCTGGACATACGAAAGCATTATGCCCAAGATGAAACGGAAATATTCGTTAGCAAAATCTGTCTGATGTCTTTACTAATCTCAATGATCACGCCATTTCTCCGGATTCTGTGTTATTTTCTTCCGAAATTTTCCCGTGACAGCCGGACACCGTCCGACCAAGAAATTGCGGCTCTGCTAATTGACTAGCCTAATCCTGGCAAGGTGCTTACCAGTGTCACCACTAAGTATTTTTTGTCATGTAATCTTACATTTGCTTATAACTTAAGCCGATCCAAAATAATGCCTAAAGTCTCACACTAAGCCCGAATTTTCTTACAGCGTTTGTTTAATTAAAATAAGTTTATTAGTCTCCCCGTCCACTTCATTTTGCTAATTTACTTGAATGAGACAAGGGTGTATAGTCACTTAAACATCTTTTTGATTAGCACTTCGTCAGTTTATGATTCTTATACTTAAGAATTGTGATGAGATAAAAGGGAAGAGGGGTTAGTATTATTACCCTCTCAGGCTGAAATGGTGTGCGGTTGTACTTAATACGACGAAAGTTAAAACGAAAGACAATGGTTTTATTTTTTTAGATATTATTATACTGAACTTTGTTATTATTGAATTGATTTTTTGTGATATTTGCCCGCCATCAGGCGGCAGAATTATGCTGGACTATAAAATTGATATTACACCTTTAATGACCATGATTTGAGCAAATAAACGATATATTTATCTATCTAATGGGAGGTACTTAGTGCCCTTAGAAGAAATAAAAACCGGCCAAGTGCGAGTCGGACTCGCGCACCGAGGGTTCCGTACAAACCATAACAAGCAAAAGTTGTAGTATGTTTATTACTAAATGATAAATGAAAATGGAATCCGTAACATTACAATGTGCGAAGCTGGGGGAGCATAAATTTAAACAAGGTCTCTTTATCAATTTAGTAATCCTAAAAAAAATAAAAAATTAAGAACCACATCATTTATCTCTCACTTATAATAAATCTCTAAATTAAAAAAAGAATCAGCCAGTATCAAACTAACCATTTTTGTGTCCCGAATGATCTCGGCTTCCCGTGAACGGAAATACTTTAAACTTTTTTTACAAGTACATTACTATTCTAGCTAGGACTTAGGATAGTTTTTATCCGACTGCGATGGTTAATACATTTTCGGAAACATTTGAATCTCATTAAATTATTCATTTCTTCTGCTTGAAATCGTAGCCGCCATATCTGTCAACTGTCAGTGGCGTCAAAATGGCGGCCTTGCCTTAACTATCCAACAGTACCTAATAATTTCGATCCGGTGTTGTGATAGACCTTCACAATACGCATATTAAATTATAAAGCATAAAAAAATAATCGATTCCGATATGGAAACTTATATGCGCTAAATTCGTATTGAGGCGTAATTTCAACAAATGGTTCAACAAATTTCAACAAAATAACGTCAAACGTCAAAAGTCTGACCGACTTCCTTTTTTTTATGGCATGGAATATTTAGCACTGTCATCGGCTCATCGCGTTCAGCCATGAAGTTTATTTGAGTTTCAGCAAGATTACACGCGGAGTATTTTGTCACGATACGATACTGCACGGCTATCACAAGACGGCGCGCGAGCTCTCTCGATTTTTCTCGCACTATACGTCTCTTTCTAAGTTGTCTAATAAGAGAGTGACGGATAGTTCGAGAAAAATCGAGAGAGCTTGCGCGCCGTCTTGTGATAGCCATGCTGATTTGTCAGTATTTATATTTATCAGCAATAAACGTATGTATTCAATCAGTACAGAACGGGCCTTTTATAAACATTAATTATCAACCGCGTTTGTATTAAGGCGGTATTATAACTTCGTACTACGCGCCTTCAAGTTGACATGCAGCCAATATAGAGACACAGAAATTGGCCAACATACAGGAAAATACTTTTATAATGAAGCACAACACACATTTAATTAAGTTGGCAATAGCGGGAACATACATAAGATTTGGCAGAATGTGATCTGAAACATTGCAATAAGTATGAAAAATAATAATATCGGAGTGACTCAAGATCATTTCGGCCATCACGTTTTTATTTATTTAATATTAAGTGTTAAAAATATGTACAGAAGAAGATCAATAAACATTTAATGCTGCAGCCTATGTCCTACCTGTTGGATCTATTGTCACAAACATCTACTAAACTTTTCCCCCGGTATTCATAAAATTTAAAATACCTATGTTAAATAAAACGAGTTTTGTCCTTTTCCTACTAATTTAAAAATCAGAGTGACAGTTAAAGACGAACGAATCTTAAAGGCATTTCAACTAAAATGGGTTTATTCCACGTTTTACTTGATAGGCTAAATGAGAACTGCATGTGTCCTATGTCCAATTGAAGAAATGTGTTAACTCCCACCACATTACCATGTAAACGAAGTCACAGGTACAGCTAGTTTTATAATAAAACTGAAACACCTGAAATACCTACACTAGATTTGCAGCAGCCTGGCAAAACTTCTTTTATCAAAGTGGTTTATTTACAAAGTTTTTAGTCACTATCTTTTTATAAATCCGGTTCAAAATACTAATTAACTGTTGAATTTGAAAAAAATTAACCAGACCTGTAAAATGTTGACTGAAAAATGTATGAATAGTACCACATTGAAAATTGAAGTTTGAAAAAACGTTATCTATAGTTGTACTATTTCGTGTAGTGCTAGTGCTTATTAACGGAAACATGTTTAGGGATGAAAAATATGTGGAAATTCCATTTTGGGGATTCATTCTAAAATCGATATTGAAGTCTCCCACAACAATCAAACGGGAACACGGGGTATAGCCCCTTTGGGGTTGCTGCCGTATATTGTTGTATTTATGCATTCAATTGCAACATTAATTTGACATTGTGGTGACCTATATTATATATATAGACACAGTTATCACTCTGCCTGACATCAAACATTTCAAAATGCAAGCATTCACAATGGCCGTTTGCAGCACCTGGGTTATTAAAAAAAAAAATATCTTGTACATGATGCATCTGGGATGGCATCCTTTAGATTGCGACGTACATAAGCGATAGATCCCCAACCTGGATTTGCTTTAGATATAGCTGGACTTTCTACTCTGCACACCTCATAAAAACCATCAAGTTTAAAAGTGTCTCTACTACATCCCAGTTTTCAATTATGCGACTTATATTGCTATTTCTTATGATTGCGTGGACATAAAAGTTTCGTTTTGCTACAGCTGAAAGGTATTATAGACCTGAGTATTTGATATGAATTTCAATTAAATACCTCTACGCGTTTACGAGGAAAAAGGTAGTAAGTTTAAAATTTATAAAAATATATTTGTATGATTTTACTATAAATGTCTACTTTTCGTAATTTTTCCATTGTCTGTGCTATATGAAGTTTCTTCGTGCCAAGTTTCAAGTTTCTGTGTTAACGGGAAGTACCCTTTAGGTTTTGAGTTTCTTGCGAGTACCCAATTTCAAAATATGCTATTTAATTTGCTATTTCTTTTGATTCCGTTGACATAAAAGTTTGGGTTTGCTACATCTGAAAGGTCCTATAGACATGACTTATTTGACATGAATTTCAATTTAAAATCTCAACACGTTTACGAGGAAAAAGGAATAAGTTAAAAAATTTTAAAATCATTTTATTGTATGATTTTACTAAAAATGTCTACTTTTCTTAATTTTTCCATTGTCTGTGCTATATGAAGTTTCTTCGTGCCAAGTTTCAAGTTTCTGTGTTAACGGGAAGTACCCTTTAGGTTTTGAGTTTCTTGCGAGTACCCAATTTCAAAATATGCGACTTAATTTGCTATTTCTTTTAATTGCGTTGACATAAAAGTTTGGGTTTGCTACATCTGAAAGGTCCTATAGACATGACTTATTTGACATGAATTTCAATTTAAAATCTCAACACGTTTACGTGGAAAAAGGAATAAGTTTAAAATTTTTAAAATCATTTTTTTGTATGATTTTACTAAAAATGTCTACTTTTCTTAATTTTTCCTTTGTCTGTGCTATATGAAGTTGCTTCGTGCCAAATTTCAAGTTTCTGAGTTCACGGGAAGTACCCCGTAGGCTTTGCGAGTGTCGAAAAACTCAATTTTTGCAGCATAAACGACTGTATCTTTTGATTGCGTTGGCTTTTAAGTTTGATTTCTTCACAGCTCCAAGGGACAATAGACCTGAGTATTCGATATAAATTTCAGCTTGATACCTCCACGAGTTCCTGAGAAAAATGGTCTTGACAGACAGACAGACAGACAGACAGACGGACAACAAAGTGATCCTATAAGGGTTCCGTTTTTTCCTTTTGAGGTACGGAACCCTAAAAACCATACAATACACTAAGGTGGTACGACGACCATGAAAAACGTTTTTGACATTGGCAGGCTAACGGCGTAACATAAAAAAAACTTGTGTAACAAACTTTCATAAATGGCTTATTTGCGCGAAATTCCCCCTTACCTAGAATAAACTTGTATAAACTAGAATAGTTTGAGAAAATCGTTTGTCACGTGATACGTTGGGAAAACGATTAAAATGAGGAAACATGCTTGCATACATCTTCGAAGAAATTAATTTGTTTATAAAGTCCCCAACCCATACTGGGCCAGCGTGGGGACAACTAACTGTCCCCCCTCTTATCCAGCCGAGGAGGCCTGTGCCCTAAAATGGGATGTCTAAGATAGGATAATGATGAGTCATGTTAAAAATCCATATCCATACAAATATTATAAATGCGAAAAGTGTATGTAATGTATGTATGTGTTTATTTATTTGTCCGTCTTTCACGGCAAGACGGAGCGACAAATTGACGTGATTTTTTAAGTGGAGATAGTTGAAGGGATGGAGAGTTGACATATAGGATAGTTTTTATTCCCGAAATCATCCCATAAAGGGGTGAAATAGGGGGGTAAAAGTTTGTATGGAGCTGCGATATAAACGAGTTCTACGCGAACGGAGTCGCGGGCAGAAGCTGGTCTTCTTATAATAATAACAGTTAAGTAACTCTAGTATCCTTTTTTCAATTTTAGTGACATGTTTTGAACATATCGGAGTCCCATTTCCACCAGGCAGACGGTACACTTGTTTGCCGCCGTATTAGAAATAACCTACTATATCTGTGCGAGAGTATATGAGAAAGCGATCGACGAATACGTTCGAATAGCGTGAGTTTTCACTGGGTCAGGTAAATATGCAGATTGCGACGAAATTTCAAAATGGCGGATGGCATCAGTAGTGAATTCTCAACGCTGACTCAACTACAACTCATTGTACCGTAGCATGGTCACGTTTATGTCGCACGTAAAGTATTCGTCCGTTTTAAACATTGAAGTTTTCCACACTCCAGTCAACCTGGAAACGGTTAACATTGTACGGTTTCCATCCTAGCACAATGATAGTGTAACGATACCGTAGGTAGCATTTGGTTCACTATTTCGTATCGAAAGACAACCTCGGGGTTTTCAGGTCTAAAACAATTATTTCATTTGCAACCAGTCCCTGGTATGCGATCGTGGCATAAGCCATAAATATGAAAGTCATGGAAAGGCCATTATACAACTAGCAATTTGTAGTACCAACTCGCTATAGTGTGAATGAGACGGCAATGAGGAAGTCCGGCCGGAAACACACAGGCTGTCGATCAAATATCGCGTTCATTCAGCTTCTTTCCGTGAAGTTGGAGCTTGAGGGTATCAGTTTCTTCCATTCTTCTCGTCATGCAGAACTGAAGGATATCTTTAAGGTCGACCTCTTACAATTCACTTACATTTAGCCTTTAATACATGGCTGCTGAATATATGAAATTGCGAAGCCGCAAACATAATATATTTGCTTGATAAGACAGCAATACATCGACGGTGGAAATTTCAAATGTCGTAAGGGACAAATGCCTACTTTTGAGGGGAGCCAAAAAACAAAACTCAATTTAAAAAAAATATATAACTTTGAAACTACTCATCCTATAAAGATGAATCTTAGATGTATACTTTTCAAATAACGTCATCTACACTAACCTATTAGTGGCATAGCAATAAATGCAGTAGTTTAGAAAATAGTGTCCCTTACGACAAAAAAATATGAAGAAAATGTGTGTTACGCGTCTGAAAAAACAATATTTATGTGACAAAATCTCTTACGCCTTCCAACTAAATTATAATTTTATGTCGTAACTGCGTTAATACTAACGTCTAAAACGAATTTCTTGTTGTAAAGTCATTAAAGTTTCGAGGTAAGTGAAGTAAGTACGTAGTTAACTGTATGAAAATAAAGATTTTACTACTAAATTTATTGATTTCTAAGCTTTTCGGATGCGGGAAAGTATAAAAATGTTATAAGTCTGATTAATGTTTTTATTTTTCCAAATAAATGTGTGGAAACGATTAAACATAACGAAACGTAATGAAACAAATTTGTGCTATAAGCTACATCTTACATTTATATAACAGCACTACAAAAGTAGTATTCACGAGGCGTTCGAGATTTTCCATAAGAAATTCCACAGGATGTATTTATTGACCTTATTAAATTTAGAGCGCCTCGAGCAGTTGTCTCGAGAGTGGGTTTCAAGCAGCAGCTGCAGTGCTACTATAAGCTATTCAAAATCACAATCAAGATAATCAAATGCTTAACTAAACACCTAGTGTTCTGCATCAAGTCAGAAACAGGTGTATTTCTTTGTTACATGTACATTATTGGTAACAAGTAAAAAGTACACACATCTAAATAACATTATAATTATATGCGTCATACAGATTTTAATATATATTAATGATTTGTATTTTGCTTCGCATTGCTCACAGGAATGACGTTTATTTGAAATCTGTATGACCTTTATAACTAAAAGGAACTTTCTACACGAGTATCACTAGTGAATTGTGTATTGTGTGTGTATTTTAAGATTGAGATCAATGGGAATGTCATTTCTTTTTAGTGCCTTACAACATAGGAATTTCAAAATTATTGAGACATACGACCTTGCGCTTAAGACCACGAGACGATAAGAAAGTATATTTGACCGATACAACACAGTATTTTAAATACGAAGCAGTTAGGACAAACTTAACCATCTCATAACTTTTTTATTAGGAGTCGTATCGAGAGACCGATACTACAGACGGATAGAAAAAAATATACTGATTCCAATGGTATATTTAGTGTACTTACGACAAAATGTCCTTTACGACATTTGAAATTTCCACCGTCGACATAATCTTGCGCATAATTTTACACAAAGCCTTTGTCTTTCATTGTTAAATGTAACGCTGTTTACGTTGTACTAAGTATGCTTTAACTAATAATAAAAAGTTATTAATACCGATACTTGTATCTTTCGTTAATTTAATTTTATACCTCTTCTTTAACAATAGTTACTATTCAAGTACTTAAAGTATTTATTAAACATGGTTTTATTCATTTTTTGTGGCACGTGGCGATACTATGAGCTATGTTCGACCTATGTGTCTTAAGATAAGATGCGTTCTAAAGACATGATTCTCACAATGCCTATCATTCTAACTAAAGAAAGTTTGTGTGACAAATTGCATCGTTTGTAGTGTGACTTATACTATGCTCGAGAGACAAGTTGATACATGTTCTGAATCAGTACGTGCTAGCCACATTCCCGTGGGGTGAGGCAAAACGTTGGCTACAAATATGAGGAGAATTCAACCGTACATCTGTTATGTAGCATTTTAGGAATACCGAGCCTTTTACTAATTGTTACACTTTTTTAGGCAGCTTTTAGGACATTTCATGTAAACAGAACGTGTCATATAAATTTAACGTTAAATTCCGTAATAAAAAATATATATATACTTATAAAGTACCTTTATTTTCAGACCATTTGAGTTGATGGGTCAGTTTCAGGTGATAATGTGAACACTCTGGAATTAAGCACCACATTTTTTCAGGCACTAGTAAGGTATAAAGGTTCAGAGCCACCCGGCGCCCGACCCGCACCGCCTCGCCTCGAGCGGTTAGTATTCTTTATATGGATTTGTACGGGCATGCGCTCACTGCATCAACTCCGTAGTAGTTACTACATTTACGAGGCAAGGCGGTGCGGGTCGGGCGCTGGGTGGCTCTAATGAGCTGTGAACTTTAAGCTTTAAGTTTTTGATAGTAACCAACTCTTCCGTCGGCAATCTTTAATTTTATGGTGGTTATTTTGAATTTTAGGTACACAATTAATATTTTGAGTTCTAAATTACTTAAAATCACAAACTTGGTGCCTAAATGTATGTAAATGGGGTCAGGGAATTCAATTATATATATTTTAGGGTCGAGTTCTCAAAGGATACTAAACGGAACCCTGTTACTAAGCCACCGCTATCCGTTTGTCTGTTTGTGTGTCAGTAATAGCTAAACGGTTCGGGCGTCAAATACATGCAGTCTGAGACATTCTTTGTTCACTATTAATATCAATGCAATATGATTCCACGGTTGAATTACAGACCATTAAATTCTATGTTCCATGCAAAATCATTAAAATATACGAATATTATATAGGTAACAAATCAAAGTATCCCTGCTTTACTATCCCATAACTCAGCCAATATTGGCCGGTGCAATTCCAACAATAATTCAATTTTTATAGCTCCATCTTTGATCCTTAGGGCCAATAAAAGTATCAATGGTATATTGGTAATATTAAAGGAGCCGAGTTAATGAAGCATGACAGTCTGTTACAATGTTACGAATCTTCGTTTTACGGCTTTTCACAACCCATTTACTATTATGGTTAAAATTATTTAAACTAAGCTCATGAATGGCCATTGTCCTGAGCTCATGAATAGCCTTTGTTTGCGGTCGACACTTGCAAATACAATGCACATTTTATGTGGCGCTAACCTTTTTCTTGCAAAAAATGGCACGCGTCCGACCACAGTCGTATTGTTAGACTTGAATGCTATTGTTCTGAATATAAGAAGTCAGTGGTCTTCTGCCGCAAACAAAGGCTATTCATGAGCTCAGGACAATGGCCATTCATGAGCTTAGTTTAAATAATTTTAACTATACCCAGCTAATCCCAGTAAGGTCTAGTTTTCCCTCTGGGTTGGAAGGTCAGATGGCAGTCGCTTTCATAAAACTAGTGCCAATAATCTTGGGATTAGATGTCAAAGAGGGGTTCTTGTAGGGCCCAAGCGGGAATAACGTTAGGAGATTTGTATGTATGTATGTACGTACGCCTTTAACGGATTTCGACATATGATGGGTCGTTGGTTTCCTCGTAGGAGTGATAAAGGCTTATAAAACTTGTAAAAAAGCAGTTGGGTTTTGGAAAAATCTGTTGATTTCACTTGTTGTATTTGAAGACCCAAGAAGTCAAGCGGTAATTTTATTGTATTGCATGTGTTTTGTTTTTCTTTATCTTTATGGCTAGTAAAATAATATATTATTCTTAGGCCTGCCACACACTGGCGCGGCCTGCCACACACTGGCGCGGCCTGCGGTGGCGAGCAATACAAAATTTGAGAGCTAGTGTCAAGTTTACTATTGACCGCTACCGCAGGCCGCACCAGTGTGTGAGAGGCCTTATTCTTATGTACTAGCTTCTGCCCGCGACTTCGTCCGCGTGGAACTCTTTTTAACCCCGGACGCAAAAAGAGGGGTGTTATAAGTTTACGTGCGTGTGTGTCTGTGGTAGCGTAGGTCCCTAACGGATGGACCGATTTGAATGCGGTTTCTTACGTGTCATAGATAATTTTATCCCCAGTGTTCTTAGCCATGTTTCATGAAAATCTGTTTTGCCGTTTTTGAGATATTGGACTTTGAAATGAAAATGTCGGGGGTTTTTCAACTTTTCTAAGTTGTACCTATATCGTAGCTCCTTACAAACTTTTGCCACCTTAGACGATGATTCCCGGAATAAAAAGTATTATATACTCGTATGTTAATCCAGGTTATACACTATTATATACACATATATATATATGTATACCAAAATCAATTTTAATCCGTTAAGCCTTTTTTGCGTGAATGAGGGATACGACTCGCCTGACAGACTCTAAGTGTAAGCCCTGAGTGAACGCTCCGCTCACAACCGGCGCCTGGGAGTCGGAAACGATAACGCAGGTTAAGCAAAGATGGCAGCGGTCAGTATTTGGATGGGTGACCGCCTGATGATGTTTGAGTGGTTGATATAAATGAGCGCTTCCGTGCTTTGGAAGGCATGCTAAGCAATTGATCCCGGCTGCTGTCTATGACCGTAATCGTTAAGCCGAATTAGAGGCTTTCGGACGGCTTAAGAACTTCTAACAGTCGAGTTGCCCACTCACTTGACAAACGGGGGACAACTGTTACTCGCGTCCGCAGGAGCTACCTACCACAACCCTGCACGTGTCCCCTGGGTGGTACCTACTAAAGAATGACAAACTTTAAAGGCCAAAAATAATGTATGCCGTACGATTAAATAGTTTAAAGAATGAGGTTTATTCTCGATTTTCGCTACGGTGATAGAATTGTGCTGAAGTTTACCAAAAACAGTGAAAATTTAATTGATAAATTATAAAGTAAAAGATAATCCTACTAACATTATAAGTAGCGAAAGTTTGGATGGTTGGATATTTAGATGGTTGTTACTCAATGACGCATAAACGGCTCAACCGATATGAAAGAAATTTTACACGAAGATAGTTTATAGCCTGGATTAAAATATAGGTAAGCTTTATCCAGGATCCACGCAGACGAATTTGCAGGCGAACGCTAGTATTCTATAAGTGTACAATTTTCAATATGAATCTGCTCATTTATTATAGTTTCTGCCCGCGACTCCGTCCGCGTGGAACTCGTTTATATCGCAGCTCCATATAAACTTCCCCCCCCCCATTTCACCCCCAAAGGGGATGATTTCAGGGATAAAACTATCCTATGTCACTCTCCATCCCTTCAACTATCTCCACTTAAAAAATCACGTCATTTCGTCGCTCCGTGAAAGACGGACAAACAAACAAACACATACACTTTCCCATTTATAATATTAGTATGGATTACCGAGAAATAACATGCGCGAATTGGTCCACAAAAACATTTATAATAATTAGAGATTTAGAAAAAGATACATAGGGTGACTGAGGTGCGACTTCTCTGAGAGGTGAAGCGGTCTTCTTGTTGTGTACTCGTAAATGTTTCAGAAGCCCGAGAATTCGCTGTTAATCTTGTTTCACGTTCCGTAATATAGTCTTCGGAAGCTCGCGACAACGAATGGCGTTCACGATCGTGGCCGAGACGTGCTTCCATGTCTTCACTGTTTTCAAGGAATCTAGAAGCCCGGGAAGCTTCTTCGGACTCCTGAGATCTTGCCACTCGTTTTCTGGCGGCCTCTCTAGAAATTCGTGTGATAGTATTAACAGACGATCGAACGGTCCGGCCGGCGGACCGAGAGCGACACAGCTATCTGAAAGAATCAGATAGTCATATATCGCTCTGATTCTTTCATATAGCTGTGTCCCTCTCGGTGCGCCGGACCGTTCGATCGTCTGTTAATACTATCAGGTTCGATCTCTTTCTGGAGGGCATTTTGAGTAATAACGTTTTTGGGGACTTTTGACACATAATTTTGTGATTTGACAGAAGATTTGACAGAATTAAATAAACTTGTGAGTATTTACTCTGCATTAAAAAAAAACTATTTATATACAAAAACATACTTACTGAATTCAACCCCATTTTTTAACCCCTTTCCACCCTTATCTTTATAATTTTTATAGCCTATTACCTGGCCGAAGATCCATTGGACGTTTTAGTGAAAGTTGCATATTAATCCATTCGACAGTTTTCCCGTGATACCCGGACAGAAACAGACAAACAGATAGATGGCGCTGGTGCGCAAAGTAAAGATTACTTTATCCAAACATATTCTCAAATTTGGCCTGAGGGTCACCGTAACTCCATCAAACTTTTTTATACGTCTAATATGGTTTGTTGAAGTTCAGACGCCGACAAAAATCTGGAGAATGACCTTCTAAATGCTTGGAAATTGGTGAAGTTCTGCATCGCGCTATTGAAGTTTTTAATGTATTTGTATAAATACAACTTCCTTCAAGCTCTACTTATTATGTCTCACTGACAACCTCACCGAATTTTCACAATTATTATATGTAGAGATAGAGATGAAATGATATATTTGATACGTTCGAACTTACGATATCTAGATAAAGTTGCCTGCTTTACCGCTCGGCTACACTGGCTTTATTTTATAACAAGGTAGGTAAACATAGAAGTTTGTTTACGCTGCCAACATTTTCTCAACCCATATGAACTTAACGAGAAATCGATACCTCCCAATCTCGAAGCGGGATAACTTCGTTACGGTGTAACTCGCGGCCATCTTTAATATCGTTACTACTGACCCGGATAAGGCTTAATTAGAACGGATATCCGGTTTTAGTGAATCTTTTTATCCGGTTTGGCTGAGCGGATAAATCATGAGGAAATTAGTCCGTTATTGTGGTGCTCTTTGGAGGCTTATGTCCAGCAGTGGAGGTCTTAAGGTAAGAGGTATCAAATAATAAAACCAAGATAGCCAAGTTCCACTATGCATTATTCACTCTCCGTAAAGCAACCAACTTTGCTACAGCACTCTCTGCCTACTATGCCTTCACACACTCGTGGCTACGGTACGGAATTATAATGTGGGGCAATAGTACGGATGCACACGACCTATTCGTCATGCAAAAGAAATGCATAAGAATAATGTTAGGTATAAGAAATTGGGATAGCTGCAAGCCTCATTTTATGAAACATGACATACTTACCCTACCATGCCTATATATTTTAGAATTGGGCTTATTTGTGAGAAAAAATACACACCTATTCGAGGAATACAAAAATAAAAGATTTAAACATAAACTCAAATTGCCTACCTCAAACTTGCGAATATTTCGCAACAGCCCTCACTATGCAACAGTAAAGTGTTACAATCATCTCCCAGACTATATCAAGCAGGAGCAAAAAAACAGTTTATATGCCAAGAAACTGAAATCTTTTCTTGCACAAAAATGTTATTATAAAATGAACGAGTTTTTTGATGACAAGCTTTAGCAATATCTTACCTGTTATCATTCTATTGTTTAAAATCATCTGTTCCCTATCATTAGTTCATTAGTCTGTAAATTAGCAAATCTAGATTTTAAGCATAATAATTATAGTAGTTTTCATAAAGCTTATTTTTAAGGTTTTGCTACACCCTTCCAGGGTCCATGAGATACCTTTGTGTTTATACATATAAGAACTGTATTTTGTTTTACCATGGTGCAATAAACGCTTGATTGATTGATTGATTGATTGTCTTTCGGCTGATATGATGAATTGATGATGCTGATGATGATTAGGTAATGCGGATGTGGACTTATTAAAAATGGGGATGATCTGATTATACAAATCGAGCTAGTCCCAAACTAAGCAAACCTTGTAGGTACTATGATGGGCACTAGCCGACGATATAGGCACGCAACGGAGCCACACTGTTGCGTCGCCTGAATAATAATTCGTTTTTAATTTTATTATTGTATATATTTAGCCTTTAAGGTATTTGTAACTTAGGCCTTAGGCCTTAGATGCCTGAAATAAATGAACTATTATTATTTATATGATATACATACTTTTATCGATAAATAAATGCTTAAATACATAGAAAACATTCTTGACTCAGGATCAAATATTCGTGCTCATCACATAAATAAATGGCCTTACCCAGATTAGAACGCGGGACCTCCGGTTTTTAGGGCCACCCCACACCTGGCGTCTTTCGAGCGTCGTCCCATAGTAAACCGTCCCCCCAACCCACCTCGCCTCGCCCCTCGCTCGCCTGCTTACTATGGGACGACGCTCGAAAGACGCTCGAAAGACGCCAGGTGTGGGGTGGCCCTTAGGGTCCCTACCTAGGCTACAGAGGTTGTCATAGATTGAGAAAGATTAGGCGGTAAATATTACATCATTTTTACTAAACGGGACATAATCGCGTATAATTAACTTATTTATTTACCTCACTGCTGAGGTCTCCCGACGTGTAAAGCAGGGTTCACAAGATTTGTTCAAGCAATAAGCAATTGTTGCTAGCAACAGTTGACGACCACTTTAGCCTAGTTGGTAGTGACCCTGCCTACGAAGCAAGAGGTCCTGGGTTCGAATCCCAGTATGCTTACTATGGGACTAGGTCGATTTGTGTAAGATTGTCCCCTTAAATATTTATATTGTATTATATTTTAAATTGTCAAACGACAATTTACAATATAAAGTGAGCTTTACGAAAAGTTTCCCCATTCACATAACCGTCAAATTACGCTTATTAAAAATGGAACCTAGTAACCACTAGTAACTAAGTTTTAAATAATACTTCGTAACTCCAAGCAATGAAAATATCCATTCAATTTCTCTCCGTCTCCGCTAACCATGGGATAAAGAGATCTTTCTGAAACGCTCGGAAGATATATTATAAGATTACCATATTCTTACATGCTGGAATTCACAAACTGCATCGGCTCGTCTGCTCGTCTCACTCGTGTTTAAGGCGCCGTAGGTTCATGGTCTTCTCTCCCTCTCACGGAGCATAAGCGTGAGCGAGATGGAAGTGCGTGCTCGGAAGCGCGGATATCATGTTTTTTAATTTTAATTTTTTGGCCGTTTAAATAAATAAAAATGTAAACACTGAGTTCTCTCAAACATGATATTGCCGATTGATAGAAGCCATTTTAATATGTTTAGCTTTTGTGCATAATTTGTAACTAATGTTGTAAGTGTATTTTAGACCCTTTTAGACCAATGTTCGTGATTTTTTTCCATCGAGCGAAAATTGCTTAATCATGTTTCTAAACACTGATTTCCCTGCAGAAAAGCCTCAAGATTACTATTCGTTTTTTTTTTCAAACCATTATTATAAACAGACGCATTATATTGTTTCAAAAACAGTGCTCGCTTAACTTTGCTGAACCTACGGCGCCTTAATAGAACAACAAGCTATTAGATTAGACTATCCTGGCTTAAAACACTAGCTTATTATATAAGCCTGGAAATAAAAAACATAGACGCACTAGCTTGCTATCCTAGCTTGAAAAGCTAGTGTATCGCGGATGAAAAGGCAGTGTGACGTGCCAACGCGACATCCAAACAAAACGAATGTCAAAATTGGACATTGGAACACACAACGCAACGGCGCCAAGCCAATTGGAGTCGTCTTTTAAGCGACACAGGTCGCAGGCCGTCCAGGGGGGCTAAGTCAACACAAGTGACGAGTCGAGAAAGATCTACCCTCCTTTTTCTAATTTGCACGCTGTGAGTGAGACAGGAGACGCTCAGTCGCGCGCAAACCGACTTGTCAGCAAGTTGTGCTAGACGTGCTGTGTACAGATATTATTTTTGTGTCAGAAACTTATAATGGTTCCTGAGTCGGTAGGTAGACTAGGTAGGCGTTGTGAATAGCATTCCTGGTTCATTTCGGAGGGAAGGATTCAAGGCTTGGAACGAGCTGCTTTGGGGATCTATCTTAAGATTATACATGTTACATTGTGCGGTCGACCTCACAAAAGGCTGCACACTTCTGAATCGTGTCTCTTTAACGTCATGCTTAAACTGCCATGCGACGCTTACTCCAGGAAAAAGCGGTTTTGCAAAACATTATAAAAAATAAATGAATAATTGGGGACAATCTTACACAAATCAATCTAGACCCAAACCAAGCAAGGTTGTATGTAGGTGCTTATCGATAAATAAATACTTAACAATACAATACTATACGAATATTCTTTATTGCTCACCAGACATAGTAGACAGTAGAAAAATAGTGCTAAATTAAACATAAACAATGGCAGATAACAGGCGGTCTTATCACTCAAGAGCGATCTCTTCCAGACAACCTTTGGGTGGTGGAGACAATGCAAGAAAAGATACGATTTGAGTAGGTGAAAACAGAAAAAACGTAATATAAACAACTTAACTATAAGAAATACATATACATAATATACATATTTATATTCGATCACGTATATCGATCACATATTCGTGCGTAGTGTAAAGTGCAGTGATGTATTCACCGCCGTGGTAAACAATGCGCTGGCCGACCATCTTATAACCGGTTGCATTATCTCGCCGAGTGATATCGCGAACAAAGGACACAACCAACTGCAACTAATTAACAAGTTAGACAATAAGAAAGTACACTGCGAATTGAATAAAATAGACTGGAGTGTTGGTTTAAAATATGACTATCCGAACGATATTATGAACTTTATTTCTGATCAATATAGGCACGTATACAGTGAGTGTACCTACGTAGATAAGGTGCGAGCGAACAAAAGAATCTCATGTAAGTGGACTAATTATAAAGTAATTAATATGTGCAAAAAACGCAATGAACTTTACTATGTTTGGCGTAAAGATGAAAATAATAAATTAAAAAGATTGTTATATAACAAATACAGAAACAAGACTAATAAACTCATAGAAAATACTAGGAATAATTATATAAAGAATGAAATATGCAAAAACTTTAAAAATTCTCGTAAGGTCTGGGAAATTGTTAATAGAATTAGCGGTAGAATAACTAAATGTATAGACAGTATTATCATAAAACATTTCAAAGGTAGTCTACGAAAGTTATCAAACGAATTTGCCTCTGAGTTTCGGAATAATGTGAGGAACTTATGTAGTACATGTGATACTCCTCTGTTGGATAATAAACTATACTGTAACATACCTAATATAGCGATGCGTCTTAGAAAAATAAATAACTCAACAACTTTTAATATTATAAAAAAGCTCAATGACAATAAAAGTCCTGGCTTCGATAAAATACGCGTTACAGATTTAAAATGCATAATAGATAAAATTACACCAGTGATTACCCATTTAACTAATTGTTGCATTAAAACAGGTACCTACCCTGATGAGTTGAAGGTCGGCCTCGTGCGTCCAATCCATAAAAAAGGATCTTATACGGACCATAATAATTATAGACCCATTACTATATTACCATGTATAGATAAAGTAATTGAGAGGTTCATCGGGACTGAGTTACACCGATTCCTAAGCGCGAATAAAATAATAAATGAAAAACAGTACGGCTTCCAGCGGAACCGAAGTACGTCTCAGTTACTAAACAAATTCACAGACGAAGTAAATAGTTTTTTGAATGAAAAGAAACATGTAATTACTGTATTTATAGATTTCAGCAAGGCGTTTGACACCCTTAATTATAATACGCTATTTAGCAAGCTATGGCAGAATGGTATACAGGGGCCGACACTGAAACTGCTTCAAGATTACCACAACAAGCGACGTACGATGGTTAAGATAGGCGGCGAGCTCAGCGACCCGACGCGCACAGAGGAGGGCACAGCGCAGGGGTCCATAGTTGGGCCGACCGAATACTTAATTTACGTAAACGACATGTGCAACATCTTCAGCGGGGCCTCCGTATACCAGTTTGCCGACGATACTTGCTTAATTACGGCACACTCGGACGTCAGTGAAGCACAAAAAATAATGCAACTTAACTTTAATCAACTTTGTAAATGGGCTCACGACGTAGGATTAGTAATAAACTCGAAAAAAACTAAAATGGTCCACATTCACTCTTCACATGTAAAAGAGGCACAGATACCTAGAATAATAGCACACGAACACCATTGCCTACATAAGCCTACTTATAACTGTACTTGTGATGAACTTGAGTCGGTACCGAAACATATGTACCTAGGACTGGTTATCGATAATAGACTCAATTGGAGACCGCACGTTGACCACATATCTTCCAAACTTAGATCAATAATGGCGCAAATGGCAATTCTTAAAAATAAATTACCATATAAAACACTGCGTATGCTGTACCTGTCACTTGCGGACTCCATTATTTGCTACGGCATAACCAGTTATGGGCGTACCTATAAAACCTACGTAGAACAGATTTATAAGCTTCAACTCGCATTACTGAAAACAATTGTACCCCAGAAAATTAAAGATAGTCTTAAAGACAACCATTCGGGCCTATTCAAATACTGCAAAGTAATTAGTGTGTTCAACAGGTTTTGTTTCTCGAAACTGACGGAAGGACGTGAGGCTATACCCTACTTAGTAAAAAAAACGCGCCCCGGTCACCTACGTAACTTAGATTACTTACGCTCATATGTTCTGCCTAGTGTAAACAATAACTACGGGAGAAGAACCAACACCTGTTTAATACCTGATATACTTAACAACCTACCCAAGCATATATGTAATGACTTACTAGATACAATTGATAACCCGGGGAAATTTCAATCTTTACTAAAAAAGTACTACCTAGAATGTGAAACCCAATTTACAATGTAAACTACGTTGTTGTTTGTTACATTATCACTGTTTACAACATAGATAATAGGTATAAGTACATAACTTTAATTAATACTAGTGTAATGTTAATCTATTGTTAGTGCGGATCGATCCGTGCGATCTCGTCAGCTATTATATAAACCTACCAAGGTTTCCAATAGTGGCTAAGGAAAGAAGATCTTGTAAAATTAAACATATTGATTTAATAAATTAAAAAAAAAATATATATATATATATAAACCTACATACACATACATCAATAACTAAAAGTCATATAGAAACCGTATCACTTACAGTCGAAAACAAAACAGCAGACACCAAGTAGGAATGACTAGCTACGGAAAAGAAAATTAATAATCCTTAATTAATCCTTACTTAAATGCATATTTAACTTCCATGAACCAAAGAACCATATTCGTGCTCGTCAGCATCACACAAATAAATGCCCTTACCGGGCTTCGATCCCGTCAAATTGGTCAAAGTGACTGAGCTACTTCTGTGTTCGACTGTACTTTTAGTTACAATAATTGTTGTTCCCATAAAGAACGTTCAGGTTTATTGTCAGATTTATCAGTGTGATCATACGATCTACTTGAGTACCTATTTTTGCATGCAATTATTTGTATCACCAACCACCCGCCATGCAAAACTACGTAATTTGAGGTTCTGTGTGCAATTTAAAACATAGGTAGGTAACTTATTGCATGAACTAAAAACTTAAAACACTCTAGATATCTAAATAGCACATAAATATCACGACTGACTATTAAAAAAACCGCTTATTTCCATCTTGTCCAACTTAAGAGGCCGCAGTAGGCTCGGCCGAATTTCACCTTCCCATACAAACGTAGTTACGCTCTCATTTTAAAACTACTACGTGTTGGATTGTGACGAAACTTTGCATATACAATGAATGACATGACGTATATCTATGTCTGTAATTAGTTTATATGGTTCCAATTTATAAAACAAACTAAATACAGCAAAAACTAGTTTTATATGAAAAATTTAAATTCGCTGTATTTTTTTTATTATGATATCTGAAGCTACATAAACTATTTTCAGACATAGATATACCTCATTTCATTGAACATGCAAAGTTTCGTTACAATCCAAAACGTGATTTTAAAATGAGAGCGCAACTACGTTTGTATGGAGAATCGAGCTTACTGCGGACTCTTAAACACTTGACTAATATACTCACGATTCAACCTTAGAATATCTCGCTTCGCTTAGGATTCTATTGTTGAACCTTACGCTTCACTCTGGGACCAATGTGCTGCTGAAAACCGCCCTCTCTGTGAATATATCATTTTACCTCCTTGAGAGACAATCTTTGAGATACTAATATTGACAACAGCTGAAATAGTGAAATACCCTTTCAACAGGCCAGGTGATATTCAATCTTACATCAATACGAGTATCATAAAGGTTTGTACAGGCGTACAGCCGTCGCCAAAGCTATAAATATATTTTACACCTTATAATATTAAGGCATAAGGTGCAGAACTGCAAACATATCTGTGTGGCCGACCGTACAACCATCAATATCACAAAAGCGCTGCCGGTAAATGACAAACGATACCGGTAACATCGCGTTATCCGGTTCACACCGGTATGTGATTTATAGTCAACGCATTGGATTAAACCGGTTTGCTCGCTTTTAACTGGTTTTATCCTGTGTTAGCTATGTCAAATGTTACCTTTTTATGTAGAAGCGGGTTTAAGTCGCGACTGCGATGGCTAAACCTAGTTCGCAGGTTTAATAATTCAGCGTATAATTTTTTTCTTTGTCAACACAGTTTTTCGTTTTTTTTTGTTCTACAGCTGCCACTGGTATACAGGATGTCCCAAGAAGTAGTGATATACTGAAGTTGGGAGGTAGAGGACTTAGAGGGCTATCTGAATCACCCCATGTATGTTCCGCGATTTTTCGTATTTTCGGAGTTATGATTTTCTTTTTAAATTTTCGCCTATCGGCGAGTACGATGAGATTTTTATTTATGGTGACTTGAATTATTGTGTGCTAAGCTGATAGATAGGCCAATTCAGTATGGTAACATTTTTTTTTTTTTTTTTAAGTTCACGTCGCCATAAATAAAAATCTCATCGTACTCGGCGATAGGTGAAAAAAAAAGGTATAACTCCGAAAATACGAAAAATTGCGGAACATACATGGAGGTGATTCAGATAGCCCTCTAGGTCTTCTACCTCCCAGCAGCTTCAGTATATCACTACTTCTTGGGACACCCTGTATATTTCAAGTTTCATGTTTTAAAGTGTACGGTATTGTAATGTATCCGGCCGATATCTCTATAGAAAACTGTCAAACATTCCATACAATCAGATTTTAACGGATGGGACTCACGATACCGACGGCTTATAGCTAACAACCGACTTACCCTCAAACCAAACCACTTAAGTACGTCCGGGAACGCCAAGTCGGCCCTTTGTCCATAATACACCGATTTCCTCAAGTTGTTTTTGCATAAAGAGATCAAATTCTTTAAGCGGGATCCTAAATAAAGATCGGTTATGTAAAATGAGAGGATTCTGAAAAAGGTTCGCTTTGATTTCAGTTTCCTTGGTGTGATTTTTCCACTAAATATCCGATTAAGTATCGTTTGCATTGGATATTTCATTATTTTAAAAAGATTTTTGATTAGAATTTGTTTACATCATAATTTGTGTTTTTGAGTGTTAAGTTACTACTATCTTTAAATATATTGTAATGTTATTACAGTGCAGATTTTTGTATCGTTATGAGTTTAAATTTGGAACAGCTGTCAAAACTCAAGCGGGTCTCTATTATAGTATCCATAGATTCATATCTATTTATCGATACGAAACGTCAATTCAGTATGTTTTTTTTTATATAAACCGCACGACATTTGATCTCGAGTGATATGAGTATAGGAACTTCATTCGTTTGTCTATGTTTAAAAAGAACCATTCGTCATGACGAATTGCCGCCACTGCTGTTGTCATTTTTGATTGGTTTTTTGCTGTTACTTACCTACTTATGATATGTGTGTAGATAAAGTAGTGTATGCAACTTTACATACTCACTCTTGTGATCCTATTATGAAACTCGCTCACGCTAGTTTCATAAAACCACACTCGTATTTTAAGGATCAGTCGCATAAACTACTATTTCGACCCAGGTAACTTTGTTAAACTTGTCATGATACTCATGATGTATTGTCATCAGATGACAATACGTTTCTACTTCTGTGTTGTGGTTTTACTGTATTGATAAAATTTCGCGGATTTATTAGCAATAATTAATAACAATAATTCCATACAATGACCAAGACATTAGCGATGAAGCGATGTTCAGCGAAATATCAAGCCGGACTCATTTTGTCGGAATTGGACAATGTTTATACTTAGATGAACTGCTTGAATTACAGGTTTTTAATTATTGTAGAACCAATACTGTTTACGTAAAACCAACTTCATACTTTGAATATATAACAATATGTATTTGATTGTCATTTTTCTAAATTCGTTACCAAAATATAATGTCCTAGTAAAAAGCGAAATTTTGAAATTTGTAATTTAAAATTATCATTGCACACGCTGCTAGGAGTGTACTTTGAAGAAGTAGGTCTTGGGGTTCGTGATGCGGTGAGAAATGACACTCGTAGTCCAAGACATGCACGTATAATGATCATTTAACTATGTATCTTACAGAGTGATACACAGGTGTTGTATAATTTATTTTGTTTTATGTTTGGGCACGAGCAGCCCGTTGAACATTAGTCTTGCTACTGCCGCCCCCCTCTTCCCCGCGCCCCGCACCATGTACTGCGCTGGCGACGGTTGCCGATGATTCCGCCTACGACCGCCGACGTCGTGTACGCCGCGCAACCGATGCTGCCCGAACCGAACGCGCGTCCATTCTCGCCTGTGTCGCCCGCGCAAGAGGCCACCCCCATGGAGCAGCTGCAATCAGACACTGTTCTGATTGCCCACTTCATGGGTACAGGCCTCCCCTCGCCGGGTCTGAGGGCCTGGATGGCCGCGTTCGTGAGAGTCACCAGCCACGAAATGGGACTGGAAGCCGACCTGCACCCCGAGGACGAGGCGTTCATAGACTTCCTGAGGCGCCACCCGACCACCCTCAGGCCGGAAAAGCGCCCCAGACCGAGCCTGCCCACGCCCCCGCAACAAAAAGCAGCCGCCAAACGGACGTGCCGCCTCGCAACGCCGCCCACACCAACTGCAGACCAGCCACCCTGGACAGCTACCTCAACGCCGAGTGCGCAAGCGCACGGCGGAGAGAGGGATGCTGCGCGGAATCTTTTCCCGCAGCAACCTGTAGTCCAGGGGTGTAGTCCAACCTACAAAAACCGCGGTAAAAAAAATTACCTTCGTCTCGACCGCCGCCGCCGCCGCTGCCCCCAAGCCCGCCCCACGGAGGAGCTTAGAGACAGCCGCCCAGCAACACCAACCGCAACCAGAGACGACGCCGCAACCCCGCTACCCCACGATCGTGGCCCCCGTTCTGCAGAACTGGATCAGAGCCGTGGCGGGAATCGCCCAGGAGCTGGGGGAGGCCCCCAACTGCAAAGCGATGGGCAGCGGACTGCGTTGCACCCCGCGGAGCGAGAAGGAGTACCGCGCGCGGTGGAGCGCCACCTCGACGCCCTCGAAAAGGCCGGCGAGACCATAGAATGGCACCTTTATCAACTGGACAGGGAGAAGAAGATGAAGGTGTCACTTCGCGGCCTCCCAGCCAACACGCCTACGGAGGACATCGCCGCCGCCTGCCTGACGCTCGGCCACCCGGTCGAGTAAGTCAGGCAGACCAACGACAGAGGAGGGAGGGGTGGGTGAACCTACTTCCTCCAACTGGCAGGACACCCAAAGGATCACTCCGGGATCATCGGCCTGCGGCAGCTCCTGATTGGACCGGAAGTGAAGATAGAAGCCTGGCGGGGCAAGAAGGGCCCCGCACAATGCCACAGGTGCCAGGGCTTCCGGCACCACTCAGAGGGCTGCCACCGCCCGCGGAAATGCGTGCGGTGCGCGGGCCCCCACGCGGCCAAAGACTGCGTGAGACCCAGGAGCGTGCAGGCAACCTGCGCCGACTGCGGCGGCCCCCACACGGCCAACAACTCCAAGTGTCCGGTACTCCGCAACGAGGCCCGGAACACCAAGGCGGGGACAGCGGCCCACACCGCACCGCAGCGACCCGGACCAGAGACGAGGGCCTCAGTGAAAACGCCATCGGTGGACGAGTCGGCTTCAGCCACACTCATGGCCCCGGCAAACGCCCCCACGCAGAGGGGCGCGACGACCGCACCGAGGCGTCCGTCAAAGAAAAATCCTAACAAGAAGAAAAAGAACACGAAGAGTGGCCCTCTTCGCAGGCTCAAAAAGAGGCCCCCCTCCGGCCGCACCCGCGGCAGAGGAGAGCCTCCCCCTGGACGACGCCAGGGCCCCAGGGCCCCCAGACGTCGCGACCGTAGGAGCTCGTCCACCGCTCCAGCCAGCACCCGAAACCGCACCAACAACTTCGATCCTCGAGCCCACCGCGGGCACTAGCGAAGAGGTGGACTGGGCTAAGCACTGCGCCCAACTCTTGCTAGACCACAACAAAACGTCGAATTCTAAACCTCCTTCCAAATAAAAAAATTTTTTAACGGACTTAAAAAAAAAAAATAAGTCTAGCCATGACAAAAAATCGGCTGTCGGATAGCCCCATTGTCGGCGTCTATCCACAGCCAGTCAAGACCAGCCGATACAGCCTTCGGGCTTCGGCAAAAGAACCAGGTCAAAAAAAATAAAAAAAACCGATGATTCCCGCTTTTCGGCAGTCGGGCAGTGGCTACTACCCACAGGCCACCCAAGACCCGCAGCTATACAGCCCTTCAGGCTGCTGCACGCAAACCAGACAAAAAAAAACTATGAATCCCGAACAAGAACGAGGCGTAGACAATGATATCCGTTGTTTAAAAAAAAATCACTGGAGCTCCCGAGCATGCGCCCTGTTGAGAGACAGGGCCCTGGGCATGTCTCTAGCTTCAGCAAAACGCTTGTGATTCTTCTAGAGTCGCAATTGTCTATGGGCTACAGTATCTGCTTACCATCAGTCAGGGCGTATGCATGTTTTCCACGGTCGTAGTACCTATCAAAAATACATGATATTGAGATATTTATTGATAATATTATGAATAATTTAACATGATATTTTACATGCGATACCATATTAAACTGTTTCATTTCATTCATTTCATTTCATTTCGTTTTAAAAAGTCGGTCGTTTTAAAAAGTTTTAAAAACTAAAAAATAAATATTGTCAAAAAATTATAAGACACGAGTCAAAAATAATTAAAATTTGTCTCAATATATTATAAATAAGCCTACACTTTTACCGAAAATAAATCATAAATTCTTATTAACTATACGTAACTAAAACAGCCAAGTCAACACATCTTCGTAGTTAAATAAAAACTATGATAAGTATATGATTAAAATTATAAATTACAATACGTAATTTATGAAATCCTTAACCAAATACAGTTAGTTACATTTTATATTAAGTTGTACATGGCCGTGTCATTGGCTTTACTATAAACTAGATATATATTATATTGCATAGGACGCAGGAAAAATCAATAAATAAAACCCCCGACCCCCCGAGTTATAAATACCCTAGCCTATCAAAAAAAATGTTTTTTTTTAGTTTGTATTGGCCATCGTCATTACATACAACCTTACATTTTCCAAATCTAAACTCTCTCAGACTTTTCCTCTTTATAATAATAGTATAAATTGCCGACTAAGATCTGTGAATTCGTGGTGAACATATCTGCATAATAAATTGCAGGAATAAAACCGTTCGTTTTTTATCGGCGATATTAATAGCCGATGGGGTTTTCACTATATCTCATCTCAACCTCAGAGGGTGATATGGAATATGAAAATTTATGTTTTATCGTTTAAGGCGCGGTCTGATAAAAAGGTGACCTTTGAGCGGCTAAGGCTCTGAATCTAAGAGATAAATTCTGATATCCGAAACTTTTACCGCTCTTTTGGAAAAAGAATCGAACCATCTAAATTATTATTATTATATTTGACTACTTTGGCTGCTACTAACTATTTGATGCTGGCTGTATACTTGATTGGAATTTACCCGAAAATATGGCCTTTCTAGGTATATACTGGTGAAAGATTGTTCTCAAACATGCAATCGACCTATCAAAAACTTAATATTCACATCCTTTAAAATCTAAATTAATTTTTTTCTTATGAACCTACAAATACATGAGCGGAATCCACATAATTCTTGAATTTCAATTCCAAGAAAAGGCATCACACCTGCATTTCATCATTGTTATCTTAGACCCAATTTGTAAACGTACTTGGCTGAATTAATTAATTGATCAATGATCTCTCCTCATTAATTAGGTATTGTTACGTATAAGTTTTTTTTAAAGTTTTGTATCTCTCCCTGTCCCCTATTATGTGCACTGGAAACCGGAGCCTTTAGTAAATATTGCTGCTGGCATATGATGGTGTTGATATTCTGAGTGGCATGCATTTTGGTGCATTTCTATAGTAGTTATTTAAAACAGATAGTAGTTATTGAATTTCTTTTTCACACATATATTTCATTCTTTCTTTATTTCTTCATCCGCCTAGGCGAGGGAGTAAAATGGTTATGGATTTTTTGTATTAAGTAAAAGAAAATACTTGTACACAAAGAAAAACACAGTTAACAAGAATTAGTAAGTATCCGCTTCAGAAATCGATGAAAAAGATAATATCGAGAATGAATACAGGGTGCATCGTTCGATCAATCAACGCGGACATCTGAATGGCGCCTTATCTCGCTTCCATAATGCAGTATTCAGGGCTTCTTCTACGAAACGCAAACTTTATTCGATCATCTATCCCTCTCTATCTAGCGCAGCAACAGAGAGGGAGACATTGCGATCTTTGACTTTCTGTTTGTAGCGGAAAAAGTTATCTCCGGTTGGCCAAAGTATTTGCCCTGTGATGATGAAGAGCTGTTATGGATTGAAGGGTCAAAACATGACGGAGAGGTTTTAGATGAGTGAAGACCGGTTTGCAAAAGGGTCGTTGATAAATCATATCTCAAGTTACTTTCTGAACGTAGTAGTATTATTAAAACGTTCTTTTTCCCTCCGATAAAGTTTCGACTCTCCCTGTTCATGTAGTCTGGTTATCATAACTTACTTACTTGGTTACTAGAATAACTTGAAACTTTGTATAAATAATGAGATTTGCCGTGTCTAGATCGAAAATACGTTCCTGTTGCTATAAATTATAATAGAGAAAAAAAACAATTAGAGACTTTGTATGAAAAACGTTCTACTTACACTTTTTATTTCAATTCAATTCTAGTTCGGCTGAGTTCCATGTTTTCGACCATGTCATTTTAAAATTAGAACAAAACTATGTTTTGTGTATGTATGTATGTGCGTCCTGGCGACTGAAAATTCATTTGTTACTTGTAAGTCGTATTTCACCCACTTCCACTAGTTCTGTCGATTTGAAACTTGGCACCTATGTAGCCTATGTATGACATATAAACTGTCATACTGATGACAATACGATAATTTGGTACCATCAAGCATACAATGATGTGATGATAAAGCCAGAAGATAGAACTCTTCAATGGGTAACAAAGTAGGACTTGTAATAATAGTACATTACTGCAGAGGCCTAGAAGTAGAAATATGACGGATGAGCGTAGCGAGGCTGGCAACCCCTTTTCACGCCAGGGTATGTATAGTGCTTTTCTCCAAAACGCAATGATATGAAGGGCAGGGCTAGGCCTCCAATTTTGTATGAAATTGAATTACGGATCTGTCGTCTCGCTGCGCCTGAAACGTAATACTTCGAAGCCTGTTATATAAAGAACACAACGTCAATATTTCATTGCATGTTTGAGAAATTGCATTTTTTACAAGCTTTTATTTAGTTTGTCCACAAATCTTGCAACCAGTGACTGATTGAGCTGATATTTTGGGTGTAATTATAGTTTGGATGACAATTCAATATGGAGAAAGAATGTAGCCATTGGAATTAATTCAGTGCTCGTTAGAATCGTCTCAATGAATAGTTGATGATGGTATACAGAAAAGTACAGTCGGCAATAACACTAATACTCAATGAGGTTTTTGACGGTAACTTGTTATAAAACCGTGTTTTATTTGGCATCCAGTTTCACAATATACGTTGAAAAAGGCCATCAAAGAGCAGTTCAGTCAGATGAACTAAGTAGAAGCAAAAACTAGCACTTTATGAAGCCACGGAAAGTAACGATTGTCTTCTATTCTTTGCGTTCTGTTTTGTTCCCGTTTAAGTAGAAAATGAAAACGGGCAGTTATAATGTTCTATCCTTTTTTTATATAACGTAAACATATAACGTTAATTGTACCTTTATTTCTATGTTTATGCAATACAGTTTAAATAAATAAACAAACGTTGTTATTGTTACCCGATTACGGCCGAGCCGACAGGAAGTGTTATTTTAGCAATAGCCGTTGTTTGTATTTACATATGTTCCACTAGCGTTTAAGATACAAAAACGATGTTGATGAATGAGGTATCAATCGATTCGATTTTTTGTCCTGAGACAGGTTTTTCTAAAAAAAGGAAGTTTTATTTTTCAGTTACTTTTCGGTAGGCTAGAGATTTTTTTACTTTTTATGCTTGTTAATGATCTTGTAAAAGGGTTAAAAACTTCTAATTAAGGAGTTTTTAACCCTTTTAATAGATCATTAACATTTTCATGATAAGAAGGGGATGCACAGAAGCGAGGCGTTGAGAATGTCATACTGCATGCGTACCGCGCCACGTCCGTGGGCGCTACTGCAAATGTAATTGCTTACAGTATACCAACGAGTACGAAATACTGGGCGACATCAGTAAGCTCTCAGTGAAATACAAAATACCGCATAGGTACTGATTCCGCTCTATCAAATGAAAAGTAGACTAAAGATTGTAGGTTTTCTGTAATTAAGTGCATAAAATCGGTAACACTTAACAGATTTTTACATGCTTTTATTTAGTTTGACCTGTCCCGATGTTTGTACTTTTTTTTGAAGTACAATTTGAGTCTACAACTCTGTTGTTTGTTCTTACAATATATTAAATGATAGTATCTACTGTTTCAGACGATGCCGAACACGACCCCACCACCGTGTTTGCAGTGGGACAAGCTGTCACCAGCCGAGTTTCAGCAGCTTCAGGATCTAGCTTCCTGTGAGTATGACAGGGAATCCTACCCCGGAGGTATTAATCACTGACTACTGATAATTTCATTAACAGGGTGTTTTGCGTACCGAAATTATCGCCCTTAATAAACGAACATAAACTTTTAAATGGTTTATGCTTGGGCTACTCTAAGAGAAGAGTTAGTTGTAAAAGTAGGTACCTAAATTATTAGCACTTTATACTTTATATAAACTGTCGAAGAACTGCGAACTGTCGAAACCGTTAACATTTTAACGCATTATTTTTCGCTTATTTATAAACTATCAATGTCAAATCGTAAAATTGTAAACTGTGGTCAAATTGGCATGAAAACAAAGAAAAGGTATATAGGTTAGTTAGGTAGCTTCAGTTGCCTGAAGGGCAAACCACCCAAAAATAGAAGTCCGAACACCCGAAAGCTCCGTCGACAATACTAGATGACGAAACAGATGGAATTAAAAGTTTAGACAAAAAAACAATCGTTTTCCTGATGTAAGTACAATAATTAGTTTAACCAATCATTTCAGTTTGATCTCAGTTTACCATTTTTATTTTGTTCGCAATTTGACGATTCCACATTTTGAACTGAGGAAAAATAATGTGTTCAAATTTTTAACGGTTTTGACAGTTCACAATTTTTCGACGGTTCATAATATCGCGAGTAAGATTAAAGACTGTGACATATAAACGTTCACGATTTCAAGAAAAGCCCTGAACTAAACCGAAACTAACCCGTAAGTATATAAAGTACTAATAATTTAGGTACCTACTTTTACAGCGGAATAACAATTCTCTTAGAGTAGACCAAGTATAAAAACATTTAAAAGTTTATATTCGTTTATGACGTCATTAAGGGCAATAACTTCGATACGTAAAACGCCCTGTTAATGAAATAATCAAAAGCCAGTAATACCTCTTTGATTATCTTATCGAATCTCTTGATTGGCCACTTCACTTCGATGAAATTCTGAAACATGGACCTATAATACTCAGGACAGGCTATACGTGTTGCCACAGTGAGGGACGGAAAGGCTTTACAGCTTAATTAAGAACTGGTCTTAAAATGATTGATGACTTGCCATAAACAACCTGCTTAGTTTGGACGGGTAATGGTTTGTTTGCAACAACTTCATACTAAATCAGTTGTGGCAAAAAAAAACTGGAACTATGACGATAATTTCTGTCACACTTATCGAGATTTGTATGCTACCAGCTCGCCCGCACGTGGCATTATTATTACCATAGCTTGTCCTGAGTTCATATACATTTTCAGACTTATACCATCCGAATAAGATTGAAAAACATTATACATTACATTTTCTTGACTGTACCGTTAATTAAAGAAATGAATGACAATGTCATGCTATTTGTGGGATGTTCGATGGTGTTCACTTTTCAGAAAGTGTTAAATTGAGAAGGGTATGTTAAGGTGGTTTGGGCATGTAGAGAGGATGGATGAAAGAAGATTAACGAAGAAAGTGTATACAGGGTGACTCCTAGGTGGTGAACAAAAACCATAGTTTCTAACGCAGCGTTCCAAGGCAAGTTCAGTGTCTTAGGTCTAAAAGCAAACAATTGAATTTCATTTTCTAAAAAATCTAACTGTGTGGTCACCCTACTGTACATGACAAGTACTAAAAGTACAGTCAGCCGAAGATAAACGTGAATGTAGAAACTTAGTATGCAGATGTGTCACATTCCTCTGCAGCTAACTGTACTTAGGGTGTACTTTAGTAGGGTGACCACAAGATCTGGTAAGTTGTAAACTAATTATTGATTTTATTATGAAAAAAAAGTAATAGATATTCACATATTGTTAAGTAAAAGTGTTTAAATGAAAGCTACAGAATTAGAAAAAAATATTTCTATTCACCACTTAGGAGTCACCCTGTATAAGAAGAGTGGAAGGGCAAGTTGGAAGGCGAAGACCTAGGCAAACTTTCTCCGATCAAATTGGAGAAATCTTAACAAAAGGCCAGGTCAAAAGTACCCTAAACCGACGAGCATGTATGAGAAATATTATGAAAGTGAGTGGAGCGAAAGTGGTTTGCCAGGATCGTAGCAAATGGAGATCCGTGATCTCTGCCTACCCCTCTGGGAAAGAGGCGTGATTATATGTATGTATGTATGTTAAATATCCAATGATATCGAAACGCCTGTCCGAACAATATTCGCTGGACATACTGTGACACACTGTGACAGCTGAAGACTAAGGCACGGTGGCCCGCGATTGCCCGCGGCGGGCCACCGCATTGGACGAATTACTCGTGGGCGTTGGGCCTATCTTTACGAAATAATATATATATCTATGTAAATATCTTGTCAGTTTGATACAGAGGTCATTTCTATCAACTTCAGTCAGTCATATCAGCAGAATTTTTATTAATTTATTTTGTTCAGAAAATTACTTACCATTTATTGAATTCTATTTTCAAGTTCATTGTATATGTGTTATAAGTGTTTTAAACCGGTTTAGAGACTTACTTAACTTACTTTTTACTTACCTACGATAGAAAGAAGAAAGAAAGAAATAAAATACATTTATTTAACGTCACAAATTACACAATACGGGTGTAGACTCGAAAATTATTACTCCAAAAGAAACAATGCAAAAAAACATGCTTATCTCAAAAAATTACGAAACTACAACCGTTTTGATATTGCTTGTTAGAAAGAGAAAACCGCAAACATTTTGTGAACTCACAATCCGCGAGGCTGCCGTAGACCGCGTCGTGCGCGCGGCCGCGTTGACGGCGGCGCCGAACACGATGAGGCACGGCACGTTGCCATCTTTTAGTGACGTCACCAGCTGCGAACGTCATCGTTTCACATGAAGTTGCGTTGTGAAAAAGGGACAGAACATACCCCTTCTCAAAATTTTGGACACATAAAACTTCGTGATTATTTAACCCCTTGCGTTGCTTTAGTCTCCATTTCACTACAATTTAATCCCTTTTCGAGAAACTACGACACAATTGATTACTTTATGTAGTGTCTACACCCCTATTGAATAAAGAACAATCAAAAGAAATGAATTAAATATGAGGATGTTACGCAGGATCCCCCACTCAGCAGAGAGCCACGGCAAGACACTGCAAGCTGATGCATTCATAACAAGCAACTATTTCACTTTAACTCACAAACCTTCACTGCAAACTTTCGATGCGCGATTCTTCAGAAAACCACTATTGCGCCAAGTTAGCCGCTCCATTATCCACAGGCTGGAGCGACAAGGTTATAACTTTTATGAGAAACACAGTCGGTTATACAACCTTGTGCCAGTTAATGGTGTGCCGCTGTTTGTTTTTATCTTAGTGTGGTATCAGATGTCCCAAACGCTGCGTTGATAGTCTTTTACTCTTCTGATAACATAAAGATAAAAAGCAAATACTCTATATAATAAAATCGGACATTCCTTCTTTATGGTATATGGTATATAGTAAAAATACAAAATTCACAAAAATACTTGAATAACGTCACACTTCAACATATCGTAGCTGGGTGTCCCTTGTTTTGTCGATAAACTTTTCGTCGATATTTATTTCATCGAAAACGTTTCAAGTAAAATTTAGTTCACGAATTATTGTTTGGTGTAATTTTATTTCATGACCAGATCATTCTAATTAGAATCATTTCATGGAATAACTGTTCAGGGATTATTATTTGCCAAATGATTCATTTTGCATAAATTTTAAACGGCAAAATAACAAATCAACGAATTTCATTTGTTCGAAATTTTATTACAACATTACAAAAACAAACAACAACTGATTATAGGGGCTCAACTAGATAAGTGTAGGTAGAAAATGAGGGCTCGGGGGGCAAAGCCTCCTGTAGTAAAAAAACAGACAACCGTCAAACAGACAATTGTATTATAAATAAGTAGGTTAGGTTAGGGTTCACTTGTGTCCCTCAGAGCGGAAAAAGCGGGGTGACGTCGACACGCTGGCAGTTTGGTAAGGTTTAGGTTAGGTTTAAATAATTGCCATATATAACTGTGTATGCCAACTATTTTAATTTTAAATAATAATCCTTGTAATAATTTGTATGTTAATTAAAATACTTGAAATAATAAATCACAAAACTTTTTCCATGACATAATTCATCTATTTAAACAATACACGATTTAAAATTACTTGTAGTGACCATTCCACAAACTGAATTGTGGACGAAATGAAAATACATGAAACATTGACTTTGAAGTGAAATTCGATGAAGTGAGTGTCGACAATTTTATGATAAACCATTTTCACTCTCACTGCTATTAATTTTTTGAACTCAATGAGCGCCAATCACGACACGCATGCGTTAGAGCGCTATGGGCGCTTCTCGCTACACATGGAGTTAACTTTTTTTGCGAGAAACCCGCCTAGCGGGTGCGTAAGGCATAGCTACACACGAGGAAAACGGGATCGGCTACGAGCGTAGCTCGTAGCGATTCTTGGCAGTGAATATGTTAACACTTTTACTGCAGGGAACTACGCGCTACGGGCGTAGCCGATCGCCTGTTTTTCCTCAAATGTAGCAGAAAGCTTTGGCATAGGCACCCGCTAGGCGGATTCTTGGCAGCGAAGTGTTAAGTTGCTACCGTCTACGGCGTAGCGATAAATAAATTAATATAAATGAATGAACCTTTTATTTTCATCCAGGCTATAAACTATACTCATGCAAAATTTCATCCAAATCGGTTAAGCTTTTAAGTGTGATTGAGTAACAAACATCCAAACTTACGCATTTATAATATTAGTGGGATTAAATAACTAGAAGTAAAACAGAACCTAAAGCATCAAAATTAGTGTTAAAGTTCACAGAACATTACTAAACAAATTGGTTACTAAAAGGAGGAAAGTAAATTAAATGTACTTCAATGGTTGCGAAATTCTCCTTGTCTAATCACTTCTCTCCTTGCCGTGCCCTGGGGTCGTTAGCAGACAGTCTTCAACGTCATCATCATCATCATCCGAAAGACGTCTACTGCTACATATAGACCTCCCCCAAAGTATTTAAATTTAACTTATTCCCCGCCAAGATACAGGCTAAAAGTTTTGCCCCACACGCCAACTGTCACAGATCTCAAATGTGAAATTAAACCTCATGCCGACGCACGCCAGTAGCTATTTGACTGAAGAAACTGACTAGATATGAAGTCGTTGGCGTGTGGGGCACGAAATGTGCGGACTTCGTATCAAGTCAATGGCGGTGAAAAGGTTAAATATGTGGGGACAGTTTTACACAACTCAACCTAATCCCAAACTAAGCAAAGCTTATACTACGGGTATTGGATGACGATATACTAACTTATACATAGATCAATAAATACTTATAAACATAGAAAACAGCCATGACTCAGAAACCAATATTCGTGCTCATCACACAAATAAATGCCGTTACCGGGATTCGAACCCGGGGCCTCCAGCTTCACAGCGTCACTACCAACTAGGCTTAAGAGGTCGTCAAAGGATGCCATAATGACCGGTCCTGCGCCACCCGCATCCAGTAGACTCCCGCGACCTTTACCAGGTCATCAATTAGGGCGGACAAGTATTTAAGTAATCCCATTTTGGGTAAGTATGAAGGAAAAATGTTTTTTCCCAAATAAAATGGCGATATCTTCTTTTATTCTTATTTATTTTCTATTAAATGCTTTACAAATATTTCGGGGCTGTTTCCTTCCAGGCATCTTGAGATCAAAGAGAGAGAGGCCAGGCGCCGCTTTACCGACCTCGACATACCCGGTCGGTAGAGCAGACCGTTGGCGTCAGTCAGCGCCACCTATCGGCGGCAGGCCAATTCACTTTGGTCGATATTGCTAGTGGCTTTGACTCGCCGCCAGCAGGTGTCGCTGTTGCGACAGGCTATACCTCTTTGATTATTCCGAAACAGGTTGCCGACTGTAACTTATCTAGCTTATTTTGAGGCTCCGCTTATTTATATACAGTTCGTCTGTCCTCCCACGCTTCTAAAACTAGACACACAATGAACCTGCCCTACCTATACTAGGGAATCTATTTGCACTAACGTATTGGATTAAAGCCGGTTTTCTATTCATCACTTATTTTATTTAAACTTTGCTGCACATAACAAAAAAATAAGAAAGGCGCACTTAATGCCTCAAGGCATTCTCTACCAGTCAACCAGAAACTTTCAAACTGAAGAAACAAACATAGAAACATCCATATAACTATTCAAATGCCAAATTGGATTAAAATTGATATAAAGGTAAAGATTATATTAAGATTACGATATGTTATTAAGTTTTATTTATAACAATACAATATTAATTTATCCTGGACAGAACAATCGATGGGGCCTTACTTAACACTTTCACTGCCTGGAACCCGCTTAGCGGGCGCCTACGCCGTAGTCGCTTTCCGCTACATACGAGAAAAGCCACGGGATCGGCTACTTACTTACTACGAGCGTAGCGTGTAGCGATTCTTGGCAGTGAATGTGTTAACTTATCGTATGTAGCGGAAAAGCTACGGTAGCCCAGTGATTCAGGCATGCGGCTGTCAAACGGCGGTCGTGGGTTCGAATCCCGGCTCGTACCAATGAGTTTTTCGGAACTTATGTACGGAATATGAATTCATATTTACCGTTAGCTTTTCGGTGAAGAAAAAACATCGTGAGGAAACCTGCATAAATCTGCGAAGAAATTCAAAGGTGTATGTGAAGTCCCCAATCCGCACTGGGCCAGCGTGGGGACTACTGCCCGTTCCCTCTCATACATGAGAGGAGAGGCCTGTGCCCAGCAGTGGGACGTATATAGGCTGATGATGTGATGTAGCGGAAAGCGACTACGGCACCCGCTAGGCGTTAAGTGAAAAAGTCCACAATATTACACTAAGTATTTAAGTTTTTGACCGACCTTTTTCAGTGCTTTTATTGAAATACACCCCTAGTTTCACGCTAAATATAGCAATGGAAAGTAATCCACTAATAGCACTAATGATAATTGAACAACAAAGCTAATATTGTGAAGGCTTAACGCTGAACAAAAGGTCAATTCGCGACGCGCTTTACGCATTTCAAGTTCAATAGACAATTTCTTGTTGGTCTTTAGAAAAATGGTCACAACATGGTGTGATCATCATTTGGATGACAACTCAATTTTTATTTTTATTTGGATAATGTACTTATTTATTTATTTAAACTTTATTGCAAAAATATAAAAATAAAGGTACAATTAGCGGACTTAATGCCTTAAGGCACCAGTCAACCACTTACGCGTCCCGTCCTGCGGGGAGGCATTTATTTTATTTATTTATTTATATAAGTACATCCACATCACATATATTACATTATTAACTTAACTTAATTTTAAAAGGTATTTACTACTGATATATGCGACAATTACGGCGTACATAGCATTGACTAGTTAGGGAGTAGGTACATACTAGTCCGTTTTCTTATGGCAGACAGTATGACATTTTGGAGTAGAGCAATTCCATTTGGTAAGACTGATATACACAATCACCTGAGCCCAAATCGCCCGGTAGCCAGTGATAACTCCGCGACAGGTGGGGGGGAGGGGGGGTCAAAGTACAGAGCTCCCGGCGCTCAGAAAAAAAATTCTGGCGGATTAGTTTGGAGTTTTGATTCAAGTTTGGTGTCGTTATCAGGTAACTAGGTGATGCCCAATTCATTCCCCATTCCAGTTTTTTAGGGTTCCGTAGCAAAATATGACGCAATACTTAAAATAATAAACTTTTTTAAGTAACGAAATTCAAATAAACCCTCATATTTTCATATTTTTGGAGTAAACTTGGTTTATAAAAATAACTGTCCGAAAGCCCATTTAATGCAAATTCTAAAAACATGAATAATAATTATACATTTTATTATTTTTAATGTAAAATAAATTATTGAATGGGAGAGAGGGTCAAAGTACCGAGCTCCCGGCGCTCAGAAAAAAAAATCTGGCGGATTAATTTGGACCTTTGAGTCAAGTCAAGTGTCGTTATCAGGTAACTAAATGATGCCCAATTCATTCCTTGTACCAGTTTTTTAGGGTCCCGTAGCAAAATATGACACAGTCCTTAAAATAATATACTTTTAGTAGTGACACAATTGAAACAACCCCGTTTAGTTTTATATTTTCATAGTAAACTTGGTTTTTAAAAAATAATGTCCGAAAGCCAATTTAATGCAAATTGTAAAAACATTAACAATAAATATACATTTGACTATTTTTAATGTAAAATCAATTATTGAAAGTACAGCAAAGTTCGTCAGCGCAGCAGTGAAGGGAACGGCAAAAAGACCCGAAAAACAAGCACTATTATTAACAAACAAAAAACCAGCCAAGTGCGAGTCAGACTCGCGCATTGAGCGTTCCCTACTTACTTATCCCATTAAGGCCCGGTTAAGGTAACACTCACATCACAAGCTTTCGCCTTTATAATATTAGTGTGATTTTTAATCATCTTCAATTTATAAACGAAGGAAGTCAGGAAACATTGTTAAAAATAAAGACAAATCATAATATAACGTTTGTGTATTAATTTTATTTACAACCACCTCCACAATTACATACCTCAGTACATTTGAGCTGACGTTTGAAACAGTTGCACCTGGAACTGCAAGATTTCACGCACCGACATCTTATTATTAATTCAAGGCATGCTTGTGCAGCCATAGGATTTTGGGTCCTCAGTGGCACCAAGTTTCTTTTTCTTTCTGCGAACTCCATTCAGATGGGCAAGGAATATTTTGATTTTTCTTTAGGCACTACCCCCAAACATAAACAGCCGTGTGTTGAGCCCAGGACGGTCAAAAACTTTCGGGGATTATGGTGCAAATGTGTTTTCATCCTTTCTTATTAGAGAACTATCTAACGTTGAAAGACTGGACGTGGTTTGGGATACATACAAGAAATCCAAGAAAACAACTCGAGAAAAACGAGGTTCTGGCCAACACGTGTTAGTTGGCGAACATACAAGGATTCCAAAAGGATGGGCTAACTTTCTTCGTGAAGGATCAAACAAAGAAGAGCTTTACCATCTTTTGTCGTCACATTGTTACTCAAACATGAACTTACCAATTGGTAAAGAGTTCATCATAACTGATGGTGAGGAAGCTCTGAGTAAAACCACTCCAACTGAAAATGTGGCAACGTGCAATCACGAAGAAGCCGACACACGGATGATGCTTCATCTTGCTGATGCTGAGTAACACCACTCAGTAAACCACATCCAGTCTTTCAACATTAAATAGTTCTCTAATAAGAAAGGATGAAAACACATTTGCAGCATAATCCCCGAAAGTTTATGACGGTCCTGGGCTCAACATATGGCTGTTTATGTTTGGGGGTAGTGCCTAAAGAAAAATCAAAATATTCCTTGCCCATCTGAATGGAGTTAGCAGAAAGCAGAAGAAACTTGGTTTGGGGGCAGTGAACTCAAAATATTCCTTGGCAGAGGCAAGAAAACTCAATATATTCCTTGCCCATCTGAATGGAGTTAGCAGAAAGAAGAAAAAACTTTGGTGCCACTGTGGACCCAAAATCCTATGGCTGCTCAAGCATGCCTTTAATTAATAATAAGATGTCGGTGCGTGAAATCTTGCAGTTCCAGGTGCAACTGTTTCAAACGTCAGCTCAAATGTACTGAGGTATGTAATTGTGGAGGTGGTTGTAAATATAATTAATACACAAACGTACTATTATTATATGTGTTTATTTTTTAAAATGTTCCCTGACTTCCTTCGTTTATAAATTGAAGATGATTAAAAATCACACTAATATTATAAAGGCGAAAGTTTGTGATGTGAGTGTTACCTTAACCGGGCCTTAATGGGATAAGTAAGAAGGGAACGCTCAATGCGCGAGTCTGACTCGCACTTGGCTGGTTTTTTGTTTGTTAGTAGTGCTTGTTTTTCGGGTCTTCTTGCCGTTCCCTACACTACTGCGCTGACGAACTTTGCTGTACTTTCATTAATTTATTTTAAATTAAAAATAGTTAAATATTTATTTACTGTTAATGTTTTTAGAATATGCATTAAATTGGCTTTCGGACAGGATTTTTTTATAAACCAAGTTAACTATGAAATTATAAAACTAAACGGGTTTGTTTGGATTGTGTCACTACTAAAAGTTTATTGAGTATTTTACGGACTGTGTCATATTTTGCTACGGAACCCTAAAAAACGAGTATGGGGAATGAATTAAGCATCATTTAGTTACCTGATAACGACATCAAACTTGACTCAAAGGTCTAAACTAATCCGCCAGATTTTTTTTGCTGAGCGCCGGGAGCTCTGTATTTTGACCCTCCCTCCCTTTCAATAATTTATTTTACATTAAAATTTGTTAAATTTACAATTACTGTTAGTGTTTTTAGAATCTACATTAAATGGGCTTTCGGACAGTATTTTTTATAAACCAAGTTTAATACATAAATATGAAAATATGAGCGTTTGTTTGGATTTCGTTAATATAAAAAGTTTATTAATTTAAGTATTGCGTCATATTTTGCTACGGAACCCTAAAAAACTGGAATAGTGAATGAATTGGCCATCACCTAGTTACCTGATAACGACACCAAACTTGAATCAAAACTCCAAACTAATCCGCCAGAATTTTTTTTCTGAGCGCCGGGAGCTCTGTACTTTGACCCCCCCTCCCCCCCACCTGTCGCGGAGTTATCACTGGCTACCGGGCGATTTGGGCTCAGGTGGATGTGTTTATCATTCGTACTAAAGGGAATTGCTCTACTCCAAAATGTATACCCCTCCATACAAGCATTCCCATAAGAAAACGGACTATACATAGCGGTAGCAGACTTAATTATAAATTATTATTGATTGCGATTCTACTTTGTGAAACTAATCAGAAGGCATGACTGTCGCTGAGGACTACTAAAAATAGAATTGCTCGTATATTTACCATGCCATACTGTCAAGTTGGGTAGTTCCCACTAAGTGTGAGAAAGAGGTCAATCGTCGAATCCGACTTGGCTGGGCAGCGTTTGGGAACTCTTTTCTTCTAATGTTTCGCAGTGTCTCAACCTCAAGAAGAGTCTTTGACCATTGTGTGTCGCCAGTGATGAAATATGGCACTGAAACGTGGTCGCTCACTATAGGCCTCATTCGAGGGCTCACCACCAAGTCACCCACTATATTTTATTTTTGGAGTGGGCTGTAGGTATTGGGAGAATCTCTGCGTGATCTTCTTTTATCCGCAACAGATCCGAAAAAGCATTCCTAATCGCTTAACTTAAGTGGCAGTTGGTGGGGCGCTTTGCTCGTAGAACCGATGGCCATTGGGACGGAAAGGTTCTCGAGTGGCAACCACGTACCGGCAGGTGCTGCGTGGGTAGACCTCCCTACGGTGGACAAGGTGGATAAATGTGGGAGTCCACTTTATGCGGGTGGCGCAAGCGGGCATTATGGCACTCTTTGGGGGATGTCTTTGTCCAGCCTTGGACGTTAATCGGCTGAATATGATGATGATGATGATATCTACTGAACTGTTTCCTCGTGGATAACGAGACAGAATATGAATGTGAAATTGTTGATTAAATGTGAAAAGTAGTTATCTCTAATCGACCAATAGTTAAGCACGATTAAATATAAGTACCTACTTATATACCTACTAAGCCCCTTGACCTTTCGTTTCATATCATAAAGGGAAAATCCTCTTTGAAGGTTATAGTTATGAAATGCATTTTAATATAGAAAATGGATTTCATTCCACCTAATATAATCCGATATCATATTCAAAATATTGTTTGCAACATTGTCTTTGGCAGAATTTTTCCAATATTGCCAACAAGGGAACACTCTTCTCTGTTGCTTTTGGCGGACTTAGGAAAATAAGTAAACAAAATTTATTCATTTTTTTTTAAATAAGTAAAGATCTGAGGCAGGAGTTTCAGGGCAAAGTTGATGATATAATGAATAATTTTGGGTACTATGTAAGATTCACTTTGATACTAATGTAACAAAGATGAAGAGTCTGTGAAATTGTAGCTCTGTATTTTATAACCTTCTATGTATCGGGTTAATCTGTTACTATATTGTAACGGTTTCTCGTAACAACCTATCCGCTTCCAAAAACTCTTTCACATGCGTGTATACACTTTTTGGAAGGTTATAAGCTATATTTTACTGTTCATTTTTGCTTGCATGGGCAGCTATTACAAGTATTCTTTGTTTCAGACTCGACAAAGAAGCTGCAAGATGTACTCAACGAGTTCTGCGAAGTCAAGAAACAAAGTCCGGACGGGGTGAGTAATAGCGTAATTAAAGTAATCTGTATAATTATACCAACTTTAATTACTTCAACATAGTTTACGGATGCCCATTTGAATATTTTTAAAATGTCACTTTTCATGCGACCCATAGAATTTTCCTCAAGGTTTCATCAGACCAACAATTGTAGCCTGACAATGACAATTTGAATTACATGGCTGCGTCGCGAGGTTTAGTTGGTTGCTGTACAGCTTATTGGCCCAGCAATGTATGTGAAATTGTCATCATATCATAACAATTGTTAAGATGGTGAAATAGGGCCACGAATGCTTTAAGCCTACAATACACTGGCGCGGTGGCAGCCAATAGTAAATTTGAATACTAACGACAAGTTTACTATTGACCGCCGGTCTGTGTGAGGCATTACGATGCTAGAGTATAAACTTTTACTGAGGAGATACACGCGCGCCATCGATAAGGACGGAAAGGCTCCTATGCAGCGAAATTAGGAATCGGTCTGAAAATTGCAACAACCTATTTAATTTGGGCAGGTAATGGTTTATTTACGGCAAATAAGAAAGAGTGAAACAACGACACGAATGGATTCTTCGCTTCCTGTCACACTAATTAGGATTTATAATACTACCGTCGCGTTCCGTGTAGTATAATCATTACCAAAGCTCTGCACTCAGCTACACACACTCAGCAATGATCATAGACTCATATTTACGTCCGACAGAATTAAAAAAAAGGGATCGCGTCAGCTACTCCGTGGACACCGTAGTAGATGCTGACGAAATCTTTCACTACCCGACACAAATATTAAATTCGTTGACACCCTCTGGAACTTCGCCGCATCAATGTGGGTTTTAAGCAATACGTATCTTTACTAAAGCTTTTCTCATATGAAAATAGGACCCGCCGAGAAAAAAAATAGTGTGCAAAAAGTGTTGTAGGTATTAAATGAGAAAAACTGGGTCTGATACACAGTAGGTCCCTCGGTAAAACATACATATTGCACCACCCTTGCGAAACCATATCTAGGTCGAAAAGTAGATTCAGTTGTAATATAAATACAACGTGTTTTTTTAACCGTCTTAGAGCCGAAGCCCACTGAAAGTCACTATCCATTCGTGAAAAAAAAAATTTAGTTAAATTTTTAGTAATAAAAGGTAATTAAGTTTGAAAAATTCTCTATGGCGCACGGAGCGAAGTTCATTCACCCGGTTAGAGTTCGTACCTATCTACATAAGATGCCGGCTAGCGGACACTGCGGTCACTCAGCTGGATGATTAAAATTAATATTAATACAAAAAAAACAATATTTTATCACCAGGTCATCAAGTCCACCTTGTGGGGGGCCAACCGCTTCCGGTACGTCCTCGAGAACCTTTCCTGCCTAAGGGCCATCGTTTCTTCGAGCTATGTGCCACGCCCACTGCCGCCTTAGGTTTATTCTTAAGTCTATTTTAGTACAATTTTAGCCTTACAACTGGCCGAAGACTTGGGCCTAACCGACCGTGAATGTCTCTCATTTAATCATTCCTATTTATAACCAGCTCGTACGGGTTTTTATTACCCAGAAAAGATATTGATTCAACCGTAATAAACCTTAATGTCCAAAACGGAAGTGCCATTACAGAGGATATAAAGTGCGCTAAAAGTTTACGAAGACAATAAATTCCTTTTATAGCTAAGTATCCTTCGGCTATTGGGCTGTGATGGAATACAGAGTAGCCGCAAGCTGTAAATAGAGACGAGTCATTAATGATAAACTTTCCTTCCACTTCTTATTATAGCGTAGGAATTGATAGACTTAAGTATTCGCAAGTAAGGCCTCCACCCACCGGACGCGTGTGCTGCGCGGCGCGTGTGCTGCGCGGCACACGCGCAAGTTGTAAAGCATTGAAACTACACTTCAAACACACATCGAACGCGGCACACGCGCAGCACCCGCGCAGCTGCAGCGCAGCACACGCGCAGCACACGCGTCCGGTGGGTGGAGGCCTTAACAGATCATTTAGACGACCGCTGTAGCCTAGTTGGTAGTGACCCTGCCTACGAAGCAAGAGGTCCTGGGTTCGAATCCCGGTAAGGGCATTTATTTGTGTGATGAGCATGAATATTTGTTCCTGAGTCATGGATGTTTACTATGTATTTAAGTATTTATTTATCTATACAAGTATGTTCGTCGTCTAGTAGGTACCCATAGTAAAAGCTTTGCTTAGTTTGGGACTAGGTCGATTAGTGTAAGATTGCCCCCTAATATTTATTTATTTATTTAAACTTTATTCCACAAATATAAAAAATAAAGGTACAATTGGCGGAATTAATGCCTTAAGGCATTCTCTACCTGTCAACCATTGGGCTAAACAGAAACTTTAGTGGTGCAGGATCCTAAATACTGAGACTCAAATGAAAACACAAATAATTACATGAATATACTTACATATATAATGCATACTATAAACTTACTTATACCTACATAAATACATACAATTGAAAACTTCATTTTTTTAAGTGGGCCATTTTATGATTTAGTTCGATAGAAAATGAAATTTTAAGGTATACGTGTTTTTTTTATTTCTCCCTAAATGTTTATTTTCATCCAAAAATATCACAATTAAAAGTAGTGAATTCCAATTTTTGTATGGAAAACTGAGGCGTAATCACGTTACGTTTCGAATGCGCGATAGGGCAATATAACTGTCATTTTTAACCCCCGACATGCCCCCGACGAAAAAAGAGGTGTGTTATAAGTTTAACGTGTCTGTCTGTGTAGCTGTGTATCTGTCTGTGGTATCGTAGCCCCCTAACGGATGGACCGATTTACGGATGCGATTTTTTTATCATAGATAATTTTATCCCGAGTGTTCTAAGCCATGTTTCATTAAAATCTGTTCAGCCGTTTTTGAAATATTGGACTAATGAAAATGTCGGGGATTTTTCAAGTTTTCCAAGTTGTAGTTATTTTTCCATATTAAAAGTGACGCGCGTACAATGCGGTACGTGTTCGACCAGCATACGAAGTTTCACGAAAATCGCTTGAGAAATGTTACGTGAAGAATAAAATAGCCGGACAGCGGTACATGTGGACATCTACACGTACGAAATCATTCTGGCCCAAACTGAAACAGAGAACTTTGGTCGTTTCACTCGCTCGTTTAAAAATTAATTATCGTATCTACTACGTGTCATAACCAAATTAACGGTCCAGTGGTAATTATACAGTAAATTTCATAATGTTTTCATTAGGGAATACCATACTTAATTATTAAGTTAATTAGCACTGCAACCTGCGATGCGAAAATACTGCATACATTTTAAATACAATATCCTCGGGGGACATGAAAGAAATGTACAAAATATTACTGCACTGCATTGCAACTTTGACACGGTTTTTTTCAATGCGTGTCACAACCACAATGGAACTATTTGAGTGATGCTAAGTTCGAAAATGTTATGAGAATAGGTTTATTTAAAATTTGTATCACAGACAAAAGTACAAAAAGCGGACTTAATGCTTCAAGGATTAACGCATTCTATACCACTTTAATATATAAAACCACATTATTGTCTCATTTTGATATTTATTTTAGACCTGGCATATCGATTTGCGATATAGCAAAGAAATAATACCTATTTTTAGATAGTTGTATGTTCTTAGTTAGTTTTAAAATGTATTATTAACCGACTTCAAGAAAAGGTGGAGGTTCTCAATTCGGTTGTAATATTATGTATCTCCGATTGAAATTCACGGGGCGAACCCCGGTCATTCGGAAAGCGTGCGTTGGGATATAGATCCAACACGTAGAGGCCCTTTGGAGACGAAGTTTAATGTGTAATACACCTGTTAGAACCCATTCACGGGTACATCGGTAGATATCCGTGAAGCGGTTCCAACAGGCGTTGGGGCTATTGTAGGTAAAATGAATAGAGAACTGGGTCTATGGTGATGAGATATGGGTGGATTATTAGATGGGCCCCTGAAATAGCCGTCGTAAAGACGTCCAGGAGCAACACCGTGGTGGCGGCTCAGGGGTGTCGAGAGGTGGTGCTGCGCTTTCTCCGAAGTTACTCGCGGCATTATGCCCTTTAACACTTCCACCCCTGGAGCACATAGCTCTCACGAATCCTCTCGGGACGGCTGATGAAGGGAAGCCAGAGCTGAGAGTCCTGCGGGCCCCCTTGGGGTTCCACTCCGACCGACGAAGACACGCCGGAAACAGAGTCTCTGACAGACTCTCGGGAGCACTCGGGTCCGTGGGGTCGTTACTCCCCAACAGCTCGCCACAAGATTATTATTATTACTTTTTACCTTTTTTTTAATGTTTGTTACTCAGAACTCCGTCATTGATGAGCCTATTCGAATGTTTTTTGTTGGTATTTATATGCTTACAGGTGGGTCCCATTTTTTTCAAAATTCAGTTAGATGATGGGATCCATGAGGAATTGTGGGAACTCCTCAATTTTATTAGGCACGCGTGTAGTAATTTTTGTGTTTTCAATTATAACTGGTGTATTTACATCCGGAAATCATAAATTTGGTGGCGAGGAATTGATGATGAAGACCACAGATGACTTATCGAATTCCTCAATTATGCACTCAAAAGTGTAAAAGTAATTACGTCACAGGTTCTGATAAGATTCCGTTGAAATAGGAACTAATGAATTGCCATTGGTGATAATCTTGGGGAATCGACAGAAGTCCTCAAATAGCCCACATACAGCGATTCGGTTTTTTTTTCTATAGTAATCAACGCATTTGCTATCGGAAATCAGTTCATGTGGTAAAATTAAAAAAAAATGTGGAAATGTTCTCGTGGCTTGGCGGACTAAATAGAAGTCGGTAAAAAACTTTGTTTTTACAGTAAATCATTACTATTTCCCGATTCCAATATAATTACCATTGTTTGCCAGTGTGTGTCATATACAGTATACAGTCAACCACAGAGAAACGTTACCCCACTTCATAGAAGTTTGTATGCAGGTAAGTCACGTTTCTCAGCCGACTGTACCTAAGGCTGCACACGCACTATGATTCATTGACGTGCGATAATCGCGTCGCAAAAATGCAACGTACCTATGTGTTTTATATAAAACACAGCACGCTTGGCCTTAGTCTAAATAAATTCGATTTTGTGACTTAAGTTTAAACCGGCCCGCACGACTCTCGTCCCTAAAAAGGCCGACGTGACGACTAAGACACGACACGACACGACACGCGCAGATCAAAGTATTCTCAAGGGCATCTTCTATGCATACTTTATGATATCCTTGTCGTGCGTAAAGTGAAGCGTGGGTAGAATAATAAACAGCTAAGTGCGAGTCGGTTTCGCACAGCGGGTTCCTAAAATCATTTTTTAAATAACATCTAAACGCCACCGGCGGCGGGTAGGTCAGAGAAACCACCCTCAAACATTCCCGAACAAAACATCCGAACGTCGTCGGCGGCGGACACGCGTCGGTCGCCGACCGCCGGCGACGGGTGGTCAGAAAACCCAGGGCCTTAGAAAAGTAGAAAATCCCGGTCATTTTCATTTTAAGTTCAGTATTTCAAAACCAATTTTGTTGAAATGTAGCTAAGAACCATCTCGATCACTTCAACGTTCGGCCAAAAAAACCGCATTGAGATCAGTCTATTTGTTTAGGAGCTATGATGCCACACATCTACGTAGCTCCTCAGCTACTCAAACTTATAATACCCTTCTTTTTACGGTGGGGGGTACGTATAAATTATACGTACCTATGTAATATTATGAAAGTTATCTAACACCTTTTGAGGAAACCACAATTATGGATTATGTTTTATACATACCAATTTAATCGAATGTACCTAGTTTTAGTGAGGTACCTTTATAAAGTGCAAGTCTAATATGCAAATCGGTTTCATATCTAGACCTTGCCGTGCTTTTCTTCAAAAACGATAGGTAAAGCTACCTTCTGAAAACAAAGCGGTATCGATTTTCGTTATTTTGTTATTTATCGAGAGCTTTCAGCTTACTGAGGTCACCACCGACCGCTCTGAGCCCGCAGCCCACACCCACAAATGCTGTTTGTCCAATGCATTTGACGTATAACACGAACATCATTATCATATCAGCCGAAAGACGTCCACTGTTGGACATAGGCCTCCCCCAAAGAGTGCCGAAGTGACCGGTCTTGGCCCACCCGTATCTAGCGGATTCCCGCGACCTTTACCAACTACTCATAGTCTCACACAGAATGTGTCAAAAAGTGGAGTTTTGTTTTGACGAAACAGGAAAAACTAGCTAATAATATATAAAATATGGGTGATTTTTTCACACATAAATTAGGTATTTGGTCATGACTTCATCCACGTGTATACCCTTGTCAATTCCCATCTCCGATTTCAACATTCAATAAATGATTTTCGGGATCCTATGTTTCCTGTTTTAACACGTTCAATGTGCGGCTGGGACTTTGAACTCGAAATTGACTGCTCACGTGCGAACGTGCGTGCGTACACAAGCACGCAACAATATAGAAATGTCACCCGGACGCACGTGTTTTCACAAAATTCTCGTAGCCAGTATGTGCACGCAAATAAAAAACATCTAGCTCGCACGTTTCAATTTTGGCAAAGCCTTAAGTTTAAAAGGAGTCGTGCATCATCCGTGGTGCGTGCACGTATCATACATATATATACATACATATGTATATACCCTAAATTCTACCTATGTGATGCATGCACAGGGAATGTGTTAACAAAGGTTAGGTAGACGATTTAAACTCTCTATACCCCAGCGGACAGGCAAAAAGGGTTTCAAAAAACGTTTTTGAATAAAATCGTAGCTACCTACCCTTTTGCTAGGGCACCCGAAACTCTTAACTCAGCACGCGGTGCTTTGGAATTAAGGGATAAGCAACAAGGCTATTCACTAGAAATCTCGCAACAAACGGACCAGTGAAGTCAGAACTCCGACTATGGATATTGCCAGACCAACAGCGAACAAAGAACCCATAGAAGTCTAACTAGCGCTGCAAATGGCCCCGCAGAATGGGTGCCATTGCCATTATGCGGGGTTGGGGGCGGGGTGTCAAAACGATGCCAGGCAGCCGTTTAGTACGAACATGCGCATATAGGGGTTTATAAGTAGGGGTAGGGGTACGTGTTTGGGTAGGTAAGGAGCTCGCATTCAGCTGCGTCATCCAGTTTTTGGAAATAATGGGGCGAGCTTGGGTACAGGCAAAAAAGGGAGGAAAATGCACTAAACATTCTACTGGGTGCTAAGTGTAAACGAAAGCGTCCTCTTCTAGATAAGATAAGAAAAGGATAGTTTTTATGAGTCATATAGCAAAAATAAATGACTCGACTGTATCCGGTTGCCCTGATTACATTAAATTCCGAAAGCGACCATAAACGCGCCGATAGACCTACTATAGATCGCTTAACTCCGACCTCGCATGCGCGGCGTGCGGGTGCAGGAGTATGACATAAACGGAGCGCGGGTGACGTGTGGAAGGCAAAGTCTAGCGCCATTTATGACAAGTGGAAGTACATGGCTATCGGCGTAAAAACGTCGCGAGACTACGTTATATTGGGAGCGGTGAAGCGATTCGTAAAATGCGAATAGCATGGGGCTTGGTTGGTTAACCCTGTAGATGTCTGCCTGTCAAGATCATACATGTTCACTCGTGTTTTAGAAGTACGAAGTAATTTAATTTATATCTGCTGAATCGTGGGCTCTTATGTAAATTAGCTTTACTTGCCGGTCTCTAGAGGTAAAGGAAATTACGATTCAATTGAATTGAATACGTTTTAGTGAAGTGAGTGTAAATGAACCGTAAGGTATATACGTCCTAGTCTTCGACATTGCGTTAGTGTATCACACGGGCGCTGTATGTCAAAGTGACATAACTGAAATTCGAATCTAAATATATAAAAGAAGAAACTGACTGACTGATTGACTGACTGACTGACTGACATATCAACGCACAGCCCAAACAGCTGGGTCTTAGAGATTTCAAATTTGGCACGTAGGTGCCTTATAAGGAGGTGGGGAGCACTAAGAAAGGATTTTACAAAACTCACCCCCTAAGGGGGTATAATGGGGGTCCAAAGTTTGTATGGGGGAAGCATTATTTTTTTAACTAGAGACTTGAAACTTTGTAGGAAGATTACTTATTAAGATACAAAAAAAGCACTTTCAGCGTTTTACAAAATTCCACCTTTAAGGGGGTTAAATAGGGGTGCAAAGTTTGTATTCAAAACTACTGGGACCACAAACTTGAAATTTACTCCAGAACTTCCTTTTATGACGTATGCAAGAGATAAGACGGTATTTTTGTAAATTCTATCCCTAAGGGTGTTAAATAGGGGTGCAAAGTTTGTATGGGAGAAACATTATTATTTGTTCTAAAGACTTGAACCTTTGTAGAGATATTACTTATTAAGATACAAAAAAAGTTATTTCAGCGTTTTAGAAAATTCTACCCCTAAGGGGGTCAAATAGGGGTGCAATGTTCGTATCGGGGAAACATTATTTATTGAACTAGACACTTGAAACTTTGTAGGAAGATTACTTATTGATACAATAAAGTACTTTCAGCGTTTTATAAAATTCTACCACTAAGGGGGGTTAAATAGGGGTGCAAATTTTGTATTCAAAACTACTGGGTCTAGAAACTTGAAATTTACACCAGATTTTCCTTTTATGATGTAGGCAAGGGCTTAGACGGGATTTTTGGAAATTCTATCCACAAGGGGGTTAAATAGGGGTGCAAAGTTTATATGGGAGAAACATATTTTTTTGTACTAGAGACTTGAAACTTTGTAGGAATATTACTTACTAGGATACAAAAAAGTACTTTCAGCGTTTTATAAAATTCTACGATCCCTAAGGGGGTTAAGTAGGGATGCAATGTTTGTATGGTGGAAACATTATTTATTGAACTAGAGACTTGAAACTTTGTAGGAAGATTATTTATTAAGATACAAAAAAGTGATTTTAGCGTTTTATAAAATTCCGTGCCTAAGGGGGTTAAACGAGGGTCCAAAGTTTGTATGAGGGAAACTTTTTTTAGCTACGTACTTAAAACTTTGTGGACAGATTACTTATTCATTTACAAATAAAGTACTATCAGCGTTTTGGACATAATTGCACCTAAAGGGGTTAAAAAGGAGGTCCAAAGTTTGTATGGGAAAAAAAGATTAGTTTGACATTTTTATTCGAAACTTCACAGGTTAATTCCTAACGATAAATGAGTACCTAAACAAGTATTTTCGGGTTTTACAGAATACAACCCCTAACAGGGGGACATGTGGTGACAAAATCTGAAAATCAACATCGGCATATATTGTTTCTAAGGTTTATCGGGTCGCTGATTATGATTACGAAAACAACAACGATTTTACATTCCAACGTGGCGTCTAAATATCAATATAGGCGTTGTTATTATGGTTTTTGGGACGTTAAGTACGAAAATCGCATAGATTTTGAAATGTAATGTTGTGGACATGAAAATTCATGAAAGTATTTGTGCCAAATTGCAATTCAATCTGTCCAGTTTTTTCGTAGCAAATCGGTTGTAACAGACGGACTGACAGACAGCCACTTTTGAGGTATGGAACGAGACCCGTGTTATAGGTTTTAAAGTTTGTATTTGGTGCCATCTCGATCGTCATCAATCGGTACCTAGGCGAGTGCGGGCGGCGCGGCGGGACAGGACGGTAGAGGAGACATTGGGAAACTGCCTGCATCCGTAATAAGTACATTCAAGGTGCTGCACGAAGATCTGCTTACTTTTTATAAGTTAAGCATTTTGGCTGCCGCAAAATTAAATCAAATTTTTGGGTATTTATGTTCTTTAATTGTAGCTGCCCCCATACAAACTGTTGTTCCCCTCCAAATACTGGTTCGAATGGCATCGAAAAAAAAACTTAGCAAACAAGCCTATAGCAATGTCCAGGCCACAAAGTTGACTTGTAATTTGTGGAGATATATTGGTATTTCAATATTATCATGAACATAAACTAGCTTTTATTCCAGAGGACAGATTCTCATTAATCATGATTGTAAATTTAATAACAAAAATACATACATACATTCACTCCTTTATTCTCAAAAGGAGTAGGCAGAGGACATGAACGTTATGTTCCAGCGCCACTTTTAGCATAAATGTGGTTATAAAAGATCGACAAAATGTGATATTGCATAGGTTGTTAGCCCATCACACTTCAACCCTGCTCCCTTAGTCGACTTTTACGACACCCACGGGAAGAAAGGGGGTGGTGAAATTCTAACCCGAAACCACACACACGGGCATAAAAATAATAGTAAATAAAATAGTATTTTATGCAACTGTTGTATAAGTAGGGTCTTAAAACGCGAGTGTCGTGAGTTGCGATGCGAGCCTTGGCGAGCATCGCAATTAAAGACGCCACGAGCGTTTTAAGACCAAGTTATACACCGTTGCATACAATATTTTTTCTACGACTATTTTAAATAAATAGCATAATTTGACTTTTCAGGCAGTAAGTTTTCCGTTAGTTCTATTACTACTCACGCAATTTCATCAGCGGTGCAGTTATTATCTTCTTCGTCCATTTTAAAAGGAACGTACACATTTTTCTTCACTTCACAAACACGAATCAAATCTTAAGAAGTTATTAATAACGAATAGTTATCATATTTGACATATTTCGTCTTTTAATTTTGAACTGGAACTTTGGTGGGAAATTGGAAACATGACACATTGACACCTCTTGTTTATGGTCTGTTTTGTTCTTAATTCAACTTGCCAGTACTGTCATATTACGACCAAGGTTTTTCTTAAGATGGCAGCAATGCCTTTAGTACAATAATTTATTTGAAGTAAATACATTCAGTGGTTTGTTAAGTTGGTAGTACCTAATGTATTTTATGTTTCGGCATGGCCCTCTAGATTAGTCGCGTCGCGGCCTACTCGATCGTGTCTAGTAGGCCGTGGCACAATGTAGCACTGCCCAGGTTTAGAAGCGTATGGCTGCTAAGCGTATCGTTTTGGCGACAAAACAGCACGGTTGTGCCGTACTCTTATGGGGAATAGAGGACTTTTCTAAAGACTTATTTTGTATGTCTTTATATTAGTGTTCGGGACTATGTAAATGACAGATAAAAGTACAGGAGTAGAAAAAATAATTTACCATAATGGGTTATGATGAAGGGTTATTCATAGGGGACGTTAGTAGTAGTAGGCCGTTGCCGGCCTAGCAATTCAACAACTATTGGAAAATAAATTTACTATGCGGGCGAAGCCGCGGGCAAAAGCTAGTGAAGAAATATTTTCTTAGTTCGAATAAAATTTAACCCATAATGCTTTGACTTATATTGTCCATATCCCATTCTATACTATTAAACGGGCAACATTTGTATATTTCATACCTAATATATAATTGCAATCACGTTCTTGAAAACGGCTGAGGTTTGGAATGGTTGTCTAATGTTTGACCGAAATTTATATGCAAGAATATTCATTTGCCCGAATTTCAATGGCCCGAATTTATATTCCATAACGTTTCATTTTCCATAATATTCTATAAAATAATAGTATTTTCCATAATGTTGTATGCCCGAATCATTCATATGCCATAAACTTTATTTGCTATAATTGTACTTGATAGAATATTCATTTGCCATTCTACATTTCTGCGAGCCGTCGTTCGAATGCTGCGAATGTTCGGTTCTGATGGCGCTTCGCCGGCCGCTACCGCGGCACGCTCGCTTCGCTCGCTCGGCTCACACGCTGTGGGGTCGCAGTTCTACCTTACACTGACCTGCCTTAGAGTTATAATGATCATAGTCTATAAAAGGCGCCTATATAGTTTAGCTGTCGGAGTTGAGTGTGATCGTGCGTTGGTGATGATACGCCCCGCTTTCGTTTCTGGGACTCAATCTCCCGCCCTCCGCTCGTGCTCCCGCCAGAAACTCGCTTCGTCTCCGCGAGCTTCTATATACAATATACACTCTAGGGGTAGGACAGATAAGACCACGTGGTAGTGGGGTTCGGGTTTTGGTAGTTATTTTTCATAATATCACCCATTTTACACAGTAATTTGTTATTTTTCATATAGTATGGCTTTTGAAAGGTATGACAAATGATTTTATTGCATATGAATATTATGGATTATAAAGTTTCTGGAAAATGATATTATGGCATATGATATTATGGAAAATAACAATTCGGTCTTATGAATATTATGGTAAATAACAGTTATGGCTAATGAATTTATGGTAAACAAAATTATGGCCTGTGAATAGGATGGCAAATTAATTTTGGGCAAATGAAATTCGGGCAAGTAAGGGTATACCGTTTGGAATATAGGGGTTTACGGGGGAAAACAATGGATCTAGCTAAGTCTCATGTCGGGGAAGAGTTTCTCCGTATTTTCTCCATTTTTAACCGAGCAGAGCTTGATCACCCAGGTACTTATACTAAAACTCGTACCTCATTCCCCGCCTACGTAATATAGCTTGATTCAGTTTTGACGTCATATTCAGCAAAGCCAACGTAACAATATCATCTTAAACTCACGCTTTTAATTTGATTCATTATATCTTCGCATCCCTAAGGATTTTTAAGAGGCAGGGCACGCTCTCAATTTGCAGCATGCGGCTATCACGCGACGGCGCGCGAGCTCTCTCGATTTTCTCGCACTATCCGTCTCTCTCTTATTAGAACGCTTAGAACAAGAGGTATAGTGCGAGAAAAATCGAGATTATGTCGCGGCCGTCCCATGATAGACGTGCTGATTAACTAGAGAAGTAGGTACCTCCACCTTGCTTGCGACTGCAGTATATTAGTATAGGGTACTTGTGAATTACTATGCCTACCTACAATGGATACTCCTAGCGTACTCGCATATTAAAGGCCGGCAACGCACTCACAACACCTCTGGTGCTGCAGGTGTCCATGGGCGGCGGTAATCGCTTACCATCAGGTGATCCGTCTGCTCGTTTGCCTCCTATCACATAAAATATATATATATATATATATTAAATCAGTGTTGAACTAACTATGCGTGTTTTACTACATGGTGGCAGCGGTGGTCACTAATTAATTAGAAATTTGCCATAATCAAGGCGGTGGAGATTTGATTTGGCAAGTTTGTGTTGATTGGTGATTTTGTACGTCAAACGTTATAATGGAACACGAGCATCCTCCGTTGGAATTAATTTTAGAAAGCGGACCAGCCACGCGAGGCGAGGCATGGTACAAGTGGAAGAAACAGTTTTTGGTGTTTCTTAAAGCCTCTGGAGTGAGCAAGGACCCTGCAGATATCCAGGCCAGCTTGTTAGTTCAACACTGATTTAATATATCCATTGTAGGTAGACATAGTAATTCACAAGTACCCTATACTAATATACTACACGCAGCCATATAATGACGCCACTACTTGCTCTGTAGGAATGTGGTATTGTGTTGCTGGTGACAAAGTCACCAGAGCTCCCAAGAAGGGGCTGTGATTCTTCATCAATCTCATAAGGGACCAGCAATGCGCCTATGGTTGCCATTTTATCACTGTTAATAAGACGTTCGTCACGTTCTGACAAGTATGCGAGTGCTAGAGTGACGGATGTCTTATCCACAACGATAAGTGATAAAATGGCAACCATAGCGCATTTGCTCTCTACCTGTCAGAAATTAATACTCAAATCATCGAAGCGCTTGTGATTCTGAAGTTACAAATATCCATAGCCTGTCCACGTCGATAGGATGGCGTCTGCTTACCACCAGGCTGGCTATACGCTTGGTGGAATAAAGAACCACAGTTGTGGACGGAAAAAGGAGCCGTGGAAGATCACTAACCGTTTGGACCGACGCAGTGAAGGAAATCTGCAAAGGAAACTTGCAGAAGCCTAGCCGATGAATTGACGGAACCGATTGGCCCAGAGAGCATTAGTGCGCAAAGCGATGACCTCAATTCATGTAGTCGTGTAGACTCCGTCAGTCATGACATGAGATGTGACGAAGAAGAGTATTAAAAAAACCAGTAAGCGTTATGAGTGAGGTGTCTCGTAACCCATATCCCTAGATGAACGAAGATTTGCGCAATATCCGCATTCAGTATTGTTTGTTATTAGATAAACATGAAGAGGGTAATATTGACAGAGATAAAGCTATCAGTCTGATAAGGCCCGGATGGCTTTTTGATTCTGTATCGTCACAATTATTAATTGGGTCAATTTGGTCGCCGATCCTTTATTGATTTGAGGATTTATTGACATGACAGCGACAAAAGCAGCAGGTTGATCACGTAACGGATTAGACGTACGTTACTTAGATCCAAAAGTCAATTTTTAGACGGAAAGATGACAGATGAATAGGGGTGTAGACTCGAAAATTATTATTACTCCTAAAGAAAGAAGGCATAAAAATATGCCTAGTGACGAAAATCCGATGGAGATATCTGAAAGGATTACGAAGCTACAAACGTTTTAATATTGCTTGTTAGTGGTAGAAAACGCAAACGTGTGTGACGTCACAATACCGAACACGACGGGGCACGGCACGTTGTCGTCTATTAGTGACGTCACAACAGGCGTCATCGTTTCATATGAAGTTGCGTTTTGCGAAAAAGAGAGAGCACATAGTCCTTCTCAAAACTTTGGACACTTATATACTCGGTGTACTCGTTATACTCAGGTGTAGGCTCGGGTTATTAGAGTTTATAGTAGCCTAATTCATTAACTACCTTATTCTTGTATATTCCGCGTATTAGGTAGTGCGCGATTGGTTACTGTGCGTAATGTATGCTAAGTTTAAGTTTGGCTTCAGATTTCTTTGTTAGTTTATTTCTATAAGTGAAAACCTGTAATTGGCTATATGGTTTTATTATGGTATCTAGAAATATGTTGCGCTGTTTGTTTTCCATGTATCAATAAATAAATAAATAAATATTGTTGATTTCTTCTCTAGTTGACTATATTTTTAATCTGTTTCTGAGAAAATATGACATTATTGATAATTTTATTTAGAGTCTACACCCCTATTGTCCCAAAGCGCTTTCGTGTGTTACGTGACTACCCCTCAGGTCCGATCCTTTACACTTGAGGGTTCGCTGCGTCGACAGCAGGAGAAATGGAGGTTCCTCGGTCTCAACACAGCGCATTCTCGGGAGCTCTGGCGACCTTACTCACCACCGGGAACACAACGCGTAGGTACCTACAGAGCAAGTGTTATGGCTGTGAGCTTCTGTAAGATCTTCTTTAACTAGGCGGTGAGACAACAAATCTATTTGAGATAAATTGTAAGCTATAATAATGCGCATTGTTATAAAGCGATCCTGTGGGATCAAACTTGTTAGTATGCACTGGTTTTACCAAAGATTTGGGGTAAATTTGGCACTTCAATTTTGTATTAAGCAGTAAAGTCTGCAAATGAAACTTATAAATTAAAAGTATGTTCGGTCGTCATTACCCAGTAGTATTCAGCTTGTATTTAACTTGACCTGTCACTTTGACCTTTTTCAGTTTGTCGGTGAGGGACCAATCTTGGCACTGAATTTTGAACCAGTTAACCTCAATGAGTTGATATTTTGAGTAATTTAAGTAAAGTTTGGATGACAATTGTACCTACTTAAAACTGACGTAGCCCTGTTGAATTTGGGCTCGCTAGAATCGACTCCATGAGGTGGTGACGGTATATACAAAAAAGTACAGTTGGCATGGTTCGAACCCGGCTCAAACAAATAATATTTTTTTTCTCGGAATACAGACCTAGTTCCATTTCGTGCTTATATTACCTATTTTTTTCCCGACTACGACGAGTGTATGTTTGTATTTACGTGTGGTCCACCGTAGTTTACTTATAAGATACAGAACGGTTTCTTGAATGAGGTAGCATTCGGTTCTAAATTATGCTCCAAGTGTACCTTTTACATGATTTTTTTTTCCGGAGTCAGGATACACTTTGTTTACTTTTTATTATGCTTGTTTCTCAATCTTTAAACGTTTCTCACGAATAAATATTTGAGTTTGAATGCAAAATATTGTGTCAAATTGACCCCCTGTTACGAAAGATCACAAGGGGTGTCCAATTTAGGGAGATTTGGTTTCGTAATTTTAGTATGTAAATTCCACACGATCCACGGATTCTGTGACCGTATTGGTGAATTCAAGAGAATGGTGTAAGGACATATGACATGGATGGATAAATAGTACATTATTGTAAAGGCTAGAAAGTAGGCAATAAATAGATGGTCGTGTGGGTTCGAGGCCCCAGCCGCAAGTGAGGTGATCTCTATTCCATTTTTTTTTCGATTATGATCGCGGGTAAAGTTATCTAGACATTTGTCAACATTGCCCATGTCGCGACGCCATATTGCCATTTGAACATTTTGGTCTTAACTACGAAAAGTTTTACACAGTACAGATGGGGGCAATGTTACCTGGGTATTTTAAATCTTTGCCATACAAGTCGATACACCTCACATTCCACAATTTGCTGCTCCTGGCTGAAGTTAAAAATGTATGACTCAAAGTAAAGTCATAAATATGATCTAGTTTCAACAAAAGATAGTAATAATAATAAGCCTATATTTCTCACATTAAGTTATGTCAAGTACAGTTTTCGTTTTTTATTTTATTTTATTTTCTAGTGAGGTACCCATTTTTGGGCAAAGGCCTCCTCCAGCTCCTTCCAGTTTAGCCTGTCCTTGGCTTAGCGGGTCCATGCCAGTCCGGCTAATATTAAAACATAGTAAGGTAGCCATAAATATATATTGTTTTTCGTTCCTTACCAGATTTGTCTCAAATTTGCTTTTTGGGCAAAGTTCCCCCTGATGGCAAATTAGGCGTATTCCACTCTTTCCTCCTACATATGTACTCTTACAAAAAGAAACAAAAAAAAGTTTGTAAGCATAGAATTGTCGAAACCTATTAACTTCCTGGCGGACCAAACAACTGAACCTAAAAATAATTTCAATCAGACTTCTTAACAACAGCAACGTCACAACTAGAGCCATGACGTCATATCGTCCGTCCTCTTCCCACATGACGTCATCCCCGTCTATCGACATACTTTAAAACTCCACTGAAATCCGCACCCAAACGTAATCGAATTAAAGCTCAAAATAGATCGGCTCCGCTTTTCGCAACTGACGTCACGAACTGAAACGGTAGGCAAGCTTAAACGATTTTCGGCGTTGCGCTCACGTGTTAAGGTGTATTTTGGATTGTGAGCTATTTATAGATGCTGTAAGTAATTTTTGGTGTAGTAAGTTGGAGATATATTGGTGGGACGTGTTGGGGGAATGCCCTGATATCGCCAAAGGTCAAATATCTGTTGGGTATTGTTTTGAGTTAGGGCATTTTAGTTTTGGATATGTCTTCCTTCGACATAATACGGAAGTTGGTAGCATAACCGGCATTCTCGCCCACAAAACTTCTATTGTTATATACTCTTAATATAAGAAAGGTAATGTATTTATATGCTAAGAAAATGCTTCATATTTCCTTTGTTTTGCGGCAAAGTATGTACAGTCCCCATCAGATATATGGGAACGCACAAAGTGATCACAAATATCTGATCATCTCTATTGTCGAGGCATTAGACACGTGTTCAGATATTTGTGAGCACTTTGGCCGATCGATATATCTGATGGCGACTGCATTTGGCAGGAACACAAATTGATCGGGCGATATAAATTGCGATAAGTTATTTAATTCTTAGCTTCAAAAAACCCGTATTATTTAATTTCTTTAAAACTAATTTTTAGGTTTTGACTCTAAAAGGTCACCAAATGGGCATTATTACCTAGTTAGGCTCTGTTATACAACAATCCCAAAAAAACTCGCTACCTATACATCTCATTTTTATGGCTACGTACGTAGGTACGCACTACATACCCAAAAGTTGCAATAACAACTTAGAAAAGTTGAGAATTTGAAAAGCTCCCGAAATTATTATTTCACAGTTCAATCTCAAAACCGGCTGATCTGATTTGGTTGAAACGCAGCTGTAATGTTTTATAAATCACGTATTTTACTGTTTCCCTTTATACCGGCTCGTCCACACACGCACGCCGCGTGGTTTTGACAGTAAGACGCGTGCGGCACGCGTCTTACTGTCAAAACCTCCGGGCATAGACTATAAACCATAGACTCGCTCCCGCCTAAACTCTGCACGTCACGTGTGCCCGAGACGGTAGTGTGTATTAGGTCTTATTTACCAATGCTTGACGCCGTATTTCCGAAGCTGGTAAACGTACACTCTTGTAAATAATGGCCATAGCCTAAGGCTATAGCTAAAAACTAGCTACCTCCATCATTTCGAAGAGTGTAGGTAAGTTTGCCAGTGTCGGTTTTTGTTATATATGGAAGACAAAGGAACATGGTAAATCCTTCAGCCTGAAAAGCCGTCGTAACTTTGTTAGTCGTGTTCTGGAGAGACGCGCGTGTTGCTTGCGGACGCCGCTGTTACTGGCTGTCTCAATTAATGTCTATTTTGGTTTGTCTTTTATTGTAATATTTTATTTTGTTTTTGACATTTTGGTTACATGCAATATTATTATGTATACCATAGGTAGCATTAGTTTAATCCAAGACAAAAATTATGTGACCAGGGACTCTTTACATCTCAGTTATTTTATTTGACATCTCCATTATAATTATTATTATACCTATTTCATTTTGACGCTAGAGACTTTACACCTCATTATTATTATTATAGAATTGTGATATAATGGACCCGGAGACTACACATCTCTCGGGAAATGTGCGCATATTAATGTCATTTAATGTTAATTAACTGAATTTGTAAGCTCGGACATGTGAAAGAGCCCTTGAGGCCTACTTGCAGAATAAATTTTTGAATTTTGTTTCATTTTAATGGAAATTTTAAGGTATTTTTTTGGAATCTATATGCGGCGTCAAGTATATACATATACACTACAGTAACTAAGAACCATCTTGACCACGTCAGCTTTAAGACAAATTGGTCCATTCGTTTCGGAGCTGTGATGCCACTGACAGACATACAGACACCCTCTTTTTGCGTCGGGGGTTAAAGAGGACTTCATTATTAACTCCGCTCTCTGTCCGTCTGTCACATGAATGTATGTTATTAACAGTCTTCGGGACAATTTGATCGCATATTCAGACGCCAGTCGTACATGGGAGTCGATCATCATCATCATCTTCCCAGCGTTTTACCCGGTTGTGCCTTAATAAAACCCGGGGTCCGCTTTGACACCTAATCCCAATTTGGCATAGACACTATAGTTTTACGAAAGCGACTGCCATCTGACCTTCCATTTCAGAGGGAAAACCAGACCGGTTTCCTCACGATGTTTTCCTTCGCCAAAAAGCTCGGTAAATATTAATTCAAACATTGGTACCTACGAGTTGAACGTACCTGGGTTCGAATCCCGGGATTCGCCACTTGCCTGAACCACTAGGCTGCCGTAGCTCCATCCTGTATTCATAGTGTATTTTTATTGTAAACCCTTTTCTTTAACTGGATTTGTTTTAAGTTAGAAGTCAATAATTACGGGTACCTACTACCTTTTTGAAAGCCATCCTGTATGTCACAGCTTGTCTGCCTCTGAATTCAGTCCAAATTGTAAATCGGGTTATTGGGTTCTTCGATAAAAGAAAAATAAATAAAGGTTACCTACCTTCAATACGTGGCTCCATGTATCGTAATAAATACAGTTTTACACTCTCTTTTATACACACGGTAAAACAACATGAGTAAAACATACATTTTGATCACCAATTCCCATCGAATTCTTAAACGCGCATTTTTATTGGTCATTATGTCGGTTGATAGGTCGTGCGGCCCACTCAGACCGGATAGCGACTAGGTAATTCAACTCAATTTAATTTATTTATTTCAATTCAGCTAGTGATCATTCAACGGAAAGGCCGGTTTTTCTTTGTTTCGTTTTACCGAGGTAAGCAATTTTGTTATAGTACCGCCGACGTCCCTTTTCGCCCACACCAGCACAGTATTGTTCGCTAGAATGATCGTGAAAATGTTAGTAGGGTGGCTCTATGCTTCGTCGTTGTTCAGTTCGATAAAAAAAGCTGCGAATGGTCGATTTTCTTTAACATGTGAATTATCAAGTCTATCAGGCACCTTAAGGGGGTGAATTGGTAATTATCGCGTGCTTTGAAACGCCGTTCTGACTAGATTAAGAACTAATAAGGTCTGATTTTCAGATATATGATTCTTGACTATATGATTGTTTATCTGATTTAATCGCTACATGATTGTGTAAAATTTCCTCGATCGAAAAAAAGTCCCAAGTTGTGTCTTTATTTTTCTTTTTTTCTAAGCCTACTAAAACAACACATTATTTTTCGACAGAATCAAGTCAATACGATAGTATTTAATCTCATCTTAAATCTCACCTAATGAAATATAAATAAAATCTCACTATGTTAGGTATTTATCAAATTTTGTCCATAAAAGCCATTCCCGAAGAGTGTTGCATCTCTTTTCCTCGTGCGTGGAAGGCATAAGCATGTCTCTGTCACGGGGACGTCGATAGTCGACTCAAGGCACCCCTTTAAGGCACGCGTTTTGGAAATCACCTGCAGCCCGCATGCGGCATGCCAAAATGCATTTAAATTTTATTGCGATGCGAAGTGTCGCGCCAAATCGTTCTCGTGAAACGTGTGTCACGAAAATACGCTTTCCCGAAACGGGTTAAAATTAAAATCGCGGTTGGTGAGTCGCACTGGCCCTGTTAAAAAACCGTAATGCGCCCAAATTGTGCGCGAAAATAAAGGAGCGTAACGAGTTGACGGGTTAATGTGAAACAGAGTACATAAATAAATACACCTCTGTAATCCCAAAAAAGGTGTTACCTACGTGGCGTTTAATTTTCAGTGGCATGACGGTTAACCTAATTACCCGGTAGATGTCGTTGTTACGTGTAGCTCGATTTGTACAACGCGCTAACGTTTGTTTGCCATAGTTTCATAAGGTGTTTTAGTATCTTTGGTTGTTTTGAGGTTGGGTCAAGCTACCTCGTGGTAAAGCCAGTACTGTCAAGCTGGTCTAATTAGACGGTCATTTAGATGTACTGTTGTTTTGAGGATATTAGATATGAGTTCCTCCAATAAATACCTTGGTGAACTCTTGTACAGTACCTGCATAGTAGAAAGAGTGTAAAGTAGGCCATCTTCCACATACGCACCGCGCGCGGCCTGCATGTGTGCGCCATTAGTATCTACGCGTCGCGCACGCACACTCACACATAATCTCGACCCGTTTCTCAGTGCGCCAATAGAGATTTTGTTTCAGTGTGCGTGCGGCGACTCGTAGATACTAATGGCGCACACATACAAGCCGCGCGCGGCGCGTTTGTATGAAGTTAACGTACTTTGCACTCCTTCTACTATGGTACCTACGTCTATCATATGGAGAAAAACCTATGGCGGTGAAAGGTTGTTAACGTTAGTACAATGCGTTCGGCAATTTCAAAGTTTGATTTGAAATTGCCGAACGCATTGTATCGCAAAATTTCAATTTCAAGTACGGGGCTGGTTGAGGCGTGGCTGCCGGTTGTTGACAGCTGCTTTGGTCGAGTCTTATGCCCCACGGAACCACCGTTCAGTTTATCATATTGATGAAATTTAGTATGGGTTTAGTTTGAGACTCCGAGAAGGACATAGGATAGACTTTATCCCGGAAATCATCCTTTAAACGGGTCCCTTTTCACCCCTGAAGTTTTATGAGAGTGCGATAGCTAATTCATTTACAAAGATAAAATATAAGTGCCTGAGTGCCCGAGCTCTGCTCGGGTTTAAATAGAGAAAACTAATTTTCTCGTCCCCGTAAACCCCGAATTTAATGAAATTTGGTATATAGACCAAATTTCATTAAAATCGTTAGCCATCTCTGAGAACGTGATTGCAAATATATATATTATATATATGCAAGAACTGCTCGTTCGATAGTCCCATAAAAAACATTCCATGTAAAAAAGAGGCCAAGTCTCGAAACTTTTTCACCGTAAAAAGTTGTGACATATTTTGTAGAGCCAAGTCTCAGGCGTTCTTATTAATCTTTATGTGCTTGCTAAGTAAAATTCTGCAACTCGTAAAACTAGTTGCGAGCGTCCATAGGATACGGTAATCATCAGATCGTCACTTACCACCAGGTGGGCCGTAAGCTTGTTTGCTACCGCCATGGTATAAAAAAAACCGGCCAAGTGCGAGTCACACTCGCGCACGGAGGGTTCCGTACCATTATCTATAAAAACGGCAAAAAAAACCACTTTTGTTGTATGGGAGCCCCCTTAAATATTAATTTTATTTTGTTATTAGTATTTGTTGTTATAGCGGAAACAGAAACCGTGAAAATTTCAACTGTCTGGCTATCGCAGTTCTTGAGATACAGCCTGGTGACAGACAGACGGACGGACAGACGGACAGACAGCGAAGTCTTAGTAATAGGGTCCTGTTTTTATCCTTCGGGTACGGAATCCTAAAAGCCATAGCTTGTCATAGTAGGTCACCCTGTATAGGAATTATAGTTTTAATACTATACTACAAATAGCACTTCAGAAAACTAAAGCAATTTATGATTTGAGTGTTGACATAATATTATTGCATTCCCACGACGAATTAAACAACTAAAATTAATTTACAAAATTTCATTTCTCAACTCGTTTGAGGACAATAGGGGTTTCGCTTTTGAGTTTTAATTACCGAACTTTAACAATTTCGGCAGCATAACGAGGTTGAGCAGTGAAGCTTAAAATGTCTACATCTACATTGATTGATTCGTTTACTCTGCCTTTTTAGGGTTGCGTAGTCAACAAACGTCTGTCTGTCCGTCTGTCTGTCCGTCTTCGGCTTAGCTCAGTAACCCTTACAACTGGAAAACTGCAATTCGGTGTGAGTATATTATAAACCAAGCACGCCGACAAAACAGTAGAATAAAATCCTGGCAAAAAAATTTTTTAGGGTACCTACCCTACATGTATATTGGCGTTTTTTTTCTCGTTAAACCTATAACTGACTGATTGACTGATTGACTGACTGATCTATCAACGCACAGCCCAAACTACTGGACCGATCGGGCTGAAATTTGACATGCTGATAGCCACTATGATGTAGGCATCCGCTAAGAAAGGATTTTTGAAAACTCACCCCCTAAGGGGGTAAAACGGGGGTCCAAAGTTTGTATGGGGGAAGCATTATTTTTTGAACTAGAGACTTAAAACTTTGTAGGAAGATTACTTATTAAAATACAAAAAAGCACTTTCAGCGTTTTACAAAATTCCACCCCTAAGGGGGTTAAATAGGGGTGCAAAGTTTGTATTCAAAATCTATATATATAAAACGCAAAGGTGACTGAGTGATTGACTGATTGACTGACTGATCTATCAACGCACAGCCCAAACTACTGGACCGATCGGGCTGAAATTTGACATGCTGATAGCCACTATGATGTAGGAATCCGCTAAGAAAGGATTTTTGAAAACTCACCCCCTAAGGGGGTAAAACGGGGGTCCAAAGTTTGTATGGGGGAAGCATTATTTTTTGAACTAGAGACTTAAAACTTTGTAGGAAGATTACTTATTAAAATACAAAAAAGCACTTTCAGCGTTTTACAAAATTCCACCCCTAAGGAGGTTAAATAGGGGTGCAAAGTTTGTATTCAAAACTACTGGGACTATAACTTGAAATTTACACCAGACCTTCCTTTTATGACGTAGGCAAGGCATAAGACGGGATTTTTGGAAATTCTGTCCCTAAGGGTGTTAAATAGGGGTGCAAAGTTTGTATGGGTGAAACATTATTTTATGTACTAGAGACTTGAAACTTTGTGGGGATATTACTTATTAAGATACAAAAAAAGCTCTTTCAGCGTTTTAGAAAATTCCACCCCTAAAGGGGGTCAAATAGGGGTGCAATGTTTGTACGGGGTAAACATTATTTATTGAACTAGAGAATTGAAACTTTGTAGGAAGATTACTTATTAGGATACAAAAAAAACATCTTCAGCTTTTTATAAAATTCCACCCATAAAGGGATTAAATAGGGGTGCAAATTTTGTATTCAAAACTACTGGGACTAGAAACTTGAAATTTACACCAGAACGTCCTTTTATGACGTAGGCAAGGGATAAGACGGGACTTTTGGAAATCCTATCCCAAAGGGGGTTAAAAAGGGGTGCAAAGTTTGTAAGGGAGAAATATGATTTTTTGTACTAGAGACTTGAAACTTTGTAGGGATATTACTTATAAAGATACAAAAAAAGTTCTTTCAGCGTTTTAGAAAATTCTACCCCTAAGGGGGTTTATTAGGGGTGCAATGTTTGTATAAGGGAAACATTATTTATTGAACTAGAGACTTGAAACTTGGTAGGAATTTTACTTATTAGGATACAAAAAAAAGTATTTTCAGCGTTATATAAAATTCCACCCCTAAGGGGGTAAAATAGGGGTGCAAAGTTCGTATTCAAAGCTACTGGGACTAGAAACTTGAAATTTACACCAGAACTTCATTTTATGACGTAGGCTAGGGATAAGACGGGATTTTTGGAAATTCTATCCCTAAGGGGGTTAAGTAGGGGTGCAAAGTTTGTATGGGAGAAACATATTTTTTTGTACTAGAGACTTGAAACTTTGTAGGAATATTATTATTAAGATACAAAAAAGTACTTTCAGCGTTTTATAAAATTCTTCCTCTAAGGGGGTTAAATAGGTATGCAATGTTTGTGGGGGGGAAACATTATTTATTGAACTAGAGACTTGAGACTTTGTAGGAAGATAACTTAAAAGTAATTTCAGCTTTTTATAAAATTCCACCCCTAAATGAGGGTCCAAATTTTGTATAAGGGAAACTTACTTTTAGCTACTACGTACTTAAAACTTTGTGGACAGATTACTTATTCATTTACAAATAAAGTGCTTTCAGCGTTTTGGAAATGATTACACCTAAAGGGGTTAAAAAGGAGGTCCAAAGTTTGTATGGAGAAAAAAGATTAGTTAGACAATTTTATTCGAGAATTCACAGGATAATTCCTAACGATAAATGAGTAAACAAGTGTTTCCGGTTTTTTGAGAATTCAACCCCTAAAAGGAGACATGTGGTGACAAAATCTGAAAATCAACATCGGCATCTATTGTTTCTATGGTTTATCGGGTCGCTGATTAGGAAAACAACAACGATTTTACATTCCAACGTGGCGTCTAAATATCAATATGGGCGTTGTTATTACGGTTTTTTGGGACGACCACTGCGTGGTAACAAGCGCAGCGCGCCGAACTGTGCTGAGTGCTGCAGTTTTACAAGATGTATACTGGTCAGACCATTATCCTTTGTTAGTTCAGTGTAACTTAAGCCAGATCACGTCAAAAATTGCAGCACCCGGTGCGGTGTGTAATGAAGTGATTTGGGGCGAGCGCGACAGTGATCAGATTGCTTTGTTTCATGACCTTTCCAACGTAAAGTTGAAAGATATACAGATACCGGATGATCTCGTTTTATGTGCTGATAAGAGATGAGGACCATAAACTAATACTAAAGCTCATGTATAGCGACATTTTAGACATAATTACCTGTGCTGCTAAGTCTAGTTCCACCTGTCACGCTAAGCGCAAAATAGACGGAAAAAAATGTAAACAAGTACCCGGCTGGAATAAGCACGTTAGCAGTGAACACAGAGAGGCTCGGCTTTGGTATCAAACATGGTTATCACACGGAAAGCCGACTGGTGGTGATATTTATGTTAAAATGTGTGAGTCCAGGCGTATTTTTAAATCTAAATTGAAATACTGCCAAAACAACGAAGACAAAATCAAAATGGACATTATTGCGCAGCTTCATTCTACGAAACAGTTCGGTAAATTTTGGAAGTCCACAAATAAACTTTGTCCTAAGCCGAGTCTCCCTGTGAGCGTGGCTGGTCTACACGACCCCACCGATGTTGCAAACGCTTTCCGGCGATATTTTAGTGTACAGCCGACTATCCCACCGCGTCAAATGTTTGATGCTGAGAACTGCCCCGAAAACAGAAGTGTTAGATTTTCGGCCTCCGAAGTGGAGTCAGTAATCAAAAAAATGGTAAGGGGTAAGTCTCCTGGATTTGATGGCCTCAGCATCGAACATTTGAAGCATGCTGGTAAGCACCTGCCCAGAGTCTTAGCACTGTTTTTTAACCTGTGCATCAGCCACTGTTACCTGCCAGATAGTTTAATGTACACAGTGGTTGTTCCAATTGCCAAAAATAAGACCGGAGATGCTTCTGACATGTCCAATTACAGGCCTATCTCGCTTGCTAATGTCGTTGCTAAGGTGCTGGATAGTTTGCTTGATAAACAGTTAGAGAAGCACATCGAGTTGGATGATACACAGTTTGGCTTCCGGCCTAGCTTGTCTACTGAGAGTGCGATTCTCTGTCTCAAGCAGACTGTTCAGTACTACACAACTAGGAGTACGCCTGTCTTTGCCTGTTTCTTGGACCTGTCAAAAGCATTCGACCTTGTAGCCTATGACATTCTGTGGAATAAATTACAACATGAGACCACTGTACCGTATGAAATCATTACAATACTTAGGTACTGGTACGGAAGACAGAAAAACAGTGTGAAGTGGGCTGGAGCGCATTCTGACGTATACGGGTTGGAGTGCGGGGTGAGGCAGGGGGGGTTGAGTTCGCCTCGCCTCTTCAATCTGTATGTGAACGGGTTGCTCCAAAAACTAACTGCTACCAGGGTCGGCTGTTCAGTTGATGGTGTGTTTATAAACAACATAAACTATGCGGACGACATGGTCTTGTTAAGCCCATCGTTCAGTGCGCTGCGTGACTTGCTGCGAGTTTGTGAGTCATATGCGGAGGCCCACGGACTCAAATACAATGCAAGGAAAAGCGAGTTTCTAATATTCAGGGTTGGCAAGAAACCCTACAAGGATGTGCCCCCGGTGACGTTATGTGGAACTCCCTTGGCTCGGGTAAAGCATTTTAAGTATTTGGGTCACTGGGTCTCTGAGGACCTGAGTGATCACATGGACATAGAGAGAGAGCGCAGGGCGCTGTCCGTGCGGTGCAATATGTTGGCTCGTAGGCTTGCACGTTGTAGCGACGAGGTTAAGCTGACGTTGTTTCGAGCCTACTGTCAGTCTTTCTACACGTGCAGCCTATGGGTCAATTATACTAAGCGCACGTACAGCGCACTGCGCGTGCAGTACAATAACGCGTTCAGGGCACTGTTCCGGCTGCCGTGGAGCTGCAGCGCGTCAGGCATGTTTGCCGCGGCGCGCACCGATGATTTTCACGCTATTATGCGAAAGCGTTGTGCCTCCATGCTTACCCGCCTGCGCTCGACCACAAACAGCATCCTGAACGTGTTTACTGACAGGTGGAACACTCCCGTGATGAAGAGGTGGTTGGCCCTTCACTGTCCTAATTATATGTAGTTTAGTTTGACATTTTAGCTATGATTATTATTATATTATACCAACCCACCCTATTATTAATATTATTAAATTTTGACCATTTTAATCTTTTGAATATGTTTTAATTTTTGAATGATCAGACATAATTAATATTTCCAAATGTTGACATGGTTGTGTTCTACTTTATTTTTAGTGTTATTTATTTTTATGTACCCTCCATCTCACCATCATTTTACCAATTTAATATTGAATTGAGTTAAAAAATAAGAATTGTATATTAACAATAGCTTAAGTGAAACTGTTACTAACCGATATGGAACTTGTTCTGAAATAAATGTTTTCAATTTCAATTTCAATTTCAATAACGAAAATCACATAGATTTTGAAATGTCATGTTGTGGACATGAAAATTCATGAAAATGTTTGTATCAAATTGCAATTCAATCGGTCCAGTTTTTTTCGTAGCAAATCGGTTGTAACAGACGGACTGACAGACAGCCACACGTGATCCTATAAATAAGGGTTCTATTTTTGCTTTTGAGGTATGGAACGATACCCGCGTTATATAGGGTTATAGGTTTTAAAGTTTGTATTTGGTGCCATCTCGATCGTCAGCAATCGGTACCTAGGCGAGTGCGGGCGGCGCGGCGGGACGGGAGGGTAGGAGACATTGGGAAAGTGCCTGCATCCGTAATAAGTACATTCAAGGTGCTGCACGAAGATCTGCTTACTTTTTATAAGTTAAGCATTTTGGCCGCCGTTAAATTAAAACAAATTTTTGGGTATTTATGTTAAATACTGCTTCGAAAAGCATGGAAAAAAAATCTTAGGAAACTAGCCTATAGCAATGTCCAGGCCACAAATTTGACTTGACATTCGTGGAGATATTTTGGTATTTCAACATTATCATGAACATAAAGTAGCTTTTATTCCAGAAGACAGATTCTCATTAATCATGACTGTAAATTTAATAACAGAAATACGTACATACATACATACATTCACGCTTTTATTCCCAAAAGGGGCAGGCAGAGCACATGAACTTTATGTTCCAGCGCCACTTTTAGCATAAATGTGTGTATAAAAGATCGACAAAAAGTGATATTTCTTAGGTTGTTAGCCCATCACCCACAACACACTTCAACCCTGCTCTCTTAATCGACTTTTACGACACACACGGGAAGAAAGAGGGTGGTGAAATTCTAACCCGCCACCACACGGGCATAAAAATAATAGTAAATAAAAATTAATTTACCATAGTGGGTTATGACGAAGGGTTATTCGTAGGGGAAGTTAGTAGTAGTAGGTTAGTAGGCGGCGTAGCAATTCAAAAATTATTGGAAAATTACTTTTACTACGCGGGCGAAGCCGCGGGCAAAAGCTAGTAGTCAATAATGTCATATTTACTTATTAAAAATGTAATCAAATGAGGAAAAAATCAACGCGAAAGGTTAATGTCGAAGTTATAAGTATCCAAAGTTTTTAAAAGGTGTTTGTTCTGTCACCTTCATATGAAACGATGACGCTATAAGATTGTGACGTCACTAATAGACAGCAACGTGCCGTGCCCATCGTGTGCGGCGCCGCCGTCGACGCGGCACCCCGGCAGCATCCTATAATGTGACGTCACACACTGTTTGCGTTTTCTCTCTCTAACAAGCAATATTAAAACGGTTGCAGCTTCGTAATTCTTTGAGATATCTGAATGGGATTTTCGTCACTAGGCATTTTTCCCCCTCTTTTTTTTGGAGTAATAATATTTTATTAGGACACCCCTATTATACATAGTTAAATAAATAAAATAAAAAAGCCTTTTATTTCTTGCCAGTAATTGTACAATGTCAATAATGATATTTACGTCACACCTGGCCATAATGCAGTTTTACTGCACGCTGCGCGTACGGGAAAACTCGCATTGTGGCCAGGTGAAGACGTAAAATTTTGTACGCAACACGGGCGGTAATTCGTAAAGCCCCAGAGCGCATATTTATGGCCCTCACCTTCGGTTCGGGCCACAAACACCTGCGATCTGGGGCATTTACGAATTCACCGCCCTAGTTACGTAATGTACTATTAATGTCAGATGTGTTATGTCATTATTCATTATTAAACTATTTATTCTTATTATTATTTATGTCGCAAGAACCCCTTCTCGGGTGAAGGCCTCCTCCAGAGTAAGCCAGTTAGTTCTGTCTCGTGCTTTATCCGTCCAATTTGTGCCTGAAAATTTTCTTTATTTCGTCTGACCATCGCATATAGGGTCTTCCTCTCTTACGTTTGCCTGATGGTCCGGCCCAACTTGTCACAGTTTTGGTCCACCTTTTATCTTGCATCCTGGCGACGTGTCCTGCCCATTTCCATTTTAGTTTCATCGCATGTGTATGAAACTAAAAAAAAAATAAACACAGTTAATCAACTATAAATTCATATTGAGGCCAATCAGCCACTTCATAGTTTTGTTGCTAGGGTTCAGGTTTTCTGGAGGGCCACCGGCGTAGCGCGTTAACACATTCACTGCCAAGAATCGCTACACGCTACGCTCGTAGCCGATCCGGTGGTTTTCCTCGTATGTAGCGGAAAGCGACTACGACGCAGGCGGCAGTCCTCGTTGATGTGCTGGCTGGTCTATGCATCGGCACTGCAGGGGCAAGCTGGTAACACCAGCCAACCGCAACGATGTTTATATTGAGCCTAGTGGGTAGCCAACGAAAATGACGGTCCCGCGGTCCTACGATGGTTGGTTGCACTTTACCACTTACTAGCTTCCACTTGCGACTTCCACCGCTGTTAAAAAGTATCCTATATTGTAGTCCAAAATCGTGCAAAATTTCGTACAAATTGGTTGAGCCGTTTAAGCGTGATTGAGTAACAAACATCTAAACTCATAGCTCAATACATAATTTATTTTACCCTAACAAGATTAATATCAAAACTCAAAAACTCTAAACTCAAAATTATATTTATAGAAGTAGGCCCAGTAACAAGCACTTTCAAATCGTCAGGTAGAAACATAATCTTAAGCTAATTACTTAGAGTAGGTAATTTATTAAACAAAAAGTAAAATTTATATGAAATATTTAATATTTTATATAAAAAAATACTAGTCTAGAATGTTTCTAGAAAGACGAACTAATGTCAAAAAATAAATAAAACGAGAATAATTAATTAAAAACACAAGTTCAAATTTTTCTAAAAGCAATAAATAAATTATAAATCCAGTCAAAACTACTCACAAGAAGTTTTATCATTCATGTAGTCTTGTGCGCTATAATAAGCTTTCGAAATAAGTTTACGTTTATCATTTAAAAGTCCAATTAATAATAACAAAATTTAAGGTTTAAAGGCTGCTGGTTCCATAGGATGATTTGACCAATATATTTGGATGCGACATGCACCACATATCGATAAAAAAGCCAATTTAGCAGCTATATCGAACAAATAGAATCTTTAAATCTGTAGTCTATAGGATGTTTTCTATAAGTATTTCTCTATCCTGCCTACCGCGCCCTAATATAGCGTCCACAAAAATTAAAAAGAATTTGTTTTATTAACGAATGAAATACACTTTATGAAGAATCATTTACATATTTTACTCGTGTTGTATCAGAAAATACCAAGCCTGCAATATTAATTAAACTTAAAATAAACTGAATTCCCAATTTAAATTTTAAAACTTGTTTCACGTAACACGTTCCGTTTAAAATGCGCAAAAACGTGCGTCGATTTTTCCACACTGTATTTCTGATAACTTCACCATCGCATTTCGAAAACAACCTTGTGTATTGGGGTTAAAGTTGTTTTTCGAACGGGTAAGGTGAAAACAATTATTTGTATTTGTTCTCCGTTCGGTACATACCGTTTGTTCTGATGCATATTGGATGGTGTGGAACTTTTGAGTAAATATTTGGGGTAAATGGTCGATTGTATTGGAGTTTGCGTTGAAATGGAGGTTGTATAATAGTTTTTTTATTTTTTATTTATTAAGACAAAACTATATATTATCATTACAGTGCCCATCTAGGCAAAACCTTGGAGAGGTTTGTGTGCCGATGGGGAGTTCTATTTATCTAATTTATAGTTAAATTTAAAACTAAGTACTTTAAGTAGGTTAGTCATACAACTTATTTTACAAAATATAGGTTACATTGTTACCACATTGCATAAAATCTTTTTATGCGTTGATAAATTAAGGTAATGAACCGTTTTTTTGCAGGTTGAACAATGCATTGTTCAGTTCATATAGTTAGTAGCAGCCGAAGTTATCATAACACAGCCTTACGGCCCCGGCCACGACTTCGAGCGGCGGCGGCAGCGGCAGCGGTTTTTCTAATCCATTGCGTGTGATCCCAACTAACCACAGTGTGTTGCGCGTCTCGACCGCGCAGTGAACAGATAACACGCTTGCCGCGCCGCAATTCGCGCAATGTCGTGGCCAGGGGCGTTAGTGCTAAAGTAATAAAGAAGTGTTGCGATTTTTTTGGCTACTCTGGCTGCTATCGACTTTATGATGCTGACTGTACTTAACTTCTAATGAGAATAGAGTGAACTCTCTTGTATCAACTCCATTGAACACTGTAATAAAGTTACCTCCTTATCTCTGATAGTTAAAAGGGTCTTCAATATTATAATAATTACTAGCTGCCGCCCGCGACTTCGTCTGCGTGGATCCGGGATAAAAAGTATTCTATATTTTAATCCAGGCTATAAACTATCTTCGTGCTAAATTTCATTCAAATCGGTTCAGCCGTTTAACCGTGATTGAGTAACAAACATCCAAACATCTAAACATCGAAACATCTAAACATTCGCATTTTTAATATTAGTAGGATAAATCAGCCTATATACATCACTGCTGGGCACAGGCCTCCTCTCACGGATGAGAGGGAACGGGCAGTAGTCCCCACGCTTGCTACGGAAGCTACGGTAGCCGAGCGGCGGTCGTGGGTTCGAATCCCGGCTCGTACAAATGAGTTTTTCGGAACTTAATATGTACGGAATGTCATTTGATATTTACCGTTAGCTTTTCGGTGAAGGAAAAACATCGTTAGGAAAACCTGCATACATCCACGAAGAAATTCAAAAGATGTAGGTATTTGAAGTCCCCAACTCGCACTGGGTCTTCAATATAAATAAGTAATATGATCCAAGAAATTGTGTAGGTAATTCGTTGTTTTTTTACTGTAATTTACTTACCCAATAAATACAAGCCGAGATTATGAAATTCATTGTCATGTAAGTGTATTTCTGTCCTTCCCTAAGATTACCCATTTTGACCCACTTAGCTTCCCACCCCGTATAGCCGAGGGATCGCGTAGCCTCGTTAGTCGATTACCCCATGAAATATGGCGGCCAATTTGACGCGGTGACGCCGCGATTATTACTCCTTCGAGCAGAATACGACGCCATCTTGGTCGTCCATCATGTGGACTAATGGAGCTCTAAAAATTGACTTAGAATAAATAAATAGTACCGTAAAACTTTAGAACTTTGCCCGCTTTTTGCAGTCTTTCACTTTTTTTTCATGTTCGTTGGTCCATATTGTATTACTTATCTGTGGCTAAAACATTGACATACTCTTTTTTGTGTGAGTGAGCAAACCATAGTCGAAATAAGTTTCTGTTTTGTAGAAAATGGGTCTTAAACAGGCGGGGCGAAAAAAGAAAATATTTCAAGATTGCTCACTTTTACATACAATCTCTTAACTCCACGATTATCAACTTTATGGTCATGACTCAAAGTCTATAATCCAGAATAAACATGGCATAGTTTTATCGTACGGGTATTAAGTCTTTAAGTTCAGTATTGCACCTCCAAACGTATGTGGGCAAAGTCACAAAAATTGCGTTTCTTCATACCACCTTGCCATGTAAGATCCTATCCAGACAAAATTAAACATTATAAACTAGAAAATTTGAATAACAGAAGGACGTTGCTTAGTATATCATTCTTGTATAAAACAATGAATAATCTAATTGATTCGCCTCAAATTGTTGCTAAGTTCACTTTAAGTGTCCCAACTAGAATACCTCGCATGCCTCGTGCTTTATTTCACGTTCCTTTTTGTAGGACCAACTTTGGCAAGCACTCACCTGTACCTCGCCTGTCGCGTGCTTACAATGATCTCGTTACAGAACACGAAAATATCGATATTTTTTGTGATTCTCTTAACAGCTTTAAATGCAAACTCAAGGATCTGTTGTTGAACCTCGAACCATAGTCTAACTGATGTGATTTAGATTTAGTTTTAAGTTGTTAAGCCTAGATAGTTTAGTGCATTAATGCAAAACTTGTAACGCATGATGTGATTGCCTATTATTAGGGTTACAATTAGATAATAAGTAAGTGTATGTCTCCACATAAAATGTAATATTGTGAACTCCGTTGGCAATCCTTAAATAAATAAATAAATAAAATCCTATATATGCTTTATTGCTGGGTTGTCAGTTTTCACTTTTAACCAACTACGACTTAACAAGGTGTAAGTATAGGGACATTTGGTTGTCAATACGAACGGTGATTGAATTGTTCCTAAAATAAGGGAGATAAATTATTATTATTAAATTATGAATTGTGTAATAGTAAATACATTGATATAATGTAATTATTTAGGGTGAAAATAAGCGACTTTCGTCTACATAAAGCGGTTGTTTCTTATATTTCCTCTTAAATTAGCAAAATAACTTTAAACAACACATTACATCACATCATCAGCCTATATACGTCCCACTGCTGGGCACAGGCCTCCTCTCACGTATGAGAGGGAACTTTAAACAACGTTGCATTGTAAATGCCTCCTCGCAAGTCAATAATAACATACCTAATAACGACAAAACTAACGGTAAAAAATAGCTGGGCAATGTTGTAAAAAGTGATACATAAATACGATCATGAGATTGCCCACGATCATAATTACAAAAGTAAGGCATATAACGTGTTGAAACTTCGTCTACATAATTTCTAAGCTATATATTACAGTTAAAACTACATACCTGTAGGACTCTCCAGGACCGATATCCCACCGAAGTTTTTTTAACTTTTTGTGCCCGCTAAAAACACTACCTCACTTGAAGCTGGCTCACGCGTGACTAAAGATAGACACACGTCAAACAATAGGCCAGTGTTGCCAGCAATATGATTAGCTATAAACCACAAATTTAAAAGGGAGGTGTATCTGTTACTAGTTTTATGATATTTCGCTTCTACTGAAATGTGATGCGGTGGGCAAAGCTATATTGAAAAGGCAAAGTTGTAACTTTCTACGGTACATTATTACACAGACCGGGAATATAGGGATTGTCGGCCAAGTAGGAAGGTGTAGACTAGGCTGGCAATCCCGTTTCACACCGAGGTACCATCGCCAACAAAGTTTGCTGACCATCCGTGCACTTTATGAGCATTGTAATAAGGTTCAATATAAATACAGGATGCTCAGTTAACAGTGTTAGCGCTTGTACATGCAGTGCTATTCTCAAACATGGAATGTGTTTAAAAAATTAAAAATGAATTTAATACCTGCACGACATGACGTCGTGTGACTAATGAATTGTGACTATATATATATGGACTTAGTCTGAAAGAAACGATTATTTTTATAAGAAAAGAAAAGAAAAAGAAAGAAAAAGAAAAATTGATCATTTACCAAAAAGTTTAGCTTAACATTATATACGTATCTAGTGGGCTCCAAACTAGGCTCAGCCTGTATCTTGGAGTCCGTGAGTGCTGTTGACAGTAATATGTTGGCAATATGTGTAACTAGGCCTAAAGCTATTATAGGTAATTATTTAAATTAGCATTGTTATTTTCTCACTCTCTCATTAATATTAAAACAAAAGAAGGTCGTTTTACATCATTTCAAAACGGCGAATGATCGTGATCGTTGTTCTATTGTATATGAGTGGACAAGCTTATGTACCCACTACCGCACACTTGACTGTACCTAATGTCTATTTAATATCACTTTAATTAAAACATCAGCACGACTAATTTACCCATCGGGCTGTATCTACCGGACATTGATTGCCAATCGGTCGAAATTAGTGACACTCACAACTTATTGTAATCACAATGAAGTGGTCAATTGTGCTCGTACTGAGTTTATTCTATTTATCGACCCGATCGGTCGAATGGAAGGGAGATAAATTAGACAAAACGTACGACTTGAGATTGGCTCCTCAACTTTTCAAGGAGTTTCAGACCCACTATAAAAGGAATTACTCGGCGAGCGAGCTAGAACACCGCAACAAAGTATTTTACGATAATTTGGTGAAAATAAATGCAATTAATGAAAACTTCCCTGGGTCTTGGTTCGCCGTTATCGGCCCGTATGCTGACTTAACTTATTTAGAGTATGTTAAAATGAAGAATCTTACAGAAGCGAATTACACAGACGTTGGGCCTAGGTTCAGGTAAGTTTTTCTACATTAGAATATAAAATTATAACAAGGTGTTAATTATAATAAGCGACGCAAGTACACAGCCATCAGTAGTGGCTACCTTTTTGCGCCGTTTGGGGTTGAGACTATGGGACCGTGGGGGGAAAGCGCCCATGAACTATTTAAGGAGTGCTCCAAACGCCTGGTAGAGGTGACGCGTGATCAGAAGGCTGGGTCATATCTGGCACAGCGGATCAGCATTGCCATACAGCGTGGAAATGCTGCCAGCCTTCTGGGTACGCTGCCCTCAGAAGGTGATTTGGGCCAAATTTTTTATTTATAATTACTTTAATCATAGTATAATATAATTTCATATACTGTTTTGTTTGTATATTGTTATTGTTAATAAATGTCGGTACTACATATTAAATCTGATACAATAGATATCACAAAACCTTACATATGAATACTGCTACAACCGACATTGTTTACTGTACTCGTGGCGCGGCAGACAGCTAATTCCAAACATTTATTAAACGCAATATCTATGCAAACTAGTACATATAAATTGACCCGTAAGCGAAAAATCGTTTTATGCTTCCATTAATGTTACAGTTTTATGAGCAAAACAAATTTATCCTCCACAAGGTGTTTATTTCGAACAAAGCCCTCACTACAGAACTAAAATCGATTTGATTTGATCTAATGAGTTCAGTAATGTATGCTATAAAGATGATTACTAACTGCCCTTCGTTCGCTCGTGTACCTATTGCAAGGAACGCAAGGTGAAATATAGCCTATAAACATCTAGAAACTCTATTCTACACGCAGGTGATATAATTTTAGACATCCGGTAAGTGGTTCCGGAGATAATCCAAAACATACAAACTTACAAAGCTACAATATCATTGACTTTTCCTCTTTATTATATGTCTATAGATAATTTTAGTATAGAGTACTAGAGTATAGTTTAATTTAAAAACAAAGTTTTAGCCGACTTCAATTTACACAAACATTTCCAAATTTCTTTTCCAATTTACCACATGAACTGATTTCCGAGAGCAAATGCCCGCCCGAATCAAAAAACCGAATCGCTGTATGGGGGCCGATAATATTTGAGGACTTCCGTCGATTCCGCAAGGATCACCTTCGGCACTTCATTAGTTCCTATTTCAACGGTATCTTATCAGAATCTAAGACGTACTTTTGAACTTTTAAGTACATAATTGAGGCATTCCATAAGTCATCTGCGGTCTTCATGATCAATTCCACTCAAATTTATGATTTCCGAGTGTAAGTACACGAGTTATAATAGAAAATACCAAAATCACTACACGCGTGACTAATATAATTGAGGAGTCCCCACAATTCCTCATGGATCCTATCATCCAACTGGATCTTAGAAAAAAATCTGACCAACAAAAAAAAATTGTACGAATCCGCTCATAAATGACGGAGTTCCGAGGTAACAAACATTGGAAAAAAAAACCGATTCGGGAACCTCCTCCTTTTTTAACCGACTTCAAAAAAAGGAGGAGGTTCTCAATTCGGTTGTATTTTTTTTTTTTTTTTTTTTTTTTTTTTTCAATGTTTGTTATCTCAGAACTCCGTCATTGATGAACCGATTCGGAAATTTTTTTTTTTGTTCGTATGTATATACTTCCAGGTGGGTCCCATTTTTTTCAAAATTCAGTTAGATGATGGGATCCATGAGGAATTGAGGGGACTCCTCAATTTTATAAGGCACGCGTGTAGTGATTATGGTAATTTCTGTTATAACTCGTGTATTTACATCCGGAATCATAAATTTGGTGGCGAGGAATTGATGATGAAGACCACAGATGACTTATCGAATTCCTCAATTATGAACTTAAAAGTGCAAAAGTACGTCATAGGTTCTGATAAGATTCCGTTGAAATAGGAACTAATGAAGTGCCATTGGTGATGATCTTGGGGAATCGATGGAAGTCCTCAAATATTATCGGCCCACATACAGCGATTCGGTTTTTTTCTATAGTAATCAACGCATTTGCTATCGGATATCAGTTCATGTGGTAAATTGTAAAAAATAGGAAATGCAGTGCTCGTGGCTTGGCGGAGTACTAAATTGAAGTCGGTTAAAACTTTGTTTTTAAAGTAAATTATTCTAAATCGTTTAAAAATATAGCTTATAACCGTAGCAGCTCGCGGCTGCAGGTTTTCAGTTCGTCCCTTTTTCCCTCACGCCTAATTGGCTTCTCTTCGATAAGTATACATAAGTTTCGTTTCAGGAACGTAATCAATTGTACCGATCGTCGCGGCTACCTATACGAAAGGTTCTCTGATAAAATGAGAGACGAATATGAAGCCGGTCACGAAGACGAATATTATGATGATCATGGCGAGGATGAAACACCTGGTACGAAAGGCCATGATGCTAAGAATGCGGCTGCGGATGAAGATTACGATGATGATACGACAACAGATCTCGTAGAAACGACGAAAGTTCCTGTAGAAACGACAACAGTTCCAGGAGGAACTACAGCTGAAACTAGAACCGATAAAACTTAGGAAAATCGGCAAGAGCAGCCCACTTATTCATTTCACTGATTCAGCATCGAGTTTTGAAATTGGGCTAAAAGTAAATACCAACAAAGTGAATTTAATGAGAATTTTATTAATAAAATGAATAAAAAATAGAAAACTGGTTCCATATTTTGTTAGTAACAATTGCCTTAAAATACTATATTAGACACACGTAAAAAAAACTAGCTAGCAGATCTCCTTCCGCGCTTCCACGAGTTCTATTGACGTGCAGGTCCATGAAGCGCGCCAGGATAACAGTCTAGCCTATCGGCGACCATCTGCAGGGTCATCATCATCATATCAGCGGAAAGACGTCCACTGCTGGACACAGGCCTTCCCCAAAGAGTGCTAAAGTGACCGTTCCTGCGCCACCTGCATCCAGCGGTGTCCCGCAACCTTTACCAGGTCATCATTCCACCTTGTAGGGGGCCTACCCACGCCTTAGGCAAACGTCTGCAGGGGACTGTTGCCGAATAGGGGTGTAGACTTAATATGTATTATTACTTCAAAAGATCTGTGGCACTGTGCCGTGCTGTGTTATTCAGCTCCGCAACAAAATTAAAATTAAAATCGCAAAGTGCGCATAATCAGCGAGCAAACAGCTTTTTTACGCACTCCTCTATCATTTTTTTCCAAGCATTGATTGCCATAGACAAATGCAGTTGCAGTCTCAACTAAGAGCATCTCTCTGGGGAACTCTCTTTCTGACAGCTGAAGCAACGGAAGCCCAGTGGTTCAGGCATGCGGCTGTCGACCGGCGGTCGCGGGTTCGAATCCCGGCTCGTACCAATGAGTTTTTCGGAACTTATTTACGGAATATTTACCGTAAGCTTTTTTATATATATATATATATATATACAACGACGGTGGCAAACAAACGCACGGCCCGCCTGATGGTAAGCAGACACCACATCCTATAGACGCATGCAACTCCAAAGGAGTAACATGGGCGTTGCCAACCCTTGAGGATTCGCGGTGTTGACAGCTGAAGGTACAAATTCCCTCGCTCTCAACACAAAGCATCCTCGGGAGCTCTGGCGACCTTGCTCACCTCCAGGAACACAACACCACTACAGAGCAAGTTAGTAGTGTTATTAATATGGCTGTGGTCTTCTGCAAGACGGAGGTACTTCCCCATTTGGGCTGCTCCAAATTCGAGCGGGATGAAATTTCGCTGTGCCCTACCTCACCACGCTGAGCCCTACCTCACCTAGCTTTTCGGTGAAGGAAAACATCGTGAGGAAACCGGTCTAATCCTGATAAGGTCTAGTTTTCCCTCTGGGTTGGAAGGTCTGATGGCAGTCGCTTTCGATTAGGTGTCAAAGCGGACCCTGGGCTCCTTTAGGGGCATAACCGGGAACAACGCTAGGAGTATCATGACTGGTCATACGGCTTCGTTACTAGTCAAGCGCATCGATTGCCTGTAGCTAGACTTGTATTCATAAGCTTCTGGAAATAGGCCACAGCAACACAACACAGTACACAGTATATAATGGGTTGTATATATGTAGTAAGTAAACCACGGTTTGCTTCTAGACATCGAAGCTGAGTGACGGACCTTTTCAGCACCTATCACAATGTATCACTCTTAATATCTGTGTGACTTTGAGATGCTAAATAAACGTTGTTCTTATCCTTCTTCTAAAAAAAACAAATGAGTTTTTCTTCTTCTTTTAGTCAATAGTTAGGGCTCATCTGCATATGTATATGTTATGTTTTATCGCAACGCTGCTTATGCGGGCGGATTCAAAGCTCATCCAAAAATTTGGCTTGACTTGACTTTGGCAATGTCCATAGAAGAGACGAACCTAAACCTCCTACTATCCATAGATTATTTTGTTATCAGCGGCATCCTTGACACTTGGAAACTAGACAAGGTAACGGTGTTAATCAAAATTCTATGGGCGCGATCCCTTTATTGCGGTGGCTACAACTCCGCGATTCCGAACTTAACGCTCCGTGGATAGGGTCACCATGAAATATGGCAGATCGGGACACCTTCATCATCTTACTTCTACTAAAAAAAGACCAACCCCCGACCCAAATAGAGGCGTGGTAGGGTGGCCGCTTTTCTCAGCTCATGAAGCTAGGATTTTTATTAGACCACTTCTACATACTCGTACTATGAGGTGACTTCGTGAGGGAGCAGTCTGGTTGGAACATCCACGATCGGCTTCCAGAACGAGCTACAGCTATGGAGCTGTGATGGAAAAGTGATGGCACTTTTGACACTTTTTGCTCTGAATAAGGAAATGTTGTTACAATAAGCAACACAGGTGGTGCTGCTGCGTTCTAACCCCGACTCTTACCACTAGGTTTTTCAAAAAATCTTATTAAAACTAGCTTTTCAGTGAAGGAAAATATCGCGAGGAACCCGACCTAGTTTTTCGTGACGTGTCTGTGTCTGTCTGAGGCCTCGAAGCTTCTAAACGAATGAACCGATTTTAAAGCAATTTTTTGTGCGAAAGCTGACGTGATCGAGATCCGGTTCTAAGCTACGTTTCAACAAAGTCGGTTCAGCCGGGTTTGAGATATGAATGTTTGTAATTAAGACGGTTTTTCCACTTTTATTAGTTGGTAATTATATTTCTCACAGAGTAGAAACAGTTACATATCGGTGGTTGGTAAATACTTAAATGACATTTTTACTCGTATACTGTGGGATTGTTATAGACAGAGTTATGGCACTTTTAAATTTCGCCAAGCATTTTAAACCCATCATAAACGGTGTAAGGGCAAAACCTATAAAACATGTAATGTAGATAGTCCTAATAATATGCTTATAGTCCTGTCCGAAAAGGACCATCGGGGTCGTGACGTTGTGAGTGTCTTTTTTTTTAATCAGTCACCGAGGCTCCTTTTTACAAATATCTTACAAGCGAACATACATAACAATATACATAACACAAAAACACGTTAAGACGGCGACGCTCGGCGCCAGTTCTGGGTGTCAAATAGCCGGCCTCGAAATCGCCGGAAAACTACACCCTTCGGCCAGATCTCCTCCTTCATGAAGGTCGACAGCCTGTCAGTTGGTACCCTCACCACACATGAATTGAAACTCGCTTTGTGGCGGGACTCCAACCTCTCATCCCTCAGGATGAGCTTATGGCAGAGGATCGGAAAGGACATGGTACTCGGTGTTCCAATGTCGATTTTTTTTACATTCACGACCGTTTATAACTTGATGGTGTGTTGGTGCGTTGCACTCTGTTTGGATATCTAACAAACCGCGCCGACTATCTTAAAACGCCACGGTTTTGACAATCATGTTGTATGTATGTTAGTCTGTAAGGTATTTGTAACTATGGGCCTTAATTCATCATCAACATCATATCAGCCGAAGCAGCAGATGTCCACTGCTGGACATAGGCCTCCCCCAAAGAGTGCCAAAGTGGCCGGTGCAGGACCGGTCACTGCCACCCTGCCTGAAATAAATTACGATTACTATTAAAATCCCTGTAAAGTCCCAAATGTGGTCACGCTCATGGTAAACCTACTTTACGGGCAAAGTTAGTCTCGATGCCGACTGTGGGACTCGTCATTTTAATACCTACCTACTTTATTAGACACTTACTCATCCCAATTTCGGCAAGCTTATTGGGGAGTATATCTTCTAACTTTGGCCTGAACATTAACTCGCATCAATCATCATCATCATCATATCAGCCGAAAGAAGTCCACTGCTGGACATAGGCCTCCCCCAAAGAGTGCCAAAGTGACCGATCCCTCGCCACCCGCATCCAGCGGACTCCCGCAACCTTTACCACCCCTGAACCCGCTGGTACTCTGGCCGCTACCACAACCAGGGTACCGGGGGTCGCTGGAACCTCGAGGTTTATTTGTACAACGTATTGGGACCCCCAATCCCCCCAATGTGCCATAATCGCCATGCTTGGCATGCGGGTTGGCGATCGCAGTATTTCCACCGCACTCCAGGGATGCTACGGCCCATCATTCAATATTCAAAAATAAAATCTCCTGTCACTTATCGTGTGATAAGGCCGACGATGTGATGATACGGGTTCAGGAGTCAAATGGGCTACCGATTCCTATCCTAGTTTTTGTTACCGTATAATAGGGATAAAGCAATATTTTAATTTTTGCATTCATTTGAAAGAATCGCATGAAGAATAGACCACGAAAGTCTTAAAAAAAAACTATAGTCAAAAATGCCTGTTATAAATTGACCATTTAAACTTTCGCGCCTAAACGGATCTACAGTTCCTGTGACTGTAAACGTTAAGGGATGCGCGAATCAAACTACGTAGTTAGATCTAGACTGAATCATTTATTATTCCAACCTACCCGCCATGCTCATAACATTATTTACCCTAATACCCACAACCCCCTTTTTTATATCATGATACATTGATTTTCGATTGAATCGTACAATATTAGTTTATTCATTTTATACACTAATACTTTAAAAATGACTATACTTTCTTCCCCCACACAGATAAAAATAATCAACACATTATTTACATTCCATTAATATCATCGTGATAAATGATATTAAAATCAAGTCATACATTTTATTTCAATTATATTATAATACAAAATTTGTGTATCATAGATGAAATTAAGTAGCTTTATATATATATTCTAGCACTTTATATATATTATATTTTAATAATACAGTGAGAATTATTATTATTATTTATGTGTAACAATTTTGAAATCTTTTACATGCTTTAAAGAATGCAAAAAAAATGCTCATATTTTCCTTAAGTTCATAGACTTGTAAATTAAATAAACAAACCTTATTTAGATACATAAAAAATTTACTCATTTATTATTACATTTTACCTTAGAACATCACAGTAACCAGTTTCATGCAATTTGTTATGCAATAGTCATAGTAATAAGAAGTAAAACATTTAAAAGTGATCAATGTACAATTTAATTGCTAAAAACATTCATATCATTCACTTAAACATTCAAATTTTGTTACTTCACTGTAATAATTATGTAATTCGAGAATAGATACCTAAAATAGCACTCATTTAATATGAAAGTGGTTGCCTGCATAATTTTATATAAATCTCATATTACCGTACTAAATAAAAGTAGTAACTCTGCTGACCTAAAGTAGTTTCTAATCAATTATTTTATAAAATAAGGAAGGATTCTGCGTGTATCTCCCAAGTGATACATGCTTCAACCAGGCAGCTGTCAGTACCATTCAGGACGAATCACCACCCTGCCAGAACGAGTGACATAATTGTTATTATTTGAAGCATACTCAGACACTGGGGACGGGCTGGCGACGGCTTGCTGCGCGTGCGACTGAGGCTCGCGGGCTATCGCGTTATCACCTGGCACAATGATATCGTCATAAGGCTGAGGACACACCGGTGCCTCCGGACGGTTCGCAGAATCTAATATTAGATGACGTCTGTTTCTTACCACAGTACCTCCCTGCATTAACTGAACCACATATGATCGTATACCTTTTAGATGCAAAATGGTACCACTAATCCATTTCTTATCTATTCTAACCTTTACTTTTTGCCCCGGTGCTAAAAGCGTTAAATCATGAGCCGTTTTATCATACTGTAGTTTTTGCTTTATCTGCCTCTTTTCTAATTCTACCGCAACGTTATTATGGATTTCCGGTTTAAGAAGACGAGGCAAGTAAGGCACAATACCTCGAAATTTCCTATTACTTAAGAGCTCAGAGGGAGATGCCAACTCATTAGTGATGGGAGTGGTTAAGTATTCTAACAATGCAAGCCTGAAGTCAGTTTTTTCAACATTCGTTTTTTTAAGAATATTTTTTACGGTCTGCACACTTCTTTCAACTTGCCCATTGGATTGTGCGTAGCGGGGAGAGGAAGTTATGTGCTCAAAACACCACTGCTGAGAGAACAATTTGAATTGGCTAGATGAAAATTCGGGGCCATTGTCAGACATTACAACGTCCGGTATGCCCTGATGACTAAAAATGCCCTTCAACTGGTCAATAATATGCCTAGACGTTAAAGAATGCAGTTCCATCACTTCTAAGAATTTACTGTAGTAATCTACTATCAATAAATACTTCTTCTCGTTAAAATGAAAAATGTCTACTCCAACCTTTGACCATGCCCTTTCTGGTATATTATGGGGTATTAATGTTTCCTTACAATTCTGATTTTTAAAAGTTAGGCACGCTTGACAATTTTTAATAAAATCTTCTAATTGACGATTTATGTTTGGCCAAAACATGGACTCACGAACTTTTAACTTACATTTTTCTAAGCCTAGGTGCCCGATGTGCACCCGCCTTAACATTTCCTTGCGCATGGACAGTGGAATGATTATTCGATCGCCTTTCCACGCCATGCCATAAGCGACCGTTAACTCATCTCGATAACCCCAATATGGTTTTACCTGGTCGTCTACATCCTGTTTGTGGTCGGGCCAACCTTCAGTTACACGCTTGATCAACGACTGAAGCTCGGCATCGTCTTGCGTGAGTTTCTGTATACGCAAGAAGTGCGAGTCGAGAAGCGGGTTGCTCAGCAACACAGCACACACCTGCGCGCGTGCCTCTAGCTGGTCTCGCGGGACCACGCTCGGTGCACTCGCCGGGTCGACCACTCGAGACAGTGTGTCTGCCATGTACATGTATTTGCCAGGTTTATATACCAGCTTAAAGTTATATGGCTGCAAACGTAGCAACATCCTCTGCAACCTGGCGGGAGCACTTGCAATTGGTTTACATATAATACTTACCAAAGGCTTGTGGTCTGTTTCTACCGTTATATCATAACGCCCATAAATGTACGCGTAAAATTTCTCGCAGGCATACACGCATGCTAGGAGCTCCTTTTCTATTTGTACATATGCCTGTTCCGCCTTTGTAAGAGACCGAGAAGCATAACACACAGGCAAGTTATCCTGCAAAAGACAGGCACCTAAACCATTTTTACAAGCATCCACCGAAATGACCACGGGTTTCTTCAAACTGTAATACTGCAAAACAGGTACACTCGTCAAACACTGCTTCAAAACATTAAATGATCTGTCGTGTTCCTCACACCAATGCCATTCGATATCCTTCTTTAGCAATTGTCTTAGAGCATGATTTTTTTCTGATAAATTGGGTATAAAGCTACCAACGTAATTTACCATCCCCAAAAACCGTTCAAGATCTTTTGTATTCTGAGGAGATGGCATATTCCTTATTGCAGATGTATACGAGTCATCGGGATAAATACCATGGGAAGTAATCTTGTGTCCTAAATATTTTATTTCAGATAAACCAAATTTGCATTTATCTTTATTTAACTTTAGGTTTACCTCGCGACACCTATCTAACACGCGTTTTAGCCTAGCGTCGTGTTCCTCTTTTGTACGACCATAAATCAGTAGGTCGTCCACAAACAGACAAACACCTTCCAAGTCATCGAAGTGTTCGTACATTTTCTTGTGAAATACCTCTGACGCTGAGCTAATTCCGAACGGTAATCTCAAAAATTTGTATCTACCAAAACTTGTATTGAAAGTGCACAAATCGGTACTATCCTTATGTAGACGGAGTTGCCAGAACCCTTGTTTAGCATCAAGAGTGCTAAAAAAATTTGAACCTCCCAAGTTAACAGTCATCTCATCAAGCGTCGGTAACTTGAAATGTTCACGCCTGATAGCCTGGTTCAGATCCCTGGGATCTAAACACAGCCTGATGTCACCATTAGCTTTCCTCGCCACGGTCATACTATTGACCCAGTCGGTGGGCCCACCTACTTTAGCAATAATGCCATCACTGACCATTTCATTTAACTTATTTTTAACACTTTCTTTTAAAGCTACTGGTAATTTTCTCGGTGCGTGGACCACCGGCCTAATATCATTATTTAACTCAATTTTATACTCCCCCGGCATGCAACCTACACCTTCAAAAATATCTGCATACTCTTTATAGACATGCCTTGCTATTTCACTTCCGCGATCACTGTTGACAGCTAAAATCAACTTGACAACACCCAATTCCGTACACGAATCCCTACCTAATATCGGCGGCGACGACACATCCGCCACTATAAAATCCAATATATATGTACGCTCCTTGTATTGCACCTTTAAGCTGCATTTACCTATTACCTCGATATCACTGCCAGAGTATCCGCGTAATTTCACATCCGTCGAGCCTAAATCGCACTGAGACAAACCAATCTGACGTAAATAACAATATGGCAAAACATTTACGTCCGCCCCAGTGTCTAATTTAAATTGAATCTTGTTGCCTTTTAACAATAACTCAATACACCAATCACTCGAACTAGTGCAGCAATAGATTACCTGTTCAGTGTTTTCTTCGGCTCGCATCTCAAATACGTTGCACATACGCGAAAAATGGTCATAGTTATTGCACCTTAAACATCTTCTGCCAATGGCAGGACACTTCAAATTGTCATGAACTAAACCACACCGCGAGCATAACAATTTACCGCTGTTATTGTTATCACCATTTATACCGCCCATTTGTTGGTTATACGACTGGTTTCGGCGCGCAGAGTTCGACCGAGGAAGCGCGGGGGAGCGGGCGGGTGTCTGATAACGGCCACCGCGCCCTCGTCCCCTCGCTGCACCGCGATGCGCCGGCGCTCCTCGATGATTTACCCACAACACCTGATTTTGATGACCACCTTCAAAATTCCAATTGCAATCCGTATTGCTCATAGACTCATTTTTTACTGCATACGCATGATGAGAAACAGCCTCCATCTTTATAGTTCCCGCTTGCATTTTAGACATCTGGGCCAGGTTACAAATATCTAGACACTTTTTCAAAGTCAGATCCGGCTCACGTAATAACCGTTCTCTTAGCGCATCCTCCTTAATACCACATATCAGCCTATCTTTTATCAAATCTTGCATTAATGAGTGAAACTCACAAGTACTTGCCAGCTTCCTAAGTTCAAAGGCATACTGTTCAATAGATTCTCCCTCGCTCTGATTACGAGTGAAAAACTTATGCCTTTCTACAGTCAGATTCTTTTTCGGCAAAAAGTATTGATCAAAGCGCTCGAGCAAACTTTTTAGTGTTTTGCACTCTGTTTCAAACTGCTGGTACACGTCACGACACCGTTCACCTACAACATGCAGAAAGATACACATCTGAACCTTCTCCTCCTTGTACGACAGCTGACATGCCTCGAAGTAAATAAGAAAAGCTTTTTTCCATTTAGACCACTCCACAGACAAATTTCCGGATGTTACATTCTCCAAATTATTATCAAAAATAAACGGCTGCGGTGGTGGCAATATGGTTTCCATTGCAAAAAACTTCCAGTTCCACATTTAGGTATGTACTTTCACAATACGCCTCACTGTAGCCGAGCCAAAGCACTATTTCAATAATGGTTCTCTATTTTAAACCGGCTGCGCCATGTAAACGTTAAGGGATGCGCGAATCAAACTACGTAGTTAGATCTAGACTGAATCATTTATTATTCCAACCTACCCGCCATGCTCATAACATTATTTACCCTAATACCCACAGTGAAGTCACTCATTTGTGTTACTCGCCATATTTGTTTGTCCGTGGTTCGTCCCTAGATTGCCTAAATTTTGACTTTTGACAGGAGTGACATCACCGGACGCTGATTGTTGGATTAAAACACATTCCGTTTCACATTACTTCAAATCGTAATTCTTATTAGAAAGTATAAACTTAATAAAAAATAGCTACTGAAACGTGTTTAACGTTTCAGTAGCTATTTTTTTTTTTTCAACATTTTGGGCACAAAATAATGGTAAATACTATAACTGCATCTTCCATAATTATAACAAGTTTTATTACCTAACTTGCCTTTGTTAGTTTGTTCATTCGTTGCAGGTCAAAGGTCAACCGTCTGAATTCTAAACCGGGTATATTGGAATCAATAACGTTTATTGTCCTATTTTTGTATTGCATACAGCTGTCTGCCATAACGATATTTTTGTCCTAACATTGTTATTTATGATTCTCCTAATACATTTTGGACGACAGATTAATTCCCTAATATTATTTGTCATCATTATTATGTATACTAACGCCCATTAGACCTAAATTTATGTATCATTCGTATATGGTTGTAAGTTTTAGTTTAAAAAATTCGGTTCATGGGTAGGTATTAAAATAATGGTCCCACAGTCGGCATCAAGGCTCTAACTTTGCCCTTTGATTATGGCTGCACTTCAATCTAACCCTCCTCCTAGCTTCGCTCGCCGTCGTACCTAACGGAGACCTACATTTCGATTAACCTATTTCACTTTACCATACCTACTATACCGCATTGAGCGTGAGTCGTAAATGTTAGAAAAAACTATAATATGACAAATAAATTTAGTGCTCTTAATCATTATGGCATAAATATTACAATTTACATGTTTTACGACAAATAATTTGTTACGGAATATGAATGTTATAACTATTGAACATTATGATCCGATAGGGCAAAACTGTTATGGCAAGTGACTTTAGGACAAACGTTAGTAGGGATGGCGGGGGTCACCCGTCCAAACGAGTTGAACTTCGTATAATTATGTAAGTTAGATGTCAATATAATAACATTAATAATATGGTACCTCCCGTGCCACAGAGCTGATCTAACGGCGGAGACTGAAGGGGGTGCGTTTCAAAATGCAAGTTTCAAAAGTCTATTTTCAGCTACACGTTAGATAAACCCATCGTGTTGCTTATCGGAATCCTCTAAACCAATAAAAAAACTGTGCAAAGAAGTATACCTAGTCGGCAACAAAAGCTTCTAGCAGTTTTTTACAGAAATTCTCGTAAATTTATTTAAAGAAAGCTTTAAAAACCCCACGATAACTTCGCCTTATTTCGCCCACTCGGAGTCAAGCGGCATGAACATAAATTAAAAACTCAGTCCCACAGGCATTTTATGAAAATATCCGAGCAGTAATTTATTCATGGCATCTGAAGTTTAATATAACGGTGAACGGCAAAAATCGAGGTTCAGCGTACTAAATGTTAATAACTGGATGTTTTTTCAGTAATTAATCCAGTTAGCCTATAGGGTAGGTAGTGACGCTGTCCACGAAGTTGATTTGATGGTCAGTCATGGGTTTGAATCCCGGTGAGGGCAAATATTTGTGAGATGAGCAGGAATATTTGTTTCTGAGTTTTGAAGTCCTTATAGTTTCGCCACGTCCGTCCGTCTGTCTGTCTGTCTGTCTGTCTGTCCATCTTCGGCTTAGCTCAGTAACCCTTACAACTAGAAAACTGCAATTCGGCGTTGGTATATAAACTAATCACGCCGACAAAACGGTAGAATAAAATCCTGAAAAAAATTTTTTTTTAGTATACCGACCTACATGTAAATCGGTCATGTTTTTTTTTCTCGTTAAACCTATAGTGTGGGGTATCGTTGGATAGCTTGTTCAAAAATATTATGGGTTTTCAAAACTATTTTTGTACTCAGTTGTGCATTTGCGAGATTAATGGGTTTTAAAGCCCTAATTTTTGTTCGAGTCATGTGTCCCCCTCCCTTGCCGGCTAAATGGCTACTACTGGGGACGTGAAAAAAATTGTAGCAGTAGTACATATAATGAATTTAAAAGGAAAACTATCACTGTTAATTTGACATAACTAGTTAACGAGTAGTAGACATAACTAGTTAACTGGTAAGAAATGCACTTAATTTCGGGTGCATATACATTGTCATTGGAATTTGAACCTTTTATCGTGGACGGTAGAGTTGCTTTTTCACGGCACGTTATCTTCAATAGAAAAAGCCTTGTCTTTCAGGTGGTCGCTAACCGAAGGTGGTCGCGTACCCGGCGAAACGACCCTATACATTGGTGTGTTATAAAAATAATCATATTTACGATTATTTACGAGGGTAAGCTATAATATATGAACCCCATAAGCCCCTTTTAAGTCCGCATTCTGTGACAGACGGGTAACTACGGAACCCTACCCTGCGCGTGGCCCGACACACACTTGGCCGCTTTTATGTATTTAAGTATTTATATCAAGACTTTGTACAGCCGGCTGGATAGTGCCAAATTAAGGGTTAAAAATCGTCGTCTTGTACCCATAACACAAGCCTTATTGAACTTACTGTTACTGGCTAGTTCGATTTGTGTAAGATTTTCCCTAATATTTGTATTTGTTTTGTTATTATTATTTAAAAAAAATCAAGTATTAAGGCAATGATTTCGAGGTTAACAATTCTTAATCAAAATATCAATACACTAGCTTCTGCCCGCGACTCCGTCCGCGTGGAACTCGTTTATATCGCAGCTCCATACAAACTTTTACCCCCTATTTCACCCCCTTAGGGGATGATATCGGGGGAAAAACTATCCTATGTCACTCTCCATTCCTTCAACTATTTCCACTTAAAAAATCACGTCAATTCGTCGCTCCGTTTTACTGTGAAAGACGGACAAACAAACAAACACATACACTTTCCTTTTATAATATTAGTATGGAGTGCACAGGGTTGTAGGTAATATAGCAGAGACCGGACCTTGGGAGGCGGTCGGAGCACGAAAAGAACCCCAGTTTGACCGATTGACCAAGTAGCTGGAAACTAAATTATCAACTTTGTTTAAAGTTAAATAAGGTTCGCCCTGTAGCGAGCATATTAAGCATACCTATAGCATTCACAGCAAGCCAAGGTAAGAGTGCCCTGTAAGTATTAAACATAAATATCTACTTGCTATAAATAACCATAGCAGTCAAGAGCCTAGCTCGGAGAGCTTGTTAAAAGTAGTCGATAATAAAAATGTTACTAGGGCTATGGCGTCCGGTAAACTGTGCGTACCGAAGGTTAAGAACAATTATGGTGATAGAACACTAAAAAAACGTATCCCTATCTTCCGAACAGTTTACCAGAAACTATCAGCTGTGAAAGTATAAAAAAGGACTTTAAGAGGAAATTAAAACGACATTGACTTACTTGACTTGACTTATTGTCCTGTGTCCCCTAGATGGGGCAGAGGGCGTCCACAGTGCGCCGCCATCCCGTTCGGTCTTGAGCTTCGCGCTTCAATTCGGTCCAAGTCTTCCCTATGGTCTTCGCCTCTGCGATGATCGTCCGCCGCCAGGTCTGTTTAGGGCGGCCACGTTTACGCTTGCCTCGGTATGTGATCAGGGTCCCTTCGGAGCGTGTGGCCGATCCAGTTCCACTTGCGGCGTTTGATCTGCTGGTCGATCGGAGTCTCACCGCAGCGTTCCCACAGTTCTGTGTTGGAGATTTTCTCGGGCCAGTAAACACCGAGAATACGTCGAAGACAGCGGTTGATGGCGACCTGGAGGCGGTGCGAGATGGCCTTTGTAACCTTACACGTCTCACAACCGTACAGCAACACGGTTTTTACGTTGAACCGGAATATTTTGAGCTTAAGGTGCAACATCACTGACGAATTCCATACAATTTTCGTTCGGACTAGACGTCTAATCTACCGATATCAGGAACTTGAAATTGTAATATTTAGATAATACATGACCCTCTTCTCCCGCAGTTTGAATAAATACACGTACAAACCAGTAATATTCAAAATATAGCCATTTGAAATTCATAAAATTTTACTCCGAGCCTTGTATGTGTGCGTGAGTTAGACACTGTCCGTGTAAATGACATGGCCGCGTCACATGACAGCACGTGGCCCAAAACCTTCACTAGATGTCTTTGATATCAAATCAAAATTAGTTAGACAGCGGGGTCAATAGTAGTAATTATATTCACCAGACGGCGACACCATCGTACAATCCCGTTTTTTCTGGTGAAAGAGACGGCATTCATTTTATATTGCTACGCTACTCATTTTGGTAATGACGTAAGAGCTATGTCATTTGTTTATTGATAGAACGAATTTCTAAGAACAATGCATGAAGTTCAATGGTTTGCCTTTATTCGTGATTATTTATTGAGATTGCCATGAACAATAACCTAAAGTCCACGCAACGATAATTATGCATACATTTTGCGTCTTATTAGAAAGGAGTAAGATACAATATGGAAAAGTAATCTGTGCCACCGGCCGTATACATATGTATATAGGATTTGATCAAATGAATTTGCAACTTGGATTGATTAGTTTCGATTGAGTGAATGTTAATTAATGTAGCATTAAATATAACAGACAAATAAATGTTTTCTTTCTTTCTTTCTTTCAATTGTGCATTTGGAGTGAACTTGTTAAATTTAAAACGTTCGCTTTAGTCGACTACACAGTTGACAGTAAAATAACTAACTACTGCAACCTATATATGAATCGACTGTTCAAGTGTTCAACTACCGGAGATTAGATTACCGGACATGTCAATTAACTAATGCCTGTTCCCAATAATCAGTCCACGGATAGTTTTCCTTACAAGCATTTTGACAGATTATTAAAATGTGTCAAATGTCGGTAAGGAAAACTATCAGTGGATTGATAATTGGTAACCGGCCTAAGTCACAAGTAGTCTTCTTTATAAAATGTTGTGAAGGGTAGAATTATATACTCGTAGGCATTCTTCGGTGCAGGGACTGATGTCGGTTACGACCGGTGGCTAGGCAGATACGAGACCAGGTATTCCATTAATTGGGTACGGCACTGTTATATTGTAAGGTTTAGCCGCGCAGCGACAACACAACGGTGCCCCCGCGACCAGCAGTTAGAAATATTGGTTACCGGTATTTATTGCCTAGTGATACCTTATAATACCGGTTCCAAACAGGTATTACTCCAAAACAGTTTTTTTTGTTCTTATGCGGGTCGAATTCGCACCTTTACATCTTTTATGAAACCGTTTACGGTACCGGAAAAATTAACCGTAACCGTAGTTTTATGGTAGTAAAATATAAAGGTGCAGCTAACTATCGAAATGGCCCGGAGAAAACTGATGTACGTATTTAATTATTTTTTTTAACGTTCATATAGGGAATACAAACCGCCATCTTGGAATCCCGAAATACCGGAATCCCGGACCGATTTTTCCACTAGTCTAATACCGGAACTGAAAAAGACCAATATCGAATTACTTTTTAAACCTACTAATATTATAAATGCAAAATTTTGGATGTTTCTATATATAGATGTTTGAATGTTTGTAACTCGATCACGGCTCAACCGATTTAGATGAAATTTTGCACGAAGATAGTTTAACCGATTCAACTGGAATAGAGCTGAATTTGTTTTGTTTCGGGCAATTTTTAAAACAAACGAATGCCAACTCTATTTCCGACACAACACAATTCCAATGCCATTTTGTATTGTATGCTGGGCCTTAAGAGAAGCCGAGATTAAAATAAAGGATAGTTTTTATCCCGGGTCCATAGAGGCGGAAACTGGTTTTTAATAAAAAATATAATAACTTCATGCAATTGTAAAAAAAGGAACGCATAATCAAGTTAAGTATTTACATTTATTTGAATAATTTTATTTGTAATGTCTGTGCTCCATTCTTTTTCTACCGAAGAATAATCACTTTTACGCTCTAGTGATGATAGTGGTAGAAGCATAATTTGAAATGTTCGAAGGTAAAATAGGCTTCCGCTAAAACGGACAACTTTTATGAATGAACGTAGAACACCGTGCTCGTAAATAGGGAATTTAGGTAATAATAAATACCTCGTCTTTTTTACTGGTGATTTTGTTATTTTTTTCACAAAAACGTAGTTTTTCGGGTTGTTAACCCATTATAAAAACGTTAGTTGACATAAAACTTTCTTAAACTTTTGGTTTTTTAAATAAATGTAAAAAAGAAATGTTATTCATTTACTCTTACTACAACAGGTTCAGGGAGGGAAGGTGTATTTGGGTTTCACATGCCGTATCACATACGCGCAGATTCTATTGTATAGACAGTTTCCAAATACACCATCGCTCCCTGAACCGATAAAAGCAATGTTCGCAAACAGCTCAATACTTTTTTTAAGTAAGAAGGTTGGTTTTGCTTTTGGAGATGAGTTTTTTTATTTTACTGTCAAGGCATAAGAGACGTGTTCAGATATTTGTGAGCACTCAAATATATCTGATGCCGACTGTACTTTTTGACGAACAAACTAAAAAAGCTGCAAAACTTCCAATAATGTAAATTCAAGTAATGCAGACGAAGTAGACGAACCAAAATTTGCGAATACGTAAAATAACAAATTATTATCCTATCTTATCCTATTATACTATTAAACGAGGAATACACACGATGATTCTTAATTCGTGATCAAGACAAGTTACATATTACAAGCGGCAGTCTCTTTCTATCAAAAGGTATTGAAAAGAGACTTCCGCTTGTAATTCGTTACTTGTAGCTTCGTGAAACGAGCCCCAGGAGTCAATTTTTCTAATTCTGTAATTGATACCAAACACGATTAACTCGAAGTTACCTAATAAATATAAATAAATAAATAAATATAAGTTGACAATCTTACACAAATCGACCTAGTCCCATAGTAAGCTCAGTAAGGCTTGTGTTATGGGTACTAGACGACGATATATATAATAGATATAAATACTTAAATACATAGAAAATATCCATGACTCAGAAACAAATATTCATGCTCATCACATAAATGTTTGCCCTTACCGGGATTCGAACCCAGGACCTCTTGCTTCGTAGGCAGGGTCACTACCAACTACAACGTTCTTTCTTTTTCTGAATAAACCTGAACAAGGAATCACTTTATAATTCAAAATCATCGTCACCCTAACGGTATTTTGCAAAAATTTGACGTATGTGTGTTTGACGTATCTACTTAACTTCAAGAAATGTAGGGTGACCAAGCATTCAGTGGATATTAGTGTTTACATTATCATTTAATTGAAGTAACTAAACAGTGATTTAATTGCATGAGACCTCATCCATTGAAATCCGTTTTGGCTGTTTATCAATATTTTTCGACTCCTGATCACGGATTAAGAATCATCGTGTATATACATTTTCGATAGGTATTAATATTGAAGTCCCGAAATTCCGGTATTGTGGTCCAATATCACATTTCAGTACCGGTATTAAGAATCATCCGATATTTAATGCCTTATACATATGTACATATATCTTTTTCGTTTTTGAGGATTATAATAATGACTTAATGAAAATTGGCATGGTCACCGTCACATGTCTGTCTTGTTTGACGTTTTAATTGCCGGGAGCATCCACCTGTCATAATTGCGCTAGTGGGTCGGTTGGCGCGGTTATAAATGTTGCGTTCATAAAAAAGTTTATTATTTGTCTTTACGGTTTGTTTTGTTTTATATTACTATTATTATAACTATTTTGTACGAGTGTAAAATATGTGTTACGCCGTGGAATCACCGGATGGTTCCATCGGAAGACCAGCGCTGGCCACCAGGCCAGCACAACGCTGAGATGGAACCATTTCGTGGCAATTTGTCTACCATTCTGTTTTTTTGATTTATGTACATGTATGTGCTGTTGCCATGAATAAATATGATTCTATTCTATTCTATTCTATTCTATTCTAATGGATCAGCCTATATTACGTTCGACTGCTGGGCACAGACCTCCTCTCATGGACGAGAAGAAAAGCTTAAGAAAAAAAAACGGTATCATAAGTATACCGGTTTGGAAAAGGCATTATAAAAGTGTAAGTAAATACAGTAAAAAAACCGGTAACGATATGTATATCTACACGGTTCCGGTTCCGGTACCGTTATGTTGGCGGCGCGGCTAACTTTTACAATATAACGCTATCGTAATGGAATACCGGTCCCATACCGGTATACCGTAACCGAAATGAGTACATGCTCGTGAATCTGCCTTTAAAAAATATATTTTCGGACAATTATTAAAAACTGAATCGATAACATATATCCATTATACTTAATTGAACGAGCGAGTGAGGCGAACGAAGTTTTTCATTTAAGCTTGGGCAAATATTCTTTCGTATGTCCGGCTGTCCAGACTTCTCCTCTACATGTTCTCAACCGGTTCTCGTGAAATCTTGTGAGCTCGAAACTACCAGAGACGCGGAAATTTGCTCTTAGGAGTCACCAGACCGATTTTAGAACAAATATAAACTGCATTTAATAAATTAACGGTCAAATCTCTCTAAAAACCAGAGTAACTTTTTTGCATATAAAATTTACTAAGCCTAAGATTATCGCCATGAACTCCCAGGGCCCTATTTAATAAACATTACAATCCTAAAATTTTGTATAAAGGTGACATAGGTATTTGTAAAGATTTACTAAGAAAATCTTTACAAATATGTCACTTTTATACAAAATTGAAAATTGTAGGATTCTAATGTTTATTAAATAGGGCCCTGAAAGTTCATTCATCCATCACCACAGAAATATTTTTTTATCGGATGTGGTTCCGGAAATTATACCCTACATACAAACACGCAAAAAAATCACAGATTTCTCCTCTATATAGGAATCGTTCCGGTAGCCTAGCGGTTCAGGCATGCGACTGTCAAACGACGGCGACAGTCGTGGGTTCGACAGATAAGTTTCATCTCATATTTACCTAAACAAGATATTCAATAATTTTGTAAGGAAATGTCCACCTCTGAACATTAGTACTGATGAATCTTTCATATAACTGTGAAAGCATCAAGCACACGATACATAAACGCGTGTTCAAACCAAAAAAGTAGAATTCTAATTTTGAATTTTGACAATCATCGAAAACAGTACCATATTGTCAAATGGTATATTTCTCTCTTTCCGACGCGCTCTCGGACGGGACTCGAGAGACTGGCCACTAACAGTTTTGATATACCTAAGAAGGATATAACAAACTCGCCCGTTATTCACAAAGCTCACCATATTCGTCCGGTGACGCAAAGTTATTACCAATTTTGAGGTCTAATTATTTTAGTCTGAGTTTACGGGCGAATACAAAACATTTTGTGAATAATATTTAGCCTTTCTAATAATTAGTCCTGCAAGTCAATATGGATATAACAGATCAAAGTAATATACTAAGTATCTTACTTTACGTACCTTATTCCTTATAATATTAGATTTTCTAGGGAACATATCTTCGTTTATGATCCTTTTAAAATACTGTACTAGTGTTACTTATTTCGATTATTTAATGTGTCTCAAATTAAACAATTACGTTGTTGTAAATCAAAATGGTTTTCATTCAAATAACATGAAGATTTATGCACGATTCGTCTAATAGATAAAGGTTGGGCTTTGATTTGTCAATTGTAAACCTATGGATAGTCATGACTTTCCAATTAAATCAAAGGCGTAACATCTTTGTAAAGGATATGCCTATCCAAAATAGTATATATGTAGTAGGTATGTAACATGTAAGAATATGTCCGCCAAAAATATAGGGGATATTTGTGGATAATCTAGATACAAACATACATACATACATACATACATATAATCACGCCTCTTTCCCAGAGGGGTAGGCAGAGATCACGGATTTCCATTTGCTACGATCCTGGCAAACCACTTTCGCTTCACTCACTTTCATAATATTTCTCATACATGCTCGTCGGTTTAGGGTACTTTTGACCTGGCCTTTTGTTAAGACTTCTCCAATTTGATCGGAGAGTGACAAACATGCTTATCAAAAAAAATTAAACATATTGAAAAAAAATTTTTACACGTTACAAGTCAATCTAATTAGTTGAGACGGTCATATTCGTTAGAAAATCCAAAAAGAAAAACAAAAAAGAAGTACTTTCGTCGGGATTTGAACCCGGTTCAATGATGGTGTTACAGACAGATTTAAGCAAAAGAGAGATTTACTGCGCTACCGCATGACATTAGGTGATGAGTGAAAAAGTCAGGTGGGTTCATATTGCATTCTAGAGTGCCAGCCACAAGAACATTTAGTTTCACTATTTCCTAATAGAGGCGCTACTATATATTTAGTTTTGCGCCCTCTAGTTTGATTTATGAAAAAGGTTTGACAATGACTGACTTTGAAGTGACATTGAGTTACGTTAGTCTGCGTAAATTCACGAAAAAGCACTTTTATGCATATTTTCGGACTACATTTTAAAAAGAAGCACTGATTAGTGCAGATTGATTGCGATTCATACGTAGCACGCTCTTCGGCTTCCGCAGTTTGAAACACATGTTGGTACTGGTCACGGTTTTGCGTAAAATGATGAGCAACCATCGAAATTATATATCGCGACATCTGTTAGCAACAGCTCGACAGGAACCAGTGATGTTTAACCTTAACTCTCCTAGTCAGTTTCCGCGATTGCCATGCAATACAGGGCGGAGCTGTGCGAAGGTTGCTCTTGCCTTGGCGATTCTCGAAGCGATGTCCTCTTCGGTCCGTCCAGTTTCCGACACTACACAACCGAGGTAAGTAATTTGTGGACCCTTTCCACAGCCTCTGTGTCAATGAGCAACGGCAAAGCGCTTGTTGCCCCGCACCTCATTTCCTGGGTCTTAACGACATTAATTAACATTAATAACATTAACACCCAAGGCATAGCTGAATGTAACATTTACAAACACAACTTAAGTATGTACAAATTAGTTAACTCTGTACCATAAAATGATCCCACAGACGAACTGTTTCGACAGTTTTGTGAGACCCTGTTAATCATTAAGTTTCTATATTCTGTTTATTAAATAATAAATATTAATAAGTCATAGCGAAATGGGCATACCAATTTCTAGACTAACTGAAAAGCAACGCGCTACAGTGACCATAAACAGGTCTTATTACGTTGTGTTAAAGTTTACAATCGGTCATTCAACTGTGCCGTTCATGTGTGCCCATTTGTATTCATGACTCTTCTCTATGCATATTGTTTTGTTTACATGAATATTGCACGTGACTGTATAATTTCGTGAAATTACTAACATCGGTGCCCTGTTTCACGAAGTTATAAATCAAAATTGGCAACACTGAGGCACTAGGTTATCCCCGTTGGACATTTAAAGGCCTAGTAATTCGTCACAACTACTTGCTATAGACTGGCTAGTAGTATCTGACTGTCTCTTTCCAACTATTGTATGTTGGTGTGACAAATTGCGCCCGTTTGTAGTGTGTTTAATAATAAAGTTTTTACAGGTTTTCTTTATTTAATTGTCATAGCAAAACGCTTAATTTTGTAAGTGATCGAAGTGACGTTCCCAAAAATTTCTGAAATAGTTGCAAATGAAGAAATAAAAATATTTGTTGAAATAATTATTGTAACGAACTAAAATGCGTTTAGATTTCAATCCGGATTATACTTTAACCATTTTAAACACTTAAAATTGTGGTCAATTCTCATGTTGTTTTTTTTAGTAGGTATTACCCAGAGTTGGGCACTCAAGAATAAAATCATTATTTGAATAAGAATTCGAATGAATAAAATCATGTTGATTTTATTCACGTCAAAGTTATTCAAATAATTTTGCCGTGAATAATTCATATGTGAGAAAATCGAATGAAGATAACTTATTCTTATTCAAATAAATGTAATCATGATTTTTTATTTAAAATAATATTCCTTGAATAAAAATGTAGTTCGGATATTCAGAACGGAGATAAACACAACGCATTTGGTATTGGTATAGACATAGAGGCACTAGTAGACGCTCGAATCTTGTCTATTTAAACCTATCGTATATAATCAAACCTTTTATACTTAAGTACATAAAATATTAAAACTTAAAAAAAACGGTCCTGTTTGATCCAAAAAAGCGTGACTATCTTCCGGATCGTTTTAATGACCCAAATGCGGTCAATGATAGTTTTTTAAATGTACCTGGCGGTGATGAGGTTTCATTGTCATCGTTGACGTTTTTCGAGTTCCACAGATTTTGTGATGCGTCTTTTACATTAAAACCGGTGAATGAGCTCGTTGTGGGTAAAATCATAGTGTCTATCTCAACCAATGCCGTTGGTATTGACGGGATTGGGAGAGATATGATATTGCTTACGCTTCCATGGACCTTGTCAGTAATAACTGCTATAATTAATAAATCTATATTGACCGGGGAGGTGCCCGAGGAGTGGAAGTCTGCTCTAGTTACGCCTTTGCCCAAAGTAGAAAGCCCGCTTCAGTTTAAGGATCTCAGACCCATTAGCATACTGCCTTTTCTGTCCAAGGTACTTGAAAAAGCAGTCTGCACACAGCTCACTCACTACGTTGAGGCCAACGGCATTTTGCCGGCAATGCAGTCTGGTTTTCGCAAGGGCGTGGGAACGGTGACCGCACTCTTGGACGTCGTTGACAATATTCTGTCAGACCTAGACTCGGGCAAGGGCACGTGTCTGGTACTATTGGATTTCTCCCGAGCTTTTGACAGTATTAATATTCCTCTGCTTCTTTCTAAATTGACATTCTATGGTATCGATGCAAAGTCACTTTTTTGGTTTAATAATTACCTAAGTAATCGAACACAATCGGTTAAAATAGCAAAAGTAGATGGCACCATGTTGGAATCAGCGGCAAAACCCTTACTCCGTGGCGTTCCTCAGGGCTCTATACTCGGACCGTTACTTTTTATTATATATAGTTCTGATATAGTCAACGCCATTAGGCACTGTAAATTTCATTTATACGCAGATGATGTTCAATTGTACCTGTCAGCTGCTCCACGAGATTTTCCAGAGACTGTCTCCAAAGTAAATGACGATTTGAACAGTATTGCTGCGTGGGCTGATAAAAACGGGTTACTGCTGAATCCACAGAAATCTAAATTTATGATCCTTGGTTCCAAAACTCAAATTTCAAGAATCTTAAACGGTAACCCAGCAGTAACTATTGGTGGTACGCAAATTGAACGAGTAGAGGAGGCTAGGAATCTGGGGATCATAATGGACAGCCAGTTGCGCTTTGAGAGCCACGTAAAAAATCTGGTGAAATCTTGTTTTTTTCGGCTCAAGGTCTTGTACCAAATCCGAAATCTTTTGAGCGAACAGGTACGAGTAGCTCTGTGTGAATCTCTAATTCTATCCAGATTAAACTACGGAGACATCATTTATGGATCACGTTTACTGGCTAAAACGCGTCGTCTCGTTCAGCGTGTACAAAACGCATGTTGTCGTTTTTGCTATAGTATCCCACCCAGAAGTCATATTACACCATACCTTAATAAAGGTTCTATTTTAAATATGTCATCACGTCGACACTTACACCTCGCGTGCCTGTTGTTTGATGTACTTAAATACCAACAACCTGACTATCTGTTCAGAAAAATAAGGGTCTCGTCTTTTCACTCACAGTATGGCACTAGGTCAACACGGCGATGTATCTTAGAAGTACACCCTTACAGGACGGTTGCCTTTACTGGCAGTTTTCGTTATCTTGCAACCAAATGCTGGAATAACATTCCCCCGCCACTTCGACAATTACCATCCAGGAAATCTTTTAAATTAAAGTTTAAAAGATTTCTCTTGGACAAGCAAGTGGCAGGAATTCCTCATGGCTATTTGGTTGCAGATTTTGTCACATAGGCGTGCTTCTAAGGGACATCACACATCTCACCACTTTTTTTTTTCTTCATATATACACTCCATGTCGACACATAGTTACACTTTATATTTTGTCATTTTTATTACTCACCTATCACACAGATCTATTTTATTTATTTGATATTATTTGCAAGCTTTATTTATTTATTATTATTTTTCTTCAAATATTTCACCTGCATCGTGATCCGAGGTACTGGCAGAATATCAGTGCTTGCTCACACGAGCAAAGCAAAACTGAGCCAGTACCTTTTTGGCATTATTGCAACGCACAAGTATGTCTTAGCCTTAATTTATAATTCTTTCTCCATACCACAATTGTTTTACATGTTCTTTTATCGTTATTTTTCTGTGTTTCTTTTGTTTTCTGTATTTTTTTTTGTTTTTTATTTTGTTGCAAAGTGCCAAATAAATAAGTTATCTATCTATCTATCTATCTATCTATCTATTGCAAGTTGGCTTTCACATAGATTTGTTACTCGATTATAATACAAACCGTACAAATACAAGATAGTAATTTGTTAGAATGCAGCTGCTGCTCTGACAGACGGACGGAACCAGAGGAATAACGGAACTCCTCAATAGCTACTTGTAGACCTTTCGAATTTGGGTTCATTTGTTTTGTTTTGACGAGTTCTATACGTCACACTTGATGACGATGGTCTGATGATGGAGTCAGGAGGTGGATAGTGGAACTCCTCAATGGATACTTCTATTCCCCTCGAGTTTGGGTTTATGTGGTTTGTTTTGACGAGTTCTTTACATTAAACTTGATGATGATGGTCTGATGATAGAGTCAGGAAGTAATTAGTAGAACTCCTCAATGACTACTTGTATGGGTACTCTTCGAGTTTGAGCTCATTTGGTGTGTTCTATAAATTTGATGAAAATAGTCTGATGATGGGGTTTTATAGTAGCCTATGAGGAGTTCTACTATCCACCTCCTGACGCCATCATCAGACCATCGTCACAAACTAACCAAATGAACACAAACTTGAGGGATATAGTCATTGAGGAGTTCCACCATCCACCACCTGATTCCATCATCAGACAATCGGCACTAAGTGTAATGTATAAAACTCGTCAAAACGACCCAAATTAACCCGAAATCAAGGGGTATACAAGTATACATTGAGGAGTTCCGCTATCCCCCCTCCGGATTCCATCATCAGACCATCGTCATCAAGTGTGATTCATAAAACTCGTCAAAACAAACCAAATGAACCCTAACTGGAGAGGTATACAAGTAGCCATAGAGGAGTTCCACTACCCACCTCCTGACTCCATCATCAGACCATTATCACCAAGTGTCATGTAAATTCGACGACCGCTTTAGCCTAGTTGGTAGTGACCCTGCTTACGAAGCTAGATGTCCTGGGTTCGAGTCCCGGTAAGGGCATTTATTTGTGTGATGAGCACGAATATTTGTTCCTGAGTCATTGATGTTTTCTATGTATTTAAGTATGTATTTATCTATATTTTTATCTTTATCGTCGTCTAGCACCCATAGTACAAGCTTTGCTTAGTTTGGGGCTAGGTCGATTTTTGTAAGATTGTCCGCAAATATTTATTTATTTTATTTATTAAATAACTCATGAAAACAGACCAAATTAACCCAAACTTGGCCTGAAATTTAATGAAATTGTAAACTGCGAGACGCTGGTGATGCCTCTCGGTTCTGTAAAAATACCTTAAAACTGTATTCTAAAACTAAGATACTTACCTGCCACATACATACATACATACCTAATTGCTTAGATTGTTGTATCTACCTATTTCTTCTTATATAAATAAAGCTTTACCTACGCATTAAGAGTGAGCGCGAGCGACACCCGTAGTATCTACCTAGTTGTACAGAAACATACATACATATAGTATGCAGCTATATAAAACCCGAGCGTCAGTTGCTAAATGACCACTGTCACGGGTAGCCGCTATCTCCCTCGCGGTCGCTATACTTTGTTTTTCTTATGCTTACCTGCTGTGTTTTCTCTTTCACTCTCCTTCCCTGCACCTAGTCACCATCTAACGTTTACAAAGTTGGCCTTACGAACCGGATCAAGTTGATATTGCATGTATCGAACGCCGCACAAGATGGTGAACACCCGCAGAAACGTAAAAAAAGAACGTGAGAAGCAGGAGCGCGATATGGAAACGTCGAAAGAGGAGGAAACCGACGTGGAGCAACACACTGACCAGCCTACTATGGAAATTTTAGAGAAAAACGTTAAGGAATTCGACAAGACTTACGTAGCACCCGAACCAGTTGCGAGTACGTCAAAATCAGTTTTGAACCCGGCTGAAAAAGAGCCTCGAATACCGCCTGTTTCACGCAGTAGCAACCGCTCGAAGTCAAAGAAGTCCACGTCATTTCGCACATTGGCTGAACGAAAACAATTGGAAATCAACGCTGCTGAAGAGCAGGCACGCATACAAATGACCTTGGTTGAAAAGAAACTAGCGGCAGAACTATCAGCCCTGGAAGAAAAATACAGTCACACATCTTCGAAGTCAAGTGAGACCCAAAACAACGGAAGTGAGATCGAGAAGTGGATTGACCGCAGTCAGCATGTGCTTCAACAGGTCCGGGAGGCAGGCGAGGTCACTGCTCGTCAGCCGGCGCCGACCGCCGTCGATTCAGTAGCAACGATGTTTATGCTGGCACAGGCTCTCAAAGATCTAACAGCTTCCACCTGTAAACAAAATAATAATTTATTTAGTCGTTTGAGTACACCACGAGAGTTACCGACCTACTCTGGTGACGTTATGGAGTGGTTGAATTTCAAACAAGCCTATGATGAATCTACAGAACTCTGTAACTACAGCACGAAAGAGAATCAGTGGCGTTTGAGAAAGTGTCTCGTCGGAGCGGCACGAGAAGCGGTGTCCGCGCTACTTACCAGCGGTTCGTCGCCCGACACCATCATGGCAACCCTCGAACTACAGTTTGGAAACCCAGATTTAATCGTAAATAAAATCATGAGTGATATCAAGAAGATACCTTCGCTGCCTCAGGATTATATTGGGGACATTGTGAAATTTTCAATAAAAATTACAAACTTTGTAGCTGCTGTTAAAACACTTAAAAGAGATGAGTACCTACAGGGCGTCAGTATTTGCACAATTATCCTATCAAAGTTACCGACTGCCTTACTCACGAAATGGTCAGATTACTATTATAAAAACAGAGAAACTAGATCGACTAAGTTGGATTTACTATCACAATTTCTATCGGACGAAGCAACTAAACTTACCGAGTCCGGTATTAGCCTTCTGAATATGAAGCAAATAAACAGCAGTACGGACAGAAGCGGATTTAAGCAACACGCAGTATTTATCGCTACTCAACAAACAGACAAGTGCCAATTTTGCAAGCTATCCCCGCACAGCCTTTATAATTGCAGGCACTACGTAGACGATTTCATAGACTCGCTGCACACAGAAAGCGAAGCGATAAAAATTATTAACGATGTTTCCGAGGTGCATAAATTCGGAGGTTTCGAAATACGTGGGTGGACAAGTAATAGCAAAGAGGTTCTGTTACACCTACCTCAAGAACAACTGAGTACTAATGGTGAAAGTTTATTGGTGGATGGTGCGAATAAGACGCAAAGAACCTTGGGATTATTATGGGATCCATCAAGGGATACGCTGGCAGTCGATGTATCATTCAAAAATATACCTAACGAAATCTTAGAATTCAAAAAAGTACCTACCAAGCGGGAAATTTTACGAATCGCCATGTCTATCAACGATATATTTGGTATATTGGCTCCAGTGACAATAAAAGGAAAAATATTATTAAAGTCCGTCTGGAAAACAAACCTTTCGTGGGATGAAAAAATAACTAACGAGCTATTTACTGACTTCCAACACTGGATCACCGACCTAACGCATGTTGCTGTTGTCGGTTTGCATATACCAAGATGGTACTTTTCTGCATTTGACCAGTCAACAATTAGTGCGAAAGAGACAACTAGCATTCTACAACTTCATTTGTTCGCTGATGCCTCGCCGTCCGCTTATGCTGCCGTTGCATACTGGCGGCTTATCAACAAAACTGGAAGTGCGTGCGTAGCCTTTGTAGCGTGCAAAAACAAGGTGTTGTCAATGAAACGCTTATCTATTCCGCGCGCCGAATTAGAAAGCGGATTGCTCGCTGCGCGTTTAGCTAAAACAATAAGAGATGAACATCGCATTAAATGTGATTAAACCTACTACTGGACGGACTCAACAACAGTTCTACACTGGATTAGAAACCATAATCGTAATTACAAAGAATACATCGCTAACAGACTAGGAGAGATTGACGAGTTAACCAGCTGTTTGGATTGGCGTTACGTACCTTCACGAATGAATATTGCGGACATAGCAACAAAAAAAACGCACTATAAGCTGGACGCTGAGTGCGAGTGGTTAAAAGAGGCCTAAGTTTTTATTTGATGAGGAAAATAAATGGCCGAAGGATGTTTTAGTACCGGAAGTAAACAAAGATGACTTAGAGATGGCGTTGTTTATGCAACACGAACCGGCAAGCCTTGACATACCTGAACCCGAGAGGTTTTCTTCATGGATCCGTTTGGTCCGCGCCACCGCCGCTGTCCTGAAATTTATAAACAAAATAAAAAAGTTACATGTCAGTGAAGCAATTACTTTAGAACGCGCGGAACGCTTAGTCTTAAAGTATTCACAATTACAATCGTTCGGTGCAGAGATAACTTTACTTAATAAAAAAAAGAACTTAGACAAGAAAAGCTTACCTGTACTACTTACCTTGGCTCCTTACTTGGACGACGACGGGCTGATGAGAGCCGGCGGTCGAATCGATGCTGCAGCCGATGTAATCTCTGAAATGAAAAGACCTATAATATTGGACGGAAGGAACTACGTGGCCAGATTAATTGTGAAGTTTTATCATGACAATGCTGCTCATGGTTATCAAGAAATGGTCGTCAATGAATTAAAACAAAAATACTGGATTATTCGTATTAGACCGACGGTGAAGTACGTGACTGCCAAATGTATGACTTGTAGAATACGGAAGGCCCAGCCCGAAATCCCACGAATGGGTGAGCTCCCCGAGGCCAGGATGACCCATCATCAGCGGCCGTTTGTGAATACTGGTTTAGATCTATTCGGACCTTTGGAGGTTACAGTGGGCCGTCGCCGAGAAAAACGATATGCGGTTTTATTCACCTGCTTAACGGTCAGAGCGGTACATATTGAAGTAGTATATTCACTGACCACAGACTCCTTAATTTTAGCTCTGCGACGAATGGCGGCAAGACGCGGATGGCCGAAGCAACTCTTTTCTGATAACGGGACCAATCTAAGAGGCGCCAATACTGAAATTAAGTTAGCCGCTGAAGAATTGGATGAGTCGCTGCTTACGACATACGCAGCTAACCGTGGCGTAACTTGGAATTTTGTTCCTCCTGCAAGCCCTCATATGGCAGGCGCCTGGGAAAGGCTTATACGGTCGATTAAGACTGCCCTAAAAGTGACCTTGAAAGAGAGGGCGCCGCGGGAAGAGGTCCTGATTACGCTCCTTGCAGAGGCGGAGAACATGGCAAACAGCAGGCCTTTAACTCACGTATCGGTAGAACCAAGCTGCCCTGAAGGATTGACACCTAACCATTTTCTTCTTGGAACCTCGTCAAACTTACCTCTAATGGGATCTTTTGATGACTGATTTTTTCCTGAAACGACAATGGCGCATATCACAAAGACTGGCTGACATGTATTGGAGCCGATAGGTAAAAGAGGTTTTGCCAACAATGTTGCCTCGACAGAAATGGCATGACGAGTGCCGTGCACTACAAATTGGCGACCTGGTGCTTATCGTCGACCCAAATGCCCCCAGAAACCATTGGGCTCGCGGAATGGTGCAAGAATTGTGCCCCGGCAAAGACGGCAGAGTACGAGCAGTCCATGTTAGAACTAAGTCAAGCGTGTTGGTGAGACCCGCCGCTCGCATTGTACGCCTACCGGTGTGAGTACTGCCGACGCAGCACTAGGGGGGAGGTTGTAAACTGCGAGACGCTGGTGATGCCTCTCGGTTCTGTAAAAATACCTTAAAACTGTATTCTAAAACTAAGATACTTACCTGCCACATATATACATACATACCTAATTGCTTAGATTGTTGTATCTACCTATTTCTTCTTATATAAATAAAGCTTTACCTACGCATTAAGAGTGAGTGCGAGCGACACCCGTAGTATCTACCTAGTTGTACAGAAACATACATACATATAGTATGCAGCTATATAAAACCCGAGCGTCAGTTGCTAAATGACCACTGTCACGGGTAGCCGCTATCTCCCTCGCGGTCGCTATACTTTGTTTTTCTTATGCTTACCTGCTGTGTTTTCTCTTTCACTCTCCTTCCCTGCACCTAGTCACCATCTAACGTTTACAGAAATCAACTTATAAAATTTTACCGACGATACCACAAAATTAACTTTATTTGAATAAAGTTTTATTCAAATAAAATGTTATTTAGAATAACCCCATTTGTGGAATAATTATTCCGTATTTCATTCCTTATTTAAAATAAAAGTAGCATGATTTATTCACCCTCATGTTATTTTAAATAACGGGCGCAAGAATTATTCTTATTCAAATCGATTTGAATGATACAATAAAAATTCTGTTCTTATTCTTATTCTTATTCAAATAATTTTTTGCCCAACTCTGGTATTACCTACCTATGTCAATTGGAACTGGCACCAGTCATGTATATATATGTGGGCAGACTTTATTTCTGCAACGATAAGGTAGTATACATATTTACGAAACTTTGCAAAAATCTTTTGGGTGGGAACTTGACAGTTTATTGACATATCTGCTCCCTGTTTTAAGATTATTGATAATATTATTTGATCTCCTCGCATTTTTGGAGAAAAGCACTATATCTTCCTGGGCGGGAATGGCAATTCGTGGATTGCTATTTCCCGGCCTGCTATTAAATGTTGCTAATAACGCACATGTAAGCTTACCTACTACTTGGGTGTCATGCGAAGCGCCCCTATCGTGGCATACCTACCTTACCCTTTAAAACGCCTTTAAGATCACTCAACTACATCTAAAACCATTTTTGTGTATACTTAAAAAACACCCTTATTGCTACGAAATTCCTCAGATTACTATCCCTTGAGAAGTACCGTCTATTATTAACAACGAAAACATAAACCGTAGCCTGAAATCACCATTTCTATAGCGGAGTTATCTCAAAGGCTTCGCTTATCATCTCTGATAACATCGACACATTGCAAAATCAACCATAACACCTGGTTTTAAAGCTTAAACTCCAACAAAGATTCGCGAGTAGAAAACAAAAGCTGAACCACCGTTCGATTTTCAACTATCAGTGCTTAGTATAAAGCAGATTTCGAATTGAAAGGGGAAATTTGTTTGATATAGGGATGAGCCGCTGCTGTCTGAATTGTGATTCTATTTGTTAGACAATAGGGTTTGTTTTGGTATGTAGCGGTAGAAGGATTCTCCGACCCAGTGGTATTTACGTGACCTACTTAGGGTTTATTATGAACCCTTACATGTGAGTACAGAAAGCTGTATGTGCTGAATCATTTGTATGGACTTACGTCCTTTTGTATGCGTGGGTAAACCACTATGTTGACAGTTTTTCAGCCAAGTATAGCGATTTCTTTTGGATTTATAGGTGTTTTGTTTCGTCCCAAACGAACGAAGCGGGGGTTCTTACGGAAAAGTTTTAGATTTTGAGGAAAATAGTATAATAGGTACTCGTAAGCATAACAGTCGTTAAGATCTGCGTAGTGTTAACATTGAACGAGCGAGGGAAGCTAAGGAAGATCTCAGTTTGAGCTTAAGCCTAAAATCTTTCGTATGTTTGTCCCGCTGTCCGGCTGTTCTCATCTACAGATCGCATTTATGGTTTATGGTTTAAGATATTTATATCTCAAAAGATTTTACAAAATCACTCGCTGAGAAAACTTTAGTGACTTAAATCTAGGTAATAGGTAGGTAGGGTCTAGGTTATCAATCAATTCTAGGGAACTTTTTTGAGCAGGTTCGATATATTATAGAAAGAAAGGAAGATACATTTATTCACATAGAATAAACAAAAAAACAGATAAAACATGAAACAAGTGTGTCTCTGCGGCAGTGAACCGGACACCTACAGCGCTGATTTTCAGCCAGCACCGTCGGTGACTCACGGAATCGTCATACAAATGTAATAAATAAACTACCTACATTATTGGGACAGGTGAAAGAGAAATAAACATAAATACAAAGTGAGATAATACATGTACAGACTACCTAGATGCAGCTTCAATAAGGTAAGGTATCTACACATTAAAAACAAAAACTAGATAATAAATGAACAATTCGCATATTCATTGCTGTCACAGTGCTGGGGATTAGGATTTGGATTTCCTGAGCGTCAAAGCATACGCCGCATACGTGTATCTGCTAAGCGCCCCTTGGATAGGAGGAGGGATATCATTCCAGCACTTAGACGCCGCATACTTGAAACTATCTCTGAACGCAGCGATTCCGTGCATAGGTATAATGGCCATTGCCAAAAAAATAATGCCCTAAAATCATCGACATACTTAATGCACCTATACCGGGTGGAAAGGCACGACGATCCTTCCCGCAAAGGGGGGTTAGTTTAAGTGATGGAAAATCGATTCGTAATGTTTAGATTTTTTTTTTACGATCAATTATTAAAAATAATAAAATTAATTAATGTTCTTCTGTGACAACCCTACTATTACTATACGTACTAATTATCGTTTATACGTATTGATAAAGGTCACTGACTCTTGTGTAATTGTTAAAATGTTACTGACCCTAATGAGGGTGGTCACTTGCAGTATTTTGCATTAAAAGTTAACTGCCTATAACTTCAAAACGGTTATGAATATGAGCCTAGTTTCTTTAGAGGAAATACTGTACTCAGTCTAAACAATCCCCCTTTTGCGGAAGGGATCGTCGTGCCTTTCCACCCGGTATACATATACTAACATAGAAAATCGGGACATCACTTGTTACTATTTTATTGCGAACGTCGTCGTACAGAGTGCATTCCATCTGACACAACACATTCGAACTCCGTTCCCTATATTTTATCGAAATTTGTAAGATATTGGTTTGATTGTTATTCGGTTTTACTTTTACATAATGTGCATTAACACGTCTCTAATGCCTCGACAGTGGAGACGTGTTCAAATATTTATGTGCACTTTGGCCGCTCCGATATATCTGATGGCGACTGTACAAGTTACCTAATGAATAATAGTAGTTTATGCAACTGATCCATAATGAGAGGACTAATTTATGTACAGTTGCATACACTACTTTATCTACGTCATTTAGAAAATAATAGTGTAAAAATTTTATGTACAATTAAATACTTATGACGTCATAGGTAGTACAAAGTAACAGCAAAACACCAACTAAAAATGACAACTGCAATGGCGGCAATTCGTCAAATCATAGACAAACGAATGAAGTCTCTATGCTCATATCAGTCGAGATCAAATGTCGTGCGGTTTATATTATAAAAAAACCGGCCAAGTACGAGTCAGACTCGCGCACCGAGGGTTCCGTACTACAAATCTATAACAAGCAAAAGTTGTTGTATGTTTATTACTAAATGATAAATGAAAATGGAATCCGTAACATTACAATGTGGAAAGCTGAGGGAGCATAAATTTAAACAGAGTCACTTTATCAATTTAGTAATCATCCTTTAGGCCTTGATTTATTCCTTGCGAGTAGTTGCGAACGCCAAAATAAGCGGATTACTTATATTGCTGTTTCTTTTTATTGCGTTGATATAAAACTGAGTTCACGGGAAAGTACCTTTAGGTTTTGATACCCTTACGTATACCTACGCTGGCCCAGTGCGGGTTGGAGACTTCACATACACCTTTTTCAGTTTTAAATTATGCGACTTATATTGCTATTTCTTATGATTGCGTGGACTTGTAAAACTTTCGTTTTGCTACAGCTGAAAGGTAATATAGACATGAGTATTTGATATGAATTATAATTTAATACCTCTAGACGTGTTTACGAGGAAAAACGTAGTAAGTTTAAAATTTCAAAAAATGTTTTTTGTATGATTTTACTAAAAACGTCTACTTTTCGTAATTTTTCCTTTGTCTGTGCTATATGGAGTTTCTTCGTGCCAAGTTTCAAGTTTCTGTGTAAACGGGAAGTACCCTTTAGGTTTTGATTTCTTGCGGGTACGACTTAAATTTCTATTTCTTTTGATTACGTTGACATACAAGTTTGGTTTTGCTACATCTGAAAGGTCCTATAGCCCTGAGTATTTGACATGAATTTCAATTTAATACCTCTTCGCATTTACGAGGAAAAAGGTAGTAAGTTTAAAATTTCAAAAAATGATTTTTGTACGATTTTAATACAAATGTCTTCTTTTCGTAATTTTTCCTTTGTCTGTGCTATATGAAGTTTCTTCGTGCCAAGTTTCAAGTTTCTGAGTTAACGGGAAGTACCCTTTAGGTTTTGAGTTTGTTGTGAGTACTCAGTTTCAAAATATGCGACTTAAATTGCAATTTCTTTTGATTGCGTTGACATAAAAGTTTGGTTTTGCTACATCTGAAAGGTCCTATAGCTCTGAGTATTTGACATGAATTTCAATTCAATACCTCCACAGGTTTACGAGGAAAAAGGTGTTAAGTTTAAAATTTAAAAAAGCATTTTTTTGTATGATTTTACTAAAAATGTCTACATTTCGTAATTTTTCCTTTGTCTGTGATATATGACGTTGCTTCATGCCAAATTTCAAGTTTCTGAGTTCACGGGAAGTACCCCGTAGGTTTTGCGAGTGTCGAAAAACTCAAAAATTTGCAGCATAAACGATTGTATCTTTTGATTGCGTTGGCTTTTAAGTTTGATTTTTTCACAGCTTCAAGGGACAATAGTCTTGAGTATTTTATATAAATTTCAGCTTGATACCTCCACTCGTTCCTGAGAAAAAGGGTCTTGACAGACAGACAGACAGACGGACAACAAAGTGATCCTATAAGGGTTCCGTTTTTTCCTTTTGAGGTACGGAACCCTAAAAATACCGAAATGGCCGTTTAAATATCTATGAATACTTGAATAGAGACCCGTTTGAGTTTTGACAGCTGTTCCAAATATAAACTCATAACGTTACAAAAATCTATACTGTAATAACCCTTCCGGCCGTTTACGCAACTGCGATTCGCAACCAGTTGCGAATTAAGAATTATTATTCTTTGTCGCAACCAGTTGCGAATTAAGAATTATTATTCTTTGTCGCAACCAGTTGCGAATTAAGAATTATTATTCTTTGTCGCAACCAGTTGCGAATCAAGAGAACTTTTTCTTGAACCGCAACTTGTTGCGAACAAAGAATAAGAACTTCCCAAGCTTACATTTCTCTTTACGGGTAAATCCCTGAAGGGCCAACTTCCTTGTACCGACGTCTTAGGCAGGTCCCCGTTAGGTACGACGACGAGTGAAGCGAGGAGGAGTGTTAGGTGTATTGCGACCCACAGCGCAAGCCGAGCGAGCGAAGCGAGCGTGCCGCGGCAGCGGCCGGCGAAGCGCCAGAACCAAAATGTGTTATTTCACTTCCTCATATTAAATGTTCAGTTCTGGAGCTTCGCCGGCCGCTGCCGCGGCACGCTCGCTTCGCTCGCTCAGCTCGCACTGTAGGGTCACAGTACACTTAACACTCCTAGCTTCGCTTGTCGTCGTACCTAACGGGGACCTGCAGTACCATCTCAATGGTGCAGATGAGACCACACCCAACCCAGTCATTTCTAGGTATTCTTTTTCTAATTGTCAAAGATAACGAAGGTTGCGAATAAGGAAAAAAAATCTTTTGTCGCAACTGGTTGCGAAACTTAATCATCAGGAAGCCTAGTTACGGTTCAGGAAAAAGTTCTCTTGATTCGCAACTGGTTGCGAACAAAGAATAATAATTCTTAATTCGCAACTGGTTGCGAATCGCAGTAGCGTAAACGGTCGGAAGGGTAATAACATTACAGTACAGATTTTACCTACTACAACAGACAAGAAAGTTCGCATAGTAAAATCGGTTGTAATAATGTTGGTCATATCCTACGGTTTTTGAACGCATTTTAGAGCACTAATGACATGTGCGTAGATAAATAATTTTAATTTATTTTATTATTTAACTTTGGAGTAAACACAGTATTGTAAAAGGACTTTTGTTTTGTATGGGATGCACCTCAAATACAGCGTTTATGTTGTATGTACTTGTATGTAAAAACTTGTAGACTATAGCGTGTGAAATAAGTAGAATTATTCTTCGCTATGGTCCAAGCGGTTTGATTGATTTTAACTTGTGAGGTGTCGACGGATTCCTCTTGATCGTTAGAGTGAGATAGGATCTATAATCTTGGTAAAAGCAGTTAGCTTTCTTAAAAACCATTTGTCTTGTAGAGGCTATTAAAATATGTGATGCTACTGGTTCTAGTGGTAGCCCTACGCTTAAAAAAACCGCAAATCGATGTACAGTTAAGCCGTTTGGCACACGCATACTAGAGATCAAAACAATTTTTTTGATCCGCAGTTCCTAAAAAAATTTCCCTTAGGGGGGGAGTGCCAAAACATTTCTCTTTTTGTATGGAAAAAATATTTTTTTTTTTAGAAACCTATCGTGTGTAGTATCATATGAAAGGGCTTTTTGAGGCGATTCTACAAATATACCACATCAATACATTTTAGCCATATTTTTTTAATTAAAACAAAAATATTTTTCGAAACATACCAAGTTTGGGCTCCTCCAGACACGATATGACTGATTTTTTTTTAATTCAAAATACCACAAATGATACGTGATATCCTCATATCTAACCTCAAAAAAGCAATTTTGAAAATAATTGCATTAAGTATTTTTTTAAATTTTTCAATATTACCAAGTGACACAGTTCTACTTCAATTCCTATTTTACGTGACTAATGGAACTGTACTGCAGATACGGTACATATTAATCATAAAATGATACGTAGTATCCATATATACAACGGGAAATACCTCTTTAACACTTTAACTGCGCCTTTTCATCAGTTGGTATAGTTTGTTTAGTTTTTGTCACAAAATATCAAGGTTGGACTCTTGCAGATACGATATACCCAACTAATTAGGTTAGATATCAAGATATAATGTATCACAAATGATGCGTTATATCTTGATATCTAACCCCTAGAAAGCAATTTTAAAATAATTTCATACAGTTTTTTTTGTATTTTTTTATGCATATAGTCGTATCGATCGCTATGACCGACCGAACGCCGCGACTACGGGCAGCTAACTAAAGGCATATGTTTAACCATGTTTAACGGACCACCAGATATAGTAAAATATAACACCAAAAAAATACTTTTTACTGCCAAAAAGACTAAATGATCACCAAAATTTTATCTCCATTTTAATTTGAAATGTAACCCAAATTATAACGTCTTACTACCCTGTTAAAGAAAATGCTACCCAAATAAATCATTGCTAATCCAAAAATAGTTAAGTGATCACCAAATTTTTATCTCCTATTAATGTGAAATAATAACCCAAATAATAACATCTTACTATCCTATTTAAAAAAACGATATCCTAAAAAATCATTGCTAACCCAAAAATAGTAAGTGATCACCAAAATTGTATCTCCTATTAATATGAAAACATAACCCAAATTATAACATCTTACTATCCTATTAAAGAAAATGATATCGTAATAAATCGTTGCTAAATTAGAAATAGTAAAATAATTTCCTAAATTCGACGCATCCCCGCTTTCGTTTCTAGGACTCAGTCTCCCGCCGTCCGCCCGGGCTCCCGCCAGAAACTCCAGCTTCTGGCTCCGCGAACTTTTATATATGTCGGCGGCCGATCGTAAAATCCGCCAGATCATGAAATTCCTAGGCATATCGTGAAACGCCGCCCTTTCATGATTTGGCTGAGTGACATACGCCATATCGTTCAAAATTCACCATTTAACGATTTGCCTATAGACGTTTAGGCCGATCATGAACTTCCTAGGCATATCATGAAACGCCGGCATTTCATGATTTGGCTAAGCCAGTGACGTTTAGGCTGATCATGAAATTCCTAGGCATATCATGAAACGCCGCCATATCGTTCAATACTCACCGTTATACGTAAGTAGGGTGTCCAAAATTGAAGTAGATAATGAAAAAATAAGGAGCGAGTAGACGCCACCCCGCTGCGCGGGGTGTCTATTTCTGGTTCGAGGGGCACAAGTGAACCCTAACCTAACCGACCTAAGACAAAGTTCGCTTATGACAAGCCATTTTTGTCCGCCCTGATTATTGGCTCCCAATAAACACGGCCGCCATCGCATACGCAGCGCCACCAGTGGCCAGGAAAGAAACTATTCTACAATGTGCCCGGTATAGAGCTAGGAATATCGACAAATGCGTTGCTCTAATCGATCTGCCGTATTGTTTATCAGGCACATCGTGATAAGCCTGGCCAACTTTTAGGCATTTCATGAAATGGCAGTGTTTTACGATATGCCTAGGAATTTCGTGATCTGGCGGATTTTACGATCGGCCGACGACATATACACTCCAGGGGTAGGACAGACAAGTCCACGTGGAAGTAGCGTGTGCTGATTCGGGTTTTGGTATCACTTGTTTTGGCATCATTATACTTTATTTGGTAATACTCATATATTTTATGGCAATCATAGTGGGTTATTTAGGTAGAAGTATTGTATTAATTTGGTCGCAAAGATTTGGTGATCATTTAGTCAATTTGGTGTTCGAATAAATTTTAATGTGCACTTTTTATTAAAACAGGTAGTACTATTGTAATGGTAGAATTATTATTTTTGGTGTTCAGTATATTTTTTTGGTATAAGATCTTAGGGTATCAAAGCATTTTTTGGTGGTCATTATATTTGATGCCCTAACTAAATGCAGCTCGCGATCGGAACTCAGATCTTGAGGGACGGGCAGGGGGGATGGGGGAGAAAATAATTTATCGTTTTTGGTCGTTATTATCACTTAGGTAACACCAATAATAAACAAAACACCACAGTTCAATACAATTCGAGTAGAAAGTAGATATTGAAAAATTATATACATAAAAAAAACAAAAAAATAAATAAATGAAATTATTCAGAAAATTACTTTCTTGATGTTAGATATCAAGATATAACGGATCATTTGTGATACGTTATATCTTGATATCTAACCTAATTAGTTGGGTATATCGTATCTGAAAGAGTCCAACCTTGATATTTTGTGACAAAAACTAACCAAACTATACAAACTGATGAAAAAGCGCAGTTAAAGGGTTAAAGAGGTATTTTCCGTTGGATATATGGATACTACGTATCATTTTATGATCAATATGTACCGTATCTGCAGTACAGTTCCATAAGTCACGTAAAATAGCTATTGAAGTAGAACTGTGTCACATGGTAATATTGAAAAATTAAAAAAAAATACTTTATGCAATTATTTTCAAAATTGCTTGTTTGAAGTTAGATATGAGGATATCACGTACCATTTGTATTATATTGAATTTAAAGAAAATCAGCCATATCGTGTCGGGAGGAGCCCAAACTTGGTATGTTTCGAAAATTATTTTTGTTTTAATTAAAAAAATATGGCTAAAATGTAATGATGTGGTATATTTTTAGAATCGCCTCGAAAAGCCCTTTACACACGATAGGTTTCTGAAAAAAAAAATTTTTTTTTCATACAAAAAGAAAAATGTTTCTGCACTCCCCCCCTAAGGGAATTTTTTTTAGGAACTGCGGGTCAAAAAAATTGTTTTGACCTCTAGTATGCGTATGCCAAACGGCTAAACTGTACATCGATTTGCGGTTTTCTTATGAAATTGGGCTGGTGGGGCTTCCACTATTCACTGTACTTTTAAGATGTCTAGCTATCTAAGCGTGTAAAGATGACGGGTGAGATTGAAATTCTCATTCAAGTCGACACGCCTCGCCACTTACCTGGCAAGTGGGACGATAGGGTTTAGTCAGCGACTTGCTGGGAGCAAACTGCAGAGATTTGGTTTTACTATTATTTTTAGATGCTTTTATGTGTAAGTTCTGAGACAACGCAATATCATGGTAGAGTCAGCATCAGAAGTAACTATGCAAAGTAACACGATCTAAATGATCTCATCATCATATCAGCCGAAAGACTAGGCCTCCCCCAAAGAGTGCCAAAGTGACCGGTCCCGCGCCACCCGCATCCAGCCGACTCCCGCAACCTTTACCGGGTCATCAGTCCACCTAGTGGGGGGGCAACCCACCCCGCGCCTTCCGGTACGTGGTCGCCACTCGAGAAACTTTCCGCCCCAGCGGCCATCGGTTCTACGTGCTATGTGCTCCGCCCACAGCCACTAAAGTTTAGCGATTCGGAGAGCCATATCGGTTACCTTGGTTCTTCTGCGGATAGCCTCATTTCTGATGCGATCACGCAGAGAAACTCCCAACATGGCCCTCTCCATTGCCCTTTGGGTGACTTTGAGCTTTCTTATCAGGCCCATAGTAAGCGACCACGTTTCAGTGCCATATGTCATCACTGGCAACACACACTGGGCAAAGACTCTCGTCTTGAGGCACTGCGGAATATTAATATTAAATTTTGGGTGTTTTTTTTTGTTGATCTGGGTACTCTTTATTTTTTTGTCATCAGGGTCGTGCGTAGGTCAGTTTGAGCGCTTGGTCCGCGTAGCAACTTTTGCAGCTAACTGTACCACACTGAGTTAATTGGAACAGCCCAGCCACTCTTTCTTATTGGAACACTTAGAAAGAGAGGTATAGTGCGAGTCAGCAACCAGCAATAGAAACAGGCTAGAGATAGTAAACAGTTGACGAACTGACAGTCGAACTAAGTGTAACGTAACTATAAAGTTGCGAAGCCAACAATATCGGAAGCGTGAACATTATTCTATTTCTACGCGTAAAACAGTTCATTTAAAAGTAATAGAAATAAATGTGAGTTCGGATCGGGGCTGAGCCACCAATCTTCATTAGTAGGAAATGGCCGCCGCTCACACCGATGCGAATATAGAGCTTGTATTACTAATGGCGATGAAGCAACGGTAGCCCAGTGGCTCAGGCATGCGGCTGTCAAACGGCGGTCGTGGGTTCGAATCCCGGCTCGTACCAATGAGTTTTTCGGAACGTATGTACGGAATATGATTTCATATTTACCGTTAGCTTTTCGGTGAAGGAAAAACATCGTGAGGACACCTGCATACATCTGCGAAGAAATTCAAAGGTGTATGTGAAGTCCCCAATCCGCACTGGGCCAGCGTGGGGACTATTGCCCGTTCCCTCTCATACATGAGAGGAGGCCTGTGCCCAGCAGTGGGACGTATATAGGCTGATGATGATGATGATGATTACTAATACTACTAATACCCCGAAAGGGGTAGGCAGAGCACATGAAACGTATGTTCCAGCGCCACTTTTAGCATAAATGTGGGTATACAAGATCGATAAAATGTGATATTGCAGTGATAGGTTGCTAGCCCATCGCCCACAACACACTTCAACCCTGGTCCCTTAGTCGACTTTTACGACACCCACGGGAAGAAAAGTGGTGGTGAAATTCTAACCCGACACCACACGGGGGACTATTTATTATTTTTTGCATTGGTAATGGTTCTCGAGAGGCGACCACGTACCGGAAGGCGCTGCGTGGGTAGGCCCCCCACAAGGACTGATGACCTGGTAAAGGTTGCTGGAGTCCGCTTGATGCGGCTGGCGCGAGACCGGTCGCTTTGGCACTCTATGGGGGAGCCCTATGTCCAGCGGTGGACGTCTTTTTTTCGGCAGTTAGACAGTTGAAATTTTCACAGATGACGTTTTTCCGTTGCCGCTATAACAACAAATAAATAATAAAAAGCAGAATTAATAAATATTAAAGGGGCCTCCCATACAACAAACGTGATTTTGCCGTTTTTATAAATAATGGTACGGAACCCTTCCTGCACGAGTCCAACTCGGACCTGGCCGGTTTTTTTTTTTCGAGAAAGTGAATCCCAAAAGTATAATATTTCCGAACCTGCTCAAATTTGACGAGAATCGGCTGAGAAATGCGACCTGTAGCGGAGCACAGCGGGAAACCCGGACATCCGGACATACAAACGATTTTCGGATTGCTGGAGCACAGAACTTCGTTCGCTTCGCTCCGTTGTTCGATTGCGTGTATGTCGGGGGGTTGGAAGGGGGGTCTACACTGCGTGGTCGCCACTCGAGATCTTTTCGCTCGAACGGCCATCTGTTCTACGTGCATAGACTGATGACCTGGTAAAGGTGGCGCGAGTCCGCTAGAAGCGGGAGACGCAGGAGCGGTAACTTTGGCCATCTTTAGGGAAGGCCTATGGCCAGCAGTGAACGTCTTTCAGCTGACATAATGATGATTATAGTGATAATGATTATTACCAGCAAATTATGGAGAAAAATCACATCGCAGCTAGATATACAACGTGTCCCAAAACTCAACGATTAGCCGGCACCAGAGGATGGAGCTGCTTATGATTAGTCGAGAAAAAATAAGGAAAAAAATATATAGCCCTTGAGGGTTAGAATGGCATTCGTGTCTACATTTCTGTCTCGTTTGCTGTAACTCGATCTTAAGCTAAAATAAACGATTTTAACCGAACACGTTTCTTAGAACTATCAGAGTGTGCGTTTTAGTGTAAATTGAGGTCAAAAGGGCTGTTCCGCCCCTTCAAATTTATCTCTACTCCGCGGTCGGAGTACAAATAACAGGCACTCGCAATTACCACACAAGCCGGCGAGGAAGCTAGATTACTTTCTGAAAGATTGCTGGGAAACAAACATGCTCGTACACACGTGCGTAGGGTAAACGAAAAAACAAAATTTAAAGCATAATGACAACCTTTTCCCCCCTTTATAGTGCATCACTGCCTGGTATGTTTATTTTAAAAGTAAAACAATATAGAAAGACGGATCGATTAGCATGCGAATACGGTATTTGACTAAATTCAAATCAGCTTCTTTTTACGTAACGTCAGAAACGCTCCGTTAGTACGGAATTTGTAGGGATTACTTGCTCATGATGTCACAATCAAACAACGTCCTTAAATGTTAGTTATTATGAATTTCAAAATCATAAAAGAGCAAACTTATGTTCGCTTTGTAATGACATAAAAGATTGATATTGTTTAAATTATTTAAACTGAGCTCATGAATGGCCATTGTACTGAGCTAATGAATAGCCTTTGTTTGCGTTCAGCACGTGCCACTTTTGAAAGAAAGAAAGAAAGAAAGAAAGAAAACATTTATTCGTGGACAAAACTGGGTATAAAAACAAAACACAGTAAACCTAAAAGGCCAGTCCACGAAAAGGCCCCGACTCAGCATGGTGCTAAACTAGAAGGCCAGCGCTGGTCTTCCGTCGGAACCTTTACTCGAGTTACCTCCTGGAAGGCAACACAAAACAAATACTTACGCTAAACATATTTTAAAGAATACATATAAAAAATATTAAAAAAAGCAAGCAAGCTTTTGCAAGAAAAAGGTTAGCGCCACAAAATGTTCATTGTGTAATGAACTCTATCGTCTTATTCAATAGATTTAAAATTGACTATTAAATAAAAAAAAACCCGCTCCCAGCAACGCAGGTACCAAGGCGCTGTGTGTGGTATTTTATCTCGTAGTAACTTGGAATCTATGTTGCTTATGAAAACCAATTTATTTTCACTGTTGTTAAATATCCTATTGGATAGTAGCGTCAAGTAAAAATAACTGACTAAGACAATGATGTAATGTATCTATTTTATATTACATGATTGACCCTAGTAAATTATATTTCACTAAATAAATATTAGGGGGCAATCCTATAAAAATCGACCTAGTCTCAAACAAAGCAAAGTTATTACTATGGGTACTAGACGACGATAAACAAACTTATATAGATAAATAATTACTTTGAAATACATAGAAAACATCCATGACTCAGTGACAAATACTCGTGCTCATGACACAAATAATTACCCTTACCGGGATTCCAACACGAGACCTCTTGCTTCTTAGGCAGGGTCACTATACCAACTATGCTAAAGCTGTTGGCAAAACCATTGTGTTATAACCAGCGATCGGATATTCGGATCGATATTTACCTAAACTTGGCAAAGTCCCGGAAATTGTTGGGAAAATATGGAGTATTATAAATTTAATAAATATGCTCCGGGACTCCGGGATCCCATGAAATGACATAAGATGGTACAAATTTACTTACATGTTTAGTTTACGGCTATTTTTGACCATTTTTGTAAGGAAATATGTTGTTATATAGATCTAACAATAACAGTGTATGTAGTGTAGCCACAGCGTGAGTTGGCAAAGTAATGTAAGCATTTCTCTATACATATCTTACATAACTGGTAATGAGTGTATACCGTTCACGCTGCCAAAGTTTAGGTAAATATCGACTTTTGAATTTCGAGCGCTTGACTCTTTCACTCGAAAACTGATAAAAATTGTGGAATGCTATTTTGAAGTAGCGATAGAAAATTCAAAAAAGAGTGATATTGACCACTCGATTCAATTATATTGGTAGAAAGTAAGTGCCGGCCATTTTGACACTACAAACGTATTTACTTTTATTTGATTTTCGAGCGCTCGAAAGTCAAAAATCGTTCCCCAGGTCCCCCGGCCGACGCTCCATACAAATGAAAATGGCGGGGTTTTTCAACATATTTTCTATGTTGTTCATTATTTGAATTGATGTTGGATTAGGAATTGATACTGAAACAAAAGAAGGTCGCTGCCGCCGATGACGGCGGAAATGCAATACTTCGAAGCCTATTATGAAAAACATAAGTTCAATAAATAATCACACGTTTGAAAAAAAACAGGAGGTAGTTACAAACTTATAATAATAAAAATAACTGACTTCTTATTCACTTAAATCTTTCTGTGTTACGAGAGATCTCGTACAATTCAAACATAAGAAGAATTTTCGCAACAACCATAAATAAATTACTTTTGTCTTCATATATAGCTTTTTATAGGAATAGTATGTATTTCGTAGCTAGTATGATATTTAATTGCATACCGGATATGTTCAAGAAATACATACAAATAAAATTCAAGTATTATTTTATTATTTTCGTATATATAGTCACAATAAACTCATTTCATTTCAATGTCAAGGTATTCATTGTTAAATCTCCCAAAATACAATGTGTGTGGGACATCATACACTTTGCTAGCTAAACTTAGTAAGTGTCTTGCCAGTGTATGAGAATCTTCGAGAACTGAACGATCATGAAGCATAATAGTTGAATTATGTATATAAAAGTATTCACGGAAACTGCGATCTCAATCCTTTTATAGGATCCAACAATGTTTAAATCCGCTGAGTAGCGAACACAATGGGAACCAGTATAATGCGATAAAATTATTTGATTCTTGTTGGCACAGTACTTTAGAAACTCACTTTAAACTGGCTTTCAATAATAATTGATGCTTGAAATATTATAAGTAGGACTTGGTACATATTTGGAGCAGCCCAACTTGGAAGTACCTCCGCCTCACAGATACCTCAGCCATAATGACACCGTTGACACCACATAAAATAACCAATAAGGTTGAATTTTCCCGAAAAAGGATTAAAAATATTGTCAAATGGAGAAAGACGAAAAGCAGGGGATTAAAGAAGTATTAATAATCATGAAGGTAAAGTATTTTTTCCCTCTCTGACATCTTATACTATGAAACGGGCAATATTTGAAATCACGTTTTCGAAAACGGCTGTAAAAACTTCAATGAAATTTGGAATATAGGGTTTTACGGAGGCGAAAAATCGATCTAGCTTAGTCTCATGTCTAGGAAATTCGATTTCTCGGTTTTATTTTCACCTGAGCAGAGGTCGGTCGCCCAGGGACTGCCTTATTAAAACTTTCTTCTTGCAATTCTTTGATATATCTGAATGGGATTTTCGTCACTAACTAGGCATATGTTTTTCCTTCTTTCTTTCGGAGTATTAATACATTTTGAGCGTACACACGTATTGTCGTACGTCTGTACGTAATATGTAAGTACTGTTATTTATTTCGAGCTATTTCCACAGAAATATCATACAAAGCGTCCAAGCAAACAACAATATGAAATACACGCTCTTTCATTCCTGTTTACTTGTGTACAAGCCTTCAGTACAATAGCATAAATATTTGATCCCCCGAGACCTCTTGTGGCTCTTACAAATGCCCTCCTGAATGGGAATTCTCCGATTCCCGCAATGGGAATTCTCCGATTCCCGCAATGGGAATTCTCCGATTCCCGCAATGGGAATTCTCCGATTCCCGCAATGGGAATTTAATAACCGACTATAGGAGGCCCGGGAGGTTTATGTTCGCCGTTTCCGATCTCAATCACATTGCAATGTTAATTTTACCAAGCAATGCGTTATAAGAGTGAAGTGATTGAAAAACTCCAATTGTCAGACGTTTACCTCAAAAGCGTATACTCCTTGTAGGTTATTAGCGATTCGCATTTCACCTCGATAGCAAAACATCACGTCCCGCATTAAGGTTGCAGTATTTCAACAGAATGTGAAAAAGTTATACCCTCTCGGTCCGTGGGGTCCCAGTGCGCAAAAGTTATTTGCGGAAATCGCGAAACGTCTGATTGATGTAACCGGTGACCGAAGAGCTGGCGGCTACTCGCGCAACGCATCAGCATTGCAAATCAGCGAGGAAATGCCGCTAGCATCATCGGTACAATGCCTCGAGGGCGGGCGAATATTCAGCGTTTTTAGGGCGTTTTTTTTCGTCATTGTCGGGGACAGCAAATACTATTCAAAGGTACGAGTATCAGAGTCTACTTTTTATGAAGATGTTAGCGAATACCAGTACTGAATCTTTTTTTATTAAAGGTTCTGCGGTATGTTTTATCTCTGATGAAATAATCTTGAGACGACAATGACGTTAAAACCGAGCGGTTCTAACGCTCGGAGAATCGCCCGGGCCCATTTAGATTTAACTTAGCTTTAATTTAATTTAGTTAATGTTAGTTATCCTCTTGTTTATACTTTAGAAAATAAATAATTTAAATAGTTCATAATTTTATTATTTGAAGATCAATTTAGTAAGTACAATTTCTGAGGAATATCTAGAGGAATAAAATGACGATCAGTTAGCCTCTCCAGTGACGCCTACGACGCAGAAGGTCCTGACTTCGAATCCCGGTAAAGGCAATTATTTATTCATATTCATATTTTTTTATTACATAATATATCGTCGTCTAGGACCAATAAAACAAACTTTATTGAGTTTACTATTGGACTAGGTCAATTTGTGTAAGATAGTCCACTCATATTTAATTAGGTATATGTTTACAATCCGCCGTTTGTGTTGTTTAAGAGTCCACAGTAAGCTCGGCCGTAATTTTACCTTCCCATACAAACGGAGTTTCGTTCTCATTTTAAAACTACGAGTTCGATTGTAACGAAACTTTGCATATACAATGACATGCGGTATATATATGTCTGTAATTAGTTTATATGGTTCCAGTTATTAAAACAAACTTATTACAACAAAAACAAGTTTTGTATGAAAACCTTAAAATCGCTGTATTTTTTTACAATGGCATCTAAGCTACATAAACAAATTACAGGCCTGGATATACCTTCTGTCATGCCAAGTTTCGTTACAATCCAACACGTTAGTTTTATAATGGGGGCGGAACTAAGTTTGTATGAAGAATCGAGCTTACTGCGGACTCTTAAGTAAATAAATAAAGTACCAACTTGACAGCTTGTAACTTGTTCAATAAACAATCTTGCATCCCCTCCATATCCCGGGCGCACCGCGCTTACCTATTGACAATGACCGACAGATGACCCTTTGCTTGCATTAAAATAAGGCGTATGTCGCTCCACCTGTGACGTCACATACCAAGTCTATCTCGCGTGTGAGCTCGTGTGTGTGCCTGTGACTGGCTGTGACTCCTGAACCCTGGACTGCGCATCTATCTGTGGTATGTAAGCAAATGACCTAAAGACACCTAGTTTCTCAGTGTTAATTCCCATTTTATACATTTGGTAGCAATAGCGTGGTTTCATAGCCTCTGTTGAAATAACTATTTTAAGTTTAACCTTCTCGTAAACAAGACTTAAGCATCCCCCAATTGTATTTGCGCCGTAGTTTAATTAAACCATCATAGTTTTATTACCTAAAGATTTAACCATTAAAAATTAAAGTTGTTTACCAGGTGACAGACATCCGAGCCGGTTTATCGTAATTTGTGCTTTATCTATTCACCTGGACGGTCTAAATTAGCTTGAAGGGCCGAAATAACGCATTACGTATTAAATATCACATAACCATTAATTTGTAGTTTGGAAAAGAATTTATTTGTTCTAATTGTGTTTCCTAAACCCTTTTGCATAGTTCTGCGTAAGTACCTCTGCACCTCGTGGTGTACTAAACGAACGTGCTTCCAAATTGGGCCTTGTTTGTAAGCGTATACGATTGAAATTGAGTGTAGATATTACTGTTCATATATATTTTTCTTGTTTTCCTTGTTGCTAACGGTTGCCTATACAAGTTGAAATGAGTGAGAACGGAGATAATGATACTATGCGGGCAACCTTATTTACGGAAACCGCGGAGTATAGAAAATCAATCGGCACTTTAAGACTGACCAGTGAATGGATTTCGAACGCCTATCAACGGCTTAACTCGACAGACCGTGCCCGGCTGATAGTTTTATTTAGCGAAGTCGAGGATCAGTATAAGGAATGTCGTGATGCTAGTGCCATTCTCTTGGGCGGCTTGGATCGGGCTATAGATGTGGAGGAATATGCCTATGTGCAAGATATTATTAAGTCGGTGCGCGATCAGATCTTAGATATTAAAGTTAGGCGCAATGAAATAGTCGCACCTATCTCTGCCAGTACCCCAATGCGTTCAGTGCCCGACCGCGCAACAGCAGTGGGTGACCTTGACCTCCCTCGTTCCCAACGGTTGCCAGATCTTCCGATTCCGCGCTTTAACGGACGTCCGGACGCTTGGATTAGTTTTATAGACCAATTTGACAGTGTTGTTGATGCCCGAAGTGATTTGCTTTCCACCCATAAAATGCACTATTTAATGAGTGCGTTGTCTGACGAACCGAAACGTTTAGTACAACATTTAAAAGTTGAAGCCGGCAATTATAGTGTAGCTCGTGATCTTCTCAAACGGAGATACCACAATACGCGAGTACTTGCCGATACATACATCGCACAGATTATGTCCCTGCCTGATATCAGTCCCCGGTTGACTGGTCTACGAGTTTCTTTTCTTAATCCCCTCCTTACTGCATATCGTTGTTTAGAGCGACTTGAATTACCGGTAAAACATTGGTCATATATCCTTGTACACATTTGTTTCGCGAAACTTCCCACGGATTTACGATCGCGATTTGAGCGTCGTCACGGCGATGGTCTTAGGGACCTCCCTACTTTTGATAAGCTGATTGATTTCCTCGAAGAGGAATGTCGTCATCACGACAATGTCGGAAATACCTCTTTAGTAGACGCACCGTCCTCTCAAGCAAAGCCCCCACCACCAGTAGTCAGAACCCCACGTCAGTTCTTAGTTGCTGAGACCGACATGCGTGAACAAAAATGTCCTATGTGTTCTAGCCAGTCCCATTATCTACGCGAGTGCAAAGATTTCCTAGATATGAACCCACGCGATCGTTCAATCTTTGTGAAAATGAATGGCCTGTGTTATAGATGTTTAGATAAACACACCATTGCATCTTGCATGCGCGATTATCGCTGTGGAACCTGTAGGCGCCCGACGCATCATACCCTCCTATGTTTCAATGACCCGCGGAACCCGGTTTACTCCTCTCGTGTTAAACCAGAGACTCGATCAGTGTCTTTTCGAAGCTCTCCGGAACCAGCTCGGCCGACCTCCCCGCATTCTCGCACGGGCGGGGGTTCCCGCTCCCGCTATTATAATGTGAACCGGTCCTCACCTCGATCCAGTCCGCCAGCCTCACCCCGAGGATCTCCCCCGCCGTCTTCATCTCGGACATGGCACCGTGCTTCGAATCGCTCACCCAACCGGTACCCTTCCCCGCCTCCTCGTCGCAGTGAGCGCCACGAGCGCCCCCCTACTCCCTCCACCAGTAGAGATAAACGAGACTTGTCACCATATTCCTCGCGTTGCTCCCATCATGACAGCCCACAATAACTAGACTGCCCCCCTATTTCTGACCCTACCCGTGCTCCAACCGTTATAAATTCAGACTTGGTTTTACTCCCTACCGCCGTCATTCAGGTTAAAACATCTAGCGGATATTATGTTGAAGCTCGGGCGTTGTGCGATACTGGCGACCAAGGCGGTCCACCTGGAGGTAGTGTCAGACCTCACTACAGAAGCGTTCCTCGCCGCCCTTACTCGTTTTGCCTCTCGTCGTGGCACCCCTTCGCTTATTCGGTCGGACTGTGGACGTAATTACGTGGGTGCGGATAACCACCTTTTAGAAGTCCATAATTTCCTTAACTTAAATAAGTATACTCTAGGCGAAATATCACTTGGATTTTTGATCCTCCTACTACCCCACACTGGGGCGGTCTTTTCGAGGCGGCTGTAAAGTCAGCCAAGACTCACCTAAAACGTGTTATCGGAGACACTCCCCTCACCTATGAAGAATTGACGACAGTCTTTACTAAAATTGAGGCAGTCCTCAACTCGCGTCCGTTGTGCCCCTTATCATCGGATCCTAACGACCTTGAAGTTCTGACACCAGGCCATCTCATTATTGGAGAGCCTTTAACTGCGATTCCCGAATACCCGTTGCACGATATTAAAACGAATAAACTCACTCGATTTCAACTTGTACAACAGATGCTACAACACTTTTGGTCACGATGGCAAACTCAATATTTATCGACGTTGCAAACAAGGCCTAAATGGGCAGCCTATACTGAGCCTCCCTCAGTGGGTGATTTGGTCCTCCTGAGAGAGGATAATGTCCCTCCATTGGAATGGCGACGCGCTCGCATCATATCAGTGGTTCCCGGTAAAGATGGCGTCGTGCGTGTAGTACAAGTTAGGACGGCTACGGGTGTTCTGACAAGACCTACCAATCGGATTATTAGATTACCCTAAGAATCCCTTAAAGTAACTTTGTTTTTTTTATTTGTTTTTTATTTTTTTATTTTCCTTTTTTTTTTCGTAAACATTGTCATGTTTAGGGCGGGGGTATGTTCAATAAACAATCTCGCATCCCCTCCATATCCCGGGCGCACCGCGCTTACCTATTGACAATGACCGACAGATGACCCTTTGCTTGCATTAAAATAAGGCGTATGTCGCTCCACCTGTGACGTCACATACCAAGTCTATCTCGCGTGTGAGCTCGTGTGTGTGCCTGTGACTGGCTGTGACTCCTGAACCCTGGACTGCGCATCTATCTGTGGTATGTAAGCAAATGACCTAAAGACACCTAGTTTCTCAGTGTTAATTCCCATTTTATACACAACAGAACAGAAAGAAACAGAAGAAGAAGAACAACAAGAAGAAGAAGAAGAGAAACATTTGTGTGAGTCTCTGACCTGAATCGACCTGACACGGATGTAAGTAATGGCGGCTTACAATGATTGAAAGTGACAGCGCTTTTGCGACTAATAGATTTAGTTGAGAAGGTACATCTTTGACAAGCTTTCGTTGAAGGAAAACGACATTTGCCCGCGACTTGAACAACAGTTGATCTCTGTGTAAAACTCTGTTTTATGCTTCTTCCTCGTAAGTTATTTTTAAGTTTGGCGTGCATTGTAGTTTTTCTTGTAACTTGTGTAAGCACACACAAATTATGTACTTATGAGTTATGTATCTATCTGTCTACATGTAGGAATAATAAGTTCCATCCCTTTGATTTCCGGGAATGAGTATCCTATTTGTTTTGTTGCTACGTACTCTTTTTAGGTATGCAGGCGTCAGGTATATATTAACTTTGTATTTTATTATGTACCTACCTATTGTCCAGGTAATAAATTAATTCTATGCCAAATTTCATACAAATTCGTTCAGCCACTTCCGCGTTTTGAGTATCTTCTTTAAAACTCATTGAAGGTATTTAATATAAAAAGAAGAGGATTTTTTTTATTTCTATTTATTCGAAATATAAACTTATGCTGACACATTAATTGCTTATTCTTACTGAAGCCAATTAAGCTTAGATGTTTTCAAGAATCAGTTGAGACTTAATTATATTATTATCCTCGTACGTTCCGTGTATACTAATATAATTTCTCAGTGCTAGTGTTAAAGACATATAAGTAATGTTTTTTCAGTATTTTTTAAAATGCGTTTGGATTATCTGTTCCCTGTATTTTTATATATCTAATGGTAGTTGGTCATTTGCTATATATATTCTTATAGGTCTTCCCATAAACGTCCCCTTTGGAGAGCAGCCAAAATGGATGTTTAGTTATTAAATAAAAGAAAAAGCTGGTATGTCATGTCATATCAAAACACTTGCAGCCGGGACTGAGAAGTGGAAACTGCTCTACCGACAGTATAATTACTCTGTTATCATGAGTAACAGACGCACAACGTTTCATTACAGTTATTATAGCTATTTATGATACAAGTGCTGAAAACAGGAAATTCGCAACGAGTGGTGATAAATTAAAACACGACCGAAGGGAGTGTTTTAAATCGAAACGAGTTGCGAATTGCCTATTCGCACGTGTATCGTACAAGGTTTTACTGTGCATATGGCTCTTTAAAGTTTCGACATGTGCACGGAAAGTGCTCTTTTCCGCACTAGTGCGGGAAAGTAGGCATATGTACCTACTGTAAAGTAAATTAAGCAAGATGTCGACAGTTCCTGTAGACTGTTCAGAAGTTCTACGTAATCCCAGGTAAAATCTACGCGAAATATACAGACGTTAAAGTCAACGTTTCCCAGAGCATCTCATAGTAAGGTCGATTAAGTTAATAGTAAGTTCCCTCAACCAATTCCCTCGGTTCTTGACAAATTAAACATAACTCACGAGGTTATTAAGTCATCCGCCCGGAGGAATAGCGCGATTATGCGAGGACCCAAAGGGACGAGAGGAAAATGCATGGAACAGGGTTCGAAAGCATAATTATCATGATAATTATCGTGATAATGACAGATATATAATTATCGATTGATAATAACAAAAAAATGCGCTTGTGAACGTGAACTGTATTCGGAGCATTCGAACGTGTGTTTCCACACTTGCGTCTATCCGAACGCACGATGTGCCAACGTGACGTGCCGTGCCATGGGGATTCCCCTCACAACACATTTTTTTAACGTTGAGATTTTTTTAACAACAATTATATCGAGTCCCAGATGAGTAAAGTCGCAGGAAAACATTGTACTATACCGATAAAACCAGAATATCATAAAATCATTAGCACTTAAGGGAATTTCTCAGAAAATGTATTAATTTATACCTGTAAAGATGGCCGCGTCTGCCTCCATAGGGACCGTCGCTGCTAGGCAACGTGTTTTGAACTGACACGGTTAGAATATTGTGGACATACTGTGACTTCATAAACTTCGAATTCGAATAGAGAGTAGGTGAGATGAAATGTAGGGTTTACAACGCGCGTCCTTAGGCTAGGCTGTTTACTATTGTAAATTTTACGTAATACCTGACCAAGTATCACCCGCTACCGTCCGCTATCCGTGCTTGAAGTCACTCTTCCTAGGCAGGAACAGACGTTACATTTTGCGGTGAGTATACAACGAGCGGTGATATGGAAGTCGCCAATTATACATGCGACATTTATTATGTTATCACCCTAGGTGGGTAAAATTAATAGTTGTTACATTGGGGTGCACGACGTTTTATATAATTTCACTTAATCTATTTTGGTTTGATATAGGTACCATTGCTTATTATAATGTAACGGATGGTATAATATTGATTCCGATAATTTTCAAATGATCTTATGTAAAAAGTGATATAATACTTTCCCAATGTCTCCTACCCTCCCGTCCCGCCGCGCCGCCCGCACTCGCCTAGGTACCGATTGCTGACGATCGAGATGGCACCAAATACAAACTTTAAAACCTATAACCCTATATAACGCGGGTCTCGTTCCATACCTCAAAAGCAAAAATAGAACCCTTATTTATAGGATCACGTGTGGCTGTCTGTCAGTCCGTCTGTTACAACCGATTTGCTACGAAAAAAACTGGACCGATTGAATTGCAATTTGGCAGAAACATTTTCATGAATTTTCATGTCCACAACATGACATTTCAAAATCTATGTGATTTTCGTTATTAACGTCCCAAAAAACCGTAATAACAACGCCCATATTGATATTTAGACGCCACGTTGGAATGTAAAATCGTTGTTGTTTTCCTAATCAGCGACCCGATAAACCATAGAAAAAATAGATGCCGATGTTGATTTTCAGATTTTGTCACCACATGTCTCCTTTTAGGGGTTGAATTCTCAAAAACCCGGAAACACTTGTTTACTCATTTATCGTTAGGAATAATCCTGTGAATTCTCGAATAAAATTGTCTAACTAATCTTTTTTCTCCATACAAACTTTGGACCTCCTTTTTAACCCCTTTAGGTGTAATCATTTCCAAAACGCTGAAAGCACTTTATTTGTAAATGAATAAGTAATCTGTCCACAAAGTTTTAAGTACGTAGTAGCTAAAAGTAAGTTTCCCTTATACAAAATTTGGACCCTCATTTAGGGGTGGAATTTTATAAAAAGCTGAAATTACTTTTAAGTTATCTTCCTACAAAGTCTCAAGTCTCTAGTTCAATAAATAATGTTTCCCCCCCACAAACATTGCATACCTATTTAACCCCCTTAGAGGAAGAATTTTATAAAACGCTGAAAGTACTTTTTTGTATCTTAATAATAATATTCCTACAAAGTTTCAAGTCTCTAGTACAAAAAAATATGTTTCTCCCATACAAACTTTGCACCCCTACTTAACCCCCTTAGGGATAGAATTTCCAAAAATCCCGTCTTATCCCTTGCCTACGTCATAAAATGAAGTTCTGGTGTAAATTTCAAGTTTCTAGTCCCAGTAGCTTTAAATACGAACTTTGCACCCCTATTTTACCCCCTTAGGGGTGGAATCTATATATATAAAACGCAAAGGTGACTGACTGATTGACTGATTGACTGACTGATCTATCAACGCACAGCCCAAACTACTGGACCGATCGGGCTGAAATTTGACATGCTGATAGCCACTATGATGTAAGCATCCGCTAAGAAAAGATTTTTGAAAACTCACCCCCTAAGGGGGTAAAACGGGGGTCCAAAGTTTGTATGGGGGAAGCATTATTTTTTGAACTAGAGACTTAAAACTTTGTAGGAAGATTACTTATTAAAATACAAAAAAGCACTTTCAGCGTTTTACAAAATTCCCCCCCCCAAGGGGGTTAAATAGGGGTGCAAAGTTTGTATTCAAAACTACTGGGACTATAACTTGAAATTTACACCAGACCTTCCTTTTATGACGTAGGCAAGGCATAAGACGGGATTTTTGGAAATTCTGTCCCTAAGGATGTTAAATAGGGGTGCAAAGTTTGTATGGGTGAAACATTATTTTTTGTACTAGAGACTTGAAACTTTGTGGGGATATTACTTATTAAGATACAAAAAAAGCTCTTTCAGCGTTTTAGAAAATTCCACCCCTAAAGGGGGTCAAATAGGGGTGCAATGTTTGTATGGGGTAAACATTATTTATTGAACTAGAGAATTGAAACTTTGTAGGAAGATTACTTATTAGGATACAAAAAAAACGTCTTCAGCGTTTTATAAAATTCCACCCATAAAGGGATTAAATAGGGGTGCAAATTTTGTATTCAAAACTACTGGGACTAGAAACTTGAAATTTACACCAGAACGTCCTTTTATGACGTAGGCAAGGGATAAGACGGGACTTTTGGAAATCCTATCCCAAAGGGGGTTAAAAAGGGGTGCAAAGTTTGTAAGGGAGAAATATGTTTTTTTGTACTAGAGACTTGAAACTTTGTAGGGATATTACTTATAAAGATACAAAAAAAGTTCTTTCAGCGTTTTAGAAAATTCTACCCCTAAGGGGGTTTATTAGGGGTGCAATGTTTGTATAAGGGAAACATTATTTATTGAACTAGAGACTTGAAACTTGGTAGGAATTATACTTATTAGGATACAAAAAAAAGTATTTTCAGCGTTATATAAAACTAGCTTTTGCCCGCGGCTTCGCCCGCGTAGTAAAAGTAATTTTCCAATAATTGTTGTATTGCTACGCCGCCTACTAACCTACTACTACTAACTTCCCCTACGAATAACCCTTCGTCATACCCATTATGGTAAATTAATTTTTATTTACTATTATTTTTTTGCCCGTGTGGTGGCGGGTTAGAAATTCACCACCCTCTTTCTTCCCGTGTGTGTCGTAAAAGTCGATTAAGAGAGCAGGGTTGAAGTGTGTTGTGGGTGATGGGCTAACAACCTAAGCAATATCACTTTTTGTCGATCTTTTATACACACATTTATGCTAAAAGTGGCGCTGGAACATAAAGTTCATGTGCTCTGCCTGCCCCTTTTGGGAATAAAAGCGTGAATGTATGTATGTATGTACGTATTTCTGTTATTAAATTTACAGTCATGATTAATGAGAATCTGTCTTCTGGAATAAAAGCTACTTTATGTTCATGATAATGTTGAAATACCAAAATATCTCCACGAATGTCAAGTCAAATTTGTAGCCTGGACATTGCTATAGGCTAGTTTCCTAAGATTTTTTTTCCATGCTTTTCGAACCAGAATTTAACATAAATACCCAAATGCTTAACTTATAAAAAGTAAGCAGATCTTCGTGCAGCACCTTGAATGTACTACTTATTACGGATGCAGGCACTTTCCCAATGTCTCCTACCCTCCCGTCCCGCCGCGCCGCCCGCACTCGCCTAGGTACCGATTGCTGACGATCGAGATGGCACCAAATACAAACTTTAAAACCTATAACCCTATATAACGCGGGTCTCGTTCCATACCTCAAAAGCAAAAATAGAACCCTTATTTATAGGATCACGTGTGGCTGTCTGTCAGTCCGTCTGTTACAACCGATTTGCTACGAAAAAAACTGGACCGATTGAATTGCAATTTGGCACAAACATTTTCATGAATTTTCATGTCCACAACATGACATTTCAAAATCTATGTGATTTTCGTTATTAACGTCCCAAAAAACCGTAATAACAACGCCCATATTGATATTTAGACGCCACGTTGGAATGTAAAATCGTTGTTGTTTTCCTAATCAGCGACCCGATAAACCATAGAAACAATAGATGCCGATGTTGATTTTCAGATTTTGTCACCACATGTCTCCTTTTAGGGGTTGAATTCTCAAAAAACCGGAAACACTTGTTTACTCATTTATTGTTAGGAATAATCCTGTGAATTCTCGAATAAAATTGTCTAACTAATCTTTTTTCTCCATACAAACTTTGGACCTCCTTTTTAACCCCTTTAGGTGTAATCATTTCCAAAACGCTGAAAGCACTTTATTTGTAAATGAATAAGTAATCTGTCCACAAAGTTTTAAGTACGTAGTAGCTAAAAGTAAGTTTCCCTTATACAAAATTTGGACCCTCATTTAGGGGTGGAATTTTATAAAAAGCTGAAATTACTTTTAAGTTATCTTCCTACAAAGTCTCAAGTCTCTAGTTCAATAAATAATGTTTCCCCCCCACAAACATTGCATACCTATTTAACCCCCTTAGAGGAAGAATTTTATAAAACGCTGAAAGTACTTTTTTGTATCTTAATAATAATATTCCTACAAAGTTTCAAGTCTCTAGTACAAAAAAATATGTTTCTCCCATACAAACTTTGCACCCCTACTTAACCCCCTTAGGGATAGAATTTCCAAACATCCCGTCTTATCCCTTGCCTACGTCATAAAATGAAGTTCTGGTGTAAATTTCAAGTTTCTAGTCCCAGTAGCTTTGAATACGAACTTTGCACCCCTATTTTACCCCCTTAGGGGTGGAATTTTATATAACGCTGAAAATACTTTTTTTTTAATCCTAATAAAAAAAAATCCTACCAAGTTTCAAGTCTCTAGTTCAATAAATAATGTTTCCCTTATACAAACATTGCACCCCTAATAAACCCCCTTAGGGGTAGAATTTTCTAAAACGCTGAAAGAACTTTTTTTGTATCTTTATAAGTAATATTCCTACAAAGTTTCAAGTCTCTAGTACAAAAAATCATATTTCTCCCTTACAAACTTTGCACCCCTTTTTAACCCCCTTTGGGATAGGATTTCCAAAAGTCCCGTCTTATCCCTTGCCTACGTCATAAAAGGACGTTCTGGTGTAAATTTCAAGTTTCTAGTCCCAGTAGTTTTGAATACAAAATTTGCACCCCTATTTAATCCCTTTATGGGTGGAATTTTATAAAACGCTGAAGAAGTTTTTTTTGTATCCTAATAAGTAATCTTCCTACAAAGTTTCAATTCTCTAGTTCAATAAATAATGTTTACCCCATACAAACATTGCACCCCTATTTGACCCCCTTTAGGGGTGGAATTTTCTAAAACGCTGAAAGAGCTTTTTTGTATCTTAATAAGTAATATCCCCACAAAGTTTCAAGTCTCTAGTACAAAAAATAATGTTTCACCCATACAAACTTTGCACCCCTATTTAACACCCTTAGAGACAGAATTTCCAAAAATCCCGTCTTATGCCTTGCCTACGTCATAAAAGGAAGGTCTGGTGTAAATTTCAAGTTATAGTCCCAGTCGTTTTGAATACAAACTTTGCACCCCTATTTAACCCCCTTAGGGGTGGAATTTTGTAAAACGCTGAAAGTGCTTTTTTGTATTTTAATAAGTTATCTTCCTACAAAGTTTTAAGTCTCTAGTTCAAAAAATAATGCTTCCCCCATACAAACTTTGGACCCCCGTTTTACCCCCTTAGGGGGTGAGTTTTCAAAAATCTTTTCTTAGCGGATGCTTACATCATAGTGGCTATCAGCATGTCAAATTTCAGCCCGATCGGTCCAGTAGTTTGGGCTGTGCGTTGATAGATCAGTCAGTCAATCAGTCAATCAGTCAGTCACCTTTGCGTTTTATATATATAGATTATATTATTTTATATATTTAGACATAAACAAATCATTAAAAATAATGTTATAATGAATACTAAAATAAATAAGCGAGACCTTTTGCACTAATAGCATAATCCACCTCAAGGCAGGTCTCAGGTAGGTACGACGACGAGCGAAGCGAGGAGGAGTGTTAGGTTGAACTGCGACCATACAGTGCGCGAGCCGAGCGACCGAAGCGAGCGTGCCGCGGTAGCGGCCGGCGAAGCGCCAGAACCGAACATTTTTTAATATATAATACTTACATTACATATTATGTAAGTACTTACAAAAGTCTACGGCGGAGAGCGGTCCCAGATACGAAAGCGGGGCTCCGTCAACTTCTTGGCAGACATTGGTATATTATGAAAGTGCAATTATTTAAAATAATATGTATGTTAAACATTATTTATGTCATAAATGCGTTATATAAAAAATAAATTATTTTAAATAATATGTATGTTAAACATATTTATGTCATAGATGCGTTATACGAAAATAGAATTATGCCACTTGCAAATTATGTCACTTTGCCTAATATATCAATTGATAATTAGAGTATAGGAAATTATAGCAAAAATCCTTTATATCAAACGTTACATTATACTAAATAACTTTATGCCAATTTAATGTATATCAAGTGTATGTTAGTTTTTCTGGCATTATATGAAACATTACGCACCCGTTACATTGTTGTAGAGGCTATAGAACTTAGGCGATAAATGGACGAGTGCGTTCGAGCCGAGTGCTGCCTCCAGCTAACCACATTTTTGAAGCCTGAGTTCTGATCTTTTACCACATTCCCAAATAGTGAAAAGTACTACTAATGCCGCGTTTGTATCAAGTCGATGTACTGCGTATCATAATATCACAGTAACTTTGGAACACAATTAACCAAGAATTGGAAGGTGAAAGTTGAGATAATATTATATTTTAGGCATTCCATCTCGAGGCGGGGTTAGGGACCTTTGTGTTTCAGTTATAACGTTATTTAATATTAGTAGAGTGGTATGGGTATATATATATAAATGGGCATCAAAATAAAGTTGTTGCCAAATAGTATTTAATTAGTTTTATTGAAAGAGCGAGCGAAGGGTACGGTGTTCTCTGTTTCATCTTAAAAAAAGACTGGGTTGCACTCCTGGGGTGCCAGCAAAAGTGAAAATTTGAATATTAATGTTGCGTAAAAAAAGGCCGCCTCCGGCGAATGGCAACACTAAATCTTACGGTCACGTCCGACGCTCCTACACTTGCTCACTTACAATTTTTCCCCATCCCAAAAAGTGCACAGCGCCGCTAAAGAAGTTTCCACTCCAAAAACTTTGTCCATCGTCTGTCCATTTGTTCTCTGCAGATTTACGTTAACATAGAAGTTTCATTTTTTCATAGCTTCGAGGACTTCGGGACTTTGTACGTGCGTTAGGTAGATCTAAACGTCACTTTTTTATATGGGAAAATGACAGTTGGATCTACTAAACGCGCGTCCAAAACGTTATGCGATTACCCCTACAAGAGGTAGTCAGAATCACGTAACGTTCGGAACGTACGTTAGGACAACTCAACTGTCATTTTACCTATAGTCTATTTTTTAGACTAAAATGACATTTTATGTATTGCTAGTTTTTTACGTCTTATAAATAGTGATGTGCTACAACCGGTACTAACCGAAAATAAACGATTGGGAGGTACTTATATTTGTTGATAAAGCGTCTGTAACACATGAATGGATAATCCGTGACGTGTTAAAAACGAGAAAACACGCACTATAAACATCCGATACTATATACTACTAAAATAACGAATGCCAAATACGTAAACCAAAATGGCGTCGCGTCAGGTCAGCGATACGTCAATGTCATTTTAAATGTTTGAGTACATTACTAGTGAGTAAAATTTATTTATTGTTTATTTCGTATCATTTTGTGAGTAGATTTTATTTATTGTTTATTTTGAATCTAAAATTAATTCAACATTTTATCGGTTATTCACAAACCGATATCAAAGATCAGCACTGGTTGTATATAGCTGGTCACATTATTTGTACGTTTGACATTTGTGGTTGTCATTTTAGTCTACTGAATAAAAAATAGACTACGAGTATAAGCGCTCACAATGCTTTATAGTGGAAGCCCCACAAGCCCAATTTCATAAGAAAACCGCAAATCGATGTACAGTTTAGCCGTTTGGCCCACGCATACTAGAGGTCAAAACAATTTTTTTGACCCGCAGTTCCTAAAAAAAATTCCCTTAGGGGGGGAGTGCCGAAACATTTTTCTTTTTGTATGGAAAAAAAAATTTTTTTTCAGAAACCTATCGTGTGTAGTATCATATGAAAGGGCTTTTTGAGGCGAGTCTAAAAATATGCCACATCATTACATTTTAGCCATATATTTTTAATTAAAACAAAAATAATTTTCGAAACATACCAAGTTTGGGCTCCACCAGACACGATATGGCTGATTTGTTTAAAATTCAATATACCACAAATGATACGTGATATCCTCATATCTAATCTCAAAAAAGCAATTTTGAAAATAATTGCATTAACTATTTTTTTTTTTTTTTTCAATATTTGCCCTATAGTATGTGTGTGCCAAACGGCTAAACTGTACATCGATTTGCGGTTTTTTTAAGCGTAGGGCTACCACATTACATGATTGAACCGCCGTGTACATAATTATAATTTCAATACTGACACTGATACTCCTTTTCAAGTATAGGCGTGAGTTTATGACTTGTTATTTCATCTTATCAGCCCAAAGACGTCCACTCCCGGGGAGGCCTAAACCCCAAAGAGTGCCAAAGTGACCGCTGCGCCACCCGCATCCAGCGGACTCCCGCAACCTTCACCAGGTCATCAGTCCACCTCGTGGGTGGTCTACCCACTCTGCGCCCTCCGGCACGCAGTCACCTTCCCGCCCCAACGGCCATCGGTTCTACGTGCAATGTGCCACTGCCACTTAAGTTTAGCGGTTCGGAGGGCTATATCGGGTACCTTGGTTCTGCTGCGGATAGCCTCATTTCTGATCACGCAGAGAAACTCCCAACATGGCCCTCTCCATTGCCCTTTGGGTGACTTTGAGCCTTCTTATGAGGCCCATAGTAAGCGACCACGATTCAGTGCCTATTACTTATTTGCATCATGATTATCTAAAGGATTAAGCCGGATATTGGCCCCTTCCAGCGACCCATCACGCTAAAAAACAAAATACGAACATACGAACCTACACGTTTTAAAACAGTTTAAATTTTCATTTCGCTTAGTGGTTGCCTGAACAGTGAACAATAAACTCAATTAAAACTGAACCTTATTACAAAATAATTGACTTATATTTTCCCTTGCAGGCACTTAGTATCCAGAAGGATGCTGATTTTTTTTTAAATATTTAGTACACAACTTAAGCTCTTTTAACGGTTGACGACGTTCCGATGTTATCCTGAAGTGAACCTTAATTGTTACGTGTTAGGTTTGCTTTTGCGATGCACTGGTGAGTATTAAGTTAGCCTATTAGTGCCTGCCGCGGTAAATAATTAAGTAGCTACATTATCCTTCAACTTGTAATATAGAGCAGTAACGAGGGGTCAATTAAGCAGTTCAGTTTTGCATTCTAAGTTATCAATGACGCCAAAGGGGTTGCTACACTTTGTTAGCGAATCAGGGATGTTGCGATTTTCTAGAGTCTAGACATCTGCAGATGCGGATATATCGAGGCTCACAAATTGCCGATGCGGATGTTGAGATCAAACACTTAAAAACATAAGTAAACAGCCCTTTTATAATCTCAGCACGGCCTTCCTAATCATCGTTTATTAAATAAATAAATAAATAAATATAAGGGGACAATCTTACACAAATCAACCTAGTCCCATAGTAAGCTCAGTAAGGCTTGTGTTATAGGTACTAGACGACGATATATATAATAGATATAAATACTTAAATACATAGAAAACGTCCATGACTCAGAAACAAACATTCATGCTCATCACACAAATTTTTGCCCTTACCGGGATTCGAACCCAGGACCTCTTGCTTTGTAGGCAGGGTCACTACCAACTAGGCTAAAGCGTTATTGGCTATTGTATTTGAAAAAAGCAGTTGGGAGTTATGAAAAATCTTTTCTTGGCACTTGTAGTTACTTTGTCGCAATTTTCACTCCGTCGTCAATTTTTCTGCATCCGCAAATAATCCGAATTTTGTGGATGTTGAAATCAGGGATCGGAACCGGTTTTTTTGCAAAATCCTCGAAATAACCATGTATCATGCACTATTTTATACTCCATAGGACTCAGTTGTGTTTATAGGTAACGACTGCGTACTATTAGATTGCCCAATTAGAAAAGAAATAATTAACAAAGAACGAAAAAATAACGTTTGCGTTCCCATACAAAAAATACCGGTTTCCAATCCCTGGTTGAAATTGAGGCGGTACCATCGCGGATGCGGATCGGAATGTCTGCTACATCCCTGATCTGGCTCCATTCTGTTTGACACGCTTTTTTCGCTGCGTGTAGACGTCTACGCTGCTACGGGCTACGTACGCCGTAGACGTTGACGCGAGCGCTACGAGCGGAGCGTCATTTTCACTGCCAGGAACCGGCCTAGTGGGTGCCTCCTACGTAGTTGCTTTCCGCTACATACGAGGAAAACCGCGGATCGGCTACGAGCGTAGCGCGTAGCCGATCCGCCGTTTTCCTCGTATGTAGAAGAAAGCGATTACGGCGTAAGTTCCTGGCAGCTAAAGTGTTAATGCCAAATTGGAATTTTAAGTGGAAGTGATAGATTGACTTCCTGGTGTTACAAATCTACCACGATTCCGGGTAACTAAGGAACGAAAAGTAAGGGTTTTATTGGGTAATTCTTTTGGGCGTATGGAATGGGATACCTTTCACTTTGTCTTAAGACGACTTTTGTGTTTAATTCTTCCACTATCTGCAGTTTTCAGAATTTAATTGATTATAATTTACTTTAAAAACAAAGTTTTAACCGACTTCACAACATTACCAAAATCTCTTCGTGATTGCCTGATAAATTTGAAGATTTCCTTTGATTTCTCCATGACCCCATCATCAGATCCAGACCACCTCACCTTGGGACCACCAGGGCAGGATACCCATTCAAACAAAAAAAGAATTTTCCAAATCGGTCCAGGCATCTTTGAGTAATCGGGGAACATACATAATAAGTTTTTGTCAAAAAACAATATTTTTGGAACAAGCGAGTTAACGTCAATCTTGCAGCGGGCAATGATAGTAAGACAAAATTGTTTTTACAAAGCCTATTAGAGCACAACATTAAGCCTACAATAACAGATTTTACCCGAGTAACAGCAAATACCTCAACAGTATTAGACAACATATTAACAGATTTTAATGATTATATGACTGCCTCTGTAATACCATGTAGTTTCTCAGATCATGATGTGCAATTACTTGAACTACCAGCTTCATGCAATAGGAAACACGATTTACAGAAAGTTATGAAGAAACGTGTCTACAGCAAAAAAGCCACAAATAAATTCCAGGAGAGTCTTAAATGTATTGACTGGCAATCGATATTTGCTAATAAAGATTGTGATGGTAAATTAAATCAGTTTTACACCATACTATTTCCACTAATTGATAGACATTTTCCACTTAAAAAAGTCCAGTCTCGAAATAAAAGTAACGGATGGCTCTCGAAGGGCATTAAAAAATCCAGCAAAGTCAAACGTCAAATGCTGATACAATCGCGAAATGTGAATAATGAAAATTTCATTAAGCACTTTAAACAATATAAGAACACATTTAAAGCGGTCTTAGTTCATGCTAAAAAAATACATATGCATCGAACCATATCTAAAGCAAAGAATAAGGTCAAAACTATTTGGAATTTAGTTAAGGACAATACAGGAAAATGTGTCAGACCACAACCCAAATTAACCTTGAAACTTGAAACTGGTAAGACAGAAGATGTAAATACCATAGCAAAGGCTTTTAACAGTTACTTTTTAAATGTAGGAAAGACAACATGTAACTCACATGATAGGCAACACTTGATAATTATGCAGACACTAAAGAAAAAAAACTACAGTTCAATATTTCTGAATCCCATAACTGGCGCAGAAATAATTAGAATAACGAAAAACCTGAAAAATAGTAACTCTTGTGGACCTGATAACTTGAACACAAAATTTATAAAAGAAAATATGAATTTAATATGTACGCCGCTATGCATAGTATTTAACAGTTGTTTAGAAGAAGGCGTATTTCCCAATCTACTGAAAAAGGCAAAAGTAATAGCAATATTTAAAAAAGAAAACCGTAGTGAACTGAATAACTACAGACCGATATCTCTCTTATCCATTATTTCTAAAATATTTGAGAAATGCTTAGCTACTAGATTAGAAAGTCACTTTGAAAAGAATAATCTGTTCACTTCACATCAGTACGGTTTCAGAAAAGGGAAAAATACATCAAAAGCTGTAATGAACTTGGTCACCGAAGTTATGCGTAATCTGAATAACGGTCACAAGTGCGGGGGAGTGTTTTGTGACCTGACTAAAGCATTTGACTGTGTCAGCCACAGAATACTCCTAAACAAACTTGAATACTACGGTATTCGCGGCATAGCCCTCACACTTTTTGAATCGTATCTAACAGGTCGCACTCAATACGTAGAAATAGCTTGTAGTGATCCTGATCGAGCCACTCGTTCCGAGGAGGGTACGATAAAATACGGGGTACCTCAGGGTTCAGTCCTTGGCCCATTGCTGTTTCTTATTTTTATAAACGATCTGCCTGATTATTTAACACAGGGTACACCGTATCTCTACGCGGATGATACCAGCATCATCCTAAGTGCACCTACTGTCCTAGAATTTAATCTAATTATAAAAAAATGTTGGAATGAACTCGACAACTGGTTTTCATACAATGGTCTTAGGATTAACTGTGAAAAAAGTTTTTACATAATTTTTCGCCGTAGTTCTAGGAGCGCTGATTTTATTTGTGATGTGCCTATAGAAAAATCTGATTGTATCCGATTCTTGGGAGTACAACTTGACCCCTATCTGAGGTGGCATAGTCATATAGACACCGTGTGTAAAAAATTGGCTAGTGCGTGTTATTCATTGAAAAGTCTTTCAAAAATAGCAGACACCAATATATTAAAAACTGTTTACTTCTCCTATTTCGAGAGTATCATCAGGTATTGTGTTGAAGTTTGGGGCAACGGTACAAACATAAATTCTGTTTTACTCCTACAGAAAAAGGCTATTCGACTTATTTCTGGATGCAAAGGCATACCTGACACCCATCGAAACTTGTTTATAGATCACAAAATCCTCACCATTATCTCAATGTACTTGTATCACATATGTATATATGTCTATTTAAATAAAAATCTCTATCCGACAGCTGGAGAAATGCATAATTTTAATCTTAGGAATAATAGTCAACTGTCTCTAACTACACCTCACTTTGTCCATTTCAATAACAGCTTTAACAATATGGCCATTAAAATTTTTAATAAAATAAGTCAGGATATCAAACAATGTACAGACATGAGAACTTTTGACAGAAAGATAAAAGAATATTTCATTAATAGACCATTTTATACAATTAAAGAATTTTTCGCCAATGCCCTTGACATCACAAATGACATCTATTAAATATTTTTAACCAATAAAATCCAATGTAATATGTCCTTTTATTAATGTGCACCTAGAATAAGTAATTAATTTTAAAATGTATTATTGTAACTATAATTGTATTATTAATTGTACCTAAAATTGTATTAATTGTATTTGCATGTACTTGTACGAACAGCAAATAAATCATCTGAATCTGAATCTGAATTTTATTGCCGACTGTACTTTTCTGTATACCATCACCAACTTCTCATTCAAACGATTCAAACGAGCCCAAACTCAACGGGGTTACGTCGGTTTAATAATGAATTCCCATGGCCACCTTCTGTCTCCATCGTCAGATCAGCTCGATGGTACCATAATATAGAATTGTCATCCAAACTATACTAGCCAAAATTTCAGCTCAATCGGATCCTTATCATCCTTGCTACTGACTCAAAAATGGATTGCAAATTTTGACCTACAACTTACATACATATATATATATGTTTACACACGAACAGGGCAAGTTAACACTTTCGCTGCCAGGAACCCTCCTAGCGGGTGCCTACGCCGTAGTTGCTTTCCGCTACATACGACGAAAACCACGGGAACGGCTACGACCGTAGCTCTTAGCATTCTCAGCAGCGATAGTGTTATTTAATTAAAGCTAGTTAAAAATTAAAGATTCGGACGAATTGAGAATCTCATCCTCATCATCAAGTTATTAAAAAAAAAAGAAAAATATTTTGTAAGATACACTTTGTTCTAAGGCGATGGAGCCACCCGGTAGGCAAAAAAAATGCCTGTGTTGGATGGCGCCGCTCTTCCTATAGGTTACATAATTTTGTGTTATGCTTTATGCTTATCCAACTAACTAAATAAGTATAAAATTTAATGTACTAGCTAAAATTTGTTTACAGTAGCTACATTTTGTTCTATTCTATGATATGGCTTGAACTCTAATTACATGGTTAAGGTTGCAAAATTAAAATGTTGGTTAGTTCATGGAACCAAGCGAGTGTTAATAAGAATAAAAGAAAAATAAGTAAATAAAATTAAAATAAATCCATTCACGAAAGACATATGCAGTTAAACAAAATCAAGATGTGTCTCTCTCTATGTGTGTGTGTAAATGTGTGTGTGTGAGTGTGTGTGTGAGTGTGTGTGCATGTAGATAACATTAGTTATGCCAAAATAAAAACTGTTACACCGAAACCCTTCATTTAAGAGCCGGGGGCTAAATGTACAAACTTTTGTCTATAATGACTGCCTCTTTGTTACAGGACATCGACTTTGAGGGGTTCCGCTGGTTTTTGGAGACGTTTCTCGAGTGCTCGGCTCCAGATGAACTGTGCAGGTAAAATCTACTATTCTACTATTATAAATGCGATAGTTTTGATTCTTGGATGTTTAGATGTTTGTTACTCATCACGCTTAAACGGCTCTACAGATTTGGATGAAATTTTGCACGAGGATTGTGAAGATTGTCTAGCATGGAGTCAGTCATTAAGATAGGGATGTTGACGCCAAGTACCTTTAATAACTACCTACAACTTAGAAAAGTTGAAAAAGCCCCGACATTTCGACGGTCCCAATTAAAAGAGTCGGCAAAATTGAGATTTTTGCTTTTCAGCGGCTTAGGTCGTAAAAATCTCAACAATTTCAAACCACATTCACAGATTTTCGTTCTTCTCCATACTTTTCGTAAAAACCAAGATAAATATATCGGATCTGAGGACAGATGACATTTAAAAAAGGCGGTTGGGACAGTTCCGACATTTTTACGGGACACACAGTGAGTACAAAGTGTCAGATATGACACATTCTACACGGAAAAGTATAGCATGTTTTTGTTGTGTACCTATTTTATGTAATGGTCTGTTAAGTCACCAAGTAATTTTTTTCTGTATTAAATTGTTACATATGAGTTTCCGTGCAACAATGTCAGTTCTGCCAGTTACGACATTTTTGGATGAATTTTACTGTCGGATGTGGTACATCCGATATGTTAATGTATACAATTTCCAGGCAAAAATGTCGTATGTAGCACTTCTGACAACTTATGCTTAAGCTGAAAAATGAAAATGAAAAAAAAAATGAAAAATAGTTTATTCTTTGACTTATAAAATACTTAACAGGTTGGTGTCTCTTGTGTGAGTGTGTGTGTGTGTGTGTATGTGTGTGTGTGTGTGTATGTGTGTGTGTGGGTGTGGGTGTGGGTGTGGGGGGGGGGGGTGAGTGAGTCAGTGCGTGACAGAATGTGTGCACGCATATGGGTGTAGATCTATGTAGATATATAAAGTGAGATTTATGTATCATTTTCTGATAATAAGCTTTCTACAGCGGAGTAGCTTTTGTCTTTTATTCATGTCGTAATTTTATTTTTACACTCTTTCAAGGATGTAGGGTAAATGTCAGTAAGGGGATTTATTAGGTTGTATAGGTGAGTGGACTGGAACTCGTATTGTGTCCTAGCGTAAGCAGAGTTAGCTGTCGCGGGGGGGATTGTCTTTGGCAGTCTGCTTCTCGTCACTATGGTGTTAGGTTTATAAGAAGTGCTTTTGTGTCTTCTCAAGATAGCATGTAACACATACAACTTTCTGACAGACATCAGCTCGCAAATTTCGTATAACTGCTTTGTAGGGAATCTAAAGGGTTTGGAGTACATCACCTTCAGCAGTGCTCTTTGTGCTCTCTCTAACTCAATAAATTTCGATTTGGTGGCACCACCCCATATAGGAATGCAGTATACAAGTACAGACTGGGCCAGGGAAACGTAAATTTGATTTAGTAGATTCTTCGAGGCTATATGTTTAAGATTTTTAAAGATGTACATCATTTTACGTATTCTGGTTAAGATAAGTTCAGTATGCGTATGCCACGAGAGTCGCTGGTCAAGCATGATGCCAAGGTATTTTGCTTCCTCTGCCCTGTTGATTACTGTGCAGTTGCAGTTCGTGCTGTCCGTATCACTACAGGTATGTATCCTTAGTCTAAAAGTAGCGTAGGGTTGGGTGCTTCGGTATTTGGTGAAACAAATGTAATTTGATTTGCTAGTATTTAAGGTGAGGAGGTTCGCTTGAAGCCAGCAGGCAACCAGTCTCAGTCCACACTCGGCAGTCTTTCTAACGTCTTCCCAGTTGTCTCCCCAGAACACTACAGCTGTATCATCTGCATATGCAAAGACTGAGCCTCTATCAATGGGTAAGAAGCTGAGCTGATTGATATATAAGAGGAAGAGAGTCGGCCTTAAAACGCTTCCCTGAGGGACACCGTAGGCTACATCACATTCATCACTAGTGAATTTCCCTATTTTAACCCGTTGCTTACGTCCATTCAAGTAGCTAGTTAGTAGAGAGAGAGGGATTCTTCTGATACCTATCCTCTCCAGGGTGTTTACAAGTGTGGGAACAGAAACAGTATCAAAGGCTTTCTTGAGGTCAAGGAAAACGGTAATACACTTCTTCTTCTTGTCCACCTTATCAACTATCAGAGAGGAAAGTGCTGTCACAGCGTCTTCAGTGGACAGCCCCTGCCTAAAGCCATATTGTGATGGTGATAAAATTTTAAATTTGTTTAGATAACTAGTTATTCTAGTGTTTATTAGCTTTTCAAGAATTTTAGATATTGCAGGGAGGACTGATATTGGTCTATAATCAGATATGCAGTTCCTGTTCCCACCCTTATAAACAGGAGTGACCATAGCTACCTTAAGGAAGTCTGGAAATTCACCGTGTTCAAAGCATAGATTTGCAAGGTGGGTCAAAATAGGGACCACCGCAGCACTTGCCATCTTTAGAAACTTGGTAGGGATATTGTCCCAACCGGGTAAACGAGGCAGAGAGAGTAGTTTGTAACCAAACTATTCAAAGGGGAGTAAATGCCAGCTCCCCTTGAATCCCGGAATCCGCAGCACTCTCCCAGCGACCCCCATCAGTGGCGGTATGGGGTACGGGAGGTGATAGCTGCTAGCACGCGGACCGGAGGGCTTGCCTTAATTGGCCGGCCCGCGGGATGGAAAACCCTATAAAAGCCGACAGCGAAGTCGTTAAAACCTGTAGATACCTTGCGACCTCTACAGTATGTAGCCGCACCTTCGGAATGGGCGTCACCCGGGGGTGTAACACCATCGACCTTACTCGTGGGAACTAAATGGCAAATATACAAAAATTAAAACAAACGAACGGCGATTTCGAAGAAATAAACGACGACTCTGGCAAATTCATTATGGACTCTGATAAGCAAGCTTATGATACGGTAGAAGATGTATCATTAGATGGGAGTTGGCACCTGTCGAAGGAGCCGAAAACCTCTGCAATACCGATGGCGGGTACCTCAATGGAACATACCCTTGAGGCGCCCTTATTGATAGGTGGGCACTCTTTGCGGAAAAGGCCTGCTGAAGAGGCATCGATCAGGCTGATAGATTTTGATGATAGCTCTGACTTAGACACCGAGCAACCGGCGGCTGCGAAAGTATCCACTCACTGCAGAGGTGGTAAGACCAGCTCTGTTGGCCGTAGCTCAGACATAAACCGAGCAAAGGCAGAACTGCGCGCTATGGAGGAGGAGGCGCGAGAAGTGGCCGCAAATGAGAAGTGGATGAAGCGCCTAAATAATGAAAAAAGTGCGATCCCCGGGGGGGAAGTGGATCCAACTAGTCTCTCCACTGAAGATTTGAGAGCTCTTGTGGAACAAAAGATGGCCAAAATCCTCGACGTTGCAAAAACCTCAAAAGGTCAGAAAAAGGTCAAAGACCTCAAAGAGGCAGAGTCTGCCCTGATAAACGTGGTAGATGCCGCTTTCTCCCGGTCAGGGGCGGATGAGATTCATCGACTGAGAGTAGATAATAATCGACTACAACGAGAAGTCGAAAATATGAGGGCCGAATTGATGTCCTACCGACGGGAATTCGTAGAGATGCGAACCTTACAGAATAAAACGCCAGTGCCTGCTCCTATACCAGAGCTACCCACCGGCATTGAATTACTGGAAGAGCTGAAGCGCTCGATTATCGTCTCCGTTGGGGAGATCATTAGTGCCCAAATGGAGGGAATTGAGGATCGTCTCCTCCCGGCAAAGCAATGCCGTCCGCCATTAGCATCGGACAAAACTAAGGTGGTAGAAACGCAGAACCGAATGGTTCCAGCGTCTCCAAAAGTTACCTTTGCTTCTCTGGCAGCAAAGACCGGAGCTCGCACTCCACGAGAGGTGACTGTTACTGAACCAGCTTCGCCATCAATGGCTGAAGCCCTTGGCAGCGAAAAAGACGAAGAAGAGTACATCTTGGTCACAAGTAAAAATTCTAAAAAGAAGGTGAAGAAGGCTATATTAGCTGCCGCGACACTTGATGCTGCCGCCGGGAAAAATGCTGGCCAGGCAAAGGCCAAAAAGGTCAAGAAGTCGAACAAACCTCGACTCACTCTACCGAAGACAGCTGCCGTTGTTATTTCCCTGCAGCCCGAGGCCGCGGAAAAAGGAGTGAGTTACTTAGATGTAATGGGCAAGGCCGTAGCGGGTGTTAATCTGCAGGAAATAGGGATTCATTCCCTCAAGTTCCGTCAAACGGCTTCCGGAGCAAGGATGGCTGAACTTCCGAAAGAACTAGACGCCAGCAAAGCCGATGAACTAGCTGACAGGCTTCGTCCAGTACTGGATGGAATTGCCATTGTCACCAGTCCTACTAAATGCGCTGCGTTGCGAATCTTGAACCTGGATGATTCGGTAACCACAGATGGTGTGATAGCTGCAGTAGCGCAGTCCGGTGGCTACTCTATAAGCCTAGTGAAGGCTGGCGAGATACAACGTGGCCCTGGTGGAATGGGTGCCGTAGTTGTGCGATGCCCTGTGGCAGCAGCGAAGGAGTTGGTGACAAAGGGTCGTGTCTTGGTTGGCTGGAGCTCTGCCCTTGTGATCGCATTAGAGCAGCTTCCTAGAAGGTGCTACCGCTGTATGGGGCTTGGTCACACCAAACCAATGTGTCCGTCAGCGGTGAACAGGGAGCAACTCTGCTACCGGTGTGGCGAAGAAGGACACCGAGCTTCGGCTTGTTCAGTGCAGGTGCCTAAATGCGCCGTATGCGCTGAAGCTGGTAAACCCCATGGTCACGTGATGGGTAGCCTGAGATGCACTCCTCCGTCCAGAACGGGAAAGGTCCGAAGTTAATGTCTACAGCCGCTGCACTTAGCCGACTGCTCCCTAATATCGGGGAGCCCAATGCCACATGCAGGCTCCTGTACTCAAGGGTCATACGGAGCATGGCTTTATATGGGGCTCCCATATGGGTCGATGCCCTCTCGGCGAAAAATAAGGTCCTACTCCGCAGACCTCAAAGGGCGATTTCATTAAGGGCCATTCGAGGATATCGCACAGTTTCGTTTACAGCAGATCCTGGCTGGGGACCCCCCTTGGGACCTACAAGCACAAGTGCTCGCTAAGGTCCATCAACATAGGGCTGAGAAAAGAGCGGCAGGGGAGTTCCCCGACCGGCAGGAGTTGGACCGCGTTCGAGTGTTTGCCCAGAACGAATCGCTCCGCCAGTGGAAAGAAGAGTTGGGGTCCACGGATTACGGCTTAGTAACGGTGGAAGCAGTAATGCCTCATTTAGAACGCTGGCTTGAGAGGCAGCATGGAACCCTGTCGTTCCATATGGTGCAGATACTTACTAACCATGGCTGCTTTGGTATTGGGGTGTCCCAGAAGTAAAGAGACAATTTTATTTTCAAAATATTGAATATTTAGTTGTGAGCGACGTCCGCTCTCGGCGGCGTCGGCTGGGCGAGTGAGCGCGCGCGCTACCGGCCGCGGCAATGCTCGCCCCTCACAGTCACCTAAGAATGACCTAGTGCCGAGACACAAGTCGGCGACGGACGAGCTCCGCCCCTATGTGCTCGGACAGTGCGTCGACCACGCTCCGTGACACAAGTCGGCGACGGACGAGCTCCGCCCCTATGTGTACGGACAGCGCGTACTACCACTCGGCGCCCGAATGGTGTGTTTGGGCTTCGCCCGTGTCCTCAGACACTTTGGGTAATCGATGTTACCAAAATAAAAGAAGGAATAACGAGAAATAGACTTTTTATTTACTTTTCCCTAACTGCCCTATCACTGCCCTAAGTGACTTGATTTCAAGTCCCTAACTTCCTATTACTTTGTAGTTTTTCTTCTTCTTGTTGTGACTTCCAGGAGGCTCCGTTTGACACTGATTTGCTCCGGGCCGTACCTGCTATTTATACCTGCTAGTGGGTGAGCAAGACGTGCTGAGTGAGACAATAAAGGTTACGCCCACTTTGACTTGACTAATTTACATTGCAAGATGTTATTGGGATGTTATACATTTAAATGGGTGGAAGACTAAGCTGATTTACAAAGTTCTAATATGGCTTGAGATCTTATAAGTACAGTAGGGTTCGTAAATATTTTCTTATCTGAATAATCGTACATGGAAATCGGGCAAACCGTAATTCGGCCCCTTTCTTAACACTTATTCATCATTTGCGCTGAACCTACTGAGTTTACTTATTTGTAAGTTTAAACATTTAATAGAACTTTTAATAAGCTTTCTGACAATATATAAATCATTCTGATACGATGAGCCGTTGTAAAGGTATAAATGTAAACATATTAATTACAAAGTGAAAATGCGCCGTACTAAGTTCTAATTCAGGCTCGGTGGCCGCGGCTCTCGTTACGGTCATGTTGGCGCGATACACCCCTCCCCTCCATGGCGGCCAGTCCGCGCTGCGCTCGCGCATAGGCAACATCTCCTCTCTCTTTCTAATACAATTTGTATTGGGATTTTACTTTAATGTTTAGAGTTTAGAGGGTGTTTTATGTAAATAATTGCTATGGGGATTCTAACTACTGGGTTCTTTATTTACTCTAAACAATCTAAGTCTTTATAAATAATCACATATTTCTCTTACGTATAATCTTCGTATGACGCGATGCGTAGCTCTGCCGTCGCGTGTTGATGTTGTCGTCCATAATTCTCCCCCTTTATTGTGAGGCGAAGCCTCGCACTATTGGTTGCAACGGTGTTATCACTTAGGCACTTTCACTGATTGACTTTTCTTTCACTGATTCTAACACTTATTATTTTGACGCTACGTTAAAGTTCCCATTCTCCGGGTTTAAATTTCTTCGATGATTGTTCGATGACTTCTAATGAGTTTGCTTCAGATGGCTGCTTGACTGGTATGGTAATCTTCAGTTTTAGTTGATCCCGTTTTCTTTCTTTGGCCTTCCTGCAGGCTGCTTCAACTAGTTCCCTTGATGGTTGAGTTATGTATATTTTCCTCTCTGCTTTATTCCGCGCCTTCGGCGCCTCGTTTTCCTTATCCCGGTGGTCGCTGCGTCTGCGGCGCCACTCTGCCCACGCTGTCCTCTTCTCGCTGGGCTTCAATGTTGGGAGATCGGCCGCGGCATTGGCGTCTCCCGGCTGCTCTACGGATGTGTGGAAACAGTCCACTGTTGATGCTGATGTCGCGACGGAGTTGATGCCCTCCATGGGCTTCCGCGAAGTCGGGCTCGCGCACGCTGCCGCTGCGTGTGCCCCGTAGTGCGGTACCGTTGCCTCGAACGGTGTGCGTGTGTGTACACGTAGATTGATCGGACCCCCCAAATCCGATGATAGACGACCGGCGGTCTGTCTATTAATAACCGAACCCTTACCCGGGTTTTTGTACTCCTTGGTACGTAAAGCTTCCCTGAGCTTGCTTAATTTATTGCGCCAGTCCTCCTTCTGGACGGCTATCTTCTTTTCGGCGTCTTCCAATTGACGCGCCATTTCCTCCAACTCCTTCTTCATTTTCTCCGCCGCGACTGGGTCCAGGTCCCTCGTGAGTGCCCGCTCAGATGGCGAGGCTCGGTCGTGAGCCTCGTGGAATGTGAGGGACCTGACGCCTGATGTGATGTTGCTCGTACTATCTTCACTCGAAGTTATGCCGGTGCCCGATGTGCTGCTCCTGCGGTGCCCGCGGCCCGCGTAGCCGAGTCGATTGCCGTGCGCACCCGTCGCGCCGGCCCGAGCTCGACCTCGATTCATCGTCCTGGACGAGGGGAACGGCCCGCTATCGCCCCAGGCGTGATCGGTGACTCGTAGATTGATCCGGTCGAAGGACCCGATCGACTAAACTCCCACTTGCTCGATGCGGCAGCCGGCGTTGATGAAACTGGATTACTGGAACTGGATACTGGAACTGATGCTTGCTTGCTGATTTTCTTGCTGGTACTAGTTGCTGCTTGGAGATGTTACTTCCTAGTTGTTGCTTGTAGAGATGTTACTTCCAGGAGTGACGAGCGGACACTAGTTGTTGCTTGTAGAGATGTTACTTCCAGGAGTGACGAGCGGACACTAGTTGTTGCTTGTAGAGATGTTACTTCCAGGAGTGACGAGCGGACACTAGTTGTTGCTTGTAGAGATGTTACTTCCAGGAGTGACGAGCGGACACTGATTTGCTCCGGGCCGTACCTGCTATTTATACCTGCTAGTGGGTGAGCAAGACGTGCTGAGTGAGACAATAAAGGTTACGCCCACTTTGACTTGACTAATTTACATTGCAAGATGTTATTGGGATGTTATACATTTAAATGGGTGGAAGACTAAGCTGATTTACAAAGTTCTAATATGGCTTGAGATCTTATAAGTACAGTAGGGTTCGTAAATATTTTCTTATCTGAATAATCGTACATGGAAATCGGGCAAACCGTAATTCGGCCCCTTTCTTAACACTTATTCATCATTTGCGCTGAACCTACTGAGTTTACTTATTTGTAAGTTTAAACATTTAATAGAACTTTTAATAAGCTTTCTGACAATATATAAATCATTCTGATACGATGAGCCGTTGTAAAGGTATAAATGTAAACATATTAATTACAAAGTGAAAATGCGCCGTACTAAGTTCTAATTCAGGCTCGGTGGCCGCGGCTCTCGTTACGGTCATGTTGGCGCGATACACCCCTCCCCTCCATGGCGGCCAGTCCGCGCTGCGCTCGCGCATAGGCAACATCTCCTCTCTCTTTCTAATACAATTTGTATTGGGATTTTACTTTAATGTTTACAATATCAAATGAATGCTATGAGAGGGTGTTTTATGTAAATAATTGCTATGGGGATTCTAACTACTGGGTTCTTTATTTACTCTAAACAACATACATACATACATATACTCACGCCCGTATCCCATTGGGGTAGGCAGAGACTAAGGAACGCCAAATACTACGGTCCTTACATACTTCTTTCGCTTCGATCACATCCATACATCTCCTCATACAGGCTCGTCGGTTGCGGGTACTCCTGACCTGGCCTTTTAACAGTATTGCTGAAATTTGGTCATGATACCCTCGCCTAGGCCGCCCCCTACCGACCCTTCCATCCATCTCCTGGACGTAAATCCTCTTAGTCAATCTACTTTCACACATCCTCTCAACATGCCCAAACCACCGCAGCGTACCTTTCTCAATCCTAGTCACTACATCGTCTTCTATTCCACATTTTTCTCTTATTACACAATTTTTTATTCGATCATTCAAACGAGCTCCACACATACTTCTTAACGCTCTCATTTCAACTGCATTCAGTCTACTCTCATGCTTTTTCTGAAATACCCAAGTCTCACTACCATACATCAGTGTAGGAACAAGCACTCCTCTGTGAACCGCGAGTCGAGCCTTCTTTGTTATATTTTGGCTGCTCACAAACGCGTGCAATGCTCCATTCACCTGATTTCCCGCTTTTACTCTTCTTTCAATGTCACCATCACACTTTCCGTCTCTCGTAAATAAGGAACCCAAGTACACAAATTCATTTACTTGCTCCACTCTCTCACTGTCAATCAGAATATTGCACACAGTCACACGTTCTTCTTTCTCAAATACCATCACTTTTGTCTTACTCACATTGACTTTCATACCCTTCCGCTTCAGCGAGTCATCCATACAAGTTACCATCTCTTGCAGCTCCTTCTCTGATGACGCAATGAGCACCTGGTCATCAGCGTATAGGAGGCATTTGACGAGTAACTCACCCATTTTTAAACCACATTCACTCTCTTTTAAAGGCATCAAACAACTGTCCATAAATAAGTTAAACAACCATGGCGAGGCCACACAACCTTGTCTAACACCTCTTTGGATGCTAAACCAGTCTGTGTAGCCACCATTGATCCTTACGCATGCTCTAGATCCCTCGTAGAGGGATTTTAATGCCTGAATCAATTGGTTGTTTACCCCATACATGGACAGAGTTGACCACAAAACATCCCTCACCACTCTGTCATAGGCTTTCTCCAAATCGACAAACGCACAATACACCTTCTGGTTTTTGGCCAAACATTTTTCGGTGATGCATCGTAAAGAGAAAACCTGATCCACGCACCCCATCCCCTTTCTGAACCCTGCTTGCACATCCCACATTTTACTCTCAGTCTCTTTCACTACCCTTTCTATCAGTATCTTTGCATACATTTTCCCAACCACACTGAGAAGACTGATGCCACGATAGTTTTTGCAATCCTGCCGCGAACCCTTTCCCTTGTAAATTGGAACAATGACAGCTTTAGTCCAATCGTCCGGCACCTTGCCATATCTCCAACACAAGTTAAAGAGTCGGTGCAGCAGGGTTGCAACGACTCCGCCACCACTCCGAATCATCTCAGCAGTTACCCTATCATACCCTGCCGCCTTACCTGACTTCATACTTTTTACCGCATCCACAATTTCTGTCATGCTTATCTCCCTTTCATCACCTTCAAGGTTGGGAGTCACCTCAGAGTTCCGTGACTCTACCGTGTCTCTCTCCTCTCTTTCAAACAAGCCTTCAAAATATTCTTTCCATCTTCTCAGTACGTTTTGCTCCCCTTTCACTATACTTCCAGTCTCATCTCTAATTATTCCTAGCTCTGATACTGTTGTTGAGCCTCTAGCCGCTTTTACAGCTTTCCAGAACAATTTTTTGTTGGTTTTGAAATCTTTAGAGAATCTTTTATCCATCTTCTCTTGCAAATCATCTTTCTTTCTCAAGATCACACTTTTTACCTTTTGCTTCAATTGCCCATACAAACGTTTTACTTCTTCTTTCTTCTCCTTTAAATCCGTCCTTGCATTACTCTGGAGATTTCCAATGGCTACTAAATCAAGCCAAGCTTTCTTCTTCTCGTTCACAACTTCTTTCACTTCTCCATCCCACCATGGGGTTTCGTTTACTTTTCCTTTCTTTCTCTTTGTTTCACCACACACCTCGGTAGCGGCCCCTATCATTCCTTCTTTCACGCATCTCCATACCTCTTTCATATCTTCTCCACTCACAACCGCCTCTCCACTAATATTCTCTTTCAAAATGCTTTTGTAGCGATCCCGTGTTTCCAAGTCTTGAAGATTTTCGACTTTTATTCGTTGGAGTTCAGTGGTAGAATCCGAGCAATAGTGTCGCCATCGTTTGAAGAGGCCTTTCAAGCGACTTATTACCAGGAAGTGATCTGTGCCTACACTGGCTCCTCCTCTATATGCTCTGGTATCCACCACTCTACTGACTATCCGCTTATCCACAATCACATAATCTAACATACTCTTCACATTGCCTCTATGCCACGTATACATATGGATTCTCTTGTGACTAAACATAGTATTAGTCACAACGAGACTCCATTCCAAACATATCTCAAGCAGCCTCTCGCCATTTTCATTCACTTTTTCATCGCCAAACTTTCCTAAAACACTTTCGTACCCACCTCTCCTTACCCCAACCCACCCATTGAGGTCGCCTAACAAAACTATTCTCTCATTGTTTTCACACATTCTTAACACATCTCTTACACTCTCCCAAAACTCAAGACGCTCTGATTGGTTCCTTTGTGACCCGCCGTCATCGACTGGAGCATAAGCTCCTACTATAAATAGTCGGGTTAAACCCACTTTAAGCCTAATCCACATGAGTCTTGGGCCGATACACTCAAACTCATTCACACACTCACTCATTCTCGCAGAAAGGATGAAACCTATGCCCTTACTACCACGTTCGGTATCTGTGACCCCTGACCAGTATGCAGAGTAAGGACCATGTTTGGTGGTATCACACCCCTTCCGCTTAGTTTCACTCACACACAACAGATCAATCCGTCTTTCATTCATCATATCACATATCTCATCTACCTTGTCATTCATACCTCCCTGAACATTCAACGTAGCTATCCGACATTCTTCAGACCACATTTTGCCTACCCGTGGGCCAGGGCGTGACGGGTGGCAAACCACGTCGCCGTCATTTTTAGAGAAATTTTTATTGTTCATCATCAGTGATCCCACGAGCAGCAAGGGAAAAACATTGTCCACCTTGGCAGTGCCCCGCTTGCCAAGGTAAGGCGAAAAAAGTACACTGGACTTGCCCGGTTCCAGGACCTATTTGGCACACTCGCGACTAGGCTCGCCCCTAGCCATGCATCCATCGGCGCAGCAACCTTGGATTGGCACGGAGAGGAAAAAGGAAAATGGGGACATATATGCAGGATAGGAAACTAAAGGACATTGGATAGGAATTTCAGGTAAAAGGATATTATTACTGTGGAAGACGAGGATCCAGTAATAACAGCTCGGGAGGTTGGGGACGCGTACCCTTATCGTCTATTATCAATCATCGGACAGATAACTAAAATAGACGACCCCTGACCTAACAATCTAAGTCTTTATAAATAATCACATATTTCTCTTACGTATAATCTTCGTATGACGCGATGCGTAGCTCTGCCGTCGCGTGTTGATGTTGTCGTCCATATTAGTAAACAATAAAAATAGTAATTTTGGTTGAATATTGTAACAAAACTAATATAATTATAAGGTATAAATTCAATTCGCGCCCCCAACACCTTTGGAAGCCATTTTTCTTAGATTGTTAGCGGCCCGCCGCATAACGGCTGTTCCAGATTTTGTAGCCACTTATTTAAACAGCCTGGCCCATCTTTGCTTAAAACCTTTTAAGGATTTGTTTTTTCTGATCGTTTCTTACATTCTCTTTTACATAGGAACCAAAACATCTAGACACCGCAAACTTGAGGTACATTTGGAGCATTTTTCCTTACGTACAAAGTCGGGATCTGCCGGGACATAAATGTCATCGTCCGTAACGAGTACGTTTCTCAGCTGACTGTTATAAACTCTTCGGCGGCCTCTTTTGGCACGTTCCTCTTGGTCCTTTATGTATTTAGGAGCTGAATGTTTCACATATGCTTTCAAAGCTAGATCGTTCCTCTTCATTCTGGCGACAGTCGACTTTGATATTTGTAATGTATCCGCTTCCACTCGGACGGAAATTGTAGCAGTCTTATTAAAAATCGATTTTGCTCGATTTACATTTCGATGTACCATCACTGACCTATCTCTTCCCAGAATCTTCTTAAAACGAATCTCTCCCGTTTCTTCATAACGTCCTATTATACTATATATACTAGTTGATCTAGCTCCTTCTTGAAGAAAGTGATTTACTGTATCCTTTTTATTATGTGGCTCGTATAATAGAATAACTCTATTAACAAAAACTTCAAATTAATGACGATTCACTTTGAAAAAATGTATGCAATAACGATATCCCCGCTTTAAATGAAGGATAACGAAACCATAGACGCCATGACACCAAAACTTTTTTTTCTTTTTAGTAAAATTTTCAGCTAGTAAAACTTTGAAAATTGTCTCTTTACTTCTGGGACACCCTTTAAGTATCTGCATCGTATAGGGAGAGAATCTTCCCCTTGCTGCCATGAGTGTGGTGCGCCCGTGGACACGGCGCGTCACACTTTAGAAGAATGTACAGCCTGGACGTCCCAACGGAATGATTTAGAAGCAGTGACGCGGTCGCACGTCTCGTTGTCGGGTGTTATAAGTGCCATGCTCGACAATGAGGATGCATGGAAGGCGATGGCCTCCTTCAGTGACCAGGTTATGTCGCAGAAGGAGGCCGCAGAGCGGGCACGCGATAATGATCCCCTCGCGGATCCGCTCCGCCGGCGACGGACGGGAGGCAGAGCCAGGCGCTACGCGCACTTACTGCCTCCTCCACCGTAGTGGGATGGTGCGGGGTTCGGGGGATACCCTGCAAAAATTGGTCCCACTGGACCAAACGTGCCATAATTTGGCGCTTAATGTCTGCGGCCCGCTACCCTGTGGGCCGCCCGTCGGGACGCACGCGGTCGAATGCGTAAAGCGATCCCGCGGCGCCCCTCCCTTAAGACGGAGCTGGCACTCGTTGGGGGTTTTAGACGGTAGTCCAAGGCTTCTGCCGCGGTTAGTCCGTCATACCCGCCCTGCCTTCTCCCCGTGGCGGGCGGGATGCGTAAAAGCATTTCCCCAACGTTAAAAAAAAAAAAAAAAAACTTGAGGACTTCAGATTTGACAGGGTTAGGTATACTTCATTGGGATTGGTATCGGAGAGAACAAATGAGGACAGGTGAGAACTGATAAAGACGTTGTTGTTATTAAAGTTAGTTCTTAGTTAGTTAGTTTCAATATCCGCAAAATAATTATTAACTGAGTTAACCGAGTCTGAGGGCAAAGTGCAGATGTTTAAGAGTTCGCAGCTATCGTTTTTTGTACTTTTCTGTGTGTGATAGATACCATTGATCGCCCGCCATAGAGTTTTGGAATTCCGTTTGGCCTTATTTGAAGCTATTCCGGTAAAAAAAGTAATATAGGAGGTTTTTGTATTTTTTTTTGGAAAAATGGCTGAAGAAGTACATGTATTGTATGCTCAACGGCTAGTAATAAACAACCTACAAATAAGCAAACATTCGAAGTTTGATAACAATTTTCCATTAATTAACAATTTCTCACATACATTTTTTTTTTTAAAACTTTGACGGCTTCTCCTGAAAAGTTGTTGTTTTGCAGATGCGACTCTTTTAATTGGGACCGTCAATTTTTATTTCAAAGTCTATTAACTGCTAAACAGATTTTCATGAAACATGGCTAAGAACAATCGGGATAAAATAATCGAAACAAAAAAACCGCATTCAAATCAGTCCATCCGTTTGGGAGCTACGATACCACAGACAGATACACAGATACACAGACAGACACGTTAAACTTATAACTCCCCTCTCTTTGCGTCGGGGGTTAAAAACAAATTTACTATTGATTTCGATTCAGTATTCATTTTACTTCAATTTTTTCAGAATCACCTAGAAAGGATGCCCTTTCAAAGAAAAAAAAAATATACAACGTTTTTTGTAGCGAGGCAGCCGATTGAAACAGCGCAGCGGTTGCCTGATAGTGTGTACGCTGTTTATATAATGAAATGATCGTCGTGGAATCAAATACCAGTCGACATTTTTTTCCCGCCTCCAATTTCCGCCCCAGTTCAAGTTGGCTCAGTTCGGGTTGCACCGGGCGGTTCAACAAAGCTTCGGGTACTGAAATACCGCGAGCTATCCGGTTGCCTCTCGGACGATGAAACTACGCGTCATTGCTTAAACTACAATATTTCCCTTTGATGTCCTACATAAACGGAGAAACTAGGATTTTTTTCGTCAAAAAATCGAATGTAATAATTATGGAATGAGGTGGTGTATCTTCTTCTTTGGACACATTTATTTCCTTTATTCCGAAGTATTAAGACTTTTCACGCCACAGTTCGGGAATGTGGCAAAGTATGGTCAGAATTCAGGCTTCAAAGCTGGGGTTAGTTGGACATCGCACGAACAGGCCAACTATGAGTTCAAACTGTTCAATAGTTTGAACAGCGATTCCATCAATCACAGGCCTCCCCCGCACGCGAGCGGGCCTGAGCTATTGTGTTTAATATCGTTCTTTAATTAGGTACATAATTTTGACTTATAATTGTAATTATTTCCAATTTGCAGTAGGCGTGAAAAGCACTAAGTAATGTCTCGGCCAAAATTGCAATAGATGGACTCGTCTCCTTCGAGGTTCTCACCTTCGGCTCGGACCTCGAACCCACTCGTCCTATTGTCTACTTCCTAACCTCTACAACAATGTATTATCTGTAAAATTTCGTGTGTCTCCAGACATCTGTTCCTGTCGTTCGTACGTCGCGACCGTCGGCCGGCGTTGCGCGAGATGGCTGCCGCCAGCTCCGCCGCCGCCTGCGCCGCGGTCACTGCGCATGGCGACCACCAGGTACCACCATTATACAGAGTGTACCAAAATAATACACTCTGTATTGTACCAAAAATGGGGTGTGAAACGATCATGGGCATAACAGGTATCGTGTTCTGAATGTCGTGAGATATAAAGAAAAGTGCGTGTCGGGCCACGCGCAGTGTAATAGGATTTCGTAGGGCAACTACCTGTCTGTCTTTCTTAAATCGACACAACGAAAGTTAGGCCAACTTCTTCAAGTCTTTTACTGATATATATTTAAGTTTATCGTTGTATATATAATATTTATTATCTATTTATTTTATATACCATATTTATTAGTATGTATATTAATCAATTATCAATTAATTTTGTATATCTTTTTAATAGTTTTGTACATGTGTCTCGGTTTTGCCTACATCAAATTTCCACTCATTTGCTCAAAGGTTAGCTGGAAGAAATCCCTCTCAGGGATAAGCTCGCCTTTGTACATGTATCTTCTGCTCCTGTAATAATTGTATTGTTGTTGTGTTCTGTTCCATGTACAATAAAGAATTTTACATACATAGGTACATACTTCTTCCAAGTATCAATTTTTTTAAGTTGGTCGACTATAACTAGTTATGCCTACTTAGACGTGGCAGTGTTCGTTATACATTCATTATAGCCATGTCTTTAGAAACCCATAATGAATGTTTTTGAACAAGACCATCCAACGATACTTTACATGTAGGTACGAAACACCGGCGCTGTATTCAAATGCATCGACATAAACATCAATGGGCTTACCTTATTGAATCGCAGTTACGCAGAATATCAGTGGAGTATGTCAAATTGAATTAGAGAAGTCGTTCCGAACGGTAGGTATTGATAGTAATGTAGCCAATATACTGCGCTTTTCCCTTTACACTAACAAGCTTCGACATTTTGCTCCGTTTTACGTGGTATCCGAGAGTAAAAGCCGTTCTGAGTAATTCCATTGGAGCTCAAATGGAACAGGTAATCGATATAGAAGTGAGCCAAATGTAATACAGAAAACTCTACACATTACACGGGTGTAGACTCGAAAATTATTATTAAGTAAGTACTCCAAAAGAGAAGAGGCAAAGTGACAAAAATACAATTCAGATATCTCAAAGAATTACGAAGCTACAACCTTTTTAATATTGCTTGTTAGAGAGAGAAAATTCAAAGAGAGTGTGACGTCACAATATGCGTCGATGGCGGTGCGGTGCCTAACACGATGGGGCACGCACGGCACGTTGCCGTCTTCTAGTGACGTCACTAGCTGCGAACGTCATCGTTTCATATGAAGTTGCGTTTTGCGAAAAAGCGACAGAACATACTCCTTTAAAACTTTGGATACTTCTTCGTGATTATTTAACCTCTTGCGTTGATTTTTCCTCCATTTGAATAGATTTTAATGCTTTTTCGAGACACTATGACATTATTGATTATTTGATTTAGAGTCTACCCCTATTGTAATATACCTACATTAGTAAACGATGTCCTCCGTTTTTGCTTGGGCGAAAATTATTTCGTATGTCCGGCGTCCGGTTGTTCTCTACAGGGCGCATTTCTCAACCGATCCTCGTGAAATGTAGTGAGTAGGTTCCATAATTACATAGGTCGTCAGTTCTTAAGGTCACAGAGCCAATAGTAGTAGTAGTTAAAAATTAACGATGGACTAATCACTCAATGGGAGAATAGTTTATACCCCCCGCATCCTTTGCCCGCATCCAGTGGACGCCCACGACCTTAACCAGGCCACTTGTCCACCTTGTGGGGGGTCTACCTACACTGCGCCTGTCGTTACGTGGTCGCCACTTAAGAAAACCACCTTAACAGCCATCGGCTCTACGTGCAATGTCCCGCCCATTGCCACTTAAGTTTAGCTATTCGGAGGGCTAGACTAGGAAGGGTAGTTAGGGAACTAACCTATCAAATAATACAATTGTAACAATTATTTGTTTTTTTACTGCGGGGGGCTTCGCCGACAAATGTTGAATGCCAAGTCAGTAAGTTGTCAGCAATGTCAGTTGGTTGTCAGTTAGTGCCACGTAAGTGCTGAAATATTTCACTGTGTCGAACACTTTATTTATTATATTCCGTTATAAATACGACACTGCGTACGGTGTAACTCATTTCATTGAACATGCAAAGTTTCGTTACAATCCAACACGTAGTTTTAAAATGAGAGCGTAACTACGTTTGTATGGAGAATCGAGCTTACTGCGGACTCTTAAGGTGCTGATTTACACGAGTATTCCCATGTAGAGTATTTGTCGTTTTTAAATCCGTTGAACTGAACAACGAACAGGGCTAAGCATAGAATCAAACATCGCTTAGGTACCTACGAACATTTTCACGACCATTCTAGCACTCTAGCCGGCAGCGCGTACGTTGTCTCGCAGAAAGTCCCCGCTTATTCGAGCTTTGCACTTCATAAACTCGTTGCTTGAATCAGCACCGAACAGTGATATATTTGCTAGCCGATGGATAGCTGTGTGTGATGAATGTTTGACGTTCTGCGAGAAGATGGATACGCGACCGTCTTCCGTGTTATAATAATTATTATTTCTTTCTTTTGTTTCACAGTGCTTTGGTTTTACTGTATGGCTGTGGAATTTGTACGGAATAAATAAATAAATAGCTGGGGAGGTGTGGGCGGCGAGCGACGGCGGCGGGACAACAACAAAATCGCTCGTTATGCAAAAACTCGAGGCAAATTTACTGACGTTTCGCTAGAATGCTCGCTAGAATGCTCGCTAGAATGCTCGCTAGAATGCTCGCTAGAATGCTCGCTAGAATGCTCGCTAGAATGCTGGCTAAAATGCTTGCATGTCAAATGACGTTTTGTCAAATGATTGGATACCGAGCGGACCCATCAAGATAGGAGCGTCGTCTCGTTCTATCGGACGGTGTCAGCCAGTGACGGACGCTCTATCTTGTCACTTATCGCGTGAGAAGGCCGACCATGACACGGGGTCAGGACGTCGCACATCATCAGCGCGTGCCCGTTCACCAAGTACAGCGGGCAACTGGAGGATTTGTTCACCTTGGACAACGGCGACGCTATCCTAGGGGTCCAGCCAGAATATCAGATTATAGGAACGATTGAATTAGCCATAATAATAAATATATATACCAAACTATCTATACCTAAGTGCTACAATTTTTCCATTTATAAACCGTTGTTGGCGAGCACCGCCGCGCCAAAATCGGTCCGTGAATGTAAAATTTGGCTTGTTTTTATACTACGACGGTAATAAACAATCAGGTCTGCCTGATGGTAGGCAGACATCATAGCCTAAAGACGATTGCACTTCCAGAACCACAAGCGCCTTGCCGACACTTTATTAGTTTGAGGATTCGTTGTGTTGTTCTACAGGCGAACACGAGTCCTTCACTCTTAACACAACAGCATCGGCAGTTCTGGCCAGAGGCGTCTTTACCTATGGTGCAGGGTGTGCGTTGCATACGGGCGCAGCGGTCCTTAGCGACCGTGCGCTTACTAGGGGGCGCTAGAGTAATGTTTGCACACGGGCGCTACATGGGCTATGAGACGCCTCTGGTTCTGGCGACCTTACTCACCACCAGGAACACAGCACCAGAACCAAGGGGCAAGAAGTGGCGTTACTATGGCTGCGGTCTTCTGTAAATTAGTACCACAGATGAGAGAGCGAGATGACGTTCCGCTGAGCTGCTACCGCTCTTCAGCTAGTTTTCCACTGGAGGGGCGAGGGGCGAGCTTGAGTCTTTGTGGGGGTCCTGAATGGGGGCTCTCGGCCCAGTAGCGGCGTTAGGGTAGGGCGTGGTGGGGCGACCGCCCAGGGCGCCGGACATAAACAGGCACCGGCTCCCCTTTATGTTCTCTCGCTCATTGAGTTAGGGGGCACCCTAGAAATCTCGCCCAGTGCGCTGTTAGTGCTAAAACCGGCACTGTCTCGGGCTTATTTTCGTCGGGGTTTTAAATATTCACTTCTCTGTTAGCAGACCAAGCAAACTCTGGCATCGAAGATCCATGGTTTGGCGGAGCGTCTACAGCAGCTCGGGAAGGGCTCTGGAGACTCGGTGGACGGCAGCGACAAGGCGTCTCGGAGTCGGACCGGTGAGCTTATGTATATACTTTGTACTTGTGAGTTTATATAATGTAGGGGTGGTTACTCAGAAGTAAAGACTTAATTAGAATATATTGAACTTTTTTTTATTTTTCAACACAATTGCTCGTGCGTCTTATTGTGTCGCTTTTAGGCTCATAATCCTGGATATTAAACACGCGTGTTTTATTAAATTACAACACTTGTGTGTTATAGTTATATCCCGATTAAGTCACGTTGGCACCATGCAGCAAGATATATGCATGAACACAGTGCATTCTTAAATTAACCGGGTTGTACAGAATGTACAACTTTTTTTTTAATCTCGGCAAATGGATTCTTACTCGACTAAACAAATTAAATCTGTTTTGTTAATTAATTGACTATTTCTTTTTGTATATGATAGTTAGTTAGTTAGTTAGTTAGTATACTGGGCTCTTTTCCGCAAATCGACATCCAGCGTGCCTATTTTGCGTGAAATGGGGTAGCGCTACTCTAACCACCCCAGCTCCTCCAGAAAGTTCGTGAGTGCCTTTATGTTTTTGACTGCGTCCCGGAGTGTTTCCGGGGACCCTAGGTGCTTTTCCCTGTATACTTCTACCTGCTTGCAGTCCAGTAGAATATGTTTGGTCGTTTCCTCCGCCTCCATGCACGCTCTGCACATGGGGCTGTCCGTGATACCTATGTTGTAGAGGTGTTTGTTCAGAGTGTTGTGTCCTGTTATAATTCCAACTATCTTGCGTAGTTGGTTTCTATGTGTCCTCAGTAGTGTGGTTGTGAGTTTGTTGTCGCGTTTTGCCAGAATCTCTTTGGTCTGTCTGCATGTGTCTATCTCCTCCCAGTGTCTTTGGTGTAGGTTTTTGGTGTATAGGTCAAGTTGGTTGTATATGTAGCTTTGTGGCAGGGGCAAGATTGGTTCGGGTCCGTATGCCATTGTTTCTGAGCCTTTCCTGGCCAGTTCGTCCGCTGCATCGTTGCCTCTTGAGCCACTGTGCCCCTTGATCCATTGTACAGTGACGGTGTTTTTGTCTGCGCACACCTCCGTTAGATTTTGGTGGCATTCGTATATCAAGCTAGATGTGAAGTTGTCACTGCTCAGTGCTTGTAGTACCGATTTACTGTCTGAGAGTATTCGTATGTTTGTGTTCTCAACTTTTCGTCTCTTTATGGCATTGCAGGCTTCGATTATCCCTACGCATTCAGCCTGGAATACCGTGTTTTGTTCGCCCAATGGTTTGGATATGTGTATGTTTAAGTCCTCTGAGAACACTCCACATCCCGTTCCCGTGTTTGTTTTCGAACCATCTGTGAAGATCCTAAGGTCTGTTTGGTTTAGCCCCTCTCTCGAGTCTTCTGTTAGTGATATGCCGTAGTCTTTCTTGAAGACTGCAGTTCTTGGTATTTTGTCGATTGTAGCCTCCAGGATAGGGAGGCTGGTGATCGGTATGTTATGAATCTTAGTGTGTAGTGTGTTCAGTTTTGTCCATAGGTTGAGGCTTTTTAGGCGTATTGCCGTCGCAGCCGCTTCCTTTTGTATATGCATGTGTAAAGGTAGGAGTCCTAGCATTATTTCTAGTGCTGCCGTTGGGGTGGTTCTCATACATCCTGTGGCCGCTACACATGCTAGTCTTTGTGTTTTCTGGATTTTGGTAATTGCGCTCGTGGTTTGGGTGCGGGGCCACCATACTATGGCACCATAGCTTATCATTGGTACTATCACCGTTTTGTATAGCCACAGTATGATGTGGGGGGCCAGGCCCCATCTCTTTCCCACCATCCTTCTGCATTGCCAGAAGGCTACTGTTGCTTTGTTTAGTCTATTGTCTAGGTGTTTGCTCCAATTAAGTTTGTCATCTAGTATTATACCTAGGTATTTCACCTCCTTCGAGAGTGTTAGTTTAGTGCCAAAGAGTGTTGGCATTTCGTAAGTACCCAGTTTTCGTTTATTTGTGAAGAGAATTGTGTCGGTTTTCTTTGGGTTTACCGATAGGTCATTCTCCTTGCACCATTTCTCTATTATTTTCAGTGCTGATTGTGTGAGTTCACATAGTGTGCTTGTGATCAGACCGCTGACCAGTATGACTAGGTCGTCCGCATATCCTATAGTTAGAAGGCGGTTATTGTTTAGTTTTGTTATTAGGTCATTAACTACCAGGTTCCACAGCAGTGGCGAGAGGACGCCTCCTTGAGGGCATCCTCTCATGACTAGTGCCTGGTGGCTTTTGTTTTCGGATAGTCTTATAATTCTTTTCTTTAGCATGTTCATAATCCATTCTATGAGCAGCTGTTCGGTTTTATGTCTCTCTAGTGCTTGTCTTATGCTGCTAAAGTTGGTCCTGTCGAACGCACCCTCTATATCAATGAAGGTGCCTAGGCAGGAGTTCTTTCTAGCGAGAGCGTCTTCTATGTTGGTTACTACAGCATGGAGGGCTGAGTCTGTCGATTTGCCTTGGCTGTAGGCATGTTGGTTTGGGTGTATCTTTATGTTTTTAAGGGCCGTGTCTTTTAACTCCCTGTCGCAGAGTCTTTCCAGGGTCTTTAACATGAAAGAGGTTAGGCTTATAGGTCTGAAGGATTTTGGGTCTGAGTAGTCACTCTTTCCCGGTTTCGGTAAGAATATTACTTTTACTTCTCTCCATTTTGTTGGTATGTATCTATATGCAATACAACTGCATAGAAGGTTCGATAGATGCTCGGTCAGCTTATGTCCTCCCCACTTTAGTAAGGCAGGGTAGATACCGTCTAGACCTGGAGATTTGTAGTTATCAAAACTGTTAATCGCCCAGGTTGTTCTGTTTTTCTCTGTTATTCGTTCTGCTATCTTCCACTCGTTTTCTGTTGGGTGATAGTTCTCCTCCTGTTCTGTCCAGGATTGTACGTCAACCACGTTGCACCCCGGGAAGTGGGTTTCCACCAATAGACTTTCAGTCTCAGATGGATTGCTGGTGGTGGTATTGTCTGGTCTTCTCAGTGTGCCCAGTAGTTGACTGGGTTGGCTGGCTAGTATTTTCCTTGTTCTGTTGGCTTGTGTGCTGCTGGATATGTTGTCACAGAAGTTCCGCCATGAGGCAGATCTTCTGTATCTTATTCTTTTTTTGTACTCTGCTTTGACCGTTTTATATTTGTCCCAGTCGTCTTCAGCTTTTGTATTCATTGCTCTGTTCAGTAGTCTTTTCATTTTGGTTCTCATGCGTTCCATTTCCGAGCCCCACCAGTCAGAGTTCGCGTTCTTCCCACTGACCGGTGGTACCGATAATGGGCATGTGTTCTCATAGCTCTCTGTTATATGTTGCGTGAATATGTTTACCTGTTCCTCCAGTTCTGTGGTGTTGTGAGGCCTGTGCGTGTTTGTCTTATTATCTAGTTTACCTACCAGAAGCTCCTTGTACGCCTCCACGTCCGTGCGTCTTGGATTTCTTCTGGGTGTTGGTTTGGTTGTGTCGGCTGTGAGGTCGTAACGGATCCACCTGTGGTCGGAGCATGATAGCTCGTCCGACACATGCCAGTTGGATACGTATTGAGCTGCTAGCCCTGTGCTTAAAGTAATGTCAATTATAGTATTACATCTGTGAGTGACAAATGTAGGCTTTGATCCTGTGTTTAGAATGTCCAGGTTAGTAGTCATTAGGTATTCAACAATATCGTTACCTCTTTTGTTGTTTGTTTCCATTCCCCATAGGTTGTGGTGACCGTTGCTGTCCGCCGAGACGACCAGCTCCAGCCCTTTGTGTTCGCAGTAGCGGATAAGGTTGTTCATTTCCACCGGAGGGGGTTCGTCCTCAGCCGCCATGTAGACGGAGGCGAGAACTATCTCTGGTATGCTTGAGGTTTGTGTTCTGAGGAGTTTTATAGCACACACGTCTCTGGAACAGAATTCAGTTAGTGGTTGTGCTATTATGTTACGAGATATATGTATACAAGTCCTAGGTTTATTTTGTGTGTTATATATTAGTTTACCTCCGGTGTTGCTGAGGCCGTTTATGCGTGTGTTTCTGATCCACGGCTCTTGGATCAGGATGATTGATGTACTGTTAACCTCCAGCCACTTTCGAAGTTGAGCCGTTGCAGTTTCGCTGTGCTGGAGTTTAACCTGGAGGACCTTACAGAGGGAAGGAGCCATCGGTCGATGTCCCCTCCACCTCCCTCCCCTTTAGGTCTATGAGACTGATCCCTTTGGTGCAGCCCTCTTCGTCCTCGGATTCCAGCAGTACGCCTTCCTCCATGTCCGAGTCGGGTTCGTCGTCGACGCCGTCAGTTTCCATCGCAGAGGGTGAGTTGATGGCCTTGCTCACCTCGCTCTGGGTGTTGTCCTCTACGGGGTTTATGTTCGTTTCCGGTGGGGAATCTTTGAAGTGCCCCCCACTATGCTGGAAACGAATGTAGACTGACCCACACAGGTAGTTCAGCTTCCTGTTCCTTTCCAGCACAGCAGGGACCACGCTCTCCGGAATGCCCACCAGCATTAGTGTACACCCCCTTGTCCTCAGGGGGATGGCTTTGTGTATCGTCCATTTCCTCACCTCGGCCCACGAGTTCTGGAAATTGAGGACCCTTCCTACCTTGGTGAGGTTATCCTCTATGGACGGGATCAGTATTCCACATCTGGTTTTTCTGACCATCTCGTCCTCCCTCTTTCCGACGAGACGGTCTCCGTTTGTTAGTGTGGCCGTCGACAACCAAGTCATCAGCCACTGTTTGGTTTTTGCGTCCTGGCACCACAGTTTCAGGTAACCATCTACCACACTAGGTCTACCTGAAAATGCGGGGGCGTCCGCTATGGTGTCAAGATCGGTTTCGATGGCTGCCTGGAAAATTGCATCCCCGATCTTCCTTTCCACCTCCTCAGCATCTTGCTGCGTCAGTCTGCCCGTGCGCTCATTAGTGATGGCAACCGTCAGATCCGTCGCTGCTGCCGCTGCGTAGGTGGCGTGTGTTTGTTTGCTTCCCAGGGAGTCCGTTTTTTGTTTTTTATGTTCTCCTCTGGGGGATATGGTTTCGTCCAGGCGAGCCCTCTTGGAGATCTTGGTTTCCTCCGCCTTGGTTGGTACATTGGAGGTCGTCTCTTCCACTGCCGGTGTTATGGGGGCTTCGACCTTTTTTGTTATTGTAGAGGCGCGTCTCTCTGCCTGCCTCATGAGTCGCTGCCTTTTTCTCTGGGAGACCTTCACCTTCGTGGGGTCACCTTGAGTTGGTATTTCCGGCTGGGGAGGTTTCTTGCCTCTAGGCTTACACCTTATCTCCCAGCCGGGATCTATCACCTGCTTTGAGGGTTCAACCGGGGTCGTCCCACTCTCAGCAGTTGTTGGTTTGGGTTGTGAGGTTCCAGCAGTCGAGTTCTTCATCGTCTCCGGATCGGTCACCTTGGCCGGGGTTCCTTTCGGTACCCCAGCGTCCGGCGTCCTTTCTGGCTTCAATGAGTCCTCAGCCGGTCTCACACTTTGGTTTGGCGCCTCTCTCAGCGGTTCAGCTTGCGCCGTCCCAGCCAAGAGTGGCGTGGTTGTTGTATTTGTTCCAGTTTTATTTTTTTTTTATAAATCTTCCATCTAAGTCCCACGAGTAGCTAGGGAAAGTTTGTCCACCTACGCAGAGCCCCGCTTGCGTAGGTAAGGCTAAGTACAACGGGTTTCGCCCGATCCCCGAGGTCCACCGTTTGCGACTGAGCTCCCTCTCAGCCACGCATCCATCAGCACGGTCGGTCACACCTTAGATTAGGGTTTTTAGAGACGAGGTTTTCTCCTCCAGGGTAGGGGGCAGGGAAAGGGGATTTATGCGGTCAGGATTTGGTCTAGGTTGGGTGTTTATTGGGAAGTTCTGGGAGTGGTATTCGGGAGAGAGGCAGGTTAGGAGATGACCTCGACTTGGGATTGGTTCGAGTTCATCCTTCCACTGTCCGGGTCCATGTTAATGGAAAAAGGGCTATCCGCAACCTGCCCACCCGCTCGGTCGCTTTGGAAGAGAAGCGTGTCTTTCCAGATGGAAGTTCCAAATTCGCGTCACTGGACTGTTTCCAGGAAACCCTCCAGCGTCACTAGCTCGTACCTTCCACCTAGACGACCCGATATCCGTATATCCGTATATCCGAGATCCGACCTCTGTATATGATATAGAAACGTTTAATTTAGTAAAACTATTCACTTTTGATAACATTTTACATGAGTATACAGATAACATTTTAAAACGAAAATATTATTTTATTTTGTATTGGCTGTTTAGAGATGTCTGTGCCCGCACTGCGCAAACTTTACGAAAAAAAAAACAGTTGCGCGCCAGATAGGTTAAGATTAGTCGGGTTTCTTGGATCAAAGTGTCCAGATAGCAGTTCATGAGGTCGGCATTTTGTTAGGCTATGTATAGAATTGTTGTACGCTATTAATGCATATGACATTAAATTGTGTGCAGACTCGTTCTTATGCTGAATTTTGAGTAATCTTAAATGTTCTATGAGGGTGTTGTGGAAACGTTCTATTACGCCATTTTCATTTGGTGCGTTAGGGGCCGTAAGGTGGTGCTGTATGTTATGAAATTTAAGGAATTCCGCGACTATTCTGTTTGTGAATTCGGTGCCTCTATCTGTTGTTAAGGATAAGGGGAAACCATGGTGAGTCCCCAGTATTAGTAGTGCTTTTACTATATTCGGGGCTGTGCAATCGGGTAAGAGGTATGCTTGAGCGTACTTGCTAAATGTATCTATGAAAGTTAAATATTTTTCATTTTCAATTGTAACAACATTGGCGTGCATGTGTTGAAATGGTTTAGAGGGTGGGGGGACGATTTGAAATTCGGGTCTCACTGGATCACGGTCATATTTTGCGCAGCCACATATAGAACACTGATTTATAAATTTTGTGATACTCTCCTTAAGTTTAGGCCAAAAGTAATGCTGAGATAGTGCAAGATATGTTTCATTTATGCCTCTATGGTTGGTCTTTCCTATGTGGTATTTAGAAATTATATCGTCTTGCATTGAGAGTTCGTCGACATCTTTAACTTCACGTTTAACCATAATCAAATTCATGGATGAATTTTTAAATGTGCGTTGAAGAATAGGTACGATAGTGTACATTTTTGTAAGTGGTTGGACTAGAATCGCAGTGCGTATTTTAGGATTAACATGGTTTTTAATGGCAGTTATTAAATGCTGTTGCAAGTTTTCTTCGTATATATGAATAACGGTTCTATGAAAGTTCTGAAATGGGGTGGATTCTTTAGGTTTCAGATTTGTAGGAGAGTCTGTTATTTTTATAACAAGCTGATGTTTGAATTTATTTAAAGCATCGTCGGATATAGGTACTTCTAAAGTTGGGTGTTCTACACTTGTGTGTACTGTCTCCGCGGGCAAATTGTTTCGATCGTAATCAAAGATTGGCGTATCCGTAAAGAATAATGGACTATCCAAGGGCCTTTGGCTCGGTGCAGTGTCAGTTTGGACTGGCTGGACAGTGGTCTTAAGCTTGGCGCGGTATCCGTTGAGGACTGACTAATTAGTGGCCTGTCATCGGGTGCAGTAAGAGTTGATATGGATGATTGTCGAGACGGGGACCTTGAACCGGGGTTAGCTATAATTGAAGATACTTCCTCGTTGTGGATTTCGATTCGAGAAAGAGCATCGGCATTTGTGTTATTTTTACCTTTTTTATAGATTATCGTGTTATTGTCGTGTATGTACTCCGATAATTTAAGTCTCCATCTTGTAAGACGAGAGTTGGGTTCTTTAAGGTTTAATAGCCACTGGAGGGGTTTGTGGTCTGTGATAATTTTAAATTTCCGGCCAAAAAGGTAGGGTCTAAAGTATTTTGTAGCCCAGACTATCGCAAGCAGCTCCTTTTCAATGGTTGAGTAATTAATTTCGCTGTCGTTGAGCGTTCGAGATGCGTAAGCTATCGGTCTGTCTGAACCTATCGGTCCCTGTGAGAGAATAGCGCCGAGGGCTACGTTAGAAGCGTCAGTCGTCAGTAAAAATTCTTTGGAGAAGTCAGGATATTGCAGTATGGGGTCATTGATTAGGAGTGTCTTGCAGTGTTCAAAGCATTTAACGTATTCAGGGGATAAAGTAATTTTTGCTCCTTTTTTTAAACATGCAGTTAATGGTTTACTGATGCGTGCGAAATTAGGGATAAAACGTCTATAATATCCTAAAAGTCTTAGAAACCCTTTGATCTGCTTTGGCGTTTTAGGAATAGGATATTTTAAAATTGCCGATATCTTTTCTGGATTAGGCTTAACGCCGTCGGGAGTAATAATGTGACCCAGGTATGGAGTTTCATGTTTCAGAAATTCTGATTTGTCCAATTGAATTTTAAAATTAGATTCTCTATGACGGGCAAATATTTTTTTTAAATTTACCATGTGTTCTTGGAGTGATGTCGAGAACACAAGAATGTCATCAAGGTAAACTGTGCAGATAATATTTTGGAGGCCTCGGAGTACGTTGTCCATAACCCTCTGGAATGTGGAGGGGGAATTCTTTAAGCCCATCGGCATTCGAAGGAATTCGAAATGCCCGACACCATCACAAACACTGAAACCAGTCTTGTAAATGTCCTCCTCATGCATCTCCACTTGATAAAATCCACTCGCTAAGTCCAATGTGGTGAAATACTGACACTTTCCCAGTTTATCCAAGATGTCTGTAATATTCGGGATTGGGTATCTATCGTCTATTGTCTTTTCATTTAATTTTCGAAAGTCCACCACTAATCGCCATTTATTTTTTCCAGATGCATCGTGTTTTTTGGGTACGATCCATATGGGTGCATTCCAGGCTGAAGAAGAGGGTCTAATAATGCCTTGGTCGAGCATTTTTTGTATTTGATTTTGAACTTCGTCCCTATGTATGTATGGGTATCTATAAGTTTTACTATGAACGGGGACCTCGTCTTGTGTCCTAATTCTGTGTTTTATTTTACTTGTAAAAGTTAAAGGTTCGTCATCTAAATGAAATACATCAGAATATTCTTTACATAAACACAACAAGTTCGCTTTCTCTTCGTCATTCATATGGCCCGTGCGCAATCGCGATAACACTTCCTGGAAACGTCTGGGCTTGCCCTTGCAGTCTGCAAGTGTAGCGTTTGGTATCAATGTACTCTGTTCACTAAAGATATGTGCGTGCAATGGTTTTATAAATTTTAAATTGATTTCATTTACAGATGGATTAAATATTTCTATTAAGGCGTGGTTTTTGTCTGCCGTAGTTATACAATCTAAGATGTAGCATCCGCATATAGTTTGGTAGTCTATAGAAACGTCGCCCTGAGAAATATTAATGGGCACTCTTATCATTCGACTAGATTTAGCGGGAATCACTACCGATGCAGGGTTGCTTGACTCATACATATGTATTGGATTATTCGCGAATTCCGTTCTGAGTACACGGGAGTCTAGGTCGATTTTAGATCGCCATTGTTTTAGTAAGTCTAGTCCAATCAGTCCGTCAAAGTATTCATGAAATCGGTAGATGTATAATTTGATAGGTTTTTGGTCGTTCATTTCTGCGAAGCAAGGAAGAGTTATTGAATAGTCGTTCTGGGTAGTGGCATGGATATTCGTGACAACAAAAGGATCATAGTTAAGCGGAACGTTTGGAAAGAAATTTTCGGCAGCTTTCGGGCTAATAAATGATTTATTTGCTCCCGTGTCAAGAAGTAGTTTTAGTGGCGGATTGGAAATTTGAATGAATGGAAGCTGTCGCTTGTCCTGTAAGTTTAGCTCTATTTGGGGGATGTTGACGGAGGCTTCTGGGAAAAATCCGACTGCACATTTTCATTGTAGTTTTCTATGTCTTGGTCAAGATTGTCATTGTCATAAGTCTCGTATTGGCTGTCTTGTTCAGTATAGTAATAGTCGCAAGGATAATTTTCAAAGTATTCGCTTTGATAGTCAAGGTCATGCATTTCATTCATATTTACTTGGTAATGTCCGTTTTGATCAGTGGGGGGTAAAATTTTCGCTACAGGGTGGCTTATTCCACTCATTGGAACAGAAGAATTTTGCTGATAATTTTGTCGGGGCGGGATCCTAAAACCGGTAGTCATATTTGATCGCGGCAGGGCACGCATACGTTGTTGCGTCATAGAAGGTCCTTGCTCGTAAGGGGCTGACATTGGTGGTTGTTGCGGAGAGTTTATTTTAAACGCATTAGGCATCCGATTGTTGAAATTATTTGTAGGACGTACTTCATTCATAAACGGGTTCAATCTGGGAATGAGTTGACTATTGAATTGCGGATTAAATGGTTTGTAGTTTAAATGTTTTTGTAATTGTTGAGGGTCTTTAAATGTTTTATGTTGGGCGTTTTTATTCTTTAGGTACAATATGTTTAACTCTTCTTGCGCGAATTCTAGGGCTTTTTCTAAAGAGTCTGGCCGCATACAGCGAATGCGTGAACCAAGGGGTTCGTGTAGGCCTCTCAGATACGTTTGCAGGGCTAGCTTTTGATAAAGACTGCGTTTGGCTTCAATCGTAGTTTGCACGGTCTCGTGTAGCTGGACATAGGTCATTATTGTAGTAAGTAAATTTTGAACTCGTTCAAAAAATACGTGCGGCGTATCGGAACCCTGTGTAAGCATAGATAAATCAGTGTATAGGGCTGTTTCATCCCTGTGATCTGAAAAGGAATTTATTAATGTATTTCTGATTCCATTCCAGTCCCTTGGAATGCCATTAGCTGCCAAAGTAGTGGCAGCCCTGCCAGTTATTTTGTTTAGAATACCATTTAATAGGGCTGAATTGTTGAGGTCATGCCCAGGGGCTGGATTCATATAGTGTAGTATTAATTGGTCACAAATGTCTAAAAATCTTATGAGCACATTTGAATTTCCATCAAACTCAGGTACTAGTCGCAAAGCTTTCCATATTTGTTCAGTAACATCTGACGCGGAAGCGCCTTCAAGTGGGGTCGTCATTTCTAGGCCTATTGTTTCCTCCGGAATGTCTTCTAAATTCCTATCAAATCGCGATAATTGCCAAGGATCGGGCTGAAAAACCCGGTTGCCACGTGGATGAAAAATTTTGGTAGATTCTACTAATGAACTTGCCTATTACTACTAATTATACTATTTATATATCTAAGAGTTGCAAATGGGGTTGGCAACGATAATATACCTAACTAATATATTAATATATGTATGTACTATAATACACTAAGAGTTGCAAATGGGGTTGGCAACAATAATAGACCTACCTAATAAATTAATATATGTATGTACTATAATAGACTAAGCGTTGCAAATGGGATTGGCAACTAATTATGTCTAGGATAAGGGCTGCGGAATGGATTGGCCACCAATAGGAATCGTATAGTAAGCTCGTAATTCTAAACTCACAGAATCTGCATAGCAAAGTAGGCTATGTATAGATCGGTATGTAGATTGTAGGTGATGCCGTTCCGCTGCTGCTCCGCTGTGCACACTGCTGCTCCGCTGTCTCCACTATAGTCACCGCCGAAGGCCACTCGTAGATTCGAAGTAGTCGATAAAGTCTATGAAACGACTATCAGGCGACTCTCGAAGTTAGATCGCGCACTGATTCGACTACTCCCCGACTGCGCCACAAACGTTAGGGCCGTCTAGGGGACTATAAGTTGAAACCAACACTTAATGTTCGAAGTGCGTTTAATTAATAAAGTTACAACGGTGCAGACGTGAGATTACACATTAACTTAATTTTATAACTAAAATAATTGATCGAGGTCGATCACGACCTTACGCGACCGCGATGGAAGAATAAGACACTTGTTTCACCACACTTTTCACATGATGTTAACTCGGTCCGGTATTGACTAATTGCCCACTAAGCAAAAGAGCAATCGATTTTCGAGAAAAGGGTATGACTGGGTGGTGACTCGTGAGAGCTGACCGTGGGAGGATCGTTTCGTAACACGTGTTTGGTTATTATCAAAAATGTTGACTCGTGATGACTAGAAAAGTGATAAGTAGAATGGACGCCACTGGAAATTCTTAGCTATGTGCAATTGTGAGTAAAAACCTGTTGTCATCTTAATGATTTACTTAATGTAAAGAAAATAATTTGGCAGGCCTAAAAAAAAGGAAGAAAGGGCAAGAGATAGCAAACTTCGGGCAAGTAGCTGTAGGTGTCACTTGAACCACCAAACAATAGTAAATTAAAGCCACTTATCAGAAGATTGCTTCAATTAGTCCACGTTCACTCGTTAATAAAAGGACCTAGCACGCTGCAGCGTGCTGGGTTTTCTAAGGAGTCCATGGACTCCTTGGAAACGTAGTTTGGTTCCTATTTTTCAACGGTATGCTGCTGGAATAACATGTATTTTTGTATACACATTGGGATCACCTATAATTAGCCACAGCTAGGCAGGGAACTAGTTTTTAGCTAGAAATTAAATATTTATTATCACAGTACGTTTTTTTAGGATTAGAAAAACGGTAAACAAAGAAGCAGTCGTCGTCCACCTTTTCTGCTTGGGACAAATATTAGATGTTACGAAGTCTTTAACAGAACGAGAACTTATCAGGCCTATATTCGTTATTTTGTGGACGGCGGCAGACAATATTCTGGCAGCTTCAGCCGTTTTTTTTTACTAAATCTACCTTACCCGGAAATTCATCCTTGCTGCAAAGTTCACACACCAACTTGTAAATGTTGACCACCATAACAATACGTTTCTCATTTGTAGTTAATAGACTCTGTTTCTGTATCTTTAATTTAGGAGTCGGTCTTTTTTGCAAGCCATTTGGGCCTAGCTCTGGTTATCGCAGTCCACACGCCACCACAGAGATAAATAAAATCCTAATATTAATTAACAAATAGATAACCGTATAATAATCTCGTAATCTAAATTCAACAATTTGTTGATTAAGTACCAAGAAAACAAGAAAAAGAACGTGATACTGTTGACAATTTTGACATTGTCGACAGCGAAAAAAACGAACCGATCGTTTCAACCCTCTTCTTCTTGAGGTTTTTTATTATGCAACCTTTCCAGAACTGAATAATGAAATGTACAATAACGAGTCAAAAATAAATAGTTTCAAAATAAATATATTGTTGTGAGTAGCTATACGTTTAGATATAAATAAAGAAAACGCTTCTATAATTTTAGGGTAGACAACAATTATGTCAATCTTATGTTAAGGCTGTTTGAATAATATATAATAAAATAAATATGAAAGAACTCGTGCTTCGGCCTTTATCCTTCTTTCTAATGCTAAAAAAACGCACTATAATAAAAAACCGGACAAGTGTGAATCGGACTCGCCCACCGAGGGTTTCGTATAAAATTACGAATGTATTCGTCTTCATACCCGGACGGTATTCGGACCCGGGTATGTCCTAAAACTACGACCAAGACCACCGGGGGATGGGCAGCAGCATCCCTGGAGTGCGGTGGAAATACTGCGATCGCCAACCCGCATGCCAAGCGTGGCGATTATGGCATATACCCCCCATGAAAGGTACAAAAAAACCACGGCCCCGAGGTTCCGGTGACCCCCGGTACCCTGGTTGTGGTAGCGGCCAGGGTACCAGCGGGGTCAGGGGTGCGAAGAATCTCCGGCGAAGATCCGGCTACCACCACCGACGACCCCTGGCCCTGGCAACTTATAACACGCGCACACTGCGGACCGACGAAAGGATAGCGGAACTGGAGGAAGGATTGAGCAAGTTGCGCTGGGATATCATAGGGTTATCTGAAGTCCGAAGAGAGGGGGAGGACACGATAACCCTCAAATCCGGCAACTTGCTCTATTTCCGGGAGGGCGACCAACAGTCCCAGGGAGGTGTCGGGTTCCTCGTCCACAAGTCCCTCGTAAATAACGTGGTGAAGATCGAGAGTGTGTCGACTAGGGTGGCGTACCTAATACTCAGAGTATCCACCAGGTACTCATTGAAGGTCATACAGTTCTATGCACCGACCTCGGCACATTCCGACGAAGAGGTGGAGGCTATGTATGAAGATATATCGAAGGCCATGCATAGTTCCAAAACCTACTTCACCGTTGTTATGGGGGACTTCAACGCAAAACTGGGCAAGAAAGATGGTGAAGAGCTGAGAGTGGGGCAATTTGGAGTTGGAAGTCGGAACCACCGGGGCCAACTACTAGCTGGCTTCTTAGAGAAGGAGAGACTCTACATGATGAATTCCTTCTTCAAGAAACGCGAGCACAGAAAGTGGACCTGGATGAGTCCCGACGGTGCAACTAAAAACGAGATTGACTTCATCATGTCGACGAGGAAGCATATATTCAACGATGTCTCTGTGATCAATACGGTCAAAACCGGGAGCGATCACCGTCTGGTAAGAGGCACATTGAATATATGCGTCAAGCAAGAGCGCTCTCGATTGATGAAGTCTACGCTCCGTCCAGCATCAATCCAAATTCAAAACCCCGAGAGCTTCCAGCTGGAACTCCAAAACCGTTTTGATTGCCTAGGCGGCGATGTGGACGAATTGAACGACGGGTTTGTGGAAGCTGTCCGTGTCACGTTCTTCAAGGCCCAAGGCACTAACGGAACTAAAAGGCTATCTAGCTCCACTCAGAAGCTCATGAAGGAAAGGAGTGGAATGACTCTACAGTCTTCAGCCGACGCGACCGTATACCGGCAGCTCAATAAACAGATCTCCAAGTCCCTTACCCGCGACCTGCGCCAATTCAATACGAATCGTATTGAAGAGGCCATACAGCGTAATAAGGGCTCTAAATTATTCTCGAGAGATCTGTCTATAGGGCAGAGTCAGCTCGCGAAGTTAAAAACTGAAGATGGTGGAATCGTTTCCTCTAAACCTGAGATTCTGAGTGAGATAGAGCGCTTTTACGGACAGCTATACACATCAACGGGCAGACCCGAAGTTAGTCAGGCGGAAGACCCTAGAGCTAGACTAACCCGACACTATACCGACGACATCCCGGACATCAGCCTGTACGAGATTGTAATGGCTCTTAAACAGCTTAAGAACAACAGAGCACCCGGTGAAGACGGAATAACAGCCGAACTTCTGAAGGCGGGTGGAAAACCAGTCCTTACGGCCCTTCAGAAGTTGTTCGGTTCCGTCTTACTAGAAGGGAGAACTCCAAAGGCATAGAACAGAGGTGTGGTGGTGCTGTTCTTCAAAAAGGGTGACAACACTCTGCTGAAGAACTACAGACCCATCTCACTTCTGAGCCATGTCTATAAGCTGTTTTCGAGGGTCATTACAAACCGTCTCGTACGCAGGCTAGATGACTTCCAGCCTCCCGAACAAGCCGGTTTCCGAAGAGGCTTTAGTACCGTAGACCACATCCACACGCTTCGTCAGGTTATACAGAAGACCGAGGAGTATAACCTGCCTCTCTGCTTAGCGTTCGTGGACTACGAAAAAGCCTTCGATTCGATTGAATCCTGGGCTGTACTACAGTCTCTCCAGCGGTGCCAAGTGGACTATCGCTGTATCGAAGTGCTGAAGTGTTTGTACGAGAGCGCCACTATGTCAGTCCGACTCCAGGACCAGAACTCGAAACCTATTCCGCTGCAGCGGGGAGTCAGGCAAGGAGATGTTATTTCTCCAAAACTGTTCACCGCTGCACTGGAGGACGTTTTCAAGACTCTGGACTGGAGAAGGCTAGGCATCAGCATCAACGGCGAGTACATCACTCACCTTCGGTTTGCTGACGATATAGTAGTCTTGGCTGAGACCATGGAGGACTTAAGTACGATGCTCGATGACCTCAGTAAAGCATCCGAGCGAGTTGGTCTAAGAATGAACATGGATAAGTCGAAGATCATGTCAAATGCCCATGTAGTACCAACTCCCATTACAATCCTATGCGTTAAAAGTAGAAAAGTCCCTACGCGTACTCTTGTCCCACCATGCGGGTAAAATAACGCAAACCATCGGGTAAAACTACGCATGCGGGGAACTTTACGCATTCAAAATTATATGAAAGGGTATTATCAATAAAATTCCGATTTAAAGTAAAATCAACATTTATATGAACTAAACTAAGCCAATAAAAATAAAGACATCGAGTATTGTGTAATTTTAGTTCATTGCGATGATTGTAGCTTTTTTATTACATCTTCTGTGATCAAGGCACGTTTTGGTGCCTTCCTTATATACTTTCTAGGCATTTTGGTGTCTTCTGCAATAATAAGAAATATTTTCAATTATATAAGTACAATCATTTATTTTAAGCTGGGGCAAAATTTCGCGTGCGTACTTTTGATCTCGTACTCTTACCCAAAACGATAAAAATATGAACAATCGATCATAAGTCGCGTATTTATTATTTTTACATATTTTTTATCTACTGTAAATATAATAGAATAACTAATGTTTTAGCTCCAACGATCCATGAGCCACAAACTTTTCCCCAGCTCATATACTAAAAAAAATTATTTCGCGACCTGTCTCGACTTGCACCCTGCTCGGCGTGTGCAACCGACGTGGCTCCGTAATGGCGGCGCAAGCGACAGTTAATTTTTTATGCTTAGGCGCACCTCCGCCCCCTCATCCCTCTCGGAGAACAGGGCACTGCGATCTTATACCCACAGCGTGCTCTTACCCCGAATGACTCTACATACATGCAACATGCTGACAAGTCGCGTCGCGCGCTACTCCCGTCTCCCTCGCACACTATAAATTAGAAAGAGGAGATAGATATTCTCGCCTCATGGCGTCAGTTGTTCTCACCTCGTCATATCAGCCGAAAGACCTCTGCTGGACATATGCCTCCCCCAAAGAGTGCTACAATGACCTAACCTAGCGGACAACAAAGAAACCTAGTATATGTCTAACGTTCGTTGAAAGCCCAGGACCTAGTCTATAAATAGAGTTTATCTGGGACCTATGCGAATCGATGAAGCTTCGTAAACAACGTTGGTGCCTCCCACCCTGTCTGTGAATGCGTTATCGATTTCCGCTTCCTGATGCAATGTTTAAATGTTAAATTTACTTTTCGTCAAGATTATTTACCCATACTAGCTGACCCCGCGAAGTTCGTACCGCCATACAAAACTATACATATAAAAAACTGAAAAAAAAAGTGTTTTTGTTGTTATACTGCTATTCGGACCGATGACAAATCCAACAAATCACACAATAACTACAACTTTAAAAAGTTGAAAAACCCCCGACATTTTCATTTCAAAGTCCAATATCTCAAAAACGGCTGAACAGATTTTAATGAAACATGCCTAAGAACACTCGGGATAAAATTATCAATGTCACACAGATACAGAGACAGACACATTAATCTTATAACACCCCTCTTTTTTCGTCGGGGGTTACAAAAAGGTCCAGCCGTTCTGTCAACAAAAGCCAAGCAATATAACTTCATCATCGTCAACAATCGTGGGTTCCAATCTCAAAAAAAATAATGCCCCAGGAAAATTACGTTTTTTTTTCAAACATTAATTTATAACAGCGTTTTTTTTGTTTGTTTAATTTTCAAATGTTATTCTAAGATAGGTACCTTATCCAAGCATCCTGCAAAATTTCCATCGCGAAGTAAATATATAAAAATAAATGACACATCTATTATGTTTTTTGTGTGATTTATTTATTATTCTTGAAGAGCTCCTGTAAATTGACGAAAACAAAAATTAAAATATCTATTAATATTTTACCTCTTTTTTCAGAAATTGGTTAAATATCAATTTTTTGATGACTAATATTTTGGTGGATTTTGTCTACGTAATTATTAAAATGATAATAAATCAGTTACGTACAAAAAAGTTGCTGTTATGAATTATTTACAAATTTCCATTTTTTCCATACTAATGAAAATAAAATGCTTGGGCTATAAAGGCAATATGCAAAACGGTTAAAAAAGCACAGACTATTAAATAACTGTAGGCGCTAAAACATCAAATATAAAAAGCAATGTTTATCTTCCAATCAATGCTTCAGCGGCGTGGTGTTCAAATGTTTAATATAAGCTCATTTGGTTTAATATTTATTCGAAGCCACGGTTTCGCATCAGTGACTCCGCATCGAGTTTTTTCTCATTTTGTATTCCCGCCAATGATCAAGAAAATCGTACGTGGCAAATTATTACATTATGAAAGGCAATTTTGAATAGGAAATGAAGTGACGGTTAATGTAATCATGGATTTTTATACAAAAACAATAATAATGTTTCATGGAAAATCTACGGTAGCCTAGTGGTTAAGGCATGCGGATGTCGTGGGTTCGAATCCCGGCTCATTCCAATGAGTTTTTCGGAACATACCTATTTACATTCGCTGTTTTTTCGTTCGCTGATTCACATTTCCAGATATCCCTGGCATCAAATTTTCAAAAATGTGTTCGAAACGCACTCATAGCCTAGCAGCGCCTGCGAGTCGGAAACGATAACGCAGGTTAAGCAAAGATGGCAGCGGTCAGTCTTTGGATGAGTGACCGCCTGATGTTTGAGTGGTTAATATAAATGAGCGCTTCCGTGCTTTGGAAGGCAGGCCAAGCAGTTGATCCCGGCTGCTGTCTATGACATTAGTCGTTAAGCTGAGTTAGAGGCCTTCGGGCGGCTTAAGAACTTCTAACAGTCGAGTTGCCCACTCACTTGACAAAGGGGGGACAATTGTCACTCGCGTCCGCAGGAGCTACCTACAATAACCCTGCACGTGTCCCCTTCGTAAAATAATGAATGCCATAAGATTAAATAATAAATCAAATTTATAAAAATGTGTTCCAGGGAGTGTGCACCCGATGTTCACCGTGACCACGCATCCCTCCTACTCCTCACACGAGCTTTGCCTCGGACGCACGGAGACCAGCCCCAGCCACAGTCAGATGTCCAGGAACTCGAGCAGGAAGAGCAGCAACTCGCTGAGGGTCAACCAGTCCACTAAGATCGAAGGTAACCTGATAGTTGTTCCATTTTAGAAATGGTTTTTTTGTGACACAAAACGACAAACAGTAAATAAAAATAAATGAAACATAACAAAAAAATTAAAGCATGAGATGGCTTAAGGCGGATAAGGAGCTACGGTAGCCTAGTGGGGAGCTGCGGTAGCCGAGTGGTTCAGGCATGCGGCTGTCAAGCGGCGCTCGTGGATTCGAATCCCGGCTCGTACCAATGAGTTTTTCGGAACTTATGTACGGAATAATTGCCTTTAGCTCTTCGGTGAAGGAAAACATTGTGAGGAAACCGGTCTTATCCCAATAAGGTCTAGTTTTCCCTCTGGGTTGGAAGGTTAGTCAGATGGCAGGCGCTTTCGTAAAACTACCTATGCTAAATCTTGGGACTAGCTGTCAAAGCAGACCCTGGGTTCCTTTAGGGGCATTACCAGGAATAACCCTAGGAGGATGAGATGGTTACGTCTGTTCAGAAAACTAACACAAGACGACTCGGAATTTTCTACTTTATTACAAGAACCGTACCTAAAATTAGACACCTTTTTAAAGGTTAGGTTACTTAGGTTACTTTAAAATATTTGCTACAATTCTATGGGGTCCTAAACACAATTCGATTAATTTGCCTCGAAAGTGTATAATAGCAAAGTTTGCTCTGGTTTTACGTTTTTTGGTAGGTCAAATTGACTAAAAACCTGTAAAACCATTGCTTTAAAAATTACGTAAATCAGTAGGTAAAATGAAACACGCAAATACAAATTGACACTCAAATGTAGCGCGCTTAAGTCGCCCCACGCCATTCTACTTCACCCGCTGACTTCGCCTTTAGGCGGTGCATTGGAAATGATCTCGTGCTTTGAAACGCCGTTCTGACTATATTAAGAAACAATAAGGTCTGATTTTCAGATATATGATTCTTGACTAAGTATATGATTGTTCATCTAATTTTATCGATACATGATTGCTTAAAATTTCCTCGACAGAAAAAAATCCAAAGTTGGGTCTGTATTTTCCTTTTATTACTCTGCCTACTCAAACGATACATTATTTTACGACACAATCAAGCTAATATTATAGTATTTTATCTCATCTAAAATCTCACTATGAAATTTTAATAAAACTTAACTAAATTAGGTATTTATCGAATTTTGTCCAAAACAGCGATTACCGAAGAGTTTTACATCTATTTACTCGTGGGCGGAAGGCATCAGCGTGTTTCTGTCTAGGGGGCGTGTACGACTTAAATCAAGGCATCCCCTTTAGTCCTTATAGCTATAAAGTTAACTCGCAAATATAATTTTCAGATTTTAAGCACCTCATGCGACGTTCGTCCACTCTAGAAGTCCACACATCCCGAGTTTCACTGAAGGACATCGTTTGCTATCTCTCTCTGCTGGAGGCTGGAAGGCCCGAAGACAAGCTTGAATGTGAGTTCAATCTATCCATTGCCAGGCGCGGGACACTCCGCGATTTACGTTCATCGCTACAAGTACATGCCGTGCCCCAGCGTTGGGGAACCGGCATGTAGGTACTTGTAGCGATGAACGTCGACGTCGTCGTCGGCGACGTCAGAGGGCCGTAAATCTTAATGTTTTGGCTGAGAAAAAAGCGCCTTTTGTAAAGATCAAAGGAGTGTCCCTCCTGTACTTGTACTATTATCTATTCTGTGCCATTGCATATTCAAGTTAGCTTGCGTACCAATGTCTTGTGCAACGAAGACGGTACGAGACTTATTGCAAAGGAGATCTGTAACGACGGGTTGCACCATCTTACAATTATAGACCAATCAACGTTAAATATGGCGCCGTTAGCTGTCATTTCATAGAAATTTGTCAAACTTTCCATACATTCAGATTTTAACGAACACCGCTTACGATTAAGTACAGACCGTTTGGTGCAAGTCACCCTAACGGCCCGGCCACGACTTCGAGCTGCGGCGGCAGCGGCAGCGGTTTTTCTAATCCATTGCGTGTGATCCCAACCAGTATGTTGCGCGTCTCGACCGCGCAGTAAACAGATAAAACGCTTGCCGCGCCGCAATTCGCGCAATGTCGTGAGGCATATGTGCACGCTCCGCTACGAGCGGGGCCACTCACCTTCGGCTCGGGCCACAAACACCTGCGATCTGGGGAAATCGCGAATTCACCGCCCTAGTTACGTAATTTACTATTACATGAAGGCTCCAAACTCCGCTGATAGTGGAGCGTGCACTCAGGCCGCACACTTAAAGATGGTTGTCTGATGTTTGGCCGAAATTTATATGCAAGAATATTCATTTGCCCGAATCACGTTGGCCCGATTTTCATTTCCCCGAATGATTCATTTACTAGAATAGTTAATTGAAATATTCTTGTTTTCCCGAACATTAGATGCCAGAATGTGCGAATGCCATACATATTGTTATCCATATTATTAAGTGAAAGAATATTATTTGGTAGAATATTTAAACGCCATAGGGTAGACTGGGTACGGTTGTGCCAGGTTACGGTAGTGACAGTCTTCGTACTAGCGAAACTATACGGAATCCGGCAAGGGTTCTAAGGGAGAGAGAAGCGGCATTCAAGTCTGAACGCGTTCCCCGGTATTGCGTCACCCAGCGCGCGGTGTTAACGTAAGCAGGGGCCCACATTGCTTTTCAACAGTCAAAAGTAAGTTGTTTTGTTCGTTTAATTTTAATAATCACTGTTATTTGTATACAGATAGACTACCTCGGATTTTTTTTGTTATAAGTTGAAGATTAGTAGTTAATTACGGGTGGTTACTTTTTACGTAGATTATTTGGCAAAGTCATGGCGAATTTTTTTCTTGTTGTTTTGCTTTAAGATACCCAGAAAACGCCTGCGGAATACCGAAAGAGCGCGGTCTAATAAATGTCTGATCTGGTAAATGTGAAGATGCTTACGAAGACGTAAAAGCGAGACTTCTTTAAATTTTCGTATTTTATTTTTTTATTAATTATTAATTAAATAATAAATAATTTAATGAACTTTCTATACGAAATATTATGAAGATTATGTTGTGTTATGGTCATATTTCTAACAATAAAAGTCATTATAAACCATTTTGTTGTATTTTTGTTCCTGTCACTACCGACCTCAACCACTGTCACAACCGTCCTTGGGGTGTGGCCGGTTGTGACACTTTCCTTTTTTTTTTCATTTGATCGATATGACTAATACAGCGTATTTAGAGAAACTATTAAAGTATATTTACGTAGAAAAATGTACAAATTAAGAGTCAAGTTACTTTTCTCCCAGCTAACTAGTAAATTATCAAAATTAGTGGCGATCAAACCAAAATTGTCACAACTGTACCCAGTCTACCCTACTGTTTCTTTCCGAATCCATCCTGGGAATGTATTTGCTTATTAAATTTATATAGGCGCTCGAAAATTTACCTACTTTTTAATACCTTGGTGGGTATTCAAGATTTTCCGCTCTTTTATAAAAAAAAATAACCTCGAAGACTACGGTGCCTTAAGTCCTCTAACCTATCCGCTATCCAAGTCAGTTCTGCCCTAAAGTGTTGGCTCAACACAATACCTATAATTATCAGTATACTATTTATATTATTTATGGAAGGCAAATAATGTTATGGCATCATGTACACAGTATATAAAGTCTATAATATATTACCAGGCCGCGCGTCTCAGCATACTTTCAACTACGATGACTTGTCACGGAAGACGCCCGCTGTCAACCCACTGTGCGCGGCTTGGTGGTTGGAGTGGTGCGCGGTTTAAAGATTGTTAAATCCGTTCCGATCCGATGCGATACTTGCCGTTTGGTGGGAATTACCTTTAGCGTGAGGCCAGACGAGGGTAATTTGTGAGCTGTGAGTCGCGTAAATTCGGTCCGCCCATGTATGGGCAAACCGAAAATTTCATCTATGGACGAACCGAAATTACGCGACTCAGACTTAGATGCTTGAAAGATGCCCGATGCCAGCTATGGAGGGACTCGATTACTTGAGGTTGCAAATGGTAATATTCTACCGTCTGAGTAACATAGTTTTTCCATCACATTTGCGAGGAACCGATAATTCAACGGATAGACTACATTTCCTTTTTATAGCAAAAATATGTTTGCACTAAAAATGACAGATGTCAGTCCGCCATGTTATTGGTCGTGAAACGCGAAAGGCAATTCCTTCGGAATACATCATGATATATTTTAACTGTAAAATTATTTTTTTACGTGATACCTTCCGCCTACTTCCTGGCCAGAGGGAGACTTTGTACTTGCCACTGGCGGTAATAAAGAAAGTTGACTCGGGCATCCAATACTATATGAATAGATGAATTAATTAATTATGTACATGTACTTTTAGGTGTACACTCAAAATTTTTCAAAAGATAGAAAGCAAAGAAATATGCCAAATGACGAAGCACCATTACCACTGAATAAAGTACTAAAATGTAAACTTATCTTTGACGAGGGCTGTACAAGCACTTTGCCTGATTGTCCGCAAAAAAAAATATTTTTTTATAAAAACATAGTATTTTTGTTTCAGTCATGTTCCGCCTATATGACACGGATGGCAACGGAGTTCTGGACACAAACGAAATGGACTGCATCGTCAATCAAATGATGACGGTCGCCGACTATCTTGGGTGGGAGACCTCGGAGCTGAAACCGGTGAGCTAACTCAAAGGCAATGACTCACATATGCGTCACGCGTTTACGAACGATTTCCGCTATATCATCATCGTCCTACTGTTTTCCCGGTAAAGCCCTTAACATGCCAGGGGTCCCCTTTGACGCCTAATCCGAAGATATAGCGCAAGTTGTGGCCTTCCAACTCAAAAGGCAACGTCGTCTTTACCTATGGTGCAGGGTGTGCGTTGCACACGGGCGCAACGGTCCTAGGGGGCGCCGAGCGTCGCACGCTGTGGTACAAGACAGGGTTTGATCCCATTAATGCTGAGAAATACTGCTGTGGGGTAGCACAGGCAGTGTGGCTTCGAACATAGAAAAAAAGCAGACAAGTAATAATCAACTATACCGGGTGGAAAGGCACGACGATCCTTTCCGCAAAGGGGGGTTAGTTTAAGTGATGGAGAATCGATTCGTAATGTTTAGAGTTTTTGTTACGAACAATTAGTAAAATTATTAAAATTAATTAATGTTCTTCTTAGTGACAACCCTACTATTACTATGTACTAATAATTGTTTATACGTATTGATAAAGGTCACTGACTTACTGTTACTGAACCTAATGAGGGTTGTCACATGCAGTATCTTGCATTAAAAGTTAACTGCCTATAACTTCAAAACGTTTACGAATATGAGCCTAGTTTCTTTAGAGGAAATACAGTACTAAATCTAAACAATCCCCCATTTTTAAAAAGGATGGTCATGCCTTTCCGCCCGGTATATTCTTTGTCAATCTATACTATTCTGCAAAAGTATCTACACAAGCGACATTTAAAAATAAACTTTAAATAACACTCAAAATATCTGCACATTCAAACCTTGGTTGTCATTGCGTAGTATGCTAATTGCCTGACTATACATTTTGAATAGGCAATCTAAAATGTTAAAACTATAAGGGTGAAAATCAAAAAAAATTACAACAATTACCCATATAATGTATGGGTAATTGTCGGTACGAAATTGAGAAAAGTTAAAGCGTAATTAGATTAAGGCCCTTAACCTATGTACAATTTAAACCACTTTGAACCGATTAAGATGGAATTTGGTATGGAGGTATCTTGATGCCCGGGGACGGACATGGGGTTTTTATCCCCGAAATCATCTTCAAAAGGGGTGAAATGGATTTCTGTTATTTTCAGATCTTACAAGATATGATGGTGGAGATAGATTATGATGCAGACGGCACCGTTTCCTTGGACGAGTGGAAAAGAGGAGGGTGAGTTTCAAACGGTAAACAAGTATACGGCTCGTTTTGTAAGCGGACGCCGCGGACATTTGCCCTTACCGGTATTCGAACCCGGGACCTTTCAGCTTCATAGGCAGCGTCACTACCCACTAGGCTAAACGGTCGTCAACGGATGAGCCTGTATTATTGCACTGAAAGCGGTTGCTACGCACAGTCTACTCTGACAACACTCATGGGAAGGGAATTGATCCCGAGAACGCACATGTATATCGATAAATACAGAATACAATATGTAAAATATGATTACGAGTAGAAGTAAACAACACGCAATCTTAGATATTATTATTATAATCTCTGTTCTGGTGACAAGCATGAATATTTGTTTCTTAGTCTTGGATATTATCTATATAGTTAGGTATTTATAGGTATCCATTGAATATTATATCTTCGTCTAGTATGTATAAAACAGCCTTATCGAGCTTATTATATTTATTTATTTCCAGCAACGTCCATGTGGCACTTTACTTTAACGATAGATAAGCTGATAAAAAACCATTAAAACTTTTTTAAATTTCGATGGTACACTTATGTTGGATCGCGTTAGATGTACCTATTACGTACCTATTTCAAACTAATAATCAATCGTTGTGTTCCCAAAAAATGAGATCGCTAGAGTCCATAGACATGCTATGATGTCAGTTTAGCATCAAACAGACCGTATACTTGTTTTCCCATTGCAGTATAAAATAACTAGTGACGATCTCGAAACACGATTACGCAATTACCAAATTACCACACGATTACCAAAGGAAGGGATCCTCCTATACCAAGCTGTCTCTTTGCAGGATGACAACCATCCCTCTTCTAGTGCTGCTAGGCTTAGACACTAACGTTAAAGAAGATGGCGAGCATGCGTGGAGACTTAAGCACTTCAGCCGACCGGCCTACTGCAATCTCTGCCACAACATGCTGGTTGGATTGGGGAAGAAAGGACTCTGCTGCATATGTAAGTATCTTCAATAAGATCATCATATCAGCCGAAACACGTCCACTACCTGACAAAGGCTTTTCATCACAATGACACAATGATCGGCCCTGCGCCATCCTGCGGGCGCCCGCGACTTTTACCAGGTCATCAATCCTTGTGGAGGGGCCTTCCACGTGGTCACCGCTAAAGAGTTTTGCACTGGAAAGGTTATCGGTTCTATGCAATGTGTTAATGTGAGAACGCATAGAGATTGAAGTAGAAGACCTGCTTATTTTTTTCCGATATTTGGTGAGAGGACAGTCAAAATACCGTGGGGTAAACAGTTGCTCAAAAGCTGTAGGGCGCACATGAAACTTATGATCCAGTGGCACTTTTATGATAAATATGGGTATAGATCGACAAAATGTGGTATCGCAGTGATAATTTGCTTGCCAATCGCGCACAATACAATACAACACTGCTCCCTTTGTCGCCTTTTACGACACAGGAAGAAAGGGTGTGGCGAAATTCTAACCCGACACCATACGGAGGTCACACGGGCATTATTTTTTCTTGTACCTTGATGTTTTGGCTTGTCCAGTGCCCTTCTCACCCTACAAATACGAAACACGATGAAAATGTGTACTTGTAGCTATTTTAAAAAGTCTTTTTTTTTTCGAAACCTAATATAGTGTTCCACCGCTGGGCAAAGGCCCCCCTCTCGACTTCCACTCGTCCCGGATTTGAGCAATCTCTGGCCAATCGTTACAAAATGCAACCAGGTCGACCCGCCGTCTCCATCTCGGCCTGCCACGTCGCCGGCGCGTAATATAACTAAATTATATACAAAACCCAAAGAACCTACTATCATTTAGCATTAAATTTACCACTTTTTCTTGATTTTTTTTCTTAATTCATCATCTTCATAGTTATATCAGCCGAAAGAAGTCCATTGCTGGACACAGGCCTCCCGCAAAGAGTGCCAAAGTGACCGGTCCTGCGCCACCCGCATCCAGCGGACTCCCGCAACCTTTACCAGGTCACCAGTCCACCTTGTGGGAGGGGGCCCTATGCTCGGTGCGCCTTCCGGTTCCGGTTTTTTAAATTAAATTATTCTTATCATTCCAGTCTGCAAGTATACTGTCCACGAGCGATGCGTGCAACGCGCGCCCGCATCGTGCATAGCCACGTACTCCAAGTCACGGAGGGCCTCTGCCACTCTTGCGCATCATTGGGTTGAAGGTATGAGCGCATCATTCACGCCATCTATGAGCTCAATGAAGAAGCTCGTATAGATGACGGTAGGGAAGCGCGTTGATTATACTTTTATTGATTTGAGGTTTCGTTGTATTGCCAGCTGAAGACAAATGCATGTTCCTCACTCCTAACACAGCGCATCCTTGGGTGCTCTGGGAGGTTACATTTACAGAGGGATGTACACTATAGTGCAACATTTTTCCAAATAATCGATGGTTCTGTACACTTGTACACTAGTAAGGCTTTGTGGGATTGGGCCCTGAGGTCTATGTGCCATCCAGGTGCCATCCTACTAATCCTACTAATGTTATAAATGCGAAATTTCGGATGTTTAGATGTTGGAGGTTCACATGTTTGGATGTTTGTTACTCAATGACGCTTAAACGGCTCAACCGATTTGGATGAAATTTTGCACGAAGATAGTTTATAGCCTGGATTAAAATAAATGATTGTTTCTATCCCGGGTACATTCAGACAAAGTCGCAGGCGGAAGCTAGTTCGAAATAAATGGTACTGTCTTTAAAGTGACGCAAAAGACATTACATTTCGAAGGATTGCGAATTAATTGTATAACCAGAGTGGTAATTTTAAATACAACTCAGCATGAAGCTTATTAACTTACACTTACCGTTAGTAACGATGTGTATCGAAATGCTTGAGTACTTTCAATGCTAACTATACGACGCAGCCACATGTTTTTAGATTTTCGTCCGCATTTTTTATACGGTTTCTTTTTTTTACCAGGGAACTGCCATGGTAAATGCGCTCGATGTCGGAAGAAGATCAAAGGATACAACGGCATCACAGGGCTCCACTGCCGATGGTGCCACGTCACTGTAAGTCCGCATATAACCTTTATAGAACCGATTGCGGAAAGGTTCTCGAGTGGCGACCACGTACCGGAAGGCGCAGCGTGGGTAGGTGGACAAGGTGGACCGATGACCTGATAAAGGTCGCGGGAGTCCACTGGATGCGGGAGGCGCAGGACCGGTCACTTTGGCACTCTTTGGGGGAGGCCTATGTCCAGCAGTGGACGTCTTTCGGCTGATATGATGATGATGATGATGATGACGAATGATTCCAATGACTCGGTTGATTTAAAGCATGGATGCCATAAAGTCGGTGTTTCGAATCCAGCTTGGTTAAATGTTTTGAATTTTCCAGTTCTTATTTGTATTTTCTATTTACTCTCCTTAAAACACCTGGGGACCGATTTTTGACTTTCGAGCGCTCTTAAATTAAATAAAAGTAAATACGTTTATAGTATCAAAATGGGCGGCACTTACTTTCTACCAATAGAATTAAATACGAGTGGTCAATACCCCTTGTTTTTGAATTTTCTGTTGCTACTTCAAAATAGCATTTCATAATTTTTATCAGTTTTCGAGTGAAAGAGTCGAGCGCTCGAAAGTAAATAATCGGTCCCCTGGACTTGATCCTAAGAAGACACCATAACCTATATATGAACTTGAGTGGTGTGCTCCATTTGTTATCGGTTTTTCATTCCGCTTTTAGCAGGTCGTTTTGTGCAACCACAGTTTGCCCTTTGTGTTCTCATTCCTAACCATGTGTTCTTTACTAACAGCTGCACAATCGCTGCGTGGCCAACAACGCTGGGGGGACCTGCTCCCTTGGCCGCCACTCGCGTCACATCCTCCCCCCCACCGCCATCCGTCCGCTGGTGTTGGACCGACAGCGCTCGCTGCCACATCGCCCTCACAACGAACAGGTGAGGGGCACTTATAACGCGGGGGACTCGCTCCCCGGGCTGCCACGCGTGTCACATCGTCGCCCCCCACCAACACTAACAATTCGGGGGGACTAGCTCCCTAGGCCACCACACCGCGTCATATTCATATTGAAATCAACATCTACAAAGTTCTTGACGTTATCTGACCCTACCTTTTTAATTTTCAGCAAACACTGCCAACCTCCATATCCCTCCCTACCTCCATCTCAGCTCCCCCCGAAGAAAAGAAAGAGGAGAAGAAAGAACACCGTGCTCCTCCCATCTCTTTTCAAATCACACCGCCTGACGGCACCTGTCCCCTTCTGGTGTTCATCAACCCGAAGTCAGGGGGACGGCAGGGGTCGAGAGTGCTAAGGAAACTCCAGTACATACTGAATCCGAGGCAGGTTCACGATATTGCGAAAGGGGGACCTATGCAAGGTGAGTTTATTTGTTTTTTTCATTTATTTAAGGGGCTCCATGCACTTTTTGGCTAGTTGTGACGAGTTATGAGTATAAATGTAAATGATTCCTCTGTCAAAACTATAGATTTATTTATGGCACTAACACTTAGGTATTGGTTCTCCATCTTTTATCTACATTTGCACGAGTGTTTTTGAAAAAAAAAAATTATTTTATTATGATTTATTCAAACATGGTCCAAAAAAGCTCTGTTTTCGATATTAGCATGTTCTTTATGCAGTTTTCTATATGAAATCTACATATAACTGTTCCTTATTGACGTTTCTAACAATCCTCTAGTGATTTTTATTTTTAACTTATTTTCACAAAAGTTACGTCCAAAAAACTAGTTTATTGACCTGAAATTGCCAAAGTTTGGTGCCATATATCCCGAAAACTGTGACTTTTGAAGTAAATATGGAATATTGTTTCGGTAAACCTCGTTGTGGTTAATACGATAAGTCATAAAAAATAAGAAACGAAAAATACGATCGAAGGGAGCTAGGAGCCCCTTAAGGGGCTCCCTTAATTGGCGTATGGGATCGTACCTTCGATCTGAATCTCTTAGTTTTCTGAGATTTTTTGTAGCTTATTATGTTAACAACAACGGCTTTAAGCAATATAGTATCCCATATTTACTTCAAAGTTCATTGTTTTCGAGATATTTGGCATCAAAGTTGAACAATTTTAGGCCAAAAAACCGGTTTTGGCCATAACTTTTATGTTAATTGGTTTAAAATGAAAACCCTAGACCAGTTTTTAGGGACGTCACACACGAACCCAAATATGTAGATTTTGTATGTATTAGATCTTTCACGTCAATAGAGATACAAAATGAGTGTTATTTTAGACAATGTTTAAAAAGATCATACAAAATTAAGTATTCATTTGTTTCAAAATCCGGTAGACCAGAATGGATATAAAAGATTCAAGAACCGATAACCGTTTGATTTATACTTCTATGTGTAGTGCAATAGTAGGAGATACGATTCAAAACTTGTCAAAATTCGATGGAAACCTCGGGTAGCCCCTTAATATGTTGGTCCGGTACCTTTCGTTCTTTCTTTTTTTTTTTCTCCTTTATTTTCAGTAGCAGTCATATATATCTGTTGGTTAGTTCAAGAGTCGAAGCTCAACACAAGTCGGCGCACCATACAAATCTAGTTTGGATCTCATTTTAAAACAGCGTACTGGAATAACATGAAACTTTGTACAGTCACCAGCAATAAGATCTGCCACAACATAGCACGCATAAATATCTGACACGACTCTTATGTCTAATGCCATAAGGACGAGTCAGATATTTTCGCCGGCTTTGCTTCGGCAGATATTGATGCCGTTGATTGTACACACAACGGGATCACACCCATATTTGGCTACTCTGGCTGCTACTAACTATATGACGCTGACTGTACATATTTAATCTCGAAGTAAATTAGACTTTTTCGATCCTCAATACCATCAAGGCCGTGCCTGAATAGGCCAAGAGATTCTGCCCCTACCGATGGTGTAACTCAATTTATTTATTTTTTTTACAATTTTTACCAGTCTGAACTGGCAACACTGAGGTGCTTGACCAATAGATTTACATAGGCCTCCCCCAAACAGTACCACAATGATCGATCCTGCATCACCCACATTCAGGAGACTCCCACGACCTTTACATACTTACATTCACGCCTTTATTCCAAAAGGGGTAGGCAGAGCACATGAAACGTATGTTCCAGCGCCACTTTTAGCATAAATGTGATCGACAAAATGTGATCCACGACCTTTACCGCCCCGTATCATAGTCAACCTTATCACGCGATAAATAAGTGACAAGATAGAGCGTCCGTCTCGTTCTATGAACGGTGTCAGCCAGTGACGGACGCTTTATCGTGTGATAAGGCCGTCCATGCTACGGGGTCAGGTCATCGTTTTGCTTTTCGGGGAGGCCTTTGTCCAGCAGTAGACGTCTTTCGGCTGATATGATGATGATGATGAATCTAAATTGCAGGACTGCAGATGTTCAAAGATGCGAAGAACTACAGGGTGATATGCTGCGGCGGCGACGGCACTGTGGGATGGGTGTTGGAAACCATGGGTGAGGATTATGATAAAATATATTGAAGTTAGGGCATCATAAGCGCGAAGATATCTACTGTACGAGAGTTTTTGCCAGTGATGACATATGGTACTGAAACGTGGTCGCTTACTATGGGCCTGATAAGAAAGCTCAAAGTCACCCAAAGGGCAATGTAGATGGCCATGTTGAGAGTTTCTCTGCGTGATCGCATCAGAAATGAGGCTATCCGCAGCAGAACCAAGGTAACCGATATAGCCCTCCGAATTGCTAAATTTAAGTGGCAGTGGGCAGGGCACATAGCACGTAGAACTGATGGCCGTTGGGGTGGAAAGGTTCTCGAGTGGCGACCGCGTACCGTAAGGCGCGGCGTAGGTAGGCCACAAGGTGGACTGATGACCTGGTAAAGGTTGTGGGAGTCCACTGGATGCGGGTGGCGCAGGACCGGTCACTTTGGCACTCTTTGGGGGAGGCCTATGTCCAGCAGTGGATTTCTTTCGGCTGATATGATGAAGCGCGAAGATATTTTGGTACTAGCTAGGTACCTATAGTAGACATTCTTCAAAACTTACTTCGTTACTAATGCACCCTGAACCTTTGATTTTTATACCACGTCTTTGGCAAACAAGCTTACGGCCCACCGGATGGTAAGTGGTTAACTTAGCCTTGCAACTCCAGGGGCCATGCGCGTTGCCAACCCTTTAAGAATCTATATACTCCTTTTTTGAAGTCCCTCGGGAAAGCCTCGGCAGGCAGCTTATTCCACAACCGGAGCGTCCGAGGGAGGAAATTTCGCTGAAACCGTACGGTACGCGACCATTTCCAACACTTTTTTCACTATTTCGAGCACGTTGCAAGTGATATTTTCGCTTGTTAAGTTACTAGCTTCCGCCCGCGACTTCGTCTGCGTTGACCCAGTTGAGAGAGGCCAAGTTGGCTCAGTTTGGGTAGCACAGGGCGGTTCCACAACACTTCGGAAGCTCAAATACCGCGAGCCATCCGGTGGCCTCGTGGATACTTCAACTAAGGGTCATTGCTTTAACTAATAACTTTGAGTCCCAATCGGAACTCAAAATACCCTCAATTGTTTTCAGATAAAGTGCATATGGAGACTCAACCAGCTGTAGGCGTGATACCGCTTGGTACCGGGAACGATCTGGCTCGCTGTTTGCGGTGGGGCGGCGGGTGAGTTTGATCATTATATTATCCATATAATCTATTATAATATAGCCATTTCGAGCCGCCCAACATTGAGCCAATTGTGGCCACAAGCTGCGGGCTAGTCCTGTCGTAAATTTTGAATAGCATCGTCATTCGTCCTACACCGAGCGTTTAGGGGCGGTGTCTGAATGGTGTCTGAGCCACAAGCCGTGGGAGTGGCTCGCGCTGGATGGTTTTTTGTGAGGCAGAGTGGTCGCATTTAATGGCAACTTCTAGTGGCTGTAATGTGCGAGCGCTCTTATATAGACAGTGTATCAAGGATTTTAGTTCTGTGGGGTTGACTTTTAGTTTCTTCATCTTCAAAGCTACAATTGCTAAAACTGGCATTGATAATTGATTTTCATATCCTCTAGCTAACCGTTTTGGTAATAAAGGCGTGCAATCTCTTGTTGCCCTGCATGGTACGCCTTCCCGTTTGCTCAAAGCAATGCCTCGTAAGCTTATAATCAATGTTATTCGTTCGCAGTTACGAAGGCGAGTCCATTCACAAGATTCTGGACAAGATCGCGAAAGCCAGCACAGTGATGATGGACCGGTGGCAGATCGACGTTGAGAATACCAACGAAGAGGTAGGAACCTGTAAGGACTCTGCTAAGACTGTTAGCGGCAGCGGCGGCGGTATAGCATTGCCAGGCTTGTTCGTGAATGAATTAACGAATTATTCATTTGAAACAACCACAACATTATCAACAAATTTCCTTAATCTAGGGTAGTACTGGCTACTAGACTTAGAAAAGTTGAGAAACCCCCGACATTTTCATTTAAAAGTCCAATATCTCAAAAACAGTAGATCAGATTTTCATAAAACATGTCTAAGAACACTCGGGATAAAATTATCTATGACACAAAAGCAACCGCATTCAAATCGGTCCACCCGTTAGGGAGCTACGGAGCTACATAGATAATCTGTGGGGAGCTACGATACCACAGACAGATACACAGACAGACACGTTCAACTTATAGCAACCCTCTTTTTGCGTCGGGTGTTAAAAAAGAAGTACAATGTTGAGTGTGGTCTCAGAAAGGAGTCCACTCAGCATGTGCCACGACGCTGATTTTCAGAGGATCCATTTACAGACCTATCTATAACATTCACCAAATACCACAACGCCGCGCGAGCGTTGCCGATCCTACCGGCTGCGCCATGTAGTGTTTAGTATTAATACACACTGAGTTTTATTGGTATTATTTGTTTTATTAATTTCTCTTAGATTAATACAACCAACTAGCTTCGTCCGTGTACGTATGATAATCCGTCCTGTGTGTCGTGTCATTCTGTCACCAGCCTGTACCCGTACAGACGCTATCTTGACAGCCAGCTGTCAAGTATGTCACTCGGTTCATTTCATAGCGTCTGTACAAGTTACGTTCCATTACAGCCGGTTCTATAATGTTTTTGTCTTCCATTTTGCAGCAGCGGGAACCAACAGAACAGCCTGAAATGCCGGGCTCGGCGCCACACCCTACTACGGTGCCCTACAACATCATCAACAACTATTTCTCCATCGGGGTTGTGAGTATTGTTGCGATACCTATGAAATGTCTTTGCGGCGAATAGTGGCGCTTTTATGTTGCTATAGTGGTTTCATAGGAAACTTTAGTCATAGTAATTCGGTCTGTATGTTTCTTTCCCCGGTTTACATTTGCAAGTGTTGAATTACATTTACTAGAGTGAATGGACTGAAAATAGGTACAGTGAAATGGATAATAACGCGGCTTAGAAACTTAAAGCGATCGAAACGCTAGTTAAACTGTCCCTTAAATCATTCAGAAATACCCTTGGTACTTTTTGTTCAAAAATTGGTTAAAAAAACTCTGAATACATTTATTTATAACAGGGATTGAATAATCGAGCTAAGTATAATTTCCGGGAAAATACCTCTATTTTTTTTCTCCACATAAAGAAAAATCCCAGAGTCGTCGCAGCTCACAGGGTCTTATATCAAATTGGGAATATTAAAGTCTAGACACCAACCAGATGCGTCTCTAGCCCATGTAGCGTCCATGGACAAACATTACTCTAGCGCCCCCTAGTAAGCGCGCGGTCAAAACACAATAGGTAAAGCCTCTGACACCAACGTTGTTTGTTCTAACTATTCAGGACGCGGCAATCTGCGTAAAGTTCCACACGGAACGTGAACGCAACCCGGACAAGTTCAGCTCCCGGATGAAGAACAAACTCTGGTACTTCGAGTTCGCGACGTCCGAGCAGTTCGCCGCCAGCTGCAAGAATCTACACGAGTTTATCGATATAGTGGTCAGTTACCCTTTCTTATCATCATCTTCATCATATCAGCCGAAAGACGTCCACTGCTGGACATAGGCCCGCTGCATAGGCCTCGACCAAAAAGTGACAAAGTGACCGATCCTGCGCCACCCGCATCCAGCGGACTCCCGCAACCTTTACCAGGTCATCAGTCCACCTTGTGGGGGGCCTACCCACGCCGTGCCTTTCGGTACGTGGTCGCCACTCGAGAACCTTTCCGCCCCAACGACCATCGGTTCTACGTGCCATGTGCGCCGCCCACTGCGACTTATATCATAAAACAATTAAACGTTTGTCTATGATTATTACCATAAAAGAGTCTAATTTTACTCATAAAGGACGCACACCTGGTATGGGCAAAATCTCGGTGAATTTTCCTGAAAAAAGTCTATTGTACGTATATAAGTGTATATTCAAAGATAGTGAAGTTTTGTTCATAGGTACTACTCAGGTGTGCGCTGTCATTTGAAAACTATTTTTCAAATACTTGTTAGTGTTTGAGGTGAAATTTGGCATATTTATGTTAATTCATTGGCAATCAATTGGCGATCACCAAGTTGTGATAGAAGGTGGCGAAAACAACTCCTAACCCCATATCATGATCGGCCTTATCACGCGATAAGTGACAAGATAGGAGCGTCGTCTCGTTCAATCGAATGGCGTCAGCCAGGAACGGACGTATTCAAAATCTAGAAATGTTTTTATTTGTTCACAGTGCGATGGCTCTTCACTCGAGCTGAACAAGGGTCCCGCGCTCCAGGGGGTGGCGCTGCTGAACATCCCCTACGCGCACGGCGGCTCCAACCTGTGGGGGGCCAGCGGGGTGCATCGCAAGGGCCGCTTCCCGAACGCACATCAAGGTTACACATTTATTAATAATCGGACGCCTGAGATTGATTTGAGGATTCGTTGTGTTGAAAGCTATACATGGTGTTTTTTTAACCGTCTTAGAGCCGAAACCCAATTAATGTATACGTTACAAAGAATTAAAAAAAGTTTTTTATGCATGCATTTTTTAAAAATTATATTATTGCTATTTTGTATTAATATTTATTAAAATCATCCAGGCGAGTAACCGCAGTGTCCGCTAGCCGCCATTTTATGTAGATAGGTATGAACTCTAACCGGGTGAATGAACTTAATACCGCGCGCCATACTGGAGTGTTTCAAACTTAATTACCTTTTATTACTAAAACTTAACTTTTTTTTTCATTAGCAAGTTTTGGATAATTTAAGTGGGCTTCGGCTCTAAGGCGGTTAAAAAAACGCGTCGTAGAGGTTGATCGCTTAACTCAACCCTCGTAACTCTGCTATCTCTTGATCTACTTATTTTATTTTATAAATGATATCACCAGTATATACTCGTAAAATGGACATTTAGGGCAGACTTATCACAGCTAGTTTTAAATCTATAAACGTTAAAGACATTGACTGACTCACTCACTTATTTACATTAACGCCCAGGCCAAACCGTTGATCCTAGAACACTGTTTTTTTCACAATAGGTAGTTTATATGACATAAATACCCACTAAGGGATTTAATAAAATTCTACCCTCAAGGGGGTTGAAAGTTTGTATCGGGGTGGAATAAAATTTTGAGTGAGAGACTTGAAACTTTGTGCATGGACTTCTTATTACAATACAAAAAAAGTTGTTTTAGGGTTTTGGAAAAAACCACCCCTAAGTGGGTTAAATAGGGGTGCAAAGTTTGTAAGGGGGAAACTGCTTTTTTGAGCTACTAAATTAAAACTTTATGAAAAGTTTCCTTAACAGAATACAAAAAAACCCTAAGGGGGTGAAATGGGGGGTGAAAGTATGGAGCTACCATATAAACGTTTCCGTAAGGAAGCAATCGCGGGCGCAAGCTAGTTTACCAATAAACTTGTAAACGCAAACTCAATCTCAATCAGATATGCTAATTGTTGATGTATTTTTCGCAGATATCGGGGACAAATTGATCGAAGTCATTGGCCTAGAGAACTGTCTCCACATGGGGCAGGTCAGAACAGGTAAGATTTTTTAATTAAAAAAAATACTGGCGCCACCATAGTGACAAGATCGCGGGAATCTATAAAGTTCACTTGTGCGCATACTCAGATAACGTCACTAGAGTCACTTTTAAAAACTGTAATTTCAGTCTACCTAACAGAATTTTCCTGAAAATAGCGTAGCTTCCAAACGAATGAACCGATTTTCGTTTAGTTTTTTTTTGTCATAGATAATTATATCCCGAGAGTTCTTAGCCATGTTTCATGAAAATATGTTCAGCCGTTTTTGAGATATTGGGACTTAGAAATTAAAATGTCGGGGCTTTCTCAACTCTTCTAAGTTGTAGTTATGTAAGGTTTGTGTTTGCTCTCTTGTAACAGTCGTTTTGGCGTGACTATGTCTCTTTTGGCCTTTGTTTGTCGGCGAAAAGTTGTAAAGCTTTTTTCTAAGCATTTTGGAAGCCCATGTTCTTACGTTTTTTCCTAAGAAGCTATCACTTTTCGTGCTGGTTAGGGACAGAATAACAACAAGAAATAGTTGATTGACACATTTACTTTAACTTTTAGGGTTCCGTACATCAAAAGGAAAAAACGGAACCCTTATATCACTTGTTGTCCGTCCGTCCGCCCGTCAGTCTGTCAAGACCCTTTTTCTCAGATAAACGTGGAGGTATCGAGCTAAAATTTATACCAAATACTCAGGTCTACTGTCCCTTGGAGCTGTGAAAAATCAAACGTCTAAGCCAACGCAATCAAAAGATACAGCCGTTTATGCCGCAAATTTCCGCAAATTGTCGAAACTCGCAAGGGAATCAACACCTGCAGGGTACATCCCGTAGCATCTTGAAATTTTGATACGAAGCAACGTCTTATAGCACAAATAAAGGAAAAATTGCGAAAGCCGTAAATTTTTGTACGGAACCCTCGGTGCGCGAGTCCGACTCGCACTTGGCCGGGTTATTTGACATATGGCGCCATCTCTTGGGAGTTAACGAAAACTTCCTCACCAATTCCTACAATGATTCACCCAGAATTTGGCCACAGGTCTGCGGGCGTCCGGTCGTCGTCTGGCCCAATGTAGCTCCATAGAAATGACCACCAAGAAGACTTTCCCGATGCAGATCGACGGAGAACCATGGATGCAACCACCGAGCAAGGTAAAAATGACATTTTTAGACTCGTCGACTTTAAAGTTTGAGTTAAAACTTCGTACACCAACTAAAATCACACACTTTTTACCATGGAGGTCCCAACTCAACATTTTACAACTGTGTAGACAACTAAAATAAATTCGACAAATTAAGTGGCGCCTTTACTGAACTAAAATGTATTCGACCAATAGGACGCCGTCATGAGAGAGTCAAAATTAAAAGACATCAACGCACATGAAAGGAAAAAAGCCGTTAGCTAAGCTCGTTTCAGCAGGGCTTAGATTTTCAATTACCAAGTTTGTTTAATTAGTTCAGTTTGTGTTTAGGGTTCGGATGGGGGGTGGGGGGTTTATATTAAATTATAATTATTTGAAGGGTTGAAGTGTGTTGTGGGCGATGGGCTAGCAACCTATCACTGCAATATCACATTTTGTCGATATTTTATACCCAAATTTATGCTAGGGGTGGCGCTGGAACATGCGTTTCATGTGCTCTGCCTGCCCCTTTTGGGAATAGAGGCGTGAATGTATGTATGTATGTATGTATAATTATTTGAGACGGGACGGATTTAAATGAGACTAGCCATGTTCAGCTCAGATCAAAGACAATTTATTTTTTCTTTTTATTACAACCATAGACTATAAAACCACAGACATTGCTACATGCTTTTTCTCCGGTAGCTTCTCCAAATCGTTGGCTTCACAGTATATTTCGAATTTCTGTCTCCATCTTCTCCATTTCTCAGAATTTGCACATTCGTTTCCGACGCCATTTCGCACGTTAAGTTGTAACGGCTAATATTACGTTTTGCGTTTTTTCAGTCTCATCAGGCATTTTCTTGTCTTCTTTCTTCTTCTTCTGGAACCGCTTCTGACACCATGTTTTATTGATTAGGGTTCGGATGGGGCGTTATACTATTAAATTATAATTACTTGAGACGGGACGGATTAAAATAAAACTAGCCATGTTCAGCTCAGATCAAAGACAATTTATTTTATCTTTTTATTACAACCATAGACTATAAACCATATACATTGCTAAACAGTTGACTCGTAGAAAAAGTCATGTATACAATAGTTAGGTATATATAATAATTAGCTTTTTAACTTTCCACCCTGTATAAGATTGCATAAAATACTATTTATGGAAAGGCTCTAGCCGCGGACCACACACGAAAAATTAACAATGAAAGTAGTTTGTTTTGTTTTAATATCGCACGAAACAAATACGAGTATGTCTGTGCTAATCTTCCAATTTGAAAACTTCCATTGAAGAGGAGGAATTTTCTTGGTAGGTCTTAGCGCAGCTTAGGTCTAAAGGTATTGTCTGTTCAGTTACGTTAGGCTATGGGAGCCTTGGTTCCATATGAGTATCCCAGCTCGTTTCCAGCAGTTGTTTTAACCTTATTTATGAAATATCATCATGATATTTGCCAGTAGCTTTCTGTAAGAAAAGGTGAAAATTTCTGCGAAGAAATTGAAAGCAACACCCCAACTCGCATTAGGTTATCGTGAAAACTATTGCCCATTTCCTTCTCATCCAATAGAAAAGGCCTGTCCAGCCCAGCAATTGGACACGTATACGATGATTATGATGATTTCTTACATATTTCAGATCACGATAACCCACAAAAACCAAGTACCGATGCTGATGGGACCAGCGCCAGAGAAAGGGAGAGGTTTCTTCAAACTCTTCACCCACTGTTAACCGTCTCTTTTACTCATTCCATGTTAGATATAAAAGAGCGAGACGAATATAAGTGTATTGGTTATGTCTTTAGATTAACCGTTCTAAGTAACTTTGTATTTTTTTTGTACAATGGAATATGAATGCCAAGGATTTGATCATATTAGAATCGATCCTGCGACTCGTATCGGGGAATATTATATCTAATAGCTCCAATATTATTATTTACGAAGTAATCATAGTTATATAATGCCTATTAATGTGCTATTAATAATGCTTATCTATTTACCACCTTGATGTTTTTTTGTGTATTTTTATTTGCAATAAATGTCTCTTACACATTTCTAACAGATATTTCCGGAAAGATATGAGATTGAGATGGCTTCAATAATTTTTCTCCTTTATTTGTCTCATCAGTTCACTTTTCAATTGCATTTGAAGAAAGATGTGGTCCAATTTCAGCCGTTTAATTTTTAGAAAATGCTCTAAGAACCTCTTAACTTAAGCTTTATACACATGTACAACTTGGCGTCCATTAATAATAGGCCTTTTAATTGATTTGGAAATATATTACATTTTTTCCAGATTTCCACGCGCAGGTAGATAGCATTTTGTTTACAAAATTACTTAATAAAAATAGAACAATGTAGTTAGAAATATTATTACGTATTATTCTAAATTATGTAGTTAATGCGTGACTTTATAATTTGCTGCCATTTATAAAAGATCTTTTAAAATATATCATACTGAATTAATACTTATACTATGGATAGAACTATTTTAATATTAAACTCATAGGAATATAGCGGAATATATGAATAAATACATTAAGTATATGATGTCATTTTAACAATGTTCGATATGTTTATTTAATAATTATAACATTATTTTGTAGTGTAAAGTTTTGAGCTTTAAATGTATTATATTATTATACCTAGTTCTAATTAAATAGTTATTTGTTGTAAATTATATAATTTAAATATATTAAATTGTAATTAAAAGCATTCGCTTGTGGTGCATACCTACAAAGCGGAAGTAAAACTCTAAATAGATGTATTTATAAGAAAAATTAAGGCACTTTGAAATATCGACTACATTGAACGTTTTTAGAATTTTTTGAAAAATACCATATTTAAAATCAACTGTTTTATTACTAAAGGAAAATATCATTTACGTGCCAATGCCTGGAAACCTCCTACTTTTCCTACTACAGCCACTGTAAATATATTTCTATAGGATTTTTATGATCCATTTATAGGAACAATACCTTTAGACTAGATCTAACTCTAGAAATTGCTAAATATAAGTAGTTTTCTTTTTTCTAATAAAAATATATTCAGTCCAATTTTATTAACGAGTATGACGACCCAAATTAATAGTTACATTACTTACTTTTCATAGGTAATGATGAAAATAACTTAAATAAAATATACAAAGGGCTTCTGTTAGTTAGTTAGCTCTGCAAACCTCACGACTCTGTTCTTTTATTATTTCGAAAAAGTTTTTTTTTATATAGCCTATATTGTGTCCCACTGCTGGGCAAAGGCCTCCCCTCCTTTCCGCCACTCGTCTCGGTCCTGTGCCAGTGTTCGCCAATCTGCACAAAACGTATCAAGGTCGTCCCGCCATCTCCTTTTCGGTCTGCCTCTACCTCGGAAGCCATCTTTTGGAAGCTATTCGGTGGCTAATTTGGCCCATCGCTCCGCGTGCATCCGGCAGACATGTCCCACTTTAGCTTCGCGGTCTTAGCACCCACATCTACGATGCCAGTTTTGGCACGCAGCTCCGTGTTCCTGATCCGATCGATCCTACGAACTCCGAGTATGCTGCGTTCCATTGCTCGCTGGCAAATCTTGAGTCGGGACTTTTGTTAATGACCAAGTTTGGGCGCCATAGGTTAGGATAGGCAGGATACAGTACATATCGAAGAGCTTGCGCTTCAGTGTCAAAGGAAGGTTACCCTTCATTAGCGCCTTCATGGACCAGCAGCTCCAATATAATCATAGAACCTGCACTCATAATTTCACGAGAATCGGTTGAGAAATGCGACTTGTAGAGGATAACAGCCGGACATCCGGATATACGAAAGATTTTTCGCCCAAGCTGAAATGGAGAACTTAATTGGCTTTGCTTGCTCGTTCAATAGTGAAATAATGATGCACACAGTTTAAGTTGCTTATAAAAAAAGCTACGCTGTTTTTATCCCATGTTGTTTAAAAGGTTAAACCAATTAAATTCAACTATAATATATGACATACAAATAAAAATAGAGCTTATTATATATTTATATATATGACAGAACTCGATTAACAATTTTATTGAAATAAAGGAAATATGATGTACCCTGTTAAGTTTATTTACGAATTGTTGTTATTTCCGTCAATGTTCAAATGTGTTGATGCTTATTTCTGTATAATAATTTGTAAAAATTGTAAAAATATTATTGAAAGACTTTGTGATTCTCGTAATAGGTTGTTAAACAACATAATAGTATATATAACTACGTGAAATTCAAAAATTAATTGAAAATGAACAAAAATATTTGTTGTCGACTGTTTCTAGTTGTTATTACTATACTATTATTATTAAACTTATTTATAATACGTCACGTGAAGTGTTATGATATTGACTTTCTCAACAAATAGTGTTATTGGTCGCCCTACCTAAAGTAAAATGTCATAATATATCTTGACAAAGCATACAGAAAATGTTAACGTTTTTCAGTATTTATTTTAGCGATTAAAACACAGTACAGTTTCTATATATATAACACATGGTTTAAACCATAAACTGGATTGTAGAATATTATTTTTTTTCAAATAATTATTGCAAACAGTTTCGTATTTTCGAGATCTTAGAATGTAGGTAAACGATTAAAAAAATCATTATCATACCAGTCCAGGCGAAAGAATCAATGTACTTACTTATAGGTATATGACTGTTGTTAAGTACGTTAACTACTTGTACTGTACTTACATATTGTTATGAATGGGAAATGTTGCGCTGAAATCTTTCAACTTTGCCCTACTCCTAACTTGGAATATACTCATCATTAGTTGAAATTCGTTTTTCATTATTTTATTGTCTAAAGTATATACAAATTGATATTTAATATTAACTGAATTAAATTAAAACTACGTTAAATCTAAAAAAACTGCGATGCATTGTACCAAGGATGCTGGCGACATTTCCGCGCTGAATTGCAATCCTGATTTGTTGCGCAGGAAAGCCGCCAGCTCTTCGGACACCAGTTAAATCAACTAGACAAACTTATGCGCACTGGGACCAAACAGACCGATGGTCTAAAAGCAAAAAAAAAGTCTATTATGATGTAGGCTGCTATAAAGTTGTTTTTATGCTCTAATTCCCCCGACTGCAGTGTCTCACGAGTTCCAATATGTGTTTGTACTTTTACTACAAACCAATAGTAAAACACATTTTAGAGAAATTTTCTAATCGATATGATAAATTATTATGTACTAGCTACTGCCGGAGACTCCGTTTGCGTGGAACTCGTTTATTATAATACAAACTTTCACCCCTATATCTTTCCTAGGGACTCAAACTATTTATATTTTTTAAAATGAAATGATTCTCATTTAAGTGAAATGTATATTTCTTTCTGAGAAATAAATAAACGTGAAGAGGTAACAGACAGAGGGACAGACCGATACACATGCAGATTTATAATATTAAGTAGGTATGGATATGAATGCACATGCAGATTTATAATATTAAGTAGGTATGGATATGGTAGGTATGGTGTATTTTTTAAACGAACTAACACACAGCAATCTCTAGGTCTCTATAAATTATATAAGAATTATATCAAAATACACCACTTAGATTATTTATTTTTACTTGTATTGTTTTTACAAAGTAACATTAAATAATAATATTTATTACTACTGATGCGCTTTATTCACGTAGCAGTCCAGTTGTAAGAACATTTAGGGCGTAATTTAAATTTAAAGGGCACAGTTGAAAGATTAATGTCACTCATTAATTCATGAGCAAGTGTATGAATTAACTCTCTCACTAAATTATTGTTTGTGCATAATTCAAATTGTCGGATAAGTTTGAATTGTTACTTTTATTGCACGTGACGGTCAGACTTAAAATATATGTATAAATCATTTGATAAATAAGAAAGGTGTAGGTACCATTCCGAATAGTTTTTAGTGTTTTTCCCCTGTGACGTTCAATAAACTATTATTAAATTTAATAAACCATACAAGAAGCCACTAAAAACCATCAAAATGATTGATTAAAAAAAAGAATTGTATGACTAATTTATTTGTATTTTTTTATTTTTTCCCTTGAATCTGTCCGTCGTAGTGAGTTCGTTAGAAAAAGTTCATTTTAGGTTATTGTTTAGCTCGAAAGCTTAAGTAGATAATTTATTATTAGCAATTTTCTGTACCATTTATGAAATAAAAAACATTGAAAACCTATGTTCTACGTAGTAGGTAGATGTTTATGCTTTTTACAGGATAGAAACATGTTATTCAAATCATTGTATTAGTAAATAAATTGAAACTATAAAAAATATGAATATGACATTAAATTATATGGGATTGTCGGTGAAAAAGTCCGCTTATTTTTATTTAAACCATTTTCTTTTATAATGTTCGTTTCATGGACAGAATAAACGAATACATTACACAAAATAATTCGGGTTGATTATTGAGAAATGTAACCGTTGCAGAAATATAGCTCCCGCTATAATATTAATTCCTATCCCTAAGTATTATCTTTTCCGTATAAAGGTTCACACAATAATATTTTTAAATAAAAAAAAATGTATTAAACATGTTTAGGTATATTAGAAATTAATATCATTACTTAAAAGAATTGAAAACTCTATTACTATTAAATACCAGGATTTACGAGTATTTTCAACAGGAATTTTAAATACAAAAAATGTTGAGACTTGTTGTGTGAACCAAATGAACACAATCGGAGATTATTATGATTAGCGAATTATTGGGGAAATACCTATTTATTAAAACATGTTTTTTGAGGGAATCTAGCGTTGCGGGATACCTATCTGTGGCAGCTTTAATAGTGTTAAGGAATATAAATTATTATTATATTACGTTATTAAATATTGTAACGAATTATATGTGCATTTTAAACTTTATTTAGCGTTTTATTTCGTTCCTTATTTACGTTGATTTATAGACGGCCGGTTGGCCTGATGGATAGTGACGCTGCCTACAAAACCGAAGGTGGGGTTCGAATCCCGGTAAAGGAAAATATTGGTATGATGAGCATGAATATTGGTTTCTGAGTCTTGGATGGTTACTATGTATTTAAGTATTTAAATCTACTAAATATATCGTCTAGTACCCATAGCACAAGCCTTATTGAGCTTCCTATAGGACTAGCTCGATTTGTGCAAGATTGTCCTCTAACATTTATTTATTTAAGATTTGCGTCACAATGTTGCTATCAGGCGACATAAAAAATTCTGAAAAACTATTATAAGTAATCTATTTTAACTGAAATGAGACACTGTTTATGGCTAAACATAAATATGTCTGATAAAGTGTAAAATAAAGGCCTATATTATGCGCTACAGTCCACATTTTTGCATAAACAATTAATAGTTATTTTGATCTGATTGGTCGCTCCTATGCAATTATAATGTATGTGTAAGTAACTGCTGTTTACGGTATTATTGCCAGCATAAATACGGTTTTGCATATTTGCGTGTTGCGTGACACAAGGTACAAATAACATTTGAATAAAGTCACCGTAATTCATTGCTAGTATTATTTTTTGTACAACTGTGTTAAGGTTTGTTTGTTTTAAGTTTATCTTTTGAGAATAGTCTCGGTTTTGATACCTGGAAGGTAAATGTCCCAATACTTACACCCACCTTAACACGTTGGTTGCCCACCATAGTCAATCATAACACAATCTCTGAATCTCGGAAGGAAAAAGATACTTTGTTGACCAAGATTTGTTTTTTTTTTTAAATTAGGACCGCTTTGGTGATGCCTCAAGTTTTTTTGAAATTGTCACAAGTGTTTATCGTGGGGTCTGAAGACTTCCGCCGCCATTTCACCACCATAGGGGATGATTTTCTGGATAAAAACTATCCCTTATCCTTCCCCGGGACTCGAACTATTTCCTTACCAAATTTAATCTCATTCAGTTTAGCAGTTTAAGCGTGAAAAGGAATCAAACAGTTAGACAGAGTTAGGTACTTATACATTTATAACATTAGTAAGGGGTAACAGACAGATTGACACACTTTCGCATTTATAACAATCTGTCTGTCTGTTACCTCTTTACACTGAAACCGATAGCGATTTACTGAGATGAAATTTGGTATAAAGATAGTTTGAGTCCCGGGGACGGACGTTGGATAGTTTTTATATCGGAAATCATCTCCCAAGGGGGTGAAATGGGAGGCGAAAGTTTGTATGGAGCTACTCTACACAAGTTCTACTCAGGCGATGTAGCGGCCAGAATCCAGTATTATTATATTATTACCTACGTAATATCGTACGGCAAAACATATCAAAATTAAATCCTTCCTTAACCGTTTTTGTGTATATTAATTATTATAAAAACTGAGACATGTATATGTATGTCAAGATGTCAATATTCCGCAGTGTGGGTTGATATTGCATACCAAAGTTATTGTGATAATGACAGATAATGTGAACCACATTCCTGGCTAGATCAATTCAAATCAGTTGGTAATGCTACTACAATTATACATACATGAAGTCACGCTTGTATTCTCAAAAAGGGTAGAGAGAACACATTAAATTAATTTTCAGCTTCTTTTTAACCCCCGACGCAAAAAGGGTGTTATGTGTTTGAAGTGTTTATGTGTCTGCCACACAGATTGACCGATTGATCGGTTTGTGTCAGACGTGTGTCTGTTTGTCTGAGGCATCCTAAGCGAATGAACCATTTTCAGTTTTTTTTGTCTGAAAGACGTGATCGAGATAGTTCTTAGCTACGTTTCAAGAAAATCAGCTCAGCTAGTTTTGAGATATTGAACTCTGAAATTAAAATATCGGGGTATTTTTCAACTTTTCTAATATCCTCTTGAATCCTTCTAGCACACCATTTTGTTTAGAGAATTAAACGCTACAGTGGAACACACGTCAATACAAACATCCTGCTAAAAACATATACCTACCTTTTTGCTTGGCCGTAGTCGGGTAAAAAGAAACAATTAAATTCCAATTATGAATTGCAATTGAAGTTCATTTAAATAATACTTAAGGAATATACCAAAATGCATTACAATTTAATCGCCCTTCAGCAATTAAGACAAATGATTGCGAAGGATATTAAGGCGCCGTAGGTTCATGGTCTTCTCTCCCCCTCACTGAGCATAAGCGTGAGCTAGATAAGGTGCGTGCTCGGAAGCGCGGAAATCATGTTTAATAATTTTAATTTTTTGACCGTTTAAACCAATAAAAAAGTAAACACTGAGTTCTCTCAAACATGATATTGCCGATTTTAATTTTTATTTAATTTTTAGCTTGTGTGCATAATTTGTAACAAATATTTTAAGTATATTTTAGAGCCTTTAAGTGGTGATTTAGATTTAGATTTTAGATTTATATTCATTTATTTCTCAATTAGTGTTACATTATTTTCAATTACAAAAACTTATAATAAAAACATGAGCACATACTGAGATCGTCAATAACTAAACTAGATTACAATAAGGTTCATTAAATAGAGTCAATACAATTATAATATCGCTATCCATAATCATTATTCAAATATTCTTTAATATGGTACAATGTCTTACTGAGTAATAGAGTTTTGACTTTATTACGAAAAGTATAAATGTTATGTTGTGTTAGTGTTCAGATTTGATTTCTGCTGGCAGCTTATTGTACAGTTTTTCTGCCATTATCTTAGGACATTTTTTTGTCATGGCTAACCTACATTTACTTTGCTTTAGGTTATCTGGATATCGTGTAGGGCGTTTATTCACATCACCGTTTCGTACAAACTCGCTCGGATTGTTTCTCACATATAAGGCTATCTCTAGAATGTATGTCGACACAGATGTTAGGACCTCTAGGTTTTTAAAATGTTCTCTGCAACTATCTCTGTAACGTGCATTAGCCAGAACTCGTATTGCACGTTTTTGCATTTTGAGCACACGTTCGAAATCTGTGGAGTTTCCCCACAACAGTATTCCATAAGAGAGGATTGAATGTATATATGCATAATATGCTTCTTTAAGGTGGTCGCTCGAAACGATTGGCTTTAATTGTTTGAGGATATATACTCCTTTTGCTATCTTTCCACATACCGAATTTATGTGTGTTTTCCATGAGAATGTTGGATCCAAATGAAATCACTTTTTTTTTTTTTTTTTGAACCCGACTGTTGCTATAATAGGACGGACCCAATTTAGCGGTCGAACTGCGTGGTTGGAGGGTGGCCTGGGGAAAATCCAGGGGAAGCCTCCGGCACGACCACGCGGGGAAGTTTTGTACACTGGAATACTCTAAGAGTTTTGCGCTCCAGTGAGATTGGTTGAACGGTATCAACCGAATCTGGGGTGTGAGTGGTATCGAACTACTGGGAATGAAATCCCAGTAATTTTACATGCTGTACACTTTGAATCATTGCGCCGTCTGGAAGGATTACATCTAACTTATCAGTCACTTTGTTTTGCGTATTAAATTTAACAATGTTAGTCTTTTCTGAATTTAATTTAAGTCCATTCATTTTAAACCACTTTTCTAATGCAAGTAGAGTTCTAGTTATCTTATCAACTAATTTATTTTCAGATTCGTCGTTGATGATTATTGTCGTGTCATCTGCATATAAAATTATTTCACCATCTATGTCTAGTTCTGTAATGTCATTTAAAAATATAGAGAATAATATGTTTCCTAATGAATACCCTTGTGGAACTCCTATATTTATTAATTGTGGCATAGACCTATAATGCTTTCCGTTTACTTTAATTTCCACCGTTTGTTCTCTGTTTGATAGAAAAGATTGTAACAATTCAGCACTCTGACCTTTTATTCCGTATTGATGGAGTTTTGCCAAAAGCAGAGTGTGGTCCACAGAATCAAAGGCTTTTGATAAATCTAGGGAGATTCCAACTACTTTTTGTTTGTTTTCTAGGGACATTATTACATTTTCCATAAATCTTTGGGTAGCCGCGGTTGTAGAGCGCCCGGGTCTGTAAGCATACTGTGCATCTGACAAGGCATTACTGTTCTCAATGTACCTAAGAATATCACTTGACATTATGGATTCAATAAGTTTTGATACTGTAGGAACTATTGTTATTGGTCTGTGGCGCATCACTACGAGCTGCACACATCCCTATGATCGGCGCGTCAGTGTCAATCAGTTGATGTTACTTTTCCTATCGCGATCGCAAGCTTGCCTATTGTAAATTATCTAATACGTTGTACATAATATAAATACTTCATTAACATTATAAATATTCATCCTACAGCCTTCTCTCATTTGTATATAAAACATACATAATATATAGCACCATCAGCGGTGCTAAAGTGGTGACCCGCGACATTCAAAATGAATGAAAATTTTCAAGATACCGTTGAAGATGGAAATCTTTTAGAAGACTCGGCCGCGGCGGTAGACCGCGTCGCTATTAGATTGCCACCATTCTGGGCGGAAGACGCCGAAATATGGTTCGCGCAAGTCGAGGCGCAGTTCGAAATTTCTCGAATAACTACAGATTCGACAAAATATTTCCAAGTACTCCGTGAATTAGACCCAAAAACGGCCCGAGAAGTACGGGATATTATTACGAAGCCCCCTAAAGAAGGAAAATACGAAAAATTAAAACAAGAATTAATAAAAAGACTATCAACGTCAATCGAAAACAAAAGACGTCAGTTATTACAATTTGAAGAGCTTGGAGACAGGAAACCAAGCCAATTTCTTCGTCATCTTCGTGGATTAGCTGGCGATAGTGTCACTGACGATTTTCTTCGCAGTTTGTGGTCAAGTCGTCTACCTACGCAAGTGCAAGCCATCATCGCTTCGCAAACTACGGCTTCATTGGACGACATCGCCGTTCTTGCAGACCAGATTATTGACGTGACACCGTGTTCATCCTTTAACCAGGTCGCAAGCATGAGCTCGTTCGAAGGCATGCTTAAGAAGATGGAACAATCTATTACGGCGCGCATCCAAAGCGAAATGACGCAGCAAATCGCTCAGCTCAGCGTTAGTGACAGCAGTGATCATCGACGTTCGCGTTTCAACAGGATCAGGTCTCGCAGTCGCAGCAGGTCGAAGTCACATGGTCGGTATCGAACCACAAAATCAGGTATGTGCTGGTATCATAGCCAATTTAATACTAACGCAAGAAAATGCATTCCGCCGTGCAACTTTCAAGCGGAAAACTAGTACGACAGTCTATTGTGGCGGCTGCTGACTGTCGCACCTCTACCAGCCGCCTATTCATCACGGACAGAGTAACAAAGATTCAATACCTCATCGATACTGGATCTGACCTCTGCGTACTGCCGCGCAACTTTATGCCCAAGTGTAAATCACCAGACAGCTACTCGCTTACAGCCGCAAATGGTTCCATCATACACACCTACGGCATACTCAAGCAAAAGTTAGACCTGGGATTGCGCAGGGATTTCACCTGGAATTTTGTCGTCGCAAATGTAGACAAGCCAATAATCGGTGCAGATTTTCTTTCACATTATGGCCTTATTATCGATTGCAGAAACAGGAGACTTGTTGACAGCTTAACAACCTTGACAACCGCCGGCCAACTCAAGAACTGCAACCAATCCAGCATAAAGGCAATATCCGGTAACAGTGAGTACCACCGTTTGCTAGCAGAGTATCCCAGTTTAACGAAACCTTCTGGACTGCCGCGAGAGGTAAAACATTCCACTGTTCACTATATCCGGACTACACCAGGCCAACCAGTATTTTGCAGACCGCGTCGTTTAGCCCCAGATCGACTCAAGATTGCTAAGGAGCAGTTTGAAGAAATGGTTCGTGATGGCGTAGCACGACGATCGGATTCACCATGGGCATCAGCGCTGCATCTGGTACCAAAGAAAGGAAATGGCTGGCGGCCGTGCGGAGATTACCGCGCACTCAACGCGCGCACTATCCCTGATAGGTACCCCGTCCGTCACATTGAAGATTACTCTCACCGTCTTGCAGGTAGCAAAATTTTTACAAAATTAGATTTGGTCAAGGCTTACAACCAAATACCGGTGTACGCCGGTGACATTTGCAAGACTGCGGTGACGTGTCCTTTTGGCATGTTTTATCATTCACTAGGTAAGTGAATGGTAAAACATTCCTGAAAAAAAAACAGTTCTAACGTAACATGAACAACAAAAAGTGAATGAATTTTATTGCTAAAAATAATCTGCACTCGGATGTGTCGGAGAGCCCAATTATTTATTTCGAGTAGGAACATCCGCTGTGCTTGCACTTTGCTAAATCTTAGAAAAAGAAGCAAAATCTTGAGAAATTCTTAGGGTTCTACGATAATACTTTTATTACTAATTATATTTTAAACACAGCTATATTTCTGAGTGAATAGTGTTCCGACTACGAAATAACACGTCAAGGAATGCTTCAAGATGTGATGAGCTCACATTTTCAAGAAATTCTGAGAATACCTATTTGTAGGCGTTGTAAGACCAATTTTGTATTGCTTTAATTACATGTGAGCGGGAACGGGCTCTCTTAGAGCGGGTACCAATCTCTGTTACATTTATGAATACACAAATCTCTAAATATTTTTTAAGTTTAGTATACTCCGTCGTACCTCAGCAATCCTACTAATCCTACTCATATTATATAGTGGGGCAGAGTGCTCGAACAAATTGTCGTAAATGTGGACACGCTGGACAAAAGCACCATATTTTTTTCAGACACTTGTTTGGTCCATAGCTTTAAGTTTTTTATATGAACCAACTCCCCCGTGTCGCGAGCTCACTTACCCGCGCGCCCGTTTAACGTATCCTGGGTGTATTTTATTATTTTCATTACGTCAGACCTGACCATAAAGTAGCAATTGCCACGCGTGCGGAAAATCCCCCTTCCCGGCCAGGGAGAAAAAAAATGTACTCATCACGAGTTGTAATAAAGGCATATTGTAACTAACAATGCATTTATGGATCTATAGTCTGAAATAACATATTCGAATTTGAATTTGAATAAAGAAAGCTCCAGATCGCATACTGCCCTTGCCCGGCTCGTGTGGCCAGAGACATTCTTTGTTTTAAGGTAAGTAATTTAAGTACGTCTAATTATTGTTTCCCAATCAATAAAAGAAATAAAGGTACGAATAGCGATAGGGTGGAAAAAATATTGGGCTCTTAAAGAGATAATGAAGTCGAAAGATTTAGGAATGGGACTGAAAACCAAGACTTTTAACACATGCATTTTGCCGTGCTTAACTTACGGTTGCGAAACGTGGGCACTAACGAAACAATTGAGAACCAAGTTAGCCATATGCCAAAGAGCAATGGAGAGGAGCATGACGGGAGTACGAAGACAAGACAGAGTCCAAAATACGGTTCTCCGATCAAAAACAAAGCTTACTGACATTTTATCCAGAGTGGACCAACAAAAGTGGAGATGGGTTGGCCACATGTTACGAGACCCTAAAGAGAAATGGAGCAAAGCAGTAACCGAATGGTACCCAAGAGACGGAAAGAGAAGTCGAGGGAGACCGATCCTGAAATGGGAAGATGATTTAAAACTAACGGCGGGTCCTAACTGGAGAAGGGTTGCGCAAGACAGAAGTCAGTGGAAGTCACTGGAGGAGGCCTATGCCAAACGGCACACTGAAATAAGGGATATATTATAAGATGTGTTAGTATAAGTATAAGAAGAATTTTAAGATAAACCACTGTTATTCAATGTTTCAGAATAAAAGGCTATATAAATAAATAAATAAATTATTGTTTGAAAAGTGCTACCGCTCGCAACGGCGACCCACCTTCAGCTGCGCTAAGTTCCCTTTTATGCCTTTTGGACTCCGTAATGCTGCCCAGACCTTCCAGAGATTCCTGGACGAGGTGCTCCGAGATCTGGACTTTGTCTACTCCTATATTGATGACGTACTTATATACTCCAAAGATGCCGAACAGCACCTAGAACATCTTCGACAAGTGTTTGACAGGTTCGAAGAGTACGGCATGCTCATCAATGAGTCCAAGTGTTCTTTTGGTCAGAAAGAAATGACTTTCCTTGGATTTACTATTTCTGAAGAGGGCACACGTCCTATTGACGATAAGGTAAAAACACTGCAGGAATTCCCCCCGCCGAAAACAGTCGGTGGCTTACGCAGGTTTCTCGGCATGCTGAACTTCTACAGGAGATTTGTACCTACGCTGCCGAAGATCAAGCTCCTCTTCACAACATGTTATCTGGACCTAAAATCAAAAGCTCAACTCCTCTTTCTTGGACTGAAAATCAATTAGAATCATTTCAAAATTGTAAGTCTAGTCTCGCAAAATCAACATACTGGCACATCCTATTATAGACGCCCCGCTTGCTCTCGTAACCGACGCTTCGAGCTCGGCCTTGGGCGCGGTGCTACAGCAGCTTGTTCAAGGAGAATGGCAGCCACTTGCCTTCTTCTCAAAGAAAATGACACGGCCACAGACGCAGTACAGCGCATACGATCGGGAGTTGCTCGCTATTTATGAGAGTGTCAAGCATTTCCGGTATATGGTCGAAGGACGACATTTTGTTGTATATACTGATCACAAACCGATCACTTTTGCCTTCCAGCAAAAAGGCAGGAAATGTTCTCCGAGACAATTCAATTAACTTGATTTCATTTCGCAGTTTACAAGCGATATCAGACACATCTCGGGGAAGGACAACATTACCGCTGACACGCTCTCCCGTATCGAAGCCATTGCCGTGCCACCAGACTTCGAAGCACTCGCAAAAGCTCAACAGGAAGATCCCGAGTTGCAAGAACTGGTTGCCAAGCGATCTTCGTCACTCAAGCTCGAGAGAGTTCCAGTGCCAGGTACCAATGTTTACTTATATTGCGACACTTCTCAAGCAAAACCCCGTCCGTTTATTGTCAAGGAGCATCGGCAGAGAATATTCAACACAATCCACGGCATGAGCCATCCAGGTACGAGGTCCACAATTAAACTGCTAACCGAGAGATTTGTATGGCCATCCGTACGCAAAGATTGCGGCACCTGGGTGCGTGCATGCGCATCATGTCAACGTGCCAAAGTTCAACGCCATACATCTTCTCCTCTCGGACATTTCAAGTTGCCAAATGAAAGATTTAGCCATGTACATATTGATCTCGTTGGCCCATTGCCAATTTCATCAGGATACCGTTATCTTTTCACAGCCATAGACAGATACACGCGCTGGCCAGAAGTCAAGCCACTGTCTGACATGACGGCTGAAACGGTAGCACATGCATTTTATGATACGTGGATATCTCGGTTCGGTTGTCCGCAAACTATAACGACTGACCAGGGACGCCAATTTACCTCACGTATGTTTAAGGTCTTGGCAGAGCTTTGTGGTGCACAGCTGCGACACACGACGGCTTACCATCCACAGGCGAACTCGATGGTTGAACGGCTCCATCGTACCCTGAAGGCAGCCATCATGGCACACAACAATACGAAATGGACAGACGTACTACCAGTCGTCCTGCTCGGCATCAGAAGCGCTTGGAAGGAAGACTTAAAATGCTCAGCTGCAGAAATGGTATACGGTGAGCCTCTACGCATCCCCGGTGAGTTCTTCAGTTCTCATAACTCTCACACGCTGCAGCCTGATGACTTCGTCGCGTTACTTAGACATCAGATGTCAAATCTTAGACCTGTCCCAGCATCAAGGCACGGAAACAAATCAGTCTTTGTTCATAAAGACCTCAGTTCATGCACCCATGTTTTCCTAAGAAAGGATGCACTGCGTGGATCACTTGAACCGCCATACACTGGCCCATTCGGCGTGCTTAGCAGGACAGACAAGACCTATTACGAGGACCGGTTACAGTCTCCATTGACCGCGTCAAACCCGCCTACATGCAGAACGACACAGCTTCATCTACTGGCTGCTCTAAGCCACCAGCTGTTGTCCAGGCTAGTACCACTCGGTCTGGCCGAAAAGTTACTTTTCCTCTTCATTTACAGGCAGGACTTTGATTCTCCCAGGGGGGTCATGTGGCGCATCACTACGAGCTGCACACATCCCTATGATCGGCGCGTCAGTGTCAATCAGTTGATGTTACTTTTCCTATCGCGATCGCAAGCTTGCCTATTGTAAATTATCTAATACGTTGTACATAATATAAATACTTCATTAACATTATAAATAATCATCCTACAGCCTTCTCTCATTTGTATATAAAACATACATAATATATAGCACCATCAGCGGTGCTAAAGGTCTTAAGTTTCCTACATCTGTTTTATCACGGACGTGATGACCACATTCTTGGCCAGTAGTATAGTTAGCCTAATTAATTGATTTTAGTTAAAAAGTTTCGTTGTGACACGAAAATTAGCCATATATTTTCTATGGTTAATTTTCGTGTCACAACGGAACTTTTTAACTACTACCAATTAACGACGCTAACTACTGGCCAAGAATTTGGTCCACACCCACTTCACAGTTCTAAAAAACAAAATGTTTCTATTAATACACTCGGAAGTACCTACACAAATAAATACACGTAGTTTGCTTTTAATATAATAGTAGTAAGGAAAGGAACACAAAATCATAAAGCAGTGATTATGTATCGACATTACAATGCTATTGTATTGTAATTATTCTCATGTTTATAGGCTAGTTGCGTCTGATTGTTTGCGACAAAAAAAATACGGTGCTCAGAGGATATTTGGAAAAGATGCCCTATAGAGAATTAGAGATAGGTTCACCGTTTCGCTTGTACTTTAATTTTATACTAGCTGTCAGCACTACTTCGCCTGTTTTGGGTAATATCCGGAAACTCTTATCTGATTTCAAAAATTCATTCACCTTTGTGTTGTATGGTGTTTCTGGGTGCCTTTAGGGGTGTTTAATGATTGGTATAACAACTTTTGATATATTGTCACTGGATATAACAACATTTAAATTTCCTTGTAGCTATAAATGGGTACTGCATCTAGTTTAAAACGGAAATTTTGGGAAATTACGTAATAAGCATGGTTATTATGTCTTTTTTCTGAAATCCCCTTATACCAAATCTAAGAAAGACCATTAATCTCTCTTTTGACCTCTATTTTGCAATAATTAATATTGAATTGAAAATAAATAATTTAAATTACGGAACACAGAACGAAGTATGCCTTTTTAAAATAGAACTTGAGCAACAATAATAATAACAACACAACACACACTGACACGGGCAGGGACAGCATCCGCTCGGTGTACTCCTTGCATTTCATAAAATTGTCAAAAGGGCCTCTAAGTGTTACCTAGCTCCACGCACGCCTCCCAAAGGTCCGGGACATCATTGTCCCGTGAACGGGAAAGACAACACAATAAACTAAAAAGATAATGAACCATACTAAAAGTTTTTCTTGTTTACTATTGTTGCAAATAGAGGGTAGAGCCGTGATAACAACAGTTTTTAAATTAAAGCAAGTGTTAATTTATTGAATAAAATTGAAACTCGAATCTGGCCTCAGCTCCTAGGCTATGATCCTGTATAAGGTGGAATCGTCCTTGCATTGTTTGCTCTACACTTATGCCCTGGGCGTCGACAGTTTAGCGCCTACAAAAAGTACGTATTAGAAATTAAGATGAGCATCTATTTATAATTAAAGGTCAACGAATTGTGCCTTCGACACTCCATATCAGTCAAACATTTCAAGTGCAATTGATTTATTTATGATGTGTATTGTTAGTGATATTTACAGACATAAACGCTATTATCAAATATCAAATTATATTTTGTACACAAGTATTGGTGGGGTTATCTACACTACTTGGTGGAGTACTAAATTGAAGTCGGTTAAAACTTTGTAAAGTAAATTATAGAATCGGGTTCAAGCCCACAGATTAAAAGTCGTACCGGTACCGCTCGGCTATAGTGGCTAACTCAGGGATTTAGTAGAGTCATCATCATATCAGCCGAAAGACTGCTGGGCATAGGCCTCCCCCAAAGAGTGCCAAAGTGACCGGTCTTGCGCCACCCGCATCCAGCAGACTCCCGCAACCTTTACCAGGTCATCAGTCCACCTTGTCCAGTGTGTGTTGACATATGGCACTGAAACTATGGGCCTCAAGAAGGCTCAAAGTCACCCAAGGGGCTTAGTAGCGTAGTCAGCAACAAAAATAGCTAAGCGGGCAACGTGTCCAAAATGACCTACACACGACTCTAATGTCAAGAGGATAAGGTCTAGATAATTTTAAGCGTATTATTTTGCGTAGCTACTTCTGCTGCTGACTCTACGTCAAACTGATTCAATACTGACCAAGTTTGACAACATTGTTCGCTGCGGAATCGTTTCGACACGGTGATGCAACATGCTACCACACCCGCTCCACTATTAGGATGATGCAATCCAAGTATATAACAACTAGGTATGTACCTGCTCCATTAACGTTTGTGAAGTTATTCATTAGTACAACGATTAGCCAAATGTGTTTTATAATGGCTTATTATTTTCGCGGCGACAGAAAAATTAAAGAGCAGCAAACTATTTGCAACTAAAATAATAACTTGTCAGCGATTAAATATTTTGGCAATCATTTATATTAAATGAGCTTTAAACTAAGGATATTTTAAAATTCAAATAATGGCAGCTACTTTAAGGTAGCAGAAATAATAAACAAGATTACTGAAATCATAGGCGAGGTACTATAAATAATGACTTGGCGACTAACCGACTCGGATCACGGATAGGTTAGAAGACGAAAGCGGCAGCTTAGCTGCCGCTTTCGTCTTCGAGGTTATTTTTTTTATAAAAGAGCAGAAAACTTGTTTTTTTTATGACCTTGATTGATTTTATATGCAATCCATTGAATAATTAGAGTAGGCCATTTTCAACTTTTTATCCGCTGTCATGTTTCCGCTCAATTCAGTTAATTCAGTCGCCAAAACAATAACTCGATGCTAGTTTATATTGAAACAAAGCCAAAAATTGATTACTTAGCTGCTACTTTTTACTTTATACTAGTCTCCGCAATTAGTCGCCAACTTATTATTTTTGCTACCTCCTTTAATTTTTTATAAATCCCTAAATCAGATTAATTTGTCGCCGCGTTAAATACATGCCTTTTATAAGGTATCGTATCGCGATCACTAAATTTCACTTCCCAACTGTTTATCCGAAGTTACATTTCGGCAAAAAGCCAAGTTTATCGAAGACTCCCAGGGTTTTGATTTATTTAATATCGTGCAAAACTCAATTATAGTTCGATTAGGTTTGTTTTATCATAATCCTGAATAATGGATCCAGAAAAATGGTTTTTAGGACAAATCAAAATTCGGACAAACGATAAGAAATGGCTGTTTTTAGTGATTCAGATAAGTAATCGTTTTGAATACGTCCCATTATTGTCAGTTAAACTCCTGTTATTGAACTACTGGCTAGAGCTACGGTAGCCTAGTGGTTCAGGCATGCTCCTGTCAAGCGGCGGTCGTGGGTTCGAATCCCGCCTCGTACCAATGAGTTTTTCAGAACTTATGTACGGAATATTTACCGTTAGCTTTTCGGTGAAGGAAAACATCGTGAGGAAACCGGGTCTAATGCCAGGCAGGTTTAGTTTTCCCTCTGGGTTGGAAGGTCAGGTGGCAGTCGCTTTCGTAAAACTAGTGCCTATGCCAAATCTTGGGATTAGGTGTCCAAGCGGACCCCGGGCTCCTTTAGGGGCATTAGCGGGAATAACGCTAAGAGATGGCCTCCCTGTTACTCGAATATTTTTTTTTAGTATGAACCAATAACGCATTCATTCCGATTTTTTATTATCTAGACCCAAGATTCGGCATAGGCACTAGTTTTACGAAAGCGACTGCCATCTGACCTTCCAACCCAGAGGGAAAACTGGGATGTTATTCAGAACGCGGCGTCAGGATATATTACGAGTATTTGTGGGTAAGCGTAGAGGCGAGCTTAAAACAAGTTACGGAATAGCGAGGCTGAAGAATTCGAAACAGGTACAGGTCGACACATGTAAAAAGAACCCTGGCGGCCATACATTTTATATGGCCGCCAGGGCTCTTTTTACGTGTGTCGACCTGTAGCCCTTATGAGTTATGACAAGTAATATGCAAGTGGAACCGTGCCATATAATTATCACTAATGTATATATATCCCCGTTGTTTACCATTATTATTATTGAATAAGATGACGCTAATGATTGAGTCTGTGTCAAGCACTGCACTTACGATGACAAACATAGCTCAATAGCTTTTCGGTAAAGGAAAAACCATGAACTACAAGCAGGGCACCTCGTATCGTGAGTTCGATCCCCGGACTATTGGGTTTTACAAAAAACTTATCTACGAAATATAATTTGATATTTTAACAGTGGGTTTTCGGTGAAGGAAATCATCGTGAGGAAACCGGTCTAATCCTTACTAGACCGTATGGTTTCGTTTTTCCTCTGGGTTGGAAGGTCAGATGGCAGTCGCTTTGGTAAAACCGCAAATTTTGGGATTAGGTGCCCCAACCGGGAATAACGCGAGGAAGATGATGGTGATGTTGGCATCAGAATTATTGCGGCAATCACGTATTTTTGGAAGGTTAAAGCACACACACAAACACTGTTATTGCTCCCGGAGCCTTTGACACACAAACTGGATTTATGCATTTTAATAACTCATTATGTACAAGTTGTTATGAATGATTAACGATTTATTGTTCCACACGACCGGAACGCCAGCTGTCATCCAAAAAGAAAAACACCCGCAAAAATTATAAAGAAATAAATGACAGTGCCCTGAACGGAATGCAACCGAGTTGCAACCACAACAAAGTTACAAGTAACGGCCAAATCAAAAATATGTATACGATTTTGAATCTTATTCTTATAAGCGCAAGTAAAAAAACGTATAGATATAATTGGTGCAGTAATGCATTACTGTATTAATGTTGGTGGCAGTGGGTGACCCACAAAGTACGGCCTTGACATTAAGTGTATGTACGTAAGGCGAGTATATGTGGATCTCGGCCGGTTGGATGACGGTATGCAGGAGTGAAATATTTATAGTAAGGAAATACATACTACATTTATATTTTGTTAGATTTTTTTTCGTTATAAAATAGGTATTTTTCGTAAACAGATACAAATAATATCGAGTAGATTTTTTGTTGATAAAAAATATTATGTTTACTGGTTTTTATTGATCAATGAAGGTACTCTTATTCCACAGGGCGTTAAGTATTTTTATTATAAGCCTTGCTAATAAAGTATAGAGTCAAAAATGGCAACATTTCACTCGCCATTTTGCTACTAATCCATTGTGTGACTGACGACGCGAGAAATATTTATGGGATGTGTATGTATCTTAATATACTTTTAAGTAGTATATTTGCTAGGTACGTCGATTTCAAAATATTGCTTCAGTTACGCCAACTATTATTAGGAAATTAATCTGCAGTTTAAATACGATATTTATCTTTGTATTATATTATATTATTTTTATTTATCATCACTGAAACCCTTAAATACTTTCTGTCAATCCGTAAACAAAAATAACTGCCATGGTCTTACAAAAAACGAGACTAAAAGATTAAATTTTATGATATAAATGTGTAATATTATGATCTATTTACAATTGAATTGGCCTGTTTTGTGGCAGTAACTTAAGACATTTACTGCACAAATCGTTATTATAAGTGCCAAAAAACGCAAAAAAAAAACGAAAAAGGTCGCGGAGTCTGCTGGATGCGGGTGACGCAGGACTAATTAGTTTGGCACTCTTTGAGAGAGGCATGCCCGGCAGTGGACATCTTTCGTCTGATATGATGATGACAAAAGACATTTTGTGAATTTGTTTTATATAAATGATTAATATCGGTATAAAAGTGCCAGCTGGCTAGTTTTGCATGATACCGCCGAACCGCACCTGCAACGTGAAACATTTCGGCATGCAACTCGGTCATCGGATAGTCTAGGAGGCGGGCGTCTCTTTTGTTGCTCTGTTTTGTTTTTTTACTGATTTCCTTTTCATGTTCATGCTGATGACATTTTAAAAGTAAGATAACAGGAATGATCAATAATTTTAATTAAGAGACTGGTTTTACATGACCCTTTCTATATTTATTTTACTCAATATAATTTTATTTGTAGGACTGAGGTGTATTTTTATTTATGTCTTTAAAGCTACCAGTATAACTACTACTGACTTAACAAAACTGTATTATCATGGCATTACAGTAGTTTTACGGAAACGCAAAACATAAGTTAAAATAGTTTGTTTTCAATACTAGGACGGTGGTAAACTAACATACGGTTTTCCCGATGGTAAGCAGATACCGTACGTAGTCAACGGACGCTTGCGACCTCTAAAAAATAACAAGCGCGTTCATGTGTGCGATTCATTGTGTTCACAGCTACTGATGAATGCGATCTGGCCACCTAACTCACCACCAGGAAAACAATATACGCGGATGTACTCTTGCCCAGTTGGGCCGGTTCCCCAGATGATGCTTCCTCTCAATTGCTCAAAGGTCAGCTGGAAGAGATCCCTTATAGGGATAAGTTCGCCTTTGTACTTATATCTATTGTGTGACATGTATATTCTTTAGCCTGTTATTGTGTACAATAAAGTGCTCATACATACATACAGGACACTCTGCGGCAGATTTATTAACCAATCGATTCAAAACCGATAACAAATATTTTTTAATGCTACCAAGTGCTACAGTGCCGTTAACTGTTCAAGGTGTAAACTGTACCAAGATAACATCTGTCATTAGTCTCTTCCAATCTGAAATAGATTGTAGCGGTCATATTGCGACCAGAACAAAAGACGAATGGAAAAAGACGTCACTTACACGCGTTTTAGAAAAACTTCGCGAATCACATTCTAATGTGAAAATGTTGAACCAAATCAAGCCCCAGTTAGAGGCGGAATTGTTTAGCCATTTTACAGCGTCCTACAATGTTCTAACGTCACAACATTCATAAATCATCTGGTTCTAGGTGCAGGCTTGATCGCGTAGGTGAGTTTTCGATTAGCATAATTGTGTAGCAATAGAAATTGTTGATTTTGAGTGGCGAGTAATTGTGGATTTTGGATTAAAATGATTTTTTGGTTTAAAAACACTTAATTTTGAGAAACGTGAAAGAAAGAGAGGGGGGCGATTCCGTTTAGAATTCCATTTTTTTGGCAAAATTATCTGCCTCCAGCCTCCACTGTGATCGACTCTTAGTCAAAGCCTCCCTTTCGGATATAACTACTCAAGTACACATACAAACACGTTATGAAAAATAACTAACGATAAATACTGATTCAGCCTATATACGTCCCACAGCTGGGCACAGGCCTCCTCTCATGGATGAGAGGAAACGGGCAGTAGTCCGCACGCTGGCCTAGTGTAGGTTGGGGACTTCATATACACCTTTGAATTTCTTCGCGGATGTATGCAGGTTTCCTCACTATGCTTTTCCTTCACCGTAAAGCTAACGGTAAAATGTCTAATGATATTCCGTACATAACTTCCGAAAAACTCATTGGTACGGGCCGGTATTCGAACCCACGACCGCCGTTTGACAGCCGCATGCCTGAACCGCTAGGCTGTCGTAGCTTCTGATACTAATTATAAATCAAACTAATGATGACTGAACTAATGATAAATCAAAGAATATTAACATCAGTATAGTAACTGATATGTCTGCCCAATAGCCTCCTGGATCCCTCGGTCCTCACTTGAGGACATAACATTTTAAAAAATCTGCAGTCGTCACAACGTTTCCAAACGCAACTGTCAACCTAAAAAATAAACTCCGAGTCACAAATGGCCAATCAGCAATCAGTTTTGCGAGGGAAAAGCTCCATGATTTTTTAAACTAATTTTCCGATATCAAGAGATTTATTTATCAGTTTTGACACAATCGATATCTCCAGGATCCAGGAGGATAGATCCTCCCATTTCACAATAGGTACCATTAATAAATCTAATTTGTATAACTACAATGTAAAATTACATATTCCTAAAAAAAACAACCAAAATTTAAAGCTACCTCTTATATCATCCATATTCTTCAGTACGAAATTGTATTTATACGCCATAAATATAATGTTATTGCTTTATGCTTATTGAATAAACATTGCCACTTCAACCAAAATGTACCTTATCGCTACAGGAATACCACATAATATAGGTCTTTAATTTACAATAATAGTCAACTCCATAAAAAACGATCCTTAGAAAATATTAAGTAAATTAGCAGCCATAAATATTCTACGAAAATGAATGTTTTATGTCGTCTGACACGACAATTGTATATAATAAATATATTGCAAATACTGCTTAAATACGTAAATGCCTTAAGGCTCATTTTAGCTTGAACGACGGTTTACTAAGTGTGAGAGCAATGTGAGATAAGTGCAATCATAATTTTTAAATAATAGCACTTTGTGGCAAAATTAATTTTGGTGATAAGTGAGGCCCATAGTAAGCGACCACGTTTCCGTGCCATACGTCATCACTGGCAACACACACTGGTCAAAGACTCTGGTATTGAGACACTGCGGAATATTGGACGAAAAGATGAGCCGTAGCTTCCCGAACGCTGCCCAGCCGAGTCGGATTCGACGATTGACCTTTTTCTCAAAGTTGGACCTACCTAACTGGACAGTCTGATATAACAAATGCAGGTCCGCAATACTCAACATAGCACATAGCTGGGGGCTCTGGTGACCTTCCTCAGCACCAGGAAGGAACACATCACTACATCCCTATTGGCACCTACTGAGCAACTATGTCATTCGGAGGGGTCCATAAAGACCCCTTTACGGACTTAGGTCATCATCATCATCTTCATCATATCAGCCAAACGACGTCCACTGCTGGACATAGGCCTCCCCCAAAGAGTGCCAAAGTGACCGGTCCTGCGCCACCCGCATCCAGCGGACTCCCGCAACCTTTACCAGGTCATCAGTACACCTTGTGGGGGGCCTACCCACGACGCGCCTTCCGGTACGTGGTCGCCACTCGAGAACCTTTCCGCCCCAACGGCCTCGGTTCTACGTGCTATGGACGGACTTCGGAAAAATAATGGTATGTTTTGTTCCAAACAACATTGTAAATACCTTCCTTAATTACTCATTAAATCTGTAATAAGAAATACAGTAGCGACACTTTGCCGCTTAATTATTCCGTTTTTAATGGCTCGTTGTGCAACTGATTGATCGATGAATTAATTAATACAACTCGTTAATCTATGTGATTGGAGTTTTTACTTGAAAATTATCATTAAGTTCCATTTGGAGTAGGAATCAACTGTGCTCAAATGGAGGTGGCATTTGATTCGATATTAAGATACTGAACCAAAATTAAGTAAACTAAAATTTTGTCAAAACGACATCAAGGACGGTGAACTTTACTTATTTTATTAATAAGTATTAGTGTTGTGTGTTTGTAAGAGGAAAAGAGGATTACGAAGATAGTTACGCTAGTAAACAATATATTATTATCCAGCAGTCAATAAAACTGTCCTATTAAAACGCAGTTACACTATGTAGTCTGCTTGAAAATAACAATAATGATGACATTTTTAGGACTGGTTTGGTTGCAGTTTTAACGCGATCTCAACGAGATCCTCAACAACCTAAGTTCACCAGTGATACCAAATAAAATAATCAATAATGTTGAATTTTTTCGAAAAAGTATTACAAATATAGTAACATGGACAAAAAAGAAGCGGGTTGTGTCGGAGATACAACCGTTAATTAAGTTGAAGTGGATACTTTTATGTTGGCTATGGAACCCTAATAAAAAACAACCGGCCAAGTGCGAGTCTGACTCGCGTACCGAGGGTTCCGTACTGAGCAAACTGTACTTACTAAAGTCGTAAATAAGTAAAGTGACCTCTATCGGCACCTACCTATTTAAAGGTGGTTTGTTTATCATCGATAATTCTTCATAATAACACGTGAACCAAGTTTCATTTTTATTTTGTTAAATAAATTACTTTTAAATAAGCCGTCTCTGATTCGTAAAAAAAATACATCCTAAAATTTAAAAATTACGAGGTATGAATTGTTGAATTCAAAGTGTATTGATTATTTAAAAGAATGTCCTATTATGGTGTACTCGTAAAATATATATTTGAATTAATTTACTAAAATCTGTACAAGTACAGATAAACCGGTATATATGGCAACATTGACTGACGTAGCTCATTTGACTCGCGGTAGTCGCGGTACATTGAAAATGGCGGGCATTTCAGCATTATTTTCATGTCCGCCACATAAACTAAATACCATTTTGTGATTGTGTAGTGTGTAACAAACAATTATTTGTAATAAGATTAGGCTTCACTACAAAAAGTTATTCCGGAAGTCACGTGATACATTTTGAACTGTACCCCTATACAAGAACGCGAGCAAAGAAGTATCCACTTCAAAAAGTAACACAACATAGTAAATAATCACAAAGTTATTAGTGTCAAAAGTTTTAACAGGGGATATACAGTATTCTCTTTTTGGCATATTATTTCTCCTTCTTTATTTTGGACTAATAATAAAATTAAGAGACCACATAGAAGTTATAGAAGTGATCATTAAAATCCAGCCACAAACAAAAAAGAACGGCCCCCTGTTCAAACAAAATGGCATATGCTAGAGAAGAATGAGTATGCAAATAATTTTAAAGAAAGAGTGGTAGATAAAATGATAGAAATGAAGGATATGGAAGGATTAAATGCAAACGAATGTTGGAAAACGATGGTAAATTGTATAAGGACAGTAGCAAAAGACGTATTAGGAGAATCGAAAGGGAAATGTGTGATAGACAAGGAAACATGGTGGTGGACGTGCAATGATGAGGTGCAAGAAAGATTGAAAAAAAAGAAGCAAGCATTTAAAGAGTGGCAAAGTGTTGAAAGTGGAAATGAAAGTGAAAAGGAGGCTAAGAGGATTCAGTACAAAGAGTGTAAGAAGGTAGCTAAGCGAGCAGTTGCCATTGCCAGGTCAGCAGCGCAGGACCAATTATGTGACGCTTTAGACAGTCCTAAAGGTGAGAAGGAGGCGTATGCTGAAGATCCCTTGGACCGCTTTCCGCACAAACAACTCCATCCTCAAGGAGCTCAAGGTTAAGGAACGGCTTTCGTCAACTGTCCAACTGCGAATACTGAAGTTCTTTGGCCACATAACTAGAAACGAGCGCTCGATCGAGAGGCTGGTGGTTCAGGGCCACGTGGAAGGCAGGAGATCCAGAGGTCGATCACCTACCCGATGGACGGACATTATAAAAACAATCACGCAAAACTCAATGACTGAGTGTTCTCCCAACGCAATGAACCGCCTGAAATGGAAAACCATTGCCAGGAAGGCAATTGATGCTAAGAAGACCGACGACGTAACTTCCTAGTATCATCGAAGCAACCACGACCACTCTGCCAAGAGTGTACGACTGAGAAGAAGAAAGGTGAGAAACAACTGTATCGTTTAACAAAAACAAGAGAAAGAAATGCAAGAGATATATGCCACGTAAAATGTGTGAAAGATGATGCTGGAAAGGTGTTGACAGAAGAGGGTAAGTAATACGAGGTATAACAACTAATCATATAACGGTCATAATATATACGCTCACTGTGTATAAGTTTGTTTCGTATAACGTTCATTGCACATAACGAACGAAAGGTATAATGACAAAATATATAATTTCGTAAAGTATAACGTACTTTAGACATAATATCAATTGATATATCGATTAAATCGTATAATATTCATAACACCTAAGGTTTATAACATATATTATTCAATTTATCTAACATCTAAAAGTATATTGCTCGTATATTATAATCGTCTTCAGTTATTTTAATAGCAATGCCGTATGAAGGAATATATATGAATTTGAATAAAAATACATTAAACGTTTTTAAGATTGAAATTAAATTTATTTTTATATCAAACACGCCAATTATTTTAACCTAACCTTACCTAAACACCAGCGTGTCGACGCCACCCCGCTTCGCGGGGTGTCTATTTCCGCTCTAAGGGACACAAGGCAACCCTAACCTAACCTACAAGTAATACCATTGGTAAGAGTACTTGTTGTTTTTTACTGCGGGGGGCTTCGTCCCCCGAGCCCCCCTTTTACTTACAGCCGTAACCTAATTTTCTGTATTGTAATCCTCATACGAAAATATACTATGCGTTATGATCGTTATACGTTATGTATGTTATACGAAAATATATTATATGTTATGATCGTTATACGAAATGAAATTATTCAATTTGAGTGTTATAGAAAAAAACGTTATATAATATGATTATTATGGCTATTGACCGTTATTCCTTATAAAAGTATTATATCTTGTGAACGTTATTAATATGAAATTATATATACTGTTGTTATATCTCGTGGGACGCACCCGACAGAAGACGAATGTATAAAAGAACGGTGGAAAAGTTACTTTAAAAAACTTATGAATGAAGAGAATGCTTGGAGCAGGGTGCTACAAAACCAACCGGTGAGTAAGGGTGTTGTTAGAGAAATTAATATAGATGAAGTAAGGAAGGCTGTGAAAAGTATGAAGAATGGGAAAGCTGTCGGACCAGATGGAATACCAGGAGAGGTGTGGAAGTTGTTGAGTGAGGATGGATTTAGGTGGCTGACCTTGTTCTTCAATAAGTTGTTGCAGGAAGAGAGTATTCCCGAGGAATGGTGCGATAGTTTACTTGTGCCCATTTTTAAAAACAAGGGGGATGTACAAGAATGTAACAACTATAGAGGAATAAAGCTCATGTCACATAGTATGAAAGTGTGGGAGAAAGTGATAGAGAGACGAATGAGAGATGAGAGTGAAATAAAACAAAACCAATTCGGATTTATGCCGGGCAGACGCCATATTCGCTCTTCGGCAACTATGCGAGAAATACAGACATGCGCAAAAAAACCTACATATGGTGTTTGTTGACCTTGAGAAGGCTTATGACCGAGTTCCTCGTGAGGTTTTGTGGTGGGCCTTGAAAGAGAAATGTGTGCCAGGGAAGTATGTAAGGCTGATTCGGTCGTGTCCGGTCGGCGGCTGGCATCACCGACAGGTTCAGCGTCGCGGTGGGCTTACACCAGGGCTCGGCTTTAAGCCCTTACCTCTTCCTGCTTATAATGGACGCTCTGTCGTCGGGCATCCAGGAGGAGGCGCCCTGGTGTATGCTCTTCGCTGATGATATTGTCCTCGTTCGTGAAGATGGACTCGGGGTTGAGAGCAGACTAGAGCAGTGGCGGCAAAAATTGGAGAATGTGGGCTTGAAAATCAGCAGATCAAAAACTGAACACATGTTTTGCGATTTCGGCGGTCTCTCCAATTTTACGCCCATAGAGCTCAATGGCGTAACGCTGCCGGCCTGCTCCGATTTTCGATACCTCGGGTCACTTATACAATGTAATGGCGATATTGACCGTGACGTTAGAAACCGAATCAGCGCAGGATGGATGAAATGGCGACAGGTTACAGGAAGAATCTGCGACGACCGAATGCCCCTTCGACTGAAGGGCAAAATATACAAGACCATTATAAGACCTGTCGTCATGTATGGAGCGGAATGTTGGGCCGCAAAGATGACGGATGAAACGAGATTGCATGTTGCGGAGATGAGAATGTTGAGATGGATGTGTGGCGTGACAAGATTGGATCGTGTAAGGAATGAGTATATAAGAGGAAGCCTGAAAGTAGCACCGATAACTGAAAAGCTGAGAGCAAATCGTTTACGGTGGTATGGACATGTAATGCGGAGGGATGATAGTCATGTTACTAGAAGGGCATTAAGTATGAATGTGGAGGGATGTAAGAGAAGAGGTAGACCAAGGAAAAGGTGAATGGACTGCGTGAGAGACGATATGAACAGGAAAGATGTGTGTGATGAGTTGACGGGCGACAGAGAGGTATGGAAGAAAAAAACATGCTGCGCCGACCCCAAGTAAATGGGATAAGGACAAGCGAATGATGAATAAAATTAAGAGACCACAACCCTATTAGCTCCTCCACCGATTTTGGCTGAACGTAATCATGTCCATATATAATCCGTTGGAGGCGTGGTCTTCCGCATTCCCAAGTCGGGCGTGCCGGCTGAATCTATCTTTTAGGTTTTGTTGGCATAGGACTCAGCCAAGCAACCCAGGGGTCTGTTGCACTGACCATCAGATGCAACTTGTGGGTATTTTTTAATGCTACGACGTTGGCAAACAATCCTACGGTCTGCCTGATGATAAGCAGACCTTAGCTTACGGACGCTTGCGATTCCGAAAGAGTAATAGCGTTGCCGACCCTTGATTGATTTGACGTTATGTGTTGATAGAAATGTACAATGCACAATTGTTCGCACACGAGGTCACACTTCTGTCTTCTTCTTTTTTAGAATGTTAAAATGTCCATCATATCAATTTGTTTGTTTATTCTTTCTGGATTTAACCATATACTGTTTTATAATAACCTTATTTCTTTGTTGTATCTTCGGGTTTTCTATTGTTTTAAGTTATAACGTACGACCATGCTTAAGGTGAAAAATATTAATTTCACTGTTCGCAGCCAGATGGCGCTGCTGTTTGACGCAAGCGCAGCGGCTGCGTTCAGTTTTAATTTAAGGCCGTATCGCAGGTAGATAACGTAAAATCTACTCAAAATGGTCTCGCCGGAAGACCAGCGCTGGCTCGTGAGCCAGCATTATGCTGAGGCGGGACCATTTCGTAACAAATAAATAGTTATTAAGTAATTAAATAGTATTATATGTTTGTATTTGTTTGTTACGAATAGCGTTGCAGTGTAGGTACTCAGTACTCACTACAACATTATGCTGAGTCAAGCTCCTTTTTAGCATCACACAATGTTAATGCCTCGTACGACATTGTTTACGTTTAAAGTCTATTTTTAAGTCTAATTTTTTACACTGTACCTTTGTAATATAATGTGATGTTAAATAAAGTTTTTCTATGTCTATGTCTATGTCTAATAAATAACTTCGTTTCATTTCATAGCTAGCGACGAACGCCGATCCCTCACTTTCAACACAACACCCTCGGAACCTCTGGCGATGTTGATCACAATGATCACCATCGCAAGCACGTTGCCAACCCAGTACCTATTCATATGACGATTCGTGTGTTAATAGCTAGGGACGAACGATGGTCCGTCATTCTCAACGCATCATGTCCTCGGAAGGTCTGGCGACTTTACTCACCAAGAACACAACACCACAAAAGTGCCCTTGTGGCCTATTTGCAGAATAAATAATTTGTATTTGTATTTGTACATATCTATAGAGTATAATGGCATTATTATGGCTGCCGTATTCTGTGTCTGGGTACTTCCCCAGTTGGACTGGCTCAAATATATGACTGTTCCGACAGTTTTGTGGGACCCTGTTAATTATTATAGTTACATATTCCGTTTATTAAATTAATAAACCCCCCGTGTGGTGTCGGGTTAGAATTTCACCACCCCCTTTCTTCCCGTGGGTGTCGTAAAAGTCGACTCAGGGACCAGGGTTGAAGTGTGTTATGGGCGATGGGCTAGCAACCTATCACTGCAATGTCGTACACCCGTGCACACCATCGCCTACACTTTGACTACAAGATAGATAACAACCCCTTGCAGCAAGCCTCATCCATCAGAGATCTCGGCACTTTGTTCGATCCGCACCTCTCGTTTAATGACCACATAACTAGCACCTGCAGTGCTGCAAGGAAATGCTTGGGCTTTGTGATCCGCCAATCTAAATACTTCTCTTCACAAAATGCTCTTAGTGTGTTATATAATGCGTATGTTCGAAGCCGGCTCGAAACGAATGCAATGATATGGAGCCCCCATGAGCAGAACTACACTCTTATGTTAGAAAGAGTACAAAAATCCTGCGTTCGCTTCCTTTTCCTGAAGCTCTACGGGTATTACCCTCGTCTATACCCCACCTTGTATATATTAGGGATGGTAAATTATACCTCCCTTGAAACCAGACGAAATGTATACCTCATTAAATATTTTTTTCTGTTAATACGAGGCCAAATTATGAACCCATCATTGCTTGCTCATATCCCATTACGGGTGCCCTCCATCACAGGTGTTCAGCTCCGTCACCGTCGCGCACTGCTCGGCGTCCCGCCGTCGCGGACGCGAGCCTTGTCGCAATCTCCACTTCACCGTGCACTGACTCTTCTGAACGGTATACTAGGCAGCGACAGTGAACTGGATATATTTTACAGCTCTGAATCGCGATTTCTCTCACTCGCCACCCGGTACTTGGAGTCTATTTCTACTCCAAGTTCCATCAATATATCTTAGAATATTTAGTTTTAAGTAGTAAGCAAATTGTTTTTATTGTATAACTTATACTTTGTGCTAATCTTATGACCCTCCTGTTAACACGTGTAGCTTGACTGTAAAGTGTTAATTTATGGAATAAATAAATAAATAAATAATAAATAAATAAATATCACATTTTGTTGATATTTTATACCCACATTTATGCTAAAAGTGGCGCTGGAACATACGTTTTATGTGCTCTGCCTACCCCTTTTGGGAATAAAGGCGTGAATGTATGTATGTATCTATGTATGTATGGATGTAAATTAATAAAATAATAAATAATATGAGTTTAATGACGAGTCCGACAGATTAGTAATCCCAGTCTTCAAGCTCATCAAAAGTCGTTGTGGCTTGAAACAAGCATCTCTGTGCTGCAAGAAGAAGCTCTGTTCCATTTTGCTGAAATACAGATCGCTAAAGAGTCAGCACTAATATATTCCACACTAAAAAACTCGTACCTACCTACTTAATTCTCGCCCGCGTAGGTACTCAAACAGTAATTAAAGGCGATGCCCGTGCGACATTTTACTCACGAGGATTATTCAAATAAAGCTGGTTTTGGAGTCGATTATCAATGTTTATAACATTGGCGTTTTAATTAAGTCCGAGTTTTAAAAGGTGAAATTAAATTCCGTAAAACAACACTAAAGTTTATCAGGATACAAGGGTTATGCCTACTGATGTGCAGTTACCAATATTCTCAATTCTCATACTCAGGTAATTGCCGGCAATATTGCAGCTATTATGAGAACGTGGCATTTCCTTAACAGTTTTTAAAGAATGTACAGTGACCGGCGACTAAGGCCTGCAACTCACTGGCGCGGCCTGCGGTGGGGGAAAATGGTAAATTTGGCAGCTAATTAGCTGTCAAATTTACTATATGTCAATTTTACTATTGCCGCGCCAGTGTGATGCAGGCTTAATGCAGTACGTTGCCGGCAGAACTCGTTATCAGCGGTGAAAATTTATTGAAAATACTAGGGTTGGCACTACATATAATTATTACCTACATTATTATTTTAACCTGTAGAATTAGATTTAATACTAGATTGTGACAAGGGTCTAAAGTAAGCAATATTACCACGAGATGGTTGGGTAATATGGAGAGGTAATAGGGCTATTAGACCAGATTTATACACTTTACTTTTCACTTCGACTGCGAGAAAATAGTAAAAACAAAAATTATCCATCCACAATCAGCAATTATACCAAGGCGAAAAGATTGTTCAATTTGGCTTTTAGACCAGAGTTATACACTTTACTTTTCACTTCAACTGCGAGAAAATAGTAAAAACAAAGATTATCCATCCACAATCAGCAATTATACCAAGGCGAAAAGATTGTTCAATTTGGCGCCAATCATTGGTGGATGTAATAATACAGTGAACTGTTTTGAATGGAATTGAAGTTAGAATGTTTTATAAATCATAAATATGTATACATATTTTCCCTAGGGGCTTAACATTAGCGCTGCTTGCTAAGCCTAATATGACGCACTTTTTGAGCACGAAAACTGATAAATATATAACATCCATTTACATTTTGTACCATATACATATTGAGTGACAATTAGTGCAATATTAAACCAAAAATAAAGTAAGATGATATGTTCTATTTAAATATTTTTCTGTCAAAAAAAATTAAACCATTATGTCACATGTGCTCGAAATAAATATTGTGTGACAATGACAACCCTAGCTAGACGTGTTACATTTCAATAAATTTTCACCACTGATAACGGGGTCTCTACGATCAATACTTTGGGAGCTACAGGATGTTAAAAAGAGATAATAAATAGTTGATTTAAGAAAACGTCGTTTTTTCGTAGTTGTTCATCATAACTATTATAATTACTTCGGATAGATGTTTGTGTGAATTTTATGTAGAAACTTTTGTCTGGAGTTATTATAACGCTATTGGTACAGATATTCAAGATAGGTACGAAAATCTGAAAAAAGGTACCTTCAATCCCCCCCTACACCCTCAGCACAGCCCCCACCCTCGAGGACTTTTAGTATGTTCATCTGGACACGACAAGGTATAACAACTACACGAATAATTTCCCGGATTTTACTAATTTTGTTGACGTATCGTTTTTTTAAAATATTTTTTTTCAACAAAAACTGCAGGCGGTTCCCTATGACATTTGGTCCAGCATCCCTGACCTAGGTCTTAACGTTTAGCCAGGCTGTACTCCAACTTTTTACCCCGAGGCAAATCTTGAAATGTCAGAATTTTCTGGGGGTCACACGGAGAGACCCTACACTTGTTCCATACATCACCAGGTCGTAATTGCACTCTTTCCCGGAGAAACAACTATGTCAGTGAGAAATCAGTAGTTTTGTTTTGCAGCTTTACGAGTATTTGTTTGTTTTGTTTAGAAATTCTCAATGGATCGACATGGGAATTGTATGTTCGATAAGCAGGTGACTGAGCTTGCTTATCTTAAACACAAAATGAATTACGATGAACAAGTACGAAAAAACGACGTATTCTTAAATGGTCAATTTTTTTAACTTAAACATCCTTGTACAGATGCCGTCAAACTTCTTGAACATTTGACCTTGCCTGCGCAAAGGCGAATTGTACCGGCGAGCTGCCCCCCCACTTCGTCCCGCATGTTCAAGAAGTTTGACGGCATCTGTAGCTCCTAAAGTATCGATCGTAGAGTAAAAATAAAAATGACCATTTTTGAAGGAAATTTTATGTACAAACTTTTATCCAAAGTATTTATAATAGTTATGATGAACAACGACGAAAAAACAACGTCTTCTTGAATTAACTATTTTTAATCTCTTTGTTTACTTTAACATCCTGTAGCTCCCAAAGTATTGATCGTAGAGTAAAACTATTAATGACCGATTTTGGAGGAAATTTTATGTTAAAAACTTTTGTATCGTATCCCTTTTCGTACAGATATTCGAGATATGTATATAAACCCCCCCCCCCCCCCCCCCCCGTTGTGTGAATTTTATGTAGAACGTCACGTCACGTCAAGGTATAACTGTACTAATTTACAAAGCTACAGAAATTATTTCCCCTGATTTTACAAATTTTCTTATGGTACGACCATGATACGGGATCTGAGCTGTCGCCTTGGCCAAAATCGGCCGTGGAGCTTATACATTGGTCGATAGCGCATTCGGGATGCCGGGATATTTCCAAAACGCATGCTATCTTATTAGGGCAACCGTTTTCATTTCTCCCCGCCCGAGCCCGTATTCGTGAAGCGATTTTCACTGATCGAAGAGACGAGAGCGTTCTCTTGAATGTATGATCATGCATACGCTCTCCGTGCTGAATTACTCTCTCCCACACTTTTAATAAGCTTTACATTAACTTGCCCTGTTAGTATGTATATGTATGGGACAAATCTTGCGAGTTAAATTTGACCCACTTCCCGGTGACCGATTAAGCTGAAATTTTGGGTATAAGTATACTTTGGATGACAATTCAATATTATGGTACCATCGAGCTGATCTGATGATGGAGACAGAAGTTGGCCATAGGAATTCAGTAACCGACCTAACCCCATTGAGTTTGGGCTCGTTAGAATCGTCTCAATGAGTAGTTGGTGATGGCAGAAAAGTACAGTCAGCAATAAAAGCTTGTACCAAAAATTAAATTTTTGTCAGATACTTATTGACCGATACATTTCACTCGTTATAATAGTCACCTCCCAAGGAGTAGGTACCCGTTAGCGGTAGAACAACAAAAAAAGTTATTCATATCTCTATACATATTATTATTATTTTTTACTATAACAAAACAATACAGAAGGAAACATTTGTACAGCGGACAAAGCCGTAAAGGTTTAATATGTATTTTCTGTTTTAATTTATAGCAACAGCAACTAGTTTCCAACCTAGATGTTGCGGATCCTATTGTATATACCTAGTGTCATGTTTTTTTTTAAATGAGACCACAATTACGTTTTATGGACAGCCGAGCGTCCAGGCTACCCTTAACGACTGAAAATGCACCATTTCAAGGATTCCGTAGTGAACAAGGAACCCTTATAGTTTCGCCATATTGTCCGTCTGGCCGTCCGTCCGTCCATCTTTCCGTCCTTAGCTCTGTAACGATTACTACTTAGAAAACTGTAATTTGGCATGGGTACCTATATAAATCAATCACTTGAACCAACACCTAAAGTGAGGATGTAATTTTTTTTTCTCGGCAAACCCAGTCTGGGGTATCGTTGGATAGCTTGTTCAAAATATTATGGGTTTCTTATTCCTCAATTCGGCTGACGCAACCATTTCGCTGGCGCGCACGCGTCGATATAACTAAGAAAGACAGCAACTACGGAACCCTACGCTGCGCGTGGCCCGACACGCACTTGGCCGATTTTTTCATGAAGGCAACATATTTAAACCAGCCATGAAATTACGAGGTGCTGGCATTTTCGTATAAATATACATAAAGACCGTTATGGCGCAGCATTGAATCATAATTGAGGTGTTCAGAGCCGAACAAGCGTGGTAAGTGGCCGAAATTACAATTAAACAGCATACGACAATCAAGACCATAAATATTTATATACCAAGTGATCAGGAGAAAGTATATTATAATCGGAATATTATGACGGCGTTAGGAGTAAAAGTTTTGAAATGTTTTAATACGAAGTCAAGAATTATGGTTCATAACACATGCTTTCACAAAAAAGAATTTTGCTTGTTTATTAAAAATAGTATAGGACAAGCTGGCAACGTTTGTTATTTTATATATTTTTATTTCGCGAGGTCGGTCTGGCGAAATATCCAGTTTTAGGGGCCCTAATAACCCATAACATAAATTATTTAATATTTCATTGTTCGAATTTTTTATAAATTTTACATTTTCAAAATAAAAATCTGTTTGCTACAGTCTTTCAATAAGTGATATGTTTAATGTTATTTTGTAAAATAAGCAAAATATGAATCTTAAACATAATCTTTCGCATGTTTGAAATAATAATCCGTTTTGGCAAAATCCCAATTTTATACGGATTTGGAGAGCGAGCGGTGGCTTTCATACCTGCATTGTGCCATAATTACCGAACATTACCCAGAATTTGAATTATGCGACAGTCTGGCGTTGTTAACGAATAATTTAATTAATAACAATTACTCTAATATACTTTACTATTAATAATAAGTAAAATCACTGTTTGTTACAGTTCATTATTTTTGTAACCCATTTGCTGATAACTGGTTCTTTTTATGAATGAATTAGGTATCTAAATTAGATCACTAGACACTTGTTAGTTAGGTGAAAATATACTAAAGAAGTCATATATTACGCTATCGCTACTAAGGTGATGACGACCGCTTTAGCCTAGTTGGTAGTGACCCTGCCTACGAAGCAAGAGGTCCTGGGTTCGAATCCCGGTAAGGGCATTCATTTGTGTGATGAGCACGAATATATGTACCTGAGTCATGGATGTTTTCTATGTATTTAAGTATTTATTTATCTATATAAGTATGTGTTTATCGTCGTCTAGTACCCATAGTACAAGCTTTGCTTAGTTTGGGACTAAGTCGATTTGTGTAAGATTGTCCCCTAATATTTATTTATTTATTTATTATCTAGGTAAACATGTCAGTGCATGAAGGTGGTTTTCCACCGGCGAGCCGAGGCGGGGCGTGAAGGGGCGAGAATTGAAATAAGTATGGGACTTAACCAACACATTTCCACAGCGCGTGCACCGTGCCAGCTTTTTTTTAATTTATATATCGGCTAATATAGCCAGATACTTTTGTTTCCTTAGTTTTACTGTTACTATGATTAGGGCCAGTGTCAAGGTTAGCCTGTGTCAAGGGCAAATTGTAATTTTTTTATCACTTGGTGCGGTACGAGTCAAATTTGTCTTGTACTCTTAAAACCTTCCTATTCCATGTAATTTAAAGTAACATATCTAAATGTATACTTTTCTCTTTCTGGACTAGGGTAGGTATTTCAATGTCAAATCACCCCCGCACCAGACAGAGATCACCTACTTTCAACATCGCATCAAAGGAGTCTAATACAAGCCGAAATTGGCGTGTACCGCACGCAACGTGTTAATGGGCATATTCTAGGTAGCATCGTTAAAACAAATGAGCATCCTGATATCCATTTTTTCAATTCAAATTCAAATTATTTATTTTAGACCAAGGTCCAAATATTGTTAGTTACATTAAGAAGGACCTTATAAGCTATGCTAGTAATTACAAAATTGGTTAATAATTTAGGGGTCAAATATAGCAGTTGTTATCAACTACATATTAACAGCTTTGAGCCTAATCCAGCAAATGTATTAAGACCGTCACATATATAATATTGTATATCATATCATCATTCTCCTATCGTTATTCCCGGTTGTGCCCCTAAAGGAGCCCAGGGTCCGCTTTGACACCTAATCCCAAGATTTGGCATAGGCACTAGTTTTACGAAAGCGACTGCCATCCGACCTTCCAACCCAGAGGGAAAACTAGAGCTTATTGGGATTAGACTGGTTTCCTCACGATGTATTCCTTCACCGAAAAGCTAACGGTAAATACTTATTCCGTACATAAGTTCCGAAAAACTCATTGATACGAGCCGGGATTCGAACCCACGACCGCCGCTTGACAGCCGCATGCCTGAATCACTAGGCTACCGTAGCTCGTATTGTATATCATATATGTGCGAAATATTTAATAAACCTGTCACGTATATAAGCCTATCTCATCATCTCAAGCATGGTCCATTTAATTGTAATGAGACTTACATAATGACTAAAAAGGCAGCTCAGAATCTTAATTAACAGAACAAGATATCTGGTCTTAAAGGTTGGCCAGTTTTATACTACTAGCTGAGCGCGTGGCTCCGCGCGTCTAAAGAACGCAGAGGCTGCGGGGTAATTATAAACTAAGTATTTCCATTTTATATAGTCAAAGAATCTTTGATACCTATCGGTTGTGAGTGTTTTCGGAAATCACCCCGTAAGTTGGTTATGTTAGTTTGGAATTTAAGGGAAAAAATGGCCGGTTTTTTAATTTTTTTTACACATTAAGATTACCTACAAAATGACAGTTTTTGACGTCACAATTCCATATTCCCTAAAATTCCAGAGTAACAACAACAGGCACGTCTTTTGTTTCATGTTCCTCGACAGAAATACATACATCAGTGAAAATTTCAACGGTCTATCTATCACGGTTTTATGAGATACAGCCTGTTTACAGACGGACAGATAGACAGACAGATAGCGGAGCCTTAGTAATAAATAGGGTCCCGCGTTTTTTACCATTTGGATACGGAACCGTAAAAAATATCTACAAGATCAAGAGAACAAGAAACAATCGAAGTCTTCCGTTTCAACTAGGGCAAAAATTCTTTCGTAAGTCCGATTGTCCGGCTGTTCACATCTACAGGATTCTTGTGAAATTTTGTGATCGTGTTCGGTGTTCGATTTTTTTTGTCGACCTCGTTTTTGAATACATATATTTAAAAAAAAAATTGCGCCTCGCGATTTAGACAGCTCACAGTGTATAGTAATGTAATGAGTAAGGTAAAAATAGTATAATTTACCGTCGTCAAATATCTTATTGCGGTCATGAATTGTACGAACGATATAGTGATTAAGTTAAGTATATGATTCAATAATTTGACACATGAAACCAACTTCAGGGTCTATTTGGCAAAGAGGTTGTGGTTATATTGATATTGTACTGTCAAGTGCAAAAATATCTATCGATTTAATCCTCTTATAAATGTGTCACCAAATACCCCAGGAAAATTGCGTTTTTTTAAAACATTAATTTAAAACAGCGTTTTTTTTTTGTTTGTTCAATTTTCATATATTATTCTAAGATGCCTTATCCAAGAATCCACCAAAATTTTCATCGGGAAGTAAATATATAAAAATAAGTGACACATGCATTATGTTTTTTGTGTGATTTGTTTATTATTCTTGAAGAGCTCCTGTAAATTAACCAAAACAAAAATTAAAATATCTATTGAAAAATTTCCTGTTGTTTTTTATGACTAATATTTTGGTGGATTTTGAGTCTAAGTAATCACTAAAATGATAATATATCAGTTACACACAAAAAAGCTGCTGTTATGAATTATTTCCAAAATTACATTTTTTTCTATACTAATGAAAATAAAGTGCTTGGGCTAAAACCTTAATCCGCTGACATAAGAGCGTCGGGACATATTTATGAGCAAGTTGTGTGCACCCATATTTGTACACTTGACTGTACCAATCGAGATTGTATTCACAGTGTCATTTCATATACAGGGTGTGACCTGAAACAGGGGCAAAAAATTAAAAGGTAGACTATTGGGCGTGCGAGCACTTATTTCCAGGTAATTTTAATAGAAAATTATTGAGTCTTTTTTCTTTTTTTTTCTTTAAAGCAAGTTCACGTGTATTGTTTACCCTTCTTGAGTGCCACAGGTAGTTTTTTTATTTAAAAAATATAAAAAAATCATAAAAATATATTTTAAAAACAAAAATGCAAAAACTATTATGACTCAGTACATGATGTTACCTCAAAATCTGCATTGACTGCTGTGCTATGATCTCGTGGTGCCAATATACATTGCTTGGAGGTCATAACTTTAGGTTATTAAAAAAATTGGACACAAGGGGTTACTTCAGATGCTCTAAGGAAGCGCCCTTTTAAACATTTGCCCCTGTTACAGGCCACACACTGTACATAAACTAGGTTATACTAGCATTTTCATGTGACTTCGTCCACATATAAAATCCTGGGCTATTTGGGCCCCTAAGGGTGCCTTTTCCAATACGGCCCAAGGCATTTTCAGGACTAATGTAATAACGGCTTAGTGCCCTGAAAATAGGTGTTATTTTGAAAGGTCGAGTCGCTAAACAGAGTTCAAATTTTATTACAAAAATCGAATGAGTTGAGCTGTTACGCCTGAAACATTCGTCCTAAAATTAGGCCGCTGGCCTTACAAGATTAGGCTGCATCAGAGTCAACTCAACGGCTTTATAAGTTTTATAATTGGGTGATGGTATCATGTTAATTCATATTAGCGATGCATGTAAACTATAGCTTGTAAGTCATATATACCAAAAAGGAACCCTTATAGGATTACTTCGTTGTCCGTCTGCCTGTCAAGAGCATTTTTCTCAAAAACGCATAGAGGTATGTGTATATCAAGATAAAATTACTAGTAATTATCGGATCTACAGCCCCTGGGTCTGTGAAAAAATCCCACTTCTAAGGTAACAAAATCAAAAGATCAGACATTTATATATTTAAATCATTTTTATTAAGATATTTGAAAACTTTTTGATGATGATATCGGTTCAAAAACCTAACGTAAAATAGATCCCGAAAACTATGAATTTGTAACTATACTATCACATAAAACTTTTGAAAAATCCAGCGTTAATGAACGACAAATTAACGCTCGTAAATATACTTCGTGATGGGAGCTCAAGATACAATAGACAACCCCAAAGTAAAGTTTAATTAGCTACTAGCTACTAACCATGGTACTCTTGCGGTCCCACTCGCACATCCGATTTTTTTTAAATTAAGACCGCCCGTAGGAAAAACCAATCAATGGCTCGCCCTTTTTCTGCCACTCAAAATACAAAAATTGTATGTTCGTTATTCTTATCAGAATGAATTCATTACTCGTCGCCTTTCACTCTACTTACTCTGTCATCACAATGCATGCTTAAACGAAATTCATTGATGTAATTCAATTTTATGGGCACAAAATGACGACCTTACTGGACCCATATTCGGAACAGCCGTATATAGTGTGTTTAATTGATCCAGAATATCGCCAAGGGTTTGTGTACCTTAGTCCTATTGAAATAAGAGTGAAATGGAGTTTAAAAGCGGCAATCAATGTAATGCAATTTGTCTTACTCTTGATTAAAACGCTTCGTTTTTTAGTAAACGCAGGTCAAGTCTAGTAATTAGTAGATAAAAGGCTTAGATGTGAAACTTACTTGTTTATAGGAGACCGTGCAGCGCTGCGATAAGCGAGCTGTCAGGCGTGTATGGGGATGCTCACGCTACATAAACACTCAGAAACTCATCATCATCCTCCTAGTGTTATTCCCGGTAATGCCCCTTAAGGAGCCCAGGGTCCGCTTTGACACCTAATCCCAAGATTTGGCATAGGCACTAGTTTTACGAAAGCGACTGCCATCTGACCTTCCAACCCAGAGGGATAACTAGACCTTATTGGGATTAGACCGGTTTCCTCACGATGTTTTCCTTCACCGAAATGCTAACGGTAAATATTCCGTACAAAAGTTCCGAAAAACTCATTGGTACGAGCCGGGATTCGAACCCACGACCGCCGCTTGACAGCCGCATGCCTGAACCACTAGGCTACCGTAGCTCACTCAGAAACTAATCAGTCCTTTATATTCTAAAATATGCTAGAAAAAGACTAAAAACGACCATTCAACAAAACCTACAATAGAAACTGTCCATACTAATATTATAAATGTTACCCGTTGTCGTCCTACCCCGGCACGACTCGTGCCGGGGTGATGTGGGCACGAGCCATTTTTTAACCGTTTGAAAGAATTCTAGGTATATAATTTAGTGAACCTGCTCACAAAATTTCACGAGAATCGGTTGAGTAACGCGACCTGTAGAAGAGAATAGCCTGACAGCTCCAAAAGAATCGTACCAAAACCAAGGCGCGGACACTCCGCGATTTACGTTCATCGCTACAAGTACATGCCGGTGCCCCAACGTTGGGGAACCGGCATGTACTTGTAGTGATGAACGTTGACGTCGTCACCGACGACGTCAGAGGACTCAGAGGCCCATAAATCTTGATGGTTTGGCTGAGAAAAAAAAGCGCCTTTTGTAACGATCAAAGGAGTGTCCCTTCTGTACTTGTAGTATTATCTATTCTGTGCCAAAACCACAGATTTTAATAATACCCAAAACCGCGTCGTTTTCTATTTTCTACCCTCTATTGATTTGAGTGAAAATTTTGTTATCTGAACCTAAAGTTAAGTTTGATTAAGACTGTACATAACGCCAATCTAAATTGCTAAATCTAATTATTGAACTATTTTTGTAATAGCTAGCGCTAATCTAACCATTTTGTGCATACCTATGCAACTGAATTGTTGAGCGTTGTAATTCACAACCAGCCTCGAAATGCCTCACCAGTCATTTATATTACTTATCCCAACATAAACCGATGGCTGACAATAGTAATAATCTATTAAGGTTGTCTTCGACGTTGCATTAGTATATGACATTGTCACTTCATGTCAGAGTGACATGGCTTAATTTCCAATGTAAGAAAACCCTCTCAGTACGAATATATTGCTTTGACATAATCACCTGCTGCGTCCTGCTACACCTTTGACGCAGCTTTACGTGTCCCGGGTGCACGGCACTACGAAGGCAGAGGAAGTAGTGGAGTATGTGCGCATGAAGGCCGGATTCACCCTGAGGGTCGTGAGGTTGGAGCCTCGCCATGACCTGAATTTTAATTCCTTTGTGGTCACAGTTCCAACAGACCATCTATCTACCTTCACTAAGGAAGAAGTTTGGCCGAAGGGAGTCAAGTTTGTTTTGTAGTTTTTAATAAGTTTATATTGATATGTATGTTAGTCTTTAATGTATTTTTAATATGAACCTTGTCTTGCCTGATTTAAATAAATAAATATAAAATAAATAATGTGCCCATATCTTATAGTGAGACGTCGAGGACTAGTACATTTACCCCATACAATACGTATGAACAACCTTTTCGAACTCTACATAGAAAACAGCCTATTTATGCTACTTTACAAACATCTTAAACAATTGGTAGTGTAAAATAACGCACCTTTCTGTAACCAAATATACCGTTAAAGCACAGAATAAATAATAGTATTTACTACGTACAGCCTTCTGTTAACAAATCTCTTGTTAGGGTATGCCGAACGAGCCTAAATGTGGCCATCCCTTTCTATCGCATGCAACGCGTTGCGATAGAACGCGAGCCTATGTACTTCTAAGGGAGGTTGTACTTGTAACGGCGTCACCAAATCACGGAGTTAGCCGCCCCTATAGGTATAGTTTATATTATTTGAACTGAGCTTATAAATGGCCATTGTACTGAGCTCATGAATAGATATTGTTTGCGAGGTCATTGCGTGCCAATTTTCCAAAAAAAATGTTACCGCCGCGTAAAATTTTCATTGAATAATGAACTATCTTCTATTACAATAGATTCCAAATTGGCTACAAGTTAAAATACCACACACAGCGTGCCAGGTATAAACACACATTATTCAATGATCATTTTACGTGGCGGGAACATTTTTTTGCAAAATTGGCACGCGCTGAGCGCAAACAATATCTATTCATGAGCTCAATTCAAATAATCTTAACTATACACTATGCCCTATAGCAGGTCAGGCTTAAACTGGTTTGTTTCAAGCAAAAAAAATGTTGTAAGCATTGTGTGCAACAATTAACAGCCTAGTATTAGACCACGAAATAAGTGATCAAATCATTGGATAAGGATCATTTGCAAATTTACCGACCGGTCCTGTGCCCGCACCCAGCGGACTTTCGCGATCTTTACCAGGTCATCAGTCCACCTTTTAGGGGGTATATCCAAGCTCCACTAGCTCAAAGTCACCCAAAAGGCAACGGAGAGGGCTATGCTGGGAGTTTCTCGGCGTGATCGCATCAGTAATGAGGCTAGCCGCCGCTGAACCAAGGTAACGGAATCGCTAAACAGCGCAAAGTTAAGATTATTGAATGCGACCGACTTTTGATAAAGTTGTTATTGAAATTAGAATCTTATACTTTGGATTGTAGATTTGCATTTTGAATGAACTACTTTGCTGCAATTCGCCCAACTCAAATAATCTCAAGTTAAACCTGGAATGTGAGATATTCGCAGTTATTCTATGCTCGAGCCGAAGGCAAGGGATAGCTTGTAAAGAGAAGGTACTTTTCCAGATGCTGCCTCATAAGTGAGTTGACATTTTACTTGAAATCATAACGTTGTTATCGACGCCCGTGTTAAACCTAAATGATCTGTAATTCATTTTGAAGTGAAGAGTTGAATGTCATGCTTCCTAAAATGGTTTATCAAATTGGAGCTCACCCACACAATAATATTTGTTAAGTAGGCATATAAGTAATCCATAAAGAATATGGATAAAGGATATGCGTAGGATATAATTTCGATTAGGTTACTTATGCGATCCTGATTCGAGAGTACTTATCGACTGTACTGTCTTTACTTTAATCCATATCTATAGGTACTAATATTATAAAGAGGAGAAGTCATTGAGATTGTACCTTTCTATGAAGAGAGTAATCCGTATTCTCCGGAATTACCTATACGATAAGTAAAATCACCGGTAAAAAACCAGATGGGGACTCCATTTAACAAGTAAACATTTTATTTAAATTAAATTTCAATTCTTTATTATAGTGCATCTCACTCACAAACTTGACTATGAGGTAACAGGTAACGTAAGAATTCATTTTGGATCAACGTATAGTGCATTCATCCTTACTTGTCTTATTTGGTAAACAACATTCTAACCTTAACCCTTAACGCTTTCCGGTCACTTTTTTAGTACAGTTAGTAAATGCCGCGCAAAGTTTGAACGCGCATTCTGGCTAGAAAAGTAAATACGCCAAATGAAATGGCGAGAATATTACTATATATTTCTTGAATACGCCAATAGTGTGCACGTTCAATTTGAGCGCGAGCGTCACTTGAAATCAATGATTTTCGAAATTTGCGTTGGCGTTTGTTTCTGGCCCCATAAAACAATTACGAATAAAAAAAATGGTTTTCTTTTTGTTGAATTAACCTTCAGATGAGTTAAACTTTCGTTTTTGATATAAATTTTATTAAATATTCAATTAATTCTAAGTCAAAAAGGATGATTTAAAGCTGGTCCTGTTTTTGTGACATTATCGATTGTATAGGTGGCTACGTACCATTGAGCATGTCATAATAAACGGACAGTGCCGACTTTTATGGATGCATAGTTTGTTCCACATTGTGACAGAAAACGGACCTTGCCATTAAACGAAACGCGAGCACAGAAAGTGGACCAACTAAAAACGAGACTGACTTCATCCTATCGACGAGGAGGGACACATTAAATGTTGTCTTTGTGATCATCAATACAGTTAAAACCGGGAGCGATCACCGTCTGGTAAGAGGCACATTTAATATATGTGTCAAGCAAGAACGCTCTCGATTGATGAAGTTGTTCCATACATGGATGGAACTCCAAAACTGTTTCCGTTTCCTAGACGGCGATTTAGACGAATTCAATTACGGGTTTGTAACTCGCCGTGCCTCTGAGTCTACGTTCTTCAACGCCCAATGAACCAACACAACTAAAAGGTTATCTAGCTGTTGAGCTAGAGAGCCCTCCAGTTGTGTTCACATGTTATGTTCACACAGCAACACCTCACTCCCCTCCCCCATAACCCCATAAGCCTCCGAGTTGTTAGAAGCTCACAAAGGAAGGGAGCGAAACGTTGCCTAGGTCTTCATCCGATGTCACTTTACACCAGTAGCTCAATAAAGAGATCTGCAATTGCTTTACCCGCGATCTGCGCCAATTCAATACAAGCTATTGAAGAGGCTATCCCGTGTAACGAGGACGCTAAAGTGTTTTGGAGAGATTTGACTACTGGACTGAGCCAGCTCGCCAGGTTGGAAACTGAAGATGGTAGAATCGTTTCTTCTAAACCTGAGCTTTTGGTTGAGGTAGAGCGCTTTTACGGACAGCTATACACATCAACTCGCGGACCCGAGGTTAGTCTCGTAGAGGACCCTCTAGCTCGACTAACCCAACTCTATTCCAACGACATCCCGGAAATCAGCCTGTACGAGCTTGTAAAGGTTCTTCAACAACTCCAGAACAACAAGGCACCAGGTGAAGACGGAATAACAGCCGAACTGCTGATGGCGGGTGTAAACCCGGTCCCTACGGCTCTTCAGCATTTGTTCAATTCCGTCTTACTGGAAGGGAAAATGCCAAAAGCACGGAACAGAGGTGTGGTGGTGCTATTCCTCAAAAAGGTTACACCACCCTGCTGACGAAATACCGACCAATCTCAATTTTCGTCCAATATTCCGCAGTGTCTCAAGATGAGAGTATTTGACCAGTGTTTGTTGCTAGTGATGACTTATGGCACTGAAACGTGGTCGCTTACTATGGGCCTCATAAGAAGGCTCAAAGTCACCCAAAGGGCAATGGAGAGGGCTATGCTGTTAGTTTCTCTGCGTGATCGCATCAGAAATGAGGCTGTCCGCAGCAGGACCAAGGTAACCGATATAGCCCTCCGGATCGCTAAACTTAAGTGGCAGTGGGCAGGGCAGGTAACATTACACTTAGAACCGATGGCCGTTGGGGTGGAAAGATAATTTGGTGGCAACCACGTACCGGAAGATGCAGTGTGGGTAGACCCTCGACAAGATGGGAGTCCTCTGGATGCGGGTGGCGCAGGACCGGTCACTTTGGCACTCTTCGTGGGAGGCATATGTCCAGCAGTGTTAGTCTTTCCGCTGTTATGATGATGATGCTCAGGATGATTTTATTCAGTGTATTCAAGCTTATTTTTGGTTGACGACAATTTTTTTATTTTATTTTCGTGACCTGCATGACAGTATTGTCCGTTTTTTAGGACAACATCAAAGGCAATCATTTTTTACGATTCGTGGCAATGTCCGTTTTAACGGACGTCCTGAAAAACTAACTTTCAGAATGGTTTTCATTTTTTTTTCTTAACTATAGTTCTTTTTATACAATAACTATCACAAAAAACATTCCGAGTGATAGCTGGCTACATTCCTTCATGTCTTGCCATGTTAAGGGTTAAAATGTATCTTTTTAGACTAAAGCAGCTATTTTATATCGTAAAAAAAGCGTTGCTAGACAAAAAATCGTGAAGTGATGTCCGAAAAGTCGTCTCGGCATGATCTTGTACTCTCAAAATTGCTATTCTATCCTAAAAAGATGGATTTTGAGGTAAGAATGTGGTTTACCAAATAAGACAAGTAAGGATGAATGCACTTTACATACAATACACATCATCAGCCTATATACGTCCGTGCCACTGCTGGGCACAGGCCTCCTCTCTTGTATGAGAGGGAACGGGCAGTAGTCCCCACGCTGGCCCAGTGCGGATTGGGGACTTCACATACACCTTTGAATTTCTTCGCAGATGTATGCAGGTTTCCTCACGATGTTTTTCCTTCACCGAAAAGCTAACGGTAAACATGAAATCATATTCCATACATAAGTTCCGAAAGACCCATTGGTACGAGCCGGGATGCGAACCCACGACCGCCGCTTGACAGCCGCATGTCTGAACCGCTAAGCTACTCGTACTGTAGCTTCCTTCTACTTGATGGCACCAAGTTATAATATTGGCACCAACATTATACATAAGTACTTGCAAAGTTTCAAATCGCCACGACTAATGGAGGTGTGTAAAAATCAACTTAAATAAAAATATATATATATATATTAGGGGACAATCTTACACAAATCGACCTAGTCCCAAACTAAGCAAAGCTTGTACTATGGGTACTAGACGACGATAAACATACTTATATAGATAAATAAATACTTATATACATAGAAAACATCCATGACTCAGGAACAAATATTCGTGCTCATCACACAAATAAATGCCCTTACCGGGATTCGAACCCAGGATCTCTTGCTTCGTAGGCAGGGTCACTACCAACTAGACTAAAGCGGTCGTCAAAAAAAATAAGGGGACTATCTTACGCAAATCGAACTACTTGTAGTCCAATAGTAAGCTCAGTAACACAATTTATTTAATAGAAATACTTAAACACATAGAAAATATCCAAGACTCAGAAACAAACATCGATGCTCATCACATCACGTGAAGTTCGGGTTCCTTCAAAGGAGAAGCCCCCGCGCACCGATGTGGACAAGGAGGGTTTTACAACGGTGTCGAGGAAGCGCAAGCCGCGCAAGAGTCAGTGTGGTACTGCAGATCCGGTTGGTTCCGGTCTTCGGGTTGCCACACCGAGCAAGGCGCTATATGTATCGCGCATTACTCCGCCACGGCTGATGATGTGGCGGAGTACGTTCGTCAGAAGACCGGCTTCTCGCTGAGGGTGTTCCAGCTACGTTCGCGCCACTATGTGCACTTCAGCTCGTTTGTGGTGCGCGTGCCGCGGCCGCTGCAGGAGACCGTCGCATGTGCTGACTTCTGGCCGAAGGGTGTAGTGTTTCGACGGTTCCGGGACAATCTGCCGAATCCTGGAGACGACGATGCAACGGGGCCACGCCGTTTCGTCGCCTAAATAGTATTATTTGTTGTTTTGGTTTCGTGACGCATTGGTTGTTACTGTAATGTCACGTAAATGTATTTATCAATAAATAAATAAATAAATCACATATTTCCCTTAACCGGGATTTGAACCCAGGACCTTCAGCTTCCGGCCCTCAATTTGCTAGATTAGATTTCATTTGGTAAGCTAGGTACATTGTTACAAATACAAATAATTTATTGTTCGAAAGTGAGTGATTATAATAGGTCTCAGTATGTTTATTGTTCGTCACAATCAACCAGATTTTGACACACAATATTAGATGAATTTATTAATTGCATGTCATTGAATTGAATTAATGTATTGGTGGGCATGTCAATATTAATAGTAAAAGTACTTAAAACAAAAATAAAAAATTGTCATAATGATAAGAAATAAAAAAGTCAATGTCATGCTACGAATATGATGCGATGTTAATTATCAGTTATGCAATACAGAACAAAACAAAAAAGAAAATAAAAATAAGAAATTACAAGTCACATGAAACAATACTTAGTTAAAGGTGGAATCAGTAATGTAATAAAAGAATTCCTTTTATTAAAAGGAATTTCCCTTTATTTATCGCCACACAAAGAATTCAACGCGACATAGCGATTAGTAAAACTTGAATTTGAGTCCCTTCAGCACTTGACCTATTTCCGCATGCATGCGCACGCGCATATAAAGGGGCGCGCGGCGCAGGAGTCGATATCAGTCTCACGAGAACCGTGGAGAGGATAGCAAGCATCATGTTCGCCAAAGTTGTGAGTACTTTAATCATAACAATATAGATACATTTTTGTGCGTCGCTTCACATCCCAATGTGCTTCGCATTGAGTGATGCTGCGCGTGAATTAGATGGGGATGCGAGATAGATGAACCTTACACTCTATAGGTTTTTTTATCCTTTTGATTAAAATAGACGCCCCAATAATGGACAACGCTGTCCATTCTTGGGTCAGTGTCAAGCTCTGGAACATTTTACCTTTATCGATTTTTTGTTGTACCTAAATCCCTTATGTATATCATCCCTAATGTGCTATAAGAACTTATCGTTGCCTAAAAAAGTGAATATGCTTCAATAGATTAGAAACTATGTACTAAATCATTGCAGCTTGTGCACTTTTTATTCCCCTCCATTTTCATCCTACATAATAATAAAGTGATCAATTTAGTGAACTAATGATATCAGAAGATCTAGGTATTTTTCTATATTATTTTTGATACCTACTTGGTCTTGGAATCATGTTCTACACATTTTTTAGTTAAAAGCAACAAGTGAAATCTAAAGTTTTTTTTTTAACTTGACCGTTTGTTTACGTTTTTTTAACCTATGTCATTCCCATAACTAATAGGAATCTAACGACACCTCACATGTTAAAATCCATCGAGCCGTTTGGACTGCAGCCATTGACATAAAATGCTTGCCCACATACATACAGAAAAACAAGCCTCCTTCAGATGCAAGCGGGTAAAAATATCTGTACTGTAGCACCTTATCAAGAGGTTTTGTATTTAGTCGGAGAGAAGAGATCCTTGCTAAGGACGATTGAAAATAGAAGAGGAAATATGTTGGGGCACCTGTTACGACATGATATTTACATAAAAACTATAATCGAAGGGAAAATAGAGAGAAGAAGAGGCAGAGGAAGGCCGCGACGTGCTTTTATTGACCAGGTCAAGCAGAAGGTCAATGTAGTGTCGTATCAGGAGCTCAAAGCAGTGGCAGAGCGTAGAGCTGAATGGCGGTTACTCCACCGACAAGAGCAGAGCTCTTAAGTTGAAGAAGAGAGAAGAGAGCACCTTATCAACCAAGGGGACTAAACAAAGTTTAATTATTATTGCAATCACGATCGCGTAATTAAGATGTAATTTCACATTACAAATTCATGTCACACCTGCCATAAGCCTTGCGCCCACAATGCTTCGTAGCCGTGAAACGAATGCATGCATGTTATAATCTAACATAGTAACATACGCCCTTCCTCAATTAATTAGGGATCATACATACGTCTGTCAATTGTTTTGAGAATATTGAGAACCACCGTACAGATCCCGTATCATGGTCGGCCTTATGACACGATAAGTTACAAGATAGAGCGTCCGTCACTGGCTGTCACCGTTCGATAGAACGAGATGGATGCTCTATCTTGTCACTTATCGCGTGATAAAACCGACCATGATACTGGGCCAGATAAGAAAGGATTGGGGCGTTCTGCCACTAAGCATTTTATTTTAAAGGTCGCCATCGCCAGGACGCTCGACTTTCCCGTAGTTTGGTTCTCATTTTAAAAGGACATGCTAGAACCGTGCCGTGTGGTGTGGGTTAGCACCACCCCCTTTCTTCCTGTGGGTGTCGTAAGAGTCGACTAAGGGAACAGGCTTGAAGTGTGTTGTGGGCGATGGGCTAGCAACCTGTCACTGCGATATCACATTTTGTCGATGTTTTATACCCACATTTATGCTAAAAGTGGCCTACCCCTTTTAATAGGGATAAAGGCGTGAATGTACACAATGGGACCCACCATATCTAGGTTAGTTGTTGCTAGAAATTATAATAGAAAAAAAATAGAGCGAGTACCTACAAAGTTTTTCATGGAGTCTCTAATCAGTTAATTTCTTCTATGATTTTTATTGGAAAAAAAACCTAGTTTCCGACCCAATTGTGGCGGATCCCATTCTGAATAAAAAGTTTCAAGATATTCCAGTACTTATGCCGTTTAAAAAGGAGAACCAAATCATGTTTGTATGTATGGCGACCTGTGTCGTCTTCTTAAGTAGCCCCCCAAGAATGTTGTGTACATATATCGCTCGCTAATGTAAGCTCAAAATACTGCTTTGAATAGTCATTCGCAGTCGCGTACGATGGTTTTTGGAGTAGGTAGGATAAGCTGGTGAAGTAGGGCACAGCAAAATGTCATCCCGCTAAAATTTGGAGCAGCCCAACTGGGGAAGTACCTCCGCCTTGCAGAAGACCACAGCCATAATATCACTGCCTACTACTTGCTCTGTTGTAGTGTTGTGTTCCTGGAGGTGAGCAAGGTCGCCAGAGCTCCCGAGGATGCGTTGTGTTGAGAGCGAGGGAACTTGTTCCTTCAGCTGTCAACACGGCGAACCCTCAAACATAACAAGGGTCAGCAACGCCCATGTTACTCCCTTGGAGTTACATGCGTCTATAGGCTGCGGTGTCCGCTTACCATCAGGCGGACCGTACGCTTGTTTACCACCACCACTTCTCGACAGGCAATCTTTATTTGACACCCCGTCCTTCAAATGGTCGCTAACTGAAGTTGGTCCCAAACCGGCACCATCACCCTATGTGGAGCAACATACACAATTCTCAATGTATCAATTACGGGCATATTGCCCATACCGTTAATTGCTACAGCCTAATTAACACAATAACGATCATAAACCTTCGCATAGATCCTTTCAATTATTCTAAATGACTGCCGTATTAAGTGATAATAGTGATATGATATGAATTCCTACTGATATGGTATTATGGCAGTTATTTCCTATGCTTTGTGAGTTAAACTTAGAGGGGTGTTATTAGATCGACCACAATTAAAACTTAGTTTATTTGGATCAGTGTTAAATTAATCGAAAAGATAGCGGCATACAGAAATAAACAAAAATAGCCAGAGAGTCTTATGCTTTCCCTTTTTAACCAAAAATATACGAATCTTAACATATTTAATTCGTTTCAGTATATCAGGAAAAATACACCATCATGACATATTACTGTATTTCTTTATTTGCTTAAAACGATTTAAATATCTATAAGATATAGCTTGTTTGCATGTTTACCAAATAACCACCCGGTCCAATTAAAGAACATACAAATTAATTCAAATTCCTCTCAAAATTAACATAATACACAGAGAAACAGTAGTACAACCGAAAGCGTGAAAACCATCTGTCACTAGTGATTGACACACGAATCGATTGTCTAATGCCGTTGCTCAAGTGCATGCACTAATTCTCGCTATGCAATATGATAATCACTCGAATCCTTAATGGGCTGGATTTAGATCGTAATTGGATATGAAGCCAATAAGGTGTGTTACATTGATTAGTGCTATGTACATTTTGTATAAGGTAGCAAAAAACAAAAAGCGTTTCCTGTGTTTCTAATTTCACTACCTCATTGCTAACGTTAATACGTTAGTAATATTAATTACTAACGTATTAACGTTAGCAATGAGGTAATGAAATTATTAAAACAGAAAGAGGACATTTTAATTGTATTGCGTGCAAATGCAAAGGCAAGTTATAGACACAAATTGTTACAGTTGGAATGCCACAGCAATATAGCAAGAAAGGCAATGGAGTCGACCACCTTAAGACTGATCGGTTGTCACCATATTTTTTTGAAAATTCTTATTATTTTAGTCATCTTTTTCCCCGGTAGAACCCCAAAAGGAGCCCAGTACGCTTTGACCCCTAATCCCAAAATTTGGTGTAGGCACTAGTTTTACGAAAGCGTCTATACAATGTTACCTTCTAACCCAAAGGGGCAACTAGAATACCTTGTTGGGATTACACCGGTTTCCAAACGAAGATTTCTTTCTCCGAATTGAATATAAGTTGTACATATGGTTTTTTTCGTTAATAACGACGACCTTCAAATTAATAGTCGCATGCCTTACCGCTTGGCTACATTGAATTATTTACTATTCAGCTACAGTGGTTTAAGAATATAATATTAACCTATTAATCCTTTGTTCCAGTTAATCATCTGCGCCGTGGCTGTGGCAGCCCTAGCCAGGGAGTACCCGGCCGGCCTTCACCCAGCAGTGTGCCCCAACTACCCCTACTGTGCCCCTGACGCGCTCGCCCGACACACCCCTGACGGGATCCCCATCCCTCAGTGGAGCTACCCTTACGCCGCCGCCCCCGCGCCCGCTGCTGTCGCTGCCGAGTGAGTTGTCACAATCAGTTTATCATCCTACTGCCCAGTGTGCTCAGTCCTCAGTAAATGAAGTAAGTATATGCTGGCAAGTACACCCAGAATGCCCAACTACCCCTGTTGTGCCCCTAAAGCGCTCGCCCGACATACCCCTGACGGGATCCCGATCCCTCAGTGGACCTATCCTTACGCTGCCGCCCCCGCGCCCGCTGCCGTCGCTGCTGAGTAAGTTTATCATCAGCCTATCATCCCACTGCCCACTGTGCTAAGTCCTCCTCACATACATGTAGTAAGTATATGCTGGCAAGTACACCCAGATTGCCCCAACTACCCCTATTGCCCCTAACGCGTTCGTCCCACACACCCCTGAGGGGATCCCGATTCCTCGCCGCTCGAACTCGATTTATCTATCTCGATTCGGTTCCGTCGATTTGATTCATCATCATAGTTTAATTTAATAATATTGGCCCTTGGTAGCTAAATATATCTATATCTCAATTACATTACTAATAAGTTAGTAGGTAAAATGTAGCATTGATAAAAACATGTTTCTTTATATTTGTAGGCAAGGAGGAGCCCGCTACCCCGCCGATTTCAACCCGGCTCTCTGCCCGAACTATCCCTACTGCTGGTGATTCTACTGTGTCATTTGGCGACAACCCATAGACAAACGTAACTAACATCCAGAACGTATCTGTCAACTTACTTTTTAAATGACAGCTATTATTTAAAAAATTTCCAGCCTGTTCGGATTGTTTTTAATGTTTTGTAAATTTGTACTGAAAATACACTGCCATATTTCGATGTAAAAATATAAATAGCAAATGATCTTGCATTTGGTTTTTGTAAAAAATGTGTAAAAATGTAAATAAAAAGTATTTTTTTTAGTTTTTTGGTTTCTTTGCTTCCTTAGATCCAAATTCACCGGTATGGTATTTACCTTACCAGTAAAACCATCCCACTTCGTAGGAGAAAATGTTTAACTCACCACAGACGGTAATATTTATTTTTTATTTATACATTTTATTTATACTTTCAGACAAGTAATTTTGTTGTATGGATTACTCATAGTCCTCTCCTCTTGGTGTTGTTCCCGGTTATATCCTAAAGCAGCCCGGAGTCCATTTTGCCACCTTATATAGCCGCTCACTTGGTTTCGGATTTTTAGAAAAGGTATCCTAAATTGCTTGTAATTTTTCCGTAGCAAAACGGCCCATACTTTGCTTGGCAACCACAGTTGCCACAATCAGTTAAGGGGCCCGCGAAATTGGCAACTGTGGTTGCCACAAGCAAGTGAGTGGTTAAGGCTTTGGTAAACTTCCAACCCAGAGGGAAAACTAGTCCATAGGACACTGGTCTAAGCCCAATAAGAACTAGCGCTAATGCAGTGTTAGCGCGCCCTGCGAGTGCCCGCTACCCTGCACCATAGGTAAAGCCGCCCCTGTATCAATTGATATGTCGTACATCTTCGTCGTGATGACATACTCGTACGGCACTGAGACGTGGTCGCTTACCATGAGCCCCGTAAGAAGGGTCAGTCACCCAAAGGGCAATGGAGAGGGCCATGTTGGGAGTTTCTCTGCGTGATCGCATCAGAAATGAGGCTATCCGAAGCGGAACCAAGGTAACCGATATAGCCCTTCGAATTGCTAAACTAAGTGGCAGTAAGCGGGACACATAGCACGTAGAACCGATGGCCGTTGGGGCGGAAATATTCTCGAGTGGCGACCACGTACCGGAAGGCGCGGCGTGGGTGGGTCCCCCACAAGGTGAACTGATGACCTGGTAAAGGTTGCGGGAGTCCGCTGGATGCGGGAGGCGCATGACCAGTCACTTTTGCACTCTTTGGGCCTATGTCCAGCAGTGGCCGTCTTTCGGCTGATATGATGATGACATGTTCGTCGCACCCTCATGACTGAAGGTCGTGACTACACGAAGTCGTTGCTATGCGCACTCCAGGCCAATCGGTTTCGGCCATCCGGATAAACGTGTGCATGTTTCCTTTACAGATATCCTTTACTGCGTCGGTTCAACGGGTCGGTGATCGGGCTCTCGTATAGTATGCCTTTTTTTAACCCAGTGGAACTTTACGTTTAAGTGAAAACTTCTTCTGCGGCGCTGTGCACATTTTGTGATGGGGAACAAATGTTAAACTCGCAACAGTAAGCTAACAGCAACAGTAAGATTCGACAGATTGTAAATACGTACGACGGACACGTGACCTGATAGAAAAACTGTTGCAATGTCGTTGAGTTTTCACTTCTGCCGGCACTCCCGGAGTGCAACCCGTTCTTTTTTTCTCATTATTTTAGTGGAAGCGTGCTGGGCCCATAACCTGATGGGTGCAAAGGAAACAGTAAGTTGCTCGGTTATGTAATGTATTCAGGATCAGAAGAGGAGCGGACAGCGGACTCGACTAGCACTTAGGCAAAAATGAAAGGACAATGCTATTGACATAAAACAGCTACCAGAATTGCGTTTACAGAGTATCCAACAGATTCCTTCACTCTGTACGCTTAAACGCCGGCGCGTTCTGTTCGGCAGTTGAATTACTTCAAAAGTAAAATTTTAATCAATTTCACTAAAAGCTGGGCGTTTCTAGATGCCACGTCGCATCGTTTGTCTCGGCGTAAAATGGATGGACGTTATATTGATTTACATTCACGGGTGCGACACGAGCTGTCACTTGCACGAGATAGTTAAGTCAACATTCATGGCGATTCTCCCACTACGCCGCGTCCCGTCGCGGTGCGCGGAGCGGCAGATTTTTTATACGCGCATTTACGCGCATTGCCGCGCCCGCGCCGGCAGCAAAGAGTATGCCGGCGGTATGAAATACTAGGCGTGTTTTCTATATAAGTAAGTTGAGATTCTTGCATACGATGGTAAAATCTGCCGCTCACCGCACCGCCGCGGGACGCGATGTAGTCGGAGAATCGCCTAACCTGCCAATTGCCTCGGCGATGAATGGATGCGTCCAAATGGTTGGGTTGTCATTGTACCTAGTAGGTATTAACGTTTACCTTTAACATTCTTGACAACGGACTGCACTGCGCTTTATCTTAAAACCCCACAGTTTCGACATTAGGAGAAGCTACACGGGCTGATATCGGCAGGACTGCGTGCAGTCCTCTTTAGTAAATATTATATGAGCTTATATTAGGTAGGTCCATCATTTTGATTTATAGTAATCACTATTTGCAATTTCCTCGCAGAAAAGACTAATTGTAAGGTTGGCCAAAAGTGCAATAGATCGACTCGTCTCCTTCGAGGTCTTCATCTTCGGCTCAGGCCTCAAACCCACTCGTCCATCTATTGACTACAATAATACACAATACATTAACTATAATACATTTAGCGGAATATTTTATTATTATTATGTATGCCTTTCCAGTTCACGGGACAATGATGTCCCGGACCTTTGGGAGGCGTGCTAGGTACCTACAAAGTACCAACTGAGCCAACACGTAGAAGCCCTTTTGACAATTTAATGAAATGCAAGGAGTACAGTCGAGGTAGTTTCGTCAATTCACTGACGCGTTTCAGGGATTTATCAAATCACTAAACAGATCTAGTGAAATGAAAAAACGAGTTGCCTTTTTTGTCCGATTTCGTCATTTCACTAAACAGATTCAGAGATTTGATCAAATGACTGGTTTGTATTAGGTAAATGATAAAATGGATTCGCCATTTTAACATCCTGCGTGATTTGATCATATCCCTTAGGGATTTGTTCAAATCTCTGTTTTGGCCATTTCACTGCGACATATACACTTTTGGACCTAATCGAATGCGGTCGCCTACAATTTGTAGGCGACCGCATTCGATTAGGTCCAAAAGTGTATACATCTCTTTGTCTTCGACTGTACACCGAGCGGATGCTGTCCCTGCCCGTGTCATGGGACGCACACAGAGACAGCACCCGCTGGGGTGTATAGGGACTATTGATGGTTGATAGAATCTAAATAAAACGGGTTATTGGGTTGAAATGATGGACTAGTGGCTGGGCTATTGGGTGAAACATCGGACGCCTGCCTCATAAAACTGTTTCAATCTTTATCTCTGGCAGACGGTGACTCGCTAACTGCTAGATGGGCCCCTATTAATAGCGACATTAAAAAATGGCCTAAGGGCAACACCGGTCAGAGAGCTGGCGGAATATTTTATTATTATTATGTATGTCTTTCCATATCTCGGGACCATGGGGTCCCGGACTTTTGGAAGGCATGCGTGGGGCCGAAGCCAACAGCGGAGAGGCCCTTTAAAACAAACATATTCTAATGCGGAAAGGGATACACTATAGCGGATACCATCTCCGAGCGCACAACATGATACACCCGATGATGGTCCTCGCCAGGTGCAAGACTATTGCAGTGCAACACTGTGCTGCGATGGAATCTAAGGTCATGGGTTATTGGGATGAATGGTGGGTGGTCTGGCAAATGGGTTATGGGAGGAGACTAGCGGACACCTGCCGTGACAATAAGTCTCAAAATTGTGAAAAGGCAGGCGGTGACTTATTATTATTATTATTTCCCCTTAATCCGTCTGTGCCAATCCACCTAGCATGATACGTTTTATCGTTATGTTTTACGTGACGTTTCAGTACATTTGAGGCGTAAAACGTGACAGCAAAACCTATCGTGCTAGCCGGACATGTACAGACCCCGTGTCATGGTCGGCCTTATCACGCGATAAGTGACAAGATAGGAGCGTCTTCTCGTAGGTACTATGGAACGGTGTCAGCCAGTGACGGATGCTTTATCTTGTCACTTATCGTGTGATAAGGCCGAACATGATACGGGGTCCAGACCCCCTAGCACACTAAGTTTTATGTCGGACATAAAGCATTTGTCCCTCTTGCACTCGCATGTTTGCCAGAGTGGGACGAATGCTTGATGTCCGACATAAAACTTAGTGTGCTGGGGGTCAGATGGAGTTATTTTTTGGTGGTATGCAGAGAACTGGAAGTCGATTGGACACTACTTTATTGTTAAGGGCATAAGGTTGCACGAACCTACAGAGCTGGTTCTGGTCTCAGATTGTAGCAATTTTACTCTACTTAAAAAATGTACAGGACTTATATTGACGATACCAAAAAAAGTGAGAAAATTTCGTGTTTTTTCGAGTGCTGCAAACTTGGATATACGGTACTGGTAGCAGGTAGTGGTCCTAACAACATACCTATTAAAAAAATCAGAACTAGCCGTTAGTTTGCGATTTAACTGGTCAAATATGACTGGCCTATATACTACGAAATCGTTAAGCAAGGTGAGTGAGGTTGTTAATCAAATATGTAACTATTTAAATCAATTGTTAGACGTATCTCCAAAGTATCTAAGAGTCGGAACATTTTCCTTGATTGTTAAAAAAACACTGCTTTTAACAAAAGTATATTTTTATTTGGTTAAACAAATCTGTCACATATTGTACAAATTAGGTAAGAACATTACATTTTTCCACAAATCTATGAAGGTATATTGCTTCTTTGTTGACTTAGGGTTTTTTTGTTTCACACCTTTTACATTTTATCAAGTAGGTATTCCTAGTAGAGGTCGCTGGAGTCCGTTGAATGCGGGTGGCAGGATCGATTGTAGCACTCTTTGGGGAGGCCTGATGTCCAGCAGTGGACGTCTTTCCTCTGATATAATGGTGACGATTATAATAAGTATTCCTAGACAATTATCAGGTTTATCACATATTTCTGATCGGAAAATCCCAATTCCTGTCATAGGAATGTCAACCTATGCCTATATTCACGCTATGGACGCGATAACAATAATGAACGCTAGAAATTGCATTTCCCTCGCCTTCCGCTCGCGCAGCAATACTGAGGTTGATATATCAATCAACTATGACATTATTCTTTGAAGTGTTAATAAAATGTAAAATAGTTGTAGTTTGTAAATGGAATCTTGAATCATGATTTTATCAAAGTGTACACTTTATCAGTACGATTGTATCCATCTGATGTCACAGTAGAATTACGCGCAGTACGGATAGTTGGGGCAGGAGGCGGGGTCAACATCGGCGGGATACTTGGCAGCGGCGGGTCTGCAAAAAAAGGGTTTCACGAAATATTATAACAAACGATACATTTAATTACTTAAAATAAGTAGCTAGCTCAGGGCTGGTTCTTACAATGCCGTAAGGCTGAGCCTATTCATTTTAACAGGATAACCGAAATAAACAATTGAATTTGTATTTGCAGACGGGCCTACGCGGGCAAAGGCTAGTATATATATTCTAATATTAGTGACAAACTTAAAACGCGAAATAATGTATGCCATATGATTAAAATAATGATTAGTATAACGAGAAAAAGTCTGTGAGATTGTAGCTTCGCAAGTTTGTATTTAGGGCTATCTTCTGAGCTGATCCGATTTCAAGAATTCCTCTGGCATGGCCGTAGTCGATATTTTATCCTGAGGCTCCGCCTGCAATACGCAGAACCTAGCAGGTATTTACTTATAACTTGGTTTCTTACGTTTCGGCGGTGATTGGAGCAGCAACACGGTAGGCACCATAAGGATAGGCAGCATAAGGATAGGCAGACACCATGCGGGCATAGGGCAGCTCCCAGTCAGGAATGGGCATGCCCTGCGGGGTGTGGCGCGCGAGCACCTCCATGTCGCAGTATGGGTAGTTGGGGCATACGGCGGGATGGATGCCGGGGGGATACTCGATGCCCAGGGCTACCGCCACTACTGCGCAGACGAGGAACTGTGGGAGAAATGACTTTAATATTTTATTGTGTTCTAAAGTTTTATTTTGGCGTGCTGTGTTCATATTCAATTATATTTATTGCATCTCACATTGTTTCTTAATAGGGGACAGCAGAATAATGTTGGAGAAGAGATCGAGATTGTTTAGTTTTTGAATGTACCTTATAGCGCGAGAGAAAGCTTTATCACGAAACGTTGAAAACACTCTGTTAAAGAGAAATGGGAAGAAAACACGTCTCAATTTCCTATGGTCCAACAACGTTCATTTTAGATTTTAAAATGGCAACATTTTGTTTAAGTATTCCTGATTTTTCCCAATATTTTAATTTTTTGTTTATTAAAAAATAAAGATATTTTTTGTACGCTAGTCAACTACCTTATTGCATGCATATATTTTTAAACTGTGTTTTCTTTAAATATATCTTACCACTTTAGCGAACATGATGCAAATAATCCTCTCGACAGTTGATGTGAGACTGATATTCTGAACTACTTGAACTAGCTATTTATACAACTTTGCAAAGGGTAAGATCAACTTTAAGGTTGTAATTATTAAAAAACTCCGGTTTTATGTTAATGATATGTTGATTGCATGTCATCAATGAATTTTACTTACTTAATAGTCAAACTTAATTTACAGTTAATAGACGTGTTTTGTTTATTAGATTAGTACTTACAGTTCCAGTGCCTGTTTTTGGACATTAACAATATTAACATTTTCGGAATTGTTTCCATAATTCGTTAGTAATAAAACTAATAAAGGTCTTAAAAACTATGATAGTAGGTATTATATTACTATTCGCAAGTCGTCAGTTGGATGCCTTATGTAACCTATCCCAGTGAAATAGGAAGGGACCATCTAGGCGCGCCGCCACCGTCTGAAGGAGGCTGTTCGGGCTGCCGCGCAGGCGCCTCAGCAGGTACGCGACACGCTTACGCATTATTATACGATGTTTACTCATTAATATAACAACATATAAGGTCAGTCAAGTGTCGGGTTAGAGCAGCTCTGCCCCTTTCTTAGCATTGGTAAGTGTGTTGTTGTGGGCGACAGACTAGCAACCTTACAATTTTATGTTCTGAAAAAAAATCATACATTTCAGGCATGCCATAGCAAGGCGAAAGTTGAAAAAATCTCGACAGTTGAACATATTTAGACCTGATAAATATGATCGACAATATAACGAGCGTTAAAATTAATAGAAAACTTGAATATTTATCAATTAAAACTAGTTAAGTGATTGTGGCTTAAATGGTTCTCAATGAACGATAGTTAATTGTATAAATAACTGAACGGAAATTAACGGAGTATCAGTCTAACTCCTGCAATCGAGAAAATCACATCATGTTCACCAAAGTGGTAAGTATTTTATACATCCAGTGGTCATAACTTTACTAAGTCTAAATCAGCAACGGAGGTCTAATGACTGGCCATTGGACCTGTGTATTTATCTATCAGTCAGTTGCCGGTTTCATCCTCCTATAGCGTTATTCCCGGCAAGGAGACCGAGATCCGCTTTGACACCAAATCTCAAGATTTGGCATAGTCACTAGTTTTACGCGCCATCTGACCTTCCAACCCAAAGGTCTAGTTAGACCTTATTGCGATTAGACCGGTTGCGGTTGACACAGACCTGTGTTGTTCTGTTCAGCTTGTAAAACTGTAACTTGTAGCTTCGTGAAACTGGCTACCGCCGGGCTGATGCAATTTCTGTATTCGCTCCGCAATCGATAGAACATCCGCATTGGCCAAATTCTATCTATTAGCGGATGCGGCTGTTATAATTCATTTTTAATTTAATATTTTTATGGCTACTAATCGAATATGTCCTTATTATTGGGTACTTCAAATTTAGTTGGTTAAAAACAATAACCTGTACGTGTTTGATAATGTCTAAACATCGTCATTGGCGTCAGTTCACAGTGCCAACATACAAGGAGTGAGAGAGCGAATCCATTCAAAAAGGAAGAAGAAATGCACCGGGCTGAATGCACCGTTTTTTCAGTGTAAATTTAGGTCACAAAATTATATTATTCCTTTATTCTGCAATGCATTTGTAAAAATAAACTTAATTCCTTTCACAGCTCGTCGTCTGCGCCGCCGCCGCGGTAGCCCTGGGCATCGAGTACCCCCCTGGCATCCACCCCGCCGTGTGTCCCAATTACCCGTACTGCGACATGGAGGTGCTCGCGCGCCACACCCCGCAGGGCCTGCCCATCCCCGACTGGGAGCTGCCCTATGCCCGCATGGTTGCTGCCTATCCTTATGCTGCCTATCCTTATGGTGCCTATCCTGTTGCTGCTCCAAAACGAGCCGCTGCTCCAAAACCCGCAGCTACTGAGTAAGTAACTAAGATATAGGTAGCTAGTCGTCTGCCCGCGTGTTGCAAGTAACCCAAGCGCGGTCGTGGGAAGAAACATATGTGTGCTTGAGGGTTCATTCTACATACTTACTGATGAAAGATTTTTATAATCGGATAGTTCTTTTCGGAGATTACTCCCTAGACTCAAATGTAGGTACCCTCGCACAAAGCTACACTCAAACTGACGCTTTATTATATTAGATTAGATTATTTAACCCTCATTTACATGAAACTATTAGTTTATGACTACTAAAAAACCACTACTACTAAAAACTACTAAAATGTATCTTCTGACATTAAATGTTTATGAAGCAGAAACTTCCGCTAACGAAAACTTCGGATTGAAAGATTCATCGCCATTAGCGGACCCACGGTAGCTCAATTGGGAGAGCGATGGACGGATTCCGGAGGTCGTGGGTTCAAATCCTGCTCGTGGCGAATAATGTTTCAATTTTCCACTATGATCGAAATGTATCTTCTGATCTTTACTTTACTATGACTAATGAAACTGTTTTTATTTGCAGACCCGCCGCCGCCCTTTACCCCGCCGACGTCGATCCCGCCTCCTGCCCCAACTATCCGTACTGCGCGTAACTCGAATGTGACACTAGAACAATCATAGATGAATATAAAATCAATATTCATGACTATTTTCAAACTTCAACAATTTTCCATTATTTTTACACTTACAGCAAGACTGCCCGAGTTACTTTTCCTCAGTATTGCTGCACGAGTTGAATTGAAGGCGGAGAATATTTTTATTATCATACTATATATCCATAGCGCAGATAAAAGTTGAATTTTCCAACTAGGGCATGAAACGGGATTCCTGCCAGCGCAGCGTTCAGTATTTTGGTACTTCAGCCTGGGAAAACCTAAATAAAATGTAAAATGTGTGAAAAAACCCAAGTACCTAAACAAAAAAGTCAATATAATATCTAGTGTATAAAGAAATATGCTGTCCTCACCTAATTTGTATGTAGAATAGTAACTATCTGACAGATTTTGTTAATGAAATAAAAAGAGCTGTTTTTTCATCATTGTAAATGTTCTATTCCCTATCGCTGCTGTTGCCAATTACCTAAGTAGAAAACGTCATGCCTATATATTGGGATGGGCAGAATTCACGGACTTCCACTTGCTACAAACAAATCGATTTTGTATTGATATTTGATATTATGATTAAAACACGTACCTACCCTGGATAATAAAAACATTCGCATTATTCTATAATAGAAGGGAATTAATTGGGAATTTCTAAAATACACCATATGCCAAGATACATAGGTTTCTTAAAGAAATCACGCCGTTAGGCTATGCATGTCAGATAACGTTTTGTATGGATATCGAACCACCTTAACATAGCCCGAGTAAGCGTAGGATACTTTATAATATATTCTTTAATTTAATTATTTATATATTTAAAATAATTACACAGCATTACAGTTAAAAACTAAGTCACTGTGAATTACAAATTATATATACAATTATACCCTGCATTTTAATACACGACAGAAGAATTACGTCTATCCATCATCTCACAGTACCTTAAGCATTCGCAATACACAGTTCCCCAACTACTTCCAAAGATGTCCACATCCGGTGCTGATGCAAGAAGCGCATTGAGACTGTGTAGAGCTCTGACAAAAGGAGAGTTTTTGCGCGCTATTGTGCGCGCCTCTGTCGGAGCTAGCAATAGCCGGTTACGCGGACGAAAATTAATCCTAGACAGCGAGGGGACTAGCAGACGCACCGCCTGACCCACCAGCTCAGGGCAATCTGAACCACCTCGCAAGATTTTGCAAGCGCTCGTTAGTAACATTCAGTTACGTCTCACCTCAAGTGAATTAAAACCTAATACGCCCAAAATAAAATTTGTGGGATATAAAAATGGATAATATCCATATTTTTTCTTATTAAAGAAACCGTAAAAAGGCTTTTTGGATTTTTTCCAGTAGCAGGGTGGAAGTAGCTTCATGCGGATTCCAAATTATTGATGCTGTCTCAATTTTGCTTCTAACTAGGGCGGTGAATATGAGTTGTATAGCCCTAGGATTGTCGAAATCACGCGCATCTTCAGGTCATCGGCATAGAGCAGTGATCCGGCACTCTTTGGGATTGACGCCAGATCATTGACCATGATTCCAAACAATAACGGACCTAAGATCGAACCCTGGCTGAGTCCAGAACGGGTGTGGTATGATTCAGAGACAAAGCATCCGTGCTGCACGTACTGTCGTCTGTCACGTAGATTATTGCCAAAGAGCCTAAGAAATTTGGGAGAGAAGCCGATACAGTTCAACTTACTCAAGAGCACATCATTATCTAATAATAATAATAATAATAAAGCCGTAGGGATGTGACGGCCCCATCGCCCACCAGATTTCTGGTGCAATCAGTCAACGTAAGGCAGCTTGTGGCGGGCTGTTAGGGAGTAGCGACCCTACGTACCTGAGTGCTCCTGGGGGTGTCCTGTGGTCAGGCTGAGCCGATCGGGTGGTTGGTTGGACAGGCCCTCCGCCTCTGGCTTGCCTTTACTGGCCGTCCAGAGTGGAGTCGCAAGAGCTGTTGCTCGAGGGTAGATGTGGTCACCTAAGTGGCGAGTTGTCTATATGTTTAAAGTCCAGTGCCACCTCTCTACCCCCCAGCTCTCTGACCGGTGTTGCCCTTAGGCCATTTTTTAATGTCGCTATTAATAGGGGCCCATCTAGCAGTTAGCGAGTCACCGTCTGCCAGAGATAAAGATTGAAACAGTTTTATTAGGCAGGCGTCCGATGTTTCACCCAATAGCCCAGCCACTAGTCCATCATTTCAACCCAATAACCCGTTTTATTTAGACTCCATCAACCATCAATAGTCCCTATACACCCCAGCGGGTGCTGTCTCTGTGTGCGTCCCATGACACGGGCAGCGACAGCATCCGCTCGGTGTACTCCTTGCATTTCATTAAATTGTCAAAAGGGCCTCTACGTGTTGGCTCAGTTGGTACTTTGTAGGTACCTAGATCCACGCACGCCGCCCAAAGGTCCGGGACATCGTTGTCCCGTGAACGGGAAAGACATACATAATAATAATAATAAATATTAAGGGACAATCTTACACAAATCGAGCTAGCCCCATAGTAAGCTTTGCCCTTACCGGGATTCGAACCCAGGACCTTCAGCTTCGTAGGCAGCGTCACTACCCACTAGGCTATCCGGTCGTCTACGCGACTATGTACGCGATCGAACGCTTTTTTAAAGTCGAAGTACAACACATCAACTTGGATCCCCCTGTCTAAGTGTTCAGAGATCGAGTCAACCAAAGTCAGAAGATTCGTTTCAACCGAACGATTAGGTCTGAAACCATGCTGAGCGTCACTAAGGTAGGGTTTTATTTGGGGAGTTATCATATTCACTAAGTCCACATTGTTCACATTATGTTATAGGCGCCATAACTTAGAATATTTTTTTTAAGGTAAACATTTTAATAGTTACACTATTGTCTTAGGTTTAAGTACCTGTAAAAATAGTTGTAAGTGTGGAAATAAAATAAAATAAAAAATAAATAAACTTTATTTACAATTCATCACAAGACGGGTCAGAGTCCGTGGCGTCAAATAACGTAAATTGAACCAATGACTGACGAAATTCCTTAGTTCAAAGAAATATTTGCACGTACACAATAAAAAAAATTACGAATCGGCTAATCAATGACGGAGTTCTGAGGTGTTAACATTGTATTAACATTGAATAAAAATATATAACGAAAAATACAACCGAATTGAGAACCACCTCCTTTTTTTAAGACGGTTAAAAATAGATGAGTGAATGTGAAATAGCAAGGTAAACAATTGTGCTAGTTCAGCATTGTTTTACACAAGGTGTCCCGTAAACCGAGCGTAATCCATGGAGAGCTAATTTTAGGTTTAGTAAAAAAGCCTTAGTTTTGAAAATATTGGCATTTTCATAAAAACCGAGTTTTTCGATTGTATAAATAATTGGATAAATCTGTTCTTCTTCAAATGTTGTTCTTGTCTTTATCGTCAAATATTCCTTAAAGCTAGACACGGTAAATATTTTGATTTTTTTATATTAAATCCCACCTAGCTGAAAAACGACTTAAGAGCCACTTGGTAGATTTTTTTTCCACTGAATATGGCCCCTAGACGTTCAAAAGAACCTACGCTAATTTTGCATTATGCTACACACTTACGCCCATCTAATGACGTTTTTAAAATGGTACATGGCCCAATATTTTATGAGATTTTTGCTTTCCGCTGCAAAAGCACCTTAAAATGTGAGCGCTATTCTAGCAACGCTTTCTAGCAACACTTATGAATTAAATTAATTTTAAATACTCGAACTAAGTGGTGTTTATTGACCAAAAAAATATAATTAAATGGTCAAATTGTTTACCACCTTCAGAAATGCAAGCACAACCTCTTTTCAGATATGGCCTGTTAATTTGAATTTTTTGTTCTAGAAATACAAAAATGCCTTTATCTCGAAAACTAAGGCATTTTACAAAACCTAATACGAAATATTCTGAGAGGTATTCAGCAGCCATGCTATTCCTTCATTTGCCCGAATTTCATTTGCCCGAAATTCATTTGCCATCCTATTCACAGGCCATAATTTTGTTTACCATAATTTTATGTGCTATAACTGTTATTTACCATAATATTCATGAGACCGAATTGTTATTTTCCATAATATCATACATACGCCATAATATCATTTGCCAGAAACTTTATAATCCATAATATTCATATGCAATAAAATCATTTGCCATACTTTTCAAACGCCATACTTTATGAAAAATAACAAATTACTTCTTATCTGTCCTACCCCTGTTTATAAAAGCTCGCCGAGACGAAGCGAGTTTCTGGCGGGAGCCCGGGTGAAGTGCGGGAGACCGAATCCCAATCACCAACGCACCATTACACTCAACTCCGACGGCTAAACTATACGCGCCTTTTATAGACTATGATCATTATAACTCTAAGGCAGGTCGGTGTAGGTACGACGACAAGCGAAGCGAGGAGGAGTGTTAGGTAGAACTGCGACCCTACAACGTGCGAGCCGAGCAAGCGAAGCGAGCGTGCCGCGGTAGCGGCCGGCGAAGCGCAAGAACCGAACATTCGCAACATTCGAACGGTTCGCAGAAATGTAGTTTGGCAAACGAATATTCTATGAAGTAAAATTATTGCAAATAAAGTTTATGGCATATGAATGATTCAGGCATACAACGTTATGGAAAATAATAATATGTCAAATAAATATCATGGAAAATGAAACGTTATGGAATATAAAATTCGGGCCAATGAAATTCGGGCAAATGAAATTAGGGCAAATGAAATTCGGGGAAACGATAGATAACCAGCAGCCATATCTGGATTATCCTTGGTTTACGGGACACCCTGTATATTATACTTATATTGGGAACTAGTTGTCAAATGCTACGAATTTCGTATTGAGAGTTCCTTACAAACTTTTATGCACCAGACCCGTCACTAGCCTATTAATTTCGGAAAAAAAAATGTTTATGGTAGAAGTTACCGCCTTAGGCACAACTCATCATGTACATCTTGCTACCATTAATAAACTTTTTGATACGGAACCCTAAAATTATTTCACTTTGCTGTCTTTTGTACTTATAATGGAATCAAAAGGTTTCTTTGTGTATATGTATATTATTATTATTAATCTTTTATTCATGAAAGACACATTTATGTTTAGAAACTATAGTATACTGCCAAACTGCGTGACAGTTTTGTTGGCAGTGCATTAATTACTCTTGATTACATAGTTGTGTCAAAAACATATGGCTAAATTATATTCATGCTATTATGAATTAATTTCATCCTTATAGCTTTCCAAAACAATTTATTGATTTAATATGAGAACAGAGTCCAACTAGTGTGTTTTAAATACGTTCATTTACAAAACATCATGAACACGTGAAACAATCCTTATATTGTACAATAAATAAATTACCTCTTAGATTTTTAATTATATTAAAAACTTGTTAGTTTGACTATGGTTTGGTATCACTGCTGAGTGACACAATAGAATCACGAGCAGTATGGGTAGTTGGGGCACGACGCGGGGTCGACGTCGGCGGGATACTCAATGGCACCAACACTGCAAATAAAACATACATCATTGACTACAGAGTCCATTGACCTGACCTCTGCATAGTACCCACTGATCAAATAAAATGAGGTTGAATGAGATGTTAGATCTTAGGCACCAATTTACCTTGGTATTGTGGTGAGTACCATTGAACCCAATGATAAAGTATTGTTAACAGAAAAGATCATCTAAAAGTTAAAAGTTAACGAAACCGGTATGTACATTTTAAAATGCGTGTTCAATACTTATTTTAAGACACTTACTTAGGTACAACAGGAGCCACTATGGGTGCGGCGAAGGGTGCAGCAAACTTGCGGGCATAGGGCAGCTCCCAGTCAGGGATAGGCAGGCCCTGCGGGGTGTGGCGCGCGAGCACCTCCATGTCGCAGTACGGGTAGTTGGGGCACACGGCGGGGTGGATGCCGGGGGGGTACTCGATGCCCAGGGCTACCGCGGCGACGGCACAGACGAGGAACTGTATGATTGTTGCTGATAATTATATTTGTTCATATAGTAGAACAAATATGAACAAATATAATTATCAGCATTACCCCGTCATCTGGGGTCGGCTCTTCTTGCCCGCGTTCTGCACTCGAGACGAGTTTTTACAGTTACGACGTCACCATACAACCCCAGTATTAGATATTTACATTTCAATAGTTAGTGTAAGTAAATACTTATTCATTTCAGTGTCCTTTCATTTCCTTCTTCATTATATTTGTTCTATTATGTGAGTGTCACATTACAGAAAAAATGAAAATATACGTTTAATCAAAAGCTAATATCTAAGAGCAGTGGCTCGATGTTGACAAAAAGTTTGCATTTAACGTAATTGTTTATTGTTGTGGATGTGTAAAATATAAGTTGTAGCTTACCACTTTGACGAACATGTTACTATTGTATTATCTACGGCTGGAGTGAAACTGATACCATGTACAATTATGTAGTGATATTTATACGACGCAGATTTACGTTGTTTTCGGGTCTTGATAGAATAACAATATATATTAATAGTCATAGTCATTCAAAAACTTTAATTAAACCAACTTTAGTTAAAATGCTATTAAAAGTTTTGGAAGGAGGTAATGCTTGTTTAAATAAAATGGCAATTATAATTAAATGTTAATCACCAAAGATATTAACGAAGCATACTAGTTCAGTTCTAGTAACTAAAATGCCCGCCAAAAGTAAAAAGGTTAACTTTGGAACTTTATTGTTTTATTTGTGCTTTGATTGTTATTTTTGACACTATCCATTGTAAAGCTAGGTTTAGATTAGGGCTCCCGCTACACGTGTAAACTCGCCCGCCCGGATACCCGTGTTCTTAAGCCCGCGGTGCTAAGCGTCCGTTCCACACGGACACGCCCGAACCCGCCCGGTCCGCGGGCGGGTACCCGGGTACCCGTGTACCCGTACACACGTACCCGCGGGTTCTAATTACACGCGGGTACGGACCGTCCGCGGCCGTTTGAGTTGAGGCAAATAGAATATAATTATTTCATTTTACTCTCTTTGCATTAGCAACTCTATGGGTTTGGTGTGTATGATGTTAGGTATGTGGCACAAGGAAACATCGCAGGAAGCCTATGTTTGCTATATTGCGACATAATCCATCCATACTAATATTATGAATGCGAAAGTGTGTCTGTCTGTCTATCTGTTACCTCTTCACGCTTAAACCGCTGAACGGATTTAGGTGAAATTTGGTTTAGAGATAGTTTGAGTCTCAGGAAATTACATAGAATAGTTCTTATTATATGGGGGGGGGGGTGAAAGTTTGTATTGAGCTGCGGTATAAACGAGTTCCACGCGAATGGAGTCGCGGGCGGAAGCTAGTATTGTATAAACCTAGTATTTTATTTAATGATTGCCCGACAAAGAGCACGCAAACTGTTTAACTTTTATAAATAGCCGCTTATGGTTATGATAGCTAAACAAAAACAGCAGGTAAGTACAGTCAGTCCAGAAACTGGTCTACCGCTTTTTTACTTTATTGCATTCAAATTAAGATCCAAAAGTGGTAGCCCACTTTCTTGGCTTAATATTAACCGAGCGCTTATTGTATTGTACAGTCGAGGAAATTTAATGTCTAGCACTTTTGATCCTTAACGTCATTCAAATAGAGTTGACATTTGCAAAACCTTCATTTTCCTCGACCGTACATGCCATTATGGTTCTACATAAGGGACTGAATGTGGTATCGAAATTAAGGGTTTTAACGGTACTTAATAAAGGTATTGCAAGGTATACCGTTTTAAACCGTACCTATATACTCACGAGGTTGAATATGAGCACCGAATAAAGGCACTGGATCTAAACGATACAAGTATCGTTACTCTGCCTACGACTGCTCTACCTATCTAAAAGATACAGTAATCATTTTAAAATAAAGGTGCCTACTCAAACAAAACAATTTACGTTACCGATTCAAAGTATGCCATAATTATTTCGATATCGGATAACGGTACGATTTTATGCTCTCATGATAAAGTCGTTTTCTGCTTGCGTTTTGCAAGCAACATTACTCTGCCTACGACTGCTCTACCTATCTAAAAGATACAGTAATCATTTTAAAATAAAGGTGCCTACTCAAACAAAACAATTTACGTTACCGATTCAAAGTATGCCATAATTATTTCGATATCGGATAACGGTACGATTTTATGCTCTCATGATAAAGTCGTTTTCTGCTTGCGTTTTGCAAGCAACATTACTCTGCCTACGACTGCTCTACCTATCTAAAGGATACAGTAATCAATTTAAAATAAAGGTGCCTACTCAAACAAAACAATTTACGTTACCGATTCAAAGTATGCCATAATTATTTCGATATCGGATAACGGTACGATTTTTTTGGGGTGTAGGGGGGGGGATGTACGCTCAAAGTGTGGGGTGTTTGAGCTATCGGCATGCTCCCTCAAGTCCGTCATACACGTCCACGTCGTCCCTGGGCCTGCCGTCGCAGCCCAGAGGCGAACCTGCCGGAGATGGGCAGGTCGTACACCCTGGTCAATGCTGATGGTTAGAACGGGCGCCGCACGCTTACCATCTACCCCGGACCATGCAGTAGCCAAGTATGAGGGCGATGCCTGGATGGAAATCCCACTGTCCGGGTGTAACCTAACCCCAACTCCCGTGTTCCAAACCAGTCATATCCTATCCAAAATCCTGTCTACTCCTCTCCTGACCTGTCCTCCCCCTGTGTCCCTTTTCCACTCCGCCAATCCTAGGTGTCATTCGTACCGTGCCGATGAATGCGTGGCTGGGGGCGAGCCCAGTCGCAAACGGTGTCTCTACAAAACCAGGGCGAATTGTAGAGTAAGCAGCCCTTCAGACGGTAAGCGGGGCTCTGCCGTACTGTGACCAGTTTTTCCCTTGCTAATCGTGGGAACTATATGGAGAATAATAATGAAAATAAAAACAACCAGACGTTTGACGAAGTTGTGTCCTCCGTCCTGGATTCCATCCAGGGTGGAGATGTTAGTCACGAGGCGAGGAGGGCTACACAAGCCCCCGAGACGCCCGTTAGTATTGGTCCGGAGGTCATGGAGACGGAGTCCGTGGTCGACAGAGACGTAACCATCGTCTCTAATGCGCCCGGCCGTTCGGCTCGGGCTGACGGAATCAAATATAAGCGACTCTCCGGTGCCGCGCGCAAGAGGCTACATAGGCTTGTTGACAGCGGCCTGGAGAAGAAGATTGCACTGACAATGTGCAACCTGCCGTGGTCAAAGATGCCCGTGGAGAAGCCGGCCCCAGTCAACGCCCCTCTCAAAAGGGGACGATCGGAGGACGAATCTCCACAAGGGCATACAAAGAAGGCCGCGAAGCTTACCACAGGAGATGAAGGGGAACGTAGACCCCTCAGCTTCAAGGAGGTAGCGGGCTCCACACGAGTGGGGATCCGGAATTCGGAACCCATGAGTGAGGAGCAGATGAAGATGGTCCGTCTCCAACTGGGCACTGTCCTCATAGAAGAGTGGAAGGATGCGAGGGGTGACGGACCGAAGTTTCTGGGCTTCCTCCACAAGACGGGTTGGATGCTGGTCACCTGTGCGGACCAGGCAAGTCTGGACTGGCTTGTGGGGGTAGTCCCGAAGCTGAAGCCGTGGCCGGTGGCGACACTTTCGGTGATACCGGAAGGGGAACTGCCCAGACCAGCCACGGCCATCACCTTCATCTCCGACGCCGATGTGTCCTCCATAACGGACGCTCTTGCCCTATTCAGGATACAAAATCCGGGCCTGAATACGGAGCTATGGCGGGTGCTTGGCGAGAAGGCTGAGCAGGGCGTAAAAGTAGTCACTTTTGCCCTGGACGAGCCTTCCGCAGAAGCCCTTAGAGCCTGTGGCTGCGAAGTCACCATAGGCTTCAGGAAAGTGGCGTTCAGGCTGAGGGGGGGGCCAAATGCTCCCCCACCTGCAACACCTGCAACGTCTTCACAGCCCCCCGCGGAAGCAGGCCCCAGCACACGAGCGCCCGACAGTCGCGACTCCATACCCCATGGCACCCGAGCCCGTGGTGGCAGGACGCGGCCCGTCGGGACGTACAGAGGGGCGGCGAGGGGCGCGATGAACAGCCGGGCTGAACACTCCACCCCAGCAGCTGGCACCTCCCGAGGGAGAGGCCAACCAGCGGCATGGGGTAGGGGTAGTGCCCGGCAGTTCAACAAGAGGGCCAAATAAATGGCGGCCCCCTCAGCACCAGCGAGGATCCTGCAGGCGAATATCCACCACGCTGCTGCAGCGACAGCGGTGGTGGAGAGTCGCCTCGCAAACCACGCTGACCTCGCCCTACTACAAGAGCCATGGGTGCGAAACTCAACCATACTAGGACTAAACTCGGTGGGTAAAATGCTTTACTGCACCGATGGAATCAGGCCTAGGGCATGCATTGCTTTCAACAGAAACATTGACTTTCTACCTGTTCCAGAGCTGTGTACGGATGATCTGGTTGCAGCGTATGTAAACCTCAAGGGCTGGAAGGGTCAAAGAGTAATCATGTGCTCGGCCTACCTGCCCGGTGATAAGGTGAACCCCGCCGCGGACCTCGAGGCAGTGGTGGACTACGCCCGCAGACACAACGCAGAGCTACTGGTGGGATGCGACGCTAACGCCCACCACACAAGCTGGGGGAGCACCGACATCAACGATAGAGGTGAGTTACTACATGATTTTCTATTAATTAACGGCCTCCAAACCCTAAACCTAGGCTGCGAACCGACCTTTGTCACTAGGGTCAGGAAGGAAGTTTTAGATATAACCTTTGCCACTCCTCACCTTGCCAGGCACATTGAAAACTGGAAAGTAAGTGAGGTGGAATCTCTTTCAGATCATAGACATATCTGTTTTAACCTAACATTTTCTCTCAGTGTTCAAACAGTCATTTACAGAGACCCCAGGAGGACCGACTGGACGGGGTACAGTAGCGCCCTTGAACGGACCCTGGACACGGCAGCCAAAAGCGTAAGAACACGAGAAGGACTGGAACTTGCGGTGGAAGTGGTCTCAAAAGGTATTGTACGTGCCTATGAGGATAACTGCCCCCCCAAGGCTAAAACCACGAAGCGTCTTGTCCCATGGTGGAACTCCAAACTCAAAAAGCTAAGGGATAAGACGCGAAAGCTATTCAACAGGGCCAAAAGAACAAATGAGTGGGAGATCTATCGTAGGGCCCTAAATGAATATAGCAAACAGATTAGGAAAGCCAAGAGAGCGTCGTGGAGGAAGTTCTGCGAGGAAGTAAACAATACGTCTCAAGGAGCAAGACTCCATAAACTACTCTCTAAAGCAAAGCCTAATCAGATTGGGCTCCTAAGAAGGCAGGATGGTACCTTCACAACAAACGAGTCGGAGACCTTGGAACTATTGGCCAATACTCACTTTCCGGGGTCCACCGAGGTAAGGGGAACGGGTGCCGAGCACGGCATGCGCAGGCCCCGATCGGAGGACTGGAGGCAAGCAGCCTTGGTCATCAGACCGGGTATAGTGAGGTGGGCCATAAGTTCATTTAAGCCATACAAGACGGTGGGACTGGACGGAATAAGCCCGGTGCTACTGCAACGAGGAGCTGACGTCCTTATCCCTCACCTGGTAAAAATCTTCAGGGCGAGCTACGCCTGGGGGATCTTACCCGAAATGTGGAACAAGGTGAAAATCCTGTTCATTCCAAAGGCGGGAAAGAAAGACTACGCCCAGGCCAAGTCCTTCAGATCCATCAGCCTTTCATCGTTCTTGTTGAAGACCATGGAAAAGGTTCTGGACAAGCACATCAGGGAGAGCTGCCTCGGAAACAAGCCTATCCATGACAGTCAGCACGCCTACCGGAGCGGCAGATCTACAGAGACCGCTCTGCTTGAGCTTGTGGACAGGGTGGAAAGGGCGTTGGAGGACAAGGAGATAGCTCTTTCAGCCTTCCTGGACATTAACACACCCATCAGAACACTGGTGGGGGGGCTCCGGTCAAAGGGAGTGGACCCTACAACGGTGCGCTGGGTGCAAAGCATGCTCTCAAACAGAGTGGCCAAGCTAGAATTGCTCAACACCACTCGTGACGTATCCACTGCCAGAGGCTGCCCACAGGGGGGGGTACTCTCCCCTCTGCTATGGACCCTTGCAGTGGATGAATTGCTGCATAAGATGGCGGAACTACGCATCGACACCCAGGGGTACGCAGACGACCTTGTGGTGACGGTGCGGGGAAACTGCCAATCTACACTATCGCACCAAATGCAGAAAGCCCTAGACACAATTAACATGTGGTGCAGGGAGAATGAATTATCCGTTAATGCTGACAAGACGGTTGTTGTGCCGTTCACAAACAAGAGGAAACTCGACAGCCTGAGACCTTTGTCTATGAACGGCAAAACAATTCCGCTATCCTCCGAAGTCAAGTATCTGGGCGTTATACTCGACCAGAAACTGACTTGGAATCCGCACGTTAACGGCATTTTGCAGAAGGCTCAATCTGCTGTCGTTTAGCGGGTAACAGATGGGGTCTAAAACCCAGAATTGCCCTGTGGCTATACACGTCCATTGTGAGGCCGATGGTGTCTTATGCCTCTGTGGCCTGGTATAGGAAAACGACACAGAAAACTACAATAGCAAAGCTCAGCAGTCTGCAGCGGACGGCTTGCATAATCGTTACTGGAGCCATGTCAACCTCTCCAACAGCTGCCCTTGAGGCGTTGCTGAACCTTCCGCCCCTGAATCTCCATTTGGAAAAGGAGGCGAAGTCCAGCATGCTCAGAATAGCGACAGCAAAAAGAGGGGACTGGCTATCCTCAGCCTTGAGAACACTCAAGGAGTCAGTTTACGATATTCCTGTTCTGGGGATGCCTCTAGACACAATGCCCCCAAAACTCTGTACACAGACAAACTATTCAGTGGAACTCCTCAGGAGAGAGGACTGGTTAAACGGCCTCATAGATTGGAAACCAGGCAGCCTAAAGTGGTACACTGATGGCTCCAAATCCGGATCGGAGGTAGGATGCGGAATATATGGAGAAGCACCCAGCACAGCGATCAGCGTAAACCTGGGCAAGTACACTTCCATATTCCAGGCAGAGGTATACGCCATCTTAGAATGTGCGACAGCCAATCTGGAAAACACCTACCTCAATAATACTATTTATATCCATTCGGATAGCCAGGCGGCTCTCTTGGCCCTAACCTCTAACGTCATAACGTCGAGGCTGGTCAAGAACTGCCGGGATCTATTGAATGACCTGGGCGCAAAAAACAAAGTCATATTACGTTGGGTCCCAGGGCACGCCGGTATAGAGGGAAACGAGAAGGCCGACGAGCTTGCACGAGCGGGGGCGAAGGGGACGCTCTGCGGACCAGAGCCGTTCTGTGGCATCCCCAAAAGCCTGACCAAGCTCACTCTAAAGACCTACTGTTTCTACAAGAGCATTCAAGCCTGGCGAACTATACCAGGACTGAAACATTCCAAGGCGCTTATTAGAGCCTATAGCAAAAAGGCGTCTTCTGATGCCTTAGCGCTAAGCAGGAACCGTCTACGCATGTTGGTAAGGATGCTTACAGGGCACTGTCGCCTAAATAAGCACATGCAAGCGATAGGACTGTGTGACACAAGGCTGTGCAGACTCTGCCTGGATGCGGAGGAGACGCCTACACACATCCTAACCGAGTGCCCCTGCCTCATGCGCAGTCGCAACTCCTTTCTGGGAAAACACATCATGTGCCCGGAGGAGATCAAATTTCTTGAGTTCAATAGTATCCTGCAATTCTTCGAGTTTGCAGGACTTGACCAAGAATTGTAGTATGTGGCGATCACAATAGATCAGCAATGGTCGCAGTGATATAAGGGCTCTCACGGTCCGGAAGCCGCTACAAGAAATAATAATAATAATAACGGTACGATTTTATGCTCTCATGATAAAGTCGTTGTCTGCTTGCGTTTTCGACAGGATTTTATCTTACAATTTCGGACATACTAAACATCGTTGATGTAGTTTAACGAGGTAAAAATAATTTGCAGTAATGAGATTATCATTTGTATAGGCATTATCAGTGTCTTACAACTTTTTTTGGATAAACCCAAAAGTCTTAGCGACTAAAATATAGATAAAGAAGTCGTTGAATTCCAAAGCAATATTAAGTTTTATGCCTTTGCGATAAAATCGAAATTTCAACAAAAAAATGGAACTTACGTCTTAAGACTCCTAAATTTACTTTGTTTGTTTTGTTCGTCACCTGCCGGCGAAACGGGTCTCCCAAGGTCGAACATTTAAAATTAATACTCGGACAGCAATTGCCTACTTCCCTTGCTTTGACAATAATGTACTATTATCGTTATCTTCGCCGACCTGAGCTGTGGTATTTTACCGCTGAACGGATATATTAGGGAAGTGGAAGGGGCAGGTTGAAGGGGTCTTAAGGGACAAAGGATATAAACGAGTTCCACGCGGACGGAGTCGTGGGCAGAAGCTAGTAAGTTTTATCCCATAAAAAAACATTTCATGGAAAAAAGAGGCTACGTCTCAAAACTCTTCTAACTTAAAAAGTTGTTAGACATTTCGTAGAGCCAAGTCTCAGGCATTCTTATTAATCTTTATTTACTCATTCATCATCATCATCATATCAGCCGAAAGACGTCCACTGCTGGATATAGGCCTCCCCCAAAGAGTGCCAAAGTGACAGGTCCTGCGCCACCCGCATCCAGCGCACTCCCGCAACCTTTACCAGGTCATCAGTCCACCTTGTGGGGGGCTTTATTTACTTGCCTAATAAAATTTTACGTCACACCTGGCCATAATACGAGTTTTACTGCACGCTGCGTACAAACACCTGCGTTCTGGGGCATTCACGAATTCACCGCCCTAGTTACGTAATGTACTATAGTGACTTGGTAATCACACAATACTACATAGTTTTAGGTATGCAAAATTTCATAAATGCAGTAAATTTCTCATCATTATTTCTAAATTGGGACCGGCCAATTTTAGACCACCAGCTTCGTTACTATTATGGTTCAAAACCAAAACTAGATTAATGCTACTACATTATTTTTCACATTTTAAGCTCCAATAAAAATCTGGGGGCACGGCGGTGCCCCCGGTAAGTCGGGCAAAAAAGCGGCACTGCCGTACCATCTTTTTTCAAAGCAGTTCAGGCCGTTTTCGATCCCCCAATAACTAAATTTTCGGTAACCAAGCAGGCATTGTTTAAGTACGGTATATTCCGATCAACAAAAACACTAATTTATAACATAATTAGTGTTTAGTGTTAAAATCAAGATGAAACTAAAATATTTTGCAAATTTCGGTCCATATTTCTAGATATGCATAAATAACTTTGTAATCCCAAATAAATATATACGATTACAAAATTACATTTGCAGTGAATGGGAGAAAAAAATCTAAAGCAAGAATGAGACTGCATTCATAATTTGTATGTATTGATGACACAATAACCTACTAAAAGAAGTGAGATCCCATAAAAAAAACATTCTATGTAATAAAGAGGCAGTTGCGAAACTCTTCGACGGTAAAAAGTTGTGAGATATTTCGTAGAACCAAGTCTCAGGCATTCTTATTATTCTTTATTTGCTAGCTAAATATAATTTTGTGACTTGGCAATTACACAATACTACATAGTTTAAGGTGTGCGAAAATCCATAAATGCAGTAAAGTGGTGTGATTGCCAAGTGGAAGAATTATATTTAGCTAGCAAATACAGAATAATGAGAATGTCTGAGACTTGGTACTACGAAATATCTCACAACTTTTTAAGGTGGAAGAGTTTCGAGACTTGGACTCTTTTTTACATGGAATGTTTTTTATGGGATAAAACTTACTAGCTTCTGCCCGAGACTTCGTCCGCGTGGAACTCGTTTATATCTTATGGCCCTCCCCCAGACTCAAATCTCTATACCAAATTTTATCTAAATCAATTCAGCTGTTTAAGCGTGAAGGGGTAACAGAAAGACACAGGCAGACAGACCCACTTTCACATTTATAACATTAGCATCGATTCGTACTTACTTTTTTAAAATCTGAATTTGAGAAGGCGAACTTTACGTACTTTGTTATAATTTGTTACATTTATTAATATGCTATTTTTATTCACAAAAAAAGATGTTATAATTGCAAAGCTGCGAACACTCATTTAATTCTTGTATGTACATTCTTAGAACAACGGGATAGTTCCTAGCTTCACACCACACCTCAAGGACGGGTAGTACTACCCGCGTGTAAATAGGACGCGGGTACCCGTGTACACGTGTACACGTGTACACGGGTACCCGTGCGCTAATTACATGGATCCGTTCGGACCGGTCGTTTAGACCCGCGGGCGGGTTACACGAACACGGGTACCCGACACGTATACACGAAACCCGGACACGACCGCGAGCCCTAGTTTAGATGCAAATATTACATATAATATAAACACCATAGTAGTACCTTTTGCCATACATTTAATGATTTCAAAGCTCATTTTAACTACGATTATGTTACAGTCTGGGAAACAAACCCTAACTAAATTAACTACAGCAAGGCTAAAGTTGACTTAAGTCGTAATACAACGTATACTATACAGGACAAACTAAATAAACTAAATACTCGTCTATAGTTGCATAATACACATTAAAAACATGTATTATAAAAACGATACTAATATTGTGGTAGTAAAACTAGAATAAATCTAATGAAGACTATTAAAAGTCAATTAAACCTGCTAACAAGTATGCTCAGCAACTATTTTATCAATATTGCGAACATCAATTATAGCATATATAGCTGCAAGAATTTCACCAAAACATCAGTCTTACTCAGAAAACGATTGAGATAACTTGCACTATGTTCATCAAAGCGGTTGGTACTTGTTCATTATCTATCGTGATATGCCTTGATATAAAAGATTCAATTTAAAAGTAATTGGTACGTACAGGAGATTCCTCTTCCTGATCAGGGAAAATCTAAAATTGTATACTCACTACGGGTGGTAATAAAAAAGAAAGGCTGTCTCTCTCTAGTCAGACTTTGTGCTGTAATAATGTATAGTATTAATTGAATTTGACCATGCCAACAGTTCCACATCTGCGCCATCGCCGCGGTAGCCCTGGGCATCGAGTACCCCCCTGGCATCCACCCCGCCGTGTGCCCCAATTACCCGTACTGCGACATGGAGGTGCTCGCGCGCCACACCCCGCAGGGCCTGCCCATCCCCGACTGGGAGCTGCCCTATGCTCGCATGGTGTCTGCCTATCCTTATGCTGCCTATCCTTATGCTGCCTATCCTTATGGTGCCTACCGTGTTGCTGCGCCCATCACCGCACCCGTAGCCGAGCCTATTGAAGCCAAGTAAGTAATTTTAAGTACATACAAATCTTGATGCAAGAGCTTGATGCTTACTGTACTCACACTGAAATTTTCTACACAAATATACTCAATAGACACCCAAAACACATGGCCAGTTACTTATTATAGTCCTAGATCTGCAACCCATTATTATTGAGTGAGAGATTCAAAAGTGATAGAACCTTAGCATGACGTCACGGTCATAATTACCGGATAATTCGTCATCTACGTATCTACATTGTATGAATGTAACGACGACAACGTCACATCACCTTTGAACCTCGGACATAAAACATCCGTCCCTTACAAGCATGTATGCAAGTGCGAGAGGAACGAATGCTTTATATCCGACATAAAAGCGGCCATGCTACCTAGGCAGTGTCCACCATGATTTGACTGAGGAATAAATTATCGAACTAATCTTACAAGAGGGTAACCGCTCACTCGATTTCGGATTTTAAAAAAGGTAGCCTAGTTTATAGTATAGTATTGCTAGTTTTCTTTATCAAAGAAAGCAACCACAGTTCCCACCATAAATTTAGTGGGTAATAAACTTTAATTAAATATGTAGAGAAAGTAAATACACTATTACACTGATGTGCATACATCAGGTTGGTGGGCACTGGTATTAACGAATTTTTATTTGCAGAGTTGGCGCCATTGAGTACCCCGCCGATGTCGATCCCGCCGCGTGCCCCAACTACCCTTACTGCGACAAGGAGGTGCTCTACGCCCGCATGGTTGCTGCGCCCATCGCCGCACCCATAGCTGAGCCTATTGAAACCAAGTAAGTAGTTTTCGTAAAATAGGCTTGCACTAGGTACATACAAATGTTGATGCAAGCTTTACCGTAGGTACTCAGACTGAATTTTTCTACAAAAATATACTTACTTACACCTAAAACACATGGCCAATTACTGATAATGGGTCCTAGAACTGCAACCCATTATGATTAAGTGAGAGATTCAACAGTGATAGAACCTTAGCATTACGTCACGGTCATAATTACCGGATAATTCATCATCTGTCTACATTGTATGAATGTAACGGCGACAACGTTAGGTATATCATCTTTGAACCTCGGACATAAAACTTTCGTCTCTTACAAGCAAATATGCAAGTGCAAGAGCGCCCATGCTACCTAGGCAGCGCCCGCCATGATTTGAATGAGAATAAATATCGAGCCAATCTTAAAAGAGGATAATAAACTTTCCGTGCATAAATCAGGTTGGCGGGCACTGTAGTTAACGAATTTTTATTTACAGAGTCGACGCCATTAAGTACCCCGCCGACTTCGAACCCGCCATGTGCCCCAACTACCCGTACTGCGACATGGAGCTGCTCGCGCGCCACACCCCGCAGGGCCTGCCCATCCCCGACTGGGAGTTGCCCTATGCCCGCATGGTTGCTGCGCCCATCGCCACACCCATAGCCGATCCTATTGAAACCAAGTCAGTACATTTTCGTAAAATAGGCTTGCACTAGGTGCATACAAATCTTGATGCAAGCTTTACTACTCCCTGAAATTTTCTAAGTACACAAATATACTTAACACCCAAAACACATGGCCAGTTACTTATTATAGTCCTAGATCTGCAACCCATTATTATTGAGTGAGAGATTCAACAGTGCACAGTGATAGAACCTTAGCATGACGTCACGGTCATAATTACCGGTTAATTCGTCATCTACGTATCTACATTGTATGAACGTAACGACGACAATGTTATATCACCTTTGAACCTCGGCCCGGATATAAAACATTCGTCTCTTACAAGCATGTATCCAAGTGCGAGAGGAACGAATGGGTTATATCCGACATAAAAGCGGCCATGGCAGCGCCCGCCGTGATTTGAATGAGGAATAAATATCGAGCCAATCTTAAAAGAGGATAATAAACTTTCCGTGCATAAATCAGGTTGGCGGGCACTGTAGTTAACGAATTTTTATTTACAGAGTCGACGCCATTAAGTACCCCGCCGACTTCGATCCCACCATGTGCCCCAACTACCCGTACTGCGACATGGAGCTGCTCGCGCGCCACACCCCGCAGGGCCTGCCCATCCCCGACTGGGAGCTGCCCTATGCCCGCACGGTTGCTGCACCCATCGCCGCACCCATAGCCGAGCCTATTGAAACCAAGTAAGTACATTTTCGTAAAATAGGCTTGCACTAGATATGTTGGTGGATGATTAAGAACACTTTCAATTATAAACGAGCGTTTATTTAGTTTAACTTTATATTTTAGAACACAGAGCTGTCCTTTCGGTTGGAGAGTTGGAAGAGAAGAGAAAGTGACAAAATGGTGACCGAGTGACCGGAATGTAATTCAACAATTATCATTCATATAATCCATTCGTGTCACTCGTTCAAAAATATAATAATGGTTTCGTTCAGAAACATAATCCCAGAAGGGGGCTAATAATGAATGAATTATACATATCATAATTAAAATTTTCTTATCTTTACATTGAGTTTAACAAGAGAGATACTTGAGATATGATGAATTTACTGTAAACTAATTATTCCTTGAATACTAATTACAATGTAATAAATGCAATGTTGATGGTTCAAAATAAATACAATGTAATTATATGCATTTAATGCAGCTGACTAATATTTTACATTTTAATGGTAATTTAATTTTAGGTATAATAAATTTAATAATAGTTGAGATCAAACATTCAGTCATATCTAGTTAGTAATATACTTAAATCTTTTACAGTTTACATTTCTATGGGCAGAACACATATTTTATTTAATGCTCTTGTTGTAGTGCTCCCGTTGGGAAGCTTTAAATCTATTACCCTTATTTTTTTGTCTGCGCCATAATAAATCTTAGTGACTCTAGCCACTGGCCATTGCAGGGGGCTGCAATTAATATCTCTTAATAATACTAAGCTATTTCTATGTTGGGCTGGACATGGTGCCACTTAGGGCGGCTATTTAACAAACTTAAGTATTGTTTATGCCAAGCTTTCCAAAAATGTTGTTGCATTTGGGTGCAGCGACGCCACAAACGCAATCGGTTTTGCGGTATTGCAGTTACATCTGGTTCTGGTATAGCATTCATTGGTCTATGGATTAAGAAATGTCCAGGAGATAAGTATGTAGAATCTGATGGGTCTCTGGAAAGCTGTGTTATGGGCCTAGAGTTAAGAATCCCTTCTGTCATTATTATGATCGTGTTAAATTCTTCATAAGTAGGTAAACTGTTACCTATTACACGTTTGAAGTGTTTCTTAGAGCTTTTCACAGCAGCTTCCCATAGACCCCCAAATGTGGGTGAGTAGCTGGGAATAAAATTGAATTCTATGTTGTTAGCAACAGCATAATGCATCACCGCATCTTGGTGCTCCTTAGAGCACTTGGACAATTCTATATCCGCTCCTTTAAATGTTTGAGCATTGTCAGAAAATATTTTTGTGGGATATCCCCGCCTAGCTATGAATCTTTTTAATGCTGCAATAAATGCCGGAGTTGTCATGTCCGATACTAATTCTAGGTGAATTGCCTTTGTGGCAAAGCATACGAAGACGCAGACATAACCTTTCGTTAGAATACTATTTCTTAATGTGGATTGTTTGATGTTGAACGGTCCACAGTAGTCAATTCCGACAAGTTCAAACACTTTGGCTTCATTTACTCTATCGTAGGGCAAGGATCCCATAAGCTGTGAGGCAGCTTGAGTTTTGAATCTATAACATGTAATACATTTTCCAATAATTTTTGCAACTTCCTTATTACAATTTATTATCCAATATTTTTGAGAAAGACTGCTAATAGTATCTTTTAATCCTCCATGCAGCAACAACATGTGTTCATATTTAATTATTATGCTGGTTAAAAAACACTTTTTTGGTAGGATTATAGGATGCTTTTGAGCATAAGGAATTGTTGCATTTTGCAGCCTCCCTGACACTCTCAAAACATTGTGCGCATCTAAGAATGGGGCTAAGTTTTTAACATGAGTTTTAACAGGTAGGCTGTTTTTGATACAATATATTTCTTGTTTGAAATATTCATGTTGCAATATTGATATAATTTTATATCTAGATTGTTGCATTTCAAACACAGTTAAATGGCCTTTCATTTTATTATCTTTATTTTTACAGTTATTATATAATCTTAGCATCCATGCAACTACTCTTTGCAATTTAGTCCATGATGAATACTTTGTAAACATTTCAGGCTCTTTTGGTTCTGGTGCAACAATCAAACATGCATGCTGTCTGTCAATATTCTCTCTGAAGTATTCTGAGGTATTGAGAACTTGTGACGGTTGAGGATGGTAATTATCATCCAAAAATTCAGATGGACCGTGCCACCATAGTTGGTTCTTAGAGAGGTCGAGAGGGTCACATCCCCTGGACAGACAGTCTGCAGGATTGTTTGTTCCACTGATATGACACCATGTACAGTCAGATGTTATTTCATTTATAACATTAACTCTATTTTTCACATATGCAGGCAATTTTTCCTTGTTTGACATGATCCAAGATAGAGTTACAAGTGAATCTGACATTAAATAATTAGCTTCAATTCTTACTTTTAAAATTGACTTAATTTTAGTATATAATTTTGCTAAAACCAGTGCAGAATTAAGCTCAAGTTTCGGTACAGTCAACTCATTTCGAATTGGTGCGACTCTGGATTTGCTACATAATAGCCTGCAATATACATCAAATCAATCAATCAATCAATATCATTTATTTTCCAGAATACAATAGGTATATAATACAGATGTCAATAAGATTTCACAGCACAGTGTATTCAGCCCACATGCAGGCATGCAAATGTCTGGAGTTTCATTACATAGGTGCATAAATAATCAATTACAAAAAGTCAAAATTACACTTACTACACAATATGTCAAAATAATAATAATCATAATATCCTATTGCTATCAAAGAACTCCTTTACGCTATAATAACCATTTCCAATGACCAGTCGGTCAATTTATGCTTACCTAATAATTTACTTTAAAAGCACAGTTTTAACCGACTTCAATTTAGTACTCCGCCAAGCCTCGTGGCCTCTTCGTGTTCTCGTGAACATTTCCTATTTTTTTTACAATTTACTACATGAACTGATTTCCGATAGCAAATGCGTTGATTACTATAGAAAAAAACCGAATCGCTGTATGTGGGCCGATAATATTTGAGGACTTCCATCGATTCCCCAAGATCATCACCAATGGCACTTCGTTAGTTCCTATTTCAACGGAATCTTATCAGAACCTGTGGCGTACTTTTGCACTTTTAAGTACATAATTGAGGAATTCGATAAGTCATCTGTGGTCTTCATCATTAATTCCCCGCCACCAAATTTATGATTCCGGATGTAAATACACGGGTTACTTATAACAGAATATACCAAAATAACTACACGCGTGCCTAATAAAATTGAGGAGTCTCCTCAATTACTCATGGATCCCATCAACTAACTGAATTTTGAAAAAAAATGGGACCCACCTGGAAGTATATACATACGAACAAAAAAATTTTTTTCGAATCGGCTCATCAATGACGTAGTTCTGAGGTAACAAACATTAAAAATAATAATTAAAAAAAAAATACAGCCGAATTGAGAACCTCCTCTTATATTATATAGTTATAGGACCTTGTCTTAATCTTATGTCATTTGGTATACGGTTGTATATTTCAATACACATGTTATAAATGTTCCTCCTAGAGATGTAGTTCTTGCATGATGATCTAAGTATACAACTTGTTCATCAGGCTTACTCTTGTTTCTCTTTGCCTGGTATTAAGTCCAGGCAAAGAGAAACAAGACAGTCGATTTTTTCTCTATGCAAAAAAATCTTTATGCTAGCTTTACGGTTGCCACATTGGAGTTTTCATCATAGACAAAAAAATACTTGCATACACATGGCCAGTTAGTGATAATGCGGCCTATATACAACATACAACCCGTTATTGAGCGATCAAGGGAACCGAACGAAGCTGAGGGTTCTCCGGCTGAGGGTGGTCTCCACTACTTATAGCAACTTATAGCAACTTCAAATGACTGGATGACTCAGCTAATGTAGGGACATTTTATCTATGACAGCGACGACATCGTATTACGCACACTTCTCACTACAAATTTGGCATCCTAGGTACCCTAAGCAGAGTACCTACCTATGGCTGATCTCAATATTTCAGATGTAGGTACACCGATATGTATGTTACCTGTACACAGAAAATAAATTCATTTAATTTCACTGCTGCGCAAAAATATGGTTAAAGGACACTGTAAGTTACTTTACATTATTTTTTTTATTTGCAGAGTCGACGCCATTGAGTACCCCGCCGACGTCGATCCCGCGTCGTGTCCTAACTATCCCTACTGCGCGTAACTCTACTGTAACATTTGGCGGCAGTATCCAACAGTATTTAAATACCCTATAAATTTTTCTCATGTAAAAATGAAAATACCTAGGCAAATTTAATTTATCACACAATCATGGCTTCTGTGTCAACTACCCACTATTCTATTGAGACATTGTTATCGTGGTACCATAAAGACACTTTCACAATTTTAATTGAAGAGATTCATAGTGAGATTTTAATTGAAGTGCTCCATAGAGGTCAATATTGAGTGTGTAACTTATGCTGCCTGCGTTACCGGGATATTATATGGTAGGCAATGTTAAAAACTAATAAATCGTTGCCAAATTTTATACGTCCAACTTTTATTGCTGTACCCTTTTGCTGATAACTTTAGAGGCCACCCATACACCACCCATATTTGCGTGTAACACACGTTGAAAGGATCCCCCCCCCCCTACTGCCGAAAGCCTGGATCAACGCATAGGTAAACTCGACTCAACTCCCTTTTACGAGCAAGTTAAGAAAACACATTTCAAACCCTTTCTATTACCACACCTAAGTTGCATGCTTTAACAAACTTTCAACCAAACTGTCCCCTGAATGATTTCACGCTTCAATATAACTCTTATTGCCTTACCTTCAAAGATGAGTTTTCAAAAATTCCACCCTTGAATGGCAAGTATATATAGTCTAGAACAATGTCGATAGGTATTTGATAGTGACTTAGAACTCGTAGTCTGTTATAACTTAAGATTGTGCAATCTGGTTAGTCTGGTCTGGTAAGTCTTTACTGTACATACTCGTAGGTAACCTAAACTAAGGTACAGGACCCAATGTTTGGCACCTTCATTTCAATAATTGACCTCGATAAAGTTGATACCGTGCGGATGACTATTAAGGCTATTATTAGTTAGTAATTAGTCACAACAACTTATTTCCGTTACTATGAAAGTTTGTTTGTTTTGCTACTCATTCCCACTATAAAAAAATGGTGAGACAAATTGCTTCAAGTTGCGTGCTTAAGAAAATTTCGAAAAATATCACCAACTCATCTAAGTAGTCGCAAACCGGAACGGAACATAGTTAGGTGGTTGCTAACCGGCGCAAGCCCTACTGACAAAACAATTAGCGTGCAATAAATACTTAATGGTTAATTTTGTTCGATTAAGCACGCAATAGGTACACCATTGTTCATATCGCACGCTTAATAATAAACGGGCCTAACTTAAAAAATGAAAATTGTGGTAAATCGAGATTAAAGATGCAAATAATCAACACCCATCCCTTTTATTTAAATTTTGAGTTGGATTTTGTTATTTTTTATTGTTTCTTTTAACCAGTTTTTATTGTGTATAGTATGTGCTAAAATATTATAAATAAAATGAAGTGATTTATTTTGATTTAGAGGTATAATATACAAAAAAAAAATTGTCATGATATGTCACTTTATTACAATTTTTTTGAAAAATATTTATTTGTGTAAAGGCCTAACTCCTAAAAGTGCTTTTTTTAATTTGATGTATAGACATTATGATGTTAACAGTTCGTATAGATGTGTTTTATTATAAAATCTTTTATGAAAATAATAGTTCAATCAGAAATATTGCATTTAAAATATAAAATGATCAGTAGTCTTATTTGGAATAAAATAATAAAACAATATAATTAACTTTGTAGTATATTTAATTAAATGGAAAATTTGAAAAGTAATACAACAATTGTTCGTTGTTCTGTTAATTATTTGTTAACAATCAACAGGAATACTTATTAGCGTCATAGTTTTACTTATTAAGGCACAGGCATGTTTATCACAAAAGTAAATACCCGTAGCTTCCGCTAAGCGAAATCTTCAAAAACTAAAATGTAATGCTTACAAAATCTTATAATTAGTTAATTATGCCTTTGCCACTTATTATTGAGATCGTTAACAATCAACAGGAATACTTAGGTATTAGCCTCATAGTTTAACATGTAAAGGCACATACATGTTTGTCACAAAAGTAATGCACTTGTAAACGTATCAAAAACTAAAATGTTACGCTTATAAAATCGAATACTTACTTAATAATTATGGCCCTAAATTAATCGGCCTTTAAAATCACAAAAAGAGAGATCACCCGTAAAAAAATTGGCACGTGTTGCTTAATTATTTAAAATTATTGTAATAACAATTTTTGTAGTATAACGTAAGAATATACTTCTAACCATAAGTATTCGTTTCTATTGCGTTATAATAATCGTGGTAGAAATTTGGTATTAGGTTCTTTGAGATCAATTCACGTAAATCTTTTTTTTTGTTTTGAGGTAGTTTTTGTTTTTCGCTATATAAAGGACGTAAACAAATATCAGATATAATAGGCATCTTCTTTCTTTTGTTTCGCAGACAGACCTTCAAGTATTCTTTCTTGGGCATAGGAATCTTTGTAGAAGAATACAAAAGGATCTTCTTTTGTAAATTTCAAAACTTTTATATCGTTCCACACAACGTCGTCACCATTATCATTGACATTATAATTGTAGCCCCATTCCTCTTGCAATGCATATAAATTTTTAAAAAAGTCATATGTTAATTCGTGAACTATGTACAAATGGTTTTTTAGTTTTTTTTTGCTGTTTTTATCAAGGAAATATACTGATGCGGGGAGTAAATGGGACCCGATTTCCTATTTTTCTTAATCTCCTTTTCGATTAAACTGTGAACATTGTCAGCTTCATTTTGCGTGTGACCTTTGATAAGAAATTTGTGTGTTATTGTTTTTAATTTATCCAATGAATGAAGAGCATATAAATACATGGTTGTTATGTACTTATTTTTATTTTGGCCGCAGCAGTTATCGGAATAAAAAATCATGTCAATATCATCTTCCGAGTTGTCGCAAACAATATCGTGAAGGTAGTGATAAATGCAAGAACCTAATTCACTTGACCCTCTTTTTGCATCAGTCTCAGTCCAAAAATAGCAATGGACATTTTGGTACGCTGTAAACTCTTTATTTTTCCGAGGCCGGTTTTGGTTAGTATCCTTCTTATCAAGCTCAGTCAAAGTAAAATTATAGCTATTTAGCTTTGATTTATAATAAAAAGTAGAAACGTCGCCATTAGGACATTGCATCACCGCTTGCAGATCATACACGACTACCTTGTTGGTTGCAGATATATTTCGACGATCTGCATCTTTTTCATTGCGGGCTAGTTGTTTTTCTTTCAAATGACGATCATACTTTTGTTGCAATTCATCCTTTTTTTTAGCAGGAGCATCTTGGAAAACCACACACACTTCGCATAAATCTTTTTTTGGTTGGAAGAATCCTATATTGAATTCAGTTGTAAATTTTTTATAAAAGGAACCATATTTTCCAGCGTCTTTCCCTCTTTCAGTTTGTTTGATTACAAAATCATTGTATAAGTCGGTAATAGTTTTTGACCCGTCAATATAATATTCCCTAGTCGAGGAACCACGTATGAAATGCGAGTCCACGTGAGGTATAGAATTGATGTGCTCCTTAATATCGTTCACCAACTCTTCTGGAAGTTTTTTATGGTTCTCATGCTTACCTCGAAAATCTTTTTGAACCATGCCATTTTCATCATACTTAGTCTTTGTGGTTTGAATCATTCGATCAGTTATATCCAATGTGTTTTTGAAAAACATTTTGCATATGATGTGATGTTCATCTTCTGGAGTATAACTTTGAACAGCAAAAGTTACCGGCTGGCTCGTTGTCATACTATCAGACTGTAATAAATTAAAATGTGTTAAGTAAATCGAAAGGTATGGCAAAATGATATATATAGGTAACAATATCTTAGGACACTTACGCAACCATTTGCATTTAGAGTATTTTGCGTCTCTTGTTCATCTTCTGTTCTTTTGTCTTCTTGAGTACTGCATACTTTTTTAGCTTGCTCCGCCTAGAAATAGTGTTTACTAGTAGTAGTAATAAAAACAAACATTCAACGCATTCACTACCAATGGCGTCAATTTGTAGTAAACTGAAGGCAAAGTAGCGTTAACGGCAATCAATTTTATTAAACGCTACAAGTACTTAAACAAGAAAACGTACCATATAATACAATAATAAAATTTATTTAAATTAAGTTTGTTTTGTTTTTACCATGGTGTTCCTTTTTTCTGGAATAACCTCTTCTTTTTTCCGTTTTTCAACACTGACACCAGCAAGCCGCATCATTTCTTTGACCCTTTTACTCATGCTAAAAACGTAATTGTGTATGAATTAATACATTTAAGTTACACGTTTTAAATAATAAAATGTAATAAGTAGAAATACACAAACAACAATGAAGCTACTGTTATGATAAATGGACTCAAGTCTGAAATGGTAGAATAATCTTAGGAACTTAAATTGATAAAAAGAATTATTTTGTGATATTTACCACATTCCGTGCAGTGTTAAATAATAAACAGACACATTTTAAAATAATTCAACAAAATACAAAACTATTTTGTAGTACAACGAAGTAATACCAAATCCATCACATTTTGCATTGCATAATTTTATACTAAAACGGGGTAACTCCAAATATGCTTACCTTTGACAAAAAGTATTTCAATAAACTATGACGGTTTTCAATCCAATAGTGTACTATCTCCTATTCTGCCACACGAGCGACGTCCCACTCGCAAACACGACCGAACAAGACTGAAGTTAGCCGCTTTAGCACGAAATAGAAAACGCAGTTTAGCTTAAAAGTAAAACGCATCAAATCGTGCTATCTCTTTTTAACACGCGTTTTCGGCCGCTTTTCGAGAGGGACCGGATAAAGTAACAAGAAATAAGCCGTTTTTTTATAAAAACGAGATTTTCTCCAATTTTGAGTTAAGCCCGTTTATTATTAAGCGTGCGATATTTGAACACTGTCTTGAGTAAATAAACCCTACAATCTTTATTTCTACTGATATGATGACGATACGATTTAAATTAATTAAATTCGAATAAATAGCGAACGCATCCTACTGCCACGCTGACAGTTAGGTTATTAAAAAGTTACATCACAACATTCACAACTTAATCAGAACTAGTGACAATGGCGCCACTGTCTAAAGTTAATCGTGCGTTTGCAACGAGAAATTTTAGTTTCAAATTTGGCCACCGCTATTCATACGTTTGTGGCGCGAAAATTTATGGCAGCCATTGCAATCGTCAACATGTTTTCGTTTTTTCCCGCTATTATTTTAAAGTGTTGTACGATCCGTATTGCTAATTTCTGTTGGCTGTTTCGGGAGATTTAGTGGACAGCTTTATCGGATAAGTTCAGTTATTACCATTGAAATGTTGATGATAAATGATTACTTGTGTGCTATTAAGGGTTGGTAACGTTGTGGCTTTTCAAGCGCAGTTAAAAATATCAAGATTAAATGGTTTTTAATTGCTTCTTGGTGTATTTATTGTGAGTAATAATAACTTTGTGTGACCTTTTCCGCTGTACGCCTGAATCGTTTTTCGATGATAATTATTATGGTGACAGCTTGTGGACGTCGTACCTATACTCTTATTTTTTTTCTGTGTCTATGTTTCTAATTCTGTCACGAATAAGGCCTGCAACACACTGGCGCGGCCTGCGGTGGCGGACAATCGAAAATTTGACAGTGGCGGACAAGTTTACTATTGTCCGCAGCGGCCAGGGCGCGCCAGTCTATGAGAGGCCTAAGGCCTGCAACACACTGGCGCGGCCTGCGGTGGCGGAAAATAGAAAATTTAACAGCGGCGGACAAGTTTACTATTGGGGTGAATTGCAAAAAAATTGGACATAGTTAAGAGCCTTAATCTATGCTTTAACTTTTTTCCATTGTGTAACGACAATTACCCATACATTTTATATGGTTAACTTTCGTTACACAATGGAAAAAACTTGAAGCATAGATTAGATTAAGGTCCTTAACTATGTACATTTTTTTTGCAATTCACCCTTAAATCCGCCGCGGCCAGGCCGCGCCAGTCTGTGAGAGGCCTAAAGCGTCTCACAGACTGACGCGGCTTGCGGTGACGCTCAAATTGTGACAATAACTGCCAAGTTTACTATAGACGCCACTGCAGGCTGCGCCAGTCTATGAGTCGCTTAATGTTTAAGTTTGAGTAGAGTCCCGCTATACAGCTTAGTTAGGTACTTACAACTGCGATACTTTTTAATGCCCATATAGCAAAGAAGCGTACGGACTGTCTGATGGTTGACAGAAACTTTACCCAATGGACGCTTCCACGTCAGCACGGCTATCGCTATCGCAGGATGACCCGAGAGCGTGTCGCGGCCAGATAGACTATATCCCTCTCTTTCTAATTAGAACGCTGAAAGAGGCGCCCAGTCGCGGGACGACCAGGAATAGCTGTGCAGGACATGCTTTGCGTGAAGCCGACCCTTAACTAGTTTGAGGTTTAGCTGTGTTCACAGCAACAGACAAACTCCGGTCTCTCACTCTCAGTCCTGGTCATCCTTGGGACCTCAGATGACCTCACTCGAAATCACAGATATACTTAGATATTCACTAGATAATTTAAACACCTCAATCTGTATGAAAACCGACCATGTCACTTTTTTCTACCTACTGTGACGTCACACGGGTCAATTAGTGATGTGAATTCCCCGTTGTCCGCGCAAAATCGATTCTGCAATAAGGCATTTTCTTAATGTTCACGGACAACCGGCTACCACAAAAGACGCGCGCGGAATGTAAGCCGGAGTGCCAACTAACTCGGAGACCGAATTCGGACACGCGAAGTACATGAGCGTGATCTATGTTTATCTATATATGTGCTCATAACCATGCAGGAACACAGCACTTCATAATACCCACAGCAAGGAGTAGTGTTATATTATAGAAAACAACACACACTATACCTATTAAATAATAGAATGAACAAAAAAAAAAACAAGTGAGTCTCTGCTGGCTTCATGGCTGACCGTGAAACTATGGTCCAAAGTAGACTAGCTAAGTCACTTATTTTTGCCAAAACCAAGGGCTTTTTAATTATTTTCTTGATTGTTCTAAAACAACCTCTACAGTGTAATTGCCTCTCTCAGCACTATATTTTTAACGCATCAGCATTGCAATTCAGCGAGGAAACACCGCCAGCATCCTCGGTACAGCGCCTAGAGGGGATTTTTAGATTTAACTTACCTTTAATATAATTTATATGTTAATCATCATCATCATCATCATTAATTATGTAAATACCACTACATAATAATTACGGCTTCTGTTAACTGCTACACTACAGAATTACGCAAATACCCCGTCAGGTGAACAAGGAAGTTCAATTTTAAATTAATAAACCATAATCATAAAGACGCCATGTTTGGAGCCGCGCGTTGTACAACTGATCTTTAAAATGTAGTTAAAATCTTGAGATACTTAATTCCTTCTTTATTACTATGGAGATATGTGGAATATTTTGTATTGATGATGATGCTTGAGTCTTACAATATTATTATAGTAAATTAGTTATTTATAGCACATCAATTATCATCATATTACCGTCGTCTCATCAGCAATACTCGTAGTAGTACATAGTTACATTACTTACCAAGGACTGTAAAAGAAAGAAAACCCGAAATTGCAGGTATTTGTGACCCGAGCCGCAGGCGCGTCGTGATTACACAATTCTACGTCTTCACATGGCCCGGTGTGACGTAAACGTTAAAGGAGGTAGGAAACATGTGCACGGACATTCAAAACACGACTCTATTGTGACGGTCACAAGGTTGTTCAGATTTTTATGAACCTTTGGTTGGTATATACATCTCGCTACTGGGCATATAACAGACTCACTAAAATAATTTACTTTAAAAACAAAGTTTTAACCGACTTCAATTTAGTACTCCGCCAAGCCACGAGAACATTTCCTATTTTTTTCACAATTTACCACATGAACTGATTTCCGATAGCAAATGCGTTGATTACTATAGAAAAATACAGAATCGCTGTATGTAATATTTGAGGACTTCCATCGACTCCACAAGATCATCATTCATCACCAATGGCACTTCATTAGTTCTTATTTCAACGGAATCTTATCAGAACCTGTGACGTACTTTTGCACTTTATTCTTATTCGAAAAGTCATCTGTGGTCTTCATCATCAATTCCTCGCCACCAAATTTATGATTCCGGATGTAAATACACGAGTTATAATAGAAAATCCAAAATCACTACACGCGTGCCTAATAAAATTGAGCAGTTCCCTCAATTCCACATGGATCCCATCATCTAACTGAATTTTGAAAAAAATGGGAGCCACCTGGAAGTATACGACCAAAAAAAATTTTTCGAATCGTCTCATCAATGACGGAATTCTGAGGTAACAAACATTGAAAAAAAATACAGCCGATGTGAGATTCTCCTCCTTTTTTTGAAGTCGGTTAATAATTTTTACGTCACTCCAATTTATCAAAATTAGTTTATTTTTAACTTATTTTTATACTTGACTTTTTTACTTTTCCTTCTAAGAACTGGCCACGGCAGCGAGACGTGGCCAGCACTTGAAAGGCACATTCAGAAGCTTCGCGTTACTGAAATGAAGATTTTGCGGGGGATGTGCGGATCGCATTCGTAACGAGTACATCCGTGGCAGCCTCGGAGTTCGTGACGTGGCGGATATAAGCTCCAGGAATGTCGCCTTCGTTTGTTCGGTCACTTCTCTCGCAGGCCATCTGACTACTTAGGGAACAAATACCTTGGCCTAATCCTCGAAGGCCCTCGACCTTCGACATGAGCGAAAATTAAGGGGCTCACAAATGTGAAGACGCCCAGGATCGTGCGAAGTGAAGGAAAGCTAGGAAAGCGTGGCAAAGGGCCACTAGATAAATAATGGACGCGTAGTGGAGTTTTTTCGGGTCTACCCTCCACATTCTCATCGACTTTTGTAGGGTAGTGAAATATTATGCACCCATATCTCCGTTGGCAACTTGCTGGGACGACAGTCGTCAGCGACCATGGCCGGTGCAATCTGTATCGATAATAATTTAAACATGTCAACAGAAACCTTTAATTGGGGGGTATATGCCATAATGGGTCGCTTACTATCGGCGTCATAAGAAGGCTCAAAGTCACCCAAAGAGCTATGGAGAGGGCTATGTTGGGAGTTTCTCTGCGTGATCGCGTCAGAAATGAGGCTATCCGCAGCAGAATAACCGATATAGCCCTCCAAATCGCTAAACTTAAGCGGTAGTGGGCGGGGCGCATAGCACGTAAAACCGATAGCCGTTGGGGTGCAAAGGTTCTCGAGTGGCGACCACGCACCAGAAGGCGAGGCGTGGGTAGGCTACAAGGTGGACTGATGACCTGGTAAAGGTTGCTGAAGTCCGCTGGATGCGGGTGACGCAGGACAAGTCACTTTAGCACTCTTTGGGGGAGGCTTATGTCCAGCAGTGGACGTCTTTCGGCTGATATGATGATGATGACAAAGAGCTAAAGTATCGTGTTAGGTATGTCGGGTTTCAAACCCACCCCCTCGGGATTCAGAGTCCCGTGTTCGGTTTCAGTGGTTACATCTAGGTACTTATTCAGCTGCATCGACCTATTCAACAAAAAGTAAGTAGGTAGGGACACAAAATTAGTTCCGGCTTCCCTATGCTATATTTCACGCAGTTGACGTACTCCAATGCTATATGACCAATTTACCTTAAAAAGAACCCACGGAGTAATTGAAGACAGCAAAAAGCGTCCCTATAAATCACTTTCACAACACTGATAATAATTGACACCTTAATTTGCAACATTCATTTAAACCGTTCAGTCTCTGAAAAACGCGCAAAAACCAGGCTTATTAAGTTTGGATACGGTTGGGACGTGAATTTTGGAGATGCTCATGGTAAAGTGGTTTGTTTTGGCGCGAAATGTCATGAAGCGATGCGCCATCTTGGTTTGGGAGCCGTTGGACGCATCGGGTGGGCCTGACCTTGGAGAGGGCTTCTGATATGACAGGTTAACGCTGAATGTGCAATGCAGGATATAACCAAGCGACCAGTCTTGGGACCAGTCTGAAAACCAGCGCTTTTATTTAAAAATTACACGTGTTTAATTACTGCATTAATATGGTACACATTTTGTCCTGGGAGCTCGACGTAAAGCATATTTATGGTGTAGACAAAATTTACTCAATTCTCCCGAGTAACAATAACGATTTCGGACAAATACGACAAGAAAATTTACGATGTGCGAACAAAACGATATTACACCAAAAAAAATCGTACTGTGCGAGCCGCAATTACACATGATTCGTAAAGCGAAACATCTGGGCATAGTGTAATCATTTCTTTTAGTAAAAAAAAAGGTTTGGATCTGTGCATGGATGCCTTTTAGAGAATATGGTATATTCCTTACGATAACTCCGACTTTGACATCCAATATAACAATCATAGAGCGTTTCTATCTACCTTCTCTCGTGATGGTTCAACGCCTCGAATGTCCGTTAGGCTTTGGTTTTTTAGCTCAATCTTTTAGCTGTCTCTCTGTATTCCGTGTATTCCGCAGCTGCTCAATTGAGCAATCATGAAGAGCACTTAGATAACATGTTTGGCAGCTTATATTACTAAACTAACCTTATGTTTCTTTCAATCGTACCAAGGAGTCAGTGAAAGAGTCTCTAATTAAGCTAGTGGACTTCTCCGAAATGAATTTGCTAGACGATATTGAAAGCGTCATAAAGTCCCAAAAAAAAATATATATAAAACCTTATATCAGATATGGCTTAAAAATATCCTCAGATCAAACCCCTAGAACATAGTTATACCAAATAATACAGATATCAACAGTTAGGCCAGGTTTTATCTGTATTTATAATAAACGATACTGTCCATAAGATGAGTTCTTCTACGGCGAAAACCATGTAAGTATCCACCTTATTCCTATTTCGGTAAGGAACCTGTCATAATTTCATAAAAAAATGTCTACCTACTTATTTACAAACTTTAGATACTAATTAAAATTAACCGTGATATCTGAGAAGAGATCCGTTCGCATTTTACAAGCTTTTATTACTTTCACCTGTCCTGTTGTATGTCTGTCTGTAATCAAATCTTGCAAGTTAAATTTGACCCACTTCCCGGTGACCGATTGAGCTGAAATTTTGGGTGTAAGTATAGTTTGGACAACAATTCAATATTATATGGTACCATAGAGCTGATTTGATGATAGAGACTTCTGTCTCCATCATCAAATCAGCGTTCACCTTCTGGTGGCCATGGGAATTCAGTACTTAACCGACGTACCTAACCCCGTTGAGTTTGGGCTTGTTACAATCGTCTCAATGAGTAGTTTATGATGTTGTACAGAAAAGTACAGTCGGCAATAAAAGCTTATACCAAAAATGAAATTTTTGCAAGAAACATGTTTTACCTACCATCTAGTCCCTACTCTCTTAAGGATTCAGCTACATGTTAAACCTAAGAAATTCTAAAAACTCAGTTCATGAAAAATAGAATCACATACATAATGCGTGTCACGAAGGTGTAAATTTTTTTCGTTTCATTCGTTGCATATTTTTTGATATTTGCCCGTATTTCATAAAGATTAAAATTGAAAAGTAGGAAAGGAATAATGATTTCTTTCTTGTCATTGGACTAGCAGGCCGAACCGGTTATTTTGGCCAACGACCGTTAGAATGTATTAATTCACGATATATTTTCCCATCAATAAATGACAGTTAATATCAATTCATATCACTGCAACAATAGTTAAGAATTACTTTAGTTAATGTATTATACCTACACTGTTCCTTTTGCATATGTTTTGCATCTAACATTGTGAGGTGAGGAGTGCTGCTTATCCTGAAGTAGGTACAGGTTTTACCTATTCAAGGAGCACAATCCTAGTTTTCAGAATATAACCGGTAAAATGTCAGTGTAAAATATGTTTTTTTTATTTATTTTGGTAAACAATAAACAATCTTTGAGATATATCATATGCGCGTTCTAAACATTAAGCAAAAATAAGTCTGAATGGTTCCTTACAGCATAATGCGGCCGACCCATTTTACAACGACTTGGCGCTTCAATTAATGTATAAAGTTTCGCTTCCTGTATCCTTGTAATGGGATGGGATAATAAATTGGTTAAAGTCTCATTATTAAGTGGGCTTACAACGCGTCTCGCTTACCTACATTCGTTTTTTTGCATTCCTCATTGATGCTCGATAAACCTACAGGGTAGCTATAATATTCTTTTTTTAGAGGCCAAGCGTAGCGGAATGTCGTCTCAATCATATTTGGAGCAGTAGTCCAACTGGGGAAGTACATTCCCTCCACACTCCACACACCGAACGCGGGTCGTGCGCGGCGCGGGTCTGTATATCTCTCTCACTACCAACGCATTTAATATCACTCTCACTATCTCTATCACACAGTTGCCCGGGGCCGCGTTGCTACCGCGGCGGGCCCGCGGCGGGCCTGCGCTACTGTGCGATAGAGACGCCGCGCTACTGTGCGAAAGAGATAGAGATACCGCCCGACCCGCGCCGCGCACGACCCGCGTTCAGTGTGTGGAGGCCTTTAGATAATAACGCCTTCTAGCAATGAAACCTAAAATCAATAAAAGTTCGGCAACGCGCTTTTGATTCCTTGGTCTCGAGCGTTCAATCTTTATTCCAAAATGTATACACGATTAACAAAAGAAGTAAGTACACTATTCACAATATCTTTGCAGCTTGACGTGTGACGTCACCTCTGGCTACGGTGTGAAGCGCACACTTGTCCCACCGCCGGCGAGTAGCGAGTACTCTCATAGTAATTCTTACTTGCGCGCGTAAAAGCGAGTAAGAATTACTACGAGAGTACTCGCTACTCGCGCCGGCGGTGGGACAAGTGTCTTAAGGCCGGCCCTTAACTATCAACTAAATTGCACAAAATTACGAATTGTAAAATGTTTTTGACCGTTTAGGGTTAGTATTGAAGATTGCGCAATGATTGAACAAAAGTACAGTCTGTCTAAAAAGAGAAGAAATTAAATGAGGGCGCCACTTTCTACGTAACTGTCATAATTTGACGTAAAACGCTTAAACATGGCAACAATTTAGTATGGATTTTTTTTAGTTCCATTTTATTTAATTTCTACTCTTTTCTGTTGCACTGTATGAGCCAGTTTAATTTTTATTGCACCATCTTTTTATACCGTACCGTCTAGGAACTATTGCACAATATTTTGAGAATAGGTATGTTTAGCCGCCACGAGGAAGCAGGAAGCATCAAAGTTATTGCGCAAGTTTTGCGTGATAATATTGATCGTTTAATCACAAGGGGTAGTTCAATTATATTGCGTCATAAAAATATTGTGCAAAGTTATTGTAGGTCTAGGGCCGGCCGGCGACGCATTCCGAGGACGTGCACAGAATAGATATTGCCCTCTAAACGGCCTAATTATGATAAGTAAAACAAAAACCTTCTCCGAATTGTTTTTTTTTAAATAGTGTTAATCCGCACCGTTACCTAGGTAGGTACACCTTTACATTAAATGGTCCAGAAAGATTAGAATCTAATCCAAAATAAAAGACACAGTAGGCTGTCGCTCTCCCAAATCCGGCTGCACCCTATTATTACTCTTCCGATTCTTCGCTCGCGTTACTTCTTCCCCCAGAATTTGTATGCTGTGCTGCTCTAACAGTAGGCGTTTGAACTTGGCTAGGACGTCAGTTATGCTGACAGTTGTCTCGGTGAGATTGTCCAGTTTAACAGCTATGGAGGCACAACTTTCTGATGTCATCTGTGAAGGTACAATGCATATATAAGTTTATGTCAAAGATTTCATTTTTGGTACAAGCTTTTATTGCCGACTGTACTTTTCTGTATACCATCATCAACTACTCATTGAGACGATTCTAACGAGCCCAAACTCAACTGGGTTACGCCGGTTAAATACCTAAATTCCCATGGCCACCTTCTGTCTCCATCATCAGATCAGCTCGATGGTACCATAATATTGAATTTACATCCGAACTATACTTATACCCAAAATTTCAGCTCAATCGGTCACCGGGAAGTGGGTCAAATTTAACTTGCAAGATTTGTCCTATACATACATACCTATACATACCTACATACTACGTAACAGGGCAAGTTAATATAAAGCTTGTAATAATACATTACGTAACTAGGGCGGTGAATTCGTGAATGCCCAGATCGCAGGTGTTTGTGGCCCGAACCAAAGTTGAGGGCCATAAATATGCGCTCTGGGGCTTTACGAATTACCGCCCGTGTTGAGTACAAAATTTTACGTCTTCTCCTGGCCACAATGCGACTTTTCCCGTACGCGCAGCGTGCAGTAAAACTCGCATTATGGCCAAGTGTGACGTAAAAAATGTTATCTATCGTGTGACATTTTATTAAAAGCAATGACGCATAGTTGCATTATCCAAGAGGCAACCGGATGGCTCGCGGTATTTGAGCTCCCAAAGTGTTGTGGAACAGCCCTTTGCAACCCGATCTCTTTGAATCTGCAACTACGCGTCATTGCTTGTATTGCAGCATTTAGACTATTTGTATAGACAATCGAGGCTAACTACCTATTTACAAACTTTAGACATTAATTATTATTTACCATGATATCTAAGACGTCGTATTTTTTAACCGACTTCAAAAAAAAAGGAGGAGGTTCTCAATTCAGTTGTATTTTTTTTCATTATTATTATTATTTTCAATGTTTGTTACCTCATAACTCCGTCATTGATGAGCCAATTCGAAAATTTTTTTTGTTCGTATGTGTAATGTGTGTACTTCCAAGTGGGTCCCATTTTTTTCAAAATTCAGTTAGATGATGGGATCCATGAGGAATTGAGGGGACTCCTCAATTTTATTAGGCACGCGTGTAGTGATTTTGGTATATTCTGTTATAACTCGTGTATTAACATCCGGAATCATAAATTTGGTGGCGAAGAATTGATGATCCTCAATTATGTAGGTATTTAAAAGTGCAAAAGTACGTCACAGGTTCTGATAAGAGTCCGTTGAAATAGGAACTAATGAAGTGCCTTGGTGATGATCTTGGGGAGTCGATGGAAGTCCTCAAATATTATCGGCCCACATACAGCGATTCGGTTTTTTTCTATAGTAGGTAATCAACGCATTTGCTATCGGAAATCAGTTCATGTGGTATTTTGTAAAAAAAAAATAGGAAACGTTCTCGTGGCTTGGCGGAGTACTAAATTGAAGTCGGTTAAAACTTTTTTTTAAAGTAAATTATTACCTACCATCTCAAGTCAGTTTCTGTTAAAGGCAGCTATTCTGCTGATAGGGAGGGCCATGTTGGGAGTTCCTCTGCGTGGTCGCATCAGCAATGAGGCTATCCGCAGCAGAACCAAGGTAACCGATATAGCCCTCCGAATCGCTAAACTTAAGTGGCAGTGGGCGGGGCACATAGTACGTAGAACCAATGGCCGTTGGGGCGGAAAATTTCTCGAGTGGCGATCACATACCGGGAGGCGCAGCGTGGGTAGGCCCCCCCAAGGTGGGCTCATGACCTGGTAAAGGTTGCGGGAGTCCGCTGGATGCGGGTGGCGCAGGACCGGTCACTTTGGCACTCTTTGGGGGAGGCCTATGTCCAGCAGCGTCTTTCGGCTGATTTGAAGATCATGATGATAATTCTGCTGATACTCGTAACCTATGCATTGACACGCCCAACATGCCTGCTACACACGACAACGATTTATCGTAGCGATTTGACTGCGCAGTCCGTTAGTGCAGTAACGATAATCTGAAACGATTTGTCATACACACGATCGATAAAACTGCACAAACGGACTGCGCAGTCAAACCGCTACGATAAATCGTTGTCGTGTGTAGCATCAGGCATCAGAAGACTAGTGCGTATAGTTTTCTTACGAAAGTGAAATATTTACCTTGGAAATCATAGGTTTAAAAGCGTCTAAGTCTTGAGAGTAATCATGTTGTATGTGCCGTGATTTCAGCCAGCTGTAGTTACCATCTGTTGCCTGATGAGTGGATTCCTTCATCAGATATTTCACCTGGCGATTATGAAACGGGACGTTTGGTACTTAAATAAGTAGTCAGATTGTTGTGTACCTAACGCATGCCTACAGCAGACAGCCCGCGAGCTCTCTCGATTTTTCTCGCACTATCCGTCTCTCTCTTATTATAACACATACGACACACACATTCGACGAACACTCCTTTTTTGAAGAACCCCATACTGTAGCCCCTCGGGAAAACCTCGGCAGGTAGCTCATTCCACAACCGGAGCGTCCGAGGGAGAAAATTTAAATAATATAATTATTTATTTAAACTAGCTTCTGCCCGCGACTCCGTCCGCGTGGAACTCGTATATATCGCAGCTCCATACAAACTTTTACCCCCATTTCACCCCCTTAGGGGATGATTTCGGGGATAAAAACTATCCTATATCCCTTCAACTATCTCCACTTAAAAAATCACGTCAACTCGTCGCTTCGTTTTGCCGTGAAAGACGGACAAACAAACAAACACACACATGCAATTGCCCATTTATAATATGAGTATGGATTAGAGAGAGGGAGCCTCCTCTCTAATTTGCACTGTGTTTAGGTCTTTCTCGACTCGCGTCGTGGCGCGGCGTGAGTTGTGCTAGCCCCGCTGGGTTCAGGCCAGGCCCCGTATCATGGTCGGCCTTATCGCGCGATAAGTGACATGATATGATAGAGCGTCCGTCACTGGCTGACACCGTTCGATAGAACGAGACGGACGCTCTATCTTATCACTTATCGCGGGATAAGGCCGACCATGATACGGAGTCTGATGGCAGTCGATTTTGTTAAACTAGTAGTTACCTAGGTACGCCCATCAATCTTGGGATTATGTCAAAGCTACACCACACTCTGTCAAAGCGGACGTCAGGCTCCCTTGGGATATATATTAATTCCTAAACACATCTTTACCTGAGAGTCGGAGTGATTCAAGATCATTTCAGTCATCACGTTTTTATTTATTTAATACAAAACAGTGTTAAGAATGAAGATCACTGAACATTTAGTGCTGCAGCCGGTGTCCTACCTGTTGGATCTATTGCCACAAACATCTAGCTACTAAACTTTTACCCCCATACTTATAATACCTCTGTTAAATAAAACGAGTTTTGTCTCTTTCTTACTCATTTAAATATCAGAGTGACAGATAAAGACAAACAAATTTTGACAGCACTTTAGCTAAATTAGGTTTGATCAACGTTTTACTTGATAGGTTAAATTAGAACTGCATGTGTGCTCCCAAGTAGCACAAAGCTGCATCATATAATTCCACCTAAGGCCACATCGGTTGTTTAAGCACTATTAACGAGTCATTAGTGATCACTCGGACTGCAATAGCTGCATAGGAAATAACGAGACCCAATATAATGCATTACTCTGTACTACGATTCTATTAAGCGCTACACAGACGCCACATATTCACTCTTATTCAGCATTTAGTAGCGTTGTACACTATCAGCTGCAAAAGCGCATTTTGTGGACACTAATAGTGTAGTTTTCTGAATAATGGTTCACAGGTGTACATTTAAAGCACAAGCATTTTAAGAGAGAACATATGAACCTCTATAACGCAAACAGTTACGATGTGTAGTTCATTAACAAAGATATAACGCTTTATGCTGTTTAAACGTGCACTTTTACGCCATTACTCAGCGGATAGAGTGTACTCGTATATCAGCGTTAATATAGGCCACAATGGTACCAAGGGGAAGTTCATTAACAAAGATATAATGCTTTATGCTGATTAAACGTGCACTTTTACACCATTAGTCGGCTGATAGAGTATACTCGTCAGCGTTAATATCGGCCACAATGGTACCATTGTGACCTTTTATGCAGTTACGCAGCAGCACACTGCTTTAAATCTGTACACGCGTGGACATTTATATAGCATTTAGCATTAATACTGGCCACTCGTTTATCCGCCATTTTAAGTACCTGACGCGTGAATTGTTAAAAATTTAGCTTTTATCCTTTTGGTTATTTTAGAAAATATCGGCTTAAACTGAATAAGATCAAAAATACATGAATAGGTAAACAGCTTACAAGTAAAAGTAATCTTGTAAAGACCCATACTGCAACAAATAAATAAATAAGCATGTTGGTATGAAATTTTGACTATGATAACTCGCCTAGAATAAAATGTAAATTCGACTCACAATTATTGCTGCATGTATACTTACTATATTATTAAATATTTTCATTGCTATGCCCTAACAGGGTCCATGTGAAACTGTACTACTATTTATAGTATTTATGTAAGATCTGTAATACCATGGTTGCAATAAATAAATAAATAAATAAAATTAATATGAAAAAAAAAATGACTTGTAAATATCCTATTTTATTTTGAACATTTTCCACCTATTTTGTGGATATTATAAGAGCGCGTGAAAATTTTGACCTAAATATGTATGGTATTTGGACAGGGGGGAATTACGTCTCCTAGGTTATTCAACCTGTACGTCAACGGATTGATTGGTGAGCTCAGTGGCGCCAATATTGGATGCTCGGTTGATGGTGTTTGCATGAACAACTTCAGCTACGCAGACGATATGGTGTTGCTAGCGCCATCTCTCGGGGGATTGCAAAACCTGATCGATGTCTGTGAGCGATACGCGAGGGCCCACGGACTAAGATACAATGCCAAGAAGAGCGAATTTTTAGTGTTTAACGCGGGTAAAACATATCAGACTCTGCCACCTGTTACCTTATGTGGCAATCATCTAAACAGAGTCAAACAATTTAAATATCTCGGTCATTGGGTCACCGAGGATCTCTCTGACAACATGGACATCGAGAGGGAGCGAAGGGCCCTGTCCGTTCGCTGCAACATGCTGGCCCGTAGATTTGCAAGGTGCACAAAGGCAGTAAAAGTAACTCTGTTTAAGGCATATTGCCAGTGCTTTTACACCTGTAATCTGTGGGTCGAGTATGCGCAGAGGGCGTACAGCGCTCTTCGCGTGCAATATAATAATGCCTTTAGGATGCTGCTCGGACTTGGTTGGAGGTGCAGTGCATCGGGTATGTTCGCGGAGGCAGGTGTGGACGGCTTCCATGCGATCATGCGGAAGCGTTGTGCCTCCCTGCTCCGTAGGTTGAATGGGAGTTCGAGTAGCATCCTAAGGGTGTTTGCCGAGAGGTGGGACTCGCCGATGAAACGTAGGGGGATCGAAATGCACTCCAGTTTTGTTAATTTTGACGATTAATTTAATTTATTATTTATATTTTATCTAATTTTTTGTTTAAGTAATTTATTTAAAATTCAATGACATTGGGTATCTATATTGTTTAATTTTATGTTTGATTTGAATTTGTAATTAATTATTTGGAATGAATGTAAATAATAATAATAATGCTAGCCAAAAATATCTTGCAATGATTATATTACATATTTTACTAAGTATTTGATTTGTTATTCCAGGTTGTATTATAGTGTCCTACTTTGTTTGTTAATCAGTATAGTCGAAAAGTATAATCCTGCTTAGTTGTGACTCAAAGTGGTTGCTCATCCGGCTGTAATTAGTTTCTAATTTGACATTATTATTGTTTATATATTTTTTCTAACATTAATAAATTTAAGCGTGTATCTTACTAACTACAATATGGGCCATGGCCTGAAATAAACGTTTATTTAATTTAATTTAATTAATTTAATTTCACTATAAATAAACATTCCCGATAAGATTTCACACATAATTGAATTAACCGAAGTTTTAGTTACCTACCTTAACTTTATTATTTCTCCACAAAATGGTCACTATTACTCTTCATTTGCACGCACCATTATCACTTCATCAAGCACCATAATCTTTTTCGTACAGGAGTAAAAATTATAAACGCGTTTCTTCATAAGTATAAAATTTCACTGATAATTTACTTCTAGCTTCGTTAAAGCATTTAAGGATGTCCACACTCATCCCAATTTTGCGAATGAGTATGAGAATGGCTGCATATTAACTATAATAAGTACCACACACCTTGTTATACAAGCAATGTTCAGCACTAGGAGTAGCTGTTACCTTTATTAATGCTAATATAATGCTATTACAATTCATTTGTACAGCAATGTGCCACGTAATTTGTGCCCAAATTAGAGTTATATCAGCATTATATGCGCATATAATGCTGATATAACTCCATTTTTAGCAGCTAATGTGTCCAAGGTGTACTTTAAAAATGCTGTTACACAGAACCTTTGTGCTACTTGGGCTATGTCCAAAAGAAGAAATTCGTTAACTCCCACCACATCACCATGCAAACGAAGTCGCAGGTCCAGCTAGTCTACAATAGTATGTACTATTAGGGCGGTGAATTCGTGAATGCCCCAGATCGCAGGTGTTTGTGGCCCGAACCGAAGGTGAGGGCCATAAATATGCGCTCTGGGGTTTTACGAATTATCGCCCGTGTTGAGTACAAAATTTTACGTCACACCTGGCCACAATGCGAGTTTTCCCGTACGCGCAGCGTGCAGTAAAACTCGCATTATGGCCAGGTGTGACGTAAATAAATATACAATAGTAAACAATGACCTGTAATACCTTATTACCAATAAATCATATCTATTGTCTACGTCTATGTCTGGTTGTGGGAGTCCGCTGGATGCAGGTGGCGCAGGACGGGTCACTTTGGCACTCTTTGGGGGAAGCCTATGTCCAGCAGTGGACGTCTTTCGGCTGATATGATGATGATGATGACATGGTGGATACGATAGGCCGTATTTTCGGACATACTTACGCACAATGAAAAACATAAATGGCGTAAGCGTTTTCATAGTCGTTTGACAGACCGTATCTTGCGCCGCCTATCCACGAACATGGCCTTTGTATTTTACTTACGTATTGCATCAGATCGTTTTGAGAGAAATTTTTGATTTGCCCAACGGCGCTTTTGTCGAAAAACCGCATAATTCTGTATTATATTTAAACCCTCTAAATGTCACTCTCTATTCTTATATTGTAAATACGACAAACACTAAGCTCAGTAAAGGATGTATTTCACTCTGAATTCGGAACCAACAAATTGATATCGATATAAGTGTATCATGTTGATAAAATCTGGTTTTTAATTATTTTTTATCAGTTCCCTAAGAGTAATAAAAGTATCTTTAATTAGTTTAAAATAACAATATGGACATTATCATAATATGAATTACAAATCAAGTCGGAATACAATGGTGTAAAGAATGATAAAATTAAAATACGTAAAAATAAATAAAAGTAATACTACGAGTACATCCCGCTCTGCGTCAAGCCCGAACCAAAGGTCCCCAAAATGCTAGCGGCATTGCCTCGCTGAACAGCAATGGAGACCTGTTGGACGAGCCATGACCCAGAGCGGGGGTCAAGGCCCCTGTCCCTTAATCGTCTGCCTAACTCCTTGCACAGCCCGAGAGCCTCACTGCCCCAGGGCCCAGCTGTCTCCACAGCAACCGGAACGAAATCATAAGTCGGTTCCAAGGCAGAGTACTTTGCGTGTTTGAGCTTGGCGGCATTTTCGGCCGCCGAACCAGCTGACTTAATTGTGTGCTTTAGATGGGACGCTGCAAAAGTGCTAACACAAGTTGCATCCCATAGGAGGCACCGCCCTCTCTGCCAGGGAACCAACGTCAACCCGTCTGGTCTTTTTCCGTCAGTCCGAGACAGACCCGGGGGCTCCAGGATGCACGGTACGTTGGCGGACACCATAGCCCGACGCACGATCTCATTGATAGAATGGTGTCTAGGGAACCGACCCGCACATCTTTTGCAGCTTAGCCCGTGGTGGCCATTCTCCTCCACCATTGTCCCACAAACGCATCGGTGCGCTTCGCATACCTTGCTCCCCAGCCTTAAAGCAACTGCTATCCTCAGGGAGTCGTTGTCGAGCAAAGTGCCGAGTTGAGGGGAAGGCAAGGCATGCAGCCACGCACCGGATTCGGGCTTTGTGAGAGCCTTGAGACGTGCTAGGTCAGTCCCCGAGGCATCACTCAACAAATGAGAAAACGTTTGCTGACATAGAATATCGTCCCATCCTCTTTGGACCGTTAAGCTATCCGGATGATCATTGGACGGACATAGTGTCGCCCACTTAGCCAGGGCCTCGGTTACGAATGGAACTCGAATGCTGCTGCCATCAAATGATAATATTCGAGCAACAAGATCCGACGAACCATGTGCCGACGCTAAAAAGGCTACCAGACCTATGTCCTGGACCCGACGCACGCCCAAGCCACCGTAACGAACTGGCAGAGCCGCCTGACACCATTGTTTGTCGTCTAAACTCACATTGAGTATTGACTCTAAACAAGATTTAATAGTGTCATCGAACGATTTCAAATCCGTGTCATAAAGCCAAGTTGGAGACGTCCGTAACATATACACCATGCGAGGCAGAGCAAAACAGTTTCGCAGCAAGATAAGGGAAACATGTCCCGACAATTGTGTCAAATGTTCCTGTGCCGCCGAAAGTGCTTGTCTTTTGGCTTGAAGGGCCGAACTAACACCCTCGGTGAAAATTGGAGCACCCAGTAAATTGAAAGAATGTTCGTGTATTTGTCTAATGCCAGGTAAAAGTGACTCTATTTCTGCGAGAGAGTTGGTGTCTAAAAAACTGCAAGTATAAAACTCGCACTTAGACGGGTTTATTTCAAGACCAATTTTCTTCAAGGCAGGTATCAATGTTTTCAAGTCGTTTAAGACCACTTCTGGACTTCCTCCTATAGTGCCATCATCCAGATACCACACGTTAAGGGGCGCCTTTAATCCAGAAATAATCTTTTGGATGCCGAGACAAAACATCAAGGGCCCTAATGGGTCGCCCTGCTGGGCACCAACTTGCGACTGTATTAAACTGCCTGAGAAGAAAAGATTACTTGAGGAGGCGTAACATTGGTAAATGAAAGGGTAAAGAGAAGGAGTTTGCTCTAAGGTTTCGTTGAGAATAGTGTCCCTTTCTAGGCTATTGAAAGCGTTTTTGATATCGATTTTAACGATTATGGTATTGGATGATCTGCGATGTAAAGCAAAAGACCGGGTGGCATGTATTGCCGCCTCACAACCAAGTCTGGTACCGAAGCCCATTTGAATTGGTTGCAGATAGTCAGACATAGCTTCTCTAACAGATTGGCAACAGAGCTTAGCCGTAAGACGACGAAAAAAGCTGCCCACCGCAATTGGTCTAATACCACCATCTTTTTTAGATAAGGCACATAACGAAGCACCATATAGGAACGGTCTCACCTCCAAGTTTAGCATACCTCTCAGTAAAAAATTGCATAATTTTGTGAGTGATTCTAACAATCGGGGACCATTATTTCCTGCGGAGGGTGAAGTCAACTCTTTGAGATGCTGCGGTCGCAGACCATCTAGACCGGATGCAGACCCATTGTAGAAAGACGCAATTGCGTTGGCTACGTCCGAAGTTGTAACAGAAAGGAAAGGGCTTGTTAAACTCGGTTCAGGTGGTAAGATTATTGACCTCGATGGGCTGGGGTGTTTGTCTTTCAAAGCATGTAGTGTAGTTTCATTCACAGGAGCGAGAGTAGCGTCGGAAAGGAGCAAACGAACCGCTCCTCTTAAGTCTCCGTCGTGTACTTTGGCTTCGATGGAACGATATATCGAAGTTTGTTTTATTGGGGACTGTAAAATAGCGAAGTACAAATTAGAGTCATTGATATTATTTTTAACTTTAGTCGTCAACGATTTCTTTTCAGTCTTATCTGGTACCCTCAAGGCTGAAAAAGAGAAAGAGAGTAAAGTAAACCAATTTTCAACACTGTTCGAAAGCAAACAATCCTCAATAACCGTGCATAGCTTACCGGCAGCTAAACATCTGGCACCCTTGGGAATATGGGTCAAAACTCGAATGCTAGACTTTAAAGTTGGTAAGTCGTTTAGACTAACGTTCGCATGTTGCGTTTGGGAAGAAATGTCCGAAGTCCCAAGGAGCGCTGCTCGAGCTAGAGGAATATGATCTTGCCATATTTGGGTTGTTTGTGTGGTGTTTAAAGGTGTTGGAGCAGGTGGCTGCGTATGGTTAGCATGAACACGACTTATATGGATGTTCAGTCCCCTCTTTTTAAAATAACGAATCTGGGGGCAATAGGGGCATTGCACGGAGCTATCCAGAGGCAGAGACAGGGGAGGAGCCATATTTACTTGGTTTGAAGTGGATCCTATTATGTTGAAGAGTATGATTAAAACTAAACAAGAAAAACTTACAGTTGCAAATATAAAAATGTAGTATAAAAATACCGCAACAAAGTAGAGCATGTACAGTCCTTTACATTATTGTTTAGCCGCTGAGAAGAGCGTAGGCAAGGACGTAAAATATAAATACACAATGCACTAAATATTAATCACACTTAACTGATTATAAACAAATTAGAAAACACAACAAAGAATGACATCAGTGACACTGGAAACTGTCAAAAACCCGGGGCGCAGCCCCCCATACGCAAGCGATTTTCTTGTTTCTCGGGCGCGGATTGTTTTCGGACAGGACTCCGAGTGTGCGGAGGCCGTTGGCCGTGGCCGGCGATGTTTACATGTCCCGACAAAATCGTCGGATCGGTCTGGATGGGTCCTCAATGGGTCGGATCGATACGGGGATCAATGAAATATGTATTTCGCCGAGTTATACGCCGACAAAGTGGTAAAATAAAAAGTGGAAAAAAATGTTTTATTAAATATGATTTGTTTATACTTACATTTTATCGGTAACAGGTTGATATGAAATATTCATAATTAGGGTTCCATTTTAAGAGAGCACAAAAGATTCCATTATATTTGTTGCCTGTATCATATCGTTTAGATTAAGTACTCGTAGGTCATCATCCTCCTAGCGTTATTCCCGGTAATGCCCCTAAAGGAGCCCGGGGTCCGCTTTGACACCTTATCCCAAGATTTGACATAGGCACTAGTTTTACGAAAGCGACTGCCATCTGACCTTCCAACCCGGAGGGAAAACTAGACCTTATTGGGATAAAACCGGTTTCCTCACGATGTTTTCCTTCGCCGAAAAGCTAACGGTAAATATTCCTCACATAAGTTCCGAAAAACTCATTGGTACGTGCCGGGATTCGAACCCACGACCGCCGCTTGACAGCCGCATGCCTGAACCATTAGGCTACCTAGGTTAGATTACTCGTAAGGTATTCTTTCTAATTCTTCTCTTTCTTTTCTGTTAGTAAAGGCAAAGAGAATATAACCACTACGTTCTAAGTACATACCTAAAGGTATAACATTTAGTAATAGTTATTTACGATACAAGTGCCGAAAATAGGAAATTCGCAACGAGTGGTTTAAATCGACACGAGTACATATGATGATACTCTCCCGCACTAGTGCGGAAAAGAGCACTTTCCGTGCATATGTCGAAACTTTAAAGAGCGATATGTACAGTAAAACGTTGTACGATACACGTGCGAATAGGTAATTCGCACGTGTACCTTTTTCGGCACTTGTATCGTAATTTCCTATTTTTGGCACTTGTATCGTAATAGTACATTACATAGGTACCTAGGGCGGTGAATTCGTGACTAGCCTAGATCGCAGGTGTTTGTGGCCCGAACCAGAGGTGAAGGCCATAAATCTGCGATCTGGGGCTTTACGAATTACCGCCCGTGGTAAGTACACAATTTTACGTCATCACCTGGCTACAGTGCGACTTTTACCGTACGCGCAGCGTATTACAACTTCGTGGCTAATATCAATCATACTGCTCCTTTTTTCTTGTTATGTCAAATTATTTTTACACGTCAAACATACAATCTTCTACATTTGACATAAAAATCCAACGTCAAAATTCTAGAATGCCACAAAAAAACTAGAGTAAACAAGTTATGAAAACCTAAAATAAACAGTAAAATGGGCAATGCATCAAGCTTGCCAGAATTCACACGTTCCTCGATATGAAGTGATCACGTATTAGATTAGAACTCGATTCGATGGTCGAGTTTGTCACTTCAGCATGGGGATGATACAACAGTTCTTCAATAACCTCCGCCTCGTCATAATGCAGTCACTGTCCTGTATAATGCCGTTCTGTAGATGTAAATATTCTGGACAAGGGGAAACTTCGAGAGGAACACAAAGACATGGTAACAAAGATAGAAGACAATTCGAACATGTAGTTGGTTCTATATATGGTAACTTTGATCCACAAACTGGCATACCGTTGCACCAGGATATCCTAAATGATAGGCGTCACGGGAAATCGAGCAAAAAACACAAATCTGTGACTAAACATCGTCACCACCCCGTATCCAAGGATATTTTAAACACAATGCCTAGTGAATTTGACAGAGATGGAGAAAAGCGGCTATTTACAAATGTAAGCATAATGAATATGGTTTTAGGTGAAAGGGCCGCCACGGGATCAAGCCTGAGCATGGGCCGAAACACAGGTGATGTATTTTGCTCGAATAAAGGACATCTAAGCTCAGACGAAGCTGATAAAGAATACAGCAGCAGCTATAATGACGGTGACAAGTTTCCATGTCCAGCCAAACCGTGTAGCAAAACTAACCGTCAAGGTGGTAACTGTAGTCCTGCCAGAAGAATCTCATTTCACGACTCCGTAAATCCATCCACATCAGACGATAATAACAACGAACCTTGCCAACCCAAACCTATTAAAAACGTTGCAAAAAACTGTGGCAGTCCAACAAAATCAAATCTAAGGAAACTCAAACTTCGTATCGCTAATAATTTAGAAAACTCATGCTCTTGTGACAACAACTCGTGTCCAAACTCAAAAGCCAGAAACGAAAAATGTCGAAGCCGTTCCGAAGAAGACACTTCGGGTGCCGTAGACAATATGTCTCGTAACAAAACGAATCTAGAGACACTCCAAGCGCCTGTAATTAATAAATATGAAACTAAATGCCCTTGTGACAACTACGCAAGTCCTTCCACATCTGAGACCAACTTAGGTCAACCCTCTCAATACAAAGGATCGAAATGCGCATTTGAGGTCTATATAAGTCCATCGTCGTCAAGAATTATGCACAAAACACGCCAAGATACAGATAATGAAGCGAAAGAATGTGACCACTTTTTTAGTCCAACCACATTACAACTTAGGAAGAAAACAAATGTTTGTGGTGACAAAACCGCATATGAGAAGCCGCTTAGGCCAATAACATCTGAAAATGACAAAACGTACACACAAACCTCTGAATATAAAGAGACTAACCAACGTGATAGTGACGTTAGTCCAAACGAGGTAAAACAACAGAAAAATGCATCACCTACCCGTCCAAGAGGACTTAAGATCACATTTGACAGAAGTTTCGTTCCACGCAATTCAGAAGACGAAAAATCATTCCCTGAAACTTCAAGTAATGATGAGAAAAACAAATGTGACCACAAGTTTATTCCTAATGCTGAAGAAATTAATACTACAAGTGGCAGTGGCTCAAACACAAACACGTCGGAAGATGATAGAAATCCCCAAGCTAGTAGCAGTGATAATAAAGAAGCTAAACAGAAATGTTGCCACTTCAGTCCACCTACATGCAAGGTAAAGAAAGAGACCTCACCCTGCGCGCTTCCTAAAGAAGTTACATTCGGATTCGACCCGTCTAGTTCAAACACATCAGACGAAGATAAATGCCGAACAGACGGTAAATACAGATGTGACCACAAATTTAGCCCGATTCAAGAAAAAACAGTTCCCCATGCCACATCAAATAGTCAAGACGACGAACCATGTGATTGCCAAATGAGTGACTGCGTCTGCAATCATAAACCTATTAAAAAGGTGTCTGTAACCAAGAACTCGTGTCATAATCTTGAGAAACCGGACACCGACTCCGATGCTATCACCGATTTGGAAAGCGGATCCGATAATAAAGATAACGCATGTGCTTGTAGGAAAAGCGGAACATGCAATTGCGAATCTTACCGCAAAAAGAACTTATTTGTCAACTGCCCTTGCAATATCGCTGACACTGATGAATACAGCACTTCTGATAACACGAGCGAAGACGTTGATAGCGACGTCAAATCTTGCAAATGCTCATGTCATAAGAGGAATAAACAACTCAATATAGTTTATGAGCATTCACTCGAAGCAAACCTGTTCCCTGTTAAAAATGACTGTAGACATTTGAATTCTATATTGACATTACAACCTTTAAGTAGTACTACCGAAAGCAGCAATGATGAAAGAAAGTCATCAGATCTTACTATGTATGAAGAGCATAGAACCGCTTCGGTTAACACTATACCCTTCAAATGCTCATGCCACCATAACGATAGTATAAGAAAATTGTCTAGCTCTGTAGACCTCAGCTCAGACAACTATAATGTATCAAATTGCAACGTATGTATCGCGGATGGCAGAAAATTGCAAATCGATGAAGACGGCCGTAACACGAACATCCCGAAATGCGTGATCAATCATTTGATAGATCATAACGTGACATTCCATATTGTGAAAGTTTGTGATGACTAAATTATGATTCCTTTTGGAGAGCAATATTTTTCGAAATATAAGTATCCGTTCGTTTTTTATACCCATCAATCTTGACTTACTCGTATAATTCCTTACAAGCTCGAGTACCTTGCTTAGGCACTTGTCCTACTGCCGGCGAGTAGCGAGTAGTCTCATAGTATTTCTTATTCGCTTTTACTCGCTAGTCGCCGGCGGTGGGACAAGTGCCTTAAGGTGCAATTCTGTGCATCGCGGCCCATCGCGGCGATCGATTGCATGCGACTGACTCGCGCGGCTGATCAGTACCAAAATGCATAGTTTACGATGTCTACGACAGGCGCGTGCGGCATTTTCATTCAATGGCTGGGGTCGAAAGCCGGGCGCGTCAGTCGTATGCGATCGGTCGCGATGCACGGAATTACACCTTTATAATCATTTATTCGTTGCAACCATGGTATCTACATGATGTTCTTAGAGTGCAAGCACGGTCTACTCAAGTCGACTATCCGCAGAAATGTAGTTTGGTTGAATAACATTAGAGTTTTATGCACAGTGGGTCCCGCCTTAATAGGGTCCCGTTTTACCCTTTCGGTACGGAACCCTAAAAAATAAGCGATTAGGGGAGGTCTTAAAATTACTGAAGGCTTACCATTTAAACAACCTACTTAACACTTTGACTGTCCCTCGCTTTCGCCACTGTCATGGGTCGATACGTCCGTGCATTACATGTAATGCACAAATGTATAGAATCATCCATTTCTGACGTCACGTAGACGAGGCAGACCTAGTTTGACGGTGCATTACATATAATGCACGGACTTTCAAAGTGTTAATTTGTTTGGGTAATGGTTAATTGCCGCAATCTCATACCTCAGTTGCGGCAAATAAAAAAGTGGAACGAATGATATATCCATTTCTGTCACACTTATTGAGATTTGTATACCACCCTCTCGCTCGGTCGTGGTATTATTATTACCATGGATAATCCATGTAAATAAAACAGTGGAGGCAATGCGTCTATTGTTTATTGAGGTGCATTTAAATAAATTCGCTAAATAACTTATATCACAGTATTTGCGTATATATATAAAAACATCAGCAATCGTGAAGCTCTGAAGTTTGTTACGAATCCCATGGCTTTAGACACCGTGATCCAAAGGACCCGACAGTGTTACACAAAATTGTTGCAATAAAACTCGATATCTTTAAAACTACGGCAAGTCAAGCCAACTTTACATGACATTTTAGGGGGGGTTCAACGTCAAATATGGCGACAGCAGCTGTCATTTCATAGAAAATAGAAAATTTATAATCGTAAGTCGGCACGACCCGCCCTTACTCTACTATTATTAGCGGAGACAATTTATAGCACTGACACGTAAGTAGAACCAACATGGCGTCATTGCCGCAGGTTCACTGGTACGCATGCTCTGATAGCATGCGCGGGGCTCGTCACGCCATTGCTATGGATACGCGCCCCGCCTCCTCAGATTACACCCCACAGATATAGATATACACTAGATAACTTAAACACCTCAATCTGTATGAAAACCGACCGTGTCACTTATTTCTACCTACTGTGACGTCACACAGGCGAATTAGTGATGTGAATTCGCCGTTGTCCGCGCTAAATCGATTCTGCACATGTTCTTAATATTCACGGACAACCGGCTACCACAACAGACGCGCGCGTTGTCAGTCGGAGTGCCAACTCGGAGGCCGAATTCGGACACGCGAAGTAAATGCATTTGCGTGATCTATGTATTCTATATCTGTGTTACACCCGATAGTTCAACTCCTGCGCAACGACGCTACCACGAAACTCCTCATTCGAAGAAAGTGTATCTGCACAGTCACTCGAGTGTAACAGGGTAATAGTCGATTTGCAGTTTAGCAGTTGCCATAACTGCATCGAAACTGCAAATCGACTGCGCAGTCCGCTTGCAGTCGGCGTGCAGTTCTGACGACCGCACGCTGACGTATATTGCCGTTGTATCGACTGCACTACAAATGCAGTTAGTTTCGAGAGTAACGTTAACTGCAAAAGAACTGCACTTTTCCTTTAACCACTGAAATGCAGTTGGTCCTATAGCGGCCCTAAGAGCGATAGAGGTGATACCCAAACTTTGAATTACGATTTTCGTGGCTGTCTCAGGTCCTAACACGTTACCTGCCCAAGTACCCCCTGCTGGGTCATGCTGTTTTCAGGAGTCCGTGCTTCCACAATGGATTCACAGCTTCCAATTAGAAGCACACTTGGACGTGGACACATTTTGTATGGGGACAGTGAACGGGCCAGTTTCGCAACCAAGTACCCGCCCAGCGGGCGCCTACGCCGTAGTCACTTTCCGCTACATACGAGGAAAACCACAGGATCGGCTACGAGCGCAGCGCGTAGCTATTCTTGGTAGCGAAAGTGTTAAGTCACGGATTATAACGAACAGAGCTTTTAAGGTACCTATGTAGCACATTACATATATTACGTATTAAATACTATATAATTAGAGAGTGCAAAAGCAACATCGTCTTTGGACAATTAAATCACATAAAAATCACAACACAAATACATATTTTATATAGAAAACTCTGAGTCTCGGATATATTGAAATATTATACACGATTAGTAAATTATAAAGATTTCAATGTCAAATCACTTCGTTTCTGCGGTAGCTGAGCTTACAAACATACCTCTCCCATTTTTAATAGTAGTTTATGCAACTGATCCATAATAAGAGACCTTAAAACACGAGTGTGGTTTTATGAAACTCAGCGAGTTTCATAATAGGATCACACGAGTGTTTTAATGTTGTTAGCAACGAACATTCAAATAGCTGGTACTCATGTAGCAAGAATGAATGTAATTTATGAATTACCATTCATTCACTCTCTTCACAAATGAACTTCTCACACGCAGTATATGCTCCATATTTTTAATACAGTTTTATTAAAAAAAGTGTCAATTATAACTAAAACTATTTTATTTATGTTCGTCACGAACATATATCTAATTATGTACAATTGCATACACTACTTCATCTACACATATATCATAAGTAGTAGTAACAGCAAAAAACCAAAAAAAAATTACAACAGCAATGGCGGCAATTCGATATGACGTAGGTATTGTTTTTTTTTTAAATCATAGACAGAAGAATAAAGTCCCTATACTCATATCACTCGATATCAAATGTCGTGCGGTTTATATTAACCCTTCATCTGTGTTTGATAAATAAGGATTCTACCCACATTTTTAATCACCTTTTTGCATTTTTTTAAGCCATAATTTATTTTCTCTAATGCGGCAAAAACATACTGAATTGACGTTTCGTATCATTACAGTACAGATTTAGATCTACTACCACAGACAAGAAAGTTCTCATAGTAAAATCGGTTCTAGTAATGCTGGTTATTTCCTACGGTTTCTGAACACATTTTAGAGCACTAATGATATGTGCGTAGATAAAGGATAATTTCGTTAAGGATTGTGTACAAAGCGCGAGACTTTTAGGTTAATATGGTTCAATCAACTATTTCTTGTTGTTATTCTGGTCCGTTAGCCAAGAGACAACCCGCAGGTCTCTTTTAAGCCCTGTCTGTGAGGCTTAAAAGAGACCTGCGGGTTGTCTCTTGGCTTGCGGTGGCGGCCAATAGTAAACTTGACATTAGGGAGAATATTCAGCGTTTTTAAGGCGTTTTTTTCGGTCAGTGTCGTCGCGGCAGAATACACTATAAGTGTCTATGAGAGACGAATATCAGAGTGGTCGCTTACTATGGGCCTCATAAGAAGGCTCAAAGTCACCCAAAGGGCAATGGATAGGGCTATTTTGGGAGTTTCTCTGCGTGATCGCATCAGAAATGAGGCTATCCGCAGCAGAACCAAGGTAACCGATATAGCCCTCCGAATCGCTAAACTTAAGTTGCAGTGGGCGGGGCACATTGCAAGAAGAAGCGATGGCCGTTGGGGCGGAAAGGTTCTCGCGTGGCGACCGCGTACCGGAAGGCGCGGCGTGGGTAGGCGCCCCACAATGTGGACTGATGACCTGGTAAAGGTCGTGGGAGTCCGCTGGATGCGGGTGGCGCAGGACCGGTCATTGCGGCACTCTCTGGGGGAGGCCTATGTCCAGCAGTGGACGTATTTCGGCTGATATGATGATGATGATGATGAATGGCGTTGGAACCGCTAGATTCGCCCATAATTTGCCAGCTTATTGCCACCGCAGGCCCCGTCAGTGTGATACAGGCTTTACGGGCACTAAATAATTATCCGCATATATTCTAGGCAATCTTGTCTTTGCTCGTGAAAGGCAGCATGGCGAGAGAGGGCGCCAGCCTCAAAAGTAACGCCGGCTTGATCGTGTTCAATACGAAGTGGGACGCGTAGAACCTGTAATAAACATATGAGGATTCGTTTTCATTATGTTAGACTGTGTTAAACTCTGATCAACTGATTTCTAGGGCACCACCAAATGTCACTCGCATTTGGAGCCCAACTGAGTACGGTAGTACCACAAATATAAGTACGCCGACGAGTGCTGACAAGTACCGAATGAAATCGAACGTATGACCATTTCAATAAAGACCTTGTTGCACTATGCGTAAGGTACAATATGCAATGACAGGTGAACTAGCTTTATCGCTCATGACGCCAGACAAGATGGCGGGCGCCGGAGCTGCCGGCGTCGCGCGCAAAATTTTGGCCAATGGGCGTTGAAGATTTTACCCGCGCAAACTCGCTGCCTTATGATTGGTTAAAATGTTTTCAAACAATGATTTCTGCGCAGGTACATCGTTGTAACTTATATTTGCGGTACTTCTGTGCCTCGACCTAAGGGTGGTATTCTATATGTCCAAGATCTTTGTCCAATGTGCATTGCGTCCCACTCTTTAAGCAAAATGTGAGAAACAAATACACATTGGACAATTCGAATACCACCCTTACAGAAAACCGCGGCCCACTGCGGTGTGTACCCATATATTTATATTGTTTTTTAATGACTGATACTAAGAAGAAAAACTAGATAGACTGATACTAAAACTAGACTAACATAAACAACCATACATAGATTCACACCTTTATTCACTTTTAGCACAAACGTGGGTATAAAAGATCGACAAAATGTGATATCGCAGTGATAGGTTGCTTGCCTATCGCCCACAACACACTTCAACCCTGCTCCCTTAGTCGTTTTTTACCGACACCCACGGGAAGCACAACACACATATACACCCCAGGCCAAAAGTATGGAAACAAGCTTACATAGCCATACAAATCCGAGATTTTCAAACACAAAAAGCTAAATTAAGTAAAAAATATTATCGAACATTTTTACTATTTCTGTTACAGTGGTAACAGAAATACAGCCTCTGTAAAGATTCTTCCCTTAAAGTTAGCGGAAATAAAAAAAACACTTTTTTATTTCCGCTAACTTTAAGGGAAGAATCTTCGGAGCCCAAAAAAGCAATAAATATAACTATTCCTATTGTTTATTGTTACCATTTTTACAATTTTAGTAAGTTGTAACCATTCAGGCATTCATTAATTTATTTTGGGAATGTCTAACGTAGCTTTTTGATTATTACTTAATAAACGCTGTAAAATAAAGTGAATTACCGGACTGTACCTCATAACCCGTCATGTTAACATTTTTACAGAGGCTGTATTTCTGTTACCACTGTAACAGAAATAGTAAAAATGTTCGATAATATTTTTTACTTAATTTAGCTTTTTGTGTTTGAAAATCTCGGATTTGTATGGCCATGTAAGCTTGTTTCCATACTTTTGGCCTGGGGTGTATCTACATAAAATCTATACTCCAAACTAATATCACAAATGCGAAAGTGTGTTTGTCTGTCTGTCTGTCTGTTGCCTCTTCACGGTTAAACCGCTGAACCGATTGAGATGAAATTTGGTATGAAGATAGCTTAAATCCCGGGGAAGGACATTGGATAGTTTTCATCCCGGAAATCATCCCCTCAGGTGGTGAAATCGGGGGTGAAAGTTTGTATGGAGCTACGACATAAACGAGTTCCACGAAGCTAGTATAATAAAAAAACAAAATATTACCTCAACGTGTTGGTCTTGTCCACTCTTGCTGTTAGCTCTTGAAAGGCGTACATGATAGCGCCAACCATGAAAGATGATATTATGAGAGAGCGATGAGGCGTGTGGTGACGGTATCTGGAAACAAAGTATCAAATAAGTATATAACCATCGTCATTTTAAGTACCTAGCTACTTCGGACACTAGGACTCGGAGGATTATTATGATGATGGGCTTCAGACCTTCGGGCTCGCATTGAGCTCGCTCTCTGAAGGATTTCTTTAGGCCTCTCATTCCAATGAAAAGCTCGGCCTTCGGCCTCTTTTGTCTCAGCGCTCGGCACTTTGGCCTCAGGTCTCGTTTGCAAGACACCTTAGGATAGTGAGTGTCCGCCGGGCTAGCCCTAGGGTCTTCGGACCTGGGGCTCGCATAGGGAGCACTCTCTAAAAGGATACTTTAATAATATAATATTATTGACGACCAAGTTTATGAGGGTGTTTATTTAGATTCGAAGAGAATTTGACCTGTTACACGCACAGTCTATGGAAATGAAATCTTAGAGAATACCATGTAAACCATAATTTATCATGTAAGCTAGTACTAAAATATGTAGAAAGCATCCAAGACTCAGAAAAAAATATTCATGCTCATCACACAAATATCTGTGTCTATGGTCCTCATCGGGATTGGAACCCAGGACCGTCCGCTTCCCATAAAGTGTAGGGGAAATACTGATGTAGGTACACTCAAAATGTATTATTACTATAAAAGAAAGTAAGCAAAAAAGTATGCCTAGTGATGAAAATCCCATTCAGATATCTCAAAGTATTACGAAGCTGCAGCCGTTTTAATATCGCTAGTTAGAGAGAGAAAACGTTAAATTAGGTAACTTTATTGCACTAAGAATAAAAATACAGTTCAAAACAGAAGGTAAAGACTAGTAGAGTGCATAAGAAGAATTATTTATTCCATATTGTTAGTATTGACTAATTTAAAAAGTTATGTTGTGTTAATGTTTTTATACAAATATATGGACCCCATTTGGGTAAAAGCCTCCTCCATCTCATGCCATTTTTCCCGGTCTTTGGCCAAATGCAACCAGCCAGGTCCGGCAACCTCGGTTATGTCATCTGTCCAACGTCTTCGTGGTCTCCCTTTCTTCCTTTTGCCTTTCGGCCCTGACCATTTTGTTGCATCCAGTGCCCATCTTTTCTCCTTATACCTGGCGATATGGCCTGCCCATTTCCACTTAAGGCACAGTGCTTGGTGAAGAGCATCTGTTATTTTTGTACGATTTCTTAAATCTTCATTTCTGGTTTTATGTATTCTCCTTAGCTTTAATAAACTTCTCGACGAGAAGAGAAGAGAGTTTATATTTGAATATAGGTTAAGTAATTGATTCACGCCTTTATATATTTCCATCTGGGTCGTGGGTTCGAAACTCAAAAAAACTTGTCACTTGAAATCTCTTTCTCTTTTAAAAGTAACTAGCTTTTTGGTGAAGGAAAACATCGTGAGTAAACCAATCTACAATGACTCGTTTTCCGTCTGGGTTGGAAGGTCAGATGGCAGACACTTTCGTAAAGCTAGTGCCTACGCCAAATCTTGGGTTTAGGTGACAAAGTGGCTCCTTTAGGCTACAATCGGAAAAATGGCAAAAAAGAAGAATCGTCAGGTTTAAAAGAATTAAATGTTAGTTATACATATTATTTCTGCTGAGATTCTTTGAATTGATAAAAAAATCAGCATTTTTACCGTCATATTTGAATACAATAAAAATATTCGAATACATAAAATAAGACCTTACGCCCTAATTCATAAAACTTAACATGCCATGCCTCTCATAACTAAACTGTGGTCTATAATTTTCTTACAAAAACAAGAATCAAATTGACAGACAATCGAATTTTAATAGCATTGTAGTTAAAATAAGTTAGGACATTTATAAATAACAGCATTAGCATTTCCAAATAGCTTCGACCGGGGTGGGTTGGGGTAGGAAAAAATGGGGCTACTTTGGTCATTTATAATCTATTAAACTTCCTGACTGATTCATCACCGCACAGCCGAAACTACTGGGACTAGAAACTTGAAATTTACACTAGAACTTTCTTTTATAACGTAGGCATGGGATAAGACGGGATTTTTGGAAATTCCATCCCTATGGGGGTTAAATGGGGTTGCAAAACACTATAAAAGCAGAAGTATTTGAAATTAAGAAGAATCGAGTAAACAGCAAGATGGAATATATTATTCACTGCCACAGCTCACCCACAAATACAAAACAATCGGAAAAAAACCTATTTGATCAAAGTCGCCCCCCGAATCAAAGTATACAAAATATACCCCATTCCCTTACTCTTTTTATTGCAGATTTCAATATGTGAAACTAATACAGAACATTAAAAATCTCTTCCAGACAATGTTTAGGCAACGGAGAATTGAAGAACTGATAATTAAGTAGGTACTTATGTGGCCTAAGAAAACAAATTATGTAGCCGGCTTATATTATGGGCAATAACAACATATTTATTCATTTATTGTATTGAATCATTAACTAGATTCAAGCCACAAATGCTCATATTTGCATATAGTTAAAAACTTATATAAATATCAATAAAGAAATAGAAAATTATTTGCATAAGCGCACACTACACAATAAACTGACAAACGTGAGCAATCTTGATTCTATAAGAAGCAGAAGTACCAAAGATAAAGGTATGTATTGATTAGTTTTGGTAATTTGTTTAGATAGTTTGGGCAGAATGCTGATATTTTTGTTTTTTTTTGTTTTCAGAGTCATCGAGACTCATCAAAAGTACGCTTAACCCTCCTAAAGTAAATTTAAGTAAAAATATTGTAATTCCTGTTGAAAGTGAAAAGTCACTTGCGCACACACAAAACATACACAAAAATATATGTACACTATACAAAAATATAATAATAAGAAACAATATCACATCATGTACCAGCAAAACGGAACCTCAGCACAATGCTACAGCATGGCAGCCGCAGCGCTGATTTTCAGACAATATAAAAGAGCATTCAGAGCGTTTGTCAAATGCAATAGGAGAAAAAGTCCCAAAGCGTTACCATTTCCAATATAGGTACTTTTGATATGAAAACATAACGAAAAATCTACATTGTATGGATTTTTAGGGATTTTTTGAAAGAACTCGTGGTTCTGATCATCATAAAAATGTAGTGGCATGACTGTGCCCATTGTACATGGAGGTATGAAACGGCAAAAATTACTGTAGGTCCGCATTGTTTCCATTTGTGTTTTCTTCCTCTTCCACCTGACACTCGTTGGCCCTGCAGCACGGCAGATTATCGATCTTATCCGTGTATCCCTTCAAACGTAAAGCATTGATCACTTGCTGGTTCAGCTCGACCGTGGGCCGGTAGTGGTCGGAGCACGCCCTTATGCTCTTTATGACTCCATTCTCCACCACCATCTCGCCGGCGCCAGCGACGGGATGTCCGGCGAACAAGCTCGAGGTCCGCAGAACGCTGTCATGAGTACTGTGAACGTTTGACAGCAATATCTGCCCGTCAGCGCTCATAGCGAAGATGGCAGACCTGCCTGACTGCCCTACGTCTGCATTCGTTGTGTCCACTAACACGTTCTGAGAATTGTGTAATTTTCCGTCTTCAATGAAGACTTCTAGCATCGTTCGCTGATTGCTCTCATAGTAGATTATGAAAGGAGGGCATCGCACACCAGACAGACACGTTTGCTCTTCATTCACATACCTCTCTCGCATTTTATAAGTACTGTAACCGAACGAGATGCTAACCGCCCCTTCATGTTTGTCGTAAGCCGTACAGTTACCCAAGGTGTCTAATTTGCAGACAAGTATTTCGGTATTATGCAACGCGTAAAGCGACGCATCAAAGACGGCCAGACTTGTAAATAGCGTCCCTGGGGCTCTTGTGTAAACGGTGTTTGTGCACGGCACGCCGCGAGTACAGTTCCAAAAAGTTCCACTAGCCGTGACAACGATGACAGTTTCGTCCACAGCTGTAATACCTTTAACAGCACTTTCACATGTGTTAATCAATCGACAGCTTTCCTTTGACGCTACTGAGCATCTCCATAGCTGCTTAGAGTCCAGCCCGACGTAAATATACTTATCCGTCGCACCTAAAGAAGCCACACCGGTTGGGAACTCCTTGAAATTCTGACAGCTTTCGGGTACGTGTAAAGAGCATCGGCGGAGGTGTCCGTTTTGCAATCCCACATAGATGTAACCGTCGGACACAGCCAAGGTATTCATCTGAATGCGGATAACGTTGAAGTTCGTGCAGCGTTTCTCTTGCAAGTTGCATTTAAGCATCACTCCGTTAGCCAACGACGCGTAGAGGTGTTCCCCGCTAATGACCGTTGATGTGACGGCAGTGGGGCTGCCGACCGAGTGGAACGTCTCGCACACGCTGGGATCTCTGAACAGGCATCTCACTATGTCCCCGTTCGATTTCCCCACAAACAAGAGCTCTGGCGTTATGTAGACGGGGTCGCTGGAGTCGCTGATTGGTACCACTTTTGTGAACGGGGTTGTTTTGTTGAATTCGTGGGCGAAGTTGCCGTAGACCGCGTTTGCGAGTAGCAGAATAACGAAGGATTTTAAGAGGCCCATGTTGAGAGACACACGTCCGTTACAAAGAAAGTTCAGAGATGTAATGTTTCTGTTGGTTGGGTCTTTATAGCTACGCGCTTGTTTTAATCATGTATACACAAAAGATAATGGTGTCAACGGTCACAGTGGCAAATACAAGATAATATGATACAAGAACACATTGTACAGGCGGCACTCAGTGGGTGTTGCGTCGTGTTAAAATTGATAACGAAATGTTGCTAAATGGATAGTAAACCATCAAATTACTGTAATTAAGAAATATAATTTAAATGATAAAAAGATATCTATGAACTTAGAAAGTTTAGTAATAGCATTTTTATTTAATGTCCAGTAGCGTAAATTTAGCTACGAATATAATCCTTATTCTTTCATAGTAACAAAATTATACGACACATGAGAGAGGAGGCCTGTGCCCAGCAGTGGGACGTATATAGGCTGATGATGTGATGGGCCTAAACGCAGTATTTCGCGACCGAAACAGCAATTTACTTAATGTTCCATACAACGATTAGGACGTTCCCCTTCGCAATCATCACTATAGGACAGTGTTGGGTCTGGTTCGCACGCGCCTTACCAGCAATGCGGCTTGCTGCTTTATGGGGGTGCATTGGAAATTATTACGTGCTTTGAAACGCCGTTCTGACTATATTAAGAAACAATAAGGTCTGATTTTCAGATATATGATTCTTGACTATATGACTGTTTATCTGATTTAATCGATACATGGAAGAAAAAAAGATACATTTATTTACAAACACATAGAACACACATATTAATAAATAAAATAAAGAAAAAAGCGGCCAAGTGCGTGTCGGACAACGCACAACCAGGGTTCCGTCCCTATTAAAAATACCCCCATACCCCCTAGCCATTTCCCTGGGGGTAGGGTGGACTGAACCATACCACCGTTAGTAGTGCTGGGATTTGATGCAAAAATAGAAAGAGAAATAGGTACAAAAAATTTAATTTCATTAAACTGAAAAAAACGACAGCCGTTCTGGCCATTTTTTACCTTAGGCACTACTGCTTGGCACTGCCAGTAGTGTCATGGGTAAAAAAGAATTTCCTGTGACACTACAGTGGCCTTAGTAGTTTTCCCTTGGCACGCGGGGTATTATCTTATCTTCATACCTGTATCGTAACTGCCATACGTCCACGTTCATAACCAACCTATACTATAAGGCAGGCCGGTGTAGATACGACGACGAGTGAAGCGAGGAGGAGTGTTAGGTGTACTGCGACTCTGCGACCCTACAGCGCGCGAGCCGAGCGAGCGAATCGAGCGTGCCGCGGCTGCGGCCGGCGAAGCTCCAGACCTAACTTTATTCGAAAAAAATATCCGTAGTCAGTTCTGGCGCTTCGCCGGTCGCTGCCGCGGCACGCTCGCTTCGCTCGCTCGGCTCGCGCGCTGTAGGGTCGTAGTACACCTAACACCCGCCAATCGCATCGGCCGGTTCTTTTGCGTTTAGTCAGGCGCGGGACACTCCGCGATTTATTACGTTCATCGCTACAAGTACATGCCGGTGCCCCAACGTTGGGGACGTCAGAGAGCCATAAATCTTAATGTTTTGGCTGAGAAAAAAGCGCCTTTCGTAAAGATCAAAGGAGTGTCCTTTCTGTACATGTCCTATTATCTATTTTGTGGTTTAGTCTGGTTTCAACCGTCTCACGGTTGAAACCTTGTTGGTTGTCAGTTATGTCGAAATGTTCAGTCAATAACTGCGTAAATACCAACAAAAAAACTTGAAAAAAGATGGGATTTATTTCTTTAAATAATTTATATTCATAATTTCATAACATAACGAAATTTGTGTAAACTCATTGTAATTTAATAGTTTTGAACATGTTTTAAATAATTATTTTTGTTAGTTCAAATGACAAAGTCGCGGAACATAAATCTAAGGAGTCGGTATACTTAGATACTTTTTTTATGATGTCGTTACCTACATAATTATGGTTTTCATTTTAAGATTTCCAAAAAATCCTCAGCGACGTGCAAAATGGGCTGCAGTCATAGCACGCGACAGCCGAGGTGTTTTTTTTTTAAACCAAACGACTCGCGTGTCGTTTGTTCGGCTCATTTTAATGATTCGGATATATTATAGGTTATACGACAAAAAATGGAAGAACAGGTTTACTAAAACTGCCACACCTGTCGAAAATACAATTATTTAACAAACTGAATCTATTTCTAGGAAACTAAAATGACTTCTTTTTATGGACTCTGTCAGCTGTACTATATGTACTTACGGAAATCTCATCAATTGTTTTGTATATAATATTTGTACAAATATTTGAGACTGTTTATTCCCCACTTGCAAAATAAAGAAACCAGATTTATTTGTGCTTTCTGTTGAAATAAATAAAATTTATAACGCGACTCCATTCATTCGCTAAACGCTAACTAAAGTTTTGACGTGAGCAGTCAATTCACATTGTATGTCTCAATAAACTAAAAAGTATTTAATCTTTTGATGTTGGTTTGTCTAATATGACTATAAATGCAGGTTATAAATTAACGCTATTAGCAACTACTGAAATGTACTAGCGCTGTCATTCTGGGGCTCTGGGGCACATTTCTTGGCATATTTGCTTGACATTGTGCATCTAGTTCTATATACTAAATCAATGGTTACTACAGATAACGGTTGTCTAACTTTTTCAACTACACTGCGTGATACTGATAACGGTAACAGGACATTTGGGATAAATATTATAAAGCATAATATAGTGCACAGCACTACGGTGGTATGGTTCAGTCCCACCCTACCCCCAGGGGTATTGCTAGGGGTATGGTGGGTCTGACATGAAAAAGGTCATATCGTTACTGAAAACTTATGGCACTTACGTCCTTTTCTTTAAGGAAGGCAGTTTTTTATAAATATCTCGAAAACCTTTGAACCGATCTTGTTCAAAACAAATATCGCTGAAAGAATTTTATAAGCCCTATTAGCATGATTTTTTCCATAATTTTAAAGAACACGGTTCAAAAATTAGAGGGGGGGGACACAATTTTAGTGACTTTCGGGGCGATTATCTCCGACTCTATTCACTTAATCCAAAAAATTGCTTAGAAACCTTATATTTATTTTGAAAGGCCTTTCGATTGATGTACCACACGTGGGCTTGCAATGAAAAAAAAATTTTTGACTTTCGGTTTTATGTATGGAGTGCACCCCTAAAAAAAATATTTTTTAGTAATTTCATTGCAAAACTATGTAGCGGTTACCAAAATACACCCTATCCTCAATTTTTTATTCAAATACACCTTATGGTTTTCGAGTAAAATGCCTGTGACATACTGACGGACAGACAGACAGACAGACATGACGAATCTATAAGGGTTCCGATTTTTGCCATTTGGCTACGGAACCCTAAAAACAGATTAAACATAAATCAAGGGTCTCTGCAGTGGACCGGATACTGGGTGATCATTATGCTGAGGTGTCAGACACCTGCAGCGCATGATTGCCTAAGATTTCCTCGATAGAAAAAAAAACCAGGAGTCTTTATTTTCCTTTTTTTACTCAGCCTAATGAAACAATACATTATTTTACGACACAATTAAGTTGATGAAAAAAAAAAAAATGAAAAAAAATGAAAAATTATTTATTGGTAATCAAATAAGGTTAACAAAAGCAAGGATGGAATCTCCATTTAAGTAATATACATACTTGTGTCAGGAGTTGATACTATAGTATTTTATCTCATCTAAAATATCACTGAATAAAATATAAATAAAACTTCACTAAGTTAGGTATTTATCGAAATTTGTTCAAAAAAGCCATTCCCAAAGAGTGTTGCATCTCTTTTACTCGTGCGTGGAAGGCATTAGCGTGTTTCTGTCAAGGGGGCGTGGTCGACTCGAATCAAGGCATCCCCTTAAAACAGATTACCCGCCCTCATCGAACATCTGCAAGGCCCTATATACAATAGCGTGGCCGCGCTATCCATACAATGAACGCATTATCATATGGAACAAATGACGTGCGTGAACTATGACGTGGTCGGGAATCCCCACCGATAGGGTCGCAGGTACTCCCCTGTCAGAACGAGTTATCCGATAAGGTTGTTTACGATACAATTAGAACCGAGGCTTTACGCGGGCGTGTGGAGCCGGCCGTTTTTTTTTTTTTTGAACCTGTCTGTTGCTATAATAGGACGGACCTGGTTGTTGGAGGGTGGCCTGGGGAAAATCCAGGGGAAGCCTCCGGCACGACCACGCGGGGAAGTTTGTACACTGGAATACTCTAAGAGTTTGCGCTCCAGTGAGATTGGTTGAACGGTATCAACCGAATCTGGGGTGTAAGTGGTATCGAACTACTTAACCGTTGGATCATGCTATCTCTTTCGCACCTGCACTGCCTTATGGAGCGGGCCGTGCAAGAATAGCACTGACTTTTATTGCCTGACTCACCATTTGGTTTTGCGGATGTAGTATACATATAATTTCATTGTGATGCAACTAAAAGATTATATTTATATATGATGATTTTTTGTTTTATTTAAGTGAAACACTTTAAAAATAAAAATAAATCGCACTATACATTAGTAGTTCTTTTTTTGTTTTCCTGTAGGTCACAAAGTGCAGAATATTCGGCATTTTTGCCGACTATTCGCCGAGTATTAATGTGGCCGGATAGTCGGTCGGATAGTAGTCGGTCATCTCTAGTTTCCATACAATGTGCAGTCGAATTACATCAATTGAGTAAGCAGGGTCGGGGTACCGACAGCATGCTGAGTACTGTTATTTGGGGGGACTGACCGATAAAGGGGCATCCCGCTGATAACAGCTATTAAGTTACTGCTCGAATATTGTCGAAAGATAGTCTGGATTAGGGCTACACCATTCTAAATAGCAGTTAAATCAAGACATCTTCTATGAATGTCATAACACAATGTTTCATTGCAGGTACAGGTCGATTCACGAGAGCTGGCACGAATGAATTGACCGAAAGTAATGTCACTTGTCACTGTGAGGGGCAGTGTGAGTGCCGTTCTTATACAGGGGCCTATATTTGGTAAACATGTACCTATTTTTGTAATACGTTTTCGTTATTTAAGAAAAAATAAATTATATTATTATAATCTGCACCAAGTATCATGTTAATCCTTTTAGTAATTATTATTAAAGTCCTTTGTAAATATAACGTACACCCCAGGCCAAAAGTATGGAAATAAGCTTACATGGCCATACAAATCCGAGATTTTCAAACACAAAAAGCTAAATTAAGTAAAAAATATTATCGAACATTTTTACTATTTCTGTTACAGTGGTAACAGAAATACAGCCTTTGTTAAAAATGTTAACTGTGTAGCTATGACGGGTTATGAGACTTATGAGGTACAGTCCGGTGATTCACTTTATTTTACAGCGTTTATTAAGTAATAATCAAAAAGCTACGTTAGACATTCCCAAAATAAATTAATGAATGCCTGAATGGTTACAACTTACTAATATTGCAAAAATGGTAACAATAAACAATAGGAATAGTTATATTTATTGCTTTTTAGGGCTCCGAAGATTCTTCCCTTAAAGTTAGCGGAAATAAAAAGTGTTTTTTTTATTTCCGCTAACTTTAAGGGAAGAATCTTTAACACGGCAAACCTCCGCCGCGCGGCCGCTAGCGCACTGGCCGGCTATAAGAAAAAACATAGACTTTTAGCTTGTAACATTATGCCTCTGTACTGACTGATTAATTATCCAGTTTGTACATATATCTTCTTCATTTTAATTATTATATTTTATTGTAAATAAAATATTAGTTTTATTTTCACCCGCCGGCTAGCCGGGCTACATGGTTCAATTCATTAGTGCCAGCTTTCGTGAATCGATCTGCACTAACATTAGCTATACTATAAGTAAACTTTAATAAAGTACTAACAAACTATAAATTCAAAGTCTGATACAAACTATATTTAATAACCCGCCTTAAAAAAAAGAGTTCCGCTGTATGTATTTTTCAATGTATGTTCACCGATTTCTCTGTCATTTTTGGCCCTATTTTCAAAGATCTTTTTTTATTGAAAAGAGAATTACACTGTACTGAATAGGTATACTTCGGAGGTAGTCCCGTTATCACCAAGTCAAGATCTGATGATGGGATCCCAGGGAAATCGAGGGCAACCATCAAATCTCATAGGCAAGCGTGGTGAACTGGTGATTTCGGTATAGTGAGGTGAAGTGGAACTGATGATGAAGACCACAAATGACTTATGGAACTCTTCGATCATGTAAAGTACGTCAAAGATTCTGATATGATTCATGTGCCAAATGTGATTCGGAGATCCTTGAGGGATCGACAGAACTCCTCAAATATGATTGGCCCACATAGAGCGACTTGGGTTTTTCTGTAATAATCAACGCATTTGCCCTCCGAAAGCAGTTCATGTGGTAAAGTAGAAAGGAAATGTGGAAATTATCATGTATAATGGCTTGGCGATGTACTGAATTGAAGTAAGTTTATACTTTTAAAGTAAATGATTTGATTTAAATAAACACAGAAGACATAGACTACTCACTCAGCCACGGCGGGGGTGACGCTCAGGGCCCAGCCCAGCAGGCAGGCGGTGCTCTGAACCAGCGCGAACAGGGGCGTCGTGTTCACGTGGATGGTTTCAGGGCGCTCACACCAGCGGAACGCCTGGAACAAGAATAAAGACGTCAGTGGCATAAAAGCGGCAACAACGAATGAAATCTTTCACTCTGCTCAATTAGTGCTGCTTTGTATCTATTAGCGTCTTCTCAAATTCGTGTCACTCTAAATCAGCGCCACTCTGAACAAGTGTCCCTCCAAGTCAGCGCAACTAAATGAGCGTCCATCTCATTCAGCGCCGCTTGCAATCAGCGCTGCTTTAAACATCATCGCTGTCTATGTCTACGACCTTACTCACCAGCTTGACTGTCCACTGCGGGTCGATCCCGCACACTTTAAGCGCAGTGCGATACGTCGATAGAGAGCGCTGGTGGTATGAAGGCGGGCACAACCTTCTAAGTGCATCATTGTCATAATCATGATAATTATGGTTATTGATCAGCAGTAGTCTAAATAGCGCCTGTCCAAATACGCGCCACATAAAATCAGCGTCGCTTGGAGGATGGCACTACCTTGAGCCAGCGTCATCTCAAATCAGTGCCATCTCGAATGAATATCACTCTAAAATAAACTAGTGTCACGAAACGAAATCAGCGTCACTCTAATTCAGCGCTGCTCTAAATCACCATTGATGTCGGTGAATAGGACCTACTCACCAATTTACACTTCACCACTTTGGTGCGATCCCGCACACTTTAAGCGCAGCATAAGTGACACCGCCAATGGCGGCGGCGATGGCCGCGGACGCCACGTGCCACAACATGCCGGTGCTCGCGCCCGAGCCGTAGCGCCAGATGAAAGGGATACATAGCGCTGGTGCTACGAAGGAGTGTAGCTTATCTTCGAAGGGCGTCATGGTCATTACCATGGTGACGATGATTATTGATCAGCAGTAGTCTAAGCAACACCAATACAAATCCGGCTCACTTGAAATCAGCGATGCATGCGATCGGCGCTACCCTAAACTAGCGCCACCCTAAATCAGTGTCATTCTAAATCTGCGCTACTCTAAAAAAGTGTCGATCTTTATCAGCGTCACTCTAAATCAGCGCAACTAAATCAGCGTGACTCTAACTCAGCGCCGCTGTAAATCAGCATCATTCTTTATTAATACGACCTTACCAATTTAACAGTCCACTGCGGGTCGATCCCGCACACTTTAAGCGCAGCATACGTGACACCGCCAATGGCGGCGGCAATGGCCGCGGAGGCCACGTGCCACAACATGCCGGTGCTCGCGCCCGAGCCGTAGCGCCAGATGTAAGGATCCGTTACGTATATACAGAGCGCTGGTGACATGAATGCACCTGTAAAGAGTTATTTACGAATTGTATGACGGTAAACCGAGATCTGTGCATTAAACTAATTAAAAAGATTTATTTATTTTACTTTATATCTGGGCATATTTATAGCAGCAATTTTCCGCACGCGTCCCACCTCCTGGCCTGAGAGATAAAATTTTGTATTCACCAAGGGCGGTTATAAAGGAAACTTTAGATCGAATATTTATCGCCCTTGCCTCTTACTCGGGTACCTGCGATATGAGACTTTCTTTGTTTAACCGCCCTAGGTAAGTAATGTACAATAAAAACCAGGTGGCATTTTACAAGTCTAAGGATGGGATGCGCCAACGATAACAGACCGATCAACGTTAAATATGGCGCCGGCAGCTGTCATCCCATAGAAACGTGTCTTCTGTTCTAGGGAATAGCACACACGATTCAAAAAAATCTGGACTCTCTGGGTGGTTATAGGCTATTTATCGTGGCGTCATTGTTCCGTGCCTCACCAAATGGTCACAACGGAAGACCAGCGCTGGCGTTGCCAGCATTACGCTGAGTTGTGACCATTTCGTGGCAAATGTGTATGTGCGTATATGTCCACAGTTTGTATTGTTGCCACGAATAAATGTTTTCTTCCTTTCTTTCTTTCTTTCTTTATGTTCTATCCCGCGGTTTTGCCTGCGTTATTTGCAGTATGCGGGTAAAGCCGCGCAGGCGCCCAGTTTTTCTATATGATTATAGCGACAGCAAATGATGACAATGATCATGATGGCGACTATAGAGATAATAATCAGGGATCGAATAACCGGATACATAACTGCCTAAAGTTAGTATTTTCCCGGAAAAGTTAAGCACGTATGGAATCGGCTCCTTAAAAAAACGGTAAATTCAATAATATTTAGTTTACCTATGGAAAATAGTTTTAAATAGTGCATAACACATACTTATCTAATTAACAACGCGTTTTTGTTAACGAATTAAGTAGTTTTTTTCTTCGAAGTCTATAGAGTGTCCCACTGCTGGGCCTTTGCCCAGAGGCCTTTACCTCCCCTCTCGACTTCCACTCTTCCCGGATTTGAGCGATCTCTGCGGCCGAGACGCCGCCGCCCATCGTGTGGCACCCACTCCATGGCTATTTTCGTCCACCTCGGTGGACGCATAGAGTTTAGGACAGTACCTAGTTAATATATAATAATAAAATTGAGTTGAATCCGCAGCCATACCACTCATCATCAACGCCGCCGCCAATCTGTAAGTATTTATGTATCCGATACCTGATCATAATGAAAGTTAATGACGTAACGACAGTAAAACTTACCTATTAAAGTCCCCAGTATCGTTTGATGTGGGAAGTGGGCCGCCACATACACTCTGGCCAGCATGATAGAGCACATCGTCACGCCGCAAAGAGGAAACATCACATACTTCCAGTACCCGAAGTAGCATTTCCTGTGAAACAGAAATAAATACATGACTTGATAAAGCAGGTACAATACAAATACAATAAGATACGGGGTGACAGAGGTAAAATAACGCGCGGTCGTACATTTTTCGGAAATACGGTTTGGAGCCTGGATGTAAAATGTCGGGCCTGTCAGAACCAGTAATTTTGAAAATTTTTGGTTTGTCTTCTTGTAGTTATATGAAGATGGAAAATCAAATGGTCCATTACTATATAATTTTTACCTTATGATGACCAGAAAAACTGAATTTTTGAAACAGTATTTATTAGGTCCTTACCTATGAAATTGGCGTTTCGTATGGAGAATTTTATGAAAACTGATATTTTCATACATTAAATTTTGCGGATTATTCGGCGATGTCAAATTAAAAACAAACAAAATGTTGGTAGGAATATAGAAAACTTTTAAGCTAAGTTACACATATCTTAATAACTTAAAAATAGTTCGCATCATAAAACTATACGTAATTCAAACACTTGAACCGGCAGAACATGAAAGGGGTGGTTTACAAGCTGTATTTGAAACACTACATAAAAAAATAACACCTATTATTTGTATTTAAAACCTTTGTTACATAGTCTTATATTGAAATTAAAAAATTATTGGAAGTTGCATTAGAAATGGATAAATTACGTACAAAATAATATCTTTGAAAAAAAGCTAATTTCATAGGTAAGGACCTAATATTAATTAGTGACCGACGAAGTTTCAAAACATATTTTTTTAACCACATTACTTGCATCGGTCAAGCGTTGGGACTACTACCCAATTCCTTCTTATGCAAGAAAGATCAATCTTTTAATATACGGCCGACATACAAGCTAAAGAAAAAGCAACCAGAAAGAGCTACTGAAATATTTGTATGGATCTTGTGATAGTCACCGATCACGATCACGCATGACGTGGGCCAGCATCATTAGCAGCCTTAGCATCTAGCAACTAGTGGCAGTGAAATATTGGTATAGATCCTGTGATAGTCACCGATCACGCATGACGTGTGACAGCATCATGCCTTCAGCTTCTAGCCACTAGTGCACAGCATGAGCGCAGCGGCGCTCTTAATCAGCGCCGCTCTAAATAAGTGTCACTCTATATCTGCGTGACTCTACATCAACGCCATCTCCAAATAGTGTCACTCTAAATAAGTGAATGTGATTTACTCGCCAATCTGACCGTGCATTCTCACTGCATTCTCTCAATAACGTTATTAAAAAACTCCTTAAATATTAGTATTCTGACAATTTTTAAAGGATTGGCCGGAGGCTGCTCGGGAATTGGATGCCTGAAAACGGAGGGGGGAGACCTTTGCCCAGCAGTGGGACACCTAATAAATAAAAATATCTGATAGTCACCGGTCGCGCATGACGTGGGCCAGCATCATCAGCAGCAGCATGAGCGCGGTGGCGCCGGGGGCGCTGTGGCCGGACGGCGAGCCGGGGCCGGTCTCGCAGGTCTGCCGCGTCTACTTTAGCCAGGGCCGACCTGACGTGTAGAACCACGTCTCGTGCACCCACCAGTATGGACGGTCTTCTAACATCATTCTCATTTCTATCATAATAATTGTCCAGCAGCAGTCGAAGCCGCGCCACTCCATCTGGTCACTTCCAATCAGCATCGCTTAGGAGCGGCGCTACTCTAAGCTAGCGCCACCTCCAATAAGTGTCATTCTAAATCAGCACTATCACAAATTAGTGTCACTCTAAATCAGCGCCGCTCTAAATAAGTGTCACTCTAAATCTGCGTGACTCTAAAACAGCGCCGCTCTAATAAAACATCTGATAGTCACCGGTCACGCATAACGTGGGAAAGCATCATCAGCAGCAGCATGAGCGCGGCGGCGCCGGCGGCGCTGTGGCCGGACGGCGAGCCGGGGCCGGTCTCGCAGGTCTGCCGAGTCTGCTTCAGCCGGGGCCGGTCTAACGTGTAGAACGACGTCTCGTGCACCCACCAGTATGGACGGTCTTCTAGTAGCCACCTGTAATTGGACAACTCATTATTTATTCCACCAGCTCGATGGGTGGACGATGCAAGGAGAGAAGGGTCACTTCTGGATAAGATCAGCTCAGGATAGGGACGGGTGGCGTACTCGAAGATGGCATTGAAAACAGAAACATAATAAGTACAACTATAATAGTAGTTTATGCAATTAATTCAATTCAATTCAATTTTTTATTGATAACATAAGTTACAAGTCAGGTAATTTACATGTCACAGATATTGCATATTTCATTTTATCTCTAACGTCTTATTGTGTACTTATATGAACTTAATTATTTTTGTTTAGGAATTCATCTACGGAGTAAAAAGCCTTATTTATTAAATATTCTTTTAACTTACTTATAAACATGTTTTCAGACATGTCAGGCTGCTTAATGTCTTTTGGCAACCTGTTATATATTTTGGGACCTATGTACCATATACACTGCTCCGATTTCTTTAATCTGTGCCTATTTGGGAGAAGGTCATTTCTATTACGACTGTTGTGACCACGTCGCTTAAATTGATGCAAGTTCCTACGAACAACTTTTGCAATATCTAGTATGTAAAGGCTAGGAACTGTTAGAATTTTTAACTCTCGAAATATGTCACGGGCAGGCGTATCCCACCGCACCCTAGCCATTATCCTAAATAACCCTTTTTTGCAGTATGAATATCCTTTGCCTATCTGCTGCCAGGCCCCACATATCAATTCCATAGGTAATTGTTGATTGAAAGTAGGCAAAGTATGCATTTCTCACACATTGGTCATTGAGCCTTTTTGTCAAGCGTGAAATTGCGAAGCATGCTTTTGTTAACCTCTTACTGAGTTCTTCAATATGACTATTCCACTTTTACCCGGAATCTACCACGAAGCCTAAATATTTCGCCTTATCTACAGTTGGAACGTTTATGGTATCCAATTCAATTTTGAGGGTATTTGGTGGTACGCCCGGAGGCTAACTTGGATTACATTTGTCTTTTCCGGGTTCAGTTGCATACCACATACACATACATATATACAGATAACCAATTCTTTACATCCAAGAGCAGACTATTTACTTTACGTTGTAGTTCTGAGAAATTAGTTCCTGAAACAATAAAAGCACTGTCGTCTGCATATGCAACCAGTTTACCATTGATTGTACAGGCCGATAGGTCATTTACTAGGGTTATAAACAAGTAATTCCAATAATAGAACCTTGTGGAACAGAAGTGGCGTTAAGTGATAGGTATGTTGATTTTCCTTTTTTTCCATTAACATCCACTTCACACAATTGTTCCCTGTTTTCTAGAAATGATTGAAATATTTTTGAGAATTTCCCCCGGATGCCATAATGATTCAATTTTTTTATAATTAGTTCGTGGTCTACCAGATCGAATGCTTTCGACAGATCACACAGTACCACAGCAACTTTGTGTCCCATTTCTTGTTGAGTAACTATTGTCTTTATTAATTCTCTAGTTGCATCTACAGTCGATTTGTGAGATTGATAAGCATGTTGTTCCTTAGCTAATATTCCCCTTTCAGTAAGATGACTTATTAACCTATTTGCCAGGCCCAACTCGAATATTTTGGACAATGCGGGTATGATCGAAATGGGCCGATAGTTTTTAAAGTCAGTTTTGGGCCCTTTGCCCTTGTAAACGGGTACTACCTTAATTTTCTTAAGTGTCGTCGTATGTAATGTATACTTTTTCAGTTGAGTACTATGTTTAGGCCACGCTTGCTTGCTGAGTGGCCTAATTAAGGTACCAAACCTAAGACGCTAATTATATAACTATTGTATACTATAGTTTTTCTATGAGTCAACCGAACTAATTAAACAAACTTGGTATCTATTGAAAATCTAAGCCCTGCTGAAACGAAGTGCAGCCAACCGCTTATTTTATGTGTGTTAATGTCTTTTAATTTTGACTTTCTCATGACGGCGTCCTATTGGTCTAATACATTTTAGTTCAGTAAAGGCGCCACGTGATTGGTCGAATTTATTTTAGTCGTCTACACAGTTGTAAAATGTTGAGTTGGGACCTCCATAGTAATTAGCCGCGTACTGACTGAGCGAGGATCCTCGCGAGGCAGCCTCGGACGTTTCCCGCCCGCCATTTGCCGCGCGAGGCATGCTCGGTCGTTGGATTTGCATTTATTTTTTGATTTAGGCTGAGCAACACAACCGTCTTGAGTGAGCGCGCCAATCGGACTGAGGCGCCTTTGAGCATGGACGAAAACCGACAACGCGCGGCTCGGGCCGAGGCGCTCGGCCGAGGCCGCGCACGCGCTCGCCTCGGGCGAGGCACGTCCTGACCGAGAATTTTCCTTGCGACGCTGCCTCGCGAGGATCCTCGCTCAGTCAGTACGCGGCTATTTTAGTTTGGTGTACGAAGTCTTAACTCAAACATTAAAGTTGAGGGGTATAAAAAGTATATTTTATCTGGAATTACACCAAGCTCAGTATCACTCTCATACGAATACATCTGACCTTCCAACCTAGAAGGAAGACTAGACCCGTTTTAGTGATACACTGGGTATTTCTATACAAGTTCATTCATCATCATCATCCTCCTAGCGTTATTCCCGTGTAGTGCCCCTAAAGGAGCCCGGGGTCCGCTTTGACACCTAATCCCAAAATTTGGCATAGGCACTAGTTTTACGAAAGCGACTGCCATCTGACCTTCCAACCCAGAGGGAAAACTATACCTTTATTTAAGTTCATATATTTTATATAATATTGACGTACACCAGGCGTTTAGTGGCCACGTCTGACCAACTAGCTGCAGGCCCTCCCCACTTGACATTGGCAAAGTGCCTAAGTAGCAAAAAGCCACGGTATAAAAAAAACTAGCTGCGGGAGTGTGTGGATGCTTATAGAGTCCCTGGAGTGTTAAAGACACCTCTTACCATTTCATGACAGTGTTAAGCCAGCCCCCAAAACTAAGGGCCAGCAGTATCTGGGCAGCGAACACCGAGTCCACGATGGAGATCAGCGGGAACAGGAAGTCGAGTAGCATGTTAGGGTTGGAGAAATCGTTCACCCATTCAAGGTACGAGTGCCACTCTCGGAACCTGTGTTTGAAAATATTGTTTTAAGAAATGGACGGATAGGGAAAGAAGGAATCTCAATCTGTCATAAACAATGTATAAAGTGCCACCAGTGGTTGTTATACTATGTAAATGTAAGACGCGAATGTTAAAAAATATAGGCAGATTGTAATAGTAACTAATACCCTTATACCAGATGAGAGAGAGATTCCTCTAATTGTATTGAATTGGATTCGATTGGGCATTTGTCGTATTATGATATGACAGTGTAAGTGTATGAAATATCTAAATGCGTTCATTCTTAGTTCATCATATAATATCAGCCGGAAGACGTCCTGGACAAAGGCGTCCCCCAAAGAGTGCCACAATAACCGGTCCTGTGCCACTCGCATCCAGCGGACTCCCGCTACCTTTACTAGGTGCAACGTGCTACACGGGTCCATCTTGTGCGGGGCCTACCCACCCTGCGTCTTCCGGTGCGCCTTCGTGGTCATCACTCGAGAACTTTTCCGCCCCAACGGCCATCGGTTCTACGTGCAATGCACCCCATGTGTTTACTAAAAATCGTATGTTTTGGAGTCTTGTTCGCCGAAGTTATTTTCATAGGGATTGTGTTTGTGAATAATTGAGGCACTGTGCACCCATGCACGTGCCATTACATACTTTCTTATATCTCCAAAGAGGCTGCCTACAATTCTTCTATTGTTACATACCTACTATATAATATTACCCTTATACATAAACATTGTTGATGATGTTGATGTTCTGAAGTGATGCCCGGCCGGTGACAGGCGGGCAGTCGATCGCTCGCTTGTCGCATTCATTCAGGTAACTGTCCCGGCGACGTTCCCACAGCAATAAACATTAATCTAACCTATTTTTAAATTAAAATGCTGTTACGAGAACACGGTTCCTTTGCTATTCCGCAAAAAATGCAGGTCTATCAGCGATGATGAGTCACCTATTTGCATATTTGTGCATGTGGTTAATGCGCCTACCCTCCCTCCGCACATGCAAATAATTAATAAATTTTAACAAAACCTCGAGGTTGAGGGTTGAGGTTTTGTTCAACATCAACATTGTTCTCGTAACGTATCATGGACTTCTGTAAAGTAATGCCTGATTTAATAAATTACTGTTGGTGTTGCTCAAACTCAAATTACAGATTTTCCTTAAATATTTAAAATTTACTTTACCTTGAAACGGCAATCATGGATAAGATTATCAAAAGTGTAATTAACTAGGCTAGATTAACTAGACTTAGACTTCCTAGCAGTAAATAACCTATACGTTTTCTTGAATAACTACCAAAACAATACTCAATGAATGAATATAAGTTAGTTTAGTAATAAATTAACATTTCAAAATACAATTTCTGCTATTAGAAAATCTGATTAGAAAAATATTACGTAACCACATTTCAACGAGCATGAAACATAGTTACGCTTGATAACTAAAAATAAGTACACGAGTACGAATATGTATATAAAATAAATGTGTATTGAAGAATCATTTATATAAAGTAAAAATAACTTTACCATTCCTGAACAAATTCAATTACAGTCACTTCGAAAGCGTAGATTTGCTCCATCGTGAACTCGAAAGATAAGGCTAACTTTAAGAAATCATAATTATCTACCAACTACGCGGTCTCACGGCAATTTACGCTAGTTTTAAACCAAAACAAATCGATAAACAAAACAATCCACAAAATTATACGGCATGCTTGACGTCATGTCATGACGTCATGTGTCATGTCGATGTCAGATGTCACTCATGTCAGTTTGACGTTTTTTTTTTGTTGCACGTGCGTTCAGAAACATTACTTCAAACAAATTTTGCTGCGGAATAGTTTCCAAATTATGTTATTTCTAGAGAAGCAGATACTAGATGGAAAAAGACAGTAAACATTAAATTCATTCACGATGAAAGGTATGTATTATCACATTTAACAAAATTAATTGATTTAAACACTGGAATAGTTTTTATTTATTGCTCTACCAAGCATATTCTCATGATGTTAATGTACTTATCAAAAAAATATTTGTCCTAGTTTTGTAAGCCTGTTTGATTCACAAATTACGCCACTGCTAAGGTTTGCCACGAGGACGAGGGCTGAGCCGTAGCTTGTAGCATTTTTCCCTGTACCTAGCGAAAACCGCCCGAGTGCCTTTATGTCGGTACCCAAATGTTGCAAGTTTAGGTCATAATTATTAAAAAAAAAAGAAAATTATTTTTATTCCCGCCAATTTAAGTTTCGGAATTGCGGAAACGCACTTGTAAACAAAAATAAATGTTTAATTTATTATTTTATAAAATTATATATTTATTTATTTATTGACAAATACATTTACGTGACATTACAGTAATAACCAATGCGTCACGAAACCAAAACAACAAATAATACTATTACTTAGAATAATGGATTTGTTACACTTTCATCTATGTATAGTTTTTGCACTAATAAATTATTTTCTATCTTTCTTTCTTTCTTTCTTCTTTCTTTCTATATAGGCGACGAAACGGTGTGGCCCCGTTGCATCGTCGTCTCCGGTGTACGATTCGGCAGATTGCCGAAATAATTTTAAGTGGTGGTTTTATTATTTTATTACAGTTTATTCGTGCAAATAGTGAATCTCAAGCAGTTTTATCTCTTAAGGAACCGACGTTCTACTTTGAGAGTGAGTCGTCGTAGGTACTTAAAGTATGGGAGCGTTTAAACATAATATTTTTAATATTAATACTTTTATTTCAAAAAAGTTATTAATGCAATTTTACTCATTGGGTAACGCACTTTCGATATCAGTTTGAAAATTTCTAATATCTCTTATATTTACAGAATAATCGCCTGGATACACTTAAAGATTACACCCGGTACTTACTACGAGCCGAAAGAAATCAGGCACACCGCATGCATACATAAAGTACCTTCTATACACAGTTGAATTTTTTTTACGAATTGGACAATTGGTTCTGGAGATTACCCCCTACATACAAACATACTTTTCCTCTTTATACTTACTATTAGTAATAGACTAGGTACCTAGATCTCCGAAGGAAATCTTAGCAATTTGATCAAGAAGAAAAATACACCAAATACACAAAAAATAGCCATAATTTATTACATTTAACATTTAAATATTACACAAAAATAGAACATTTCTAAAACTTCTAATGTCATGTTAACCCTTTGACCAGCTACGTACATTATAACGTTATAAGTATAACAAGATGAACTCCATACCTAGTTAGCCAGTATGTCTGACTGCTCATAGGGTTAATAAAAACTCTCAATGCAAGACGTTAGCTGATGCTTATGCCTATTGATATTGAAGCCAACGAGTAGGCAAACGAGCACGTAGCCCACCTACATGGTAAGTCGGCTTGTCCATAGTTACCATCTTACATACAGATTTATGCAAAAGAGATATTAACAGCGCCAATGTATGACGTGAGGTGGCTTGTCTAGAGTGCCTGACACAAGTACATTTATAGGCAATCAATATTACGTGATTTGTCAGCCCCAATTCATCAGTATCTGACTAATTGCTATCGTCTGGATGCATGTTCCAACCGTCAAACGAGTTGTCCGGACTAATTGCATGAAAATCACAATTTGCTGGACCATGGAATTTGCATGATCCTCGCAAGATTTTTTTTGTCACTAATTTTATTCAAATAAATTTAAACGAAAATAAAAAATATATACTAAAGAATATCGTATTAATATTTTACACTGCAATTTTGTATTTTTTTAAACGGGTTTTTTGCAACTACAATTTCATTCAGTGTGGCCAGACTGGCCAGTTAACAGTAAGAAAGCGAAAATTGCCACATTCAAACGGTCCTGCGTAGCGGACTGCAAGATTGTTACTAACCGATGAGATTGGGCGAGACAGCACGTCGATCATGAGGCGGCCGTGACATACTCTCGATTTTTGTGTGCTGCACGGCTATTACGCGACGGCGCGCGAGCTCTCGCAATTTTTCTTGCACGATCCGTCTCTCTCTTATTAGAATACTTAGAACAAGAGGTATAGTGCGAGAAAATCGAGAGTAGGTCGCGGCCGTCCCATTTTAGACGTGCTGTCTTGCCCTATCTCATTGGTTAGTAACAATCTTGCAGTCCGTTTCGCAGGACCGATGAATGCGGCAATTTTCGCTTTCCTACTGTTAACTGGCCACACTGAATGAAATTGTAGTTGCAGTGGTTACGTCTGTACGCTACACCCAATTCTGACTTCGACATGTTGTACTGACAAATTGGGGCAAAATCACATAAATGTGGATTGCCCATTAGTTCTACTATTTCCTAATAGAGGCGCTACTGTAAATGACGTTAATTTTAGTTTTGCGCCCTCTAGTTTGATTTATGCAAAATGTTTGACAATGACAGAGTCCGAAACGTCCTTGACTGGCTTAATTTGGGTTAAAACCGCGAACTTGGTTCGAGTCTCTCTATCTCTATCGCAATGCCTTCGAGTGATAGAGATAGTGATAAACGAAATCGTGTTTCACTGAAAACCAAATTTTCGCTCGGCAAACGGATGACGTCATCCTTGTTTTTATTAGGCCCTCTAGTCTAGACAGTCTTGGTTACTCAGTCGCGCAAATGAGTCGAGTATCGAGGCCGGTAAACATCGTTTATAAATAGACGGTGTTTTGTGTTGGATATTCGAGTTCAAGGTGATTTTTAAATGTGATTTTATAACTAATATATTTACTCAACAATCTAGATTAACTGACATTTTAGTAATACTGTTGACTACAGTAAAACTATGTTATTATTACATTACCAATAGATAAAACGCATAAAATAATAGGAAAACATCAAGCTTTATTTTAAAGATTTTCTATGTTCCTATTTTTCCACAAACTTTTCGATTGATTTGACAGTTCCGCTCTTGTTCGCCGAGGATTCCGCTCATAATTAAAGGTACCTACCCTCTACGTCGTAGTTGAAATATTAGAGTAGGAACTTTGTAACCTAAATGGTCGCGCACGATTCGATTGCAGAGGAATTTGCTCCCGCTAACGTTCCGGCTGTGGAATGATTTCGTGCAACGGTTTTCCTAAAGGGTTTTTACACTATGGGGTTCTTCAACTAGCGTACAAAGTGTGTAGGTATATCACGTACCTACACACAGAGCCGGCAATGCGCATGCGAGTCTCCTAGAGTCCTAGGCGTCCATAGGGAGCGGTAAATTTTTACTCTCAGGCGAGCCGTATGCTGTTTACCACCGACGTGTGTGCGCAACTTTTCACACGTCAAATCAGATAAATTAGATAAGATATATACCTACCTACCTACCTATCAAAGATAGCATTCTCAAACCCAAGTCTATGTTAATATGTATTCAGCCCCGCAAAAAAATTTGAAACTATTTCAATAAACACTGAACAATTTATTTTATTTAAACCACACTTAAGTATGCACCCAATGATGCTGTACCTAGGCACACCTAGGTACTATGGGTACTATTAATATAAAAAGATACGTTGTCTATACCAAATATCGTGTTTAAAAATGGCTACCAAATCTGACAGCATACGTTTTCATTGACGGCGCAAAACTGAGTAAAGTTGGTGCAGTTGACTCAGCTTTAGTGCGCCACTTTTCGAGCGCTTATAACGTTCCTTCCTCTTTTTAACCCCCGACGAAAAAAGAGGGGTGTTATAAGTTTAACGGTGTCTGTGTATCTGTGGATCTGTGTATCTGTCTGTGGTATCGTAGCTGCCAAACGGATTGACCGATTTGAGTGCGGTTTTTTGTGTCATAGCTTATTTTACCCCGAGTGTTACTCTTAGCTGTGATGTTTCATCAAAATCTGTTCAGCCGTTTTTGAGACTGATATTGGACTTTGAAATGAAAATGTCGGGGGTTCTCCAACTTTTCTAAGTTGGAGTTATTTATATTACATTGGATACACCTACTTAATCATATGTTTGGCTTAGGTAAGTATTTCACCATTATGACAAATTCGTTTTTTTATGCGATTAATTATTGCACATGTTGCGCAACTCTGTCACATTTAAAGAGCCACGTTCATTTCATGATATTTTGCGTGATGTTTTCCTAATATTTTTGCGACTTTTGTTAATTGGTAATTAAAATCTACTGTTGTCAAGTATATGTATATCGTTAGTTGACTCACCTTTTTATTGACCGTGTCACGAAGTAGTGCAACAGTTAACTCTATATACCTATATAAGTGGTGGCAAACACAGACTGATATATAGGACATTATGAATGTTGCACACTCTTATGCAATCCAGGTAGAGATAGGTACAGTGAATGAAAAGATTTAATTTTGGACCTTAACAGCTTTGAAATAAGGTCGATAAGTGGCGAACCGTTTCGTTCCTCCACTACATATATCCTATTAATTAAACCATTTTTAAGTCGATTAGTTTCTTTATAAATCGTATTTTATTACAATACCAAATCAGGATTAAAATAAAAACATGTGTTCATTATTTTTGAGATTGGTAAAGTTCGAAAGTATGTTCATGGAAAATTTAAATAATTTGAACAAGTCTTGGCATATTTACTGATAGGTAAGCTTGCCTAGCTATGCACCGAGAAGAAGTTTCCAAAGTTGCAAAATTTTCAGTCGGGAATGTCCTCAGAATTAAAAATTTAAAAAATATTGAAACATGTTTAAATCGTAATAGATGCATGCATTAACAGTTATTACGTTTACCTTAGGTACTTATTGATAAAAAAATTGAATACTTAGTTCAACAGTTATTTTATATGTTCTCACGAGAAACTTCCCATATGAGAACTTATTTTAAATTCTCCTGTAAATTCTTGGAAATTTCTGAGAACTTTCTCGTAATTTTGAAAATGTTCTGCAAATTGTACATTGCTAAGCTTGCCCAGATATTTTTGACATTTGGGAACCTCAGACCGTATTCGTACCGTGACCTCAGATTCGTAACGCTCCGTCTGTATATTTTCTTGGTCTGAGTTGGGAACTTGCATATATTTATACTTAAAGACAACTGAATATTTAAAAGTAGATGTTTATTGTTTTATATGTCAGGTACCTATACTTACACGTTGACATATACAATTGTCTAACATGGAATACTTCTATTTTCAGATGGATTCAGTGATAATGAAATTATCCGGTAACCTGGGCGAGCGCCACCGCTGTTTCAACGCTTTGGTCCACGAGGCTTACCAGCAAAACACATCGTTGTCCGTACCCAACCCCGAAGATGCCGCCGTAGACAGGCTCTTCAAAATAGACCTCGCATCGCAACAAAGGAACGTAGACTTCATCATTCACACCCTCAAAGATGATGACTTGTTATACGTCAACAGAGCGCTGAAAACCCAGTGGCTTCTAGAGCCACAATATTCCAATATTATCAACCCAATTTTCTTGGAAACTGAACTCTTCCCTGATATGACATTGCCAGCTGTAAACAAAGTGAGACACTGGATTCAGATGTACTTACGAGACCCGCTGAGATGTAAGGAGTTTCATCAGTTCTACAAAGATTTGGACGCCGATAAAGCTGTCAAGTTTCTTTGGCATTGTTCAAACGAATATGTAGTAGGTGAAATCAGTGATGTACTTGACAAGATCACTCCGAAACTTTTGAAGCGGCTCAGCGAAAAGGTTCCACGGATCACTAAGATTTACTACGACAGCTTGAGGCATAATGAAACCCTTTTAAAGTACTATCTTGCGAACGATTCTATATTTTTCGCGAATATTAAATATCTACTAAAAACGGACGCAAATGTGTTCTTCCACGTAATAGAAAACTTCTTCGTTCCTGAGAAGTTCCGTTCGTTTAGTCCTGCTATTACGGTTTGTATAATGAAGCAGCACAGAAGCCGATTTCTGTGGAAGCCAGAGCTCTACACCTCGCGGTTTCTCGACGTGGCTACACTGGCGAAACAGTTAAGCTCAGAGGAAATCAAAGACTTAGTGTTGAAGCTAGCGAGGGCAGAGTACCTAAACTCCTGGTTCTCGTACAAAACCGTGGAGCCCTTAATAAAACGCATTAATAAGGAAGAAAGAGACGCCTTCAAGACATTGGCTTTTGTCGACAAAGCGTTCGGAGCCACGGTAAAAGAATGGCCGTATCCAGTACCCGCTCCGCCGGTTTTGACGGTTCCCCAGGTAGATTTATTCGACGATATAGAAATAGAGGAAGATTCAAACTACCGTAACGACGATGACGAATCATATGATTTCTATGATGCTACTAGTAGAAATAGGCCAGAGACTCTATTAGATGAACTGTTTGATAAATATCGCTTCTTCAGCTACGAACAGACTTTTCTCGAAATCGGAAAGCAAATAAAGGCTGAGAGCTCCGCAGAGAACAGGATGTTTATGCTGCTTGTGCTTGTCAGCAAGACTGGGGGACGAACGGAAAATGTGGTATCCTTATTGGATCTCCTATGGCAACATAGGAACGAGCCTGTGCATATACGTGCTGCTATAGTTAGGAGCTTGGTGAAGCGAGCGTGCGCCTGGCGTCTACCTGTCGAGCATTGGACTAGACTCTTGGAATGGGGGCATGGTCTGGGCTTGGATGGCAGTGCTTCTCAAGCAAATTGTATAGAAGGCCTGCATGCTGTAGTCCTGCGCGATTTGCTCGCTGGTGTTAAACCCAGTGAGGCAGTTTGGAAACCGTTCTTGACTCATTTTAATACCATGCACGAGTATCCGTTAACTGCTGACGAACGCAGGTGTATCCGGACTCGTCTGCCGGATTTACTCCTGAATACGATTCTGCCTCAATTCGATGAGTTCAACATAATTCACTTAAACAGATTGCTTGACACGCTTAGCGCCTATCACGTCAAATACGATGATTTTCCAGGCGTAGTGGAAGCTGTAGTATCGGCGTTTAAGCACGAATATAATTTTCCACCTTGGATCGCTGATAAAAATAAGTTACTCATGAGATTGTATGATGCCGGAGTAGGGAAAAAACGTCTGATAACAGAATACTTCGAATTAAGACTGGCAGATGAATCGTATGTTAACGCGTTGCGTCACGACATCACCATTCTCGATGATATGAAGAAATTAGGAAAACTTATTGATGGGAGGCATTTGAAGCATGACAAGTTTTTTCGGAAGTTAGCGCTTTATTTTATGGAGGAGGGTGGGTTGGGAGAAAAATACTACAGTGTGTTAACAGGCCGTGCAGCAGATTCTGTGAATAGGGCACGACCGTTTACCAGAATAAGGCGTTCTGGCCAAGGCTATTTTCAGAGCGGACAGCAAATCCTAGCGATGCCTCTGGCAGCACTGTCTGGTCGAAAATTTATATCACTTTTACAAACCCTTGATAAAGGGCCTCCAAAAACTTCTCATCGTCAGATTGCTGCCGCGCTAAGATCGAATGCACACATTGTCAGACCACCTTTTAACTTGGAATCCTTCGGGTGGCGTACAGCAGGAGTCAAGGCCGTCTCCAACCTTGTGGCTACATGTAGACAAAGAGACGTGGAACGGTATCTTCAAGAGTGCCTGAACTGGCGGCGTACGCTGCGGCTAGCTCTGCTGCCGGCGAAACGCGTCCACAAGGAACGGGAGACATACCAGGTCTTAGCTTCTCGAAGGCCTGGTACGGCGCTGCGAGCAGCGCTGTTATACTTCCGTCGCGAGCGAGACAGCTCCGATTTACATATTTGGGAAATGGTGAAGTCACACATTTTGAAAGCAGACTTCCATCGATGTTTATTCCTCATCAAATTTACTAATTCCGTACCAGCAGCTATAAGGGGCGAATATTGCTACCTCGTCTACAAAGCTTCCAAGCAGCATACCCCATATGTACAAAGCAAAGCTCTTTTTAAATTTCCTGCTGTATTGTCCCAATTAAATGAGCAAAATATTCTCGATATCGTTGATGGTCCTCTCTGCGCGTATTTTAATGATTGCGTAACAGTAAAAGGAGAACGAAGAAATAAGGACTATCCTCAATACAGTAACGCTAACGAGGAGCAGATCGAATTAGATAAGAAATGTATTATCTTATACATAGAAATGATTGCAAAATGTCTTGTTCTCAGCACATCCGAAGAAATTCTGGAGGAAAAGTATAGAAAGGTAGCATTACCCCTTCTAAACCGACTCGAGCTCTTTTGGACCTCTCCAAAGTTGGTACCAACTGAAAAATTGTTTGATACATTTTTATTTTACTTAAGGTACAACAAAGTTTATTTCGATGTCAAATACGTGTCGTGTCTGCCTGTGTTTGAGAAGGTAACGGAATGGATTCAAGGGTTTTTGCCTCTAGAGAAATGGTTTGAGAAATATGTGAAAATAAACTTAACGACGATCTACTTCAAAGCTATCAGACACTGCCTTAGCCATAATCCAGAGCTGTTTTCGGAGTCGAGGAAACAAGAATGCGCGTACATACTGGGAACATTTTTCGGAAATTTCGTGAGCAACGAAATAGAAGAGTTGACTCAAAAATATTACCCCTCAATAACAGAGTTGTATGGGTCCGAGTTTGTGAATTACTTTGACGAGTACATTTACCGTAAAAACGACGAATGCTTCAACAGATTTACAATAGCTGTTGTGGATGCTTTAGTAACGAATAAGTCAGTAGCTTCATGCGTCCTCGCTAAATATTTGTTCTCGGAATTCGAATATCGATTAAAGACTGAATATGCGATGAATATTGCAAACAAATTTAACGAGAGCGGGGTCAAAGAATTGCGGGTTGAAAATCAGTTTCCAGTTTCTATGTACCGGCGGGAGTGGCCCGTACCGCCGCCGCCGTCTGTTTGTCGCTCCAAGCGCCAACCCCGACGCAGAGTCGGCAGGCGGGCGAAACGTTACAATGCCTATTATTAGAGATTCATCAAATACAAACACTTGGTTAATTATTTAAAGCGGACTTTAGGCCTGTCTAAATTTAATTCGCTTACAGTTAAAACTTAAAGAGCTGCCCCACATTGAGAATTGAGACACTAGGGGCGGCCACTACAGGCTTTATATGCGGCCACTTCAGGCCTGCAACACACTGGCGCGGCATGGCCGCGGCGGTCGATAGTTAACTTGTGATTAGCTGTCTTTACTATTGTCTGCCACCGCAGACCGCGCCAGTGTGTTGCAAGCCTAAAGCCTCACACAGACTGGCGCGGCGGTCAATAGTAAACTTGTCTTTAACTGTCCAATTTACTATCGACCGCCACCGCAGGCCGCGCCAGTGTGTTGCGGGCCATAAGCCCACATCTCGCTGGCGAGGCCTGGCCGGTGTGATAAAATAGAGTAATGAAAGATGATAATGAATGATAAATCAATATGAATACCGATGTGATATTGATGTTTTCTGTATAATGTTTAAGAATGAAATTATTATTTTTCTAAAGTATAAACAAGATGATACCTAACATTAACTAAATTAAACTAAGTTAACAATTCTGTTTCAAAATTGCTCTTTCTGTAAAAAATCTTTTTATCACCGTAGCTACCTGTTTCAATTAATTGAACCGAGTAACATAACAAATTGAAACGGGCGTGTTATTAAACCTGGTTAAATGTTTGTCGTTAGTCTTCAAATAAAACCATTAACAAAGTATAAGTATTATATTTCCTTTATGTCTATACTTATACAACCTCAAGATTAAAATACATACTGTGACCAATTTTACCTAGTGGATTGATTAGATGTCAAAATAGGGGTAAGAGCTTGTTACTATCAGGCCTGCTTTTAATTTGAACGAATAAATAGGTCATAAAATAAAATTTAACATTTACTACATTAACAATAAATACTTGATAGTTATATTATAACTTATAATACATTTGATTATATTTTTAATAATATTTTACTAAGTAAAGCGAAAGATAATTATGATTACATCTAAATTACTTAAGTTTTTTACATCACATGATAGTTATATTTTTTATACATTATAGACATGTCAAACATAACAAATGACGGAGTTCTTCAATTTATTTCCCAGATTTTGTTATTACATCATTAAAGTGACTTAAAATTTGGTACATGTCAGTATTTCTGATGACTATCATTACATGTTTGTGTTAAATTTGCATTTTTGTTTTCGCTATTATTACAACATAGAAATTAAGAAAGTGTTAAGTCTTTACATTACGATTAGGTATTCTATTACTCAATAAAATATATGACAATTAACAATTTACAAATATTACAATTAACAATTTACAACAACAAACAAACCTACAAGTTAGATTATGTTGGCGCGAGGCCGTAGAATTATATTTAAGATATCGAATTGGAAACATTAAATTTCATGATATATATTTTGTCGTTAGTTACATAATACTTAAACAAACAGTACTGTCAAATTTCGTTTTTTTGCTGACAATATGCAATAATACTTTAACTAGTAAGGTGACTAATTTATATAAATATAACTAGGATGGAAAAAATAGAGGCGCACCGAGTATTCGGTATTCAGCATAACCGGCAGGTTTTCCAATGTTCGTTATTCGCCAAAAGCTGGACCGAACTTTCGGCAAAATATTCATATTCGGTAAAACCATATTCGGCGCATCTCTCAAAAACATCGAGTAATAGCTGCTTTGAAACGTGAGCAGCAATATACTAAGAGATCTATTAAAAAATACAGTGGTTTATGCAACAGCAACGAAAACATTATTCGCTTTAGCATTTATTCCCCGAAAAGATTCGCGTAAATTAGGTATAAAGAACCTGTATATATTTCACGGTTGCATTACCACAGAACTGAACTAACTGAATGGCCAATTTATTGGTGTTTTAGCCCGATTTCAGAAATCAGAAAAAGAATCGGCCAGGAAGATGGTTCCTGGCCGATTCTTTTTTTCCGATTCGTCAGCGAACATAGCGAAATGCGCGTAAATATATAGATTAATTAGATCTAGTCTATCATGAATCCAGACAGATGGATGTAGACAAATCATCAGGCTGCTATGTCAACTGACAACGACAAGTACATTGCTGATCCCACAAGTATCCTAGCAAACACCTTAACTTCTAAAACAGGCAATGTATGGGGAATTGTCAGTGTCAGGCGACAATTGTCAAATTGGTGAAATAGGGGCCCAGGCACAGAATAGATAATAGTACAAGTACAGGAGGGACACTCCTTTGATCTTTACAAAAGGTGCTTTTTTCTCAGCCAAAACATTAAGATTTATGGCCTTCTGACGTCGTCGACGACGAAGTCGACGTTCATCGCTACAAGTACATGCCGGTTCCCCAACGTTGGGGCACCGGCATGTACTTGTAGCGATGAACGTAAATCGCGGAGTGTCCCGCGCCTGGCCAGGGCTGCGTAGAGGTCTGGTGTAATGTAAGTTTGTATGGTGTGGATTTGCTCGTCCATTTTGTATTGGGATCACCACTTTTGGCGCTTTTTTAACAATTTCGCAACTGGACTAAAAATGGAACAATTCACCAGAAACCGACCGAATTCGCTAGGCGTGTAAGTTCATACTACTGCCCGCCTAGCGGGTCCAGCCGGCATCTGAGCAAACATTACGAGTGCCCGCTAGGCGGGTCCTTGGTTGCGAACGTGTTAAGCATTGGCTCGGAAGTCCGCTCAAAACAGTTACATTTTGTTACCCTGACCAGGATTAAACTTTAACCATTATAATTAGACTTTTATTCATTCCTTCATCATATTAAGGGCATCTATAAGATCTCTACCCATTGATCCTCGTCCCGTTGAGAGAATCTAATAATGTTCTTTGGTGGTCTTTAGGTGATCAAAATATAACGGTTTTAAGGCGATTATTGAAGGGATTTCTAGTACCTATCTAAGGTCCTTTGTAGGTGTTGTGTTTTGGTCTACAATTTGGTTTCTGAGCTATCGGCAAACATTAGAGTGACAATCAATTAGACATCTATTATTTCCGTGGTCATATATAGTCGTGAGTTTTTTTATACGACGACGGATTTACATATAGTAACTTGGGCGTTGCCGACTCTTGATATGTTTGACGATTCGCCGTGTTGACAGCTGAAGGAACAAGTTAAACGCCCTCGCTCTCAACACAACGCATCCTCGGGCGCTCTGGCGACCTTGCTCACCTCTAGGAACACAACACTACTACAGAGCAAGTAGTAGTGTTATTATGGCTGTGGTCATCTGTAAGGCGGATGTACTTCCCCAGTTGGGCTGCTCCACATTCGAGCGGGATGACATTTCGTTGCGGCCACAGATATAGTAAATAAGGAGATCGGACATGCCACGCGATTTGTATTGAATATGCCTGTTGCAAGTTCTTGAATTTGTGGTTTTATTTGAAGTAAATAGTATTTACGTCACACCTAGCCATAATGCGAGTTTTACTGCACTCTGCGCGTACAGGAAAACTCGCATTGTGGCCAGGTGAAGACGTAAAATGTTGTACTAAACACGGGTGGCAATTCGTAAAGCCCCAGAGCGCATATTATGTAGCGCACAAACATCTGCGATCTGGGGCATTAACGAATTCACCGTCCTAGTTACGTAATGTACTATTATAGTATTTACCTGTGAAAAGTGATCCCATTGGGGTGGAAATTAATCAAATCACTGCGATGTTTGCAAGTGATTATTGCACAACTCGGCATTCTGAAAAATAAAAACGAAACTTTCTCGGTAGACAACGGCCGGTGAACTATCGGCGCAGTATGCCCAATGAGCTAACACGTGCGGTGCGACACAGCCGCCGGCGGCTTGTCCGCTGTATAGTATTTGGTCTGAGGCTGTGCCCACTGCCCTCCCTCAGCAACAGTTGCAGGGGTAGTTAGTGCATACGGGTAATGTACTCGTATGTCCCCTAGACGTTGAACCTGGTCTCGGAGCCGTCGGCCAGCACGAGCGTGACGGCGCGCGCGTGCGTCCACACGAGCCGCGCGAGCCGCGCCGGGTTGAGCCGCGCCACGTCGGCCATGGGCGCCGTGCTGTAGCACTTCACGCACCGCGTCTGCGCGGCGCCCAGACCGAACATACCTGCCAAACAAACCCGTTCAAACTTACTCACTCACTTCAACTTCAGAGGGTAATTTCACACAACCTTTCGACATACATGTAGTCACTTTTTGAACAATAAAGCTTAATCACTATATTATACCCATTTATTTATACTAACGTCACACAAATTGCTATACAATTAAAACATCAAATCACGCACACACTTACACACAGACACACACACACAGACATACACATTATCATACTATTATATTTCATATTGAGTACAACCTGTTGCACTGCGCATGTTATTTAGTCTATAATGCACGGAAATGACCACCTGAAAAGGGGCCAAACTGAATATCAGCGCTGGACAGCCGTTCAGCATATGCTGAGTTTGGTACCCATTGCCAAAATAACACATTTTTAATGAATGTTAATTAAGTTGGTCTGTGATATTATTTATGATAATATACATAAATTATTAATTGTCAATTTTGGATTTTACTGTAATGTAGGTTAAGTTAGGGCAATAAAGTTAATTTGAAGTTTGAAAGATAAACATGGTTTGGCACGCGCCATGTTCCGATACTGTAGCGCCGTCTCATCTCCACGGCACCTCCGTAAAGGCTGGCTCTGTGTCAAATTCGGCGGAACTCCTCAAGCGGCGCAAGTAACAGCCATCAGTAGTGGCTACCCTTTTTGAGCCGTTTGGGGTTGAGACTATGGGACCGTGGGGGGAACGCGCCCATGAACTATTTGAGGGGTGTTCCAAACGCCTGGTAGAGGTGACGCGTGACGAGAAGGCTGGTTCATATCTGGCACAGCGGATCAGCATTGCCATACAACGTGGCAATGCTGCCAGCCTTCTGGGCACGCTGCACTCATAAGGCGATTTGTGACCATTTTTTTTATTTATAATAGTTATTTAAATCCTAGTTTCTAATTTCGTATTTAGTTGTTTACTTTAAGGTATATTTTGTATTTCTTGTTTTCACACCTTTGTTACTTAATAAATGTCCTAGACAAACATTCGTATTTAAATTTTAATCACTTTTGATGAAAAAAAACGACGATTTCTGTGGCTGTTGGTTCCCCAAATATCGGTATCGAAGCGAGGATAGCGAAGGAGCCCGGGTTCCGCTTTGGCACTTAATCCCAAGACTAGGCGTAGGCATTAGTTTTTTAGAAAGCACCTCGGTCTTTCGAAACCAAAGGGTAAACTAGCCATCGTTAGGATTAGACCGTATTCCTCTTATCTTATCTTATCTTATCTTATCTAGATGAGGGCCCTTTCGGATGCACTTCGACCCAGTGGGATCTTTTGTGCATTTGCCCTCTCCTTACGTCTACTCCCAACTTCGCTCCATCATTTCCACATAGCGGATGATGCAGCTCAGCGGAAGTGCCTTGAATTCCTTTGGTTGCGTATAGCCGTTACCAAAGTAATTCATTCTTTGTCTGGCAAGGGCATGACATTCACACAGTAAGTGTTCCATAGTCTCATCCTCCTCGCCACACATTCTACAGTCTGAGCTGTCTGATAGTCCCATCTTGGCCAAGAGATCCTTGACCCCGAAGTGACCTGTGAACACCCCAGATATGATTCTGAGCTGCTTCCTACTGGATTTCCAGAGTTTGTTGGTCCAGCCCGAGTCCACTCCTTCTATGAAGAGCTTTGAGTGCCTTAAGCCCGCCTCATTCCTCCACTCGTATTGGTGTTTGGTTTTGGCGTAGGCTTTAAAGGCCGAAATTATGGTTCCCTGCGAGAGTCCCACAAATGGTTCTGGACCTACAAAGTGGTTTGTAGACCCCCCTCTAGCAAGCTCATCCGCTCTTTCGTTGCCAATGAAGCCCTCGTGCCCTGGAATCCAAACCAGTTGCACCTTATTGTGCTTTCCAAGCTTGTTCAGTGCCTGGACGCCATTATAGACTAGTCGAGATTCCACTTTCGGCGCCGTAAGTGCCTTAAGCGCCGCTTGACTGTCACTGAGTATATAGATGGTCTGCCCTCTGGTTTGTCTGTCTATATTCTCCTGTGCACAGGCAATTATGGCGTATGTCTCCGCCTGGAAGACGGTTGCCAAGTTACCCATGCTTACACTACTACTGTAGTCATTCGCATAAATGCCTGCTCCCGTACCGGATCCCATTTTTGATCCGTCCGTGTACTACTGTCTTCGATACCAGACCTCGGTGGTTCTAGACCTTCGGCCCATTCAGCCCTGGATGGAACTTTTGTTGTGTAGTTCCTATGGAATACAAACTTGGGTAGCATTTTGTCGCTTCCCATGCTTGTTATTCTGTCTAAGAAACCATCAGTCTCCATGTTTGTGTGCTTAGTCTTTGGCTTACTGTCGCTCCACAGTTCAAGGGTTCTTAATCTGTAGAGCGATTTGCGTGCCTCTGACTTAATCACCAAGTGAAGTGGCGGTAGGTCCAGTAGGACTTCTAGCGCCGCTGTGGGCGTGGTGCGAAACGCCCCTGTTATAGCCATGCATGCCGATCTCTGTACCTTCATCAGAGCATCTCTGCATGTGCTCTTTAAAGTCCTTGGCCACCATACCAGGCTACCGTACAATAATATGGGCCTCACCATCATAGTGTAGATCCATCTAAGTACCTTACACCGACCGTATTCCTCACTCAACGATCAGATTGAAAGAAATAAATAGAATGCATGGAAATAAACGAATAATAATACATTCAGAGCAGAGCAAATTATGAACATCGACAAATAACCATAATACGAGTACATCGTATTTATAGTTAAAATTATTTAAGCTGTCCGTTTAGCACTTGACAGCTTATCTTAAATAATTTTACGTCACACCTGGCCATAATGCGAGTTTTACTGCACGCTGCGCGTACGGGAAAACTCGCATTGTGGCCAGGTGAAGACGTAAAATGTTGTACTCAACACGGGCGGTAATTCGTAAAGCCCCAGACCGCATAATTATGAGCCTCACCTTCGGTTCGGGCCACAAACACCTGCGATCTGGGGCATTCACGAATTCACCGCCCTAGTTACGTAATGTACTATTAACTACACATGCATGATGCGGGTTATTAGTTTTGCCCTTTAGCGCCACTCATCGCGATAGTTACCTTTTTCTGTCGGGGATTAAACATAAAGTACTTACCAACGGTGCTCTGCCAGAATGACAGGCGGTTGTCAGCGGTAGCATACGACACGAGGTATCGTCCGTCCGGGCTGAAGGCACAGGCTGTGACCGGCCCGCTGTGGGCCGCCAGCGACTGGTAGAACTTAGGCGCTGAGCAGGCACCCAACCAAAGTTATAGAACCTGCATTTGTCTCTTGCCGCCCAACAAATCCTCTTATCCATAAATGGTCAGCAACATTGCTTGTGACTTCCCTGGAGTCGCGAGCGTCCATTAACTACGATGTTATCTTACCATCATGCTTGCGGTCAACGTCGTGGTTTAAAAAGTACTCACCAGCGGTGCTCTGCCAGAATGACAGGCGGTTGTCAGCGGTAGCATAGGAGACTAGGTATCGTCCGTCCGGGCTGAAGGCACAGGCTGTGACCGGCCCGCTGTGGGCCGCCAGCGACTGGCAGCGGCCGGCGCGGAGCTCGTACATCGCTAGTTGGCCGGTGTGGCTGCCCACTGGAAGAGGAATCAATCGTCAAATCAAAATCAAATAAATTAATTAATATTTTGGGGACAATCGTACACAAATCGATCTAGTCCCAAACTAAGCAAAGCTTGTACAGTCGAGGACAAAGAGATGTATACACTTTTGGACCTAATCGAATGCGGAGGCGACCGCATTCGATTAGGTCCAAAAGTGTATACATCTCTTTGTCCTCGACTGTACTATGGGTACTGGACGACGATATACATACTTATATAGATAAATAGATCCATACTAATATTATAAATGCGAAAGTGTTACTGTCTGTCCTCTTCACGCTTAAACCGCTGAACCGATTTAGGTGAAATTTGGTGTAGAGATAGTTTGAGTCCCGGGGAAGGATATAGAATTGTTTTTATCCCCAAAATCATCCCCTAAAGGGGTGAAATTTTGGGGATAAATAATTCAGTAACTAAAATAAGAAAAAAAATCACCAAAAACTCAACCAAAAAACGAAATGACATTGCAAATTTTCCATGGATTCATATAATTCCCCGCAACGAAAAACACCTACTCTGTTTACAATAATTGATAATAATTAATTAGAAAGGGTGTACATACTCGACTAAAATTTCGACTTTTAACACAAAAAGCATGGCTACTTCTGGACGTAGGCTGTAGATATTTACCTGCAATCCTTCTAGTAGCGGGGCAGTGCGACACCTGGTTATAGCGGCAGATGGCAGGGAACACTTCGTTGAGACCCTTGCTCTTAAGGTGAGATTGGTCCACGCAGTGCAGGATAATGTCCATCACCTGCAACGGTTATTTGGAACACATTTTAGCTTTATTTAATGCGTTTTTGAGTGTTAAAAATACCACAATGGCTCAAACGAATCTAGTGTGTTGTTTTTAGTGAGTTATTCCCTTGTTCCTGGGAATATTCCCCAAACAGGGGTATATTTAAAAACAACAGGAAAATTAAAATTGTAATAAAATTCATTAAAATGAATAATGCTCGCACTAATAAAATGCCATTCGCCTAAAACTGCATTTGATTAACTTGTGATATTTTGTATTGTTTTTGTTACTTAAAGAAGTACTTTTGTAAAATTAGTTTTTTTCGGTTAGGGGAATATTCGCAGGCTATAGGAATATTCCCATTGTTCGCAGGAATATTCCCATTGCTCTCGGGAATATTCCCAGGAACATTGAGAATTAACTTTTGCGGATAAATTACACTGATTAATGTCTTGGTAAAAAAATCAAGGGCTAAGTTATCATGGAATTCCTGATAGCAAATTATATAAACATACACAATTTCAATATTCCCGTATATTCCGTAAATGGGAATTTATATTTCTAGTACTCATTACTATTTTAAGTAATCGCATCCTAAAGCTTAGTTTAAGTTTTTTCACGCGGCGCAGCGGGCCACCTCACGGGCCATGGTGGTTATGTTCACTAACCTCTACCAACAGTTCAGCGACCTCATTGTGCATCCTGTCTATGAGCAGCTCGATGCCCCTGAGCACTTCAGCCCGGCCCTTCTGCAGCGCGTGGTAGGCGGGCGACGGCTGCCCGGACTGCTGTGCGGCGGCGCAGCGGGCCACCTCACGGGCCATGGTGGTTATAAATGCTGCCGGCCTGTTGAACACACGGAGAATAACTGCAACTTAGAAAAGTTGAAAAACCCCCGACAATTTCATTTGAAAGTCCAGTATCTCAAAACGGCTGAACAGATTTTCGTGAAATATGGCTAGGTATTCTTAGCGTTGGGGATGAAATTATCTTTAACTCAAAAAAACGGTCCATCCTTTTGGGAGCTACGATACCACGGACAGATACACAGATAAACAGGGCACAAGGGAACGCCACGCTACTTAACTTCAAATTCAAAACATTTATTCCTGATAGCAAATGAATTAATACAAACACATATATGAAAAAGACAAATACAACGTAGCCCACCTAATACTTTGATTATTTAAATAAATTAATAAAAAATAAAAAAAACTTTATTTAGTCTTCACATAGGTCATAGCTCCTTACAGAACAGGTACGATTAAGTACAACAAGTTACCTGGCGGTGGCGATGAGTGTGAGCGCATGGCGCGCGGTGCGACACGAGTCCGCCTGCGCCGTCAGTGGCAGCCCGTAGCTCATGGACGGCACCAACTTGTCTGCGTCAGAGCACATCTCCAGCAGACCTGGAAATCAATTCCGGGTTACATTTTGCTGGTTAACTGTGAACGCGGCTAATTGTTGGCTTGATTCATAAACGTTCATCTCTGCTATCGGCTGCAGGCTGTAATTAATATCACAGGGCGCACATGTCATGGGGCGCCCTCGACGCCCCGCCCCACGCTCTGCTATCAAATCCCAACAAGGCGACATTCAGAGCACATTGCCCGTGCACATAGAGGCTAAGCATAAATTACGTCATTTCAAAATAGAGGGGGGGGGGGTCTGGCCATTGGACGACTAGTAGTCATTTTATTAGGCGAGAAGGGTCCATTTCAAGGAATAACAGGATGATGATAAGGTCAAAAATCGTCAAAAAAACGATAACGTAATTTATGAATAGGCTCATATCATGGGACGCCTTCGGCAACCCACGCTCTGCTATCAAATCCCAACACAGCAACGTCACTGCGCGCTACGCTCGCCTATATCGAAAGTCGCATACGTTATTTGTACAATAAAAAAATATGTGTTTACCTAGCTCCGTATAATGTCTGATCCAATAATCCGCATCCGCTATATCTGTCTAACATGAAGCGGGAGAGAAAGAGAGGCCCTCACCTAGCAACACGTAGCTGACGTCCAAGTACGGCTCCCAGACGGTGAACCCTCGTCCCAGCAGGTCGACGGCCGCGCGGCGCAGCGGCGTGTGCGCCGGCAGCCGCGCGCACGGCGGCGCCAGCAGCAGGTGCGTCAGCGCGAGCGCAGTCAGGCGCGCCAGGTTGTTGGACGCCGATAGGGTGAACCCTGTCACAGTCATCATCCTATCAGCCGACATAGGATCCCCCAAAGAGAGGCCCTCACCTAGCAACACGTGGCTGACGTCCAAGTACGGCTCCCAGACGGTGAACCCTCGTCCCAGCAGGTCGACGGCCGCGCGGCGCAGCGGCGTGTGCGCCGGCAGCCGCGCGCACGGCGGCGCCAGCAGCAGGTGCGTCAGCGCGAGCGCAGTCAGGCGCGCCAGGTTGTTGGACGCCGATAGGGTGAACCCTGTCACAGTCATCATCCTATCAGCCGACATAGGATCCCCCAAAGAGAGGCCCTCACCTAGCAACACGTGGCTGACGTCCAAGTACGGCTCCCAGACGGTGAACCCTCGTCCCAGCAGGTCGACGGCCGCGCGGCGCAGCGGCGTGTGCGCCGGCAGCCGCGCGCACGGCGGCGCCAGCAGCAGGTGCGTCAGCGCGAGCGCAGTCAGGCGCGCCAGGTTGTTGGACGCCGATAGGGTGAACCCTGTCACAGTCATCATCCTATCAGCCGACATAGGATCCCCCAAAGAGAGGCCCTCACCTAGCAACACGTGGCTGACGTCCAAGTACGGCTCCCAGACGGTGAACCCTCGTCCCAGCAGGTCGACGGCCGCGCGGCGCAGCGGCGTGTGCGCCGGCAGCCGCGCGCACGGCGGCGCCAGCAGCAGGTGCGTCAGCGCGAGCGCAGTCAGGCGCGCCAGGTTGTTGGACGCCGATAGGGTGAACCCTGTCACAGTCATCATCCTATCAGCCGACATAGGATCCCCCAAAGAGAGGCCCTCACCTAGCAACACGTGGCTGACGTCCAAGTACGGCTCCCAGACGGTGAACCCTCGTCCCAGCAGGTCGACGGCCGCGCGGCGCAGCGGCGTGTGCGCCGGCAGCCGCGCGCACGGCGGCGCCAGCAGCAGGTGCGTCAGCGCGAGCGCAGTCAGGCGCGCCAGGTTGTTGGACGCCGATAGGGTGAACCCTGTCACAGTCATCATCCTATCAGCCGACATAGGATCCCCCAAAGAGAGGCCCTCACCTAGCAACACGTGGCTGACGTCCAAGTACGGCTCCCAGACGGTGAACCCTCGTCCCAGCAGGTCGACGGCCGCGCGGCGCAGCGGCGTGTGCGCCGGCAGCCGCGCGCACGGCGGCGCCAGCAGCAGGTGCGTCAGCGCGAGCGCAGTCAGGCGCGCCAGGTTGTTGGACGCCGATAGGGTGAACCCTGTCACAGTCATCATCCTATCAGCCGACATAGGATCCCCCAAAGAGAGGCCCTCACCTAGCAACACGTGGCTGACGTCCAAGTACGGCTCCCAGACGGTGAACCCTCGTCCCAGCAGGTCGACGGCCGCGCGGCGCAGCGGCGTGTGCGCCGGCAGCCGCGCGCACGGCGGCGCCAGCAGCAGGTGCGTCAGCGCGAGCGCAGTCAGGCGCGCCAGGTTGTTGGACGCCGATAGGGTGAACCCTGTCACAGTCATCATCCTATCAGCCGACATAGGATCCCCCAAAGAGAGGCCCTCACCTAGCAACACGTGGCTGACGTCCAAGTACGGCTCCCAGACGGTGAACCCTCGTCCCAGCAGGTCGACGGCCGCGCGGCGCAGCGGCGTGTGCGCCGGCAGCCGCGCGCACGGCGGCGCCAGCAGCAGGTGCGTCAGCGCGAGCGCAGTCAGGCGCGCCAGGTTGTTGGACGCCGATAGGGTGAACCCTGTCACAGTCATCATCCTATCAGCCGACATAGGATCCCCCAAAGAGAGGCCCTCACCTAGCAACACGTGGCTGACGTCCAAGTACGGCTCCCAGACGGTGAACCCTCGTCCCAGCAGGTCGACGGCCGCGCGGCGCAGCGGCGTGTGCGCCGGCAGCCGCGCGCACGGCGGCGCCAGCAGCAGGTGCGTCAGCGCGAGCGCAGTCAGGCGCGCCAGGTTGTTGGACGCCGATAGGGTGAACCCTGTCACAGTCATCATCCTATCAGCCGACATAGGATCCCCCAAAGAGAGGCCCTCACCTAGCAACACGTGGCTGACGTCCAAGTACGGCTCCCAGACGGTGAACCCTCGTCCCAGCAGGTCGACGGCCGCGCGGCGCAGCGGCGTGTGCGCCGGCAGCCGCGCGCACGGCGGCGCCAGCAGCAGGTGCGTCAGCGCGAGCGCAGTCAGGCGCGCCAGGTTGTTGGACGCCGATAGGGTGAACCCTGTCACAGTCATCATCCTATCAGCCGACATAGGATCCCCCAAAGAGAGGCCCTCACCTAGCAACACGTGGCTGACGTCCAAGTACGGCTCCCAGACGGTGAACCCTCGTCCCAGCAGGTCGACGGCCGCGCGGCGCAGCGGCGTGTGCGCCGGCAGCCGCGCGCACGGCGGCGCCAGCAGCAGGTGCGTCAGCGCGAGCGCAGTCAGGCGCGCCAGGTTGTTGGACGCCGATAGGGTGAACCCTGTCACAGTCATCATCCTATCAGCCGACATAGGATCCCCCAAAGAGAGGCCCTCACCTAGCAACACGTGGCTGACGTCCAAGTACGGCTCCCAGACGGTGAACCCTCGTCCCAGCAGGTCGACGGCCGCGCGGCGCAGCGGCGTGTGCGCCGGCAGCCGCGCGCACGGCGCAGCGGCGTGTGCGCCGGCAGCCGCGCGCACGGCGGCGCCAGCAGCAGGTGCGTCAGCGCGAGCGCAGTCAGGCGCGCCAGGTTGTTGGACGCCGATAGGGTGAACCCTGTCACAGTCATCATCCTATCAGCCGACATAGGATCCCCCAAAGAGAGGCCCTCACCTAGCAACACGTGGCTGACGTCCAAGTACGGCTCCCAGACGGTGAACCCTCGTCCCAGCAGGTCGACGGCCGCGCGGCGCAGCGGCGTGTGCGCCGGCAGCCGCGCGCACGGCGGCGCCAGCAGCAGGTGCGTCAGCGCGAGCGCAGTCAGGCGCGCCAGGTTGTTGGACGCCGATAGGGTGAACCCTGTCACAGTCATCATCCTATCAGCCGACATAGGATCCCCCAAAGAGAGGCCCTCACCTAGCAACACGTGGCTGACGTCCAAGTACGGCTCCCAGACGGTGAACCCTCGTCCCAGCAGGTCGACGGCCGCGCGGCGCAGCGGCGTGTGCGCCGGCAGCCGCGCGCACGGCGGCGCCAGCAGCAGGTGCGTCAGCGCGAGCGCAGTCAGGCGCGCCAGGTTGTTGGACGCCGATAGGGTGAACCCTGTCACAGTCATCATCCTATCAGCCGACATAGGATCCCCCAAAGAGAGGCCCTCACCTAGCAACACGTGGCTGACGTCCAAGTACGGCTCCCAGACGGTGAACCCTCGTCCCAGCAGGTCGACGGCCGCGCGGCGCAGCGGCGTGTGCGCCGGCAGCCGCGCGCACGGCGGCGCCAGCAGCAGGTGCGTCAGCGCGAGCGCAGTCAGGCGCGCCAGGTTGTTGGACGCCGATAGGGTGAACCCTGTCACAGTCATCATCCTATCAGCCGACATAGGATCCCCCAAAGAGAGGCCCTCACCTAGCAACACGTGGCTGACGTCCAAGTACGGCTCCCAGACGGTGAACCCTCGTCCCAGCAGGTCGACGGCCGCGCGGCGCAGCGGCGTGTGCGCCGGCAGCCGCGCGCACGGCGGCGCCAGCAGCAGGTGCGTCAGCGCGAGCGCAGTCAGGCGCGCCAGGTTGTTGGACGCCGATAGGGTGAACCCTGTCACAGTCATCATCCTATCAGCCGACATAGGATCCCCCAAAGAGAGGCCCTCACCTAGCAACACGTGGCTGACGTCCAAGTACGGCTCCCAGACGGTGAACCCTCGTCCCAGCAGGTCGACGGCCGCGCGGCGCAGCGGCGTGTGCGCCGGCAGCCGCGCGCACGGCGGCGCCAGCAGCAGGTGCGTCAGCGCGAGCGCAGTCAGGCGCGCCAGGTTGTTGGACGCCGATAGGGTGAACCCTGTCACAGTCATCATCCTATCAGCCGACATAGGATCCCCCAAAGAGAGGCCCTCACCTAGCAACACGTGGCTGACGTCCAAGTACGGCTCCCAGACGGTGAACCCTCGTCCCAGCAGGTCGACGGCCGCGCGGCGCAGCGGCGTGTGCGCCGGCAGCCGCGCGCACGGCGGCGCCAGCAGCAGGTGCGTCAGCGCGAGCGCAGTCAGGCGCGCCAGGTTGTTGGACGCCGATAGGGTGAACCCTGTCACAGTCATCATCCTATCAGCCGACATAGGATCCCCCAAAGAGAGGCCCTCACCTAGCAACACGTGGCTGACGTCCAAGTACGGCTCCCAGACGGTGAACCCTCGTCCCAGCAGGTCGACGGCCGCGCGGCGCAGCGGCGTGTGCGCCGGCAGCCGCGCGCACGGCGGCGCCAGCAGCAGGTGCGTCAGCGCGAGCGCAGTCAGGCGCGCCAGGTTGTTGGACGCCGATAGGGTGAACCCTGTCACAGTCATCATCCTATCAGCCGACATAGGATCCCCCAAAGAGAGGCCCTCACCTAGCAACACGTGGCTGACGTCCAAGTACGGCTCCCAGACGGTGAACCCTCGTCCCAGCAGGTCGACGGCCGCGCGGCGCAGCGGCGTGTGCGCCGGCAGCCGCGCGCACGGCGGCGCCAGCAGCAGGTGCGTCAGCGCGAGCGCAGTCAGGCGCGCCAGGTTGTTGGACGCCGATAGGGTGAACCCTGTCACAGTCATCATCCTATCAGCCGACATAGGATCCCCCAAAGAGAGGCCCTCACCTAGCAACACGTGGCTGACGTCCAAGTACGGCTCCCAGACGGTGAACCCTCGTCCCAGCAGGTCGACGGCCGCGCGGCGCAGCGGCGTGTGCGCCGGCAGCCGCGCGCACGGCGGCGCCAGCAGCAGGTGCGTCAGCGCGAGCGCAGTCAGGCGCGCCAGGTTGTTGGACGCCGATAGGGTGAACCCTGTCACAGTCATCATCCTATCAGCCGACATAGGATCCCCCAAAGAGAGGCCCTCACCTAGCAACACGTGGCTGACGTCCAAGTACGGCTCCCAGACGGTGAACCCTCGTCCCAGCAGGTCGACGGCCGCGCGGCGCAGCGGCGTGTGCGCCGGCAGCCGCGCGCACGGCGGCGCCAGCAGCAGGTGCGTCAGCGCGAGCGCAGTCAGGCGCGCCAGGTTGTTGGACGCCGATAGGGTGAACCCTGTCACAGTCATCATCCTATCAGCCGACATAGGATCCCCCAAAGAGAGGCCCTCACCTAGCAACACGTGGCTGACGTCCAAGTACGGCTCCCAGACGGTGAACCCTCGTCCCAGCAGGTCGACGGCCGCGCGGCGCAGCGGCGTGTGCGCCGGCAGCCGCGCGCACGGCGGCGCCAGCAGCAGGTGCGTCAGCGCGAGCGCAGTCAGGCGCGCCAGGTTGTTGGACGCCGATAGGGTGAACCCTGTCACAGTCATCATCCTATCAGCCGACATAGGATCCCCCAAAGAGAGGCCCTCACCTAGCAACACGTAGCTGACGTCCAAGTACGGCTCCCAGACGGTGAACCCTCGTCCCAGCAGGTCGACGGCCGCGCGGCGCAGCGGCGTGTGCGCCGGCAGCCGCGCGCACGGCGGCGCCAGCAGCAGGTGCGTCAGCGCGAGCGCAGTCAGGCGCGCCAGGTTGTTGGACGCCGATAGGGTGAACCCTGTCACAGTCATCATCCTATCAGCCGACATAGGATCCCCCAAAGAGAGGCCCTCACCTAGCAACACGTGGCTGACGTCCAAGTACGGCTCCCAGACGGTGAACCCTCGTCCCAGCAGGTCGACGGCCGCGCGGCGCAGCGGCGTGTGCGCCGGCAGCCGCGCGCACGGCGGCGCCAGCAGCAGGTGCGTCAGCGCGAGCGCAGTCAGGCGCGCCAGGTTGTTGGACGCCGATAGGGTGAACCCTGTCACAGTCATCATCCTATCAGCCGACATAGGATCCCCCAAAGAGAGGCCCTCACCTAGCAACACGTGGCTGACGTCCAAGTACGGCTCCCAGACGGTGAACCCTCGTCCCAGCAGGTCGACGGCCGCGCGGCGCAGCGGCGTGTGCGCCGGCAGCCGCGCGCACGGCGGCGCCAGCAGCAGGTGCGTCAGCGCGAGCGCAGTCAGGCGCGCCAGGTTGTTGGACGCCGATAGGGTGAACCCTGTCACAGTCATCATCCTATCAGCCGACATAGGATCCCCCAAAGAGAGGCCCTCACCTAGCAACACGTGGCTGACGTCCAAGTACGGCTCCCAGACGGTGAACCCTCGTCCCAGCAGGTCGACGGCCGCGCGGCGCAGCGGCGTGTGCGCCGGCAGCCGCGCGCACGGCGGCGCCAGCAGCAGGTGCGTCAGCGCGAGCGCAGTCAGGCGCGCCAGGTTGTTGGACGCCGATAGGGTGAACCCTGTCACAGTCATCATCCTATCAGCCGACATAGGATCCCCCAAAGAGAGGCCCCCACCTAGCAACACGTGGCTGACGTCCAAGTACGGCTCCCAGACGGTGAACCCTCGTCCCAGCAGGTCGACGGCCGCGCGGCGCAGCGGCGTGTGCGCCGGCAGCCGCGCGCACGGCGGCGCCAGCAGCAGGTGCGTCAGCGCGAGCGCAGTCAGGCGCGCCAGGTTGTTGGACGCCGATAGGGTGAACCCTGTCACAGTCATCATCCTATCAGCCGACATAGGATCCCCCAAAGAGAGGCCCTCACCTAGCAACACGTGGCTGACGTCCAAGTACGGCTCCCAGACGGTGAACCCTCGTCCCAGCAGGTCGACGGCCGCGCGGCGCAGCGGCGTGTGCGCCGGCAGCCGCGCGCACGGCGGCGCCAGCAGCAGGTGCGTCAGCGCGAGCGCAGTCAGGCGCGCCAGGTTGTTGGACGCCGATAGGGTGAACCCTGTCACAGTCATCATCCTATCAGCCGACATAGGATCCCCCAAAGAGAGGCCCTCACCTAGCAACACGTGGCTGACGTCCAAGTACGGCTCCCAGACGGTGAACCCTCGTCCCAGCAGGTCGACGGCCGCGCGGCGCAGCGGCGTGTGCGCCGGCAGCCGCGCGCACGGCGGCGCCAGCAGCAGGTGCGTCAGCGCGAGCGCAGTCAGGCGCGCCAGGTTGTTGGACGCCGATAGGGTGAACCCTGTCACAGTCATCATCCTATCAGCCGACATAGGATCCCCCAAAGAGAGGCCCTCACCTAGCAACACGTGGCTGACGTCCAAGTACGGCTCCCAGACGGTGAACCCTCGTCCCAGCAGGTCGACGGCCGCGCGGCGCAGCGGCGTGTGCGCCGGCAGCCGCGCGCACGGCGGCGCCAGCAGCAGGTGCGTCAGCGCGAGCGCAGTCAGGCGCGCCAGGTTGTTGGACGCCGATAGGGTGAACCCTGTCACAGTCATCATCCTATCAGCCGACATAGGATCCCCCAAAGAGAGGCCCTCACCTAGCAACACGTGGCTGACGTCCAAGTACGGCTCCCAGACGGTGAACCCTCGTCCCAGCAGGTCGACGGCCGCGCGGCGCAGCGGCGTGTGCGCCGGCAGCCGCGCGCACGGCGGCGCCAGCAGCAGGTGCGTCAGCGCGAGCGCAGTCAGGCGCGCCAGGTTGTTGGACGCCGATAGGGTGAACCCTGTCACAGTCATCATCCTATCAGCCGACATAGGATCCCCCAAAGAGAGGCCCTCACCTAGCAACACGTGGCTGACGTCCAAGTACGGCTCCCAGACGGTGAACCCTCGTCCCAGCAGGTCGACGGCCGCGCGGCGCAGCGGCGTGTGCGCCGGCAGCCGCGCGCACGGCGGCGCCAGCAGCAGGTGCGTCAGCGCGAGCGCAGTCAGGCGCGCCAGGTTGTTGGACGCCGATAGGGTGAACCCTGTCACAGTCATCATCCTATCAGCCGACATAGGATCCCCCAAAGAGAGGCCCTCACCTAGCAACACGTGGCTGACGTCCAAGTACGGCTCCCAGACGGTGAACCCTCGTCCCAGCAGGTCGACGGCCGCGCGGCGCAGCGGCGTGTGCGCCGGCAGCCGCGCGCACGGCGGCGCCAGCAGCAGGTGCGTCAGCGCGAGCGCAGTCAGGCGCGCCAGGTTGTTGGACGCCGATAGGGTGAACCCTGTCACAGTCATCATCCTATCAGCCGACATAGGATCCCCCAAAGAGAGGCCCTCACCTAGCAACACGTGGCTGACGTCCAAGTACGGCTCCCAGACGGTGAACCCTCGTCCCAGCAGGTCGACGGCCGCGCGGCGCAGCGGCGTGTGCGCCGGCAGCCGCGCGCACGGCGGCGCCAGCAGCAGGTGCGTCAGCGCGAGCGCAGTCAGGCGCGCCAGGTTGTTGGACGCCGATAGGGTGAACCCTGTCACAGTCATCATCCTATCAGCCGACATAGGATCCCCCAAAGAGAGGCCCTCACCTAGCAACACGTGGCTGACGTCCAAGTACGGCTCCCAGACGGTGAACCCTCGTCCCAGCAGGTCGACGGCCGCGCGGCGCAGCGGCGTGTGCGCCGGCAGCCGCGCGCACGGCGGCGCCAGCAGCAGGTGCGTCAGCGCGAGCGCAGTCAGGCGCGCCAGGTTGTTGGACGCCGATAGGGTGAACCCTGTCACAGTCATCATCCTATCAGCCGACATAGGATCCCCCAAAGAGAGGCCCTCACCTAGCAACACGTGGCTGACGTCCAAGTACGGCTCCCAGACGGTGAACCCTCGTCCCAGCAGGTCGACGGCCGCGCGGCGCAGCGGCGTGTGCGCCGGCAGCCGCGCGCACGGCGGCGCCAGCAGCAGGTGCGTCAGCGCGAGCGCAGTCAGGCGCGCCAGGTTGTTGGACGCCGATAGGGTGAACCCTGTCACAGTCATCATCCTATCAGCCGACATAGGATCCCCCAAAGAGTGGCACAATGACCGGTCTTGCGCTAATCGCATGCAGCGGACTCTTGAGACCTCTACCAGGTCATCAGTCCCCCTTGGTTATACCCGTGCTAAGCTTTGCGAGTTCTAAGATTTAACGGTGATGACCTTTACCAAGTCATCAGTCCCCCGTGTATACTGTATATACCCGTGCTACGCTTTGTGAGATCTCAGATTCAACGCTGATGACCTTTACCAGGTCATTAGTCCCCCTTGTTTATACCCGTGCTGCGCTTTGTGAAATCGAAGATTTTTCGTTTGATAATTCCAAAACGACGACACGTAAATATTTGATGTGGGTGGCTAGTGCAATCCATTGTGTTACTAACACTATATGGACCCTGGTCCGAAATAAATCATTTGAATTTGAACTAATAGCCAATCAAGATTAATGGCTCAATTTTGATTTAAAAAGTTTATTGAGTTTCTCTGTGGACACTTATATGAGCGATTTCCTGCGTGCAAACCACAAAAAAAAATGCATCCGCTCTACTTTTTTCTGTTATAAAACGCTGTAAAAGAGACTCGGTCATTTCTCTTTTAGAACAATTTGTGCTATTCGCTTACTCTTGTCGCTTACACTGTTCCTTTTATGTCCAACCATGGGGAAAACCCCTAACCACAGTTATAATAAAAAAGAACTTTAATTGATTATTGCACAAGATAAATAATATCGTAACGGGGGCGAAGGTGGAGTTATCAGAGCTCCGCTGAGCCTTAAACACTCGAGCCACCAGGACTAACGCGAGCCTTCTCGGTAAATACCGCTAATCCTAGCTTTAAAGAGTCTTCAAGGCTCCGCCAATCGCTTAATCACAATTTAAGGCGGTGGTTACCGATATGGTGGAGATGCTGGGATGTGCTTATTAAAGAAAAAAGATTAAGCAAAATTAATTTACCTTCGACTACGGAACTCTTTCTGCTGTCTCCGTCCTTGCGTCGCTTATTTCCCGCCGCTCCTAAGTCCAAATGAGCCAATTAATGAACACAAACAAGCAGAATACAAAGGAAAAGCACGAAAACGTATGCGATAATTTTGTAAATTAATCATAATAGGTATAACAGGGTAAGACAACAACAATACAACACATAATGCGGTAGAATCATTTATATACAATCGGGCGTTATCGTACGGTGCTGCCTGAAAATCAGCGCTGTAGGTGTCTGTCTGACACCTGGGCATAATGCTGAGACAGCGACCGATTCACTGCCGCGAAGACACACACATTATGTGTCAGGTATATTGTAGTGTGTCTTCTGTGTAGTGAATAAATTTCTTCTTTTCTTTTCTTTACGATAAACTCCGAAACCGCTCCGATTTCTAATATTCTTTCACCTTCGTGTAGAATGGACTTTCTGGTTATAAACTATATTTTATTCCGCGGGTTTGTCTGCGTTGTTTGCAATACGCAGGAGAAGCCGCGCGGGCAGCTAGTAGTATAATAAATTGGTCTATTGTAATTTAAGTCGAATTTTAAAGGAACGGAATTGCATTGCCTTTGTTTTTGTTTGATTTCTGAACAAGTCAATTTTACTATGCGGTTCCAGGAGGCTATAGTCTGGGCAGCCATTCGCGAGTTGAACCCACATATCAATGAAGCTAGGCTTAGCTAGACAAGTTAGTAGCCAGTTTATACCGTTTAAGCTATAGGCCCGTTTACAATTGTTTCATTGTGCCGTGTGTTTCAATAATAATAAAGAACTGGCATACTCCTTTTTAACTCCCGATGCCGAAAGAGGATGTTTCCCCTAGCCTGATGCCCCAGGGGAAAAAGCGATTAGTTATAACTGCGACGCTACAGCGCGAGCCGAGCGATCGAAGCGAGCGTGACGCGGTAGCGTCCGGCGAAGCGCCATAACCGAACATTATCATTATTTCCTTGTTGAATATAAAATAACTGCCGCTAATTCCCCTAGGTGATCGCGGTCAGGTGAGTAACGCGGATAACGTGCGAAAGAGGGGTGTTATAAGTTTGACGTGTCTGTACATCTGGGTGTCTGTGTGTATGTGTATGCGTCTGTGGCATCGCAGCCCCTAAACGAATGGAACGATTTTAATGTGGTTTTTTGTCCGAAAGCTGATGCGATCGAGATGTTTCTTAGTCCAATGTGCACTGCTTATCACTCACTCTTTCTGCAAAATGTGAGATAAAAATACACATTGGACAAAGATCATGGAAAAGTGGAATACCACCCTTAGCTACGTTTCAACAAAATCAGATCAGCTGGTTTTGAGTAATGAACTTTGAAATGAAAATGTCCGCGCTCTTTAGCGATAAGACCGCCCGTTGTTAACCTCTATTTCGTCTTATTTAATTTATGTTTGAAAGTGTGCAATAGAGTATTTATATTGTAGTAATTGTCGGGGATTTTTCAACTTCTCTTCTATTTAGTTTTTATGTCTTTTTGATTCATATTTTAAGGTGTGTTAATAGTTATTTACGATACAAGTGCCGAAAATAGGAAATTCGCAACGAGTGGTGATAAATTAAAACACGACCGAAGGGAGTGTTTTAAATCTACACGAGATGCGAATTACCTATTCGCCCGTGTATCGTACAACGTTTTACTGTACATATGGCTCTTTAAAGTTTCGACATTTGCACGAAAAATGCTCTTTTCCGCACTAGTGCGGGAAAGTAGCACCATATGTACTGTAAAGTATTTGTCGGGGATTTTTCAAGATTTCCAAGTTGTTAATTATTACATATGAAAATCTAGATGGTAATGTAAGTACAAACATTGCCGTCAATTACCTTGATTTTCCTCATTACTATTTACACACTCAAGGTCAGAACGCGCTTCGCATTGCCATGCACCAGATTTGACCTTACCCCATCCATACGTACCTTCACTAGTGATGTCCTGTCCAAACTCTGCCCCTATCACGCCGAGAAGAACTACAGCAGTCGTCTGCTTGCGTTTCAGTTCTGCCAGCGAGGAAGGCTTGCGGACTATTTCTTCTTCTTCTTCTTCAAATTCTTCTTCCTAAAGGAGATAAAACAATTGATATTTCAGAAGTATTAAATACCTAATAGTGTACAAAAACATCATCACACGAAATCAGCCGAAAGACGTCCACAGCCCTTCCGAAAATAGTTCCACAATAACCGTTTACGCACGCCCCGGATCCAGCGGAATCAAATCCATCTTCATCAGACACAAGTTGGATCAATCCACCTTGTGAGGGGTCTACTCATGCTGCGCCTTCCAGTATGTGGTCAGCGTAAAATAGTTATTTATGATACAAGTGCGGAAAGTTGGAAATTACCAACGAGTGGCGATCACCAAAAACACGACCGTCAGGGAGTGTGGTGAGTGTAATAGTTATTTACAGTACACATGGTGCTACTTTCCCGCACTAGTGCGGAAAAGAGCACTTTTCGTGCATATGTCGAAACTTTAAAGAGCCATATGTACAGTAAAACGTTGTACGATACACGTGCGAATAGGTAATTCGCAACTCGTGTCGATTTAAAACACTTCCTTTCGTCGTGTTTTAATTTATCACCACTCGTTGCAAATTTCCTATTTTCGGCACTTGTATCGTAAATAACTATTACAATGCACTTGCTCTGAAAGTGCGCCTTTACATGGGTCAACATGAACACGGGAAGCCCTCCATGCCAGCCGGGGGGCGGCCGTGCGGGAATGCATTTCGGGCCAAAATTCCCACACGCGTGCGAGAAAGAGATTTCATGACAATTCAAATTTCACCTTTTTGTATAATTTTTAATTTCCTCGCATGATGCATTGTAAAATTTTGTATGATACACGTGCGGATAGGTAATTCCCAACTTTCCTTATAATTATATGTAGAACTTAGTTTTTGTAATACCTGGCAATGAAATAAACATTTTGATTGATTGATTGAAGCGGAGTGATCGAGGATGTGGGTTGGTAAAAAACAGAAGAATATGTTAGGTATTTAGGGATAGGTGTTTTCAACGCTCTGTCAATGAGAAAAGTTGTCAATCCAAACGCCAAATTAACAAGAGATTTAGTGCGGAATTAAACCTTGTCAATGCAAGAAGGTTGCTATCGCGCAGGGCTCCGTGACGCATATATCGGTCGTTGGCGTTGAATCTGCGGCATGGATATATGCGTAGTTGGCGTCGAAAAGTAATCAATCACTTGCGTCTAGCAGCCAGAGTTGCCAACTTCGCACATCCCATATCGAACGTCCTAAGCAAAGTAACGGTTTTGTTTTTTTTAAATTTAGAAACTAATTTTAAAATCGGAAATACTAGTAAACTCAAACGGCCGATCGAACGAGCGCTTTCGTCCAGTTAAGGTAGTCGCGGAAGGGACTGACCTGACCAGGTCCTTATGGGACACAGTATCACTACTATACTAGCAGTAAAAGTAAATCCATGATTACTCGCATAATAATAAATTTTAAATAACCTACAGCTTTAACAGCCTTATCAGCCGGTTCTTAGTGCGCAAGAAGCGGGTTAATGCTCTCAGTATGCGTGTACACGTATAGCGATAGGAACTGTGCCCAGTTGTCAACCAGCCCGGTATGACCACTATACTAGTTATTAACTATAACGTACGGGTTTAACGGCCTTCTCAGCCGGTTCCTTGTGCGCAGGGTGGGGTTTGACGCTCTCCGTGTGTATATAGCGGCAGGAACTATGCCCATTTGTCTACCAGTCCAGTATGAGCACTATACCAGTTATTAACTATAACGTATGGCGTAGCGGCCTTCTCAGCCGGTTCCTTGTGCGCAGAGTGGGGGTTGACGCTCTCCATGCATGTATAGCGGCAGGAACTGTGCCTAGTTGTCAACCAGACCGGTATGGCCACTATACTAGTTTTTAACTATAACGTACGGCTTTAGTGGCCTTTTCAGCCGGTTCCTAGTGCGCAGGGTGGGGTTTGACGCTCTCCGTGTGTGTATAGCGGCAGGAACTGTGCCCAGTTGTCTACCAGTCCAGTATGAGCACTATACCAGTTATTAACTATAACGTACGGCTTTAGCGGCCTTTTCAGCCGGTTCCTTATGGGCAGCGTGGGGGTTGATGCTTTCAGTATGTGTGTATAGCGGCAGGAACTGTGCCCAGTTGTCTACCAGGCCCTTGCGGCCTTTGGGTCCGAGTCTGCAATAAAAATAAGTGTCTAATAGAACAATAATCACCTCGGGCGGTTACATAAAATAACGGCTCACATCGTAGGCTCAAGCGGAAGCGATCGGAGGCGATCGAAATGAGATCTGAGATATTCTTTATTATCGCCCGTGGAGAGTACAAAATGTCACGTCTAAAAGTGAGATTTTCCACAGTTGTAGCAGGCGATAATTTCCACTTCATGGCCAGAAGAGACGATTTATTATAACGTTAACGCGTCAAAAACTGCGATGCGCGGCGCATTTTCTGCGAGTCAAACCACCGGCACCGGCGAAAAGTTCACACTTTGGCCCGAACTCCTCCTCATAAAGGTTAATTTTATTGTCATAGTGGATGTAATTACCAGCAATTGCAATTATAAACTCTTTGCCGTCAGTATTAAGGCTCACCTGCTCAGCTCAGCGAGTAGTAGCGCTTGCGCCGCCTCGCGCACCTCCAGACAATGGTGCTGCCATCTACGCGCGAGCATCTCAACTTGGGGACGCTTGAAACTCTTTGCTCCTGCAACACAATGCGCATGCCCTTAAGACCTTTCATAAGAGTCATCCTCCTAGCATTTTCCCAAATTTTAAAGCCAAAGACCACAACACGAGCACCATGAACCTGCGACATCAAAATAGAATAGCCTTACCTACTAGTACTTGCAAATGAGTAACAAAAGTCATGACCACAATAAGAATATATAATAATCTCCCTAAAGGAATTAGCGAAGAGCTGAAATACGCAAAATTTGTTGACAGTTTTAAATAAAACCTAGCATGTCACAGTTTCTATTACATTACAAGAATTCTCTGACAAAAATAAATATTATAAATAGTATTCGGACTGAAATTCAGAGATTTATACTACTAATATTATAAATGCGAAAGTTTGGATGTTTGTATGCTTGGATGTTTGGATGTTTGTTACTCTATCACGATTAAACGGCTCAGCCGATTTAGATGAAATATTGTACGAAGATAGTTTATAGAATACAATAGAATAGAATAACATTTATTCATGACAACAACACATACATGCACATAAATAAAAATAATAAAAAAAGAACGTCGCCACGAAACACGCCTTACAGCCTGGATTAAAATATAGGATAGTTTTAATCCCGGGTCCACGCAGAAGAAGTCGCAGGCGGAAGCTTGTATTATATAAAGTGTGTTACCTAGGCACATTATTTTTAGATTAAATACTTTTGTTAACAACCTACATATTACTATAGTTTTAAGGTATATTCCTATAGTTTTAAGTTTTAGATTTTAAGAGAAGCAATACCCCTACAGGGTCCCATGTTGTACAGTTAATTTTGCAAGACCACCTGTACTGTATGGCAACATAGTTATTTCTATTTCTATTTCAACCTAAGATCCGCTTACAGGGCTGGAGGGGTATTTGCCCCCAGGTTCGGAAACGATGAGCTAACCATACCTGCAGCTATCACCTTGTCAGGCAGCAACACACAATGCAATGTGGCCAGGAGCGACCAACCCTGCTTGATGTGGCCCTGCTGGGCGGCCAGCTGCTCCGCTCGCTCTTCATCACCGGCCCATGAGGACGAACTCCTGGTTGATGGCCTAAAAATAAAAAAAAAATCGACCTGTGATGTCAAGCCACCAATTGACATAAACACCAAATCCTCCTGGGACACTCACAATGGAATTTGATCCAAGCGGCTTGGATAAAATTTTTGAATGTTGACTTGTTCGAAACAAAAGAATGATGCATTGTTTAACGAGGAGCGTAAGTGGAATATTGCGAACAAGAGTATATCGGAAGCTTTTGATCACTCGAGTTTGCAATATTCTTAAGCCCGTGCTACACACAATGTTTTTCACTACATTTGCGAGGAACAATATCTACAAAAGACAGAAATATCTATGTTTCATACAACTGCACCAATCAAGAATTTACGAAATCTAAAACTTCACTTCCAGATCAGTGCGATGGAGCGCGCAGCTTCAATATTTCAACCAATCACAGAGCAGAATTCTACCACTAACTAGGCCAACTAGATTAGCTTAAACCAATCATATCACACACAAACTCATAACTCCCTAGAGAGTTATGAAAATCTACAACTCCCGTGGGAACAATTTAGGCCATTATCCTTCTGTATACAGGCACGCAATAACACCGTTTACGAGCAAGTGTGGTGAAAATACAATTAGGTATCTTACTTAAAACGAGATGCAATAGCACCAGTGCTTACGAATTTTCAACCTTGTCTGAACTAAATAAGGTTCAGAATCATTCAAACTGGAGCTCACCTATGCATCCTCCTGAACTCATGGTCCGGTATAAAGGTTGCGTTGCTCATCGACATGAGCGTGTTGGCAAGGGCCACGATGGAGAGGAGGTGATTGGTGGTCAGGGTGGTGCTGAGCTCCCAGTGCATCTTGGAGGAGAACAACCTGTTGACAACAACATCAGGTTACAGTTTCCCAGACAAACCCGGACAGATAACGGAAACAGATACATTGAACACATACATCATCATCAGAAATACGTCTCACCGTTAAGCACACGCTTCAGGAATGAAAGGGGACGGGTCTTCAAGCTCTAAAAGAGGCTTTTAAGAACAAACAGACCTGGTGAGTTTCGCATTAGATGAAACGGTAGACACCGAAAGGTCACCTACCTAGGATATGTACATTCTGGAGAGGGTCATAATGACTTACCTAGACTAGGAAGCGTTATAGGTCGAATCGCGAAAGATGTCTTGGCTTAAAATTCGATAATCAGTCAATGGCCGATGCTAGTGGACCGTCGAGTTTCAAAATGTTGTAAAGACGTGCCTTTAAGAGGCTTCTAAGAACACACAGACCTGGTGAGCTCCTCTTGCCGCAGCAGCTCGGGCGGCAGGTCCGACGTCAGGAGCCGCGGGTCCTTGACCCCGGGCGCCACGGAGCCCAGTCGCGTTGGCAGCTGCACCGCCATGTGGCCGTGACGGGAGACCACACCGAAGCATACTGGGACCTGGAGACAATAGTGGGATACAGTGCGTGGGCATGAAAACTTTGAAAAAAGCCGGTGGTCCATCAAACAATGACACCCGTCCCGTATCTACGGTAAGATAACCGTACAATTTTAATTTTATCAAGAAATTTGCAGTGATATGGGATCTTTCATGATCATCATATAAGCCGAAAGACGTCCACTGCTGGATATAGGCCTCCCCCAAAAGTCCAAACGTGACCGGTCCTGCGCCACCCGCATCCAGCGGACTCCATCGACCTTTACCAGGTCATCAGTCCACCTTGTGGTCTACCCACGCCGCGCCTTCCGGTACGTGGTCGCCACTCGAGAACCTTTCCGCCCCAACGGCCATCGGTTCTACATCATCTTTCATAGCTTGTCAGAACTCAAAAACAGGCTCAAAGATCAGTGGTTCTTGCAACAGTCCCAGGTCAGTGTCCAGCCCCCAAGCGTGGAGCAGTGACATGAGGATCTTCGTGATCTGCATGGTGTGAGGCGGCTTTGCAGGCGTCAAGTCGTCACGATGTTTTTTCTAACTCTGGCTGGATTAATGTCATGTCACGGCTTTTAGAGGTAACAGCAGCGCCGTCAGCGGTACCTCATACGGCCGTGCTCCAATCTATCGCTCCAGAGTCTAGCCCCTAAACGTAGAGTAGCGATATAAGCATCTGCTTTCACTGCAAGGCTGGTAACAAACTGGTCAACCTTGCCAAGGATACTAGACTCAAGGCTGACCGCACATATGGAACGGTACAGTCTTTAATCACTTACCATGTGTCTAAGCAGTCCCAGCTTACCCTCGCAGACCCTGTTCAGGTCAGGTTCTAGACCCCAAGCGTGGAGCAGCTACATGAGGATCTGATTCTTCTGACTCTGGTTGGATTGATGGCGAGTCACGGCCTTACGTAAGACCGAGAGGCCGCGCTTAAATCTCTCGCTCCAGAGTCGAGCCACAAAGCGTGGACCAGCGGTGTAAAGATCTGCGTTGGCTGGTGAAGCTCTAAGTACACTACCTTAGACATTATTTACCTATAGCTTCTGAGACCTTAAACCTTGCCAGAGATGTGAGACTCAACGCTGACCACACACATAGAATGGTACAATCTTTACGTCACACCTGGCCATAATGCGAGTATTACTGCACGCTGCGCGTACGGGAAAACTCGCATTGTGGCCAGGTGCAGACGTAAAATTTTGTACTCAACACGGACGGTAGTTCGTAAAGCCCCAGAGCGCATATTTATGGCCCTCACCTTCGGTTCGGGCCACAAACACCTGCGATCTGGGGCATTTACGAATTCACCGCCCTAGTTACGTAATGTACTATTATCTACGCACATATCATTAGTGCTCTAAAATGCGTTCAGAAACCGTAGGAAATTACCAGCATTACTACAACCGATTTTACTATGAGAACTTTCTTGTCTGTGGTAGTAGGTAAAATCTGTACTGTAATGTTATTACAGTACAGATTTTTGTATCGTTACGAGTTTAAATTTGGAACAGCTGTCAAAACTCAAGCGGGTCTCTATTCTAGTATCCATAGATATTAAAACATTTATCGATACGAAACGACAAGTCAGTATCTTTTTTAATATAAACCGCACGACATTTGATCTCGAGCGATATGAGTATAGGGACTTCATTCGTTTGTCTATGATTAAAAAAAACCATTCATGACGAATTGCCGCCATAGCTGCTGTCATTTTTTTGTTGGTTTTGTTGATGTTACTTATTTACTTATGATATGTTTGTAGATAAAGTAGTGTATGCAACTGTACATAATTAGGCCTTAAAACACTCATGTGATCCTATTATGAATCTCGCTGACGCTCGTTTCATAAAACCACACTCGTATTTTAAGGCCTCTCATTATGGATCAGTCGCATAAACTACTATTAACCACTTACCATGGGTCTAAGCAGACCCAGCTTAGCCTCGCAGACCCTGTCCAGGTCGGGATCAAGTCCCCAAGCGTGGAGCAGTGATATCAGGATCTGCGCGATTTGCATGGTGTGAGGAGGCTCTGCAAGCGTCATGTCAGCTGGACGTTTCTTCTGACTCTGGCTGGATTGATCTGGAACAAAGGAAGAGGCTGTTTTACAAACTATTTATATTATATTGTCTTCAGCCCCTGGCCCACCCAGGCCAGCGTGGAAACTGCTGCCCATTCCCTCTAATCCATGGGAAAAATCCTGTGCCATATAGAGGCTGATGGTAATTGTCTTCGGTTTCCGGGTATTACAAAAACCATTCATAAATTCATAAAGATCACATATGGAAGCTGACTGGCAATATACATTTCAGACGTAACTAGTGTATATTTCCTACAAAATTTCATATCGTCTGATACAAAGTTGGTTAGACTATGAATCAACTATCATATTAAGTCTAGTGGTCTGATAATGTACGTCCATTTTCTCCAAAATAAATTGCACAGTGAGTTATCAACAGCCATTATTGTTGCCGTACATTAGGGCCTTGGGCGCCCAGGTCACAAGTTCCGAAGCAAACGATATTAAAGCAATCACGTATGATTGACTATTTCGCACTATGACGGATCTGCTGCGTGCTCTTGACACCATTAAAAGCTAGCCTTAGTTCCCAGCACGGTCAACTCTCCATACAAACATAGTTTACATCTCAATTTTAAAATATTTTTACAAGCTTTATATTAACTCGACCTGTTCGTATGTAAGTATATACTCGTAACTGTGTAAGTTGTCCGTCAAAGCTTAGGAAAATAACATAAAATATATAACCAATTCAAATAAAATATACTAATAATGTAATATTTTTCCCTCATAACATAACATAATCGTTTTCAGAGTTGCCTATCATCACCTGGTACAAAGAAAGTAAAATGGATAATTAGTGTGCTAAATAGTGTTAAATACATTTGACAGCATATATATAGTTTACTGCGGTACCCTACATATGTTGATGAGTACTTCAGTACGAGGAATTTCCAAGCTTTCTCTAGCTTTTGTGCTAACGGTACTTTCGAAGTGTATTCTAATCGCGGTTTGATAATACATATACGCTGGACGAATGCTTTATGTCCAACATAAACGTGATGGTAGGAGGTCGGGCACAGCGAAATGTCATCCTGCTCGAATGTGGAGCAGCCCAACTGGGGAAGTACCACCGCCTTAATAATACTACTACTTTCTCTATAGTAGTGTTGTGTTCCTGGAGGTGAGCAAGGTCGCCAGAGCTCCCGAGGATGCGTTGTGTTGAGAGCGAGGGAATTTGTTCCTTCAGCTGTCAACACGGCGAATCCTCAAACATATCAAGGGTCGGCAACGCCCATGTTATTCCTTTGGAATTGCAGGCGTCTATAGGCTGCGGTGTCCGCTTACCATCAGGCGGGCCGTACGCTTGTTTGCCACCATTGTTGTATAAAAAAAAGATCATGCTTGCTTTGCTGGTGGTGAGAAAAGTCGCCAGAGCTCCCGAGGACGTGTAGTGTTGAGACTGTTGAGAGTGGACCAGCGTTCGTATCTATCAACACAACGAATCTTCAAATCTATAAAGGGCCGGCAACGCGCTTGTGATTCTTCTGGAATCGCAACGTCTATAGGCTACGGTGATATGCTTAGACTGTATGCTTGTTTGCCATCGTCATAGAAAAAGTTAATTCACTTAGGGTGCAAATAGCCCCACCGCTTTTCTTCCTGTGGGTGAAAATATTGACTATGGGAATAGGGTCGAAGTGTGTTGTGGGCAATGGGCTAGCAACCTATCACTTAGAGCAACTCAAGGCCAAACACAAGGTCTTATAATATTTGTTGCCATTGAAACCTATCCCCTAGTCATAGGTGCGTTTCAAAATATTACTGTAAATTACACAATTTCACATGTAAGTATAGTTTTAGTTTATTAATTGTTCTATTACTCCGTTATAAATTGTTTAAGCGTATTGTGTAATTAGGTTGGATACAACATAACACTTTAAAAAGACTTTTACTACATCGTAATAAAGACTATTTTCGCATGGATCGTTAGCGTTTTTTCATCTTTTTGTGTAATTACATATTGTACTCGTTTTTACGCGTGGTTGAGGCTATGTGGATCATGTTTAAGTAATATCCTAACCTAAACACATAAACAGTTATTATAATACATCATAGCAAGTTAGAAATGTTTTATGATTTCGCAATTGAACAATACAGATACGTGAACACATTTAACTTTTAAGGGGATACCGTCATCATTATCCTCCTAGCGTTATTATTAAAGATTTTTTGATTCTTTTATTACTATCGACTATTCTCTCAGTGCCATGCCACCTAGTCCAAATGCTGGCTTCACTGAAAATCAGCGTCACGGAATGTGTCCTCTGGCTAACTCCGTGACATAAAGCTGATTGCAAGCCCTTTAGTGCAAATTACTGAGAATACATACATTCACGCCTTTATTCCCACAAGGGGTAGGCACAGCACATGAAACGTATGTTCCAGCGCCACTTTTAGCACAAAAGTGGGTATAAAATATCGACAAAATGTGATATTGCAGTGATAGGTCGCTAGCCCATCGCCCACAACACACTTCAACCCTGGTACCATAGTCGACTTTTACGACACCCACGGGAAGAAAGGGGGTGGTGAAATTCTAACCCGACACCACACGGGTACTTAGAATAATGTGTATTAAGATAAGTTTTGTTGGTCATGTATAGTGTTTGCACTAATAAACTATTTTCTTTCTTTCTTTCTTTATTCACGGTTGTGCCCTAAAGGAGTAGGTAAGTCCTCTTTGACACCTAATCCCAAAATCCGCATAGGCGCTAGATTTACGAAAGTGACTGCCATCTGGCCTTCCAGCCCAGAGGGAAAACTAGACCTTATTGGGATTAGACCGGTTTCCTACGATGTTTTCTATCACCGCAAAGCTAACAGTAAATATTCCTTACATAAGTTCCGAAAAACTCATTGCTCCGAGCCGGCTATTATTCCCAAAGCCACATGGTCATATCAAGAGCTGTCATTCGTACAAGTCGAATCGCGCCCTGGTCTGAACGCATAATCACTGCAATTTGAACCCAGCTAAGGTCAACCGGTTTAGTATACTAGTTAATTATGTTCAATTTAATTATTGCCAGTGGAATGTGAGGTTGTATCAATTGTTATTTTGAAAGCTTCTGATGCAAGTTTCATAATTCATTCGTCAAAAAGCTCAAGTTGATTGATAATGTAAAAGTAGTAGGTTAAGTTTTTGACATTTAAAATGAAAACCAACACATTTCAAAAGCGTATCATAACATAGACTATGACATCATGGATATTTGGCAGTGATAGAGTCCTGCACGAGTATATAATCTACCCTAAAAACATAAAATGTAAATAAGCTTTCTACTGTAGCAATGCAATTTTACTTATATTGCAATTATACAGGGTGTACAATCCAAATGGGTCAGTATGGAGAAGTCGGAAACTATGAGAGATAGCAAGATCAGTTCTTAGGAACCATGGCGTCGATTTTAGATTTAATAATAACTACATTCAAACTTTTTTTATTAACTCTCATCTCATACATAACCGGGAATCAACCTGGTCAATATTTTTGTAACCGCGTTAAGTAAAAAGGACCAAATTTGGCTACGAAATCTTGTGTAAACACAACTGACAGTAAATTAGACTAAAATCCCCACAGTTTTATGAATTTGCAAAAAGTCGTGAACAATATGAATCGATCATCAATTATATATGCATATCTTATCTGCATCGGTATTATGCATTACAGTTCAGCGGGCGTACCAATTCATTTAAAATTTGAAAATGGAATACCGTTACACAAGATTTCATAGCCAAATTTGGTCCTTTAAAGTAAATTTAACTAAAGTGATCCTTAAGTCCTTCTAAGCTGTCGGTTTTATTACTACATGTATGCGATTCAGTGTCTGTCGGTTTTGTTACTATCGGTAACTATCCGTTTAAGGGACATAATTTAATGAATATGTCCAACTATAACTTTGCCTTTTCTATGAATAAATGCAGCGAACGAAAAAACTATAAGTCCAACTGCGGCGCTAAATGGCCCCACAGAATGGGTGCCATTGCCATTATGCGGGGATGGGGGCGGGGTGTCAAAACGATGCCAGGCAGCCGCGCATACCGGGTTTTAGGCACGGTGTTAGAGTAGAATTTTGTAAAGAGCACTATGTTGTTTTTGTCCGCGGAACAAATTATTGAATTGCGCAGATGTAGAAGATCTTAAGCCACGCTATTTAAGATACCGCTTTAGCTAATATATTTACTGTGCTCTTGGTCAACACCGATCCATTTAAGGTTACTCGTCAACATTTCCCATCTGGACGATCTAGTTATTGCTACAGATTTGATATTTAATCGAACAACGCCTAATCTTCATCTCGTATCGTCATATCTTCACTTACGGTAAAGGTTTCTTATGCAACAGTGCTGACGGGGTCAAGATTATGAGTAGAACCATTTTATTTGGCCCCTCGAGTCGTTAAGTCTTTGTGGCTACAGATCTAGCTGTTTTGAGTCACCAACGAACATAGTTTATGCAGTTTAAAAAAAATAGTGCGCTCCAACCTTAGTCGTGAAATACAGAGCAAAAAAAAGTTCTTGAAAATAATGAAAAAAGATGTGTATTTAAAGATACGCTGCCAGGCCTTGGGGTGAGATCTATTTCTGTAAATAACATTTACTTTCCAAAGCATAGCATTAAAACGACCAAATGAGGAATCCACAATGCAGGCTTCGTCTAAAAACCCACATAAATAAAATTAAAAACAACTACAGGCATCGTCAACAGCATATAAATAATATAACCCGAAACAAGCATTGTGCATAATATTTGACGATGAGTTTGACCCACAATAGTTCCTAAATTTTAAATAAAAGTTCCCAAAACAGCTACTTCCCAAATTGATAAAAAATAATGATGTTTATTTATAACATTTCTGTTTGACCAACTTTTGTAACACCTTACCTATTTATATTTAATCGTATGCCATGCATTATTTTGGCCTTTAAAGTTTGTCACTCTTTAGTACCATCCAGGGGGTGCAGGGTTGTGGTAGGTAGCTCCTGCGGACGCGAGTAACAGTTGTCCCCCCTTCGTCAAGTGAGAGGGCAACTCGACTTCTTCTTCAGTTCTTAAGCCGCCCGAAGGCCTCTAACTCGGCTTAACGACTACCTTACCTATTAATGATCATTCTATGTTCCTTAACTACATAAACACCTGGCCCGGTATTGACAAGTCTTCACGACGGCTTGCTTTGACGTGACATGGTGACCATATTGCCACTAAAAATTGTGATGTCAATGGAGACCTGTCGAATTATATGCGTCCTATGATTAGACTGGGTTGTCCTCACTAACGTAAATCCTCCTAACTATAGTCCAGAAAAACTATGATCCAAAGTAAACTCATATCTGCCAAATCTAAGGACCTTCCTTTTTGGTCTTCTTCACCTTCGTGTCGAGGTTCCTCAAATAAAAGATGCCCAATGGACATCGGTGTCGACAGCTCAGTAACGTCTCTCAGGCAGTGTTCCGAGCAAAAGTGTGGGTATGTGCACGCCATCAGGTGCGCCATGGTGTGCGGTGCTGTATCGCAAACAGTCGGGTTGATTGGCCCCGATGCATCGGGCCAGTTTTTTGTGTTTTTCTTAGTAAGTAGTTGAGTTCATCCACAATAATATCGGCCCTAGCAGCCCTACTTTCCCCCCTTATCTTTCTGAGCGGTTTAGTTATATGGCAGACGGCAGTGGCCACCGCTTGCGGTCGAGTTCTAACCTTACTCTTGCTGAACCGTCTAAAAAGACGCGAACATACTCTAGATCTTTTACCGCGCGCGCTGTTAAGTTGTGGAATGAGTTGCCTTTGTCGCTGAGACAGTCGCAGTCTGTTGCGTCACTTAAGATGAATGTGAAGAAGTTGTCGCTTTCCAATGACTTGTTAATTGGTTGAATATGGTATTTATTTATTTATTGTATATTTGCGATATGCATATTACCTACTTATGATAGTGTGTATTATATTTTATATTTATGTATGTATTGGCATGTTTTAATTTTCTGTGTTTTTGTACACGGTATAAGTTTGCCTATCTCGTTCTATCTACCTTCCTCTCAATTGCTCAAAAGTTAGCTGGAAGAGATCCCTTATAGGGATAAGTTCGCCTTTGTACTTTGATCTATTGTGTGACATGTATATTCTTTAACCTGTTATCGTGTACAATAAAGTGCTCACATACATACATACATACAGTCATAATAGTCATACAATCATGTAACATCGAGTTCATTTGGACAACAGTAACGGGTCACGCCGCACCGAAAAATATTTATCTTTGCAAGAAATAATTATTAACAGACTTGCCAAGTTTTATGAATAAGCGAGTAACATACGTAAGCGGATACGGTTAAAATAGTTCTAAGAAATGTATCGGTTAGTCAGTCTTTCTTCACACTCAATGACATTGTACATAAAATGCAGTACCTATACATCCGTTAACATTACCCATTCTTGTCTGGAACACCAAGTAATTGCTGCACAAGTTCAGATTATTTAATATAGCTGAACTTTTATAAAACTGAAAATGGAATTGGAATCTTATACATTGGACAATAGAGTTGCTTTTTGATGCAATTCGTGCAACTCAAATAATATCAAGTATAATTGCCGTAAGAGTAGGTATGAGAACGGAATAAATAATAAGTAGCGCGTGTCTGACTCACTGTGTCCTTACTGGGACCGTAGGCTACTGTTAACTGTGCATTATTTTGTAAGAGATATGACTCCAGATTGCAATAACTGGGCTATCTGGACCCATTCATAATCCAGTTAAGGTCGATGAAGTGTTCTGTATTTGTTTGTTACTAACAAACTGTATTCATTCTGCGAAATTCTATGATTTAAACGAATTTCAACTGCTTTGAATGATTGAATTCATTTGCACGGTTATCCGATGACCATAACCCACCCAGACAATGCAAATTCTATCAGGCACCCAAAAATAATAAAAAAATTAGTATACTTAATTTCAATTTAGTGAAAACTTAAGAACAAAAGCTGTCTGTGTGTACGTATAATAACACTACTACTTGCTCTGTAGTAGTGTTGTTCCTGGAGGTGAGCAAGGTCGCCAGAGCGCCCGAGGATGCGTTGTGTTGAGAGCGAGGGCATTTATTCCTTCAGCTGTCGACACGGTGAATCCTCAAACATATCAAGGGTCGGCAACGTCCATGTTACTCCTTCGGAGTTGCATGCCTGTATAGACGGCGGTGCCCGCTTACCATCAGGCATCCGCAAGGATAATTACACGGTACTTCCGAAAAAAAAAGATTTGCAGTGGGTAGTTCCTAAAGTCAAAGCATCGGATATTCTGAAATAACTATTCCTTGTATCAATTTTTATTAAAATTTTGCAAGTCAGTCCGTGCGCGGGCAAAGATAAGATCATATCGCGCTAACATTAGCGAGCAAGCGAGACAACATTTCGGGGGCTACAGTCATCATCATCATCATCATCATATCAGCCGAATGATGCCCACTGCTGGACAAAGCCTCCCTCCCTCAAAGAGAGCCCAAAGTGACCGGTCCATGCGCCACCCGCATCCAGCGGTCTCCAGCAACCTTTACCAGGTCATCAGTCCACCTTGCGGGGGGCCTACCCACGCCGAGCCTTCCGGTACGTGATCGCCATGCGAGAACCTTTCCGCCCCATCGGCCATCGGTTCTACGTGCTCTGTGCCCCGCCCACTGCCACTTAAGTTTAGCGATTCGGAGGGCTATATCGGTTACCTTGGGGCTACAGTAGACTTAACAAAATGGGTCATCGCAAAAGAAACAAACCATGCACAGTCCAGCGCATTATTCAAGGCTGCATCATATTCACAATGCTCGCCAAGAACTTGTCTCTGATGGACCAGTAGTAAGTTACCTCCGATTATGAACAGTTATTACGAATCTGTGGCTCAAATTATGATAGGTACGAAGTGAGTCGTGATTGTTTATAGTGTAGCCGGGAGTCAATCAGAAACAGACGTCGCGCATTCCTTTTAAACATGTTCAATAGTTTAATTCAGTGCAGTTTTAGAGAGGTAGGCCACAGCGAAATTACTCGGCCACATTTGGAACAGAAAACTAGGGAACTATCTGAACTTTACAGAAGACCGCAACGATAATAACTAGAGTAGGGATGTTTGGTGGCATTGTGGTGAACAAAAAGCAATGGAGTCGTTGTTATACATTTTTTGATTGAATGAATAAATGATTGATAAACCAAAAATGTATAATTAAATTTATTCAAAGATTCAAAGAATTTATTCGCATAGAACACAGTAAGTACATAATGTTGTTATTGTTACAATACTTACAATACAGAGAGTTCAGTGTGGTCAGCCTGCGTACAGGCGTGCGAACATTTCGAGGAGCGATTTATTCCACAAAATATAAATTAACCAATTAAATTAAAAAATAAAATGTCATTTCGGATTGTGAAGTTAAACAAGAAAAAAAAATGTTGGAATGTCAATAATATAAATAAAATTCATTAAAATATGATAAAATTCAATCAGTCAATTAAATTCAATATTTTTCGCAAAGTCACTTATCATCTAAATACTGTCTTACACTATAGAAACACTTATCCAAGAGCCATTGGTTACATACAAGTAAATTGATTCATAAAAAAAACAATAAAAACATAATATATTGTTGAAATGTATAATGGTATACCAATTCAAGGTCTTGAACAATTTTTCATTGGAATAAGTTTCGGTACTATAATTATTCAGATACGTAGCTCAGCTGGCGTAGAAGCGTGCGGTACAATGTTAAATTGAAATGCTGAATCTATGCCTCAAATTGCCCCCCACGTATCTAGGCTGCCCGCCGCGCCCAGCGAGCGTTGTTTTCCTCGAACAAAGAATTGCGAAAGCCGCTAATTTAATCAAAGCAGTGTTAACAAAGGATAATAATTGACTCAATGTTGTGCCGCTCGATACATTACGATTTATAGGTCTGAAAAGTGCTGGTCATTCACATACCGTATAGTAAGTTCAAGATTAGCTGAGTATGACACGAGGGCCGATCGACTTACAAAATAGGACATGCTCCTTGTATGTCTCTGTCATTGTCCCAAAAGTTTATTTAGTATTTCTATGTGATGTAGCCGTGCCTAGCGTGCGTGTTAATAGCCTTTCTTTAAATTAAATACCAAAGTTTAAATAAAATTACACTTATTTCCCAAACATGTTCTTAAAATCGTTAGGCCAAATAACAATAACTGACTGTGTTGAAATAATATACAAAATAATATGCCCTAAATTGGCAAGTAGCTTCATAAAATTTAGTCAGAATTTCAAAAGGGTATAAAACACTTGCTACATTATTGAAAACATCTTGTGTGTGAGATGATGATGTTGTTAATACGGCATAGAAAATTCAAAGTTCAATTTCCACCAAAAGGACGCGTATTGTTGATAGCTAGAGACGAAAGCGGATCCCTCAGTCTCAACACAACACATTATTGATTAAGGTGATGTTAGTGGCCTGTACAGCAGATTATCAATATCAATCAGTCATCGCTTTCAAGAACCTCTTAAGGAACTCGCATGGCATCTATGACAGCTTGTACAAATGTCAAACAGCCCGGCACGGTAAGCGGTAGTGCACGTGACGTAACAAACTAAAATGGCGACCGGATAGGGCAAGGTGACAGTCTGGTTGCGGTCAAACTTGCCGTCGGATCCGGTGCGACCGACCTGTAGCTAGTGATGCGATTATATATAGATTATCGATTTAGGTATGGGTGTTCGTGAATTCCCCAACCCGCAATGGGCCTGCGTGGGAACTACTGCCCGTTCCCTTTTATTCATGAAAGAAGGCCTGTGCACAGCAGTGGGACGTATAAAGGCGGTTTTTTTTTTATTGATTTAGGTAATGTGGGGTCCCATTTCAGCGTGAATTACATAGAACTTTAAAAAAATGTAATGGTCACTTATAGTTCCATTGTGCTTGTTAGTTCTTATTATATCTGATGCGTGCTGCATCTAATCTGATTAAGTTTTTGAGACACTTCATCTTTCCATGATTGAGTATCGCGAGCAATTGTCTGTCAATGGCCATGTGCTCATGTGGCCATGTGCAATGGTCATGTGCTAGGCTAGGGTCTACCGCCTTGTTCAGATACAGGCTCGAGGGAGCCTGCCCTTAATTTAGGCCAGTATGTTTTTTTTTTCTTTTTAGGAGGTGCTAGTAAGAGCGCAATACGCTCAAAGAATCGACATACTCCTAGAAAGAGGCCAACCAATCAAGCTCTTGAGGATCGCAAAGATATCTACATATCTAGTATTCTAGATGCCGCGAAAGTAACTGCAGCACGTCTATCACGGGACGGCCGCGACATACTCTCGATTTTTCTCGCATTATACCTCTTGTCCTAAGTGTTCTAATAAGAGAGAGACGAATAGTGCGCGAAAGCACGCACGGTAGCCTAGTAGTTCAGGCATGCGGCTGTCAAGCGGCGGTCGTGGGTTCGAATCGCGGCTCGTACCAATGAGTTTTTTGGAACTTATGTGCGGAATATATACCGTTAGCTTTTCGGTGAAGGAAAACATCGTGAGGAAACCGGTCTAATCCCAATAAGGTCTAGTTTTCTCTCTGGGTTGGAAGGTCAGATGGCAGTCGCTTTCGTAAAACTAGTGCATATGCCAAATCTTGGGATTAAGTGTCAAAGCGGACCCCGGGCTCCTTTAGGGGCACTACACGGGAATAACGCTAGGATAATGATGAATGGATGAATAGTGCGCGAAAAATTGAGAGGGCTCGCGCGCCGTCGCGTGATAGCCATGCAGGACCTATGTAGAATAAAATAGAACAGATTAACATTTATTCATGACACCAATACATACATCCACATAAATCAACATAGAAATAACAACATTGCCACGAAACGGTTCCATCTCAGCGTTGTGCTGGCCTGGTGGCCAGCACCATTCGTAGGCATTTTCATTAATAAATACAAAATATTTAATCAACGATACAACACTCATCCCTAAGAAGAACTCTCGCAGGGTTCTAAACGTGACACACTGACAATTAACACTTAAACATAACCGTTATTTATTGTTATTTTAAACCTGACTGTCGAAAGTAAATTCAATCATCGATATGTGACAATGACTAGATTATTCCCATCCCTAGTGCATAGAGCTAACCTTGTACTGAAGGAAAGTTGTCAGGGCCCGCCCTGCACAATAACTATAATCGACATAATCGTAATATGACGCATTACGCAGAGGCATTGGTATTCGCAAGTTTATGCGTCTGTTTTATAAAGTTATAAACGCAGTTCTGCTTTTTTTCCCGACTACCTACCGCTGAGCCGAAAGGACATATGTTTTAGCAGTAGGTGTATGTTGGTATTTATTTGTGTTCCACCGTAGCGTTTAAAATACTGAACGGATTTTGATGAGGTATCAATCGATTCGAATGTATTCACCGGGTGACATAACTATTCGAGTACTTAACTAGATTTGTATTTCATCTGTATCAATAATTGCGATAGATAGAAGATACACGTGTTTCCACTTTACTTGGCTTGATGGCTTTACTTGCTATGTATTATTTACCCGTGTGGTGTCGGGTTAGATACCCGTGTGGTGTCGGGTTAGAATTTCACCACCCCCTTTTTCCCCGTGGGTGTCGTAAAAGTCGACTAAGGGACCAGGGTTGAAGTGTGTTGTGGGCGATGGGCTAGCAACCTATCACTGCAATATCACATTTTGTCGATATTTTATACCCACATTTATGCCAAAAGTGGCGCTGGAACAAACGTTTCATGTGCTCTGCCTACCCCTTTTGGGAATAGAGGCGTGAATGTATGTATGTATGTATGTATGTATGTATGTATTATCAAGGGATGAGTGCCATGTGGCTGCACTCAATGTATGGAAGCTGGAAACATTGAATTGTCGGATGGATCCAGTGTATGCTGTAACCTATTATTGATACCGTTTGATTCACGAGCTAAGCACTTTCAAGATCAGTAACCAGTTTTTCGATATCATGTATAGAATAAAATA